>OW569326.1:10613972-13611722 GCA_937595015.1 Polyommatus icarus
TGTAATGAAATTTTGTACACAGATAGTCTAGAGTCTGAGAAAGGGCATAGGCTACTTTTTAACTGGAGAAAGGGGTTGTAAGGGGGTGAAAATACGTAAATTTGTTCAAATTAAGTTAGTTCCAAAAATTCATAATAAATGGCGCTGTGCGTCTATAAGAGGTGGTATCATCTTATATTTGATTTTTTCAATTTTTTTGATTGTTATTATGTACTCTTACGTTGTTAAATAACTCAGTAAGTACTTTATCCATGCAGTGACATAACCTTAAACCTATCAAATATCAATGATAAATAGTTTATGGGTAAAGTTGTGTAATTGGGGGGCTAAATATACTTTAAAATTTGGCATAAATAAAGTTAAATTTAAAACTAGTTTCTTTTTATGGTCAATGAACGTATATTTATAGCGTGTTTTACACTACTAACAACATCATCTCAGTTACTTTCAAAGGAATTTGAACGAAAAGTTCCATTTATACTTCGCCGAATACATTTTTTTAGTTGATTACTCAATAACTTATGAAGTCTTCCTAGCCGTGATAGTTTTCCTTTTAAATTCAGCATATTTCCTACTCCTGTGATTTTTTTCACATTTCCAGAAGCAACCGTTTAGTTGGTAGAAGGGGGAGACACTGGACTGTAACGATTTTTTCCACTTTAAAACTTAATATTTCACAAACGGATCCCTAAATCGGAAAATGATCTATAAATACTCGCAATATTTTCAAAAAAACCTATTCAACGACACCCCACACATTGGAGTGGGCGCGAAAAAAAATTTTCATCCCCGCTTGATGTGTAGGGGAGGTACCATAAAAGAAATTTTTTTTACGATTTCATGTACCATTTTGTTGCCATCATTAATATGTGTATTCATACCAAATTACAGCTTTGTAGGTCCTATAGTCTGAGTAAAACCGCGGACAGACAGTCAGACAGACGGACGGACAGACCGAAACTATAAGGGTTCCTTGTTGACTATGGAACCCTAAAAAACGAAACAAGTTATATGTGCCCACTGCACAGCTGTTTTTGTTTGTTTTGATTTAAGGGGTGCCAGGGTTTTTTTATAAAAGCTTTTGACACCAATTTTGTTGACATCGCGCGCTATAAACTGAAGTCCACGCGGACGAAATCGCGGGCAACAGCTAGTCTAGTAATACTACTAAGTCGCCAAACTGATGCCGGAAAAATACAATCTAAAATCGTAAGCGATGAAACACAGAAAGATTGTGACACAGTGTTGGAATTCCAAGTTTAATAGTTGATTAATAATTAAAATGTAATAAATACATTAAAAATAAATACGCACCTGAACTTGTACCACGAAACCATTTTGAGACTCAAACAATCGAACGAGTAACGAATGCCGCATCCTACTCTAACAAATGTGAAATTACGTTAGAGCAGGACGCGGAATTCTCGTCCGATTGTTTGAGTCTCAAAACGGTTTCGTAGTAGGAATTGGATTTTACCTACCTACTGGATTTTACCGTCGCCTGTCATATATCTTTTTGTCAGGTGCACGAGGAGATGCAGCGTATCGTGCAGCACTGCGGCACTGAGGTGCAGCAGGAGATGCTGCGGTTCCCGCGCCTGCACCAGCGCATCGTCGACGTCGTCACGCAGCTGCTGCGCACGCGCCTGCCCGCCACCAACGCCATGGTATTTTGTTTTACTACCTTTGTTGGAACGAAGTTCCTAATCGCGCGTTGCGAAAGGGGGCTAGACGGAAAAAGTTGTAACGACACTTTTTGACCGACACTTATTTTTGTACCTGCGAAGTAGGGGCAGAGGGCGTTGATGTGGCGATGGCGTCAACTGGCGGGAAATTAAAAACTTCGTTCCATCCGGGTGTCCCTTGACACCTCTCAAGTTTTAATTATTTAAGCTACAATACATTATTTATTAGTAACGGGGTACATTTTCGTCGATTTCAGGTTGAGAACCTAGTGGCGATCGAGCTGGCGTACATCAACACGAAGCACCCGGACTTCCATCGCGAGGCGGCGCTAGTGTCGGGCCTGCTGAAGGGCTCCGACCGACCGACACCCTCGCACCACCCGCCGCAGCCGAGTCCGGTACACAACATGATCAAAGTACACAAAACACTCTAGATATCGACTAACAACACTAACCTACTGACGTCTAGTGAACTTGCGGGCTCTGTCAACTTACTAAAGTGCTCCGTAAAGTAATAAAATTTGATTTGTTCGTAGGTATAAATAATTCGAACGACCCAATAAAATATTACAAGCTAGACGTTCCGCACGGGCGAAGCCCGCGTAAATTAGATATTTCACAGACAAATTCGTCTACAAAAAATAGCCTATGATTCTTCACGTGGTCTACTTCTTTAATCTGTGCCAAATAACATAAAAATTGCTCCAGTAGTTCGTGAGATAAGCCCTTTCAAATAATTTTAAAAAGGGCCATCTATCACTGAAAGATTTTTTCAAATCGGACCAGTAGTTCCTGCGATTAGCTTGTTTAAACAAAGAAACTTCCGCTTTATAACATTAGTACATGTTAAAACTTACAAAATACATCTAGTATTTTGTAAGTTTTAACATGTACACTGTAGGTACAGATGGCACAGAGCAGAGAGGGAAAAAATTAATGTTGCCAGCTTACATACGGGGTTGTCAACTTAAAATAATATTGTCGCGTTCTCAATTAAGGTAAATGACTAGTAGATTGGACAGTACCAGTCATTGGAAAGAGCACAAAAACACAATATTTATTAATGTTGCTTCAAAATTTTCCTGTTTTTAAAGTAAAAGAACGCCTGTTTTTTAAGAAAAACAGTCAGTTTTCAAAGCAGCATTAATAAATATGGTATTTTTGAGCTTTTTCCAAGGAATAGTACTGTCCAATCTACTAGTAATTTACTCTATTACCAACATGATCGTTTTGAATGTTCCATATCCTTCTATACAATATTGAAAGGATGAACAAAGTTTAAAATTAAAATCAGTTACTGGATGCTAACAGCACAGTTGTATTCTCATTAAGTCATCAGCAAACCAACGTGAAATGTTTTCTGATTGGTCAATCGAAAAATCATTTTTATGATATGAAAATACCAAGATGAGCCGTTTATAATTCAATAAAAGTCGAAAATTCTGAAAACAAATACGAGATTTGGGGTTTTGACGTTAAGACTAAACTACTAATATCTAACACTGTTAATTTTTAAGCTAAAGATTGAAAACTTCTCAATTAAGAAAATTTTAGCATCGTTTTAGTACAGATTTATCATTAAAGAGACTTAGGGCGTTCGCTGCGTTAAGCGTGTGCCCGACGCGGCGTGGCTACCCGTCGCGGGCGCCCGCACCGTGCGCTCGGAATAGTAATCGTGCGACGGCTGACCTGCCTCAATGTAGCGCTGCTCTATAGGATGACATGAAACAAGTACGCCTCGCGGGTGGCCGCGCCGGGCGCACGCTTAACGCAGCGAACGCCCTTAAGTATGATGAACCGTTTACGTTCAAAATATTGTTTGTAGCTGTTCCTACGGCAAATGGGCGAAAGAGGGTCCACGTTTGTATTGTTAGCTAGTTTGTGGGAGAACTATAATAAGGTAAACGATACATGGAACGATACTCATTTCGCTTTAGATTTCATAAGCAACATTATATTGTGTAAATGAATATCATTGTGGGCTCTTTTTCAACCAAAACTAATGTTACAGTAGTCGCTATAACTAATTGCTTGTGAAAATATCGAGTCATGTTAGTGTTCACTTGCCTGTTTAAATCATGCCTTCTATTTCGTTTGCACGAAGAACGAAGGAATAGAAAAGATATAATATTTTATCAACAATTGAAGAAGTAAGTACATAAAATTGCTAACATTTTATAACAAATATTATAACAATTACTAATTTCCTTATAATTTGAAACACCTTGTAATTTACTTACTTTATCATCAGGCTTACTTTGTAGGTCCACATAAAATCCCCATTTTTTATTGCAAATAATTTTCAATAATATGTCAGCTAGCCACTTCATCCCACTGACCTCCATTATACAAGTACGCTGGACTTATGATACCCTTTGAAATGGCAGCTGTTTTTGTACCTATTTGAAGCGGAATTAGCGCCCCAATGCGGGGGAAGAGAACTAAATCTGACGTAAAAATGACGTTTGAAAGTCGCCATATTGGCGCTGATAGCAGAGGTGGAAGTACTTGGAACTATTGGAACTAATACTAGTTTCTACAACCATTAGCGATTAATTAAGCGGCCATTTGCAAGTTACGTCAGATTTAGTTCTCTTCCCCGCATTGGGGGCGCTAATTCCGCTTCAAATAGGCACAAAAAACAGTTGGGTATTATGATACCCAACTGTTTTTTGTCCGGCGTACTTGTATAATTCCTCGATCACCAATTCCAGGAAATCTTTTGTTGTCGCGGCCCATATGGGCCTTACGGGGCTTGAGGGAATAATGGAGGTCAGTGCTTCATCCACTTACATATTTAATGAATTAGGCTGCGTTTCCACCAGAGATGTGTTGCGAGGAATGTGTTTTTGAGAACCAATAGAATTGCTTCATTGACGTGAGCTTGCCATGACAACGCTCAGCGCGGCGATTCTATTAGGTCTTAAAAACACATTCCTAGCAACACATCTCTCGTGGAAACGCCTTAGACATTAATGAATTGGGGATTGAGCTTCTCGTTCATTCTTTGGTGTGAACTATTGTGATGTTTTTCAGCACGTTCCCGCTATAACAGACGGCCACGACCGCTCGCCGCCGCAAGCGAACCACATCGACGCCCGGGCTGGGTCGCCACAGGTACTATACAGTATACAGACTTATTTTGTGCCTTTAGAAAGACTATATCTTCTTCTTCTTATATATAATAATGGATTTTCAAATGTGTTAGTCGCGCTAAAACTCGAAAACCGCTGAACGGATTGAGTTGATTTTAGTCCTAAAATATTCGTAGAAGCCCAGGGAAGGTTTTAAAGTGACACGAAGTTCACCGGGACAGCTATTCTTCTTATATATAAAAATGAATTTTCAAATGTGTTAGTTGCGCTAAAACTCGTAAACGGCTGAACGGATTGGGCTGATTTTAGTCTTAAAATATTCGTAGAAGTCCAGAGAAGGTTTTAAAGTGACACGAAGTTCACCGGGACAGTTAGTCTTCTTATATATTTAAAAATGAATTTTCAAATTTGTTAGTCGCGCTAAAACTCGAAAACAGCTGAACGGATTGGGCTGATTTTAGTCTTAAAATGCTCGTAGAAGTCCAGGGCAAGTTTTAAAGTGACATGAAGTTCACCGGGACAGCGGTGGTTTTCATTGTTTCGATTGTTTTGATCCGTCGCAAATGATCTGTTATGAATTTTTTATGGGGGTTAGAATAAGAAACCATGCCTAGCGAGCTAAGACGCTTATCTTTGAAAAAAAAATGTTTTTTGGCATTTATAATCTCCATTTATGCATTAAGTGGCAATTTTTTGGGAAAAAATTATTTAAATTAAAAATGTTCATTTGATGTATAGCCAGATATGTTAGCCAGATGACAAAGTTCAAATTATAAGAGAAACTACGGAACCCTAAAAATGAGTAAATGTCCATATGTTACAAAATGTTACTTATCTGGTTCAGCCACTCACGTCTTCAATTTCCATTAGCAGTTTACGTGCTACGTTCGAACAAACTATAATGAATTAATGGCTTTTAATATTTGTCACAAATTTTCTAGATGAACGGCACTCCAGAGAACAGAGTGATGACTCCGCAGAAGCCAGTCAACCTACTGCCAGAGGTTCCCATGCAGACCTCCCGCAAACTCTCCGAGAGGGAACAACACGACTGTGATGTTATTGGTAAGAATATTTATTACTCGGCAATATAAAATATGTTTTAGAAGCTTTTACAATGAACGTATGGTGCTCGCGGTAGGATTACGGAATTAAAGAACGTAAAAAAACGCAGCATCACGTAGTAAATATATTACATGTGTCCATAAAGTGGATTGCTATAATTTTAATACGTATTGTTTAAGCATGGACGTAAAAAAAGGCGGACGGAGTCTTATTATACACAGCACTTTAGTCTTCAGAGTCGGCCACGCACACATTCTGACGCCTGTCAAATGGCCGGGCTATAGTAAAAATGTGTGCGTGCGGACCGTGTACATGCAGTCAGCTTGGCCGACTCTGAGAACACAGTTCTGTGTATGGCGGGACTTCGTCCACCTTTTTGTATACGTCCACGTGTTTAAGTATGTTTTTAAGGGAGTCGATATTTATATATTTTTATCGGGCAGTAACCGAATGGACGGTACATTTCTCCGCAATTAAAAACCTAGTACACTGCCGAAGACCATTAGCAACGTGGTTTTACTTTACCTATGGTCAACTCTAGTTTCGTTATTTTTTGTCAACAAGTTTTCTTTATAAAAATCAGCTCCCCTTTTACATGAAACGATCGTATTAAAATATGTTTTTGTTTCATTAGATGCATTCATTTTACTAACTGTATAACGATGTCCTCATGAACTTCCCGTTGTTCTGTGATGTTAGGTGGACGGAGCGACGTCGACACAAACATGTCTAAAACGAAAGACATAAATATGATGCAATTGAACGGAATGGGAGACTTAGTCGGTGAGGAAAAGAGATAGAAGCATAACGCTTGATCATTGTCTCACTGTTAGGTTTCCGGCCACCTGTCATCATGAGCTTTACAGCTTGCTGCTTTTATAGGTCACACACAACTTTATGATCGAAAGGGAATCTTGGGTTATATGCACTATCAGGGAAGTTGATTCCTAGACAGATGGCGGACCTAAGTAATTTGGTCGCGTTAAGTCAAACCCATCCGATCATTGACCTCCAATATACAAGTAAGCTCGACTTATTAGAAAAGTACCCTTTGAAATGATAGCTATTTTTTGTGCCTATTTGAAGCGGAATTAGCGCCCCCAATGCGGGGGAAGAGAACTAAATCTGACGTAAAAATGACTTTTGAAAGTTGCCATATTGGCGCTGATAGCAGTAGTGGGAGTACTTGGAACTAATACTAGTTTCTACAACCAATAGCGACTAAGCGGCCATTTGCAAGTTACGTCAGATCTTGTTCTCTTCCCCCGCATTGGGATTGCGGATTCCGCTTCAAATAGGCACAAAAAAAACAGTTGAGTATCATAAGTCCAGCGTGCTTGTATAATGGAGGTCAGTGTATCCGACTGATCACAGTTCACATCTAAGGCTTGGTTCGCACGGCACAATCTTTGCTGTACTATTTGTTGCAGTACAATCCACGTGTGAATGGTTCTATATACATTGTATGCGCCACTATTTATTCGTTAAGACGTATACTGTAAAAACGTGCAGGATTGTGCCGTGCGTGTGAACCAAGCCTAACATTGAAATGACATAAGTCGACCACATGACGTATAACACGGTCAAGTTAGGCTACGTTTCCACTGAAGCGGATCGGAGCTTAGCGGTGCCCGAATTGACCAATCGTGCTATTCCAGCGGAATGACAGCGGAGCGGAGCGAAGATTTCGAACATGGTGATTAGTTAATTCGGCACCGCTAAGCTCCAGTCTGCTTCAGTGGAAACGCGGCCTTACTCCGCACCTGGCGACCATGACGTCACATCGACGCTGTGTGTGTGACGGGGCGAACGCGGGGAGTTAGTGGGGGGGCGAACGCGGGGAGGTCTACGGGTTGCGGAGTTAACTTGACCGAGTTGTTATAGGTCTGTCAACTGCCTAGGAATCAATTTCCTCGATGGTACATTTTATTCAGAGATTGACACGTTCTTGATTGCTATTAGCTATGTCCACACCAGGCGCTTTCGTCTTCAATTTTCGTCATCTTCTTTCAGTCAACTTTCGTTTTGGCATGTCATTTCTGTTCGTTGACGTTTGCATTCAATAATTGAATGCGTCAACGAACGCAACGCCAGCATTGTCATTTTTGAAGTTTTGGATACGGTCAGAGGGCATGCGTCGCGGGCATGCCTCACGTTCGCTGTTGACAGCGCTATAACGCATGCCCTTGACGAACAGAAAAAGGCACAGTGTGGACAAAGCAGTTGCACCGATTGCCCTCTTCAATTCCAGTGAGCGATCTTAAATTTGTGTGCCGCCTACTTACTTTGTTTCGGCAATCGTTGTTTTTAATAGTCTGATATTTCCAAAAAAAGAATGAAATTGCCCGAAGGCCTTTGGGTACAGCTCAACCCCATATTTTTATTATTTAAAAGTTTATAAAAAAACGCAATAATGTAATAAAAGGTTTATGTTTTAATCACATTGTGACGTTTTAATATAATATCGTTGCTTCTTTCTTTGGAAATAAAGTATTTACTTCGTAATATGTTAATAACAAGTGTTATTTTCGTAATCTAATATATATAAATCTCCTGTCACGATGTTTGTCAGCGATGGATTCCTAAACTACTTAACCGATTTTAATGTTTCTTTTTTTTAAATGTGTAATTTTTTCCAACTTGAGAGATAGGATAGCTTAGATCTTTAATTATAGTCGCAATTTTATTTTATTGCAAATTATTTGTCTATAAAGAGCGACCATTGTTTATGCGACGCGGGTCACGGGATAGCGATGGACGTTGCCATGGTAACATACTTATTTATACGGGCGGGCGATATACTTTATATAATATGGCAAAGAAACGTTTGCCGGGACAGCTAGTTATGTTATATTTTAGGTTATTGCCGTTAAATTATGTCTGCATGTAACTAATGATGTCACAGTGAAAATGTTAATAACAATATAAAAATTAAATAATGTCGAAAAATAATATTGTGAAACGAAAACTTTATTGTGGCTAATCTATAAATGTTGTATATTTTCTCTTTACTAATTTAAATATTACACACGTTTCCCGTATTCGATTTCCGAATTCCTTTTCCGTATTCAAAAATTCTAATGCATGGGATCGTAGAAAATACATTAAGGCCGGCCACAAACAGTCGGAATTCCGTTTTGAAATTCCGAAACGGAATATCGATATCGATCGAATCGATATTCCGTTTCGGAATTTCGAAACGGAATTCCGAGTGTATGTGGCCGGCCTAACTGGGGCACACGTTTGCTTTTTCCGAACGGAACGAATTCCGCACGTACGTTACAAGTGCAAGCCGACGCATTCGCGCGTGAACAAAACGAACGTTTGCGCTAGTCTCACGGAATTCTAAATCGAAATATCACATTAGGAAAACGAATACGAAAAATGTGTGTATGAGATGATATGCGGATGTCAAGTGTCTTTTTCAAGATTTGAGATAAATCTACGCGCTTAATTAAGCTTTGCAAATATTCTTGACGTAATAGAGTTAACTTAAGCATTCTCTTCTCAATAGCTAGACTCTTTACTATGATTTTAAAAGGAGGAACGCACTCGCGCTTTATGTCTTATAGTAATCTCATGTATAGTCGGCTTAGTGTCTAAACACACTAGGCTGAATAACGCCGGCGTAAATTCCGCCGCAAATGTCAAACGCATACAAATACGGGACGGAATAGTGTGTCGTCTCTCGCGTTCCGCCCGTATTTTGTATGAGTTTGAAACACGGCGTAAACGCGGCGGAATTTACGCCGGCGTAATTCAGCCTAGTGTGTTTAGACCCTTAGAGCTATTTCACCTCTTTTACTTTGAGACTGATTATGTCGTTGCCATAAAGTTATAGGTGATATAACTCTGAACTTACTTCATCATTGTCTAGTCAACTCAGCACGCGTCGATGTATAGATGTCACTAATTTTCTGTTGTCTATATAAACATCCCCTTGATAAAAATCAATTTAGCGCAGAGTCGTCGAAGCGAACTACCAAAAACTGATCATAACAAATTCTAACTCCAGAGCGTAATGCACACATTAATTCTGAGATTTTAGAAAGACTGTGCGCGACCAACGCTGATTGGTTTCGCAAAAGTAATGTGTGCGTTACGCTCTGGAGTTCAGGTTGAATACGCTTCGATGCGCTGCGACTTTGCGTTAGTATAAATAATTGACCCTAACAAAATCCTATATGTATACCAACCTAAGGTTGTGTTTTTTCCTTGTCTGCTACATTGAAAATTAGCTTATGAGACAAAGTCTATAGGCATACTGTCTTACAATATTGGTATGCATAATGTAGATTTTTAAAGAGGTTGTGGGTCGTTTATTAGTAATGTTAAGATAGCTGAAAGCAACTCCTTCAATTAAATGAACTCGAATCGACATTGTTACAGAGAGATTGATCAAATCATACTTCTACATCGTGAGGAAATCTATCCAAGACTCGGTGCCAAAGGCTGTGATGCATTTCCTAGTTAATTACGTGAAGGACAATCTACAATCGGAACTTGTGACCCATCTGTACAAGTCGGACCAAGCTGAGAGTATGCTCAATGAGTCTGAACATATCGCCCAGAGGAGAAAGGAGGCTGCCGATATGCTTAAGGTACGTTGGAAATGATCCATACTAATATTATTAATGCGAGGTCTGTCTGTTACATTTTTACGTTTAAGGGGCCGGGTACCCTTGGAATTTCTCATACAAACGTAATACCAAAATCATTTTCTCATACGAAAATATTTAACATGTTTGAATTATTTTTCAGTTTAAGGTAGTGATTACCTAGGTTCCTACACAAAAATTTACTTCAAAATATTTAAACAAAAAAAATTTTTTTTTTGTTGAAAATTTTTTTTTAGTAAATTTACTACTAAATATTGAAACACTAAAAAATAGAGTAAAACACTAAAAAATATATAAATAAATAGTAAATTTACTACAAATTATTTAATTTCTAAAAAATATTTTTTAGTATTTAAATATTTAGTAGTAAATTTACTATTTATTTATATATTTTTTAGTGTTTTACTCTATTTTTTAGTGTTTCAATATTGAGTAGTAAATTTACTAAAATAAAATTTTAAACAAAAAAATTTTTTTTTGTGTTTAAATATTTTGAAGTAAATTTTTGTGCAGGAACCTAGGTAATTACTATTCTAAACTGAAAAATAACTCAAACATGTTAAATATTTTCGTATGAGAAAATGATTTTGGTATTACGTTTGTATGAAAAATTCCAAGGATACCCGGCCTCTTAAAGCATTGAACTGATTTTGCTGTTTGGTATAGAGAATGGATATACTTTTTACACCGAAAAAATGTACGGTTCCCGCTCGATAAACGAATTTCGGCGCACCGGAGTTGCGTGCCTCATCTAGTCTTCTAATTGCGCTTACTCCTTACCCTCTCAAAAAACGGTTATTCAATAGTTGTGACTTGTGAGTGAAAAATTCTATTTGGTTTTATTCACAAGCTTAGGATGCTTTGTTAACTTTACTTCCTTTATTTGTCTAGATAAATCAATCTTTTCATTTGGAATTTACTTACACAGATTTTAAATTAACATTACAGACTTGTTTCTGTCCCTCTCGGCATCTGCTTATTGTTAATTTTCTGTTAAAATTGTTAGTACCAATTCAATCTTCTTTCAGATTTTACTTAACCCACAAGTGGGCCAATGACATAACTACATTGTGCAATATCTTTTCAGGCTCTCCAGCGAGCCGGGCAGATCATCAGCGAGATCCGTGAGACGCACATGTGGTGATGGTCACCGGACGAGGACTCTAGTCTAACGGATAGCTGAACGAGCTCTGTTCACGTCCCTAGCCTTCATAATCAAATCAGTCATTTCGCCTTAGAGCCAGTCCACACGGGCGTTGCGTCGACGCAGCGCTGCCGTTTGACGCATAGCTGGCCACACGGGTGCGGCGTCATCGCAGCGACATTACGAAGCAGTAAACAGCCCCTTCCGCTTCGTCTCGGGGGCTGTTGTCCGTCATGTGTGCGTTGCGCACGACGTCACTGCAACGGGCTACATCTCCACACTTGAGTGCGATGGGAAATAATGCGAGATTTAAGTTTTGAGCATATATTGTCCATTGAAACTGTCGTTTTGACACATGCACGTATGATTCACTGACTTCCTAATGCGAATAGACTGTAGTCGATATCGAAACTAAATTATGTAAAAATAAACCACAACCATGTTTTAAATACAGCTCTATATTT
Organism: Polyommatus icarus; assembly: GCA_937595015.1. Classification (NCBI taxonomy): domain Eukaryota; kingdom Metazoa; phylum Arthropoda; class Insecta; order Lepidoptera; family Lycaenidae; genus Polyommatus; species Polyommatus icarus. The sequence goes on from OW569326.1 coordinate 10,626,045, forward strand.
TTTGGAGGTGTGCTAATACGCTCGATAAATGGTTGAATGGAGTGTAGTGTAGCATTCTATAAGTCATTGACGTATATATTTTAAAGATTTCTCTTCAAGGCGTTTAAGCTCATTTTGTACTTACATGTGCTATGTGTGTGCTCAGACTGCATTTACGTTTTGCGAAAAGATGCGTAAACTTACAGTATTGTACAACGCACATTGCACATACTAATGATTTTGTACAATGTGACGTCAATGACTTGCACTATTTGTTAGATAAAATAGTATTAAATAGAAAAATTTTATTCTTCGCTTTTATAATTTTTCAATTTATTGGGCGCTCATGACAATTTATACCGACTTAAATGGGGAAAAGTACTCAATTTGATTTTTTTAAAGTTACTAATTTGTATTTTGTATAAATTTGTAAAGGGATTGAGTAAAAGCTATAATATACAGTATACTTGCAATGTTTTCGGTGTCATCATTCCCTTTAAAATATTGCAAAAAATACGAAAATACCAACCAAAGATTTGAAATGAATGTATTTAATTGTAGATTTTTTTCGATTGAAACTCTGCATACAAAAAATATTACAATTCCATAAATAAAATATTCCTTTTATAAAAATATCCCATTAAAACACGTCTGTCTTGTTTAACATTTTCATACATATAATCGTATGAGTGGTAGTCCTATAATAACACTAAAATTATGCCTGATGACTGATGAGAGATGTGACTAAAATCCTAGTTACAGTATTCAGGCAAAAATAGTAGATCAAATAATTTGCAAATAAAATTTATAAATATGAGATAATGTGTTATTTTACTCAAACTAATATGTATTTGATAGTGGTATGCAATTCGATGTTGTACAGTCACAAATTCTTTCAATATTTGGTTATAATTTATAAGTTCACAATATTATATTGCTGTTTTGTCATCGCATGCTGATTTACTGCTCTTTCCTAGGTAAGTACTACGCTCTTTCCTAGGTACAAAGAGGATTTTAAACTTTACTGTCACATAATCGAGTTCCCATTATATTCCCAATAAAAATCAATATAAATAATTGTAACATGACATGTACTACTAGAGAAGTTGATTCCTAGGCAGGTGGCGGACCTAAGTAATTTGGTCGAGTTATCAACTTATCAAACACATCCGACAGATCACAATGAATATTAAATTGACATGATCCCACCAAATGACGTTGGTCTGTCAACTGCATAGGAATCAATTTCCTCGATGGTACATTGTAAATAAGGTGATATGTAAGCTTATTTTTTTGCAAATACGAATGTAGCATACTTTTCACAGTTATTTGACTGTGCAATTTCGAATGGCGCACTAGCTGTGTATATGTAAGTTACCAAGTCGATTTAATCGTGAAATGATTTCTGTAGTAGATTACGAATGGATTAAAGTAGTGATATTAACCTGTAACATCCTCTTTAGTGATATTTTACATTGTTTAAAACGATTGTTACGTGTTATTTCGTTAAAATTGAGTAAGTTGTATAAACAGGGCTGGTAGTTAGTTTTTTAACAAATGGTATGTATTGTTGTATTAGTTTTCGCATGTTTCAAGTCAGTTTGTGTCATTACTGTATTTATATTTTTTTAATTCCGATTAGCGTAGTCGTTCCAATGTAAAGCAATGTATTTATTGTTATAGTTAGCCGCGTGGTGTGCTCGATAGTACGAAACCAAATGAATGTTGCAAGATTGTATTTAAGTCTGTTATTAAATTTATTAGAATATTGTCATGAAGTTATGTTTCATTTCTTACACTCTCTGCGTCATACAATCTTATAAAATAAAAACATTTTTTTTTCTGATATAATAATTTCTAATATCTACACACTGGTTCCCAACCAGTGGTCCGCCGCGCCGGAGGCAATGTTTGGTACGCGAATGAATATTAGTCGGATTACCGACCTCGTGAATATTCCTTTTCATTTTTTATTGTGTTTTTATTAAATTTAAAGATGCATCGTTACAGTTTAATTTTTATTGTGCCTTCAAAGTGGTTCCTGTTAACAAGAAAAATGTAAATGTGGTCCCTGACCTGACCAAGAAAAGGTTGGGAACGCCTGCTCTACAAGAATGTGCATCATGTAGGTAAGTATATTATAATTTATTTTATGAAATATGTTATATTAGTAGGAACTTATTAATGGCTTACAATAATAAAAATAGTTTTATCGTTAAAATAGCTGTACTCTTTCTCAATATAAGTAAATAAAATAAAAAAATACGTGAGCACATTTTTTCCGTACGTAACGTACGTTACGTACAAAATCAATGGTAATCCGCGGTCCAGTAGGGTCTTGCAACCTCCAAAGTACAAGAGTCAAAACACTAGGCTCGTTACCTATAGCTCTTATCAATGTACCAGTCAATCTGATAAACAATTAATTCCCCCGACTGTACACTAAATGCAGCTAAGTATAACACTGACAAAGCCTTCGATGTTTGTTTGGCAAAAGTGAGTAATACAACCTTGTAGAGCAGTTAGTAAGATCCCGCCTACGAACTAAAAAACTGCTCCGCCTACGAACTAAAAAACTGCTCCGCCCACTGCAAAAACTTGAGAAAATATGCAAACCATGACCGAAAGAACGATTTACATACCAAACTCCAAATTTGCATTAAATTTTCTAGTAGGTTTCATAAATCATGTACTTAATATTTTAAGTTCGTAGAGCCTTGTTATAAGGACACTGCTACAATAAGTTATCGCTAAACGTTTTTTAGTTAAGTAATTACTATTATCTTACCTACTACTTATAAGTCTTAAGGGCGTACCTTTCTACTCACGTAGTTATCTACTATGCATTTCGTGTATCGTCAAGATTTTTGTTTTACATGACGTGTTTCGCAAAGCGGATGTTTTGCGGGATTTTGGAGAAGAATTCCTCCAATCCAAAAGCTACTACTTACTTATTTGGTAATTACTAACTCGAACAATCAACATCAAGAGTTGAATGCAATTAATAACATAGGCGTATATTTTATACATAACGTATGGATTCAGGAAGAATTACTCCAAACCATAAGTTATGTATTTATTTGTTTACTCGAAGTTCGAACAATCTACATGGAAAGTTGAACTGCACTCTGCAGTGAGTAACATGGGCGTGTGACGTTGGTCATTCGAGCCGCGTTGTAGTCACTTGTTATTGTTGATCGTTGTAATGTGAGCGGCAATTGAGTTTGTCAGTACCAGTAGCGCGGAGCACAGGACAGCGCCTCCCACTCATCTGCGCGCGCGCCTCCTCACTCGACCACGAACCCGCGCCGCGCGCGCGAACCAATAGCGCCTGTGAACAAGTGATTGTGCCAAGTGGAAATTACGATTAATATCCTCTGAAAAGGTAAGTCTAGATCTTGGTTTTTTCCTACTAAATATCTAATTAGAATTAGTAAAACGGATGTAGATAATTGGGATTGCAATTGAAGCTCAATTTGATCACTCATGTTTTTGTTAGCGATGCAGTCTGTTTTTATACTATCATATCCGACGTATATGACTAATTTTATAAATGCAAACAAGGCCAAGTTCACGGTTTTAAAGTAAACTAATCGAATTATTCAACAAAAACCAAATTACTCGTGTCAATGTCTCTATAAAACAAAACAGTCTGAAATGAGACGAGCAAAAAGAGAAGAAACATCTGTGGCTAAATATCGCACAAGGACCAAAACATCAGCCCTCGACAAAGGTCGCCGGCTGACGTCATGATATTTATGGTGCTGCAGGATGCGGGCATTTGCTTAATTACGATTACCCAAATGTTCTAGAGACTACATAAACGTACCGAGCAAATTGTAATCAATATTTAATGTTTTGTCGAACAAGTTGTGTACCTAAAATCTAAATTGATACGCAAAACGGAAGATTAAATTAAAGATCTTAACAAATAATTAATTGGACAATCTTACCAACTAAAATGATCAATACAATATTGAACTAATAATTAATTGTTGTGTGCCTAGCATAAAAGGACTTAGATATTATTAAGAACAATTAGATGATTATTTTCGGCTTCAACTTTTATTGCTTCAATAAATCAATATCACAGCCTTTTAAAAAATTAGTAAGTACCGAAGCAAGATTGATTTGTAAACCGTAGGACAGTTATAGGTCTTGTAAAACAGGTTTGCTTCTAGGGTCTAGGACCAGTTAGATTCCTTCTCATAGAGAACGTTGCTCCATAAGATATATCTAGCTAGCTAAGGCCTAAGCGGCAATTGGGATAATCACGAGTTACTTAACTTTAAGTAAGGCCAGTAAAGTTCAGTGTTATTTTTGTCAGTCGGTCGTGTTCTTTAAACTCGACATGCATTAATTTTTCATTGACAGCACTCAATCAAAATCGCTTGCTCTTGCTGCAATCTTTCTCATTTAATTAATCGGACTCTACGATAAATATTGGGGCCATTTGAGAGGTCACATTATTCATCTTATATATTAAAATATCGACAGGTAAATGAACGTAAAATAAGGTTTCTCTCAGTTATACCTATTACAAAAAACTGTCTTAGGGGCTGGCAATGTAGAAACTGAACTCTAAAGTAATTGCTTTAGGTTTACTAATAGTGATGTTTTTATGCGAAAACTACAGCACCACATTACATATTGTCGTCTATTGGTACTTGGTAGCAAAGTAAATATTTACCATCATTAAGTGAATACTTCATGCAATATCGCAATAGATATTTGATCTCTACACCACCGCGTACTGTGGTTTATGAGAATTATGACGAAACAGCAGTCAACCGATCCGCTGGCTGGGCTCATGTTAATATATTTTGACCACAAGGACAAGGAATGGATTATATGTATAATTTCATTTAGAATAATATAATTGATATGAAATTTGTGAATTTTACTCCGATAACTACCTATATATTCTTTGTCTTTCTCCGTGGTCTTTATGTAGGTATGTACGTCTATGTATAACATATACATGTGGGAACTGGGAAGTCCTGATAAGTGACGAATAGGCTATCCACCAATTAACTTGACAGATAAAGTATGCAGAATCTGTCAAAAAAGTTGTGAATAGCCTATTCGGCACTTTATCAGAAAGTGGTGAAACAGGCCCTTAGCATAATTTGACGCAAATGTAGAGTTTCTCTACATTTGAGTCAAATTCGATCAAAATTGCTTCTTTTGGTCATATACTTTTAGTGCAAGCTCAAAGCATATTCCACGCTAGCAAACATTCCTTATCTCTTGATTCTTTTTAATATTAATTTAATCACAATTACCTAAGTAGGTAGTAAATTCTGTAAGTCCGTACTAGGTACATATTAACATTTTTAATTATATCCGGTGAAACTTATAATGCACTTTATGAATTTAAACTTGGACGAAATGAATAAATTAGCAGCAATGAATGACACCATCATAATATTCTAATTATAACTTTAAACAAGAAATTATTTACTTAGGGCCTGTTTCACCGCTTCCTGATAAGGCTATCCACCAATTAATTTGACAGATGGAGTATGGAAAATCTGTCAAATAACCCTATCGGGCACCTTATCAGGAAGCGGTGAAACAGGCCATTAGAGTCCTAGACAAACAGTTGCTTGATATAATATAGTTAGTATGACTAATATATTTTCAACCTTGCTGTAGCTTTACTTGAAATTCGGTTTAATTGTTGACATTTTCCTTATTGATCTTGTAAGTACACCCCTCCTATAAACACACCAAAAACGCACTAACCTAAACCAAACCGTCTTATTGAGAAAACATGGAAATGTTAAAGAACAATAATTATTTACTTTCAATACGGCAAATCAGCGCAGATTGGCCAAAAAAGCAATGTGGTGTTTGCAGGCAGGTGAAACGCACCTGCGACTCGACAGCTGACGCTGTGATACACCTTGTCGAATGTCGACCTCGGTCAAAATATATGTGAATTGTTATGATTTTGATAAAGTAATTGGGCTCCACAGGATTCCCGCGATGGTCAGCAATGTGTCTATGTGGAATTATAAACATTAATGGGCTTGCTTCACCTCTTCTTGATATTATAAAGTGATAGGCTATATCCACAGCTTATTTGACAGATTCTCCATACTTTATCTGTCAAGTTATGTGGAGGATAGCCTATCCAGCACTCTAAGGAAGTGATGAAACAGGCCAGGATGTAAAGTTGCACACGCAACCGTATCAGAGAATTTTAATAATTACATATTACTTAATTTTAATTTAATGAAGAGTTTGACAAATTATGTCTAGAGATTTCGATCAAAGTACCTACTCGTATTACCCCAGGAAAATTAAACATTCGACCTCGGAATAACTCGCATAGAGCTAAAAATTGGTAGAGATTTCACGGAAACCGTATATTTTCCTGAGAAACAAAATAGCCTATGTCCTTCCTCGTGGTCTACTTTATATCAGTGCCAAATAACATAAAAAATGCTTCAGCCGTTTGTGAGGTAAGCTCTTTCAAATAATTTTCCCCGCTTTTCCCCATTTTCCTCTGTTTCTTTGCTCCTATTGGTGCCAACGTGATGTTATATAGCTCAAGTCTCCCTCGATAAATAAGACTATCCAACAAAAAACGAATTTTTCAATTTAAAGCAGTAGTTCCACAAATTTTTTAGCTTTATAATTTAAGCATAGATATGATTTTCCCAAACTTTGAGCCCGCCATTTATAAGGAATGGTAAGTCGTATGAAAAAAGTGTCTGAATATTTTTTGTAGAGAATTCTATGATCTACACTCGTGTCCTACTTATTTTTGTGATAAAATGTATAGTTTGGAAAAAACACAGGAAAAACCTCATTTTCATTCCTTTGACCTTGAATAAAAAATTTTGCACAAGGAGGATCGCCGGGGACTTTTGAGGTTTTATTTGTAATGGTGTATTTAACATCTCTACCAATTTTCAGCTCTATGCGAGTTATTCCGAGGTTACGATTTTTTTTCTATTTATTGATCTAATCTTGATCTAATTAGACCGGACTACTATGTAGTTTATAGTGATTATTTCTTATGAGTTATGAGTAAATAAAGACAAAACAAATGAACAAAACGAGGATAAGTCTCAACAGTCAATAGAGATGATTCCCGTAATAATAAATTAATATTAATTAATTGGACAGGAAGCAACTGGTAATTCTTAGAAAAATAAAACTTGAAGATTACAAAGTTACTTGAAAAGTTATCGAATCAACGATTTATAAAGGGTGTCACGTTACATTGACCTCATTTTATATTTTAGCAACCTCGTCCGGTTCCGAGACAATGATATTTTACATAATACACACAAATGGGAATCTACTTACCATCTTCGATCTTTTGTTGGCAAACGAGTTTGACCTTTGAGAAGAAAGTTGGTTGATTTAATCGGCAGCTTTGTTTGATCAATGCCGTGCGCCTGCGCTGCGTCAACTATGTATCGATGGTGATTGGTGACAAACCGAAATTTGTAACTTCACGTCACATCGACGGTTATTTGGTAATTGGTAGATATTCATTGTACCTATGCACTGAAAAATAGTTAAGTAAATAAAGTTGCCTTTAATAAATGGGATGGTTTGTATTAATTTTTTTACAAATTAAGTATAGCGTAAGTACATAGTTATCTACTTAGTTCAATACCTAGGTAGACTAGGAAGATATCTCTCCTTTTTAGGGTTCCGTAGTCAACAAGGAACCCTTATAGTTTCGGTCTGTCCGTCCGTCTGTCCGTCTATATGTCTGTCTGTCCGCGGTTTTGCTCAGAGACTGTAGGACCTACTAAGCTGTAATTTGGCATGAATGCACATAATAATGATGCCAACAAAATGGTACATGAAATCTTAAAAAAATATTTTTTTTGATGGTACTATCAGAGAAGTTGATTCCTATGCAGATGGGGGACCTACGTAGTTTGGACGCATTACGTCAAACCCAGCTGACAGAACACAATTAACATTGAATTGACATGATCTACCAAATGACGTTGGTCTCTCAAATGCATAGGAATCAATTTCCTCGATGGTACCTTCCATACACATCAAGCGGGGATAAAAAATTTTTTTCGCGTCCACCACATCGTGTGGGGTGTTCTTGGATAGGTTTTTTAAAACTATTATGAGTATCCCCAGATCATTTTCCGATTTAGAGATCTGTTTGTGAAATATTAAGTTTTAAAGTGGAAAAAATCGTTAGAGTCCAGTGTCCCCCCCTTCTACCAGCTAAACGGTAGCTTCCGGAAATGTAAAATAATTCACGGGAGTAGGAAATATGGTGAATTTAAAAGGAAAACTATCACGGCTAAGAAAACTTCATAAGTTATTGAGTAATAGTCGATCAACTACAAAAATGTTTTCGGCGAAATATAAAGGAACTTATCGTTCAAATTCCTTTGAAAGCAACTGAGATGATGTTGTTAGGAGTGTAAAACACGTTATAAATGTACATTCATTAACCATACACAAATTTTAAGAAACTAGCGGTACTACGGAACCCTATATTGCGCGTGGCTCGACATGCACTTGGCCGGTTTTTAACACGTAATTTTTAACATTTTAAGACATCTATGTCCTATCAAACTAAAGACATCATACGATAGTTCTACGTTATTACTTATAGGTATGTAGTTATTATTCATCTACATCTTTAATATTATCTATTTTATGATTCACCTCACATATTGTATCCTGCAAGAGGGCAGCAGAAATTACAAAGATATATTGTTCCGTAGTCAGCTGGAATCGTCATCGTAGCCTCCAACACCCACGTAGTTTAGGTAATAGACTTAAATACTAAGGTCTTAAGAATCTGATTCATACTTTTTTATTTATGAAAAATATTATGTATAGTCTGTCAGCTGTCTCGGATTAAGAAATTGAAGATGCTGTGAGTTTTGGCGGGCATGTGAAAGAGTGCTATTGTGTTTTGTATTTTTTTCCTAAAATTGTGTTAGCTGGGTTTTTAATGTGTAATATTTTTAGAATATTAACCATTAGATATTCGTGTTCATGTACAAGTGTAGGAAAGTGATGTTATATCCAGAAACGTGCTATTTTGTGTTCCCTCCAAAACTCCATCGAAAGTTTCAGTAAAGCGTCTACCACTTTACTGAATCGACCGACTTGACTCCTTGACTGTATTGACTTTTACTTAGACTTTGACTAGACTTTAGACCTGACGATACATGAAAACGATGATGAAAAACATAACAATAGTACTACAAAAGACACGGCTGTATGGGATTTGTTCCCTTTGCCTGCAGGCCAATCGCGCTAAATTTATTCAACTGAACCGCAAGTGAAACTCGGACGTTGATCGACTTTAGGAACGATTCGGTATCGCGCTAACGTTTTGACAGCTAGTTGAGACGTTACTGAACCTCAGCCCGAGCGCAAACGCTGTCAAAACAAAAAGTTGATACAAAGCAACTTCTACTCGCACGTTTCTGAAACGTTTCTTATTTTGGTGTGTTAAATTGACAAAAATCGATGGAAAAATATAACATAGGCTATAATTAAATTATAATATAAGCTTATGTTTTACTTCAAAGCTGTAAAATAACACTACGGACTATGTTTTGTTATTTGAGTTTCTTTAAATGTGAATTGAATTTTGACATTAAGTACTTCTTTACGTAAATGTTTTCTGCGCCAAAAAAAACTTTTGCCACAAGACACAACTCACAAGTCACTATTCAACACTTATATGGAGTTTGTAAAATATATTAAAACAATATTATGAATTCAACTACATAAATTAAAAACTGCAAGTAATAATCATTCACATCATTGATCATCATAACTACCAAGTACCAAAACAACTTCACTCGTGTCATATTCATCCTTATGTAAATAAACAATTTGTCTATTGAGTATAGACCAATTAACGCATCGGAAAAAATTTGTTCCTATTTAAGCTAATCAAAATTAAATCAGAAGGGCGCTGATTGGTCCGCTGCATTGTCTGTCTAAAGGTCGAACGTTGCGCTTCGTTCGAGTTCCATCTAAGGTTGAGTTACGGTCGAAACGCTAGCACGATACTGAAATTTGCTCAGACGCAGCGGAACCGAACCGTAACTGAACCACAACCAAAGCAGATGTGAAACTGAATTGAAACGTTTAAAAATAACGCGATTGCCCTGCTGTCCTGAATGGGACGAATCAAACAAAAAAAAAAATGAAGATGCTGTAAAAAAGCTTTAAACTTTCAAAAATCAAAAGTACCTACTTATTATAAAATTTAGAAATATTATGTAACTATATTGAGTAGATTCTTTAGTAGATTGTAGAAAATATATACTAAGAAGGAGTAAGTAGGGCATTCTGCAGTCTTTACAGTCTACTCAGTAGGTATACTCTCTACTCTGCAGTATTATTCTGCAGTATATATATCTGATTTAATAAATTATCTGCTTTGAGTTTTTTTATATAATATCATTGGTCTGGTCAGACTTTCTTTCTTAGAGTTAGGAAATGGTCCTAAAGTGAATGGAATAAAGCTTTCCTGTTGGAGGTTAAATAAAGCTGAACGGCCTGTGACTTGTTTGCAATATTGTCAATTGTCATGTTTCTCTTTGGCTAGCGAGAAGTTTAACCACCGCAGTCAATTGTTTATTCCCCCTTGAGTTTAATCCCAATTCGGCGAAAGTTAATCATAGCCGTAGATATTTAAAAACTCAAAACTGGATTATGAGGGCGGTGTTATTTAAAAGTTGTTTATATTTCATTAATTTTATAATTAACTTAAATATATTACACACGTAAGCCAAATAAGACCACTTTAAAAGATAAAATCAGCACTTTCAAGCATGATTTATAAAGCAGATCAAATATAAATAATAGTAGATAATATTTATTATATTAGGTAATTTTTCATAACAATAAGAGTTGAAATTATAAAAGTGTACCTATATTTACCTATACCTATCTAAATAATAATATAAATATATTGCTCTCTAAAATAGCAAATTGACTATAACTATTAACTAGTGATAAGAAGTTATAGAATATAAAGTGGTTAGTAGATGTGGCATTATCACTAATGTGAGTAATGCACTTTCAAGATTATGCTAAAAGCTAATTGCAGTAGGCTTAGTTATATTTTATTATACAGACATATTTTTATTTTTTATTATTTAACTAGACGTTCCGCGCTGCTTCGCCCGCGTGAATTAGATATTTCACAGACAAATTAGTCCACAAAAAATAGCCTATGATCCTTCACGTGCTCTACTTCCTATCTGACCCAAATAACAGAAAAATTGCTTTAGTAGTTCGTGAGATAAGCCCTTTCAAATAATTTCCCCCGTTTTTTCAAAATTTTCCTCTATTTCTCCGCTCCTATTAGTCTTAGCGTGATAAAATATAGCCTATAGCCTTCCTCGATAAATAGACTATCTAACACTGCAAGAATTTTTCAAATCGGACCAGTAGAAGTTCCTGAGATTAGCACGTTCAAACAAACAAACAAACTAACTAACAAACTCTTCCGCTTTTTAATTGAAAAAAATATGAGTTTACAGCAGCTGTACTGATAATATTTGACTGTAAGAAAATTGATTTTCCGTTGATTGGGAATTAACTTATACCTACAATACAGAGGGGGGATTTGTATTTGGGTGGGTTGCACCAGAATCCAGAGGTTAAAGTTAAAGGTATGGTTATAGTTAAGGCTAACTTAACTTTAACCTTAAGGCTCTTCCCCTACGGAGATTCCGTAATTTACCGTATTTAGAGCCTTATAAACTCTTTGAAAGCTACAAAGTTATAATAAAAATACCTGGCTATAATCTTCAGTAAGCATATATCAACATTCCTTTCCCCGTTTAAAATTTTCTTTTTTTTTTTGTTGTTATGAGAATTTATTTCATTCATTACTTATTTGGTTTCAAAGGTACTCGTAACTACAATGAATCAAGAGAAAAAGGACAGTGAATACATAGTTCTCGCGGCAAATCATTTAGTCTATCTAAACACTCTACACTACAACCATGAACCACTGTCCACTATGCAATTTATATGAAGTACAGAATGTATAATTAGAATGTGAATACATTAGCTACTTCCGTTACAATAACCAATAAACCTGTAACCCATTTACTGCCAAAACCGGCGGTGGCCACTTAACAAAGGACTACCGATATGGCATGGAAGTATTCGATGTGTCAATTGCTTTGGCATTACCTACTGGCTGGTGACTCTGTTTATTTAAATTATCATTGTTCGAACCACTTGAGCTGAATTGAATTTAAATCCACACTTCTATGAAATGGACCGGGTTAAATGAAATTTTACATCACCACGGAGTATGACATCATTACGGTGAACTATGCGGTTTCAGCGTGTTTTTTTTAATGTAGATAAATGTTGTAATAAATGATGTAGATGAAATAGCTACCAAAGTTGCTTGCATGATGTTAGGTGTACCTAACTAGCTTTGTTTAATGACTAAACATCGGATTATACAAAGTGTAACAAAACCTGTATGATATCTTATATCTTCAAACGAGCAATTCTTGTACTTATACAATATAATATATAATTGGAATCTCAGAATCGGCTCCAACGTTTTTAATGAAATTTAGTATACAGGGGGTTTAGGGGCGATAATTCGATCTAGCTAGGAATCATTTTTAGAAAATGTCATTTTATTCGTGTTTTATCGAATACCGAGCGAAGCTCGGTCAAATAGCTAGTATAAAAACTTTATTAGGGTATGAATGAGTTCCATCTATACTCATAAAATTACATGTCCTGACTGACTGACTGACTGACTGACTGATTCATCATCGCTGAGCAAAAACTGTTAAAGTTACAGCCACGAAATTTGGTGAGTAGGGTTGTTTTATTGAGTAGACACCCACTAAGGAAGGAATTTTGAAAATTTTACCCCGAAGGGGGTGAAATAGGGGTTCAAAATATGAATAAAAATCCGTCATTTCCACGGTCATTTCTTGAGTTAGAAACATGAAACTTTAGTTTTAGGTTAATGATTAAAAATGAATGGACACGTATTTAAGCGTTTTTGGAAATTTTACCCCCAGGGGCGTAAAATTGGGGTTGAAAGTTTTAATGAAAGTCCGTTATTTCTTGAGTTAGAAACATGAAATTTTATATTTGGACTACTGATAAAAAATGATTGGATACGTATTTAAGCGTTTTTGGAATTTCTACCCCAAAGGGGGTGAAAAAGGGATTGAAAGTTTAAATGAGAGTCCGTCATTTCTTAAGTTAGAAACATAAAAGTTTATTTTTGGACTGCTGATTAAAAATGAATCGATAGTTCTTTAAGCGTTTTTGGAAATTCTACCCCCAAGGGGGTGAAATTGGGGCTGAAAGTTTGAATAAAAGTCCGTCATTTCTTGAGTTAGAAACATGAAACTTTATTTTTGTGCTACTGATTAAAAATGAATGGATACGTATATTTAAGCGTTTCTGGTAATTTTACCCCCAAGGGGGTGAAATTGGGGTAGAAAGTTTCAATGAAAGTCCGTCATTTCTTGAGTTAGAAACATGAAAGTTTATGGACGTTTGCGTTTGACATTTGCTTAAATAGGGTCCCGTTTTTACCCTTTGTATAAGGAACCACAAAAAGGGGAAAACTCCCATCTTTGTTATTCCAATCCTTGTTAATCCTTCTTTGTTATTTTCTTATACTATGTTAACGCGGACGAAGTCGCGGGCAACAGCTAGTGTACCTATAGAGTTCACTGTGAAATAATCAGCAACTGATCGAGCAATTTTTTTTTCATGGTTTGTATGGGTAAGTGTCCCAGCGTCATGCACTTTTCCATACAAAAGTTTTAAAAAAGTTGCTCTTTCAGCGCTACTACTTTCACATCACTTAGTTTTGTTAGACCCTGTATACACTATGAAAGTGCCGAAATAGGCATGTAATTAATATGAAGAAAATATAGTAAGGACTTAGACACTGAATTCTGTCTGAATTATTACTAGGTATGTTACGTGAAGTTATGAGAAGAAAGTAGGCAATGGGCAATGGGCATGTAACATTAACCACAACACCTTAAACTGTATCCAAATGTTACATAAACGGCAAAAACTCATCTCAATCAGGCCGAGAAGCGAGTAACAGGGAAACAATACAAAACAACGAACTAAATTTTGCTCTCCGACCGTAACGGCTGGAACGTTTTTGTTGGTGCTGACTGTTGTGGGGCCATCCATGTATTACGTCACAGCCCACAGGTCACAGAACAAGAGGGAATACTATAGACTTGTCAATGCATGTTGTAGAGATCTACAGTGTAGACATGGCGTTAGTTTTTGTAGAAGTTCCTACATGAATGCCGGTCTTGATAATCAAAATTGCAAAAAAGCTTGAATTCCAAAAATGTTACGTATTACGATGTACATATTGGTAGGTACTGCACCGGCAAAACTAGGAGACGTTAAAAAAGTAGGTATAATTTGTGTGACTTATTATCGCGTGCCTAATATACCAACGACCCTCGGCCTCAAAAAAATATTGATCACGCTGAAACCTCGCAGCCTTAGCCAGAAATAGATGCACATTCGTCGTAAATGATCCAGCGTTTTACAAGAGTTTTATGGGCTATTAAGCACTTTGATACGAGAGTTCGACGAAATCGATAGCAATTAGGTACCACATTGCTGAGGCCTGAGTGGCGCTGTGAGCCAAAATAAACACGTTTAGGTACATGTGTTCAGTAAAAATATTAACCAAGTAATGACTAATTATTATTTTGCGTTTATTTGAGAGCAGTTTAGCAAATGTTCAAAAAGCAGAACTTTCAAAAATTCGCATACGTAAAGCGTAAATTACTCATGTTGTTGCATAATTTTTAACAGCTGAGGAAATTGCCTTTCAATAGTAAAGCAAATTAGGCACAATGTTGACAAAACAGCCGAACTTCGAAACCAATTGAAATGTGTGTAAACGGAAGGCCCTCTACGTTGGCTGGTCGAGTGCGCTCATGTGGTAATTGCTTGACATTTTTATAGAGAGAAATAATCAACACAAAGCACTTAGAGGTCCAATATGATCATCAGCTTCAGATTCCTAAAACTATGCTGTGCATCACTTAAAAAATTGTGTGTAAACCATGTGTAAACTGTAAACGGAAGGCCCTTTACCTGCCTCTACGTTGGCTGGTCGAGTGCGGTCATGTGGTAATTTTTTGACATTTTTAGAGAGAAACAATCAATACAAAGCACTTACAGGTCCAATATGATCATCAGCTTCAAATTAAAGCTGATATTGTGCATCGATTAAAGAATTTGAGGACTAAATTCGTTTTCTCGAACTCTACCATAGGCAAAACTTTGGTATGGCATATCACATAAAATATCTACCTATTAGCGAAATTTTATAAGGAGAATTAAGTCATTATTATGTAATTATGTAGTTTACAATGTATCGAAAGTCGTGTTTTGTAATAACATCAAAACAATTATTACTTATCGTGTAGGTATGGTTGTTATTATAAGTGTTACGGTATTTCCGTAGAAGTAACGAGCCGAGCTTTCTCCGAAACTTATCTAAAGTTTCGGAGAAGGTCCGGTGTAGGACCGACCAGCAATTTTTATGATTAAAACAAATTATCTATTTTGTTAGCGTGATGTACATTTGTATTATTATACAGAAGCGAGCCAAAGAGATAAAAAAGCTGACCGGCCGGAGGGAACGAATTTCTTACTACGGTCTACGGCCATTGTCTTATTAGTTATTTTGCAATAGTTTTAAATATTTTTTTGTGTTAGATATGATGTAATTTACCTTAAAATGTTATAAAAACTCGACTCGAACTCGGTTGTCTGTAAAGGTACAATTCCGTGCATCGCAATCGATCGCGGTTGCGCACGACCTACGACTGTCGTCGGACGCTCGCGACCATAGTCAGCGTATGAAAATGTATGGCACCGCTTCCGAGGCCCGCGACTGACGCGCGCAACCGCGATCGATCGCGATGCACGGAATTGTACCTTTAAGTCGGTTTACTGACGATAGTTGAATGTGACAACGTCATAGCCTTAAATGGAACGCCTCAGAGCGAGGTAACGCCGCATATTGCGTCATGTTAAGACGTTGTCACGTCAAAAAGTTCTTATCATACTATTAGTAGCAATGACTAAGATAGATTACTAAGGGCCTGTTTCACCGCTTCCTGATAAGGCTATCCACCACTTATTTTGACAGATGGAGTATGGAAAATCTGTCAAATAACCCTATCGGGCACCTTATCAGGAAGCGGTGAAACAGGCCATTAGTGTTTTTAATCTTTCTCCCTTTACAATTTACAACCACACTGAATTTCGTGTAAATTTTTAAATAATAGTTCACCGGTGACCTAAATAATGTTTTAGTTCCTGAGTAACAATCGGCAACGGATACAAAATATTGTATTGTTCGCGGGAACACGTGTTTCGTGTTACTCTAATGTTCCCATGAGCGCGTATTTAGAATACGACCGTCGATATCGCATAATTTAGAGATACACCTTTCAAAATATAATATATGAGTTAAAAATATGTATGTATGTTATTTACCCCTGAATAGCGGCAAAGACGACAGATTTTATACGTATGCTCATTGCAGAGTGTGCCGTGCCTATTTAAATGTTTGCCAAGTTGTAGACAGGAATCGACCATTCAATTAATGACGTGTATTATTTAGTCTCCAGCTTCACCTCTTGGAGCTTTTTAGGGTTCCGTACCCAAAGGGTAAAAACGGGACCCTATTCATGAGACTTCGATGTCTGTCCGTCTGTCTGTCTCCAGGCTGTATCTCAAGAACCGCTATAGCTAGAGTTCTGAAATTTTCACAGATTGTGTATTTCTGGTGCCGCTATAACAACAAATACTAAAAGAAAAATAAAATTATATTTAAGGGGGGCTCCCATACAAACGTGATTTTTTTTGGCCTTTTCTGCTCGTTATTAGTGCATCGAAACCCGGACCCAATTTTCAAAACCCGGGTTTTCGGGTTTTTTAAAACGAAAACCCGGGTACTCGGGTTTTTCGGGTTTTTTCGGGTTTTCTTAAAATTCAATGATTAACGATGCGAAAATACTTTAAATATGATTTTCAGCGATTGCCAGCACCTTTCCAGTAAAATACTATTTAAATAACATAGTGTGCGGTCACGGCAGTGCCCAACCAAGTCTCGAGTGAACGGGCACGGCCGTATTAGACTTTTTGGCAGGATTTTTAAAATATGTATTATTAATTATTATTAATAAATATTTTTATGACAATTAGTCTTTGATGCTCTTAAAGCGAAACTTTTCCTTTAAAATATTATATTTTGTTTAATTATGACCAATATAAATAATTAAACCTATACAATATGTTATAAAAATAAATAATTAGTATGTTAGTTTGTTATAAATACCTTTTATCAGGTCTGGCCTTTAATAATTATCAAAAAAACGAAAAACCCGAAAAGCTCGAAAAACCCGGGTTCCATTTTTTAAATCCGGGTTTTTTTCATGGTTTCGGGAAAACCCGGTCTCGATGCCCTACTCGTAATCAATAATGATAAGAGGTAGGCACTTGAAACTTTCACGAAGGCCTTAAATATAATTGTACTTTAATAATTAATAGTAATATTTAAATAAAATAAAAATTAAGGGGGGCTCCCATACAAAAAACACAATTATTGGCCTATTTTTGATCTATAATGGTACGGAACCCTTCGTGCCGATTTTTTATTTTATTTAAGGGTTCACTTCTTTTCTCATAGTTCTCATAGGAGAAATAGTGTTACAGTACCCGGCGATAAATATTGCACATCGACCTTTGGAAAGTGACAGTCGGCTAATTTCGGTTTTGTAGAGCGTCATCTCTTACGCACGAAATACAAAAAGTCCGGTATATATTAGGAGCTGTTAAAAAAAAACTACAATTATTATGGTTTGCTTCTTTTGAAAATTTTATTATTCTTTGTATAAAATACACCAAGTTTTCTTTAAATTATGGATTTAGGTTCAGGTAAAATAAAATAAAAAGCGTGTTCAAATTATGTTTACGTATATTTTAATTTTTTTGGAAAATTACAGCTGTAAAAAATTTAGGGGTGTTAACAACTCTAGATATATATTTTGACCTGGACGCGACTGCACTCCATTGAATTTGGACAACGACTGACATAATGTCAAATAGGTGTGTGCTACAAAGATAACGCTCTATGAAACCGAAATTAGCCGATTGTCTCTTTCCAAAGGTCGATGTGCAATATTTATTGCCGGGTATTGTACCTACAGTTAGTATAACCGATCAGCGATGGGCGGCTGGCAACAACTCTACATTTTTTTTAAATAAACTTTATCATTGACTTTGTGGAAACGTTTATAAAACATGTCGTGACTATTTTAAATAAGATTTTATTGATAAATTGTTTATTTCCAGTCGACAGTATTTTACCTAAATAACTTGTGAAATAGTGGTCTGTGGATATATTTATCAATTTGTCAGAGGTTTTTGACAGGCACCCTCACCATGACATGGTCAAGGAAACCCACAGTTACTAGTTACCAAATACGTAAATAGCTATAAATATTTTGTAACATAAATTTTTATATGAGATTGTAATTGTTTGCAATTATAGAGTTAGGGACCTAGTACTTTTGTGCCTCTCGTTTAGAAAAAAATCCTTAAAATACATAATTATAGGCAGGTAGGTAGATAGTTAGGTACTAGGTATAGGAAGCAGGAGGCCTACCACGAAACCGTTTTGACAACGTCGTTTCACGTTTGTTAGAGCAGGACGCAGCATTCTCGTTCGATTGTTTGAGTCTCAAAACACTTTGGTGGTACGGGTCCAGGTTGGTAGCTCCGCCATAGTAAACTCCTTTTACTATGGCTCCGCCTACCCCCTTAGTTATGATTATAATCATCTTTATTACGAGTATAACCATCTTTTTCATTAAATCATAACTCTACGAAGTACAAGATGAATCTACTATTGCCTCAGAGCACTTTAACTTATTTCAATCCATCTATGGTCCGTGATATCGTCTTATGGATTAAAGCGTTACTAATCCTGCCGTTTATGTAGACACATTGCGGTCACGAACAAACATTTTCTTATTAATACGATAACCAAAGCAAATTGATTCGCAGCAACCGGGGTCCGGGCCAATTAAACTAAGCCTACGATAAACTTCAGATTCTAGTTAAGTCTAATATCTGCATTCTGCTTATTCTATAAAATCATAGAATAAGCAGGTACTATCGTCACGAAACGACGCGATGCTGCATTTCCATAAGATTCGATAAAAAAATTCTAGAGCAGGCGCTCCGCGCTAGGTAGAGTAGGCGAGTATGCAAAATACTAATATGAGGATTCTTATTAAATTGATTCTTATTACTTATTGTTATTACTTACAACTCAGAAACGTTATGATTCTAAAGTCAGGAGTCCTATTAATCCATTTTTCTGTACACTCCACCCGGGTAAAAAAAAACAATCATAATCTTCACGTTTTTCTGAGTTCAAGCAGTCTATTCATAGAATGCGGTTCTGAATATAATATTTTCGATATTCATCTGCATTCTACCCAGCACCCGCTCTAAATAACGAAGTGTATCTACCTAAACACCGCTCAGAGTAATTAAGTAACAATAATGATGCTTTTTCACTTCATATTGCCATTTGCCTTCGATTTAATGAACGCGGTACGTTATCAAAGACTCACTAATAACAATTAACTGCAATAAAGTCCTATTGAAATCGGACTAATAGTCTTATAGAGTGATGAATTTTAATAACTAGTTCTATGACCGTAAGGTTTCTTTTTGCTCGAAGAAAGTTTACAATAAAAAGGCTAATTTTCTCATTCAAATTGTGTATGAAAATCGGAGCAATTACGTGACGGGAGCATAGAGCACGCGCTGCTCTATAATGATAACTCTCCGTGCTTAGAACATCAATTAGATTCAGAAAGTCGGAACTTGTAACATTCATCTTTGAGATTTACTATCTCCTTCAGGTATTTTGGTAATAACAAGTACAAAATAATGTAACGAGATAAACATCACTTGACCTAAATGAGAAGGAATAAGTGGTTAAAGTTTAAACTCAACGGTTAACTATTATCTAATTAGTAACTGAGTAAGTTTACACTTAGATACCTGCTGTATAGATTAACGTTTAGCTAACGGGCTCCACCTGACCCTACAACGTATCCATCGACTTTTTCCCACGAATATTTACGCTTCTCTTTAGCGTCGTTAATCTATTTACTCGAGTGTCGACCCTGTTTGCGTTTGACATGGTTTGACCAAATGATTTTAGCCTTTTAGGTTCTTAATTGGATGTAATTGGAAAATTGAAGGTTTTCCTATCTTTTATAATTAAATAAACGGTCAAAAATCGTCGATCTCAATTCTAATCGGTCACGTGTTTGTTTCAGATCCCATCTGGCATGACCGAGAGAAAGTAGCGACATGAATAGCAACCGTCTCTCGCGGGGCGGGTCCCTGTTCGGCACCGACCCCCAGGTGCAGCTGCGGTCGGCGCTTCGCACCAACGATATCGCCACATTCAAGAAGCTGCTGGGCTACGGCGCCGTCGACCTGGAGTATGTCTACCAGTACCCGGACTACAAAACGTGCCTCGAGCTGGCCGTTTCGGAGCCGCACAAAAAGGAATTTGTCAAACTCCTGCTGCAGCACGAGGCGCAAGTGAACAACGTCAACGAAACCTACGGAGGCGCTCCCATACATCTGGCAGTGGAGTGCGGCAACGGGGAGGCACTGGCCGCCCTGCTGGAGGACGACCGCATCGACGTCAACGTCAGGTGCAAAGGTAACACCGCCCTGCTCATGGCCATCAAACAGATCCAAGACTTGGACGACGATCGCGAGCACGAGCTAGAGGTGTACGAGCATATGATCGAAATGCTCCTGAAAGCGGGCTGCGACGCCAACGCACCGGATCAAAAGGGCGTAACGCCTATATACTCCGCGGCTAAGCAGGGTCTCGAGAGAGTGATCACGTACATCTTAGACTACTCCAGGGACCCGATCGATTTGGATGCGTACACCGATATTCGGGGCAGATCAGCTCGGTACTATTTGCAGGAGGCATTTCCACATCTCGTCGGTAGATTTAAGTCCATGACAGAGGAGGCCAAGGAGGCCGTCGGCGTTGACAAATTGTTTTCTTATCTATCTAGACACGACGAAGACAAGTTTGTGCGGGATCTGGGCAGGCTCGTTCAGAAAAACGAGCACAGGCCGATATTGGCCAGCAACAACGGTATGAATACGATGCTCCAGTTGGCGACAGACAAGGGGTTCGAAAAAGTTGTCAGTGCCCTACTCAATTCTGGTGCGGATCCAAATGCGACGTGTAGCGGCAACAACGACCGACCCGTGGCCATCGCCTGTGCCAACGGATATCACAAGATTCTCCGAATGTACATCGAGAATGAATCTACGTTATTCGAGCCCTACAAGGGAGAATCGCTGCTACAAATTGCCGTAAAGAATATGCGGTCGGCTAAAGACGGTCCTAAAGTTAACTATAAGGAGTGCCTCGATTTATTGTTCAGCTTGGAGAGCATCAGAAAGAACGTCAATTATTCGGACATCAAAGACAACACCGCTCTACATTATGCGGCTCGAAATGGTGATAACGAAACGGTTCTGTACTTGCTGAGAAAAGGAGCGTGCATAGGTTTAAGAAATAAATTTGAGGAACCCCCGCTAGCCGATATTAACGCAAAAACTCTCGAATCCTATCTGGACGAATGCATACAGACCAACGGGGAGAGGCCGAGCGACGACGGGTACGAAATTCATATGAAGTACAGCTTTCTCGTGTATCCGAATAATTCTATGGAAAACGAGATCTGGGAGGTGCCACTCATGGACAAATCGAATAATAATAACGACCTCAAGGAGTACGACGCCATCCTAGCGCCGGAAACGGAGGCTCTACTGTACATGACCGGGAACGAGGAGCTGAGGCCGCTTCTCACTCATCCTGTAATTACGAGTTTCTTATACTTGAAGTGGCAGAGGATAAGCTGCCTCTTCTACGCAAATATTACATTCTATATTCTGTTTTGGTTGAGTTTAAATATTTATATCACATCCGGTTACGGCGTCGAGTACAAACGGGACAAGTCGGTCGAGGCTCTAAACGCCGCGACCCACGTGATCGCCTCGATAGGCTTGATGATGCTAGTGTTTCGGGAGCTATTTCAACTGCTAGTTTCGCCGACTAGATACTTGCAGAGCATCGAGAACTGGATGGAAATCGCGTTAATCGTCGTGTCGGCCTGGATCGTTTGCTACGACTCGGCGCAGGAGTCCACGAAACAACAACTGTCCGCGATCGCTATTCTACTATCTTCGGCGGAACTGGTTCTCCTCATCGGCCAATTTCCTACGCTCTCCACCAACATCGTAATGCTAAAAACCGTGTCCTGGAACTTCTTAAAGTTTCTGCTGTGGTACTGCATCCTCATCATAGCGTTCGCGCTGAGCTTCTACACGCTGTTCAGAAAGGACGTCGAGGAGGACGAGCGGCCGCCGAACCCGAACGTCGCGCAGGACGCGGACGAGGACGAGGACTTCTTCGAGGATCCGGCGCGGTCGCTGTTCAAGACCATAGTGATGTTGACCGGCGAGTTCGACGCCGGCTCCATCAAGTTCAGCGCGTTCCCGGTCACGAGCCACATCATCTTCGTCGTGTTCGTGTTCATGATACCGATCGTGCTGTTCAACCTGCTCAACGGGCTGGCGGTGAGCGACACGCAGGAGATCCGCGCCGACGCCGAGCTGGTGGGGCACGTGTCGCGGGTCAAGCTCATATCGTACTTCGAGAGCGTTCTGATCGGGAAGATGTACACGAAGGAGATGGGCTGCTGGTCCTGGCTGCCGGCGTCCGTCCGCGACGTCAACTTGATCAAGCCTCAGCTGCTGTGCATAAGGCCGTTCGCGAGGCGAATAAGCCTATTCCCGTTCTTCCTGCCGAAGTACCGAATTGTAGTGAAGCCGAACCAGGGCAACAGGATCGAAATACCGCAGCCGGAGCCGACGGGCAAGTACGGCGACGACGACGACGTCGAGGGCGGGCGGTGCTGCTTCGAGCGGTGTCAGGCGTACAGACTGGACAGGAAGATCGTGAAGAGTGCCAAGCTCGTGATCAGCAAAAAGGCTCACGTGTCCGAGTTTGACGAGATAAAAAGTAAACTCGAAAGCTTAGAGAATACTCTGAAGAGTGTTTTACTAGCAAAAGAAAGAATATAAAAGTCCGAGGAAGTTACGAAAGAGAGAGATAAGGAGAGAAGCAAAAATGATTCCATGTATTTATAAAATATAACAAAATATGTGATGCCATTAAAGTAAGAATGTGATGACATTAAAGAAATACTACGTCAAGCTTACATACAGCTTCGTAAAGGTGCCGGTTGGCAGCGGGCGACATGAAGCAACCACAGACGACGTGTCGTCGCGACACTAGGTTTCTATGTATTTCTTTGAAATACCGTACGCAGCTAGCGACACGTACCTAGCGACACTTTCATAGAAATACATAGAAACAGTAGTGTTGCGACGACACTTCGTCTGCCGCCGCTTCATGAAACCGGCTTCCAACTTGTACCCTTAGACAACACCTCTGTCCTTTATTTGAGAGATGAGACATTGGGCGTTTGCACACTGCACGATAACGACACAACACGCTACCACAGAATAGAGGGCCACCGCACATATAATACAATTTCAAGTTGGCCGACTATCGCACAAACCGACTATCGTACTAATTCTAATATTCTGTCACTTAATATTATTGAAGGCCCCCAAAATATTCTCCTTTCTTTTCGCCTTCGTTTTATCAGTGCCACAATAAAAGTTTGCTTTTTACGCATTTTAATACGCACGTGGCTAGGCTAGCAATACCGTTACCAACTAAATCTAAAAGTCTGCGGCTGGCAGCGTACACGATGAAGTTGTCCAATTAAATTGTGACACTACCCAATTTAGTTTGTACGATAGTCGGCCAACTTGAAATTGTATTATAATATGTACGGTGACCCTTATCTATTCTGTGGTATCGTGTCGTGTCGTTACCGTCGCAGTGTGAAAACGCCCATTTATGTTTTCATACGATGACGTATATAAGCTGGTGGTAGTTTTCGGTTTTTTACAATTTGTTGTTAAAATATTAACAAATATTTAAATAAATTATAATAAATTAAAGTGTTTTCTTGATTTAGAGTTCCCGAGAATCACCGAAATCAGATTCGAATCGAGAATCGAATCAGCTCAATTTCAACAGCTTTTGCTACTTCCGAGTGCCGTCATATATAAAATTAATAATAAAGCCTCATTTATTCCTTAATAATCGGCCAAGTGCGAGTCGGACTCGCGCACGAAGGGTTCCGTACCGTTATAGAGCAAAAATAGTCCAAAAAATGTGATTTTTGTATGGGAGCCCCCCTTAATTTTTTATTTTATTTATATATTATTATTAATTATAAAAAAAAAACAATTATATTTAAGGCCTTCGTGAAAGTTTCAACTGCCGACCTCTTATCATTATTTATTACGAGCAAAAAATCCCAAAAAAAATCATGATTGTTGTATGGGAGCCCCCCTTAAATATTAATTTTATTTTTATTTTAGTATTTGTTGTTATAGCGGCACCAGAAATACACAATCTGTGAAAATTTCAGAACTCTAGCTATAGCGGTTCTTGAGATACAGCCTGGAGACAGACAGACGGACAGACAGACATCGAAGTCTCATGAATAGGGTCCCGTTTTTAACCTTTGGGTACGGAACCCTAAAAATTTACAATAAGTATTAACATTTACACTTTTAACATTTTTACATATTTTTAATAATTTATATGTATCACATGTTCATCATAGCACGATCCGACAATCGACATAATATATTATATTATATACTAGCGCAAAATCGTGCTGCGGCTCAATTTGGAACTAATTCGATCTCAATTCTCAACGGCTTTTTCCACTCCTGACAGCTATACTAGCGCATGATCGTACTGCGTCTCAATTTGGAACTAATCAGACTAGTACTAAAATCAAAACCGTATCAGTTTCGGGAATAAGGCTGCTGTACCATCGAGGAAATTGATTCCTATGCAGTTGATAGACCAACGTTATTTGGTCGAATATGTCAATTCAATGTCTGTCGGCTGGGTTTGACGTAACGCAACCAAACTATGTAGGTCCCCGATCTGCATAGGGATAAACTTCTCTGATAGTACATAAATCAATCGTACATAAAATAAGAATCCCATGATAAAAATCTTGCACTCCTCGTTAGCAAATTACGTAATTTGGTAGCGTAATACAGTCAAACCCAAACGACCAAATTACGCGGTTCTCCAGGCCAGGCCTATGAATCAATTTTTAGGTGGTATTTCAACCATCATAATATTATGTATTATGCACATTTAAGTATCACATTACTAAATAGTGAAACTAGTACAATAACTATACATTATTAAGGACATAGCTCCAAATAAAAAAACTTTTATAGTAGATATGCATCTAAAATTTATTGGAAATTAATATCAGTGTGGTAAAATAATAATAAGATGCGACTAACGTATAACAATAACTTAATAATTAGGTATTTTGTGACAAAATGATTGTTTTAAAATTTAGTTAGGCATATATAAGATCATATTAAAAACGTTTAGACATCTAATACCTATATAACCGAAATTATTCATAAAAGTTACGTAATATGGCAACAGTTTTTTATAATATTAGTAAAATGATAGGGAGGTAAAATAAGTTTAAAACTGTAAAAAAAACTACATCTCTGTAAGACGTGAATAATGAAATAAGTATTCATCACAAAACAACAATCTAAAATTTTCTTCCAAAATTTTGGTCACACACAATAATATCTAATGGAATTTCAAAGATTTCAAGGACGCAAGGTCGGATTAAAAAAATATTTGCTTAATATGACACCATAACTCGTTAGCTATTTTTGTCACTATTTGAAGACTACACTAAAACACAAAACCCCTTTAACCGCCGCACTCAGAGACGTCAATTAAGACTTAATGCTCATTTAACATGAAATGTCCCTCTCAGAGATGACAATTAAAAATCGCTAATTGCAGAGTTTGATGTTCAAGTTTGAGGTTATTTTTGAAATTTTTTCAGTTTTAATTTTTCAAAAGATAAAATTAAGCTAAAAATAACATTTATTTTAAGTGTTAATAATATATAATAATAATATTAGATAATGCCACAGTAAACATAGAACTTCATAACTGTGATAGTACTAAAGCATTTTTGTGCAATACATGACTAGTTACTTAGTACAGCTGTTTTTACCTTTTCTTGCTAATAAATAGAAGTATTTCACATGAAAAGTACCTATAGTCACATCCATACAAACTAGATATACCTACAAAGAAGTATGAACATTGTCACCAAATTGGGTAATTACGGTATTAAAATTAAAGTATGTTTACTATATAGTGTTATAATTTTGTTACGTTAAAGTTGCCAGTTAAAACAATATTGTGCAATGTTGTATGTATAAGAGCCTTTAACAGACCATACGCGATCTAAAGAAACCAAATTCAACGTGCTAACCCTTAACGAATAGCGTTGTCTATGGCCGGAGTCAAAACTGATCTGTAATATATTGATTTGTATATTCAATTCCATGATTTTATTGGTATATTAGAATAAAGATAATTGTTAAAAATCTCCTAGGTTACGAATTAAATAGTTGTAGAATTTTAAACACTGTATTTACGACTATCACTGTAACGAAAGGTAAATAATCTTATTGAAACTGAATGATTTAATTAAAGTAAGATTGTTAATAATTCTGTTTAATTTATTATGTAATGATAAGGCCTGTTTTATAATTTATAATATTGTATTTAATAAAACTACTTCTACGGAAGGTTACTTCCGTAGAAGATTCTAGAAATTAATTAATAATAATTATGCTACTCAAAATAACTGAATAACTTTTTATAACGATATCGTTAGATTTAGACTCTGTCCTTTAGTGAAATGTGTTGCAAAATTAGTATCACAAATACTACTACAAATTGTACTAGTTTTTAATGCATACTTTGTCATTAATTGTACGAAAATAGTTGTTGAATTGTATAATGGCTATTGGGTATAAAAAGCCTAGTGATATTAGGGGGATTCATTTCCACTGCTAAGCTATCGAAGAAGCTGAACTTGTAACAAAACTGGTATCTGTGTCTATTGATGTACTTGTACTACCTGTGTAACTAATAATTAATAAACTGTGTTACTGAACTGTGTTACTGAAGTCGTTTTTCTTATCAAGTCAGAAGCGGAGATAGACCCACAAGGTAAATATTATTTTGAATATTGTATAAGTAATTTATCCTATTTTATTTCACCCATATTTTTTTGGTGTTATTCTCGTAAAATCAGTTTGTAACTAATTATATATAGTTCGTAACTTTAACACTAGATAACGCTACTACACTGTCGTTTATACTTAAATAAATATTTCACTACAGTACATTATTTAGTTCTCGGGATTATACAATAAAAAAATATGGAGATTATAAAATCAAAATATGTGTGACAATAATTTACCAGTGAATTAATTTTATCTTGGGTTTTGTTTGGACAAAATCAGTTTGTGAGATATAGTTCATAACTTTAATACTAGATAGCGCTATATCACCGACGTTGATAAGTTTGAAGGAATATATTTTGATTACAGTACATTATTCGGTAAAAACAAAATGAAGGTTATAAAATCAAAATATTGTTTTATGTGTGACAGTTTAACAGTGAATTAATTTTATCTTGGGTTTCGTAACTTTAATACTAGATAGCGCTATATCACCGACGTTGATAAGTTTGAACGAATATATTATTTTGATTACAGTACATTAATCGGTAAAAAAAAAAAAAAAAATGGAGGTTATAAAATCAAAATATTGTTTAATGTGTAACAGTTTAACAGTTAATTAATTTTATCTTGGGTTTCTTTTGGATAAAATCAGTTTCTGAGATATAGTTCATAACTTTAACAGTAACTACCTTATTTATTTTTCGAGATAATACAACCGAATAGAAATTATAATATCAAAATATATATAATATTTTATGCACGATAGTTGAACAGCGAAATCATTTTATTTTTCGTACGCTTCAACTCCCAAGCGGCCACATGTGGCCGCAAGAACAATAGATTTCCAAGAATCGGCGATCGGTTATATTATTAATTATACGTCATCAGTAGATGGCTCTATGACGCCATCGCTGACGATGTTTTTACTTGAACGACTTGATTGATTAGCGTACACATTAATATTCGGGCTTACTGTTAGATGATGTTATCTAATAATAGGTGATATTTGATAGGATCGCATAAATACGTACTAGTATGAATTTATAATTGATCTAAATAATTTTTGTTTACGATGGATGGTTTAAAAATATGTAGTTTTTTTTTTAAGATATGAGATAGGGCACAGTTTAGTGCCACGTTTTGTTATTAGGTATATGGATTATGGATCTTAAACCATAAATAAAAATTACTTCTCTTGAACTGATTTTGTTTATCGGTCTTCTGTGTTTTACGGATGTTACGTACATTTTTTTTTTTAATGGATATTACAAACGTATAATAGGTACTCTGAATACTTGTTGTCTGAGTTCTGACGAATATCGTATGGTTACTAATTTGGATATGTTGATAATAACTGAAAGTCTTGCAATATTTGTTTACCTACTGATGGATAATATTTATAATTTTAATTGATAGTTACTATGGAATTTTTGCATATAAATCTTTGACAACGGATGGATGAATTCATGGTTGCTTATGAATACTGATGGATTAAATGATCTGAAATAATGGATACTTGGATTGTAATGGATACTCTATGGATATTTCAATACTGTAGCTTCTTGTTAGATATGTGACATAAGCCGTCGGTTTTTAGGGGGCGGCCCACGTTGCTAAGCTTGGTGACGGGGTCGTCGGTTATTAGGGGGCGGTCCGCGTAACTAAGCTTGGTTACACGGTCGTCGGTTTTTAGGGGGCGGCCCACGTTGCTAAGCTTGGTGACGGGGTCGTCGGTTATTAGGGGGCGGTCCGCGTAACTAAGTTTTGTTACGTGATCGTCGGTTTTTAGGGGGCGGTCCACGTTACTAAGCTTGGTAACGGGGTCGTCGGTTACTAGGGGGCGTGCTATGAAAATTTTCGCATAGCTCGTCGGATATGGAATATGGATCACAAGGATGGATAAATAATTTCAGGTCATGAACAAAAGCGAGGATGATGTTGGTACTCCACCTGGTACGCCACCCAGGCGACCCCGTCGGAGTCAAAAGCACCGCAAGGCGAGACAGAAAAGTGCATCGTCGTCGTCAAGTTCATCTGATAATGACATGCCTAAGAAGATGCGTAAGACAAAATTTTCTTCTAAGGATATCTTGAAACTTGTAAAGCATGTATCAAAAGATTCATCTAAAACTTCTTATAACAGTAATTATAATAATGTCGTACCAGAATTTAACCCATCAAGTAGGGCTCAAACAATTGACTGTTGGATTAGAAAAGTTAATGAATGTGCAACTATATACGATTGGGATGAAAGGCAGATCATTCACTTTTCGCTTCAAAAGCTATCCGGTCTTGCGAAACGTTGGTTTGAGGCTCTGCCAACCGTAGTTTATAGTTGGCATGAGTGGCAAATAAAATTGAAAAAGGCTTTCCCCAGTGAAGATAATTACGGTCGTCTCTTGGAAGAGATGTTAGCTAGAACCTCCCGCACAGAAGAAAGTCTTAGGGAATATTTTTACGACAAATTAACTTTACTCACTAGATGCGAAATAATAGGCAAAAAGGCTGTTGACTGTATTGTACACGGTATTAGCGATCGATCTGTCCGGAATGGGGCACAGATTTTAAATTGCTCTGAACCTGAGGATTTACTCCACTTTTTGTCATCACAAAGAAACCAATCCTTAAATATTAGAATACCTCGTGAGCGTTTTACTGCAAAACTAAATTATAATGAAAATAACACTTCATCAATCAATTGTTACAATTGCCGCCAGAGGGGTCACCCTTACCACAAGTGTCCAAAACCGTTAATAAAATGTAAGAAATGTAACAGGATAGGCCATAATAACGATTCTTGTAATTTGGAACCCTTTGTATCAAATTTTAAATCCGGTTCGGGGAATATTACAGGCGAGAAGCGAACAATGATAATCCAAAACAACGATAAGAGTAATGCCAAATACTTTAAATTGGTACAATTAAATGGTAAATGTTTAAATGCTTATATTGATTTTGGCAGTCAGTGCACTTTACTAAAAAAATCTGACGCTCAACAGTTAAATCTAAATAAAAATTTCGATGATATCCCCGTAATAAGAGGTTTCGGACAATCTATAGTTACACCGATATACAAATCAAATGTTATTATACGCCTCGACGATATTGAATCAAATATCGATATATTAATAGTGGATGATATTCACATGCCAACGTCATTAATAATAGGTCAGAACTTTACGGAACTTCCTTTTATTACTGTTCTCAAAGATAAATACGAATTAACATTTTATAAGAGCCCCAATTTTGACACAAATGAATATTCCAAGGGTACCATGAACCTGTATGTAAGTAATTTCACTGAAGTAATAACAACCAGCATTGTTTCCGTTTATTCAGACCAAAGTTTTACAGGTAATTTATACATTAGTGGATATATTGTTTCTACCTCAGATAAGGAATTTAGATTACTACACGGAATTTACGATATGCATGAAGGGAAGGGTCAGGTCGTAGTGACAAACTTTTCTCCACTTAAATTAAAGTTAGAACCAAAAACTTTGATAGCTAGGGCTATACCGTTTAGTGATCCTAAAATTTGTGAAGTAAATCTAATAAGACCTGACCACCAATCTCTTAAACCTCTTAACAAGGAAGATATTAATGTGGGATCAGATCTGGACGATAAACAATTTGATAAATTATATTCATTATTACAAAGTTACCGTGATTGTTTCGCCACTTGTTTGAATGAGTTAGGTTGTGCTACTAATGTAGAAATGAACATTGAGATAACGGATAATAAACCAATTGTTTACCGTCCGTATAGATTATCGCATTTCGAACGTGAACAGGTTCGCGAGACTATTAATGATTTACTCCAGAATGACATAATTCAAGAATCTAAGTCCGATTACGCAAGTCCGATTTTAATGGTAAAGAAAAAGACAGGGGAAAATCGTCTCTGTGTAGATTTTCGCGCATTGAATAGTAAAACTTTAAAAGATCGTTTCCCGTTACCACTTATTGATGATCAAATTTCAAATCTTAGCGGCAGTAGATATTTCACTACTCTTGATCTTGCATCCGGATATTACCAGATACCCATGTCCAAGGATAGTTGTCACCTCACCGGATTCGTAACTCCGGATGGACACTACGAATTTAAAAGAATGCCCTTTGGATTAGCGAACGCACCTGCCACATTTCAAAGAATGATTAATAAAATCCTTGGTAATAGACGATTTGAATATGCCTTAGCTTATTTGGATGACATCTTAATTCCCTCTAGAAATAAAGAGGAGATGTTTAGCCGTTTAGAAGATATTTTAAGTATTTTAAGACAATACGGACTAACTCTAAAATTAGCCAAATGTAGATTTTTTGATAACAACGTAAGTTACTTGGGGTACGAAATCTCTTCAGAGGGTATCAAGCCCGGAGAAACAAAACTATTGGCAGTTAAAGAATTTCCAACTCCTAGCAACGTACATGAGATTCGCCAATTCCTCGGTTTAACTGGCTACTTTAGAAAATTTATTAAAGGTTATGGGGAAATAGCTAAACCTCTAACGTCACTATTACGAAAAGACTCGTCTTGGCGTTGGTCAGACATTGAAAACCGAGCATTTCAACTTTTGAGAGATAGTTTAGTAGCTCGACCTATCTTGGCTCTTTATGATCCAAAGCTTGAAACTGAAGTTCATACTGACGCCAGTGCGATGGGTATTGGGGGTATTCTAATGCAATGGCAGAGTGATGTTAGAGTATTAAAACCCGTTGCTTACTTTAGTCGACAGACGACTTCGGAAGAAAAGTATCTTCATTCTTACGAATTAGAGACTCTCGCAGTAGTCTGCTCTTTAAAAAAATTTCGTGTGTATCTCTTAGGAACTCATTTTAAGGTATTTACTGATTGCGCAGCCCTTCGAACCACTTTGACCAAAAGAGATCTTGTTCCGAGAATAGCCAGGTGGTGGCTACAAATATCGGAATATTCATTTGAAATTAATTACCGACCCGGTGTACAAATGTCACACGTTGATGCGTTGAGCAGAAACACCAAGCTACCCTCGGAACAAGATGATGAGTCATCAGTAGTCGTGTATACAATAGAAAAAGATAATTGGCTTTTATCCTTACAACTAGCAGATCCTGAAATATCTAGAATATATAAAATTCTTAAGCCAAGCGATGATCCGGAATGTAGAGACATTCGTCAAAATTATGTTGTTAAAGATCATACAGTTTATAAGAAAATTAACGATAAATTGTGTTTAGTCGTCCCTAAAAACGCCCGGTGGCAAATTTGTAGAGCTAATCATGATGAAATAGGCCATTTTGGTTACTCTAAAACACTTGAAAGAATACAACATTCTTATTGGTTTCCAAAACTCAGGAAATTTGTAAAAAAATATGTTGAAGCCTGTTTAGAGTGCGCATATAATAAAGATAATGTGTCCAAACAGAAAGCGGGTTATATTTATCCTATCGAAAAAGTTCCAGTCCCATTTCATACTATTCATATCGACCACCTTGGACCGTTCGTAAGAAGTAGAAACGGTAATACTCACATTCTTACTGTAGTAGATGGGTTCACCAAATATGTATTTGTTAGAGCTGTAAAAGATTTAAAAACTATAACTACTATTACAGTCTTAGAAAAGATATTTTATGATTTTGGTATTCCAGCCAGAATTATTTCCGATCGTGGTACTAGTTTTACATCAGCCGCCTTTCAAAATTTTTGCATATCTCATGGTATAAAACACGTACTTAATGCAGTCGCTTGTCCCAGAGCTAATGGACAAGCAGAAAGATTTAATCAAACAATTTTAAACTCGTTAGCAGCTCAAAATTCGTTAGGTCATGAAAACGACTGGGATAGATTTCTAGGCAAAATACAGTGGGGCATCAATAATACTGTTAACGCCACCACAAAAAAAAACTGCTACCGAGGCAATGTTCGGAATTAAACTTCGCGATATTCTATCAAATAAATTATGTAATGGATTACAGGAAACTTTAAATAACGTGCAGGAAACTAGAAATGAAATTTCCACAAATATAGAAAAAGATCAAAATAATCAAAAACTGAGACATGACAAAAATCGAATTCCAGCAACTCAGTATTCAGTAGGTGATTTGGTTAAAATATCTCGTAACAATTTTGACAACAACAGCAAAAGTACGAAACTTATGTCTAAATTCGTTGGCCCGTATAAGATAACGGAAGTATTAGGGAATGATCGCTATAGGATAACTGATGTGCCTGGCTTTAGTAAAAAAGGTAAACCATATGCAACTGTAATAGCTGCTGATAGAATTCGCCCGTGGATACATATTAGAACATTAGAGTTGCACGAAACCGATGAGTCAAGTTCCGACACTGACAGTACGTGAGATTAAGTGTATGTTGTGACGCCAGGAGGCGACACATGAGTAGGATGGCCGAATGTTATAATTTTGTTACGTTAAAGTTGCCAGTTAAAACAATATTGTGCAATGTTGTATGTATAAGAGCCTTTAACAGACCATACGCGATCTAAAGAAACCAAATTCAACGTGCTAACCCTTAACGAATAGCGTTGTCTATGGCCGGAGTCAAAACTGATCTGTAATATATTGATTTGTATATTCAATTCCATGATTTTATTGGTATATTAGAATAAAGATAATTGTTAAAAATCTCCTAGGTTACGAATTAAATAGTTGTAGAATTTTAAACACTGTATTTACGACTATCACTGTAACGAAAGGTAAATAATCTTATTGAAACTGAATGATTTAATTAAAGTAAGATTGTTAATAATTCTGTTTAATTTATTATGTAATGATAAGGCCTGTTTTATAATTTATAATATTGTATTTAATAAAACTACTTCTACGGAAGGTTACTTCCGTAGAAGATTCTAGAAATTAATTAATAATAATTATGCTACTCAAAATAACTGAATAACTTTTTATAACGATATCGTTAGATTTAGACTCTGTCCTTTAGTGAAATGTGTTGCAAAATTAGTATCACAAATACTACTACAAATTGTACTAGTTTTTAATGCATACTTTGTCATTAATTGTACGAAAATAGTTGTTGAATTGTATAATGGCTATTGGGTATAAAAAGCCTAGTGATATTAGGGGGATTCATTTCCACTGCTAAGCTATCGAAGAAGCTGAACTTGTAACAAAACTGGTATCTGTGTCTATTGATGTACTTGTACTACCTGTGTAACTAATAATTAATAAACTGTGTTACTGAACTGTGTTACTGAAGTCGTTTTTCTTATCAATAGTTACAATATTATTATGATTTATGAATAATTCCTAATAGCAAATGGTTTTCTTATATTAAAATGGTAGGTAATAGTAGACATAAGACAGGTTATTCACACAATCCAAATTGTAAAACATAGAAACTTCAAATGTTGCAATAAATACTTTTAAATACCTAGTACCTATTATAAAAACAATATAAAACATGTTTTTTTTTTCTAACACCTTTTATGTTTGTTACATAACTGTAGTAGGGAGGTACGGTGAAAGGTAGGAAAGAATGAAATTATTAACCGACTTCCAAAAAACGAGGAGGTTATATGTTCGGCTGTGGATATTTTTTTTTTTTATTTTTTTTTATTTTTTTTTTTTTTATTTTTGTATGTTCAACGATTACTCCGCCGTTTGTGAACCGATTTACGAAATTTTTGCTTTGTTGTATTTGGTTTTACTCCAATTTGGTACCATGTTCACAAAGTGGTGACCTGATGATGGGATCCAGGAGTAATCGAGGGAACTCCTCGAAATTTATATGGAAACATATGGTGATTTTGGTTTTATGTGAAGTGTACTAAGAATATGCTACCAAAAAGTCAAATATTGGGTCAAGGTATACCATGGTTTCGAAGATGCTGAGAGAACTCCTGACTCCTTATAGATACACGTTTGGGAGTTTCGGCGTTGTTTTAAGAACAGAAAGCATATGCTACTATGCAACTCATATTCATCATCATAATCATCATCATCATCATCATCATCATCATCATCATCGTCTTCATCATTACCACGTCGTGTTAAGGTCACCAATGTCTCATGGCACAGAATAGTACAAGGCATAGGTGTGGATATACTAATAATAATAATAATTTTATACTGTATAACAACACTTTGTTTAAATATACACGGCGGTCAGCGCCACGGAGGCGACGGTATCGCGGCGCGTGGCGGAAGATCGAATATACTTTACTACTTTATATACAGATCGAATACTTTACTAACTACTTTATAAAATTTTAATAGACAAAATATAGAATTAAAATAAAGTTATTTTAAAAAGAGCATTTAAACAAAACAAAGTCAATAAGTGTCTTTTTAATTAGTTATACTTATTAATCGATAGATGGCGCACTAAGTATCGATTTGAATGGATTTGAAATTGAATTCTTGATTACAAGAACAGCTGTCAATAATTATGATAATATTATATTATATTACTAGCTGTCCCGGCAAACGTTGTTTTGCCATATAAATAATTTTTGGTATGAAAAATAGATGTTGGCCGATTCTCAGACCAATATCCTCACAATATGCTCACATAATTTCATGAGAATCGGTCAAGCCGTTTCCGAGGAGTATGGCAACGAAAACTGTTACACGAGAATTTTATATATTAGATGAGTAGCTACGCTACATCCTATGCAAGTTTATACAGTTTTTTATCTGATAGATCCTTCGATCGTGGAAAAACGAGACACAATAGCCTTTCTATTGTTATCGCAATCGCCGGTGACCGCTTGGGGTTTGAAGTATTAAAATTGTTAAATTACTTAGCACAATATGTTCACTTCACTGATAATATATTATTTTGTGAGTGTGAACTGTGACTCTTAACAAATTGTAATAAGATACGTAAAATATACGCGAAGGTTTACCTACTAGTGTAACTAAAAAGAGTGAAATTATTATTATTTTTAACAAAAAATTAAAACCGACTTCCAAGGTAAAAACAATATTAACATTAATATGAACTAAAAAGTATTAAATAATTTTTGCTATCTAATAGTGCCTTTTTCCGAATTCGGCTAAACCTCAACTATTTCTGTACTCAATCTTCATAATTTTGAAGTCGGTGCCAGTTCCAAAAGTTTCAAATATTCTGTCAAAGGACTGAAGATTCAGCTATCTGGTACCGACTTCAAAATAATGAAGATTGAGTACAGAAATAGTTGAGGTTTAGCCGAATTCGGAAAAAGGCACTATTAGATAGCAAAAATTATTTAATACTTTTTAGTTCATATTAATGTTAATATTGTTTTTACCTTGGAAGTCGGTTTTAATTTTTTGTTAAAAATAATAATTTAGTAGTATATATTTTATTATTCCTTCGATCGCGGCAAAACGAGACACAATAGCCTTTCAATTGTTATCGCGGCCCACTTGGGCTAAGTACGGGAGTTGAAGCGAGCTGCATCAGTTAATTTGATTTCTTGTTATTTTTTTCTATATTCATTATTCTGCCTAGCACTGCAAACTTTGTAAATTTTTACTTCTTCTTGTCTTCTTGCATTGTTAACTAAAATAAAAGTATGACGTGATAAGAATTGAAACTGGTACAAAACATTATAAGTAAGTACTTTATAGTTTATTTATATATAGTATATACCTACTGACCAATGAAATCCTGTTGAAATGTATTAAGTATGTTAAAATATATTATTACAGTACCCGGCGATAAATATTGCACATCGACCTTTGGAAGGTGACAGTCGGCTAATTTCGGTTTTGTAGAGCGTTATCTCTTACGCACGAAATACAAAAAGTCCGGTATATATTAGGAGCTGTTAAAACAATTATGGTTTGCTCCTTTTGACAATTTTATTATTCTTTGTATAAAATACACCAAATTTTCTATAAGTTATGGCTTTAGGTTCGGGTAAAATAAAATAAAAAAAGGTGTTCAAATTATGTTTACGTATTTAAAATTCGTTTGGAAAATTACAGCTGTAGCAAATTTAGGGGTGTTAACAACTCTAGATATATATTTTGAACTGGACGCGACTGCACTCTATTGAATTTGAACAACGACTGACAGAATGTCAAATAGGCGTGTGCTACAAAGATAACGCTCTATGAAACCGAAATTAGCCGAATGTCTCTTTCCAAAGGTCGATGTGCAATATTTATTGCCGGGTACTGTATGTTAAATTCGCCAACCAAAAACAAAATACAAATTACTTGATACCTACTACTACTTCTCGTCATAGTACGAATGATTTATAGGGGACAGAAATTAATCAGTCAATTAATTTTGTCTCTGAGAGGTATCTCTAATGAAAGCATTAAATTTCAATTTGTTAAATGATGTTCAGCGCTATTTTTTAATGACCGACTCTGACGGCCGCAGTCACGACTCACGCCCAATAAAAAAAAATGAAACGAACACGGCTTGACTTTCCAAGACTAGAAAGCCGTGTTCGTTTCATTTTTCAACTACGCATGCGCGGCTTTTTTCGCAACTGGCAGCTGACTGTCAAGTAATGTCAACTTCATAATAATTGAGTGTCATGTTCTAAAATATTAACAATTTTTGTCAGATTTTAGAACATGACACTGACACTAATTTTTAACTTTGCGCATGCGTAATGTGCATTGAAAAACGAAACGAACACGACTACAGTTTGTTAAAAAAGAATAGACACAGAACAAAAAAAATTCTAAACGTAATCACGCTCAAAAGGTGGTTTTTTCTCTTTGTATTTCCATAGAGAACGCTTATATACACTTTAAATATTATTTGCATTGCACATTTTTAACTCGATTGAATGAGGTTTTCGTATATTTTGTTACAATATGATTTAAAAATTGCGTAGAGTGTGTACGGTACTCTTTTTTGACAAGCTATAAATAAAATCATATAAAAAAGAAGAAGAAGAAGATCATGCCCCCCGTGTATTCTATTTCTCTATAGTCTATGTCATAGAATTGGCTTCGGCCTTCACTATCATTCATTAAATAGAGAAAACAGAAATGGCTGTATGGGCAACGCTCCCTTTGCCTGTCCCGACCGGGACAAATTTAAAAAAAAATCTCTATGTCATACCACGGCAAAATCCACGATTAGCGACTCAATCGAGTTAAATGGTGCTTCTTCTGTATTTAAATTTAATCGCCATTTTGAGGTGTTAATTTATCATTAACTGACTCTGAGAGGGAATTTCATGTTTAATGAGCATTTAGTGTTGCGGTTTGTATGGGCAGCGGATAATTTTGATTTTTTAAATGATGATTTAATGAACGACTCTGAGTGCGGCTGTAAGTAATAAAAAAGTTACACATCTATTTGATGTAGCCAATAGCCATACCATGTTTTGTCTTTGTCCTTCGTGTGACTTTTACAATGTATCAGACAAGGAAAAAACATTGTAAGTTAGTAAAGGGGTATAAATTTTACAAAGGAAGAACATTAAAACAGATTTTTTACATTTGATGAAGAACCTAAATTGTACTTGAATTGTAACGTGAAATACGCAAATTTTCGTAAACATTTTATACTTGTACGTATCGGGTAAAATATGGCCGATGAGGCTGCGCGTCCATTCCATCGGGATCGGGCCGTAGCGTTATCAGTCTTTACTTTTATAGCGAAGGAGTTTTTGCAATGACGCGATGCAATGAACTCTGTACCATACACAACAATACAAAGAAACCTGATTCTGATGCAGTGGACGCGCACCTTTACAATCCGTTCAGAGTTTCTTTTGCCTCTGACAGGACATAGGAATCAAATTAATATTAATAACAATGAAAATTACAATTACTTTTATATATGCCACCTAATTAATATAACGAAGTGTCTAGTCGTCCGATTACCGGATGAACAAAATAAATCTTAGTCGTCTGGAAATCGGACGACTAAGATTTATTTTATTCATCCGTTTACCGGACGACTAGCAACAACCTTAATATAAAGGCACCGGCCACATACTGATGTTTGAAATATAATAAACGAACACTACACAACTATAATACTAAGTCATGGCATCTGCTCAACAATGGCAAACATTTAGATTTTAGGAAATAGGCGCAGTAATGACAATATTTTGGTATTATACGCCTCTAAACTTAACAAACTATGGGAGATTATTATTAATTGAGATTTCTAATATGTTTCCTTTTACTTCTATGAGTTAGGATTGGTTATTTATTCTGTGCTTTATTTTTTTACATTTATTAGTAAGTGCACATTATTGTTTTTTGCAATTACATCAAAGTTACATAAAAATGGTGATTAATTTAATTATTATTATAATTACAAACGAACCATAACCAACTGTTAATCTAATTTTGGTCTATGGCAATTTACTTATATTATGTAGTACATATTATTATGTTGTATAAAAAATATGACCAGTATTATATTTTTTATACAATTTGTACTTGTCTTTAAAATATCATATTCAGTTACAGCCAAAATTTCTTATTATAATTCTGTACCTCAGAGGTATACTACAGTTACTCCGCTGTCTATGAAAATAGGTGTTTTGACACAGCCGTATAAATAATATTCGAGATCTACAACTTTATAAGGGGTATAGGATCACATCTTTTCTTTAAAAATTGTGTGGCACGTAATGTTTTATACCTCTAAGGTACAGATTTTTAAATCTAGTTCTATTATTCTAATACAAAACGTTTGTATGCATAACACGTATCTACTTCTATAAAAATAAGTTTCCATTTAATTTATAACTAGAAATTGGGGCTTCTTTTGAAAGTATACGCAAGACATCAGACAAGGTTTGGGGCACAATTGAAGTCTTATAATTCGGTGGTATTAAATTGATGCGACCAACGACTTTTAGGCTGCCTTCATACTAGAGTTTGTCCAGCATAGGCGTTCGATGAACGTATGCGCAGCGCAGACGCCGAGAGAACGCGGCGTGTACGTCGCGTTGTCGCCGCTTCTCTACTAGAACAACGCCGCGTTACTGGGGTGTCATATACAATCATTTCGATGTCTAATGAACTTTCTGTTGTTGAACTCATTTTACGTCGTATTACTTCGGGTGATTGTCTACGAATGAAAGAATCAACGCGTGCACAGTGGTACATTACATGACACCGCAGTAACACGGCGTATACGTCGCGCACACGCGGCGCTAACGCAGCGTACTGATTGTTCCAGTAGAGAATCGGCGACAACGCGACGTACGCGCCCGATTGTCGCAGCCTCTACGCTGCGCATACGTTCATCGAACGCCTACGTTGAACAAACGCTAGTGTGAAGGCGAAGTGTGAAGTGTGATATTACTATGACTTTCTAGGTACATAGTGACTATTTTTATTATCTTAACACACATTGAAGTAGGTAAATTATTTCTTGTTTATGTATAGTATAGTCTTGTTTTTTTTATAAGTGTTTTTACAAGTTTAAAAGAATTTTAAAATAAATTTATTTTTAATAGTGTTCTACCTGCTGCTACCATCTGTTTTAAGTCAAAGTTACAACTACACTTTTTAATTCTAATTTCTAAACCTACAATTTTATTGCTTCAGTAATACTTTATTTCAAAAGCATGTAACGCTTTGTTCTGTGTAAATATTTATGTCATTCTTATATTAGAGTTACAAAATATCAAGTTAAACAAAATATCAGCAAGTAAATATGCAGACTTAAATTGCCAGTTTTTTTGTTTTACTTTACTAAGCAGATTACATTTTGAAGTACCCTTTTGTGATGCTAAATACAATCTTTCACATGCCTTAAGATCTAGAAATGCGTTTTAATTTGGTTTAAATTAAATTCAGAGTGAGACTCAGAAGTAATTATAAATTGAATAGATAGATATGGTTTTACCACAATTAACAAGAAATGAAAGCGCGCAACGTCAACGTCTTCTATTGAGTATGTATGAGAAATACGTACCTGGGCATATTCTGGCAAGAAAAAATATTATGTCAAAAACCTGGTTAGAATACATGTTATAGCATAATGAATAGAATATAGTTACGTTCGTGTGATGTCTATAAATAAGTCTGGCCTTGTCACGTATACAAGGTGTAAAAAAACAAAGTACTGGTAATATTAGTTTAGGGTGTGTATGTGTCCCTTGTATCGAGGTCACTGTGAAAGTAGCAGCTCTGAAAGGGTTACTTTTAACTTCTGTTTTTATGAGAAACACTCCAGTGTCATATATTTGCAGGGTTACATACAATTTCGCGGTTGTGTATTCCGCGTATCCCGTGGCTCTGCCTTAAGCGGAAGAGCATGAACACCGTTGGGGTTTTAGTGGGTATGCCCAGGCGCGGCCTTCCGCCCGCAGGGAGTCCCACATACCCCGGTAGCCCTCCCCAGACTGCCGGGGATGCGTAAACGCATTTCCCCAACGCAAAAAAAAGGGACACATACATTTCCTACAGTATTATCAGTTTGTTTTTTACATCCTGTATAGTGTGTACGACTCCATAGTCCATATTTTGGACAGGACAGGTAATAAACATGCAAAGTCATGTAGGCCTGATAGGCGACGCGCACTGTTGATTCATATTTCTTATTTACTTATTGCTTTGTTATATAAGCTAATTTATAATGGGGTGCCTTTCGACAAAAGATTTAGAGGAACAGAAGCAAGTTTTTACTTTGATTTCACTGCTACCGTGTGGACATCAATATGGGGAAGAAACTCGCACAGGGCACGCACTAACATTATAAATGCGAAAGTGGGTCATGTCTGTAACCCCTTCACGCTCAAACTACTGAACCGACTTAGATGAAAATTGGTAAGGAGATACTTTGAAAGACGGAAAAGGACATAAGATAGTTTTTGGTGCGAAAAACTATCCGATTTCCGTGCGATAAACTAAATTCAGCGCAACCAAGTTGCGGGCGTCATTTAGGGTTGGACCTCATCTGGCAGAAAGCATAATGCGATAGCCTCGAGGATTCCGCCGCGGGCTATCGCATTATACTTTCTGTCTCGGTCTAGCAAATGGCAGTTCTAAGCGACAGAAAGAGAAAGGGCGACGGAAAAAGGCGATTCCGTGCTGCCAGATGAGGTCCAACCCTTAGTGTGCAAATATGTACGATCGAGGAAATTGATTCCTAGACAGTTGACGGACCTACGTCATTCGTCGGCTTATGTCAATTCAATGTTAGCTGTGATCGGTCGGATGGGTTTGATCTAACGCGACCAAATTACTTAGGACCGCCATCTGACTAGGAATCAACTTTCCTGATAGTACATATACTATATCTTGATCTATGTCTGTGGCCACTGTACACGAGTGTGCCGCGGCACACCGTTTGCAGGGCCCTGATCTAGTACGTAAATACATAATATTTGTTAGTGTGTGGTTTACACACTGGTGACGAGCGGCGCGCGCCGGCGTCTGCGCTAGGACGACGCCGACTTCTTGTCCGCCTCCAGAAGTTTGTCGTCGGAGCAGAACTTCTCTAGCTGCTTCACGTAGTACGTGTTGAAGTTTAGCCTGAAAAGTACAATGACTAGTAAATAACTGAAACAATAATGAGAATGATAATTCGATTCTTTACTTCATTATTAGAACGAGACGGTCTTTTTCACTTAAATTCGATCACTCTCTTTACTTCATTGTTAGAACGAGACGGACATTTTCGCTTAGGCTCAAACTGCGTTTAAACTTTAAACTAAGCTCGCCACTACACCGACGCGATAACGAGTCGTT
This sequence comes from Polyommatus icarus, assembly GCA_937595015.1. Classification (NCBI taxonomy): domain Eukaryota; kingdom Metazoa; phylum Arthropoda; class Insecta; order Lepidoptera; family Lycaenidae; genus Polyommatus; species Polyommatus icarus. Next base: position 10,669,005 of record OW569326.1, read on the forward strand.
TAGCAAAAAGCGATATATCGTGTGACGTATTATGTATAAGTATATGTGTGATTTCTCGATTCGCAGCTTGGGTGTGCTAAAGAAGTCGGCAAGTACCTACTTTCGGTATTGGGTCTTCTTTCTCTTTTGTGTCCTTTGTTTTTTTTTTAAATATTTTGCTTCAAGAGTATCATATTATTCTTCGCAGCATAAGCTACTTATAGTCCATCAGGTCATTGAAGCATTGGCTTTTTTTTGGTTTGTGTGGGACATGCGTACTGGCCACAAAGATCTTCCGACCGAGCGAGGTGTTGTGCTCGGTCAGGCCGAAGCCCACGTGATACATTTCAGCAGTCGTATATATGTCGCAGCCAACTGGTTTAAATAGCAGGTCAATGAAACAGCTAGCCCTTTAATTAACAGCTTTTTAATTGAATATTTCAGTCGCTCAAAACGTTCAACACTACAGCTGATTCAAAAGCAGCCGTTTGATTGAATTAGTTCAGCACTCCCCACCGCGGCGCTAGGAGCGACATGACGTCAAAACCCTTCGAATACGGTGCGGCCAGATCCGGCCGCGCTATCTAAACGCAGCTATTTTTGTCTATACCCACGCGGCCACATCCGGCCGCGCTCTTTCATTCGATTGAGATACGTATTTCGTCGATTTAGAGACTACTTTTGTATGAAGAAGTTTGGTTAGTTATGATCTATGGTAAATTTGACACATTCTGAATGCAAAATATTATACAATCTGTGGTCGACGAGTATTTTTCAGTCATTAGAAAATCGTGAATTTTTTCGTGTGTGTTCTGACATTTTGTGTGTTTTTTGTGAAATTATTGATGGATTTAACGAATGTAAGTAGTAAAATAAGTTACTTTAGTAATAAGCATTAGTTTTAGATAATCATTTGCAAGAAATACTTCGTAAAAATTTGTGAAAGTTCAGAAAAAAGTTGTGTGTGTTATAAGTATTTTGAACGTAATTTGCTTCATATATTGGTAAATTAATTACGTAAAATTCTTAAAGAAGTTATAACAAAAGGTCTACAAGATTTTGAATTACGATAGTATTTCTTACAATTCTAAAACAAAGAGTTCAAAGTCCGCAGGTAACGGCCATATTCTGCCGGCCACGGCCATTTTGAACTTTATTTGTAAAGCCCTAATGACGAAGTTTGCTTGTGGGTAATACGAAACCCATTTTTTTGGGTTAGATTTATGACCTGTTTTTATAAACATCTCGAGTAGTAATGATAAACAATTTATGTAAGAGTTAAAAATCAGGGTTCCCTCGAGTAGAATAAAACAAAATATTAACTTATTTCATGTGAAACAGTCAGAAAAAATATATTTCAAAATATATACTTCTGAAAAGAATATTATATCAGACTAAATACTATATTATAATGGCTTGATAGATAGAAAATTTATTAGATATTGTAAAATGCTTTACAAAAACATGAAATATAGTAAGGTTGTAAAGTTATTATATTATTTGTACAAATAGGGTAGGCCGGGCTCCATGTTTTTTAAAAATAGGTCTGCCTAGAATCTAGGCAGCCATTTTTTTTTTAGACTGAGGGGTTAGCCCGTATTTTGTGATTGTATTAAGATATTTTTCGTAAATATACGTTACAAGTGTTATTAAAGTGACAGAAATTATGGGAGCACATACGAGTGAATCAAAATTAAAACAAATATTCGGGGAGAAATTACGGGATTATGAAATGCATTACCAAGATACTTATTGCAATTTTGTTCAAAATGAGTTAGAATACAATAATTTAGTCTACTTGTTATCATTACATTTGTGTAATAATAACACTAAACTAATGGTCACCTTAGTTAATTTGCCATTTAACCGTGTTTCTATAATCATTGATTTAACCAGTTAGCTAAGCGTCGTCTAGCTATAGTGTTGAACGTTACAGTCAACAAGTCGGCAAAACGACGTATAGCCGTTTGATTGAACGGCTTTTTTAACCAGTGGACTGCGACAAATATATACCGACGCACTTAGAAAACTTCGATATTGCGATGCAGGAATCTTTAAGTCGCTAAGGCTGCGTTTCCACTGAAGCAGAGCGGAGCTTAGCGGTGCGGCCGGTGCCCGAATTGACCAATCGTGCTATTCCAGCGGAATGATAGCGAAGCGGAGCGAAGATTTCGAGCATGGTGATTGGTCAATTCGGCGCCGCTAAGCTCCGCTCCGCTTCAGTGGAAACACAGCCTTATTGTGCGTACGAATAAGAAGTACCTGGCAGATATGTTGAGTAGTTTGTTGGTGTTGTTGTCCCTGGCCATCCTGTCTATGATGGCTAATACGGAGAGAAGCGCGGCGGTGAACCGCAGGCCGTACCGCGACACCGACCGCCCGAACGAGTCCGACGACCCGCCACTCACAGTGTTACCCGCGCCCTGAAAATTACCACAAATTACGTTACAACTTAGAACCAGAGTGATCCCATTGACATTTTAGCATAGATGGATTTTATACACAATTGCCTTTTTTTTGCATAAAATATGGAGGTTTCAGGGGCGGAATAAACTGTGCATTTTATTAGTAGTTTATAATAGCCAGATGATGAAGTAGATAAGTTACAAGGTTTGTTAAAATTATAAGGGAAAAAATGAGGAATTGTCTTTATGTTATAAAATGCTAGCTAACAGATTCTTCTAATCACGTCTTTAATCTATACATATAATAAAATCGTAGGAAAGTCAATTCTGTACATTGAATATTTTTGAAAAATAATACTTGGGACGTGATCTACAATCGATACGGAAGCCAAAAATATAGTTTTTAGAATTTTTGTCTGTTTGTTTGTCTGTATGTATGTCCGGGATAAACTCAGAAAGTACTGGATGGATTTACTTCAAATTTTGCACGAATATTACTTAGAGGTCGGGTCAACACATAGGCTATAAATTTTAACGATATCACCTAGAGTGAGGGGGAGGGGCCCAATTTTCCAAATTTTTAGTTTTTTGCTCATATCGCGAAAACGGCGCGTCGTAGAGAAAAAAGGACTGTACATAATGAAAGCTCATAAAATTTCTTACAAATTTGTCCTTTACACTTTGTATCTATCTCCACTCCTTGCCTTGCTATGAGCTTTTATCTATTTTATCTTTACCGATTTCGAGTATCGATTGATTAATATGCGACGAGCTTCGTAGTCCGTGAGCCCGGCCCCGAAATGCCTACGTCACATGACATCAACTTAAAACGCATGGCACACGGTCGGCAAATATATGCCGAGCGAGGATCAGACGACTTTCGCATCTGAAATTGGCCGGAAGTCAGAAAAATCGCCTCACTTCCGGTCAAATTTTTAGTGTCTATTTACGTCACGTGACATCAACGTGAAACATGTGGCAGCATATAGCCCTATAGTTTTAGAGAATGGAAACATAAGTCTGTCAGTTTTAAAATGGCCGGAAGTACTTGGCAGACGGCGTCAAAGATGGTCCTTGGGTACCCTTTTTTACGTCACGTGACATCTTGATGAATTCTTTTTTAAATGTTTTGAAATAATAGTGTCTTATAGAATAAATGATGCTGCCAAGCCAGATCCGGCCGGAAGTGCCAAAAAAATTGATTGCCTGATTTTTAAACTGCTCGTGAATTATGAGAAAATCGCATAATTTACCAAAATATTATAACCAACTAGCTGTCCTGGCAAACGTTTCTTTGCCATATTATATAAAGTATAATTATCGCCCGTATTATTTTATTGAATTAGTGACTAAATAACTATGTCACCATGGCAACGTCCATCGCTATCCCGTGACCCGCGTCGCAACAATGGTCGCTCTTTATAGACAAATAATTTGCAATAAAATAAAATTGCGTCTATAATTAAAGATCTAAGCTATCCTATCTCTCAAGTTGGAAAAAAGCACACATTTAAAAAAAGAAACATTAAAATCGGTTAAGTAGTTTAGGAATCCATCGCGGACAAACATCGTGACAGGAGATTTATATATGTCACAGGGAAAAGAGGATATCAGGGATTTCACTTTATCCCTAGGGATATCACGAACTCCCGGTAGATGCCGAATATTCTTTTTTGTTAGTTGTTACGTCTTCTTACTAAAAATATCTAGTGATAATATGTCATTTCACTAAACTAAATCTAGTGAAACGTCAGATTATTATTATTTTTAACAAAAAATTAAAACCGACTTCCAAGGTAAAAACAATAATAACATTAATATGAACTAAAAAGTATTAAATAATTTTTACTATCTAATAGTTCCTTTTTCCGAATTCGGCTAAACCTCAACTATTTCTGTACTCAATCTTCATTATTTTGAAGTCGGTACCAGATAGCTGAATCTTCAGTCCTCTGACACAATATTTGAAACTTTTGGAACTGGCACCGTCTTCAAAATTATGAAGATTGAGTACAGAAATAGTTGAGGTTTAGCCGAATTCGGAAAAAGGAACTAATAGACAGTAAAAATTATTTAATACTTTTTAGTTCATATTAATGTTATTATTGATTTTACCTTGGAAGTCGGTTTTAATTTTTTGTTAAAAATAATAATAATTTCACTCTTTTTAGTTATACTAGTAGGTTAACCTTCGCGTATATTTTACGTATCTTATTACAATTTGTTAATAGTCACAATTCACACTCACAAAATAATATATTATCAGTGAAGTGAACATATTGTGCTAAGTAATTTAACAATAATTTTAATGCTTCAAGCCCCAAGCGGTCACCGGCGATTGCGATAACAATAAAAAGGATATTGTATCTCGTTTTTCCACGATCGAAGGATCCATCAGATAAAAAATTGTATAAACTTGCATAGGATGTATCGTAGCTACTCATAATATATAATATTATCATAATTATTGACAGCTGTTCTTGTAATCAAGAATTCAATAATTCAAATCGATACTTAGTGCGCCATCTATCGATGAATAAGTATAACTAATTAATAAGACACTTAATGACTTTGTTTTGTTTAAATGCTATTTTTAAAATAACTTTATTTTAATTCTATTTGTCTATAAAAATTTTATAAAGTATTTAGTAAAGTATTCGATCTGTATATAAAGTAGTAAAGTATATTCGATCTATCGTCTGCCGCCACGCGCCACGCGGCGGCGCGGCAATGCCGTCGCCTCCGCGGCGCTGACCACCGTGTATTAAACAAACAGGTGTTGTTATACAGTACATAATTATTATTATTATTAGTATATCCATACCTATGCCTTGTACTATATCTATTCTGTGCCATGAGACATTGGTGACCTTAATACGACGTGGTAATGATGATGACGATGATGATGATGATGATTATGATGATGAATATGAATTGCATAGTAGCATATGCTTTCTGTTCTTAAAACAACGCCGAAACTCCTAAACGTGTATCTATAAAGAGTCAGGAGTTCTCTCAGCATCTTCAAAACCATGGTATATCTTGACCCAATATTTGACTTTTTGGTAGCATATTCTTAGTACAATTCACATAAAACCAAAATAACCATATGTTTCCATATAAATTTCAAGGAGTTCCCTCGATTACTCCTGGATCCCATCATTAGGTCACCACTTTTGTGAACATGGTACCAAACTGGAGTGAAACCAAATACAACAAAACAAAAATTTCGAAAATCGGTTCACAAACGGCGGAGTAATCGTTGAACATACAAAAAAAAATAAATAAAAAAAAAATCCACAGCCGAACATATAACCTCCTCGTTTTTTGGAAGTCGGTTAAAAAGTGGACACCGCCGAATAAAATCAAGCCACGCATTTCTCTCACTTGCTCACTAGAGTAAGTTGTTTCACTAGAGCAAGTGACGTTTCACTAGAGCAAGTGAGAGAAATGCATGGCTTGATTTTTATTCGGCGGTGTCCACTTTTCTGACGTTTTACTAGATTTAGTTTAGTGAAATGACATATTATCACTAGATATTTTTAGTAAGAAGACGTAACAACTAACAAACAAGAATATTCGGCATCTACCGGGAGTTCGTGATATCCCTAGGGATAAAGTGAAATCCCTGATATCCTCTTTTCCCTGTAACATATATAAATCTCCTGTCACGATGTTTGTCCGCGATGGATTCCTAAACTACTTAACCGATTTCAATGTTCCTTTTTTTTAAATGTGTGCTTTTTTCCAACTTGAGAGATAGGATAGCTTAGATCTTTAGTTATAGACGCAATTTTATTTTATTGCAAATTATTTGTCTATAAAGAGCGACCGTTGTTGCGACGCGGGTCACGGGATAACGATGGACGTTGCCATGGTGACATAGTTATTTAGTCACTAATTCAATAAAATAATACGGGCGATATACTTTATATAATATGGCAAAGAAACGTTTGCCAGGACAGCTAGTTGATTATAATATTTTGATAAATCATGCGAATTTATCATAATTCACGAGCAGTTTAAAAATCACTTTTTTGGGACTTCCGGCCGGATCTGGCTTGGCAGCATCATTTATTGTATAAGACACTATTATTTCAAAACATTTAAAAAAGAATTCATCAAGATGTCACGTGACGTAAAAAAGGGTACCCAAGGACCAACTTTGACGCCGTCTGCCAAGTACTTCCGGCCATTTTAAAACTGACAGACTTATGTTTCCATTCTCTAAAACTATAGGGCTATATGCTGCCACATGTTTCACGTTGATGTCACGTGACGTAAATAGACACTAAAAATTTGACCGGAAGTGAGGCGATTTTTCTGACTTCCGGCCAATTTCAGAGGCGAAAGTCGTCTGATCCTCACTCGGCATATATTTGCCGACCGTGTGCCATGCGTTTTAAGTTGATGTCATGTGACGTAGGCATTTCGGGGCCGGGCTCACGGACTATCGGCATTCTTTGGGCTGCGCCCCTCATGGATGTGTTGCTTATCTATACATATTATAATAAAATCGTAGGAAAGTCTGTACATTGAATATTTTTGAAAAATAATACCTGGGACGTGATCTACTATGCTAACGCGGACGAAGTCGCGGGCACCAGCTAGTTGCTAATTAAAAGACTGGCATTTCGAAGGAAAAAATATTGACTTAAAAAAGAAAAAATAATTACCTACAGTCGGGGCATTATAATAGGCCACATTTGACATCTGTCAGATTAATTTCCATAGTGAGGTAAGCTGCGTAAAAACATCGACCAAAACGAATAAATCGATACGGCCTTGAAATAGAATATTTGATTTTTATACGTTATTTGTAAAACCAAAAACAAATTCCTGTCCCGTTATTACTTTAATTCAAGGAGCAAAATAAGACAAGTACATAATTTACAAAAAAATGCATTTATTCCCTTGAATTATAAAAAATGTTAAATTTAGTATAATTGTTACGCTCAAAGACCGAAAACGCTCACTGAGCGAAAAAATGGCTCACAACGCGTTGTGTTAATAGTGAAACGGCCACGACGCGAATTTCGCGTCGTGGCCCTAGTGAAAACGGCCACGACGCGTTCTGGTAATCACAGAAATACCACATAGCGAAATTCGTGTCGTGGCTGTCGTGCTATTCGACCACAACGCGTTGTGGTAATCGAGAAAAGCCATGACGCGTTCTGAGCATTTTAAAACAACCACGACGCGAATTCGTGTTGTGGCCCTAATGAAAACGGCCACGACGCGTTCTGAGCATTTAATAATAGCCACGACGCGAAATTCGTGTTGTGGCCCTAATGAAAACGGCCACGACGCGTTCTGAGCATTTAAAAACAGCCACGACGCGAAATTCGTGTTGTGGCCCTAACGAAAACGGCCACGACGCGAAATTCGTGTTGTGGCCCTAACGAAAACGCCCACGACGCGTTCTGAGCATTTATTGTTCCCGCTCATTATACTTTTATGAGTTGCACGTAGTCTAGTAAGTCGATTTTGATGAATTTCGGTATGGAGATACTTTGAGTCTCTGGAAAGAATAAGAGATACTTTTTGTCCCAGAAAAAATTACGGTTCTCGCACAATAAACTTTTATAATTTGCGCGTAAACTATTTAATCGATTTTGATGAATTTTGGTAAGCAGATACTTAAGAGTCTCGGGAAAGGATAAGGGAAGCTTTTTGTCTAGGAAAATTGTACGATTCCCGAACAATATGCTCTTATGATTTGCACGTAAACTATTCAATCGATTATCGATGTACGGGAACAACTATAAACTGAAGTCCACGCGGACAAAGTCGCGGGCAACTGCTTGGAATATTATAAATGCGAAAATGTATATATCTGTCTGTCAGTCTGTTACCTCTTCACGCCCAAACCGCTGAATCGATTTCACTGTATTAGGGTACTTTAAGTCCCAAAAAAAGTACATAGGATACTTTTTATCCCGCAAAAAAAAAGATGATTCCCGAGTCAACTAGTAGTATTATACTAACTTACTTATTTCGGCGCAGCGACCCAAATTGAGTCTTGGCCTCTGACACAAGCACACACCATTTCTTCCGATCCTGTTAGTAGTATTATACAGGGTGCAATTAAACCTACCGGCCAATTTTTTTAGGGCTTGGGTATCATTAAGAGAGTCCATTTAACAAAAAAAAATAAAATAGGATGTTACTTTTATATAATAACATATTTTATCCCACTTAAAATCATTGCGGGGGAAGCGGAAGGCACGCGCCGGCGACGCGTAGTGTCCATTAATTGTGGTGTTTTTTATTAGGAAAACTTTCGGAAGCTATTTTTCAACATTTTAATACTGAGTGATTATAAAAGATATTTTTAAGAAGGATCAATATAATATCGAAATTTGGCGGGATGGTTTAATTGCACCCTGTATAGTTAAAAAATTAAAATGTAACAATATTAGTCATTCATTGAGATTACTTTATTAAAAAATATAATATATTTGAGGTAACAAATTATTATTGAACATAAAATAATATCAATCATAATTATTATTATAAATTACTTATAAATAATTATTTGGAATTTTTGGATTAAGTCAGCAGTCGGCAACACGCGGCCCGCGGGCCGCATGCGGCCCGCGAACGTCTAACTTGCGGCCCGTGAATGTTTTGTGAATAAGTTATGTGTATCAAAAACAATGTTTTCTAATACTGCCAGTAGTTTTCGCCACTTTAGTACATAGCTGTTTGTGCCATTTTCAATAAAAACTTATTTCCTTTCATTATATTGTGTAGGTATATTGAGCTTCTAGGGTTAATGCGAGTATGAGGTCTACGGCCCGCCTTTAGTTTGTTTTACCACCTGGTGGCCCTTGCCTACCAAAAGGTTGCCGACCGCTGGATTAAGTAAATAATTTGGAATTTCAATTTCAAGCTATTGTTTGTGTATTGAATAGCTATTATCTCTGGGTTTCGGCGCGGTATTCCATTCCAAATCAATAATTTGAAATTTCCGTAACAAAAAAAACTTAACAACACCGTTTATCTTCGGCACGGTGTTAGTGTGCGTGCTACAAATAGTATAAGTTGATAAAAAATTCTATGCAATTGCTTTACCGCGACAGTTGCCGAGTGCAACATATATTTTTATAACAATTTAAAAATCTTCAAGTAGTAACAATATTATTTAACACAAACAATAAGGATCTTCCAACAAAAACTATATACTTAATATTGATCACCAATACGCAACAACAATGTACCATCGAAGAAATTGATTCCTAGGCAGTTGGCGGACCTACGTCATTTGGTCGGATCATGTCAATTCAATGTTATTTGTGATCTGTCGGCTGGGTTTGACGTATCACGTAACGCGACCAAACTACGTAGGTCCCCCATCTACCTAAGAATCAACTTCTCTGATAGTACTTAAATTAATTATAGGCTGCCTTCACACTAGCGTTTGTCCAGCGTAGGCGTTCGAATTCGATGAACGTATGGTAAATGCTCAGAACGCGTCATGGCCGTTTTCGTTAGGGCCACAACACGAATTTCGCGTCGTGGCTGTTTTTAAATGCTCAGAACGCGTCGTGGCCGTTTTCGTTAGGTCCACAACACGAATTTCGCGTCGTGGCTGTTTTTAAATGCTCAGAACGCGTCATGGCTTTTCTCGATTACCACAACGCGTTGTGGTCGAATAGCACGACAGCCACGACACGAATTTCGCTATGTGGTATTTCTGTGATTACCAGAACGCGTCGTGGCCGTTTTCACTAGGGCCACGACGCGAATTTCGCGTTGTGGGCGTTTTACTATTACCACAACGCGTTGTGAGCTATTTTTTCGCTCAGTGAGCGTTTTCGGTCTTTGAGCGTAACATAATCATTATTCATTTCTCATAAATACGTGTTACTTTTCACAACGTGGTTGTTAATTTATGGGGATATTTCGTTACAAGTAATCAATGCATCGATACTATTTATTTGCTTTCGATTGTTAGAGTAACATCCCTAGAGTTTAAAAATAAAAAAGGTCAGCTGACGTAACATTGTAACGACGTGCAATTATTAAGATCAGAATTTGTTTATTACGTTTAGAATTGTTTATCAGTAAAAGCAAATCGTTAAATAATTCGTATCGGTCATATTTACAATAAATATGTAATCGTAATTGAAAAAAGTTAATCAATTGTGCAGTTATAACAAAACGAAAATATTTATTTTTTATGCACGTCGCTACAAGGTTACGTTTTGCAATTTTGATGAACTGTCAAATGTGGCCTAATAAAATGCCTCGACTATAAGTATGTTGTTTTTTCAATAGTGTATAAAATCCATTTTTGGCATCTGCTATGCAAAGGTTCTCACTAATGCTTTTAAGTTTTAGTGTTAAAATTCACAAGCTGTTTTATTAGAAATAGTTTATGTCTTGATACTCCCGTGCCAAGTAATATAATACCGAATAGACATTAAACATTAATATTAGCTTATGGAGCTTCATAATAATTATTAATACTAATTAGTGAACACCGAAAGCACATTCTACATTTTAAGTTTTTTAAACATTTTAGTTAAATAAACAAAGAAAAGCAAATTTTAAAGAACATAACTTACCGTGGTGTTCTGAAATAGTCATGAAAGAAAAATAAACAATTTAGATTTTTTTCAATGACAAATACTACATGGAAGCGTTATTACTTATTATTTACTTTTTATTATGACTCTACAGTGTGACATGTATAGTATTATTATTATTATTATTATATTATGTTAAAATAACATGTTAGAGTACACATGGAGAACTGTTTTTGTGAACGATTTTTAATTAATGAAAATTGTTGTCGTTTCTATTATTATGACATGAAACTAAAGTTATGAGCATCTGAATATTCTAGAATGTAATTGAAATTCTTCTAGACGATCATGATTTGGTTTTCGTTATTATCGAACTAATGGTGCAAATACAATTTAAAAATCTATAAAAATTGTCACAATGACACGAATATTTTTTGTTCTACTTGTAGATTTACTTTTAATATATGTACCATCGAGGAAATTGATTCCTGGGCATTTGACAGACCAACGTCATTTGGTTGGATCATGTCAATTCAATGTTAATTGTGATCTGTCCGCTGGGTTTGACGTAACGCAACCAAACTACGTAGTTAGATCCCCCATCTACCTTCGAATCAACTTCTCTGATAGTACTATCAGAGAAGTTGATTCCTATGCAGATCGGGGACCTACGTAGTTTGGTTGCGTTACGTCAAACCCAGCCGACAGATCACAATTACTAACATTGAATTGACATATTCGACCAAATAACGTTGGTCTGTCAATTGTATAGGAATCAACTTCTCTGATAGTACAAGTATTGAATAAAGGTGTTGACAAAAGCGATGGCATCTGTGCTGTGACATTACGTGCGCTATATGTTCAGTTATCAGTAACATAGTACCTCGTCATAGTCTGTACAGTCATACGTCGGCCCGAGCATACAGTTTAGCTCAGCGTCCACGGAGTACTTGTGCATTTCCTTTTGCCAATTAGGTAGCGTTGAACAATAAAACATACATTAAATAAAATATGCAATATAATTCCAAAGCGTGTTAAAATAAATGAATGTTATTAGATTAAAATAGCTAAATACGTTCAATAATAGGCCACCGACAAATTTAAGACCATTTTCAGCAACTGTAGGGGGCAATCGGCCCTCACCCCACCAAAAGATACCTAAATATCGACCTGAACAATTTGCTTGGTAAAATGCAAAGGGGAAGGTCCAGCGGACCTACCTCTTGCATTTTACCAAGCAAATAGCAATCATAAACATGTGAGCGGCCTATACTAGGGTAGTTTAGAGGAAAAAAAAATAAGAGTGCTTTTTTTACAATCAAAGTTTCAAAACATAATATTATTATGTGTTAAATAAAAGGTGTGCAGTACGATAAAGGATTAGTGCATTATACATTTATTTAATATAAGCGGGCCCCTAGACGATCAATTTTATTGTGCAATATCAAGTATTGCGTAAGATTATTGACCGTCTAGGGTTGATATTGAATGTCGCGCGCCTTCAATCTAATTGTTAAACAAACCCCTAGAGTCTAGACTCTAGACGATCAATTTTATTGAACAATAAAATAGGAGGCTTATATTGATCTATCTGTCGTTCCCATCCATCTACACAGCCATATAATATGGTTTATCTTCTATACGAGGGCTGCTATTTATGTATCCGGAATTAAAAAAAGAAACAAACATATATCATTTAATATGGTTTTATTGCTTTTCAAAATATTCGCCGCGATGATCGACACACTTTTGCATACGCTGGAACCAATTTTCATAGCACTTTTTCCATTCTGATTGAGGTATCTCCAAAACGTGCATTTTGAACGCATCAACAGCCTCTTCGCGGCTCGAAAAACGTTGACCACGTAATTTGTTCTTCGCGTATGGAAATAAAAAGAAATCGTTAGGTGCCAAATCAGGGCTGTACGGCGGATGACCAGTCAATTCGATCTTTTGACCCTCCAAAAACTGAGTTGTTTCAGCTGAGGTGTGACAGCTAGCATTGTCGTGATGTAATATGATTCTGCGTTGTCGGTTGTCCTTTCTTATTTCTTCAAAGACTTCTGGTAAACAAATGGTCGTATACCATTCAGAATTAACCGTTTTACGATTCTATAATGGCACTGTAGCCACATGTCCATTAATTCCAAAAAAAACAGGCGACCATTTGCTTCAAAGTACTTTTTGCACGAGTAACTTTTGTTGGTTTCGGCTCATCTTGGAACACCCACACCGTTGACTGTTGTTTAGTTTCGGGGTCATATGCATAGATCCAAGATTCAACACCTGTGTGTAGATATTATAAACGGCTTTTGACGTACCACGGTTGTATTTTTTTATAATTTTTTTGCACCAATCGACACGAGCCCGTTTTTGATCGATTGTCAAGTTGTGCGGAATCCAACGCGAACATATTTTTTTACAGCCAAATGTTCGTGTAATATCTTATGTATGCTCGTCATACTTATGCCTAAGGACGCCTCTATCTCGCGATATGTAACATGACGATCACGCATTATTAGTTCCCGCACATCATCTATATATTGTGGGACAACAGCTGTTTTTGGACGACCTTCTTTATTTTCATCCGTGAGCATAGACCGCCCACGATTAAACTCACTGTACCAGTGATAAACAGTGGTTTTTGATGGTGCTTCATCTCCAAAAGTTGCGGTGAGTTGAATAAAGCACTGTTGTTGATTTAGCCCACGCCGAAAATCGTAGTAAATCATTGCACGAAAATGTTCACGCGTTAAATCCATGGCAAATGAAGACACGCAATTTTCAAAATGACGCCACAATGGAAAAATATTTGACAGTCACATGAAACAAAACGTATTCTTCAACCAAAGAGTTCTATTTTCAAATGTTGTAATTACTTTTTAAATATTGTTCTTGTAAGTGGCCAGTTCCGGATACATAAATAGCAGCCCTCGTATATATAATAAATGAGTTATCTCATCCTGTCCAAATATTATTCATTTATTTATTTAAATCAGGCATCTTGGCCCGATTTAAGTAAATAAATAATATGCATAGAACAGATAGGAAATATCTAGATAAAATAAAATATATCCAGCAACAGTTTTGAAACTACCGCTTTCAAGCAAAACAATTGTAACTTTTCTGAATCTTGCAGTTTTGATACACGCATGAGCATGATTAATATATTGTGTTGCAGTTATATATTTCAATAAGTTAACCAATTTGACATCTCAGCTGTTTTTAAACGAATTTGATTTCTTGACTGCTAGTAGGTACTTACAGGTATGACTTATGAGAAATATCGTGGTGGTTGTTGAAACTTTAATTAGGATGTGGCATATCATAAAACCCGACACGACACGTCGATTCAATGGGATACATTTTTAAAGGATCCATTCCAAATGAACTTTATCAACTACACTAGAAGATACACATTAAATTATCAGAATTTCACCGTTCGCGGTGTTGGGCTGCAGGTTCCAAAGAAAAATGTACGCCTAACAACACCTCACACCGTTGTAAATTGACCCTGAGTGAAACCGCACTAAGCGACGCTACGCTGCAGCGGAACGACGCGACACGTCACGGCCAAATATTCCTTGTATGAATTCGTAGGCTAAAAGCGGGTAAGCCCTAGAATACCCTAGACAATCAATTTTACCGTGCAACATCACGTATTGTGCAATATTATTGACCATCTAGGGTTAAGGGCCTGCTGTCAAAACGCTAGCCCCGCCTATACACAACGCTATCCTCCAATCGTGATACAGTAATTCTATGAATCGTGCTCCCGGGCAATGTGTTTTAGGCTGCAGCTAATAGTTGAACAATATCGCGTAAGCAACGGTTCCCGCATTATAGCACGAAAGTAAAGATCGTAAGTCCCAAAACTGTTTTTTGATGATTAATTAAAAACTAAATAAAATACTAATATTTCCTTTAGCTATTATTTTATAAAGTGTGTGATTGTAGTAGTGCAAGTTATTCAATGATAGTAACTCAAGAAGTAATAATAATAATATCTATGGACTCTTCACACCACGTCAGTCTGGCCCCATGCTAAGTACCTGAAGGACTTGTGTTACAGGTACCAGACAACGGAAATATATTTAATACTTTTATACTATACATATATTTAAGATTTTTATTATATCATACACATATTTAATACACATCCAGACCCGGGAACATTGAAAAAACTTTTTGTTCCGTCGGCGGGATTCGAACCCGCGACCCCCGGCGTGAGCTGCCACACACTCAACCATTGAGCCACAGAGGTCGTAAGTGTAACAGATATTTGTTGAAATGCCCAAAAAGATTCATAATTTTGAAAAATAAAACTATCGAGTCAAAATAAGTGAATTGTGTTTTCCGTTAGGTAAGTATCAGATAAATATACAATGATTAAATAAATCTCAATTTCATTTGAGTCAATCGTCTTCCGGGATTGTAATACTTATTAGAAAACACAGCAAAATTGCACAGACCGCTCTTAATATCGAACACGCGCGCCTTTCAATCTTGTTGTGTAATACGTTATTCAATAAATATTGTGTGTGATATTGCGCAATATAATTGATCGTCTAGGGGCCCGCTAAGCCGCACCGCGGTAGCTACGCAACACAAAATGGCAATACTATAGAGAGTGAAGTGTCGCGTCGCTCCGCAGAAACGCTTAGTGCGAGGTCACTTTTAATGTGTGAGTCCACAGGATCAGAATCGGAGCGTACGCAGCGGACGGTTTGTTGTTTTGTATTGTTTTCTATGGTACTGCGTGTACGTCATTTCTATTTTCTGCACCTGACAAATTATAAATGACCGTCCGCACCGTACGCTCTTAATCTGACCCAGTAAACGCGCAGCTTTAGGCGTTTTTGACTGGATGGTTACATGTAGAATAAACCTCATAGCTTCAATAGCTTAACTAACCTGCATGAAGGTGCAGAACTGTACGCAGACGAGGCACAACGTGGTGACCGCCTTCAGTAGCTGAGGGCTGGTCAGCATGCAGTCACCGAGACACGACTCCAGGAAGTCGCTGTGCCGCTCCAACACCTCGTCCACGTTGTTCACCTGAAATATTACACCGCCAATGAATAACTAGCTTTTGCCTGCGGCTCCATCCGCGTTAAATAGTATTTCTAACATAAAAAACGGTTGTCTGTAAAGTCGGTTTACTGACGATAGTTGAATGTGACAACGTGCCTCTTTGTCGCTCGTTCCGCGCTCTCGCTTGCACTTCAAGCCTTAAATGAAACGCCTCAGAGCGAGGTAACGCCGCATGAGTCATGTTTTTTCGTGCGTGCAGCCGGCTCCATCAAATTATAAGACGTTGTCACGTCAAAACTCATTTCCCCGACTGTACATTTCTGCTTAGCACAATTTTCCCCGACTGTACGGTGCTCTGTGCGGTGTACTGACGATAGTTGAGCGTGACAACGTCATAGCCTTAAATGAAACGCCTCAGAGCGAGGTAACGCCGCATATTGCGTCATGTTTTTTCGTGCGCGCAGTCGGCCATCGAATCGGAACTAGGTGACAGCACGTGTCAAGTAAATAATCGAGTACAAGTTTCGGAGTTATGGAAAAGCGGCACCAGTTTGCAGCACCAGTTCGTAGCACCTTCGTTGCCCACTTTGTAAAGTAAAGTTGTAAAGTTTTTAAGACAAGATAAAATACAGGATGTAACTAAACAAAGTATGCAACTCAAAGGTGTGTATGAGTCTACAAGAGTAACTTTTTTAATTTTTTTGTATGGACTATGGGCAAAGTTATGACGCTAGGCGGCGCTTGCCATTAACAACATTTAAAAAATTGAACTCTGTATAAGGAACACATACATATTACACACCCTAAAGTATTATGACTGTTTTGTTACACTGTGTGTAAAAGTACCTTCTCTAGACTCTGCATGAGCTGGCACCAGGACGGCTCGATGACCTCTACGCACATGTAGTACTGCAGGTGCTGCACGCACGACAGCATGCGCGTGCGCAGCGCGAACGCCTCCGCGTACAGCCGCGCCGCGGAGAAACGCTTCACCACTTTGTTGTATAGCCACACCCTAGAATAATTAAATAATTTTAATGAATAGACTACAATAAAAAATACATGAATTTTGATTTCTTTTTCAATAAATAAGAAACAAAATATTGTCCTCCTTTCTAGTGTCCGACCGAATGTTCGGTTTCGGTTTCGTTTTCGGTTGAGTTTCGGTAAAAACACGAGTTTCGGTTTAGTTTCGTTTTCGGCGGCAACAGTAGATACTAACTTACGTACTACCGATTTTGTTTTGAGAAATTATTAAGGTAAAAGACCCGACTATGGGACAGGTTATGTAGATGTCGTCGCCTCTTGTTCTGCATTCTTGTGATTACGATCATAGTTTATACTTAATTTATAGTATTATATAATACTAGCTGTCCCGGCAAACGTTGCTTTGCCATAATATTATAAAGCCTATATTATTTTATTGAAGTGATTAAATAAGTATGTCGCCATGGCAACGTCGATCGCTATCTCGTCGCACAATTACATGAAACAATGGTCGCCGTCAGTCTCAGGTTGTAATAATTTACTATTATTTATTTAACAAATGCACTTATCAATATATAAAGTACCCAGTAGCCGATTCTCAGACCTACTGAATATGCATATAAAATTTGGTAAAAATCAGTAAAGCCGTTTGGGAGGAGTTCACGGACTAACATTGTGACACGAGAATTTTATATATAAGATAGTCGTTTAGCTTTTGTCTTTTTTCTTTTTTTTTTACTTTTTTGACTGAAGGGTCATAAAAAGTGTCAAAATGAGTTTATAAGAAAGAAGTTTAAGTTTATTTGTTCTAAAGATAAAAGTAATTTATTTTTGTTTATTTTATTACTTAAATATCAAGTAACTACTTATAACTATTGTGATTGTGATATTAGTAACTACGTGATTTAAAGAGAAATCTATGTGATTTAAAGAGAAAACAATAAAGAGTAACTGATTATAATAACGTTTTCTTTATTTTTCCCTCAAAATATGAGCCTTGTAAGGAAGCTTCGGTTTCGGTTTCGGTTTCGCCGAAATAGACACCATTGCCGAAATTCGTTTTCGGTTTCGGTCGTAAAACTAGTTTCGGTTGGACACTACTACTTTCTCGACCAAATCTAAATCGGGAACTGATTGTAAAATAATTACTTATTGATGATGGCAGTTTGAAATTTAAAAAACTGTAGGAGCAATTTTTTACTGTTTTTCCAACGAATGTGTTTTTAAGATCCAAAATGGGCGGGATCAGGCGAATGGAGCGATACTATCGGTTCACTAGCTCGGCTCCGATATAAAAGCAGCCTTGACACGGCCCTTATTCATAAAGTACCTGCAGAGCATCCGCTCGACGTGTTTGCAGTAGAACAGGTGTCGGAATATCATCTGGTAGCAGGCGATGGCCTTGTGGTTGAGCACCAGCGACACCGGCCACTTCACCTCCATGCCAAACGAGAACGTCTCGATACCCCGCAGCGGTATGTCCTTGTTCTGCTTATATTCTGAAAAAAAAAACAAAAAAAAATTAACGTCACCGTATGACACACGTTAAGCATAAAGGGAAGATAATCGTATAGGGACGTTTGGTTTCTAGGACAACAAAAGAAAATGTGATCTAAGGTGCCCTCATCTAAACCACACTCACAGAGAGAATTATCCTTAACCCTAATTTTGGCAAGGAACACCGGTGAACAGCAATGTCCAAGCCTAGCACGACAAACTGTCGAACATACTGGTTTACTACATTTTAAATATTTAAAAAACCAAGGTCTAACAGGTACACTACTCTGAATATCAAAGTAGTGTTTACCTTTGGTGGTACTTGAACTGGTCCATTCTGTATTCCAATTGCTAGAAAGGTGAAATTTTGCTACAGGAATTAAGTCATGGCAATAAAGACAAGGCAAGAAATAAGTCATGGTCCATCCCTCGCCCTATCAATTTTAAATCGGTTTTAAGTTATGTAAATACTCCTTTTATCGAGATTTTGTGTACATATATTCGTGATAACAATATTAGATTGTGATGTCTTTACTAACACTTGTTTTTGTTTTAGGTAAATCAATTTGTAAAATATATATATTTCACATAACTGTACTCTTGTTGCTTTACCAGACCTGCATCAAATAGAGCAAAGTCCTTCCACACCACTCTGACATTGGCAACTCACTGAACTAGCCATTAAAAAAGAAGAAGAAGAAGAAGCATAAAGGCTCACTCACATAACTGCGTATTCGCAATCCAGCGAAAATGTCTGCGGCAAAATAAAAAATGTGATGCGATCCGAATTCGTACGTGGGAGCCGTAGAACTTTTTTTGGATTTTTTTTTAGTATTTACAATACAAAGCCACTTTTAACATTTTTACCTTTTTCATCCTCTGTTTCAATGGATAATATTTTGAACATCTGGAATTGTAGATCATACGGTAGCAATTCCACTCTCATGTCTTCATTATATGGATCATGGCTTGCAGCTGACAATCTGGAAATTGAAAAAATGAATCCATATACAATATACAAGTCTCCAAACTTCAATTCAAAATTCAATAAGTTGACTTCAATTAAAAAAATTAAACTTTAAAGATTTTATAATGTATTCCTTACAAAAACAGTCAAAATTAATTTAGTTCACCTCAAACAAAGCCCCAATAAAGATTCCAATTTAGAGGGAATGATATCGTCAATTTTCTTTGACAACTCCTGGTCTGTAGCATCCATGAACTGAACGATGAAATCGCCTTGGCTCATCAAGAAATAGTTTTTGACGGATTTGAGTCTTCCCATTAAGTCATACTCCTTCATTAATAACTCCAGAAGAGATTTGCTTGCAAAAGCATAAGCCTTCTGTATCGTAGCACCATAGTTCTGTTCTCGAAGGGAGTACTTTATTTCTTCAGTATTAGTCTTTACTAATGCATTTCCTGCAGTAATTGATAATTTAAATTATCCAAGTTTTTTTTAAATAGTAACACATGCAAAACAGTCCTACATGCTGCCATATTATGATGCCCACCATTATATTCGGGAACTTCCGGCGATAAGGCTGCGTTTCCACCAGAGATGTGTTACGAGGAATGTGTTTTGAAGATCCAATAGAACCGCTGCGCTGTGCGAGGTCACGTCAATAAAGCGATCTCTGGTGGAACGCAGCCTAAGAACTGCCAAAAAAAACTCGAATTTGGCGATAATATGCATATTAGGTACATACTATTGTTTTTTTTTATGAAATATGCAAATTCTTAACCATCTATTCATTACTTCCATACTTTTAAGCTTTGTGTCCCAGAAAAAGACTCTTCATATTATTAAATATGATAGTTTTTAAAAAAAATAATGTGGTTGCGGACATTATATATAGATATAATACATTCCATGACTGTTTACTTTGGTGTCTACCGCCAATTTGGCAATTCAAACATTGCTTTCTTTAATACAACAATCAACTTTTCATCAAACAAAAACTTACCGCACTGGCTTATAACATTCAAATATTTTCCGGTCCTCAATATAATATCTGTGAATTTGTCCAAGAACTTCGGTACTCTATCCCTCTGAACGCTGTATCTCTTCTCCCAGTAATCAGCGGAGTAATCTACAGGTAGTTCCTCCTTATTGATCAGTTCATTGTCCTCTATCATAAACTCCTAAAATAAAAGCAGTATTTATAAGTATCTACAGATCAAACTAAATCCAGCAATACTATGGGTAATGTTATAACTTATAAAGAATAGAAATTAATCCTTCGTCGCGGATTCTTGGAATTGCTATTGTATTCTATTGTTGTCGCGATCACTTGGCGCTTTTACTAATGAATGACAAACGTCTAAAGCAGCATCTAATTTTGACACAATTTATCTAAAATGTAACTTTAAACCTTTTTAATAAACAACGTAGCGTAGGCGTAGATTCGGTAGACTGCTTAAACTAGTAAGGTGTAACAAAACTAATAAATTATAAAACTATAGGGTATGTACCGTGTACATGTTCCTTGAAGATGCTGGGGCTCTTGCCCATACAAAAGTGAAAAAATATTGGTCTTCCAGCGCTGCTATTTTCACAGTGAGCTTTCTACAAGGAACACGTACAGTCGTACACACTCTATAGTTTTATCACTTAGTTTTGTTACACCCTGTATATTTTTATACCTGGAAGGGATCCACAATGGTGCCTTTATGTATCCATTCATCCAAAATGTCTAGATAAGGCCGGCAAGCTCGCTCTGTTAGGAACAGCGATATCTCCTGTGCTCGAACATCACCCAACAGAGTATTTGTCTTCTCATGAATAACTGTTAACACCGCTCCACCTCTGAGTTCACTCTGAAATAATATTATAAAGTATTAGTACCAACTAGACTTGACCTGGCCAGCCTTAATGTTCCATAGAAACAGTGTATTTTAAAAAGGTAGCATTTTAGTTATCTAATAAAGTAGTTTATTTACGAGTATATCCTACCGAATTTCTACTAAATCTGTTGAGTAGTTCTCGTGTAAAATAGAAAAAACTTTCATATTAATTTATAAATACATACATTTTACTATCCATACTAATATTATAAATGCGAAAGTGTCTGTCTGTTACCTCTTCACGCCCAAACTGCTGTACCGATTTTGCTGAAATTTGGTATGGAGATACTTTGAGTTCTGGGAAAATATATTCTTACGCGACAAACGAATTTTTGCGCAACGGACTTGCGGGCGTCATCTAGTTGTAAATATGATAAGTGATGACTGATGACATACGTACTAGATAATATGTTGTGTGACGGTACCCACAATTCTTGCATCGTGAACGCGATTCGCGCTATCGAAGTTTTCTGAGCGCGTCGGTATAGGTATATACGACAGCTGAAATGTATGACGTGGGCTTCGGCCTGACGGGCATACCACCTCGCTCGGTCGGAAGATCTTCCTTTGGCCTCCATGCTTATTCCCTCAGTTGTTAAAATGATTACTTCAAACTTACCTTTCCAATCCTAGTCACAATAGCTGCTAGCACATGCATTGTATGCATCGTTGGCAAGATAAAATACCACAGTTTCTGTAGAGACAGATTTCCTGTCATTTGTTCCGTCTCTAACTGGGCAATCATCGTCTGAAAATATTCATGCCTTGTAAATAATAAACTAATAATTACATCAAAACTTTTAAACTAATAGGATAATATGTTAAAACATCAATGTTTAAATGATGAATTCTCATCTCAAAATCAAGTCTTTAAACATTCAGATAATATTTCTAGTGATTGGACTCGACGGGGTTCTACGTTAGGCCTGACAAAAAATGGGGGTAGACATGAAAATGGGGAAGATGCAATATTTTTAAAACTTAAAAAACCTAAAACAGAACCCTAACCAGCAGATTTTTTGTATATTTAGTTATATAATTTAAGAGTAACATGTCCTACAAATAGAACAATCCATATTTTAGTACCATCAAATCAAAGTTTGAAATCCTTTCTATCTCTGTTAGCTACCACTTTCAAGATTTTTCGCAAATAAAAATTTGCGAAAAAGTTGTTTGTCTTATCAAAAAGAAGCTACTCACAAAAAATTAGCTTGACAGTAATAAAAAAAAATTGTTTTAACTTCTAGGGCTCCCTGACTAACACTTCATTCACAGAAAATCAAAATAACATTGCATAATATTGTATTTATTGTACTTAATATAGTATTTTCGTTTGAATTTGAAAAAGTAAGCAGTAGTGTACCACCAAAACAAGAGTGACGTCACTTTGTTTCAATCTATATTGATTAAGGTAAAAACATTGCAATGCATCTTTTTTAATATTTTTTCTATGTAACTGTTGTCGCAAAATACTTAAGTAGAAATAATGTTTTATATGCATATTCCAATGATATTATTTTATATTTGGTTTGCAGTGAAGAACTAAAATGTTGGTTTAACAGAAAGCATAGGCACATAATAATATGTTGAGAAAAGTGACATTCAACTGACTTGAGTATTTAAAATGTTATAGCAGGTAAAAAAAACGTTAGAAAAGTATGTCATACATAATAATCCTTAAGCAGTTCCTCAATAGCAGCCACTAATGCATGTAGAACTTGTCCCGACCACATGTCACAATCTTCAATGAACCTTCTGACTATGGAATAATTGGAGGCAAGAGGCAACATCTGCTGAACAATCTGTTTCAAAGCATCATCTAGATCCTCAGCAATTTGGAAGCTACGAGCATCATATGTCTCTTTTACTGGCAGATTAACTATATAATTTCCCGGCACTCCAGAAAATAAATACAATAGCTCATCAATAATTATGTTCTCCTGTGATTCCACGGGAATTCCAGCTGGAATAAAAATATTAAAATAAATACTTTTTACTTCAGAATAAGACAAACAAATTAAACAGTAAGATTATTCTAGCCAAAAACATTTACTTTATTGATGTGACAACGTCTTATAATTCGATGGAGCCAGCTGCAGGCACGAAAAAACATGACTCATGCGGCGTTACCTTGCTCTGAGGCGTTCCATTTTCTTATGACGTTGTCACGTTCAACTATCGCCAGTAAACCAACTTTACAGGCAACCAATTTTTTGTTTAACCATATTTTTAACCATAAAATATATATTTTTTATTTTTATGTTTGTAATCGAACATACCATTTGAACATAATATGATACCTAAAAACATTTGCATTTTAAGTTGGCATTAACTGCTTTACCCTTATGCAGTAGTTCCGAACCCCCATTGAAATATTTTTATGGCGGGGTTGGGGTAAACTCAGTTTCTCTGGCAGGCCATAAGGATAACAGCTTTGAAAAGGTTAGGAACCACTGCCCTAATGAATATAAAAATCTAATATAAACTATGTTTACCTAAAGGAGACACTAGGGGAAACTGCTCTTTAGGGAAATCCCACGACATAGCTGGATGGTCTTTTTGCCAGTTTGGCAAATCCAGTGTGTTATACCAGTTGGGTCTTAGCTTGGCTTCCTTCTCCTCAAATGACTTCATCACCAACTTTTTGCTTTCATCTACTGCTTTCAACAACTTGTCTTTTATCTGAAATAGTTGGTATTGACATGTTTTTAAAACTCTTAGTCCCGAGCTCCAATTTTCATTGAAATAAAAGTGTTCTTGTACAATTGTCTCACCCCCAGGTTAATAACAAGATACACTCTGTGTATACAGACATTTTAGTTAACTTTGTTTATGATACTTTGCTATCATTTCAGACGAGGACAATACGCTATATTTCTATAACGCCACTTACTCTTACAATACACTCTTACCATACACAGTGTGAATTTTATTTATTTAGTAAAAACTTGAAATGGATTACTTGTGGCACATCTTCTTTGGTAATTTGGTGTTTGTTGTCATTCAGGACAGGTTTTGGGGCAACTTTGGGTTTGGATATCCGAGACTTCTTTTCCTCGCAAACCAATTTGTAAAACAAGTACACAATATCTGCCAAGTTTTCAGTGCTGAAATAAATATGGATTATCAATACCTACTGACTGAAACTTGTTTATCGCAATTAAACATAATATAGAACAATTTTTACTTTCGTTGTTTGAGGTCTTCGTATTTTTTAAGAAATGTTTTTGAATTTGAAGCCTTTACTGCTAAACGTTGAGCGTATTCGTTAACTTGTTTGGAAGACAGATTACTATTGCCATAATTCGGATCGTTTTGAATATAATCGAGAACGGTGTCCGCTTCTAAATTGCATCTGTAAATAATAAAATTATTAGCGAATAAGCTGGTGATAAATAATGTTGTACAAATGAATAAATTTAGTAAAAAATACATACCCTAGTGCATCTAGGAGCTCCTTTATTGTGCTCTGCATTTTACTACCCGGCAAAATCCAGTTTTGATACATTTGTTTATGAATAAAATTTAAAATAAATGTGAAAACATTTGTATATTTTTGATTTTTGACATTCAAGTTTGACAGTTTAAGATGTGTTCGACAGGTGGACGCAAGTTCCGAACAAAAAAAAATGGGTTCCAAAACGTAGCAACTGTACCCAATCGCATAATCTGTGCTTGATCTGTACAAGGTCGACTGTGATTGGCTGATAAAAAAGACCATAAAGAATATAAACTACATGAGAAAAAAGACGAAGGGGGGTTTGCCGGGAATACGAAAGAGTGATGTTTTGTTTTTGTATTATTTTCCTAAAATTATGTTATTTCGGTTTTTAATGTGTAATGTTGGTAGAATATTAACCATTAAATATTCGTTGTCGTGCACAAGTGTGGGCAAGTGATACAACTTCAAGAAACGTGCCATTTTGTGTTCCCTCCAAAACTCCATCGAAAGTTTTAGTAAAGGGTCTACCACTTTACTAAAACAACTGACTTGACTTGTTGACTTTACTGACTACTTTTTAGACTTTGACTAGACTTTCGACTTGACGATAATCTGGAAAAACAACTTGAAAATTTTGTAAATTTTTTACGAAAATTTTTTTTTCCCGCCAAAACTTTACTTGACACTGGCCATGGTTTAAAGCCGAGAGCCATAACAAGAAAAAAAAAAAAAAAAAAAAAAAAAAAAAAAAGACGAAGAAGTAGAGTTTCGCCGGGTATACGAAAGAGTGACGTTTTGTTTTTGTATTATTTTCCTAAAATTGTGTTATTTCGGTTTTTAATGTGTAATGTTGGTAGAATATTAACCATTAAATATTCGTTGTCGTGCACAAGTGTGGGCAAGTGATACAACTTCAAGAAACGTGCCATTTTGTGTTCCCTCCAAAACTCCATCGAAAGTTTTAGTAAAGGGTCTACCACTTTACTAAAACAACTGACTTGACTCGTTGACTTTACCGACTACTTTTTAGACTTTGACTAGACTTTCGACTTGACGATAATCTGGAAAAACAACTTGAAAATTTTGTAAATTTTTTACGAAAATTTTTTTCTCCCGCCAAAACTTTACTTGACACTGGCCATGGTTTACAAGCCGAGAGCCATAACAAGAAAAAAAAAAAAAAAAAAAAAAAAAAAAAAAACGAAGAAGGAGTTTAAAACACAAAGTTCGATTTTCTTCTTCTTTCTTTTTCTTCTTTTTTGGCAACTTGACACAAAGGACGTGTATGTTGTGCCACAGACAATATTTTTCATCGTCGTTTTCATGTATCGTCAGGTCTAAAGTATATTGAAAGTCTAAGTAAAAGTCAATACAGTCAAGGAGTCAAGTCGGTCGATTCAGTAAAGTGGTAGACGCTTGTGGCTTTACTGAAACTTTCGATGGAGTTTTGGAGGGAACACAAAATAGCACGTTTCTGGATATTACATCACTTTCCTACACTTGTGCATGAACACGAATATCTAATGGTTAATATTCTACCAATATTACACATTAAAAACCCAGCTAACACAATTTTAGGAAAATAATATAAAAACACAACAGCACTTTTTCACATGCCCCCCAAAACTCTCAGTTCGATTTTCATTTTGTGAAAATTATTTGTAGCAACTCATACAAAAATTGTAAATTATGTGGATTAATTATTGAAAAACGAAAGGTAAGCCATTGTAAAATGTAAATGTAACCGTAAATTGATAAATTGAAGCAAAACATAACTATGTCATACCATGTTTTAATACAAAGTACATGTCGTAGTATTATTTGCATATTTGTACATTAATTTACAACTTAATACTATTTAATATGAAAAAGATAGATTATTATTTCATAGAAAATATTATAATGTATATCAGTATGCAGTTAATTTGGAAAATGTTGAAATGTGTATATTGTTTTATTGTAATACGTAATAATACATGAGGTTATATTAACTATACTTTTATAATTTATGTGAACTGTATGGAAATGTAGTAAATGAAAAATGTCTAATTAATTTCAGATTTTTAGGTCCCTATACTAGTTTGCAACATTTTAGTCTGCAAGCAATAGCTGTTAAGGAGATTTTAGGAGGAGAAGGAAGGTATGGAATTATGAGTGGTACAGCCACCAAGGAAAAATCCTCTGATCAAGTGAGGTGGTATGCAGCTGACCTGAGCCCGCGTGATAGATTGCAGCTGTCGTATACAGGGGTGTAACAGAACAAAGTAATGATACTTAAGTGTGTATATATAAAGCGGGGAATTGACTACCGGGCCGCCCGCTACGGGACGCCCGTCGCGGGCAGGTCTGTCGCATGTCTGCTCGTCAGTTCCTAGGTCAACGGGCATGTCTGTGCCCATACCTAGGAATTGACGAGCAGACATGCGACAGACCTGCCCGGGACGGGCGGCCCGCAGCGGGCGGCCCGGTAGTCAATTCCCCGCTTTAAGGTGTGCGTCCACTGGATCGGAATCGGAGCGTAGGTACGCAGCGGACGTATTTGTTGCTTTGAATGTATGGTACTGACTTCTGTGAACTGCACTAGAAGTACTGGAACGTCATTCTGCGCCTGACAAATATATGACGACACGACGCGCCGTCTGCACCGTCGCGTACGTCCCGATTCCGACCTGGTGGACGCGCAGCTTTAATCCCCTCCCTATATAGAGTTTACTGTATAAGCCAATCAAGTAGTTAGTAGAGTAGCATAGACATCTATTCTATTAAATTTATAAATAAAACTCATAAAACTGTACTGTAATATTATAATACTGAATAATAGAAATCAACAAAAGCTTGTGGATTAAATCTGTTTTATTGTTTAATTTACCTTATTAGCCTATTTATTTAGCTATGTACAATAATTTTTAATGTAATAAAACATTTATTTGAGCTCATTTCTTTTTTATTTAATTTTTTTTAATTTTTGGTATGTTTAGAGTGAAAGGTTTTGCACATAAAAATTTTAACTTCAGTTTTAAATTAAAAAAATAACGGATGTTAATTTTTTTTCTTCTAAGTCCGACCTCTTGTTACGTAGTATACCCACAGTTTACATCCTCTTTGGTGTTCGAGATCGAAAGTCGCATTAGCGCAATATATATATATATATATATATATAATTTTTTTAATTCGTCCCGGTCGGGACAGGCAAAGGGAGCGTTGCCCATACAGCCATTTCTATGTTTTTCATCATCGTTTTCATGTATCGTCAGGTCTAAAGTCTAGTCAAAGTCTAAGTAAAAGTCAATACATTCAAGGAGTCAAGTCGGTCGATTCAGTAAAGTGGTAGACGCTTTACTGAAACTTTCGATGGAGTTTTGGAGGGAACACAAAATAGCACGTTTCTGGATATTACATCACTTTCCTACACTTGTGCATGAACACGAATATCTAATGGTTAATATTCTACCAATATTACAAATTAAAAACCCAGCTAACACAATTTTAGGAAAATAATACAAAAGCATAACAGCACTCTTTCACATGCCCGCCAAAAACTCCCTAAGCAATATAGTATATTGTACTCTCTAGTAAGAGAGCGCTATTTGACGTTTTCGTAGCCAATCACATTTCGTTAAATTGTACTGCCTAATGTATGTTATACTTCTGGAACACGCCCTAAATTTATTTGACGTTAACAAATGACACCAATTTTTTTTATTCGATTTATTCAAGTGCTAGAATCAACATTAGATTTCATAAAATATGCTAAAAACGATTGGATTTTAATATCCAATCGTTTTTAGCATATTTTATGAAATCTCCCCCAATCCTTGGATTTGAGTTTGAAAAAAGCTATTTTTTATGTGGCCGTTGTTGTGGTTATTCTTGGGTTATCCCATTTCATTTCAAGATTTCCACGTCATGCATGATGCAGTCTTTATTTTTGTTTTACTGAAATTTCTCAACAGATGGCAGTCACGGTATGGTTAAGTCTAAAGCGCTTATTCCATTTCACTAAATTTAGATATCTAAATGATTCAGTGACTAAATTTAGTCAAGTGGAATAACATTTAGAAAGTTGCTAAATGTTATTTCACTTGACTAAATTTAGTCACTAAATCATTTAGATATCTAAATTTAGTGAAATGGAATAAGCACTTTAAGTCCAATTAATGGGTTGTTTTCTTTTTATCATCTCCACCAGACGGCGCGACGGTAGACACTTCTAGATTTTCTATTGGTTCCCCACCGATCTGAAATTATCTGCAGGTTGGCATCACTGACTACATATTGGTTGTGTTTCTAAAAAATATCAGTGTACTGTCAAGTATGACATAAATCAAAATATCTTAAACCTAAGCGATCATTGGCTTAAGCGATTAGGCCACTATACTGGTAATAGTTTAGGAACACGCTGTTAAAATAAAAACTTGTCAAAGTGACAACTGACAACTGAACGGCCTTGTGGCGGCCATGTTACTTTGGAACTTCTTCTACTTTTTATTGTTGGTGTGGTTTTTATTATTTTTTCCCAAATTGTGTTATTTGGGTTTTTGATGTTTATTATTGGTAAAATAATTGCCATTATATATCCGTTATCGTGCACAAGTGCAGGTAAGATGTTGTCAGAACCAAAATTTATAATTCCTGTGACATTTGTCGTGAATAACGATAAATAGGGCTATTTCTTCCGTGAGTTTTAACTAAAACATCGTTATAATAACTTTATTATCCTATTCATTGGAATATCATTGTGTCTTTTTCAAATTGAAATGTATCAAGTTTTACATTCTTTTGCCCAGTTTTGTAGTAATTGTTGATGGCATTACCTGGTATTACCGATAGTTGTCTACCCATACGCCATCTAGTTACTAAAATGGAAGCTGTTTGACAATCAAATTAAAAAAATAAGAAAATGCCCCATTAAAAAACAAAATGTATTCAGAAAATATATTTAATATTATTGAGTAGATACTGACACTGAGCGCTTTGAGCTTTCGCACTTGATCTTGATCCGATCCGCTCCTTGAAAAAAAAAAGTGCGAGTTGGACTTGCTCATGAAAGGTTCCGCACTTTGGGTATTAATAACTGTTATTAAATACTCTAAAGTCTAAGGTTCCGCAGCAGCGATAAGGTTTATTTTTATGAAATTAAAAGGAACAAATTATTAGGGCAATCGGGGCAATGAAGATTGAAAAAAGTAGCCGGGTGACAATACACTCCCTTGTGGTATACCAGCGAGTATATTGCACCATGATGTTGTAGTATTGTTAACTTTTAGCATAAAACTAAAGGTCGTAAGTCCCAAAACTGTTTTTTGATGATTATTTAAAAACTAAATACAATACTAATATTTTCTTTACCTATTATTTTATAAGGTGTGTGATTGTGCAGTAGTGCAAGTTATTTAATAATAGTAAGTACCTAACTCAATAAGTGTAACAGATATTTGTTGAAATGCCCAAAAATATTCATAATTTCGAAATATAAAACTATCGAGTCAAAATAAGTGAATCGTGTTTTCCGTTAGCTAAACATCAGATCGAATCGAGAATCGTCTTCCGGGATCGTAATACTTATTAGAAAACACAGCAGAATTGCACAGCCCGCCTTAACTTTGAACACGGATTTGTCAAATTCCGTGGTCAAAGTTAAGGTTAAAGTTAAGTTAGCCTTAACTATAACCATAACTTTAACTTTAACCACGCCGCTGGTGCAACCCACCCTAAGAGAGTTACCTTTTTTTCAACTTTTGTATGGGAAAAATAACGCTGTACTGGGGCGCTTGCCTATACAAATCATTCTTCTTCTCTTTCAGCGCTGCTACTTTAACCACAGAATACATAATAGTACCTTACGGTATAACAGAGAACTCGATACAGGGGACCCGTAAATATAGGTATACTCTAAAGTATTATCACTTTAAGCATTGTTACACGGTCTTGTATAATGTTATTTAAGAGCAAACTGAGCAAGGGGATCACGGATCACCTGATGGAAAGCAAATTAATGATTTTCTACCATCTTTTAATCATCTCCCCAATAGGCACTTTGAGTACCTACACAGTACACAGTGACCTAGCTTGTATGTTGTGCGTAGAGTCACTAGACTCTAGCTAGAGCTTCTAAGCGTTGCTTGCAAGTCGTGCCTAATGTCTACACTCTACATATTGTTGAGTGATGTATAATGTCTTACAAAATATAAAATATTTAATACTTTAAATATTTTGCAGAAACTTTTAAAAAGTTAATATTATGGACAATATTATGAAAGATGTAGTATAATTTCTCAGGTTACAATTAAAAAAGTTCACATTGTACTACAGTGTATAATTCCTACAAAGCGGCTCCGATAATAATGTTGTGTCAACGTATAACAATCGTATCTTTTATGTTTGTCGGCATTTCGACGGTACGGCGGCATCTCTTTTATAGGCTCTGTCACAATTTTGGCGGGCATTTTGCCGACCTAACAGGGAACCGAAAAAGGAACTCGAATTCTGTTTTGATTGTTTGATATGAAAACCAAAGAATTGGCACTTGAGACACAATGTTAAGACATGGCAGGCATTTGATCAAAGGCAACAAAACATTGAAAACCCATACAATAAATAAGCGATGATTTGTAAAAAAATTTAATCCATTGCTACCTTTTGGAAACACATGAAATAAATTGTCAAAACTTTTTGTCCTGTAAAAAAATCAGTGATGACAGATGAGTGAGGTGTTAGGTAGTTGTTACGTTTACTTTGTGTAGACTTGTAGAGTTATAGAATGTAGCAGGTACGATGATAACAGATAAAGACGTAACAATTATGGTCTTTCGTGCCTACCCAGAGTGATTTTCAATGATTATATACTAAGTGCCTACTGAAATTTACATAAACGTTCATAAAAATAATTGATTATGAATTCATGACTTGACTCGCAAGCCATCGAGCTCATGATGAGTTAATTAATTAACATCCTAGAGTTTAGAGTCTAGACTAAAAAAAGCTCATTTATCTCGGCAATTTGATCTCCTACCTGCTAAAAATTCTGTTATTAAGGTATTGCAAAGATATAGGTATATTTTGAAGATGAAATCGAGAATTTTATAGACGAAACATAAAAGTTTCCTTTGAAATCAGTTCCTCTGAAGTTCGGGTTTTCGGGACGTCATTCTGCATCTTTACGAGTATCACACGACGAGTCTATAAATGCCGTACTTTTACTGGCCGCGAGACATTTACTGATTAATAAAGTGGGCCGAGATGCGGAAGGAGTTAACGACATCGCTTCCTAGAACTCTATAATTAGCGCTACATTATTACGGAGGACTCGAATAGAGCTCGAATCCTCTCCGGTCGCAGCTACTACGGACGAGAGACGGGTACGTTTACGACTCTATAATACGTACGAGTACATTAAACCTCCTGCGAGCGAGGCATCCGCATAGCCGCATACCGACTCGTGCGTTTCGACAGCCCATCTGAATTACAATGTACGGAATTCACAGACCTCGACCGGTCCCGTGTCCGTATCCGAGAGGAATAAGAAGCAGCCTTACTGTTAACTCCATTGTTAGGGGACATAATACTCAAACAATGTATTTTGCCCAATATGGAGGCGAGATTATGTCAACGTGATGTGATGTGTTTTTAAATAATGACCGATGCGAGTATCGAGAATCGTAGCGGGCGAATATGCTATCTGCATATAAAGTGCCTCGTTAGTCGATAAGTGTCTTAATACAAAATAAGGCTATGCTATGGGTAAGTAAATAAACGACGTTATTTATTATGATTTATTTTGTAGAGTCTCGGCCCTCGGTATCTTACCTTACTCTACGTCGCGTCGTTGGTTTATAGTTTATACTTCTAAATAAAAATAAAGATATTGTTTAGAACTGACTTTCATTAGAATAATAGGCATTTAAACTATCTATAGTTTTAATGCCTAACGTAACAGTTCCAATGAAAGTCCCAACTCCCAACGAAGGAGTTCTTGACAAGGTGGTTTAATCATAATATAACTACTTACTACGCTTGGCAGTCATGTCTAGTAAATTTTTTGATTACCGGTACAGATCTAGTGGTGGTATGGCAAATTAAATACGTAGATAAAGTACAGTCGGTTCGGAAATCACTAGTTTACTTCAGAGACCTATAAGAGCGACTGTCCTGTCACAAAATAACTCCAAAAGCACGAATGTGGTTCAATTGTTATCTCATTAGCGAGTGACTCGGAGGACCCAAACAACTTTACGAAACTCGTCTGGGTGATGATGCAATAGTCTAATTATTATTTCCGCATCGGCAATACTGACACTACTTAATACATCTGTGTCTGTACTTAGTAGGACCAACTGGATGTCAGGGTTGCCACTTTGGTAAACGTAATTTTAACTCTATTGTTTCTTTGAAAATAATAATAACGATCTTGGTATGCAATTTGTACTTTATGAAGGCACTTCACATGGCTATTTGTATTTGCTATTAGCTATTTGTTGCATTTGGCAAAATTATTAGCCGCGTACTGACCAAGCGAGCAGCCTCGCTGCCTCGCCCGAGCGTGCCGCGGCCGAGCCAAAAGTTGTCGGTTTTTGGTCGATGCTCAAAGGCGCCTCGGACGTTTGCCGCGCACTAACACGTACTGACCGACCGAGCAACTGCTCGCTTGGTCAGTACGCGGCTATTGACGTATACACAAACAAGCAAATAAAGGCAAATATAGTCTTCCACACATGGACGTCAAATACCAAACTTTTACTTGATTTTCTTTACTTGCTTATTTGACTCTTTTGATGTGCGTCAAAAACCGACAAAGGTACGGATACGTGTATTTGGTATTAGTCATATTTGTCAAATAGGCAAATACGGCCAATATTTGTCAAACATACCGTCTACACATGATGATTGTTTGGCGAATACATCAAATACGCAAATACAAATAGCCATGTGAAGTGCCTCCATTAGAAGTAATCTCAAATCCAAATAAAATTGTTGACATAATTAATTTTTGTTCTTTTGTTCACGCACACTGAGTGAGTGTGAGTGAGCTGTGAGGGTGAGTGGCTGAGCTTAGTGCTTAGAAAGAATCGGTAAACTGGCAAGTGGCAGCCCTATCGAGCGGTTGCGTCAGCGGAAAGGTTGCAGCACTCGTGGTTACATCAGGCGTTGCTCGCCTCCTTCGTTACTCAATACGGATGGAGATAAGCTTGCGGCAATCCTAAATCCCGAGTCGAGATGTTAGATACAGGAAAACATGGGCCGCTGTTTGCTTCCGTTATTATACGTGTTGACATGGTACAATGGTCTGCAATTTGTATGGAAAACTGTGAAACAATTTGGTAAGTACATATTATTCTCTTTCAGGATTCGTCGTTTTCCTGAATACCCTACTTCATCAATCATTTCTCATTTCCATAAATACTTTTTCGGATCGTACTGTAAAGCAATATTAGCAGGACTTAGATTGTAGTATGTACTTATAGTAATTAGTACCTACTACTTAGTTAATGATAATAATAATAATATATTCCAGTGCTTGTCAACCTATTAACTTATCATCATATTGATATTTATATCACATTTCCATAGCTCAGTACAAATCAGTCGCTGGTCAAAATAAGACATTTTCACGTGTCAAGTTTCCGGTACATTCGTGGAAATGCCAGTTTTCGCGGTAAACAAGGAAAAATGAACGAATGAAGAATACTGGCGTGGTGGCGAAAGGTCCGAACTCCGATGTTTTGGAGTCGGTGACCGAATGTGTTTGACTTGCATAAGGACTATCCATCAGCCTTTGTATTCATGTGATGTAGTCAGCACTCGCTAACAGTCTCCCTCAACTGGCTACGGCAGTGGAGGGAGACTGTTACTAGTGTTTTATCTATTGTGCGTGTTGTCGGTCAATACATAGGTAAAATTTATATACTTAGTAGGAACAAAGACTACCTATTTTAGCAGTATAATTTACCGCAACGTTTTCTCTTGTTGCACGATAGTCCATAAAAATTATGTTGCAACTTGCACCATGGTAGTCCATAAAAATAATTTCACTTATTCATCGGACACTCTTGAGAGATCAAAGGATTTTGTGCTTAGTTACCCTTACCAGTCACCACTGTTGATCCTGACAACACCAGTTGCAGACTGCAGTGGAATATGAATTGCTTGTTAAGTACTTTTAAAGTTCTTGCACAGAAGTGTACCTACCTAGATTTTTTGCATAACATTCCTGGCCGATTGCGGAATTAGACTGTTTGCCGGGGTATATGTATGTTGCAAGTTTTATTCGGAGGAGCGAGTACTTACAGATAGATGATAATATTATCTTACTATAAGGAAGTAGCACAGGAGTGACGTCATCTCCTGCATTTTAATTTCGTATTATCTTACGATTTTGAATAAAATATTGTATATGTAGGTAATAATTTATATTACTTCAGTACCTACATACCGACTTGTTTTTGTTTCATGCGCGTCATGTTAGCTTCCGCTGTAGGTACGGACATAAGATTAAAATAATTATTACAATTATTGCATTAGAACTTATTACTCATTAGCAATTAGCATACAGATATAAGTAAGTATAAGTAATAATAATATTATATTTATAATTTATTAATAATTTCTTCACAAAATATTATCAACCTGTGGGTCGCGAACCCCTGGTAGGTGTACGGTATCCGTGTATCCCACACTTTGTAACGTAGTAAATTTCTTAGAAATAACAAACTACTATTAGCGCCATCTATTGACATAATTTTGAATTAGAGTTTCCTTATTGATCGATTTTTTGGAAATCACTCTCTGTTTTTAACATTAAAACAATTTAAATGATATATTTAAATATTTTAAATATTAATACATAGATATTTTAATAATTCTTTTAATCAAATTTAATTTTTGAAATTCGCGCTCTATACTTTTTATTAGTTTTGACTTTTGACTTAAAAAAAAAACTCAGGTATAAAAGACGAGTCTGAAATGTCATCGGCCTTTTTCTAGATTTCAAAAAGTAAAATGTAGTTTGTTGAACATATTTAAAATATTTATATATATAATTTAAATTATTTTAATGTTAAAAACAGATAGTGTTTTCCTAAAAATAGATCAAAAAGGAAACTCTAATTCAAAATTATGTCAATAGATGGCGCTAATAGTAGTTTATTATTTCTAAGAAATTTACTACGTTACAATTCTCCCGCTGTACCCAAGGATTTTGAGTGCTTACACGAAAAATCCTGACTATGCAAGCATAAGGACAACTAAGATTCAGAGGGCCTGGGAAAATAAAACTTAAAAATTGATAAAAAGTTGGAAGATACAGATGCCAGCATTAAGTTAACACGCGCCGAAGAATTGACTACCCTTGCATACTATGCACACATCATATCACATACATACTTCTCCTTTTAAATTGTGCATCTGGTCACAGTACAGATTGACCCAAAGACGCTTACCTATCACACATTAAGCATTGCTGTCCGTAATAGAGGTACAGCAACGCAAGTCAACTATACATCATTATTATAAAATAATGTACAGCAAAAACCTACAACGCGGAAACTACCAGCCTTCCAAAACAAAATAGCATACTGCCCGACAAGAACCGGAAGCCAAGCTTGACCGTCTTCAGGCATCATGCCTACCATTACTCATTCAGTGAGAGCAAGGTAAAAGAGCAACAGGACTATAAAAGTGAGCCCCATTTAAAAGAACAGGACTAAAAGAGAGCCCCATTTAAAAGAACGGGACTAAAAGAGAGCCCTATTTAAAAGAATAGGACTAAAAGAGAGCCCTATTTAAAAGAACAGGACTAAAAGAGAGCCCTATTTAAAAGAACAGGACTATAAAAGAGAGCCCTATTTAAAAGAACAGGACTAAAAGAGAGCCCTATTTAAAAAGCAACAGGACTAATAGAATCCCATTTAAAATTTAAAAAGAAAATTTTATTTTTCCAGGCAAAAAAATTAAAGTGTTTTAAAGAGGAATTGTAATAAAAAAAAATTAAAAAATTTCCAAAGAAAAGAAAAAAGACTAGCGCCATATTATAAAGAGGTATTAAGTCAATAAGTTAAACTAGTTCAAATTAAGTTGATCAAAGATTAAATTTTAAAAAGTTATGTTTAAGTTGAAGTTAACTATAATTTAAGTTTAGCCCAATATTGGTGAAAATATGTGTTGAAAATACAAAGGCATAAAATAGTTGTATACAATTACTAGTTACACAACTACAAAAATAGAAATTGTATAAAGTGCCTATAATATTAAACACTTTACACAAAAACAAGTAAAATTTAGATACTACAGTTAGTACCTGACCATTCTAATAAAAATGAGACTTAATTAACATTAAAAATGTCAAAATTCAAAAGTTAAGTTAAATTTAAAGTTAAGTTAAAAGACAAAAGGATTGAACGGTCAGACACTAAATAAGGAACATCACAACAAACACAAACACTGAACACACAAACCCGAGGAGAGAGATACACAGAACAGCCAAAACTAGGTAAAACCACGTAAATGGGCGCCAATGTCACATATAAAAAAATAGTAAAAAAAAGTATTTAATAGTAAAACAGTTCTGGGACATACAAGAGGA
The DNA here is from genome assembly GCA_937595015.1 of Polyommatus icarus. Lineage (NCBI taxonomy): Eukaryota > Metazoa > Arthropoda > Insecta > Lepidoptera > Lycaenidae > Polyommatus > Polyommatus icarus. The sequence goes on from OW569326.1 coordinate 10,706,307, forward strand.
GAGAATTTACTCCTAATAGTGATAAATGAAATGTTAAAAACTCAGTAACAAAATATCTGGACCACGTAGTTGTCTGTCCATTCCACGTGTCTGAAACTCCGGAATGGTTTTTTCAGGGGACACACACACGGGTTAAACCCATATTCGGGATAGACCCATGCTCGGGTTAGACCCACACTGGGGTTAAACCCATACTCGGGTTGAAGATGAACCCTTAAGCTTGATAACCCGCTTAATCCAGCCTTGGGTTGCGGATGGCCACCGCCCCGGGCTGCCCTACCACCTGAACACCCTGCGAACACCGGCTGCCGTACACACATGGGACGTCCGAGCACCAGCGACCACCTCCGGACGACGCGAAGGGGCTGGAGCTCTTCACACTGGCTTGCTATCCTCCAGTCTCCAAGCTAAGTGCCATGTGGTCCTAGGCGTCCCCCCCATACCCTCCGAGTACACAGACCGCTGAAACTAGCTTAGCACAAACCCACTAGAACAACCCCCCTGATGATTAAGTACTTTTTTCTATATTGATGAGTCTCTTCTCTTTTAAAATATACTCTTGTAATGTTAACTTATTAAATTATAACCATGTAGCTAATATATTTTAATAACAATAAATTTGTTACTGAGATTTTTTTAATATTTCATTTATCTCTTATATTGTGACTAAACTCTTTCTAGTATGTCACTAAAATCTAAATACTTTTTTTTCTATATTTTTTATATGTGACAACTTTATACCAATCCTACCTGCACCGGGCTTATGATTTGTGAACCGTACGGTCTACTATTATTTTGTTGATATGCGGATGAAGTTTAAAAACTGTTAGTTTTTATGACCGGACTAAGTTGCTGCTAACTGTACCAGCTCCACATACTTAGGGCCTGTTTCACCACTTCCTGAGAAGTGCCGGATAGGCTATCCACCACTTAACTTGACAGATAGAGTACGGAGAATATGTCAAAAAGTTGTGGATAGCCCATTCGGCACTTTATCAGGATTAGAAGTGGTGAAACAGGCCCTCTGTGCTTCTAGAACTCTCCTATTGAAGCTATTATACATTTAGCGTGATTGATAATAGCAATATCAAAGCTTTTTTGTCATTTAGCTTGGCCGCACATTATCCGAAATTTCTGATCAGAAAAATTCGGACGCCCGTCGGAACGCACTCTGTTCTGAATACATTTTTTGTGGACCCCCCGCATACTATCAGAATTCTGACGTGCCAAAATCTCAGATCAAATAAATTTGTTCTGAGGTCAAAATGTAAAGAGCGGGGCAGGGCGTCCGAATTTTTCTGATCAGAAATTCGGATAATGTGCAGCAGCCGGGCTAAATAGTTAGCTACTATCATAAACGGTACACAGTACAGCCAATAAATTATTATCTCTCATGTTTTATAGCCCATAGATGGAGGTCTGGAGCCAGAGGTGCGGTCGAAGACAGATCCAGTGTACCACTTTTCGACCTTATTATCGAATCATAAAGCTTGTCACTTGTGATACACCGTGCCGGTCTTCGGCTGTACTTAAGGTTTTCCCAAGTGCCACATAAGCTGGCCCTACCACGAGGGCGATGACACCAAACGATGTGCCAAATGTGAATAATAACTATGTAGGGGACGCCCCAGGCGTGTCACTATCAACTCAGATCCTTGTTTGACGATAGAATTTAAATTATCCTCACATCAAACCACGTACAAAGGTACAAGCGGCAGCATAAATATAGTGAATAAGTAAACGCTATTTTTAGAATTATATAAAGTCGAGTAGGACATAATATTGATTATTGAAATTATATTCTAAGTAATTTAATGTAATTCAGAGAAATTTGCCCAAAAATCGGGAAAATATTAATGACGGATCACCTGCAGAAGGAAACACATGGACAGTGGACGCTTACCGCAGCGGAAGAAACAATCATTATCTCTGGGTTCTGTAGCCTTCGTTTATCAAAGTTTTGCAGGTTGCAATGGCTCAGAGACACGGAAACGGGGAAGCGACGATATGATACAACATTTTTATGATATAATATAATTTGAGTAAAACGCAATGTTGGTATAGTTCTTGCAATCTACGAGTGCGCATCGCCCTTACTTGTATGAGTGACCATATCTATACACGTGTACATGGCTCGCTCGCTACTGACTGCTCCGTCAGGTACGCACACTAACGAAAATGTCTATTCGCATTTCCAACTACAAATAAAGGCTACGCGTACTCTTAGATTGCAAGAACTATACCGTACATAATTTGATACAAACCACTCGGTGGAAATTTATGGCCAAACAGGGCATAGATCATAATATGAATACAAATGACGACATTTGACGGTTGTGGACTCGTGGTGTGGAGACAATTTATTGGGCACGTCAACACGTCATCGGCATTCGCTGGCCTGCCATCACGTACGCATGAGAAAATCTGTTTGGAAGTATTGGTACCAGGAATGACTATTTCCGGTCACACAATTTCGATGAACGTTCACGCTTGTTTGCTGATTTGACTTGACAATTATGGAGTTGGAATAGTAACTGCTATTTCGTGAAAACAATGCAACACTGTAACATGTTAACTTTATGTCCAACACAGTTGACAGAATAGGGTCTGTACTACGAATAATAAAAACTTAGGTCTATAGATTAATTAGTAATTATCTTATGACACGACTGCAATACGACTGCAATAGAACTGCAAACCAAACGCGCAGTCGGATTGCAGTTCACTTGCAGTTGGCGTGCACTCGTATGAACTGTTTGGTTTGCAGTTCTATTGCAGTCGTATAGTAGTCGTGTCAACTGCATTCAAACTGCACTTAAGCTGCAATTTGCGGTTGGATTGCAGTTAAAAGGCGATCCGTCTGTGTAGAGTGTAGACCCTAACGGCCTAATTCAGCGACAAAGTCTCTTTAAGAGGCCGGGTACCCTTGGAATTTCTCATACAAACGTAATTCCAAAATCATTTTCTCATACGAAAATATTTAACATGTTTGAGTTATTTTTCAGTTTAAGATAATAAGTAATTACCTAGGTTCCTACACAAAAATTTACTTCAAAATATTTTAATATATTTTTTTTTGTTTTAATTTTTTTAGTAAATTTACTACTAAATATTTAAACACTAAAAAATAGAGTAAAACACTAAAAAATATATAAATAAATATTAAATTTACTACAAAATATTTAAACTCTAAAAAATATTTTTTAGTATTTAAATATTTTGTATTAAAAATATATAAATAAATAGTAAATTTACTACAAAATATTTAAATACTAAAAAATATTTTTAGAGTTTAAATATTTTGTAGTAAATTTAATATTTATTTATATATTTTTTAGTGTTTTACTCTATTTTTTAGTGTTTAAATATTTAGTAGTAAATTTACTAAAAAAAATCGGTTGTCTGTAAAGTCAGCTAACTGACGATAGTTGAACGTGACAACGTATGACGTTGTCACGTTCAACTATCCTTAACCCTCGCTTCCGAATCTCTATAAATAGAAACAAACTTAGTGTCACCTCACTACTAACTTTGAGTAGCAAGATATCGACAATTGCAACACTTACGTCAGCGTCTTGTTGGCCCAGCGGGACAAGCTAGATATCACAGCGCCAAGTTCCAGGATCGCGTCCACGCGGCGGCAATACAAGACTTTTCGCTTTCTTTAAAAAACATGTATGGCAACTGTCCACGCAGACGCATTGCTCACTCAAGTAGGACTTAGGAGAGAGACGGATGTCGAACGCTGCCGAACGCAAAGGCCGATTGTGCTTCCTTGTCGCTCGTTCCGCGCTCTCGCTTGCACTTCAAGCCTTAAATGGAACGCCTCAGAGCTAGGTAACGCCGCATGAACTGTCATGTTTTTCGTGCGCGCACCCCATATCGAATTATAAGACGTTATCACGTCAAAAATTTAAAACAAAAAAAATTTTTTTTGTTTAAATATTTTGAAGTAAGTTTTTGTGTAGGAATCTAGGTAATTACTATCTTAGACTGAAAAATAACTCAAACATGTTAAATATTTTCGTATGAGAAAATGATTTTGGAATTACGTTTGTATGAGAAATTCCAAGGGTACCCGGCCCCTTAATTGAAGGGTTTGATAATAATATAAAGTCCATGCATTTTCTGTCAAAGTTTCCATTAATTATAGGTACTAATTAATTATAACTCATCATTAAAATATGTATCTAACTGCCGCACTAAGAGACAAATATAAGTTACTTAACTATAATTAGGTAAATAAAGATTTTGACAATATTACTGGACTGCTTGTAGAAGGTTATATAGACTTGGGAAATCCATTTCAAGGACAATCTAAGTGTTAAATATAAATTCATTCCATAAATTCAAAACGATGTTGTCGATATATTTTAAATTACCATTAAATAATAAAAATTAATAACTATTATTTAGTAGATCTAATCTCATTTTTAAAATTAATAACCATATTTTTTATAATGTTCCTTGGGGTAAGGACCTGGGGATCGGACACCAGCTCCTTACAATCTCACCCGACTGTCATAAATTCTATTATGTTTATCGTAAACCTGTATTGTGACGAGAAAATAAAGATTATTATTAAGTATTATTATATAAACTTTATTAACTGTATATTTGAAACATTAACTAATCAAACTACAGGAATTGTCATCGGTGAGTATTTAGGACCTGAAAAGTAGTTCCGACACGGTGTTGGAACCACTTTTCAGGTCCCAGAGATAAGGTATCCAGGGTGTTGGCAACACCCTGGATAGTGGATACATTATAATCATATCAAAAACTCTTCGTTACTTAAAAATTTATAATCATTAAGTGCGGTCGTTAGTGCAGCCTTACGTTTATTAGTCTTTATACCTCAATACAACTTACACTCTACAACAAGCTCTACATCGCTACTATATACTACGTATATTTTGTTCATAAAGTGTTAGAGGTGAAGTCCTGTACTTTAATGATCATTGATCAGTAGATCAATGATCATTAAAGTACAGGAAGCCCGGAAAGGTCTTTTATTTTGGATTTAGTGTTTAAAGAGGATATGTCATTGTCTCACCCCGCTAGATTCGAGAGGGCCATGCCTGCGGGCATATTGTGGCCTGGGCAATTGCGCTCTGAGACTCTACCAGACATCTTCACTTTTTTATTTTGTCATCAGGTTATTGAGCAGATGATATTTTTACTACACCATATAGCACCTGCAGGCAAAAATAACTAATTACTAGACTCTAGAGTAAACCGTCTAGGTATTCACTAATAATATTAATTCAATTAAAGCTAGGTACATCCTTATTCACAAAATGAAAATGAAAATATATATTATTATTCCTAATGAGATTACTCAAAAGTTCACGCTTACGGCTTAATACCTAACTGCAACTTTAATAAAGATATTTTTATAACGTATAATAAATGAACAAGGAAAACCATTAATTTCCTGAAACTATGAAAATTACAATAAAATATGCTTGTAATTTGTGTATGTTACAGGAAAATATTGTATTGTAATGTTATTTAAATAGCGTCAAGCAAAAACTAACTATGTTGTCTAATTTAATTTGTTTAAAAAATCGGCCAAGTGCGAGTCGGACTCGCGCACGAAGGCTTCCGTGCCGGATATAGAGCCAAATTTGGCAAAAAAATGTGTTTTTTGTATGTGAGCCATCCTTAAATATTTATTTTATTTTATTTTTATAGTAAATTATTAAAGTGCAAATATAATTTAAAATTTTGTGAGTAGGTATAGTTCTTGCAATCTACGAGTGCGCGTCGCCCTTAGTTGTGTGAGTGACCATATCTATACACGCGTACATGGCTCGCTCGTTACTGACTGCTCCGTCGGGTACGCACACTAACGAAAATGTCTATTCACATTTCCAACTACAAATAAAGGTGACGCGCACTCTTAGATTGCAAGAACTATACTTATTTAAATTTTCAAGTGCCTCCTGCTACCGCCTACCGTTATTGATTACGAGCAGAAAATACCAAAAAAATGAAGTTTGTTGTATGGGAGCCCAAGCCCCCTTCAATATTTATTTTATTTTGTTTTTATAGCGGCAACAGAAATATACAATCTGTGAAAATGTCAGAAGTCTAGCTATATCGGTTCTTGAGTTACATTAGCCCCGTTTTACCACCCTTTGGGTACGGAACTCTAAAAATGGTCTGTAATAGGTATCTAGCTCCTATAGTAACTAACTTCTTACATCGAGAATGGTGATCGAAAGGTTTCCTACCTAAAACGCTTCGTCATCGTGCGTCTGTTTAAGAAACGAATAAAAAGAAATGAAAAAAACCGGATTATCATGCAGTATAGGCCTCCGAAAGACAATGATAATCTGATGGCATCCCACGCGCAAATCGAATGGAGGAAGGTGTCGCCTCCTACTTCCTCATAGCAGCCATGTAGCAGCGTGTTGCGTGGCGGAAATGTCAAGGTCATGTACATTCACTTCCAGTCTACGTCTGATGAGGTATTATAGGTATAAATACGCACATCTCGGCTCAATAAGGACAGGCAATTCTTGTGTACATACTAGGCATGTTCTAGATTCTAGAAGTCTGGAATTACACACGTTGTGATTTCACTGACCAATTTAATTAGGTTGTAAAAATTTCCGTTATTTCTTAAGATTTACAAAAATGGGGTTTGAATAGTGGACAACTATTAACATTTAACTTACATTTGACTTAAGAATAGGACAAATAATTTCATTATAGTCAACACAACTAATTAAAAAGAACAGACATTCTTTACTATTTCTACTTAAGTATACTTAAGTAATAAAGACTCCTTGATCAGAATTCCAATTATTTACCTATTTGTATGCTTCTAACTTATCTAAGTGAAATTATATGTATATCCCATCAATCCCCGTAAGGCCAAGTGGGCCGCGATAAGTGATAACAAAAGATTTACAAGAATTGGCGATTGAAGGAATATTTTTGAATTTTGACTCTACATATTGTGTACATTGCCGATAGTACATAAGGTAGGTTACTAGTTACTACATAAGTTAGGATAGCCGTTATACTGAACAATAATATAATAATTACACGATTTACAAGGAAGAAGAGGGTATAAGCCCATTATGTAATATTTAATTTGTTTTGTAGACAAATTATTGTTTTCCGTATGTTTTGTATGACGTAAAGTTAAATGCAAATCTCATAACTATACTATAATAATATTATCATTAGTTTTTTTCCACCATAGAGGTACAAGTTGGAACCGAGCGACACGCGACAACTGCAAAAGACACGTGTCGTCGCGAGTGACGCGACTCGCGACACTACTGGTTTCTAATGTATTGCTATGAAATACCCTCCGCAGCTAGCGACACTTATTCATAGAAATATACAACACTAGATGATGCCCGCAACTCCGTTGCGCCAAAACTCGATTATCACGCGGGAACCGTACATTTTTCCGGGACAAAGAGTATCCTATGTCCTTTCCCGGGACTCAAAGTCAGACATACAGACAGACAGACGGACAGACAGACAGACACACTTTCGCATTTATAATATTAGTATGGAAGTATGGATAGGAACTGTAGTGTCACGACGACCGCGACAGGCGACACGTCGTCTGCTACATTGCTTCATGTAGCGGGCTTGCAACTTGTACACTCTCACTGTACTCACTGTACTTGTGTGTTGGGACTTGGGAGTTGTGACTACAGATTCATCAAGTTGTAAGTAACTTAATCTAGCATACGTACTACGTATCCACTCTTTAGTAGGAAGGTAGGAACGTACGTTCCTTACTTCCTACTAAAGAGTGGATTCTAATTTCTATCAGACGGTCGCGTATAACTTTTAAATAACTTATCTCACAGTAACTCTTAACACCTTCACTGCGGGGCGGGCCGAAATCGGCCCGCCGCGGAATTTCAGCTGGTGCGGACGAAGAAAACTATGTTCTCTCACTCGGTGCGGAACGATTATCTCAGGTGTTTGTAAAGGTACGACAGAGGTAAATATATATTTGAGATTGTGTTTAAAATTATAGGTCTTTCCTATAAAAAAATTATGGCAGGTCGTTATCGGCCCACGGTCAAAAATCAACTCAGTGCGGCAGTGGGCCTATTGTGGCCCGCCGTACAAGCAGGCGGTTGGCGACCCGATACCGCACCGACCGTCCGCCTCGCCAGTTAGTGATGTGCAATCTATCGTAAGTCGTAGCTGACGTACGTCACGTTTTTTAACCGACTTCAAAAAAAGGTTATCAATTCAACCTGTAAATTGTATGTATTATTTTCAGAACTGCCTAGTTTTGATACGTTTTACTCTATATTATCATCTGAACAAATGTGACAAATTTCTAAAGTGACACAGTATTCATGTATGTTTTTATGTTTGTGTTCGCACATCTTCGAAACTACTAGTCCGATTAAAGTAATTCTTTTTTTATACTGGGTACTATTTAACTTCGGGAATACTGTTCATCAAAATCGGTTCTGTAGTGTTTAAAATAGGTAATTTTGATTCCCAATTACGTACGATTTTGAAGTCGGTTTTATCTTTTTAAAATACACTAATTATTCATTTTATAAAATTAACAACGCACGACAGCAGGAAACAAAAAATCATGTCCTTGATGAGCGTTAAACGGCGAAATTGTGCAGGGTGATATGAAAAACTGGGAGAAACCATGAGGAGTGTCGAATCAAAAAAGAAATTAAAAAACAATAAAACATACTGCAGAATGTGCAAACAAAAACGGGCTTTGTGTTTTAAAGACAGGAATTTAAATATATTAATAAAAAAATATATTTTCGATATCGCCTTATTTTTGTCTTTCCCATCTCTACTAAAAATACTTTCTAGTGCGGTTCGGGCCGATATCGGCCCGCCACTTTCCCTGGTTTATTTCTCATTTCCTGTTTGGCAGATCCCAGGGCGAATCAAATCTAAAGTAGTTGGGTTCAAGGTTATTCCAACAGTCAAAAAACTGTACACCTACATTATGTTTTCGCAAAGTTATAGTAACTGTGCTGGTGGGTCGAGAAAGGCCCATCCCGCTCTGGCGGAAAAATCATTGGGGGCACACTTTGGCCCGCCGCCGCACCAGACGAAGGTTTAAGATTTTACTTGCCGCAGTGAAGGTGTTAACGGAGTTCGTAACTCGTAATAAGAGAGAATAACATCTAGATTCTAAAGCATCGAAATAATAACTAATTCGACGCCATACTAAGTTTACTGAACGCGGTTCTTACCGTGAAAATGATAAATGGCATTGTAGCGCACTGGACCGTCCATAATGTATCTTCTCAGTTCTCCATACGAGTATTCAAGCGCGGTCGCAGCCTGAAATGGCGCCATTTATTTGTCGAAAATCTAACTAAAAGAATCACATGCTAGTTAAGTACCTCGGAGAGCCGAGAGGGATGACAATATATTCCCCGTGAATATTCCTCTCGAAATCGGGCATGTCTGACAACGGTTACACAGTCAATCAGCAATCTGGCATCAGTTCAGTCCATCAATCTGTGATTGACGCCAGCCATACTTGAGACTGACGACCGAAAAGTACATAAAATAAAATGATCAGTCCATCAATTGGGTTAGGTGTTCAGTTTCGCGTCAATCTTTACCAGATTGATGAGAATTGATGAGAAACTGAGCGTGTAACCTACGTGATACGTCTTTCATGGCTCACCACGTGTGTGTCACTTGTTATTATTTCAATAGTTACGTAATACGACTACGTCGAATACAAAATCCGTAACTGTAAGTATCGGGTGATTTCCGCAGCGTTTCCCTAAACGATAAGAGATTGTCAAGGTCTAAGATTAATTATCCAGCGTAGAGTCAGCGTACGGCACGGAAATTGTTTTCTAACAGTTTTATTATACGTAATGGCCACTCGCTTAGATCATATTAGAATTGCTAGTTATGTCCGCTTCCGAAATGTATGAATAATTTATTTGAGGTAGGTCAGAATCCCGGGATCAAATTTTCTGCTCATATCATATAGAGATGAAGTAACAAACTCAAACTCAAAATTTTTTATTCAGAATATTTTTTTTCAAATATTCTCTGAACGTCGAACGAAGACTACACTGCATGGTGCCTAGTGCCTACTACCGGTTTGGGAACTACCGCCGGCGAGAAGAACCCGCGGTAACATGAGTAACAGGTAAGTTTGTATGAAAGTTCCTTTATGTTAGTTCTTACTTCTTAGTGCCCAGTTGAATGATATGCCATAAACTATGGTATTACTATAATAGACAAGTGGTTCTTACTTCTTAACCTTTGAGTCATGACTCATGAGGGACCATCTTACCAAATGTTTGTCTTACCGAGGACCACCCCGTCGTTGGTTTGCCTAAATTAAGGATGGTTTGATAAAGAAAACATACACTACTATAAAATATAATTAAGTATAAAATTAGCACTCATTTTTCATTTGGCGAAAATCTAAAAGTTACAGATTTTAATTTAATGTGATTTTGTGACTGCATACTCTTTACTAACTTGTGAATTCTCACATATTATTAGGATGGCTTCGCGGACCACTTGGAATGTCTTCAGGGACCACCAGTGGTCCGCGGACCACCAGTTATAAACCACTGCTGTAGACTAAGGAAAATATAGTACTACACATATTACGTCATACGTGTACTCAACCATATTGTTATAAACGGTGAAGGTAAGGTAGTCCATGTTGTCGGCGTCAGTTGGTGATTACGTGGTGTTTACGAAGTTTCGAGGGAGCGGGGTTGGGAGTCGGGAAGGGCGTAACGGCGACACCATTGAAGCGCAATTCCTCCGCCTTTCTTATTGTGAGCACTGATTTTTGAACAGGGCAATCTATGGAGTAATCATTGAATATACAATTTTATTAAAATTTAATTAATCCTTCGTTCGCGGATTCTTGAAAATCTATTGTTATTCTATTGTTGTCGCGGTCGCCTATGTCCGGGGGTTGTTAGGTTAATAAAACTACGTCATGTCAATACTATCTATATAGTAACATAATTAATATAAATTAAGTAAACAAAGTAAGACTATCTTACATAAAAGTTTTGAAATAATTAGGTAGGTACATCTCAATGAGAATAATATTAATTTTAACAACGCTACTGCAGGAAAATATTGATTATTCCGAGCAGTGGGTGTAATTGCTTTTATATCTATTTAGTTTTAATAGGAAGGAAATTAACTACAGTTAAAAGGAAGGAAATTGAAGCAGGGAAACGGAAATACTTGAATTTTGCGGCAAATAATTTTTTATTTTAATTATTGCCCAAGCTGGATAGGAAAATGTTGCAAAAATAGGTTATTACCTCTTATTAAATAGGATTGTTTACATTTATGAGGTATAATTTGTTACTACGTCAACATAATAAATACTAATTAGGTATGTATAAGGTACTGTTTAACTAGGTATAGAACAAAGTAATAATACTTACTTTACTGTTTATTGTGTCCCTTAGCGAAACAGCGACTTTTACCTTCTATTATTTTATTTATTTTATGAGAAATGTTCTTATGATAAAAAAATACTCTTTCTGCGCTGATATTTTTACAGTAAACTCTGCACAAAATCTGTAGGGTCTCTACGTGGTCTCTATGCCCTATGGACGTTATCGCCCCTATAAGGGCTAAGGCCGTGGCCTATATAACGACTTATTTATAAATCTGGGGCTGACTAAAAGGCAGCCGAAGTTGCGGAAAAATCTAGTAAGTATCGTATACTGTAATAAATTATAAAAACAACGAAGACGGCTCAAAATATTTCTTGTTCCAGGTGCGATGTAGTTTTGGAAGTCGGTGAAGCGTTGCATGTGCTCGCCCAACAGTTTCCCACAAGTACGAGGGCACTCGAAGCCCTACAACTTACACTTACGAGAAAATCTGAAACAATAGAGCTTTATTTTCTTAAAAATAAGAAGTTAAACGCTGAAAGTTAATAGTTTTAACTTTTACGCTACTTTTCTGGTATTCATTTCGTTAAGCACTTCATAGATTCTATTCTGTTTTAATAAAATATTATTGGAATAGACAGACTGAAAATGTTCCACTGTCAAATAAATTTTTGCGATACTATACAAATTACACGTACCTATAAGAATACTTAAATAATATCTATGGACGCTTCACACCACGTCAGTCTGGCCCCGTGGTAAGTACCTGAAGGACTTGTGTTACGGGTAAAAGACAACGGAAATATATTTAATACTTTTATACTATACATATATTTAAGATTTTTATTATATGATACACATATTTAATACACATCCATGACCCAGGAACTTTATAAACTTTTTGTTCCGTCGACGGGACTCGAACCCGCGACCTCCGGCTTGAGCTACCAACGCGCTAACCACTGCGCCACGGAGGTCGTCAAAGCCCCCAGAAGACAGCTCTGACATAGACGTAGAAGAAACTGAAGAAATAGAGAGAGGTATGTTGGATTTCACAAGTTATTTTGTAGTCATTCATCTCTCCTTGATATTTGATATGTGTCTCACCTCTTTTTATTTTCCAGGAGAACGACTCCTGACGCTGAATTTGGAGCAATCAGACCCTGAACCAGGACCCGATGCCATCAAAGAACCTCAGTACGATGCGGAAAATATGTTTAATCTCACAATCTATTTTGCAATCTTCATCTCTTCTTGATAAATGACTTAATTTCAACTTTTATTTTCCAGAACAAGCAGAACCAGGACTCATCGTTATTGAAGAACCTCAGCCAGGGCTTTCCAAAAGACAACGGCTCATATAAATTTTGCATATTATAATTTGTTATTAAATTACAATTTGTTATTACATTAATATGATTATAATTATAATTAGTTATTACATTAATATGATCATAAGTAACGAGATTTTAAGTTTTATTTTGTTACGAGTTCTGCCTTTTTTTGATACCTACTGAATTTGCATAATTTTTGTCTTTTTTCTTTTTAATTACTTGTGTGGAAAACCAGGTGGCATTTATCAAATGACAGCATCCATAAAAATTAAGTATTGAAATGTAAAAAGTGGGTTTTGCATAAACTGCTAAAAATTTACAATTTTCAACTCGCTCTAGAAACCGAACGATTCATCTGAAAAAAAAAACTAAATACTGCTATTTGTAGAGAATTTCAAGTACTTTAATTTATGTAAAGATACCATTTACCAAAAGTTAATAGTTTTCGAGTTTTAAGCAAAAAACCGGGAAAAAGCAAAAAAAGAACCGGTTTTTTCTGGTTTTTTTAATGTTGCGTCACGAAATTTTGTCCGCAATCCTCAGATTCAGATTTAGCACCCCAAAACACATATGGAATGAAAAAATCAGAACTACCCCAAAACTTTCCCACTAGGGTCACTTTACGGTTCAAATTTACTGAATCAATTGTTTCCCGCGCGTATCTTTATCTTGTTTACAAATTTAGTGATTTATAAACCAAAGTAAATCAAACACATCATCATCACTTTGGTGAGGCATAGACGCAAAATATAATTAATAACAGCATGTTACAGCCGACCATGTTACAACAAAACCTGCCAATACCGGAAACTGTCAAGTTGTGGACCTACGCCGGAGGGCGCCAACACAATTTCCTTCCCCGAACAATTTGAACCAGTGTCACCAAAATGCTTTAAAGTCAATTCGATAGAGCATTATTTTCATATATTCTAATTCTTTTTAGGGTTCCGTACCTCAAATGGAAAAAACGGAACTCTTATAGGATCACTTTGTTGTCCGTCTGTCCGTCCGTCTGTCAAGACCCTTTTTCTCAGGAACGCGTGGAGGTATGAAGCTGAAATTTATATCAATTACTCAGGTCTACTGTCCCTTGAAGCTGTGAAAAAATCAAACTTCTAAGCCAACGCAATCAAAAGATACAGCCGTTTATGTCGCAAATTTTCGACACTTGCAAGGGAATCAAAACCTACAGGGTGCTTCCCGTGAACTCAGAATCTTGAAATTTGGTACGAAGCAACGTCTTATAGCATAGATAAAGGAAAAATTACGAAAACCATAAATTTTTAGTTACATCACATAATATATTTTTTTTTTTATAATTTTAAACTTACTACCCATTTCCTCATAAACGCGTAGAGGTATTAAATTGAAATTCATACCAAATACTCAGGTCTATAATACCTTTAAGCTGTAACAAAATCAAACTTCTATGTTAACGCAATCAAAAGAAACAGCAATTTAAGCTGCATATTTTGAAACTCGCAAGTACTCGCAAGGGAATCAAAACCTAAAGGGTACTTCCAGTCGACCTAGAATCTTGAAATTTGGCATGAAGCAACGTTTTATAGCACACATAAAGGAAAAATTCCGAAAACCTTAAATTTTTAGTTACATTACAAAATATATATTTTTTAATAAATATAAATTTATTACTTTTTTCCTCATGAACGCCTAGAGCTATCAAGTTGAAATTCATATCAAACGAACTTTGTAAACCTTGCAGGTTTGTACGGAACCCTCGGTGCGCGAGTCCGACTCGCACTTGGCCGGTTTTTTTAGTTTATTAAAGTCAACAAATAACAACCAAAGTACTTAATATTTCCAAAAGAAAATCACCTACAACTTCTGTGATTTGATGAATTAAAGGCTCTACATCCTATCACGATTTATTAAATTAATATCATAATAAGTAAAAAGATATTGATATTATTATTGACGATTTAAATTTTTGTTATTAGCTATTGTTTCGTAATTGTCATTACAGGCAGCGGTTGCATCACGCATGCTGGCTTCATCTGAGTGAGAGCGCATTCTCAGGCGTCATGACAATGACAGAGCATCCCCGCTTTCCAAGTTCAATGACAATGAAAGTGCTGCGAGTGCGTGAAAACTTGCGAGCAAGAAAATAGCGTGACATTTTCACGTAATGTGTATGCAGTAGGTATGCACATAATGCGAAGATCCGCTGATCCCGCTTGTTATCTAAATAATGTGGAAGTTTAATATTGGCCGGTCAATAAAAATAAATACGTCATACATTACATTTTACCGTGGGAGAGCCATGCTTCGGCACGAATGGGCCGGCTCGACCGGAAAAATACAATGGGCTCACAGAAAACCGGCGTGAAACAGCGCTTGCGCTGTGTCTCGCCGAGTGAGTGAGTTTACCGGAGGCCCAATCCCCTACCCCCCTAGAAATGCCGCAGTTGAAAAGCAATTTGTTACCCCCAGGATACTATAACTGCGTTGGATAATCCCTCTCTGGACGTCCATGCTCAGGAACCCCTGGAACTGAACGTGGACGTCCAGGCTGCCCCTCGTATTCTGGGGAGGGCAAAACTGCGCTACAATCTGCTCGGGGCAAGAGCAAACACACAAAGGCACACCCCTCGATATTAAACATGGTAAAAGCCGGCAATGCAGCTGCAGCTCTCAGATGTTGCGAGTGTCCATGGGCGAAGGTAGTTGCTGTCCATCAGGTGACCCGTTTGCTCGTTTGCCCCCTTATTTCATTAAAAAAAAACCAAAACTCTGAGTTTCGGAAATAGTGCGAAGCAAACTTCGATGCAACCACAAAGACAGACATCTATACTTATAAAATTACATGTCCTGACTGACTGACTGATTCATCATCGCTGAGCAAAAACTGTTAAAGTTACTGCCACGAAATTTAGTGAGTAGGGTTGTTTTATTAATTAGACACCCACTAAGGAAGGAATTTCGAAAATTTTACCCCGAAGGGGGTGAAATAGGGGTTGAAAGTCTGAATGAAAGTCCGTCATTTCTTAAGTTAGGAAAATGAAACTTTATTTTTGGGTTACTGATTAAAAATGAATGGATACGTATTAAGGCGTTTTTGGAAATTCTATCCCCAAGGGGGTGAAATTGGGGTTGAAAGTTTCAATGGAAGTCCGTTATTTTATTGATTTAGAAACATGAAATTTTATGTTTGGCCTACTGATTAAAAAGCGTTTTTGAAATTCTACCCCCAAGCGGGTGAAATAGGGGTAGAAAGTTTCAATGAAAGTCTATATAGGTATAGTATGTTAACGCGAACGAAGTCGCGGGTAACAGCTAGTATATTATATAGCAACGAAGATGCGTACCTACTACATGTTACTATTAATAATATTATGTTCAATGTTTTAATTATTATCACGCTTAACACATTCGATTGGCATATTCCTATTTCGGCACAGGAAACAATTAATATGGAAGCATGAATAATGGAAGTTATCTGATATCAATCAACACTAATTCATTCAACCTGATAATAAGTAAACAATGTGATAGTAGTCGCCCTTAACGATTATAATAATTGTAATCAATTCAGTAACCTCTCGGAAGGTTGTTTTAGAAAAGCTAATTTCCTAGGAACGGTTCAAAATGTCATTGGATCACGCAACCATTAATTATTTATGCCGGTTTCCGATGGGACAGAAACCGACGGTGTCCAAATCGGGTGCTCATTGCAATCTCATAAGCGACCAAAGATTTTGTAGTAGGCCATAAAATTAACATTGTTTGTATGCCGAATTGCCGACTAGAAAATGGCTCTACTCGTTTATATCCAGCTATTCGAAAAGCTATTTTACACTTAGCTCATAAAACCTCGGAATAACTAAGAATTAGCGTGACTCAGTAATTTTCTACAGATATTGACAGATTTCAGAGACAATCTGGCGGACTTTTTCAATTGTCACTTTATCTATTCTTCCGTAGAAACCATTTCTATGGTGCCTAACTGCCTGCTGCGCTAGCACGGGGATTGAAATTTATTTCCGATCTTCGTAGACAAAATATAACTATAGTTTTTTTTTATAAAAGATTCTACATCTAAAATAAATAAGGTCGTATATTCATTTTCAATGTTATTTTATTTTTAAGTGCATTTTGTGAACTGTTTTTATTACCCATTGTTTAGCGTGGGAAAATTGATAATTTCACCCTCAATGAATCTACATCGTCAAAGTGCTAGACAAATTTTGTAACATTTTATAAAATCTGAGCTCGCAAAACAATAGGTCGTAAAAGTTGCTCGTAAAACTTACATTAAAAATGCATAAAAAAATATTTCTGTTGTCGATGAATCTGCGACCTTATTTTCTTTCAAACAGGAACTATTATCTAAGAAACTATAGTTATTTCTTGTCTTTATCTATGTCTTCGAGATCGACAATCCCCGTGCTAGGGCAGCTGCAAGACGTTCCGGAATATGGATGAGTTTGGGATTTCTATGTGATCTAAACCAATTACTGTCGAAGGCGTGGCCTCGCCGGTCGTGGCTCGTGAGGTGCGCCGCGCCGTGCGACAGCTCTCTGCCGCGGACCAGTGCACTCGCTTCACTGCCAAGGCCGATCTGCTTTCTCCCCGACACGCTGTGTTCACCGCACCACTTATATAACTATTAACTATTATCAAACTGATGTAACGCTAACCGCAATCCATCAACAAATGGAACAAATAACATTTTATTCAATCCCTGAAACACGCACCTCTAGATTTTGACTTGGAAATGATTCTTACGAGTACGTACTATGTACTTCTAAATAGGAAGTTTTAAAACTAAATTGAGTGGCTGAGTAACTAAGACTTGTGATGTTCGTTTACTTTAAAATTTGTTTATCGGAGCCATTGTGCATATTCCAATTCCCATTCTAATTCTAAGGAAACTTGTAACTGTAAGTGTAAGTTCTAATAAAAAATTATAATCGTGTAATCGTATTTCATTTATCTTCTATACCGAAGCACCAAGATGAGTCTGGTGTTGATATTGACCCTGCTGATACTGGCTGACATAATCGACGACAGCGTGCTTCCGCATTGACGGCACAGCTCATTTTCAATGACGCGTTTCCTTGATTTGCAAGTAACTAGTTAATTATATTTCAAAAGTAGTAAATATGCTGTCGGGTTAATTTTTTCAGTACCTTACCCACAAACATATTACGATTTTTTGTATGCTGCTAAGCTGGTTAAAATAATATAAAAAGGTTTCACTGAATATATTACTTCTTGTAAATATAATACTTAATCTTCCGCAGTTTTTATTAACATTTGGAACATGGCACCTACTACCTACTGTCTGGTGACTAAGCTTCCGTATTGTTTTTGCTCAAATCCTTGTCAGTTGTCAGGTAAAAAAGGAAGAAAAATACTTTAGTACCTACCTCAAGTCTCAACGTACTTAGATTATTAATTTGATTTACGAATAATTATTGTTGTCATTATTTTTACGATGATACTTGAAATAGGCTACTTGACATATAGTTAATTTCATTGAAAGAATGCATATTTCTAGTAGAACTTGGCCTAGGAAACCATATTTCACCCTTATCACCCAATAAAAGCTTATGATTGATAAATAAAGTCGATTTGAAAATAATATGATTTTACGAAAATAGGAATTGTACTGACGAAAACGCTTTTGCGGTACTTCCGATTTGGATGTGACGTCGTCCCATTTGTAATTTAATATCTTTTATTTATCGCACTCGTTTTATGTAAGTTTATTTGTACATAAATAATATGAATAAGCCTAGAAAGATTTATAAAATATATTTTCTTGAATAATTCAAATAAAACATCAGTTTCATATATTATTATCTCCATTTATTGTAGTTGGGAAATGAAATGGCCAAAACTTTTCTACAAAAGTGTTCAATAATACAAATGATTTATAAATTCTTTTCTAATTTTTTGGCACTGAGACTCGTACGCTTAGCACATAAAACGTTTTTCAATAAAGAAAGTATAAAATACAAAAAACATGACGTCACACTATGGCGGTACAATGGCGGACAGTGTTTTTGGCGCATATAAAAGGCATATTTTTCAATCAACATTTTTATGGGTTTCTACTGTTTAAAATATTAAAATATTAGTTTTTTTGGTGAAAATGAATGATTAAGAAGCGATTAGAATGAAGAAAAAAAATAGGTCAAGTAGCCTATTATAAAGCATCGTAATACTCAGAAATATAGAGCTCTTTATTATTGTATCTATACAAATACTAGCTGACCCGACATACGTTGTTCTGTCTTAACGATGATTATTTAATTCGAATTGGTATAATTAAGAAAACAATAGATTAAAATTAGTATCTTCATGCTAAATTTCATCAAAATAGATTAATAAATAGTTTAAGCGAAAATCATAAAAGTTTATTGTGCAGGAAGCGTACATTTTCCGGGACAAAAAGTATTGTCCTTATTATACCTTGTCCTTTCCCGAGACACAAAGTATCTCCATACCGAATTTCATAAAAATAGACTGAATAGTTTAGGCGAAAATCATAAAAGCTTATTGTGCGGGAACCATACTTTTTCCGGGATTAAAAGTATCCCTTGTCCTTTCCCGAGACTCAAAGTATCTCCATACCAAAATTCATCAAAATTGATTGAATAGTTTACGCGCAAATCATAAAAGTATATTGTGCAGTAACCGTACATTTTTCCTGGACAAAATGTATCCTATGTCCTTTTCCTGGTTCTAAGCTACCTCTCCACCAATTTTCAGCCAAATCGGTTCATCCGTTCTTGAGATAAAAGTTTATTGGGCGGGAACCGTACATTTTCCGGGACAAAAAGTATCCCTTGTCCTTTCCCGAGACTCAAAGTATATCCATACCAAAATTCATCAAAATCGATTAAATAGTTTACGCGCAAATAATAAAAGTATATTGTGCAGTAACCGTACATTTTTCCGGGACAAAATGTATCCTATGTCCTATTCCTGGTTCCATGCTACCTCTCCACCAATTTTCAGCCAAATCGGTTCATCCGTTCTTGAGATAAAAGTTTATTGGGCGGGAACCGTACATTTTCCGGGACAAAAAGTATCCCTTGTCCTTTCCCGAGACTCAAAATATCTCCATACCAAAATTCATCAAAATCGATTGAATAGTTTACGCGCAAATCATAAAAGTATATTGTGCAGTAACCGTACATTTTTCCGAAACAAAATGTATCCTATGTCCTTCTCCTGGCTCTAAACTACCTCCCTGCCAATTTTCAGCTAAATCGGTTCAGCCGTTCTTGAGTTATAAGTGAAGTAACTAACACGACTTTCTTTTATATATATAGACTAGCTGACCCGACAGACGTTGTTCTGTCTTAACGATGATTATTAAATTCGAATTGGTATAATTAAGAAAACAATAGATTAAAATTAGTATCTTCATGCCAAATTTCATAAAAATAGACTGAATAGTTTAGGCAAAAATCATAAAAGTTTATTGTGCGGGAACCGTAAATTTTCTGGGATCAAAAGTATCCCTCGTCCTTTCCCGAGACTCAAAGTATCTCCATACCAAAATTCATCAAAATCGATTGAATAGTTTACGCGCAAATCATAAAAGTATGTTGTGCAGTAATCGTACATTTTCCGGGACAAAATGTATCCTATGTCCTATTCCTGGTTCTAAGTTACCTCTCCACCAATTTTCAGCCAAATCGGTTTATCCGTTCTTGAGATAAAAGTTTATTGTGCGGGAACCGTATATTTTCCGGGACCAAAAGTATCCC
Organism: Polyommatus icarus; assembly: GCA_937595015.1. Classification (NCBI taxonomy): domain Eukaryota; kingdom Metazoa; phylum Arthropoda; class Insecta; order Lepidoptera; family Lycaenidae; genus Polyommatus; species Polyommatus icarus. Next base: position 10,726,764 of record OW569326.1, read on the forward strand.
TTGTCCTTTCCCGAGACTCTAAGTATCTCCATACCAAAATTCATCAAAATCGATTGAATAATTTACGCGCAAATCATAAAAGTATGTTGTGCAGTAACCGTACATTTTTCCGGGACAAAATGTATCCTATGTCCTATTCCTGGTTCTAAGCTACATCTCCACCAATTTTCAGCCAAATCGGTCGGCCCGGTTAGCCCGTCTGTCGGGCTAGCTGGCCCGACAGACGTTGTCCTGTCTTAACGATGATTATATAATTCGAATTGGTATAATTAAGAAAACAATAGATTAAAATAGTATCTTCATGACAAATTTCATCGAAATAGATTAAATAGTTTAAGCTAAAATCATAAAAGTTTATTGTGCTGGAACCGTACATTTTCCGGGAAAAAAAGTATCCCTTGTCCTTTCCCGAGACTCAAAGTATCTCCATACCGAATTTCATAAAAACAGACTGAATAGTTTAGGCGAAAATCATAAAAGTTTATTGTGCGGGAACCGTACATTTTCCGGGACCAAAAGTATCCCTTGTCCTTTCCCGAGACTCAAAGTATCTCCATACCAAAATTCATCAAAATCGATTGAATAGTTTACGCGCAAATCATAAAAGTATATTATGCAGTAACCGTACATTTTTCCGGGATAAAATGTATCCTATGTCCTTTTCCTAGTTCTAAGCTATATCTCCACTAATTTTCAGTCAAATCGGTTTATCCGTTCTTGAAATAAAATATTATTGTGCGGGAACCGTACATTTTCCGGGACCAAAAGTATCCCTTGTCCTTTCCCGAGACTCAAAGTATCTTCATACCAAAATTCATCAAAATCGATTGAATAGTTTAGGCGAAAATCATAAAAATTTATTGTGCGGGAACCGTACATTTTTCCGGGACAAAATGTATCCTATGTCCTTTCCCGAGAGTCAAAGTATCTCCATACCAAAATTCATAAAAATCGATTGAATATTTTACGCGCAAATCATAAATGTATATTGTGCAGTAACCGTACATTTTTCCGGGACAAAATGTATCCTATGTCCTTCTCCTGGCTCTAAACTACCTCCCTGCCAATTTTCAGCTAAATCGGTTCAGCCGTTCTTGAGTTATAAGTGAAGTAACTAACACGACTTTCTTTTATATATATAGATATATATATATATATATATATATATATATATATATATATATATATATATATATATATATATATATATATATATATATAGATTGACAAGCACTAATAGGTATATTATAAGATCTTTAGTCTATTGACCACCATTTTCATGAAAGAGCCTGCTCATACTCGACGTAAGTCGTAATTCTATGCAGTAACACTGAACACATCAAAATCATATTTTATCATCATTCAAAATCATTAATGCGACGTATTTTTACTACAACTTTGTTGAACAGATAAAGTGTACGATGGAGATTATTTATCTTTTCTCAAAACCTTGGTCCGTAGTCAGTACACATGATCATAATAACAGGGTAGGTACAGCAATGGCCATGTTTACGGGGGTTCATTCAATCTTACGCACCAGCGCGTAAAAAGATCGCAGTCAGTGCACGAAAAAAGTGCATACTACCTACAGAATGGCGGACACCCACGTCGCTTATTCTTGGCCATTATGATTTCCCTCCCACGGGCTCATGTGTCCAACGGGAGCTATGGGCGGTGCTCGATAACATGATTTATTTTTTAGGGCACCTTCACTCCGTGAGTTCAATGAGTTTCATGGAAAAATTTGGTGTACGGATTCAGTAGCGGATCAGAGAGAAAATAACAGTAATTAAAGGATAGCTGATTTTTTTAGGAAGACCTTATTAAATGTTAGCGTAAATAAGCTTAATAATCCCGTTGGCTATTTGTAAACTATGCACCATCAACCATGTCCACTTATCACAAAACGCACGAAACGATTGCACCATGAACGTGATAAGTGCAAGCGCTGTAAATATTTAATGGTAATACGAGTATACCGCAGCCGAGAGGTTTCGGTATCATATCGAGCTCATAACGAAGATAAAATGCTTTGTTATTGTTTATGGACCACCAGCAGAGAGTGAGGTGAAACATACAGTCCCCCGCGACGACTTTCGTCTGGTATACTAGTGTTTTGTTTAATATTATTTTTAAACACCCTAAACCGAGGCGAAACACATGTGCTACCACCTGACCTCGCTGAGCTTTCCCACGCTACGAGCATCGAAGCTCCTAAAACAAAAAGTTAGGCGTCGACGGTTCGGGCTTCGACTAAACGATCGACAGCCGACGCATTTCGGTCGACGGTGCCTTTTTTTGTTTGAAACTCCATGATCTGTTTTCGGGAGCAAATGTCACGGTTTCAGCGAGGCTTAAACATTTTTTTCTGTTTACTCAAATGGGCTGGTGATTGTTTTTTAATTTATTTCACCGTTCGACGGCGTCATGTGGTTCCAATCAGAGCCCGTCAAGGCTTTTAAACTTTTTACAATCGCTTTTAGTTCATTTCACTCTTACATTTTAATAAGTGTTTAAAAATTGATAAATGTTTTTTTATGACTACTGATACTCTCTGTCTTTCTCTGATGCCCAAAAACTTAAAGGCGTTCCGTCCGGAGATTCCGTAATTGACCGTATTTAAAACCTTATAAACTCTTAATCTGAAAGCTACAAAATTATAATAAAAATACAGAAATAATCTTCAGTATATCAACATTCCTTTTGTCGTTTTAAATTTTCTATTTTTGTTTCTTATACTCATGATATCAGCTTCCAAAGTAATACCAATTTGTTAAAATTCAAGCATACATTCAGCATCTCCTTAGGATTTACAAATTACTTTTATTTGAAACTCACGCCAATAGATCGACAATATCATAAACTACATATTTGTCGTTTTAAATTTTTTTTAGGACAATTTTGAACTCAGATAAGTAAAAATAATAGGGTTTTGGCGCGATCTCGGCAACGCGGCAAATGTATGGCCAAGGTCGTTTGCTCGGGGGACGGCCTTAATAAAAATAACAGTAAAAGCGCTGTATTGGTGATTTTGATGTTCTCACTGGAATAACACACTGGAAAGGACTATTAAAAATAATAGTCTGATTTTTGGTGCTAGGTAACAACAAGTATCTTTCTGGCGATTTATACTTTTTACTAATCCCTCCAGTACATTCTTACGTAGAAGCCTATTGTTTTCAAATATCATCCAAAAGATATTATTATGTGATGAACAAGCAAAATATTGTCTACTCTAATCTATCGCTAGACGTAATTCGTAATCATTGTCATGCGTCATAGCTGATAGTATCTAGTTAAGTTTCCGCCGTTATCACTTACCAATAATGAGACTCTAACTTGCAACTTTTGCTTTATGAGCCACACGGTATCAATGTACAATAATTACAGTCGTATGAATGGCGTTGTTTTCTATTCAAATTAACACAAGAGGGTTGTATTGGGGTATGAATGTACAATTGACGAGTCAATGAGGCGTCTTGTGGAGCACCATTGTCCTTGCATCTGTCGTGTGGCGCAACATTGTTAATGATTTTTTTTATGAATACTTTTTAATTTGGATACCCATTTTGTACCTAGAAGTGGTTCAATAAATCTTCGTAAGGATTCAAATGGATTAGTTGCTGGACTGTACGCAGAAATGAACTTGGCACCTGTTTCCATAGCGTTTCCTTACATTCCATTTCCGTATTTTAGGTATACCTACTAACGTGCATAAAAGGTTATAGGTATTTGATTTTTTGCGTTAAATTATGTCGATATAATTTTAGCTTTTGATATTTTCTTGAACTTCTACTAAGTACTTATTATAATATACCACACCAGCAAAATTAGCGGAACATAGTTAAAAAGGGCCACAACTTGAATTCAAGTGAGTCGGGCTGTGTGAAATCCTTTTTTATAGTTTCTAAGCTCATTTAAGAAATAAAATATTGAACAAAACTGGCAAGTTGACAAATTTTTATTGCAATTATGCCCTACTAAGTGTTTTTCGATTATTGACGTTGTAAGTGTTTCTGATAAGAATGGCGTTTTTAGCGGGGTGCAAGGTAGCTCATTTGATTGTTTGGTTTTTGAGAGAACACATTGCTTATATACAAAATTAGTGATTCTCTAGCATCTGCGACAGCTAGAGCTGTAACCACGATAGAGAAAGGTCACACCTACCGTTCGGTCAGTTAGGCCTTAGGTGTGTCGGCTTTCGTGGTCCATCGTAAATTTCAACGCTACAAAAAGACTGGATCTTACGTTCGGAGACGAGAACAAGCCAGATATCGGGTGGTAAAGGTTCAGGATAACCGTTTTGTAAGGGTACAAGCCTTAAGAATCCGACCTCAAACTGCTTTGCAGAGAAGAAACTTATCGGAACAGGTCCGAGATGTACGTGTAAGTGATTGTACAGTAAGAAGAAGACTCAAAGAAGTTAAATTAAACACAAAGGTGCCAGCAAGGGCACCAAAACTTGAGACAGGGCACCAAAGAGCCAGGCTAAGATTTGCGCGTGAACATCAAAATTAGACAAGTGAGTGAAATCTTGTGCTGTACAGTGATGGGAGCAAATTCTGTGTTAATTTTGTTGACAGAGGATAAAGAATGTGGATAAATCATAAGGAACGCTATAGACCATCAAACTTAACGGAAACAGTGGCCTATCATGCAGGCTTCGTAATGGTTTGGGGTTGCATATGATTTGGAGCCCGCACAGAGCTGATTATTGTTAATGATGGTACTTTGACAGTACAGGGCTATAGCACTGACATCCTAGAACTGCATGTTGTGCCTTTTATACAGTTTTAGGCAGTAACTTCAATTTTATGCGCATCCATAGAGTAAAAAAATCGGGCATTATGACCTAAATGATGCTAGAGTAGCCCAGGTGGAGAGGTCAGCACGGTCTACGGATGTGGATCCGATTGAGAACATGTGGCACATCAATGGGTGAACGGTACGAGTTAAAACTCCAGCTCCAAAATGTGTTCAGGAGCTCGAGTTGGCGCTACTGGAGGAGTAGAAGAATATCTCACAGGAAATGATGGACAATCAAAATGCAAGCAATGGCGTATCCAGACTCTCTTCAGATCCATAGAAGGCATTACACGCTGTTAACATGGCAATTCTTAAGTAAAAATGAAGAATTTAACTTAAAAACTTACTACTGAAATTTCATAGATTTTTCTTAATTTTTGATTTATGCAGATTTTTTCTATTTTACACGTTTTTATGACCTAAATTTATAAAAGTTTTATTTTTTAATCATCAAATATTAAATTAATAAATAAATATATTAAAAACAGCGAATAATTTAAAAAAAAATTTGTTATGTTCCGCTAATTTTGCCGGTGTGTTTATATAATTATTAAAACTTAGCTGCTTATTTTTTAAGAAGAAAGTCTTGAGATTGTTTATTAAATTATTACTATTTTTGTTTCTTTGCTCACTTATGTCGACAGCTGGTCTGTAATCTGTATGTACATACATACTTGTACGTAGGCTTTGGTATTTCCAACTAAATAAATCTTAAGATCGAGGAAGTAGCCGCCTGTTCCAAATGACGTCACGTACGGAATAAAACCGATTCTAACAAACACATCTTTCCATATTATGTTACCGTCAAACATAGCATAGATTAACTTTCATAAACGACTAGTAAGTATGTAACTCGTTACCTTTAAAATATCAATTTTGTGCATGATTGTTAAACAATTTCAGACAATTCTTAAATTCATCCGGTTTAAATACTGGTGCCAGAACACCAAACTTTTCGTTACACGTGGATGATAAAAATTATCTTTTGCTGTGCTATTACTACCTGTTTATATTTTATACACCTATGTTTTATCTTAGATTACATGATATTATATTACTTAATTTTGTAATCACGCCTTGTATTTGCCACGAGGCGGGATGGGGGGATTAGAAACCCAAGACGTGTACAACGGCCGTAACGTGTATTTATCTACTCATCTTAATATATATAATTCTTCTGTGAGTGTGTATGTCACTGAACTTCTCTCAAACGACTGGACCGATTTTGATGAATTTTTTTGTGTGTGTTCAAGGGGATCTGGGAATGGTTTAGATTCACAATTTTGTCCGCTGGACAATGTTTTTTTAATTAATTTTTAATTTATTAGTAGTTATTGATTTTGGAATGTTTTACATTGGATCTGACAGACGGCGCTACCATCGCAGTGTCAAATTTTAAATAATATTCGAATTCGAATTTTAAATTTAGTCTGTCCCGACAGTTAGCGCTGCGATCAAATTAAAAAAAATACTTTATATACTTAATATGGCAAAGAAACGTTTGCCGGGACAGCTAGTAATATCCTAAAGTTTTTTGTTTTAATAAATAAAACATAGTCAGAACAAGCAGTGGCTGGAGTTTGTAGCTTGACCGCAACATGCGATATAGCACTCGCTGGTGATCGCGGAGCTGAGACTCGACACTCGACAATCGGGCACGTGTGGACTGTGGACATTGTTGGCAACGCACATTTACTTTATCCTCCTATTGACTAGATTTCATCGCTAATCTGATTGTCCTGCATGAATTTTTAAATTTGTTATTCCAACGTCAGGTTTTACTCGCTACACTAAAATGTCTTGCTTGGATTTTCTTATTTAATTTGTTATTTCAAATTAAAAATCTTATGCAAATGTGAGGTTGACTCTGCAAAATAAGAATTATTATGACATAACTTTGACACGTGTAAGATATAAGAATAATATTATCATTGTAATGTGAGCTAGGACTAGCACAGAAGCAAAGACTTCTATTCTTTGCACAGAAGTAGCTCCGGGATTCACAATTTTCTTTCGACACGTATTCGATAATCGTCTAATGGCAGTCGCGCAGAAAAGTTAGTTGTCGAATGCAAGTCGAACGCATTGTGATTGTGATCAAGCGACAAGCTCCTGGATTATTAATTGAGTATCATTATTTAACTTTATTTTAATTAACATTTTGACATAAGCTCCACACATTTTCTGTTAAACTGTGTGTTTTTAATAGGGTTTTAAGTGAGAATTAAGTTATCATTAACATTTAACCGTCTCTGAGTGCGGCCGCTGTGATCGTAATTCGTATGACGTGTTCAAACAAGCATTAGATCAGCATATTTGTTACCACTTACCACTAACCGGAACCGATAGTAAAGTTAAGGAAAATATATTACTATATATTATTTGCTTACTTACCTCAAATGTTTAAGTTATATTACTATTTACCCCTATAGGATAAATAAAGATTAAAAAAAACCCCTATAGGATTCAATAACTAAAATATCGATCCATACATATTATAAATGCGAAAGTGTGTCTGTCTGTCTGTCCGTCTGTCTGTCTGTCTGTCTGTCTGTTACCTCTTCAGGCTGAACCAATTTTGCTGAAATTTGGCATGGAGGTACCTCGAGTCCCGGGAAAGGACATAGGATATTTTTTAGCCCGGAAAAATGTACGGTTCCCACGCGATAAACAAATTTTGGCGCAACGGAGTTGCGCGCATCATCTAGTGACTAGTCAATAATATTATAAGGGTCACTGTAACATAACCTTAAAAGGATTGTAATTACCACGTGATTTTCCCCGTTCACTCACCCCGCGTGAAGTTAGAGTTCCGTTCGAAAATTTTATTTTAACTTTAACTGCATGTTAATTACCTAATAACCAAAAGTGAACCTAGGTATTCGAAGTAAAGCCTATACCTATGTTCGTTTCCGTCGTGTACGCTATGTTTTATAGTAGGTATGTTATATTTTTTTCTTTCCTCTGTAAATAGTAGATAATGCAAATCTATAATAGCAAATATATAAAACTATCTGGAAGTTTCCAAAAGTATTTAAAGCTATCTAAACAGATAGATTTAACCTTTATTCAAGATTTAACCTTAAGGCCGTCCCCCGAGCAAACGACCTTGGCCATACATTTGCCGCGTTGCCGAGATCGTGCCAAAACCCTATTATTTTTACTTATCTTCGTTCAAATTTGTCCTAAAAAAATTAAAACGGGGAAAATGTAGTTTATGATATTGTCGATCTATTGGCGTGAGTTTCAAATAAAAGTAATTTGTAAATCCTAAGGAGATGCTGAATGTATGCTTGAATTTTAACAAATTGGTATTACTTTGGAATCTGATATCATGAGTATAATAAATAAAAATAGAAAATTTAAAACGGGGAAAAGAATGTTGATATTATACTAAAGAGTATTGCTGTATTTTTATTATAACTTTGTAGCTTTCAGATTATGAGTGTATAAGGCTTTAAATACGGTAAATACTAAATTGCGAAATCCCCGTAGGGCCCTTAAATAAATACGCGGTCATTTTAAGTGTTGAATCTTGTTTTGAAACTGATAAAAAATATGGCCGACATGCAGAACCCATCAACACTGCGCTGCTCTCGCTTGAAAGTACGTAAAATAGTACGTAAAATCATAAATAGGCTTAAAATATCCATTCGAAAACATTAAACCTCCTCTTGTCCGGTCTATAATAACTTTATTTTATTAATAAACCATAGCTCTCCCGCGGTCGCGCTTTTATACGAAGATTTATTACAAGACTTTATTGGCTAATTATTATTGGCTATAAACTATTAGGAAGTTTAATCTAAGTATATCTAAACATTAAAATTACTTATGTTTTGCGGCGCTGTCTGTGTAAGAAGCTGTGTTTTTATGTTTTTTTTAATTCTGTTCTTAATTATAAGTACTTGGTTTTTTATTTTCAGAATATAACGTACCTGTCGGCATGGTCGGCTTTACATATTTTTAACCGACTTCCAAAAAGGAGGAGGTTATGTGTTCGGCTGTGGATATTTTTTTAGAACGCGTAAATCGCGACTCGTGATGGACGCATCGGTCAGCTAGGCTATTCTCTAAGGAACACGTTAAGGCTGTGCTCTCCGCTGTTATCACGGATGTCGCAGCCGTGACATCGTTCGCTGTTACCACGGCTGTAGAATTCGTATTCTCTAAGCTCTATTAGCTCGTCGACGATGTCTCGGCTGCGTGAGCGCTCGGCTGTCGGCGAGGCTGCGACTCAGATAGTGGAGTCGACTATAGATACATTTTTGTCTTAGGAATTTTAGTAATTTTGTCACTATAAACTCTATATTATTAGAACTTTTATACTAATAATCATTTGCAGTACATACTTGAACAAATTCAAATAGATAAAATCATTAATGCATCGAAAAAATATCCAAAAAGTTGAAAGTACCAAGATATGAACCTCGTATCTATAAAGTTCTTGTAGTTAAATTAAAAAAAAACTCGCTTGACCTTATATAAACAAAACAAAATATAATGTACGGTATGTAAACAAAAGTGCAAACCAAGGGACATGGAATAGATCGAACTTCATTTAGTTTTAAAATAAAGAATTTCTACTACGCGATAAGAGGTAGTGTACCTTGGCTCGAGTGACCCGCGCCAACCACTTGAAATATTTCGTGGAACATATTTCATAATAAACATTGAACTAACAGTCTTCGGCTAAGATTCGTGAAAGTTGGATTGCTGTTTAGTATAAATCAATGTGGTTTAATTGTTTAATAAGTGTAAAAGTAATGATTATAAAAATCTAAATATTGTGCTGCGTAAAATTACTAATAAGTATTGAATACTTGGTGCGCCTGTATCCGCGTATGTTTATCGAACTCAGTGTTCTCTATAAGTGTAAAAACTTGATAAAACGTGGTATGTAGAAGAAAGTTAGAGAATAAAACGATTTATACAAAATGTGAATTTCAAGCCTTTTGTGTGTGGAGTTACAATTTTGTCATGTACCGTATCAACTCGCAAGTCGGGACTCGGGACTCTAGCGACTTTTTAAGGTAAGAGTGTTAAAGAGAGTTTTAAAGTGATTTAGCACTTTACTTTCGGTTTTTACGTATCAAAAATTAAAACTGTACAATAATTAGGGTATATATTTGAGTAAATAAGTACAAAATCATACAAAATCTTTGGCGACAGCCACGAAATAGTAGCTTTTCGTTTGACATTAAAAGTTGTAGGCGTACGCCGAGGCTGTAATCGAAGCTGTAGGCTGTTGAGCTTAGAGAATACGAATTTCGTACATGAAATGTCAAAAAGTGATTCCATATCACTTCGCTTTCAGCCATGCGGCGCTAGTGTCGAACAGCTGAGAAAACATAAGCAAGTGAATACCGATCTCGATCTCGCGGCTGTAACAGCCGATGCGATTACGGCTGTTTTGATTGTTGCTCTTAGAGAATAGCACTGCTGTAGAAGCTGCGGTCCGCGGTCCCGTTTTAACACTTTTCTTACCCTAACAAGCCCAATTTTCCGGCTAATCGTCAATAACCTATTTATAATGACAAGTTATCTCTGTTCCGGAATGCACTTGCCACTGGTACTGTAGTTGTAAGTTGTAAGTTGTAACACAACAAGTTTAGTTGCAATCGCTGGCGTTACACAATCTCAAACATTGTGTATGTTACGAGTAGGAAGCCCGACCGGCGAAGTCTAGCTGTTGCACATTTAGATCAATTGATGATTTAATTATAAAATAACGAAACAACAGGTCCTGTTGAGTTCCGGGTGTTGGGAAACCGGCTCTTTGTTTTTACTGTTGCAGTTGGTTGGACTTCGACTGGGCGACTTGGGACTTGCCAGTCACTGGCAAGTGCTAAAGACATTCGACTAAATGATTATTTTGTCGAACGTGAATTAATAGACATAGAGTCACAAAATATGTAGAGATTGGCTTCATAATTTAAACGTCTCAGACGTAGTAAAATATGATGTACAGGTACTTATATTATTATTATCTATTTAAAATTCTACTGTCTACACTCTCTAATCGTAGTAAAATCTTTCAAAGCGTGACAAATGTTTTATTGTAAGTACAAGTGTAGCCCTACACCAAGCTTATTGGTTACTATTACCATCTATTACCTATGTTTATAGTGACTATGCAGATGATAATTTTTCTGAAGCATCTTACAGTCATGATCTTACTTAGGGTGAAGCCATAAACGAGCGTAATTTGTGAGTTGTGAGTCACAGACTTTCGGCTGGCAGAAATTCTGCTGCATTCAGTTTTATATACAAAATTCCTGTTTGATTCACACGAGCGTAATTTGGTGAGTCATGATTTGTATGAGATGAGTAAGATATTTACGCGGCCGAAATTCTGCGACTCACAAGTCACAATGCTCGTTTGGATTCACCATCAGAAGGGCAATCGCGATAAATTTATTCAACTGAAACGCAAGTGAAACTCTGACGTTGATCGACTTTTGGAACGATTCGGTATCGCGCTAACGTTTTGACAGCTAGTTGAGACGTTACTGAACCTCAGCCCGAGCGCAAACGCTGTCAAAACAAAAAGTTGATACAATGCAACTTCTACTCGCACGTTTCTGAAACGTTTCTTATTTTGGTGTGTTAAATTGACAAAAATCGATGGAAAAATATAACATAGGCTATAATTAAATTATAATTTAAGCTTATATTTTACCATAAAGCTGTAAAATAACATGCAACGGACTATGTTTTGTTATTTGAGTTTGTTAAAAAGTGAATTGAATTTTGACATTACTTCTTTACTTCTGCGCCACATAAAACTTTTGTCACAAGTCACAACTCACACTATTTGTCACTATTCAACACTTATATGGCGTTTGTAAAATATAGTAAAACAATATTAAGAATTCATCTACGTAAATTAAAAGTTCCAAGTAATAATCATTCACATCATTGATCATAACTACCGAGTACCAAAACAACTTCACTCGTGTCATATTTATCCATATGTAAATAAACAATTTATCAATTGACCAATTAACGCATCGGAACAAATTTGTTCATATTTAAGCCAATCAACATAAAATCAGAAGGGCGCTGATTGGTCCGCTGCAATGTCTGTCTAAAGGTCATACGTTGCGCTTCGTTCGAGTTCCATCTAAGGTTGAGTTACAGTTGAAACGATAGCACGATACTAAAATTTGTTCAGACGCATCGGAACCAAACCGTAACTGAAACACAACCGAAGTAGATGTGAACCTGAATTGAAACGTTTAGAAATAACGCGATTGCCCTGCAGGTGCTTATCTTTTGAAAATCCCTTATACTTAATTAAATATTAATGAATAAAAATATAAAAAACTTTTAGAAAACAAATAAAAAACAATACAAGGAAATAAGCGACGGGGACTTTCGATCGCGCAGTGAATGATATCCGTAATGGAATTAAATAACATTTCAGACCTTGAAGCGCTAACTGCGATTACGTAGTACCTGCACTTGCGTACTTCAAAGCCGATTACCTAAAGGGAAGTCTTAGTAGGGGTTACGTAACAACGCTGCAATAATTGAACCCTTATTGTATGATGTAGCCCAAGGGTTCCCAAAGTGTGCGTCGCGGCGACCAGGTGCGCCGTGGAAAGGTAAGAGGAGTGCCGTGAATCGATCCTCCAATATAAATATACGAGATAAAATTCGGCTCGGGTGACAATATCGCTTGGGTTGAAATGTCCCACTTTCCTCAATTATTGTATAAGTAAACAAATATTGTAAAAAAATTCGGCTCAGGCACAGAATTTAGTTGTACCAAGCTCGGGTGACAATATCGCTTGGGTTGAAATGTCTTACTTTCCTCAATTGGCACGTAATGTTTATAGAAATAAACATTAAAATAATTATTTTTAGAATAATTTACCTGAATAACCTAACTATTATCATTAAAGGTGTGTAATTAATATGTATATTTTTGTAATAGCTAGGTAGAGTAGGGCGCCGTGACAAAATATTGTGTCGTGTAACTGCGCCGCAGGCTGAAAAAGATTGGGAGCCCCTGATGTATCATGTAGCTAATACTCATAGCAAAAAGCCATTGGAATATTGATTTTAAATGATCAAATAAAAAGTATAAATCTGAGCTATACCTTTATCTTAATTTTGGTTCTATGCATGTGTGTGCGTGAGCGCGTGTTACATGAAGTGGCTTCAGTAGTATGTAACTAGTAACTAATAACAGCTAATCCCACCAAAAACATTTTTTTCGGGCTCTCATACTAATTTAAATCAGGTTACAATATATTATTATGTTTACTAATGACTTACTTATTACTTAGACTTTAGAGAATAAAACTTGACAACCAATTAGTCGACAGAATATGTGCATGTCGCAGCCAACTGGTTTAAATAGCCGATCAATGAAACAGCTAGCCCTTTGACTGAACAGCGCCATTCAATCACACAGCTATACGTCGTTTAGCCGAATTGTTGACTGCAACGTTCAACACTACAGCTAGAAGACGCTTAGCTAACTGGTTAAATGGCAAATTAACTAAGCTGACCATTAGTTTAGTTTTATTATTACACAAGCGCAATGATAATAAGCAGAATAAATTGTATTCAAACTCATTTCGAACACAATTGCAATTAATACATTCGTGATGCATTTGATAATCCTGCAATTTCTCCTCGAAATTCGAATATTTGTTTAAATTTTGATTCACTGATCGTATGTGACCCTATAATTTCTGTCACTTTAATAACAGTTGTAACGTATATTTACGAAAAATATCTTAAGGCCGTCCCCCGAGCAAACGACCTTGGCCATACATTTGCCGCGTTGCTGAGATCGCGCCAAAATCCTATTATTTTTACTTACCTTAGTTCAAAATTGTCCTAAAAAAAAATTAAAACGGCGAATATGTAGTTTATGATATTGTCGATCTATTGGCGTGAGTTTCAAATAAAAGCAATTTGTAAATCCTAAGGAGATGCTGAATGTATGCTTGAATTTTAACAAATTGGTATTACTTTGGAAGCTGATATCATGAGTATAAGAAACAAAAATATAAAATTTAAAACGACAAAAGGAATGTTGATATACTGAAGATTATTGCTGTATTTTTATTATAACTTTGTAGCTTTCAGATTATGAGTTTATAAGGTTTTAAATACGGTCAATTACGGAATCTCCGGACGGAACGCCCTTAATACAATCACAAAACACCGGCTAGTTGACGCCATATTGTAAACTAGCGCAACTAGCGCCGCGGTGGTGAGCGCTGAACTAGTTCAATCAAACGGCGGCGGCTTGAATCAGCTGTTGTGTTGAACGTTTCGAGCGACTGAAATATTCAATTAAAAAGCTAGCCGTGAGATTGAATGGCGTTGTTCAGTCATAGAGCTAGCTGTTTGATTGAACCAGTCGGCTGCGACATGCACATCATAACGTTAAGGGCTCGGACACTGGTGTCAGGACTCGGGAGTCGGGACACATTGTATACTACATACGTATGTAGACTGTAAACTGTAAAGGTATTAGTACCTAAGTATTAAAGTATGTGTGTACAGTGTAAGCTTAAAATCCATACTTCCATACTAATATTATAAATGCGAAAGTGTGTCTGTCTGTCTGTCTGTTACCTCTTCACGCTCGAACCGCTGAACCGATTTTGCTGAAATTTGGCATGGAGATTATTTGAGTCCCGAGAAAGGACATAGGATAGTTTTTATCCCGGAAAAATGTACGGTTCCCGCGCGATAAACGAATTTAGACGCAACGGAGTTGCGGGCATCATCTAGTAGACAATATAAACACCGGAAAATACCAATAGCAAGAAAAACCACAATCATTAAACAAGTTTTCTGTATAAGGAATAAGGATATAGAGGAAAAGCAGAACATAATATTATTATGTGCAAAATACAAGACAATGTTATCTAAAATGATTATCTTTATCGCATACAAACATACTGATTGTTCAAGTAAATCTTAAAATAATATCTATCCGGATTAAAAGCGACTCTCTTTTATAAAGTAAGTACCCTATGCAAGATCTTTCTCTAAAGGATCCATCCATCCATCCAATATCATAATGCAAACAGATTTTTCAAAGACCTAGATAGCAAAATTGCCGATTGACGTCTTGACAGACACGCTAAGTAGATTACGATAATCATTATTATTACAGTAGCTTATCTACAATACATAATCATAATCCATAACAAAATACATTAGGCACAGCTAGGCATTTCTTTATTTTTTAACCGACTTCCAAAATGGAGGAGGTTATAATATGTTCGGCTGTGGATTTTTTTTAAATAATTGTCTGTTTAAAAAACTATTTAATTTATGTCCAATCCCAGAACTCAGTAAAATCTTCTGTACATTTTTCATCAACAAAAACGATTCAGGAGTTTAATGTTTTGTTTGTTGTTGAAGCATAAGCTTTTGTATTATAATATTAGTATGGATTATCATTTTTAGGTACCTACCTGTGTGTAACTTGTGGCGCTTCAGGATTTTCAAGGTAGTGACTTCCTCATACGGATAATGTTTCAGCCTCAGATTTCAGACTGCTGAAAAGATGAAACGATTACCACCATTTTCTATTAATTATTATTAAATGCAATACCTGTACTTCCTTTTGTGTGCGAGTTTCTTACGCCGGTTCTTCTCGCTGGGTTAGTTCCCGAACGGGGGGTAGGCAACTGGCAGCACAGGATTTTCTGAAAGTATTTGATTTTTTATTCAGATGTAAAACAAATTTTATTTTATTCACTTATTGTATTTTTACCGCGTTCGTTTTTCCAGCCTTTGGTCTTCAACAATTGCATTTCGCTTAATTACTAGTTATTTATATTCTTAATCTAATATACCCTTAGTTTTTGATGGCACAGCCGAGTTTCTGGTACAGTACATATTATTGTTAAAATTATCTTTGTTCTCTTTGCAATGTTTATTTGTCTATGAAAACGTCTAAGTTACTCGAAATACCCTAACTATGAGGTTTAACTGTATGATAATCTAGATTGTAGTCTAAATTCGAGAAGTTTAGTGAGCTAAGCTTTTACTCAGCGAAATAAGTAACCGCATGAGTATTTACTCGGGATTAAGTGCTTCAGTTGGATCCGGTATGGGAGGGTATGGGTTACAACAGAACTTCAGTGTTTGGATTCAATTTAGCGTGAAACATTTCCAACGTACTTGACTCGCTTTTCGTTAGCGCTAAAGAATCCTTTATTATCTGCTAGTCATTCGACACCGCGCAGGCAGCTGACGGCTGGCGCCGCCGGCTACCGAGGCGCGGCGCGGGCGCAGATACGGTTGCAAAGTTGCAATCCGATCTTTTGTTGGCGGAGGCGATATTCGGGCGATTATCTGATCGGCGATGTCTCGTGCGCATGTCATCTCGTCTGTTATTCGATACGGAAGATCCATTGTGGTGGCACTACAATGCGACAGACATGTGCCAGCGGTCCTAATGGACGTTTATCGATCGCCCGTCAAATTCCACTTCACTGCGAATCGTCATAATCTGTTAAGATTCATATCTTACAAAATGTATTTCCCAAAAAAAGTTACAAAAATTAATCGAAGCAGCTTTGCAACTGCTCCCGAGAATACTCTTCCGATGGTAGATTATTTAATCGAATCTGTGCCAGTTCCTCTGTAGGTCGAGGATATAATAATATTATGATATAACGTAATTTTTGTATCGCACGGCAACGAGTACGTCATAGCGGGTCTGTCGTCACGCGCCCTACATGCATAATGCTGTATTACGGCGTATTACGTGTAGCGGGGTTATGCAAGTCGGAACCAGTACGGGCGCCCGCCGCTAGCGTCGCGCCGCGCCGCGCGCCGCCGCGCCGTGAGAACGACGCGACTGCTCGTACAGTCAAAGAGTGAACACGCTAGCTGCTATCACGCTAACTGCGACTCAATTACTATATTTCAGTCCGCTATAATAATTATCATCATCATATCAGCCTATATTCGTCCACTGCAGCTGTCTGCTGGACAAAGGCCTCTCACAATGAACGCCAAGATGACCGCTATAAAATATTGCTTTTATTTACTTTACTATCCATACAAAAACAAGCATTAAAAATTAATATTAAGGTAAATGCGAAGAAGTTCAATACAGATCAATGTACCCTGTAGGCTGTATATAATACAGCCTACAGGGTCTCATAACGTCTTGTTTTGTGTACGTCAGTGATTTTTTTTATACGTTATCAATGTTATCATAGTTATTTTATTACGTTGTAATCATTGATCTGTATTGAACTTCTTTGCATTTACCTTTAGGTACGCTCTATTTGAGATTTTCTGTTTACTCCTGAAAATAAAGCAAGTATCGGCTTCCCTACCTAGTAAAATTGACTGCTTGACATGCAATTAATTAATTGCATTTTTAAGCAGTGAATTCACTGAAATTAATCTTCTAACCTGTTAGCAGTATAACATACGTCATACGACATGTTATGCTCCTAAACAGAATTATTGTGCTGCTAGAGATGTTATACAATGCCTAACTAGTAAGTTAAATGGATTATCGGTTCTTACTTACATCATTATTACGTGAGATATCAAGCACTCTGTTACCTACTGTTACTGCGAGTGCAGCGTGCACTAAGTGGATTGTGGAGTGAAATGCACCTGTGGAAAACTTCTTCGACGTACGAGACGAGCAATGGGCATTGTCCAAAAAAAATCACATGTACTTTTTATTTTTTTTTTCGTTAAAATAGGGTATTTTAAGAATATAAATTAAATAATTTTGAAATCCATTGGCTAGTTTTTTCTCAATAAATTTTTAAAGTTTCGCTCTGACGTCATCATCGGCGGCCTTTCTTTTCCTTTCAATCTTATTTATAATGGCTGGTTCGTCTAATGCAAGTTATCATTATGTGAAAGCTGATACGAGAAACTTACCAAAAGTTCGAAACGTAATGTTGATCGAATTTATTGCTAATTTAACGCCATTGAAGGTCAAACTAAGATTAAACATATTTGTTCAAAAATATAAGTAACTAATGGGTATTTTTTTCGTTTATAATACAGAAAAACGATCACTGACCTTATTCCTCGAAATGTTTTTGTAATGAGCAAAATTAAAAAAAATGGACAATCCCCATTGAAACTAATTACTTATTACTAAAATTAATAACAAGATTTTAAAAAATCGCAGACAATCACCGAATTGAACCACGCTATGAAAGACCAGGATAGAATAAGGCCAACTCGACAAAAAAACATAATTGAGAGATGTCTCTTATGTTGAGAAAACATGTGCGACACAGTTCCTTTAAAAAACTATACGCTCTGTAAAAACGCAGAAAAAAAAACACTCAAACTCAGAAGCTCGCTCCGACAGGAAATATGATATTTTATTTTAGCTGTGGGATCAAACCGAGTTGATAATTTGTGCTGTGAATAGACATCAGAGGCGATGGTGATGTTAAATACTTGGATAAATTGATATAACGATTGTAAATGGAAGATTTAATTCCGATATATTTAGGCCAAAGGAACGAGCTACAAACATTCTCTGATGCGGATCATTTTAACGTACATATTTTTTGTTTTGAATGGGGATTTCATTTTGACAAAAATAATATCAGCTTTATCTTTATTTTTCCTTATTAGGTGCATACATCCTGCAAATATTTCAACGGAGAGACACTCTACGAATTACATATAACGTTTAAAGATTTATAGTAGGTATGTAGTTACTAAAACATCTCAGCTCCTTAACTTAACTGTACGTTAACCCTTAATAAAATATCGGGAAATTACTTCCCAATTCCACAAAATATTTCCAAATATACAATCCACAAAATATTTTTTATTTTTTTAATGGCAGCACCCAGGAATGTCATCTATGGATATTTAAAATCTTAGAAACATTTTAGATGAGTTTTGCCGGGAATGTTAAGGTGTGCTGTTGTGTTTTTATATTATTTTCCTAAAATTGTGTTAGCTGGGTTTTTAATGTGTAATATTGGTAGAATATTAACCATTAGATATTCGTGTTCATGCACAAGTGTAGGAAAGTGATGTAATATCCAGAAACGTGCTATTTTGTGTTCCCTCCAAAACTCCATCGAAAGTTTCAGTAAAGCGTCTACCACTTTACTGAATCGACCGACTTGACTCCTTGACTGTATTGACTTTTACTTAGACTTTGACTAGACTTTAGACCTGACGATACATGAAAACGATGATGAAAAATATAATAGGAGGAATAATATGGTTTTCCCGCCATATTCCTTACCTTTTTACCTTGTCTGTGGCACAACATACACACCTTTGTGTCAAGTTGCCAAAAAAGAAGAAAAAGAAAGAAACATTTTAGATTTGAATAATGTCAAAATTTTTTTCATGGCCGCCATATGTCACCAAATGTCAAAGTCAAAGTAAGTGATCACGATTTTATTGCGAAAAAACTTTTTCACATAAACTTAAAAATTTTCGAGAGTTTTTTTAAGTTTATGTGAAAAAAAAATCTGGTAAGTGCATATACTGAATACTATCATAAACTAGACTTATTTTCTGTGTGTTTGGCTAGAAAAGAACCGTGGAAACAGTAAGATTTACTAGAAATTTTTAAGTTTTAGTAAGTGGGTAATTACTTCCCAATGTTTGTTTCGGTCCGTAATATATATATTTATTTATATAAATTACCTGTATTAAATTACGTCTGTGTGCCAAAACCTGCTTCAAAGATTTCCATTCCTACACCACTCCATCTTCTGAAGAATAGATATAAGTATATGAAGATTGCCTTTATAATTCCGCCTTTTTTGTATTAATACTTTTCGTAATTTCTTATAATAATATTAAATAAATAAATAATAATCATCTTTAATTTCGGTTGCATATTACATACTTTGAGTTACTTACTAAAATTATTAAAATTTCAAGCAAAGCAGGGGGGAACTACTAATTCAAGTAACAGTCTGTAACCGTATCGGATAATGGGAAACAATTTCCCACTGGGAATAGCAAAATTTGCCACATTTTCAAAATTTTTACGTACCTACTCTACGAACAACGGGAAATTATTTCCCACCGCAAAACCCTCCTTCCCCACCCCCTATCCAAATTTTAAGTATTTTTTTGTAATCTACGGACCCAACTTACCTTAAAACCAGTCTTAGATTTCATTTATCTCAAAAAAAGTTTTCCGTTTGATTAAGGGTTAAATAATAAGCAACGTTAATATATCTTCGAATTGGAATGCTAGGGATGGAAAAATATAGCAGGATCAATCGAACCAAATCAAAGTGGAGTAGTAACTAGTAACTATTGAAACCATATCAGTTGTTAGCAAATTGGTTTTGTCGTCTATTGCCAATACTATCAGCGACAGTAATTGGAACAGTCCTACAGAACTGGGAACTTGTAGTGGTTCATCTGAAGTCCTACGAGTACAAGCGGGAATAGCTTTTGTCCATGGCATCATCCGGCTTTTTAATTAGGTAGCGTAGTGATTGTTTCAATATCCGAAAGGGTTTTAACTTTTAGCATTAGCTTCCACAAAAATCTCAAGAGTGTAATATAATTTATGGATTTTACTCTGCCTATAGTGATAGAGTACTTTGAATAGGTAGAGTTTACTATATTTAGTAGTAACTAGTAGTTTCAAGAATAAGTGTTTCCGAATTTTTTGAATTTTAATTCCGAAAAATTTTAGAATTTTAATTTGAACAAATTCTGCACGAGTAGCTTAACGACAATATTTCGAAGAGGATAAATAAATAAACGTGTGCGAATTATGTGAGTCGCTGTAAAACGATTCTCGGAAATAGGAAGCTAAAAATAAGTTATGTTTTCAGCAAATTAGCACATCACAACCTCAAACCAAATACGAATTCGCTAATAATTATGGTATAGTGTCGTTGACGTTGAGCCGATAAAGTGCTCTCGAATGTAAACACGACAACGCGTAAATATCGTGCTCTCGTAAAATCTATTTCCTGCGCTACCGTGCGCGTGCTATTCCCGATTGTTGGGTTGGAAGTTAACAAAGATTCCAAAGACTTTATTTACCTCCATCTAATTACTATTACAAGGAGGTAAAAACTAAAATATAGTCTTTGGATATCTGTGTATACTTACAAATAGATAATACAAACTCAATGCCCTGTGCACGGCCGGATCTACCGTACCGCGTACGGCCTTACTATCAACTTCGGTACCGCGATTCCTGCAGGAGCATTGGTTAATCAGCCGTATAGCCAATACGTGGCCCCTTGGCAAAGGTCAAGGTACAAAACTGACGTAAAAATATATAATAAGGGAGAAGATCTAATGGCAGACACTTTAAGGAAACATGCAACATTTGAATGTTATAAAATATATATTTATGAAAATAAAAGATTGATAACTTCTTCCATGTCTTCAGTAACTCTTACAAAATAAAACTATTATAATTATTCTCAGACAAATCAATTAAAAAATATATTATTGGTCTTTTTGTAAACTTAGTCATAAGTACTAATAGATGACATCACAAAAATCTGAAATAATCATTAATTAGTGTATACAACATGACCTTTAATCCAATGAAATCAATAGAAATTACAAAAATCAAATAAATGTATTCAAAACTTACGTGCAAAATTTCGCTTTCCTTAACCTATTTGCTAAGAAATTGCCGAGCGCGTGTTGACGCGGTCATATTATTTACGAAAACTGATCCCATTTTAAAATTTTGTTCCCGAAGGCGTCTCTAATATATTTTTTCAATTCAACAGATGGCTTGGGAAGCTTATAAAATTTACAGTGGTGAGAAATAATTAGAGTAATTCTTATTTTTATGGTATTTTTGTCATAGGTGTCATCTATTAGTTCAGTGTCTAGCATTAGGTCTCTTCCCTTACATATTTGTAAAACGATTTTCTTAAAAATAAGAAAATTGCTTAGAAATAATATATAAAGTATAAACCTTTCGAACACTTATGATTTATGAACGTACTCGTAGAAACGTGAGAAACTCTAGTAAGGTATAGTAATTTTATATGAATATGTATATTATATTTTA
This sequence comes from Polyommatus icarus, assembly GCA_937595015.1. Classification (NCBI taxonomy): domain Eukaryota; kingdom Metazoa; phylum Arthropoda; class Insecta; order Lepidoptera; family Lycaenidae; genus Polyommatus; species Polyommatus icarus. Next base: position 10,748,584 of record OW569326.1, read on the forward strand.
AGAGGTAATGTTTTAAAACCGATAGAGGTAAGAAATAAGAAGGATAGTTTTTAGGGTTACATACCCTAAGGGCCAACGCTAAAACTCGCACGGGCGCACGCTCGCGTGTGTACAAACGGAAAATAGTACGAGCAGCGCAGGAGCGTGCGACGGAGGGCGGACGCGGGCACGCTCGACGGGCGGGCGGGCGCACGCTTTTCGCAATCGACATTGTTTCCGTTGACGTCTTTTTGCCAAATAATAAATTAGTAAATAATACACGGTAATCTACTGGACACAACTGTACACGCTCGAGATAAAAATTATATTAGCAGCGCTAAATGAGATGGGCGCACGCGACGGGTGCCCGCTCGCATGCGGCGGTCTTCCGACGCGTGCGCCCGCGTCCGCCTGTGTTTTAGCGTTGGCGCTAAGACTTCGATGTCTGTCCGTCTGTCTGTCACCAGGCTGTAACTCAAGAACGTTAATAGCTAGATAGTTGAAATTTTCACAGATTATGTATTTCTGTTGCTATAACAACAAATACTAAAAACAAAATAAATTTAATATTTAGGGGGGCTCCCATATGTAACAACAAACGTGATTTTTTAAACATTTTTTGCTCAGTATCAATGATGACAACAACCTGAAATGTTCACAAAATACTCAGTTTTATTTATACTTTAATAATTAATAATAAAATTTAAATAAAATTAATTATTAAGTTTCGGTAACAAACACTATTTTTGCATACATAAAAGGCAACACTCACCAAATTTTAATATAGTGATTAAACGGTGAATTGTAACATAATCGTGTTTATTTATCGACAGATCAATTGCACTAAGAATGAAATGTACGAAAATAGTATTGATCTTTTAAATTATAATTTGGTATTATTGTTATCTTAGTTTAAAAGCACTTGAAAGAAAAATATTTGTGATTTCAGTGCATACAGGCAGAAGGCATTTTGTGCAAAATGTTTTAATTTTTTTGTCCCATTCTCTTGAAAATATTGCACATCTTGCTTGTTTATGTAATTTTGTGGGGGGCTGACCATAAACAGTTTTTCAGTTCATATTTAGAATATGACGTAAAGTGGCTTCTTATTTGAGCTTCAAATTTATACTAAAGTGACCCTTCATTTACGGAACCATTGACTAAAAGCATCTGTTTTTACCTCGTAAAACATTATTTTATAATAAAGAAAGCGGCCACACTGATGTAGTCAGTATTTTCTCCATTTGAGATAGGACTTTTCTCCTCCAAACGAACCAAAATATTATCTTTATATGAGGAGAAGAGGCTGCCATCTTTCGAACAGCTCTCATTATGTAAGCTATCATTAATAGTCACTTTTAAGTAGTTAACTAAATATTTGTTATATGAAATATTTGTTTCGACATAGCGAGGAAAAATTACCAACGTGAAAGGCAACAGGGGTGACGGGCCACCCCAAATGTGTCAATATAACAAAAACAAAAACTTACAGCAAAACATCGATGCGTGCAACTGATCAGAAGTACTCAAATTAGAGAATAGATCGAGTGTTAGAAATATACAAAATCATAGTAAACTAGATATTGATACATTTCTAGAGTGTTGGGGTGACGCGTCACCCCTGTTGCCTTCCGAAGGTTAAGGTGGGCTTCCATACAAAAGACACATTTTTTTCCTATTTTTGCTCTATAGTGGTACGGAACCCTTCGTGCGCGTGTCCAACTCGCACTTGGCCGATTTCATTATTTATTGTGTCGTTCAGTCCGATATCAGTTATCACCGATACTTTTTCTGTAAATAAAACACAATCCTCGAGAAAAAGTACATTCATGTTCAACTAAACAAATCTTGTTCTTTCATTAGTGTACCGTCGTATTATTGAAATTCTGTCTCCGTTTGATGAAATGGTCCTTGGCAAAACGGTATTACAATATTGCGCTGCGGCTGGAAGCTGGAATCGGAAAAACAATTTGCATTTAACTTTACGTAAGATGATTCATTATTCCGCCCAGAAAACTGTGCCGTATATCCGCTTCGTGTATTATCATTTATAGGCCACTTCGCCTACCGACAGAGGACAAAGGAGCTCTGAGTCACCGACGAGATTATTAAGCCTAATATTAACATGTGCACACAAAGCAAGGGGTCTCACTTGCGATACGTCTTGATCGCTATTCCGGGCGACGATCTTCTGATGTTGGTATTTCTAAACTATTTCCACAGCATGACGTAATATATGAATACCAATAGCTCGGCAACACTAACAGGTCTATATAAATTAAAAGGTTGACGTGTTTTTTCGACGCGTTTAGCCAATTAGTATTATCTCTTGGATACAAATATTGTTTTTATATGAATAGTCACAATATTGTCTGCTCATAATATGACTTTCCTTGAACTTTGCACATACCAGACTAATATTATGTATATCATGTATATTCTTATTAGAAATAAATAAAAAACGTACAGCAATCTCTCATTGTTCTTTTGTTTTATGACATTTTCATTTATCTACACTGCCTACACAACTGCTGGTCTAATCATCTGTTGACGCAAAATAAATACCGTAGGATTAGATGTCAAAATTTTCTTCCATAACTACATTTTAATTAAGCTGCTATTTTACTATTGCTATTAATGACTCTCTGTTTATGTGTATTTCGCACAAATTAATTCTCTTCAACACCTAAATTACGAAAAGTAGATTAGTGTGATTACTGATTATGTATAAACTCAGGAGAAATAATTGTATAGACACCATAGAGTAAATATTATAAAACACCCAATTTGGAAGATTGGGCGCCACTTGTCTCACCTAGTAACCGTTTCTAGGTCTGTTGCTTAGTTGGGTATCCAATTTACGTCTACTGGTCGAGTTCATATACATCTAAGACACTGGGACCTGGGCTAATGTTCGATTAATACACTTAAATCATAGCATCAAGTCGTGATGGTTTGGCGGAACTGCGGGTCGTGGCTCCGGAAGCGCGCAAGACTTCCGCTCCCTCGGGACGTCACGCCTCGAATGGCCGACTGCGCAGGCGCAATGACCGTTGCTACTTGCTACAATTCTCCAAAAAATTACTCTCCAATCATGATCATCTAATGATAATATCATCATTACTTCTAATACACTTAAAAGGGAAGGCTCTTGAAGATCACTAAGCTTGCAAGTTGCACTCCATTCGTTTCTATATTTTGTTCCTAAAGAGAGATAATCTTTCTTATTTAGATTTCTCTGTGAGCTAATTTAACGAGATTTTTGATGTCGGAATTTAATATTAAACAGTCTTAATTAATATTTAACTAACACAAGATAGTGGCATTGATCTTCATAAGGGACATATCACTCGAAAGAAATCCATTTAAGTAGGATTCTAGCACTAAACAAACATTCAAACGAGTTTTGCTCTAGCCTCTACATCTACAATATTGGTAGGAACCGGTTTGAATTCTAATTTGGAACCGTCGTTGACTCTATATTTAAATGTTTAACGATGATTGGCTAAATTGGAAACACATTTTAGGAAGTGAATATTCTACAACTCATACAAAGATTGATTTTGAATGTGAAGCCGTCTTTGACTATACCTAGTAATTTTACTTTCCATGCATAATAGTTTTTTGTTTTACTAACTTTTGTTTCGTTATAATATTATTACTTTCCAAAATAAAACTAATTCATGTGTGTACAGCGCATAATTTATTTAGTTCATCTAAATAAGGGTACACGTAAGAACTATAAAATTTATTGTAGAGCTTCAGCCGATGTAATGTACCTAACGATTTAACAAGAGGTCGACTTTGTCTGGAAAGAAACCACAATAGACCGAACAACACTGGTTTGTTCTAGGAATGAATTAGCGTCATTGTGTCGGTACCTTCCAAATATTTAGTTCCATTAGTTAGGAACTATTCGGTCGGCGATGTAGACTAAACAATGAGATCAACTGAACCTACTGTGAGCGCGTCGTTAACGGTTAAACACGCGTCTAAGGGCTGGTTTACACGTATTAAGTAGATAAGTAGTAACTAAATTTTGAAGTGCCTGCCCGAATTGTGTCAAGTGACAAGCCCCGCCTGCCAATTCAACAGAAAATAGTCAAAATTCTAATTTCCTTGTTTAGTACTTAACTAAATTTTAACTTACTACTTGCTACTAAAGTGTGTGTTTACATGCAATAAATAACTTACAATTAAGTTAAAATTTATTTAACTACTTATCTACTTAATACGTGTAAACCAGACATAAGTTTTTAAGCGGATACGTTGATTTGACTGATCAATTGACTTATGAGACACATTTGTAAACAAAGATTTTGCAAACATAGCCTACACGAAAATCTGTTTACCTTTGCTGTTGCGTACGATGTTCAAATTGTCGCCTATTTATTTGACGCAAATTTCGTTGTTTCATTTAGACCCTAGGAACAGATGTGTACATGGATACTTTAATTAAGAGTGTCCGACCGAGTTGTGTAAAGAACTGGATCCGGGAGTGAGGTACGAGGCGAGGTGAAGTAACGGATGAGTGTCCGTGGGAACGGCCGACACTTCCGCTCCGCTTACTCGATCGCGCCTCACTACTCTCAGCTATTTCCTTTTGATGAGGTGACCACATTTTGAGCAATTAAAACTAAAGTCAAAATAATAATATGTTTAGCAAAGTGAATGTGTGAACCTAAAAAAACGTATGACGTAGAGCGCGGCTAACTACCGACTCATAAGTCGGTAACTCGGTAGTTCTGACTTTGCCCTAAGACAGGAGGACAAAGAGGATTAAAAAATAGCTTACATTTTACAAATAGGTATGTCACTCATTTTTCGGTCAAGCAATTCAAAATTATTGTTATAAACCAGTAAAATCGTTAATTCAAAGCATTTTTAGATTACAATTTATAAATCTTCTAATCGTAATGTTATATATTATTTAAAATAATTTAGGTCAAGGAAATACAGAAGGCTTATCTGATCCAGCCTTCAGCATTTCCTTATCCCACTTCATAACAATTATGTTATTTATGTGCAACTTAAAAAACTTGAATTACTTAATGGGTTGCTTCGTTGCTATCAAGATAAGTAATGTAGCGCAGGCTCTACTTAAAATTGCGATAGGAAACTGACTTTTTCCTACATCAAACAACTTAAACAGTGGCAATAAGTGACTGTATCTATTCTGTGGTGTATTTCTGAATCAGTTTTAATATTATTTTGCAGACAAAAGATGCTTATCTTACTAAGGATGAGCTTCCTGAGATCGTGGCAATATTGGTCTCCCTACATTTTATTAACGGGTCGTCTAATGTTGCGCAGTGGAATGGTTTCGCAATGTCGTATCTTCAGTCTGATAAAAAGTATAATATAACAAACACTAGCAAGAATGATAAAACACGAATGCCTGTATTCACCATTCGCCTTCTAACGCCTAGAGTTTCCTAGCGGCAATTAAGGGTACATAGTACCAGAGATAGTAGGAACATACGAGTATTAATACACGGTACAATATCCTTCGAGATTTCACTCATTTTTGTGTGTCACCTACAAGCTACATCCTTAAGAAACTTATGTAAAACACTTGGCGGTTGGTCCTAAAAGACCAAGGAACACTGAGCGTTAGGAGACGGTTGGTGAAAACAGCCATTAATATTGTGGCAATATAACATTAAACATATTATTATCTTCCTACATCCTTAGAGCGATAATTAGCCAATTTACTACCTGTACGATCTACATATTTCACCTGACTTCAAGCGACTTTATTACAATAATAATTCAAGACGTGAGTGGAAGAATAAGGTTAAAGTAACATGAAAAAATTTCCCGTTTTTTGCTTAAATGGAGGATTTAGGGCCGGAAAAATTATTTGAAATAGAGAAACTATGGATTATATGTAATATGTGTAGCCAGATACATTAGCTAGGTTATGAAGTAGATAAGTTACAAGTTTTATTAAAATAATTAGGGAAAAAATTAGTTATTGTCCGAATGTTACGAAATGTTACTTGTTCGATTCTTCCACTCACGTCTTCTATTATTATTTTGTTTTCGGCTACACAAGGAAAATTATAGGTGGAGAATGGACATAAACTTCGAAATCTGGTTTTCAATAAGTAAGTTTATGACGTCTGTTACCAGGAACACAGTTACTAACGACTTTTTACATATTATGTATTTCAATTTTTAGATATTCAAATTGCCGAATCCTATCCGTAGTGGTCATTGACCCTGTTAAATAGCTTGTCATATTTCATATTTTTCCATACAAACCAAGATTGATAATGAAGTGACAGATGTTTATAGCTCCTAGACAAAAAAGGTCTCAAGGACCAGGTGGCCGCTGGGGAAACATTATTTAATTTTAGTATCTATTCTATACTAATAATTTTATTATTATAAAGAGAAACAGTTTCCATTATTAATTAAAAACAGTATTTCATTTCAAAAGGTATTGCGCCTTCTAATCCTATCTGAATCCTAATCCCAAATCCTGACAAGGTTTAGGCATTTTGCTCTGTGTTGAAAAATATCGTTTCCTTTCGATCGATCAATCGAGGGTAAAAACATAACAATATTTTATTTTAATCCAATGTTAAATTAAACTCAACACTATGAACTATCGATTACTAATCTGAAGTGGTGTTGAAGTACATAGGTGAAATCAGTAGCTAAATATTACTACATAATCATAATATGTAAAGTACCTAACTTTTATATCAATTTTTTATTTATTAGGTTTATTCTACCTCCTAAACCTGTACCGACCTCTTACAATTTGAAGATAGACATTTTGGATTTCGGAGATAAGGCTTGCTTACGAAACATATTAGTAAATTGACAAAAACCAACCTTATTGCACCTACGCTCTATCGACATATTGTAATTTGTAACTACGTAGATATACTTTTTATAACACGGTTTTATTAACTTCACGTGTATGTATGTATGTTTATATGTATGTAGCTCTCCGTTGGAATATGAGAAGGGGCTATATAAAGGTGTTTTTCAGTTTTTTTTAACTATTTTAATTTATTGGATATCCTTAATTGGATTCCTAAACTGAGATGTCATTCGGGATATTACTTATGTGGGATATTTTAGGTGCAAGGTGAGTAACGCAGTGGGGGCTACCAGGCTTCAGCTTGGCACTTCGCCGCGGGTCGCCTAGGTAACAGTAGCGGCATACCTAGATATGCCTCGTAAACAAAACTTTGATTTGAATTTCGAACTCGTTAAATTCTGCACTTTCTCTCAGTTTTAAGAAATTGAATATGGCGCCGAATAAGTAGGACCATCTATCTAATTAATATGAAACCTGTTCGCATCTAGCCCACTGCTAAAATATGTACAGCCGAAGAGTCCGTTGACCGTTAACAAGTCCGGTATCCAGTCTTGTATCAACCGGAAGTGCGACTGGCGGCGGAAACGCGCAATCTCGACCAATTGGATGTCACGCAGCGTGCGCATGCGCCATGCTCCCAGCAACTTGTTTCTTCGTTGTATTTTCTTGCGAGTGAAATAAAAAATATGTATTTTATTTTATTTGTTAAGAAGACTTAGTGCCAACCCACACATGCCACAACCACACGACATCGCAACGACAAAATGTCGGCGAGCTGTGGTTATTTGTGAATGGTGTCGCTGCAGCATTTTGTGGTTGCGTTGTGGTACCGACAAAATGACGACGGCCAGTGGTTGCGATGTGGTTGCGATGTGGTTGCGACGTGGTTGCGTCGTGTGCGAGTCGAACTATTGTAGTTCGACTCCGGCTTTTAATATAGCGTCGCAACATTTTAGTAAAATAAAATCGGCCAAGTCAGACTCGCGCACGAAGGGTTCAGTACTGTTATAGAGCTAAAGTAGGGGAAAATGTGTTTTTTGTATAGAAGCCCCCCTTAATTATTTATTTTAATTATATTATCATCAATGATAGTCTACTTATACAGATCTGTTACGTTCATACCTACTATTTTCCGGTTTAAATCTCTTCCGAACAACATTGACAAATTTGACAGATAAGTGAAACAAAAGATACGAAATGCCATTTACATAAAAGAGACAGACTAAATAAAAGACGACCCAATAGGGTCGTATTTGCATTTTGCAGCTTCACAACGCGCGCGGTAGTAACATATCCTCTTTGAGTTTTTTATTTAATATATCATTGATTATCAAATATTAAAGTATACATATAATAGGTGTGTATACTATTTTACGCCTCCGTGGTCTAGTGGTAAAGAGCGCGGTTCTTGACTCGGAGGTCGTGGGTTCGATTCCCGCGTTGGAAACATGTTATTTCCAAGTTTGGTTAGGACAATGCAGGCTGATCACCTGATTGTCTGATAAGTAAGATGATCCATGCGTCGGATGGGCATGTAAAAAGTCGGTCCTGCGCCTGATCTCTCGCCAGTCGTGTCGGTCTGCCGTCCCACTGGGTTATGAGAGTAAAGGAATAGAGAGTGCTCTTGTGTACTGCGCACACACTTGGGCACTATAAAATTACTCCTGCGTAGCTGGCCTGGTTTCAATGAAACCGGCCACCGTCACCGAAACCGGTGTGGGAGCTATTATACTATTTTTGGAAAATATATTAATTTTACAGGTGTACATATTTTGTTTGAGCTAAAAATATATATAAAAAACAAATACACTCTTATTTCAATAAAAAAAACCACTTATTAAATTTCGTTTTAAAATTTCCCGCTAAAAGCTAAAGTTCATCATGGCGTCGCTATGACGTCACGGTCCTCCAAACAACAAAAATCTTTGTATGAATTTGACGTCGAAATGTCACTGTCACACACAATGTTTCGGAGATCGTGACGACACATCCTGTAATGGCTGTTTGCGATCAGGTGATATTACGGATTAAATATTTACTTTTTAATAAATAAAATAAAAAATATTATAAAGTTTATGAGTAAAAATATGTCATTTTCGGTAATTCTATAATACAAACTCTCAAAAAAACAATAATTTGTATTATATTTCGTTTACTGTCTACACCCCTATTCAGGATTTTGTGAAAATTTCAAGTGTTTATGTCGCAGTCGACTGGTTAAAAAAGCCATGCAATCAAACAGCTAGCTAGCCCTTTGACTGAACAACGCCATTCAAGCACACGGCTATACGTCGTTTAGCCGACTTGTTGATTGCAACGTTCAACACTACAGCTAGACGACGCTTGGCCAACTGCTTCAATGGTAAATTAACTAAGTTGACCATTAGTTTAGTACTATTATTACACAAGCGTAATGATAACAAGTAGATTAATTGTATCCTAACTCATTTTGAACACAATTGCAGTAAATATTTTGGTGATGCATTTCATAATCCCGTAATTTCTTAGAGTTTAAATTTTGATTCACTCGTATGTGCCCCCACAATTTCTGTCTCTTTAATAATATTTGTAACATATATTTACGTAAAATATCTTAATACAACCACTAAACACCGGTTAGTGGACGCCATATTGTAAACAAAACGCACCTAGCGCCGTAGTGGTGAGCGCTGAACTAATTCAATCAAACGGCGGCTTTTGAATCAGCTGTAGTGTTGAACGTTTTGAGCGACTTAAATATTCAATTAAAAAGCTAGACGTGTGATTGAATGGCGTTGTTCAGTCGAAAGGCTAGCTATTTGATTGAACGACTATTTAAACCAGTTGGCTGCGACATCTACATATTGCCATTAACATTATGGATTATGAGCCATAATGGCCAAAAAATCTCGTTTGTTGTATGGGAACCCCTTAAATATTAACTTTATATTATAATAATAATAACTCCCACTCTGATTTTGTGGTGACGGTGGCCGGTTTCATTGAAACCAGGCCAAGAGTAATTTTATAGTGCCCAAGTGTGTGCGCAGTACTCAAGAGCAATCTCTATATTCCTTTACTCGCATAACCCGGTGGGACGGAAGACTGATACGACCGGCGAGAGATCAGGCGCAGGACCGACTTTTTACATGCCCATCCAACGCATGGATCATCTAACATCTTACTTGTCAGATTCAGATTTTAGATGATCCTATCAAAGTACCCGTGTGTATACTAGAGCATGCGAGAGAAATGAGTGGCTCGATTTTTATTCGGCGGTATCCGCGTTTCTGACATTTCACTAGATTTAGTTTAGTGAAATGACATATTATCACTATATATTTTTATTAAGAAGACGTAACAAACAAGAATATTCGGCATCTTCCGCGAGTTCGTGATATCCTTAGGGATATCGTGAAATCCCTGATATCCTCTTTTCCCTGCGACATATATAATTCTTCTTCTGTGAGTGTGTATGTCACTGAACTTCTCTCAAACGACTGGACCGATTTTTATGAAATTTTTTGTGTGTGTTCAAGGGGATCTGGGAATGGTTTAGATTCACAATTTTGTCCGCTGGACAATGTTTTTTTAATTAATTTTTAATTTATTAGTAGTTGTTGATTTTGGAATGTTTTACATTGGATCCGACAGACGGCGCTACCATCGCAGTGTCAAATTTTAAATAATATTCGAATTCGAATTTTAATTTTAGTCTGTCCCGACAGTTAGCGCTGCGATCAAATTTAAAAAAAAAATTCTTTATATACTTAATATGGCAAAGAAACGTTTGCCGGGACAGCTAGTATAATTAATAAAATCTGTAGAATCAGGTACGTTCGACATAATTATTATGTAAGTAATTATTATAATGTTAGCATAGATCGCGTATTAATAATTATAATTTACTAGCTGTCCCGGCAAACGTTTCTTTGCCATATTTTTTTTAATTTGATTTGATTTAAAATTTGACACTGCGATGGTTGCGCCGTCTGTCGGATCCAATGTAAAACATTCCAAAATCAACAACTACTAATAAATTAAAAATTGATTAAAAAAACATTGTCCAGCGGACAAATTTGTGAATCTAAACCATTCCCAGATCCCCTTGAACACACACAAAAAATTTCATCAAAATTGGTCCAGTCGTTTAGGAGGAGTTCAGTCACATACACACGCACACAAGAAATATATATATTAAGATAAACCTAAAGAGTCTATTAATTGTTTCGAATTAAAATTATAGCGCCCAAAGAGTAACTATTTTTTACTTTTGTATGGAAAAATGCATGACGCTGGTGCGCTTACCCATAAAAATCACAAAAACATTTGCTCTTTCAGCGCTGCTACTTTCACAGTGAACTCTATACATAAGTATATTGTATAAGGCTCTTATATTAGAAGGTGTCCCTTATTTGTAATAACTAATAAAGGACACCTACACTGTACACATAAGTCTAACACACCCCCCTTTTTTTTTTTTTGATATCGCAGGGGAAACCCATCATGGGTGCCCCGGGTTGGGTACCCCGGGGGTATGTGAGACTCTTACTCACTAAAACCACCTGCGTTTCGCCTTCAGTCGTATAACGGAGGGAAATCCCGGATCTGTCTAACACAGGACTCCCTCCAAAGTCTAACACACCCTAAATTATTATCACTTAGTTTTGTTACACCATGTATTTAGAACATTCTTTGGAATATGCATTTATAAGGTATGCGTATGCCTATAATTTATCAGATGCTTACTATAAAAACCGGCCAAGTGCGTGTCGGGCCACGCCCAATATAGGGTTCCGTAGTACCGCTAGTTTTTGTCAATTTTTATATGGTCAATGAACGTATATATAGCGTGTTTTATACTACTAACAACATCATCTCAGTTACTTTCAAAGGAATTTAAACGAAAAGTTCCATTTATACTTCGCCGAATACACTTTTTTAGGTGATCGACTATTACTCAATAACTTATGAAGTCTTCTTAGCCGTGATTTAGGAAATATTATGGTGATTTAAATTCACCATATTTCCTACTCCCGTGAATTTTTTCACATTTCCAGAACCCACCGTTTAGCTGGTAGGGGACACTGGACTCTAACGATTTTTTCCATTAATATTTCACAAACGGGTCCCTAAATCGCAAAATGATCTATGAATACTCGCAATATTTTTAAAAAGCCTAATCAACAACACCCCACACGACGGAGTGGGCGCGAAAAAAAATTTTCATCCCCGCTTGATGTGTAGGGGAGGTACCATAAAAAAATATTAACGATTTCATGTACCATTTTGTTGCCATCAATAATATGTGTATTAATACCAAATTGCAGCTTTGTAGGTCTTATAGTCACTGAGTAAAACCGCGGACAGACAGACGGACAGACGGACGGACAGACCGAAACTATAAGGGTTCCTTATTGACTACGGAACCCTAAAAACTGTTAGGTACGTACTAAGTTTTATTAAGTACTTACACACTAAGTCATAAACACGTCCTATGGCATATTAATAGGTTAGAAAATTAGTGTCTTCTTTTTGGCTGACTTTGACCTACGTAGAGGTCACTAAAATTACAAAGTCATGCATATCGATGATCACAAATATCTACCTGATTGCCGATTGGTGCGAAAAGAAAAACCTGATCAAGTTTCAGGTCACTTATAGAATAGGGTTCCGTAGTCATAATATACTTAATAGCACGTCTGCTTAGATGTTGTATTTTAACGAAATTTTCTATGCAAGGCAAGTTATACCTTAGTATGTCTCTTTAAGAACAGTTATTATTCTTTCAGATTTGGGAGAGACTTTTAGACATCAGGCATTAAAAACTCGAACTCGAACTCGAACTCGACTCGAACTCGGTTGTCTGTAAAGTCGGTTTACTGACGATAGTTGAACGTGACAACGTCATAGCCTTAAATGGAACGCCTCAGAGGGAAGTAACGCCGCATATTGCGTCATGTTTTTTCGTGCGCGCAGCCCATATCGAATTATAATAATTATAAAAGTCAACGCAAGTAAAACAAAAAGTCTGTTACATACTAAATAAAACTAAAACATAAAATAAAAAAAACAATAAAAATTAAAAACATGTCTCCGAAACCTTTTTAAGACCTATTTAATGCAAACATACTATGGGATGAAGTCTGAACGTTATGTAGATAATATGTAAATACGGGGTAATAATTAATGCCCACTTTTCGAGTAATAAGTAAGTACCTACTTTGTTGGCGCATCCCTAAAAATTTATGTATTCGTCAGAACGACTAATTTAAGAGGATGTAGGTATGTTTAAGGAAAAACACGTCAATTTTTCACAGATTATAATTTCTGTTCATTATTTTCTTATAATATCTTTTTCGCTTTACTATAATTAAAACGAGACAAAGCCTTCTATATTATTGCATAAATGGCAGTTTCAAATATATATGTAGTCAGTAGTGTACTTGAAATCGGCCACAATTAATTCTAATATTTCTATACAATTCCATAATATTAATACTCTCGAATCCCTCTTTCAATTTTAATATTTTTTAACACGTTAGTTAAAAAATATTAAAATTGAAAGATAATAATATAAAAGGCAAAAATAAAAGTATCTAGGTATACATGTCGCAGCCAACTGGTTTAAATAGCCGATCAATCAAACAGCTAGCCCTTTGACTGAACAACGTCATTCAATCACACGGCTATACGTCGTTTAGCCGACTTGTTGACTGCAACGTTCAACACTACAACTAGACGACGCTTAGCTAACTGGTTAAATGGCAAATTAACTAAGCTGACCATTAGTTTAGTTTTATTATTACACAAGCGCAATGATAAGAAGCAGAATAAATTGTATCCTAACTCATTTTGAACACAGTAATTGCAATTAATACCTTCGTGATGCATTTCATAATCCCGTAATTTCTCCTCGAAATTTGAATATTTCTTTTTTTTATTTACTCGTATGTGGCATGTGCCCCCATAATTTCTGTCACTTTAATAACACTTGTAATGTATATTTACGAAAAATGTCTTAATACAATCACAAAACACCGGCTAGTTGACGCCATATTGTGAACAAAACACACCTAGCGCCGCGGTGGTGAGCGCTGAACTAATTCAATCAAGCGGCGGCGGCTTGAATCAGCTGTGGTGTGGAACGTTTCGAGCGACTGAAATATTCAATTAAAAAGCTAGCCGTGAGATTGAATGGCGTTGTTCAGTCAAAGGGCTAGCTGTTTGATCGAACGGCTATTTTAACAAGTCGGCTGCGAAATACATATGTCGTAGTCTACTGGTTAAAATAGCCGACGAATCCAAAATATTATTATGTTTACTAATGTTAGACTTTAGAGAATAAAACTTGACAGCCAATTAGTCGATAGAATATGTGCATGTCACAGCCAACTGGTTTAAATAGCCGATCAATGAAACAGCTAGCCCTTTGACTGAACAACGCCATTTAATCACACGGCTATACGTTACACTATACGTTACACGGCTATGCGTGTTAGTGTTATTATTACACTAAACTTATGGTCAGTTTAATTAAGAATAAATTGTATTCTATCTCGTTTTGAACACAATAATTGCAATTAATACCTTGGTGATGCATTTCATAATCCCTTAATTTCTCCTCGAATATTTGTTTAAATTTTGATTCACTCGTATGTGCTCCCATAATTTTTGTCACTTTAATAACACTTGTAACGTATATTTACTTTTTAAAATATCTAAATACAATCACAAAACAGTGTTTGACGCCATATTGTAAACAAAACGCACCTAGCGCCGCGGTGGTGAGCGCTGAACTAATTCAATCAAACGGCTGCTTTTGAATCAGCTATAGTTTAAAATTTAGTTTGTTATTATTTTTAGCAATATTCCGCGAAATAAACTTCCACCTTTAAGTAAATAAGTGAGTGCACGCATAGGCATGCGTACAGCACCTCCCTCCTCCCACACTGCCTATGCGTACACTCGCATGCAAGAACTTGCAAACACCACCACCACACAAGCAATAATGTTGTCAAATCCGTGCAAGGCCCCTCATCACCATGCAGGTTGAAAACCTCGACGCGCATTTCGCTCCAACACCAGAGCATCCTCAGGATGTGGACTCTACGAACAACGTCCGTCAAGTGACGGACGGATTTGCCAACATTATTGCTTGTGTGGTGGTGGTGTTTGCAAGTTCTTGCATGCGAGTGTACGCATAGGCAGTGTGGGAGGAGGGAGGTGCTGTACGCATGCCTATGCGTGCACTCACTCATTTACTTAAAGGTGGAAGTTTATTTCGCGGAATATTGCTAAAAATAATAACAAACTAAATTTTAAACTATGGATTTCCGCAAAGTAACGCCTGATTCCATTAACTAATCAGCTGTCGTGTTAAACGTTTCGAGCGACTGAAGTATTCAATTAAAAAGCTAGCCGTGAGATTGAATGGCGTTGTTCAGTCAAAGGGCTAGCTGTTTGATTGAACGGCTATTTTAACCAGTAGGCTGCGACACATATACGAGTATGTGAACGGGAAAATACAGTATTTTATGGTCGACCAGTGATTGGTTGATAGACGTTGTAATTTGTAAATATATTCTGTCAATTCCTCCCTCCAGTTTTGCTAAGCATACTAGCGACGATGCTAGATGCAATGGTTCTGGGTAAGACATCCACGTAAAACCTATTAATCTATAAAGATCCTATTTAAATACATTTATTTATGCAAATAATAAACACGAACGACCATAACAAGTCTGCAAAGATTCCTCGTCGTTACCGGCTTCCTTAATGGTCGTCAGATCAAACTCGTCTGAAAGGCGAAGTTCCAAGTGACCTTCGACGACGTCCGTCAACAAATGGCCGTCCTCTAGCTAGTGGACATAGCTCGAGACGAGCAATAAGTAAAAATGTGTCCGGAAAGTCCGAGGCATCTCGTTTTCGGAATAACACTTGCAGGACCGGTCGGCGGTCGCGCGCACCGCGCCGCTAAATATCAACATGTTTCCTTCCTTGTATCGCACGGGGTATTCATGGTACATCTTTTGTCATGTTCCACTAGCTAGTAGGTATGTCGATATCTACATATTATTATTATAAGATTATTCTTATTTTGTTCGGCTGTGGATATTTATTTTTATGAATGTTCAACATGTTGCTGTTTGTGAACCGATTTTCATAATTTTTCTTTTGTTGTATAGACTATAGTAAGACTATAGTAAAAATACTGTATGAGTACAGTATTTCTGTAGTGTGTGTATTAATTAAAAAAAAACTTCATAATAAACTGATATAATAATACGTAATATAATTAGCATGCTATATTTTGATAATAATTAGGTTTGGAATAAATATTTTCAGACGCAGTTTTTAGTTACTTAAATTAAGCCTGCTTGTAGTTTGTAGTGAAATGAAAATGCAAACGATGATCGGCTTTATCGATCAGTACTCAGTAGCAATATGGCGTCGATATATTTATCTACTCCATCTATCCACCTTCCTGGCGCCACGCTTCCGGCGGAAACGGGCGTCGTCTCCGGTCTAACCCTTACTACGTTTCCGGTTTCCGGTTTCCGCTTTCCTTTGAACACGACTGAAATTTCCTCTCAATTTCAATATTTACAGGACGTTTTAATGAGAAATAACGTAATAAGTTACATACATTTTTAAGTAAGTGTCAGATAATATTTAATGTTAAAAAGAATACGTCTCATATGCTTTTTAAATCACAAATCACAATCAAAAAAGTTTTCCTGTGAGATCAGTGTATACTTTTTAGTTTTTATTAATTCAAACTCAAAACTCAAACTCAAATTTTTTTATTCAGAATAAATTTTTGCAAATATTTTCTGAAAGTCTACATGATGCCTACCACCGGTTCGGGAACTAACCCGGCGAGAAGAACCGGCGTAAGAAACTCGCAGGGGGCCCACTTTATTTACCAAAAAAAGTGAGAAAAAAATTAATCTTTTAAAATAAAGTTTACAATTCTGTAACTTAAAATTATACAATGTCAACATACATACATAATTGTAAGTCATAAAATAATGTAGAAGTAGCCTTGCAAGCAGCCATCCTACTCCCAAGATGTGCCGTCGTTTATGAAATCATTGACCTTATAATAGGCTTTGGCACACAAACGTTCTTTGACTACATTTTTAAATTTATTAATGGAAAGATTTTGAACATTTTCTGGGATTTTATTGTAAAGGCGTACACATTGACCTTTAAAAGATTTACTAACTTTACTAAGTCTGATCACCGGTATTTCTAGTTTGTACTTATTTCTAGTGTTTCTTCCGTGAATGTCACTTTTGGTTCTAAATTTACTAAGATTCTTTCTAACATATAAAACATTATCCAAAATGTATTGAGAAGCAACAGTTAGAATACCAATTTCTTTAAACTTTTCTCTCAGAGATTCAAAAGCTGACATTTTATAAATTGAACGTATAGCTCGCTTCTGCAGCACAAAAATCGTATTAATGTCGGCAGCGTTTCCCCATAAGAGGATGCCATACGACATTCTACTATGAAAATAACTGAAATAAACTAGTCTTGCTGTGTCTTCGTCAGCAATTTCCCGTATTTTTCTGACTGCGTATGCTGCAGAACTGAGCCTATCTGCAAGATTAGCAATATGAGGACCCCACTGTAGTTTACTATCTAGTGTAATGCCTAAGAATACAGTGGAGTCCACCAAATCCATCTTCTCATCATTTAATAGTATATTGGTTTTAACTTGCCTAACATTGGGCAAAGTAAATTTTAAACATTTAGTTTTCTTAGAATTTAGAAGTAAGTTATTAACGTTAAACCAATGTACTATTTTTGAGAGAGCACTATTTACCTCGTCGTAATTGGACTGTTGTCGCTTCACTTTAAAAATAAGTGAAGTGTCATCAGCAAAAAGTACTATCTCATTATCATTATCCTTAACAAGATAAGGTAAGTCGTTTATGTAGATGAGAAAAAGGAATGGACCTAAAATGGATCCCTGTGGGACGCCTAATTCTATTTTGGTCCCATTGGACCTTTTACTATTAATGTCAACCCTTTGAGTTCTATTTTTGAGGTAAGATGTCAAAAGGTTGAGTGCTGAGTCCCTAATGCCATAGTGGTGCAATTTCCTGATCAATGTAGCATGCTCAACACAGTCAAAAGCCTTGGAGAGGTCGCAAAAAACCCCTAGGGCATCCTGCGAGTCCTCCCATGCTTCAAATATACTATAAAGAAGACCTATACCAGCATCCGTTGTGGATCGACCCTTAGTAAAACCATATTGATTTTTGTGCAATAAATTATTTAAGTTAAAATGTAATAGTAACTGATTTAAAATTATTTTTTCAAATATTTTACTTAGAGTCGGTAGAATCGATATAGGCCTATAATTTGTAGGATCAGATTTAAGTCCCGCTTTAAATAAAGGTACAACCTTACTGTGCTTCATCAAGTCAGGAAAAACACCACTCTTTATGCAGTCATTAAAAATCATTGATAGATGAGGAGCTATAATGTCAATTATTGATTTGATAATTTTAGTAGACATGCCCCAGAGATCAGTAGTATCTTTAATATTTATTAATTTAAAAGTATCAATGATATCTTTGGGGACAATCTCTCTAAACCTAAAATTGACATTACATTCCTTTACATTGTCTCTGAGTAGTTTTTCAGCAGCTGCAGGTGAGGAGTTTAAATTTTTCGTAGTTGAGACCGGAATGTCAGCAAAAAATTTTTCGAAGACAGTCGCAACCTCATGATCATTGGTAATCTTTTTATTTTCAAAATAAATTTCAAAATCAGAGCTACGACTGGTGACGTTTCCAGTCTCACCAGCTATTACTTTCCAAGTAGTTTTGATTTTATTTCTCGAATTTTTAATTTTATTCCTAATGTGAATAGCCTTAGCGGCTTTACAAACTTTTTTAAAAATCTTTGAATAGTTTTTTACATATGTTTTGAATTTATCACTAGTATTCATGCATTTTTCATCATACAATTCATATAATCTTTGTCTGCTTATTTTAATTCCTGTAGTTGCCCATACTGTAAAATTATTATTATTTTTATGGCTTTTTTTAACCGTTCTAGGAGTAAATACAGTATTAAATTGGGTTCTTATCATCTTAAACAATTTGTTAAATGCTTCATCTGAGCTATTTGTCTCATCCAATAATAGTTGAATACTTGAACTTAAGTTATTTCTAAACTTCTCAATACGTTTTGTATTCACAGGAACAAACACACGCTTTTCCTCTAGGTAACTATCGCAATGAATATTAAATGAGGCTAGTTGCCCACAGTGATCAGAGCTAAGCTTATTTATTATTTCTTTTTTACATGGAGAAAAATTTGTAAAAATATTATCAATACAAGTTGCTGTTGTGTCACAGATTCTTGTTGGCTCATAAAACAAGTAATTTAGGTTATATGATTTAAATAGAGATGTGAATCTAACAGTAGTAGAGTTCAAGTCAAATAAATTAATATTAAAGTCACCACAAACGATAACTTTTTTGTTAGATGCACATATCTTTGATAATATTTGTTCCATGCTTTGTTCAAAGGAGTCATATAACCCTGATGGTGGCCTGTATACGCTTACAATAATTAGTTGACTTAACTCTATGCAGGCTACTTCTATTATCCGTTCAGAAGAGAGGTTCACAATGTCTTTACGTTCTTTGAATTTTAAATTTTTTCTAATTAATATAAGTGATCCGCCTCTAATGGCATTCTCTCTGCTGAACGAGCTTGCCACCTGGTGATCATTGAGATTGAAAATGAGTTCATGTTTTCTAAACCAGTTCTGAAATACAAATAATATCAATTTGAAATTGTTTTAGAAATAACTCAGTTTCAAGCTCTTTACCTACCATTCCTTGAAAGTTCTGATGCACCAAGCTTATAACATTCTTGCTATTTATATTGGAGTAAGTTTTGGTAGGATTTTTCACACTTAAGCTATTAGTGCAAGAGACATCCTCCATTGTCTTATGGTCTAATTTAAATAATTAATTGGAACATATTCCAACTCGTTACTAAAACTAGAATACTGCTCAATAGAAGCAGGAGTCAAAGAAGCCAAATTCTTGGCTTTCAAAGAAAATAAAAAAATTGATAGCATATTTGCTATATGTCTCTTACAGTAATGAGATAAGTAGTACTTATCTATACTTATATTATTAATAAATTTACCATCTAAATTATTTATATCCACAACCTGACATTTTGGTTGTGTGTCGCTTAAAACTATACAATTATTGTTGACAGCACTATACAATATGCTATTCAACCTAAATCTTATCTGATTTTCATGAGCACAGCTTTTTGGCAACATTTTTATATAGGGCAAAGTGAATAATATAATGTTTGTTAAGTTTTTAATATTATATAAACACTCTAAAAGATCAGTCATCTGTTTCTTATTTACTTTACCCCTTCTCCCGACTAGAATTATTATTGTGGTGTTAGGACAATAAGTCATAGTTGATGCCCTGTCTATTATCTCACAGTAAGTAGCTCCGGGCATACAAAAGTTAGTGACCAATTGTCCACACATTCTATAAAGATATGTACCCAAGTCTCTTCCTATTTCATCACTAAATAGGCAGATATTAGTCTGGCTTTCAGTATTTACCTTCTGGCTTTTCATATCAGGTGATATTCCTCCAGTTAAATGATTTTCTTGAATTTCTGAAATAGTATTAACTTTTAACAACGAGTTCACTCGTTCCTCATTATAGTGTAACATTTCAAGCAAATCATCCATGGCAGAAATATGTCCCTGTATTTCCTTTTTTGATAATTCATATTTTTTTGTAATATTTTCTAATGAAAACAATAAACTTGAGATTTCAGCCTGAAGGCTGCATACATCGGCCTCATAATTATATTTTATATCTTCTAATTCACTAGAACATTTCAGCAATTTATCACTCAAAAACATTTTATTCTTTGTTGTTTTAGACAATTTTGTAACTACTTTTTTATTTTTAATTGACAATTGCTGAGCTTTCTTTATAAATCTTTTAATTTTTACATATTTCTTCAGTTTTCTCTTACTGTCCATAATGCACACTGGTACTGTATCATCTGCAGTTAAATCGATGGTGCTAATATTGTTACAAGATTTATATAAATAATTAGGGTAGGTATTATATATTAATTATTAATAACAATAATTATTTTCTTAATAATAAAAAAAGAAAAACCTGTTTGTAGGCACCATCGAAGAAATTTATTCATATGCAGTTGACGAACCTACGTCAATTGGTCGGATTATATCAATTCAATGCTAGTTGTGAATTCAGTGAATTGTGATCTGTACGTGGGTTTGAGTTTTGACACATTAACGCGACCAATTTACGTAGGACCGACATATTTATTTTATTTTAATTTTATTTATAGACTAGCTGTTGCCCGCGACTTCGTCCGCGTTAACATAGCATAATAATTAATAACAAAGATGGATAGTTTTCCCCTTTTTGTGGTTCCTATTTAAGCAAACGTCAAACGCAAACGTCAATCAACTCTCATGTTTCTAACTCAAGAAATGACGGACTTTCATAGAAACTTTCTACCCCGATTTCACCCCCTTGGGGGTAGAATTACCAGAAACGTTTAAATACGTATCCATTCATTTTTAATCAGTAGCACAAAAATAAAGTTTCATGTTTCTAACTCAAGAAATGACGGACTTTCATTCAAACTTTCAACCCCAATTTCAGCCCCTTGGGGGTACATATTCTAAAAACACTTAAATATCTATCCATTCCTTTTTAATCAGCAGTCCAAAAATAAACTTTCATGTTTCTAACTTAAGAAAAGACGGACTTTCATTTAAACTTTCAACCCCTATTTCACCCCCTTGGGGGTCGAATTTCCAAAAACGCTTAAACATGTATCCAATCATTTTTAATCAGTAGCCCAAACATAAAATTTCAAGTTTCTAACTTAAGAAATAACGGACTTTCATTCAAACTTCCAACCCCAATTTCACCCCCTTGGGGGTAGAATTTCCAAAAACGCTTAAATACATATCCATTATTTTTTATCAGTAACCCAAAAATAAAGTTTCATGTTTCTAACTCAAGAAATGACGAACTTTCATTCAAACTTTCAACCCCTATTTCACCCCCTTCGGGGTAAAATTTTCTAATTTCCTTCCTTAGTGGGTGTCTACTTAATAAAACAAACCTACTCACCAAATTTCGTGGCTGTAACTTTAACAGTTTTTGCTCAGCGATGATGAATCAGTCAGTCAGTCAGTCAGGACATGTAATTTTATAAGTATAGATAAAGTACAATTAATATACTTAATTAAGGATTTTGTGAAAGTTTCAAGTGCCTTGCTGCTGTTGTCATTATAGATTACGAGCAAAAAAGGCCAAAAAATACGTTTCTTTGGTTTCTTGTATGGGAGACCCCCCTAACTTTACTTATTTTGTTTTTAGTATTTGTTGTTATAGCGGCAACAGAATATAATACACAATCTGTGATAATTTCAAAAGTCTAGCTATAACAGTTCTTGAGTAACGAATTCTTAGTAATAGGGTCCCGTTTTTACCCTTTGGGTACGGAACCTTAAAAATAAAAAATAAAATAATTCGCCAACTGCGAGAACTCGCCCACGTAGGGTTCCGTACCTTTAGAGAGCAAAAATTGAGTTTTTTGTGTGGGAGCCCCCCTTATGTTATTACCTATTTTATTTTAATTTTATTATGAATTATTAAAGTGCACATAATATAATTGAGGATTTTGTGAAAGTTTCAAATGCCTACCTGTTACCTGACATCGAGCAAAAAGGCCAAAAAAATCACGTTTGTCGTAAGTAAATGGGATTCCCTCCTTTAATTTTTTTTTGTATTTGTTGTTATAGCAAAAAAAATCGGTTGTCTGTAAAGTCGGTTTACTGACGATAGTTGAACGTGACAACGTATGACGTCACGTTCAACTATCCTTTACCCCTTAACCCTCGCTTCCGAATCTCTATAAATAGAAACAAACTTTTTACCCTAACCTAAAGTTATTTCGATGTATTTCTTTCAAATGATTGTCTAAAAATATTTATAATGAGTAAAATAAACTATTCGCAATACAAAACGCGAATGTATAATTCGTGAAATCCAGTAAAATCTTCGAACAAAGCACAAGTCATACCTTGACACGTAGGAAATAGAGCACAATTTTAAATAGCCGAAATAATAGCTCACAGATTGTTTATTTATTTTTCATTCAGAGTGTGGTCAATATATCAAAGGTCATAACTAACCAAACTTCTTCATACAAAAGTATTCTCTAAGTCATCGAAATACGTAATATAATCGAAACAAAGAGCGCGGCCCAGGTGGGCCTTACGGTTGTTGAAAGACTTGAAAGTGTAAATGGAACGCCTCAGAGCTGCTGTCAGTGAGGTAACGCCGCATGAACTGTCATGTTTTTCGGGCGCGCACCTCATATCGAATTATAAGACGTTATCACGTCAAAAAATGTTGTTATAGCGGCAACAGTAATAGGGTTACCCTTTGGGTACGGAACACTACGAACATCCTGTGTTATTGCACCATTCGCTAGTATTGCTAATATCTAGGTAAGGTTAGCTTCTGTCAGAGAAGTTGATTCCTAGGCAGATGGAGGACCTACATAGCAAAGTTTGGTCGCGTTACGTGATACGTCAAACCCAGCCGGCAGATCACATCAATTAAAACTGTATTGACATGATCCAACCCACAACCAAATGACGTTGGTCTGTCAACTGCCTAGGAATCAATTTCCTCGATGGTATACATCCTGCAAGATCTTCTATACCTACTACCACCATGTTTCGCCGAGTACAGTAGGTATAGATAGAATAGGTAATCAGCATCTTTCGTAATTTCCATAGGGATTAGGGAATCAATATCAAAGTAGATAGTGATAATAATAATAATCTATAAATTATAATACATATTATTCATATCTGCATGTAAAATCTACTTTAGATTTTACATACCACTAAGTACTAACACCAGAAACGATTATTGCAGATGATTACCTATACTATTATTATTAGCTTGACTTGTGTTAGTTGTTACTCATTCCAGAAACCTTAACGGAAGTCGTAATCATTATTATATTCTGTAATTAATACTAATAACTTATGTAGCTTCCGTAATAGTTTACAAGATCATCATCACATTTCTAATTAGATCTACTCCTGTCATAAAAGTTCCATCTCAATTAGAGTAAAGTTCTCGGTTAGAAATCTGGGGGCACGGTTGTGTCCCCGCCAAGACGAGCCAAGCGAAGCGCAAGGGCACTATTATAATATACTTACCTACCTTTTCTGGTGACGTTTCGTCGTATTTTTGAACACTCCTAACTTTGGTTTGAATAATGCCAGATTCGTATTACTCGTATCTAATCACATACCCGTGACTGTAAATCTAGCATACCTAGAGCCTACTTATAATAATTTACATAGTAGGTATGAGTTATGAGTTTATGACTTACGAGTACGGAGTACTTATCTACAAGTTTTACAATACATAAATACTTTATTTTGTATCTAGTTATATTATTAACTATTGTTACGTCATGTCCGTCAGATACCTAATTCTGAGGAAACTAAATTAAAGTTAAATTAAAATTATATTTTGCTGTTGCTAACATAAAAATATAACTAGATAATACTCTATATGAAATCCGCAAAGAACTTTACGCATTAAAATAACTTAAACATGCTTAACGTAATAATTGCGGTTTTCAATTTTTTCGCAAGGAGGCAGACACTCATACGAAGTGCCGCCTGGAGGACTCGTGTTTTCATAACTATCAATGAAAATTTTCCGAAACTTTCCTACATATACTACCTGCCACCAGGAGGAGCTATGTAACCGTACTAAGGATCTGTGCCAACTGCCAAATGGCTGTCATGTATCTCGAACTTAAAAACCCTCATTGGAGTGAAGAGAGTCACTTTGTTAATGTTTTTTAGAGTTCTACGGAACTCTAAAACTTTGGGTACGCCCAAAGGGTAAAAACGGGACCCTATTACAAAGACTTCGTTGTCTGTCCGTCTGTCTGTCTGTCTCCAGGCTGTATCTCGAGAACCACTATAGTAGGTTACTTAATATTTAAGGGGGCTCCCATACAACAAACGTGATTGTTTACACTTACACTTACATTTTCACAAAATCAAAAATATGTTAGCAACAGCAAAATATAATTTCAAAAAATTATATTTTGCTGTTGCTAACATAAAAATATAACTAGATAATACTCTATATGAAATCCGCAAAGAACTTTACGCATTAAAATAACTTATATAATAATATAATAATATCTATGGACGCTTCACACCACGTCAGTCTGGCCCTGTGCTAAGTACCCGAAGGACTTGTGTTACAGGTACCAGACAACGGAAATATATTTAATACTTTTATACTATACATATATTTAAGATTTTTATTATATCATACACATATTTAATACACATCCAGACCCGGGAACATTGAAAACTTTTTGTTCCGTCGGCGGGATTCGAACCCGCGACCCCCGGCTTGAGCTACCAACGCGCTCACCACTGAGCCACAGAGGTCGTCAACTTAAACATGCTTAACGTAATAATGGGGATTGTCCATTTTTTTTTAATTTTGCTCATTACAAAAACATTTCGAGGAATAAGGTCAGTGATCGTTTTTCTGTATATAAACAAAAAAAATACTCATTAGTTACTTATATTTTTGAACAAATATGTTTAACCTTAGTTTGACCTTCATTGGCGTTAATATGCAATAAATTCGACCAACATTACGTTTCGAACTTTTGGTAAGCTTCTCGTATCAGCTTTCACATAATGAGAACTTGCATTTGACGAACCAGCTATTATAAATAAGATTGAAAGGTTTAAACATACTGCAGAGGTCAATTATTGGCCTCCGATGATGACGTCAGAGCGAAACTTTCAAAATTTATTGAGAAAAAACTAGCCAATGAATTTCAAAATTATTTAATTTATATTCTTAAAATACCCTATTTTAACGAAAAAAAATATAAAAAGTACATGTGATTTTTTTTGGACAATGCCCATTGCGGTTTTCAATTTTTTCGCAAGGAGGCAGACACTCATACGAACTGCCGCCTGGAGGACTCGTGTTTTCATAACTATCAATGAAAATTTTCCGAAACTTTCCTACATATACTACCTGCCACCAGGAGGAGCTATGTAACCGTACTAAGGATCTGTGCCAACTGCCAAATGGCTGTCATGTATCTCGAACTTAAAAACCCTCATTGGAGTGAAGAGAGTCACTTTGTTAATGTTTTTTAGAGTTCTACAGAACTCTAAAACTTTGGGTACGCCCAAAGGGTAAAAACGGGACCCTATTACAAAGACTTCGTTGTCTGTCCGTCTGTCTGTCTGTCTCCAGGCTGTATCTCGAGAACCACTATAGTAGGTTACTTAATATTTAAGGGGGCTCCCATACAACAAACGTGATTGTTTAGCCTTTTTGGCTTCTGACCCATAATGGCAACATGTACACACTTACATTTTCACAAAATCCGCAATTATGTACTTATGTACTTTAATATTTAATAAAAATAAAAAAAAATAAAAAAAATTAAGGGGGCCTCCCATACAAAAAACATAATTTTTCCCTACTTCCGCTCTTTATCGGTACGGATTTTAATAATATAATATTTAATAATATAATAATAAATCTATGGACGCTTCACACCACGTCAGTCTGGCCCCGTGGTAAGTACCTGAAGGACTTGTGTTACGGGTACCAGACAACGGAAATATATTTAATACTTTTTATACTATACATATATTTAAGATTTTTATTATATTATACACACATTTAATACACATCCATGACCCAGGAACTTTGAAAACTTTTTGTTCCGTCGGCGGGATTCGAACCCGCGACCCCCGGCTTGAGCGTCCAACGCGCTTACCACTGAGCCACAGAGGTCGTCAACCGGATTACGGAACAAGTTTTTATAAAAAACAAGATCACGCCCCCAACTACGTTGCGTTGCTCCAAAATAGGATAAAAAATATCCTAGAATATGTCCTTTCCCTGGATACCAAACTTCAGCAAAATCGGTTTAGCGGTTTGGGCGTAAAGAGGTAAACAGACAGCTACACTTCCACATATTTTAAGTACTTACCTATAATAAGTATTAGTATTTAGTATCGATAGTTATTTTGTCACATCCATTTGGAATTTGGATATCACAAGACATCCCTATAGTGCAAAAAATGAGGTTAAAACTTAGGAACGAATCCCACAACTACGATACGACATCGAATCGCATTAAACAGTTTTACAAACTTACACGACTCTAGAAAGAAAGAAAGAAAGACTACAAATAGAACAGTGAACCTAAAATCTTTTCAATTTTTTTCTGTAGATTTAGTAGAGTATGTAGGTATGTAGTAGTATGTACGGCGAAGCAAAAAGGAGGGTTATGATTTTGACCTGTATGTATGTATGTATGTGGGTATGGATGTTTGTCTGTTCCCTCGTAACTTCAAAACTACTTGTCCTATTTAGATAAATGAGGTGTTATTGTAAGCGTCTCGATTGTCCGCTGGTTATAGGCTACATGACTTTACGTAAAATTGACTATAGCGCCATATAGGGCACTTAAAGTATAGAACAAAAATTTTTTTTCCTGACTATGTTGTGTGGGGTATCAAATGAAATAACTTTCTTAGCACATTTCAAATATATACATTTTATTAGGTATTTCCCTCGGGTTTGCTTGCAATCACCTGATTATTGCATGAATTCATGATGTCTCTTCAATACAATATGAAACAACAATTAATTATCTATAGCAACACTAATTCAAAGTAACTCTTAAATCAGTTAAAGGTGCTGTTGGGCACTACATTACTATATAATAATATTATGGTGTACGGCTTGACTTGCAATTACTTGATATTTGTAGTCGCGTCGTTAGTGTTGAGTTTTAATTCTCCTGTTTTAGGAACAAATTAGTTATAAATTGAAAGTGAAATTATTGTACCCTAAACTAAATATATACTTTTTGAGTATCATTTAATTACCATGTAGTCCTTTACCCTCGTTAGTGTTGAGCGTGGTTCTTGAGATACAGCCTGGATATGGACAAACGGACAGGCTGATATTTTATCTTTGTGATCGGGTCCCGTTTTTACCCTTTGAGTAAGGGACCATAAAAAGGAGAAAAGTAACCATCTCCGTTATTATGCTATGCTAACAACGCAGATGGAGTCGCGGGCAACAGCTAGTGAAACAATAAATAACTACATTTATTCATTTGCTCACTAGAAACAAATAAATTGTAAAATATTCTTAATATGGTCGTCGATCATTTGAGGAGTTGGGAAGGTTAAGAAATTTATCGAGCGAATCTTAGCCCCAAAATAATTGAAATAAAAATAAAGTTTAAAAAACTAAAACCCGACTACTAAAACGCGCTCTAAAAAGTACGAAACAAGAAAATAGTTTATAGGGATATGAAAATGTTTAAAGCATAGCCGTGGTCGTATGCCACCTACTGTTATAGCAAAACAGATTCATTATAGATAATAAATGGGCATACATACGACCACGGCTATCCTTTAAACATTTTCATATCCCTATAAACTATTTTCTTGTTTCGTACTTTTTAGAGCGCGTTTTAGTAGTCGGTTTTAAGTTTTTTAAACTTTATTCTTTTTTAAGTTCGTAGTGCATTATAAATTTTGAATTATGCAAACAATCCGTATCATTTACTCGGTTACGGAAATTCCTGCGGCATGAAGTCGCATTGGAATGGAACTATTCGCGTCAGCCATTCGGCAACACGCGCGCCTCTCGGAGTTTTGTGTGCAAGCCGGTTAAATTTTCATAATATCCTGATTTAGTCGGTTACAGGTGCTCAGCCTATTTATACCGCGGACATCAGTATTCAGGCGCGTTGCCAATTACATCGGAGACCTACTTTCTTACCTTCGAACTTTTACTTCCTGCGGGCCAGGCAAGGCAGCCGGTCGCACCACGCAACGGATTACGAAAGTGGCGCGAAATGCACGGCGGCGGCCGACATTCGCACGCTTGCGCCACCTTCAGGAAGTGCCGAGTGCTGCAGGGATTACGTAGCTCCGCCGCTGCCTTCGCGCCTCCCCACCATCGACAGGTCCTTACAAAGCCTGCAGAACATTACTTACACTTCATTGTATTCCAATCCCCTCTAGAAGGATCGTCAGTTTGACAAGTGTATCAAGCTTTTGAAAATCTTTGTAACTCAATAGAAAAACATCAATCTTGCCGTCTACAAGAGCCTATAAAACTTATAATATGTACCGTAAAATATCGGTACTCCTGTAGGTATTCCATTTGCACAAATTACAACTCAACCTTATATTATCACTACCTAACAAAAGCTTCATAGTTCATCTTGATCTTGGTTAATCTAATTAGTATGAAGAATCCTCAAAAGCAATCTTTAAAGATTGTTCCCAAAGAGATGTACTAATGGATGGATGGTGTAAATTGGAATGTACGAGTTATGTAAATAATTGTGTTTCCCAAAACATATCCGCAACATTATTATATTATGTAGGTAGTAACATTTAGTAACATAATCTATTTACATTCATATTTCATCATCACAAGCTCTGCAAAGTCGTCTCGGAAGTTACCTAAGCCCATAAGCTTTATTATACCCAACGCTATTATGAAATCTCTCAGACGACTACAAAATTACACTACCCATATTTTGCTTAACACTTCTTGTTGTATAGCAACTAAGTATGCTACTTTGCAACGTGTGCTTATTTTTTAAGCAATGGCGTAATGAACATAATTAATCTTTAAGC
Organism: Polyommatus icarus; assembly: GCA_937595015.1. Classification (NCBI taxonomy): domain Eukaryota; kingdom Metazoa; phylum Arthropoda; class Insecta; order Lepidoptera; family Lycaenidae; genus Polyommatus; species Polyommatus icarus. Next base: position 10,778,211 of record OW569326.1, read on the forward strand.
TTGAACAGGCAATCGTTACACAAGTTACATCGCTGTTCGCTGCAAATCGAAAAAACGACGCAAAAAGCTATTAGGGCGAGAAAATTCACATCGGCATACTCCGTTAGTATAACCTCATCTTCTAACACGTAATATGTGCAACGGTGCGCACCCGATCTCGCACGACCGGTCTCGAAACTAGGTCGTCTCTTTTTGTTCCACCACAAATACTCCAATTAGAAAGAGAGGGTGAGCCCAGTTGTATGCAGTTCACATAATTATTGCACTATGTAAAGCACATGTAAATTAGCTGCTTGCAGTTAACGATCATAATCAATGGATTTCGGTGACGATTTTCGTATCTGTACCTACGTACCATTCTTTTGTTTCACTTTAAAGTCTCTAGGGAAAAATCTTTTAATTACACATTCAATTACCTAACACAATAATATCATCCACAAATATTGGTATTACGTGTTAACTTCCTATTGTTGTAAATGTAAAATAATGTAGGTTACTACAAACACACTGGTATACTTTACTAGTTAAAAACATATATTTGCGAAATTAGTTAATCCCATAAACAGTATTTCTCTTACTAATAAATACCTATACTATCTAAAGATATTTACCTACTCAGCGTACTTATATAATATTATAATCATGGTCCGTCGTCTTTGTCTGCCAAATTTTTTCAAACAAGCAGTAATTCGCTGTGTAAATTTTAAATTGTTTGTATAAACAAAGAGATAAACAAATCATAGAACATCAACGCTACTAAAACGGTACTGGGCACTAGGTAATAAAGATACATAATATTATATAGATTATAGAGAAACGTAATATACATAAGTATTTCAAATTAATTTACTCCAAAGTTAAAACTTAAAATTATACGATGTAACTTTAAACGAGTCAGTTGAACCATTAACAGTAAAGATCAGCAAGAGAATCTCACAAGTAGGCAGTCAAGATGGCGGCATGCGGAAGTGTGTGCGACTTCCGCGTCGCCCTGCGCAACTCGTGCGCACTGATCGTGACTACTACATGCATTATTAAAGTCTGGCAAATACTCTTGCTCGTTACTAAATATTCAACGAGAAATGCTTTTAGCTCTATTAATAATAGTTAAATAAAAAGAAGAAATAGGAGACCTTATACTACGTTAAAGAAACCGGCCAAGTGCATGTCGAGCCACGCGCAATATAGGGTTCCGTAGTACCGCTAGTTTCTTAAAATTTGTGTATGGTTAATGAATGTACATTTATAACGTGTTTTACACTCCTAACAACATCATCTTAGTTGCTTTCAAAGGAATTTGAACGATAAGTTTCTGTATACTTCGCCGAAAACATTTTTTTAGTTGATCGACTATTACTCAATAACTTATGAAGTTTTCTTAGCCGTGATAGTTTTCCATTTAAATTCACCATATTTCCTACTCCCGTGAATTTTTTTACATCTCCAGAAGCTACCGTTTAGCTGGTAGAAGGGGGGGACACTGGACTCTAACGATTTTTTCCACTTTAAAACTTAATATTTCACAAACGGATCTCTAAATCGGAAAATGATCTATGGATACTCACAATAATTTTAAAAAACCTATTCAACGACACCCCACACGATGAGGTGGACGCGAAAAAAATTTTCATCTCCGCTTGATGTGTATGGAAGGTACCATTAAATAAAATATTTTTTTAAGATTTCATGTACCATTTTGTTGCCATCATTAATATGTGTATTCATGCCAAATTACAGCTTATAGGTCCAACAGTCTCTGAGCAAAACCGAGGACAGACAGACAGACAGACGGACAGACGGACGGACAGACCGAAACTATATGGGTTCCTTGTTGACTACGGAACCCTAAAAACTATGAGGTTCCTTCATTTGTATTAAGAACGTACCTACTTTAAGTACTTTCTAATATAAATAATGAAGAAATTGTAGTTCATACATTTTAATATTATGTTTTTATACAAAAACATATTATAATTTTCGATTCAATTCGATCAATAGATTCAAAAGTCAAAACACATTCAATTTTAAGTGACGAACGGTTGAATATTTCACACTTATAGTCTCTATTCTTTACCAAATAGAGTTTTAGAATTTAGAAGTTTATTTTATTTAGATAGAGAAGTTTTTATACTCTCTTTAATCACATGAACCGTGCTGGGCCGAAAGGATTATATTATTTTATCAGCAGGATTAATAATATTATTATTCGCGAATGACTTCAAACTCTATATTTTTAGCTCAAACTTATATCATTGTATAGTATAACGTTATTATTATTATTTTTAACAAAAAATTAAAACCGACTTCCAAGGTAAAAACAATAATAACATTAATATGAACTAAAAAGTATTAAATAATTTTTACTATCTAATAGTGCCCTTTTCCGAATTCGGCTAAACCTCAACTATTTCTGTACTCAATCTTCATTATTTTGAAGTCGGTACCAGATAGCTGAATCTTCAGTCCTCTGACAGAATATTTGAAACTTTTGGAACTGGCACCGACTTCAAAATTATGAAGAGTGAGTACAGAAATAGTTGAGGTTTAGCCGAATTCGGAAAAGGGCACTATTAGATAGTAAAAATTATTTAATACTTTTTAGTTCATATTAATGTTATTATTGTTTTTACCTTGGAAGTCGGTTTTAATTTTTTGTTAAAAATAATAATAATTTCACTCTTTTTAGTTACACTAGTACGTAAACCTTCGCGTATATTTTACGTATTTTATTACAATTTGTTAAGTGTTGAGATTTGTAAACTTTATATTTTCTAAGAAAATTTAGTTCCGCAATTCAACAACAGATGTCGTTGTTAAGCTTCTGCATCGCGGTATCGCTTACTCGACTCATTTGATATAACTAATTCGCTACAATAAACTTTTTCTTCTCGCTCACACTCACTGGTTGTCTTAATTGATATTACGCCAGAGGGATTAACGTCCCAGGGTAACCCTACAGAACCATAAGACCAGTTTTAGGCGTATGACGTCTTTTCTTTACATTAAGAGTCACAACTCACACTCACAAAATAATATATTATCAGTGAAGTGAACAGTAGTTAGTAAAGTATTCGATCTGTATAATATAAAGTAGTAAAATATTCGATCTGTCATCTGCCGCCACGCGCCGCCCGCGCGACACCGTCGCCTCTGTATCGCCGACCGCCGTGTATTAAACAAACAGGTGTTGTTGGTAACAATAGAAAATTATTATTACGAGTTAGTATATCCATACCTATGCCTTGTACTACTATCTATTCTGTGCCATGAGACATTGGTGACCTTAACACGACGTGGTAATGATGATGATGACGATGATGATGATTATGATTATGATGATGAATATTAATTGCATAGTAGCATATGCTTTCTGTTCTTAAAACAACGCCGAAACTCCCAAACGTGTATCTATAAGGAGTCAGGAGTTCTCTCAGCATCTTCGAAACCATGGTATACCTTGACCCAATATTTGACTTTTTGGTAGCATATTCTTAGTACACTTCACATAAAACCAAAATCACCATATGTTTCCATATAAATTTCGAGGAGTTCCCTCGATTACTCATGGATCCCATCATCAGGTCACCACCTTTGTGAAAATGGGACCAAATTGGAGTGAAACCTAATACAACAAAACAAAAATTTCGAAAATCGGTTCACAAACGGCGAAGTAATCGTTGAACATACAAAAAAAAAAAAAAAAAAAAAAAAAAAAAAAAAAAAAAAAAAAAAAAAAAAAAAAAATATCCACAGCCGAACATATAACCTCCTCGTTTTTTGGAAGTCGGTTAAAAATTGATTAGTTGCTTTTATTAATTATTATTATAGAGTTCGCAAAAATTCTGACCTAATCAGGTAGGTTAGAAAGAGTACTTACTATTAATTCATTCAACCGTCAAAAATATTATAGTTTGTGAAATGTTGTGTAGTATTACGGTATAATAGGTATCTCATTTTTAGTAATTTATAGAGTAGCCGGGGTCGCGCTGCCCGGACATTCCGTCCACAATTACTGGCAATTGCGCCAATTGACTACACCGCCGTCCGCCACCCTTCCGCTTTTAAACGCTAGCGTCATCGCCACTTAACCAACATCTGTCGTTTTCTCCAAATGCAGCGCGAAACTGCGCATAGGACTTAATAAATATAATCGGCCAACTGCGAGTCGGACTCGCGCACGAAGGGTTCCGTACCGATACAGAGCAAAAGTAGGCTAAAAAAATTGTGTTTTTGTATGGGAGCCCCCCTAATTTTTTTATTTTATTTTAATATTATTATTAAATATTAAAGTACACATATAACAAAATAATGTGTGAAAAATTAAAGTGCGTACCTCTTGCCATTATTGATATAGAACGAAAGAGGCCGAAAAAATCAGGTTTCTTGTATGGGAGCTCCCCTTAAATATTAATTTTATTTTGTTTTTAGTATTTGTTGTTATATCGACAACAGATACACACAATCTGTGAAAATTTTAGAAGTCTAGCTATAGCGGTTCTTGAGATACAGCCTGGAGACAGACAGACGGACATACAACGAAGTCTTAGTAATAGGGTCCCGTTTTTACCCTTTGGGTACGGAACCCTAATAATATGCATGTGCTGTTTAGGTTGGCAATATCACGAACTGACAAACACAAACAAACGATTGAAAATTGTAATTGATACAATAGTAAATAGTTTTAATTTCTTGAATCTCTAGTTTCTACTGCAATATGCGATAGTACCACCTGCATCCCTTTCCTTGATCGAAAAAGGAATAAAGATGTTGTAAATAGTAGTGTTGCATTGTATAATTAGGGTATCTACTGAGACTGAGCTACAAAATGATTCTAGTGAGTACTTACCTAAAATTTATAAATGCATGACCCTATTCACCGATTTATATAAAGTTTTTATTTAAAATGACAAAAACCTTCGAATAATAAACATTGTTATTGTATTTCGATGCCGAAACCACAAATAGATCGATAAGTAGAAACTATCAGTGATGTTGATTGAGCCTATTATTATAATGTTCCAGAGCCCGTGCTGTCGTTGATGTGGAGCGATATTTGATTCTTTCTACCAATTGCTTCAATTGGCGCGGTCAGCGGTCTGGCCCAGCTGCCACTTATCACCCTTCCGCTCAGCAAATCCGTAATCACATGACGTATGGAGATAAGATAGACTAAAAAGATAAATTGTTGGGTAACGATTGATATTTTCCATTTTTTTTTTTTTGGTGAAAGAGAGCCCCGAGCAAGTTTCTGAAAGCCGGGTCCAGACGAGTGTATAACGTGTAATGTAATTCACCGTATAATGTAACACGAATTCTACGTGTGGACGACACTACGAGCAATGTTACATGTAACGCTCGGGGTTTATCCATCGGCTGTACCCGGCTTACATCGCGCCGGTTGTTCTTGCCGACTAGAACCGGTGGTAGGGATCAATGTAGACTCGAAGTTAAAAAAATATATTTTGCACGATACCAATTCTCAATAGACGTTTTATAACTTGGTTTTCATTCGTATATTCAACCTACCTCTACCAACACCTTCAAACGGGTTCTGTTTCTAGATTTTTAACCAACTTCCAAAAAGGAGGAGGTTATTTTTGTATTTTAAATACCTCTTCAGTCTTCAATGAAGTATTGTACTTTAAGTTTTTACGTATGTACGTTTTTTTTACGTATTTTGTAAATAAAATAATTAAGGTAGAGTTTCCAAACCAAAGGATATTGCGGCTATTGCGATTCGCGAACATCGGATTTTAACCGAACATATCCGACGGAAGTATTTGACCGGAAAACGTCGAGCGGAACTTTGTTCCGCAATATCGTTATTGTATGTACCTACCTACTTACAGACTACAAGCTACAGTCATGGACGTCCATAGTAAATTTATTAACCGTTGTCTACGTTAACGAATACCGTAAACTAGAAAAAGATTTTCATTCATAAGATGGAATTAGAGAAGAATCTAAATCCCCTTCAGAGGAGCATTTCAGCAATTTTAGGTAGGTATCTCTTAGACTAAGGCAACCTCTTACATTATGTTTACTTCCTTAGTAAGTACACAGTAGGTACAATTTGAATATTTAGGCCTGAAACGAATTTGAATACATGATTCCATTACACGTGTAAACGTTTTTAGTAGGTATCTAGTTACTAGCAGCCAAATCTTCACAGCTAGTCAAATCATTGTAAGTAGGTTAAAGTTCAAAATAATGATTACCTGTTATTTATTCAACTTTGTAGTTTTTGGAAGGAAAAACTAGCAAAGAGTAAGGACAAAAAAACTAGCGAGGAGAAAATCAGAGTACTTACTTAATATTTAAACGAACGATAACCATAACCCCAAAACTTATATCGAAATTTTTTCGTTAAAATCGGAATAATAATCGTAACTACATAATCTATATCTATACTAATATTATAATGCTGTAGAGTTTGTTTGTTTGTTTGAACGCGCTAATCTCAGGAACTACTGGTCCGATTTGAAAATTTTTTTTACTGTTGGATAGCCCATTTATCGAGGAAGGCTATAGGCTATATTGTATCACGCTAAAACTAATAGGAGTGAAGAAATAGAGGAAAATGTGGAAAAAACGGGGGGAAATTATTTGAAAGGGCTTTTTTGAACGCGCTAATCTCAGGAACTACTGGTCCGATTTGAAAAATTATTTCAGTGTTAGATAGTCCATTAATCAAGGAAGTCTATAGGCTATATTTTATTACGCTAAGACTAATAGGAGCGAAGGAATAGCGGAAAATGTGGAGAAAACGGGGGAAATTATATGAAAGGGCTTATTTAAACGCGCTAATCTCAGAAACTACTGATCCAATTTGAAAAATTCTTTCAGTGTTAGATAGCCCATTTATCTAGGATGGCTATTATAGGCTATATTTTATCACGCTAAGACTAATAGGAGCGAAGAAATAGATAAAAATGTGGAAAAACGGGGGAAATTATATGAAATTGCTTATTATCTTAAGAAATACTATCTGGAGCAATTTTTATGTTATTTGGCAAACATGAAGAGTAGACCACGTGTAGGGAAATAAGCAATTTTTTGCGGAAAAATGTACGGTTGCGTGAAATTCCTAAATTACGCAAGCGAAGCCACGCGGAGCATATATATAATTATAATAAAATCGTAGGAAAGTCACTTCTGTACATTGGATATTTTTGTACAATAAATAAGTAATACCTACTTGGGATGTGATCTACTATGCTAACGCGAACGAAGTCGCGGGCAACAGCTAGTATAATGTATATTATGGTTCAATGTGTTGTTATAAGTTATAACTTATAACAACACAATATTTGTTATAACAAATATTTTTCCCGTCGATTTTTACGGATAATTCATTTTTAGGGTTCCGTAGTCAACAAGGAACCCTTATGGTTTCGGTCTGTCCGTCCGTCTGTCCGTCTGTCTGTCTGTCTGTCTGTCCGTCTGTCCGCGGTTTTACTCAGAGACTATAGGACCTACAAAGCTGTAATTTGGCATGAATACACATATTAATGATGGCAACAAAATGGTACGTGAAATCGTAAAAAAATATATATTTTTTAAATGGTACCTCCCCTACACATCAAGCGGAGATGAATATTTTTTTTCGCGCCCACCCCATCGTGTGGGGTGTCGTTGAATAGGTTTTTTTAAAAATATTGCGAGTATTCATAGATCATTTTCCGATTTAGGGATCCGTTCGTGAAATATTAAGTTTTAAAGTGGAAAAAATCGTTAGAGTCCAGTGTCCCCCCCTTCTACCAGCTAAACGGTTGGTTCTGGAAATGTGAAAAAATTCACGGGAGTAGGAAATATACTGAATTTAAAAGGAAAACTATCACGGCTAAGAAGACTTCATAAGTTATTGAGAATAGTCGATCAACTAAAAAAAATGTATTCGGCGAAGTATAAAGGAACTTTTCGTTCAAATTCCTTTGAAAGTAACTGAGATGATGTTGTTAGTAGTGTAAAACGCGCTATAAATGTACATTCATTGACCACAAAAAATTGTCAAAAACCAGCGGTGGCCCGACACGCACTTGGCCTCTGGTGCAACCCACTCTTAGTTGAGAGTATAAAAATACTCTCAACGAAGAGTGGGTTGCACCAGAGGCGTGGTTATAGTTACAGTTGTGGTCAAAGCTATGGTTACAGTTAAGGCTAACTTAACTTTAACATTAACTTTGACCACGGAATTTGACAGACGTCAGTTGCGTTTTTTTTTGTTAAAGTTACAGTTAGGGTGGGTTGCACCAATTTAATTATAATTACTGTAACTTTAACTACAGTGCAAAATGTCAAATCTTTGGTTAAGGACGCCATACTTAACGATAAGTGATAACTGATAAGTGATAACCATAGCCGCTCAAACTTATATTAAATAATTTGTGAAAATTTAAAGCGTTTAGCTCTTGCCATTACTGATTACGAGCAAAAAAGGCCAAAAAAATCACGTTTATTGTATGGGAGCCCCCCTTGAATATAAATTTTATTTGATTTTAGTATATTTTGTTGTTATAGCGGCAACAGAAATACACAATCTGTGAAAATTTTAGAAGTTCAGCTATAGCGGTTCTTGAGTTACAGCCTGGAGACAGACGGACAGACATCGAAGTCTCAGTAATAGGGTCCCGTTTTTAATTACCCTTTGGGTACGGAACCCAAAAAACTACGTAACAACAATGACATTAACGCACCAAAATCTCCTTGTAGCTTGTAGGTCCCATTAGTTTATAAGTACTTTATCTCTAAGCTATTTCGCGCCAGCTGATAATGCTTATCAAATGTGACAGTATTAGATGATCGATAAGCTTAGAGGAACTGTAAGTTTATTACCACATTAGAAGATAGATAGAACACAAGTTGTTTACTATAATTAATAATATCTAATTTATAGACAAAAAGCCCAAACATATTTTGTGTCCTCGTGCGGAAATGATCAATTTTCATTCCACATCAAGATACAAAATTAAGTAGCTGAAGACCGGGTGGATGTCGATAAACAATAATAATAATTTATAAATATGTTTTTTTAATTAATATGACACGTGACCTGTTATTATTGTATTACAGGCAGCACGTGATAATATTCAAAAGAAACTACGTCACTATACTAACAGATTATGTTAATAATGGACAGATTCCGTACGTCGACCGCAACAGGAAGACGCAAATCTTTAAAAAACTACACGTTCTTATTAACCACCTACTCATTATAATATTACCCGGCAATCGTTGTTTTTCCAAAATATGCGTTGTTGTAGTTCTTAAATAAGGAGTCGATCGTAATTCGTATAAATAAAGGTGTACTTAATACTTTAACCCTTAATCGGGCCTAACGAAAAAAGCAGTTTTGCATGGCTTAAGTAGATGTTTTAGGTCAATTCTGTGTACATAAAATATATTATAAATTTACTGAAACTGAAAATAAAATATATGTTTTTACTTTTTACGGGTGGAAAATTATTTCTCTTTGCCTGTTCATGACCAAACAAGGAGGGAAATTATTTCCATTTGCCCGTAATGTATCAACTATGTGAAATTCGCGCATTTTTTTTCAAAACTGATATTTTATTTTATTCTGATATTGACACTTTAAGATAATAGAACCGTTTTCCCCCCGAAGGGTAGAAAACGTATATTTAGGTTTCAGCCGTAGCTTGAACCACTTGAGATTACGCTTTATGAATTTGGTACTCTCTCAATGCAATCGTGTTGTACTTCTCTGTCCTCCCTCTATAGCTATCTCTTTCTCGCAGTGTAGCGCCGCGGAGACCGGGGCGCTAGCGCCCCGCTCCTCAGTACAATTGAGGGCGCCGGCAAGGAGCCTGAAACTGTGGTTCAAGCTACGGCTGAAACCTAAATATACGTTTTCTACCCTTCGGGGGGAAAACGGTTCTATTTAGGTGTTCGAGCCTACGCTTGAACCACTTGAGAAGTGTTTGTATTCTGCCGGCGCTGCAAATGCGTACTGTGACTGGGAATTATTGAGTGTATGATAAGAGAAACAATCAGTTACTTAGACGAAACATTTATTAATATTAAGGTTATCACAGCGTAATTGAATTAGTCTTTAACAAAATAACAACATAAATCCTCTAATAATAATAATAAAAACATAATATTATATCCTCTGTATATAATTAAAATAAACATACTTAAACTTCTTTTATTAATAAGTAATACTGTGATTCATTCTTATAACGTGGAAAAGGCATCGTTTAGGACTCTTGTGATGGAAGTGCTATTAATACTACCTCCGTTCGGGGGCATTTCTCGAAAATAGTGATTAAAGAATGTGTTTTTCGATCTCCAATTTCCTCTTTTTAGAATTTCGTCAATGTCGTATCTATTGTTCACCCAGTTTTCTGATGCTACTACGGCCCTAAAGCTGCCTGCTGAAGCTGAAATACCAGCTTCACGAAAAAGTGTGCGAATCCATCCAGCAATAACGCTACGTGATGCTTCTTTCGCGCCACCCCTAGTAGTTATAAACAAACTGTTCAAGTCTTTGTTATGGCGTCGTCTTTCATGAGAGGCTGAAATACATTTTCTAATCCATGATACAAGGTTAAGACGATCTTTGACACCGCTATCCTTAAGAACCCATCCGGATTGTCTGTAGGTGCTGGAGTCAGTTTTAGAACCGAATTTCGGCCAAAGAATAATTTCGTCTTGATTATCAATGAACGAGCCTTCTTCCAAGCTCAGTAATGTGAGGTCGTGTACTCTTCTTCCTGAAGCTAATAGGAGAAGGACACAGGTGTGTCTGTAAATTTGGAATAGGCTATTTTCGTTCACGGAATAGGATTGAAGGAACTCCAGTAGATCATTAATCTTCCATGGAATAGGTTTTTTTACCGGGGGGCTTTTGGAGAAAACTGCCTTTAGTGCATGTTTTACTATATGGCTTGAGGTAAGATAATCTGTACGTTGCGGGTTAGCTAGAGTAGTTACTATGGATTTATGTAACGCTATTGTGCGCGGCGCAAGTTTTGCGTCGTTATAAAGGTGACAGATGTATTTCGCTAAATCTACTGGACTAGGATCGTTGACAGATATATTATTGCGACGAGACCACCTTTGCCAGCGGGACCAAGCAGGTTTGTATGTTTTTACTGTAGATTTTCTCCAAGACGTCTCAAGAAGTTTTAAGTCTATTTCTGACCAGTTTTTCAGGTGTTTGGTCCAGCCCGTACTTTCCAAACCAATAAATTTAGGTTCTCTACCTGTGGTGGTGGCTGATTTGTTTGGAGATCTATCAAGTTCGATCGTAGGTTTGGTATTGGAAGCGGTGGGCAAAGGGCTCTCCTCTGTAGCTCGGCTTCCCAGAACGTTTTGTTCCAACTCGGCGCCACTATGAGGAAGAGACCTCTTGAGGTGTTCAGATGACGCAGGACTCGCGGTATTAACGAAGGTGGAGGGAATATCCAGCCCAGTTTGAATACCCACGTCCTGCTGAAGGCATCCGTAAATAGGCTGTGCGTGTCTTTCGCATCCTCGCTGACGTACACTGGTACCACCGCAGATCTCTTCGACGCAAATAAGTCGATTACGGGGGTGCCTAGTTTCTGAAATATCCATGTCGTTATTTGAGTGCTGAGGTGCCATTCTGGGAGTTCCTTTTCCCTTGAGAGGCTGTCTGCCAGCCCGTTGTAAATTCCTGGTATGTAGCGGGCAATTAGGTGACAACGTTGGCTGTGACACAGTTCCAGAATCTTCATCGAGGTGTTCGTTAACCTTAGGGATCTGGTTCCTCCTTGCTTCATGATGTAGGCTACAGTAGTCCTGTTGTCTGTCTGCAGCATTATGGTCTTGTTTTTTATGTTTGGGAGAATCTGTAAGACAACTTCGTATAACGTGTGGAGTTCCTTTTGGTTGCTGTGCCAGTTCTTCTGGGTTACCGTCCAGGTGCCCCAGAACTTCTTGCCATTTACTACTGCACCCCAACCTTTGTCGGAAGCATCTGTCGTTATAAATATTGATGCCTCTGGTATGAATATAGGCGAGTTTTTCTGGACATTCATCTTCCACCAGAGTAGTTCTTGTAGGACACGTTGTGACATCGAAAATCGCAGGTGCGGTTTTGTGACTGGCAACCGGCTCGATTCCCGTTGCAAAGCTCGACTGTGGAGACGACCTAGAGGTACCACGAATGACGCGAAGTTTAGTTTCCCCAATATTACTTTCGCATCGTGCCAACTCCAACGCTGCTTTCTTGTCAGTTGTTCTAGGTGACCTAGGAGATGAACGACCTTGTCTTCCGATAATGATTTTCGGTTGAGTTTTGTGTCCCACGTAATTCCGAGATATTCTAACTTTGTTGATGGGATCTTTGATGATTTTTCTTGATTTACTTGCCATCCCAATTTTTGTAAGTAAGTGATGACGTATTTGGCTTGACTCTGAAGTATAGCCGGGTCTTTGTGGATGAGAAGAAAGTCGTCCAAATATACGAGAACCGTTATGCCCCGCCCCCTCAGCGTGTGGGCGATCCAATTCGTGACTTTGGCGAAGGCTGCCGGAGCGCTTGCCAACCCGAATGGAAGACAAGTCATTTGATAAGCCTTTCCCTGAAAGCTTAACGACAGGAACCGACGGTGACTGGGAGCAACGGGCAGATGAAAATAGGCTTGCGATATATCTAGTTTCATCATGTAGCTGTTCTCGTCCAGAAAAGTTGGAATTTTCATATGGTTTAGTAGTCGAAATTTGGGCGCTAGAACGTACCTGTTTAAACCCTTCAGATTGAATATGGGACGAAAAGAACCATCTGATTTCTTTCGAAGAAACATTTCGGAGAGGTAACCACTTTGATAATGGCTTTCTTGAAGTGCGTTCGAATGTAAGAGTTCCTGAATTTGTTTTTTCATGGCGGGCGAGGACCTGGTTCGAAAGCGAAAGAGATTTTTTTGCGAGAATGTCTGAGTTGGCGGCTTTGATACGAATGGGATTCTGTAACCCGTTACAAAACTTTGGATTAGTTTTGGTGCTTCTTTCCAGTGTTTTGCAAAGTCCCGTAAGCGCCCTGCCTTGAAAGAGTCATTTTCTTTTAACGTCTTCCCAACGTTTTTGTGCCTGTTGCGGACGTTGTGGTTGAGACTGTCTATGTGATTGAACTCTATGTTGAGGTTGTTTGGTTCTAGTGCGAAGTGCTCCGTTACCATTTCTCGGGTGGGTGTAGTGGCGATTGTTACCCTTTGGTGGCTGTTGCGTGCGTGTACTTTTTTGTCTATCTCCTGTCTGAAATCTAGCTGATTTCTTTCTGTCGTAGTATGGAAAAAACTTTCGTATATCACTGTTAGAGCAGTCTCTTACGGCTTTGGACAAAGCTTCGTCGGCAAATAGGTGCGTTTCAGAGGGGGGTATCCCATGAAGAATTTCATTTAGAACCCTATTTTGTACCTTAAACGCTGCTCGTCTCTGCTCTATAACTTCCGCTCTTCGACCACATACATATTGCAAGAGAGCGTCAGATTTCTTTCTGAACTTCGAATCTGTAGTTAAAAAGTCGGTGCCGATCTTAGTTTTCATTTCCTGAGGCAACTGATCTAACAATTCTTGAAAAATTTTCCTTTGCTGAAGGAGTCCGTGTGTAATAGCGCCTAGTGTCGAGTCGAACTTCTCTAGCATAGAAGCCGATTTCCATGTTGGTGATACGCTAGCTAACATGTTATTTACTTTAAGAGCGCAAAAAGCAGGCGAAGCTTGGAACTGTTTTTGTGTCTCCGCGTATCTGACGTTTCGCCATTCCTCTTGTCCAAATCTTTGGCATTGAATTCCTTGTTGTAGGAAATCTGGATCCGTTGTGGCCATCTTGGATTCCGCCAAAGTAGTATTTGGGCTGAAGTCAAAAAAGTAATTATTAGGTGATTGCAACGTGGCAAGTTCTCTTTGAGCATTCGCTATTTTTGTCCTTAATTCTGACTCTTTTGTTGAAACGTTGTCGACAAGTCCAGTTGAAGTATTGTAAGTATGTTGCGATGGTTCCAAGTCTTCTGCGACGGAATGTGTACTGTCGGGCAAGGATTCAAATGATGCATCTAGATCAGGAGGATTTGTGTCATTATTATTGTTTGATGCCATGTTGCATAAGATCTTTTCTATATTGTCATTTTGTTTGTTCTGGGTTTGTATGAGGCGGTTAAACATTTCCATTTGTTGGTTTAGCACTGCTACCAGTAGGTGGTCGCTGCTACCTTGACCCCGAGAACTGTTGCATTGTCTAGGTGGAGTATCTTCAACCTCCCTGTCTTTCTCATGGTGTCGGTCCTTCCCGCTTGAGTCTTTGAGGTTACAGGATCTAGAAGTAGATGGTACAGGTGATGGGCTTTTTGGCGTCTGTTGGTCTTGTTGAAGTTCGGACGAGGCCCTACTACGATTTGTGAGTTTACTTCTGATAGTCCGAACGGCTTCGACGAAGGCATAGTAATATTGACCTGAGCCGTGAATTTTCACCATAATATTATGCGGTGAATGTACTAAAGCACGTCCAAGGGGCCAGCGTAGAATTTTTGTCCTGATGCTCCTGTATTTCCTCTCGGAGAGCGAAGACGATTCAGGCGCGAAAGCTCGCCCCAGGTCTACAGTCGGGATAGCAAACCTCAGCTTACTTTCGATTTTGGGTGACACTTCGTCTCCGAATAGGTCGTGATACGAGAGGTCGCAGACCTCCCAGGATCGCCAGTCGTCCGGAAAATTTTCGTCGACTATATTTACCACATTCTTGAATGCCTCCTCGTCACCAGTTGGGCAAGGTCTTGAGGCTAGTTCGCCCATTGTTGTTATACTGGCCATGATCTGAAATTAATTTGGCAAGACTGAATTTAGCAGTCCTAAATATAGAGCCTACGAGTAGTATCGCGACGCTCTAGGCATACGACGTAGTGTCGCATGAACGAAAACATACGACATAGTGTCGCGTTGCATTAGGCATGCGACGTAGTGTCGCGTTGCTCGAAACGTACGACATAGCGTCGGCCCATATTAGGCATGCGACGTAGTGTCGCGTCGTTTAAAAACATACAACATAATGTCAGCCCTGATAAGCATACGACGTAGTGTCGCGTCGCCCAAGACACACGACAAAATTTCATATGACGCGTCGTGTTAGGCATACGACGTAGTTTCGTCTTAAGTGCGGCGTCGTCTCATTGATACGACATGCCGCTCTAACACGGCAGAGAGGTAATCAACCTTCAGGTTCAGGGTATGAACCAGTCGTCGCTGGGCCATGGGCGCCGAGCGGTAAGTAGTTTTAGATTTGCCAGGTATAACAAATTGGTACTTACGTTGAAATTTCTCTTACGAACGTTATACACGTGCGTCTGGTGAGAGATTCAAAAGCGTACTGAGGAGCGGGGCGCTAGCGCCCCGGTCTCCGCGGCGCTACACTGCGAGAAAGAGATAGCTATAGAGGGAGGACAGAGAAGTACAACACGATTGCATTGAGAGAGTACCAAATTCATAAAGCGTAATCTCAAGTGGTTCAAGCGTAGGCTCGAACACCTAAATGTTGTATATTCTTAGATTCTATTTGTGTAAAAAAATACCATAAAAGTTTGCCATTTCAAAAGTATTCGGAATTTTAGCTAAGGATTAAGGGTGCCTGATTAAGGATGAATTGTATTTTCAATACGTTATTTTGTGCTGAATGATGAATCATAATTAATAAAAAAGTAATAAATAGCCCTGTCTACTTCACCGAAAGATCTAGAAAATATTGAAAATATATTTATTATAAATCCGAAAATGTGTCTGTCTGTCTCTAAATTTATATATATATATATATATATATATATATATATATATATATATATATATATATATATATATATATATATATATATATATATATATATATATATATGAATTTAGAGATATATATATATACATAGAATATATATATATATATCTCTAAATTCATATATATATATATATATATTCTATGTATAGTGTATAATATAGATAATAGGCAATAAACATTAGCTTGCGTTGACTATAGGCATAGAAAAAACGGAAACGGAAACGGAACTATAGTTAAAAATAGGTACCTTATACCTAGATCGTAGAAGAAGAATCTTAGGATGGTTTCAGAACGCACTAATTTTTGGGGTGAGGCCGATGAACGCAGAAATTTTTATAGATTCATTTTTAATTTATTTACCTATCATTCTATATCCTAAAAAATAGGCGCTGGTACTATTTAATGTAGGATATAATAATAACATTTAATTTATCAAGATAAGGTGCACATTTTTATATAATACATAATAATATTATCTCAAATAAGGAAAACGTTATCAAAAATAATGTTTACGTAGTTGTTACCCGAGTATTCTGGGTGCAAAAACGAGTTATATCATATTTTATTGAAATTGAGTTCTTCTATTTCAGCAGGGCAATCGCGTTATTTTTAAACGTTTCAATTCAGGTTCACATCTGCTTTGGTTGTGGTTCAGTTACGGTTCGGTTCCGCTGCGTCTGAGCAAATTTCAGTATCGTGCTAGCGTTTCAACCGTAACTCAACCTTAGATGGAACTAGAAGCGTAACGTTTGACCTTTAGACAGACATTGCAGCGGACCAATCAGCGCCCTTCTGATTTAATTTTGATTGGCTTAAATATGAACAAATTTTTTCCGATGCGTTAATTGGTCAATTGACAAATTGTTTATTTACATATGGATGAATATGACACGAGTGAAGTTGTTTTGGTACGTCTTGGTACTTATGATCAATAATGATTATTACTTGGAGTTTTTAATTTACGTAGTTGAATTCATAATAATGTTTTACTATATTTTACAAACGCCATATAAGTGTTGAATGGTGACTTGTGAGTTGTGACTTGTGACAAAAGTTTTTTGTGGCGCAGAAAACATTTACGTAAAGAAGTAATGTCAAAATTCAATTCACTTTTTAACAAACTCAAATAACAAAACATAGACCGTAGCATGTTATTTTACAGCTTTGAAGTAAAACATAAGCTTGTATTATAATTTAATTATAGCCTATGTTATATTTTTCCATCGTTTTTTGTTAATTTAACACACTAAAATAAGAAACGTTTCAGAAACGTGCGAGTAGAAGTTGCATTGTATCAACTTTTTGTTTTGATAGCCTTTGCGCTTGGGCTGAGGTTCAGTAACGTCTCAACTAGCTGTCAAAACGTTAGCGCGATACCGAATCGTTCCAAAAGTCGATCAACGTCCGAGTTTCACTTGCGGTTCAGTTGAATAAATAGGCTACTTGACCTATTTTTTTTCTTCATTCTAATCGTTTCTTAATCATTCATTTTCACCAAAAACAACTAATATTTTAATATTTTAAACAGTAGAAACCCATAAAAATGTTGATTGAAAAATATGCCTTTTACATGGCGCCAAAAACACTGTCCGCCATTGTACCGCCATAGTGTGACGTCATGTTTTTTGTATTTTATACTTTCTTTATTGAAAAAAGTTTTATGTGCTAAGAGTACGAGTCTAACAGTGCCAAAAAATTAGAAAAGAATTTAGAAATTATTTGTAATATTGAACACTTTTGTAGAAAAGTTTTGGCCATTTCATTTCCCAACTACAATAAATGGAGATAATATTTAAAACTGAAGTTTTATTTTAATTATTCAAGAAAATATAGTTTTTAAATCTTTCTAGGCTTATTCATATTATTTATGCACAAATAAACTTACATATAAAATATATTAAATTACAAATGGGATGACGTCACATCTAAATCGGAAGTACCGCAAAAGCGTTTTCGTCAGTACAATTCCTATTTTCATAAAATCATATTTTCAAATCGACTTTATTTATCAATCATAAGCTTTTATTTGATGATAAGGGTGAAATACGGTTTCCTAGGCCAAGTTCTACTAGAAATATGCATTTTTTCAATGAAATTAAATATATGTCAAGTAGCCTATTTAGCGCGATTGCCCTGCTGTTCAGTGTTCTATTTGATAAGTTGTTAGATTTTGACCTGAGTAATTATCTACTGAGTTTTGGTTTCCAAATAATTTTATGAGTTACATTTTAAAGTTTTACTTTCTTTAGTTTTTTTATTTTCATGCTAGAAAGCACAATATCGAAATAAATAACCGGCCAAGTGCGAGTCGAACTCGCGCACGAAGGGTTCACGTTCCGTACCGTTATAGAGCAAAAATAGGCCAAAAATTGCGTTTTTTTGTATGGGAGCCCCCCTTAAATTATTATTTTATTCAAATATTATTTTTAATTATTAAAGTACACATACAATAACTAAGGCTTTTGTGAAAATTTCAAGTGCCTACTTGTTGTCATCGTTGATACCGAGCAAAAAATGTTTGAAAAATTACGTTTGTTGTATGGGAGCCTTCCCTTAAATATTTAATTTATTTTGTTTTTAGTATTTGTTATTATAGCGGCAACAGAAATACATAATCTGTGAAAATTTCAACTCTAGCTATTACCGTTCTTGAGTTACAGCCTGGAGACAGACGGACAGACAGACGGACAGACATCGAAGTTTTACCCTTTGGGTACGGAACCCTCAAAAGAATATCCATAATCCACAGCCAAACAAATGCCAGACAAAAGTCGGTAAAAACTAGATGGCGCCCGCAACTTCTTTACGCCAAATTTGGATTATCGTGCGGGAACCCGTACAATTTTTCAAGATAAAAAGTATCTTATTGTCTTTTCCCGAGAGTTGCTTTTCAAAGTATCCCTTTACATAGCAAAATCGGTTCAGCGGTTTGGGCGTGAAGAGGTAACAGACAGACAGACAGACAGACAGACGCGCATTCGCATTTACAATATTAGTATGGAAGTATGGATGGATGTACCTATTAGTAAAATAAGGATTGACAAGTCTACAGATTTAACTATTCTTTGTCATCCATGTTGGTCTATACCCTATTGTGGATGAATCACACAACTCTTACTCTCCACGTTCCGGTTGAACTGGTGCATATCACAACACTTTCTGAGCGTCAGGTATTCACGTGAGCCCCGTCTTGCGAAACAACGACAATGACCCCTTCTACAAACGGATTAGACCGAACACTTAAGTACTTACTGAACAATATAAGAACACCAAATTCGATTTGTACGGTGTACCTCCTTGTTTAGTGCCTAGTGGTTGCCCAAATGAATAGTCGAATATAATGTCTTTGAACATTGAGCAGTTAACCCATAAATCCCAAAGCGGCACCCGGCTGTCGCATAGCAATTGAAAATCTACTGTCTGCAATTCCCATAATCGAGGTAAATAAAAAGACAATTGAAAATGCAAAAAATCATTGTAGATAGATTAAACTAGTTGACCCGGTGAACTTTGTTTCTCTTTGGAAAATAAAAATTTTCAAGTATCATTACAAGAGTGGTTTTACACTTTACAGTCTCCGTCATCACTCACTGGTATTGGGGATTCACGAAGGAGCATATTTTATTTAAAAAACTGGCCAAGTGCGAGTCGAGTCGCACTTGCGTACGAAGGGTTCCCTACCGTTATAGAGCGACCAAGCGGGAAAAAATTGTTTTAAAAATGTATCGGAACCCCTCCTCATTATTTATTTTATTTTAATTTTATTATTTAATATTAAAGTACACGTGATATAATTATTAAGGATTTTGTGAAAATGACAATGACATGTTGCCATTATGGATTATGGATGATGCGGCTTGTAACTTGTAGCCAAAAAGACCAAAAAAATAACATTTGTTGTAATATGGAAGCCCTCCTTAAAATTTAAATATTAACTTTATTTTGTTTTTAGTAATTTTATTGTTATAGCGGCACCAGAAATACATAATCTATAAAAATTTCAGAAGTCTGGCTATAGCAGTTCTTGAGTTACAGCCTGGAGACAGACAGACAGACGGACAGACATCGAAGTCTCAATAAATAGGGTTCCGTTTTTACCCTTTGAGTACGGAACCGTAAAAAGAATTATTATTACTTATTTTACATGTTATTTATCGAAACACGCGATAATTCGGCTACTTTTGTCAATTCCAAACCCTGACGTAATCTAGATCTACGTGTAATTATGCCAATAATAGCAAACAAACATGAAACAAGTTTTAATATGTACTTGACAGGTACAAGAACTGTTTGTATAGGAAAATTAAATTGTTGCTATTAGCATTTTACTCGCAATTTTTCCATATTTTCTTACCTTACAAACCATCCGAACTTATTACGAATATTTTAAGACTATAAAATTATCCCAATCCGTTCTGCCGTTCTCGAGTTATAGCAGGACTAACACTATTGAAAATCTATTTTTATATACATAGAAGAAAGAAGAATAAAAAATAAAAGAATTTGTTAAATATAATATTGTTATTATAAAAATATTAAAATCGCGTGTCTCAACGTGTAGTTCAACCAGTCGATTATGAGATCGTATCCTGTATCTCAAGGAAGTAGTCGAGATAATCACTCAAGTGGTCATAATAATATCGAGGTATTAATTGTGTGGGATTACTTTGTCCGGCTCTGATTGCTATTTGTTTTCTATTGGCTGTTTTTTCTCATCTCATGATGCAATCGCGGATGTTCGACGTGCCGACATAAATCTTATCGCTGCTACACCGACATTTTTTACACATTCTTCACATTATATGAAGTATCTTCTCTGCTTATGTTTTTACTAAATAAAGAAAGATAAGTAAGTACACATCTTCCAATTTTGGAATGAAGTTCCTTATCTCGCGTACGGCGTAAATCTTGAAGGCTAGACAGAACGATATTTGACCTTGATTTGACCTCGACACTTTTTTATTAGTACCTGCATGGTAGGGACAGGGGGTGTTGATAGTATTCCTAAGCGTCAACTAGATGGCGTTTTTTTTAAATAAACAGCGACGCGTTGTTAGTATTCCTGGGCGTCAATAGATGGCATTTTTTTAATAATACTTACAGATTTCTTGAACATAAGAAATAACTTCGTTCCATTCGGGTGTCCTTTGACACCTCTCAAGTTTTTCATCATAATAGAGTCTCTACAGCAAAATTATTCACTTAATACATACATACATACATACTATCTGATACTATCAAGAAACGACATTTTAAAGTACATACTTTTGCTGAAATTTATTTCCCTACTCTCAATAGAAAGCCAAGGCCTTGGCATTCGCCTTGGTCGTGGAAAACAACAGACGATGCGGAAATGTTCATGCATTGTTTTTGAGTAAATTGACGTAACTGTGACTTCGTTTTAAACTTAATACAACAGTTTATAATTATTAATAGAAATGTTTATTATTTATAACTTTTTATGCATCATGCTAACTTACAAGGTGACTTACAATTATTATCTATACATATTATAAAACAAAGTCGCTTTTTTCCCTCGTGTCCCTTTGTTCCCTTTAATCTTTAAAACTACGCAACGGATTTTGATGATTCTTTCAGTGTTAGATAGCAGCAAATTTATCGAAGAAGGCAGGCTATATTTTATCACGCTAAGACTAATAGGAGAATGTGGAAAAAACGGGGAAAATTATTTTAAAGGGCTTATCTCGCGAACTACTGGAGCAATTTTATGTTATTTGGCACAGATAAGAAGTTAGACCACGTGAAGGATCATAGGCTATCGATATTAATCATTTTTTCAGTGGCTATATATTTTATACCCGTGCGACGCCGGGGCGGGTCTTTTTTTATTTTTAATTATTAAATAAGGGGGCAAACGCGCATACGGGTCACCTGATGATAAGCAACTACCGTCGCCCATGGACACTTGCAACATCAGAAGAGCTGCAGGTGCGTTGCCGGCCTTTTAAGAGGGAATACGCTCTTTTCTTGAAGAATGAAGGTTTGCAGGACGTATAGGTCCGGAAATACTGCTGGTGACAGTTCGTTCCAGAGTTTTACAGTGCGCGGCAGAATGTTACGCGAAAACGCACTGTGGAAGACTGCTACTCATCAAGGTGATGAGGATGGTATGTTTTTCGCGTGGGACGGTGGCGAAAAGTTGCAGGTGGTATGATTCCGAACAATTCCTCAGAGCCCTCCCAGAGCACTCCCAGAGTCGCTAGTATAATTATATGATAGGGCTGATATTATTATCTACGGGACCAATAGATCCCGTAGATAATATCAGTTTCAAATTTGGTAAGGGACATAATTATAATTAAAAAAAAAAATTAAAAAAAAACTTTATTTCAGACAATTACAGTCCATATTTTGTTAGTGCGTAACATAAGTCTTTCCCTATGTTAGTTTGCATTTTAAAGTTTAATGAAAAGGAATAAACAAAAATAAAATAAAAAGATAAAAAGTAAGGCCAGTGACGACCACGTCCTGAGTCAGGTCACCCAGTTGCACCTCTCACATGCAACTCAGTGAAGCGACCAAGAACTGCCGAGTCCAGCCTCCCTGCTATCATTTCCAGGATGCTGTTGCCACTACCCCTTAACCTTTGTACTACAGAATATGTTTACTTTCTCATGATAGCAAAAAAATCATCAATATGAGCATCTGCAAACATGCCTGAGGCACTACAGTACCGGGGTAATCGTACCAGCGCCCTGAAAATGTTATTATATTGCACTCTGAGTGCGTTATAAGTTCTCTGAGTAAACTTGACCCATAGACCACTCGTGTAAAAGCTTTGACAATATGCTTTAAACAACGTAAGCTTAACATTTAATGTACAGCGAGCGCATCTATGAGCCAGCATGTTCTCACGAGTTGACAGTGCCCTCCTTTCCCTCTCTATATCCTGATCATCAGTCAAAGTGTCAGTCACAACATGTCCAAGATACTTGAACTGATCAACACGATTCAACTGTACCTTATTTAAAAAGACGGGAGGGATATTTACAGGTTTCTTATTTTTACCTATAAAAACCATTAATTTAGTATTTTGGTCATTGTACTTTAAACCGTGCTGGTTAGCATAAGCTTCACACATTTGCAAAAGTTTTCTCAAGCCATTGACTGAAGGGCTCAGCAGCACCATATCGTCCGCATAGCTCAAGTTGTTAACACAAACTATGCGGCAGCCAACATTCATGCTGCTCAGCCCCTCAATCAATTTATTTACAAATAAGTTAAATAGCCTTGGAGAGCTGAGTCCACCTTGACGAACACCGGAACTCAGCTTATACTCATCTGAATACTTATCAGCCCATTTTACAACATTTGTCTGATTATTATACTAATAAGAAAAAAATTCTATAATTTCTGGGGAAACACCTTCTTCTTTCAACTTATTCCACAAGTGGCCATAAGAAACAAGATCGAACGCCTTGGACATATCAAGGAAACATGCATAAATTGGCGTTTTCCTAGTTATGTAGTAACTTACAGTATGCTTCAGTGTTAAGATTGCACTTTCTGTTGACAGACCTGCCTGAAAACCAAATTGAGCATCATGTATTTTGATACATTGGCCAAGGCGCTCGTCTAGTACTTTATCCAGCACTTTTGCAGTGATGGTGGCTAAGGATATAATTCGATTTGTCTCCTATGTCACCTGTGGAGTTCTTTACTAGGGGGATTACAATGGTTTTAATCATATCAGATGGCAGATATGAATGTCTGATGCAAAAAGTGTACAGCATCGACAACAGTCTACTAAGGTGTGGGCCAGCGTGCTTAAAATGCTCTACACTAAGCCCATCGTGGCCTGGTGATTTTCCTCGTGACATTTGTGAAATTACCTGGCCAACCTCTTTACTAGATATTCTTGTTGTTTGAGTAATATTACAGTGATTAGTAGGGGTGAATTGACATGGTGGCAGGACTGATTTTACTTGAAAATAATTTTTAAAGATGTTAGATATTTCTTTAGGATCACTAGTACCCTCCACACATGCCGGCATTGTTTTCTTATTACATAGTTTCTTAGTGCATAACCAAAATTTGTTAAATTGTTTGGTAGAGTGCTGTTCGGCAATTCTATCCATTTTAATTTGTTCCTGGTTTGTTTAGCAAAATTTTAATCTCGACTTAAAGATTTTCTTACTTAAAACCATCTTATCATAAATTGGTCCACATGAAGGTTTCCCATTTAACACATACATCTGATAATCTAATTTAGCCTGTTTGTGCGATTCTGCTACATATTTACTCCAGCCTAATATATGTTTACAATATGAATTTTTAACTGACCCTATTATTATAGCTATAAATATTCTCAGGATATGATGTCAATAGTAGACTAATTAAACATAAAAAATCTAAGCTCTGATACTTTAGATTTTATTGATATCTAAAATACGCCGATTTCATCACTGACACACGTTCATACACTGTCACACTGATGATTATTAAAATGTTTGGCTACTTCCTGAAGTACTAGAAAGACGTGGTATGTGATCTAAGTTTAGTATACAACCAACAACAAAAATTCATAAACTTGTAACTTTCGCCCCCCATCCCCTAAAATGGGGGATGGAGGTTTATATAAGACTTTCACCAATTTTATGAATTAGGACATAAGAGTTCATTTACACGGGACTGTAAACAGTATCTAAAATACCAATTAATAAGCACTTACAAAACCAACGTACAAAAAGAACTGAAATCCCACCATAAACATTTCTTGTAAAGGCCGGCAACGCACCTGCAGCTCTTCTGATGTTGCGAGTGTCCATGGGCGACGGTAGTTGCTTTCCATCAGGTGACCCGTTTGCTCGTTTGCCCCCTTATTTCATTTAAAAACATGTAGCCGAGACGACCACATAAGTTATAAGATAACTTATACCCCGTGAAAGAGATATGAAATCTCATATAAATCTAAGCCAAGCTTCTGCAAATGAAACAATGGCAAAGACCCATAAAATGTTTGATTAAGCAGGTACAACACTACTATCAAAAACTCAGAAAAGCTACATGGCAAGCGACAATTTATTATAAAAATAAATACAAGCACAATCCCGGAGACAGCAAGCGTTCGTGTTATGTTACAGTGGCCACAGAGAAACAAAAACAAAATAAGAGAATGTCCTCAATCGTGCGTGCCGGAGAACAGGGCTTAGGGCTACCGACTTCACAAAATTCTAGTCTTTTATGAATTTATGTGTCAATTAAACTTTTTAAACACCGTATTACAAACAAAACACAAAATTGAATAACTTATGGCTGGCTTACACGTATTAAGTAGGTAAGTAGTTAACTAAATTTTAAGTTACTTATTGCATGTAAACACAAAATTTAGTAGTAAGTAGCAAGTTAAAATTTAGTTAATGGCTGGTTTACACGTATTAAGTAGATAAGTAGTTAACTAAATTTTAACTTAATTTTAAGTTACTTATTGCATGTAAACACAAAATTTAGTAGCAAGTAGTAAGTTAAAATTTAGTTAAGTACTAAACAAGGAAATTAGAATTTTGACTATTTTCTGTAAGGTTGGCAGGCGGCGCTTGTCACTTGACACATTTCCGGCAGGCACTTCAAATTAAGTTAAAATTTAGTTACTACTTATCTACTTAATACGTGTAAACCAGCCCTAAGACGTGTCTGTGAAGCTAATATAAGGGGCTCTTTCAATCAAACTGCACTAAACTAACTGGATTGACTTCGTATTAGGTACATACTAATAAAAGGTTGAAACATTACAAAACAATTAACGTAGGTAAAAATCTTAAACAAAGAATATTTAAAAATGAATATATGTATGTATTTTCCTTGTAATCATGCAAACGAAGAAAATCTATACACTTCATAAAGAACACTGCAGGTTACAACCCTACCCTTTTTCTTAACCCGTTGCGTGGCTGAACGCTGGTGGGGGAGGGGCAGGAAGCCGCAGGACATCCGACACGTACAGGAAGCGAAACCAGTTTCAGAGCCTTTGTCCCTCAACCTCCCGCCACCTCCCGCGCCTCCCAGTCAGACCACATTCCTATACGAACCCCGTGCGCTCGCGCATCCACTGATCATTAAAAATAAAACACCAACATGGTTACATCATGATACTTATTTAAGAGGGCTTTTGATTTTCAATTTAAGAAATAATTAGGTAACAGGTATAAAAAACGAGTGTAGACCGAAATCTATTTTAAACTAAACAAATATGACGAGCTGTGTTAACAGCAATTCACACTTCAAGATATGTATTATTCAAATACAGTGATATCATTAGAGTATCCATAAGATACAGAATGTCTACCGTACCTACTCTGTAGGTACATCATGGTATAATTTATTCCGGCTTCGAGACTAAAAATAAAGCAGATTACGTGGTCAAGTACATGATTAGCTCTGTCGGCGTCTGAGCATTGGAGAAAAACATCGAAAACCAAAATAACCGCTGAATATTTCCGTCTCGAGTACGGCTCGACTTGTGGAAATAATATGATGTCTAAAGACGGTCGGCGCGCGCGCCACTTCCGGAATGTGAGTAAACATGGCCGCCAACAAACATGGCGTAGTTTCCGGCCAGCGCAGCGACTACGCTCGACGCTGATTCACCTGCGATGGCGGTTGATTCTAGCTTGCTCATATTAAGTCATAACATTTCTGTGCTCTGATTCAGATTTATGCAATAATACGAGTATATGTACTCCTCATCTTATAATGTTTCTTAAGTCTAAACTATTCTTCGTCTGGCCTATATTTTACTAGCTCTTTCATAAAACACAATCCAAGTAAGTGATAATATTTTACTTTTTAGGGTGTTTATCTGATATTTTTTAGGGTTCCGTACCCAAAGGGTAAAAACGGACTCTATTTCTATAAGACTTCAATGTCTATCTTCTTTGTCTGTCCGTCTATCCGTTTGTCTTCAGGCTCTAACTCAAGAACGGCAATAGCTAGGAAGTTGAAATATAGATTATGTATTTCTGTTGGCGATATAACAGCAAATACTAAAAATAATAATAATATTATAACAAACATTATTTTTTGCCATTTTGCGCTCGATTTCAATGATGGCAAAAGGTAGGCAACTAAAATGTTCACAAAATACTCAATTGTAATTTTTATCATCAATTAAAATTAAATAAAATACATTTTAAAGGGGGGCTGCCATACAAAAAAGTAAAAACACATTTTTTGCCCATTTTTCGGACGGAACTTGAACTCGCGCACGATGGCGTGAGTTGAACTTGCACTTCGCCGATTTTTTAAATTACTGTTACACTATTTAATTTTTAATTGTTTGGGCAAATGTATGACCTTAATTGGGCATTTCTCATAGAAGTAAACTATTAACTATCAAGTAGGTAAGTGGTAGAGACTACAAAGTACAAGTACTTACAATTTAATAATAATAAGTATAGTAAAGATAGTAGAATTATAGCTATATTATGGTATTACTTAATTTGTACGAGTATAATATTAAGAATCGACATACATTATTTTGCGGGTTTATGGGGAGAAATAAACGGTGTAATAAAACGTAATAATTTAATAGTGTAAACCAATGATGTCCTTTTTTTAATAATAATAATAATCATTTATTTCAAGTATCAAGACTCATATGTACGTACAGATCAAATTACATTAATAAAAGTCACATTTGAAGAAAAAACACACAATACTTACATAATATTATAACAATTGTTATTTTAGCCTGTATTCTGCATGCATGCGACAGCAGTGACTGATATACAGGTTATCAGGGCGTTCACAGAGCGCGGCCAGCATGCCGTTGGAGCTCCCCCGCATGCGCTGCACCAGCGACGATGTTCGCCTACGCATTGTGGCAAATAAAACAGTCCACTCGTGCGCACGCGAAAATCGCCGAAGCGCTGCACCAGCGGGGGAGCCCCACCAGCATCCTGAACGCGTTATTATATTGGACGCAAAGGGCGCTGTAGGCCCTTTGCGTATATGCTGCCCAGAGGCTGCAAGTGTAGGAGGACGTACAAAAAGCCCTAAACAATATCATTTTTACTTCTAACGAGCATCTTGCAAACCTCCTGACAACCATATTTGCCCTAACCGACAGCGCCCTTCGCTCCCTTTCGATATCAGTGTCGTCCTTCAACGTGGACGTCACAATGTGTCCTAGGTATTTGAACTCCTCGACTCTAGCTAAAGGAACACCATTGAGTAAAAGAGTCGGCACCGTATCCACCTTTGTGGTTCCACTGTGAAAGACCATGTACTGACTCTTTTTACTATTGTATATCAGCCCATGCTCCGCTGCGTAACGCTCACAAATATCAAGCAGCTTTTTGAGACCACAGACTGAGGCACTCAGCAAGACCAGATCATCCGCATAGTTTATGTTATTGAAACATACTCCTCATGCTCAGCATGCAGCATATCGGTTGTTATATAGATATATAACAACCGATATGCTGCATGCTGAGCTCCTCAATCAGTACATTTACATAAAGGTTAAATAGAACAGGTGAGCTTAACCCGCCCTGTCTCCAGCTTGTAGGGATCTGACATCGCACCAGCCCATCTAACAATATTTATTTGATTGTCATACTAATATTTTAAAGTATTAACTAATTCATGAGGTATACGCGACTTCCTCATCTTCTTCCAAAGAATGTCATATGAGACCAGGTCAGATGCTATCGAGAGGTCGAGGAAGCAGGCGTAGACGGGCATTTTTCTTGTATTATAATACTTGACAGCACTCTTAAGACACACTATTGCGGATTCAGTTGAAAGGCCAGAACGAAAGCCGAACTGCGCATCATGACATCTGATATATCTGTTTAAATGTGTATGAAGAATGCTGTCGAATACTTTTGCAATAATAGTTGCCAGCGAGATGGGCCTGTAATTAGAAATGTCTAACAGGCTTTTCGTTTTATTTTTCGTGACTGGAACTACAACAGTTTTCATCATGTCGTGAGGTAAGTAAGAATGTGATATACAGAGACTATACAGCACGGCCAACACTCGCGAGTCGCGATATATGAGGGCCAGCATATTTTAGGTGTTCTATGCTTAATCCATCGTGTCCGGGTGTTTTTCCCTTGGATATCGATTTGATTGCCCTCACTACATCAGAAGCCCTAACCCTAATATACATACTATCATCTCTGCATACCTCATCCGTCACCTGCGACACCGACGGTCCCAGGGGCGATTTTACAACAAACAAATTTTTAAACCTGTCAGCTATCTCCTTCTGGTCACGCGTACCATCCACAGACACCGGAAGACCAGGGCGGCTTCTCAGACGATTAGTACATTTCCAGATCCAGATCTGAATACATTTTATCAATTGTAGGCAAATGACTGGCATTTTTACATTTATAATCAGCACACGTCATACAAACCTCTGGAAAATCTATGTGTCGTAACTCGTAAGCGCTTTTGACACTCATATTTATATGACAAAATTTGGTCATAAGACCTTTCACCCCATACTATTTTAATAATATTATATCATAGAGTGTAAACTAGGTGTAAACTAACTAAATTATGACAGAAGCAACGAGAATTTTTTTTATTGTATAGGTAAGGTTTATTTCTTTGAGACAAAACTCCTCCAGTTTTGTCTCACAGAAATATGGCTTAGCCAAAATAACTGCAACTATTTGAAGGGTCACACACATAATAATTATTCACACCCTAAATAACTACCACTTAGGTCTGTTACACCCTTTGTGGTCTAGATACCTTAAACGTGCCAAATATAATAAAATAATAATATATGGTTAAAATATATTAAAGATATACACTCGAAAAACTTAACTAGTGTAGGTAGTGGAGTAAAAAAATCGCCAGATCAATTACAGATCTCCAGCAACAAAAATTTCAATGCAAGTAACATTTAAAAACAAAACTATAAAATACAGATAAGCTTGTGCTTCTAGATTAATTCATTATAGAGGCGAACCGCGAAGGTAAACGAACAAGGTTGTCGCACTGGTGGCCGTGGCAGTGAACTTGCTTTCTTTACCCCGACTCGCGACTAGCGATACATCGCGTCGTATCTACGAGGTAAAACACTAAACTATGACATAATCACGAAAAAACCACGCATTGTTAAATCTCACCACGGTCCACGCGTAATGATAAGGATCACTCGTTAGTCGTTCCGTAACAAATTGATAATCTTCTCAGCTTAGTTAAATATTAGCTTATCAAACACAAATATAACGAATTGCGACATGTGATGATTTAGTTACCTATCCTCACGCGACTTTTTATAATTTTTTTTTCGCCAAACATTAATGGGGTAAGCTATGTGCATCGAACGATTAAAAAGTACTCAATTTGTTAGATTCTCGGAACGGGGCGGCATGCTTTGACGCACCTCTAATAGCGCAAGTCGGGCTTAATCGTTGTCCGCAATCCCACTTCCGCGTAGCTCATCCCGCTGCGCGACCCAGCCTCGGAGGCCTCCCGTTATCATCGAGCCCGTTACGTGACGCGCCTGACCCGGATCCGATGTGCTGCCGCGACCAACCACTGGCGACAGTCGACACGCATAGAAAACGTACCAATTCACATTCTCTTAACACACATATGAAAGAAAAAGACGAGGACTTATCTCCATCTAGGGCTTTAGTATTTTAAGTACATAATATTTATACTCACAACGTGTGTACACTTCAAATTTTTTCAATATATACCTTAATTTAAAATTTGTTTTCCGCGTCTGCTCTTTTTTGGAAAGCTTGATCATTTTATACTTGAAACAAGAACGTATAAGTTCCTGTATATTAATATAGCTCTCTATTATGTAGGTAATTCTAGTGTTATCGAATATTAGAAGTTGATGTCGTATGAGAGCTAACAATTAACATAAAATTTGGAAAGCTGGCTTAAAGGACTCATTCTTATGCCTGACCGCAATGATTAATCCCACCAAAAACATTTGATGTAAAAGTAACCTCGACGACCACAAAAGGTTTGCCCTGTGAAAAAGACATCAGATCTAATATGTATAGAGCCAAGCTTCTGAATCGATGCGGCCTAACTCTATCGACCCTTACTCCAACAAATTCTACAGATCAGTAAGTATGTATGTGTTTTGTTACTTACTTCAGATCAGAAACTAAATATTCGCCACATGTCCACATAATATACGAAATAGCGAAGCCATACATACTTACTGATCTGTAGAATTTGTTGAAGTTAGAGTCGATAGAGTTAGGCCGCGTCGATTTCATTCGTCATTCGGGGGATGGGGGATGAAAATTATAAGTTAATGATTTTTTTTTGTTGGTTGTATACTAAACTTAGATTACATACCAAATTTCAGCTTTCAAGCAATTCAGGAAGTAGCCAAACATTTTGATGATCATCAGTGTATCAGTGACGAAATCGATGTATTTTAGATATCAATAAAATCTTAAGTATAAGAGCTATTCAAATAATAGGGTATTCTAAAGTTAACTGTTTCAAAATAAAAGTGATAACTGTTAAGGCACAGTTAGCATGGGATATCAGTCGTCATGTTAGTAAAAAATATAGAAAAGAAAATATCGTACATTTAAGTCTCAGATGTCCTTTCGTAATAGAGACATGTTATAAGATATGGAAATTATATCATAATGATATGTATTAGCTCATAAAAATGTCAAATGCGGCTAAAACTCTTCCTCATAAGAGACAAAGGACGCTTATGTACTTAACTTATCTACATAGTAGGAAAACAAAAAGCAGTTATCTAAGAACGAGGAAAATAAGTCGGAAAATATAGTCCACAATCTCGTTAATAAGTGTACTTCAAGCAGTCATGTACCGAGAACGCCCAGTAGAGCAAGCAGCATTTTAATGTAATTAAAAGCACAAGTAGAGTGCAAGAGGGACCGCTACGGCCATCGCGGTGACACTTATTAGACAAGCTAAAAACAGGATCGCATTCCGCGAACCGTCGCGCCAGTTGCACAAGTCAGACCCCACCTTGTCTAGGTAAATAGCACATCAATTATTACTTTTAAGTAATAAGAAATTCTTTACTTTCGAGTAAACCTTTAGAAGACAACAGTAGATCCGTAAATTTCTTCGATGAGTTCCTGTTTTCGCCTATAAAACAAATATAATATAGGCATCAGATAATGTAGTAGCTACTAACTACTTTTTAAAACGTACAGTGGTCAGTGTGCAATGTATAATACGTAGGTAGATAAAATATAGAGAAGGAACGAAACAAGATAATATAATAAATTAGTAATTAAGTGAACTAATGACGTAATGTTACAAGTTGATTGTTAAAATGCGACATCTTTATCAACATTATATAATAATAATATGTATACTGTATAGTGTATACATACTTGATACAACGGTTTATTATTTATAATAATTATAAACTAAGGAACGTCATAATATTATTATAGTAACGTGACACATGTTTAGTTCATTCTATTTAAAATCATAGGAAATTGTCGCTTCGCCAGTCTGCGCGTGTTTGAGCGCCGTCGCGCCAGGAAGTACGCCCACACTTTAATATCACCATTCCACAATTCAGATCATTATTTGGCAGACCTATCGGTACTGTGTCTAGTGGACATAAAACACGATGATCTCATTTCGTCCGTTCTATAGTAATATCTTATCGTTGTTGTTATGATAAACACATAAAATACTAACTGTCCCGGCAAACGTTTCTTTGCCATAATATTATAAAGTAGGTATATCGCCCGTATTATTTTATTGTAGTGACTAAATAAACTTATGTCACCATGGCAACGTCCATCGCTATCATGGTCGTCGTTTTTCTCGAGTTGTAATAATTTACTGTTATTTATTCTACAAATGCACTTATCAATATAATAAGTGCCGAGTAGCCGATTCTCAGACCCACTGAATATGCGTATAAAATTTGGTAAAAATCAGTAAAGCCGTTTCGGAGGAGTTCGTGGACTAACATTGTGACACGAGAATTTTATATATAAGAGATTATCCAATATCTTATTATATTTTAGTTTTTAGTTCAAATTTCAATCGTCCAAAGCTAGAATACCTAAACAGACCATATCAATTTCAATTTTTAACCCCCGATAAAAAAGAGGGGTGTTATAAGTTTGACGTGTCTGTCTGTCTGTCTGTCTGTTTGTCTGTGTGTGTATCTGTCCGTGGCATCGTAGCATCCAAACGGGTGGACCGATTTTGATCTAGTTTTTTTTTGTTTGAAAGCTGACTTGATCGAGAGTTCTTAGCTATAGTTCATTATCATCAGCCTGCTCAGTGCTGGGCAATCAGGGTTTATCTGGCTCATGTCCGTGGCATCGTAGCATCCAAACGGGTGGACCGATTTTGATCTAGTTTTTTTTTTGTTTTAAAGCTGACTTGATCGAGAGTGTTCTTAGCTATAGTTCATCATCAACAGCCTGCTCAGTGCTGGACAATCAGAGTTTATCTGGCTCATGTCCGTGGCATCGTAGCATCCAAACAGGTGGACCGATTTTGATCTAGTTTTTTTTGTTTTAAAGCTGATATGTTCGGGAGTGTTCTTAGCTATAGTTCATCATCATCAGCCTGCTCAGTGCTGGACAATCAGGGTTTATCTGGTTCATTAAAGGCCGTTAGCAACTTGTAGTCTTTTGATGGGTTTTATATTTCATTCTAGTTCGTGACATTTATGAATATACAATATAAGTATCCACATAATAATGAAAAGTTGGCCTGGTGCTGCACTATCACCTGGTAATCAATAGGATATCCAACTCCTCGCCAACTTAGAGTAGGTAGAGGTTTCGTGTTTGGGCTCATTTTAATTGCGACAACCAGTAAGAAGTAGACAAACAGTAAATATTTACACGCTGCTGCTGCAGCATAACCAGGATTCTATAGGAACCGAGCTTCGTATGAACCCAAAGTGGAGGTTTCATGTTTGGGCTCATATTAACAGCCTCATCGAAAGGGACATACATAGGGTAATCATGAGAATACTTATGATTCTGTTGATAGGAATTATTCTGCACTATAACCAACACAAGTTTAAAAAGTATGAAATAAAATTAAATTAAGAAATTTAAAAAACCCCCGCCAAACAACTTTAAAAAGTAATGAAATAATATTTACTGCCTTTATAATTCCTAACTTGTGTAAAGTAATATTTTAGTCCATTATTGTTGTCAAGGTGTGTTGGGGGACCGCTAATGTAGATGTTTGATTTCATTTCACAATCAATTCATAGCAAACAATCGAAAAAGTCAGCGACTTGGTGGCTGTATGTTGTAGTTTACTTGGCGGTCTCCCGACACACCGTGACAACAATTATGGACTAAAATATTACTTTACACAAGTTAGGAATTATAAAGGCAGTAAATATTATTTCATTCCTTTTTAAAGTTGTTTGGCGGGGGTTTTTTAAATTTCTTAATTTATCAGGGATGCATATTATCTCTTTTGGTTGGATTTTATTTTGCTATATTATGTACTTAAGTCAGAAATAAAAATATAGCAGACTTTTCGCAACAGGAAAAACCAAAACAGAAGAAATATACAAACATGAGATAAGTATCTTTAAAATATCTCAACCCAAGATGACTTTTTAGTTTATACCTAACCACAATCATTTTAGGACGTTCAAACTTTGAGTTTTAAACATACGAAACAGGTAACCATGGGATGTCCCTCGAAGGTAATCGATAAACTCTGTGATTCAAAAACAGTCCATAAAATGAACAATTGCAGGGAGTCAATTTTATCAGACAGCGTGGAGCAAAGAAACGACTATTCAAAGAATGGTAACGTGACAATGACTTCGGTCAGTCAGAAAAATTATTAATTGGCTGCAGACTCAACAAAGAAGCGGAAATATAAAACTGCTACGAAGGATCCCCGCGGCGTGAGGCGCTTTACCTGACTCTTGCCCTGCCTTTGTGTTCTAATTCAAAAGAAGGTATTTGCTTTGAAGATCCTGTGGGAAATTGCACAACAACTATATAGCCTCCATGGATCTATAAACCGTAATTTTATAGGAAGCTAGTAATCTCATGGTTTCTAACGAAACTACAGCATCTAATATAATTTAAAGGATTAAAACACGGAATATATAACACTACTATTCCGTGGATTAAAAGGTAGTTTAAAAGGTTGTGTTACATAACATACCTCGACACCTCAAAAGCATGTGTATTATACGTACGGTATACTTTTTTTGAAAGGATTTTTAAGTTTTAATCATTTCATTCTCATAATATGTATTACGATAGAAAAATTAGGAAAAAATAAACTTCAAAACCTTTAGAGAAACATAAAATATCTTTTTTAAGCGTGAAGATTCTAGCTTAAGCAGTAATAGGTCGGATCGATCGCAAAATACCATTGTTTGATAGAAAACCTATGTCAAAGAGCGTTTGCGTTTTTATTTTTACCGAACCGAACTACGTGTGGTAGCAGCCCAAGTGGAGTTGAGCTGTGAGCATATTAGGAGCATTGCACCAGTCACCACTCACCACCCATAATTTTATAGGCAATCATCAGTTTGCTTTATTAGTCCATAGAGAAAGTAAAATTTTAATCAGTCTTCAGTTTGATCCTTAAAAATTGTAGAATTATGTAAGAAAAACATTAATACTTTCAATAATATTAAATTGTCGTACACATATGTAAGTAAAATCATATTGATATTTTTTTACATCTAATAATAATAAAAATATTGTTCTTGTTACATTAATGTAGAAATTCACACCTCAGTTCTCTCGTCTTAGCCCAATGTAGAGTGGATGTCCGGATTCGTCGAATTTTATTGTCCACTAGCCGCTCTATATCTCACAGATGAGTGTCAAACAAATCTGAACATTTCTAAGAAGGGTCTACGCGGCGCTTTAGACCCTTAATTTTTTTGTACATTTAAAGATAATAAATGATGCGCGTAAAAAAGAATCCGACCTGTTCACGAGATAACGATCGGGAATGATTTTTATGGTAATGTTCACCGGAATTATAATGATCTGGAATCCTTTGGGACGATATGAAGCGAGCAGACAATACGTCGCGTCGGCGAACGTTCTAAAGATAAAATCGTGTTTATTTTTTATAATATTACGATGAGGTTAGAAAAATTACGGACTGCTTTACATTATAAATAAGTAAACATTATGAATGAAGAAAATAATAATATAAAGAGCAGTAACAAAAATAGAATACACGCCTGCTGGTCATGAATTTAAAATATAGGATTTAGATTTTTAATAAAGAATTAATACAATTTGCACATTGCACATCACGCTTATGTTCGAACTTAGATTTGTTTACATAACTAGCGCCGGCGCAAAGACACTATACAATGATGTTAAGGGCCACAGCTCACAAGAAAGCAATAGTACTTTTAAGAATTTTAACAAATAAAGAAATACAAAGCACAAGCAATGGTATTTAACGTCCTTTTGTAGGTTTTCAATTATTATTTAGTAAGAATTCGAATTTAAGTATTCCCTGAACCGCTAATCCATAACTTGATCAATATTAAGTACATAGATATTTTAAAACATGATAGCAAAATAAATCATCCTGATCAATTCGTAATTTCGTAGTAACGCCACGTTTTGTAACTTAGCATTTTAAGATAATACTAGAACTCTACAATGAATAGGTATCATCTATTAGACTAATTTAATAAAATATAATAATTATACTTAACATCTACAATTCTACATGATACAACCTAAGCAGTAGTAGGTAGTGTTATTAACAAATAAACATTTAGTTGAATTTTAAGAAGGTGATAATTATTGAACGAAAACAGTCTTCACCACCACCTAATTCTGGTAATTTCTGAAATATTCTTGCAAGTATGAAAGTAACCATAGCAAAACTATATTTTGTCTTTTATGTTATGTATATATCATTGGTATACGAACACGAAAAAAATACGATAGATCAGGCACAACCAAACTTCGAAAGCTTTTACAGACCACTGTTTACCACTTCGTTTTCCATTCAATCTATTGTTACGAAGTGGAGAAGTTCTCTTCACTGAGGATATTATGTTTTCTTTTGTGCGAAAGTTAATATTTTATCCCAACGAAATGCGTTTCTTTTGTGCGCCGTTAACGTTACCTGGGCTCCATAGAATAATGTGTGCGGATTGCACACTTATTATATAAGAATTTTTAATCAATAGCGGAACTATTCATACCAAGAACACGTAATACTAAGTAAGCATGGATATTTTATAAGTGGGTTGGGTGTTGTAATTGATCTGGAAAGAAAGAGCGCGCCCTCAACGGCTATAAAATAGAACCTTACCTACTGTAAATCGTGCGCTCAACCAAATAATATATTATATTATCATATGTATTATCAGAGAAGTTGATTACTAGATTTACTAGGCAGCGTAGTTTGAACCCAGCCGACAGATCACAATAATTTAGATTGAATTGACATGATACGACCAAATGACTTTGGTCTGTCAACTGCCTAGGAATCAATTTCCACAATGAAACATGATACAACTGCTGCTCAGTGCTATTTTTATTGATCGGATAATGGATATTAAATCAGACCTACCGGGTGAAATTTTTAAAAGGGCATGGTAGAAAAAATCTGAAACTAAAGGAGATAGCGAAAAATACCTAAAGAAGTTGCAAGCCCGATTCCGATACAAACTAAATCTGCATAATATTATTTTTAATAATAATCGTGCACGAAGGGTTCCGTACCATTATAGACAAAAGAGGCCAAGAATTGTGTTTCTTGTAAAATTAAAATTTTATTTTTTTAAATTTTATGATTATTTGGAGTAAACATACAATTGAGGATTTTGTGAAAATTTCAAGGGCCTACCTGTTGCCATTATTGATGCCAAGCAAAAATTGCCGAAAAATCACGTTTGTTGTATCCTTAAATATTTAATCTATTATGTTTTTAGTACTTATTTGTTGTTATAGCGCGCGGCAAAAAAAAATACATAATCTGTGAAAATTTCAACTCTCTAGCTATTACCGTTCTTGAGTTACAGCCTGGAGACAGACAGACGGACAGCCATCGAAGTCTTAGTAAAAGGGGCCCGTTTTTACCCTTTGCGGGCGGAACCCTAAAAACTATTTATAATTATTAAAGCTGGGACCGAATTCGCAAGGTTTCAGTTACCAATTTTATAGTGGAGCCAAATTGGTGTTCGAAGTATATTAGTGATCGAAGGTTCGAATATAATTATTATTGCTATAGGCAATTACGTTAAACGCGACAAGACGCTGTAATGACTTACCAATGGATGGATGGAACTTGTCGCGTAGTTGACCTTGAAAAACGCTAGAACGTTTTCCTACTTTACTTCCTGCTTGATCTTGGCATATCTTAAGAACCGATCGTAACAATAAGCTGTGTTTTATGCTACAACATTTTTTTACTGATTTAAATTATTTTTTGTAATTTTAACTCACTTGAATTTAAGTTAAGTACTTGTCAAGCAATTATAAAACACTAAATGACGCCCGCGAACCCGTTGCGCCAAAATTCGTTTATCATGCGGGATTTCGGGAACCGCATATTTTTTCCAGATAAAAAGTATCCTATGCCCTTTTCTGGTAGTCAAAGTATCTCCATACCAAATTTAAGCAAAAACGGATAGACACTTTCACATTTATAATAAAAGTATGGATCTCTTAACATTTAACACTTCAATAATTTCAGTATTGTTGTCAAATTCTCGAAAAACACTTAAATTATTAAAAGCAATATCATTAGTAAGTGTATCTTTCGGCATGTAAAGGAAAAATCTCATTTTATCTAGAATTAACAAAGAGCGACATCGTGAATACATGTCACATCACCCGTGAAACCCCGGCTTTGTCCAGAGTGTGAAAGGGTTCACTCATTAGGAAGATTGCGAGGGCTCAGAGCTACGCCACATTGTCTATAGTGTGTTGCCGTTGATACATTGTTCCTGTTAGCTGCCTCGGTGTCACCACCACGCATTATAAATACTGCCTTCTCAGGAAGTATATTTGCATCAACCAAATGAGTTTTTCTGCAATAACTACTCAAAAAAGCAACAAGCTTTTACCTAAGTACAATATGTGGTATTATTATTATACACTTCAAATAAATATAAGGTTCTCTCATTACAAATTTATATTACATTTATTCGTTTTAATATTACATAAAGTTGTAGCCATATTATGGAAATTTAGAAATAGCGATAATTTTTTTTTTACGTTATGAGTAATTTATGACCATCACTTGTAATTCTATTACAAAATAAATTAGTAGATAAAACTTATTAGTACATTAACACTTGTTTCTTATTAAATTATGAATTTAGATACCAATAAATTACATTAAAGTATATTTACCTAATCAGTTACATAAGCCCTACAAGTGCATTGCTCTTTCCCCAGTTATGTACAATACGCAATTACAGTAATTGCATTATTTCACTGACGTCAGTACCTAACTGACAACAGTGTTAGTCTTTGATAGGAGAATAAACCTTGAATTTAGAATTTACTTATTTCGACTTAATATTTTAATTTATATTTTAAGGCGTCATCAAAAACCGGACGTAGATTTTTTTATACAAGACCTAATTGGTTTCCTAGTTACTAAACATCTGATGTGGTATTTATGTTAACTTGACAAAGGAAAAAATATTTTTCTATTTTGGAACATATTATAGCCGAATTAGCGACTTTTTCAACAAAAGTAGTGGTAAAGGTTTATAAACCTACCCCAACTTTTTGGTGGTGACTGGTGACATGGTTTGGGTGAGAAAAATCTCCTCGTACTACTTCCACCCCAGGAAAATCCCCCCGTTTAGGAGAAATTCGCATTTGAAATTTTCGTAATCTTGAGATAAGGATCATTAAGGTCATCTGTTTTCTGGTAGGGGTTTTAGGGTAGGTTAATAAGGCATATATAAATCTATAAGAAATAAATAAACTTTACGTAAATGACACGTAATCTTGGTACAAGTAACGTAAATTGTTATTTACAAATTTTCTTCGATTGTAGTCAGTGAAATTGTTATAACTTGTAAGTTACTCACTAGGTCACACTATAGAGTAGCTAATGGGTGCGCCGTGCGACCATCAAACGTTTTCGTAACAACAAAAAAATATTTTTACCAACACAAGCTATTTCGTATATATTATGTATTTTTACATATTTTTAATGTTTTTACAAGAATTTAGCCATTTGGAGATCGGCCTATCGATCTGATTCGGTATTTAATTAAAATTAATGTTATGGCCGATTTAAACAATTGGAACACAGTTTACTAGAATACACTGAATTTAAGTGCATTCCAGTGCCCGTTTACATAATGGGGATTGTCAATTTTTTTTAAATTTTGCTCATTACAAAAACATTTCGAGGAATAAGGTCAGTGATCGTATTTCTGTATATAAACGAAAAAAATACCCATCAGTTACTTATATTTCTGAACAAATATGTTTAACCTTAGTTTGACCTTCAATGGCGTTAAATTAGCAATAAATTCGACCAACATTACGTTTCGAACTTTTGGTAAGCTTCTCGTATCAGCTTTCACATAATGAGAACTTGCATTTGACGAACCAGCCATTATAAATAAGATTGAAAGGAAAAAAAAACATACTACAGAGGTCAATTGGCCGCCGATGATGACGTCAGAGCGAAACTTAAAAAAATTATTTTGAAAAAACTAGCCAATGAATTTCAAAATTATTTAATTTATATTCTTAAAATACCCTATTTTAACGAAAAAATATATAAAAAGTACATGTCATTTTTTTTGGACAATGCCCATTCCAGAAGCAACCCAGCGCTAACTTGGATCATTGGATTGGAACAATGTTAACCCGCTATGATCATTATAATATTATGATATCTTTTTGGTAACTTGAACCAAGTTGCCAAAAATGAAAATGAAAATAAAAATGAAATAAAAATATACTTTATTGTGCACAATCAAATTACATAGACAAAGTTTAAAATATATTAATTATAAAATAAAAAGAAAGCACACAAAGGCGGCCTTATTACTAAGCAGCAATATCTTCCAGGCAACCATTGAACCCCGTAAGCGCCCACCTTCGAACGCGTTCCTCCGAATCGGAAAAATCGATGTGCCAATTGGATCGGTGATGAAATACCTGGGTCTCGTCCTTGACTCAAGGTGGACATTTACCGAACATTTCCGCCGATTGGCACCAAGACTTAAAAAGACGGCAATGGCCCTGGGGCGTCTGCTGCCCAATACGGCAGGTCCGGGGTCCTTATGCAGGAGGCTCTATACAGGTGTCCTCCAGTCAATGGCCCTGTATGGAGCCCCGGTGTGGGCAGAGCACTTAAGCGCCCAAAATAAAGGAAGACCGCAACGTGCTATTTTATTTTATTTTATTTATTTTATTTTATGATATTCGGAAAACTTACGGCTAAACATAAGATCAAGTACAAATGATACAAACAAGAAGGCCAATTACAAGTTTTCACATGTAAACAAGATAAGAACAAACTTAGACACAAACATGGAGTCAGTGGTTAACAACAATAAATTAATATAAACTATGGTAAAAACAGTACATTGCAACACAAATGAGATACAATACAGATTAAGATGCAAAGAATTTTTTTACAAGACAGTTCTTCATTTTTGAAACGCTGGTATTGAACAAATCTAGGTTCTCGTCAAATGCGATCTTATTGAAATTTTTGCTAGCTCGTATAATAAAACTGTTTTGCCTATATGTGCTATTGACACATGGGATATGGAGCAGCTTGGGCCTACGCATTCGAACAGGACATGTTACGAAACCTAGCTCGCCAAGTAATTCTGGGCAGTCAACCGTGCTGTTGGCTATCTTAAAGAGAAATGCTAAATCTGCAATGCTCCGTCGTTCGTGTAGGGGTAAAATATGAAATTTTTTGCAACGAGCATAATATGAAGACAAATAATTACGTGACTTAAATTGTAGAAAATGTAGGAAACGCCTCTGGATGGATTCTATTCTATTGCTATAACAACTGTAACAGGGATTCCATACTTGGGAAGCGTATTCCAGATGGCTGCGGACAAAAGCACAGAAAAGGATTTTGAATGTCTTTATATTGTTAAATTCTTTAGAAAGTCTTAGTATAAAACCTAGTGCTTTGTTGGCCTTGTCAATTATACTATTTATGTGGGCGTCAAATAGTAGTTTTGAGTCGAAGATGACCCCTAAATCTCTAACCTTATCAATTCTATTAATTTCAATGTTGTGCAATTTGTAATTAAATAAAATGGGGTTGGGCTTACGGGTAAATGTACAAACATAGCACTTAGAGATGTTAAGTTGGAGTTTGTTTGTTATACAGTAATTTTGGAGATTAATAAGGTCTTGTTGTAAACGAGTACAACTTTCAAAATCAGTGATGGGTAATAATATTTTCATGTCATCTGCGTAGAGTAATATTTTAGCGTGATAAAAAATTAAATTTATGTCATTAATAAAGATGATAAATAATAATGGGCCAAGAAGGGAGCCTTGTGGTACACCAGAGGGTATAATCATTGGAGCAGATTTATAACCGTTTAAGACCACTGACTGTGAACGATTTTGAATGTAAGATACAAACCATCTAAATAAGTTACCTCTAATTCCGGCATTAAGGAGCTTACGTAATAGGATGATGTGATCAATACGATCGAACGCTTTGGTGTAATCAGTGTAGATTACGTCTACTTGGGAGGGCTCAGACATGGTACGGCTCAGGAACTCACTACACGTAATAAGATTCGAGACGGTTGATCTATTTTTGAGAAAGCCATGTTGGTTTTCATTCAAAGTGTGGGCGAGACCATGGTAGACCTGAGAATATACAACTTTTTCTAAGATCTTTGCGAACAAGCAAAGTTTAGAGATGGGCCTGTAGTTATCAATTTGATCTTTGGGCCCCTTTTTATGTATGGGTGTTATAAATGCCGTTTTCCAAATACATGGAACCACACCTTCTTTAAGGGAACGTTGGTACAGTAAGGTGAGAGGTAGAGTCAAGCTCTTAGCACATCGCACAACCAGTAGGGGTGGAATGCCATCTGGACCTTCAGATTTACTCAAGTCGAGTGACTTAAGAAGCTTGAATATTTCCGTACTGCAAACTTTGACTGAACTTACATCTGCGGCAGATTTACTCTCAATCTCAGTGAATTTAAGTTCATCTAAGTTACTCGAGGTAGATGAGCTTGGAAGAAAATTACTATAGAAAAAGTCATTGAACATGGAACATATAATTTCACCTTGGTCTGAAGACTTCTGCCCAAGCTTCATCACGGATGGATAAGAGTTGGTTTTTTGTTTGTTTTTTACAAAGGTCCAAAAAGCTTTAGGGGAATATCTTATGTTATTTTCGATTTGTCTTATATAATTATTGAACATTTCTTTTTCGAGAGACTTAGCACGATCGCGTAAGGTAATAAAATTATCATAGTCCGATAGATTGCCATATTTTTTATATTTGGAGTGGTATCTAAATTTTTGTTTTAACATTTTTATTAGAGAGGATTTATACCAGGGTGGGTACTTAGAAGTAGAGTTTACAATTTTAGTCGGTACGTAGGTATCACGCAGAGTATACAATCTGGAATAAAATAGCGAAAGGGCATCCTCAATGGTGCCTCTGATGATATCATTGTGCCAGTCAAAACCGTCAAGTTCATTTGATATTGCAGTAAAATCAGCCGAATTATACAAGAACTTGGTTCTTGTCCGAGTGTGTAAAGTGTGATACTCAAGAAAGCTTACTATGATACTAAGAGAGACGTGATGCGAATCTTCGGGGACGAGGGGGTCGAGACACCTATCGACAGTAATATTATTATTAGACAATATTAGGTCTAGTGACCTACCGTTTGCGTTTGTATGGCTGTTATACTGATATAAGTTGCATGTATTTAGGATGTCGATAAACTCCGATTGCACAGAACCTTGAATATTTGATGGGTAAAGAGAATAACCATCTTCCGACACAGCCCAAGTTATGTTGGGTAGATTAAAGTCCCCCAGTATCAGAAATGTATCAGTAATGTTATTTAATACTATTGTTCGAGACTGTATTCATCCATAGGTTTTTTTCGCCGCTGGCTCGGATCGGACTCGAAGACCAAGGCTACACCGGTAATCTTGCAGAGCGGGGGCGTAGTAAATAAAACACACGAGTCGAGGAGAACATTGCTCCCGAAATGCGCCTCGCTTACCTGGCTCGGGAGAATGCCGTATAGAGAGCCGCTCCGATTCGCAGTTTGAGACTGTTTTTTCTGTCTCACTTTTGCTATCGGAGACGGCTATCTTTCCCCCATTTTCCCCATTTTCCGTGAGCCAGGTAATTAAAACGCATTTCGGAAGATTCTTTATTCAATTTTCCACAATGTTTAGCTTAATCTAAGTATCACAACTTATATTTTACGAAATTACAGCTAAGAGAATCTAAAAGTTAACACAATTTACGTACATTTTCACACAACTTTTCTTTATATTTTCCAAACTATTTAGGCTACATTACTAATTTTTCCTGCATCTATTAGACAATTTATTAATCCATTAAATCAATCACATTTTACCTCTTAGGGAGCCACAGTTTTATCGTAATTCACTTTCTAAAGTCTATTTGTAAAAACACTGATTTGCACTGAGTCTATTTCTCACATATCACTTTAATTAGTTTATATGCACTCACTATACGTTTTTTGGGAGCGAGGCCGCTGTCCTCAACATCCTCCC
The DNA here is from genome assembly GCA_937595015.1 of Polyommatus icarus. Classification (NCBI taxonomy): domain Eukaryota; kingdom Metazoa; phylum Arthropoda; class Insecta; order Lepidoptera; family Lycaenidae; genus Polyommatus; species Polyommatus icarus. Next base: position 10,822,707 of record OW569326.1, read on the forward strand.
CCCGGCGCAGTAGCCAGGGTCTACGCAGCCTTCTCCGGTGACTGCGGGCTCGCTGGTCTCGCTGTCGGCTGCCTCGGTGTGCACGAGCTGGCTGAGCTCGTCGCGACTCGTTCCGGCGACTGCGGGCTGACTTGGCCCGCCGCTGACTGCCCGGCTGAGCACGAGCTGGTTAGGCCCGTCGCGACTCGTTCCGGCGACTGCGGGCTGACTCGGCCCGCCGATGACTGCCCCGCTGAGCACGGGCGGGCTGAGCCCGTCGCGACTCGTTCCGGCGACTGCGGGCTGACTTGGCCCGCTGGTGACTGCCCCGCTGAACACGGGCGGGCTGAGCCCGTCGCGACTCGTTCCGGCGACTGCGGGCTGACTAGGCCCGCTGGCTCTTCTCCTGGCCCGTCCGCTCCTCCGGCGGCGATTCTTCTATTACCGCCAGCTTTGATGTTGGCCGGCGGAACACTCCGCTGCGAGTACGCACGTCCGCGCAACGCACTCGTCCGTCCGGGCCCGGGTAGACACGGTGTACGACTCCGCGCGGCCATGTATTACGCGGCAGCGCGGGGTCCACGACGATCACTAAGTCCCCCGGGGCCAGGTTGCGGCCGCTCCTCGGGGCCCCGCAACGGGGCGTGAGCGTCGGCAGGTACTCTCTCACCCATCGCCTCCAGAACTCGTCCGCCAAGGCTTGTGCGACCCTCCACGTCTTCTTGTCGGCCTGCACGCACGGCCCGACGTATGGTTGTCCTGTGGATGACCCTATGAGGAAATGGTTAGGTGTGATCGCCTCTGGGTCGTCGGGGTCCACGGAAACGTGAACGAGCGGTCGAGCGTTCACGGAGTACTCCGCCTCGGTCATCAGGGTCTGGAGCACTTCTTCCTTCGGTGATTTCTCGTTCAGTGTGGCGAGTAGGGCGGTTTTCACTGACCTCACCAGTCTCTCCCAGGCGCCTCCTTGGCTCGGCGCCCCTGGCGGAGTGAACTTCCATTTCATGCGGTGTGTGAGGCCCAGCTCGGTCATAGCCGGCATCCACTCGGCGTACGCCTGTCGCAGCTCGACGTCTGCGCCTCTGAAGTTTGTCCCATTGTCACTGTACATGACCGCCGGCCATCCTCGCCGAGCGGCCATTCTTCTCATCGCCATCAATGCTGAATCGGTCGACAGCGAGGCCACCAGTTCCAGGTGAACCGCTCGCGTCGTCAAACATGTGAACAGCGCTCCCCATCTCTTCTCGTGACGTCGGCCGATGGTAACGATCATTGGGCCGAAACAATCGAGACCACAGTAGGAAAATGGTCTCTGGAACGCCCCCAGGCGCTCCGGTGGCAGGTCTCCAGGTTGCGGGATTCTTGGGCGCGCCCTTCTCATCCGACAGAAGGCGCAGTTGTGGATGATGCTCCTCACCGTCGGCCGTAGCTTCAGGATCCAGAATTTCTGTCGTAGATCGTTCACTACTCTCTCGCGGCTCCCGTGTCCGGCTCTGGCATGCTCCCTGGCCACCAGCAGTCTCGTGAACGGGTGTCTTCCGTCCAGGATAATTGGGTTCTTCATCTCGTTCGGCACCTGCGCTGCTCCGATCCTCCCGTCCAGAGTGAGCAGGCCGTCCCTGTACACCGGGTTGAGCCGGTACAAGGAGCTCCACCTTGGCGCCGTCCCTCCGTTTTTCATCTTCTCTATTTCCCGTGCGAAGCTATCGTGCTGTGATTTTCGGTACCATAACTTCTCCGCCTTCTCCAGGTGCCGCACGTCGAGGCTGGCCCGACGATCACGACACTTCTCGACGAATAGTAGAACCATCGCCGTACATCTCACGAGGCGCTCGTACTTTGAAAAGCGACTCACTTCTGGCAGACAGTCCATTTCGCTCGCCTCCGTGGTCTGGAAGGCGACGTGCTCCTCTCGCTCCTCGGCTTGAACGGGACTCTCCGCGGGCCACTCGTTCACAGGCCTGCGCAGGAAGTCTGGTCCATTGAACCACGGATCCTCTTCACTCTTCGTGACATAGCCCGTTCGGGTGGCCATGTCGGCGATATTATTTTTCGTGCTCACCCACCTCCACTGGTGCACGGAGGTCAGCTCGGCGATCTCTCCCAATCGGTGTGCGACGTATGGTGTGTATTTTCTGCTTCCGTTCTGTATCCACCACAGAACCACCTGAGCGTCGGTCCAGTAGAAAATCGTATCTGTCTTCCATCTGTGTTCAGCTGCGACGGCGTTCCCGAGCCTCGCCCCCACCAGAGCGGCTTGCAGCTCCAGTCGTGGTATCGTCTGTGTCTTCAGTGGCGCCACCTTAGCCTTGGCTGCGGCCAGCATCACTCGAATTTCTCCATCTTCTTGCTCCAGCCTCCAGTAGACGGCCGCCGCGTACGCGTCTTTGCTCGCGTCACAGAACACGTGCAGCTGCCGGTTTCTTGTGGGGCTCCCCCCGTTGTAGCTCCGGGGTAGCGCGAGGTGGCTGATGTGCTCCATGTCTCTCAGCCATCGAGTGAAGTCTTCGGCTGACTCCGCCGGCAGCGGCTCGTCCCAGTCCAGCTTCTGACGCCACAGACCTTGTAGGATGACTTTGGCGGTGATGGTGTAGCAGCTCAGTAGCCCCAACGGATCGTAGATGCTCATCACCGTGCTAAGGGCCTCTCTCTTGGTCGGTGCACGCTGCAGCTCTCGGACCTCTTCAGGGACTCTTGATAGAGACGTGTTAAATCTCAGCGTGTCCCCTCGAGAGTCCCACAGTATTCCCAGGGTCTTATGTTCGTCCTTGGTGATAGGCTGCGCCACATCATCAGCCAGGCGGTCCACTGGTAGCCCCTTCAGCGCTCGTCGATCGTTACTCGTCCATCCTCGCAAGTGGAATCCGCCCATCTTGTGCACCCGGTCCACTTGTTCCACGACCTGCTTGGCCTTCTCATGGTCTGGATAGCTGTCCACATAATCGTCCATGTAGTGGGCTTCGGTGATGGCGCGGTAGGCTTCTGGGCACGATTCTGCGTGTTCTTCTGCATTTCGATTCCGTACTGAATGTGCCAGGTACGGTGAACACGATGCCCCAAATATCATGACCATCATCTTGTACTTAGAGGGCGGCTCCTCTCGGCCCTCTCTCCATAGGAACATCTGCGCCGGCTGGTCCTCTTTTCTGATCTTCACGCGTAGGAACATCTCTTCTATGTCCGCTTTCACGGCTACGGCTTCCTCCCTGAACCGGAACAATATTCTCGGCAGGGATGTCAGTAGATCGGGCCCCTCCAGTAAGTGATCGTTGAGGCTCACGCCGTTCGTTCTGGCCGCCGCGTCGAAGACCAAGCGCAGCTTGCCCGGCTTGTTTGGGTTCTTGACCGGGAAGTGCGGCAGGTACCATGTGTTCTCGCTTCCGGCCTCTGTCCCGTCACATTTCTCTGCATATCCTTTTCGTATGAGGTTCTCCATCTGCCCACGATACTGCACCGCATCTTGGGGGTTTCTGTCGAGCTTGCGTTCTAAGTTCTTGAGCCTCCTCAGCGCGTTGTTGTAGCTGAGGGGCAGTTTGACGCCATCCTTGCGCCACAGGAGTCCCACTTCGAATCGACCGTCTTCCGTTCTCTTGGCCGTTCTGCCAAACAGGTCGATGGCTCGCTGTTCCTCGTTGCTCAGCTTCGCCTTAGCCGCTATTCCCAAAGCGTCTATGTCGAAGTGTTTCTTCACCATTTCTTCCAGACGATCATTTCTGGTTTCCACCGTAGATATGTGCAGGATGTTTTCGTTCTCGTCCTGCCTTATGATGCGCTTGGGGATGCTGCCATGTATCACCCATCCAAGCTTCGTCTTAGAGGCTGCAGGCTGGTTCCTCTTCCCGATTCGCAGCTCCCGAGACACGATGAGCTGCCAATTGTCCGTGCCGATGAGAAGTTGGGGTTTCTCGTTCTCGTAGCACATCTCTTCGTTCTTGAGATCGCGCAGATGAGCGAGTTGCAGAAGGGATTCCGGAACGGATTGAGTTAAGAGATTCAACCCGTTCACAGTCCTCGCGGTGATGTCGTGTCTGGTACCGTCGCGACCTCGTACGCCCAGTTGTACGAGGCGGCTTCTCTCTTCCCTTCTCTCGGCGTTGATCCCGTGCATGCGCAGCATCTTCGGTGGACCGTCCGCGCCGATAGCCTTAGCGACGTCTTCATCCAGCAGAGTCACCGTCGAGCCCTCATCGAACAGCGCGAAGATGTCGGCTTCGCCCCGTGGCCCAATGACTTGAATTCTTCTCATCTTCAGCTTCACTGCACGGTCGGAGGCAACCGATGCGGTGATTACGGCGTCCTCGATCGGTGGAGCGCCGTCGGACCTCTCTTCGTGTAGTAGTGGGTGGTGAGGCCGCTTGCATCCCTGGATACCACACTGCTTCGCTCTGCAGTTGTATCTTCTGTGTCGGCTCGATAGGCACAGGAAACACAGCCCTTCTTGTTTGACTGTGTCCCATCTCTTCTGCACACTCAGTTTCTTGAAAGCAGCGCAGCGAAACAGAGCGTGGCGGTCGGTGCACATCGGACACTTCGTTGGTTCTTCGCGCATTCTCTTTGGCTGGCTGTGGCTCGGTGCGCCTTGGCCCTCTTCTGCTATCGCGAAGACTGGTCTTCTCGTTCTAACTTCGTTCTTGCTGGGAGGTGGACGCGATGTTTCCTTTCTTGCAGCCGGAGCCGTGGTGAATCCGTAGCGCAGCGCTCTGTCCGCTTCTCTCATTAAGAATTCAGAGAGAAGGACGACATCGGGCTCGTTCCGGTAGCGCGATGTCTCTTCTGCGTAGTCGTACCATTTGCTCTTCTCGAACGGGCTGAGCTTCTCCAGGATGTCTCTCACAAGCAACGGATTAAAGAGGTACCCGTGCTTCAACTTCCTCAGGATGGCCACCATGTTCTGGATCTTCACCGCGAAGTGGTTGAGCTCTGCCGCCGTGCCTCCGAGCCTCGGAAGCTTCTTCAAATCTTCCATCATGCGGTCGACCATCACCTCGGGCCGGCCGAAGCATTGCTCCAGAGTCTTCATGATCTGTTCGGGTGGTGTTGCGATGCTCAGCAACGGTGCCACTGCTTCTCGTGCTTCCCCCCGTAGACAGCTTCTCAGGCGCGCCAGGTTCTCGATCGGCTTCAGCTTGTAGAATGCGGTGGTATCTTCCATGGCTGCTTTGAACGGCAGCCATTCCAAAGGAGAGCCCGTGAATATGGGCAACTCCGTCTGATGGCGCGGCTGTCGTTGATTCAACAGCTTGTCCAGGGTGTCGGCAAGCTGTTCCACCCCGTTGATCCCGGCTGCAGGCGGCGTAGGTGAACGAAGACGGCTTTGTATCGGCCGCTCGAACCTCGATCTCTGCGGCTCGCGTCCCTTTCCCGCAGGTGGCATGTCTTCTGGCTTCGGCGCGTCCCCTCCTTCCTCTGGCACGACCCGTTCCTCGGTCGTCTCTTCGTTGTCAGGACCATGTTCGCTTAGCCAGGCTCGGACCCGTTGCTCCACCTGTTCTGAAGGCTCGTCGTCGTCGGGATTGCTGGTTTCCTCAGCAGTGGCGACATCAGCGATGAGCTTCTTCTTGATAAGTTCTGCTTCGATCTGCAGTTCCTTTTTACGGAGTGCGGCAAGCTTCTCTTCCGCCTCGTAACGGAGGCGCGCGACGACACTTGCTGTCGATCGACGCGACCCAATTGAAATAGCCTTCTCCCTGGCTACAGGTACCGATGGCGCGGGTGTCTTGCTAGTGCCCGGCCTCGGCTTCAACACGGTTTGAAGCAGATCCGCCCTCCCCTCGGTCGGCGGCTGGCTGGTTGCGGCTGCAGACGGCGACCTGGGCGGATCCGAGAATATCTTTGGTTGCTGGTTCTCCTCAGCCCCGCTCTGACTCCTCGTGATGACCATCTTCAATGGTTAAATCTTCTATATTGAATCTTCAATCTTCTATATTGAATCTTCAATCTTCTATGTTGAATCTTCAATCTTCTATATTGAATCTTCAATCTTCTATGTTCAATGTTAAATCTTCAATGTTCAATGTTAAATCTTCAATGTTCAATGTTAAATCTTCAATCTTCAATGTTCAATCTTCAATCTTCAATCTTCAATCTTCAATCTTCAAGGAACTTCAGTAGGTTTTATGACAAAATCTACGAATCCTTGCTTCCCCTTGGTGGTGTAGACCTGTATCTTCGAGTCCAGTCTTCGAGTCCAATCTTCTTCGGGTCCGGTCTTCCCAAATTTCTAAGTCCAGCTTGCTCTTGAAAATTTTCTAAGTGTCGCCTTCAGTGAATTTTTCTAAGTCCAGCTTGCTCTTGAAAATTTTCTAAGTGTCGCCTTCAGTGAATTTTTCTAAGTCCAGCTTGCTCTTGAAAATTTTCTAAGTGTCGCCTTCAGTGAATTTTTCTAAGTCCAGCTTGCTCTTGAAAATTTTCTAAGTGTCGCCTTCAGTGGATTTTTCTAAGTCCAGCTTGCTCTTGAAAATTTTCTAAGTGTCGCCTTCAGTGAATTTTTCTAAGTCCAGCTTGCTCTTGAAAATTTTCTAAGTGTCGCCTTCAGTGGATTTTTCTAAGTCCAGCTTGCTCTTGAAAATTTTCTAAGTGTCGCCTTCAGTGGATTTTTCTAAGTCCAGCTTGCTCTTGAAAATCTTCTAAGTGTCGCCTTCACATCCGGATCGCAAAGGACCAAGTTCACTGTTCGAGACTGTATTCATCCATAGGTTTTTTTCGCCGCTGGCTCGGATCGGACTCGAAGACCAAGGCTACACCGGTAATCTTGCAGAGCGGGGGCGTAGTAAATAAAACACACGAGTCGAGGAGAACATTGCTCCCGAAATGCGCCTCGCTTACCTGGCTCGGGAGAATGCCGTATAGAGAGCCGCTCCGATTCGCAGTTTGAGACTGTTTTTTCTGTCTCACTTTTGCTATCGGAGACGGCTATCTTTCCCCCATTTTCCCCATTTTCCGTGAGCCAGGTAATTAAAACGCATTTCGGAAGATTCTTTATTCAATTTTCCACAATGTTTAGCTTAATCTAAGTATCACAACTTATATTTTACGAAATTACAGCTAAGAGAATCTAAAAGTTAACACAATTTACGTACATTTTCACACAACTTTTCTTTATATTTTCCAAACTATTTAGGCTACATTACTAATTTTTCCTGCATCTATTAGACAATTTATTAATCCATTAAATCAATCACATTTTACCTCTTAGGGAGCCACAGTTTTATCGTAATTCACTTTCTAAAGTCTATTTGTAAAAACACTGATTTGCACTGAGTCTATTTCTCACATATCACTTTAATTAGTTTATATGCACTCACTATACGTTTTTTGGGAGCGAGGCCGCTGTCCTCAACAACTATATTGTTCAACTGATTATAATAGTGCATTAATTGATCGGCTAGTGAGTGACCTAAGTTCTGTTTACAGAGGTAAACAGTGCAGACATGTAATTTGTAAGATATATTCTGCTTGGAGCGCTTCAGCGATATCGTCACCCATATATCCTCAGCGGAACTACGCCAGTCGGTACGTTCATTTGAAACAAGTCCACGGCGAACAGCGATAAGAACGCCGCCTCCAAGTGACTGGTTAGTAGCGGAATAGTCCCTATCCCGCCTCCAAACAAGATAATCATCACTGAATAACTCGTTGTTACCAAAATCATCCCTAAGCCACGTTTCAGTCAAGCAGATCACGTCGTAATCGTTTAGGATAATATTCCTTAGAAGGTTCGATGCTTTAGTCCGCGTAGGGTTGTTGAGGAAGTGATTATGAGGAAGAGGAGGAGGAAGAGGAATTGCTACGGGCAAATTTAGAGGATGCGGATGAGGAAGAGGATATTTTATGAGGAAGAGGATGCGGATGAGGAAGCGGATGAGGAATAGGATGATAGGAAATTATAAATACTAGCGGACCCAAAAGAATTTGTCCTATCTGTACAACAATTATACACAAAAAAGACGGGTTCCACTCTGGGAGTGCCGGCAGAAGTGAAAACTTGATTATTAACGCTGTGCATTATTTTTTTTAATCCATTTTTTATGAAAATCGATTTTAAAAAATCGATTTTTTTAATTACTTAATCGAAACCCTTACAATCGATTAAATCGTATATCCTCGTTTCGAGGGCACATCTTTAACCATCTCCCCTAGCATTGAGATACTTGGCGTCAACATATCGAGCGAAGTCCGATATCATCTAGAGAGTAAGGCCAAATTAGCCTTGAAGAAGCTTGGTGTCCTTAACAGAGCGAGACAGTACTTCAGTCCGGACCAGCGCCTACAACTCTACAACGCAGGTTCGGCCTCATATGGAATATTGTTCTTATCTCTGGGCAGGGGCGCCAAAATACCAACTGCTCCCTCTGGATCGTATCCAACGAAGGGCCGCTCGAATTGTTGACTGTCATAGTGTTTCAAACAGCTTGGACCCCTTGGAATTACGCCGAGATGTAGCTTCACTCTGCATCCTACATTAAAAGGCCGGCAACGCACCTGCAGCTCTTCTGATGTTGCGAGTGTCCATGGGCGACGGTAGTTGCTTACCATCAGGTGACCCGTTTGCTTGTTTGCCCCCTTATTTAATAAAAAAAAATTAACCCATTTTTTATGAAAATCGATTTTTAAAAAATCTTTTTTTTAATAAATCGAAACCCTTACAATCGATTAAATTTTTAACCAATTTTTTATGAAAATCGATTAAAAAAAAACGTTTTTTTAATTAATCGAAACCCTACAATCGATAAAAAAATATCGACAATCGAAAAAAAAACAATCGATTGTTTTTTTTATTTCGATGTTACAACACTACTCCCAACCGTCTTACGGTTTTTCGATCAGCACGAGAATCTGACGCGAGTTTCACAGTTTTTACCCATCCCACAAAAGTGCTCAACGCCGCTAAAGAAGTTTTCACTTCAAAAATAATTAAAAGGGCATTTTCCACTACACCATTCTCGAAACACAGACAATATAGAATCATCAAAATCGGTCCAGCAGTTAAGGAGGAGTTCGTGTGCCTAGTGTGAATTTTTAACCGACTTCCAAAAAACGAGGAGGTTATATGTTCGGCTGTGGATTTTTTTTTTTTTTTTTTTTTTTTTTTGTATGTTCAACGATTACTCCGCCGTTTGTGAACCGATTTTCGAAATTTTTGTTTTGTTGTATTAGGTTTCACTCCAATTTGGTCCCATTTTCACAAAGGTGGTGACCTGATGATGGGATCCATGAGTAATCGAGGGAACTCCTCGAAATTTATATGGAAACATATGGTGATTTTGGTTTTATGTGAAGTGTACTAAGAATACGCTACCAAAAAGTCAAATATTGGGTCAAGGTATACCATGGTTTCGATGATGCTGAGAGAACTCCTGATTCCTTATAGATACACGTTTGGGAGTTTCGGCGTTGTTTTAAGAACAGAAAGCATAAACTACTATGCAATTCATATTCATCATCATAATCATCATCATCATCATCGTCATCATCATCATTACCACGTCGTGTTAAGGCCACCAATGTCCCATGGCACAGAATAGATAATAGTACAAGGCATAGGTATGGATAAACTAATAATAATAATTATGTACTGTATAACAATTAACAACACCTGTTTGTTTTTAATACACGGCGGTCGGCGTCGCCGCCGTCGCAGAAGACAGAATATCGAATACTTTACTAACTACTTTATATACAGATCGAATACTTTACTACTTTATAAAATTTTAATAGACAAATAGAATTAAAATAAAGTTATTTTAAAAAGAGCATTTAAACAAAACAAAGTCATTAAGTGTCTTTTTAATTAGTTATACTTATTAATCGATAGATGGTGCACTAAGTACCTATCGATTTGAATTCTTGATAACAAGACCAGCTGTCAATAATTATGATAATATTAAATATTAAGCTACGCTACATCCTATGCAAGTTTGTACAATTTTTATCTGATAGATCCTTCGATCGTGGAAAAACGAGACACAATAGCCTTTCTATTGTTATCGCAATCGCCGGTGACCGCTTCGGGCTTGAAGTATTAAAATTGTTAAATTACTTAGCACAATATGTTCACTTCACTGATAATATTATATTATTTTGTGAGTGTGAGTTGTGACTCTTAACACGTTCTCTGCCGGTAGTACAAACAAGAAAAATTACAAAAAATCTTTTTGGTCGAAATAGATGTATTAGGTCAAGACATAAACCATGACATCATTTAGGGCTCGATGGGGTGCAGGGTTCCTGAGAAATATTTAAAAAAACCCTTGAGGTCACATGTGACCTACGCGGCGCTGTAGTACGGAAAGTACGCAATCTTTATCACTGCGCCGCTCCGGTCACGTCTCCGGTCACCGCAGTCTGTCTGTCTCCAGGCTGTAACTCAATAACCGCTATGGCTAGACTTCTGAAATTTTCACAAATTATGTATTTCTGTTGCCGCTATAACAAAAGATACTAAAAATAGAATAAAATTATTATTTAAGGGGGACTCCCATACAACAAACGTAATATTTTTGATCTTTTTGTCTCGTAATCAATAATGGCAACAGCTAGGCACTTGAAATTTTTACAATATGCTTAATTTTATCTGTTGTCTAAATATTAATAATAAATTTTTGATACCATTGTTGATAAATGAATAAAAAGTTATAGAAACAGTTATTTTTTCCAGTGCTTTGCGTTTTTGCATTAAAATTTTCACGTATAATGAACACAGGTGAATACCATGTGAGAGTATTGCTCTACAGCGCCGCACCGGTCACTTACTACAGAGAAATGTAAGATAAACGTGTCCTATGGCCTACGAGTTCGAATCAAAAACAGGTCTGCTCTGAGGTCACCGGTGCCCTACGCGGCGGGTAGATACAGGTAGGGGTCCGGGCACATGTGACCTACGCGGCAGAGAACGTGTTAACAAATTGTAATAAGATACGTAAAATATACGCGAAGATTTATCTACTAGTGTAACTAAAAAGAGTGAAATTATTATTATTTTTAACAAAAAATTAAAACCGACTTCCAAGGTAAAAACAATAATAACATTAATATGAACTAAAAAGTATTAAATAATTTTTACTATCTAATAGTGCCTTTTTCCGAATTCGGCTAAACCTCAACTATTTCTGTACTCAATCTTCATAATTTTGAAGTCGGTGCCAGTTCCAAAAATTTTAAATATTCTGTCAGAGGACTGAAGATCCAGCTATCTGGTACCGACTTCAAAATAATGAAGATTGAGTACAGAAATAGTTGAGGTTTAGCCGAATTCGGAAAAAGGCACTATTAGATAGTAAAAATTATTTAATACTTTTTAGTTCATATTAATGTTATTATTGTTTTTACCTTGGAAGTCGGTTTTAATTTTTTGTTAAAAATAATTTGTGTTTCACATTCGATCGTGAACGCGTTTGGCGTTTACTAAGATTTTGTATGGGATTTGTACAGCGCCACTACTGGGAGTGAGCCCAGCCCAGTGAGTAATCCGATACAAAATCTTAGTAAACGCCAAACGCGTTCACGATCGAACGTGAAACAAAAAAACTCACACTCGGCACAGTACAGTACACAACACACACACACACACAAAAAAAGATGAGCGAATAATAAAATTCTCGCGCTCTGGCGTGTGCGTTGCCATGATTGGATTCGATACGCGACGCGCATCCGCAGTGAAATTCCTCAAAAATTCCTCTAAAATTTTGAGGAAGCGATAGCGGAAGAGGATTTTTTTATTTTTATTTATGAGGATGCGGTAACGGTTGAGGAACCCAAAATATTGCGGAACTTCCTCATTATGAGGAAGCGGAAGAGGAATCCTCAGCAACCCTAGTCCGCAGTCCACGCACATTTTGGTAATATACCTTAAGCATATTTAAAATTGGAAGATATTATGCGCGAGAGTAACATTTTATAAGAACAAAGAGTATTTATACAGCATTTATAGAAGAAAAGCAACAGCACTCTACAATAATTATTTAGAACCCTAGGATGACGAGGAATCACAATATAAAATATAAGACACGTGGAGCAAGCAGCAGCGGTGTAAAGTAGTGCAAAGTAATTGTAATGCTTTAACAATATACCAGCGTTATCAAATAATGATATAAGCAAATGACCGGAAGGGATATAATATACAATATGAAAGAACATAATAATATAAGAAGTATTGTACATAAAAACGAACAAAAATAGCGAGGGTAGGTGATACAGCTTTAACAAATTTTCTTTAGGTCCATTTCTGTCTTGATGGCGTATGTAGAGGATGTGGGGTTTTTTTTTGCCAGAATCTTGCAGTTTTTTACCCAGATGAATGAGAATTCTTTCTGCTTCGCTAGGACTTTAGCTTTATTTAACAGCTGTTTGTTCTCCAAGGTTAGGTGGTCATTAATATATATTTTAGTATTTCCCGTGAGACCGATATCCGAAGCAGTCAAGGACCTTTTAGCGGCTGTAATAAAATCGTCTCGAAGGTATCTATTATGAACGGATACAATAATGTTCTTAGTGTCCTTATTATTACGCTGCGCGACTCTAGCAATGTAATTTATTTGTTCCTTCACAATTCTACAGCCAATCTTGTCACCAATCTTCGACATAATATTATAGAGGTTTTCAGAGGTAGTGATAGGAACACCCTTAATCTCTATGTTGTTCATGCGGGACCTTTGTTCGTTTTCTTGCAAGGTGGCCTCAATCCTACCAATGCGGTGCTCTAGACGCGATATATCATCTTTCGCTTTCTGAAGGGACTGAATTTCTTGATCGACTTCTAGAATCTTACTGTTGAGCTGATCCATAGTAGTGTGCACATAATTTAAGGAGTTCTTGACATCAGTCATTTCGTTCTTAATAGTCATCAGTTCTGAGAGACTGCTCTGTATTATTTTAACATTCTCGATCAGTTGCGGGAGAGATGCCGTTTGCTCCCTGAGTTTTATTAATTCGAGCCTAATGTCGCTAAGATCGTCTTGAGCCAGCACCTGGCCAAGAACTGGTGTATCGATTGGAATACATGCCGGACTCGTAGATCTACCACCACTTACTCTGCACTGACTGCATTTCCACGTAGCCTGCTTTTTCTCGCCGAGTCTTCGATAACCGGCCTCAGTTATGCCAGAACAAGGGTAGTCATATTTATTGAGGCATTGGGTACATTGCACTCCATCTCTAGCATCGCTGTTGCAACGGTGACAAACAAACATATTGAATATTACTCTCAACACAGATTCAGAGACACTTGATAATAATTTGGTGTTGAGTGTGAAGACGTCCGTAAGACTTTTCTCAAAAGTTGGCAAATTCTTAAAAGCAGGCAACACTTTTCAGATGTCAAACTCGTTTTATAAGGTGTCACTTGAATTTGACAGTTAAAATAGTGAAAGTTGTGGGTATTTGTTGACGTTTGTCGTTCTTAACTGATATCTCGATAGAGTAGGGTATAAAAATATTTTTAAAATTATCGGTTTTCGACTTCTATACACCGGAAAATTCGCGTGAAAACAATATCACACGTTCACGTATCAATAAGCTTCACTTTGTTAATAAGCACAACTGAGAATTACACTGGTTATTATTCCACGATAAAAAGTATAGAGAGCGTACTGCACACTATGCCGGGGTTGCCAGCTGACTCTACTGCGAATAATTCGCGGCTACCGCACGGTAGCTGGCGAAGCGGCCCTAGCACTGGCAGGGTCTCCCCCGTGGGACCTGGAGGCTCGCGTACTCTCGGAGGTATATTTTCGTACAGCCGAATATAGGGAGCGAGGAGAACGGGTGCCACCAGACCTGGCAACCCGATGGCGCCGCCAGGCACGCGTAATATTAATACGCACCTGGCAGGACCAAATGGCGTCACCGACTGCCGGCCGTCAAGTGGTCGCAGCAATCCAGCCCATACTTCAACAGTGGATGGCACGTCCCTGGGGCGCCCTTACATACCGAATGGTGCAGATGCTGACCGGGCATGGCTGCTTCGGTCATTATCTGCACCGTACGGCTAGAAGGGAGCCAACGCCCCGCTGCCACCACTGCCCGGACACAGACGATACGGCGCAGCATACGCTCGTAGACTGCCCAGCCTGGGTCGAGCAACGCGCGGAGCTCTGCGCCGTACTTGGACTTGACCTCACTCTCCCGGCCATACTGTCATCCATGGTCCGGTCGAGAGAAGCTTGGGAAGCGGTCTCCAACTTCTGCGAATCTGTTTTATTGCAGAAGGAGGCTGCAGAGAGGGATCGGGAGGCCCAAGAGGACGCCGACCCCATGAGAAGAAGGCGAGGAGGGCGTAGGCGCGCTCAATACGAGCGCCAACTCCCGCCTTAGAAGGGCTCGGGCGACGGACTGGGGAATCCGCCGCCCATTGCACGAGCTCGACCGGTTGAAGAGCGTCCGGTGCCTAGGACTGCTCTCCCGGAGGCAGCGACAGCTGTCGTAGACAGGCAGTCGCACGGTGGATGTTGCTGTGAAGCAAACGCCGCTAACTGGGCCGCTGCAGTTTCGCCCCTGGCGGGTCCGGCGGCCCAGCAACATGCGGAGGAGGAGGCACCGGTGGGTTTTAGTGGGTAAACCCGGGTGCTCACCGCAGCACCTGGGGAGTCCCACATATCCCGGCGGCCTTTCTCCCGGGCTGTCGGGAATGCGTAACGCATTTCCCATCGTCAAAAAAAAAAAAGGCAACCATTGAAGCGAGAGGATTAGATTGCTGGATTTGGGTATAGTGCTAAAAAGTATATTGGATAATTGTTGAAATTCTGGAATATAAAAAGTTAACATTAACTTTGATACATATAAAAAAAACATACATAAACAATATTATAAATATACAATATACATATACATAAATATACATATAAATAGATAATACATTATACTTACATAATATAATATATAGATACGATACTATAATATAAATATAATTAAGTACTTACTATAAACTACATAAATTTAAATTTGACACGTCAAACTAAGATAATAATAGTCTTTCAAAGAAGACTTAAAAATATTTAATGTCTTGGCTTGTCTAATTCAAAAAGTGCATGTCATATGCATATCCGATTTAAAAGTAATGGCTAACCCTTCTCCTTCATTGAAATCAATTAATGACGTTTGTATCTAATCCGCATTCGATCGCGACAGATGTGAACGACAGGAGGGTAACATTCATTGGTCTCCCTCCAAAAGAGGATTGAGACCCCTCTCAATTGTGCAAAATACTGGCTCATAGCCACATCTGTCCACTTGCGCTTCCTAGTTGTATTCACAATGCAGTGCAAATAACGCGTCGGGGTTTGCAGAGCATAATATTAAATTGATGATGACAATAATTTTATGAATTATGACGCCATAATATTTATCGACTCAGGAAGCCAGGCCATAAATGACAGGATTTTGGTTTAAGTACCTGCTTATCTTTATTCGTTTAAAATATAGGCGGTCTTTACTGCTAACAACAGTTTCTACCTGACAACCTTTAATTCTATATTCTTTTATTACTACATATTTGCAACAATGTATTTAAAATAACAATTAATTCATATTTTCTATAATTCAGCATAATTAAATCTGATACGTTATTCCCTATTACATTACATATAAAATGTAGAGCGATATTGAAAATACGTAATGGAAAATTTACAGAACGTTTTCATTATTAGCTATTTGCATTTACTTCCTGAAACCAGCCTTAGCAAATCGGAACTCGTATTGTTTCTTACCACGAATGCCATCATCATAATACATACTTCCTGTTACTAATAAAATAACCTACTACATTTGCGTCTAGCCTTCAATTTTGCAAAATTCAACGTTATAATAACTTTACATTCAAACCATAATGTACTTAATATATTATATGCACGTAAAATATTAAGTATTGTTAATGATAAAAAGCTAAAAACGATAGTTTTTAAAAGAAACATAACAGTAACTCAACTAATGTAATCGGACGCTGCACTATGTCCCTCGCTGAGATAAGTCGCCCTAGCATTCGAACAAGTGGCTCACAAACACAGACTCAAAATCAGGAAGTACAATGGAGATTAAAGACACACACATGCACACATAGTCATCTCAAAAGCAATATCACTCGTGTAGAGCGGCACGAATATAAATAATAAAACATACACACACAAGGAAGGAATTTAAATAAAGCATCTCGCGCATTGTACCAGGAAGTAGCAGCTCAGTTACATACACAGGCATAGGGAGCACGACGTACGCGGCGGCGCTGGCGCACACTAACAACACAACTACGCGTGGGAGCGCGCGCACATGGCCCGATTGGGACATACCAAGCGATCTGACGATACATTTTTTACGATGTGCAATGTGCATATGATATTATCACATTTACAATTTATCTAATACCGAACGAGGAACTACACTATTTTCTGCTATCGCATATTTTGCTACCTACAATATATATTAATTTTGGGACACTTCCTTTAATATGCTTTTGCTACTAATAATTGAGATTTATTTTATCACATTATTCATAACAATCAGCATTTATAAATTAGAACAGATACAGTTTTAAAATAATAATCATAATCCACATCCGCTAACACAATAGGTATATTCGCTCACCTTTATGGATTGTGATAAATGATAATATTGTAATTTGTAATGTATGTCGATAACGTTAAAATTTTAATGTTGCCATCTCAACTTTCTATAAAAAAGTTTAATAGTTTATCAACCCGATGAGCATACACCCTCTCGCAATACGGTGCATTCCCGACCCGGTTTTTTGATCACGTTGATCCCAAATCAACGAAGGGGTCGCTTTGTCATGTGACACTTGAGCGCACAGAAACTCAGTTGGGGGTTATTCGTTAGGATCACAAAATAGTAAACGATAATCTTTTCACCCACTTCCTGAATAAATTCTTTAAATTTTATTCAAGAGAAGCGTTGCATGCAAAATTTCATGATCTGCACATCACAGGCGGACAGACAGGAAAAAGATATTTTGGCATTAATAATATTATTTAAGTATGTATGAAGATAACTTTCTGGATGATACTGAATGAAATGAAGATGGAATACTCCCTGCTATTTAACAAAATCAATAGTATGATTGTATGAAATTATGAATATATTTATTGTTTAAAAGCTAAAGTAATTTATTGTTACAATATCTAACGTTTGAAACCCTCGATATCATGCTTTTCTCCTTGCAAACAGTAAAAAAAGTCTTGTTTGTCGCAATTCAATGAATTTGGCAACATTAATCTTCTATGGACCATTACTTAATTATTATACTTGTCTTCTTCTTCTTCTTATATATAAAAACGGATTTTCAAATGTGTTAGTCGCGCTATAACTCCACAACGGCTGAACGGATTGGGCTGATTTTAGTGTTAAAATATTCGTAGAAGTCCAGGGAGGTTTTAAAGTGACACGAAGTTCACCGGGACAGCTAGTTTAAAATAAAAATAAATTTCAAATTTTATTAGTCTCGCTGAAACTCGAGAACGGCTGAACCAATTTGGCTAATTTTAGTCTTGAAACATTCGTGTAAGTCCAGAGGTTTATAATAGGAATTAGGAGGGAAGTGATACTAAGTTCACCGGGTCATCTAGTATTGTTAAATTTAATGACAAAATATGTTAATAAAATGCATACTTCCATACTTACTTACTAATATTATTATGAATGCGAAAGTGTGCCTGTCTGTCTGTTACCTCTTCACGACCAAACCGCTGAACCGATTTTGCTGGGTATGGAGATACTTTTTATCCCGAAAAAATGTACGGTTCCTTTTAATTTTGTCGCAACAGAGTTGCGGGCGTCATTTATGTAGTATATTATAATATACTGTAAGTATATATTATTATTACTCCATAATCCATGCATTATGTAAAAAGCGCATGAAAATTACACAAAAAGATGAATTCTCAATAAGAAATAAGATTTCGCAACCGCAGCAACACAAACATTACAAGTAACTTCTGGTTCACAAGCAGAAGTGGCGCAACGTTTCGATGTGACATCGTTGCCTAGTTTTGAGTGGCAGCAAATTATGTAATGGCAGAACAATGACGCCCGAATTGGGGTCAGAGCTCGGAAGTGCGTAAAGTTTAATGTTTTTGGGAGACAACATTTTTTTTTTTTTTTAAATATGTGTATACTGTATAGCTATACTCCTCTCTGATAGGTTTGGTTTATTTATTTGCATCGAAAAGCGACCGATATTCCTACAATGGTTGTAATGTGTGGTGTGGACATTACAAAAGAAGGACGCAACAAAATAAAATAAATAAGTATTTAAGGGCGGCTCCCATACAACAAACGTGATTTTTTGGGCCTTTTTCGCTCTATATCAATAATGGCAAGAGGTAGGCCCTTGAATGTTTCACACATTATTTTGTTATATTATGTGTACTTTGATACTTAATAATAATATTAAAATAAAATAAAAATTTAAGGGGGGCTCCCATACAAAAATTACAATTTTTAGCCTATTTTTGCTCTGTATCGGTACGGAACCCTTCGTGCGCGAGTCCAACTCGCACTTGGCCGATTTTATTAATTATAAATTAAAAGTTACTTGCATTTAATATTCCTCGCGTTTTAGGTCAGCTCTCAGGAGTCAGGAAGCAGCCGCCATTTCCATACGATTTCAATTTCAAGTGTAGAAGCATCCGGTCTTTACTTCCGTAGAATGTTGATTTCCTAGTTCGTTACACTGCACTGCAATCCATTTTCAGCGTTGTTCTGCTGCTAACACCAGTAGTCTAAGACCTAAGTGATAAGTTGAAAATGGCGAAATATAGAGATAAGGCTCTTAAAAATACGTGCAATAGCTCATTAGATCCGGAAGGACGTCTCGAAAAATGTATCGGAAGCGTGAAGGCCTATTTTCAGCGTCAAATTAAAATTATAAATAATAGAAAATCTATATATAAAAAGTAGAGAATATAGAATTCCCGGGGTCGGGAGTTTTTTTTAAGGAAATTTCAGAATCTCTTTGAGAATCTTTTTTGTAAATTTCGTATATGTTAATAGTTTCGGAGTTTTTAACAAAAAACGTAATACTTACCTTTTTTGCAACTTAATTTGTTTATAACTTTTGCAATTTTCTCTGTGCTAATACACGTTTCCGATACATTTTTCTAGACGTCATTCCGGATCTAATGAGCACATATTTTTAAGAGCCTTATCTCTATTATATTTCGCCATTTTCAACTTATCACTTAGACTACAGTTTATTACAGTAAAGTATTGACACTAGTCACTACATACATTTTAGTTCTTAAATAATACTGTGTTTCGTTGACAAAATATATGTAGAAATTAAAAAAAAACTAACAAGCTCTACAAAACACTGTTCGATCTTTGTATGTAATGTACCACTTATATATAATTACATAATAATATATAAAACGCAGAAAAGCATTGCATAATCTAATGATACTTAGACATTTATTATAGAAAATATACTTACATATTTTGTCGTCAACTATTTTAGAGTAAAAAAACTTCAGCAAAAACTTCAGCAACCAACTCGCGTTGATAGCTTCAAAAAACATTTTCATTAAATTTAAAAAGACAATGGGCATTGTCCAAAAAAAATTACATGTACTTTTTATATTTTTTTTCGTTAAAATAGGGTATTTTAAGAATATAAATTCAATAATTTTGAAATTCATTGGCTAGTTTTTTCTCAATAAATTTTTAAAGTTTCGCTCTGACGTCATCATCGGCGGCCAATTGACCTCTGCAGAATGTTTTTTTTCCTTTGAATCTTATTTATAATGGCTGGTTCGTCAAATACAAGTTCTCATTATGTGAAAGCTGATACGAAAAGCTTACCAAAAGTTCGAAACGTAATGTTGGTCGAATTTATTGCTAATTTAACGCCATTGAAGGTCAAACTAAGGTTAAACATATTTGTTCAAAAATATAAGTAACTAATGGGTATTTTTTTCGTTTATATACAGAAAAACGATCACTGACCTTATTCCTCGAAATGTTTTTGTAATGAGCAAAATTTAAAAAAAATGGACAATCCCCATTGAATGCATTTATAGCTATCGAAATATAAAGCATAAATATTTTTGTTTGAGCAAGCAGTAAGCAAATACGAGAAACATAAAGCAATATGGAAAATATATTATGTTTAATGTGAGTTGTGACTAAATATTAAACTCTATGTTCACGAATCTCAAGCGTAGAGTCCGCACTTCCGCGACCCGGCTTCCTTTTCCGCGGTACAGACAGTCAGGAAGTTAAACAGAGATTTACTCCCTTTGACCCACCCGAGATCCGGCACGGAACGACTAGAGAGTCATCTAATTTCCTCTTGCCTTCTTGCGGCCTTGCCTTAGCTTTTCAGTTACGCTTGTACTGATCAAAATTGTGCCATAGAGATTGTACAATTCAGAAATTCAGACTGTAAAATAATATATAATATTATAGTCCATACATGTTGTGTTATTAATTTAAAACATATGATAATATTATGAAGTGTATTTTTAAATATGAACCGCTATGGTTACGCAATGAAATGATTATTTTGAACATTTCCGCATGTGTTTGGGCTTAGGATTTGGACCAGCTTTAATACTAAGTAATTATTGGTATGGATTTACGTGAATCATAAGTTTCGAACTTTAACGATCTTACATTTTTTAATTATGCACAATTGTACACTTTGAGCAACTTATTAAAAATATGGCCGTTAGTGGTTTGGAAAAATAATAATTAATAACTATGCGGTCTAGCACTTAGCACCAGCTCATGTTTTAAAATAAACGTCTTATGGTTTGTTGCGTTTGTGTGAGCGGGATGCAAAAGCGGGAGCGCAGCGGGCGAAGGGAGCAACAGGTAAAGATTCCGAGGCCACTTCCGCCTTAGCTGCCGAATATTTCTGTACGAACCGGTAGTGGGACGGCAGCCAAACCACGCTTTGAAGCCGAAGTTAATTTTGACGGTTACATGAATATAATATGAAATGAAATACGTACAGAATAATATATTGTATGCTAATGCTAAATGGACAAATTATAAGTATGTTAACATTAAATTTAACTAGAATTTAAAAAGCGTTTGACGTTTTTTTTTGGAGTTTACTCCTTAAGAATCGATTTTCATATATAAGGCGCCCGGTATGAGAAAAATCCGGGGGTAAAACCTATTAAACATGTAACTAAAAAATGTGTCACGTTTTTGCAATCATCGGACATCGGAATATTATATTATCCGGAACATCTGATTTCATATGATATTAATCTTTTTTCACTTGAATAAACTCTTTTTGTGTATGGTTAGATACTCGTACTTAAGAAGTAAACTCCAGTCGTGCGTCGGAGCTGACACACATTTTTTTTAGTTTTAATGTAATTGTACTATTTATACTATTTCTTTGAAAATTTGTTTATCTTTCCTTACTTACATTAAAAAGGAAATTCTAATAGTTGGACTGTTACAAATAAGTTATGTTTCGAACATTATAATGTATTATCATTTATCTCGTTCTCCGCAATAACACAAGTGGCAGAGAAGCGCGGTCGCGGAGGGGGCGGAGGGCGCGAGGGGAGCGTCGGACACGCGTCCGTCCACCCGCGCCGCCACCGCATCGTCAGTTCGCGTCGAAGAGTTGCTCGCGACGCTTGTCTGCGAGCTTGCTCCCTCAGATACGCTGCTGGCTTACGGTGTGCCCGTAATACGACACGTTTGGAGGGACTAAACTACTACGCGTGTGTCAAGTGCTCTGTGAACCTAAGACATTGTGATTCTTGTGTTGAAAATGTACATGTGCTAAATCAAGATTTGAATACCATTATTTCAAAGGATTTTTGACAACTCTGCTAGTTCCGGATCTGCTCAGCCGGTGAGTAGCGGTTCTTATCGCAAAGCGCGCTATCTCGGACTCACGCATTTCCGACCCCGCCCGATAAGAGTATCGGTGCCTACGAGTTGGCGATTCCATAATATATCAAAATCCAGTGGAATATAATATTTAGATACATTTACTTAATACTAATGTGTTACATATTATTCTTTTTGACTAAATAATTATAAATATTAATAAAGAATGATAAATATAATAATATTATGTTTAAATAATAATTGTAATAAGTAGTTCTAAATGAATTTTTGTATAACATTATGAGTAATTTGTTTGTAATATCTTATTTCTATTAAATCCTAAATATGCAAAATATGATTTATTATGTAGGTCTGCAATCTTTACTGTGTATCATATTATATAATATAATTCTTCTGTGAGTGTGTATGTCACTTAACTTCTCTCAAACGACTGGACCGATTTTGATGAAATTTTTTGTGTGTGTTCAAGGGGATCTGGGAATGGTTTAGATTCACAATTTTGTCCGCTGGACAATGTTTTTTTAATTAATTTTTAATTTATTAGTAGTTGTTGATTTTGGAGTGTTTTCCATTGGATCCGACAGACGGCGCTACCATCGCAGTGTCAAATTTTAAATAATATTCGAATTCGAATTTTAATTTTAGTCAGTCCCGACAGTTAGCGATGCGATCAAATAAAAAAAAATACTTTATATACTTAATATGGCAAAGAAACGTTTGCCGGGACAGCAAGTAATGTATATAAGTAATAAAAACATATTGAAAATGCAGAATTTCTCGGAAGTTAGTTCTTGGAACCAGCTTACATAACATTATACTTGAAAAAATTTATAAGAAATATTTAATATTATGTAATATAATAATAACTAATTAAATTAAAAATAATATTAGAACTACATTATAAATTGTAAATGTGTTTAATATTATAAAAAAGGATTGTTGAGAATTAATTTCGGCTTGCTATTTTGTTAGTACTTACCTACTATGCTACAGCACGAAAGACTCATTCATCATCAAAATTAATAATTTCGGGGTCAAATATGAAATAACATACCTAATATGAATAGTATTAAACAAAATATATAATAATTGACCCCAAAATTATTAATTTGCATTTCTATTTAAATAAAACAGTCTTACTACATACATCCATACTTATTATTATAAATGCGAAAGTGTGTGCGTCCGTCTGTCTGTAACGTTTTCAATTTTCATACCCAAACGACTGACCAGGTTTTGCTGAAATTTGGTATAGAACTTTGAATCCCGAGAAAGGAAATAGGATACTTTTTATCTGGAAAAAATGCACGGTTCAAGTTTTAGCGCAACGGATTACGGAGTCCGCGTCACCTAGTTTCATATAAATTAAAATGTTTTTTAGATTGTTCTTTATGCTACAATCAAGCTTCACTTGAAAAGGTTCCTATAATTATTATACTTGAATTTATGATTACCACTCTTATTGATGGTCTCCAATAAAATTTTTAAGAAGTATTTTTATTAATTACAGATATGAAAGTAGTGAGTTTACAACTACCATCGGGGCCGAGTATGGAGCGGCTCCCGTTGCCTTTTAGCCCGACGGAACTCCTGTGGCGGTACCCCTTGCCGTGGGCACCGCCACCCCCGTCACCTCTCGGAGACACGAAGGCTCAATTGCCGGCTGGTCTCCCACCGGATCCAAGATTATGGACTCGGGAAGATGTCGCAGTATTTTTAAAATGGTGTGAGAGGGAATTTGACTTACCAAACTTTGACACGGACCTCTTCCAAATGAATGGTAAGTTTATGGACAATATTTCTGAACTTGACTTAAGAAATTTTCTGTATAATATGCTAGACTTGTTTTTTTAAAGTACTAACAAGATTAAAATTTTCAGGTAAAGCATTATGCCTTTTAACGAAAACTGATTTGGGTGAACGGTGCCCGGGGGCTGGAGATGTTTTACACAATGTTCTTCAAATACTAGTAAGGGATGCGGCACTTCTAGGACGAGTGCCTTCATCACCTGTGACGCCCACGGCACGCGCTGCCCCGTACCCACCATCGCCACATTCACACCCTCCAACGCCGACATGGTCAGTCGATGGTTTCCATCACTTTCACAGTGCAGCTGCTGCTGCAGCTCAACCGAACTCGGTGACATTAAGTCCTGCACCTTCTGTAGACAGCTCAGGAAGTCCACAAAGAGGGGAGGCTATGACATATGCACCGACCTACACACAATCAGTACAAACTAACGTTCAAGCTGGAAGCTCTGGCAGCAATCAAAGCGATTCTGATGAAGAAGCTAAATTTTCGCAACCACGGTCACCAAAGGAAACTGCCCTCCCGAGCACAGCGCCTCAAACCCATTCTGTGCCACAACACCCACACTATCGTAATCAGCACCGAGAATTCTTTCCTAATGATATGCCAGAATCTAATACAAGTAAGTTGTAATATTAATTGAATTAGTTTATATAAACCTGACCAATATGTCCTGAAAAACACGAAACTTTAAACTTGCAATATACAAAATAAAATAAGATATATTTTTTTTATTTCAGATGGAAGACTTCTATGGGACTTCTTACAACAGCTTCTAAATGACCCATCACAGCGGTATACAAATTACATTGCTTGGAAGAACCGGGAAACTGGTGTCTTCAAAATAGTAGACCCAGCTAGCCTAGCTAAACTGTGGGGTATCCAAAAGAACCACCTTTCAATGAACTATGACAAGATGTCCCGGGCCTTAAGATACTATTATCGAGTAAATATACTACGAAAAGTTCAAGGCGAGAGGCATTGTTACCAGTAAGTATTTGTGCTTATTTACTATTGGTGAAGTTTATTCGTGTTTTCATATAGGTATATTATTTAAAAAAAATGTTAAAATATTACTTATATATTTTACGCTATCGAATTGGATGTCAGTCTGTAATGAAAGTTGTAAGAATGTATAATAAATAAATAAATAAAATAAAGGATAAGGTCCAAATTGGGCTAATTTTAAATGTGCCGGCCAACGCAAATAAACCCATTATTTAAATAGAACATAACGTAAGGAATAATTTTTATTATTAAGTACACCAAAGTTCTAAGTCAAGTCTCCGAGTTGTTATTCAAGGTCAAAATTTTTTAATAACATATGGAATAAAACTTATTTTATCAATTAAAAGCAATAAGTAATCGATCCCAACGTCCCTATGCGAGTCATAGAACAGATTAGAAGCCAAATACCTACAAATGATTTGAAAAAATTCAAAGGAAGGGGAATACTCTACGTGCTTGGGGTACGCACGGCATTTGCCTAGTATTCCAAGTAAGCAATGAGTTGTGCCCTGCGGGGCTTGCAGGGTATTCCATATATGTTACTAAAAAACTTTGACCTTGAATAACAACTCGGAGACTTGACTTAGAACTTTGGTGTCATAATAAAAAAAAATCTTAGATTATATTCTATTTAAATAATGGGTTTATTTGCGTTGGCCGGCACTTTTAAAATTAGCCCAAAATTGTATGGACGTTGGATCTTGTCCTTTTTTTATATAGGTTACTGATGAGACAGTTTATATACTTTAAATATAGATATAATGTGAATTTCCTTTTCTTATTTGTATATTTTGAGCACAGTAAAGCATATTCATTCATTCATTCATATAAGAAATGTTTTCTATATAATAATATAATTAACGAAGAAATATATTTTTACAGATTTTTAAGAAATCCGACGGAATTGAAAAATATTAAAAACATATCTCTGTTAAGACAACAAATGAGTCCTACACGCGTCCCACCTCAGCAACCAGTTGTGAAAGCTGAAATGAAAGAAGAACGCTGTGAAGACGAGAATGTTGACGAGGATATGCCAACAGACCTAAGTATGTCTGCTTCTGAACCTTGGCGGAAGAGACCACGAGCAGAAGCTGTACCAACATCACAGTCTCACGACAAACACCGCATCAGTGCTCTCATTGGGGAAACAATGATGTTAAAACGAGAACCAGAGTACAGCACTGACCGCATCAGTGCTCTCATTGGGGAAACTATGATGTCAAAACGAGAACCGGAGTACAGCACTGACCATTACGCTCTCAATTTAAAAAGTGAAAAGTGTGAACAATGACTTTCCTACAGAAGATAAAAAGTGAGACAGTTTTAAATGTTATACACACTTTAGTATCTCTAGTCAAATTCTTCTCAGGCGTGTAGGTAGGTATAATTATTGTGAATAGAAAAGAGAACTACTGAGAGAAATTTGGCAGATATTTAATATTTGGACATTTGACAGGGTATGGACCTAAAATGCCTTCGTGCCAAGTGATTTTAAATTATAGTGTCAATTAACATAATATTTAGTTAGTGAAAAAGACAAGAGTTTATAATGTGTTAAAATCATAGAGACATTTTTAATGTTCTGTGCAATGAACAATTCAAAAACGTACTGACTATTCAGTAAGAAACAAGATAATAATGTTGCCAAATTGTGACTGCGATGTGTGTTTCCATGTATAATATTATGTACTTGCGCTTATCATGCATTTTGTTAATTTAGTTAGTTCTATATAATTATATTTATATTTTAAGATGATTAAAAACAGCTGTCAGCATGTCGAATACATGATAACTAAATATTGTCTTCCATTTATTCCATTTGGCAAAATATTTCAATTGTAGCGAGTGAAAGATTAAAAGTAGACTACCTACCACATACTTACTCATTTTGTCAGCATGATTTCAAGAGAATCTTAATATATGAATTCATTATTCTTTATAATACTAAACATTATAGGTTGTATGAATAAAAACTTAGCGAGGGTTTATAACAGCTTTTAACATAGTAAAAACGTAGTTAAAACCCTCGCCAAGTTTTTATTCATACGGTCGTAAGAGTTTAAGCATTAATGTATTGTTACCTGATGCCTTTAATCAATCTTTAAATTGCACTGTGATAAATATAAAACATTGTGGTAGTGTCATAGCATATATTATATAATTTAGTCTTTACTAAATTTTTCCAGCTACAATTTTCTGTGATCTCTTATAACAATATGTATAAGTAATAAAGAATTAAATATTGTGTTTGTAAATATTTTATTATTAAGTTAATTAGGAAAACCAAAAGAGTGTATGATTTGTCAAACAAAATGTGAAGCTTTATTAAATATGGATAAGAGTATGTAACTACAACTGAATTTGTATTTTTACATTATAAATAATAATACTTTGGCAATTGCCATTTCCAACTTGTAAACAATAAAGTATGTTTCTTTTAATGTAATCCAAAAATATTTATTTCACTTTCCTACATAGAAAACAAGTCGGTTTAACAGCTATGAATAGTGAAATTTATCCGCCATGGAGCTGTAGTTCAAAGCGTAACCTTAAACTCTAAGGGCCGATTCACACCGGAATGGCAGAGGCGAGGCGAGCAGTTTCAGTGTCATATGATTTTAAACTTTATCTTCATTATTGTAATACATAGTATCGCTTGAGACATCTACGGCCGCCCGTGGACGCTCGTGGCATCTTGCGGCCGGCGGTGGCGTCGGATTTCTCAAGCAATACATTACTATTTATTGCATTATATATATATGCATTATACATTGTATTACAATAATGAATATAAAGTTTAAAATGATATGACACTGGAACTTCTCGCCTTGCCTCTGCCATTCCGGTGTGAATGGGCCCTAAGGTAGTGGGTTCAATCCCAGCGCTAGCAAAATGTTGTTTCTAAGTTTTGTTACTCTTTGGGTATGCGAGTGCAAAATAAAGAAAATATCACATACTCTCTAATAGCCACACTCAAATTTAATGATTACAGTACTTTAATAATATTTGATGATAATGTTTTTTAATCTTTACATGAATCTGAGTGCAACCATAACATTAGTAACATAATCATGAGATTAAGTTTTAATTGCCAATTATAAGAGCCAAAGAACAGAGGTGGAAGAAGAGAAAAAAGAAAAGAAAAGATTTAAATTAACTACTTTTATAACACTCCCTTTTTATTATATTTCTTTTTATAATTCTTCCAAATTTTGACAAACCTTGTAACTAAGTGGGTACTAACCTACAACACGGTCAAATTAACTTGACGCATCGAAATGTCAAATTAACATGGGAGCTCCGTAACGACGTCATCAAACCGTGCGTCTAGTTAATGTCCGTGTTGTACTTCATCATCATTCATCTGGCTATTATTTTTATACAAATTTACATAAAATCCAGTTTTTTGATTTCAAATAATTTTTCCGGCCCTTTCGCCTCCATAGATGATTATTGATTATGCTTAAAATGCTTCTTCCACTAACACTTAGATATTATAGCGTCGAAATGCTTCTTCCACTAACAGTCGAGGTGGTAAATTAATATTTATTGTACAAATCACACATTCAAATATCCTGGATAGATTTAAATCTATGCAAATACCAGCAAATACTCACCGACATTCTTTTATTTAGAACATAATATCTATAACCTATCAGGTGGATGCAAGTTTCGAACAAAAAAAAATTGGGTTCCAAATTTAAACGTAGCTACTAAATTAAATCGCATAATCTGTACAATTTTTAAGCACGGTCGACTGTGATTGGTTGATAAAAAAGACCATAGAGAATATAAACTACATAAGAAAATAAAGGAAGAAGTTTAAAACTCAAAGTTCGAATTTCATTTTGTGAAAATTATTTATTACAAAAATACAAAAATTGTAAATTAAGTGGACTAATTAATGAAAAACGAAAGGTAAGTCATTGTAAAATGTAAATGTAATCGTAAATTGATAAATTGAAGCAAAACATAACGATATCATACCATGTTCTAATACAAAGTATGTCGTAGTACTATTTGCATATATTTTGTACAATAATTTACAACTTTAACTATAATATTAATATGAAAAAGATAGATTATTATTTCATAGAAAATATTATAATGTGTATCAGTATTCAGTATGCAGTTAATTTGGAAAATGATGAAATGTGTATCATGTGTACCTATATTGTTTTATTGTAACAATACATAAGGTTATTAACTATACTAAATAATTTATGTAAACTGTATGGAAATGTAGTAAATGAAAAAATTTTTCATTAATTTCAGATTTTTAGGTCCACAGCACAGCTACTTTATAACATTTCAGTCTGTAAGCAATAGCTGTTACCTCGATCGCGGATTCAAAAGAGGATGTAAACTGTATGCGGATTCTAGGAAGTCTTTTGTTCTCGCGGTCGCATGCGACCGCTTGGGAACGAAAGCAGCAAAGAGATTCAAAGCAAGGAGATTTTAGGAGAAGGAAGGTATGGGATTATGAGTGGTAACTGGTACGGTCACCAAGGAAAAATCCTCTGATCAAGTGAGGTGGTATGCAGCTGGCCTGAGCCCGCGCGATAGATTTCAGCTGTCGTATACAGGGTATAAGAAAACAAAGTGTGTATGTATAAAGGTGCGGTCCACTGGATCGGAATCGGAGCGTAGGTACGCAGTGGACGGATTTGTTGCTTTGTATGTATGGTACTGACTACTATGAACTGCACTAGAAGTACTGGAACGTCATTCTGCACCTGACAAGTATATGACGACACGACGTGCCGTCCGCACCGTACGTCCCGATTCCGACCTGGTGGACGCACAGCTTTAATCCCCTCCCTATATAGAGTTTACTGTATAAGTGTATAAGCCAATCAAGTAGTTAGTAGAGTAGCATATACAGCTATTCTATTATATTTATAAATAAAATACAGAAAACTGTACTGTAATATTATAATATTTAATAATAGAAATCAACAAAAGCTTGTGGATTAAATCTGTTTTATTGTTTAATTTACCTTATTAGCCTATTTATTAAGTTATGTACAATATTTTTATTGAAATAAAACATTTATTTGAGCTCATTTCTTTTTTATTTTTATTTTTTTTAATTTTCGGTATGTTTAGAGTGAAAGGTTTTGCACTTAAAAATTTTAACTTCAGTTTCAAATTAAAAAAATAACGGATGTTAATTTTTTTTCTTCTAAGTCCGATCTCTTGTTACGTAGTATACAGTTTACATCCTCTTTGTAACCTATCTATTAATATAACTAAAGTTAACAATAGATTGACTTTCTTCAATTTAAAAGTTAGTTTGACACAGATTAATATACTGTTGACACCAGTCGAATTCTTGCATTTAACGCCTCTAGTTCACCGGTCGCGGTTCGCTGCGAAATCGCGGCGAAACAGGAATAGAGCGATATGCAATATAACGTATTGTCATTTGTCGTGTGGCAGATGAGACAGTAAATCGTTTCGCCGCGATTTCGCGGCGAACTGCGTCTGTGGACTAGAGGCGTTAATGTGTTGGTTTGGGTTTTGGCGGGCATGTGAAAGAGTGATTTATAGCAGCGGGGCAGGGCAGACAGGGCGGGCCGAATGGATACGATTACGAAAATAGCCAAAGTTTAAATAATTATTAACATAAACTACTTACACTACTTGCACTAGTACTAAGCCCTCATGCTTTGTGGTCCGTGGATCATCAGTTTTGTTGGGCTATTTCCATATCCATTCGGCTTGCCCTGCCCTGGAGCATTTTGTATTTTATTTTTTGCTGAAATTTATTTTAACTTTTAATATTGGTAAAATAAAACAGTGTGTAGACATAACTGTTTTAAAAATGTTTGTATTCAATAACTTACAGTTCTACATTTATAATACCTATAACAAAATATTATGAATAATTGTATTTCGGGAGATCGCACACTTCACACTTTTTGTGTGATCGAGTCTGCAGCTTCCAAACAGTCTGATGGCGCGCGCCATGCAGATTGTATGTAAGCCGCAGACTCAATCACACAAAAAGTGTGATATGTGCGATCTCCCTTCTTTTTACACAAATGTTACATTAAGTATCTTGAGGTAGGCTTTGGAAAAAAATAATGTCATCTGCAATAACTGTAGAGGCAGTCCTCACTTGTCCATCATCTAGTTTCACCTCTCCATAAGACAGTTTACCGGTAACATAAACTCTTTGGCCTTTTCTCAGATATTTGTACACCGTATCTCTCAGTCCTGGTCTAAAAACACTGACTCTGTGCCAGTCTGTCCTTTGTAGAACATCACCAGATTCATACTTGTAGCTGAAGTGTGTGGCCAATGGAAAGTTTACTACAGGGTGTTCTTCGTTACCCCTTTTTTGCGGGTCTGCTCCAACTCGTCCAAGCAAAGTTACTTGATTGATTGCTAAAATTGATTTACATATCTTTCAAAAAGACACAATGTACAGGTAATGTGGGTATTTATAAAGGTCTTGGTCCAGTATACAATGACATTTGAACAGGGAATAGTGTATGTAGTACTACTCTTGAACAATGATATTATAATGCTTTGGCTTTGTGTTTCTTTGATGATTAAGTATTTAATTGGCATGTAGATCAGAATAATGTCTAAAAACGATACATACTTTTTTCAGTCTTCTGGCCGTCCAAAGTAAATGCTGTTGTATGAAATTTTATGGTGCTTGGCAGCCGGTTACAAAAATTTGAAGCCTGAAACATGCTTATCATTTATAACAAATAATTGAAAACAAAACAAAATTATTTTAATTACCTAACCTAACCGTTGCCGCATAAAATGGCGCAAATTTACTTACGCGTGTCAGGCACAACATGTTGTTGATGAAAGATGTAAATGGTGTGATTGTTGTCAAAGAAGAATTATTTATTTTAAAAGGGTTTTATATTTCTGTTCATAAAATATGGAAAAATTAAAAGAGCGTTAATTTTATTTTACACCATATAAAATATTTTGTGGTTGAGTTCTTGTTCTTCTTCTTTTTTCTTTTTTTTTCTTATTATGGCGCTCGCGGCTCGGCTTTTTATTTTTTAATCATGGTCAGTGTCAACTGGTGTCAACTGTCAAGTAAAATATGAGTATAGCGCTTATTCCACTTATCCTAGCTAGGTTCCTAGGTAGGATCCTAGGCAGATCCCATTTAGAAAGCTAGGATCCTAGTCCTAGCTTTCTAAATGTCATTCCACTTGACTAAATCGGAAACGATTTAGGATCCTAGCTAGGATCCTAGCTTCTAAAATATGTTATTCCACTTGACTAAATCGGAAACGATTTAGGATCTAGGAACCTAGCTAGGATAAGTGGAATAAGCGCTTAAAATATTATGTCGGCTTAAGCGCTTATTCCACTTATCCTAGCTAGGTTCCTAACCTAGCTAGGATCCTAAATCGTTTCCGATTTAGTCAAGTGGAATAACATTTAGAAAGCTAGGTTACTAGCTAGGATCCTACCTAGGAACCTAGCTAGGATAAGTGGAATATAAGCGCTTTAGCGCTTATTCCACTTATCCTAGCTCTACGTTCCTAGATCCTAAATCGTTTCCGATTTAGTCAAGTGGAATAAAGCGCTTATTCCATTTCACTAAATTTAGATATCTAAATGATTTAGTGACTAAATTTAGTCAAGTGGAATAACATTTAGTAACTTTCTAAATGTTATTCCACTTGACTAAATTTAGTCACTAAATCATTTAGATATCTAAATTTAGTGAAATGGAATAAGCGCTTTCTACTGATATTATTGGGAGCCGGTGCCGGCAGCGGAGGCACTCCTGATTATATTGATTATTTTAGCGTTAATACATACAGCCGGCTTTAGTAACGGTTTTATTGTTTTCTCATATTTCTTATTCTATGGTATGGAGCTTTGGCGGGCATGTGAAAGAGTGCTGTTGTGTTTTGTATTATTTTCCTAAAATTGTGTTAGCTGGGTTTTTAATGTGTAATATTGGTAGAATATTAACCATTAGATATTCGTGTTCATGCACAAGTGTAGGAAAGTGATGTAATATCCAGAAACGTGCTATTTTGTGTTCCCTCCAAAACTCCATCGAAAGTTTCAGTAAAGCGTCTACCACTTTACTGAATCGACCGACTTGACTCCTTGACTGTATTGACTTTTACTTAGACTTTGACTAGACTTTAAACCTGACGATACATGAAAACGATGATGAAAAACATAACAATAGTACTACAAAAGACATGGCTGTATGGGCTTTGTTCCTTTTGCCTGTCCTGAATGGGACGAATCAAACCAAAAAAAAATCTCTATGGTATTTAGCATTTTGACATTTCCATGAATTCAATCACCACCATAGACTACCAAACCAAGTACCATCATCTAACAATCCAGAAGAAGTTGTTGCCTGTGAAGGATGCCTTCAGCTGCGAATGCGAAGTCTGAAAAACCAGCTTCTTCGGAAGCTACGGATAATTCACCGATAAGACAAATTATGACTATAATCGATCACAAGATTCGTAATTTAGAAAAAAGAAAGGTATGCAGTTGTCTCCTTGTTAAACCTACATTATAACTTTTATTGCCTACGTTTGCGTTCATATATTCCACATATAACTGCATAATGTTGTATTAATGTTTCAAAACTATCTTATATTTAGTTATTTTATTGCTTTTTCTAGTTTGCACATATAAGCGCGATCTAGTACGTATGTAAATAAAGTTGCGGTATTTCGCTGACGCCATTTTCCACATGTGCTCTATTGACGCTTTTGATAGCTATGTATTTAAAAATTTGTTGTCTACCATATAGGCGTTATAAAATATGCTCAAAAATAAATAATTATAATATATTCAGGTCCTTTAAAGTTTATTTGCATACTTTTGCCAGTAGCAAATCAATAACATTTACCATTGTTGTTTTTTACGACCTGGTTGTATGTTTATCGAAACTTCTAACAATAATTAAATTTTTTGTTGTCAAAAGTTGTATCGAAAGTGGAGAGGTACATTATTAAGTTGTTATATTTTGTTGAATATTGCAGAGTAAACTAACATCATACCGAGACCTGCAAAAAGCTGGGAAAGAATTAAAATCAGACCAGAAAGTAGCAGTTGCCAAGTATGATGAGGTAGCTCAGACTTTAGAATTTGCGAGAGATTTGGCAAAACAGGTTGCAGGCATAGCAACTTCAGCAGAAAAAGAAGCTAAGAAACAAGCTAAAAAGGTAAGTTAGTTATTATCTTAGCATTACCTTCCAAAGCCATCAATTATTCTAATTTAGAAACTTTACTTTATACTAGTCCCCTCATTATGCTAGAAATGTGTATGTTACTACTTTAATTCTTCGATCTGGGATTCTGGAAAATGCTATATTATATATTATATTCTATTGTTGTTGCAATTACCGGTGCTCCGCTTGATGGGTTAGTATTATTATTATAGTTCAACAATCCTTGCTTGATAGGTTCATACAAAATATGGCTGCAAATTTCAGCCTGTAGCACCTGTAGGTATTGCAGACACAATAGATTTTCAATTGTTATGCGGCAGCCTACTGCCACTTGGGGATTGTTGTTGGGTTAACCCTTAACCACCTACCACATATAATTGTCACACAACCACCTGCCATACGTCTGTGAGACTCCGGCTAATAAACATGATAACTATAAATAAAAGGGGGGAGACAAATATTAATTTAAAACGGGTTCGTATCGAAAGGACATTTTAGCAGAACGCCCTATTAGCAGATTGTATTTAGACACTGTTAAACTCTTTAGTTTAAAAATAAAAACATGAATTTCAACAATGTTTATCAAATAATACAGCATATTTGGTACAATCTCATGTTTTTGGCTTAACCACTATCACTTTCAGAAAATAATTTCTAAAAAAAATATATTAAATTGATAAGAAATTATTCTTACGTTTTTTATATAATTCAATTACCAAGGAACTTTTAAAAAAATACTAATACTAATTATAGTTACTAATTCTACAAAATTGCGGGCTCCAAACTTAGAGCTTTTTAAGGCAGCGAAGACAGATTTTGTCTGAGCATTCGAGGCAAATAGGAGCTTTGCATTCAAAACACATATGTTGTGTTATATGTTTTTTTAGTGTTTTAGTGGAACAGTGGAACAGTTTTTACGAACTGCCAATTACTCTTCATCAGTGCTGCAGCATGGGAAATTTGCTGAATGATCAAGTTTGTCTGAAGGATTCTTCATATCACATTACAGTTTCACATTGCTTTCACAACATGCCCTAAGCGGTCTCGTAAACTGTTCAGCCAGTTTCTTCATAAGCATGTAACTGCTTTTAACCTTTTGCCTATGTAGCTGCACAGATAGGTTCACTAGAGCACAATTTCAAGCAGGGCAGATGACCAACCAAGTAATTTTTGCTAAAATAATCATTCTTCCTAATCTAGATCGAATTTCTGCTAATGGTACATCATCCTCAAATGAAAACTCTTGGTCACTTTCCGAAGGAACGTCACTTTGTGATAAAGAGCTTCTTTACACTACAGTTGGCTCTTTGCATTCGGAATCAGATACTCCACTATGATCTATCTTCCACAATATGATTAATTTTGACTGAGTCCTCGCTGCATCGCTGCATTCGTCATTCAGTATGTCTTCATTTGTCAGGCCTTGGTCCAACCAACGCTTAATAAGAACTTAATTTAGGGCCATTATTTCCAAAACAATAAAAAAAATACAATCGAAAAAACTTACGTAACCACCTGACAGGGGTCTCTCAGACCCCCACAAGTCTATATAAAATGCATGCATGCACGCCTAACATCACTGAGCCGTTGGGCGATAGCTAGGGGCGCAGGGAAAAGGTACAAAAGCCAAAAAGTCTATACAAAACTTCAGCGCAAAAATATTAACAAAAATAATACCAACAGGGTCTGTGAGACGTATGGCAGGTGGTTAAGGGTTAATAAAAAAAGTGTTAACTATTTTTTGCATCTTTTTATATTTTTGTTCATTATGTACAAAATCTGTAAAATGTCTATGTCAATAAAATGCCCCAAACATATTATATTTGCAGGATGCATGGGTGCGTTACACTGCAGAAACAAACAAAATTCGTGAGGTACTGTTAATATTAGACTGTCTTGTGCAAATGGGAAATACAGAGGCAAGAGATGATTTTCTAAATGGCTCCAATGGAGCAGTAAAGTTAACTGAAGAGGACATCAAAATCTTAGATGATTTGTAAGTTTCCGTAATTTTTTCACTGTGAATAATTTGAATTACCAAACACTCACTGCCAGCACTAAATAGCATGATTACAATTGAGCAAGCCATGTAGTCCGCCTGCAGGTCCCAACGATTCTGCTGCAGTAGGCCGACACTCAAAATGAAAAAATATTACAGCAGGCCATGGGGTCCGCTGTGACCCCCTAAATTCAAACCGATATTTCTACTACAGGCCTGCTAATAAGAAAAAGATATGTATAGTATTGGCTTGCGCATACAGTGAGCTATATGTTGAAAAAAAAATCATGTCAATAGGAGCAAAAATTATATTTCTGTATGCCAGGGAAAAAATGAAAAACAATTAGTTCAAAGCAAGAAAAATAAACATGCACTGAGGAAAAAAATTACTTTTGGCTGTATTTATTGGCAAAACAAGACGCGCAAACACTGGGATTTGTTGGGCAAGTGAGGCATAAGTGTACTTGTTTTTTTTTGTGAGTTTCTTGGCCTCTACGCTTGTTTTGTCTTCTTGTCGTAATACACTTGCGACATATAAGTCGATTGCGATGGTCAGTCAAAGGGTTCTTTCCGAACTTCTCTTCTTCTTGGCAAAAAAAAATCACGAAAGTGCAAAGCGCGGGAAAAACGCACGCAGCAAGCCGAGGGGGCTGCGGGCGGCCAGCTAACAATTACTTTAGCTGGCTTGCTAGTTAAATTCAATAAAATTACAAGCGGCGTGGCGGACAAAATGTTTTGGGGGCGGCCGGCGACCCCCACGGCCTGCTGGTATATTTCTCTAAAATAAGACCGGCCCCTTGCACTCACAAACTTGGGGCCCGCCGGCGGACCCATGGCAGGGAGATAATTAATTTTAACGATTAATTATTAGATATAGTTACTAAAAGTTCATATTTTGACAGGTATCCTGAAGTAAATCCAAAACATGAACTAAATGAAGAAGGTCAACCTGGATTTCATATTTACACAAACAAAGCTGCTGAACACCTGTACTCCATTATAGATGGCAAGCCTAAGGAAGTTCTGGGTACAACCTACGCCCACATAAAGGAAATCATTACTGCAATACATGATTGTGGTTATTTTGACAAAACAACCGAGATTATTTTAGTAAATGAGGAAAACCAGCAAGCTGTTCAGGAGGAAGTGCAGGAGGAGCATCACATCCCTGAAGCTGAGGAACAAGAGGTAGCTCCTGTGTATCCCACCCCAGTGCCCATTCCAGCCCCACCTGCCAGTGTTGTCCCAACTCCGGCGTACCCTCTCCGCCCATTGCCTCCGATCACTCTCCAAGAGGTGGAGCATGCCTATTTCTCTCAACAATATCCCCAGCAACGTCCAATTTCAGAGGTAATTGGATCACAAAACTTCTTCTTTTTGCAAGAGTCTGAAATAGACAGCCCCATTGGCACTCCTCAGCCCCCACCTATTATGAATCAAGCTTCTCCCCCTGGACCTATTCCCACCCAGACGTTTACAAACCAGCACTTTGTTCCATTATCTGGTGGACGAGTTGCTGAACCTGGATCTATACCTCTTCCACACCAGCCTCACTTCCCTCCGCACCCAGATCATGCGGCTTACCCCATTCCCGGCCCACTACCGGCCCATCCCCAGGCCGCCCTGGGTCCAATTCCACAGCAGGTGCCCCAGGTAATGCAGCACACTCCTCAAATAGCACAACCGATTCTCCCTGAACCCACACCAGTAGAGCAGAGAAAAGTTGACACTCCAATTGAAGATAAAAATGATGATGGATCAAAAGAGAGCCAAAGCCCAGACCATGAAGAATCTGGTGAGCGTAAGACAAACCAAGGTGAGAATCAAAACCGATTTCGAAGATACGGCCGAGGCGGCGGGAGGGGATCTTCAAATGGATTCCGGGGTCGTGGATCATATCAAAACAGACAAAATAATGATGGTTATCACAATCGGCACGGCGGAGATTACCCAAATAGATCTAGCAAAGATGGATACCAAAACAAACAATACAATGATGACTATCAACCCAGGCATGGCAAAAACTACCAAAACAGAGACTCTTACTATGGCAATGGTGATGCGAGTGACAATCATCAGAATGAAAATGGAGGACGAGAAAGATATAACAATGATAACCAAAATTACCAGTCCGGATTTAAAAGTCGCGGTAGGGGCGCCCCCCGGGGAGGCTCTCGTGGGGCGTCGCGCGGTCCCCGCCCGCAACAATACAATCGAAAACCTGAACATGTTGAATAGGATATGTCACTGTAAAGTGTCACAAGTTTAACGATGCAAACGTACCAGTGGTTACGGCTTCGTATTTACAAATTTAAAGATCTAAATCATTTGTGGAAGGCAAATTTCACCGGCAACAACGCGCTATGGAAACAACAGAGATTATGGTATAAAAAAAATAAAAGAAAAAATAATAAAAAAAAAGTAAAATAATAAAACTTGAAACTAAATAAAAAATAAGTTACTTGGAGTTAGATGTATGATATATGCAATTATTGTAAGTTATGTTAATTCTAGTTTTTGTGTAGGATTTATGTCATGCAAGTGACAAAAGTGACCTGGTAAAGGAGACTAAGAAAATTTCTCCGGCCCAGGTTGCTGAGTACCTCATGCGTGCCTCGTCCTCGTGATAACTATAAGTACATGAGATGTGCACACAATTATTATCCCTTCTGGACCTTCTCTTAAATCTCATACACCTTTGTATTTTGAATATAATAAAATGCTAATTTATAATGTGTTACATAATGATTGTTTTAATAAAGACCTGAATATGTTGATGCATAATATATTTGATTGAATCAACTGTAACTGAGATATTGTTTGTTGCCTCACTAACATGGCAATGGCTGAAATATGTGATTGGCGAATAAACATGCATGTCAGAAGTTAACTCATACTCAAAAACAATCACAATTTTAATGTCTTAATAATTTTTATTAAAGATACCTACTACTATGAACTCTTTTAATTTACTAATGCGTACAATAAATATTATTATTATTTGGATAAATAATATCATTTGGATGATGACTTCTTTCAGCTGGGCAAAATTGTTCCTGCATTGTATTTGTTACTTGTTTCCAAGCTTTACTCTCTATTTTCCAAACATTGTTCTCAATAGAGGCTGTGTGCAAATAAAAAGTATTCTATGAATAAAATGGTTTTACTTTTATATTACAGATGTTCGCCATTGAACACTATCCCAGCCTGTCTGTCTCACAGACTACTTATTAGAAGAACTAACGTTGTCTGTGTGTGTGTGTAATGATCGGTTTAAAATGCAGTGAACGCAGATTTGGCCTCACCGCAGTCGCCGCATTTCGAATTCTTTATGGGTCTACACAGACGGACTGCATTTCAACTGCAAATTGCAGTTGGATTGCAGTTGACACGACTGCAATAGAACTGCAAGCCAAACGCGCAGTCGGATTGCAGTTCAGTTGCAGTCGTGTGAACTGTTTGGTTTGCAGTTCTATTGCAGTCGTGTCAACTGCATTCAAACTGCGATTTGCAATTGAAATGCAGTCCGTCTGTGTAGACCCTATATGAAGTAATAGGCAAGCTCGCATACCTACCCGCGCCGCAGTCTTCGCAACTTCTACATTCTTTATATGAAGAATTCGAAATGCGGCGACTGCGGTGCGGCCAAATCTGCGTTCACCTTAACAAAAAAATATGTGGTGAACGCAGATTTTGGACGCACCGCGTTCGAGTTTCTTATGAAGTACTTCGCAACCTCTTATACATATATTATATGACTTACGCCTCCGTGGTTCAGACTTCAGAGCTCAGCTCTTGACTCGGAGGTCGTGGGTTCGATTCCCGCGTTGGAAACATGTTATTTCCAAGTTTGGTTAAGTATAGAGGATCGACTCACAGTTCTAGAGCGAAATGTTTTCGGGCGGCGTGCTAGAATGACGTCTTCATCAGAAGAACTTTCCGAGTCATCGAAATGTATTTAAAGTAAGTATATTTAAGAGGGTTAGTGCACCAAAAAAATCAAACATCGTCCTTCTCTCCTCACACTCACGCCAGTCTTTCATATGCCAGGTGAAAAAGGACGACGCGGAATCATCGCCAAGTTAGTTTTACTATGAATAAAAGACGAACTATGTATAATGATTATGAAAAAAGTATTTTGAACAAATTTAGGTTTCATCAATACTTATAAAAAAATATTAAAGAAAAGACAGGCGACAGCAAACTTCGAAGATCCAAGCAAAAATGTGTCTAAAACTAAAACAACTTTTTTGTAAATAAAAAGTATAGAGTATTTTTTCAGTAATCGGGTTTTCGTCTTGAGCATTTATATGTTCTTATCTTCATGAACTGAAGTTACTTTGTGTAAAAAAAGACGGTTGGAGAGTACCTAGTGTTTTGTGTCGAACTCGAACTCAACTCGAACTCGGTTGTCTGTAGAGTCGGTTTACTGACGATAGTTGAACGTGACAACGTGCCTCTATTGTCGCTTGTTCCGCGCTCTCGCTTGCACTTCAAACCCTAAATGGAACGCCTCAGAGCGAGGTAACGCCGGATGAGTCATGTTTTTTCGTGCGTGCAGCCGGCTCCATCGAATTATAAGACGTTGTCACGTCAAAAATCAGTTTTCTAGACCTTACAGATTTTGAGATCTAGGCTTAAGTATATGTAATACGTTTCTATTACAATTTGTTTTTGAAATAAGAATAAACGTTGCGTCTGAAATAAGAATTTATTATTATTCTCTATACTACAACAAGACTACAACATAATACTATAACATAACATAATTTAACCATACCTGAAATAAGAAAAACGACAATTAATGTTTATTCCTAACTATTTTTTACTTTCAAATATGAAAACTGTTGAAAAATACGAAAATCAGTTATCACTTGAAAAACTTGCTCGGTAATCCTTGTCAGTTCTTCTTTTACTTGTTTTTGTTCTTGTTATGGCGCTCGGCTTTACCATGGCCAGTGTCAAGTGAAGTATTAGCGGGAAAAAATATTTTTTCGTAAAAAATTTACAAAATTTTCAAGTAATTTTTCCAGAATATCGTCAAGTCGAAAGTCTAGTCAAAGTCTAAAAAGTAGTCGGTAAAGTCAACGAGTCAAGTCAGTTGTTTTAGTAAAGTGGTAGACCCTTTACTAAAACTTTCGATGGAGTTTTGGAGGGAACACAAAATGGCACGTTTCTTGAAGTTGTATCACTTGCCCACACTTGTGCACGACAACGAATATTTAATGGTTAATATTCTACCAACATTACACATTAAAAACCGAAATAACACAATTTTAGGAAATTAAATACAAAAACAGAACGTCACTCTTTCGTATTCCCGGCAAAACACGCTTCTTTTACTTCTTTTTTGGCAACTTGACACAAAGGATATGTATGTTGTGCCACAGACAATGTAAAAAGGTAAGGAATATGGCGGGAAAACCATATTCCTCCTATTATAATTTTCATCATCGTTTTCATGTATCGTCAGGTCTAAAGTCTAGTCAAAGTCTAAGTCAAAGTCAATACAGTCAAGGAGTCAAGTCGGTCGATTCAGTAAAGTGGTAGACGCTTTACTGAAACTTTCGATGGAGTTTTGGAGGGAACACAAAATAGCACGTTTCTGGATATTACATCACTTTCCAACACTTGTGCATGAACACGAATATCTAATGGTTAATATTCTACCAATATTACACATTAAAAACCCAGCTAACACAATTTTAGGAAAATAATATAAAAACACAACAGCACACTTTTACATTCCCGGCAAAACTCCCTTGTCAGTTGTCACAGAAAAATCTCCTTCGCCTTCTTTTTTTTTCTTGTTATGGCTCTCGGCTTTTAAACCATGGCCAGTGTCAAGTAAAGTTTTGGCGGGAAAAAAAAATTTTCAAGTTGTTTTTCCAGATTATCGTCAAGTTGAAAGTCTAGTCAAAGTCTAAAAAGTAGTCGGTAAAGTCAACGAGTCAAGTCAGTTGTTTTAGTAAAGTGTCTACCCAGGGCCGTGCCTGACGGGCGTTCATTGCGTGCACCGCACGCAGGCGGCCGAAATTAAGAGGCGGCCAAATCGTTACAAGTTGTTTACTGGGCAAAAATACAATCGGTTTGTTTTCATTAAGATACGAAGTAAAAACAGTTTCTCTAATCTAATCTATCTAAAAAGAGTTTCTCAGAAATAAGAAATGTATAAAAACTGATTATGTCGTTGTAGTATTTATATACCTAGTCATGCAGCGAATCCGAATTTTTTCGAACATTGCACGAGCGAAGAGCCGAAATAGTTTTTTCAATTGACCGGCGTCGCGTAAGCGGTCTTATTCGTCTTATTAGTCGTATTAGTCTATAGACTAGCGAGGATAATCTACATATATATACATATCTACAAGCTTAAAACTATTATTGACCATGCCTGTATCAGTTGCGTCTGGAGAACGTAGTTTTTCTAAATTGAAAATCATAAAAAATTACCTACGTACTTCCATGACGCAAGAACGTATGAGCAATCTTTCAATTATCGCGATTGAAAGTGAAATTGCTGAATCTTTAAATATTCACGAAGCAATTGACGATTTTGTCAGTAAAAAATCCCGTAGGATTAACTTTTAATATGTACTTTATTTAATAATTGCTTCGTGAAGATTCAGCAATTTCACTTTCAATCGCGATAATTGAAAGATTGAAAGATTTCCCTAATTAACCGGTAACCTAACCGAAATAATTTTATGAAACCGGTTAATTAACCAAAAACCTTTACTATTTTCAATATCAATAAATAATACGTAAGATTTGATTTTTTAAAATCAAATAATTTTAAATTGTCACTGAGCGACACCTAGGATTTTAAATTATCGTATTCCTATGTTCTTTATGTTTGATAATTTTGTCTGTGATTATAATACCAATACCATAATTACTTTTTTTCATGTTATTATTAAAGTAAGTAAATTAATTCTATTTTGTATACCTCCCAAGTTGCAAGTCAGCCCAGATCTGCCATTGGCCACTGAGCTTTGTTATCCTAATATGTTAGTATAGATTTAAGGGTTATTCCTTGTTCTTTATGTTTGATAATTTTGTCTGTGATTATAAAACCAATACCATAATTTTTTTCATGTTATTATTTTTGTTTAAATTTTAAATAAAAAAATGTTTATTTTGTGCATTTTTTTTTCTTAAATTTCATCCAAACATATAAATCTCATAAAACCGGTTTTTAGCCGGTTTTTCTTTTCAGAAACCGGTTTTGGGAACAAAACCAATATTTTTTTTCGTTCTCGATTTCGTTTAACCAAAAACTGATTTTTTTCCCGGTTTGATGCCCTGTGTATAATAATAAACATTAAAAATTAAAGTAGTTTTTTTTAATGTTATCCTGGGGGCCATACAGACTGGCACGCAGGCGGCCATATACCCAGGCACGGCCCTGTGTCTACCCTTTACTAAAACTTTCGATGGAGTTTTGGAGGGAATACAAAATGGCACGTTTCTTGAAGTTGTATCACTTGCCCACACTTGTGCACGACAACGAATATTTAATGGTTAATATTCTACCAACATTACACATTAAAAACCGAAATAACACAATTTTAGGAAAATAATACAAAAACAAAACGTCACTCTTTCGTATTCCCGGCAAAACTCCTTCGCCTTCTACTCTTGACATTTGTCAAAAAACATTTAATAAAATTTTTGCCACTATGAATGGACACCAATTTTAAATAAATAAAAAAAAAAACAATTTTAAATATTTCCTTTCTATATATAGTCAAGTTAAGGTCAGGTGCGTCCTTAAATCCGTTATTTTTTTATAAAAGCACTCTTTTGGGCAGTAAAATATCTCAACTCGACTAGATAACATTATCCGCAACAACAAACGAATCAAACTGGTCAATGTTAACTACGCAGTCCGAGCGTCAAGCGTGGTCGTTTTATATAACAATTTGTCAAAAACTTTTACTACAGTTAGCTTAACTATCGATTAAAAAACAACATTTTGTAATTTTTAACCAATTATTGGTTTTTAACTATTTTTAACTATTAGTAACCTTAACTAGCGAGCAAACAACGGGCCCTTGCCCCTTAGCACTGTAAGAATTTTTCAAATCGGACCAGTAGTTCCTGAGATTAGCGCGTTCAAACAAATAAACTCTTTCGCTTTATAACCCACATCAAGCCCCATAAG
The DNA here is from genome assembly GCA_937595015.1 of Polyommatus icarus. Lineage (NCBI taxonomy): Eukaryota > Metazoa > Arthropoda > Insecta > Lepidoptera > Lycaenidae > Polyommatus > Polyommatus icarus. The sequence continues at coordinate 10,866,689 of OW569326.1, forward strand.
CTCACCGGTGAGCGAGACACGTCAATAGAATAACTAGATTTCCAAGAATCCACGATCGAAGGATTTAATATTATTATTTATTATATATAGGGTTATCCATGTCTTATTTTCCTCTATGGGATTATTCCTATTTTGACCTTATGACCATTGAAAAAAAAATAAAAATATATCTCATGAATACCATAATATTATCATCAGGATAAAGAAAGGTAAGGTTTATCTTAGTTAAAAATATATTTTGCGGTTTTAAATATTTTCATTTATTGTATCGTAAAGTAAAAAATTGCTAACACTAGAAATATTTAGCGTCATTGAAAATAAATAAAAGTTCTCGTTAACCTTACTAGACAGAACCTTTTATTTTTACAAACTTAATACTATTGTATTGCATTTAATCTAACACTTACATACAATGATGTTATTAGACTAAACCTATACAACCCAATGTAATCATACAAAATATTATCTAATAGTGTACTTATTCTTGTTAGAGAAATATAATATCAATTATTTTGTTCATTTGTAGAAGATGATATAGGTTTTACGGACTAAACATTACTTAAGTTAGTATGTTTCAACTATCATAAAACATTCAAAAGGCCGCTTAGGAATGTAATATTACTTCTATATGAGATTTTTAGAGATATTTATGATGGTGTATAAGTTATGGGTGATTATTTCGCCTCAGAAAAATTAGCTCTTACTTTACTTTTGTTTCTTACCTTACTACTGTACATCTTGTTTCTAAATGAAAAGGGTTGGTTTTACAAAATCGACGTAAAAATACTTAATTATTAATTAGTAATTAAACATAACTCGTGTCAGAGGCCATGGCCCAAGATCCACTTTGGGTCGCTGAGCCATCGTAGTAAGTAATTAAACTGAAACGAAAATAAATCACCTCATAGAGTACATAATATTATAATATTCTTTTATACTTTCACCTGTTTTTGACGTTAGGTAAATACTGGTAAGTAATATTTTTGTTAAATGAATTTGTGTAATACACACATCCGCATGGTGACTATTTTAATTTTAAGGAAATATCAAAAAATTTCGAAGATGCTAAGCCACATTTAATTTTCTAGTATTAACAAACTCAGAACAAAGAAATCCAGAAATTATACTCATCAATGAACTATCATTCATTAATTTACTGTTTTACTTTTAAAACTTTTGTCAGATTTTTAGATATAATATGAAGTAGCTATAATATCCCTTCCTTCCTTATTTTAAGGTCACAGCTCACATATCAATTTGGAAAGAAATCGGCACTGTATTGCCTCGCTATCAACCAGCCTGCCGTCACGTAAATTTTCCTGGAAAGTGGGAATTTAAAACCTGTTATCTATTCTGCGTAAAATGAAGTGTTGAAAAATATCTTTTAAGGCCAGGCCAGTTCGAAAAGACTGTTTTTTAAGCTTCGCCAGTCTGAAGAAATTATGTGGATTCTCTTACACCAAAATTAATGTAGACTCAAAAAGAAACAAAGTAAAAATAACCAAACATTCACTGAGGGGCCCTGAAGGTAAAATACGTTTGCCGCAATTTTGAACTTTAACAGAATAGTAAAAATTTCAAGTATGTAGGTAGTGGTGCGCCGGCGACAGTACATTCACATGCACGGACAAGTATATAAAATTATAAATACATTTTTCCCACAGTAGCTTTATAAGCAAACAGTAATATTTTCCGCGAGTCCACTTGCATTACATTAGTTTTTAGGGTTCCGTACCCAAAGGGTAAAAACGGGACCCTATTACTGAGACTTCGATGTCTGTCCGTCTGTCTGTCTGTCTCCAGGCTGTAACTCAAGAACGGTAATAGCTAGAGTTGAAATTTTCACAGATGATGTATTTTTATTGCCGCTATAACCATAAGGTACTATTATGTAATATATGATATCGAACGTACCGTAACTTCTTGGTGTTTTGTAATTATGTAATAGCTAGAGTTGAAATTTTCACAGATGATGTATTTTTATTGCCGCTATAACCATAAGGTACTATTATGTATTCGGTGCTATAACAACAAATAAGTACTAAAAACAAAATAAATTTAATATTTAATGGGGGCTCCCATATAACAAACGTGATTCTTTTTGTATTTTTTGCAATAAAATTTAAATACAACAAATAATTAAGGGGGGCTCCCATACAAAAAATTTTGCTCTAAGTATAATTGGTACGGAACCCTCCGTGCGCGAATCCGACTCGCACAATTGGCCGATTTTTCTACATATTATGCACGTTTCCAAAAACTGATCACTAGATGTTCAAGCTCGCAACTTCGACGTCTGTGCGGGAATGAATTTTTACGCAGGAATCGAAACTTTTTGTGATAAAACTATCAAATGGTGAAATGTAGTCAAAATATTATTCAAATTTAAATTAAGAAGAGCTACTCGTAATAATATATACATTTAAAAATAATAATCACAAAACATTTGAGGTGTACACAATTGCATATTACAATATTTCAAGATGGTTCTAAATTGTTATTAATAAAAATTAATATTGTGACAAAAATGTTGTTTATTGAAATGTAATAACTAATAAGTTTATTAGCCGCGTACTGACCAAGCGAGCCGCCTCGCCGCGGCAGCCTCGCGCGCAGTTGCTCGGTCGGTCAGTACGTGTTAGTGCGCGGCAAACGTCCGAGGCGCCTTTGAGCATCGACCAAAAACCGACAACTTTTGGCTCGGCCGCGGCACGTCGGGCGAGACAGCGCGGCGGCTCGCTTGGTCAGTACGCGGCTAACCGCTAGTATGATAAGGACCTTGCTGAAAATGCGCATTTGCATCGCATCGCAATGTCATTTTTATTATGAATCGCAGATATTTGCGATGCGATGTGAGTTCGCAGTTATATTTGGGAGCCCTAACGGCTGATAAAATAGATTTAGGCGTCGACATAACATGACTAAACACTGTATTATGTGCATTTGAATGAAAATTAATGTTACTTAGTGATCGTGTTAATTGAATTTCAATAAACAACATTTTTTGTCTTCGCTTGGATCTTATAATTCAATTATTGGATTATAGTAACGAAGTGAAAGGTTGGTGTTATCCATACTTAATATTATAAATGCGAAAGTGTGTCTGTCTGTCTGTCATCTCTTCACGCCCACACCACAGAACCGATTTTGCTGAAATTTGGTATGGAGATACTTTGGGTCCCGGGAAAGGACATAGGACGCCAGCAAGCCCACCGGTTACTCACGTCTAACTCCTTTCACATTCTAGTTTCGAAGTTGATTTCACAGGAGCAGAGTGCTCCAATTTTGCTCGAAAATTTGAACCACAATACACGATAGTACTCTCAACGGTTCCCGAGATCTAGCTTGGGCGTGCTGACGGGACAGGACGCCAGCAAGCCCACGATTTTTAGCTCGCAGCGTCGTTCGTATTAATGCTCCAATTTATTTACTTGAGTGTAGAAGAGGTGCTCCATTTTTGCTCTAAATTTTGATATATTGAAAATACACCTAGCTCGATTGGGATTTCTGGGGGGACGCACACCGGTAGCTCCCTTTTCCATGTAGGGTACATTACTGCAAAATTTCCACAACAACGTTGCTTCCGCCGATTCCGCGGTACGATTACTTCAATTAAAAAAAAATCTTCTTGAAACATAAAAAAACGTGAAAAGATCACTCTTCCTTACCACCTCTTATAGAAACACGTTTGAGTAAGCTCTAGCGCGATGTAGGTGACGCAGAGCGACATCTATTATGAATTTTTGGAACTATCTTAATTTGAACTTTACGCATAAACACCCCCTTACAACCCCTTTTTCCAGTTGAAAAGTAGTCTATGTCCTTTCTCAGGCTTTAGACTATCTGTGTACAAAATACAAAATTTCATTACAATCGGTTCAATAGTTTTGGCGTGAAAGCGAGTCAGACAGACAAGCAGACAGAGATACTTTCGTATTCATAATATTAGTATAGATTATGCTATAATATGCATTTAAAAAATATACATTTTAAGACTGCATCTTTGCAACCGGGATAGACCATAGAAACTAAAATCATGTAATATTTATTTCTTCTCTGCACTGCTGGCAGGTAACAAATAACAAAACCGAAAATATTATTCTGTACTATGTACTGGAAACCTTTTGCAGCGGCAGAAATAGCACCGCTTCATACATGAAGTATCATGTAGCGTAAAATAATTAAAAGAAAATTGTGATGAAACTTGCAATAAAAAAGGAAATGCTCACGAACGCATGGTCAAACTTCCGTTTGTCACATTCACGTGTGTTAACTCAAACTGTCAGTACTCGGCCGGTCGGCTCCGGTACTAGAGCGAATGTTATATCATCTGGCGCGACATGGCCTGCCGCATTTTCCGGTCCCAGGACTCCGCTTCCGCCCAAGAATGCCGGACGTCTCTGAATAACTGAAATGATGAGAATTTCCTATTAGTATTGGAGGGTTTTGATTAGGATGGGTTCCACAATTTTAATTCTTAATTAATGGTATTTTTTACATGTTTGAGCAAAATAAAGGTACCAATCCAAGAATTCTAGATATTATTGTATAGAACGCGAGTTCTATCACAATAATTAAGGGGCCGGGTACCCTTCGAATTTCTCATACAAACGTAATACCAAAATCATTTTCACATACGAAAATATTTAACATGTTTGAGTTATTTTTCAGTTTAGAATAGTAATTACCTAGGTTCCTACACAAAAATTTACTTCAAAATATTTAAACACAAAAAAAAATTTGTTTAAAATTTTTTTTTAGTAAATTTACTACTAAATATTGAAACACTAAAAAATAGAGTAAAACACTAAAAAATATATAAATAAATAGTAAATTTACTACAAAATATTTAAACTCTAAAAAATATTTTTAGTATTTAAATATTTAGTAGTAAATTCAGTATTTATTTATATATTGTTTAGTGTTTTACTCTATTTTTTAGTGTTTCAATATTAAGTAGTAAATTTACTAAAAAAAAATTTAAAACAAAAAAAATTTTTTTTGTGTTTAAATACTTTGAAGTAAATTTTTGTGTAGGAACCTAGGTAATTACTATTCTAAACTGAAAAATAACTCAAACATGTTAAATATTTTCGTATGTGAAAATGATTTTGGTATTACGTTTGTATGAGAAATTCCAAGGGTACCCGGCCCCTTAAGGCGGGATTATAGGCGACTGACATTTTAGAATTTGAGACAAACTAGCTCAATAGATGGCGCTCGAAAGGTACATATTTACATATCAAGCCGTAGTCGATTTTAGTATTTTCAGAAATAATGTGATCACGTGGTAAACTCGACATACAGAGTAATGATTAACAGAGTGGCCATGTTCATAACTTATGCATAACTTGATAAACGAAATCTTTAATGAATTTTGTATTATAATAAAATGATGTATTTATAGATATTTAAATATGATGTTTGTTCTGTACTCACGAACATAAAAAAGTATTTCCTCATAATAATATATATACAAATTACAATGTATAGCAAAATAAAGTATTACCCATACATATTTCATCGCAAATGTTCATGATATTGGCGTATTTTCCTTAGAAACATTGGAATTCAAAAGCAACTCTTTTAACGCTGCTACTTTCACAGTGAACTTTATATAAGGGACACATACACATCCCAAAGTATTAATACCGCAGTAGATTTATAATTCGGTAAAGAAGATTCAAAAGTTCTTAACTAGAATAAAACAGCTCGCTGACTGCTGGGAAGTAGGGAGCTTATTTTATGACCTCAATGAGAATCTTGTGCTTGGGTTTATTGCAATAGCTTTAATACATAAGATGAAGAGTGTAGCCCCATGATGATCCCTTATATCACCTGGAATCAATATACCTAACACCCTCCACAAGTTCAAAAACGATAACTCTACTTGCAGTAAAGGTAACGTTTTTGTTTTCATTATACTTATGCAGATCATATTCATATTTTCTTTGTTATTTTAAATTTTTAGGAATCTGTTCCCAAAAGAGATATCCGTCTGTCTGTCTTTCTCGGTAAACTCGGTAGCTAGAGAACTTAAATTTTCAAGAATATTTTATTATTTTTGCTGTCACCAATCACCATAACAACAAAATATAGAAACAAAATATTTAAATCAATAATTAAGAGGTCTGAAATATTCAAAACAAAACTGCAATTTTTAGGCCTTTTCTGCTCGACATTAATAATGACAACCGGTAGCGGGTATGTGTTTAAAATATTTACGAAATGTGTATGTTATTAAATTTAAACTTTAATAATAATCTTTACTAATATTAGAATAGTCTATCTGTTACCTTTTCATGCCGAACCATTTTTTATGAAATTTAGTGAAGAACGGACGAAGGATACTTTTTGGTCCGGAAAAATTTTTCGGTTCCTGTACATTGCATCAAATTGTCGTGAGTAAAGAATTAATAATTGCATAAATGCAATCTCTTTAGTTTTTACTTTTAAATGCCGTCGCGATTTTTATTCATAAAATATATTTTTTGATAAAATCAAATAACACTAATAAAACACACTTTTCTTGCACTTTTTCCGCTATATTAAGATATTATAATAATATAATATCTTAAGATATTATAATATTATAACTTTTAACAAATTACACGACCAGTTTCGAAAAAATTTTTCGAAACCGGTCGTGTAATTTGTTAAAAGTTATAATATTATAATATCTTAATATAGTGGAAAAAGTGCAAGAAAAGTGTGTTTTATTAGTGTTCAACATGAATTTCCATCAAGAACCGACAATACAATCAATTACGTATATAAAATCAAATAAGGTTTTAGGGCATTTCATTTCGATCACATTATTTTTTCTTAAAGAATTTAGAATCCTTTTTTTTTTTATATCGCAGGGGAAACCCATCATGGGTGCACTGGGTTAGGTGCCCTGGGGGTATGTGAGACTCCTACTCACTAAAACCACCTGCGGTTCGCCTTCAGCCGTATAAGGAGGGATATCCCGGATCTAAAGAATTTAGAATCCTTAGTTATTTCCTCCCGAGGTGCACCAAAATCATGGTGTAGGTAATAGGTATCTACAAAATATCTAGATCTATCCGCATGATAATATTATTTTTACGATTTCTTGTGCAGATTTTATTACTCCAGTGCTAAGATGTAATAATTCTTTCTATTGCTGTGGATTGGACATATCATATATCATTTTACAATGTTTTGACATGTATACGTAAAAATCTGTCTCTGTGTTGCGGTAATCTGTACATTGTTTTCTGACTAGCTGTAATGTTTACATTTTTTGACTTTCAAACCTACCAGAACCGTAAAAATGATCGTTTGGTGAATATAAATTATCGAATAGCATCTTATTAGGTAGTCTCTCGCCAAATAATTTAGGTTACAAAGCAATATTGTAGTATTTGTAAACCAAAAATGTTGACGAGGTTCCGGAATAAAACCCAGTCTACTGACCACTGCCCAAGACGTCAAATTACGGCGCTATTTTGTACTGGTATTCCACTAGTATTAGATAAGTATGACGTATTATAATTACATTACAAGAAATACGTATTCGACAATTTACTGTCAAATATTTCGAAACGAATCAACGGTACGGGACCACGGCGATTCTAGACGTAAAGAGCTGCCAGTATACTGGGATATATTTGTGAACATACTCTAGGTTTTCTATGATAGACAATCACCCTCTGACACACAGATTTGACTGATGTCATTTATTTATTTTCCATTAAGTGCCTGTGGATTTTTTGTACCAAATATTCATGATCAGGCGTTGCTCTCACATATCAACAGATTGTTCAAATTTGTAAACAAAGCGATTTATCTTTATAATTGGTATATTTTATCAAAAACGAAGCTGATGGTTGCCTCCGAAATCATGATTGAAACATTTTGGCGTAAAAATATTTATTCCTGTATTTGTTTTCGCTGAATTCTAGAAGAAATAAAATTTTGAAAGAATTATTTTTAACGCACATTTTTTTAGTGGTAAATGGATTTAAATCAAAATTTTAAGCTGACCCTAACCTTGGTAAGCAACGTAACTAACTTACAAAAAATGTTTGAATGCTTATAGTTACTTGTGGTCAAAGTTCTAGTGAAAATAAAAACACGAAATTTCACTAATCCTCGTTGTATGCGGCCTTAAGTTAAGTTATCTGGTACCGACTTCAAAATAATGAAGATTGAGTAGGGGACTATTAAAGTTAAAAATATGTATTACAACATACTTTATCTTGGAAGTCGGGTTTATTTTTTTTTAATATAAATTTATTAGTAAAGAGGTTTTAAAGATTACCTGTGATAGCCAGACTTCGTCCGCTAACAGTTCGTTGAGTATGGCCGTGGTGTCGTTATTGGGGTTCTGCATTCTCTTCTCAGTCACTCGTTTGCTGCACTCGGCGTACATGAGGTACTTCTGGTGTGATATTCGGGAATAAAGCTGCACTCTACCGCAACACGTCGAACATACGAGGAAGTCCTGAAATCATTTATTGAATATAAAAATAAATTGTCTTGATACAATCTAATATATATAAATCTCCTGTCACGATGTTTGTCCGCGATGGATTCCTAAACTACTGAACCGATTTTAATGTTTGTTTTTTTAAATGTGTGCTTTTTCTCAACTTGAGAGATAGGATAGCTTAGATCTTTAATTATAGTCGCAATTTTATTTTATTGCAAATTATTTGTCTATAAAGAGCGACCATTGTTTATGCGACGCGGGTCACGGGATACGGGATGGACGTTGCCATGGTGACATACTTATTTACAGTCACTAATTCAATAAAATAATACGGGCGATATACTTTATATAATATGGCAAAGAAACGTTTGCCGGGACAGCTAGTATTATATATATTGCTATGCTGCTCCACTTTCACCGACGCTAAAAATTAGAAATGGCCCACCTTGACTTGACTCGTCAGGCAGATACAAATACATAAAATTGTTAATTTGCTGTTGACCATCCTTTTACACGACTGCGTAGTAAATATAATTCGTTAATAGGTCGACATGAATAAAAAATTATCGTAGTTGTGTGTGTGACTATGACACTGGGTACACCAAATTATCGTAGTTGTGTGTGTGACTATGACACTGGGTACACCAAATTATCGTAGTTGTGTGTGTGACTATGACACTGGGTACACCAAATTATCGTAGTTGTGTGTGTGACTATGACACTGGGTACACCAAATTATCGTAGTTGTGTGTGTGACTATGACACTGGGTACACCAAATTATCGTAGTTGTGTGTGTGACTATGTCACTGGGTACACCAAATTATCGTAGTTGTGTGTGTGACTATGACACTGGGTACACCAAATTATCGTAGTTGTGTGTGTGACTATGACACTGGGTACACCAAATTATCGTAGTTGTGTGTGTGACTATGACACTGGGTACACCAAATTATCGTAGTTGTGTGTGTGACTATGACACTGGGTACACCAAATTATCGTAGTTGTGAGTGTGACTATGACACTGGGTACACCAAATTATCGTAGTTGTGTGTGTGACTATGACACTGGGTACACCAAATTATCGTAGTTGTGTGTGTGACTATGACACTGGGTACACCAAATTATCGTAGTTGTGTGTGTGACTATGACACTGGGTACACCAAATTATCGTAGTTGTGTGTGTGACTATGACACTGGGTACACCAAATTATCGTAGTTGTGTGTGTGACTATGACACTGGGTACACCAAATTATCGTAGTTGTGAGTGTGACTATGACACTGGGTACACCAAATTATCGTAGTTGTGTGTGTGACTATGACACTGGGTACACCAAATTATCGTAGTTGTGAGTGTGACTATGACACTGGGTACACCAAATTATCGTAGTTGTGTGTGTGACTATGACACTGGGTACACCAAATTATCGTAGTTGTGAGTGTGACTATGACACTGGGTACACCAAATTATCGTAGTTGTGAGTGTGACTATGACACTGGGTACACCAAATTATCGTAGTTGTGTGTGTGACTATGACACTGGGTACACCAAATTATCGTAGTTGTGAGTGTGACTATGACACTGGGTACACCAAATTATCGTAGTTGTGTGTGTGACTATGACACTGGGTACACCAAATTATCGTAGTTGTGTGTGTGACTATGACACTGGGTACACCAAATTATCGTAGTTGTGTGTGTGACTATGACACTGGGTACACCAAATTATCGTAGTTGTGAGTGTGACTATGACACTGGGTACACCAAATTATCGTAGTTGTGTGTGTGACTATGACACTGGGTACACCAAATTATCGTAGTTGTGAGTGTGACTATGACACTGGGTACACCAAATTATCGTAGTTGTGTGTGTGACTATGACACTGGGTACACCAAATTATCGTAGTTGTGTGTGTGACTATGACACTGGGTACACCAAATTATCGTAGTTGTGTGTGTGACTATGACACTGGGTACACCAAATTATCGTAGTTGTGAGTGTGACTATGTCACTGGGTACACCAAATTATCGTAGTTGTGTGTGTGACTATGACACTGGGTACACCAAATTATCGTAGTTGTGTGTGTGACTATGACACTGGGTACACCAAATTATCGTAGTTGTGAGTGTGACTATGTCACTGGGTACATCAAAGTAACGTCATCCAGTTGGATTTTGTCTTTTGATTGAAATAAAAATTATTTAATTTCTGAATTAATTTAAAACAAACGCTTTCATTATCCGACTTTGACCTACCATCGATGACAAAACTGGGCCTGAACCACGAAAACTGTTTTGAGACTCAAACAATCGTACATTATACAAGTACGCTGGACTTATGATACCCAGCTGTTTATTGTGCCTATTTGAAGGGGAATCAGCGCCCTTAATGCGGTGGAAGAGAACTAAATCTAACGTAACTTGCAAATGGCCGCTTAATCGCTATCGTCCCACTCACAGAAATAAATCAAGATAGAACGGCTAAGGGTCTACACAGACGGACTACATTTCAACTGCAATCCAACTGCAAATTGCAGTTGGATTGCAGTTTGAATGCAGTTGACACGACTGCAATGCGACTGCAATAGAACTGCAAACCAAACGCGCAGTCGGATTGCAGTTCAGTTGCAGTCGGCGTGCAGTCGTGTGAACTGTTTGGTTTGCAGTTCTATTGCAGTCGAATTGCAGTCGTGTCAACTGCATTCAAACTGCACTTGAACTGCAATTTGCAGTTGGATTGCAGTTGAAATGCAGTCCGTCTGTGTAGACCCTAAGCGGGTGGAGTACGCGTGTTTCAATCTTGCTCTGTCGTGCAAGATTCGTTGAACGTTCATTCAGTCAGCGCGCACGTCTCGACTTGATTACACCAGAGTGGTTGTGCAAAAATGCCTTATTGTGCAGTATCTAATAGTAAAAACAGAAGTACGAGAGTGAATCGGTCAAAAGGAGGTATTTCTTTCCACGTGTAAGTTATTTGTTATTGTTCCAACTAAAAGCACAGCAAAAATTGACACGCGCGATTTCTTAGCAACGCACGCGCGTCGCCGTTCTATCTTGATTTATTTCTGTGGTCCCACTACTGCTGTCAGCGCCAATATGGCGACTTTCAAACGTTATACAGGTTACTTCTGATTTAGTTCTTTTCCACCTCATTGGGGGCGCTGATTTCGCTTCAAATAGGCACAAAAAACAGCTGCCATTTCAAAGGGTATCATAAGTTCAGCGTACTTGTATTATAATGGAGGTCAGTTCAATCGTATGAGAATTTCGCGTCCTACTCTAACAAACGTGAAATGACGTTGTTAGAGCAGGACGCGGCATTCTCGTCCGATTGTTTGAGTCTCAAAACGGTGCCGTAGTAGGCCTACTGATTAGTAAATAATTAAAAAACCATACCTTTTCATAAGCGAGTCTCGCGTCCGGCTGTATAGGTTCTAGCGTGGCGGGGTTGTAGGGCTGGCCGTAGAGCAGGAGGCGGGCGGCGGCGGGGCGGGCGCACGCGCGGCAGCTGCCCGCCGCGGCGCTCACGCTGAGCCCCGGCCACGTGGCCGCCGCACCGTCGAGCGCGCGCGCCCCGCCCCCCGCGACGCCGCACGACACGCGCGCGCGCATGCTGTCCGTCACCTCGTCCACCGTCTTCACGTTGGACAGGAAGTACTCGTCTGGAACGTTAGACGGCTCAGCAATAAATCGGCTAAGTGTCAAAGCACACTATGCCGAGGTTCCGCGGCGGAAATTGCGCATGATTACGTCAGCAATGCCAAACGCATACAATATAACGCATAACGCGACGGTGTTTCGGGATGGTGTGTCATCGGTATATTATTGTATGCGTTTGACATGACTTAATCATGCCGAACTTTCGCCGCGGAACTTCAGCATGGTGTGTTTAGACACTTAAAGCAGATTATTTGTCACTGGATCGTAAGATCTTATTGTAAACATGCTTTGATAAACTATGATAATAATAATCCATACTATCCAAGCTAATATTATTATAAATGCGAAAGTGTGTCTATCTGTCTGTTACCTCTTCACGCCCAAACCGCTGAACCGATTTTGCTGAAATTTGGTATGGAGATACTGTGAGTCCCGGGGAAGGACATAGTAAATTTTTTATCCCAGAAACATGTACGGTTCCCGCGCGATAAACGAATTTTGGCGTAACGGAGTTGCGGGCGTCATCTTATTAATAATTATTAGATTAAGCTAGAGCGTCCGTGGCCTAGTGTAGTAGTAGGTTTGAACGAGTGTGTACCAAATTAAGGCTCGTATTTTTGGTCAGTGCTTAAGATGCGACCCGGTCTCAAGATGCGGTTCGGCTCTGTGATTGGTCCAAATTTTGACAGCCAACCAATCACAGAGCCTGAACCGTGTCTTGAAACCGAGATTCATCTTGAGTACTGACCAAAAATACGGGCCTTAGACCGTGGGTTCACCCTCTCAGAGACAGAGGGTGACTCTTCTATCTCAAGTAGGTACATAAACAGACGCTCGCACATGATTGGTCCCGGACGTATTTACTTGCTCATTCCTCAATCCTCTGGACTAGGCCGACTATGTTGCGAGAAAGCCGCATAGGTACGTGCTTGGGCAACATTACGGACTTTTAAATTCATGTCCCAGGTACTACAGTATATTTTGATGAGTGGTTACCTTGATACGAGATGCATTAGGGTTGGAACTTGGACCTCATCTGGCAGCACGGAATCGCCTTTTTCCATCGCCCTTTCTCTTTCTAAGCGACAGAAAGAGAAAGGGCGATGGAAAAAGGCGATTCCGTGCTGCCAGATGAGGTCCAACCCTTATTGTATCGCGAGTTGCATCCCGATCGATAGGTATAACAATATATTGTTGCCCGCGGAGTAACTTAAAATTAGATAAGGCTAAGCAGCTTAATATAATATTGTTCATCTTACCTTTTTCTTGGAATATTTCAGTAAGGAAATTAGGATCTAAGGCGTGTGAGATGAGAGTCTGTATATACACTTCGAAATTTTCTTGGTACATTTGAGTCTCCAGCATTCTCTTCTCGATGAAATTGCAATCGTCGAGTGGAAGTTCGCTTCTTATTAATTCTACAATTGTTTCTAAATGCGATTGTGATCGAACTTTAACAGGGACTTGAGTATACAATTTCTTGTTTTCCGGATTCCACGCAGCATACTGGAAAGAACAAATTATTTTTTAATCATAAGTATTTAATGTGCTCCTACATTAAATAGATCACTTAATTTTTAGGACTTATTTTTACTTTCAGATTTGCTTCCCCGATTTTATTTATTTATTTATTCTCTTTATGTACAAAATTAAGACATTATATTTATAAAAGTGACAATATAACATTGGCGTACTTATCTCTTTAAGAGATCTCTTCCAGCAAACCATAAACAGAAGTGGATATCAAATGGTGTGAAAATGGGCAATGTACATTAAAGACACAACATTTAAACTAGTTCAATACTATAGCTAAATTCATAATATATAAATATACATACCTACATACTTAAATAAGATTAAAATAAACATACATATACAATACATACATACAATATAAATGAACGTAATTTTAACATAATAAAAATTATAGATATTATGTGATTTTCGTGTATAAGATTAAAATAAACATACATATACAATACATACAATATAAATGAACGTAATTTTAACATAATAAAAATTATAGATAATTATAGATATTATGTGATTTTCGTAACTTACCGTTGAAATATTTCTGTATAATACTTTGCCATTCTCCTCGAATGGCTCATATTTTTGCAGCAACGTCCTGCCGTCTACTCTCCATATAGCAGGCCAAACTTCGTTCAATTCACTTTTTATTGCTACGAATTCTCCGGACTGAAAATAATGATACCTAAATATAACTGATATTAATAATTAATGTTTGATGTTTCTTAAATCTGCCAAAAAGTCGAATCCAGAAGTCTATTGTTGTATCTATTATGTAGGGTCAAGTAAGGTCGTAGTCACCTTACCTACCGGTATTGGTGATGAAACAAAACCGGAATAAGTGTAGTAAATTATAATTCAAATCAAATCAGTAGTTGAGGTTACTACGGTGAAATAAACATATACTGTGGCCTGTGTATGATTATTTGAATAAAATTCATTATACGTGTGTATAATAAACATATTAAATATTTTATTACCTTTTTTGGCTCCGCATTGTGAGGCAAAACTTAAGTGTTAGGCACAAATTAAGGCTTCGGAATTAAGCTCGAAATAGGTTTAAACTTTAAAGGGTATTTAATATTTTTGGTTTAGGTAATTAACACTAGGAAATAATGTAAAATGTATGTTACAACTTTCTGTTGTTTATGAAAACCAAATCCTATCAGTAGATCAAACTAGAGATCCATAAAGATCCTGTACAACATTATCAGTAATCAGCACAGAGCACTAACTAAAGTCTAAAAAATCACAATTATTCACATTACAAATTGTGATTAGTTAGTTAGTGCAGATAAGAACAAAAATTGATAGGTACGTTATTATCTAATTTAAATTTTATCACTTGTTATATAAAAAACATATAACTGGGATTTGGGACAGGGCAGGGGTATGTACCTAAGCAAAACATAATAATTGTATTAATTGCACAATATATCGCAATTATTACTATCATTGTTGCCAAATCCAGTGTTTTTATTTGAACAAGGCTATGGATTCTAAACTCACAAAGGAATTGATCTTTTTTTTATAAAATAAGGGGACAAACGAACAAACGGGTCATCTGATGGAAGGCAACTACCGTCGCCTATGGACACTCGCAACATTAGAAGAGCTACACGTCCGTTGCCGGTCTTTACACTATGATAGGTATAATTATTTATAAATAACTAAAACCAGACACTGCAGAATGAACACACTCCTGATATCAAGCGCTTGTTTCTACAAAAATAAAACACATAATGTGTTAAGGCGCTTTTTTATGAAAGAGCCTTTCTTTAACATGGTAAAGATCAGAGGCGGCGCAAGGCGTGGGCGGCGCGGTGTGGGCGACCGCCCACGGCCTCGCGGTCTAAGGGGCCTCGCGCCCCTTGGACCACGAGGTTTTTTTTAGGATTTGCGAGTTATAGTCCGCGCGGAACTAGTTGGCCGCTCAGCCTGTATGTGAGTATACGGGTAGAGAGGCCAACTAGTTGCGCGCGGACTATAAGATACTCAAATATTCATAAATAAAACTTTGAGTGTCAATAAATTCTTTCTCTCAACAAATACGTCCTCTTGCGTCATCCATCAGGTCAGGGGGCCTCGCAAGATACACCTTGCCCACGTCAAATTAAGGTCTTGCCCCGCCACTGGTAAAGATGATGCTAATACAATTCAGAAAAGTTTCAAAATGAATCAATTAACGACCTTTGGGGTCACATGATTACCTACTACTGCTTGTGTAAAAAAATTCAGACAGGAAATAAAGGTATTTCTCTTCAAAAATCAGATAAAGGGGCGTCCACAAATTACGTGAGGTGTTTTTCTGAAAATTCAAAACACCTCACGTAATTTGTAGACGCCCCCTTATGTACCCAGAAGATGTCAATTTATTTTGCCACACGTTATGTTGCTAATACATTATACAATTACACAACATACCTGATAGGGCATTTCTTCGACCGGCCGGTTACTATCAATTTGGCCCGTGCTTGATATTTGCTGATGGGACTTTATGTGGTGCAATTTCCTGTTTGAATTAGAGTCGTTGTCCGATCCATACACGCCGTAACCTAACCCGGCTGCATGTGCCGAAACTAAAATAGTAAAATATATATTTTAATTTATCTATTACAAAAATTTAAGTATTCTTAGAATATTGAATTAGAATATTATGTACATAATATTACCTTTTGCGTAGATATTTTTAAACTTATCTGTAATCAACTAATCACACTAGGTATGGGACAAAAAAATGATAAGCCAAAAAATAAACAACCGTCTTCATAGGATGTCTTCGATATGTTTTGTACTTTAGGCTATTACTGCCACTTGCCAGTCTATTTTATTTCACAACAAACGCACGTTCGAAAGCGGAAAGGAGTGGAAAAGGAATAGGATGTAAATGTGTTATTCACCAACGTGAT
Source organism: Polyommatus icarus (assembly GCA_937595015.1). Lineage (NCBI taxonomy): Eukaryota > Metazoa > Arthropoda > Insecta > Lepidoptera > Lycaenidae > Polyommatus > Polyommatus icarus. The sequence continues at coordinate 10,883,246 of OW569326.1, forward strand.
AACATGTACACTTGATGTAAACTAAATAATCTTTAGATGCTGTATCGGGCTGGTAGGTTACTTTACATATATTTTTATATTGTATGGACATGTTATCCCTATTGGCGAAGTGAGGGGTGCTACCAGGAATAATTACAAACTAAAATTATTTAACACATATATCAGTAATATACTCGCGTTTATTTTAGTCTTTCCTATTATACAAAAGTATTTACATATAATATTCAGTTGTGCATAAACAAATAACAATTAAATAGAAATACAAAACTTATATTCAGGGCACGGCCTTCTAATAATACATTATACACAATGTATAGCTGTATTTATTATGCAATAGTATTCTTCTTATAATATAAAAAAAATCACTTTCGTCTAACAGCAAAGTACATGAGTACATTATCGTAACCAACTAAAGTCAAATACTGTAAAATTACAATACATAATTTAATTATATATACAACAGACACCACTGGTATTAGACCCATAGAAAAATATACCACGATTTGGAATTATAACTGGTAGCACCCCTTCAGTAGCGAGTATGACAAGAGTCACAGAATTTACAATATACATAAAATGGCACTAACAATGTGTCATCAACATTAGGGTGAAATCTTGTTACAGACTAACCTAAATATCCCTCTCTACTAAGATACGTACATCACATTTTCTCAATATAGAAATTATTTACAGTAAATAATAGATTTTATCTAATAAAAATTTACATATCACAGTTAAAATGTAACAAGTTTTCACAACCTGCCCAGTCGGCAGCTAGCTTGCTCCTGTCATACAAGCTTCAGGGCTGGTTCTTCACCATCGCGCTCTACTTCTCAAATGAAAATCTAATAAATTAAACGCACCTTCCTCGGGTTGATGTTGGTAATAATATTGCTGCTGTGGGGTAGGCTGCAGAGCGGCCACGGGCGGCGGTATGGGTACTCTTGGCTTCTTAGGCGCGGCCGGCTGAGGCGCCACCACGGCCGCAGGCGTAGGCTTACTCATGATCGGATTTGTCGTACGACCTTTTTTCCCTTTATCGTTTAAGGGCGTACTGGGGACGTTGAGCACTGGCTTGTTTAATCGCCTCGCTTCCTCGTCTGGATCGTAGCTGGACTCATCTGTACCATCGTATTTTCTTTTCCGATCTTTATTGAGATGGTAGTATCTTGGATCGTCCATATCTACTCCCTTTGAACCTAAAAGATTCGCCGGCGTCCCGTGTAACTGATTCGATCCCAACAAACCAATCGCACTCATGTTTGCAGACGAACTCATAACTTGACTATTCAATGACATACCTGAGCTCAACGCGTTCGTGGAAGCCATTGCACCGTTGGAATTTTGTTGCGAGTTTCCCTCGCAATGAGGTTTATTGTGTTCGTTAGGAGTATACGGTTTATTATTGGAATTGCTATTGGTGTTGGACCGCGACCAAGTGGATTTCCTTGCGCCTCGGCCGGCCGGCGGCGGAGACGTGTCTCTTTCGCCTTGTAGAAACTTAAGGTAAGAAGCCATGAAACCTGAACCGGGGCCCGTGACCGGAACATTGAATTTTTTTTCCATAACTTTTGAGTCTTGTGCAGTATTGTTAATACTCTGCTGCTGAGAAGTGGGTGCTACCGTTGATGCAGTATTTCCCCGTTGTTCTGCAAGGAAACCAAGTTCTTCCTCTATATTAGGCACTACTACCTTAGGCTGTTCCTCTTCACGAGTTTCTGGTGTAGAAAATGATGACGAGGAAGCCGAAGGTGGAGTTTCACTAAACGAGGAGAGAGGTGTTAACTCCACAGAGGACTGGAAATCTGGATGGGGGCCCAAGTGGAAAGGTGGAAAATAGGTTAAAGCATGCCCATGCTGCATAGCCAGAGCCTGGTGTTGGTTAGCAAAATTTGTTGCATGTAGAGGAGCTTGAGAACCAAAAGCAGATGTGCCGGGAAACATTTTTGGAGGGGGTGGAGGTAGATTCCACCTTTCAAAGTCGAAATATGTACCATTTTGTTGTTGATTAGTGGTAGAACTGTGAGCTGGTGGAGGAATTCTATTTGCAAAGTAATCAGCCATTACAGCATTTGAGAGCTCATTAATATTTGGATGAGAAGATTTCTCTGTGCTTTTTCGCCTTGATACAGCTGATTTTGTAGGAGTAGAATTTGATACTGGAGGTGGGTTTTTGCTGGTTTTTACATCCTGTAATTGACAGCTCTGTTGTAAGCTTTGCAGATTTTTTACTATACTCATTGGATCACCGCGACAACTGGAAAGATCTTGTAATGCTACATTGTTACTATCAAAATAATGTTTCTCAGTTACAGTAATACTTCTTTCAGTTGAACTTTGTGCTTGTGTAGGTTTGTCATTATTATGAGTATTGCTTTCAGATGCACTATTGCTAAAGTTACTAGAACTAAACTTTCTAGGTGCCTGCCTCTCTGACTCCCAACAACTTTGATTTGAAGTCTGATTTTGATTACGTTCAAACCTATTTTCACTAAAGGATTTACCTTGTTCGATACCTAATGCTCTCGTTATAACTGAAGGGTATGCTACTTGACTATTCTGAGATGGAGGTCTAGTAACGGAGGCATCTAAAGGTGACCTTGGAGCTACACTATTTGGTTTAGAATAGTGATCTCCATGCTGCTGTGGTGAATTAATAGAATTCATTGGACTATGGTACACGGGATATGCAGGACTAGAGCCATGACCTATAGGAGAGGTTTGCGGGGCAGTCTGAAGCGGACTTTGTTTTCTTGCTACAACCACCCCACAATCTGGACCATTTTGGGAACTGCTACTTGAGTAGCCTGTATCTGTACTTGAGCTGCTTTTTGCTCTCACATGATAATCTGCTTCAACATTATTTCCACTTTGATAATGTCTGAAACTAGAGCTTTGAGAAGATGAATACTGAGACCCACCGATTCTATTGGACTTGGTGCTAGCAGAACTACTATTATAGTTTAGTCTTCCAGGAGCATCCATAATGGAGTAACTTATTGGAGATGACTGGGGCTGAATCTTATCACTTGGATTTGAATCACAACTTTTTCTTTGCTCATTAGATAGTTCAGGGTATATTTTACTTTGGGCTTTAGTTTGAACTTGTGGTGGTTTAGATGTAGGTGATACAAAACCACTGCTACTAATAGTAGTTCTAGAAGACTTTTCTGCTGCAGAGCTTTTCGGAGACTGGGAATTATAAATGGATGCTGATGGTCTAGAAGTTGAGGAAGGGGAACGATAATCTTTACTTGGTGGAGTTGGGGAAGAGGTCACTGATGGAGTTGACACAATACATGATTGTTGGGTGTGAGCAGTAGAGCTTGCAGAACTTGAATAAGACTTACTTCCAGCATAATCCTGCTGTGATGAAAGCTGACCACTTTTAGAGTTACTCGAACTATAATTATCACTCTGGTTTCCAAATGAAGGAGATTGAAAGAAGGTGGATGATGAAGATGATGTTGGCTGCTTTGATGCCGTTGCCGGTGATCCGGATCTGTTAGATTGTTTGGCCGAACTTGCAATTTGAGAATTAAGGTGGTTGTTTAGAGTTTGTGCTGCTGCAAAATGAGCATTAAAATTTTCATATGTAGCTGATGATTTAGTAGTCGCTGGGCTTGGAGACGAAGGTACAACACTTTCATGAGGCAGAATTCCAAAAGGACTTGGTAGCTGGTTATTCCCTTGCCAACTTAATCCTGTTGCTCCTCCAGGTGTTGCAGATTGATCAAAAAATGTTCCTTGAGTTGCTAATGTCTGGTGAGAATAATTTTCTCTCAACGACGACAGCTCACTCTCTACGGACGTCTGTTTTGATGCAGCTGCAGCTTGTGCTTGGGCAATCACTTGGCGATGTTGTGCTTGTAAAGAAGAACTGTAATGTGCCGGTTTTGGGTTTGCATGATGAAAAAGTGGTGAGAATACTGCATCATATCCTACAGCTGGTGGTGACAGAAATCCTCCTGGGTTAAAAGGCGAAGCAGTTGATGATCCCAGCTGTCCAGCTAAGGAAGCCGTAGTATGTGCAGCCTGTAATAACAATTGGCTAGTTGTGGATGGCACTGATTGACTTCCGAGCCCAGACCCACCACTTGCTAGATGGTGATGAAAGTCCCCACTTGCAGCACCAGCTTGTACGCCCGCTAACCGATTGTATTGAGCGTATGCTGACCATGGTCCTACTGGATCCATTACCACCTCCGTGTTGTTTCACTTGAATATATTATATTTTAACAGATGTCCACACTCTCATCCATAGTTTTTATGCACTTAGAGTCTTTATTTACCATTAATTCGATTGTAAGCACTCAGCAGAATCATTCATTATTTTATTTTTATATCTTTTGAAGTGTCAACATGCCTGAAAAAGAAGAAATGCTATATTGATACAAGAATTTAAAAAGATTAGGAAGAATAAGAAACTTAATATATTACAAGTCCCTAAATCTTTTGAAATAAATAAAAACAAAGTAAATAAAAATAAGGCGCCGCTCCATGATGGTAGCGTCGAGAGACAGAACAATGCAGAAAATTATTTATGTAGAATCCTTTTCATAAAGTGTGCATTTACTTGTAGAAACATACCATTGCCTTCGTTTTGAACAATCATTCATCAATGTGCTTTTATTGGACGCTCACACGACAGATAACATCATAAATATGGCCTCGATTCTTCGAGTGCTCGTTGCGACGGTTTTGTGTAGAAGCGAATATAATAGCCACAAATAATCAATTACAATGTTACGCAACTATTCACATTAATGTTACCACTTGCCACTAACTTTTCAGATTATTTTTTGTGAATAACTGTGCTCAAGAAGATCAATTTCTTTATTTACAAGTAAAAATACGACAACGTTTCGCCTTTCACATTAATCGCCGCCATCTTACTTGTCGAATGTCGAATGAACGACCGCACAACAAGTACAGCAGCGACATCTTTATATAGGTTTTCATTTTTTCTCTGTAGACACCACAGACCAATGCAATAATATTAATTTTTTATTTTGCAAATAAAATGTAAACAAAAATCCTACTTATAACCAAAATAATAAATAATAGTTTATTGCATTTTTAATTTGTATGTATATTTAAAATATTATTTATAATTTATTATTCAAAAATAGTTATGGTCTGTCAAGAAAGTGAAATTAAAAAGTGGCAACATCGTAGTGTTATGCCTTTTTTCTTGGATTGATTTGAAAGGGATGACACTACGACATAAAGGTAATATACCTATCGGAATAGAGAAACAATCCCGAGCTGTCAAGCTTAACCAAAATTTGATTTACATCTGTGTATACAATTATGTTTACGTGTGCGTGTCAGTGATGTACAAACATCTTGTAATTCGATAAAATATCGATCATGGAATAATAATAATATTGTAAGATTGTAAACATAATGCCGGCTGTACATTCTCGCCGAGACACAGAGAGGCGGCCCGAGTGCGAGAGTGTAAATGGGTGCGCTCGCCTCGTCTCGCCTGTCTCGGACCCTCTCGGTCCGTTGTCGGTATTTTGCGCCCGAGACAAAGGGTCTCGCGAGGAAAACGAGCGCACTACTGTACACTCTCGCGTCTTTCAGTACTAGTCCCCACAAACTATATAGAATGCTAACGCATCTAGTCCCGCCGTTGGACAGTGTAGAACAGAAAAATAACAATAATAAACGTCATTATCAGTCATCATCTATGAGAAATAAAATTAAATATGATTATAAATCTTCGGATTACAATGATATCTTTCGATGCATGGTGAATGGTGAATGGTCGTTTTCGTCCATCTTCTCTGAGTTCTTACCTGCGATTGAACTAAGCGAGAATGTACATGATCGCACTCGGGCAAGGGGCTCTCGCACGAGACTCTCGCCCGAGAGCTCTCGGCGAGAGTGTACAGCGGGCATTATAAAATGGGATAAAATAAAACTGCATAGAAATAATATAATAAAATTGTAATTTTGAAGTAAAATGTGAATTTTCTTCAAATTGCTTGCTGCATAATTAAGTATGCATGATTTTTTTTTCGGAGTCCAGTTTGGACGGTTAATTATTTTAAGCCATGAATTTCTGGTATCCAGGTCAGCAGGAAATCTGAAAAATTGGCCAAGTGTAAGTCGGACTCGCGCATGAGGGGTGACCGGTTTCAACCGGGCATTTTTTAAAACCCGGTACGATACGACACGACATGTCAAAGCACGATTCGACACGACAGGTTACGTCACGTGACATCAGTACCTACACGACACGACACGACTTCACTAGACCCTATTAATTTTCAATTCACTCTCAATGAGCCTACTGAGCCCTTTTATTTGATGCCTATCTTGCAGAAGCGCTTTCAACTATTTCCCTATCTAGGATGAGCAGCCGTATTGAATGACATTACATCTGTGGAAATTTCAGAAGTCTATTACTATAGTGGTTCTTGTTATACAGCCTGAAGACAGACAGACGGACGGACGGATGGACAGACGGACAAGCAACGAAGTCTTAGTAATAGAGCGGGCTGCGGGACCCCACTACTAGGACTTAATTTTTACCCTTTGGGTGCGGAACCTTAAAAACGATAAATTATGTATGATAGTATATTAATATACTTAAACTAATTATAAACTACGGATGAGTATGTTATCATTTCAACATTCCTAGATAATTAGTATACTTAACTAAAAATATTTTCATATCGACACAACTTATCGATAACTTGATACAGCCCTAGTGTAAAATAGATGAAAATTGTTTACACAAAATATCCTTAAATTGTGCACCATGGCTAGTCAAGTTATGTTTTCCATATAATTAAACATATACAGAAGTGAACACGGGCGTAAAAATACCAATAACTCGTAGGGAATTGGCAAAAATAAACTTAAAACTAGGTCCTGTCGATGTAGAATAATTCACCTGTGAAATGAATATTTGTCCGGGTTTTTTCGATGTGTGGATCCAGAATCATTCCACAAACAATTAACCATGTTTCTAGAGCAGTATTTCTAAAAATTATACATTATTTAACTTAAAATCACAATTTTTCTGAGAGCCCAAATTGACAACGATCGGCCCAGGGGCAGACAGACTGTCAAACTGATGAAAAAAAAGCTATGCAACCTCAAATCACGCTTCTCTTTCTACCACGCAGTGTTACTGATAGTGACATCTCGCTTGCTCAGGCCTTTGTTTCTCTATTCCGATAGGTATATTAACTTTATGCACTACGATGCTGCCCTTTGAGTATACATAATATAAAATATTGATATTGATACCTACTCAAAGACACACTTTTTAATTTTTTCACTTTCTTGACAAATTATATTGTCTTTCTTTTTAAACGACTTCCAAAAAACGAGGAGGTTATATTATGTTCGGCTGTGGATATATATTTTTTTTTATTTTTATTTTTGTATGTTCAACGATTACTCCGCCGTTTGTGAACCGATTTTCGAAATTTTTGTTTTGTTGTATTAGGTTTTACTCCAATTTGGTACCATGTTCACAAAAGTGGTGACCTGATGATGGGATCCATGAGTAATCGAGGGAACTCCTCGAAATTTATATGGAAACATATAGTGATTTTGGTTTTATGTGAAGTGTACTAAGAATATGCTACCAAAAAGTCAAATATTGGGTCAAGGTATACCATGGTTTCGAAGATGCTGAGAGAACTCCTGACTCCTTATAGATACACGTTTGGGAGTTTCGGCGTTGTTTTAAGAACAGAAAGCATATGCTACTATGCAATTAATATTCATCATCATAATCATAATCATCATCATCGTCATCATCATCATTACCACGTCGTGTTAAGGTCACCAATGTCTCATGGCACAGAATAGATAGTAGTACAAGGCATGGGTATGGATATACTAACTCGTAATAATAATTATGTATTGTTACATAACAACACCTGTTTGTTTAATACACGGCGGTCGGCGCTACAGAGGCGACGCGACGGTGTCGCGCGGGCGGCGCGTGGCGGCAGACGACAGATCGAATATTTTACTACTTTACATTATACATATCGAATACTTTACTGACTACTGTTCACTTCACTGATAATATATTATTTTGTGAGTGTGAGTTGTGACTCTTAATGTAAAGAAAAGACGTCATACGCCTAAAACTGGTCTTATGGTACTGTAGGGTTACCCTGGGACGTTAATCCCTCTGGCGTAATATCAATTAAGACAACCAGTGAGTGTGAGCGAGAAGAAAAAATTTATTGTAGCGAATTAGTTGAATTGCGGAACTAAATTTTCTTAGAAAATATAAAGTTTACAAATCTCAACACTTAACAAATTGTAATAAAATACGTAAAATATACGCGAAGGTTTACGTACTAGTGTAACTAAAAAGAGTGAAATTATTATTATTTTTAACAAAAAATTAAAACCGACTTCCAAGGTAAAAACAATAATAACATTAATATGAACTAAAAAGTATTAAATAATTTTTACTATCTAATAGTGCCTTTTTCCGAATTCGGCTAAACCTCAACTATTTCTGTACTCAATCTTCATAATTTTGAAGTCGGTGCCAGTTCCAAAAGTTTCAAATATTCTGTCAGAGGACTGAAGATTCAGCTATCTGGTACCGACTTCAAAATAATGAAGATTGAGTACAGAAATAGTTGAGGTTTAGCCGAATTCGGAAAAAGGCACTATTAGATAGTAAAAATTATTTAATACTTTTTAGTTCATATTAATGTTATTATTGTTTTTACCTTGGAAGTCGGTTTAAATTTTTTGTTAAAAATAATAATTTTAGTAGCCAATGATATTCTACTAAATACAGATCTGTTACATTCACACTATTTTCCGGCTTATATTGCTTCATAACAATTTTCAAATTCATTAATTGTCAAATTTGACAGATAAGTGAAACAAAAGATACGTAATGCCATTTACATAAAAGAGCAGACTAAGTAAAAGACGGGCCAATTGGCCCGTATAATAAGGCTTCACAACGCGCGCGGTTGTAACATAATATCTGATTTGAGTTTTTTTATATAATATCATAAGCGTTTTCAACTGCGCATGCTCGGCTGTTTTGTTTGTCAGTGTGAGTGTCATATTCTAAAGTACCGATAAGTTGCTGTCAGGTGAGTGTCATGTTCTAAAATACCTATTATCAATAGCCTTGTTCGTTTGGTTTTTCAACTGCGCATGCGCAGCTTTTGTGTCAGTGTGATTGTCATATTTTAAAATACCGATCAATATCTGTCAAAATCTGACAGCTGGTATTTTAGAACATGACACGCACACTGACAAACAAAAAAGCCGCGCATGCGTAGTTGAAAACTGAGTGTCAAGTAAAATGGCGGGAAACATCGTAAAAAGTTTACAAAATCAAACGTCATTTTTATTAAGTCGTCATTTTTATATTTATTTTCCCGTTTATTTATTTTTATTATCCCGTTTATTTATTGAAGTGAAAACTTCTTTAGCGGCGTTGAGCACTTTTGTGGGATGGGTAAAAACTGTGAAACTCGCGTCAGATTCTCGTGCTGATCGAAAAACCTTGGAAAAACCGTAAGACGGTTGGAGAGTAGTGTTATAACTTGTTACATCGAAATTGATTAATCGAACAATCGATTGCTTTTTTTTATTGTTTTTTTTCGATTGTCGTTTTTTCTTTAATCGATTGTAAAGGTTTCGATTAATTGAAAAAATCGATTTTTTAATAATCGATTTTCATAAAAAAAACCGTTGTCTGTAAAGTTGGTTTACTGACGATAGTTGAACGTGACAACGTGCCTCTTTGTCGCTCGTACCGCGCTCTCGCTTGCACTTCAAGCCCTAAATGGAACGCCTCAGAGTGAGGTAAAGCCTTGAAGTGCAAGCGAGAGCGCGGTACGAGCGACAAAGAGGCACGTTGTCACGTTCAACTATCGTCAGTAAACCGACTTTACAGACAACCGTTTTTTATTTACGGGACACTTTGGTTTTTCAATACACATTACGCATGCGCAAAGTTATAAATCGGTGTGAGTGTGAGTTACAACAGTATATTATAATAAATATGACTATAATAACAAAAAATATTAAAAACAAGATAAAATTAATATTTAGGGGGGCCCGGGGCTCCCATACAACTAACGTGATTTTTTTGGCCTTTTTTGGTCGATATCAATAATGGCAACTGATAGGTATTGGAGCACGATTATCAGTCTCAATGAGCACAAAGGGTTCTGTACCGGTATAGAGCGAAAGTCACAGATCTCCTATCTAATTAGATACGAGTACCACATGTGTATGTACTTCGCGTGCCATCGCGTTCCCAAAAGAGTATAAACTTTATTCTTTCGAAAGTCTGTTCTTTAGTCTGCGCTCCACCGTTATCTGTATCGGACGTCAATCGGAATTCTAAAAATGCCTAATTGTGCCGTATTGGTCTGTGGAAATTCGAATAGAAACGTTGGTATAAATAGTGGACACGTTTCTTATCATCGGTAAGTAATTTTATTATTAAATCATGTGTCCTTTATTTTAAAATCAATTATTTAATGTAAATCGTGTGTAGCTGTAGTTTTTACCATGAAATCTACGTAACTGCGTGTGTACAGCATGATTCATAATACATTGCCGCTATAGTTTAAAAATTATAGAGCCCGTTCTGTTTGTCCGTTATTGAGCGCGCAATGGAAATAAAACAATCGATACTTTCACTCATCGCTTAGTTTCGAAGTACAGTCAATATTCTCATTTTTCTGTCAAATGAAGCAAATAGTGTTGTACATATTCTCGATTCTAATTAATCAATTTTCGAAACAGACATGAAACAGAGGAATGATATAAGTTCGCTTTGGGATATTTTGTGACTCGGTAATTATATTTCTATACATTTTCTATACTTACATATAATAAAATATTCTATAAGTACATTTTCTATACTTCTACGGGAAAGTACCTAATAGTAGACACTGAACTAATAGATGACACTTATGACAAAAATACCATAAAAATAGGAATTACTTTAATTATTTCTCACCACTGTAAATTTTATAAGCTTCTCAAGCTATCTGTTGAATTGAAAAAATATATTAGAGACGCCTTCGGGAACAAAATTTTAAAATGGGATCAGTTTTCGTAAATAATATGACCGCATCAACACGCGCTCGGCAATTTCTTAGCAAATAGGTTAAGGAAGGCGAAATTTTGCACGTAAGTTTTGAATACATTTATTTGATTTTTTGTAATTTCTATTGATTTCATTGGATTAATGGTCATGTTGTATACACTAATTAATGTTTATTTAAGATTTTTTATCAATTTTCCCTAACAATATAAAGGGTGTCTACTATTAGTTCTTGAAAATGTAAAAAACCTAATAGATGACATGGATCTCATCTTTGATTTGTATTGCAAAAAATACATACTAAAGTTATTTTGTACTTTATTCTACTGCAAAAATCATCACTATTCTCTGAAAATATAATTCTATTAACAATCTAAGAACTTAGTACTACTACACCTAAAAAATTATTACAATAATTGCTACATAACTGGGCAAAAGCATGTAAAACTTGATACATTTCAATTTGAAAAAGACACAATAATATTCCAATGAATAGGATAATAAAGTTATAATAACGATGTTTTAGTTAAAACTCGCGGAAGAAAGAGTGATATTTACCGTTGTTCACACCAAATGTCACAGGAATAATACATTTTGGTTTTGACAACATCTTACCTGCACTTGTGCAAGATAACAGATATTTAGTGGCTAATATTTTACCAATAATGAACATCAAAAACCCAAATAACACAATTTGGGGAAAAATAATAATAACCACACCGACAATAAAAAGTAGAAGTAGAAAACTCTTTCAGTTATCATGTTTTCAGTTTGACAAGTGCAAGCGTGTTCCTAAGCTGTTACCAGTATACTGGCCTAATTGCTTAGGCCAATGATCGCTTAGGAGTATGATATTTTGATTGATATTACACTTGACAGTACACTGATATTTTTTAGAAACACGACCAACATGTAGTCAGTAATGCCAACCTGCAGATAATTTCAAATCGGTGGGGAACCAATTGAAAATTAGTGAGTGTCTATCGTCGCGCCGTCTGGTGGAGATGATAAAAAGAAAACAACCCATTAGGGTGGATTACACGCATCAATATTATCACGATTCCGTGATAATATTGATGGTGTAATAGGCCGAATCGCAATATCGCAGTCTATTTGTGAATCTCGTGATACTAGAATCGTGGTAATATTGACCGTGTAATCTATGCCATTGAGATACTATATACTAGGAGAGAGCCTTCTAACGGTGTATAAGCGTCAAAAGAGTGTAATATTATGTCCGACTTACTCGGACATAACAAAGGAGTCGGTCTGCATATTTCATGTAATAAAAGTGTTAATAAAGGTTTTTTATGAACACTTTATGCTAGATATTGTTGAATTTTGTGGTTCCGCTAAATAATTAACCATGAGAATGGCCAAAGAATGCCTCAAACACGTGGATTTAACATTAAATACGTAAGTTTTGAACAACATTTTTTGGGCTTTTCAGTCGGTATTTTTGCAAGCTAAAAAGATAATTTATAAGTTTAATAATCCATTATTCGTGCTATACAAGGCATAAGTGCTAATAATGTCACATCAATTAATAATTTGTCCACAAAAATCGCATAGCTTTTTACGTGTGTTTACGGATTCTCATTACTTGAACTACAGTTTATCGATATAACACATCGATGTTTTAGCATCTATGGATTGACTTCGATATCATCGAAACATCGATGTTACCTGAATAAAATATCGAAACGTCAATTATTCTTTTGGGTGCGGTCTAGCGTGCAGTAGGTGTACTAGCTTCAAGTATAAATCATAAAGTTAATATACCTATCGGAATAGAGAAACAAAGGCCTGAGCAAGCGAGACGTCACTATCAGTAACACTGCGTGGTAGAAAGAGAAGCGTGATTTGAGGTTGCATAGCTTTTTTTTCATCTGTTTGACAGTCTGTCTGCCCCTGGGCCGATCGTTGTCAATTTGGGCTCTCAGAAAAATTGTGATTTTAAGTTAAATAATGAATAATTTTTAGAAATACTGCTCTAGAAACATGGTTAAATGTTTGTGGAATGATTCTGGATTCACACATCGAAAAAACCCGGCCAAATATTCATTTCACAGGTGAATTATTCTACATCGACAGGACCTAGTTTTAAGTTTATTTTTGCCAATTCCCTACGAGTTATTGGTATTTTTACGTCCGTGTTCACTTCTGTATATGTTTAATTATATGGAAAACATAACTTGACTAGCCATGGTGCACAATTTAAGGATATTTTGTGTAAACAATTTTCATCTATTTTACACTAGGGCTGTATCAAGTTATCGATAAGTTGTGTCGATATGAAAATATTTTTTAGTTAAGTATACTAATTATCTAGGAATGTTGAAATGATAACATACTCATCCGTAGTTTATAATTAGTTTCAGTATATTAATATACTATCATACATAATTTATCGTTTTTAAGGTTCCGCACCCAAAGCGTAAAAATTAAGTCCTAGTAGTGGGGTCCCACAGCCCGCTCTACTACTAAGACTTCGTTGCCTGTCCGTCTGTCCATCCGTCCGTCCGTCTGTCTGTCTTCAGGCTGTATAACAAGAACCACTATAGTATAGTAGTAGACTTCTGAAATTTCCACAGATGTAATGTCATTCTACATCCAATACGGCTGCTCATCCAAGATAGGGAAATAGTTGAAAGCACTTCTGCAAGATGGGCATCAAATAAAAGGGCTCAGTAGGCTCATCGTGAATTGAAAATTAATAGGGTCTAGTGAAGTCGTGTCGTGTCGTGTACGTACTGATATCACGTGACGTAACTTGTCGTGTCGAATCGTGTCATGACATGTCGTGTCGTATCGTACCGGGTTTCAGAAAATGCCCGGTTGAAACCGGTCACCCTTCATGCGTGAGTCCGACTTACACTTGGCCAATTTTTCAGATTTCCTGCTGACCTGGATACCAGAAATTCATGGCTTAAAATAATTAACCGTCCAAACTGGACTCCGAAGAAAAATTCATGCGTACTTAATTATGCAGCAAGCATTTTGAAGAAAATTCACATTTTATTTCAAAATTACAATTTTGTTATATTATATCTATGCAGTTTTATTTTATCCCATTTTATAATGCCCGCTGTACACTCTCGCCGAGAGCTCTCGGGTGAGAGTCTCGTGCGAGAGCCCCTTGCCCGAGTGCGATCATGTACATTCTCGCTTAGTTCAATCGCAGATAAGAACTCAGAGAAGATGGACGAAAACGACCATTCACCATTCACCATGCATCGAAAGATATCATTGTAATCCGAAGATTTATAATCATATTTAATTTTATTTCTCATAGATGATGACTGATAATGACGTTTATTATTGTTATTTTTCTCTTCTACACTGTCTAACGGCGGGACTAGTACTGAAAGACGCGAGAGTGTAGGTACAGTAGTGCGCTCGTTTTCTTCGCGAGACCCTTTGTCTCGGGCGAAAAATACCGACAACGGACCGAGAGGGTCTGAGACAGGCGAGACGAGGCGAGCGCACCCATTTACACTCTCGCACTCGAGCCGCCTCGCTGTGTCTCGGCGAGAATGTACAGCCGGCATTACGTTTACAATCTTACAATAATTATTATTCCATGATCGATATTTTGTCGAATTACAAGATGTTTGTACATCACTGACACGCACACGTAAACATAAATGTATACACAGATGTAAATCAAATTTTGGTTAAGCTTGACAGCTCGGGATTGTTTCTCTATTCCGATAGGTATATTACCTTTATGGTATAAATATTGCATAGTCATTAGCAGATGATCAAGTTTCAACTATTTTCCACTAGGGCCGGTATAAATAGTCAGTACTTAAGATGCGACCCGGTCTCAAGACGCGGTTCGGCTCTGTGATTGGTTCAAATTTTGACAACAAACCAATCACAGAGCCACCGTGTCTTGAGACCGAGATGTCAAAGTTAATTTTTTTACCATGTGTCCCTAAAAATGTATGGTATTGTTAATGTTTTTATTATTATTTTTCTTATTTCTAGTGCATATTTTATCTAATAATTAAAACTTTTCATAAATATAATAGACAGTTTTGTTTGTTTCAAAAAACATCGATGTTTTAAAAATATCGATGTCTTTCGATCGATATTTATCGTACATCGATACTTTTGATTCGATCCTAGCATCGATGTCAACATCGATGTTTTCCTAATATCGCTCATCCCTACATAGAACTGATGTTGAAATTTTTAAATTTGACGAAAATCGTCGCTAGGGTTGATAACTTGTTACCTACGAATTTAATACTATGACATATTCGCTGGACGTGTTCCTCTTTGGTTTGGTCGTATTGTTGTTTTGTTTGTATTTTGGCACATGCGATTAAAATTGACAGAATCCAATTTTGAAATCTTTATTTTAAATATTTAAAAATAAAAATTTTGAAATCTATATTTAAAATATTTAAAAATCTGGGGGCACGGCAGTGCCCCAGCCAAGCTTTTTAGCAAAGGCATGGCCGTACCATACTTTTCTCGAAGCGGTTCGCGGCTATTTCACACCCCCTTTATCTTCGATGTTAATAAAGCAATTACAAAGGGATTTAGAATTTCGGTCACTAGGAGCAAGTATTAAAACTATCTTAACCTTCAAGTTACATGAAATTTCGATAAATAGTTCAATAGTTACGGATGGTCAAAGTTACTACAATTTGTCACTCACTGACTGACAGATCATCAAAATTCTAAGGTACTTCTAGCAGACTTAGAACCTTGAAATTTGGTACCCGGATAGGTATTTATTCACAATGAAAGGAAAAATTATGAAACCGGCCAAGTGCGAGTCGGACTGGCGTACATGGGGTTCTGTACCGTAAATTTGTATGGGAGCCACCCTTAAATAATAAGTTTATTTAATTTTTATTATTAATTATTAAAGTTAAAATACAATGGGGATTGTCCATTTTTTTTAAATTTTGCTCATTACAAAAACATTTCGAGGAATAAGGTCAGTGATCGCTTTTCTGTATATAAACGAAAAAAATACCCATTAGTTACTTATATTTTTGAACAAATATGTTTAACCTTAGTTTGACCTTTAATGGCGTTAAATTAGCAATAAATTCGACCAACATTACGTTTCGAACTTTTGGTAAGCTTCTCGTATCAGCTTTCACATAATGATAACTTATATTTGACGAACCAGCCATTATAAATAAGATTGTAAGAAAAAAAACATACTGCAGAGGTCAATTGGCCGCCGATGATGACGTCAGAGCGAAACTTTAAAAATTTATTGAGAAAAAACTAGCCAATGAATTTCAAAATTATTTAATTTATATTCTTAAAATACCCTATTCTAACGAAAAAAAATATAAAAAGTACATGTGATTTTTTTTGGACAATGCCCATTCAGTATTTTCTGAAATTTTCAAAAACCTTACTGTTACCATTATGGATATACTTAAAGCAAAAAAGGACGACACGACACGTTTTTTATAACGACACCAGAAATACATAATTTGTGAAAATTGCAACTATCTAGCTATTGCGGTTCTCGAGATCCAGCCATACGGATGGTCGACGGACAGACAGCGCAGACTTAGTAATAATAGAGTCCCGTTTTCATCCTTTGGGCAGGGAAACCTAAAAACTGAAAAATAATATAATAATAAATACTTTATTACAATAAAATATTTTTATGTTTGTAACTTTGCAAGAACAGTATGAGTTTCAACTACATATTTGCTTTAGGTACGTGTACAAAAGGCTTTAAGTTAGTTATGTACTTAATGAAATTGTATTAATTAAATAAAAAATAGTATTAACAACGTTGACAATGAAACAATAATTAAATTTAAAAATATTTTATGTGTAATCAGTCCTGCGATATAAGTACACTCCTTAGTCCTTACTCGTTCGATATAATAAGGGAGTTTTAAGTTATCACATGAAATAAGGTGTGCTACTTTCCCGCGAGGAACGTCGAGACGCTTATATCATTGCTGCTATGTATTCAACGGTAATGCTAAAATGACTACCTTTAAGTATTGAAGCTTAAGAGTCAATTATATTATATACCGAGCTTTTGCCCGCGGCTTCGCTCGCGTTAAGAAGTATTATTATGTACAAACTTTGATCCCCTTTTTTAAACTCTTGGAGGTAGAATTGATCAAAATCCTTTCTTAGCGGATGCCTACGTCATAACATCTACCTGCATGCAAAATTTCAGCCTGATCCGTCCAGTGGTTTGGGCTGTGCGTTGATAGATCACCATGCCAGTCAGTCACCTATGAGTTTTATATAATATCTTATATATAAAATTCTCGTGTCACAATGTTAGTCCACGAACTCCTCCGAAACGGCTTGACTGATTTTAACCAAATTTTATATGCATATTTAGTAGGTCTGAGAATCGGCTACTGGGTACTTTATATATTAATATTGATAAGTGCATTTGTTGAATAAATAATAGTAAATTATTACAACCTGAGACTGACGGCGACCATTAAGTTTGTGCGACGGGATAGCGATCGACGTTGCCATGGTGACATACTTATTTAGTCACTTCAATAAAATAATATGGCAAATATATTATGGCAAAGCAACGTTTGCCGGGACAGCTAGTATTATATATAATATATGAATATAATAATCGACTCAGAACTCAGAAGTATTTACGTTACGTTGTCCACCTATACAACTGACGAAGCCTCAAAGAAAAAATATGAAGGAGATGAAGAATGGGTGCTAAGCTAAGTACAGAAAAGTTATAACGTGACCTAAAAAGACCTAAAAAAAACCTTCAAAAAAGAAATGAAATCCCACCAAAAACATGAAACGTAAAAGGTCGAGCCAAGCAAAATATTGCAGGATATTCAATACTCCTGTCGTAAAAAGTTTTCAGATCACATTCAAGCCAAGCCTTCAACTTATTTTGTAATTTAAATCAACATTCAGTAAAGGTATCAATAGATTTCTTATTTTATAATTATTAAAGTGGCTTGGCAATGAGCACTAGAGAAATAATCAGCGACTAATTGGATATTATTGGGTGCCATCGGCGACATGCGTCGTTACATACCTACTAAAACACTTTACGCTTGCTGTCTAAGTATGGACTACTCCAAATATGCAGTTTTATATATTTTGTTTCTCTTGTGCTCATTGCCAAGCCACTTTAATAATTATAAAATAAGAAATCTATTGATACTTTTACTGAATGTTGATATTAAAAAATAAGTTGAAGGCTTGGCTTGAATGTGATCTGAAAACTTTTTACGACAGGAGTATTGAATATCCTGCAATATTAACCTTTTACGTTTCATGTTTTTGGTGGGATAAATTATATCAGCCAGCGCGAGGTACATTCAGTTCATAATCGGAGTGAAACCCGACGAATTTGACAGATATTGAAGCTTGTCCGTTTCTTTGCAGTCGAACTACTGGTAGTTATGTCTATTGTGATAATAGGGTCCCGTTTTTACCCTTTGGGTACGGAACCCTAAAAATACAAAAACCCAACGTCACTCTTAACTCTTTCGGCCTCCAAAACATCTATTTTTTTAATGCGGATATGAGTCACGAGATGGCGGAGTCATCGACACGCACGCTCTGTGCGGTGCGTTATAATATGTCTCAAGAAATGTACCTACACGTTAGATCATAAAATCAAAGTGGGGGATCAAGTGTCCCCAGTTTTCGCTATAGTATGAATCGTTGGTTGCCCCGCCCACCCTCCTTTCGCTCGCAAATCGCTAGTTCACACTGGCTTTAGAATAGCCGCGTACTGACCAAGCGAGCAGCCTCGCTGCCTCGCCCGAGCGTGCCGCGGCCCGAGCCGAGAGTTGTCGTTTTTTGTCGATGCTCAAAGGCGCCCGCGCCTCGGTACGTTTGCCGCGCACTAACACGTACATACTGACCGACCGAACAACTGCCGCGCGAGGCGGCTCGCTTGGCCAGTACGCGGCTAATCAGTCATCTTCATGACGTCCTTTGAAGTTAATCTCACTCAACCTAATATGAGTTTTGGTGGGTATTTGGGTTTATAATGTGTACGGTCTACTATCGGTAGAAAATATTTACCTACTTACCATTAATTAATCGTTATTCCAAAATTAAATGAAAGTTTTAGTTAGGGACTACTTTACCGAATCGACTGACTTGACTTACTTTATACTCATCGCTCTGACGACTTAATATAAATTTAACCATAATATTATATTATTAATATTAGTCAATCAATCCCCAAGCGGCAGCCGGCTGCCTCATAACAATTGAAAATCTATTGTGTCTACGATACCCACGATCGAGGTGCTACAGGAAAAAAAAACTGAATTATTTTAAAAAATATTATTACACTTACAATTTTCAAGTTATTACAGGTTTCTGTCTTTGGTACAGATGCAGAATTAATACAAATAAGTATATCAACAGGAAGACAGTTTTATTGCAAATAATAAAACTAAAATTATAATAAATAAGTTAAAAAAATTTACGAAATAAAAAAAATACAGGTCAATAATTACATCTCAATGAGGTCAATCAAATCTTTAGTGTAACCAATCTTAAAAAAAACACTTTCATTATAATGTAACTGCATCCTACTTAAACATATTGATATTATAATATATTTTTTAACTGACTTCATTTATGGTACTTAAAGCAGGGCTTCAAATAACGTTATTTTTTCATAACGTTACTGCTTCAAGGGCATAGATAACGTTATGAAAATTTACCCGATATTAAAAATAACGTTAAAAATTGATATTAATAACGGTTAAGGTCGTCCCCCGAGCAAACGACCTTGGCCATACATTTACCGCGTTGCCGAGATCGCGCCAAAACCCTATTATTTTTACTTATCTTGGTTCAAAATTGTCCTAGAAAAAATTTAAAACGGCGAATAGGTAGTTTATGATATTGTCGATCTATTGGCGTGAGTTTCAAATAAAAGTAATCTGTAAATCCTAAGGAGATGCTGAATGTATGCTTGAATTTTAACAAATTGGTATTACTTTGGAAACTGATATCATGAGTATAAGAAACAAAAATAGAAAATTTAAAACGACAAAAGGAATGTTGATATACTGAAGATTATTACTGTATTTTTATTATAACTCTGTAGCTTTCAGATTATGAGTTTATAAGGTTTTAAATACGGTCAATTACGGAATCTTCGGACGGAACGCCCTTAATGTTATAACGTTATATAGAATTTATAACGGTAAATATATGTTCTTTGATAACGTTATAGTCCGTCAAGAAAGTCATGACAAAACAATAACTATTATTTTTATTATTTATCTATGTATTAAACTCCTAAAAGCAGGTAAGCACAAATCTCGCAAAAAAGTGGGCTGCGAGTGAAATTTAGTGCACCGTGCACGATCGCATAATATACCTAATACCAGAAAATAACGTTATATTTACCGTTATTATTATAACGATATTTGTTCGTTTATACGTATAACGAAAAAATATCGTTATAATAATAACAGTAAATATAACGTTATTTTACTAGATATCGTTATAAAAAATAACGTTATCTGGCTACCATTATGAAAATAACGGTACGTAACGATATTTTTTCTGTTATTCGATAACGTTATGAAGCCCTGACTTAAAGTAAAAGGTTTTGTATTATAAGGCTGTGTTTTATGAAGTAGGAAGCAATACAAAACATTCCTCTTTTGAAACAGTAAGTTTTTATAAACCTTCATCAGCATTTGGAACTCTGTTTATGATGAAAGTTCTAGTTGAAAAAAATATCAAAAGAAGAAACATTTTAAAACTCGAATTTAGAATACAAAAAATAACAGTCTGATGATAAAGGCAAAACCATAAAACAGAACTAAAGGTGACTAAAGCGTTAGCTTAGAAGTTAGAACAAACGGAGCTTCAAGTTGCGTCAAGTTGTCAGATGTGTTTTTTGTATACAAATAACAAATTGTCAAATGTGTGTTTTGTTACAAAACACACATTTGACAATAGGCTACTTGACCTATTTTTTTTCTTCATTCTAATCGCTTCATAATCATTAATTTTCACCAAAAAAACTAATATTTTAATATTTTACACAGTAGAAACCCATGAATGTTGATTGAAAAATTTGCCTTTTATATGGCGCCAAAAACACTGTCCGCCATTGTACCGCCATAGTGTGACGTCATGTTTTTTGTATTTTATACTTTCTTTATTGAAAAAAAGTTTTATGCCCTAAGCGCACGAGTCTAACAGTGCCAAAAAATTTGAAAAGAATTTAGAAATCATTTGTAATATTGAACACTTTTGTAGAAAAGTTTTGGCCATTTAATTTCCCATACTACAATAAATGGAGATAATATATAAAACTGATGTTTTATTTGAATTATTCAAGAAAATATATTTTATAAATCTTTCTAGCCTTATTCATATTATTTATGTACAAATAAACTTACATATAACGAGCGCGATAAATAAAAGATATTAAATTACAAATGAGATGACGTCACATCTAAATCGGAAGTACCGCAAAAGCGTTTTCGTCAGTACAATTCCTATTTTCATAAAATCATATTTTCAAATCGACTTTATTTATCAATCATAAGCTTTTATTTGATGATAAGGGTGAAATACGGTTTCCTAGGCCAAGTTCTACTAGAAATATGCATTTTTTCAATGAAATTAAATATATGTCAAGTAGCCTATTCGACGCAACTTGACGCTCCGTCACTGACGCGTAGGTTAAAGCTACAATAAACAATTTCGTGCATCGCGAGCGTCCGACGACAGTCGTAGGTCGTGCGCGACCGCGATCAATCGCGATGCACGGAAATGTACCTTTAGCCTCAGCAGCTACGTCAGCGTCACTACGCGACAGCGACGCGACGCCACACTGAAAGATGGCTTTGGGAGTTTTGCCGCGAGCGACCGCGACCGACGAAAATTCAAACGAAATGCCACTTTATGACATAGGTAGGTGATATTTTTCATTTTACTCTACCTCTAGCTCTTAAGTATAATTTACACAGAGCCAGTACCGGCTGCCAATAAGACTGGCAGCCAGTATTGGCTTGGCATATTATGCCGTGTGTGAACAGTTTAGCCTGGCTTGAAAAACTGTTCACACGCGGCATATGCCAAGCCAATACTGGCTGCCAGTCTTATTGGCAGCCAGTATTGGCTCTGTGTAAATTATATTTTATGCCGCCGGCGGCAGCAGCGTGGGCCGCCAACTCGCCACGCAAATGTCAGTAGAAAATTATATCTACCTATATTCTACGGACGTGAAGTGTCGCATCGCGTCGCTGCCGCGTACTGTCGCAGTGCGGTCTCACCAATAATTTAGTGTAATAAGGAATTAAAATATATTTCCTAGATAAAAATACTACATATTATTTAATATTTGGCACGAAGGAACTAAGCATATTGGGATTTGGGGATAAAATCAGACGGCATCTACGGACTTACGGAGCGCATTTTGTCGGCGCAGGACGGCTCCAAAATAACAAATTGTCACAAAGTAATATGCTAACAACACACTGGAATATTTAAAGTTCAATATTATCAAATATTTCAACTTAATTTTATCGGTAATAATAAAATACTATGGTAACACGTTTATTCAATGCTGGTGCATTAACAATGTAGGTAGGAGTTTAAATTTTGACGTGACAACGTCTTAAATTAGGTTGCGGCTGGGAGTCACTTATGAAAAAGTGTAACGCTCGGTAACGTTACGATGAGTCACCGAACGAGAGAGAGGCCCGCCGAATGCCTTGCGTCTCTCTCCCACACGTTGTCACGTAAAATCTTCGCCCGTAAAACCGACTTTACAGGCAACCATTTTTTTTTAAGGCATGTGCATAAACGGCGATAATAACTATCATAAATAGGTGAAGGTGAGATTGCAGACGCAAAACTTTAAGATCGTTTGGAAAAAATATTATGAAAAAACGCTCAATGATATATATTATGCTCAATTTTTAGGTTTATTTGGAGCGAAGAGTAATCTAGGCGGGTGTACGCGCATGCTATTGGTACTTGGTAAGTTAGTTATCAGCAGTGGCGGCCTAAGGGTCAGGACACAAAAACACGGCACGACGTCGTACGACACGGCGCGGCGTCGTGCGGCGCCGTACGACGTCGTGCCGTGTTTTTGTGTCCCGGCCCATACCCATTGCGAGGCCCCGGGCAGATGGTCTTTGCGAGGCCCCAGGCGATTGCCCTGTATGTTCGCCACCCCTTAAGCTGTCTACACACCAAAGCCGGCGGCCTCATTTTGAAACAAGCTTGCCGGCTGCATAACCCGCCGGGCAAGGCCGGGGGTTAAAGTTTTTAAACAAACTTGCCGGCGGCTTGCACTCATTCAGTTCCGCCGGCCGCCGGGTTTACCCGCCGGGTTCGTGCCGCCGGGCCGGCGCGGCGTCCGAATTGCAACATTCAGAAGCCGCCGGGTTTGCCCGCCGGCATTAACCCGCATTGCCGGCGGCTTTGGTGTGTAAACAGCTTTAGAACCGCCACTGGTTATCAGACAGAATTATATTAACAGATTACAATTAGACTTTGACAAGTAATTTGTAACTTTTGTACGCTATCGGTGGATTCGTAAAGATGTGCGCCAGCCGCCAAGAAATCTTAAAGTTGTCACGGTCTGTAGCTGTATATACGTTACGCTCAAAGACCGAAATCGCTCAGTGAGCGAAAAAATAGCACACAACGCGTTGTGGTCACAGTGAAACAGCCACGTCGCGAAATCACAAAAGCAATTCTGGCAATCACAAAAAGACCGTAACGCGAAATTCGTGTCGTGGCTGATATGCTATTCGTTTTTCTTGATTTGTTCTTGATTGATTAATCGTCCATAGATATGGAAGATCAAATTTGAATTACCACACGTACTACAAAATATTTTTTCTTTTACTAAATCACTGCAAAACGTGTTCATCATTATTATAAATTATAAAATATCCATAGTTCCGTACTAATATTATTACTGTCTGTCTGTCTATCTGTACGGATAGTTATATTGAACTGGATATTTTATTAATAATAAATAATAATGATAATTTACATGTTATGCAGTGATTTAGTAAAAGAAAAAATATTTTGTATTACGCGTGGTAATTCAAATATTATAATCTTCCATACCTATGGACGATTAATCAATCAAGAACAAATCAAGAAAAACGAATAGTATATCAGCCACGACATGAATTCGCGTTATGGTCTTTTTGTGATTGCCAGAACGCGTCGTGGCCGTTTTCATTAGAGCCACGACGCGAATTTCGCGTCGTGGCTGTTTTACTGTGATCACAACGCGTTGTGAGCTATTTTTTCGCTCACTGAGCGATTTCGGTCTTTGAGCGTAACATATATTTATTATTTATGCGTGTAATAATTTTGTTTTGTTATCTACATAAATTACATGATTTTGAAAACGTTAACATTTTATTTCTGCAACCTGTAAGCTAAACTTTAAACCCTTTTTTTTGCACATTGACCTGCCAACTTTTTGCATAGATTTTTCCCGGAACTGAGGGGTTAAGAGGCCGGGTACACTTGGAATTTCTCATACATACGTAATTCCAAAATCATTTTCTCATGCGAAAGTATTTAACATGTTTGAGTTGTTTTTCAGTTTAAAATAGTAATTACAATTTACTTCAAAATATTTAAACACTAAAAAATAGAGTGAAACACTAAAAAATATATAAATAAATAGTAAATTTACTACAAAATATTTAAATACTAAAAAATATTTTTAGACTTTAAATATTTTGTAATATAATACTAAAAATATTAATATTATTGCGTTAATCGCATTTTATGTTGTCAGTGCTATACTGTCTTTGGCTCCCATTTTTGTATACATATAGGTCCATATTTTTAAATAAAATAAAAATGTTCCAATAAATTTTAAATCTATACATCATATTTTAGTAGTGTATCAAAGAAACAAACGATATTAAAGAGATAATATAAGTAGATACGAAGTTTTGCATGGCATAAGTTTTATTACTTAGAGTATCTATTGACGGCAGTGTTTGGTATGGCTAAAATATAGTATTATTTTAGGGACGTTTAAAAATGAGCTACCTATGTAAGGTACTACTTTTTAAATATATCTTTAATATTTTATGTATTTTCATTATTCATATTGAATCTGAACAATAAATGCAAATAGCTATGCCGTCGGATTTATTTTTACAACGTTATTTCATATTTTTTAAAATAAGTTGTAGTGAAAACTACACACGTAAACCTAAATAGTAAATACACTTTTACTTATTTTGAATGACGTATCGAAATAAAGGTAAGTATTTTTTATAACTAAATACTCTTTCACAAAAATAAAAGCACACTTCTCTACGGCTACTAATTTTATGATGTACTACGAGTAACGTTAACAAACATTACGCTACATTTTAAATAACATCTAATTAACATTTAGACTCTAAAGGTCCTCCCTCACCGGGTATAACGTTACAGAATACAGAGTCCGACCGAAACCGAGCATTACAATGCGCACCTTGTGTAATATTTAGAAACAATTTGTAACATCAACTAGCTATGGAATGCTCAAAGTTGTTGTTTGTTGTCGAATGTTACATTACATGCGAATGCTCGTTAGTCCCGGAGATAGTATTGTAATGTAATGCTCAAAGTCGAATCTTTAAAGTTATATTACACGTCTAACGTAATGCTCAAAAAATGAATCTATAATGTTACATTACAAGTGAATGCTCGCGGTGAGGGAGCACCTTAATTGTTATGTTACAAGCCTTGTAAATGCATCTTGGATTTATTGAGTTGAAATTAAATTAAAATTTTAGCTGGAATGCTCAAGAGTGACATCTGTGGCATCATCGGTAATAACCATACTTTGTCTTTGTAATTTTTCAAATTATAACGTACCCCTATCTCTTTCATACCATTTATCGGTACAATATAGTACTGAGTAATGTTAAAATGCTTTTAGCTAAAGTCGTTTAATTTTTATGTTGCGTATGGTGACTGGTGTGCAGTAATCAAATAGTCGTGTTCGTTTGGTTTTTCAACTGCGTATGCGCGGCTTTGTGTGTCAGTGTGAGTGTCATATTCATTCAATTTCTGTCAGATTTTAGAAAATCTGACAGGTATTTTAGAACATGACACTCACACTGACACTAATTTATAACTTTGCGCATGCGCAATGTGCATTGAAAAACGAAACGAACACGACTAATGAGTTTGATTTTGCCGATGGGCATCGGAAAGAAGAATAATATGACATTGTTATTATGTAAAATATTGTAAAGCTAATAATCGCACATTTGTCAGCACCGTACGCGTCGAAGGCATCGCATAGTTCACGAAATGCGGCGCGTACGGTGCGGACAAATGTGCGAGGTTTCGAATCATGTCATACAAGTTTGAATTTACAACAAATTCTAAAAAGCGGCGCGTTCGGCGCGTGCGTGCTGATAAATGTGTGATCACCTTATTACAGATACGCTAAACTTTTTCACATGTTACTAAGAGTGGGTTGCACGAACTAACTTTAACTTTAACTTTAACCTTAACTTTTACCCAAATGCAAAATGTCAAATCTTTGGTTAAAGTTAAAAATGGACGCCATCAAGACGCCATATTTAACTATAACCATAGAGCTCGACAAGGTTTTAAATCCAGGTGGCGAAAAAAGGAACTAACGCTGTCATAATACAAAAATGCCATTTTTGACAGTTCTCCTGTACCAGCAACCCCCGCCCACGTTCATTCATAACCTTGTTGGACCAGCTGTCATCAATTTCTCCGGTCAAAGTTAAGGTTAAAGTTAAGGTGAAAGTTAAAGGACGCCATATTTAACTATAACCATAACTTTAACTTTAACCACGCCTCTGGTGCAACCCACTCTAAGTAGTTCGCGTTAGCATAGAGATGTTGATGAATGTTATTGTTCTTAGCCTAACCTATGATTACATGATATAATATCGTTTTCCACACTGGTAATTGACGAGTTTTATTTGTGATTTCTACTACCAACTGCTGGTTTATTTTTAACAGAGATCATATTTTGCATTACAGTTTTAAGTTTTCTCTAGTCATACTACGATAGTCAAGTTGGTATCATTAACGTAAAGTGTGCGTTATTATTATTTTGTAGTAAGTGAACCTATATTAAGAGATTCTGTATCTATATAATATTATTTTCGATTAAATAACACGACATACGGTTCGAGCTAGTACGGCATATTTAGACTACAAAAACACTGACCAGCAGCGCTAATACAAACTACTTACATATTTTCTTAAATTCGATATTAAAAAATTAAAATCCGAAAAAGATGATAAAACATCTGAACAATAAAATGAATAAAAAATGATCTAGAAAACTTATCTAACGCTAGCAAAAAATATTTAAAAAAAATTATGTGTAACACTTAAAAAGTAATCAATCTTTGGTTAGAACTGGCAAGACGTATAAAGTGCAGACATCGAGCATTACTAAACTATGCCAAGTTATAATAACCTTTACGTAACGTTTCAAACCAGTTACCTCCACTTCAAAACGAACGACGTTTCCACTGTCATGGAATAAAATGACGTACCAGAGAAATAACACCCTGAATAATAAATAACAATTAAATAACATTTGAAAAAAGAGACAAAAAATCTTAGTCTACGAGTATTTTTGTTTTAAAGTTTTTTTATAAATTAAATTCCTTGCGTGAGAGAGTTTTCTAGAACGATGTCAAATTCGTCGAGCGGCTCGAGTATCTGTCGCAGGAAGGTGAGCAGGCCGCGCTTGCGCATGAAGCTCTGCTCCTCATACATCTCGGCCGTGACGCGTGTCATCGACATCGGTACCAGCATTCTGTGCAGCCAATGCTCCCTGAAAAAGTATACCTCGGCATAAGTATGTACAGCTCCACAAGGCTTTAAATGAACGTGGCGAAAAAAGGAACTAACGCAGCCATCATACAAAAACGCAATTTTTGACAGTTCTTCTTTACCAGCAGCGCCCCCACCCACGTTCATTTAAAGCCTTTTCGCACTTTAACATCGACGAATAAATGAAAATGTTTTAAGCCGATGAATTAATTGCAGGAGGTTGTCAAGTTAAAACATTTATCTTTAAATCACGTGTGACTTTAAGAAGTTGGAATTAAAATTGACGGAGAAGCAACACAAGTCTGTCGGAGCTTCAATAACAACACGCTCCGATTGGCCAATAGTCAATACAGTATTGGCCGCGCAGTGATTCATGCGGTACTGTTTCAGCACAAGCATATCAGTGCCGGATTTATATTTTTAGTAGTAGTAAGTAGGCCACTTTATTTCCGCTGCCCAGTGCCCCATATACGTAATCGTGCCCCTAGAGCGTTGCCGCCCCCCTAGGACGCTGCCACTCTTAGGCCGCGGCCTATTCGGCCTAATTATAAATCCAAGGCTGAAGCTTAATACAATTAAATTGTTATATATTTTATCGCGTCACCGCAACTAGCAGAAGTAGCAGCAGTGACGCAACGTAGACATACAGTGCACGACGCAATGCAATGCGGCAAACTCTAAATCAGTTATATGAAATCCCTCCACTTTTTGATAGGAAAGAAAAAATATTGTTTGTATCATTTATAAGAATAATTATAGTGAGACTCCATGGAAAACGTACCGCAAAATATCAAAATTATAGAGATACACACCGTAAACTGAGGCAAACGAACAGCTGGAATTTCCCGTCTTTGCCGAGCGCTCGACCGACGGAGTTGACTTCGTCCAGCAGATGGCAGTAGCACCGCCATATAGCTCTGTGCTCCTGGTCCTGCCTGCAGTTGTACGCGACGCCGCACCCTTTACTCTGTACGTTTGTTTCGTCGCACAGGCTCATTTTGAACTCGTCCTTTACTCTCGCTAAAGAAAAAAATAAACATGTTATAATGGTTATAATCTTATTGACTCACTCGATTAACGTGTACCTCCTGTTATATACGAGGTCATAAGATTATTAAGTTGATACTAAGCCGGAATTTGATAGGTTGTTTGAGTAACGATTAACGCATGATGATATAACATTTTCTACTTCTTAAGGTACGTCCAGATTAGGCATGATTATGACCGTGACTCGTGAGTCTTGACATTTCAGAAGTGGGTGTATTGTATATCGACTACAGTACTGTAGTCGATATGCAATACACAAACAGATGTCACGATATACCATTTCCGAGCGACCTATTCAGAAAGCCCTGAGTGTTTACAGTCACTCCATGCTAATCTGTAGGCAGCCTTAAAAATTACCGATTGCTCACTTACCGAAATAGTCCCAAATGAAGAGATTTTTGCCGAACAGACGGGCAGACTTGAACCCGCACAAGAACGCTTGCTCCAGACACTTGACTAAGCCATTTTCGCCACACAAGAGAACGCTGAGAGAGTTTGCGTCTTTCTCTCGCTTCGACTGGTAGTGCCATTTTACTATGGCGTTAACGCAGTCACCTGAAAGATAGCAGGACGGTTAAGATATAAAATTTATCATTGAAAAGAAAGAATAAATAATAATACTTTAATACGTAAAAATAAATATCACATGTATTATTATTAATTATCAATGAGAATGTGTACTTGTGGCAATGTTAGTAAAAATCAACAATCTCGATTGCGTAATAGGGCTAATAATTTCAGACTTATTCGTAGTTTCAGACAGAGTCCATAAAAATCCGATGTCAAATATTCATTAATCCTTCAGGCCCCGCGCGAGAACCAGTGATCGCGAGAACAAAAGAATACAATGGGAATTCCTAGAACTCCGATCGAAGGATTAAATCTAATCCTGATGGGTCATTACTCATTACCACTTTTTGTGTCACAAATGACTAGGAATCACAATGTAGATCAAAACCATGAACAGTCTCTATTTTAATCATCGACTAGATGTTATAAACTCAACGACTGGAATGTTTATTGATCCAGATGATAATAATCTATGTAGCACCACCATCGTGGGTATCGCAGACTTTTTCTTTAGTTAATAGCGCATTCGTTGAATCAATTAACATATTCACACTTCCACCGTGCGTTTTTCGCGAACTTTCTGCGGCGCACTGTAAAACTCTGGAACGAACTGCCACCAGCAGTATTTCCGGACCTATACGACCTGCAAACCTTTAAAAGAGAGCGTATTCCCTCTTATAAGGCCGGGCACCTGCAGCTCTTCTGATGTTGCGAGTGTCCATGGGCGACGGTAGTTGCTTTCCATCAGGTGACACGTTTGCTCGTTTGCCCCCTTATTTCATTAAAAATTAATATTTTATTGCTTGTATCGAGATTGTTGTTTTTTTAAATAGTTAGTGTTAATATGATAAAAAAAGAAAATTACGTGCTAATAAAAGAAAAGTTGTATGTTAGCAGCTTCATCTACCATCGTTACACTCTTATATTATCTTCATAATACTTTTTTTTATTAAGTACTTATACTTATTAAAAAAAAATATAATACTTAATAGATATTATAAAACTATCCTATCACAAATGTTTTAAATATGGAGTCAATGGTTTGAATTGAGTTGTTTTTATACTTACGACTGTAAATCAGATTCCTCGCGCATAAAAGAAAATGTTCAAAAAACTAAAACATACAGAAAACAAAGTAACATAAAAAATAAAAAGAAACAAAAATTAACAAAAACTAATTCTACAAATACATTTAAAAATAATTGTCTTATGATAGTTATAAATTCCTTTTGTAAATAGTTTAGTCGATTTTAAAGCACCTTAAATTAACTCCAGAGGATAGTGAGCATGCGAAATTGCGAGTCCCTTCACACCCTTTTTCGCCCATACAGTAAAGGTCGAATTACATTCGTCCGTGCGACGCGTGCCCTTAAAATAATGGGCCAAGTGCAAGTCGGGACTCCCAAAATAAGGGTTCCGTACCATTTCTTGACATCAAGAAATGAAAAGGCAATGTTTTTATGCAATTATATACTTGAGTTGATTGAATAAAAGGTAAATTTCGTTTTATGACATTTTAAATAAACAGACGAACATATAACCTCCTCCTTTCTGGGAGTCGGTTCAAAAAAACTACTTGCTAGATTTCATTTAAACCAATTTTTGCTGGTAGTGTTCATGGTAATATATAATACATCATATTTTATTCATCACTCAAATTTTGCATACTCACTACCCTCTGACGCCTTCTCTAAATAGTATGTCACTAACAAAATGATGACCTGCAGGAACAGTTTCGTTCCTCAACATCCTCCCTTACCCCTAATTTAAATTATAACTTAATTAACAAGTTTAACATAATGTAAATAATATACGGTGGTATTATTTAGAAGAATAGAATTATCTAAACAACAAAGGCTAGAGACATGCTTATTTTAGTGCACTTATAGTTTGTTAATAATTGCGACGCTCATTATCAGTTCATGTAAATTATTCTAGTGAGCTGCCTAGTATTTTCATACACGGAAAATAGCTCTCATCTCTAAGCATGCAAGCTTCTCGCAAATGGAAACGTGCACTTTTCACAGAACATGGCGGCAAAATATGACAGCTGTCACGTGACGTTTTTTTTTTTTTTGCACTGTCAGTACGAAGCTACGGCGTCGGGCGCGGGGTATTCACCGATCATGTGCTGTATGGTGGAGGTGGAGAGGTGTGTGGTGGGCGACTGTGCGGGGTGTGCGGGGTGCGCGGGGGGCCGCGCGCGCTCGCCCGCCACCATCACGCGCTCCGTCGACCCGTCGTCTACGCCGGTGCCAAGCCAGCGGTTGCACAGGAACCTGACCGTAAAAAATTAAAAAGGATGTCTTATTGAGCTCGTACTCTTGCGATGCCGTTTGAATTAATACAACGTACTTATTTTTAGCGTATGACTGGGAACACATTAACACGTTGGCTGCCCGCCATACTACACCTTCAGTATTTACAATGGTCTTTTGGTCCCACCGGTGATGCTCATGGCCACACACAGAAGAAAAATATGTGAATCCACCAGTGATGCTGGCTGTTATCAGCCAACGTGTTAATAAACGAAACTCGGCACTCAACCGTTCTGTCAAACTATTACTTGACAGATAAGCTGCTTTTTAAATGTCGTCTAACTTAAATATTTGTTAGCGAATCGCAACACTTACGTATAAGTGTGTCCCGTGACTTCATTTCGCACGAACACTTGATCCAGCAGCCAGCGCGGCGACAGCCCCGAGTTGTCGTGACCGATGCGTAACGTCGACAGTACACCTAAGTTTTTGTGCTGAAAATATAACAAATCGTTTAAAGTACACGGCAATAATAATGCAAATTTAAATGTTATATTCTTGGTAGATGTAATCAGGGAAATTCGGATTATTTATTAGGTAACGCTGAATAGCTATGTACACATTATGCATTTTCATCTTCAATTTTCGTCATCTTCTTTTTATTCAACTTTCGTTTGGCATATTCAATAATTGAATGCGTCAAAATCCACCAGCGTTAAAAGAAAAGTGTCATAGCGAGCGCTATGACTTCAACGCGCATCACGGGCATGCCTCACGTTCGCTGTTGACTGCGCTATAACGCATGCCCTTGATGAACAAAAAAAGGCCCAGTGTGGACAAAGCTAATAGGCGAGTATTTTTGTCGCCTGGCACCACGGTGCGATTTGTTAACTTGAATTGTCCCTGTTTAATAGATAAGGTATGATATTTTAATACAGGATTAGTAGTAAGTAATTTTGATCAGCACAAGTAGGCCTAAGGGCTCCAACACAAAATTGCGAATACGCATCGCATCGCAAATATTTGCGACAAAACTCATAGTAAAAATGACATTGCGATGCGAATTCGTGCAAATTTTTAGTTATGTGTCGGAGCCCCAAGATATTCTACCTATGTACGGAGTGCGTTGCGTAGTAACTTACATGAAAGACGAATTCGTTGGTGTTTCTGGGAATCGGTATCTTTGGCGTGGACTCCCCGTTAGCTCCGGATATAGACAGCCAGCAGTTGGCGGTAGTTTGGCTGGCCTTCCGAGATGGCACGATCAGAACTCGATATGGCAATTCTGGAAGTATATTACGTCTAATATGAGTATAATGTTATGATAAATCAAAAGATATCTAAATTATACATAGCATAAAGCATAAAGTTATATGCGACTTCTTGCGTGAGCAAGAAAATCCTGCGGTCTTTTTATTTTTGCCATGGTCTCTACATGTGCCAAATAACGCCTCCGTGGTCTAGTGGTTAAGAGCGCGGCTCTTGACTCGGAGGTCGTGGGTTCGAGTCCCGCGTTATTTCCAAGTTTGGTTAGGACAATATAGGCTGTATTGTTTCCATATCAACGTCAAATTTTTGAATTCGCTGCGCGCCAATCTGTCATGTAACGCGTGTGGCGTATGACTGGTTTGCGTGCGACACGAGCCGATGACGCCGTGGGTCTCTTTCCCACGCGCCGGGCAGATCGCCATATTGTCTGGGGGAGAACGCTTGAGAATTTCGCTGGTATCGAACGTGTCGCGTATTAACGGGGCAGATAATAATTGTACCGAACATTTTCGCCATCGCGACTTCAACCAAGAACATATTTTGTGAACTGTGTGGGGACACTACAATTCAGACTATATATCGTGTGTGAACCGGCTGGTTGGCGGATGGGTCCGCCCTCTCCCCCCTTCAGAGCAAGAACTGCTGGCGGATTTTGGCGAGTGTTTTGCATGTGAACTAGTCATATGTTTCCCAATGTGACAGTATCTGGCGTTTAGCGATTAATTTGACCTGCAACACGTCAATACCGAAACACAGGCTGATCCCCTGATTGTCTGACAAGTAAGATGATTCATGCGTCGGATGGGCATGTAAAAAGTCGGTCCTGCGCCTGATCTCTCGCCAGTCGTGTCGGTCTTCCGTCCCACTGGGTTATGAGGGTAAAGGAATAGAGAGTGCTCTTGTGTACTGTGCACACACTTGGGCACTATAAAGTTACTCCTGCGTAACTGGCCCGGTTTCAAACCGGTCACCGTCACCGAAACCGGTGTGGGACTTATTATTATTATGTGCCAAATTTCATCCGACTGTTCAATGCAAACCTATTATAATATTCTTGTATGCTTCTACTAATTAAAATGTTTTTGTATAGATAAAGTTATAGATGCCAAAATGCCTCGATTTTTAATTTCTTTTGAACCCTTTACAATAGTTATAAATTATAGAAACTGTAGGAGAGGCATGTCTGCTATATAGACACGCGGTAGCACGTCGAGCCAAGTTCAAGTAATCATTTTTTACTCACTAGTGGTGGGATATGTGTTAGTGAAGCAGTGGTAGTCCACCGCGTTTAACGTCAGCAAGTGGTACAAAAACTGCTCTCGCTCCTCTTCGCAGCGCAAAAACGCAGTCCTCTTGTACTGAGATCTCAGTAGAGTTGTATCCGACAGTAATTCTCGCAGGTGTTTGGACAGCAACTTTTTTTCCAACGACAGCCGTACCCACGCGCGCGCGTAGCCTATTTCTGTTTTGATATCTGTCATGGCTTGCACATTCCTGAGAAAATTAAAAACAATTAATACAATGCTGCTGTCTGTATCTGTCAAATGAAGAGTCATTTGACAGATACAGAGATGTTGTTACTTGTAGAGACAAGTAACAACACAAGGTACATATTATTATAAATAAGTAATTATCACACAATAATTTTTAACTGATTTTAAAGTCATGGCACGAGAGTATATTTAGCGTTTCTCCGTTTCATTACGACCAAAAGTACCTCATATCGAAGGTGAGATTCTCCGGTAGTGGGCGCAGGGGGTTCGGCGGTTGGGACTTCCTCTCAAGAGTCCCGGAGTTGCTCAGTCTATCCCGCGAGCTGTCCCGGGACCCGCCTCGAGAGCTGTCCCGGGATCTGTTCGCGCTGGAGCTCTGCTTCGCCTCCACCTCTGCGCCGACCGACGACAGATCTGAGGATATTATTGTGACAGAAGTTCAAAAAAGTTGAAATATTTTTCCATACAAAGGTAAAAGTTACTCTTTCAGGGCTACTACTTTCACAGTGAACTCTATACGAGGGTCACATACACACCCTAAAGTATGACTATGTTTTATTACATCCTGTATATTTCTAAATAAACTGTCCCCTTTACAGCTGTCGGTTATGTCTGGATTAAATGGCTTTAGTATAACTTTTGCAATGCATGAGGTTCAGACAGCAACAGCGTGTAGGTTTAAGCGAGTTATTATTTTACCATAAGGGGGAATAGAACTTGTAATGGACATATTAATATTTGTAATTAAGTTATTTTTAGTTGTACTTACAATCCAAGCGTT
Organism: Polyommatus icarus; assembly: GCA_937595015.1. Taxonomy (NCBI): domain Eukaryota; kingdom Metazoa; phylum Arthropoda; class Insecta; order Lepidoptera; family Lycaenidae; genus Polyommatus; species Polyommatus icarus. The sequence continues at coordinate 10,918,550 of OW569326.1, forward strand.
TTCGTAACACACACCAGGCTAAGGCTGCATGAAATTCACACAATATTCTATTATGAATCTATCAAAGCTTAAAATTATCTTACTATAATGATTTTTAAATCTATAGGTATACGTTTTCAAGACACCTCTGCGCGTCAGCAGTACCCACAGATTAAGGATATATTATATTATATAGATGTAACCTTAGCCCGTCATCGCGTGGCCATTTTGTGCTTATTTTCATACAAGTAGTGTGCGTTTATTTTCTTGAATATTTCTATTTGTCGATAATTTCGAAGCACATTATTATACAGAAAAGAAAGTCATTTAATTCATGATATCGATAAACTATAGTTCAAGTAATGAGAATCCGTAAACACACGTAAAAAGCTATGCAATTTTTGTAGACAAATTATTAATTGATGTGACATTTTTAGCACTAATGCCTTATATAGCACGAATTGAAAAGCCCAAAAACGTTGTTCAAAACTTACGTATTTAACGTTAAATCCACGTGTTTGAGGCATTCTTTGGCCATTCTTATGGTTTATTATTTAGCGGAACCACAAAACTCAACAATATCTAACATAAAATGTTCACTAAAAACCTTTATTAACACTTTTATTACATGAAATAAGCAGACCGACTCCTTGTTATGTCCGAGTAAGTAGGACATAACATTACACGCTTTTGACGCTTATACACCGATATAAGGCTCAAAATGGGGTCGTTGTGTATAGGCTTGAGGGGGGTTAAATTAAAAACAAAGGGGGCGCTAGGGGCGCTAAAACATAATTTTCTCAAAGTGTTCAAAACTAAGTTTGGGAACCCCTGCTTTAAACTTACCGGGCGTCAAATAGTTTGGGTCGATGGGTTTGGTGGAGTTGCTGCACTGCTCCAACTCCTGGTAGTTGGTGAGGTGCATCCAAAGTGCGGATTTCCCCATCTTGTGCTGTAGACCGTGAGACCAGAGCCTCTCTAGCAGGTCACATAGTGAAGCAATCATGGTGTTCTCCTCCACTCCCGTTATGGACACCTCGCACCCTAAACTCATATCTTCTTCCGTCCCCATCTTCTCGAGAAGCATTCGTTTCGTTTTGCTTTTGCACTCCTAAATAGGTAAATGGCATTTAACCTTACATGAACTGTTTCGATTTATTTGACTTGATCTTCTACATAAAAAAAAATGAATTTTCAGTTTCGCTAGTTTTGCTAAATCTCAAGAGCGGCTAAGCGATTTGCTAAATTTTTGTCTTGCAGTATTTGTGGGAGTCCAGGGCAGGTTTATAAACCTTCCCATCACTTAATCACTTAACTCTCAAATTTTCTTACAGTATACGGTAAGAAAATTTAAAGAGTTAAGTTCTACGAAGTTCATGGGTTAATCCGCTGAGCAGATTTAGATTAAATTAGGCATGGAAAGAATAAATAGGTTAGCTTATATTTCGGAAACATGTACGATTCCCGTGAGATGTAATTATAAAATAATATTGGTGCAACATCAGCTCTACGAATTTAATCAATCAGAAATAAAAATGTAAGATATCAAGTACCTTTAAAAGTTTTTCGACGAAAGTCCTATTGTTTTGGGCAATGGCAGCGGGGGTGACTTCTGTGGACAGTCGCCTACCTATATCCCCCAGGAGTAACTCCGGTGGACAATCTTTCACCTGCCACTTTGCATTCTTTATGCGCTTCAAGCTATTAGTTCTGTAACATAAAAGGGGTAATTTAAAAAATATGATGGATATTGAACGTATCTTGATTTCCAATCAGGCATTTGACAAAAGAACTATTAACTTTTGACTAAAGAACTTTTAAGAGATAGATTTTTTAATATGACATGTAGTTAAAATTAAATACTCGAAGTTTAAGACTATTTTAGGGACTTACTTGCATATTACACGAAAATTGATCGTTTATTATGGGTTGGAAACACTGCAAGCGGGGCAAAGCAAAAGCAGATTTTTACATTACAAAACTAATAGCTTGCACTACTACAAAGGTAGTTAAAGGTGAACACTACACTAAAAATTTTAGGTCACAGGTTACGTCAACAAAACCGACCTACAAACTGCAATCTATAACTTTAAAAGAGGAGTTGAAATATTTTCTAACTGTATACTATTAATAGGTACGTTAACTATTTTTTTTAATATTTATTCTACAGTTAAGGGTTGTAATTATAGACAGTTTATTACGGCGCAACAATATTTTATTCGTCTACTTTATACCACAACAGTGATTGCACAACTATGCTTTCTATTATTAGTAATAAACTATTAAATATCAACGTATAACCTATGTTATACAACTCTATAGATTCAGGTCTCATAATTGAAATGTTACAAAATGTCTAAGCAGAAGGATTTTTAACATCGCACAACTAAAACAACACTAGACAGCAAATTTAAAATATATTATGACAAGATAGTTTTATTAATAGACATACAAAGCGATTTTTTCAACAAAAAACGGTGAACAAATTGTTTACCCGATTTTTAATAAAACTAAAAATATTTTACATTTTGAACAAATCGTTTCCCTAGCTGAGAATAGGCTTCTTGACCTATATTCAATTTCATTGAACAAATGCATATTTTTAGTAGAACTTGGCATAGGAAACCGTATTTCACCCTTATCATCAAATAAAAGCTTAAGATTGATAAATAAAGTCGATTTGAAAATATGATTTTATGAAAATAGGATTTGTACTGACGAAAACGCTTTTGCGGTACTTCCGATTTAAGTGTGACGTCATCCTCATAGTAATTTAATATCTTTTATTTATCGCGCTCGTTATATGTAAGTTTATCCATACTAATATTATAAATGCGAAAGTGTGTCTGTCTGTCTGTCTGTTACCTCTTCACGCTCGAACCGCTGAACCAATTTTGCTGAAATTTGGCATGGAGATGCTTTGAGTCCCGAGAAAGGGCATAGGATAGTTTTTATCCCGGAAAAATGTACGGTTCCCGCGCGATAAACGAATTTTGGCGCAACGGAGTTGCGGGCATCATCTAGTTTGTACATAAATAATAAGAATAAGCCTAGAAAAATTTGTAAAATATATCTTCTTGAATAATTCACTTAAAGCATCAGTTTATATATGTATTATCTCCATTTATTGTAGACGGGAAATGAAATGGCCAAAACTTTTCTCCAAAAGTTTTCAACATTACAAATGATTTGTAATTTCTTATTTATTTCTTTTATAATTTTGGGGCACTTTTGGACTCGTACATTTAGCACATAAAAAATGTTCAATAAAGAGAGTTTAAAATACAAAGCGTATGACGTCACACTATGGCGGACAGTGTTTTTGGCGCCATTTATGAGGCATATTTTTCAATAAACATTTTTATGGATTTCTACTGTGTAAAATATTAAAATATTAGTTTTTTTTTGTGAAAATGAATGATTGAATGATTGATGAAATGCATGAAAAAAAAGTAGGTCAAGTAGCCTATTGGATTTTTAATTTACTTATCGAAAAATTTAATTTTCTTTCAATTTTAATCTATACAGAATGTGAATCATTGTTAATTTGCAGTCTGCAAAACTTTTAATAAAAGCGTATTATGCTTCTAAGCAGACATTTTTCTCAGACATTTTCAGTATTCAAACATGCGTATCACATAAACCATGCACTAAATAATAAAATTACATGTACTAAATTCATTATCACTGGGCAGATCTATAAGTAATTAAGTCATAATCATTAGCAATAAATTAACATTATAACATGCATCGACGTTTCACAAACACGATATTATTATCATGCAAGGATCACAGCAAATGGAAGCATTGTTTAAAAGTTTTCCAGTGTGAGTTTAACTATTATATAACCAAATTCATGGAAGTACCGTAGCTATCTGAAACAATTTTCAATAATCTATACCCTCGGGAACTTATATGTATCTTTCAGCGACTACGTCATATTATTATGTTAAAATTTTATCAATACCGCACGAGCTATATTCAAAATTCATATAAAAATAATAAGGGCAAGTAATTTTGACTCAATGCGAATAAATACACATACTTTATCCATACTTGTTACCTCTTTACGCCTAAACCGCTGAACCGATTTTGCTGAAAAACCTTGGGTCCCGGGAAAGGACATAGGATACTTTTTATCCCGGAAAAATGTACTTTAATTTTAATTCTGGCGCAACGAAGTTGTGTGAATTATCTAATTGACAATAAAGGCTTTAGTACTGAAACATTTCCGCTAAGGGCACTGTTTTAAAGTTGATAAAACATAAACGCAGTCTTAATTAATAGTTAACGACTCACACTTGGGAAAATCATCCAGGTACAGCACAGTAGAATAGTAGATAGAGTATAATGTTCGACATCATATTTGTAACTGTAACTACTAGTTTTTACCATAATATAAACTGTTACACGGCAGATAACTAATACAAGGTATTGCCTGACAAATTAATAATAATTAATATAATATCTATGGACGCTTCACACCACGTCAGTCTGGCCCCGTGCTAAGTACCTGAAGGACTTGTGTTACAGGTACCAGACAACGGAAACTTTTATACTATACATATATTTAAGATTTTTATTATATCATACACATATTTAATACATATCCATGACCCAGGAACATTAAAAAACTTTTTGTTCCGTCGGCGGGATTCGAACCCGCGACCCCCGGCTTGAGCTGCCGGCAGCCCACCCACTGAGCCACAGAGGTCGTCGATATAGTTATATATGTACATCCAATGTATCGGACAAAGACAACAGTCTTGTACAAATTGCCTATTTTTTAAGTCAGTAAATTATCATTGAAAGTGGAGACTAATAATAATAATTATTTTACGTTCCTTATCTTTATAATATTTATTCACAACAATATTATTGAATAAGAAATAATCAAACAATAATAAAGTAATATGTACCAAATAATTAATTAAAATATGAACCCTTTTATATTACTGAAAATAAATTCATGTAAGTAATGGTTTTACCGTACTCCACAGTTTAAAAGAAATTCTAGCAGTGTGCTTTGAGCACACTTTAAATAAAAATAATTAATTGTTCATAATATTTAAATATTAGCTAATAATAAAATGTCAAATATATTAATTATTCAGTCAATAAAATAAATCACTTGAAAGAGATTCTTAAATCACGAACCAAAATATTATAATAATTAGTGTACAATTAATATCATAATATTATTACATTATTAGAGAACAAACTGTGTCAATAATCTACATACCAATCTGTTATTAATAGTGGGCGACAATCTTCATTTTTCTGTGAAAATAATTTGTTAATTTTTCAGATTTATGAAAACGAAGACTGCCGAGCACTATCATAGACATGGGCTAACTAAAACTACACAAATATTATGTAATTGAGGCTCACTGTCTCGAATTCCAATGTGAGCGAGGCCCGCCCTACTCACTGCTTAATTCGAGCCAGTAGTAATATTAAAATAGTTTTACTCACGATCATAATAAATATCTATAATTTTATAGATTAAATATTTTTTACAAAAGTTAGTCTAGTACAGTAAATACATCATTTGTAATTATTATTGAGGCAAAATATACCCAAAAAAATAACATATAATCAGGTCAGCGACCAATGAATAATGACCATAAGAATTAACGGAATGAGTATAGCTTTTCATATTGTGTATTTCAACATTGTAAATATAGGCAATTGAAAAGAACATTTAAAATATTGGCACTAAAAACAAAATAAATATAAAAATCATCAACAAATAACACATTGCAAAAGCAAAACTCAAATTTACATATTTTGACATGCAACACTGTCACAAATATAGAACTCCACAAACAGCTGCAATTTGCAAACAATTAGAGCACTAAACAACTACTTTCTCCCGAGTACACTATTCTTAAAGTAAAATGAACAATGCTCTGTTGCTTTATTTTGTATGCCCATTTCCTAAACTAGAATGTTCACTACAATTCATCAATTAATGGCAACAGGTGGTGGGGATGCGTGAGATTTGGGAGGGCCGAGGGGCGTGGTCGAAGCGACAGAAGTGGGTGGAGCACTGGGGCGCTCAGGCGTATTATTCTCTGATTGGCCGGATATGTGACTGGACGGTATATGAGGTTTTTCGGACGGTTGAAAATCTTTGGATGGAGTTATGGAAAACGAAGCTGGCGAAAGAATCATGCGAGGCAATGTGCTCTGACGTGTATACGGCACTGAAGAATGAGATTCGTGACGCATCGTAGATTCATAACGCAACGTAGCGTTTTGTGCGCGTGTCTCAGTACAGGCAGGTTTGCTTAGCACTGGCTTAGCTTGAGATTCCTCAGGTTTTAGGGCGGCATGTGGCAACGAACCAGTGCGAGATTGTTTAAAGTCACATCCGTGAGGGTTTGGATTGGAAGAAGGTTCGCTTTGCACATGAGTAGAACTAATTTCCTTGGGCCCTGGGATAGCACTATATTCGTGATGCACTGAGGTAGAGAGAGATTTTGCGAAATAAGATGCTTGATGCTTCAGAGCGTCATGGGAGTCGCATGGCACTGAGGCAGGCTGGGATTCGTCAGGTACTAGGGTAGCATTAAGTTCAGGCGGCACTGGTGTAGAGTGAGATGCATTCGGATAAGCACGGGAGTCGCATGGCACTGGGAAAACCTGAGATTCATGAGTTACTAGGGAAGCATTATGTACGTGAGGCAGTGGTGTAATGTGTGGCGCTGCAGATTCAATCACGTGAGTCGCTGTGTTATAAGATTCGTGTGTTGGATTGTCGGAAGGTGCTGAAGGAGCCGAGGGAAACTCTTTAGCCGGGTGAAGCAATGTAGCGTGAAACGTGTGAGATGCCCGTTCATGAATGTTTTGAAACTTCGTATGCACGTGGTCTGTGTGGGTTGCGTGAGATTCGGAGTCGTGTACGGGGTCTTGAGGCGTGTCTCCGTAAGACTCTGTAGCCGGGTGAAGCGTATGACATGCGTGAGGCTCGCGAGGCGCAGACCTGCGGTCGGGGTGCGGGGGCGGCGCGAGGGCGGCGGCGTCGAGGCGCGCGGGGAAGGCGCGGTAGTAGGCGGCGCGGTGGGGCAGGCGCTCCCCAGGCGCGCCCACTTCCACCTCGCAGGGCCACGCCCCCCCGCCAGCCGCGCCCGCCCACACGCTATACCCGCGTGCCGCTAACCCCCCCTCGCCCAAACGCCCGCTGCAAAAAAGTTTCCCTTACAATTTCCTTATAGCATCGTTTCTCAATTTGAAAGTAAGCGAGCCGGTATTATCGTATATATAAATTTCGTTTTTCTTTAAATTAAAAAAAAATCGTAATGTTTAGTAGAATAGCTCACTGTGTAAATATACTATATCACATACAAGTATATTTTCAGTAGCATAAAAGAGAAACGATGCTTTACACGCTTTAAAACCCAGCTCTAATAAAATCAGGGCATCCGCATAAAAAAATTAAAATACTGTGAATAAAAGTCAAAACATGCTGAGTGCTGACGCAAAATGTCCAATGTCAAATGGTCTTCGTTTGAATAGATTTCTGTTATTTTGTAGATATTCCATATTTCAATAATTTTGTAACTAAACATAAAATTAATGATATTATAATTCCATAAGGGCCACTTGCACCATGATGTTTAACTCAGAGTTAAAATTAACTCTGAGTTAATTTTAACTTAGTGGCCCTAGGAGTGCGTCAAGATTACGGTGACACAACTCTTACTTTGTTATTTTCACAAAACTGCAAAATGCAAGCGCAAAACCCCGTGTTAGTGTGTAAACACACCATGCCGAAGATACGCGGCCGAATTATTACTCCGTGCAAAACATTGGTTAGGGTGGTTATTTCAAACAAAATATTTTTAATTATTTTTAAAGCGGGCAACATCATGTAATACATACCGCACTGTCTTGATGCGGTGCTCGAACACTTGTAAGTTGGCATCGTATTCTCCCCAGTTCGCCATTATTTTATTGTCTATGAGTGTAGCGAACATTTGCGTTTCTAGAAACCGGGAGAGGAATGGCCGATGCCTCTGCGGCTGGTCGGAAAGGAATGACGCTTTGTCGAAATTGACCATAGACTCCCGAGCTGACAACCACGAATCTCGGTCCTGAAATGAGAAAATTTTTTGATTGCAAATGTTCAAACGGAGGGTTTTTTTAAGTAATCGAAAAAATTTTACTAATTTTTTATTTAAAAGTATACAGTGTGTAACAAAACTAAGTGATAATACTTTAGGATGTGTATGTCTTCCTTGTAGAGAGTTCACTGTGAAAGTACATTGCTGAATGACCACATTTTTGCGATTTATATGGGAAAGCGTTTTTGCGTCACGAGTTTCCTCAAAAGTAAAAAAAGCTCTTTCAGCGCTGCTACTTTTATAGGGAACTCATGTACAAACTCATACACACCCAAAAGCATATCACTTAGTTTTATTATACATTGAAGTAAAGTAATACTTACAAACTCATGCCAAATAAAATCTCAAGACAGAGCGCTGCGAACAACAAGGTGAAGCCGATCGAAACTACGCCAGCTGCGTATGTACACACTTACGCAAAACGAAAGAACGCCATTTTCGTCAGTGTATATCGCGACTCGTGACAGCAGCACGCGTTTAGAAAATAATTTGTAAACACTTTAAAATGCCGAGCTGTGTCGCGAAAGGGTGTAAATATGATATTATATTTATTTTATTGATACATGCACGCCGCGCAGTGCGCGGCGTGTATGCTTAAAAAACCTGCTTCACGCGCGTTGTTCGCAGCGCTCTGTCTTGAGTTTTTATTTGGTATGAGCTTACAAAATACAAATAAAAATAATAGTATAATCTTATATATAAAATTCTCGTGTCACAATGTTAGTCCACGAACTCCTCCGAAACGGCTTTACTGATTTTTACCAAATTTTATATGCATATTCAATAGATCTGAGAATCGGCTACTGGTTACTTTATATATTGATAAGTGCATTTGTTGAATAAATAATAGTAAATTATTACAACCTGAGACTGACGGCGGCCATTGTTTGTGATCGACGTTGCCATGGCGACATACTTATTTAGTCACTTCAATAAAATAATATGAGCGAAATACGTTATAATATTATGGCAAAGCAACGTTTGCCGGGACAGCTAGTAAAATATATTATTTATAAATAAAGCACACAATATTAAAACCACCATAAAGTTACCTACCTACCAGCTACCATATACATATATAATATACCTAGCGGAATAGTGCAACAATCTCAAGCTGTCACTCTTTTTAACACGCAGTGTTACTGATAGTGACATCTCGCTTGCTCAGGCCTTTGTTTATCTATTCCGCTAGGTATATTAACTTTATGGTTTCTACGCAGGAAGACGGTGTATCCAGTGCGCCTTTTTAACCACTGGACTTGGGGGACGCATGGTCATGACGCTAGCTACGATACCGTGTGGTACCACCGAGGAAATTGATTCCTAGGCAGTTGACAGACCAACGTCATTTGGACGGATCATGTCAATTCAATGTAAATTGCGGTCTGTCGGCTGGGTTTGAGTTTTGACGTAACGCGACCAAACTACGTAGGTCCCCCATCTGACTAGGAATCAACTTCTCTGACAGTACATTATCATCAGACGCCCCCTAGGATCAAATCTATACTAATATCATAGATGCGAAAGTATCTCTGTCTGTCTGTCTCGCTTTCACTCCAAAACTACAGAACCGATTGTAATGAAATTTTGTACACAGATAGTATAAAGCCTGAGAAAGGACATAGGCTACTTTTTAACTGGAAAAAGGTGTTGTAAGGGGGTGTTTATGCGTAAATTTGTTCAAATTAAGTTAGTTCCAAAACTCATAACAGATGGCGCCAAGAGTCGCCTAGATCGATAGATATCAGAAAATAGAAACAACAGCCTATCAATGATAAATACTAAATTAATAGTGTATGGGTAAAGCTAAAGTTGTGTAACGGGGGGCCAATTAATAAGCTTTAAAATTTGGTATAAAAAGTTTAATTAAAAAAAATTAAATATTATGTGCAGTGTGCACACTGCACAGCTGTTTTGGGTATTTTGATTTGGGGGGTACCAGGGTTTTAAAAAGCTTTGACACCAATTTTGTTGACACCGCGCGCCATAAACTGAAGTCCACGCGAAGTCGCGGGCAACAGCTAGTTATTCATAAAACTAAACCTCTTCATACCTGATCCGGCATGATGACGAAGTTTTCGTACATAAGGAACATGTGGACGAATCTGTTGAGGAACGTTTCTCTGACGGCGATGTTGAACCGCACGTCTTCGTTGTATTGTTCTTCGTCGTTGAGGATTTTCTTCTTCGCCGTCGGCATTACTGTGTCAGCGTCGACGTCGTCTATGTTCACACCTAAAAATAAATATTTAATTATATTATACAGGTTAACCATCGACATGAAAATATATTACTTATTACGTTTAATTGAAATGAAATGCTTGCACTCAAATATATTAAATAAAACTAGCTGCTCCGTCAGCCGCTAATCTTTCTTAAAATTAAATATTAAAACTGAAATAATTAACTTCATCTGAAGCCTACTATGAGTAGAAACAAGTACTAAAGCATGCGTTTCAATGCTTGCAGATTCATCAGACAATTCTGACGTTCAATAACTGTTTGTCTTAGTTTCATTCAGCAATTTACCAGTCTCGTTTATATATAAACAAAAAAATATTAACATTTCATTTCAGTTCTAAATGGTACAAGAGGAGCTAGTGAAAATCTTTGCCTCGCCAACAGGGACTCATATTTTTACTAGATGTTCCGTGCGGCTTCGCCCGCGTAATTTATTGCTCCAGTAGTTCGTGAGATAATCCCTTTGAAATAACTTCCCCGTTTTTTCCAAGTTTTTCTCTATTTCTTCGCTTCTATTAGTCTTAGCGTGATAAAATATAGCCTAAAGCCTTCCTAGATAAATGGGCTATCTAGCACTGAAAGATTTTTTTTTAAATCGGACCAGTAGTTATTGATATTAGTGCGTTCAAACAAACTCTTCCGCTTTATATCTATACATAAATCTAGAGCTGCTCGCTATAAATGGTGCGGTGGGCAGGGCAACCACAAGCGAACTAGTGACCGACAACATGGCAACCACAACGTTGCGTCGATGCAATGACAGTGCGCGCACACCGCCCGCGCTCTTCCCGGGCTCTACTCGTACCTCCGTTTCGACATTTTGTCGGAACCACAACGAAACTACAAAAAGCTGCAGCGACACCATTCACACGTAACCACTGCTTGACGGCATTTTGTCGTTGCGACGTGGTGTGGTTATGGTACGTGTGGGTTGGCCCTTACTTACGTTTGACGATGTCGACGATCCGTTGTAGCGCGTCCATGCGCCTCGGCGCGCGGCGTGTCGGCGAAGCGGGCGGGGAGCCCGTCAGCGGCCGCCCCTCCTCCCACTCTAGCACGTCGTGTAGAGAGTGTTTACGTCGCAGACCGCCTGATACAAAATATTATATTAAGGACCTGTTTCACCACTTCCTGATAAAGTGCCGGATAGGCTTATTTGACAGATTCTCCATACTCTATCTGTCAAGTTAAGTGGTGGATAGCCTTAGTAGGAAGTGGTGAAACAGGCCCTAAGCGTATATTATATTCAACGCCTCCGTGGTCCAGTGGTTTAGAGCGTGGCTCTTGACTCGGTGGTCATGGGTTCGATTCCCGCGTTGGAAACATATTATTTTCAATTTTGGTTAGAACAATGCAGGCAGATCACCTGATTGTCTGACAAGTAAGATGATCCAAGCGTCGGATGGGCAATAATTGCCAGTTAGGTACCATTTTGGGCATGTAAAACGTCGGTCCAGCGCCTGATCTCTGGCCAGTCGTGTCGGTCTTCCGTTCCACTGGGTTAATAGAGTAAAAGGAATAGAGAGTGCTCTTGTGTACTGCGCACAGACTTGGGCACTATAAAATCACTCCTGCGTAACTGGCATGGTTTTAAGGAAACTGGCGTATTATTATAATCGTATATATAAAAGCCTCTGTAAAATAAAAAGATTAAAAATAATCTGCCAAGTGCGAGTCGGACTCGCGCACGAAGAGACAATGATTATATTATTGAATAAAAAAAATTGTGATATGACTGGGGTTGACCAAGCCCCACCAAATTATGTAGGTCCGGTAGGCAGATGCATATGAATCCATTTCTCTGATGGTAAGCCGTAACTCCCAATCTGTTTATTTTCCATTAATTCTAAAGGCGAGATCGCACTAGGCGCAACTACGCTACAGCGATGCGAAGCTACAGTGTCAAATATTCTTCACCCTTCTAATTTATACGCATTAAGAGCCTACTGTGAAAACGCTAGCCCCGCCTACACACAACGCTATCCTCCAATCGTGATACAATAATTCCATGAATCGTGCTCCCGGGCAATGTGCTTTCGGCTGCAGCTAATAGTGAACAATATCGCGTAAGCAACGGTTCCCGCATTATAGCTCGAAAGAAAAGGTCGTAATTCCAAAAACTGTTTTTTCATGATTACTTAAAAACTAAATACAATACTAATATTACCTTTAGCTGTTATTTTATAAAGTGTGCGATTGTAGTAGTGCAAGTTATTTAATAATAATAACTCAATAAGTGTAACAGATATTTGTTGAAATGCCCAAAAAAAAAAAAAAATGCCCAAATGTGAATCGAGTTTTCCGTTAGCTACATATCAGATAAATATACAATAATTAAATAAATCTCAATTTCATTTGAGTCAATCGTCTTCCGGGATATTAGAAAACACAGCAAAATTGCACAGCCCGCTTTTAATAGGTTATCAAGTAGCAAAACAAATCCGCCTAAAACACTAACCTGACGGTAGAGTGCAGCTAGCACTCATATCACTCATTGGTTTGTACGCTCCGTTGATCGGTCCACCCAGTTTCACAGGCTCTGTCTCTGGCCTTTGTATCTATGAAAAAAATCATAATTCAATTATTTCGCTAGACAATAAGTTCTTTATTTTATTTTGTAACTTCATATTATTTACGAGCATGATGTAACATAACTGACGACACTTATTTTCATTAATTAATTTAGTCTTGCAATGTGTGACACAAAGTATTACCTGATGCTTGTCTAAAATATGGTTAACTTCTTCGACGAAGGGCGTCCTATGTGGAAGTATTGGCAGCTCTTCAGGTAGTTGAATATCAGGCTTGTCAATATCTACTAAGCACAGGCCTGCTTCTGTGCCCAGTACAATGTGTCTCGATCCATTTGATCCATGGCTATGAGAGCCACTGTCCATATGGAGACCTATATTTTAATAAGGAAAGAGAAATTTTAACTATTTGAACAATTAGGGCCTGTTTCACCACTTCCTAATATGCGTCGGATAGGCTATGCACAACTTAACTTGACAGATAGAGTATGGAGCATCTGTTAAATAAGTTGTGGATATCCCATCCGGCACCTTATCAGGAAGTGGTGAAACAGGCCCTTAAAATAACAATTAATTGTAATCTCCACTAGCTTAGCTAACACAGTGTGTACAAATTATTGATACTAATATTATAAATGCGAAAGCGTGTCTGTCTGTCTGTTACCTCCTCACGCCCAAACCTCTGCACCGATTTTGCTGAAAGATATGAAGATATTTCGTGTCCCAGGACATGACATAGGGTACTTTTATCCCGAAAAATTTTATGGTTCCGCAGCAATCTACGAAGTTTGGCACCACGGAGTTCCGGGCGTCATCGTATTATTACATACGTAAAAATCTTTCTTCAGAACTTATGAGTACAGAAGCCAGAAGGCTGTGATTTAATATTCAGAAGGAATATATTCATATTATCTTGCATTTTAATTGATTATCATCTGTGTAACTAAAAGATAATTAAACTGTAGGAGATAAGTAAAGTTTATAACAATGGAGTTATAGATACCCCTGTCCCCACACCACTGTATCCTATAATATTATGATACATAGGCTACATAGCTTTACTCGTAACATTTTAAGTTTTTAGCAATATATTGTGTAGATTCAATGTTATAACTTATAAGGTTGTAAACTGTAAAGAATAGAACATAATAAGACTACATTGATATATTATAATCAAAATAATACAAACAATAAAGAAATAAATGTTTTTGAATTTTGATAAGTTATCCATATAAATAACACATAATATAATTATTGTAAACTCTAAAAATTGCAACTTACCCATAACAAATGGTACTGGCGCATCTAAGAAGTGGTGCAGAGGAGCGGGCAAAATAGGCACATACACATGTGCCCAGGAGAATGGCAACAATAAAGACACTATACATTCTGCCACTAGCATAAGCTTGTTAAAATCTGAAAGAAAGATATATAATATTTAACAATAGTAGTAACTGTGACATGTTTAATATAAATTATTATACAGAATACATATTTATTGTTTGTGGAATAAATAACCATGCATAAAAGTTCAAAATCTTCTAGCAAGTATAGTAGAGATTCAACTATGTTGTCAATTTGTAAGTACTATCAGAGTAGTTGATTCCTAGGCAGATGGGGGTCTTACGTAGTTTGGTCGCATTTCGTCAAACCCTTTTTTTTTTTTTTTTGATATCGCAGGGGAAACTCATCATGGGTGCCCCGGGTTGGGTACCCCGAGGGTATGTGAGACTCCTACTCACTAAAACCACCTGCGGTTCGCCTTCAGCCGTATAATGGAGGGATATCCCGGATCTAACAAACACAGGACTCCCTACACGACTGGCCGGTCTACCTCGGACCGGACTTCCACCAAAGAAAGGGAACGCTTAGGCGAACTAAAGCGTTCCCCTCGGCGCCGGGACTGACAAAGCCGGGCAGGTTCCCATCCTGACCCGGAGCCCCGTTAGACGAGAGATTGGAGGTTCGCGTAGCGACGCCTCCGCACTCCCGTCCTACGCCGGTGGAGCGGCAGAGAGGTGGGATCATTCTCTCTGTCCCGCTCTGTGGCCTTTTTCTGCGACATAACAAATTCGCAGAAAGGCATTACGTCAAACCCAGCCAACGGATCACAATAATTAGAGATAAACTACGAAAACATGGTGTGCACCTCCTATGATCTCAACTGCCTATGAATCAATTTTTTCGATGGTACATTAAATTTGAAGATATTAAGTTATGATTTTGGTACATTTCTTTGAAACCTTTTTTGTTTTCTTTGGTTCTAATGTCAAAATTGTATCTGTATTTTAATGATCATACCACTGGATCGGAGTAAAACTTGCTGTTCCAGTAGCACACATGTAAACAGTTGCACCACACACTCCACTCCTAATGTTTCGAACATCAAACGTAATGGATAATCAAGTAAAGGTAACTCATCTGGAGGATTTGGCATTCTTATCACCTGTGAACAACACATATAAATCATATCATTTTTAATACACAAACAATATTGTATAAACTGTTAATTGGTCCCTCAATAAAAATAAAAAAAAATATATACAATAAAGTATTTAACTATTCAACACTTATTTAAAAATTTTTATAATTTTGCTTATCAACCTCAAGTTTATATTGAAGTTGAAAGAGTTGTTTAAAAAATATGTAAATAATTATTTTGTGATACTTTGACATTTCTAGATTTTTTAATAATTGTATATAGTTAGTAATTTATTTCTAATGCTTTGTTTATTGGGTTCAAATTACAAAAATACTAAAAGAAATGATAAACTTACAACAGGTATGGGAACAAGATGAGGTTCGGCAGGCGGCACATACAAGCGTAGTGCCTGACCCGGCAATGGCACAGGAACTTCATACAGAAGGTTATACACATAAGACTCTGGGCTCAAACCTGGACCAGGCTGCCTTGGAAGAGATCTGCAAAATCATATCATAATATATAATTTTTTATGTTGTTCTAATATAAGTTGTGGAGCAGGTAAAAATACATGACAATAATATGTGTAACATTAATCTATTGACATTTATTTTACATAAAAAAATAATAACTATACTGTACTCGGCGAAACATGGCGGTAGCGGTCATTGACTCCCTGTCAAAAACTTGTCATTTTCTATACAAATCGCGATAGACAATGAAGTGTCAGATGTTGTCAATCGCAGCTTTGCATAGAAAATGACAAGTTTTTGACAGGGAGTCAATGACCGCTACCGCCATGTTTCTCCGAGTACAGTATAGTCCTATTGTGTATTTGTGGAAATGAAATGTACTCATATACTTATTTGTGTGCAAGTGAAAGAGGCCAATGGATAAATTTGTAAATGCTCCTTGCTCATAGCTGTTTAGTAAGGGACACGTGACAACTGCAGACAACGTGTCGTCGCGACACCACTGGTTTCTATGTATTTCTATGAAATACTCCCTACAGCTAGCGACGCTTTTTCATAGAAACCAGTAGTGTCGCGACGACACGTTGTCGTGTGTCACTCGGTTCTAACTTGTACCTTTAATGGCAATCTTTGAGTGTCAACACTCCTTGTGACATGACACAATGTGCTATTAAGGGGCTTCATTACGTGAAAATACCATATTACCCGCAGAGTTTTTCTTTATTGCTCATTCAAATGTAAAGAGAGTACTCAATAAAAAATACACAATGATAGCTAATTTATTGACCTTCATTTCCATTTTTAAAAATTCTAATTTAGAAGTATAGTTTACGAGAAAAAAAATAAATTTGAACGCAATAATTTTCCTACAAATATTGTTATAATTCCGTTGTTTCAAAAAATATTGCCAGAAATTTTGGCTCAAATTATGAGTATTTATGTCATTTATAAATTTGCCTTTTTACATTTTTATTTAATGCAATATTTTATAAGTTATGACAACTTATAGCTGTTTTTGAGGAGAGGGGTCGGAGCGGGACGCGGGCGGCAGACGGCTGCGTGCCTTCGTAGGAGGAGGTTGTGTCGCTTCGTGTCGCTGCGCATACGATTTAAATTACGTAAAATAAGGCACGCCATCTGTCCTCATCATTCAGAACTACAATGAACTTGTCTTGTCTACAAGTAATACGCACCGAATAGACGGCAGCGCCCGATTTCAAGGTCACAATTTATGCACTGCGATTGCGATGCAAAATTATTTAAAAAAAATATTATAATAAGTAATGAATTCGTGCAAAATATTTATCTGTACAAATAAATAAAATTGGAGTAAAGAAATAACTGTTTTTACTACATGTAAGTATATTTATAATATGATTAATAATTATTATATAGACATATAATAAAAATAATATTAAAAAAATATAATATAATAATATAATTATTATATTATGTATTTATAATATTATAAATACATGATATAATAATAATATTTTATATTATATTTTGCACGTATTCATTACTGTAGGTATAATATTTTTAAAATACAAACAGACAAAAATTGTAAAAAAATATATTTTGATGTATACAGTAACGTATAGGTAAGTACGTTACATACCTACATCAAAGTACATATTATTTTTGTACAATTTTTGTCTGTTTGTTACGGCAATCTCTGTAATGCTTAGACCGATTGAGACTTTTTGGCAGTTCAGACTAAATATTATAATACATAAATTATATTTTAATTTTGTAGGTAGGTGATCTGTTTTAATTAATTGGCCAAGTGCGAGTCGGATTCGCGCACAAAGGGCTCCGTACCATTATAGAGCAAAATTAGGCACACGCGTTGGACGACCGCCACGCGCCGCCGCGCCGCGGGCCACGAATCCGCGAGCGGGCAGTGGGCACCCGTCGGCCGTCGCATGCGCCCATCTGACATCTCATTTATGATTTAGCGCTGCTAGTATAATTTTGGTCTCGAGCGTGTACACTGTACAGTTGTGTCGAGCTGTAGATTACCATGGATTATATTTTACTAATTTATTATTTAGCAAAAAGACGTCAACGGAAAAAACGTCGAGTCCTGCAAAAAGCGTGCGTCCGGCGTCCGCGCCGTGTGCCCGCCGTCCGCCGCGTTACTTCTGAATAGGGCATCGAGACCGGGTTTTTCCGAAAACCCGGGTTTTTGGGATTACGAAAAAACCCGGGTTTCAAAAATGGAACCCGGGTTTTTCGAGCTTTTCGGATTTTTCGTTTTTTTGATTATTATTAAAGGCAAGATCTGATTTAAGGTATTTATAACAAACTAACACACAAATTCTTTATCTTTATAGCATAAGTATTAGATTTAATTATTTCTATTATTCATAATTAAACAAAATATAATATTTCAAAGTAAAAGTTTAGTTCTTAGAGCGTCACAGATTAATTGTCACAAAAATATTTATTAATATTTTGAACACCCTACCAAAACTATTCAATGTAAAAAAGCAAAGTCTCTTCAAGCAATCTATCCATCGCAAAAAGTTTTCAAATCTCATAGACGTATAATAGTTTTCAATCAACATTCAGTGACTGGCCACAGTTTTCTTCATTTTGTGATCAAAGCCTACCAAATAAGGAAAATAATGTCAAAAGAAAACAGCTTCAAAGAGTTCTAAGCCTGCTGAAAGTAAGGAAATTGATTCCTAAGCAGTTGACAGACCAACGTCATTTGGTCGGATCATGTCAATTCAATGTTGATTGTGATCTGTCGGCTCTAGGAATCAACCTCTCTGATAGTAGCTTAGACTTTTGATAATGGGCAAGTCAGCCGCTAACAAAACGTTGTAACTTGGATCGACCGTTGCTGATAAAAAACACCCATCAACAAAGTCTTTATGAAAGAATAATATCTAAAAACCTGTCAGGAATTTTTGAAGACCGTGAATGTAAGAATGATAGCTTATATTTTTACAACACTTTTTCGAATTTTATTGTTTCTAAAACCATCACAGATTTTCCTAAGTCCAATGAATCTAAAGCCCAATGAAGCTAAAATCAATGATATATCAACAAATCTTTATTTCGTCTTATAAACTAGAATTTTAATTGAAATGAGATATTTTTATTGCTGATTGTCAAATTTAAAATAATAAATAATAATTAATCAGGGTGAGCAAAGCAAGCCCTAGTAATATATCCCACAACCTGAGCATTTTCGTGATACACTTTACTGAAACCCGAAAAAAGTACCACGGAAAAAGTACCACGTCTAATGATTTTTATATATGATTAATATAGTAAAGTTTATTTATACTCGTATGTAGATGTATTTTCATCGGTTAGTCAAGGTTTGGTTACTATTAAAATAAAATAAAAAACTGCTTTAAAGATTATTACCACGGAAAAAAACGACGCAAGCCTCAAAGCTCGGCTTTTGGCTAACTTACTAATTATTATGTATTTTTAGGTAAAATATAAAATGTATTTTTAGGTAAACATCATTACATATAAATACATTTTTGTGTCTTGCTGTGGTATGGGGCCCAGTATTCTTTGCAATTTAAAGTCTTTTTTACAGTCGACTAACTTACTAAAAACCTCTAGAAGTTTTTTTGTCGTTATTTGTTATATATTCACAATAAACAATCATATCTGATAACTGTGGAGTCCACAGTTATCAGATATGATTGTTTATTGTGTCTGTGGAGTCCACAGTTATCAGATATGATTGTTTATTGTGAATATATAACAAATAACGACAAAAAAACTTCTAGAGGTTTTTAGTAAGTTAGTCGACTGTAAAAAAAGACTTTAAATTGCAAAGAAGACTGGGCCCCATACCACAGCAAGACACAAAAATGTATTTTTATGTAATGATGTTTACCTAAAAATACATTTTATATTTTACCTAAAAATACATAATAATTAGTAAGTTAGCTAAAAGCCGAGCTTTGTGGCTTGCGTCGTTTTTTTCCGTGGTAATAATCTTTAAAGCAGTTTTTTATTTTATTTTAATAGTAACCAAACCTTGACTAACCGATGAAAATACATCTACATACGAGTATAAATAAACTTTACTATATTAATCATATATAAAAATCATTAGACGTGGTACTTTTTCCGTGGTACTTTTTTCGGGTTTCAGTAAAGTGTATCACGAAAATGCTCAGGTTGTGGGATATATTACTAGGGCTTGCTTTGCTCACCCTGATTAATTATTATTTATTATTTTAAATTTGACAATCAGCAATAAAAATATCTCATTTCAATTAAAATTCTAGTTTATAAGACGAAATAAAGATTTGTTGATATATCATTGATTTTAGCTTCATTGGGCTTTAGATTCATTGGACTTAGGAAAATCTGTGATGGTTTTAGAAACAATAAAATTCGAAAAAGTGTTGTAAAAATATAAGCTATCATTCTTACATTCACGGTCTTCAAAAATTCCTGACAGGTTTTTAGATATTATTCTTTCATAAAGACTTTGTTGATGGGTGTTTTTTATCAGCAACGGTCGATCCAAGTTACAACGTTTTGTTAGCGGCTGACTTGCCCATTATCAAAAGTCTAAGCTACTATCAGAGAAGTTGATTCCTAGAGCCGACAGATCACAATCAACATTGAATTGACATGATCCGACCAAATGACGTTGGTCTGTCAACTGCTTAGGAATCAATTTCCTTACTTTCAGCAGGCTATATGATTGTTTATTGTGTAGGGCTAGTCCACAGTGTGGACTAGCCCTAAGTTGAAATAATCTGGTTAAATTAACCCAATATTAAGACAATGCAACCAGTAAAAAGACTCCAGGAAAGCAGCCCATAGAAACCAACAAAACCATCCAGAGGAGTTTCCATCAAGTTGGTTCTTACCATTTTGTATTCCATGATTACAGTCTGGTAAATGCAGCAGATTGCTTTTCATGAGCTTCGGAGACTGATAATGGTAACACATAATAGGACGAATGATCTTTCCATAGCCGGTCGTGGATGGCATACTCACTGCGGAATCTATACTAATATTATTATAAATGCGAAAGTATCTCTGTCTGTCTGTCTATCTGTCTCGCTTTCACGCCAAAACTACTGAACCGATTGTGATGCAATTTTGTACACAGATAGTCTAAAGTCTGAGAAAGGACATAGGCTACTTTTTAACTGGACAAAGGGGTTGTAAGGGGGTGAAAATGCGCAAATTTGTTCAAATTAAGTTAGTTCCAAAAATTCATAATAGATGGCGCTGTGCATCTCCTACATCGCGCTATTGCTTACACAAACGTCTTTCTATAAGAGATGGTATCGTCTTATATTATATTTTCGATTGTTATTATGTACTATTTTACGTCATTAAATAACTCAGTAGGTACTTTATCTATGCAGTGACGTAACCTTAAACTTATCAATGATAAATAGTTTATGGCAAAAGTTGTGTAATTGGGGGGCAGGTGAACGCAGATTTGGCCGCACCGAACGCACCGCAGTCGCCGCATTCGCAATTCTTCATATTATTATGAAGTTGCGAAGACTGCGGCGCGGGTAGGTAGGTATGCGAACTCATAAATCATTTATTTCAGGCCAAAGCAACCTTACGCATTTGCCGAGTGGTCTGGTCTGGGCAACTAAATGGTAAAAAAATTCTTTGAGGGATTTTCCCGTAAGTTAGAAAATTAACTTAAATTGCAAAGAACAATTAGCCTCACCTCGACATAGCGAGTCAAAAAAAAAGCAATGGCAAAAGTAAAAACTATGGCACAAACATTAAGTCACAGGTATAAAGTATGCCATACATCAATTAGGGCTAAATAATTATTAATACTTTGACAATCAGCAGTAAAAATGTAAAATATTAAATAAATATTTGCTGGCATACGTTTTATATTAGTTTATTCTTCAATTTACTGTCTTCAAAAATTTTGTGATCTATACTAATATTATAAATGCGAAAGTATCTCTGTCTATCTGTCTGTCTGTCTCGCTTTCACGCCAAAACTACTGAACCGATTGTAATGAAATTTTGTACACAGATAGTCTAAAGCCTGAGAAAGGACATAGGCTACTTTTTAACTGGTAAAAGGGGTTATAAGGGGGTGAAAATGCGTAAATTTGTTCAAATTAAGTTAGTTTCAAAAATTCATAACAGATGGCGCTAAGAGTTGCCTACATCGCGCTATCGCTTGCTCATAAGTCTTTCTATAAGAGGTGGTACCATGTTGAGCTGGGTTTTTCGATTCTTTCGATTGTTATAATAATGTTATTAGAACAACTCACTACTCAGTACTTTATCTATGTAGTGACGTAACCTTAAACCTACCAATGATAAATAGTTTATGCGTAAAGCTAAAGTTGTGTAATGGGGGCTAAGTAGGGACTAAATAAGCTTTAAAATTTGGTTTAAATAAAGTTTAATTTAAAAAAATGAAACATTATGTGCACACTACACAGCTGTTTTTGGGTATTTGATTATTATATTATTTTTCTGTTCTACACTGTCCAACGGCGGGACTAGTACTGAAAGACGCGAGAGTGTACAGTAGTGCGCTCGTTTTCCTCGCGAGACCCCTTGTCTCGGGCGCAAAATACCGACAACGGGCCGAGAGGGTCCGAGACACGCGAGACAAGGCGAGCGCACCCATTTACACTCTCGCACTCGGGCCGCCTCGCTGTGTCTCGGCGAGAGTGTACAGCCGGCTTTAAGCTTTGATAAGATCCAAAATGTAGAAGAGGCTAAATAGTGGCTTCAATAAAAGTATGATATGGCCGTACCCGTTTAGCCAAGACTTGTTTGGGCACTGCTGTGACCCGAAACTATGGTATTTAAATGGTATTTAACTGGGTAGGTGCTGGCAATCGCAGAAAATCATATGTAACGTATTTTCGAATGGTTAATATTTGAATTGTAAAAAAACCCGAAAAAACCCGAAAATCCCGGGTACCCGGTTTTTCATTCTAAAAACCCGAAAACTCGGGGTTTGAAAATTGTTTCTGGGTTTCGATGCCCTACGTCTGAATTAAAAATTAAAAAAAAAAAGGTCAATAAAATATAAGCTATCATTCATTACGTATTTTTTTTAGTAAGTAATCTAGTTACATTTTATGAGCTAAACATTTTAACTAAAGGTATTTTAAAACAGCAATTTGAATAAATAATATTTTGAAGAAATTACATTTGTTTTACCCAATTAATATTAAAATAATAATATTCCAAAAAAAGTTGTAAAATAGAAAACTGTTTCATCGCGCAGCGAACCCGAGACATTGCAGTGTGGAACTCATGCTTCTATCCATTGCGCTACCATGATTCAATGAATATTCGTGAAATAGGCAAACTATCTATAATAGTTTTTCTCTTTACATTCAGACTGCGTTGTTGTTGATTGTTCGATATTGAACTAGATGTCGTTATTTCAAATGGCGCGGGGGTGAGGTAGGAAGTGGAGTGCGGAAACACTCGTTTGCCCAAGGTCGTTCGCATATTGAAGCCCCTTAAGTGTAAAATATCTTAGTAACTTAAATATGTTGTTGCACTTGCCAAAACCTTTATTATGTATGGATCTTATCACACTGGCGATTAGCGAGCGATTTGAAAGCGACGCGATTGCCCATCGCGCACGCCGCGGTTGCGCGACATGCATGCCGCGACAACGCAGCGTCATCGCGGCGTCGCGTGGACGCCATTTTGTACACTCGTCTAGGGAATTCTAGACGAGTGTACAAAATTTTTTTATGGAACTCTAGGGAATTCCCTAGACGAATGTACAAAATGGCGTTCACGCCACTCGTCGACGTTGCGCTGTCGCGGCGTGCGCGCTGCGCAATCGCATCGCTTTCAAATCGCTCGCTGATCGCCAGTGTGATAAGGCCCTATCATATTTAACTAGTAAAGTTTTCAAGGGAGACAATAAATTATTTTAATGTTGGATGGACTAAAAAGACTCAGTTCATACATAATATTTTTTGCCACCACTCTGCATTTTAGATTTATTGATAAGTCCATCAATCATTAAACAAAATAGTTTATTGTCTACCCCTGAAAACTTAACTAAATACAAATAGAGGTTTTGGCAAGCTCACCAACTAATAGTTTAAAAATTATAAGCTGAAATAATGAATATTGTTGATGACTTACCTAAATAAATTTTCTAAGAATAACTGCGCAACCCTCACATACGGGTATTGACAAATAAGTGCTATACTTTTGGCAACATAAAGCTTATCTTTGGTAATATCGTAATATGTAAGAGCTGCACCTGTGTGCGGTGCTAATTTAAAGGATCGAGGCAGGGATCTTGAACTTTCTTTTCCATTGCTTTTCCTATTTCCAGGTGGTGTTTGTCCACTGGAAAGTTCTGTGATATACATGGCCTGAAAGAAAAGATGGTTGAGTTAATTTTGTAAAGCTAAAATTGTTTTCACTTTTATGAAACATTAGAAGCATTAGTAAGATTTAGAAAAAGATATATTACCATCGTTCATGAAGGTCAATTTTTTTTTGACTAATATTATAATAATTTTAAAAAATAAAAATTACCTGCAAAGTATGCATGGCACTGCATATATTTCTGTTCCTAACTTCTTCATAAAAGATGAGACTGAAGCCATAGTATCTTGATGCATTTTCTTTTGTCACAACAAAACTATGAAACTTTGGCTCTAGTGAATGTTTTTGAGTTCTGAACTGGAGGCCAGCTGGCAAGCATAGCTAAAACATTAATTGTTCAAGACATAAAATAGTTTTAATACACTTTAGATTCTCATTCAATTAATAGTTCTAACTTGTACCCACCATACACACTGCATGTTCATCAAAAGGGTTACTTTTAATGTTGTCTGGATAGTGCGCTAAAACTTTTCCTTTGTACGAGCGATCCAACGGCGATATGTGTAAATTGTCTCCTACAAATAAAAAAAACAATAATATTGTGGTAGTGCCAGCTAAGCGAAATAATTATTTAACTTAGAAAGTGTTTGTTACCACTTAATGTGTCGGTTTCCAGTCCTGAATCAAAGTCAAGGCCACATATAACAAAATAATCAGCAAATCGACAGCTTATAGATAAATCTGAAGCAGACATAGTCATATCGACCCGTTAGATGTTGGTTTGAGACACTTTCTCTTTACTATAGTATTTTTAACTCCTTTTTAAACATTATTCGAGTGTTTTAGGCTGACATGCGGACTAAAACATATTTTATACGTAAGCGCACACCATAATATCCACACTAAAATATATCACAAACACACATATTTTGCTAATAAAATGAAATTGAGTATTTTTCTAAATTCCCATCACCATTTTACAGTCTTTGTTTCTGCTACGTCAACTTGACGCCAACTGTCATCTGTCAAGTATCTTTTTCTTCTGTTTTTGGCAACTTGACACAAAGGATGTGTATGTTGTGCCACAGACAAGGTAAAAAGGTAAGGAATATGGCGGGAAAACCATATGCCTCCTATTATAATTTTCATCATCGTTTTCATGTATCGTCAGGTCTAAAGTCTAGTCAAAGTCTAAGTAAAAGTCAATACAGTCAAGGAGTCAAGTCGATCGATTCAGTAAAGTGGTAGACGCTTTACTGAAACTTTCGATGGAGTTTTGGAGGGAACACAAAATAGCACGTTTCTGGATATTACATCACTTTCCTACACTTGTGCATGAACACGAATATCTAATGGTTAATATTCTACCAATATTACACATTAAAAACCCAGCTAACACAATTTTAGGAAAATAATACAAAACACAACAGCACTCTTTCAGATGCCCGCCAAAACTTATCTGTCAAGTATGAAATAGTGGTGTTCCTAACGGCTAGGTATATTTTCCTCGCGCGCTACATCGAATATGCTACATTTTTCAAGCGCGCTATTTTTGACGCTACGTTATAACGAATGAAATTAACGATTCTTGACTCGTTGTTTTTCAAGCGCGCTATTTTTGACGCTAGTTTACAACGAATAACGATTCTTGACTCGTTGCTTTTCAAGCGCGATATTTTTGACGCTACATTACAACGAATAACGATTCTTGACTCGTTGCTTTTCAAGCGCGATATTTTTGACGCTACGTTACAACGAATAATGATTATTGACTCGTTGATTTTCAAGCGCGATATTTTTGACGCTACATTATATACAACGAATGAAATTAACGATTCTTGACGCGTTGTAAATTGTAATGTTACCAACGTTATTGAAATTCTTTCGTTATGTTACAACATGATGATTAGTGACGTCTACAATAATTATAACGGGGTGGGTGAGTTAATACAATTACATATTTTTACATCTTCTTTTCATCAACAGTTTTTTTACATTTTATTTAAGTACTTTTTAAAATATTATTTGCGCCAATTTTGTCTATGGCGTAAAGTCAACATTAGCATCCAAATCAAATAATAGTAATTATAATTTACGTATGCTCACAAAGTAAAGCCCCATCCCCACTCGCGTGCGAACCGCGCGCGACGCCGCGAAATTTCCGCGAAACGTGAGTGTGGATCCGGTTCGCATATTTTTCGCACTTCGCGGCTGGTTCCCCGGCCGCATCCACACTCGCACGCGGACCGTGCGCGACGCCGCGGCGCCGCGAAATTTCTGCGAAGCATGAGTGTGGATCCGATTCGCATATGTCTCGCACTTCGCGGCCCGTTCCCCGAATGTTGTCGGTTTTTTGTCCCGCGACAAAGGGTTTTTTTTTTAATCTTTATTTTAATAAGGGCTTTTGCCATACAAGACATGCCAGCATTGTTTAGTGAACAGATAATACAGTCTGTCAAGAAAGAGTAGACGCGCGGAATTTTGCTGGGAATACGAAAGAGTGCCGTTGTGTTTTTGTATTATTTTCCTAAAATTGTGTTATTTCGGTTTTTAATGTGTAATGTTGGTAGAATATTAACCATTACGTATTACGATTTACGTACGTCCTCACAGAAAACCGGCGTTGACGTGGGAGAGCCATGCTTTGGCATGAATGGGCCGGCTCGACCGGAAAAATACCACGTCCTCACAGAAAACCGGCGTGAAACAGCGCTTGCGCTGTGTTTCGCCGAGTGAGTGAGTTTACCGGAGACCCAATCCCCTACCCTTTTCCCTTCCGTACCCTCCCCTATTCCCTTCCCTACCTTCCCCTATTACCCCTTAATCAGAAGAGCTACAGGTGCGTTGCCAGCCTTGGCAACGCACCTGCAGCTCTTCTGATGCTGCGAGGACGGAAGTTGCTTTCCATCAGGTGACCCGTTTGCTCGTTTGCCCCCTTATTTCATAAAAAAACATTAAAAATTTGATGTCGTGCACAAGTGTGGGCAAGTGATACAACTTCAAGAAACGTGCCATTTTGTGTTCCCTCCAAAACTCCGTCGAAAGTTTTAGTAAAGGGTCTACCACTTTACTAAAACAACTGACTTGACTCGTTGACTTTACTGACTACTTTTTAACCGACTTTAAAAAAAGGAGGTTATCAATAATTCGACGCGTATGTATGTAATATTTCCAGAACTGTCCAGTTTTTTTATATGTCAATCTATAGCAGCTTCTGAACAAATGTGCCAAATTTCGAAAGTGTATGTATGTATGTATTTGGCATCACACAGCATTATAATATTATGATATTAATGTAACTAGATCACAATAACTGTACCACTCAATACTGTTTATTATTATGATGTTTCGTGTGATGCTGGAAATAAAAGTATTCTTATTATTATTCTTATGTACGTATGTATGTTTTTATGTTTGTGCGCGCATATCTCTGGAACTACAAGTCCGATTTAAGTGATTCTTTTTTTGTTGTACTAGGTATTGTTCAATTTAGGGAATGCTGCAAGTTTCATCAAAATCGGTTCAGTAGTTTTTGAGATAGGGAATTTTAATGCTACGTAATTATTTACGTTGAAGTGGGTTTTATCTTTTTAAAATACTATTTTTAGACTTTTACTAGACTTTTGACTTGACGATCATCTGGAAAAACAACTTTTTATAAACTTTTCACGATTTTTTTTCTCGCCATATTTTACATGACACTGGCCATTCTTAAACAGCCGAGTGCCATATTATGAAAAAAGTAGACGCGCGGGAAATTTTTCAAATAAAGAACGCCTACACTGCGGACATGTCGCGAACTTTGAGAGGATTTGGTAGTAATGTGCGATCCGCGCCGCGATTTGCACCGCGATCCGCGCCGCGATCCGCGCCGCGATCCGCGCCGCGATCCGCGCCGCGGTCCGCGGCGTGCCTTCGCGCGCGAGTGTGGATCGGCAGTAACACTGCAATAATTATGACAGCCGAATTCACCCGATTTGACAACGAAACGACCCGACAACGATCGAACGAAAATCGCGCGCGATCGGCCGGCGCGAGCGGCGCCGTGCTAGCCGCTAGGTCAGTGACCGCGCGATACGTTATAACGGCTGCGTTCCAGATGACGTTAATAACGCTCACGCTCAAGACCTTCGTTTCTCCCGTTCCATTAGCATGTGAGCAAATGTGAGCGTCAATGTCACAAACCCAAGTGGAACGGAATTAGGGAGCGTTTTTTTGAGCGCTCTGGCGAGGTGACAGTGACAGCTGACAGCTGAAAGAGGTTAAGTTAGTAATATTTAGGTACCTATCGATTATCGAAATGGATATTTTTACGGCAGTTAGACATATGATGATGAATGATGATTCAGACATTTCTAGTGAATCTAGTTCAGATGAAGGGTGGAATGCACTTTTCCACAAGTATGATCTCGAAAAGCGAAAGTTTAGACCACGAATCAATGACTACGAAAATGTAATCAATCTTTATTCTAATGAAGAATTTAAAAGACCAGACGATAACTTAGTATTTTATAGTAAATATTTGATCTTTCATTTAAAACAATTTCTTTTTAATCAAAATATTTTATTTAATTATGTTTAATATATTTCAATTAAAAATATTATGTTTTGCAATGAATTTCATTTATGAATATATGAAGTTTTTTTGTCGCTACTCGATCCTGAAAACTTTCCGAATATGGTCTTTGCAATATTGTTACGTTAAAATAAAAAAAAAACTAGAACGCCCACTTCGACCCATTTTCGTCGTGGGTCGTTTTGAGCGTTGCTTGAGCGAAATTGATGACGTCATGAGTGACGTCATAGCCGCTATCAAAACGACCCCGGTCGCCAAAGGGAACGGCAGAAGGGGACGTTTTGAGCGTTTTGGTCAAAATTAACGTCATCTGGAACGCAGCCAACGTAGCGTCTTGTGCATAGATTTATAGCGCGCGCTATTCGTTGCGAAGAAATAGCGCGCTACTTTTTTCAGCTATACGTTATATTAACCACCACTAGTATGAAACATCTTAGATAGTTGAAGTAACTGTTTTTTTTGGCGCTATGGACTACGGATAAATGGGGCATTTTCTTTCATAGCGATTTCGCTCTGGAAGTTGGAAGTTGCCCCGGGGGGCGGAGACCCTTTACTGCATATGGAGCCATTTATGGCTCTTCAGATTAAACGTTTTTTCTGCCTTTATTGTAATAACACACACAAAAAAGCCACGCATGCGCAGTTGAAAAACCAAACAAACACGACTATAGGGTAAATTACGAGTTATTAGAATTTTTCAGTAGAGGGACACTTTACACTTTGATCATAAAAATAAAAGTTTGTGGTTTTTATACGATGTAACTAATAATGGAATTAATATTGAGGGGCATTCACGCTACAATAAAAATAGAGTATTTTTTATCAGGTTGCGGTGTAACCAAAATAAAACATCTTTTTGTCGCCATAATCATCACGTGCGCCTTGGTTTTGCAAATGAAAAGAAAAAATTTAGAAACATGCTAAAGTATTTAATAATATTTTTTATTATACACATTGTGTATGTTATTATAAACGTGTCAATGTATAAATAACCATCTACTATGTATTTTTTGTACATTCTTAATAATCCTTTATTTCATTTAAAGGTTTTTTTGGCCTGTCCTACTACTGATATTGTAAAAGTGCTGAAAAACAGTTATTGGACGTTATTAGATGAATGGGTTCGAACTCGACTCGAACTCGACTCGAACACGACTCGAACTCGACTCGAACTCGACTTGAATTCGACTCGAACACGACTCGAACTCGACTCGAACTCGACTCGAACACGACTCGAACTCGGTTGTCTGTAAAGTCGGTTTACTGACGATAGTTGAACGCGAACGTGACAACGTCATAGCCTTAAATGGAACGCCTCAGAGCGATCAGCGAGGTAACGCCGCATATTGCGTCATGATTTATTGTGCGCGCAGCCCATATCGAATTATAAGACGTTGTCACGTCAAAAACGTGTGGCCGCGGCGACCAGTGCGCGCACATTGAGTAATTTCATACAAATTCCCGTATCTCGATGGCCACGGCGCCCGGCGGCCAAGTGGCCGCGTGTGTGTCGCAATGTTTTTCGATGGCCGCGCGACCAGAGCGTGGCAGCTGGCCGCTGGTCGCGTAATGCGCGCACCTACATATTATATCGTAGAAGAATTAGTTGGCCGCAGCGACCTAGCGCCTAATGCACGGGGGGTCTAAGTCGTAACGCAATTTGGGGGCCTTGTAATACTACGGTATTGTATACGGCAATATACATACGTTGCGTTGCACAAGAGCTGATATTTAAACAACGCGTTATTTTTTTTTAGTTTTATAGAGGAATAAGAATTTTCAAAATCAGCTACCCTTTTGTTTATGTTTTATTAGGAAAGCCCTGGATTGTGTAAAGCCGGCTGTACACTCTCGCCGAGACACAGCGAGGCGGCCCGAGTGCGAGAGTGTAAATGGGCGCGCTCGCCTCGTCTCGGGTGTCTCGGACCCTCTCGGTCCGTTGTCGGTATTTTGCGCCCGAGACAAAGGGTCTCGCGAGGAAAATGAGCGCACTACTGTACACTCTCGCGTCTTTCAGTACTAGTCCCGCCGTTGGACAGTGTAGAACAGAAAAATAACAATAATAAACGACATTATCAGTCATTATCTCTGAGAAATAAAATTAATTATGATTATAAATCTTTGGATTACAATGATATCTTTCGATGCATGGTGAATGGTGGATGGTCGTTTTCGTCCATCTTGTCTGAGTTCTTAACTGCGATTGAACTAAGCGAGAATGTACATATCGCACTCGGGCAACGAGACTCTCGCCCGAGAGCTCTCGGCGAGAGTGTACAGCGGGCATGAAACGTTCCTATTATTTTTGTCGCTGAAGTAGGCAAATGGCAAGCCTTTAGCTTATAATATATTTTCATGAAATCCCTCGACTTTGTGTATAATGGAGGCACTTCATATGGCTATTTGTATTTGCTATTGGCTATTTGTTGCATTTGGCAAAATTATTGACGTATACACAAACAAGCAAATAAAGGCAAATACGGCCTTCCACACATGGAGGTCACATATCAAACTTTTACTTGATTTTGTTTATAGTACGACAAGGTTTTAAATGAACGTGGGTGGCCGGTGGTGGCGCTGCTCGTAAAGGAGAACTGTCAAAAATGACGTTTTTGTATGATGGGTAGTAAGCCTTGTCGACCTGTATTATCCGTAGTATCTCTTATTAGTCTGTGGCTGTACTTGCCTATTTGACTCTTTTGATGTGCGTCAAAAACCGATAAAGGTACGGATACGTGTATTTGGTATTGGTCATATTTGTCAAATAGGCAAATAAGGCCAATACTTGTCAAACATACCGTCTACACATGGTGATTGTTTGGCGAATACATCAAATACGCAAATACATAATAGCCATGTGAAGTGCCTGCATAATGAATTAAATTAAACAAAATATGCCATACAATTTTTGCTACCCATCAGTATAATCCAGACTCAAGAACATGACGTGCAACCTGTGGGATCTATTAGACAAGCCCAACTTCGTCCTGAAAGTAGAGTATGGCCACAGCGACAGGCAAATGAGCTGCTATGCATTGTGCTCAATATTGAAATATTGTCTGAGTATGCCGATTGGCCCGATGAGAACAATCTGAAATCTCTAACTATTTGAGTTACGTTTTACCTGAACAATATAATATACAGACATACAGATGAAGAGACGGACATCCTTTCACATCTATATTATTAATAGATGTTGGCCGTAACTCCATTGCGTCAAAGTCCGTTTATCGAGTGGATACCGTACATTTTACCGGGACCAAAAATACTATTTTTCCTTTCCCGGGACTCAGTGTCTCCATACCAATTTTTTTCAAAATCCGTTCAGTGGTTTGATTGACAGACAGACAGACGAATAGACTTTCATACTTATAAAGCTATAATATTAGTTGTTACAATAATAGGTAGGTACTATACTATGTAATATTGGAAAGAATTTTAATTTTTATAAAGTAATTTTTTGTTAAATATTTAATTGAAATACCTTATTTTATGCAATAAATAATAAAAATATAATATGTGAGAACTACAATTATTTGAATATAATGTTTCCTACTTACAATACTAACCAAATTTCAATCAAACTTTGCTTGTCCAACTACTGGTTTTGGGTGTCCCAACTACTGCAATTCCGTCCCATGACTGTGTTTTACCTACCATTCAATTTTTACCAAAAAATCAATATAAACTGAAAAACCAACACATTTTTATGTTTGCATATCTTAAGATAGATAATTTATGAACACAAATATGGTTTATTTAATATACAAACAAAAGCTATAATAAAATCTAAGTTAAAATAAAATTAAGTAATAAATGAACAAAATTAACTAATACAATAAATACTAAACTATAATAAAAACTAAATATAAAAAAGATTGTCATCCAGACTGCTGCCTTTAAGGAGGGTCCCCCAGACCAGAGGGTCACCCGTGCGTTCTATGAGGCGAGATGAAATCAAATTAAAAAACTTTTTCATATCATCCCCCCATGGGCCTAACGTTTCAAACGCAAGCAGCAAAAATATGTAGTCACGGCATAAAGACACATATTTTCGCCGCTTACGCGTTTGCGCTTCGGACGCCGCCGCACCAGCCGTCACTGATGTTCCATGTAAGTAGGAGGCCGCCAGTGTGTCAACACATGTTGCGTCCCACACTAAGCACCTCCCACCTTTCCATGGAACTAATGTTAAACCGTCGGGTCTCTTGCCATCATCACGAGCAATACCATTCGGCTCTAACATAGCCGGGACGTTGATGGAGACAAAAGCCCGACGCACAACATCATTCAACGCTGCGTGGCGCGATAGACGACCAGCGCTCCGCTGGCAAGAAAGCCCATGGTGACCCAGACGATCTACCATAGATCCACAAGGGCAGCAGTGTGGATGGTTTGTTGGCAAACCTAGTCGCAGACTGATGGCAAGGGAGAAGGTCGTATTGTCCAGCAGCGTGCCTAAATTTGGGGATGGAAGTGCTTGGAGCCAGAGTCCAGATTCCCAAGTTGCAGCAGCAAGAAGGCGAGCTCGCTCAGCCGCGTCGGAACTAGTATTAACTAGCTTATCAAATACAACACGGCAAAGCGGCTCATCCCAAAGACGCTGCAAACATATGTTGGCTGGAACGGCCCCATTGGCACTAGCTTCTATCCAGGCCTCTAAGGCTTCATCATAATACGGAAAATCAAAATTGTCAAGAGAATAAGAATTTGGCGAATCAATGGACTGGTGCTATTTACTGAGGAAAGAAAGGCTGGGAGAGCAACATCTGATACTTTTCTGATGCCGATGCCCCCGAAGCGGATAGGAAGTGATGCTTGGCACCACGCCCTATCTGTAAGTGAACAATTAAAAATATGGGTCAAAATTTTAAGGATGGCTGCGTCGAAAGAGGCCAAAATATCGGTAAATTTCCAGACTGGAGAACACCTTAAAAAGTAGGTAAATTTTGGTACAAACAAACAAAATTTGATTATTTGAAAAGCCATATGAATATTAATTTTCTCTAAACGATCACTAGAATTTTGAAATTTCAACATTTGTTCCTCTAGGAAAAGTGGAATTGACTCCTCTAAAATAGGAGCTCCTAAAAGACGCAGTGTATACTTGTCTATTAATTTAATACTGGGGGCCAAACTATTAAAATTATTAACCACAGCGGCTTGAGACTGAGTCGAAAATTTGTCACAAAAAAAAGCTCGCATTTGGAAAAATTAATATTTAAACCAATTTTCTCCAATTCGCTTATTAGACACTTAAGATCATTCCAAACCGTGGTAGGGTGGCCAGCAATGGTCCCATCGTCGAGATACCAAATATTTAATTTTGAGGTAAGGGTCGAAATTATTGGATGAATGGCCAAACTAAAAATAGCCGGCCCAAGGGGATCTCCTTGCTGACAGCCAACAGACGAGTCGATCAAATGGCCCATATAAACGAGCTGAGTAGGCGTATTGTAACATTGCCAAATAAAGGGATAAATGTCGGGTACCTTGTCTAAGCACTGATCAAGCAGAGCACGGCGGTCGACCGAATTAAATGCATTCTTGATATCAACTTTGAGGACTACAGCATCGTCACAGTTTTGTATGAACCCCCTGAGGCTGTGGACAGCAGCTTCACAACCCCCTTTACAACTGAAACCTAATTGAATCGGTTTAAATTCTGTAATTAATTTGGGATATATACTGTTACGTGCTAGGGGTTCGAAGATTCGGAGAGAAAGAAAACCTGGTGACTCTCTTGAAGACTTTATTCACAAACACCAGCTCACACTAATCACTGAGTCCAAACACTAAGCACTAGATCCAAATCACTGAGCACTATCACTGTCCTAAGTCGTAGCCGAGTCACTATCACAATCACAATCACTCACTATTGGTCACTTGTTCTCGCTTCCGAAGTCGCCTCGAAGATCGCTCAGATCAAACTGAACTGCCGGCTCGACTGTCTGCGACTATTTATACGGGCCGGATCGAACCCTAGACTGTACGAGAACATTCGCATAAACACGTAAACAACACTTGTTTACGTAAACATGTGCGGAATGTTCGAGCATGCAATCGTACACCTTGCGCCATCTTGTGTCGATTAGGGGATTCGTTTGCGTTTTATGTTGCGCTAGCTTGACGCTAGATGGCACTACGTGTCCTTTTTCGTAACACTACTCCCCTCTTAGAGATGCTCGTCCCGAGCATCGTTGTTCCGCCGCGCCACGCTGTTTCTACAACTCCTGGTCTGCGGTCCCTTCACACCAGCGCAAGAAGTACATTCGTGGCACCAATCCTGCACATCATCTCGCCAATGCAACCAGAAAAATCGTTCTCGCACTTTCCTTAGCATCCTCTTGACACCTAGATGACTCCCTGATACACCCTCATGTATCTCGCGGAGAACATCTGGTACTCTCGCCCTTGGGACAATTATCTGGAAATAGAACTCTCTACCGTTAGCCCATTTCCGGTAGAGTATTCCGTTTTGAAGTATCAGACTGTCCCATTGCTCCCAGTACGCCTTAGTGACAGCGCCAGTGGGTGCAACCTCACTCCAGTTTGGTTTTACGTCACCGCGTTTCTTCCATGTGATGATGTGCCGAAGGTCGTCATCTCTTTCCTGAGCCTTCCTCATAGCATCATTTTCCAAGAGACCCAAAGTATTTGTCTTTGTTCTTCCGCTCCGTGCCTGGGAAGTAACAGTTATTGGGGCTCTCTCCACATTGTCCAATACTCGCCACCTAGTCCTGGATTCTATTCGTTTCCCCTTATCCCGGGCAGGGGACGAAACTGCTTGCTTCCTCAGCTCCTCTATCTGTTCCTCGATCCTTTCCATCCTCGTCATCTGTGTCTTCTTCTGCGGGCAGTTGAGCTGAAGGTGGCCCCTCTCACCGCACTTATAGCACATGACTTCAAATCTTTTCCTCGTAGGAGCCCTAACCTCCCTGACTTCCGCAGCGACCTCGCGGATATTATGGGTCTGCCGTATGTCGCGCCGAACAGCCTCGACCTCCAGTGCATGCGCTAACGCTTCCTTCAGCGAGGTATGATGACCAAGCCTTACTGCAGCTCTGACCTCCAGGTCTTTGATTCCGTCGAAAAATCCTTGAACAATATTTGTGTCGACCATCTTGGTGTCAGCTCCTGGGTATGCCTTCCTGACGAGTTTTTCAATTTCCAACGCCCATTGTTGAAGCCCTTCTTCTGAGCGTTGGACTTTATCACGCAGTTGGGCACGGAACACGTGCTCCAGGTGTCGCTCCCCGTATCTGGATTCCAGTGCCTCCATCAGGTCTTGGAACCCATTTCCCGTATGTGGCAGTGCCTCCAGGACCGACAAAGCTTGCCCTCTGAGTGCCACAATGAGAGCGGTCAGGCATTGCTCTTCCGTCCATCCGTTTACGGTAGCAACAGTCTGAAATTGCCGACGATAAGCGTTCCAAGAAGTAGTGCCATCGTACGGCGGCACCTTTACTCTTGGCCCTTGCATCACTCCAGTGGCTCCACTAGACACTGTAACTCCCGTAGTTTCAAGGCGCACTACTCTCTTCTGCAGTTCAGTGAATCCGGTTTTCAAATTTTCCACAACCGATTCTAACCCGGTAACTCGTTCTTTCATTACATCGACATCTTTCCGGAGCTTAGTCACCGTGTCACTGACATCCTTTATAGCCAGAAGCGCTTTCTCTTGAAGGTCTTTTTGTTGATCTTGTGATTCTCGAATCGCTCTGATTTCAGCCTTCTGAAATTCCTGCAAAGCGCCGAGCTTGCGGTCTTGTGACTCTTGCAAAGCGCCGAGCTTGCGGTCTTGTGACTCTTGCAAAGCGCCGAGCTTGCGGTCTTGTGACTCCTGCAAAGCCTGAATTAACTCAATTATGCTTTCCAATTGAGCCATTTGAGGGGCCGTAGAAACTACGGGCGTGACAGGATGGATGGAGCTAGTCGACGGGGCCTGAGCAGGTGGGGCCCAGTGGGCGGAGCCAGTGGGCGTGGCCACGCCCAAAGTGGGCGGGGCCTGAGAGGCGTGGTTAGTGGGCGGAGCCTGGTGGGCGGGGCCAGTGGGTGGGGCCTGCCCCACAGTGGGCGGAGCTTGGTCCCCAGTGGCTGTGGCCTCCGCAGCTCGCTGCGCCCTTGTCCTGACACTCCTCTTGAAGTCTTCTCTCGAAGTCAATGGCATCTCCAAATCTCACCTCTGACACCAGTTGTTACGTGCTAGGGGTTCGAAGATTCGGAGAGAATGAAAACCTGGTGACTCTCTTGAAGACTTTATTCACAAACACTAGCTCACACTAATCACTGAGTCCAAACACTAAGCACTAGATCCAAATCACTGAGCACTATCACTGTCCTAAGTCGTAGCCGAGTCACTATCACAATCACAATCACTCACTATTGGTCACTTGTTCTCGCTTCCGAAGTCGCCTCGAAGATAGCTCAGATCAAACTGAACTGCCGGCTCGACTGTCTGCGACTATTTATACGGGCCGGATCGAACCCTAGACTGTACGAGAACATTCGCATAAACACGTACAGTACCCGGCAATAAATATTGCACATCGACCTTTGGAAAGAGACATTCGGCTAATTTCGGTTTCATAGAGCGTTATCTTTGTAGCACACACCTATTTGACATTATGTCAGTCGTTGTTCAAATTCAATAGAGTGCAGTCGCGTCCAGTTCAAAATATATATCTAGAGTTGTTAACACCCCTTAATTTGCTACAACTGTAATTTTCCAAACGAATTTTAAATACGTTTACATAATTAGAACACCCTTTTTTATTTTATTTTACCCGAACCTAAAGCCATAACTTATAGAAAATTTGGTGTATTTTATACAAAGAATAATAAAATTGTCAAAAGTAGCAAACCATAATTGTTTTAACAGCTCCTAATATATACCGGACTTTTTGTATTTCGTGCGTAAGAGATAACGCTCTACAAAACCGAAATTAGCCGACTGTCACTTTCCAAAGATCGATGTGCAATATTTACCGCCGGGTACTGTAAACAACACTTGTTTACGTAAACATGTGCGGAATGTTCGAGCATGCAATCGTACACCTTGCGCCATCTTGTGTCGATTAGGGGATTCGTTTGCGTTTTATGTTGCGTTAGCTTGACGCTAGATGGCACTACGTGTCCTTTTTCGTAACAATACTTTTGCAGCAGATTTTGGCAACTATTCTACGAAAAGTGCTACCCACAGCAATTGGGCCAATTCCTCCATCTTTTTTCTTTAGAGCACAGAGATTAGCTCCGTAGAGTACATTTAAAACTTCCGAGTTCACTTGCCCCGAAAGCATTAGGTTTACGAGATCTGTCAGGTCACTCAGAAGTGTTTTACCAGCATCCGCAGTGGAACTACAGATTAGGTCTTTGAAATGTTGCGGAGAAAAACCGTTCAAGCCACCTGCCGAACCGTTCCTGAATGACATTATGGCTGACAATACCATTTTGCTTACAGCAACTATACCAGAACCAGTTGGTGTAGGTAGATTAGGAGCTAGAGAGGTTCACGGATGTTTTTCTTTTAAGGCAGTCAAGGTGTCTGGCGAATTTGTAGCCCGCACATCCGATGAAAATAGGAGATTGGACGCGCCTTTTATGCCCCGTCACAGATTTTCGCTTCTATGATTTTGTTGACACTTAATGGATCTTGTCGTTTATATGTATTGCTCCGCTGAATATCACTGGAGGAACAAATGTTAAAACTTTTTTCGACGCAGTTTTGTTTTATAGTTTCCGTAAGAGAATATTTTTTAGAATGAAAATTTGCGTGGAAAATTTCGTATGTGAAGACAAAAAGATTTTTCCATGCGTCTTTAGAATTTTCTTTAGTAACCCGTTTTAATACTTCGGAAAGTTTTAGGGCGACGCTCACACGGGCGCCTTTTGGGATTCTTTTTACAACAGGGGTGGATGATTTTAAGCGATAAAGGAGAGAACACAGATCCTCGGCTTGCAATGACTGACCTGTATGCGAGAAAGGGGGAGGAACCTGTACGTTGCTATTTGACGACTGGTTATGGCATTTACTTACATGTATGCTTAGTCCTCTCGAACCCATAAAGAATTTTGTTTGCGGACAGAGCAAACATTGCGCCTGATTAGAATCATTTTGACTGGGAAACACGCTCCCAGAGGAAGGGCCAGCAGACATAGAGACTAAATTATTGAAATTACTTAATAAATAAAAGTATAAAAATAAAACAATTAGAAGTACAATAATAATAATAGTAAATATCTTAAATAAGTAGCATAAAGACTATAAATAATAACGCGGTTTAACTACACTAAAATAAAAACTGATTGGACACGTTGCAATTCTATGTTGGACACAGTAAACACTAAACACTCAATGGTAATGTTACGTCGAGTAGGTATGCTTCTTGCTTCAAACGCGTGAACTGGATGGAGGAGAAGTGCTGCCGGTTCCGGTACCGGAGCGGCCTATCCGCTGCTAATACGTCTCG
Source organism: Polyommatus icarus (assembly GCA_937595015.1). NCBI lineage: Eukaryota > Metazoa > Arthropoda > Insecta > Lepidoptera > Lycaenidae > Polyommatus > Polyommatus icarus. Next base: position 10,957,677 of record OW569326.1, read on the forward strand.
TGGATCGGGGACTACATCTTCTTTTTTTATAATTTGATTGGGATATCTATATTGAAAGAGTGTGAAAACTCTGCGCCGTCTTTCGAACTATCTTGTCGTAGGGTGTGACCGTGTGGAACAGCAAACTGCTTGGTTATACCAGCTTGGACTGGTGTAAATTATTTCTGATCCTAGAAATAGTGCTAAAACAGTTATATTTTATTGCTTATTGTTTTACTTGTATAAATTTTTCTAATTATTTTCCAAACAAATTGCAGAGAAAATTTTAGGGTGACATGACACATCGTTTGTCATTTTTAAAAATCAAACACAAACAATTAAACCATAAAGTTAATATACCTAATAGAGCAACAATCTCGAGCTGTCAAACGTAACCAAAATTGGTTTTCATCTGTGTGAAAAATATGTGTACGTATACACTTACACAAGCATAATTGAACATGAATTCTATGAGATTATATTGACAACGTGCGGCACGTGCCGACTGGACGTCAAAAAAAGAGTGCTGCTGTCATGTATCACACGTCTCTTTTTACCACGCGGTGTTACTGATAGTGGCATCTCGCTTGCTCAGGCCTTTGTTTCTCTATTCCGCTAGGTATATTAACTTTATGATTTAAACACAAATATGATATCTATTTCTATTTCATGCGAAGTATTTAATGTTTTAGAGCTTTTTCTGTAAAAAATCCTTAGCTGTCCAATGACTGGTAGTTTACGGTACCTATTATTGATAAAAAATCAACTGACAGGTTGTCAAATGTTAATTGTCATATTTTGTCAAATGTCTATCAATTGTCAAAATTCAAATGTCAATCATTATTTGAAATTTGAACGCCGCTGAAGGGCGTGCTTTTTGCTCTTTCGTTTTTTATCGCAGTATCTTTTAATACTACATAAATGTTTATTAAAATAAAATACATACAAGTTTACAAATAAGGAATACAATAATATTACTTAGGTTGTTTTAACTGACTGTGATAAATTCTTTGACCGATTTTGTTAAGTGCTGAAGCTAAAGGTATGGTTTTTATAGTATTATTTTTAAGGAAAAACGTAGAGATCTTTGTTTTCTTACATTTTAATCTAAAACACAGCATTTTTCAAACATTCATCTGGTTTTTGTCATTGTTACAGAATGCTGAGAGGAAGGGTTCAACATTTGTTGCACTGTGTATTGTTTTTGACGTTTATATTCTGGTCTCTCGTATTTGCGGGTGCTATTACACTAGATGGAAAGGAAAAGCCCTATATAGAACCATGGGGTGCTTACGGCATACAGGGGACATTAATTTTGTACATCCTTCGGCTTTTGACTTTGTTAACAATTCCACAAGTTTTCTGCAACTTTGGTGGGCTTTTGTTTTTTAATGCTTTTCCGGGAAAAATTAAATTGAAAGGCTCTCCACTACTGGCCCCATTTATTTGTATTAGAGTGGTAACGAGGGGTGATTTCCCCAAGCTCGTAAAAGACAATGTCACAAGAAATATGAATTTGTGCTTAGATGTTGGAATGGAAAATTTTATGATTGAAGTAGTCACCGACAAAGCAATAAACTTACCAACTCACAGAAGAGTGAGAGAGGTGGTAGTGCCACCTGAATATAAGACAAAAACTGGTGCATTATTTAAGTCAAGAGCATTGCAATATTGCTTGGAAGATAATGTTAACATTCTTGCTGACAATGACTGGATCGTGCACCTAGATGAAGAGACATTGTTAACGGAAAATTCTGTGCGTGGAATATTAAACTTTGTATTTGATGGGCGACATCAGTTCGGTCAGGGTCTTATCACTTATGCTAATGAACATATTGTCAACTGGCTCACAACACTGGCTGACAGTTTCCGTGTTGCTGATGACATGGGTAAATTGAGGTTCCAGTTTTATGTCTTTCATAAACCCCTGTTTAGCTGGAAAGGATCTTATGTTGTCACTCAGGTAAACTTATATTATTCTTTAAAACAAACCTTTAAAGTGCAATTAAAAGTTTATAATTTTTTTAACTTCAGATATTTGCAGAATGATACTTTGAGCATTTTAGTTAATCCTTCAAGCCCCATAAGAGCACCAGTAGTCGCGCCAACAATAGAATACAATAGCATTTCCAAGAATCCGCGATAGAAGGATTAATATTAATTTTATCTTTAGTGCAGGCATCAAGAAGTAAAGAAAAACTTACAGTAACATCTTGTTTACTTTTTTTAGGTGTGTGCTGAGAAGAAGGTGTCATTTGATAACGGGCTGGATGGGTCTGTGGCTGAGGATTGCTACTTTGCAATGAAAGCATACAAAGAAGGTTATACATTTAATTTTGTCGAAGGAGAAATGTGGGAGAAATCACCATTCTCTCTGTGGGATTTCATGCAGCAAAGAAAAAGGTGGTTACAAGGTATACTATTAGTGGTCCATTCCAAAGAGATACCTCTCTTTCATAAAATCTTCCTAGCGATATCCTGTTATTCATGGGTTACCCTGCCTCTGTCCACGAGTAACATTTTGCTTGCAGCATTTTGTCCAATTCCATGTCCTCACTGGTTAGACTTAATTTGTGCATTTACTGGGGCTGTGAATATTTACATGTATATTTTTGGTGTAATCAAATCTTTCTCAATATACAGATTCGGGCCCCTCAATTTCTTCCTACTTATCATAGCTGCTTTAGCAACAATTCCAGTTAATATAGTCATAGAGAATATAGCGGTGATTTGGGGTGTTCTAGGTAAAAAGCACAAGTTTTATATTGTCAACAAAGAAATCAAGATCCCTGTTACAGTATGATTGTTTATGTTAAAGTACATGACATGGTAATTTTAATTGACTGCACAAAATACTTAAGAATTATCTAGTTGAACATAATAATATTAATATGTGTGATTGCAGTATGTTATTTAGATTGTAGTTGATATTTATCACAATTGATAAATATTGTTAAGGTGTCCATAGTCACACACTGTTACCAAAGAATACAGTTAAAGAGTGTCTGCTTAGTTATTTTATTATAGTTGATTAATAATTATTTATTTTTGTACTTTTAATTATTTGGTAAATAAGTCTTGTTTTCAAGTTACAAGTATTTTTAATTCAAAGAAAATATTAAAATGATTCTAATTTTCAGTACATACTTTTGTTGTAAGATATTTTTTTCCTGTGAACTTATGTAAGTACAGGCAGTATTGTATCACAAACTAAAAACATTTTTTTTGCCGCACAAAATTTTTATAATCTTGTTTTAAGTAACCAACTTTGTCTTTCATTATTAAATCTGTGAACACAAGTTAAGTAAGAAAAATCTCACATTTTTGTAATAGTATTGGGCTTAATCACCGACCACTGGTTGTGTGGTCGGTGGGCTTAATCAAGATTCTCCATGACCTACGTAAAATAATTGTATTGAACATGTCAATATGTTTTGATATAATTTAACAAATTTATAAATTATTATGATTGGTACAGCAACATTCCTGATTTTTTGTATTTGTTAAGCTAAAAATGTCTACATGCTACAGTAAAAAAAAACGTTGCTATAGTCCGGCCACTGAAAACATGGTTTGAATGAGGTATTGACATTTTACTTGCTTCCTTCATTCACACCTGAAAATATACTGTATTTAGTGGTCGAGCTATAATTAATAAGTTTAACATATGCACCTCTTCAACAACTATGCAGTTATTAAAATAGCACATTCAACTGGAATTTTAATTGATGCATGGTTGGCGCTATTAGTCAAAATATATCGGCCAGTGTTCAGTGATTCACATTCTATACGAGCTGGTTTTGTTGAGTGTGATTTAAAACTATAACAAGGAATGGTCTCAGCATAATGTATTGTTGTTCTATCTGATTTAAATTCATGTTTAATTACAAAATATTGTTTTATGATTGTTAATACTGTTCGTTTCGCTTCGCTTTAATGATCGTGTTTATCATGGTAGTTCATAGATCATGAATAAGAAAAAGAAGTAATAGAACTTAAAAAATGCGCTTAAATACGTACACTATACCTAATTATTGCAAATATACACACGAATATTTGTAATGACTGCCCAAACTTACCTTCTTATGTTTTATTAATTATATTACAATAAAAAATATTATGTATCTTCATACGCGTTCGAGCGTATCGATTTATATGCTTTTATACGTAACAAATCAAGATTTGATTTTAGTTACCGGTTAGATAATGCTAAGAAAATAATATAGTACATAGTATTATAAAACTGTGATAGCAGCAAATACGTGTTGGTTATTATGTACTACTTTTTGTATTTTACATATTTTGGATTCTTGATTGAGTTTTGCTTCTGTAAAGCCACATTGCTTTGATGCGTTGCGTTATCGGAACGAAATAAAGCAACGCGTCGCAACGTCCGCGTCGCGTTAAAAAAATTATTATATTATTATTATTGTAAACGTCGAATTTTCGTTCGTCGACAACGTGTCGCAACGCAATGGAGCAATATGGCCTCGCACCATCTCAGGAAGTTTTTCATTTGTAAACCGTCATGAGATCAGTTAACCTACTGTTACTGAGTGGAAATCCTTGGACTTACTGCATATTATCGCGTAACATGATCTCAAATCAATAAAAAGTACAGTAACTGTACAACTGTTGTATAAAATATAGGTACAAAATTATATCTAGTATTTTCTAAACTAATTTTACGATAATTAAGATATTTGTAGCACTTTGTTTAGCTTTTTGATCCTTTTATTGCGACTTTTGTATTCATTTTACGCCCAGTAATAGCTCGTAATGTTAGGAACGTACGTCACTAACGTCACTAAGTAGTAGCAGGACACTGACTAGTCATAGTTATATAATTAGAGTTAAAATTTGAACGTGCATGTGGACTGTTAGTTTTTAATTTATTACCAAAATGTTAACGGGGGGGTCAGGCGTACGAGCAGAATTAAACTTAATTGGTGTCACCTTGTTCTAGTGTAATTACTAATTAGAATAATAAAGTAGATAACTTCCGCTCGTCATGGCAATTCTGTGGGTAATTACCAGAAAATAGGTACTAAAATAGGTACGTATCAAACATACGAAGTACGTATCAGATAATTCTACGAATTGTCTGCTATCGGTACATGTGTTTTTACACATGCAGTGACGCATTCTACTGTACTGATTGACCACCCTACGAGAGCTCGATAATCATCGTTTTTCTATGGAATTCTGAAATCTGAATGAAAAACGAAAATTGTCGAGCTGTCATTGCAGAAATCACTGTATTATAATGTAAACAGTGGCATTTTCAGATCTTTACAGTTTTGTCGAATGATAGAGGACTGAGGAATTCATTTTTTTTTGTAGGTGTTGATTTTAAGTTATTTTATTATTTTAAGAGAACAAATTGCTGGCTACATTTACGATATTCACTGGTTGGTACCAGACGATTAATTGTAATAAATTAATAATAATTTTTGAGGATTTTTTACCAACTCTGCTTATCCGATTTTGTTAGAATCAGATTATCGTCTGACTATTTTGAATGTAACAAACTACAAAAGTAAACGAATTAGTAGTGTGTGAAGCAAGTTTTATCGTCGATAGAAAGATTATAATGTGCGACCGACCTCGACAGCTGCGTCCTCATGCTAGAGCATTGTTTAGAAATATTTGGTCAGGTCGTGAGTCGTGACAAACATATCATAGAACATTTTGTATGTATAGTCTATTCGAGTTGAGCGGAGAATCACCAATCACGTTGTCTTAGGAAACTTAATTTAACAGTAGTTCCACCAAATCGCGAGGCAAGTCAAAATCCAAAATAAGTACCTAATTAGTGTAAATTTCCGTCGATTAGTCTCATATCTTTACCTACCATAATTAAACCAAGCCATTTTACAAATGATTTTCTGCCTTTTTAACGCGAATAGACTATTTTCTTTACAAGGCCCATTGTTATGTGTATTATATTTTGTTGTTCAGTTAAATGTAGTTCCGTTGGTCATGTGTAGTTTGTGTGTAAATTGCTAATAAATGCTTATAATGATGATCATAATATGCGCATTGCGAGTTCGTGTCCCAAAATGTTATTAATTCATAATAAATAATAATTATTAATATGAATTTGAATAAATATTGTAATGAATGAAAAATAGTTTCTTTGTATTAAGATCCCAAGCTACTCCGATATCCATAGAAATGTCTAGCAATATCTGATTTGGTTTATTCTAACGATGTTTGAATACGAACGTTTTTTCTTGTTTGTCTTCAATCCACGAGCAATGTTTCCGATAAAATCGTTATTAAATATTCAAAGTCACTTAGTACGTTGCCGCGTCGCGTTGTAGAGATGTAATAATTGACCTGCGACTGGCGACTTAAAACATACTTTATATTAGGTATACTTGCACACATTGATAAATCACACAGGAAATAATACACCAGATTTGGATTTTTTTATTAAGTACTCTTGTATAGTATCTCATCGATTTATCTTGTCGAGCAGGTGCGAGTAGTGACCAAAACATGTTTATTCATAACAAGATAATCTCAAGAGATGATAAACATTAAGTTACTATCTACAGACAACAGTCACAGATTACTAGGGTGGGTTGCACCAACTTACTTTAACTATAACTGTAACTTTAACTATAACTACAGTGCAAAATGTCAAATCTTTGGTTTTAAGGTTAACGTAATATTTAACGATAACCATAACCGCTCAAACTTACTTATATCGAAAAATTTTCGTGAAAATTGTTAGAACAAAATATATTTTTCATGTCGATTTTTACGGATAATTCATTTTTTATACTGTACTTAATAGCTTTAACAAAAAAAAATAAACGCAGCAGACATCTGCCAAATTCCGTAGTCAAAGTTAAGGTTAAAGTTAAGTTAGCCTTAACAGCTATAACCATAACTTTGCCCATAACTTTAACTTTACTACGCCTCTGGTGCAACCCACCCTAAAATTATGTACCTAGGACCTAGGTACAGTCGTGAACCTGTGACTCAATATTACGTAATAAGTACCTATAATAATATTATACTTAGGCTGGTTTTAATGTCACTCGGGCCGTCGGTACGGATCGCTCCGTAGAATCGATTTGTATGAAGTTTTAAGGAGTAATGCGGACGGGTCCGTACGGACCTCTCCGCATTACTCTAAAACGCTCCTTAGAGCGTAATGCATATTGCATATATAATATGCATATGCATATTATATATTACGGGAGCGATCCGTACCGACGGTCTGCGTGACACTAAAAACCACCCTTAGCGGTCCTCAAACTTTTTTGTTGGCGGAATCCTAAAATTTTGCGGACCACTATATTTAAAAGCAAAATTTTTGACGGAACCCCATTAAAAGGAAAAAAATTTGGTGAAGTGCGAGTCCGAGTAAGGGTTCCGCACCGCTATAGAACGAAAGAAGGGAAAAATTGTATTTTTTGTATGGGGCCTCCCTTTATTATTTATTTTATTTTAATTTTATTAGTACTTACATATTAAAATAGGTACACATAGGTAGATATAATGGAGGATTTTGTGAAAATTTCAAGTGTCTACATGTTGCCATTATCGATTACGAGCCAAAAATACCAAAAAAAATCACGTTTGTCGTGCCCCCCTTATACCTATATTTACTTTATTTTCTTTTTAGTATTTGTTGTTATAGCGGCACCAGGAATACGAAATCTGTGAAAATTTCAGAAGTCTGGCTACAGCAGTTCTTGAGATACAGCCTGGAGACAGATAGACAGATGCGACGGTCAGACAGACGGACATCGAAGTCTCAGTAATATGGTCCCGTTTTTACCCTTTGGGTACGGAACCCTAAAAAATGAGCCAAGTTGTGGCAAGAAGTGAATTTTATGTGTATGCTGCTGATGAAATTTGTAAAAATATGCATATGTGTTTATGTTTATTGTTCACGGACCCCTAGGTATAAAGGGCAATTAGAGGGGAAAAGAGGGATAGCTGGAATTAGAGGGGAAAAGAGGCAGAGGCAGAGTAGCTACAGGATGGACAGACGCGATTGTTAAGGCTGCTGACTGCACGTTCCAGGAGGCATTTCATCAGGCCAAAAACAGAGACAAGTGGAGAGCCCTATCCCGGAAAGCAATTAATACTGGTGGTCACGCTCACGTCCCTTCAGCCATGAGGATACGAGTTACGACTAAGAATAAGAAGAAGGTACTTATAAAGGGTTTGCGGAGGCCCAGTGCTCCGCAAAGCACACTTAGTAGGTACGCCGTACGGCTGACCTAATAATTAATATATTTTAATATAATACTTATATCATTTTCATAAGCAAAACTAACACATTAGTGGATAAATAATAACATTATGAAAACATCCGGTTTTGGTACATTTATTTCCTCAATATTTGACTGATAAAACTTGGATAAAACAAATAGCTATGTATTAAAAGATTGTTAATGGTTTCAGCTAGTAAATAATAACGGTAAATAACGTATATAGGATATCCGATCAATTTTAGCCAAAATTCGTTTTAAATATTATAATGGAATAAGTAACTAAGGGAAGAGACCTAATGGCAGACACTATAAGGAAACATGAAACATTTGAATGTTATAAAATATATATTTATGAATATAAAGGATTGATAACTTCTTCCATGTCTTCAGTAACTCTTACAAAATAAAACTATTATAATTATTCTCTGACAAATCAATTAAAAAATATATTATTGGTCTTTTTGTAAACTTAGTCATAAGTACTTACTAATAGATGACATCACAAAAAACGAATATCACTAATAGTAGACACCAATATGAACTAATAGTTGACATAGAACTTTACATTACATTTTACATTTTTCCTATTAATAGGTCTTTATTTGCCATTTTTCAAAAGATTTCATTTACTTCATCATAGTAACTACATGCATCAGAAATATTATCCACGTTGTCTCCAGATTCTATTCATTCTTCTTCCATGCTGAAACTATATTTCCTTTTATTTTTCATATTTTTAAAGTGAATACTTCTTTAGCGTCGTTGAGCACTTAATTTGTGGGATGGGTAAAAACTGTGAAACTCGCGTCAGATTCTCGTGCTGATCGAAAAACCTTGGAAAAACCGTAAGACGGTTGGAGATGGAGAGTAGTGTTTTGTGTCGAACTCGAACTCGAGCTCGAATTCGAACTTGAACTCGAACTCGAATTGATTGTAAGGGTTTCGATGAATTAAAAAAACGAATTTTTAATAATCGATTTTCATAAAAATGGGTTAAAAATTTAATCGATTGTAAGGGTTTCGATTAATTTAAAAAATCGATTTTTTAATATTCGATTTTCATAAAAATAGATTAAAAATTTAATCGATTGTAAGGGTTGCAATTAATTAAAAAAATAAATTTTTTAATAATCTATTTTCATAAAAATGGGCTACAAATTTAATCGATTGTAAGGGTTTCGATTAATTTAAAAAATCGATTTTTTAATAATCGATTTTCATAAAAATGGGTTAAAAATTTAATCGATTGTAAGGGTTTCGATTAATTTAAAAAAAATCGATTTTTTTGAAATCGATTTTCATAAAAAATGGGTTAAACATTTAATCGATCGTAAGGGTTTCGATTAATTAAAAAAAAACTATTTTTAATAATCGATTTTCATAAAAAATGGGTTAAAAAAATTGCACAACGTTAATAATCAAGTTTTCACTTCTGCCGGCACTCCCGGAGTGCAACCCGTCTTTTTTTCCTAGCAAATTTATTTTCAGTCTTTAGTCTCCAAAGAATAAGGATTGGATAGAACTTTGGTCAGCGTGTCACTGAAAGGGACAGGAAGAAAAGTAGTTAGTGTTACCAGTAACGAGGAATATGAAAAAATTACCCACGGATCTCATAATTATTATAAACTAGCTACTTACCGCAACTACAGCTGCGTATATTAAGGCCTATTACATACTGTTGACGTCTAACGGATGCATTCAGTAATCATCATCTATCCAAAACTAAAAGCTGTTGATGTTTTACTTTTTAATAACTTACGTTAGGTAATTAGTAATTAATCCCTCACTTATTAGTAATAATTGTAAAATGTGATACACTGTGAATAGTTTAATCGTGTGAATAATCCTTTTTTAATATTATTATTCGACATTTAATAATTAATACTAGCAGTGGCCCGCTGTGTTACCCGCGGTTTATTCAGTCAGTAGCGAGTCACGTCGCCGGCAAAACGTGACAGTGTTAGTTTTTAAGTATATATAAAATATGTATGTTAGTTTTAAGTTATTTATTATATAATTATAATATGTATGTTAGATTTTAAGGTATTTGTTATATGGGCCTCTGATGCCCGAAATAAACGATTTGATTTGATTTATTAGGAAAAAATATTATATATTGTGACATTTTTCCTGTCGTAAACGATTCAAACTTACAAGTTTGAATTATGAGGTCCAGTTTTTAAGTATAATACTATGTTTTTAAGTATTTATTGCGTTAAAGACTAGCAATCAATTAGAATTTTACGTGGGCAAACCCGCGGGTAAAATCTGACCAATAAATAAAAACACAATTCAATCATTAACATATTTATTTAACATAAATTTGATATGCGTATCAAATAAAGGGTAACTACTAACTAGCTAACGGCCGCACTCAGAGACGAGTATCAATAATTACTTAACTGTGATTGAATAAAAATATTGAGTTAAGCCATGGGGCTTATCTTTACATTAACTTATTTATCTGTCAAACTACTCATAAAATTGAAGTTTAATACCTAATCATTAAATTTCTCTGAGTACGGCAGTAAGCTTTTAAAAAAATATTTTTAACGGGCTTTGGCCCACCACATATTCCCACCACCACGAAAATCCTTTGATATGATCTCAGGGAGCCCAAAAGACATGCTAAAGCTATCTTGGGACCCGCAACGAAATTAATCAGAAGAAGATAGGTCATAGGCGGAGTAGGAAATATTCCCATTTTCCCTCCCCATACAAAGCAGGAGGTCTCACACGATGGGTTACTTGATGCTTCGCTCTTAGAATCTAGGAGCTGTAATAAAAAATATTAATTTAATTTCTGTACACAGACAAAAATGACCTAATGAATTATAAATAAATTACCTTGACAGGCACAGAAAAAGAAATGTTTTCTTTCCAACATTTAATAAGTACATCTTCTTTATTAAAATGTTTATTGTATATTCTTCAACCACCTGGTGGGCCCCAATTCAGTCTATTTTGTGCAGTTATCCACAATTTAAGGATTTCAGGGAAATATGGAAAAAAATTGGATATATGATAATTATATTGCAATAGTACTTTAAAAATATAAAACCGACTTCAAAATAATTGTACTTAATTAATTGAGAATTAAAATATCTTGAAACTACTAGACCGATTTTAATGAAACTTGCAATATTCCTTAAGTTGAACAATACCAAACTTGAAACTGTACAACAAAAAAAGAATTACTGAAATCGGACTTGTAAATCCGGAGATATGCAAACACAAACATAAAAACATACATACATACATAAATACATACACTTTTGAAATTTGTTTCATTTGTTCAGACACTGATCTAGACTAACATATACAAAAACTGGGCAGTTCTAGAAATATTACATACATACCTACGCTTCGAATTGATAACCTCCTTTTATTGAAGTCGGTTAAAAACAAAAAAATGTTGAAAAAAACATATTTACTTAAATTTCCCCATTAGCAGGGTAATTAATGTAAGCAACATCTGGCAACACTGGCATTTGAGGTTATAAAAACAAAATACATAAAATACAATATATTAGATGCTAATGTTAGTAAAATATATGTTTTATGTGAACAATATTAATAATTAAAGAAAGTTAATTTATAAAAACTGTGATGCTAATAAAATAAAACGAAATTTTTGAAAACTTACGTGTGAAAACATATTCCCTCAATTTTCCTTATAGTATTGCTTTTACAGCCCATAAAACTACATCCCAACATTATTTTAATATAGTACACATACACATCTTATAAGAAAAACACAAACCACTACTTCTACGTTACAATAATAGTTAAATCAAACAAAATTTGTAAATCACAGCTGTTTGTGTACGAAACGTCAAACTTTGTCTCTTACTTAAGGTCGTCCCCCGAGCAAACGACCTTGGCCATACATTTGCCGCGTTGCCGAGATCGCGCCAAAACCCTATTATTTTTACTTATCTTAGTTCAAAATTGTCCTAAAAAAAATTTAAAACGGCGAATATGTAGTTTATGATATTGTCGATCTATTGGCGTGAGTTTCAAATAAAAGTAATTTGTAAATCCTAAGGAGATGCTGAATGTAGCATACATTCAGCATCTCCAATTTGTTAATGTATATTTTAACAAATTGGTATTACTTTGGAAGCTGATATCATGAGTATAAGAAACAAAAATAGAAAATTTAAAACGACAAAAGGAATGTTGATATACTTACTGAAGATTATTGCTGTATTTTTATTATAACTTTGTAGCTTTCAGATTATGAGTTTATAAGGTTTTGAATACGGTCAATTACGGAATCTCCGGACGGAACGCCCTTAATAAGTGTATCACATTGAAAAAATAGCCACGCGGTGAGGGACAGAAAATAATTATTTTATCTCTTTTCTCCACAAGCAATACGTAATTAACTATCTCTTTCTTTGTGTGAGTGAAAGGGAAATATCCAGCAATCTATACTTTTACTCTATCTACGTTAGTCTCCATGCTTCTTTTGCCTCTTCTTTCTTTTCTCAGCTCTCCTTTTTCTTTTTTTAATGCTAAAAAACTAAAGCAATCGATTTTTAGATCAGTACAAGGTCTAATATTAGACACCATGTCCATTTTTAGGTGCAGTAGTCCTAAGTTCTTAGATTGTTAATAGAATTATATTTTCAGAGAATAGTGATGATTTTTGCAGTAGAATAAAGTACAAAATAACTTTAGTATTTATTGCAAAACTCAATTATTTTTAACAAAAAATTAAAACCGACTTCCAAGGTAAAAACAATATTAACATTAATATGAACTAAAAAGTATTAAATAATTTTTGCTATCTAATAGTGCCTTTTTCCGAATTCGGCTAAACCTCAACTATTTCTGTACTCAATCTTCATTATTTTGAAGTCGGTACCAGATAGCTGAATCTTCAGTCCTCTGACAGAATATTTGAAACTTTTGGAACTGGCACCGACTTCAAAATTATGAAGATTGAGTACAGAAATAGTTGAGGTTTAGCCGAATTCGGAAAAAGGCACTATTAGATAGCAAAAATTATTTAATACTTTTTACTTCATATTAATGTTAATATTGTTTTTACCTTGGAAGTCGGTTTTAATTTTTTGTTAAAAATAATAATAATTTCACTCTTTTTAGTTACACTGGTAAACCTTCGCGTATATTTTACGTATCTTATTACAATTTGTTAAGAGTCACAGTTCACACTCACAAAATAATATATTATCAGTGAAGTGAACATATTGTGCTAAGTAATTTAACAATTTTAATACTTCAAACCCCAAGCGGTCACCGGCGATTGCGATAACAATAGAAAGGCTATTGTGTCTCGTTTTTCCACGATCGAAGGATCTATCAGATAAAAAACTGTATAAACTTGCATTGGATGTAGCGTAGCTACTCATCTAATACCAAAAATTATTTATTTGGCAAAACAACGTTTGCCGGGACAGCTAGTAATATAATATTATCATAATTATTGACAGCTGTTCTTGTAATCAAGAATTCAATTTCAAATCCATTCAAATCGATACTTAGTGCGCCATCTATCGATTAATAAGTATAACTAATTAAAAAGACACTTATTGACTTTGTTTTGTTTAAATGCTCTTTTTAAAATAACTTTATTTTAATTCTATATTTTGTCTATTAAAATTTTATAAAGTAGTTAGTAAAGTATTCGATCTGTATATAAAGTAGTAAAGTATATTCGATCTTCCGCCACTCGCCGCGCGGCGGCGCCGCGATACCGTCGCCTCCGCGGTGCTGACCGCCGTCTATATTTAAACAAAGTGTTGTTATACAGTATAAAATTATTATTATTATTAGTATATCCACACCTATGCCTTGTACTATTATCTATTCTGTGCCATGAGACATTGGTGACCTTAACACGACGTGGTAATGATGAAGACGATGATGATGATGATGATTATGATGATGAATATGAGTTGCATAGTAGCATATGCTTTCTGTTCTTAAAACAACGCCGAAACTCCCAAACGTGTATCTATAAGGAGTCAGGAGTTCTCTCAGCATCTTCGAAACCATGGTATACCTTGACCCAATATTTGACTTTTTGGTAGCATATTCTTAGTACACTTCACATAAAACCAAAATCACCATATGTTTCCATATAAATTTCGAGGAGTTCCCTCGATTACTCCTGGATCCCATCATCAGGTCACCACTTTGTGAACATGGTACCAAATTGGAGTAAAACCAAATACAACAAAGCAAAAATTTCGAAAATCGGTTCACAAACGGCGGAGTAATCGTTGAACATACAAAAAAAAAAAAAAAAAAAAAAAAAAAAAAAAAAAAAAAATCCACAGCCGAACATATAACCTCCTCGTTTTTTGGAAGTCGGTTAAAGATGAGATCCATGTCATCTATTAGGTTTTTTACATTTTCAAGAACTAATAGTAGACACCCTTTATATTGTTAGGGAAAATTGATAAAAAATCTTAAATAAACATTAATTAGTGTATACAACATGACCATTAATCCAATGAAATCAATAGAAATTATAAAAAAATCAAATAAATGTATTCAAAACTTACGTGCAAAATTTCGCCTTCCTTAACCTATTTGCTAAGAAATTGCCGAGCGCGTGTTGACGCGGTCATATTATTTACGAAAACTGATCCCATTTTAAAATTTTGTTCCCGAAGGCGTCTCTAATATATTTTTTCAATTCAACAGATAGCTTGAGAAGCTTATAAAATTTACAGTGGTGAGAAATAATTAGAGTAATTCTTATTTTTATGGTATTTTTGTCATAAGTGTCATCTATTAGTTCCTTCGATCACTAATATACAAGATACACAGTCTCATACAAAACCTCTCGAAAATCTGTCCCCGAGTAATAGAGTTTAATGAAGTATACATTTATCTAAAATCAACCTTAATTATAGTAATTATTAAAGATCTTTTTATAAAACAATGAACATTTGTGTTTACAAAGCAATAAAATTTTTACGTCCGATGCACGCTTCATACTAAATTCAACCATCCGCGTATATGATTTAAGTTCAAATTTGTATAGTGCCAAAAAAAAAATCCAATTTTACGACCGAAATTCGCCGCTGGAACAGGGCGAAGTGAAGTATGAGTGGAGTCGAACTGTTCAAATTTTTTTTGTTGATTGTAATTTGTAATAATTTTAATAGTCCATTTTTTTATTTTTCCGAAGTTTAATGTATAAAGTGAGGAGTAATTATTTTTTACTTGTAATATTATGTTGTTCTAATGTTATGTCTAATTTTATCATTAACCAAAATATACATAAGTGTACATACATTTTCCGATAGGCCACAAAGGACAACTCACATCACCCAACGCCCATACTTTTTAACCTACTTAAAAAATCCTTAATGGGAACTATATTTGATCGAAGATGGGAACATAATATTATTACCACATCTAACTGGATCTCGAGGAAACCTGAAAAAAATCCTCAATAAAAAAATAATAGTAATAGCGACTCCATCAAATGGAACAGAAACATAGCTTATAACCCGAACATTTCAAGTGGGCATGATAAACTACGATAAGTACCTTTAGTATGAGTATTCGCAATTGAGATGGTTTATACCTGGTGTTGATTTATTTACAACTTAATTTTAAAACTGTCTTTTGGTGATTTCTTAAAGAAATACCAATATTTACAATACAATTGTAAGAAATATATTAGGATAAAATTAATACTTACCGGAAATATGAAATTCCATCCTTTTTTTTGGTTTTAGACGTATGATTTCTACAATTATTAAACGCGCACCGAGGCATGTTTCCCGGCGGAGCGTTCGAGCACTACTAAATCAAAAGTGCACCAGAATGTTGAGTTTGGTGCTCTTTTGGTGAGGTCGTTTTTTGCCGCGGATTGTGTATCTTGTATATTAGTGATCGAAGATTAGTTCAGTGTCTACCATTAGGTACTTTTCCGTATTTGTTCAAAAATATAAATAACTAATGGGTATTTTTTTCGTTTATATACAGAAAAGCGATCACTGACCTTATTCCTCGAAATATTTTTGTAATGAGCAAAATTAAATAAAAATGGACAATCCCCATTGGTGATTAGTGATTAGTGATTACCTACGAGGGTGGGATGATAAGTAACTAGCCTAATAGTAGAAAAATTTACTTTACGTGATTACATTAATTTCATTTTACGATAGGGTCTATGAATATGAGCTAATAGAGATAGATCTCTATCAACCTCTATGCACTTACTCCATCTTTGTTCTAAAGCAGTAATGCCTTCCATAAGATGATATTTTCTTTCAAGGTCTGCAAAATACTCCTCTACAGCGGCTATGAGTGCTATGACTTCATCATTTGTGGCAAATTTCTGTCCACCCAAAAAAGTTTTGAGCTTAGGGAATAAATGGAAGTCTGATGACGCTAGATCAGGCGAATAAGGTGGGTGGGGCAACAAATAATACTTTAATTCATTAATTTTCTTTAATTGATTTTCTTTAGCTTTTTTGATCGTGCGTAAGCAATCGCGGCAGCCAACGGGCCGATAACTTTTTCATATTTGGTTCCTCACTTAGGATATGATCTACCCGTTCTTTTGAAATACCTATAGTGTCTGCTATTTCAGGTAACTTCAATCGTCGGTCTACTAAAACCATATCATATACTTTCACGACCATTTCCGGAGTTGTGACGCTTTTTGGACGTTCGCGGCGGGCTTCATCTTTGACCCATGAACGACCGCGTTTAAACTCAGCCACCCAGTTTTTCACTGTGGCATGAGAAGAAGCAGATTCACCCAAAACATTTTTTAATTCGACACAAATATATCTCCCCTTTATCCCCTTCATATGAGGAAACTTTATCGGCGCTCTTTGTTCAATTTTATCCATTTTGAAAACAGTTGACGAATTTGTTTTTCAAATGATAAAAAAAATAATCAAAATTTTCACGCCATCAAATTCAAATTTAGAACACAGGTTTCCAGAGACATTTTTTTTTAAATTCGTCCCGGTCGGGACAGGCAAAGGGAGCGTTGCCCATACAGCCATTTCTATGTTTTCTCTATTTAATGAATGATAGTGAAGGCCGAAGCTAATTCTTTTATATTAACCATCTGAAATAAAGTTTTCATCAGGCCGAAGCCAATTCTTTTATATTAACCATCTGAAATAGAGTTTTCATCAGGCTGCAGCCAATTCTTTTGTATTAACCATCTGAAATAGAGTTTTCATCAGGCCGAAGCCAATTCTTTTATATTAACCATTTGAAATAGAGTTTTCATCAGGCCGAAGCCAATTCTTTGATATCAATAATATGAAATAAGTTTTTTCATCAGGCCGAAGCCATTTCTAATGTTTTGATAGTATTTTACTGTCCCTTCTTCAATTTGACTCTTGACAGATGCCTAAAAAGTCTGCTAATAAGCAGTTCAAAGTTATGCACATTAATAATTAAATAATATTTTATTACTAAAACTAAGAAAAACGAGATGAAAAGCAAATATAAAAGAGAATTATTTACAACCACAAAGTACTTATATATAATTAGGAAATTTACAACACATAACCGTTACAGAGAACTATCTCTGTGTTATATATACATTATATACAATCTCAAGGTATAATATAGGGAATGACTGGTGAGTATTTATTTATATATTATCACCAATGGTAGAAAATTTGTACTCATATATTGGCTTATACGAATTTAAAAATGACATACTAAGGGCCTGTTTCACCGCTTCCTGATAAAGCTCCCATTATCTATTTACCACATAAAAATATCTGTCATATAAATCCACCAGATGTATTTTTTTGGTTCCACGACGTACGTCTCTGTTAAATTACGCGCCAGATAATTAACTCTAACCTTATTTGACAGTCGGAGTGGCAACGTCGCAATTTCCGTCGTACGTTCCATTTTAGCCCAATCTTATATTGAAAAGTACAATAGTTTCATAATTTCACATAAATATATTAGAAAAAAACAGCAACAAAAATAGAGTTGACGTATGTATTGATGGATTTACTAAAGTTTTACATAAGATTTGTTTTAAAAGAGTCAAAAGGTTTTGATTCAACAACACACATATTTAATATGCAAGGAATATGAAATACGTAAAACGAATCGTAGGTGACACCTTTCAAGACATTTGAAAATATTTCAGTGTTCTATGGTTCTATTACTTCTAAGTAGTTTCTTGAATAATTTACCTAATATTTTGTGATTTGTATTATAGAATGTAGACTAAAAAATGTTTATATACGAGACGCTATATTAGACAACGGAAAGGGATTGAGGATACTATACTACTATAATAAAAACACGATTTCGTTGGAAACCTTGTTTCTTTGGTCTGAGTTGGAAACAGACAGTTAAGACAATCAAAGAAGCCTCAAGGAAGTTCTATTGAACTAGTGATACATGTCTAAAGATTGAGGTTAAGTCGAATAAAGGAAATGTTAAGGAAACGACTAAGAAGATGGATTTGTGTCTCCAATCTCTCCAGCATGCTGTGCTCTGTCTCATGCATGATGCAGTTCAGTCTTTAGTTGTAGATTAGACAGCTGTTGATACCTATGTTTGAATAAACTCTCTGTAATCTGTATTATCTGATCCCAATGACAGCTAGTGATACAGTGAATGGTAAATATTTTCATTAGATAAAATCCTTAATAAAAAAACATAATGTAAATTTATAAGTACATATGTTGTTTGTTTCCAGATTCCAGAATAGATATTGTGGCTAGTACTTCTTGCCAAGATGATATAGTTGTTGTGGAGCTTTCACCCAAGCGGCAGCCGGCTGTTGCATAACAAATGAAAATCTATTATGTCTGTGATACCCACGATTGAGGTGCTACTGATCAAAAAACATCCTGCTCTGTGTAAGTTTTCCTGATACTGAATAAATATTTAATCCTTCAAGCCCCATAAGGACACCGGTGACCGCGACAACAATAGAATACAATAGCATTTCCAAGAGTCCACAGTGGACTTTTAGAACATTTACATTTACTCAGTATTATTAAAATCTCAAACATCATAATCTGTGAAATTAGTAATGACTCATAAGTCATAACTCATAACCCAGAGGTAACAAGTTCAACCACCCAGTGTACTTAACATTTTTGTGACATAATTATTATTGTATCTGATCTGACTTAAAAGTTGATCACCTACCAGTCTTATAACCTACCTACCAGTATTTGTGTTCAGTGCAGCTGGTTGATGTTGATCTTGGGCAGATTTGCCTCCCTAGCTGAAGTTTGCAGGATATCATTATTTAAGTATTTGTTATGAAATACTTGCATATTAAAAATATGTATTTCCTTACAGGTAAACCCGAAGCAAAAAGATCTTTTGATAAATTAGCCGAAGAAAAGTTCGAATTTGTAAAGCTACAAAAAACCCTTCTTGAGGAAGAACTCCAGGAATTTTTTTTAAGAAACAGCTGATGTTGAAGATGGAAATGCGTTATAAAAAAGAGTAGATAACTTGAAATGGAGGAGGAAGAAAGGCTATTCAAATATTTTATATTATACTTATTTTAATAGCTTTTCTTCCTCCTCCATTTCAGTTAAGTGTTAACTCTGTTAGTTTTAAAATGTGAATAAGAAAATAAAAAGTAGTAATTATAAAACTTAATTTTAAATATTTCAATTGTAACGGTGATTGAATATTGAAGGATAGTAATATATACTTTTTGCATTAATACTTTTATTTCTCTCTTAAATTTATTGACACATTCTATTTTTAAAACACAAACATTATTTTGTTACATAATAAAACTTAAATGCTATTAACCCTTAAACTCATCAACTCCCAAGCGGCACCCGGCTATTCCGTCTGTCTGCCTGTCTTTCTGCCTGCCTGCCTGTCTGCCTGCCTGCCTGTCTGCCTGCCTGCCTGCCTGCCTGCCTGTCTGTCTGTCTGTCTGTCTGTCTGTCTGTCTGTCTGTCCGTCTGTCTGTCTATCTCCAGGCTGTAACTCAAGAACGGTAAAAGCTAGAGATATGATATTTTCTCAGATTATGTATATCTCTTGCCGCTATAACAATTTAAAATTAATATTTATGGAGGGCTCCCATACAACAAACATGATTTTTTGGCCTTTTTGCTATATATAAATAATGGCAACAGGTAGGTACTTGAATTTTTCACAAAATATATATATATATATAAAACTCAAAGGTGACTGACATGGTGATCTATCAACGCACAGCCTGTACCACTGGACGGATCGGGCTGAAATTTGGCATGCAGGTAGATGATATGACGTAGGCATCCGCTAATAAAGGATTTTTATTAATTCTACCCCTAAGGGGATAAAAGATTGTATATATAATTATAATTCTTAATGAGAGCGAAGACGCGGGCAAAAGCTAGTTTAATTATATGTGTTCTTTTAATAATAATATTAAAATAAAATAAAAAATTAAGGAGGACCATTCCCATACAAAAAACACAATTTATGGCCTACTTTTACGGAACCCTTTGTGCGCGAGTCGGACTCACACTTGGCTAGACAGATAAAGACATACAGACAGACAACGACGTCCAATGAGTTTCTTACGTTAGTAACATAGAATATCGTTGACGAAGTCTCAGTAATAGGGTCCCGTTTTTACCCTTTGGCTTTTGGTTGCGGAACCCTAAAAATCATCTAATTCATCTTCTAAAATCTCTAAAAGATCCATGTTTATTCAAAATATCATTATAATATTATATTAACTTGAAGAAAGTTCACACAACACTGAACTGCATCATTACGATAACTGGCAAAAATATAATGGCTGCAGGATGGCTGCAGGCTGGAAATATTTTCGCGATCTCAAAAAAAAAGTTTTGTTATCTGACAAATAAAACCTTTAACAGCCACATGATCGGGCTGATAGGATATCAATGATTTTATCTGCTTGATTGGCTTATCAGACACGTGTGGAACAGAATTTTTTGCATTATCTGTCAAATAGCCTATTTGACTCTTTATCAGGAACCGGTGAAACAGGCCCTTAGTTTTTAATTTTAACTTTTTAAATAGCAGAGGCTAGTTACTTCTCATCCCGCCCTCGTATTATATCCAAACCATTGAGGAAAAGCGGGGATGATATTTTTTTCGCGTCCACCCTGCCGTGTAGGGTGTCGATGGATAGGTTTTTAAAAATATGTTACGAGTGAATACACGTACCTAATATTCTTCGATTTAGGGATCAATTTGTGAAATAAGCAGTTTGAAAGCGGAAAAAATCGTTAGAGTCCAGTGTTTTTATTTAAAAACTAGACGTTCGGCGCGACTTCGTCCGCGTAAATTAGATATTTCACAGACAAATTATTAGTCCAAAAAAATAGCCTATGATCCTTCACGTAGTCTACTTACTTCTTATCTGACCTTCTTATAAGCCCTTTCAAATAATTTCCCCCGTTTTTTCCACATTTTCCTCTATTTCTTCGCTCCTATTAGTCTTAGCGTGATAAAATATAGCCTATAGCCTTCCTCGATAAATGGACTATCTAACGCTGAAAGAATTTTTCAAATCGGACCAGTAGTCCCTGAGATTAGCGTGTTCAAACAAACAAACTCTTCCGCTTTATAATATTATAAGTACATAATATAGATTTCACACTTTTTTGTAGCCTGTATGTATCAGGGAATCTGCAGATTACCTAGGTATTCTGCAAGTTAACGTATTCTACATTCTAACGGTAACATATAAGTACATTGTATTGTAATTTGTACCTATGCCTTTACAATGAACTGAAAATTGGTAACAAAGTACAAATTCTCATTTGTGGCAGAATTTTGCCCTTAAACATTCTAGAAAGGTATGCGTAGGTATTTAGCTAGATTGCTGTTTATTTGTACCAGTATTGATCGTATATGTGTCTTGTAAGTCCATTGAGTGCAAACTCCTTGAACGTGATGGTGTGATAATAGAAAGATAAGATTACACGATATGGTCACATATTAACACATAGTCACACCGCGTGACTAGTCCAAAAGTACTTAGAATTCAGATTATTTACTAAATATTTAACAATCGTTCCTATTTTAAACTCACGCATAATTCGCAAAACGCAAAAAAATATCATGATCTACTCCAAAGTTAAGTACCTGGTTTTACTTTAGCAAAACAAAATTAGCTGTCCCGGCAAACGTTGCTTTGCCATAATATAAAGTATTTCGCCCATATTATTTTATTGAAGTGACTAAATAAGTACTTATGTCGCCATGGCAACGTCGATCGCTATCTCGTCGCACAAACAAAAATTATTTATTCAAAAAATGCACTTATCAATATATATAAAGTATCGAGTAGCCGATTCTCAGACCTACTGAATATGCATATAAAATTTGGTAAAAATCAGTAAAGCCGTTTCGGAGGAGTTCGTGGACTAACATTGTGACACGAGAATTTTATATATAAGAAAGTACCACCTCCATAGTAGATATCGCAGACACAATATATTTTCAATTGTTATGCGGCAGCCGGCTGCCGCTTGGGATTGAAGGGTAAGGGTCTACACAGACAGACCGCATTTCAACTGCATCCAACCGCAAATTGCACTTCAAGTGCAGTTTGAATGCAGTTGACACGACTGCAATACGACTGCAATAGAACTGCAAACCAGTGTTAGCAGTTCTATTGCAGTCGCGCAGTCGGATTGCAGTTCAGTTGCAGTGGCGTGCAGTCGTGTGAACTGAGTATAATATTATTATACATAGGTAATTTAACAATATCTGGATGACCGAGCTTTTCTCGGTAGACTGAGGGTAATCTATGTCGATGTAGTTACTCGAGCAAAATGTAAAAAGAGCTGGTTGCCTCTACGTAATTAGCGAGCTGTGAGTCATTAATTAATCACGTAAGGACGATTCCGGCCGTTCTCACTTCCCCGTCTCACATGTAAGTAACGTAAGTTGGACGTCTGTCGTCTCATTTCCCTCGGATTTGTTCTGAAACATTTTCTCAATTATACGACCTACTTTTTATAATTTAAATAGAATAGATGTAAAATAAAACATCGTGTCTGTTTTGCCTTGGGATTTTATTTGAGAGTCTTTGAGATATTTGGACGAGGGTTATTTTTGTATGGAACCCGTACCCCGTACCCAACCTGAAGCACATCCACTAGTATATCAACAATTAATGAAAATGCTTAAAAAGTTGAACATTTTATGGTATGACGAAATATCCCTAAAATAATAACGGGAAAAAGAGTTAACGTTAACGGTAGAAGGTATTTTTTTTTACAAAAAATACCCTGTAAGTACCTATACTTATTATATATTACGTTAATTTACCTATAGTGTTGCTAGTAAGAAATTGTTTCTGGAAAGTAGTTGTATATTATGGCAAACTAATAGTGATATTATAAGTCTAAACATTAGTGTCTTATCAGTTATCACACTGGCGATTAGCGAGCGATTTGAAAGCGACGCGATTGCGCAGCGCGCACGCCGCGATTGCGCGACGTGCACCACGCAAACAGAGCAGCAACCGAGTTAAGCCGGCAACAGTGGAAAGATTACCTGCAGTGTTACCATTTAAAAAGGGAGTCACTGATAAAGTGAACTACATTCCTTAGAATGTAGCTTCAATAAAAACATACTTTAAGCCGCCCAAAAAGATCAGCCAATGTTTACCATCAGTGAAATGCAACTTACCCCTTTAAGATGCAGGAATCTACAAACTCGACTGTGATTGTGGCCTCTATTATATAGGGCAAACCAAAAGCGCCATCAAAACCCGTATCAAGGAACACATTGCAGATGTCAAACACCGTAGGAACACCAACTCCGCAATTTGTGAACACACACTGGATCAACTTCACCACTTAACTATAAAGTATAACTATAACTTTAACTTTAACCACGCCTCTGGTTGCACCAACTAAATATTCGAATTATTAGTACATCGAAAAAAGTCGGAAAACAAATAATAATAGCCAATAGGTAAATTTTCGGGAGTTGAACAACTTCAACGAGTTAGACATCCGTCACCTCAGTCAACCCGTGACAACGGCTGGTTTTCATTGTGGTGAGTTACGCAGGAGTTATTTTATAGTGCCCAAGTGTGTGCGGCGTGCGCACTCAAGAGCATTCTATATTCCTTTACTCCTACGAATAAGCTTTACTCTCATCACCCAGCGGGACGAACGACCGACACGACTGGCGCGGGACCGACTTTTTACATGCCTATCCGATGCATGGATCATCTTACTCGTCGCGGGAATTGAACCCACGACCTCCGAGCTAAGAGGCACGCTCTCAACCATGCGGTTGCGTAGCGCGGGCTTCCACACAAAACTGCAAATTCGCATCGCATAATATATCTGCGACAAAACTCATAATAAAAATGACATTGCGATGCGAATTCGCACGAATTCTCAGTTATGTGTGGGAGGCCTTAGACCAGCGTTGCCAGACGTCCCGATTTTGGCGGGAAATCCCGATTTTTTCATCAAAATTAAATGTCCCGCGCGGGACAGGCTCAGTCCCGCTTTTCGGGGAAAGCCGGCACATACGTGCAGCGTGCTGAGAAAGAAAAGTGCGTAATGAAGCTAAGAGTGTGGGAGGTAGAGGGGTCGATTTTCATTGGCTACTTTAGCTATCTATTGTCAAGTATACGTTATTTCAACGCAAATAGAAAGATAAAAATTCAAAAAACGTTTGATTTTATACCTTTTTCTACTTTGTCCCGCTTTTGACTGAAGAATCCCGCTTTTTTACTCAAAAAGTTTCAAAGTTCCGACTTTGTACAAAAAAAATCTGGCAACGCTGCCTTAGACATGAATGGGCCGACCGGATTAATACGGCCTTAAAGAAAAAAGGCCTGAAACAACGGCCACGGGTGGCGGCATTGCTTATCATGTGATTCTTCAAAGACCGCCAACGCGTCTGCTCCTCTGATATTGCGACTGTCCATGGCGACGGTAGTTGCTTTCCATCAGGTGACCCGTTTCCCGTTTGTCCCCTAATTTTACCACCCCGCTCTGTGTCGGTGCCTAATCCATACTTCTATACTAAATACTTATTATAAATGCGAATGTGTGTCTGTCTGTACCGCTGAACCGATTTTGCTGAAATTTGGCATGGAGTTACCGTAAGACCCGGGAAAGGACATAGTATAGTTTTTATCCCGAAAAAACAAATTTTGGCGCAACGGAGTTGCGGGCGTCGTCGTTTAGTGTAGAGTCTAATAATTCTCCAAGTTTTAGGCAGTTTTTTACAGTCTTCTTATTATCAAAGCGCACGGTTCACCTACAAACCTTTGAGGCCATTTCCGATTGTCTTAGCGTTATGAAATTTGACACTCAGGTCGTATGTTATATTATGTAGATTAATAAAAAATTAAGAAATTTAAAAAATCTGTCAAGCGTGAGTCGGCTACTCTACGAACTGTAGATAAAAATTCTTATACGCCAGTGATACAATAAGAATACGATGAGGAGGGTGGGAGGATGAAAGGGGGGAGGGGTTTATAATATTGTCATCATGTATACATTATAATACATACTGTATAGCTTATTAAATAAATACTGTTTACTGAAAAATTTGGCTTCTATTGATAGTTTAACAAATACAACTAGCGCCATATTATATCGAAAGTATTGTTTAAATCGGGTGTGGCACAAAAAGAAAAAATAAGTATTGAAATCCAACCAAAAACATACCTGTAATAATTGGGCCAAGTTCCTATCGGCAAATTTTTGGTCTAAAAAAAGAGTTGAAATCCAATCCAATGCCAAGTTTAGATGCACTTCATCGATCTTTATCATTTTCATCGACAGTCCGGTCCATAATACTTTTAAATTTGAACTTGGCAGGTTTTCGTGTTATACGTAATTAATTGTATAATTAGATAATATACTTAACCTATCAAGCCCCATACGTGCACCGGCGATTGCGACAACAATATAATACAATATCATTTCCAAGAATCATCGATCGAAGGATTAAATTAACCTGCCACGTTCAAATTAGAAGTATTATGGATCGGGCTGTTGATGAAAATGATAACGATCGATGAAGTGCATCTAAACTTGGCATTGGATTGGATTTCAACTCTTTATTTAGACCAAAAATTTGCCGATAGGAACTTGGCCCAATTTTTACAGGTATGTTTTTGGTGAGATTATCTTAAGTACGGACATAGTATGTCAGGCAATCTATTAATCGATGGGCAAGCAAGGCAAGATTGGCCACTTTATTAGCATTGGCTTCATGCATTTTAATAAACCTTTATGAAGTTTAAGCCTTAAATGTCAGCACTCGCTAATAAATTAGACTTTAATGATCAGCTCATAAAAATATAATATCTTTTTCTTTTATACTTATCTAGATATTTATAAAAATGGATTTATATATATCTTATATCTTTAAACGAGCAATTCTTGTATATATATAAATGGAATCTCGGAATAGGCTCCAACGATTTTCATGAAATTTAGTATATAGGGGGTTTCGGGGTCAATAAATCGATCTAGCTAGGAATCATTTTCATAAAATGTCATTTTATGTGTGTTTTTAGAATTTTTTGAATACCGAGCGAAGCTCGGTCATATAGCTAGTGATTTATAAAAATGGATAAGGGCTGAACCGATTCTGCTAATTTTAGTCTTAAAATAATACTTGAAGTATAGGGAAGGTTTTAAAGTGACACAAAGTTCACAGGGACAGGCTCAGGTATTTATCTTATATATAAAGATGGATTTTCAAATGTGTTAGTCGCGCTAAAACTCGAAAACGGCTGAACGGATTGGGCTGATTTTAGTCTTAAATTATTCGTAGAAGTCCAGGGAAGGTTTTAAAGTGACCTGTGACACGAAGTTCACCGGGACAGCTAGTATTTAAATAAAAATGAATTATACATTTTGTTAGTCTCGCTTAAACTCGAAAACGGCTGAATCGATTTCGTTAATTTAAGTATTTAAATATTAGTGGGAGTTCAGGGAAGGTTTCCACGGTAGAAATTTTGAGTTAAGTGATACGAAGTTCACGGTTCATCTAGATTCTAGAATCTAGTAGAATGTAATAATTCTGATTAGTAAGACTGTAACTATAATAATTGCTAGCCTCATGTTGAGTATTCTATGAACTTCTGAAATTTTAAGTATGTAAACGGGTTCAAACTTTTAAACTTTCCGTTTTCTGGAACTTTCAGAAAACGGAAAGTTTAAAAAATATATTCTAAAAACTTTTTGAAAAAAAAACTTATGTATATTTAAAAATTCTCTATCAAGGAGAAATTAATTTTTAACCCAATTTGCATGACAATAAAAGCTTGCCGCGATTTGTCAATAAACTAGAAGGTACCTACGAATTTAACTAAGTGAATTTATATCATATTTTTTATTTTAATAAGGGCCTATGTTTTGCAACTTCCTGATAAGATTCCTGATAGTCTATCCACAACTTAACTTGTCCGATAAAGTATGGAGAATCTCATAACAGGAAGTGGTGAAACAGACCCTAAAATTGGTGCGCTTAATTGGGGAAAATTACATAAAATCCAGCTCAATGTCTTAAAGACAGATCGCAGGACTAAAGGAGTTAAAAAAAAAAAAAAAATTGGGGAAAAAGTTTTTTCGCTTTTTATTAGGTTGAGGAAAAAGTTTCTTTGCATTTTATATAAAATCAAAAGGATTTTTTAAAAGTTTATTTACAATTTGACTAATTGACACAGACAAATTGACGGTCACTGAAGAGAGACAAGAATGCAGTTTACTTCTACTCGTATTACGCCTACCGCCTACGGTATCCGCGCATGAATCATGATACACCTATTGTACCGTTCAAAAGTTTTTGCCCACCCTATATTTTGATTTTTGTGCGATACATAAAAAATAAAAACGATATGATCGATTTGATAATTATATTTTAAAGAACATACTTTTTCGATTAAAATTTAGTAATAAGTAGATTAGGCTGCAATGGTTCCATATAATTTTTTTAAATTTATTCATATTACCTTCTTTTGCTATTATTATTTCGGTGCACAATCTTGGCATTATTAGTAACATTTCGACAAATACTTGATTTCTATTTGGTCCCATTCAATTTCTCAGGATATTTCAAAGGCGTGTTATCATAATAGGAGTGTCCTATTGTCTTCTTTCTGACATCCATGTCCCATTTAGCCCACAACAACTTAATCGGGTTGAGGTTGGGCGACCGTAGTGGCCAAATCACTACTTTCAGTACATTCTTCCTTTCCAATTCTTCTTAATGCTGTTTTTACAGCTTTAAGGAATGCTTGGGATCGTTGTCATGCTGGAAAATAAAATTTTTACCGATCACTCTTTGACCAGACCGTGCTACATTTTTCTTTAATAGTTTTATTTCTTCCTTCTTTCTTTAAAATTCCTCCAGTCACCCGTCCTCCAATCTATTCTCAAATCATCACCGAGCCTCCACCGTGTTTTAAATTCGGGATTACACATTAATTTAACATCCGTTCTCCCTTTGACCTGCACACGCAGATTCTTTTCTTAAACTCAAAAACCTCAAACTTTGACTCATCACTCTATAAAACTCTCACCCACTGATCATACGCCAATTTTTATGTACTTTAGCCCACTGCAACCTCTTCACGTTATTTCGAGGTCTTAAAGAGATTTCTTCACTCTCACTCTTCCAAAAAGGCCAGCTTCTCTCAATCTCATTTACACTGTTTTTCACTGTAAAAGTACTCAAAGGGAAATCTCCAGTTTCATAGATCTAAGCTGCAATCTCTGGACCCGTGAGTAGTCGATCACGTTTACTGGTCAATACACTACCCTCACCTTCAACTTTTGTGACTTTGCGAGACTGTCCTGAATGCTTGCTATCGCTAAAATTCCTGGTGGATGTATATTTTTTCACGATGTAAATCCACAATTTTTCGACGTATTTTTAATTTGACGGCAATATTAGGGTTCCGTTTGCCTAAGTTATATAGACTTACGATAAATGCATGAGTCCAAACCGATACTTCCTTGGTTATACCTATTTTAAAGCTTTCAATATGTCTGAACTCTGAATTTGCGAAAACGAAAACAATTAGTATTTAAGACTCTACAAAAGAGTGTCTTGATGCACAAAGTATGAATAAAAGCTTGATTATTGCGACTCACAGGGCTAACTGGAAGTAAACTCTAATCAGAAACATGAAATAAATAATTCACAGTTAAAGAATATTAAACATATCAGCCATACTTGCAAAATTTAATTTCTCGCACTCACCTACAAAATGTAAACATGCGCTCGTATAAAAGTGTACAAATACTGGACACAATTATTTTTGATTTTAAAAAGATCGTTTTAACCTTCGTTTGAAAATATTAAAGGAACATAATTTGCTAATTCGTACATATTTTTAATTTAATACATGAATTAAGTATATTGTGGGCAAAAACTTTTGACCGATAGTGTATGTCACGTGTCTCCTAGTATAGCGTAGGCAGTTAGGCACTAGGCTCAGCTGCTTCCTCCGTTCAGATTACTGTCGACCTAAATGTAAACAAAATTACCACCGCTTTTTAACATGGTTTTTTACAACGTGACTCAATTTGGTAGCAAATTAGCAATTATAATAGCCCATACTGAGAATTCAAATTCCACAAAAAACAGAATTCCGTGGAAAGCTTCCGTGGCATAAGGAAATTAAACACGTGTCAGCTTAAGGTCACACCACACGTATAAACTTGGAAAGTGATCGTCACCGTATCGCCTCGCCCGCGACACCGAGGCGCCAACCCAACATCAACTCAGTAGCGATAAGGTGACTCCGCGCTTGCGGCTCGCCGGCCGCCACACTGACAGAAGCTTGAATTTAAAAGTTAATCGTGATAGGGGAAGGGGAGACGATGACCTGTAAGTGCGGTGACGGCGAGCCGTAAGACATAGGTGATAGGTTACTCTGTCAGTCTGGTATCTGATCAGTCCATCAGTCTGAGACTGACGCCAGAATGATGACCGGAAACTATGTAGTTTCCGGTCATCATTCTGGACAGTCTCAATAAAATAATGATCAGTTCGTCAATAAAATGTTTACACGATCATTCTCCCGTCAGTCCGGATCAGACTTATGGACTGAACATGCTAGACCAGTGGTGCCCAACCTTTTTTTTTACGCGGGCCACAAATATGTTAAAAATAACATTCTTCAAAATTAACGATTTAAAAGTGGCAAAAATTTCACGACTATCACGACGACTTTACATTATTTTGCCGGTGGACGTGAATTTCAAAATGGTTTTACATAACGCGGGCCACTAATAAAGTCCCGGCGGGCCGCATGCGACTCGCGGGCCGTGGGTTGGGGATAGCGGTGCTAGACTGACCGTGTAACCGGTGTAACCAATGCGTAAGCGCGAAAATGAGTCGATCTAAGTGCGTTTGGAGCCTTTTCAGAGGCGAGACGATTATGTAACGATTAGTGTACGTTGCAGATAGGACTTTCATATTATTATTATAAAAACTAGATGATGCCCGCAACTCCGTTGCGTCTAAATTTGTTTATCGCGCGAGAACCGTACATTTTTCCAGGATAAAAAGTATCCTATGTCCTTTCCTGGGACTCAAAGTCCTCTCTCCTCAAACTCCGGGATTCTCCGAAATTTCAACAAAATCGTTTCAGCAGTTTGGAGATGCGGAGACAGACAGACACACTTTCGCATCTATAATATTACTATGGATACGTCATACGGCTATCGTTAAGAGCCGTTTCCGAGTTGATATAATATGTGCGATGTGAGCCTTATTATAGTTTCAAGTTTTCAATAATTTATGCTTTCTAAGTGTATTGGCGGTTAGCTAAGCGTCATTTAGATTATTAAAATATCTATCTAGCTAGCATTGTCTATCATGAATTTGTATGATAGACAATAGTAGCATTGTCATAATACAGGCACTTTGACACGTGTTAAGTACAAAGACTTCTATTTAAAATTTAAATAAGTTTTTGGTTATAGTTCTTGCAATCTACGAGTGCGCGTCGCCCTTAGTTGTGTGAGTGACCGTATATATACACTAGGGTTGTTGAGGAAGTGATTATGAGGAAGAGGAGGAGGAAGAGGAATTGTCACGCGCAAATTTAGAGGATGCGGATGAGGAAGAGGATATTTTATGAGGAAGAGGATGCGGATGAGGAAGCGGATGAGGAATAGGATAGAAATTATAAATAACTACTAGCGGACCCAACCCAAAAGAATTTGTCCTGTCTGTACTGTATAACAATACACAAAAAGACGGGTTGCACTCCGGGAGTGCCGGCAGAAGTGAAAACGTTATTAACGTTGTGCATTATTTTTTTTAACCCATTTTTTATGAAAATCGATTTAAAAAAAATCGATTTTTTTAATTAATCGAAACCCTTACAATCGATTAAATTTTTAACCCATTTTTTATGAAAATCGATTTTTTATTTCTTTAAATCTTTTTGTTTTAATTAATCGAACCCCTTACAATCGATTAAATTTTTAACCCATTTTTTATGAAAATCGATTTTTAAAAAATCTTTTTTTTTTAATTAATCGAAACCCTTACAATCGATTAAAAAATATTGACAATCGAAAAAAACAAGAAATTGTTCGATTAATCGATTTCGATGTTACAACACTACTCTCCAACCGTCTTACAGTTATTCGATCAGCACGAGAATCTGACGCGAGTTTCACAGTTTTTACCCATCCCACAAAAGTGCTCAACGCCGCTAAAGAAATTTTCACTTCAAAAAAAATCGGTTGTCTGTAAAGTCGGTTTACTGACGATAGTTGAACGTGACAACGTCATTGTCTTAACCCCTCAGTTCCGAAAAATTTAAAAATATTTATAATGAGTAAATAAAATATTCGCAATAGAAAACGCTACATAAATTCGTAAAATCCAGTAAAATCTTCGAACAAAGCACAACGTAGGAAACCTTGACACGTAGGAAATAGAGCACAATTTTGAATAGCCGAAATTATACTAATAGCTCACAGATTGTTTATTTATTTTTCATTCAGAGTGTGGTCAATGTATCAAAGGTCATAACTAACCAAACTTCTTCATACAAAAGTATTCTCTAAGTCATCGAAATACGTAATATAATCGAAACAAAGAGCGCGGCCCAGGTGAGCCTGTGAGCTGTCGGCGAGGTAACGCCGCATAAACTGTCATATTTTTCGGGCGCGCACCCCATATCGAATAATAAGACGTTATCACGTAAAAAATTATTGAAAGGGCATTTTCCAGTGGACCAAACTATGAATCTAAACCATTCTCGAAACACACACAATAAAAATCATCAAAATCGGTCCAGCAGTTAAGGAGGAGTTCGTGTGCCTAGTGTGAATTTATTGTGTTTCACATTCAATCGTGAACGCGTTTGGCGTTAACAAAGATTTTGTATGGAATTTGTACAGCGCCACCTGCTCACGGAAGTGAGCCCAGCCCAGAGAGTAACAAAATAGCCCATACATAACCTCCTCGTTTTTTGGAAGTCGGTTAAAAATCTTAGTAAACGCCAAACGCGTTCACGATCAAATGTGAAACAAAAAACTCACATTCGGCACACAGTAACACAAAAAAAAGATAAGCAAATAATACAATTCTCGAGCTCTGGCGTGTGCGTTGCTATGATTGGATACGCGACGCACGTGCACAGTGAAATTCCTCATAAATTCCTCTTTAATTTTGAGGAAGCGATAGCGGAAGAGGATTTTTTTATTTTTATTTATGAGGATGCGGTAACGGTTGAGGAACCCAAAATATTGCGGAACTTCCTCATTATGAGGAAGCGGAAGAGGAATCCTCAGCAACCCTAATATACACGCGTACATGGGTCGCTCGCTACTGACTGCTCCGTCGGGTACGCACACTAACGAAAATGTCTATTCACATTTCCAACTACAAATAAAGGCGACGCGCACTCTTAGATTGCAAGAACTATAAGTGGAACGATAGGCCCGGAGTCAATAAAAGGAAAATGGAATATATACGAAAGCTTCACAACTATTAATATGTAACAGTTGACAATAAATGTAAATATTTATTGTCAACTGTTTGTAAAACCTTTATAAATTCCAACTCGAGCTGTATTGTTACAAAAATCTTGGTATAATAGCGATAAGGTTGCTATACAATAATTATTATTATATTGGTTAATACGTGTGATAGTTGTAAAAGATAGGTAAAATTATTATAACAAAATTTTCCTTGGCGTCTGCTATTGTCCCTCATCACAAATGGATTACTTCACAGTACTTGAACATACTCTTGAATTGTATACACCGAGCTACCAACATTCTATCGTTATGGGCGACTTTAATACGTGCATGGTAAAAGACGACTTTAGATCTAAAAAAACTTAATTCTGTTTTGGGTGGTTGTAATTTACATTTGCTTCCTATTAATCCTACTCATACTTTTCCTGGCTGCTCGCCATCTCTTCTGGATCTCATTATTGTGTCGTCCCCTAACCTGGTTGTAAATCATGGTCAATGCTCTGCTGATATATTCTCTTATCATGACCTTATTTATGTCTCATATAACCTGCGACCACCTAAAGCTAAAAAGAAGGTTGTACTACAGCGGAATTTCTCGGCTCTCAATGTAGATAATCTGAGAATGGATGCAAGTAATGTTGACTGGTCACCTGTATTCAATGCTGATCATGTCGATAACAAATTAAATGCTTTTAATACACTCTTAACGCAACTCTATGACACACATGCACCAATCAGGCCAGTTAAAATAAAGCAGTTACCTGCACCCTGGCTCACTGACGATCTGAAAGCCTTAATTAAACAGAAGCACACTGCAAAAGCCAAATATAAACTTACCAATGGCAGTGTTCAACGAGAAAAATATATTAAAATACGGAATCGTTGCAACAAAATGTGTAGAGATGCCCAGCGTGTTTTCCCTAGTGCTTGGAAGGATGCTTACGTAATGCCGTTACCAAAGACCTCTAGGCCAAAGTTGGTATCTGACTTCCGTCCTATTTCAGTATTACCTTTCCTTTCCAAAGTTTTAGAACGGTTGATCAGTTACCAGCTTACAAACTTCTTACTTGACAATAATATCCTAAGCTCCTTTCAGTCCGGTTTTCGTCGGGGGCACAGTACCACTACGGCATTAATTAAAGTGATCGATGACATTCGTCTTGGCATGGACAACAAACTACTCACTATACTGGCATTGTTAGACTTTAGCAATGCATTTAACACAGTTGATCACGATATTTTGCTGAGTTTGCTAAGGTCCATCCACTTATCTCCGGCAGTGGTTGCCTTAATTCGTAGCTACCTCGTTGGTCGTCGTCAGAGAGTCAAATTGAATGAATCTTTTTCGAATTGGAGTAACATCATAGCCAGTGTCCCGCAGGGTGGGGTCTTGTCACCTCTTCTATTTGCGATATTTATCAATTCCATCACTAAATCCACTTCTCTACTGTCCCATTTATATGCTGATGACTTTCAAGTATATACCCATACCTCTTTGTCTGATCTATGTAGCACTGTTAGCTCTCTCAACACGGAATTGGAATTAATTAATGACTGGAGTAAGCGTCACGGCCTGGTAATCAATCCATCTAAAACCCAGCTAATTATTATCGGCAGCCCTTGGCTTGTATCTAGGATTGACTGGAACAGCTTACCTCCCGTGTGCCTAAACAACGTAGTGATCCCTTTTAGTAAATGTGTGAAAAACTTGGGTGTGTATTTTGATGAAACATTATCTTAGTCTCATCACATAAAAGAAACCAGTAAAAGGATTTTTGCAACCTGGTACTCTGTCTGTCGCCTTCGTTACCTCTTGCCTATCCGAACCAAAATTAAGATCGCTGAGTCCCTATTCCTGTCAATTCTCGACTATGCTGACGCTTGTTTGACAAATATGACCGAGGATCAATTAAATAAGCTAGAGAGACTTCAAAACCTTGCGATCAGATTTATATTCGGGCTAAAAAAATTCGACCACGTGTCTGAATTTCGCACGAGTTTGAAGTGGCTGCCCATACGCTTCCGACGAGATGCTCGTATACTATCACTCGTTTACAATATTATAAATGATCCTACGATACCTATTTACTTAAAAGAAAAATTTGTATTTCGTCAAGCCACTGTTAAGGAGCTCAGATCTGCGTCGAATCATCAACTAGAAATGCCCGTGCATCAAACTAAATTTTACGGTTCCTCCTTCGTTGTTACTGGTATAAGGCTCTGGAATTCGTTGCCAAAGCATATCAAACTTGCAAAAACATTAAATACTTTCAAAAGTCTCGTCAAGTCGCATTATTTAGCTGTCTGTAAAAATAATACTTGATCATAATCCAAGTAATTGCTGTGAGTTAAATTACACTTTAAATTATTAATTATTATCCGTGTCTGCTATGATGATTATATTATCTTTTAGTAATTTAAGTATAGTATTATTCTATTACATTTATAATATCTATGTATAGTATTATTATATTATATTTGTATTATGCATGCTGTAATATAATATATTTAATTTAATCCTAAACATATATTTAAATATGTATATATTTTTTTGTTTATATTTTTTGTTTGCACATGCACATTAATTCTCTTCTTTACTACAATTTCACCTTTGCCCGTGGTTGCCTGGAAGAGATTGCTACCTAGTAATAAGGCCGCCATTGTGACACCTGAATATTTTGTCTTTTTATTGTATTCCTTTTGTATGTTTATAAGTGTGCACAATAAAGAATATTTCATTATAGCTGCCTATATATTATAGCTTTCTTTATAATAAGGTCAAAATGATTCGAATCAAAGTACACCCACGTAGTCGTACATTTCTAATACATTTAACCTTCATATATGTTATTAAATATAACAGCATTAGGTCTAAATATATTCATTGCAAACCGAAAACACCTCACACACTTTAAAGGGATTACTCTATAGAAGCCATAAGCGTGCGTTCGTGACCCGCTTGCTCGGACGTACCGGCCATTCGGACTTATTTTTCCTCTGATAGCCCCTTATACCGACAACATAAGGATCACTGTCATCGGAAATTACATGTAAAATCAGTCCGAACGGGCCACACGGCGCATGCTATAAGTTGTCTATAAGTTAACTTCACTTAATTTAATAATATACTTCGTAGCAAAGGTAATCTTTTACCAAGGGCAAAGTATGGCAGTTTACGATATTGGCTCGGTGAGATCCGGTCGGTAGTTGTGTTGTGTTTGTGCCCACCATGGGGGATTGCAATGGTGTCGATGACAGTGATGAGGAAGGGTTAGTATTCAAAAGTAGATAGAGCCTTGTCAAATTCCGTATTCGACCCCATAGATTTTTAAGGAAGAAGCGTGTAGAGTGACAAATTATCACCATTCAACCCCTAGGTTTTGGACTCCTGTCCTACGTAACGTCTCAATAAGAGGAGGGGATGAAACTAAAAGTTTAACCCTTGAACATTCAAACCTTCAACTAAGTAATAAATTCAATCACTCCAACGATACGGGTGTAAGAAGCAAGATTATACACCAGAGATTGACTGATACATACTACAATTTGCTGGTTCTGGCTTATCTTGGGTGTAATGTATCGCATACGTATCAAAAAGTGTAAGAAAATACATTTTTTTGTGACTTCACCCGCCATATTGAAATGGTTCCGTCTCTTTCACAAAAAATGTGAACGTACTAAATACTTATATAATAATACTAGCTGTCTCGGCAAACGTTTCTTTGCCATATTAAGTATATAAAGTATTTTTTTTTATTTGATCGCAGCGCTAATTAGAAATCGAATATTATTTAAAATTTGACACTGCGATGGTAGCGCCGTCTGTCGGATCCAATGTAAAACATTCCAAAATCTACAACTACTAATAAATTAAAAATTAATTACAAAAACATTGTCCAGCGGACAAAATTGTGAATCTAAACCATTCCCAGATCCCCTTGAACACACACAAAAAATTTCATCAAAATCGGTCCAATCGTTTGAGAGAAGTTCAGTGACATACACACTCACAGAAGAATTATAAGGGAGAAGACCTAATGGCAGACACTTTAAGGAAACATGAAACATTCGAATGTTATAAAATATATAATTTATGAAAATAAAGGATTGATAACTTCTTCCATGTCTTCAGTAACTCTTACAAAATAAAACTATTATATTTATTCTCTGACAAATCAATAAAAAAATATATTATTGGTCTTTTTGTAAACTTAGTCATAAGTACTAATAGATGACATCACAATAAGCGAACAACACTAATAGTAGACACCAATATGAACTAATAGTTGACATAGAACATTAAATTACATTTTACATTTTTCATATTATTAGGTCTTTATTTGCCGTTTTTCAAAAGATTTCATTTACTTCATCATAGTAACTACATGCATCAGAAATATTATCCACGTTGTCTCCAGATTCTATTCATTCTTCTTCCATGCTGAAACTATCTTTCCTTTTATTTTTATTTTTCATATTTTTTCCTAGCAAATTTATTTTTAGTCTTAAGTCTCCATGCTTCTTTTGCCTTTTCTTTTTTCTTCTTTTTGTTCTCAGCTCTCCTTTTTCTTCTTTTTACTGCTACAAAACTAAAGCATCGATTTTTAGATCAGTGCAAGGTCTAATATTAGACACCATGTCCATTTTTAGCAGTAGTTCTAAGTTCTTAGTTTGTTAATAGAATTATATTTTTAGAGAATAGTGATGATATTTGCAGTAGAATAAAGTACAAAATAACTTTAGTATGTATTGAAAAACTAAAAGATGAGGACCATGTCATCTATTAGGTTTTTTTACATTTTCAAGAACTAATAGTAGACACCCTTTATATTGTTAGGGAAAATGGATAAAAGATCATAAATAAATATTAATTAGTGTAAACAACATGACCATTAATCCAATGAAGTCAATAGAAATTAAAAAAAAATCTAATAAATGTATTCAAAACTTACGTGCAAAATTTCGCCATCCTTAACCTATTTGCTAAGAAATTGCCGGGTGCGTGTTGACGCGGTCACATCATTTACGAAAACTGATCCCATTTTAAAATTTTGTTCCCGAAGGCATCCCTAATATCTTTTTTCACATCAACAGATAGCATAAGAAGCTTATAAAATTTACAGTGTTGAGAAATAATAGAATAATTCTTATTTTTATGGCATTTTTGTCGTAAGTGTCATCTATTAGTTCAGTGTCTACCATTAGCGCCTTTCCCTTATATATTAAGATTTTATGCTTATTAAAAATATATTGCCTAGAGCAATATATTTTTAATAAGCATACAATAAATAATAAATAATAAGCACATAATTAATTATTATGAGTAATAAGTATTAATAATATTACTAATTATTATCTATCTGGGAAAACGCACAAAGCCTATAGTGCCCTATACACCATATTTTAACTGTTGATGTAATTAAATTATGACGGGAGTCAATAACATTTTGTAATATGGAATATTACGCAAAGGTCGGAGTAGAGGGCGATATTAGCACATACAGTAAATAATCCGACCAAAATCCGACATTGCATACGTCAGAATATTGGCAGACACATTATCAAACGTCGAGAAAAATTATGCAAAACTACTGTCTGTGTTGGTGCTGTCGTCTAGCGTAGAAAACATTGCAGTAATAATAAAACCTATTTTTTGTTGGTAGATCAAATTCATTTGTGTGATAACATTTTAACGTCGCTAGATTTCATAAATTGTTCCCCATGCACAAGCGGATATTAATTCCGTTTAAGTACACTATGGGTACTATGCTCAATATCTAATACTTAGGTACTAATAATAATTTGTTAAGTTATGCGTATAAAGTGATTTATTCATTGAAAATTTTATGTACCTAATATAATATTTTTACTCGTTGTCTACACTACAGTGAGGCAAAATTGTTATCTGCAAATGGGGTTGGCATGGTTTTCAAAATTTAAATGGTAGCAAAATTTTAGTTTTAGAACAGTTTTAGTTTATAATTGGATTTTTTTATTTGTAGATTGGCCCTTGACCCAAAACTGGGATGCCGGGTACATTTCCCCAGTGACGTCATAAGAAAAACGTGAGTTATCACCGTGTTACGCATCCCCTCTGGGACGTCATACTGATGACGTGTTCTCTGTTTTAGACAAGGGCTACACGATCAGCCTGCAATAATTTCAGTCCATCAGTCTGCTCCAGACTGACGGGAGAATGATCGGGCAACCGTGTGATTGACGGACTGATTATTTTTTTACTAAGCCGGGTCCAGACGAGTGTAACGTGTAATGTAATTCACCGTGTAATGTAAC
This sequence comes from Polyommatus icarus, assembly GCA_937595015.1. Taxonomy (NCBI): domain Eukaryota; kingdom Metazoa; phylum Arthropoda; class Insecta; order Lepidoptera; family Lycaenidae; genus Polyommatus; species Polyommatus icarus. The sequence continues at coordinate 10,997,125 of OW569326.1, forward strand.
ACGAATTCTACGTGTGGACGGCACTACGAGCATTCCATGTAACGCTCGCGGTTTATCCATCGGCTGTCGGTTTTCGCGCGAGCACAAAGGCTCGTTTGGACAATTCGCTTTGAGTTCGTGTGCCGTCCACACTAAATTACACGTAATTTTACATTACACGTTACACTCGTCTGGACCCGGCTTTATGTACTTTACGGCTATCATTCTGGCGTAAGTGTGAGATTGATGGACTGAACTGATGCCAGATTGACCGTGTAACCCTAGCCTTATGTTTGCAACTACACCGCTTTGTAAAATCTCGTCGTCCTACACAAACAGTATTTAGTAACTTCGCTTGGAAATTTTCTTCTTCACCTTTACGCAATTAGCTTTTAATTCCAACACTTCTCTTTTATAATGCTGCCTTTGAAACTTTGTAGAGCTTCTCGAACCTTTAAAGTTTAAGTTCACAGATTGATTTCGATTTAATTTTCCATTTTCTTAAGAAATGCCGCCTGTTATAAAACCTACTACGGTTACTATACTGGCATTTCGTAATATTTTGATATAGTATGCGACTTAATAGTATCTGTCTAGTATTACAGTGTTGGGCGGCTTAATTGCAGCGAGTTTACTTACGTAGATGTCTGCGGAACTATACGTATAGTCTACGGAATAGTTGGGTACACGTGGTTAACCGTATTACTATACCGAATACCGAATGTTCGGATCTAATCAATACTAATCCACACTAATATTATAAATGCAAAAGTGTGTCTGTTTGTCTGTGGCCGTTAAGGCCGTCCCCCGAGCAAACGACCTTGGCCATACATTTGCCGCGTTGCGGAGATCGCGCCAAAACCCTATTATTTTTACTTATCTTAGTTCAAAATTGTCCTAAAAAAAATTAAAACGGCGAATATGTAGTTTATAATATTGTCGATCTATTGGCGTGAGTTTCAAATAAAAGTAATTTGTAAATCCTAAGGAGATGCTGAATGTATGCTTGAATTTTAACAAATTGGTATTACTTTGGAAGCTGATATCATGAGTATAAGAAACAAAAATAGAAAATTTATAACGACAAATGGAATGTTGATATACTGAAGATTATTGCTGTATTTTTTTTATAACTTTGTAGCTTTCAGATTATGAGTTTATAAGGTTTTAAATACGGTCAATTGCGGAATCTCCGGACGGATTTTGATCAAATTTGTTATGGACACTTTGAGTCCCGGGAAATGTACGGTTCTACGCGATAAACAAATTTGGACACAACGGAGTTGCAGTCATTATCTAGTACATTATGTGTATTTTAGGAAGTAAATAAAGATATTAACCGAATTGAAAGTAAGTATTCATAAGCCATAAATTTTAACTATACCTAATATTTTAACTATAACAGGAAACAAACTATGTATTAAATTCGCAAAATTATAAACGTTTTTTCCCTAAGCTATGATATATCATATCGTTATCTTTTTTGATGTATTGATAGTTATAGTCACGTTTAAATATTAAATGATAACAATTGAAATGATACGAGTAGGTATATGGGAGACGTTTTCTCAATGTTTCGTCGTTTTTTGAACGCTCAAAGAGTTGGATTACCAGATAGTTCATATTCTCAGGATATGATGTCATTTGTCAATAATATACTAATTAAACATACAAAGTCTCAATTGAATAACTCTAATACTTTAGATTTTATTTTATTTTTAGTATTTGTTGTTATAGCGGCAATAGATATACACAATCTGTGAAAATTTCAGAAGTCTAGCCATAGCGGTTCTTAAGTTACAGCCAAGGTCGGTAGAGTTTGACCGTGTAGATTCAGAATTTTTCACAGGGCAAAACATTATGGGGTCGTCTTGACAACATTTTACATGAAATGTTTTTGGTGGGATAATATTATTGGGTTTAATAACAATTGAAATGATAGCTATAATATTATTAGGTCTTTAAATATAAATTAGAAATAACCAAGATTTGATATAGTTTCGACAAAAATGAAAAGGCATTTCTTAGATAATATTATGTTTTCAGCTGCTATCAGACAGTTGTAAAGATTCGTTATTGCCTATGTATAATTAAATTATAGCTGATTAATAGATTTTATTCCAGACAGTTTTTATGAGATCAGCATAACCTGGGGCACAGTATTGACTAGTGCTCCCGCCTCCCGTACTGCTCTAATGTGTAGTTTTTAATACGTACATATATAAATTATTTGTTTCTGTTGCTCTTATAACAACAAATACTTTAAATAACATTTTTATTTAATGCCAATAATACTAAAAAGAAAACAAAATTTGAATTTTCTTACAACAAACGCAATTTTCAGACTATTATTGCTAGCCAGATTTAAACGAAATTGTCATGATGAGCTGCTAATAAAGCCTTCATATTAAACATGGTATTACCTACCACTAATAAATTATACTACTAGATATATCTGTCGTAGGCAGATTGTATAATCCGCCGTTTTACATTACGGCTAGCTGTTTTAAAAAACAGGGCCGTTTTGTAATGCGGCGAATTATCGAAGAGCCGGATTGAATGAGGCTGAATGAAAAATCGCCGGAATGTATTCGACGCCATACGTTATTCAAAACGGCTAGCCATAATGTAATAAAGCGAACGATAAGTCGCCTCTTTGACTGTTTTTAGTTCCGATTCATAATACGACATAACAACAACAATGGCGTTGAATACCGAAAGTGTGTTGCTAAAATGCGAAGTTTTCAGTGAATTAAACAAATAATACAGTAAATTTCAGTAAAATTTACGGGCGCAATTAAAGAATTTCTATTATTATCGATGTAAAACAGTACAGAAAGTACCGGTACGAGGAAAGTACGATGCGGCTAAACGTGGGCCGCCTTATTGAAGAACGCAAATCAAATCGCAATTATAATCCGGCTAATCTTTTAGCCGCCGGATTACAAAACGGCTATGTTTTTTAAAACAGCTAGCCGTAACGTAAAACGGCGGATTATACAATCCGTCTGCGACATATCCACACCCTACATCCAAATAATAGTTAGGTGTAAAATAGCTACGTTATACTTATATTTTATGAAAAATGTTTTGTCTTACTCATTCAAGAGACATTTTAACGTATCAGAAAAGGACAAAAAATCACAATCTGGTTTTTTTAACAGTTTAGTAGGTAGAGCAAAATGGCCAGATGTTTTTACTTAGCTTTAGAGTTTGTGAACTTAATCCTTGTAGAGACAGGCTGATTTCAGACTGAGACAAAATCTTAATAAATACTTATATCTATACTCTACGAATGGATTCACAATAGATCCTCAAGGGTCGCAGTGACATCAGGGCTACTTGACCTGCCTTCAACAGAAAAAAAAAACTCTATGAATAATTAAAACTATGAAAGTAAAAGTACTGTGGCCTCGTCTCAGTTATAATATTTTTGTTGAATCAAATTGTTTTAATCTGACATCTACGAGTATTATGATTTATGAGTCTCTCTTGGACACGAAGTATTACTTGAACCTACAGAGAACAGACTAATTAATATATTATCATCTGAGCCTGTCGTGTTCCATTTTATTATTAACTAGCTGACCCGACAGACGTTGTCCTGTCTTAACGATGATTATTTAATTCGAATTGGTATAATTAAGAAAACAATAGATTAAAATTAGTATCTTCATGCCAAATTTCATCAAAATAGATTAATAAATAGTTTAAGCGAAAATCAAAAAAGTTTATTGTGCGGGAACCGTACATTTTCCGGGACCAAAAGTATCCCTTGTCCTTTCCCGAGACTCAAAGTATCTCCATACCAAAATTCATCAAAATCGATTGAATAGTTTACGCGCAAATCATAAAAGTATATTGTGCAGTAACCGTACATTTTTCCTGGAAAAAATGTATCTTATGTCCTTTTCCTGGTTCTAAGCTACCTCTGCACCAATTTTTAGCCAAATCGGTTTATCCGTTCTTGATATAAAAGTTTATTGGGCGGGAACCGTACATTTTCCGGGACAAAAAGTATTCCTTGTTCTTTCCCGAGACCCAAAGTATCTCCATACCAAAATTCATCAAAATCGATTGAATAGTTTACGCGCAAATCATAAAAGTATATTGTGCAGTAACCGTACATTTTTCCGGGACAAAATGTATCCTATGTCCTTTTCCTGGTTCTAAGCTACCTCTCCACCAATTTTCAGCCAAATCGGTTCATCCGTTCTTGAGATAAAAGTTTATTGGGCGGGAACCGTACATTTTCCGGGACAAAAAGTATCCCTTGTCCTTTCCCGAGACTCAAAGTATATCCATACCAAAATTCATCAAAATCGATTAAATAGTTTACGCGCAAATAATAAAAGTATATTGTGCAGTAACCGTACATTTTTCCGGGACAAAATGTATCCTATGTCCTATTCCTGGTTCCATGCTACCTCTCCACCAATTTTCAGCCAAATCGGTTCATCCGTTCTTGAGATAAAAGTTTATTGGGCGGGAACCGTACATTTTCCCGGACAAAAAGTATCCCTTGTCCTTTCCCGAGACTCAAAATATCTCCATACCAAAATTCATCAAAATCGATTGAATAGTTTACGCGCAAATCATAAAAGTATATTGTGCAGTAACCGTACATTTTTCCGAAACAAAATGTATCCTATGTCCTTCTCCTGGCTCTAAACTACCTCCCTGCCAATTTTCAGCTAAATCGGTTCAGCCGTTCTTGAGTTATAAGTGAAGTAACTAACACGACTTTCTTTTATATATATAGATAGACAACTACGAACTGGCGAATAATAAACTGTTTGCAGAAGCTCATGCATAAATCATATTTTTAATCGAAATCAAGCTTTCCGTAGAATCCTTTATATCTTCAACAAACTTTCAGGCCCACATTTTGTTCCTAGTCGATTATATAGCTATCACGTCTCCTTCTATCGATACCTTGAATTAACTAATCAGTTATCGTCCTGATAATCGTAAATATTTTGTTAGTTGCGATGCAACAATGATTACAAAAAGATAATAGGATATTTGTATTTAATAAAACGTGATCTGACTAGATGTAGGTATCTCGCAGTTTATTCTTATTAAATTAAATAGTGAACCAAAGCTTTATTTCACTTTTATCTGTGTGCGCAATCTTACTTAAAAATAGAACACTATACTATAATATTATTACAATCTTACTGTATTTTAATTTAACTGTATCATATAAATTTATTTATTTAACTCTTTTTTCTCTTCTTTTTCTCTTTTAACTCATTAGTAGTTTGCACCATTAATATGTATTTTTGTTATTTTCAGGTAAGTACAATATTATTAAGGCGGCCAGGAGAGGATGGAATATTTTAATGATTCAATTAAAATAAAAATTATAGGTCCAGACTCCAGGCAAGACTGTGACCTTGTTTTGTTCTAATTAATACCGTACCTACTGTGTATAAGCATGTTGTGACTTAAAAATCATAACAGGTACTTAATAAATTATAGAAATAAAAAGATCAAACTTCAATTATTAATTTAGGCTAGTAATTAATATTGGAAAAACAATAGAAGATTTATGCTTAAGTTAAGAAATTTTCAAAAAGCTACTTTATTAAATGGGTATCTGTTACTTTTCTTTGTTCACATTTATATGTTTCAATAGTATTCTCCACACTCCACAGGATTATAATATATTTTGTTGTATTGAATACAATAATAATTTAAGAGTTAAGTTGCCAAGTCGACAGTCTGTTGCTGTGATTTAGGCTTATTTTAGTCAGCGAGTTTGGCGAGGGAGACGGCAAACTTTTGTGTGGCACGCAGTAACTCTAAACTACTGACTTTATGTGAGTACGATCCTTTACATGTTTTTTTTTAATTTTAGTTGCGTAACTATTCAATAAACTTTCATACTTTACCTACCGTCAAGCGTTAAAATAATTATATAGTGTTGATATAATAGTTCTAGAAATTACATGATACCCGAGGTTATAATTATTTATGTTACAATAAAAAGTAAAACCCAACTGCGACAAAAAACAACGCTGAAAAAGTATAAAACAAGATTTTCAGAATACTGAACTGAACAAAGTTGCTAATGTAGTTGCAAGTAAATGGACACAGTAGACTCTACCAAAATGCCTTCGTTGTAAATTGACAATAATGTCATACAATACTATTCTGAAGTATGCAATATTCTCTATGTAGAGATAAATTTTCATACTTTGGAAAACCGCAGTCACACGTTGTCAAAGTGCTACGGTAGGTAGGTATATGTAACGTGTGACTACACGCCTATGTTATGTTTTGTATGTTTTGTCCGCTAGAGGGCGCCACATTAGATTTTGTGAAACCCCATAATATTATAGCCTATAACCAGCGGACAATTAAGACGCTTCTAATGATATGTCATTTGTCGAATTCGATTAGTAGTTTAGAAGTTACGAGGGAACAGATGAACATACATACAAAATCATAACCCTCCTTTTGCTTTGCCGTAGTCGGGTAAAAAGTAAATTCTCTGTCAACATTTCTCAGTAGGTTTAAGGTTCATTACTTAAATATATTTCGATATTTTAATTTTATATCGGACATATTATATTATAAGTAACATAGAAAATTTTGCATAGGTAATTTTTCTGTAAAAGTTAGATACCTATAGCCATTTGATGCTGTTAATGATATTGTTGACTTCCAATAAAGCTTGAAGAATGCTGTAAAATGTAAATGTCTGTAATAGATGTCAATACAACAAATATTGAGTCGAGAATGTTCGATTGTTCTCTCATGTCGCAGTATAAAAAGGGGGCCTTCTCCTTTACAATTACTTTAGGCGCACAAAAGGGAGTAATAAGTACATACAGATTTGAGAAGCCAACAACAGGAATTTATTCTCTTCAGGTTTTTACGCCTGCTGTATAAATTTGAGTTAACGCACAACCTATTTACGCTGTATTTATTTCGGAGGATATAGAGCTTCTTTTTTGTTGTATGGATGTTACAAATAACGACAGTACGTAAGTATAAGTATTTCGTGTAATACCGTACACCATATTTAATACAATATTTGAAAACGTAATGTTCGCTTCCTCCGACCTCAATCTTTTTTTAAAGTTCTCAGGAATCGAGCAATGAAATGTGTAAAATGAACTAAATTTAGTTCGTTCTCCGTTGCCTATCGTAGTACAGTCACGTCTTACGTGTTCATGTTCAATAGAAGACCGAGTCCAAACGTCATCTACGAGACGTGGCTGACCACGTCCAACCACGATGAATAACAATCTGAGTTCTGAAACTCAGATTGTTATTCATCGCTTCAGGCGCCGGCGCTAGTTCGGATAGAGTTCTCATGTATTAAGAGGGAACGCGAGTACAGCAGAATTTTAAGGGAAAATCTATTTGTATCACGCTTCACCCTGCGCCGACACGAGTATTGTGATAGAGACAGATACAGTAAATCGAGATAACGTATTCCTCTGATTCCTCCTTCAAAATAGAGCCTATCTATAAAAATTTTTGTAAATATCTTTAATAAGAGTGATTCTATGCCTCTACGTTTTTTTTTCTTAAAGATCTTTCAAATTTGTTTTATGGTCGATTGATTGGCGGGGTACGGGACATTCATTTTTTGCGATTCTTGAAGGGTCATATTTTTTATATACAAATTATTAGTAAATACTTAAATTTAAAAAATATCGAACGTAGAGGCAAAGCTTTAATCCCAATATTGCATAAAAATCGTTTGTCTATAGTTCTAGACGCATTGTCCTGGGAGTACGGGAAAGTACCTAATGGTAGACACTGAACCAATAGATGACACTTATGACAAAAATACCATAAAAATAAGAATTACTCTAATTATTTCTAACCACTGTAAATTTTATAAGCTTCTCAAGCTATCTGTTGAATTGAAAAAATATATTAGAGACGCCTTCGGGAACAAAATTTTAAAATGGGATCAGTTTTCGTAAATAATATGACCGCGTCAACACGCGCTCGGCAATTTCTTAGCAAATAGGTTAAGGAAGGCGAAATTTTGCACGTAAGTTTTGAATACATTTAATTGATTTTTTGTAATTTATATTGATTTCATTGGATTAATGGTCATGTTGTATACACTAATTAATGTTTATTTAAGATTTTTTGTCCATTTTCCCTAACAATATAAAGGGTGTCTACTATTAGTTCTTGAAAATGTAAAAAAACCTAATAGATGACATGGATCTCATCTTAAAGTTATTTTGTACTTTATTCTACTGCAAAAATCATCACTATTCTCTGAAAATATAATTCTATTAACAATCTAAGAACTTAGAACTACTGCACCTAGAAATGGACATGGTGTCTAATATTAGACCTTGTACTGATCTAAAAATCGATTGCTTTAGTTTTTACTTTTTTAGCAGTAAAAAAAAAGAAAAGGAGAGCTGAGAAAAAAAAGGGGCAAAAAAGCATGGAGACTAAAAAATAAATTTGCTAGGAAAAAAAAGACGGGTTGCACTCCGGGAGTGCCGGCAGAAGTGAAAACTTGATTATTAACGTTGTGCAATTTTTTAACCCATTTTTTATGAAAATCAATTATTAAAAAAATCGATTTTTTAAATTAATCGAAACCCTTACAATCGATTAAATGATTAACCAATTTTTTATGAAAATCGATTTCAAAAAAATCGATTTTTTAAATTAATCGAAACCCTTACAATCAATTTAATTTTTAACCCATTTTTATGAAAATCGATTATTAAAAAATCGATTTTTAAATTAATCGAAACCCTTACAATCGATTATATTTTTAACCCATTTTTATGAAAATCAATTAAGTATTAAAAAAATCGATTTTTTTAAATAAATTGAAACCCTTTCAATCGATTAAATGATTAACCCATTTTTTATGAAAATCGATTATAAAAAATCGATTTTTTTAATTAATCGAAAACCTTACAATCATTAATTTTTTAACCTACTTTTATGAAAATCGATTATTAAAAAATCGATTTTTTTAATTCATCGAAACCCTTACAATAAATTCGAGTTCGAGTTGAAGTTCGAATTCGAGTTCGAATTCGAGCTCGAGTTCGAGTTCGACACAAAACACTACTCTCCATCTCCAACCGTCTTACGGTTTTTCGATCAGCACGAGAATCTGACGCGAGTTTCACAGTTTTTACCCATCCCACAAATTAAGTGCTCAACGCCGCTAAAGAAGTTTTCACTTTAAAAATATAAAAAATAAAAAAAAATATAGTTTCAGCATGGAAGAAGAATGAATAGAATCTGGAGACAACGTGGATAATATTTCTGATGCATGTAGTTACTATGATTAAGTAAATGAAATCTTTTGAAAAATGGCAAATAAAGACCTAATAATAGGAAAAATGTAAAATTTAATGTAAAGTTCTATGTCAACTATTAGTTCATATTGGTGTCTACTATTAGTGATGTTCGTTTTTTGTGATGTCATCTATTAGTACTTATGACTAAGTTTACAAAAAGACCAATAATATATTTTTTAATTGATTTGTCAGAGGATAATTATAATAGTTTTATTTTGTAAGAGTTACTGAAGACATGGAAGAAGTTATCAATCCTTTATATTCATAAATATATACACACCGGCAAAATTAGCGGAACATAATAAAACTTTATTTTTTTTGAAAATTAATCGCTGTTTTTCATATATTTATTTATTAATTTAATAATTGATGATTAAAAAATAAAACGTATATAAATTTAGGGCATAAAAACGTGTAAAATTAAAAAAATCTGCAAAAATCTAAAATTAAGAAAAATCTTTGAAATTTCAGTAGTAAGTTTTTAAGTTAAATTCTTCATTTTTACTTAAGAAATGCCATGTTAACAGCGTGTAATGCCTTCTATGGATCTGAAGAGAGTCTGGATACGCCATTACATGCTTGCATTTTGATTGTCAATCATTTCCTGTGGGATATTCTTCTACTCCTCCAGTAGCGCCAACTCGAGCTCCTGAACACATTTTGGAGCTGGAGTATTAATTCGTACCGTTCATCCATTGATGTGCCACACGTTCTCAATCGGATCCACATCCGTAGACCGTGCTGACCTCTCCACCTGGGCTACGCTAGCATCATTTAGGTCATAATGCCCGATTTTTTTACTCTATGGACGCGCAAAAAATTGAAGTTACTACCTAAAACTATGTAAAAGGCACAACATGCAGTTCTAGGATGTCTGTGCTATTGCCCTGTACTGTCAAAGTACCATCATTAACAATCATCAGCTCTGTGCGGGCTCCAAATCATATGCAACCCCAAACCATTACGAAGCCTGCATGATATACCACTGTTTCCGTTAAGTTTGATGGTCTATAGCGTTCCTTACGATTTATCCACATTCTTTATCGCCTGTCAATAAAATTTACACAGAATTTGCTCCCATCACTGTACAGCACACGATTTCACTCACTTGTCAAATTTTGATGTTCACGCGCAAATCTTAGCCTGGCTCTTTGGTGCCCTGTCTCAAGTTTTGGTGCCCTTGCTGGCACCTTTGAGTTTAATTTAATTTCTTTGAGTCTTCTTCTTACTGTACAATCACTTACAGGTACATCTCGGACCTGTTCCTATAGGTTTCATCTCTGCAAAGCAGTTTAAGGTCGATTTCTTAAGGCTTGTACCCTTACAAAACGGTTATCCTGAACCTTTGCCACCCGATATATGCCTTGTTCTCGTCTCCGAACGTAAGATCCAGTCTCTCTGTAGCGTTGAAATTTACGATGGACCACGAAAGCCGACACACCTAAGGCCTGACTGACCGAACGGTAGGTGTGACCGTTCTCTATCGTGGTTACAGCTCTAGCTGTCGTAGATGCTGGAAAATCCACTAATTTTGTATCTAAGCAATGTGTTCTTCCAAAAACCAAACAATCAAATGAGCTGGCATGCCTTGCACCCCGCTAAAAACGCCATTCTTATCAGAAACACTTACAACGTCAATCATCGAAAAACACTTAGTAGGGCATAATTGCAATAAAAATCTGTCAACTTGCCAGTTTTGTTCAACATTTTATTTCTTAAATGAGCTTAGAAACTATAAAAAAGGATTTCACACAGCCCGACCCACTTGAATTCAAGTTGTGGCCTTTTTACTTATGTTCCGCTAATTTTGCCGGTGTGTGTATATTTTATAACATTCAAATGTTTCATGTTTCCTTATAGTGTCTGCCATTAGGTCTCTTCCCTTAAATTATGAAATACATTTGTGTGGAAAAACAGTGTTAGCGTATGCTCTTAATAGAAACAATAACCGTGGTATAAAAGTTCTAAAATAGCTTGTCGGCTAGGCCGGCTACGTAAAACAAAACCGAAATAACGCGCGCCTTCACAAATACCACGTAAACAATCACCTGATGGCCGCTCCGTGAGATATACATTACACAGTGTGTAACGCTCTAGAGCAGGGATGGAGAATCTTTTCATATTAATGTGCCCTTTTTCTAAAGAAATCTTCAGTTAAGTTATAAATATGTGCCATTTCATATTTTTTGTCATCCTATGCGTATTAATTTGCCTGATTAGATGCCCACTATGTAGAGAAAGAACTATTCAAGCCTCTATTATTGTTTCAAATAATTTTGTTACTAGTTTTGGGACCAGTGGCGTCCTCTATGCCACCAGTGGTAGTGCCATTGGTTCGCCATCCCTGCTCTAGTCTAGACTCTAGACTACCGTTAATTGTGGTTTGTGGGTTTACATTATTCCAATCCAGTAATCCACTCCAGCGGTGGTTTGCTACTGGAATAATGTAAATTGGTACTGGAGTGCACTGATTTGTATCCAGTGCCCGTTTACATCGTTTGCAATTCAGCAATGGGCATTGTCCAAAAAAAATCACATGTACTTTTTATATTTTTTTTCGTTAAAATAGGGTATTTTAAGAATATAAATTCAATAATTTTGAAATTCATTGGCTAGTTTTTTCTCAATAAATTTTTAAAGTTTCGCTCTGACGTCATCATCGGCGGCCAATTGACCTCTGCAATATGTTTTAATTCCTTTCAATCTTATTTATAATGGCTGGTTCGTCAAATACAAGTTTTCATTATGTGAAAACTGATACGAGAAGCTTACCAAAAGTTCGAAACGTAATGTTGGTCGAATTTATTGCTAATTTAAGGCCATTGAAGGTCAAACTAAGGTTAAACATATTTGTTCAAAAATCTAAGTAACTAATGGGTATTTTTTTCGTTTATATACAGAAAAACGATCACTGACCTTATTCCTCGAAATGTTTTTGTAATGAGCAAAATTAAAAAAAAATGGACAATCCCCATTGCATTCTTTGGTATGTAACATAATAAAAAAAAAAAATGTTTATTTAAATTAAAACAGTTTTACAAGAGTTTTACATAATATGGAAAATATAATCCCACCAAAAACATAAAATATGTAAAAATGGAAAGCCCATTATAATAATGTGAGATCTTAAACTAGATTAGATCTAACTTGGCCAGTTTTCATTACATCAGTCATTTCATAAAGTTATTGAACATTTTAATTCTGATGAAAACTAGCCAAGTAGAATCTAATCTAGTTTGAGATCTCAAATTATTTAAATAACATAAATTTTTATAGATATTCAATAAAGCAAAGAAATACCCTATTATTTGTTCATAATGTTATTTGGTTCCTGTACATACATATTTCGATTTTCCATGGAACTTGGCACTCATTTAGATCTCCATCCTTTTTACGGCGAAGTCCATAGACAAGAATAATGTTTGTATGGAACTTGGCTTTCCATTTTTACATATTATTTTATGTTTTTGGTGGGATATCATTACTTTTTGTAAAGAAAACTTTCCGAGCAAGGGTAGACAGTAGACATCTTAATCTTTCCAGTTCAAACATACATAATATTCGTCTATATTCAATCGCAACCTTAAGGTGTTTTTCACCACATCCCGACGAGTATCGAATATGCTATCCCCAACTTATCTGGAAAATACTTCATCCATCAGATAAATTGTGAATATCCTATCTGAAACTTAACTGACAGATCCTTCATCTGTCAGATAAGTTGTGGATAGCCTATCTGAAACTAATCAGGAAGTGAGGAAATAGCCCCTAAGCCTTGTTGAGTATCAGACGAATAAAACAAAGAAAATTCAAGCGAATGGAAAAAGCAGCTACCATCAGTAGCCCTAGCACGGCGACCAGTAGAAATGCGAAAGTATAGACAAACTGTGGAGATAAACTTAAGGTGCCGTTCCGATCTTTTTTCGTTCCGAAAAATTCAATTGAAATTCCACTTTATGACAAACTAACACAAACTGTGGAGATAAACTTAAGGTGCCGTTCCGATCTTTTCTCGTTCCGCAAAATTTACTTAATTAAAATGCCACTTTATGACAGAGTCTTTAAAATTCAAATAATATCCTACTTTATGTCATATACTATAGTCTGTCATAAAGTGGTATTTTAATTGAATTTTTGTCGGTCGCGATTATCGCGGTAAAGATCGGAACGGCACCTTAAGTTTATCTCCACAGTTTGTCTATACTGTCGCATTTCTACTGGTCGCCGTGCTAGGTCTACAGGAGGCATTGGAATAATACGGTATAACACAAGTGTATTTCCAACCATTAACTATAGAGTACAGCTTATTATGCGGAAGTAAATTAGCTATTATTATAGCTGTCTAACAAACAGACAGACAGACGGACGGACGGACAGACGTATTAAAAGAATTCTATGTCTATTCCCGGGACTCAAACTATAATATTTCCATACCAAATTTAAGAACAATCGGTACAAGCAATTTAGGCGTGAAGAGGTAACAGACCGACAGACATACTTCATAAAGTCACCTTCTATTAATTTCCTAAAGTTTTTTCACTTCACAAATAAATATTTACGGGGAGCTCCCATACAATAAATGTGATTTTTTGGCCTTTTTTGCTCAAAATCAATAATGGCAGCCGGTAGATACTTGAAAATTTCACAAAATCTTTAATAATATTTTTATTTTCATAATATATAATAAAAGTAAAATAAAATAAATATTTAAGGGGGGGTCTCCATACAAAAAACACAATTTTTGCCTAGTTTCGCTCTGTCCGACTCGCACTTGACCGATTTTTTTTGTTTTCTGATTTTTCCCTACCCTTTCACACAATTACCGAGCTGGATTCCAAATTTCAGCCTTCTAGGTCATCTGAAAGTGGGTTAGAATTTTGATCTATAGGTCAGTCAGTCAGTGATAAAAATGTATTTTCGGACGTTAATATCTTAATAACCGTTTGAGCTATGCTTATGAAATTTAGAGCATGTACTTATCTCGCAAGTCTCATTATATGAGCCAAATTTGAAACGTTTATGTGAAATAGTTTCTGAATTTTGAGAGGGTCAAAAGTACCTGCAAATGGTTCGTGTAATATTACACACGGTGCTGCTCGCCATTCTGTTATGCTGGAACTTGGCTCAGTACATTACTCAGTATATAGCGTTGGGAGCTGTACTAGTATAGACTGTGACACAGCTCCCAGCGACTTCCACTCTGGAACCATCGTTTACAATATTAATGTAAATTACACAAGTTTGAGTTATTACAATGCAAAGTGTAACAAGGTATTAATAGTTATAGACACAATTTTGGTAGAAGAGTTCTACAAGTATTGGTATGACTAACCATCTAAGATCTAGGTATATAGATCCTCCCTAGCCCTACGATATATTAATCTTGGGGTCAGTACCAGGTACATACTACTAGGGAGGCAGTGGAGTTTGCAAATACCTGTGCTGTGCTATGAAATATGTATTATATGAGTGGACGTGCTTGTGTTAGAATGTCACAGAGTAAAAGATATTAAGATCTTCTCTGTTTCCCTATAATTAAGATTTCGCAGCCATCTCTGTAATTCGTTTTTACATTTTTACATAAAATGGTTTATTACTTGGCTACCTTGTACTAATAATATGTATTCTGTCACTGTGGCGTTACGTTTAGAGAAATGTTTGCAGTAAAAATTAAAGTAACAAGACGTTGAGGAAAAGACCGCGAGAAACATTACCTACCTATAGTTTTCTAGTTTCTACTACGTTTTACTTACCGACCACAGATTACTTACCGACATCAAAATTATGAATATTGTTTACAGAAATAGTTGTGGTTTAGGAAATTCTGAAAGAAGCGCTACTAAAGAATAAGAATTATTTAATACTTTTTGTTTTGTTCATTGTTTTCACTTGGAAGTCTGTTTTAATTGTTGATTAAAAATAATATTGTGTAAACTACATAAAACTACTGTTTATGTTAGTACTTTACAACATTTTTAAAATTGTATTAAGTTTAAGTCCAAATTCTGTTAAAAGATGGCGCTGTACGTTTGAACAGTACATATTTACTTCTGCGATTCTGCGCAAGGCCAATCAGCGTTGGTCGCCCGCGGACATGTGCCTTACGCCCTGGAGTTAAGGGGGCGACTAACCCAAAATTGTCGATTTTATAAGTAATTCATTTTTATACTTGAAAATAAGCCCCGAATTGTTTCATTTTCTAAAATTAGATACTACATTATATTTCCGAGATGCATCTAATTTTCACGATTTTTTCATATATTGCCATATTATATACAATACATATAATTTTTCATATATTGTCGCATTAGTATAAGTTAATATTTTAACACATTATATAAAATTCTATCACTGAGAATCCGACCTAGCCGATTTTTAAAATGTTGTATTACTGAGTTATTAAGAAAAAAATAACTTGGCGATGATTTCGCGTCGTCCTTTTTCACCTGGCATGTTATGTTATTTATAATAATGTCACATGGTCGTATATGGATACAATACATATAATTATTATGTATTGTATCCATATACAACCATGTGACATCAGTGATCCTGACGTGGTAGTGATGATGATGATGACTGTAATTTGCATGGTAGCATAATATGCTTTCAGTTCTTAAAACAGCGCCCCAACCCCCAAACTTGTATCTACATAATATAAGGAATCTGGAGTTCTCCTTGTACCTATCTTCAGAACCGTAGAATATCTTAGTGCAAATTCTTCCTTTTTGGTAGCATATGCTTAGGATATTTCTCATGAAACCAAAGTCACCATAATATATTTCCATATAAATTTTGAGGAGTTCCCTCGATTACTTATGGATTCCATCATCAGGTCACCACTTTTGTGAACATGGGACCAAATTGAAGTGAAAGCTAATGCAACAAAACAATATTTTTTAAAATCGGTTCACAAATTGTTGAACATACAAAAAAAATATAGGTATTCACTGCCGAACATAATTATATATATATATTTTTTATTATTAAATAAGGGGGCAAACGAGCAAACGGGTCACCTGATGGTAAGCAACTACCCTCGCCCATGGACACTCGCAACATCAGAAGAGCTGCAGGTGCGTTGCCGGCCTTTTAAGAGGGAATACGCTCTTTTCTTGAAGATTTGCAGGTCGTATAGGTCCGGAAATACTGCTGGTGACAGTTCGTTCCAGAGTTTTACAGTGCGCGGTAGAAAGTTACGCGAAAAACGCACTGTGGAAGACTGCCACTCATCGAGGTAATGAGGATGGTATGTTTTTCGCGTGGGACGATGGCGAAAAGTTGCAGGTGGTATGATTCCGAACAATTCCTCAGAGCACTCCCCGTGATACAACCTATAGCGGATGCAGAGCGAAGCTACATCTCGGCGTAATTCCAAGGGGTCCAAGCTGTTTGAAACACTATGGCAATCAACAATTCGAGCGGCCCTTCGTTGTATACGATCCAGAGGGAGCAGTTGGTATTTTGGAGCCCCTGCCCAGAGATGAGAACAATATTCCATATGAGGCCGAACCTGCGCCTTGTAGAGTTGTAGGCGTTGGTCCGGACTGAAGTACTGTCTCGCTCTGTTAAGAACACCAAGCTTCTTCGAGGCTAATAATTTGGCCTTACCCTCTAGATGATATCGGAACTGGACTTCGCTCGATATGTTGACGCCAAGTATCTCAATGCTAGGGGAGATGGTTAAAGATATGCCCTCGAAACGAGGATATACGACCAATTTAAACCAAAATATAACCTCATCCTTTTTGGAAGTCGGTTAAAAATATAAATTAAGGCGTGTGTTTTTCCTTATAATTTTCTGACTTATCCAATTAAGTTACACTCTTATAATTACAGACTCATTAATTGGATATTGCTATAGAGTATAAGATGAAGAATTAATTGCTTATAATTTAGTAAGTATTTTGTTTCATTTCAAAACAATATTATTTGTAACAAGCAACATGTTGTTGCATATCTATTTCACCTATGTCTCTCTAATTAGAGAGCGCCAACTTCGTGGGTGACGATCCAATAAATAGCTTTAACGACGATTATTAATAACATAATAATTAATTTATAATATAATATAATTATAATATTATATTAAAGGAAAATAAACGACAAAATGTTACCTACCGCTAGTTTTTGATAATATGTATTTTTGTCTGGTTAATGATTAACTAATATTTATAACGTGTTTAACACTACTAACAACATCATCTCAGTCACGTTCAATGGAATTTGAACGCAGGTGGATGCAAGTTTCGAACAAAAAAAAATTGGGTTCCAAATTTAAACGTAGCTACTAAATTAAATCGCATAATCTGTACAATTTTTAAGCACGGTCGACTGTGATTGGTTGATAAAAAAGACCATAGAGAATATAAACTACATAAGAAAATAAAGGAAGAAGAAGGAGTTTTGCCGGGTATACGAAAGAGTGACGTTTTGTTTTTGTATTATTTTCCTAAAATTGTGTTATTTCGGTTTTTAATGTGTAATGTTGGTAGAATATTAACCATTAAATATTCGTTGTCGTGCACAAGTGTGGGCAAGTGATACAACTTCAAGAAACGTGCCATTTTGTGTTCCCTCCAAAACTCCATCGAAAGTTTTAGTAAAGGGTCTACCACTTTACTAAAACAACTGACTTGACTCGTTGACTTTACCGACTACTTTTTAGACTTTGACTAGACTTTCGACTTGACGATAATCTGGAAAAACAACTTGAAAATTTTGTAAATTTTTTACGAAAATTTTTTTTCTCCCGCCAAAACTTTACTTGACACTGGCCATGGTTTACAAGCCGAGAGCCATAACAAGAAAAAAAAAAAAAAAAAAAAAAGGAAGAAGAAGTTTAAAACTCAAAGTTCGAATTTCATTTTGTGAAAATTATTTATTACAAAAATACAAAAATTGTAAATTAAGTGGACTAATTAATGAAAAACGAAAGGTAAGTCATTGTAAAATGTAAATGTAACCGTAAATTGATAAATTGAAGCAAAACATAACGATATCATACCATGTTCTAATACAAAGTATGTCGTAGTACTATTTGCATATTTGTACAATAATTTACAACTTTAACTATAATATTAATATGAAAAAGATAGATTATTATTTCATAGAAAATATTATAATGTACTTATATCAGTATTCAGTATGCAGTTAATTTGGAAAATGATGAAATATGTATCATGTGTATATTGTTTTATTGTAACAATACATAAGGTTATTAACTATACTAAATAATTTATGTAAACTGTATGGAAATGTAGTAAATGAAAAATTTTTCATTAATTTCAGATTTTTAGGTCCACAGCACAGCTACTTTACAACATTTCAGTCTGTAAGCAATAGCTGTTACCTCGATCGCGGATTCAAAAGAGGATGTAAACTGTATGCGGATTCTAGGAAGTCTTTTGTTCTCGCGATCGCATGCGACCGCTTGGGAACGAAAGCAGCAAAGAGATTCAAAGCAAGGAGATTTTAGGAGAAGGAAGGTATGGGATTATGAGTGGTAACTGGTACGGTCACCAAGGAAAAATCCTCTGATCAAGTGAGGTGGTATGCAGCTGGCCTGAGCCCGCGCGATAGATTTCAGCTGTCGTATACAGGGTATAAGAAAACAAAGTGTGTATGTATAAAGGTGGATCGGAATCGGAGCGAAGGTACGCAGTGGACGGATTTGTTGCTTTGTATGTATGGTACTGACTACTATGAACTGCACTAGAAGTACTGGAACGTCATTCTGCACCTGACAAGTATATGACGACACGACGTGCCGTCCGCACCGTACGTCCCGATTCCGACCTGGTGGACGCGCAGCTTTAATCCCCTCCCTATATAGAGTTTACTGTATAAGTGTATAAGCCAATCAAGTAGTTAGTAGAGTAGCATATACAGCTATTCTATTATATTTATAAATAAAATACAGAAAACTGTACTGTAATATTATAATATTTAATAATAGAAATCAGCAAAAGCTTGTGGATTAAATCTGTTTTATTGTTTAATTTACCTTATTAGCCTATTTATTAAGTTATGTACAATATTTTTATTGAAATAAAACATTTATTTGAGCTCATTTCTTTTTTATTTTAATTTTTTAAAATTTTCGGTATGTTTAGAGTGAAAGGTTTTGCACTTAAAAATTTTAACTTCAGTTTCAAATTAAAAAAATAACGGATGTTAATTTTTTTTCTTCTAAGTCCGATCTCTTGTTACGTAGTATACAGTTTACATCCTCTTTGATTTGAACGAAAAGTTCATTTGTACTTCTACGAATAGGTACTTATTTTTTTTAGTTAATCGACTTTTACTCAATAACTTATGAAATCTCCTTAGCCATGATATTTTCCTTTTAAATTCATCATATTTTCTACTCCCGTAATTTTTTCACATTTCCAGAAGCAACCGTCACTGGACTCTTAAGAAGGAGACTAACCCAAAATTGTCGATTTTATAAATCATTTTTGCACTTGATAATAAGTCCCGAATCGTTTAATTTCCTAAACATAGATACTACATTATATTACCAAGAATTCAATCTGAGCAAAAACACGATATCGTAAAAAAAAAAATGTTATTGTAAAAGATGTAGTTTTTTTTTCGAATTTCGTAACATGTTAAAAAAGTGGTGTGCAATTCATGAAAAATCGAGGGGAGCTAAAAGGAGAAAACTAGCTGAGCCGAAAAATATTGTTTAATATAAAAAATATCAATATAAAAGTATATAAAAACCTATTGTTAGGCCTAACGAATGTACATAGCAATATAATCGGTTGAACCGTTTTGGACGAGTTCGCGTACAAACACTGTGACCCGAGAATTTTATATATAAATTTGACTATATGACCCGGCAAACGTGAGTTTGCCATATAAATTATTTCTAGCATCAATATATTATATCAAAAACCAAATAAAAAATTATTCTCAAGCCAAACGAATGTATGTATGCAAAATTTGAGAATTTTGTATATTTTAATCTGACAAATGTTAATATAATATTTTACGCAAATACAATAACTAACCAAATTCGGACGTGGACGAAGACGTGCCTAGTAGATTATATTAAATAAAGTTATAATGTTTTTGTAACAACTACAGCTTAGGAATTCTAACCAGAATCGATCCAGTAGTGTCAGAGCCTATTCGATTTCGATAAATAAACATATAATAAAGTATTACTAGTGTATAAGGCAAAAAGTATTAATTTGATTCTCAAAGTGCAGATGGAAAATATGACTCAAACTTCTCAAAATTTTATCTGACATATTTGGTTATACTGCGTTCGTACAAAAAGTGGTTACGAGAGTAATTACACAAATTTATAGCCGCGGTGACATTTTGCATGCGTTGGGCGAGTGCGGGGGGTATGAAGTGCGAGGGTGAAAACCGATTTTTTTCTGTCATAGGTTTCCCTTTTAACGATTTTTTCCATTTTTTCCACTTTACCACTTTAAAACCTCATATTTTACAATTGGATCCCTAAATCGGGAAACGATCTTTAAAACCTCGTAATATTAAAAAAAAAACCTATCCAACACGGTGGGGTAGACGTGAAAATATAATCATCCCCGCTTGATGTATAGGGAGGCAGTAGACACCATACAAATTTTTGTTTAAAGATTTTTTATGTACGATTTTCTCGGCATCATTAATATTATACAGTGCATTCGTTAGTATTACATTTTTAAATAATACATATTACATAAATATTATGATTTTCTGATTGTTTTAAAAATAATATGTAAATAGTTTAGAAACTATGTTAATAATGAAACTAGTATTCAAAAGTAATTTTGTATCTGGGGCACGGCAGTGCCCCAGCCAAGCTTTTTAGCAAAGGCACGGCCGTACCATACTTTTCTCGAAGCGGTTCGCGGCTATTTCACACCCTCCTTAACTTCGATGTTAACAAAGCTAGAGATTTAGAATTTCAATGA
Source organism: Polyommatus icarus (assembly GCA_937595015.1). Lineage (NCBI taxonomy): Eukaryota > Metazoa > Arthropoda > Insecta > Lepidoptera > Lycaenidae > Polyommatus > Polyommatus icarus. The sequence goes on from OW569326.1 coordinate 11,018,348, forward strand.
CTAGGAGAAAGTATTAAAACTAGCTTAACCTCTTAATTACATTATATTCTGATTAATAGTTTACTAGTTACGGATGGTCAAAGTTACTACATTTTGTCACTGACTGACAGAGACAGATCATCAAAATTCTAAGGTACTTCTAGCAGACTTAGAACCTTGAAATTTGGTACCCGAATAGGTCTTTATTCACAATGAAAGGAAAAATTATGAAACTGGCCAAGTTCGAGTCAGACTGGCGTAGATAGGGTTCTCTGCCGTAAAATTGTATGGGAGCCCCCTTAAATAAAAGGTTTATTTAATTTTTATTATTTGTATATTAAAGATGAAATTAAATTGAGTATTTTCTGAAATTTCCAAAAACCTTACTGTTACCATTATGAAGATAGAGCAAAAAAAGCTAGCAAAGCAAAGTCGTGTTTGTTGTACGAGACCCGCCATTCCTAAATTATTTCATTTTAATAGTACTATTCTATTTTATAGCGACAACAAAAATACATAATTTGTGAAAAATTCAATTATCTAGCTATTGTGGTTCTCGAGATCAAGCCTGGTGACAGACAGACAGCGAAGTCTGAAGACTTTGTTAATATGGTAGAATAATTTTAACGTGACCTGAAAAGAAAAAAAACCTTAAAAAAAGAAATGAAATCCCACCAAAACATTAAATGTAAAAGGAGCCAAGCAAAATATTGCGTAGCTATGCAATACTTCTGTCGTGAAAAGTTTTCAGATCACATTCAAGCCAAGCCTTCAACTTATTTTGTATTTGAAATCAACATGCAGTGAATGTATCAATAGTTTTCCTTATTTTAAAATTATTTTAGTGGCTTGGCAATGGGCACTAGAGAAATAATCAGCGACTAATGGGAAGTTTTCTTTTTTAAATCTCCACCAGACGGCGCGACGGTAGACACTTCTAGATTTTCTATTGGTTCCCCACCCATCTAAAATTATCTGCAGGTTGTCATCACTGACAGTGTTTCAAAAAATATCAGTGTACTGTCAAGTGTGACGTTAATCAAAATATCTTAAATCTAAGCCATCATTGGCCTAAACGATTAGGCCAGTATACTGGTAACAGTTTAGGAACACGCAAATTGTCAAACTGAAAACTGACAACTGACAGAGAGTTTTGGCGGGCATGTCACTTTCAAAACTTCTTCTACTTTTTATTGTTGGTGTGGTTTTTATTATTTTTTCCCAAATTGTGTTATTTGTGTTTTTGATGTTCATTATTGGTAAAATATTAGCCACTAAATATCCGTTATCTTGCACAAGTGCAGGTAAGATGTTGTCAAAATCAAAATGTATATTTCCTGTGACATTTGGTGTGAATATCAGTAAACAGGGCTATTTCCTCCGTGAGTTTTAACTAAAACATCGTTTTAATAACTCTATTATCCTATTCATTGGAATATTATTGCGTCTTTTTCAAATTGAAATGTATCAAGTTTTATATTCTTTTGCCCAGTTTTGTAGCAAGTATTGATGGTATTCCCTGGTATAACCGATAGTTGTCTACCCGTACGCCATCTAGTTATTAAAATGGAAGCTGTTTGACAATCAAATTAAAAAGCTAAGAAAATCCCTCATTGGATTTACATGGGTATCTGCATCGACCAGATGCGTCGTTACGATAAACTAAAAAACACTTTACGCTTGCCGTCTGTGTAAGTATGAATTCCTCCAAATATGCAGTTTTATATTTGTTTCTTAATAATTATGTGCTCATTGCCGAGCCACTATAATAATTTTAAAATAAAGAAAACTATTGATACATTCACTGCATTTTGATTTCAAATACAAAATAAGTTGAAGGCTTGGCTTGAATGTGATCTGAAAACTTTTTACGACAGAAGTATTGCATAGCTATGCAATATTTTGCTTGGCTTCTTTTACATTTAATGTTTTGGTGGGATAAACTGTACCGGTGGGCGGGTCGAAGAGTGGGGACACGTTATAAAAGACTGTTTGTTGAGGACTGACGTGTTCCGACACTTTTGCTCGGGCCGTGATCGAAGAAGCATCTCTGTTTGACGTGTTAAAGATAAGTGTTACTTTCTACTGCCATAATGTTTGTGTAAAGTTATGATTAGTGCAGTCGCCAGAGGTTTTAACCTCCGAAAACTGTAATAGTGAATGGATTTTTGTTTTTGAGGTGTCATTTTATTTTTTACACTATAACTTGCAAAGTTTACCAAAAATTTTTTTGTGCTTTTAATTTTTTAGTTACTTACTTAATTAAAAATTAATATTTCACCATATAAAACCAGTCCAGAAAAAAAAAATATTCTTGTTCCTGTTATTAAATGACTCTTATCCGATTGTTTACGTTGAAAATTAACCAAATACACTATTTTTAAAAAAGAAAGTTTGCTTTGCTAAGCTAAATACAACTATAAGGTTTTTGCAAAGTTTTTAGAGATTAACGCTCGCTGTAACCAAGATAAAAGGGTTTGGGTGGATTTAAGGGATTTAATGAAAAGTGTGTTAAACTTACTTGTTGTGCGTATTTAATTTTTAGAGAAATGATAACTTTTAAGTACTTAAAAACGTTTAAATATCTCCAAAAATGTGTAAAATAGACCGATTTTTTTTTCTATATTTGTTGAGAATTTATTTAAGTGAGAGCTAAAACATTAAATGCACCGACAAAGTAAAGACTTTTTTTAGTCTTCTAAATATATTTAAACTTCCTACTTAAAGCCAGAAAAAAAATTGGGTGCTACAAATCTCACGTACATACTAACGACACAATAGACATAACTACCAGTAGTTCGACTGCAAAGAAACGGACAGGTTTCAATATCTGTCAAATTCGTCGGGTTTCACGTCGATCATGAACGGAACGTGCCTCGCGCTGGCTGATATAATTTATTTTTAAATATTTAAAATAAAGATTTCAAAATTGGATTCTGACAATTTTAATCGCATGTGCCAAAACACAAACAACAATACGACCAAAGAGGAACACGTCCAGCGAATATGTCATAGTTTTAAATTCGTAGGTAACAAGTCAACAACCCTAGCGACCATTTTCGTCATAATACGTCAAATTTAAAAATTTCAACATCAGTTATAAGTCGGCATACTCTATAATTCTGTCTACTCTGCTAAAGACGCATGCTGCGACCATAAAGGTAATATACCTAAGGTATATTAACTTTATGGCTGCGACCTATGTTTGGAAAATGCTTACCTGAATACAAAAAATATCAGTTCTTAACCTAATTTGTATTTTTTTTCCTTTAAGCATGTTTTAGCAAATACAATAAATGGAAAAAAAAATAAAAAATCAATTTTATTCTGTAAAAACCTAACCAAAAGAAATAAAATACAGATTTTCTTCGAAATATCCGTGAAAAGTTTGTGCTACATTTTCAGAAAATTTAATAAAGTAAGAGCTAAAAAGTTATACACATTAAGAAATAGAAGGCTTTGTTAAGCCTAAAAAATAATTTTAAACTTCCTATTTAAAACCAAAGAAAAATAGGAACGCCATTTACCTGGCGAGGCACACAACAATGAACAAGCACATTTGGAGGTATGCAGCTCATCTACATACAAAAATATTAATTTTAAATCTAAATTATATATTTTTTCAACTTATTTTCTTTCTTTGGAATATAAGCAACGATACAAATAAAAAAAAAATAATATATTTTATTATTTTGCTACATATTTAAAAGAAAGAAATATGCAAATTTTCTTCAAAATTTTACAGTTTATGAGTTTACTTGGAGTGGAAGAGAATAATTTAAAAATCAAAAGCACAACTTTTCAATAGGTAAACTTTATTATTTATGTTATCAGCTACACATTCCTTTTTATCTTTTCAATTTTCATCTACTATTGCAAAAATCGGAGGTTTGCACGATTTTTACGCTCTGGGAACTCCACTAAATGTGATATTATACATCCACTAATTTACTTAAACAGTTGAATCACTATAGATTTAACTGTTTAAGTAAATTAGTGGATGTATACCAAGCTATAAATGGTTAATAAGAAGTACTTACGGTGTTTCAATGTTATGAACCTTGCTTAATAAATGCTTAAATGGATCTATATAACTTTCTTTTATTTTCAAGCCCTTTGAATAGATATAAATTAATCAATAATACTATTACTACGTAAAACCTGCTTTAATACTTTGATTAAAATTTAAATTTAAAATCTAACACATTCATGCCAAGTAACAGCTTTGTAGGCCATAGGGCCTATAGAGTTGTTCAGAGACTATAGAGTCTCTGAACAAAACCACGGACATACAGACAAACAAAACCACGGACAGACAGACGGACAGATGGACAGACAGACGGACCGAAACTATAAGGGTTCCTTGTTGACTATGGAACCCTAAAAGTAGTCTATGAATTTACCCAGAGCTAAAATAAATTGGCATAGTTATTCTTCTGAGTCATTTATTAATAAAAATCCGTTCAATACTTAAGTTTTTTTTTTAATTTTTGAGAGTGCCTGAGTAACAAACATGTTAATTACTTAAAATTAGTATAACATCAAGTACATAATTATTATTGTGTGATTGGTCTGACTCTGATCATAAACCTTACTAATATTATAAATGCGAGAGTTTGTCTGTCTGTCTGTTACCTCTTCACGATTGAATGGCTGAACCGGTTTAGATGAAATTTTGCTTGGAGATATTTTGAGACCAGAAAGGACATTGGATAGTTCCGAAGCGATAAAGGAATTTCGGTGCAACGGAGTTGCAGGTTTCATCTAGCTAGTTTGAAATAAACATTTTGATGGCGAACCAAAACAATACTACATATTTTTTAAAATTTTATTCGTTTTTATTGACGCCGAAACACGGAATATCACTCGCCGATCCATCATCGATTCTCAAAACTCAAGCTGGTAAAGTTTAAAATCCACAGTGACGATTTTGTTAAATATTTGTGGTATGGATTTAGATACGCAAATAACCGATCGCAACACCAAAAAGTTTGATGAAAATATTTATTTAGCGAATATCACTATTATGTAATATTTATTTTAAATCGTAGCGACTTAAAATTTTAATTAAAACGGCTAATGTTTAAATACATAAACTTACTAACTACTTCATGGCCCTTCTAAACCACGTTGCTTGTTAAAAATTAATAACTAAGTATTATGACGTTTTGGGACTCGCCTTCTGCTTATGTGTAAATAGTAAATACTTATTGTCACCCTAAGTAAATAGGCAATGAAATGTTTTTTAAACTAAAAAAGGGTACACAGTGTACACTACATCGTTCATTGAAATTGATGCAATAAATACGTTATATTTAAATTATTATTACAGCAATTAAACTATATTACGATTTGATAATGTTATTTTATCGAAACATCCATCAATACGTTGAGACAAAACGTAATGAGGTTATAAAATATTGATGTAGAGCAAAAGACGTCGATCCTAAATCTGTCGGCCGTCAATGTTTACGGTGCGAGAGCAGGAGATTTATGTTTTACGCAGAGGTTTATACGATACTAGCGACCTGCCCCCGTTTCTTTTCGCTAAGACTTAAGAGGTGCCATTTTCTTCTTGCCAGCGAACCGATGGTAGGCCTCAAGCAGACTTCCTAAAAGCCTTAGCTTCCAACCCATTTGAAAATAGTCAGTCAATAGTCAGTCTTCCACCGTGCGTTTTTCGCGTTAAACTTTCCGCTGCGCAATGTAAACGGGTCATCAGTAGTATTTCCGGACCTATACGACCTACAAACCTACAAGAACTAAGAAGAGAGCGTATTCTCTCCGGCCGGCAACGCACCTGCAGCTCTTCTGATGTCCTTGGGCGACGGTAGTTGCTTTCCTTCGTTTGCTCGTATGCCCCCTTATTTTATTAATAAAATAATATTTTTCTTTTTTTAATTTAATTACGGGTTCAATGCATATATTTTACTATGTACTACTTAATATTATAAAATGAGAAAGTGTTTCTATCTGTTACCCCTTATGCTTAAAGCACTGACTCGATTTGAATAAATGTAGACGTATGATATTTTGAGTCCCTGGACCAAAGAACTATCTATTTTTTTTGCATAACGAAGAACTATTTAATCAAGGTTAACGCTAACTACAGTACGGCTAAAATAGTTCAACAGGTTAGTCCGATTTGCGTTGATACAGTACCTAGCGGTCGTCAGCAGTGGCGGCCTTACCCATTGCGAAGCCCCGGGCAGAAGGTCTTTGCGAGGCCCTTTGGCCTTAGATAGAAATCTACCGCCCGGGCCGCCGAGTGCCGACACCGGGACCTCACCGCCGAAAATTTAAATAAAATGCCACTTTTGCCTAACGCGGGGCGGACGATTGCCCTGTTCGCCACCCCCTAAGCTTAAGGCTGCCACTGGTCGTAAGTGTCCTAAATTGCGGGGCTGTTTCAGCACTAGTTCAATGTAAAGACGTCTATTGTCTAGCATCCGGGATATAGATGCTGTAGCTGGCCCCAGTATCACTGAATTGCAGCTCTGTGTCAGAACAGTATTACTATAAAACATGACCATATTATTATCTAGTAGGAGCACAGATATGAATACTCAACTGCAATTTAATGAAGAGTTCTATTAGTACTGTTATTGAGTTTATGTAAAACTCTTCATTAAATTAAAGTAATAAATAAATGTCTTTAAGTGTGACCGAGAACTTCGCGGATAATAATAATAATAATAATAATAATAATAATATCTATCTATGGACGCTTCACACCACGTCAGTCTGGCCCCGTGCTAAGTAGGTACCTAAAGGACTTGTGTTACAGGCACCAGACAACGGAAATATATTTAATATTTTTATAATATACATATATTTAAGATTTTTATTATGTCATACACATATTTTATACACATCCAGACCCGGGAACTTTGAAAACTTTTTGTTCCGTCGGCGGGATTCGAACCCGCGACCCCCGGCTTGAGCGTCCAACGCGCTCACCACTGAGCCACAGAGGTCGTCGATAATTGCGTTCAGCATTGATTTTATTATAGGCGCCAGCCATATCCGTATATTATCTACTTATAATGAGAACCACGGCTCAGTAAATACACGTAAAGAGTAGCTATGTTGTTTTATAGGAAACGAAAACACGCATGACGCACATGATTTCGTTTCGAACCTATAACGGAGCCCCTAGCCAAGACTTTTCCTTTATCGCTTCTTTATAGAATCGCCGATCGAAATGTATGGAATTGACATTAGACGAGTCGAACGTCAACTTTATACTATAGAACGTCATGTCAATTCTGTACATTTTGATCGGCGATTCTGTAAATAAGTGATAAAGAAATCGTCTTGGCTAAAGGGCCAGTTTATGTAACATTCTCGTATAAATGTAAACGGTAATTCTTCAATGTTACAGGTTTATTGACTGCGTCGTACCATATTAGCCGTGAGCGTATCCCGGCCTACGCGTTACCATATCGACTAGAGCCAGCCGCGCGTGCATGATTTCCCTCATCACTACATCATATTTCATAGATTTCCCATTTTCCTTAATAAATAACGTTGAGCATATTTCATCTCTGTGCATTACGTACACAAAGTAGAATTCTCACATAAAATATTACGCTACCCGAAAGACTTTTAGCAGCAGCCTTGCAATTTTTGTAACAGGAAGATAAAGGGAAACTATCTTCAAACTTTCCTAATAAGTGGTTTTTAATCTAGCGAGAATATTTCAACCCCACTTAATTTCGTATGCATTAGATGATAAAGCGTTTCTATTTTCGCTGCTACCACTTTAATTATTAGCCTCTAATACCTACTCGCCACAGATTACACTAAGCCCCATTGTTGAAATCGGAATTTAAATTAACAGGCTCAGTACTGGAAGCCGGATTCGTCGCTAATTTAGACATCACATTAAATATAGAAGAGTATCGATCCCCGCAACCCCCTGTTGCGCTACAACGTTGGTCTCGAGTCTCGACATACAATTTTGATCGTATTTTGATTGTTAGTGTCTGAACACACTAGGCCGAAGTTACGCGGCGTAAATTACTTCCGCAATGTCAAACGCATACAAATTACGGACGGAAGGCAACGGAATATACTCCAGGAAAATTAAACATTCGACCTCGGAATAACTCGCATAGAGCTGAAAATTGGTAGAGACGTTAAATACACCATTACAAATTAAATCTCAAAAGTCCCCGGCGATCCTCCTTGTGCAAAAATTTTTATTCAAGGTCAAATGTATAAAAATGCGGTTTTTCCTGTTTTTTTCCAAACTATACATTATATCACAAAAATAAGTATGACGAGAGTGTAGATCATAGAATTCTCTACAAAAAATATTCAGAAACTTTTTTCATACGACTTACCATTCCTTATAAATGGCGGGCTTAAAGTTTGGGAAAATCATATCTATGCTTAAATTATAAAGCTAAAGAATTTGTGGAATTACAGCTTTGAATTTAAGAATTCGTTTTTTGTTGGATAGTCTTATTTATCGAGTAAGACTTGAGCTATATAACATCACGTTGCCACCAATAGGAGCAAAGAAACTGAGGAAAATGGGGAAAAACGGGGAAAATTATTTTAAATTAAAATTAAAATTATCTCACAAACGGCTGAAGCAGAAGAAAAAAGAAATTTTTATGTCATTTGGCACAGATATAGAGTAGGCTACGTGGAGGGATATAGGCTATTTTGTTTTTCAGGAAAATTTACGGTTTCCGTGAAATGTATAATTAACAGGGTGGAGCGTAACTTCTAGTACTACTACAACTACAACATACGAGGGCTCTTCGCAGCCAAACATACTTCTGCGTGACTTACGACTGCGTGACCTCTGTTTCTATGCTCCTATTGGTGCCAAGCCTATTGGAGCTATATAGCTCAAGTCTCCCTCGATAAATAAAACTATCCGTCAAAAAACTAATTTTTAAACTCCAAGCAGTAGTTCCACAAATTCTTTAGCTTTATAATATAAGCATAGATATGATTTTCCCAAACTTTGAGCCCGCCATTTATAAGGAATGGTAAGTCGTATGAAAAAAATGTCTAAATATTTTTTGTAGAGAATTTTATGATCTACACTCTTGTCATACTTATTTTTGTGATAAAATGTACAGTTTGGAAAAAAAAACATGAAAAACCTCATTTTTATACATTTGACCTTACAAACCAGTACAACTTAACGTTCTTCCACGAGCGCACACGACGCCGATTGTTTGCTCAACTGACTCGGCAGAAATCCGAATCGTGTAAAAATTTCTATTCAAAAATCTATCGCTGTGAATGGATTCATGCGAGAACAATCGGCCGACTGTTGTCTAGTCTGCGCAGTGCGCACTCACTACCAACCCAACTGTTTAGTTAACGTAGTGTGCGCGCTAACAACCCCACCCGACCAAACTTATACTGGCCGATAGAAAGTCTTGCAGTCTGCGGGGGCTCTTAGCCGTACTAACGAAACTTAAACGAAACCAACGAGAATAACGGAAACGAATTAAAATTTACATAATCAGTTAGCTTTAAAAAAAAATTCTGTGTGAACCCCCAAAATCCTAGCGAGAATATTAATTAATTCAGTAATGCCAATTTTGTTAAGTATTAAATAAATAAGTGTATTATATAGGATGTATTACTCCTTGCTTTTAGTGGTGGCGCATCCCAGAGGTCTGTCAAACCCGCTCCCACGTGCATGTCAATCGATCAGCCCACTACTGTCACCTGATATCCCTGTAACCTACATTTCAGGCCCCCATGGGACACCCAAAGGTTTTGTGCGGCTAGTGCCGGCTCTTTGTTTCTCTTTGTTTAGTTTTCGGGTCACTCGATGGCGCCGAGTGCTCATTAATCATACTTACCTATTTAATAACATAACTCTTTATAATATAGCAGTATAAATAATGTATGTTTAGTAGATCATATTTATACTAACACGTCTGACCGGGCGCACAAACACCATAAGCCTTTAGATAATTTTGGAGAACAGAATAATGCACTAACACGTTGCACGAGCCTAAAACTTGTGTGTGTGGCACAAAATCTTTAAAATGAGTGAGGTTGTGCATTTATTTGTTTCATGATTCGTGATATTATATTATTATTATTAAAAAAAATATTAAAACCGACTTCCAAGGTAAAAACAATAATAACATTAATATGAACTAAAAAGTATTAAATAATGTTTACTATCTAATAGTGCCTTTTTCCGAATTCGGTTAAACCTCAACTATTTCTGTACTCAATCTTCATTATTTTGAAGTCGGTACCAGATAGCTTAATCTTCAGTCCTCTGACAGAATATTTGAAACTTTTGGAACTGGCACCGACTTCAAAATTATGAAGATTGAGTACAGAAATAGTTGAGGTTTAGCCGAATTCGGAAAAAGGCACTATTAGATAGTAAACATTATTTAATACTTTTTAGTTCATATTAATGTTATTATTGTTTTACCTTGGAAGTCGGTTTTAATTTTTTGTTAAAAATAATAATAATTTCACTCTTTTTAGTTACACTAGTAGGTAAACCTTCGCGTATATTTTACGTATCTTATTACAATTTGTTAAGAGTCACAATTCACACTCACAAAATAATATATTATCAGTGAAGTGAACATAATATTGTGCTAAGTAATTTAACAATTTTAATGCTTCAAGCCCCAAGCGGTCACCGGCGATTGCGATAACAATAGAAAGGCTATTGTGTCTCGTTTTTCCACGATCGAAGGATCCATCAGATAAAAAATTGTATAAACTTGCATAGGATGTAGCGTAGCTACTAGCTACTCATAATATATAATATTATCATAATTATTGACAGCTGTTCTTGTAATCAAGAATTCAATTTCAAATCGATACTTAGTGTGTCATCTATCGATTGATAAGTATGACTAATTAAAAAGACACTTGATGACTTTGTTTTGTTTAAATGCTCTTTTTAAAATAACTTTATTTTAATTCTATTTATCTATTTAAATTTTATAAAGTAGTTAGTAAAGTATTCGATCTGTATATAAACTATAAAGTAGTAAAGTATTCGATCTGTCGTCTGCCGCCACGGCGCGGCGATGCAATGCCGTCGCCTCTGCGGCGCCGACCGCCGTGTATTAAACAAACAGGTGTTGTTATACAGTACATAATTATTATTATTAGTATATCCATACATATGCCTGGTACTATTATCTATTCTGTGCCATGAGACATTGGTGACCTTAACACGACGTGGTAATGATGATGACGATGATGATGATGATGATGATGATGATTATGATAATGAATATGAATTGCATAGTAGCATATGCTTTCTGTTCTTAAAACAACGCCAATACTCCCAAACTGTATATATAAGGAGTCAGGAGTTCTCTCAGCGTCTTCGAAACCATGGTATACCTTGACCCAATATTTAACTTTTTGGTAGCATATTGTTAGTACAGTTCACATAAAACCAAAATCACCATATGTTTCCATATAAATTTCGAGGAGTTCCCTCGATTACTCCTGGATCCCATCATCAGGTCACCACTTTTGTGAACATGGTACAAAATTGGAGTGAGACCAAATACAACAAAACAAAAATTTCGAAAATCGGTTCACAAACGGCGGAGTAATCGTTGAACATAAAAAAAAATATATCCACAGCCGAACATATAACCTCCTCGTTTTTTGGAAGTCAGTTAAAAATTAAATTCTGTTTCAAAATACTTGAAAAATATACGTATGAACGCGATAAAAATAATAAAATAGTAATGTATTTAAATTGCTTTTCCAAAATTTTTTCGTCGTCCATCTTTATTACTATGTAAATTTTGTACTTTATGACGGACAGAAATTATGTGAGGGTCACTTTTCGTTACAGTACGTTATATTTTTATGAATTTTCCCCCGGGAGTCGGGAGGCCGGCCGCCGGGCTGAACATGCGTTATCACCATCATCACCTGTACATTTTTGTTTCAAATACCACTTATTCCGTCATAAAAAATTTAAGCACGTCGCTTTAAAATGTTTTTATATACATATAAGGGAGGAGACCTAATGGTAGACACTGAACTAATAGATGACACTTACGATAAAAATACCATAAAAATAAGAATTACTCTACTTATTTCTCAACACTGTAAATTTTATAAGCTTCTCAAGCTATCTGTTGATGTGACAAAATATATTAGGGACGCCTTCTGGAACAAAATTTTAAAATGAGAACAGTTTTCGCAAACAATGTGACCGCGTCGACACGCGCTCGGCAATTTCTTAGCAAATAGTTTAAGGAAGGCGAAATTTTGCACGTAAGTTTTGAATACATTTATTTGATTTTTTGTGAATTCTATTAATTTCATTGAATTAATGGTCATGTTGTGAACACTAATTAATGTTTATTTATGATTTTTTATCCATTTTTCCTAACAATATAAAGGGTGTCTACAATTAGTTCTTGAAAATGTAAAAAACCTAATAGATGACATGGATCGTATCGTTCGATCGATCGTATTAGTTTTGCAATACATATACTAAAGATATTTTATAGTTTATCCTACTGTTAATATCATCACTATTCTCTGAAAATATAATTCTATTAACAAACTAACAACTTAGAACTGCTGTACCGAAAAATGAACATGGTGTCTAATATTATACCTTGTACTGGTCTAAAAATCGATTGCTTTAGTTTTTTAGCAGTAAAAAGAAGAAAAAGGAGAGCTGAGAAAAGAAAGAAGAAAAAAGAAGAGGCAAGAGAAGCATGGAGACAAAAGACTGAAAATAAATTTGCTAGGAAAAGAATATGAAAAATAAAAGGAAAGATAGTCTCAGCGTGGAAGAAGAATGAATAGAATCTGGAGACAACGTGGATAATATTTCTGATGAATGTAGTTACTATGATGAAGTAAATGAAATCTTTTGAAAAATGGCAAATAAAGACCTAATAATAGGGAAAAAAAATGTAATGTAATGTTCTATGTCAACTATTAGTTCATATTGGTGTCTACTATTAGTGATGTTCGTTTTTTGTGATGTCATCTATTAGTACTTATGACTAAGTTTACAAAAAGACCAATAATATATTTTTTAATTGATTTGTCAGAGAATAATTATAATAGTTTTATTTTGTAAGAGTTACTGAAGACATGGAAGAAGTTATCAATCCTTTATTTTCATAAATATATATTTTATAACATTCAAATGTTGCATGTTTCCTTAAAGTGCCTGCCATTAGGTCTCTTCCCTTATATTGTTTTGTTCATATTGTATAAATATAAAATATACTTAATATACATAAAGGCTGCTGCATCGATGTGAAACTTACAAGATGTTTCCATAAATAGATATTATATATATTATTAAAAACAGTATCAAGTATATAATATACTTGAAAATTTTTCAATTATTATTTATTATATTCTAAAATGCAGAATTTCTTTGCGAAAATAACGAAACAATTAGAAAGCTCACACCATAAACAAAAGTTCAGCCGACGAAAATACGTTCATAAACATCATTCACAAAGTTCGCTTCGAATAATAAAATATTATGCAACTTTCGTAATGAAATTCGTTAATGTTTAGGAAGTAAACGTCTTCAACCCTTGTGTGTAAGTAGGTGTATTGGTACGAAAAATTTAAGGTAGCAGAGAGCGGGGCGCAGGGCGCCGCCCGCCCAAACGGAACTTACGGTCGTCAGTCGCTTTGAGTCTTCGGTGAGCTTCGGACGTGTGCGGAACGCTTCTCGAAGTAAGCATACGACTTCGTAATATTGTTTCCGTGTATACTTGTGATCTTGACTTACTGTTTCGGATTTTTGTGTGTATCTTCTGCTCGGGTGTGTATACCATGTGTGACGGTCGACATGCGGCCGGTGCTGTGGGCTGAACTGTAAACAATTTCGCTCAAGCTGAGCTGGTGAGTCTTAGATAGATGTTATAATGTCTTGTTTTCATTAATGTACCTATTACACTTGATTAGTTCTTAATGTAGTTATTAAGATATATATAGTAAGATTATCATAAAATCACATCACGTATATTTATAGAACCTAAAAATTGTAGCTTTTATGAGAACAAAAAAAAAACGCGAGAAATATTAATGGGTCATACGTTTTAGTCGACAATTTAAAATCGGTTTATTCTTAAATATTTATGTTTATTTTTAAAATAAGCGACAAAACTGTAAATTAATTAAGTATTTCGTGGTTTTTGACTTTCTATACTATTAAGTATACCGGCCATTATAAAATTTTAAAGTATGAATCACACTCATTAAATTTTTTATAATCTACAACTTTTTATTTTATTTATTTATTTATTTATTGAGAAAATTTACAGCTCTATTTAACATGACAACTTACTATTCTAATTATTGCAAGCCATTAATAAGTTTCCACTAATACAATATCTAAAGTACTTATGAAATATATGAATAACAATAGAAATGTAATTACTACCACAGAATATATTTACTACTAATAGTATTTATATACCTACTATTGATAGCTAGTTTCAGAAAACTTATGTTAATTGTTAAAGTAAAGTTAAAAATAGTGTTTAAGTTAATTTAAGGTAATAATTAATATAGTGTCAGTTGTCTGACACTATATTAATTACTACCTTAATTTATATACCTTGATTATTCAAAAATATTTATATTTTAAGAATAATGAGCTATAAACTATACACTATATTTTGGAGGTGTTCAATAGGCTACTTGACCTAATTTTTTTCTTCATGCTAATCGCTTCATAATCATTCATTTTTACAAAAAAAACTAATATTTTAATATTTTACACAGTAGAAACCCATAAAAATGTTTATTGAAAAATATGCCTCTTAAATGGCGCCGAAAACACTGTCTGCCATAGTGTGACGTCATACGCTTTGTATTTTAAACTCTCTTTATTGAAATTTTTTTAATGTGCTAAATGTACGAGTCTAAAAGTGCCCAAAAATTATAAAATAATTATATAAGAAATTAGAAATCATTTGTAATGTTGAAAATTTTTGGAGAAAAGTTTTGGCCATTTCATTTCCCGTCTACAATAAATGGAGATAATATATATAAAACTGATGTTTTATTTGAATTATTCAAGAAAATATATAATAGGCTTATTCTTATTATTTATGTACAAATAAACTTACATATAGCGAGCGCGATAAATAAAAGATATTAAATTAGTATGAGGATGACGTCACATCCAAATCGGAAGTACCGCAAAATCGTTTTCGTCAGTACAATTCCTATTTTCATAAAATCATATTTTCTAATCGACTTTATTTATCAATCATAAGCTTTTATTTGATAATAAGGGTGAAATACGGTTTCCTAGGCCAAGTTCTACTAGAAATATGCATTTGTTCAATGAAATTGAATATAGGTCAAGTAGCCTATTATTTATAACTTTTTGAATTTTTATAGACTTAATTCAATTATTTCTTATTTTAATGTGAGTAATAAAGTGTCTATATCTATTTTGCATAATGATGATTCCGGACAGAATGAGCCATGTCTGTCCAATCATCCAGTGTATGTCCAATTAACACCTTTTTAAACTTAGAGACTAGACTATATATTACGTAACCCAGAAAATAAAGAAGAATTAAAAACATAATATAGCAAATAAATGGTGTCAACATAAAAACCATAATGCTACAGCGGCGGTGCAAAGCTCCCTATACCGCAACTCGCAAGGCTTGCCACTTGAGACGAGGTGAAGAAGCGCAGTTGACATTTGCCGCCGAGAACTTCACTATTTTTTATTTTTACCCGTGAAAAGACTGTGAATGGGGAAAATGATCCAGTTTTTGAGTATTTGACAATATCGTTTATTTCTGTGATCGTATCCAACTTTCCTCTAGCCAAAAGTCAAGTCCGGTTTTTACCTTATTCCAATTATATAGTCTTATATTACCATTCATTTCATTTTAATCAATATCTGAGTAATAATGTAATCTATACCTTTTCATGTTCTACAGCAAAAGTTTATTTGTATCAAATATGCTTCGAAACTTCTGCTCCGAAACTCCGTGAAAGGATATAGGATAGGTACTTTTTTTGCTGAAAAATGTACGATAACTACAGTTTTTAAGCGGGTGGAACCGCACGCATTTCTAGTCCATAGTAATGCATCTAGAACGAAGAGTCTGGGTATAAACGTAAATCAAACACATCAATATTATTATCATCAAAAGCGTTGCTGTATAATAGCGGACCTTTTAAAATTCCCCTTCATCATGCGAGTGTTTCGTTTGTATTGAAGACGATGTGAATGTCGAAGGCTTTGAGCAACACGTTTTCGAATTTCAAAAGCAAGTTTTGCCGACATTGCTTTATGTTTTCCCCGAATTCCGTCTCAAAAGTTATTCTATGATAACGAAACCCTCGATAAACTTTTGATAAAATAATTTCGAGGTTAAACGACGAGCGGTTAATTTTATGCTAAAGCTTTGTTTAGATTTCACAGTAATGAACGGTCGACGAAAGTTAAAAAGCTTGTTATATTAGTTGGGTTTTGTAATATGGCTTTATATGACGTTGCCTCATAAATATTAAATTTATTCGTACATTCATATTTATTTGAACTACATTACTATGTAACTTTGAACGTATATTGTATGCAATCTATTCATTTCGCTTTATATGCCCAAATCCGGGATTTAAAATATTTGTGGTCGATGGTCGATCTGATTGAAACCTTTTCAACGATTTTCGTGCGAAAGCGTTACAAATAAACATGTGAACTAACCTTCTGTTCTATTATACTAGTTGGGATATGTATATCTGACTTCTGTGACACATATCACACAATATTGGTTCAGTAAATTGTGCGTAACTGTCTCCAAATAACAGTCGTTGTATTTCTAAGAGGGTGTACAAAGATAAATAAAGTGGCGTATAAAGGGTATGGATTATACCGTTATATACTTGTAATATAAAACGTCAAGCTATAACTGGGTAGTTGAAATATATATTTTAACTCCCGACGAAAATAGAAGGTGTCACAGGGTTGGCGTGTTTGTGTGTCTGTTTGTGGAATCGTAGCATCCAAACGGAAGGACTGCCAGTGCCAGAAAATAATGTATGAGAGACTTACATTATTTTCTGGCACTGGTATACACAATAGAGATCCGTAAGAATTTGTGAAGGGTTAGACCTTAGAAGATAATATTATTGTATACGCTGCGAATCGTCTGCCTATATAATATAATAATATGTTCAAACCCCTACATACATTTATTAGCAACTTGGATCTTGCAGATAATATGTTACACATGGACCACACTGGATAGCCATGCACATCAATCAAAATGACATTTGTCAATAATACTATCAGGCTACAAAATGATTGGACTTCTGTGTGTGGAGAGTACTGTTTAATGTACTTGTTACACAAGTTTCATAACAAGTCATTGTCAGAGTTTCAGACTGAATTTGGTAGTGACACACTTAAAAATGATATGTTTTTGAATAAAATGTTTAAATCTTGTTTTATGAACTGTGGTATGTAATACGAAATAAATAATATGTTTGAAAGTAAACCAAAGTATTATTTTAAACTTAGCTTTAATTATATTGTTAAAAAAAGACTCAGTTTGCGCGCCGGGGCCTCCTATGTTTACGAAGTTCATCGAATGATTGGATGACCTACATAATTAATTATTAGGTACTTTTAATTTGCAATAATTCATTAGTTAATTATCATTCATATTTATTTAAAATCTAAAAGACTCAGTTTGCGCACCGCGTCGTCGTATGTTTACGAAGTCCATCGAATGATCGGGTGACCTACATAATTAATTATTAGGTACTTTTAATTTGCAATAATAGGACACTGAGGCGAGCATAACAATGCAATAAGTAGCGATTGTAATTATGAAGGAACAATGGAGCGTGGAGATAGTAGATAATGAGGGGTAAACACAAAAGCTTACTTTGAAACTAGTGCAAATACGTAAAAACGGATCGCATATATCGATCGGGAATGGCCGAAAACCTATATTTTGACACCAAACTTCCTTTTTTTTAGGCGAATGGTCATCAAAAATCCCATTTATCCCTACATTGAGGCAGTGAGCCAGAACCGGTGAATCCCTAACTACACGGATCGCATATATCGAACGGACATGGTCGAAAACCCCTATTTTGACTCCATTTTTTTTTAGGCGACGTCGCCGCTCGAACCGACAAAAAGTGATCGAGAAATTTTGGGAGCCGCGAGCGTAGGGAGGGGTGGACCCAGAATCGTGATCCAGAACCCGCGAAAACACACTACTAACCGTACATTTTTCCGCAAAACATTCCGCAAAGAATAGTCCACGTGAATGAACATATCCTCTTCACGTGGTCTATTTTTTATGTGTGCCAAATAAAATAAAAATTGCTCCAGTAATTCTTAAGATAATACGCAATTTCAAATAATTTCCCCCGTTTTTTCCATATTTTCCTCTATTTCTTCGCTCCTATTTGTCATATCTTAATAAAATATAGCCTATAGCCTTTTTCGATAAACGGGCTTGAACTGAAACTGAAAGACTTTTTCAAATCAGGCCAGTAGTTCCTGAGATTAGCGCGTTCAAACAAAGAAACAAACAAAACTTTCCGGTTTATAATATTATAGTATAGATTGGGGGTTTGTCAAGTTATTAACAATTTATCTATATTGTATCGTAGTTCCGAGTACAGAAATTAAATCTAGTTTTCCAGCGTAAAGGTGTTGATTATTATTATTCTATTTATAAATATAAAGCGATGTAGGCCTCGCCTCTACAACTTTGCTGAAAGGAAATGGAAAATCTAGCGGCTCGTATATAAACTCATTACATACGGGAGATAAAGTTGATCACTTCAGGGTATTTCAAATGACATTTATAGAAAATAACGGATGTAAGTAAGGGTAAATAAAAGTGAAGTAAGGTAGTGAAGGTATAGTATGAATAATATCATATATCAACTAGCTGTCCCGGCAAACGTTGCTTTGCCATAATATAAAGTATTTCGCCCATATTATTTTATTGAAGTGACTAAATAAGTACTTATGTCGCCATGGCAACGTCGATCGCTATCTCGTCGCACAAACAATGGCACCGTCAGTCTCAGGTTGTAATAATTTACTATTATTTATTCAAAAAATGCACTTATCAATATATATAAAGTATCGAGTAGCAGACCTACTGAATATGCATATAAAATTTGGTAAAAATCAGTAAAGCCGTTTCGGAGGAGTTCGCGGACTAACATTTTGACACGAGAATTTTATATATAAGATTATCTGGTAATGGTGTGAAGCGTCCATTATTATTATTATTATCTATGCGTTAAAAAGTAATTAACCCAAGGCTTTGACCCAGCTTCACTTTCTTACGTCGAAATTCATACAATTTTTTTAAAATAGTAGTAGGCTTTCTTACCTCTCCTATCAAACTCCTCATTGAAATGAACAAATAAGTAGTCAATGAAATGCCGTAGCCTATTATTTCTGTGCCACGTTTTGTAGTTGTAAAGACTACTCGACTTAAATAAACTAACGAACTTTTTTTCTTTCCAATATCAGTATAGATTCTATGCGGTAAAAGTAAAATCGAAGATAAAATATTTATAATAGACTAGAGATCGGCCAATGGTCGAAATTCGACCTTAAGTCTTGGCCATGTTTAAGATTCGATAAAAAAACTATAATCTTTCAATTTCACAACAAACTTCAACCAGAAATAAAAGAAATTTGAGGCTTGTAATTCAAAATTCCTAGTGTGCGTGTGTGTTGTAGTGTGTGTAATATTTTATTTGTTAAAAGAATGTATGATATTTAAGCATTGGATAAAAGCATAATTTCCAAATAAAATTATCTCGATGCACTCCTTCACCATATAAACTATAGTTCTGTGCAAAATTTCATTCACCTACGTTTCCGCATTTTCCGTCAAAAAGGATCCAAAGTAATAATAATAATAATTAATAATAATAATAATTTATTGAAAACAACCATACATAAATCTGTTAGAAAATATTTTTACAGGTACATTATATTATTTTAAGATTACAGACATGATGATGATTGTAGGCGATAGACAGAATACAACTACGGCGGCTAGCGGCTTTGGGCCTACGTCGTAGGACTCGTAGACTCTACGACAGTTACAATGCAACGTAAGAACTCGCGTGAGTCGCGGCCTTTATGATTCATTAAGTTGCTGTTGGAGTGATAAAACATTTTTTAATCATTTCCAAATATTAATCCTTCGATCGCAGATTCTTGGAAATCTATTGTTATTGCGGTCGCCGGTGTCCTTATGGGGTTTGATAGGTTAAGGTCCCAAAAATAGATACTACACTGGACGGTCAGTGGAAAAAGTAAACATGTTTTTCAAATATGCTCGATATTTACAATTATTGTTCGTTGTTTGTTGATTTTGGAAGTAAATACATTGATCTTTGGCTATGCCGAGTTATTGGTAACTGGGTTAGGTTACAATAATAATAGCTCCCGGCATATATACCGTTTGTGGAGTCTCCAGACATGATATGTCTGGAAACTCCACAATCTAAAACTCAAAACATAATTTTGACGGTACGGGTGGCACGGTCCGTATATGCAAAGACTTCTATTTAGGCTGAAATAGAAGTTTTTGATTTTATGTTACCAACTTGCAAAGTATTTGTCATTTTAGAAAAGAAACGATTTTTCTTAGAATATAAAGATACAAAATAATAAAATAATTTTCGCAATAATATTAAATGAAAGAATTATAGAAATAAAACAATAAAAAACTTGATAATTTAGCATGAATGTTAATTTGAAGATGGTAATTGGCGAAAATATAACGTTGAGATGTTGCTTTATGTAAAAGCTTTATTAAATTATTCTCGGCTCGTCCTTCAATCAAAGACTATAGATCACTGACAATCCAACAACAGATGCAAAGCAGTCTCCACGACTGAGCGGTAGGTATTTAAATTTATTCTATTGTAACAAAGTAGGTTTTGCAAATCATTAGACTGCATGACTTTTTGACACACGCGAAAAATTACAAACGTTAGAGAAAAAAATGATAGCCAATTTTTCGGTAAAATATGCCATACATTAAAGGCTCGAACACTGGTGTTGGGACTTGGGTCACATTGTAGGTCACATTGTTGAAAAATATTATTCACGTGACAACGTCTTATAATTCGATATGGGCTGCGCGCACGAAAAAATATGACGCAATATGCGGCGTTACCTCGCTCTGAGAGGTTCCATTTAAGGCTATGACGTTGTCACGTTCAACTATCGTCAGTAAACCGATTTTACAGACAACCGAGTTTGAGTTAAGTTCGAGTCGAGTTCGAGTCGAGTTCGAGTCGAATTCGAGTCGAGTTCGAGTCGAGTTCGAGTCGAGTTCGACACAAAACACTATACTCTCCAACCATCTTTTTTCTTCTCAAAATAATTGAAAACATGATATTCGATGTATCATCGAGGAAATTGATTCCTATGCATTTCGAGACACCAACTTCATTTGGTCGATCATGTCAATTCAATGTTAATTGTGATTTGTCGGCTGGGTTTGACGTAATGCGACCAAACTACGTAGATCCCCCATGTGCATAGGAATCAACTTCTCTGATAGTACAACATTAGCATTGTTGAACTTCACGCAAACATCTCATTTTACTGCTGTTCTAACATATACGTGGGATGAGGCTCAATCCAATGCAAAAACGTTTTAAATTCTCACTAACTTAATTTTCTATCACAATCGAACAAAACAAATCATTCTTGCTTTTACCACTGACAACTCTACTCACATCTGACAAGTGTCACCTGCCAAGTCATCACTCATCCGGGTTGCTATACATAGACTAAACAGACTACAAATTAAAAAGTTAATACAAAATAATAATTATCCCACATATATTTTGTCAATTTATTATTAAAACTATCCTAAAGCACAGTATAGCAATTATATCCCTACAGTAGTGAAACGAATGTACTTGCGCAGAGCAACGGAGGGGTACCCGCGGGGAAGCGGGCGGCGCGGGCCCGCGTACACAAACTCGCGGAGTTTGTGTACCTGCCCGCGCAGGGGTGACGTTGGCGCGTTGTCTACGAGTTTTGTGTTGTAAAACCTTCGATCACTAATATACTTATTGATCGAAGTGTAAAACGATAATTACTTATGCTATAAACAATGGGATATAATATGTTTTCAGAGTCTGGATGTAAATCTGATTCAAAAAACAAAAAGGATTTAAATTTTCATAATTTATATCGCCTCACAGTTCACACTAATATTGTGTTGGCCTTGGCGGCATTTATTTGCATATCTATTTTATTGTTTACGTGTTGAAAGAAGTGTAACATGGAGAGAAACAATATAGAATAAATATTGAATAATTTATTGAATAATAAAACTCATTGTAGTTTTTGAGGCAAGATTTCTTGTATTTTGAAATTATTGTATTCAGTATTGAACAAAATAAATAAAAAAAAAAAAAATTAAAAATCTGTCAAATACCCTGTTACATTCTAATTAGTACCTACCTAGCTACCTAGCTAGGTAGGTACTAATTTTTGATGTATGGCCCTGTGTACCTACACAGGGCCATACATCAAAAAATGTTACACTTAGTGTAACATTTTGACCTCTGGACCGCCCTCACCACGCACGTAATAAGAACGAGTTTTGAAGTGCTTCTGTTACACCTGACGTGTGGGCCTACCGTACCTACCCTTTATATTATATTCCTACGAATAATAAAATATTCGAATGCGTCTTAATTATTTTAATCCTTCGTTCGTGGATTCTTGGAAATCTATTGTTATTCTATTGTGTCTTGCTCACCGGTGAGCTTATGGGGCTTGATGGGTTAGTGAAATTTTTAAAGCTATACTAATATTATAAATGCGAAAGTATGTCTATCTGTATGTTACCTCTTCACGCCCAAACCGCTGGACCGATTTTGCTGAAATTCGGCATGGAGATACTTTGAGTCCCGGGAAAGGACATAGAACACTATTTGTCCTGGAAAAATGTACGGTTCTCGCACGATAAACGAGTTTTGGCACAACGAAGTTGCGGGTATCATCTAGTAGAGAATTGAAATCATCTAAAAATAAAGTTTCACGTAAATATCGATTAAACAGATTAAATGACAACATTACAAGCACAATATTTAATTTTTATTTTATTTCCCGTTTCGTGGCAACCCTGGCATATCTGCTCGGTACCTACACCGGTGGCGGCATCGTGCGACATCAAAGGCGTTTCGTTACTGTAGGGATATTGCTATACTGTGCCTAAAGTATGTCCTTTCCCGGGACACAAAGTATCTGCATGGCAAATTACATCAATATCGGTTCGGTGGTTTAAGCGTCAAGAGGTAATAGACAGACACACTTTCGCATTTTTAAATATTAAGTATGGATTTTATAGTCAATAATAATCTGAATCAAACAGTCAGTCAGTACAATTCAGTTAAAACAGCTGAAAACAAGATTGAAGACAAGATTGAGAGTAAATCCCCTTGGGGTTATTTCGTTACAAAATGTATTTTTCAATTAGACGTTTAGTGGTTTAATCTCATGAAGGGCGCCGAAGTTTAAGTGGTAATCGAGATTCAAGGGCGAGTATACAAAACATAAAGCTGGTGCTTTTATAACCTAATTCAGATAAAACGGTCACTCTCCGCTTTAGTGCACATAGATCACTCTTATAATATGTTGTGGTGATATAGTGTTTTTCGTCGAAATAGACAAATAGATGATTTTGAAAAGTCATGCTGCAGATTTCTTAACCGACTTTCAAAAAGGCTAGAGGCTCCATTTTGATAGAAAGAAGTGAACTAACACTTTCCACCTACACTCTACAATACAGCTATTAGCTATATATCTACTGCAGCTTTGAGTCAAAATAACAAAAC
Source organism: Polyommatus icarus (assembly GCA_937595015.1). NCBI lineage: Eukaryota > Metazoa > Arthropoda > Insecta > Lepidoptera > Lycaenidae > Polyommatus > Polyommatus icarus. The sequence goes on from OW569326.1 coordinate 11,042,186, forward strand.
GGGAATGTTGCGGAAAACTGAGAAACGCTTTGTTCTTTTGTTTATATACCTTTTGCGAGCGAGCTGCAACGCATTTTTATTGTAATAATAATAATACAATATAAAAAATAAGGTACATTTTTCTTTTCGAGTGCTCGGTTATTTGATTATGTTATTTTATTCAATTTTTATTGTGAAACAAGGGAGAAAAATAATATCTACGGCTGTACAATTTGCATCAAATACAAAGTTTATGTTCCATCGTCCCATCACTCCTTAGTCTCTAATAATCTAGTCTAATTACTAGATATTGTGCAGTCCACCGGTGAAGACGGCCAAGGCGAAGACGTCGCAACGGGCGCGACATTCCGCCTTAGCCAGGGAACTCGGGTTGACGGTATGGGGATGCCGCCATTCATTGCACCGAGTCCCCGAGAGAGTCGCGATGCGCGTTGTGTTCCTGCGCATCGCGACATAAAGAAGACGACCGGCCTATGCAAGCCCCCCATGTGGGGCCTCTGTTCGGCCTAGGGGGACACGAAACCCCAACAGCGTGGGCCTGCTTTGGGTGAGCAGGCAAGCGCGGACGGAAGCCACGGAAGACATGTAATAGACTCTCGTGTCTCCGTCCTGCGCGGTAGTAGGAACACGGTCGGGTTTTAGTGGGAGTGGCAAAAAAAAAAAAGATATTGTGCAGTACCTTCTCATTACTTTAAATATAATACATAGGTATCTTTTTTTATTGCTCAACGAGCAGAAATGTTACTTAGGATTATGCCTCATTCACTTCAAAACTAGAAGGGTTTTTGTAACCCTGTGAGTCTGTATTTTAACCCGCATCTCCCGAGTCCCTGAGGCCTCTGATATCTATTTCCGGCCGAGTTCTCTTTTTGTGGCGCAATTCTTTTCAACCGGTGAAAATCGTGGATTTATTTTGAAATTCATTAACTTTGGGCATTTTTTCCTATTCGTACTTTTAGAAAATACGATCTCATTCATTGTTTCCGAAAATGAGGGTTTTTAAATTTTTGATGTCGATGTCATTTTCCGCTTGGGGACACGATTCGCCGTGTGATCTAGTGACTTCACAGCTTTGGAAACTGTGTCTTCTGTTACCCATAAAACTATAGCAGATGTTTTACAATCATGGCCTGTTTCATTGCTTTCGCGAGGTGCTTAATCAACCCTCGGGTGACACTCATCATTAGCTTATGTTAAACACCTCACAAAAACCTTTGCTTATTAGACTCAATGAGAATATTTTTATGAACTATTTTGTGGCTTTCACAAGGGTGATTTATGTGTCCTTTACAATTTGGAGATCAGACATCGCTAGCCGCCAACAAGCCGCCATTATATTATAAGTGTCGGGATATTTATAAAGAGTGGGCCGAATGAGTAGAAAAGACAACAAAACAAATCCGGTAACAATAATATTCAGTGGAAAAATATGTTATAATAAATAGGCTGTATTTTTGTTCGTGCCATTCTATTGTGATATTTTTATTTTTACTGAACGTAAAGGTAACAGCTATAGTTGAGTGAACATTAAAGCTGCTTACGAGTATTAATTCCCACGCATAAAAATCCAATGTAACATGCAACAATTTTAATAACTTATGTTTTATAATGTGTAATCAAAAAATAAAATATCCCGTAATAAATTATATTTTAATATTACTAGCTGTCCCGGCAAACGTTGTTTTGCACAAGTATCCTTTGTCTCCCTTTTACCTCGTAGAGCGTTTTAAATTTTCACGATCCTTAGATGTCCCTTGTAGACCTAATGTTAGGACAAACCTTTCCAGCCATTATCTTATCTATATATATAAAAGAAAGTTGTGTTAGTTACGCCACTTATAACTCAAGAACGGATGAACCGATTTGGCTGAAAATTGGTTGAGACGTAGCTTAGAACCAGGAATAGGACATAGGATACATTTTGTCCCAGAAAATGTACGGTTACTGCACAACATACTTCTATAATTTGCGCCTAAACTATTCAGTCTATTTTAATGAAATTTGGTATGGAGATACTTTGAGTCTCGGGAAAGGACAAGGGATACTTTTGTCCCGGAAAATGTACGTAATGTAATGTACGGTATGATTTTCGCTTAAGCTATTTAATCGATTTTGATGAAATTTGGCATGGAGATACTAATTTTAATCTATTGTTTTCATAATTATATTATCAATTCGAATTAAGTAATCATCGTTAAGACAGAACGACGTCTGTCAGGTCAGCTAGTTATTAAATATACATAACATAGTTTGTATTTATTTTTGGCTGTTGCTAGTCGTCCGGTAAACGGATGAATAAAATAAATCTTAGTCGTCCGAGAACCGGATGACTACCAACTAAGATTTATTTTATTCATCCGGTAATCGGACGACTAGACACTTCGATATGAAAATCGATTCTTAAGGAATAAACTCCAAAAATATGCGCTAAAAAAGTAACGTTTTTCGCGCGTATTCTTCCTCTTTCTTGCAGTAGGGTACAAACACTACGAAAAAAAAAGTAACTCCCATACTTCAACCGTTTTGAATTTGGTTCCTTTTCGCATACTTAAATATGACAATAGCTACGAAATACTTCACACTCAAATTTACGAAAGAAAGCCGTTGACAATAATAATTAATTATTATTGTCACTTCCATAATATAATATTATACACAGAAATGTGTACCGAATACATGCATAAAGTATTCATGTATTCGGGTCGCATTTTGTAGACTCGCGGACACAATTTTTGACACAGTTACTCTTCCTTTAAGTTTTTATTATATATTTGTAGTCCAAACAAAAAAAAAACGGTTGTCTGTAAAGTCGGTTTACTGACGATAGTTGAACGTGACAACTACCTTTGTTGAGTTGAACTTCATAATATTTTATAAGTAAATTTAGTTCCGCGATTTGATAACAGATGTCGCTGTTAGGCCTCTAGATCGCGCTATCGCTTACTCGACATCATTTGGTATATTTAATTCAATGGAATTTGTAAAGTCTTTTCGCTGACAATCACTGGTTGTTTTATTAATTATTACGCCAGCGGAATTTGCGTCCCAGGGTAATCCTACAGAACGGATCGGACCGTATGACGTCACTCAAGTAGGACTTAGGATAGAGACGGATGTCGAAGGCCGCCGGACGCAAAGGCCGATTGTGCTTCCTTGTCGCTCGCGCTCTCGCTTGCACTTCAAGCCTTAAATGGAACGCCTAAGAGCGAGGTAACGCCGCATGAACTGTCATGTTTTTCGGGCGCGCACCCCATATCGCTAGGCTACTTGACCTATTTTTTTATTCATTCTAATCGCTTCTTTATCATTTATTTTCACCGAAAAAACGAAAAATTTAATATTTTAAACAGTAGAAACCCATAAAAATGTCGATTGAAAAATATGTCTTTTATATGGCGCCAGAAACACTGTCCGCCATTGTACCGCCATAGTGTGACGTCATGTTTTTTGTATTTTATACTTTCTTTATTAAAAAAAGTTTTATGTGCTGAGCGTACGAGTCTAACAGTGCCAAAAAATTAGAAAAGAATTTAGAAATTATTTGTAGTATTGAACACTTTTGTAGAAAAGTTTTGGCCATTTCATTTCCCAACTACAATAAATCGAGATAATATATAAAACTGATGTTTTATTTGAATTATTCAAGAAAATATATTTTATAAATCTTTCTAGGCTTATTCATATTATTTGTGTACAAATAAACTTACATATAACGAGCGCGATAAATAAAAGATATTAAATTACAAATGGGATGACGTCACATCCAAATCGGAAGTACCGCAAAAGCGTTTTCGTCAGTACAATTCCTATTTTCATAAAATCATATTTTCAAATCGACTTTATTTATCAATCATAAGCTTTTATTTGATGATAAGGGTGAAATACGGTTTCCTATGCCAAGTTCTACTAGAAATATGCATTTTTTCAATGAAATTAAATATATGTCAAGTAGCCTATTATAAGACGTTATCACGTCAATAAACATAAACAAAACAAAGTATATAAACACACCGGCAAAATTAGCGGAACATAACAAAATTTCGATTTTTTTAAATATTGTTCAATTTTTTTTATATAATTGTTTATTTATTTATTTATTGATTATTAAAAAATCAATTTTATATAAACTTAGGGCATAAAAACGTGAAATTTAGAAAAAAATCGGCAAAAATCGAAGATTAAGAAAATCTTTGAAATTTCAGTAGTAAGTTAAATTTTCCATTTTTATTAAAGAAATGCCATGTTAAAAGAGTGTCATGGCCTTCTATGGATCTCAAAAGGGCCTGGATACGCCATTCCATGCTTGCATTTTTGATTGTCAATCATTCGCTGTGGGATATTCTCCTACTCCTCCAGTAGCGCCAACTCGAGCTCCTGGATACATTTTGGACCTTTTATTTTAAACTCGTATCGTTCACCCGTTGATGTGTCACACGTCTTCAATCGGATCTACATCCGTAGACCGTGCTGGTCTCTCCACCCGGGCTACACCAGCATCATTTTGGTAATAATGCCCGATTTTTTACTCTATGGACGCGCATAAAATTGAAGTTACTACCTAAAACTGTGTAAAAGGCACACCATGCAGTTCCAGGATGTCTGTGCTATAGCCCCGTGCTGTTAAAGTACCATCATCAATAATCATCAGCTCCGTGCGGGCTCCAAATCATGTGCCACCCCAAACCATTACGAAGTCTGCATCATAGGCCACTGTTTCCGTTAAGTTTGATGGCCTATAGCGTTCCTTACGATTTATCCACATTATTTGTCGCCTGTCAACTAAATGTACATAGAATTTGCTCCCATCACTGTACAGCACAAGATTTCACTCACTTGTCTAATTTTGATGTTCACGCGCAAATCTTAGCCTGGCTCTTCGGTGTCCTGTCTCAAGTTTTGGTGCCCTTGCTGGCACTTTTGAGATTAATTTAACTTCTTTAAGTGTTCTTCTTACTGTACAATCACTTACACATACATCTCGGACCTGTTCCGACAGGTTTCGTGTCTGCATAGCAATTTGAGGTCGATTTCTTAAGGTTTGTTTCCTTACAAAACGGTCATCCTCAACCATTGTCACCTGATATCTGCCTTGTTCTCGTCTCCGAACGTAAGATCCAGTCTCTCTGTAGCGTTGAAAGTTACAATAGACCACGGAAGCCGACACACCTAAGGCCTGACTGACCGAACGGTAGGTGTGACCTTTCTCTATCGTTGTTACAGCTCTAGCTGTCGTAGATGCTGGGAAATCACTAATTTTGTATCTAAGCAATATGTTCTTCTAAAAACTAAACAATCAAATGAGCTTAGCACACCTTGCACCCCGCTAAAACGCCATTCTTATCAGGAACACTTACATCGTCAATAATCGAAAAACACTTATAAGGGCATAATTGCTATAAAAACCTGTCATCTTGCCAGTTTTGTTCAATATTTTATTTCTTAAATGAGCTTAGAAACTATAAAAAAGGATTTCACACAGCCCGACCCACTTAAGCTCAAGTTGTGGCCCTTTTTACCTATGTTCCGCTAATTTTGCCGGTGTGTGTATTTAGAGACTGATCAAGTGTAAGCGAGCGTAGCCTGCGGCGTAGCGTACCGTAGACTCTCGTAGCGGGCCGCGTAGCAGTTCTACACAAACTTAAACAAGAACACGTCATAGGTATAATATTACTAATAGAAAATAGTAGATAATAATATTATGGTATTGGTGTGTTAAGTAGTTAGTAAAATTTACAATTTTACTAGCTGACCCGGCAAACGTTGTTTGCCATTTAAATTATTTCTAGTTTCTTAATATAAACAGTAAGTAGATAAAAAGAAAAAACATATTCTAAGGCCTAACAAATATACAATGCGTGGATGTTTGTTACGCTTTCACGCAAAAACTATTTGACTAATCATCATGAAACTTTGTGCGTACATACTCTTAAAAGTATCAAAAGTAACGGAGGATAATTTTTTTTAAGTAAACCTTTTGTAAACGTATGAATGGAAATGCTTGCCCGCAATTTGAATAGAAAAGCCCATGATGTGTCTTTTAACACATAAGCAGAGATGTTGTGCAAATGGCAATCTTGCGTCAAGTCTCGTTCTCGATGTCTCTGAGGAAAAAGCCATTAAGTAAAGGCTAAAAGTTCGCTTCGGTCATTTTAAGAAAATCACAGAAAATGTACTTACTATGCCACTTCACTCAAAATAAGTGGTCTGCTTAATTTGTAAAACGTTTTATACTAGGAATTATTCGTAACTTAATTTGGGAAGAAATGAGTGCTATTCTTTATTTATTTGTGTTTTTGGTTTTTATATGTAATTGATTGTACTGTTGGTTCTTTGTGGAAATTCATCTTGAACACTAATAAAACGCAGTTTTCCGTGCACTTTTTCCACTATATTAAATAATTATCCTAAATTCTAACAAATCACACGACCGGTTTCGAAATTAACCACACCCGATGATGATTAATTTCGGAACCGGTCGTGTGATTTGTTAGAATTTAGAATAATTACTTAATATAGTGGAAAAAGTGCACGGAAAACTGCGTTTTATTAGTGTTTGTGGTTTTTTGTGAAATTTTTCGTATTAATCCTACAATGTTGTAGCAATAAATACAACTCTTATAATATCTTTTCCCGGGGCCAAAAATCTCCACATCCTTAATCTTAATTGTTTCAGCTGGTGAAGAACATGAAAAAGACAGATAAACAATATTGTATACCTATATGTAGAAATAGAATCAAATAAAAGAATAGAATCATTGTCCTGGTCATTTCTGCCGCTAGCGTTAGGAATTCTAGTGGGCGTCATTTTAGGTAAATGCGGGCACTAAACACAATAATTGCCACTTGTATTTCATAAATTTATTATAAACTGTTGCACAATACTATTATAACACTTTCACACAATTTACTACAATTCTATAATCATAAAACAAATTACAAAACGAGCAGTGAGTTTGGGGCACCACTCTTACTTTAATTAGCACAACACTAGAACTAGCCACGATCCAACTCGATCGACTGCTCACACTCGAATGTGCTCCTCAGACTGTCAACCCCTCTAAAGTAAAGATGGCGCCTCGAACCCACTCAAGGCGCACACGCCATCTGCTCTGATTGGTCCTTAATCAAATAATTACAATTTAATTCAAACCAAGATATTTAGAGCTAGTAAAAATATGACAAAGTAAATTAACTTTAGTTAAGAATTTTACAATGATCACTGAATTTTACAATCATTTTTAAAGGATTATAATCGTAAAGAATCAACACTTCAAACAATCAGAAAACAACTACACTCATGACTATTCATGACTTCCTCTAAAATTCAGCAACCAGAAAACAACCAGACTCATGACTTCCTCCGTTATATACATAATATAAGAAATCTGTAGAAATATTATTAACATTATGAATGTGTATTGTTATTACAGATGCTAGTTACTATGTTTAAATCAGTATTAGGTCATGTATGTTTTGATCAATAACACGCTAAGTACTGTACGGTGGTTTGGTCCCGTACAGAGTAAAAGACAAGTTAGGTTCAATAGGTTTATTGAATCCTTAACTTATGCTAAAATGGTTTAATGGTAAAATGGTAAAGAGAGCACGCGAACCGATTGGCGGCTTAACTTAAGGCGGCTAAGCTTAAGTCGATGAATATAAAATATTTCTGGAAAATAATTATTCTTAAGACGGAGGCCAAAGGACTTTATCAAATTGTATGCCAAAAGTTATCGAACTCTGAATTATTTGTCTTTTTATTGTTCTGTCAGGTCGATTGTCTGACGTCACCCCAAACTTTGCAGGAGTAGATACGTCACATTTCAAGTTGTGCGGTAATAAATCTCTGTGCTAATAGCCGTAGTGAACTTTGTTACGCCGTTAATAAGTAATAACCCTTCATTTTCTGTCTTAATTTTGATAAATCGCTAGTTAGATATTAATTTTTCTTCGGTATTAGTCTGTGTTATTGTGTATTTAAAGTTTGTATTATGTTCTGTCTGTTACGATTTACTTCGCTAACGGCGATGCTACAAAAATGCACGAGCCTATTAAAATATTATGTATTTACCTAATTAAATTGCCATACCTTTGATAAGTATAAAGAAGTAGAATGTCGTATATTCTACGGACCAGTGCAGCATCCACAAACAGGGAAAGGCCAGGCGAGAAAATTAATTTAGGGAAATAATTGTACGACAATATTGCGTGTAAAAATATCCCTCTCTTTGTGGATTCCAATTAATGTTGAATAAATTTTCCGGGTTCAATTTTCCGGAATGTGTAGTTATTGTTGTGTTATATTAGTGTTCGGCCGGAGGTCGGTAGGATGAAGCCGATATCGAAGCCGATTAATTCGTTATCTCAACAATGGCTTTATATTTTTAAAATACAATAATTTGCTTCAGGTTGATCCAAGTTGAAATATTTTAATTGGATGAGTTTAATATTTGGCAAGCCTTGCCTTAGATTCGACAGTTGATTTGACCGCCGAAATCGAAACTTTATTCGAACATAATTTTTGCTAATGGTGGCCGAAGCCGAAACCGAAGCTGAAACTGAAGCCGAAACCGAAACCGAAGCCAAAGCGTCAGGCCCCAGGAGTTTTAGATAATAATTACAGAATATAGAGTAATCTACATCGAGAATTCGTAACGTAATATGGCATGGAGGAGAATAGTGTTATTTTAAGATATTTCGGGTTTAACATCCCATCGCGATGAACAAGATTTATTTTACGATCCCATTTTATGTAACTATGAAATCCACCGGAAAGAAAACGTACGCCTCGGCTAAATATTTACACTCAATATAATGGTAATAACGGCTATTATTGCGTTTAGCACGCGTACCCGAATTTATGATCGGCGATTCACTCCATACAATATTGTTTACATGAACACTAAAATACTTGCATCATGTTAATATGTAACACTTATAGCTAATAGACATATAAGTAGGCAGAGCGAGAAAGTTAATTGTACTTTTGGTAAAAAAGGTGCAATTTTAAAATTAAGTAATTTTTAATAAAAAAACATTTTTATTTAAACACAAAAGATAATTAATTGAATGTAAAATTTCCGAACTCCGGACCTTCGTCACCAAATTACTTTTAATTTAAAATTTATTTTCCGATACAGAGTGGACTTATAAGCCCGATTTTAATCGATAACATTGTCCGCCAACAGTTACGTTAGGGCCTGTCCCCATGTCCACGTTACGGCCTGTCCACATCTCCACGGCAATACACCGTGCCACGTTACCGCACCGTTCCACGTTCTCGACGTCGTGACGTGGAGGTATAGACGGGCCGGTACGACGTCGTCAACGTGAAATGGTGCGGTAACGTGGCACGGTACGTTGTCGTGATGTAAAAATTTACGTCAATGTAACGTAAAAATGCACGTCACGATGTAGCAACATTGTACGTCAGCATACCTTGTAAAACTGATACATTCTTCACTACTTATCTAGATATGGACTGCATACTACTATTCTGCTTCTGCTATTGTTAAGAAAACGGAGAGAGAGATTTAAAAAAAAAAAGACGTCATAAAATGTTGCTCCACCGTGACGTGCATTTTTACGTTACGTTGACGTACATTTTCACATCACGTCATCGTACCGTGCCACGTTACCGCACCGTTCCACGTTCTCGACGTCGTGACGTGGAGATGTGGACAGGCCGTTAGAGTTAAAGGGTTAGCACTGGGTTATGTACAGCGGCCTTTCTTTTAACCCCTAAGGCCCATTTGCGCCATTCGGGGGTCAAAGTTGACCCTCGGATGACTATTATTATAATGCTATTTCTCTCGTTCGTATCGTTTTCCCGCTTTTACGAAAGAAATATTTTAACACAGAGATATCATAATATACTTTGATTGTTTGATTTTATCGTTTACTTTATTCAAAATATGTCATTATAATACAATAATAATTACAAAATATTAGCACGTGTTAGAAGAAAAGGATAAGGTCCAAATTGGGCTAATTTTAAAAGTGCCGGCCAACGCAAATAAACCCATTATTTTAATAGATCATAATCTAAGGAATAATTTTTATTATTACACCAAAGTTCTAAGTCAAGTCTCCGAGTTGTTATTCAAGGTCAAAATTTGTTAATAATATATGGAATAAAACTTATTTTATTAATTAAAAGCAATAAGTAATCGATCCCAACGTCCCAATCTGAGTCATAGAACAGATTATGGTTCAAACTCTCAGTCCTGTCTCTAGCGGTTATCGGCATCTCGTCTACCATTGTATTCTAATTTTACAGATGTAGCGATATCTATCGCATCGTTTGTATGACATAATTGTCAAAAAGTTTCTAAATTCAAATGACCGCGAGTTTCGTGGTAGAGCAAGCAGGAGGAAGCGTGACCCCGCCATGTATATTTTATTGATATATGAGAGAAATTTCGAAGCAATGTGAAAAACGTGACGTTTTTTGTTTACACTAAGTATCTTGTTTTATGTGCAAAATATCACCATCTCGTTTAAGTACTCCTTTGAAGTTCCTGAAAATAATTATTATTATGGCCTACGCGTATTCGGTATTCGTGAAATCTTCTGTCAACTTGAATCTTGATCTGTAGAATGTTCTAGAACAAAACATAGGAACAGTCTCTCAACTCTCAACAACAACTCAATTATTCGGCTTTTACATAAATTTTTTTCTTTATGCCTTTGGCTACCTAATTTCATTGAAGTTTTAATAATATAATATATAAAAAATAAAATGTCATTATGAATTTTCACTTCTTACATATTATTGTATACCACATTCATTTTTTTTGGATATAATTATAGGGATATTTTTAAATTAAAACCACAATACGTTTACCTATTTTATCCTACCTAAATGAATAGGAACGTATTTTGGCTTATCATGGCATATTGGTACCAAGTACCTACTAACCTGCAAATTAGTACCGACCACGTTTATTATAACTTAGACAATCATGTCGTTTCGTCGCTTTTACTGAAGAATCAATTTATTTTATAAAACATTTTGTGTATTATAATATAAGTAATTTCTATAGCGAGCATAAGTAGATTCCGAGCTCAAATGCAAACATAAAATAGGTGACCAAAAATTATGTACCCCTGTCGTGAAAGGTAAGTTAAAGATACTTTTGACAAAACAGGAGTAACTTAAATTTTTGGATTTATGTAGGTAAATGACAGCTGGTGAAAAATATAACTTTTTATTTTCTTGATATTTTTGCGTAGTTTTCTTAAAAAAATAATGATTCACTTTTATCTGATGATATTATTTGCAAACTATTTATTTAACACGCACAAAACTAACAGAAACCTAATATTTATAAAAAAAATTGAAAACCGATTTTTTCACAAAAATATCAATTTTTATCATAATTGTGATAAAAATAACATGAATTTGCTGAAAATATCGTAATTAAGGAAATCCAACTTCAAAAATTCCTAATTTCTCAGTTACGACACTAGGTATTTGGATGAGGTATTATGAAACTTCTGTCGCTTCGTTTTCTGTCGCAATTTGATAGAAAACGATAAACTACGTCAAGGTTTTTTGAAACATGGTAGCGGTAGGGTGAATAAACGCTAGAGACAAGATAGGCTGAGAGCACTATAGAAGCCAAATATCTACAAATGATTTGGAAAAATTCAAAGGAAGGGGAATACTCTACGTGCTTGGGGTACGCACGGCATTTGCCTAGTATTCCAAGTAAACAATGAGTTGTGCCCTGCAAGCCCCAAGCACATAGAAGTTCCCTAGCTTCCTTTGAATTTTTCCAAATCATTTGTAGGTATTTGGCTTCTAATCTGTTCTATGACTCGGATAGGGACGTTGGGGTCGATTACTTATTGCTTTTAATTAATAAAATAAGTTTTATTCCATATATTATTAACAAACTTTGACCTTGAATAACAACTCGGAGACTTGACTTAGAACTTTGGTGTAATAATAAAAATTATTTCTTAGATTATGTTCTATTTAAATAATGGATTTATTTGCATTGGCCGGTACTTTTAAAATTTGCCCAAAATTGTATGGACGTTGGAGTGTTGGATCTTGTCCTTTGTTTTATATAACAAAAATAAATATAACACAACTTTGAGAAAGCAGGAGTTAAACGCGTACCTATAATAGCGTTCTTGAAAAAAAAAATACGCGTTTAACGCTCGCTAAAAGCATACAAAGTAATATTTATCTTGACTTTACATTTATGTAAAATTGACTGGCTTCATATTATTAATTAATACTGTTACGTATTCTCATTCGGAATCGGAATGAAATAACCATTTTCATGAAAAAAAAAAGAAATAAGAGGTTTTATTCGATTTTCAGGACGTAAATAATTATTTATACTTGTCAATTGTAATATATTGTACAATAATCAACAGATGTTTAATATTATTATTCGTCGTCGCTGTGGTCGCCGTCTGTTTTTCTTCGCCGCAGCCAACCCGCCTACGAGGTATGATTACAGACGCCAAACTTTTGTAATACAATGCGCTTAGATTGTAAATGAGTTTTGCGATTTAAGCCCACAATATTATATTGCTTCAATAATAATAAACACAATCAGACAATACAGCGTCACTTACTATGAAAAAATACTTAAACTGCACCCTCTCTTACTATTTAACTGGCTCCAAAAAAAGGAGGTTATCAATTCGACGCGTATGTATGTAATATTTCCAGAACTGCCTCATTTTTAACCGACTTCCAAAAAACGAGGAGGTTATATGTTCGGCTGTGGATATATTTTTTTTTTTATTTTTTTTTTTATTTTTTTTTTTTTGTATGTTCAACGATTACTCCGCCGTTTGTGAACCGATTTTCGAAATTTTTGTTTTGTTGTATTAGGTTTCACTCCAATTTGGTCCCATTTTCACAAAGGTGGTGACCTGATGATGGGATCCATGAGTAATCGAGGGAACTCCTCGAAATTTATATGGAAACATATGGTGATTTTGGTTTTATGTGAAGTGTACTAAGAATACGCTACCAAAAAGTCAAATATTGGGTCAAGGTATACCATGGTTTCGATGATGCTGAGAGAACTCCTGATTCCTTATAGATACACGTTTGGGAGTTTCGGCGTTGTTTTAAGAACAGAAAGCATAAACTACTATGCAATTCATATTCATCATCATAATCATCATCATCATCATCGTCATCATCATCATTACCACGTCGTGTTAAGGCCACCAATGTCTCATGGCACAGAATAGATAATAGTACAAGGCATAGGTATGGATATACTAATAATAATAATGATGTACTGTATAACAATTAACAACACCTGTTTGTTTTTAATACACGGATGTCGGCGTCGGTCGCCGCCCAGCGCCGCCGCGCGAAGACAGAATATCGAATACTTTACTAACTACTTTATAATATACAGATCGAATACTTTACTACTTTATAAAATTTTAATAGACAAATAGAATTAAAATAAAGTTATTTTAAAAAGAGCATTTAAACAAAACAAAGTCATTAAGTGTCTTTTTAATTAGTTATACTTATTAATCGATAGATGGTGCACTAATTTAGGGGTTATTTTTGACTCAACACTATCTTGGTCGAGCCAGATAAATTATGTATGTAGAAGAGTTTTCACTGCATTCAATTCATTAAAACGCCTTAAGAATTTTTTACCCATTTCGACTAAAGTTATGCTTGCACAGACCTTACTCCTTTCCATTGTTGACTATGCTGACGTCAGTTATATCAATTTGACAGAAGAACAATTAAATAAACTCGAACGCATCCAAAACCTTTGCATTCGATTTATTTTTGGGCTGCGTAAGTTTGACCATGTCTCGGAATATAGATCAACCCTGAAGTGGCTACCTATACGTCTGCGCAGGAATGCTCATGTGCTACACCTCTTATATAATATACTTTTTGACCCCATGGCTCCCCCTTATTTAAAGCAAATGTTCACTTTCTCTGATAGTGGCAGTGCGCGTTTTGCTTTGAAATTAAATGTCCCTGTTCGGAAAACAAAATTTTTTGGCAACTCCTTTTCGGCCCAAGCAGTAAGGTTATGGAACTCTTTACCTAATCCTGTAAGACTGTCAGAAAATCTAAATTCATTTAAACGTCAACTTTATAATTATTATCTGTCTAAATCCTAAGGTCTAAATCATTGAACGTTTATGGCATGGATGGAGCATTGTTCAGCCATGTCAATCATTAACCATGAACCAATAGTACCTAGTAGTTAATAGTTTTTCTCAATGTACTTTTGCTTTTTAATTGTTTTGTGTATGTGTTTAATAGCTTTAGTTTGTTATGCACATTATGCATCCACTCGTTTTAATTTATCTTAATATCAATGTCTATATATAAATAGTCTTAAGATGGTTGCCTGGAAGATATCGCTATTTAGCGATAAGGCCGCCAGAATTGTATTGTCTTTCTCCGCTTTTACTATTTTCTTATGTATTTTGTGGAATGCAATAAAGTATATTATTATTATTATTATTATTAAGTACCTATCGATTTGAATTCTTGATAACAAGAACAGCTGTCAATAATTATGATAATATTAAATATTATGCTACGCTACATCCTATGCAAGTTTGTACAATTTTTTATCTGATAGATCCTTCGATCGTGGAAAAACGAGACACAGTAGCCTTTCTATTGTTATCGCAATCGCCGGTGACCGCTTCGGGCTTGAAATATTAAAATTGTTAAATTATTTAGCACAATATGTTCACTTACTGATAATATTATATTATTTTGTGAGTGTGAGTTGTGACTCTTAACAAATTGTAATAAGATACGTAAAATATACGCGAAGATTTATCTACTAGTGTAACTAAAAAGAGTGAAATTATTATTATTTTTAACAAAAAATTAAAACCGACTTCCAAGGTAAAAACAATAATAACATTAATGTGAACTAAAAAGTATTAAATAATTTTTACTATCTAATAGTGCCTTTTTCCGAATTCGGCTAAACCTCAACTATTTCTGTACTCAATCTTCATAATTTTGAAGTCGGTGCCAGTTCCAAAAATGTTAAATATACTGTCAGAGGACTGAAGATTCAGCTATCTGGTACCGACTTCAAAATAATGAAGATTGAGTACAGAAATAGTTGAGGTTTAGCCGAATTCGGAAAAAGGCACTATTAGATAGTAAAAATTATTTAATACTTTTTAGTTCACATTAATGTTATTATTGTTTTTACCTTGGAAGTCGGTTTTATCGCATAACATGTTAGTCTATATCAGAGTCTGAACAAAATAATATGTGCCAAATTTCAAAACTGTACCTATTATATGTATGTATGTAAGTATATGAAATGAAATGAAAATATATTTATATTTTATTTCTAAATAGGTAGGTTAACAAAGTTAACACTTTTAGAACGTCGCGTCTACATGAGTCCTACCACCTATTATGTATATTGTATGCACGTTTTTATGTTTGTGTTCGTATATTTAATGTAAAAAAATAGGATTTTGGCACGATCTTGGCAACGCGGCAAATGTATGGTCAAGGTTGTTTGCTCAGGGGATGGCCTTAATCATACAAAGTAGAATCGAGGTGTGTACAGAAGATAAAGAAAAAGTTTGATAACTGAGTGCGAGAATTTAAAAGATTTAATAAACAAGGTAGAAAATTGATGGCGTAGAAATCCTGCGTAAAATTACTTAGCTGAGTGAACTTAGTCGTTGTATTCGAGTTCTTAAGGCTTCATATTTTATCAAGTAAAGGTTTTAGTCGTGGTAAACTAAGCTCTCTTAAAACAAAGTAGCTTTCAGCTTTTCTTAAGCCTTTAGCCTTTAGGAATATAGCGGAAGTAGCTGTTATTAAGTTGCAATAATCAATAATCTGATTACTTAACAAATTTTAAGAATAAATGGCACTTATTACTTAACTCAAGATGATTTACTTGTGTATTCAGGATAAAATTTGTTGTCAGAACTTTCACCCATGCTGTAAAAGTTACACCTAGCGAACTTAATCCATATGGACATACTTATATCGACTTAATCGATTATATCGAATGTCAGTACATAATATATTAGCGTATCACTTAAAGAAGTGAATAAATAATAGTTGTAATAGTATTAGAACTCTGAGAGGGTAATAAATAACGATAGTAACTCAATAAACACATTACGGTCTTGTGGCGTGTTTTGTATACCTACTAAATTTAAAATAACTGGCCGTGGCACTCAAACAATTTTCTATTTCATTTACTTTTATTGCATCTGAGGGGACGAGAAATATTTCAAGAATAAAAATGACCAATTACTTATTTTATAAAAACTAAAAAAAAGATAATAAAGACAAAATAATGTGGTTCTTTAATAGTGAGATCGTAAAAGTGTTTGAAACGATGGAGCCGTTATTTTTGTCTCATTGTTTCTTTTTTATTTGAGAACCGTTGTGATAAAATATACTTTAATAAAAGAAGAATATCAGTGCTTATTAAATACTAAAAGTACCAACGCATCAGTATTATAATATTTATATACTAACTGAGGTAGGTCCACTTGCGCCAGTCTAGGTTAAGTTACTCCTTGCCGAAGCGTTATTTTGGAGAAAGTCCGGTCCCTTCTGAGGTAGACCGGCCCGTCGTGGAGGAAGTCCTGTGTTAGACAGATCTAAGATATCCCTCCGTATACGGCTGAAGGCAAACCGCAGGTGGTTTTAGTGTGTAAAAGTCCCACATACCCCTGGGGTGCTTCAGTAACTGAGGCACATCCCCAACCCGGGGCACCCTTTCTCCTGCGCATCAAAAAAAAAAAAAAAAGGTTAAGAGTGGGTTGCACGAACTAACTTTGACTTTGACTTTAGCTTTAGCTTTAACTTTGACAACAGTGCGAAATGTCAAATCTCTGGTTAAAGTATATGGCGTCCAAACACCTGTCATCTCATACGACATCTGTCAAATTTTCCGGTTAAAGTTAAAGTCAAAGCTAAAGCTAAAGCTAAGGACGCCATATTTGACTTTAACTTTAGCTTTAGCTTTAACTTTAACCACGCCTCTGGTGCAACGCAGCCTAAGTTACTCCTAAACACGAAAATTAACTTTAGCTTGGCACAAATGGGCCTAATTCAATTATTTTACTGCTGGTTGACTAGACTGGGTTTCAAAATTCGAAACGCAGTAGTCTTGATTGGTATTTGTAAAGTTCGATTATCCAGTCGAGTAAACATTGAGTAAACCCGGTTGATTGCCATCTTATTCTCTATTTGCTTTATATTGCTCCTCCTAACATGGTGTCTCGAAACACGAATGATATTCATTGTGTTTATTAGGTACTTACTTATTTCTAGAATACTTTTAAAATATGGATCACTGAGTGATTTCTTAATGGAATTATATTTTAATTAACAATGTAGTAATGATAGACCCTGTTTGTTTGCAAATTGACTAAGTTCGATGTCAAACAGCAAGTCAGTTCCATAATCTGCACAATAGACATTAATCTGTCCCGGTCCCGACACCAGTGTCCGATCCTATAATGTCATAATGTATCCAGGCATATTATTTTATCGACAAATTGGCTCTCCTTCTCTCTCACGGTTGTAAAATGGCAGCCATTTTAGTTTTTCTAAGGCTTTCACACTAATCTGACTATTACTTCTCATGTAGGTAAATATCTTATGAAGATAATAAAGCTAAACTTGTGGACTACGCTTATATCGACAATAATTATGTTATGAATTTAGTGGAATAAAACCTAAGTTTAAAGCTAGTTTCAGACTACGCTATAATATAATAGCATATAGTATATAGCTCATAGCACAATTAGAATATCGCGCACCTTACATTGTTATGGACACGTTCAAACTGTACTGTAATCTCTACTATTACTACTCTCTACTACTACTCTCTACTACTCTACTACTATATTACTAGCTGTCCCGGCGTTGCTTTGCCATAATATATTTGCCATAGTATTTTATTGAAGTGACTTAATAAGTATGTCAGTCACCATGGAAACGTCGCGTCGATCGCTATGCCGTCGCACAAACCTAATGGTCGCCGTCAGTCTCAGGTTACTATTATTTATTCAACAAATGCACTTATCAATATATAAAGTACCCAGTAGCCGATTCTCAGACCTACTGAATACGCATAAAATTTGGTTAAAATCAGTAAAGCCGTTTCGGAGGAGTTCGTGGACTAACATTGTGACACGAGATAGCAATGCATGGTGCGCGATATGAGCTATATACTATAAGCTATGATATTATAGCGTAGTCTTAAACCAGCTTTAGGAAAAAATGTGTAGTTCTTAATTTTTGTAAAAATGTAAAATTATTAATTATACTAAACTATCTTTATAAAATACTATTTTTATTTTAAAAACATAGAGGAGGTTTTCATCTTAAATAAATTCATTCACTTTTATGAAGTTTTAACAATTTTCTTTTAATGTATCTATTGGTGAGATTAGTGTGAGAGCCAGAGATTTCCTTTTCTCAAAAGTTGGATTTAGAGATAATTTTCAGTAAAATATGCCATACATCACAACATTAAAGGATCGGACACGGGTGTTGGGACACATTGTAAAACAAATGGAATTTACCGTAACCCCTGGAATTTACAATACCCAAACTCTAGAAATTGACTCGACCGTTATGAATTGCTCGAGCGAGTGTGTACTTAAGTATATAAAATAATATTTAATTATTACGAAAGTACCCTGTCCTGCATTTACTTAGGCTAAATTAGGTCAGAGTATAATATGCATAAATATAAAAGAGCATATACCCACAACGAGATTAAGTTCCTTGGAATTTTCATGCTCCTCGAGGCCTTTAATTTTAATGTTTGAGATTTCCGCCGTCCTCGGCTTTCGCGATTGACAAGGGGCTCAGCTGCATATTTACCTTAATAATTTTAAGACTTAATAATTGATGAAATCGATCTTGGAATGATCCGTTAATCTAAGCAAAAAATCATAAATAATATTATTTAAAATAATAACTAGAAAACACAAATTTTAAATGAGTTATTATTGTGTGTCGTTTTAAAAAGCATCAATAGAATAAATTATTAAGAGTTTGTTTTGTCAATTTTCCTAGTCTTGGTGCGTGGCTAAGAGTTTAAAGCTAAAACGATTCTAGAAGTTTTCTTGAGAGTTGCGATGTACTGAAAAGACTCAACCTAAAATAGTATATTTTATTTTGTACAAGCACAGTACATATACAACTCGTGCAAAAACAAGTTTTACACTAATTGATTTCACTGTTGTTTCTCTAAAGCTATCCAAAATAACTTTATTCTGATTTTGACGGTCTAGTGTAAAGATGGCCTACTGTATATATATCTTACTTGTATTGTGGTGCAAGCGTGATGTGTGCTGACTGCTGGGAAGTGCTATCTGTCAGATAATCGCTTCATGCCGCTTATCGAAAACATCGAAATGCTTTCAGAAAAGTATCGAATTCTTGCGCAACCCCATTTAACGCATATATACGATGAAAATACAAGTGAATGGGTAACTAAATTGTATAATAAAATTTAATTAATTAGAACATTTCGTGACCGATATGAAAATACTGATTTCATTATATTATTTCGGTTTAAGTTACTTATCAGTCGCTGGATTTTTTTGCAAAATTCGTTTTTCGCAAAAGTGTCCTACTTTACCATTTCTCAAAGTACCTTCATACCAAATTTAATTTATTACAGACGTAATAGACATCTGTCTATTACGTCTGGAATAAATTAAATTGATAAAGTGTGTCTTTATATCTATATTATATAGACACACTTTAACATTCATAAAATCAGTAAGGAATAAGGATGTTGCAGGAGGAACACGAAGTAATTTGTCAAGGTCGACCGCGGCCCGCGCCGTCCCAATCCTCAGAGCCCCGATTTCTTGGAACTCCATCCATCCATACTTCCAGACGAATATTATACCTAAGTGCGGAAATGTTTCCGTTTTTTTTTTCGTGTATGTTACCTTTACTGGAAAGAATTTGGGATATTTTTATCGCTGAGACTTTTCCTCACGATAATATTATAATTCTCTGCGCAAACAAAATTGCAGGGACGCAATAGTTTAAAATTATTACCAAGCAATTAATTAAATTTTAATATGTTCGTCGTCACCTTATGTGTGTGTAACTCCTAAGATAAACTTTAACCGCTGGGAATGTAGAATTTCGTTGCAGACATAACCTCTAAGTATTTAGAGAGCCACTTTGAGCTCACGTACCGCCCTTTAGTGCTGAGCAATTTATAAGAGAAATTTCTTGTTGCTCGTCCGAGTGCATTGCTTCTCAAAGTTAGGCGGGAATTGTTTTGTTGCAAAAACTAAGTAACGAGAAGCGTTTAGTTTGCAACAGACAATAAACTACACATTCAGGGAGAGTTATAAATTATTACTTTCAAACACAGAAAGATAGAATCCTATGTTCCTGTGCTTTATATTTATACAATAGCTATAATCACCGCGCTGTTTTCGATCGCAAATCGCAATATTACTCAATTTTTGTGAAATGTTTTAAAAACAAGAGAAAAGCTCAAACCAAAACATTGACATATTATACACATAAGCGGATAGAAAGCTTTCGTATTTTCATTAAAAAATAATATTTATGTTTTAATGAAAATACGAAATATATGCACGTGTAATGTATATTCACAGAGATTTTATATCACAGAAAACAACCTTAGTTACCAGAAACCTTTATGAGGTACGGCACTTATTTTTATCAGTAACTAATTTGAGGGATGTGTGCAAATTATATCTATTTGATATCTCAGCGGAATGTTCTTCTATAGAAAGTTGTAATTTATGTCCATATTTCTTCTGACATGATACAATAGGAAAAGCGCCCTAAAAGCCGCTCAAAGCGGCTACTTTAGACCCCCTGGGAAGGCAACTCGCAACACTCAAGTTACACGTGTAACTCATGGGTGTATAACTGTATATATCACTGTAATATATTTATACTAGCTGTCCCGGCAAACGTTGCTTTGCCATAATATAAAGTATTTCGCCCATATTATTTTATTGAAGTGACTAAATAAGTATGTCGATCGCTATCCCGTCGCACAAACAATGGTCGCCGTCAAACTCAGGTTGTAATAATTTACTATTATTTATTCAACAAATGCAGTTATCAAAATTTATAAAGTACCCAGTAGCCGATTCTCAGACCTACTGAGTATGCATATAAAATTTGGTAAAAATCAGTAAAGCCGTTTCGGAGGAGTTCGTGGACTAACTTTGTGACACTAGAATTATATATATAAGATAATATTCTCTCTGTTTATGTTTTGTTAATTTCAAAAACCTCAAAGCTATAGCCGTATCTTTATATCATACTAATTTAAAATTTAAATAATTGATTGTAGCATAACTTTATTGCACTTCGAAGAAGGCATGGAATTTAAAAAGATGTCTTTTTTCTTGGCTTCGATTTTGCGACTCGATTTTTAAGCACAACTTATTACTAGCATGCTCGTATGAC
Source organism: Polyommatus icarus (assembly GCA_937595015.1). Classification (NCBI taxonomy): domain Eukaryota; kingdom Metazoa; phylum Arthropoda; class Insecta; order Lepidoptera; family Lycaenidae; genus Polyommatus; species Polyommatus icarus. The sequence goes on from OW569326.1 coordinate 11,063,649, forward strand.
AAAAGTTGAAAAGCAAAAATATGGTATGATTCTAGAAATGTCTGCAAATTATATTATACCCATATTTTCACTTTTCCTGTGATAAATAATTTTATATTTTAAGCAAATATTTTCCGAGAAGTTCAATTGAGTTTCGCATAATCAGCTCTTATTCGTTCTAAGCATTAACACGTTCAAATTTTTCTCCGAGCAAATTTTATGAAAGTTATGTACGGTATATTTTTATACTATGTATAATGCTAGCTTCCCACGGGTCTTACAAATCGGCTACGCTCGTACAAATCGGCTCGGCGCGGCTCGTGATATTATGATTTCGGAGTGATATTTAAATAAAAATTTGTGTTAAAAATAATACTTCGTTTTCGAAAATGCTTTGGATAATTTCACACAACTCATACCAGAAGGTTCACTCGAGTGATTGTTCATTCGAATGATCACTATATTATATTTTTTTAGGTACATTCGGCTGTGTTTCATTTTGTGTATAGACGAGTTATTTGGAGCGAGTGATGCCAATTGCCAACAGCCAAATGAGGAAAATGAAAAAAACAAACAGTTTGTAAGCTTTGAACACAACATAGGTTACATAATCAAAATAACGAGGCACAGAATGTGATACAAAAACATTTAATAATATAATAAGTATAATATCTATGGACGCTTCACACCACGTCAGTCTGGCCCCGTGGTAAGTACCTGAAGGACTTGTGTTACGGGTACCAGACAACGGAAATATATTTAATACTTTTATACTATACATATATTTAAGATTTTTATTATATGATACACATATTTAATACACATCCATGACCCAGGAACTTTATAAACTTTTTGTTCCGTCGGCGGGACTCGAACCCGCGACCTCTGGCTTGAGCTACCAACGCGCTCACCACTGCGCCACGGAGGTCGTCATTTTATATGATATTTCACGATTCGCTGCTTGAACATGTACCATCGAGGAAATTGATTCCTAGGCAGTTGACGGACCTGCTTTATTTGGTCGGCTTATGTCAATTCAAACAAAACTAAGTACTCACATACGGGTTTGCTTGATAGTTTTACTCGAAATCGGGCAAAAACCACCGTGTGGACCGCAAAACTCACAGCTCGAAGGCTCGCATCGAACCGGCTTGACAAATTTTTTGACACTAGTTTTTATTATTCATAGCTAATTTCCTTCGAACTGGAGTAAAACTTTCGAGCAATGCTGAATGTGTGGACGAAAGCCCGAGCATTGTTTTTACTTTACGTGATTGCTCGATCGAGCAAAACCGTATGTGAGTACTTAGACTTACCCTTAGCTGTGATCTGTCGCATGAGTTTGACGTAACGCGACCAAATTACTCAGGTCCGCCATCTGCCTAGGAATCAACTTCTCTGATAGTAAGTACATTTAACTATATAAACTGCTCTAGCCTCTAGTTACCGTAAAGATATCCATATCATTCTATTCGGATACCGATGAACTGATAGCGTAGGAAGTGCTCTGAGTACAAAAATAAATATAATACGCACGGCGTACCTGAGCAACGTGTAAAGATTGTGTTACGTGGAGATGAAAGACTATGTAAGTAGACTGACGTCAATGTTGCTTTATGATTCAATCTGCCGGTAACCCGCTCTGCCCAGCTGAGTGCAGCCCGCGCTAAAAATAATGTCTTAACAATTTCACATACACGTCTGACGGGGCGCCACGTTAACTCAGTATTGTGTTATGTCTAACGTTCAGTTATTTTCCCTTGGGTTATTTTGAGAGTGAATATTATTCTGAGTACATAAAGGTTTAAAAGTGAATTGAGTATGTAGTTATTGCGTGCGTCTAATAAGTCTATGCGTATGAAACATCCCTAAATAAGTAATTCCCCAGTGCACTTAAAATGGATTTCATTTTTGGTATAAATTATAATTGATGAAAAATTCAGTCGAATCACGAACTAAATGCCTTTCAAAAACATTCGTAAAGCTAGTTGTCACTGTTGCATGATGCACTTTTATTCATGAATAATATTATAAATGATATTAATAACTAGGAGCTGTAAAGCAGGGAAGTATAGAGCAGTTTATTATAATAATATTACATAATCATAAATATAAAATTCTCGTGTCACAGTGTTAGTTACCGTACTCCTCGGAAACGGCTTTACTGATTTTTGCCAAATTTTATATGCATACGAGTATTCATTATTCACTAGATCTGAGAATCGGCTACTGCAGGGTTCTTTTTATATTGATAAGTGCATTTGTTGAATAAATAATTTAGAAAATTATTACAACTCGAGACTGACTGCGACCATTGTTTGTGTGACGGGATAGCGATGGACGTTTCCATGGTGCCATACTTATTTAGTCACTTCAATTTAAAAAATATGGACGAAATACTACATATTATGGCAAAACAACGTTTGCCGGGACAGCTAATATTGATCTAAAATTTTAAACTGTGCATTACTGTTATTGCTTTCTTATGTATCTTTTCTGTCCTCGAAAATGGCGTATCATTCTGTTACCAGTTACCTACGTCTTCCACTTAATTTCTGTTACTTTTTTACACATAAATCGCTGAAGCGATTTTTATGACATTTTGATGGCATGATGATAAACGTAATTACAATAGAAGATGTGTACTAAAAAAATTACAAAGTTGCTGGCAACAATCAGTCGAAATTGAAATAAATTGTAAGTAAGTGGTATAAAGTATTTATTTTATTTTTATAATTAAATTTTAGCCGTAACGTAGTATACCTGAAGTCTAAAGCAATAAACCTGTTATAGATGCTTAATGGAATTAGCTGCATCGCATCAAATTAATAATAGTAGCTTATTAAGCTTAAACTACGTTTTCCACACAGAGCAACGTGCTAGCGATCGTTTACAATTATTATTAGGATGAGAAACTACTTGACCGGTTTTTATGAAGTTTAGCACATACATAGAGTACAAACACGGAGGGTCATAGACTATGGCGTAAAATGCGCGGTCTCTACGAGAAATTACCTTTTCCGCACACAAATTCGCCGACAACATTAATATTGGAAATTAATAAAGAGCAAGAAACATTTGAAAACAGTAGACTGTAGGCCGTGTTCAAACCAAACTGACTGTCAGCCGCCGAATGTGAGCAAACGTTACGTAGTTTATTGTATTTCCATACAATTACATATTTACTTTTTCGTTCACACCTAACCGACAATACGTTATTACGCTAGGCGCGGACATTCGAAACCGTATATTTTGAGGCTCACAGTGAGCCTGCTCACATTCGGCAGCTGACAGTCAGTTTGGTTTGAACACGGCCGTAGACTCTACGGCGTGGAGTGTAGAGCAACTAGTAAGAAACCTTGTTTCGTGTAGGTCGTTTAATCGTTTGTTCCCTTTGTGGCGGCTAATACTGGTCGTCGTTAAAATAAGTTAAAACAGTATGATGCTGTTCATCTGTTATAAAGATGAGAGTACATCGCACGACTGTTACTTCATCTTTTAGACCGTGTTTCCACCTGCAAGCAAAGTCGCGGAAGTCTCTTGCAATATTGTTTACATTTCATACTAATTCCTGCAATTTATTGCTGCAATAAATGTCGCGCGAGAAGCTCGCGGATAAATGCTATACGAAACTAGACCGTATTTCTGCGGTGGCCCGCAGCGAGATTTGTCGCGAGTCCTCGCAGACATGTTTAAACATGCTGTCGCAACTACTCGCAGGAAGCGCTTGACAAATTGTTGCGACAGCACTTGCTACGGGGTTTACACTTGCAAGACTATCAGACACTTCTCGCGACAGTTGTCTTACAGGTGGATACACGGCCTTATAGTAATCAGACAGTGAATGCAATAGGGAATATTACGCAAGGTCGGAGCAGAGGATGCTACTAGCAGAACAGTAAATAACCCGACATGTTGCATACGTCATATTATCCAACGTCATTTCTGTCTATGATGATACTGCTCTAGCTTGAAAACATTGCTGTAATATATCCTATTTATGTTATGCCGTCCACTAACTAAAAGGCAGTTAAGCCACAGTTGGCCATTTTTCACTTTTTAACCCATTAACCGCCAAAATGAAACCAATAGTATTTTTTTTTATCTTGAATTGATCTGCAGTTTATATTATGTTAAATAAGTGAAAAATTTAAGAAAAATTAAAAATAAACGGTTGTCTGTAAAGTCGGTTTACTGACGATAGTTGAACGTGACAAGGTGCCTCTTTGTCGCTCGTTCCGCACTCTTGCTTGCACTTCAAGCCTTAAATGGAACGCCTCAGAGGAGAATTTGGTAGACACCACTGTATTCTTAGGTATAACACTTGATAGTAAATTACAGTGGGGTCCTCATATTGTTAATCTTGCTGGTAGGCTCAGTTCTGCGGCATATGCAGTAAAAAAAATCAGAGAAATTTCTGATGAAGACACGGCACTATTAGTATATTTTAGTTATTTTCATAGTAGAATGTCATATGGAATCCTTTTATGGGGAAACGCTGCCGACATTAATACAATATTTGTGCTGCAGAAGCGAGCCATACGTTCTATTTATAAAATGTCTTCTTTTGAATCTCTGAGAGATAAATTTAAAGAAATTGGTATTCTAACTGTTGCTTCTCAATACATTTTGGATAATGTAATATAAGTATGTTAGAAAAAATATAAGTAAATTTAAAGCTAAAAGTGACATTCACTGTAGGAACACCAGAAATAAGCACAAGCTGGATTTGCCGATGATCAGACTTAGTAAAGTTAGTAAATCTTTTAAAGGTCAATGTATACGCCTGTACAATAAAATCCCAAAAAACGTTCAAAATCTTTCGATTAATAAATTTAAAAAAGTAGTCAAAGAACGTTTGTGTGCCAAAGCCTATTGTAAGGTCAATGATTTCATAAACGATGGCACATCTTGGGAGTAGGATGGCTGCTTGCAAGGCCACTTCTACATGTTATATGACTTACAATTATGTATGGATATTGACATTGTATAATTTTAAGTTACAATTGTAAATTTTATTTTAAAAGATTAATTTTTTTCTCACTTTTTTGGTAAAAAGTGGGACCCCGGCGAGTTTCTTACGCCGGTTCTTCTCGCCGGGATAGTTCCCGAACCGGTGGTAGGCACCAGTAGTATCAACATTCTGAAAGCATTTGCTACAAATCTATTCGGAAATAAAACAATTTTTATTTTATTTTATTATTTTATTTTATTCCAAAATCAACAACTACTAATAAATTAAAAATTAATTAAAAAATCATTGTCCAGCGGACAAAATTGTGAATCTAAACCATTCCCAGATCCCCTTGAATACACACAAAAAAATTCATCAAAATCGGTCCAGTCGTTTGAGAGAAGTTCAGTGACATACACACTCACAGAAGAATTATATATATTAAGATTACAACCTGAGACTGACGGCGACCATTGTTTGTGCGACGGGATAGCGATCGACGTTGCCATGGTGACATACTTATTTAGTCACTTCAATAAAATAATATCGCAAATATATTATGGCAAAGCAACGTTTGCCGCGGGACAGCTAGTATTATAATAAAATTGTTATTTGTTCCACGCACGTTATCGTGTTGGTGCAATATGTTACAAAAGTTCCTCACGTGGAATTTATAAACTCCAACTGCACAAGTTGTTATTTATGTGTCGTTTAGACTTGTGTGTAAGTTACACACAAGTCTAAACGACTCGGAACATATTGCTTTGTTCAATATTACACTTTCATACATAAAGCAACATCTTAATGTTACTTACGCTCAAGTTTACCTACACATTAGGTAGATGGTTTTATAAAAGTTATATATAACACAGTCTATGGAACTTACGCTATGATAATACTATCAATGTTAACTTTACGTATTGATCCCACAATAATGATTATATTGAAACTATGTGCAATTGTTCTAACAATATATAAATGATATGATAATATGAGTTTGGTGGAGTATTTCTTTCCCAAAGTGGGCGATAACGCCCCCTAGTGGGCGCTGAAAGCCTAAAAAGCTGTGGGACCCAGAAAAAGAAAGGCCAAGTGCGAGTTGGACTCGCGCACGAAGGGTTCCGACATTATCGATAAAAAATAGAAAATAGCCCCCTAACAGCATTAAAACTTATAATTAAATTTAAGGTCGAATTTCGACCATTGGGCGATCTCTAGTATGTATATGAATATACCAACTATCCATAATTTCATAAAGATTAAAATCAGACGTAAATGAGAATTCTAGGTAGAGGAAGCTCGTCACCCACCGCACTGGGCTTGTATATCCTTTGAAGACTTATACATTGTGATCTCAGTAAACAGCGCTTAGCAAAGCGCCTACCGGGAATTGAAATGTTTGCCGTCATTATTTCAAATCAAGTAGCTGAATCCAATCTGAAAAAAATCTTTGTTGCATTTTTGGTAAACGTTGCATTTCGTTTTAATTAATTTTGGACTAAATGAAGAAAATCGATCAAAATTCATATTTTAAATTTTTTTTATGTATCCTGCAACCTAGATATCTGTTTATTCAAACAATAGTCTAGTGTGATGTGCGATTGTCATCTGGAGTATTGTCTTCAGCAAAGATGTGCATCCAGTGAGCACAATCTTATCTATTCTCTACAGAAGTATTTTGTCGGCAGATTTGGTACACTGCTCCTTTTGAGGCGTGTGAAGGTAAGATTGCCTGATCCCTTTAAGTCTGCAGCTAGACTGTTTGTATGGCCACCCAGTATTTCCTGATATTTTTTGCTGTATGTTTCAATTTCTTCCTTGACTTTTTGTAGTCAAGTCAGCATTGATGTGTTTGTTGCTGATATACGGTGGGATATCGAACATCGTCCTCATTGTCTTACTGTGGGATCATTCTAAGATGTCAATATTACTGTTACTGGCAGTGCCCCAGAGCTGTATGCCATAGGTCCACACTGGTTTTAAAATGGTTTTGTAGATAACCATTTTGCTGGCATCTGTCAGCTGCGACTTTCGTCCAACTAATCAGTACATGCTGCGTAGTTTGCAGTCTAGCTGTTTTCTTTTTGTCCATATGTGCTTGCGCCAGGTGAGACGGCGATCAAGGTGCATACCTAGGTATTTGGCATCATCTGCTTGAGGGATATCTAAATTATTTAGTTTTACAGGTGGACAGGTTTTCCTTCTTAGTGTGAAGGTTACTTGAACCGATTTGTTCGTGTTAGCTCTCATGCGCCACTTCTTTAACCACTCTTCTATGAGGTTTAAGTGAAATCGCAGTAATTCAGATGCAGTGTCAGGATTATCGTGGGATGACAGGAGTGCAGTGTCGTCTGCGTAGGTCGCGGTGGCGGTATCAACATGAGTCGGCAAGTCTGCTGTGAATATCAGGTAAAGAACCGGGCCGAGAATTACTGCCCTGTGGAACTCCAGACTTGATTTCATGCATGGTTGATGTTTCATTGTTGTGTCGCACTTCATAGCATCTTTTATCGAGGTAGGACTTAAGAATGAGATAGAAGGAGTGAGGTAGTGTTTTCTTAATTTTGAAAGTAGTCTCTCATGCCACACTTTATCAAATGCCTGGCTGATATCTAAGAAGACCCCGCAGCAGTATTGTTTGTTTTCTAGTGCTCTCCCTATAATGTCAACCAGCCGATGCACTTGCTCAATCGTTCCATGGCCTTCTCTGAATCCGAACTGATGTTTTGGTATAATCTCAACAAGGTGTTCTGTCATTCGATTCAGGATTATTTTTTCCAATAATTTCCCCATAACCGGTATCAGACTGATAGGTCTATATGATGACGCTTCATGTGCTGGTTTACCTGGTTTCAGTATCATCACTACCTGTGCTATTTTCTAGTGACTAGGATAGTATGAGTCTAAGGCATGCATTAAATATGGTAAGTAGCGATAGAAGCCCTTTTTTGGGGAGGTGCTTTAGGAGCGTTGCATCGATTAGGTCATAGCCCGGGCATTTTCCCTCAGGGAGTCTAGCAACTTCTCGCCTTAATTCCCTTACCATAACAGGTTTTAGTGGGAGGCACATTTGAGTAGGTGAGGCAAGGTATTTTTGTATGTCACTGTCTTGATTTTCATTGTTGCCACTATGTGGTTCGAAAATTTTTCGTAAGTGCAAAAGTATTTGCTTTTTCGCTGTCAGAGCGAGCCCAGCACCCTGATTCCATTTTCAAAGGTGTAGCTTGTTGCTTGGGGCGCTTCATGTTTTTCGTTGCTTTCCAGAGAGAATAGTTTGTGTCCGAGGTATGCGTTAGTTTTGAAAGGTACAATTGTAAGTTATCATTTTCTAGTTTTTTGATTAACTTTTTTAGTTTCTGTGAGGCTTTATTAAAAGCGGTCTTGTCGCTGGGATAGCGGGTATTGTGCCAGACTCTGCGAAGTCTTCGTCTTTTTCTAATGCAATCCTTAATATGCGTTGAGTATATATGTATTCTTTAGCGATTCCCATTTCCCTGTGTGCTGTGGATCTGTTTGCAGCGTCATGAATGGTTTGATTAAGATTTTTTATGGCATATTCCACCTCTTCAGTTGTCTTCAGTGATACTTTGAGCTGAATATCTTCGGTAATTATGTTTTGATATGTTTCCCAGTTGGTATTCTTGTTGTATATTCTAGGTTGTGTTTCCGTAAGAGCTACCTTATTGTGTACATGAAGTACTACTGCTGTGTGATCAGAAGTGAGATCTGAATCTGATTGAATGCTTGTGTTGTTAATTGCAATGTTTCTCGATATGAAAAAATCTAGAAGGTCGGGTATTTTGTGTGGGTCTGTCGGCCAGTATGTAGGCTCACAGGCTGAGAGGCAGTCGAGATTGAGATCTCTTCCTGTTTGGTAAAGCTGTCTTCCTCTAGTTGTTGTTAGCCTGGAACCCCAGAAAAGGTGTTTGGCGTTCCAGTCACCTCCAATTATAAACCGGTGTCCAAGAGAAGAGAAGAAATTTTTATAGTCTTCCTTAGATATCTGATGTTTAGGGGGACTGTAGACTGCACCGAGTGCTATTTCAGAGGCTCTATCACTCACTTGAACAAGAGTAGCCTGTATCTTATCGGTCGAAAAGTTTTTCAGAGGGTAGTGTTTTATGCCAGATTTTATTAGAACTGCAGTCCCCCCCATGAGCGTTTCCTGATGGGTGGTTTGTGGCATACATAGTGTATCCCTTAATGTGGAAGTAGCTTTTATTTGTAAAGCGGGTTTCCGATATCAGAGCCACATCTATCTTCTTCATATGGAGAAACATTTCAAGCTCTAGTCGACGTCCGACAGTCCATTGGCGTTCCATGTTATTATACTGAGGTGTGGATTTATTTCTTCATTTGGCTACTTAAAAGCTAGATAAAGCGGTCCATCATGTTGTCTACCATGTTTATCATCATGGTTTGAATTTTATCAAACATTTGTTCGAGAATGTCACTGAGTTGTTGCATTTGGATTGGTTGGCTTGGATAGATTGGGTGTTCCTCCTTGTTTCTTGCTATTTTTGCGTATGTTTCGCTCGTTCTATAGTATTTTTTCGATTCGGTTTGTTTCACTTTTTCAGAGTCTTGTTCATTTTTACTAGGGGCCGTATATTTATGGGTTTGTTTTGGATGTAATTTTAAAATATGTTCTTTATACTGTTTGTACTTCATGCATCCTCTGTAACTAGCAGGATGGCTCTCTTGGCAGTTTGCACGAGTAGCTTGCGTGTCTCTAGTCTTAGTACATGTACTTGTTCGATGGTCATTTCCACATTTGACACATCTGTATGGCCGAAAACATTGATTTTTGAGTGTCCAAACCTTTGGCATCTTTTGCATTACAGGATTTCCTTTTTCTTGTGAGGTGGTTCGAAGGATACCTTCGTATTGTTTAGGTACTTAACTTTGAATATATCCTTGTTATTTGGCTTCGGTTCTAGGTCTACAAAGAATAACTGTAAAGGATCTTTGGAGACCCGGTGGCGCATGTTTACAAGTTGCCGAGCTTCGTGCCCTTAAGCTCTTAGTCCTTCTTTTATTTCAGAAGCGTCTTCCGAGCTATGATGGCCTCTTAGTACAACTCTGTAGGGCCTTTCGCTCTTAAGCATATAGGTATAGTGGGTAACATTATCTGTGATGAACTTTTCTCTTATAAGTTTATATGCTTCTATGCTTGCAGGCATTATTTTGACAATGTGTCCTGATTTTAATGTTGTCATGGTAAAGTTTTCTGCCGAGGTTATTTTAAGAAGTAGTATTTTGAGGCAAGTGATGTCAACGACCCCAGTGACAAAGATTGGTTCTGGTTTTGGTGGCTTTTCTGTTTCCTTGATGTTATGAGTGTTATCTTTCTCGTCACTCAGGATTTCAAACTGATTTTGAGTTGGTATTGTGTAAGTGGGAGTCATTTTGACTGATATATTTGTCTTTTTGTTCGCATTTTCTGTTGGTGGAGATTTTGTGTCAACTCTTTTTCTCTTGTTTTGGGGTACTCGATCTTGTTGCCAAGTGTTTGTATCTTGGGCATGTTTTTCTTGTGATGTGGTCATTAGATCTTTATTTCCAAGTGAGTTGCTTCTTGGCCTTGTTTTAAACAGGCTGGGGTGAAAGACTTGCTGCATCATCTTCTTGTTTGAGTTTCTCACTTCCTGTCCAGTTATGTCTCCTGTGCTTTCTTCTTCCTGTTGTGTTCCTTTCTTCTCGCGTGTAAGCAAAATTTTTCCCCCCCCAGATACGATGGGACTGCCTGAGTTTCCCTGTGGGCTCTTCTCAGGGAAGGATTCTCCGGCTTGGCCGGTACCTTCCTGGGGTAGTTTGTTTTTAAATCCTGCTATCATGGTTATTTCGGTATACGTATCGGGTATACATCCTAGCCTTTGGTGATTCAACACCTATGCACAAGGCAGCACATTGATTTATTATTCGGAGTACCTTCTCCTAGACCAACTGCCTTTCAGGGCTCACGAGGTTGGTCTCCCCGGGTCAGAGCTTATATTATAGTGGCGGCTCCTGCTCGCCACTGTCACCCACATATCATTGGGTTTGGTGTCGCTTTAAAGGAATTACCCCGCCATGAGTAATCCCAACACCCCTCCATATGGACCGCCCGATTGTCCGCGACTGCCCAAGGCAGCTAATCCCCATATCTGGGGACCGTTTCGCTATCCGCAACCTGCGACGCGGGTGGTGGCATAGGGCCATGCCTCTGGGATGTGTTCACCCAGACCACCATATTTTAAATATGGAATATAATTATCAAATATATTATAACGAATTCAACATATTATCACTTGTTCTCAGTTCCCATCTCAAGTCCAAATAAAATGGTTGTTCATTATTCCTAAGAAACGTGCGGAGCGTGAGTGAGCAGGTATGTAATATTTACTGAGCTGACCGCTTCCATTTTGTAGTTTGTAATGCTGATAGTTAAATAAGCTGTTTTAAATTTTAACATTGCATTATAGTAGTAGAATCGGGATACTGTTCCCTTGTGAGTTGTGATTCATGCCCGTTGCATGTCTAACTGTAATAAGGCGAAAGCGGCACGAAAAACGCGCTCAGTTTTAAAACGTTCAAATATGTAACTAAATACACTTCATTTTTAAAATAATTGTTGTTCGGAATTCTCAACGATAATGCAATAATTTCTGGATCGATAAGACCATTTCTTTTTCCCTTGCACAAAGACGGTTAAATAAATAACCGTCACTACAAGGCATTCCGCACGTGAAACTAAATATTATTTTACTTGTATTGGTTTATTTACTTCGTACGCTCAGAACACAATCGTTATCAATCGGCTAAACCTTTGTGGCGAATAAATAAATAGACATTTTCCTCCGGGACAGATAATATTCATATCGATAAGAGTAAAGTCTGAAAGGTTTCGTATCGTTGCCTTTCAATATCTACACGTAAACAAAGAACCTTCTCTTTTGACTACCGGATGGCTTTGAAATCCGGAAACCCGCATCGCCACTCAGAAATTCCACTCTGATTTATTATAACGACCTCGACTAGAATCTAGATATTTATTTGGAATATTTGAATCCTATTACATCTCGTGAAAACCTGAGAACGTCAGATTCGATATTTTGGCTTATTTTCGACTAGATAACGCCCGCAACTCTGTTGCGCCAAAATTTGTTTATCGCGCGGGAACCGTACATTTTTCCGGGATAAAAACTATCCTATGTCCTTTCCCGGGACTCAAAGTATCTCCATGCCAAATTTCAATAAAATTGGTTCAGCGGTTGGAGCGTGAAGAGGTAACAGACAGACAGACACACTTTCGCATTTATAATATTAGTATGGATGACCGATTTGCCTTAAAACAGCTGTACCAGTTCAAACACTGTTTAAACGGCGAGTACATTAAAAATCCAGCCAGTAAACACATAATATAACAGCACACTTTTTACTTTCAATACAGTTTTCTGTAAATAAAAAAAACTAACGACTTAAATACGCTACTGCGCGAAGCGCCTGTACATTCGACGTGGGCGCGTACAGGGTATAATGTAGATAATATTTAATAATATTATGACCTCTATAATCCCTTATTAAATCCACATGTAACATGTAGGAGTAAGGAGTATCAACACGGAATGTACGGCACTTGGCCTCTTTATCACCCTATAATGCGTGTATCTAATTGAATGAATAGCGATTCGCAATACAAACGTCAAAGCGTCGTCGAGAGCGAACTAATGAGTCGGTAAACACGGGCCGATACAAACGAGCATGACTTGTTTGTACAACCCGGCACTCGGCGGGGAGAACCGAGCGATGACGGGCGACGATGTGCGTATGTTTTATGTTTATTGTGCGAATTGCGCACACCCACTTCAGAGATTCATAAACTTCACCCCCTTACTATAAATATATTTCCTAAGCCGCCTTCCTAATCTTGATCCATGACTTTTATTTAAACTCTGACTTTGGACTTGACGATTTAGAAAAACGATGCCGTTAAAATTGTAACAAAAATATAGTTATCTTGCTATTTACTCGACACTGGCGTTGGTTTTATATAATAATAAGAAAAAAATCAACAGATTTTGATCATTCCTTTAAACTGTTTCAAATACGTTGCTACATTGATAGTACGCCATCAAATACAAAGTCGTTGTATAAACTGGACACCATCTTTAGAAAAGCGATATTTAAAACGAATTTTTTCTCACTATTTTTCACTTCTTGTATCGATCTGATATCTATGTATTTTATTACCTACTTGAAGATTTATTCGAATCACTTATAATAAAAGTTTTTAAAAGTAAAAGTTTAGAAATACAGTTTAAGGCTGTATGTTACGAAATGTGAACTGTCAACCCAAGTTTTATACCGACGTTATACTAGGGCGGGGGTTGGTATAACGGTGGTATAACTTTTGTATGGGAGTCCACCAACCTTCTTCTAGGTTTAAGTTATACCTTGATCATAAGTCGCGATTTTGCTTATTCCAAGTTTATACTGAGTATAACTTTTATACTTGGTTTATAATTATAATTAAGGGAAATACGTACAAAATGACATATACGGACAAAATGACATAGTGCCCTTATTTCAAAATTGGGGGATTTTAGACACATTTCCGCGATTGTATCACGTGACGGCAGTCATATTAACAATCCTGCCAGACTTTGAGCGCTATTCTCACAGTTGCGCCGCAGTAAGCAGATCAAACGTGTTTCTCGCCTTCAAAAGTTTATTGAACAGATGGTTTTCTCCTGTTTTCTGGCGAGTTATTTGCTGTCATTTGTTATTATTTGTATTAAAATCGATGAACTATGCTATTAGCCAGTGATTTCTATGAACTTTATTGCAATGATTAGATTATTTGGTGGAAATTTGATATTTATTTGTTTTTGCTTACATTTGGACAAAATGACATACCATGTAAGTACACTGTATAGTATTTCTGTTAACATTTATAATTTTGTATAGGGGATATGCCGCGAAACTACGAAAGAAAAACTAATCGGCAGTCGTGGAGCCAGGAATTCTAAATCTAAATGGCTAGAAAGAATCTCAAACGATTTAATTATTGTGAACTTTGTTCTTAAAAATGTGTATGTCATTTTGTCCATACTATATGGACAAAATGGTTTTTGTGATTAGTCATTTTTTTTCTTTTTGTATATTTTATTATAGTTTCTATTGAATTAAAAGACTGTATTACTGATAGTCAATGAACCTAAGATAATGTTAAACCGTTGAGACTAATTATAATGTCATTAAATAAAAAAATATGAAAGAAAAACAAAACACCATGTCATTTTGTCCGTACTTCCCCTAACACAGATTTTGTTTAGTAAAAGGTATAGGAAAAGGTGGTAATGTGGCCCCCCACTTTGTTTATCAAGCTTTAATAAGAAAATACAGGAGTCAGAAACCTAAAAAATACATTATGAGACTTCTCATTTATTTGTTTAAACACGTCTTATTAGGGAATAAATAAAACTCGTACAGGATTATCTAAAAAAATATTTATTCTTGACTAATCACATTTGGTATCTTGAGATCAAGTGATGGTAATGTGTCCCCCTGGGGGGGTCACATTAAATGTCTTGCAGAAGTGAAACTTAACGGCAAAAATCACAAATGTAATAGCCACCTTCAGAACCTAATACCTACGAGTATACAGGTAACTTAAGCCCATAAGTCACAATTTTGACACTGTACCCATGGCTTTCCAGCTCTGTCATTGGAACAAATTGTGTCGCAGAACATACATGGCACGTCCGCGTTTTCAGGAACCATATTTGTATACGAGTCGTCATAATCGGTATTTACGTGGTCTTCGTCACTTTCAGAGCTACTGCTGGATATTGTAGTGTCTCTCTGTCGTCAAACGGCATTTCTACCAGCCACCTCCATAGTGGTTATGTCTTCCACGTCATGAAACTCTCTTACATGTAATGTGACCCCCGGGGCCACATTACGACCAATGTGAGGGGGCCAAATTACAAGTATTGATAACATTTAAACAAACGTTCCAAAAATATTTATTAAATATCTAATTTTATATTTACCTTTTAAATTCCGTAGGAGAAGAGTTTGATGTATCCGTTGTTCGAACTTCGAACCCAAAAGCCAAATCTTTCTATTTTTTAACAACTATCGAAACAAAATCACACACACTTAAAAGTTTCGCTGGTCGCAAGTTTGAACTCGATCAAATGACAATCGAACGTGACAGCCTCTGTTGGATTTGTATGGCACTAAATTAGTAGCATGCCGCGAGCATCCCGTTGCACCAAAATTATATTAGATAGCGTTGTTAAAACATTAAAATATTGAAGGGGGCCAATATATATGCAGGGGCCACATTACCACCTTTTTCCAATATACATGGAACACTAAACAAAAACCTCGAGATGAATTCTTACTACCTACTTATAATTTGCGCTATTAAGCAACAACAAGACAACAGAATGAAGTATAAATTATTTTCGTGGAGCCCCAGGGTCTGTGCCACGCCAGAACGCTTTAGTGGGCGTCCATAAATTACGTGAGATGTTTAAGGGGGAGAGGGGGTCGAGTTAAATCTCATCTAAACTTACGTTGGACAGTGCGGGATGATTCACTAAGAGATTCCGCGCGGAATCTTCCCGCTGGCGGAAACTATTTCACTTTCAAGCAAATGATAAGTGAATACTTTCCGATTTTGCTGTCATTTTGACAGTAGTGACATTTCTTTTGTATGAGTGAAATAGTTTCCGCCACGGAATCGAGAAGATTGAGATCTTCTCTAGAGACGAATGTCAAACAAGTTTGACATTCGTCGGCGGGAAATTATCCGAGGATTAGAGCCGATTTTGCGGAATGTCGGGAACATTCCGCAAAATCGACCGAGACTCGTGAAATCTTTTCACTTTGAGAACCGTGTCATGGCGGATATTGTTAGATGAAATTATTTAATGATAAGAATAAAACAAAGCAATTATTAATACTTAGTTAGTCGTGTCTCGTTTAAAATATTAAATAAATGTCGTACTGTAATAATTATGTGTTAAATCTTTAGGAAGTGTTCATTGAACAATAAATATTTTTTATTTATAAATGCAGTATATTATGTATTAATATTCGGTACTTAAAGATTTAGAAATAAGTAGAATAATTTTTAAATTTTGTATTAATTATTAATCCTTCAATCGGGGATTCTTGGAAATGATATTGTAGTCTATTGTTGTCGCGGTCACCGGGCGGTGTCCTTATGGGGCTTGAAGGATTAATACTTATGTATTATGTTAAATCATTATTGTGCTTTGACAATAATTTTAAATAGTTATTTATGTATATTGTATATATTATCATTATAATTCCAAGGTCATACTCACCACCCTGGGAACTTCCATAGTATATATTCTAATAAAAACTAATATTAAATGAAAAACAAATTTAAAACAAAAAAAAACTTATATAATATTTAAAGTAAGTTATAAGTTTGTTTTACACACAAATAAAAGGTATTCTCACACAACAAGATTTACCGATATAATATAATAAAGTACTCTGTGATTTATCGGAGCTCAACACACTTATAGTTGTGCTTAAAGCTTCGATCACTAATATACAAGATACACAATCCGCGGCAAAAAACGACCTCACCAAAAGAGCACCAAACTCAACATTCTGGTGCACTTTTGATTTAGTAGTGCTCGAACGCTCCGCCGGGAAACATGCCTCGGTGCGCGTTTAATAATTGTAGAAATCATACGTCTAAAACCAAAAAAAAGGATGGAATTTCATATTTCCGGTAAGTATTAATTTTATCCTAATATATTTCTTACAATTGTATTGTAAATATTGGTATTTCTTTAAGAAATCACCAAAAGACAGTTTTAAAATTAAGTTGTAAATAAATCAACACCAGGTATAAACCATCTCAATTGCGAATACTCATACTAAAGGTACTTATCGTAGTTTATCATGCCCACTTGAAATGTTCGGGTTATAAGCTATGTTTCTGTTCCATTTGATGGAGTCGCTATTACTATTATTTTTTTATTGAGGATTTTTTTCAGGTTTCCTCGAGATCCAATTAGATGTGGTAATAATATTATGTTCCCATCTTCGATCAAATATAGTTCCCATTAAGGATTTTTTAAGTAGGTTAAAAAGTATGGGCGTTGGGTGATGTGAGTTGTCCTTTGTGGCCTATCGGAAAATGTATGTACACTTATGTATATTTTGGTTAATGATAAAATTAGACATAACATTAGAACAACATAATATTACAAGTAAAAAATAATTACTCCTCACTTTATACATTAAACTTCGGAAAAATAAAAAAATGGACTATTAAAATTATTACAAATTACAATCAACAAAAAAAATTTGAACAGTTCGACTCCACTCATACTTCACTTCGCCCTGTTCCAGCGGCGAATTTCGGTCGTAAAATTGGATTTTTTTTTGGCACTATACAAATTTGAACTTAAATCATATACGCGGATGGTTGAATTTAGTATGAAGCGTGCATCGGACGTAAAAATTTTATTGCTTTGTAAACACAAATGTTCATTGTTTTATAAAAAGATCTTTAATAATTACTATAATTAAGGTTGATTTTAGATAAATGTATACTTAATTAAACTCTATTACTCGGGGACAGATTTTCGAGAGGTTTTGTATGAGACTGTGTATCTTGTATATTACTGATCGAAGGCTTAAAGTCAACACACGACATACAGATTTGAAAGATTGTCATTGTCACTCGGCAGTCGGCACATATACAATATTTTTTGTTTTAATTCCACTCAAGCCCCAACGCGGCAGTCGGCAGCCGCGCCATTTGTATTTTTCACTCAAGACTCAATTACCGCGCTCTTTTATTCAATTATGTAACATATTTCGCTGACTTACAGACTACTTTTGTATAATCCTTCCATCGGGGATTCTTGGAAATGCAATTGTATACTATAAATGTGTTGTCGCGGTAACCTGTGTCCTTATGGGGCTTGACGGGATAAAGAAGTTTCATTAGACATACGATCTTTGATATAGTCCCCATAGTTTACGTCCTTATATTATATTGTTATGCATACTGGTCTCTTGAATAATTATTCCTCCTTTTTGATTTCTTTTTTTTTTTAATAATTTTGTGTCTTTTGCATATGTGATGTTTTAACTTTCTTTAGATATTGTATTGTAACGTGTAATTTATTTTTGTAGTGTAATGTGGTGTCTTATTGTCGAATAAACGTTATTATTATTATTATTATTATTATTATTATTATATAAGAGTACTAGCGACCCGCCCCGGCGTCGCACGGGTATAAAATATATATCCACTGAAAAAATTATGCCTATAGCCTTCCTCAATAAATGGGCTACCTAACACTGAAAGAATTTTTCAAATCGGAACTGTAGTTCCTGAGATTAGCGTATTCAAGTTAGCCCTTTCAAATAATTTTCCCCGTTTTTTCCACATTTTCCTCTATTTCTTCGCTCCTATTATATCTTAGCGTGATAAATTATAGCCTATAACCTTCCTCGATAAATGGGCTATCTAGCACTGAAAGAATCATCAAAATCCGTTGCGTAGTTTTAAAGATTAAAGGGAACAAAGGGACATGAGGGAAAAAAGCGACTTTGTTTTATAATAAGTATAGATAAACAAAATTAAACTCAATAGTGTTGAGGAAAAATCCAGTAGAAAATTGTTTTTCATTTGTTTAACTTTAACAAAGGAACTGTGAGTTGTGAGTTGTGACAGTATATTTTGAACGACACATTTAATACTGTAGGTTTCGTTTACCGTTCGGAGAGTTGGGATTTTTAAATCGATATTAACACGTCCAATAGCGCGTTTTTGCATGTTTCAAACATTATTTATGCATTAAGTCCGTGTACATTTCAAATGTGCCGTTTCGAGAAAATGGAGTGTAATTTTAAAAGCCGTTTGAAACTCAAAGAAAACGCTCACGTCATTTGAAATTCACGCCCGCGCTGGCTTGCGAACCGGCATCTGGTATAAAAATTAAAAACATTTATGCAGCACATGTCCCTGTTACCTACGGCAAATGGGGCAGTAAATTTGGAAGTAAACATGCTTTTGTACGATGTCTCGATTTATGACGGGTGTCATTAACATGTAAGGATGCGCCTGAGTCTGTCCCAACGTCCAGATGGATCAAACACTTTAAAACACAATATTATTACTCAGTCAGGCACATATGTAGTCTACTGCTTGGCTACTGCCTAGTCTTAATTTTTGCTGTTAATTAGATCTAAAATTATCTAAAAAATTCTTAGATCGAACCTGCGTCGACTCTATTAAATGAGGACACAGGTGCCGCTTTCGCCCTATCCCTATAATCACGAGTGATAATATAAAGGTATAAGAAAATAGTTTTAATTATTGGCCATGTCAAATACGTTTATCGTAGGTTTACCTTCACAGTTCATCCGGTCGACATGCGGTGGAAATTTCGCTTTGATGTACGAAACATAAAGGCTCTGATCGTGTACACTGCTAGTGCTACTATTTATGAAAATAACGTTTTAAAGGCGAAATATGAATAGTTCGTTCTCGGAACCAGTCGGAAATTCCATAAAAATCATGTCTTTTGAATACAAAAGTACGGGTAAAACTATTGTAAAGTTTATAAAACTTTACTGCTCCCACTATGAAACTTTAATATTTTCCAAGTAAAATGTAAAACAAGAAGGTTAATTATACTGCATTGAAACTGGACGGAGATAATATTTTCTTGAAGTTAAGAGTCCGTATACGAAATTTTGCCGATTTCGCTCATTTAACAGACGTGATTTAACAGTTAAAATACAGTTTTTCTATAAGTTTTAATGCACAACATGTAAGATCATTTCAATTATAATCTAATGTTGCAGCTATATTTTTCATTTTTTTTAAGTATCTTTAAATAATCCAACTCAAACCCGCGACAGTTTTGTGATTTTTGCCAGACCTGTTTATGGATTGTATTGACGTCTTAACGGTATGAAAAAAATACAATGTACTGTTGAGAAAGTCGTCTATAGTCTATACAATGTTGGAATTACTTTTTACCACTTTCATATAAAAAACCCTTTAAAAAACGGAATACCGCCCGCTAACTTGGCGATCGTCCTTTTTCACCTGGCATATAAAAGACGGGCGTGAGTGTGAAGAGAGCAGTAGAAAAGATAGTATGATTTTTGATTTTTTTTTATTTATTTATTTATTTCCAAGAAATTCGTACATATAGGTCTTACAATTTAGTTTGTTCACAATTTCTGCCACATGGGCGTGGAAATATTGTCATGTTATATCATACAATATTTATAACATACAGTATTACAATAGTTCGGATATTAAGGAATCAATTTTAAAAATCCAATAATTATAATCAATATTGTCAACTCAAGCCAAAACATTTTTATCATTTCAATAGAGTCAAATATTAATGAAATTCATAACATTACAATATTATCAATACAATTTATACTATAACAAATTTTTGAGAGAGAAAAATCCATTAACATTGATGCAATATCATAATATAATCATGTCATACAATAATAAATAAATTTAAGTAAATATGTTCATGTCAAAATAATAATTTAATCTAAATTTACAATGTCAATTTAATCGAATAAAATATTATGATAAGCAACATAGTAATTCTAGTGTTTTGTCTTAATATAAATTTATTTATTAGAATACATTTAATGTCAGAGAGTACAAAATAAATAAATCAATTTTAATAAAATGTCATTTAAACCTTTTTGAAGTTATTATATCATTAAAATATTCTTGTACCGTGTAGTAGCATTTCTCTAACAACCACTCAGAAAGGGCTTTCTTAAATTTATCATAGGTAGTGTGGTCTTTTTTAATTTTATCGGGAAGATTATTATATATTTTTACTGTCATACAATATGCATTTTTGCTGTTTAAAGACGACTTTTGTGCGGGTATGTTAAGTTTGTTTTTGATTCGGGTATTGCTTTTTTTTTCGAACAGATAATCATATTTTTTAACAAATAAACACGCTTCTAATATGTATTGGCTGGCTAAAGGAAGAATTTTAAATTTTTTAAAAAGCGGTTTAGAGGGTGTTAGGTTTTTTACTCCCGCCATAGCTCTAATGCATTTCTTTTGGATGATAAATGCTCTATCCACTTCTACTGAGTTTCCCCATAATATCAGACCATATCTTAAGACAGATGAGACATAGCCGTGATAAGATATTAAGGCTGCTTCTTTAGATACTATATTTTGTATTCTTTTTAGTGCGAATACGAACCTATTTAATCTATTACAAATATTGTCAATATGTTCTTTCCAATTTAGATTTTTGTCAATATTGAACCCTAAGAATGTGGTAGACGGCACGCATTTTATAGGACTTATCTTATTTTCTAATTCCTTTATATCAGATTCAGAATTTGATTTTTGAAATTTAATAATCTTTGTTTTTTCTAAGTTCACTTCCAATTTGTTACATTTTAGCCAATTTTTAACTCTTTCTATTTCATTTTTTATTTCATTATTTAATAAATTTTTTAAACATTTTATTAGTAAAGTAGTGTCATCTGCGAACATAAAGGTTAGATATTTTGTTACTTTGGGCAATTCGTTTATATAAATGAGGAAAAGGATAGGACCTAGTATACTCCCCTGTGGTACCCCACAGTCTATGTTTTCATAATCGGATCTGTAAGAAATCTCTTTATTATTCTCAACTTTGCTTATCTCTACACATTGTTTTCTACCTTTGAGATACGATTCAAACCATTTATATGCGTTGCCACAAATACCACATTTTTCTAATTTCCTTAATAGCAGTTTGTGGTCAACAAAATCAAAGGCCTTACTTAAATCGAGAAAGACAGCACCTACAGATAATCCTTGATCGATCGCTTGTGTTATTTCCTTTACCAAAGAGAAACAGGCCAGTGTTGTTGAACTTCCTTTTGTGAATCCGAATTGCTGTTGAGACAGTATATTATTAATATTTAAAAAACTAATTAGTTTCGATTGCATTGCTTTATGGGCTCTTAACACTGCACTGAATTCACTCTAAAACTCTAACTGAACTGATAAGCACAATCTCAAGTTAGTGTTTACGAGACGATGCACGTCAACGCCGCATCGAGTGTTGAAGGGAGGTGTTAGGTTTACTTTCGTTACGGATTTTTTATTCTTAAATAATAGCTTAATAAATTGGGTATTGTTGAGATGGATTTTCTAGTCGATGAGGTTCTTCGAACTATGAGAGCTTACTTTTCAATAGCGGCAGCGAAGACCGGCGTATATAGAAGAATCACGTATCTTGCGAGAGCAATGCGCAATGCGATTGAAATTATTGCGCGATAATTGCTCCAAAATCGCAATTTCGTATCACGTATCAGCCAAAACAATACGATGGCAATCGATCTCTATACATGACACCATTGTTTATGTACCCAGCAATCGCTCGCGCGATTATTGCTAGTGGATTGTTGATCGCTATTTTTACGTGATAACCCTGTGGTATCCGCATGAGGTACTTCCCCATGGCTGGCCACTGCGAGCCCATGCCGCTGTACACGAACCACAGCGGCCGCCGCCCCTGGTCGATAAAGGCGCACTCTGACCTCAAGCATACTGTTTCCTTGTTCTCGTTTGAGACTGAGTTGTAGTGATTTATCAGCTCTATAATCATAGAGGAGGTATTTTTGGCTTTTGTCAAAGTGAGTACTTTGATGATCTAATTAACGTAACTTCCCCGTTCTATTATGTGTGTGCAAAACCAATATTAACGGGCTGATACACGTGAAACGTTTAATATTATATTGTGACGTATAATCCGAGAGAAATATATTATTCGTGACCTAAATAGTACGTTACAATGTATTATAATAATATGGATTATTTATTTACGCTACCTATCCCTTTTGTTACGATATCCTTTTACCGGCTTAGAAAACTTTCGCGTTTGGCGATCAAAGAGAAATTTGAGAAGGTAAACCTACTTTTTGCTTACATCATAAAACGTATGTTATACACACCATCAGAATTATTGTAATATTTATGTTATTGGCATTGAAATTTTAAAACCAAGAGTTGTAGACCTTTTTTGTTTTTACAACAGTCTCGAAGCGTGACACACGCTGAAGATATATTGTACTATAATACAAATTTTCTGTTAAGACTTCTTTACATATTAATAAGCGCATAATATGAAAAATATTTATTAATATTTGACGACCTCTGTGGCTCAGTGGTGAGCACGTTGGTAGCTCAAGCCGGGGGTCGCGGGTTCGAATCCCGCCGACGGAACAAAAAAGTTTTTCAATGTTCCCGGGTCTGGATGTGTTGTATTAAATATGTGTATTATATAATAAAAATCTTAAATATATGTATAGTATCAAAGTATTAAATATATTTCCGTTGTCTGGTACCTGTAACACAAGTCCTTTAGGTACTTAGCACGGGGCCAGACTGACGTGGTGTGAAGCGTCCATAGATATTATTATTATTATAAATTATCATAATATATTTTTAATTTTTATAACCATCTGAGATGGTTACAAATTATCTATAGCTATCGGAGCTTCACAAAAAAGAGAGTCCGTGGCATAGTGGATGACCTTTGGTTGGCACTCGAAAGTATGCAGCATGTCGATCCCGAGTGGAAGCGTGTACCAGTGACACATTTTCTGATCTCAAGTACATAAAACGGATGCTCGTACAGTAAAGGAAAACATCGTGAGGAAACCCGCACACGGTTGGTCCCGGACGTATTGACCTGCTCATTCCTCCGACTAGACTGACTATGTTGCGAGAATGTCGTATATGCTCGGGCAACCATACGGACATTTAAAAATCTTGTCCTAGGCACTACAGTATTTGAATTATCCACAACTGATACAAAAGCCTTGTTTCGGAGCTTCAGATAAAATGTGTGTGTGATGTGTGTCTGTGTGCCGTACTAGTTTAGATTTAAATTGATAAGAAGAAGTTTTAACTAACTATTTACTCTTGCTAAATCTAAAAAGTCTGTTCGAACATTAGCTTCGAATGATTCGTCATCGTCAAATTAATAATTAATAATTCTTGGACAAAACAGTTACAATATAACTAAAAGGTGTAGAAATTTTAGGGAGCATGTAATACCAAAAAATTCTAGGTACATATTCTAATGACTAAAGACAAAATATATGAACAAAAATGCACCGTAACCAAAGGACATACATTATCCACAAAATGCTTTACCAAACAGCCAAACTAGACGCGCTTAAAGAATTTACTCACAAAAGGACTATAGAATTACATCCGATCATTTTCGCTTATAATGATGAAGAATTTCCTTTCATCCATTTTCTTTTATCCTATTATTAACACCCTGTTAGAAAATATTTCGTCGAGTAATAAAGCGGAAATTCGCTTTTGTACCAGAACACCTATTAGCCAGCAATTTTATAAATTAAATACTTCGTTCTTGAAGGCACAAACATTTTTCTAACGTACACCTACGATCACGGTACCAATTTAACCTACACCTGCAAGTTTTTTAAAAAGGTAGAAAAAAGGAGTTGACGACTACCTATATTGGTTTCATTTTAGGGTTCCGTACCCAAAGGGTAAAAATGCGACCCTCTTACTTAAACTTCGATGTCTGTCCGTCTATCTGTCTGTCTCTAGGCTGTATCACAAGAATATAAATAGCTAGACTTCTGAAAATTCTACAGATTTTGTATATCAGTTGCCGCTATAACAACAAATACTATAAACAAAATAAATATTCAAGGGGGCTCCCATACACCAAAGGTGTTTTTTTTACTATTTTTTGCTCGATATCAATAATGGCAACACATATGCACTTGAAATGTTCACAAAATACTCAATTGTATTTTTAATTTAATAATTATTATCTTAACAATATTAAAAAACTAAAATATTAGATGGGCTCCTGTACAAAAAAAAAAACACAATTTTGAGCCTGTTTTTGCTCTATAGTGCTACGAAACCCTTCGTGTGCGAGTCTAACTCGCACTTGGTCGAATTTTATTCAGCACCACAATCTACTTCTCCAAACAAAGAAAAAAATACATTGGGTCTACGCTATTATTCTACCGTTTTCGGCATCTGGAACTGCCCCGAGGCATTCAGGCAGGCCAGGCCGAATGGATACGGAAATAGTCGAACAAAACCGGTGACCCATAAAGCACTTAGACTTGGTACTAGTATAATTACGTAGTTTATGTAGCAATTTGAACTTCGGCTATTTTTGTATTCATTCGGGCTGCCCAGTCCTGCCCCGGGGCAGTTCTTGATACTGAAAACGCTTTTTGTTATAAATTGTGTTATACTAGCGATCCACCCCGGCGTCGCACGGGTATAAAATATATAGCCACTGAAAAAATTATTAAAATCGATAGCCTATGATCCTTCACGTGGTCGACTTCTTATCTGTGCCAAATAACATAAAAATTGCTCCAGTAGTTCGCAAGATAAGCCCTTTCAAATAATTTCCCCCGTTTTTTCCACATTCTTTTATTAGTCTTAGCGTGATAAAATATAGCCTATGGCCTTCCTCAATAAATGTGCTATCTAACATTGAAATAATTTTTCAAATCAGACAGTAGTTCCTGAGATTAGCGCGTTCAAGTTAGTCGTTTCAAATAATTTTCCCCGTTTTTTCCACATTTTCCTCTATTTCTTCGCTCATATTTGTCTTAACGTGATAAAATATAGCCTATAGCCTTCCTCATTTAACACTGAAAGAATCATCAAAAACAAACAAAGGGACATGAGGGAAAAAAAGCGATTTTGTTTTATAATATGACGTGATTTGTAAAAGTCCAAAATGGATAAACCAACTTTTTTTAAAAGATGTACTACGTGACATTATCCTTAGCTAAGTTTCATTTTCACCATAAAATTAAAAATCTCCTCATAAAAAATATAAAGGTCATCAGAGAGAATATTCAAGTTAATAACAGCAACGGTCTACATTAATATTGTAAATTGTAATCTTAGTTAAGTAAAGGACGTCTGAAATAATTGCGACAATAATAATTTTAAGGCTGTCTTTAAATATTCTGTTCCATTTCGGAGCTGTCTACTTGGGGGGCAATGAAAAATGTACAAGGAAACTCATCTTAAGGTCTCTATATCCGCCAATGACCTTGATCATTGTCTGTCAGTGCAAATATCGACGTAAATGACATTAAAATAACATTCATAACAGCGCGCCTTGTACGGTGGCGGTTACGACGCTCGCCGCGTCCATGATAGGGCGAAATAGGAGAAAAAACCTTTTTAAGGCTTAATATAATACATATTTCAAAAAAAGTAATAAAACCAAATTATCAACTTATGTATTGCAAAGCAGTAGATATTTTTTATATATTATATAGATAGATATAATTTCTCTGTTAATGCCGATGAAAAGTGGTTTCGTCTGCACACTTTTTTCGCGAGAGGAGCCTTAAGGCTAAGGCAACGCAATAATACGGTCTCCGTCGCAATTTACGGATGGAGAGGCATTAAGATATTAGCGAGCGAATGATTCAATTTGTCTTCACTCTTCAGCGTCTTACATTACATTATAGATCTGTTGTTCACAGAGATATAATATTATAGGGTAAGTTCCGAAACGTAACCCAGTATGCTGGCCAGTGCTTATGACGTACGGAATCGACGCCATACTGTTGATTCATTTATTAAATATACGTCAGTGCATTGATGTACAATATGACTTATATGTTGGTATATAATTATAATACAGTAGGCTTACCGTAGTCCACCAGAATGCAATATACATAGCATCAGCTGATTCAAGAGGTCATGAGCACGTGCCCGTAAACTGGCTTAAATTTCAGAATATGCATCGTAAATAAAACTGTTACGATATTATAACATCTAGTACAATGTATTTGAAACTGCGGCAAAGGCTCTTTAAAATGATGTCATAAAAATGTTAAATAAAAACACGGGTGGCACTCGGATAGGGGACTGCCGCGCTATAATATAGCATTTTTATCAACTTATGCAATTATTCTTGTCGCTCGCACACAAACACCATGCCGAAGTTTGGAAACCGGTCGGTGCGACGAGCACCGCACCCCGAGCCACACCAGTAGCGCTAGCACGGCGACCAACGGAAATGCGAAAGTATGGACAAACTATGGAAATAAACCTAAGGTGCCGTTCCGATCTTTTTTCGTTCCGAAAAATTCAATTGAAATACCATTTTATGACAGACTATAGTTACAAACTGTGGAGATAAACTTAAGGTGCCGTTCCGATCTTTTTTAGTTCCGAAAAATTCTATTAAAATGTCACTTTATGACAGACTATACTCGTAGTCCTAAAAATTGAAATAATATCCTACATTAAGACATATACTATAGTCTGTCATAAAGTGGCATTTTAATTGAATTTTTCGGAACGAAAAAAGATCGGAACGGCACCTTAAGTTTATTTCCACAGTTTGTC
This sequence comes from Polyommatus icarus, assembly GCA_937595015.1. NCBI lineage: Eukaryota > Metazoa > Arthropoda > Insecta > Lepidoptera > Lycaenidae > Polyommatus > Polyommatus icarus. The sequence continues at coordinate 11,091,023 of OW569326.1, forward strand.
CATACTTTCGCATTTTCGCTGGTCGCCGTGCTAGCGCTACAGGCCGAAGGCCGAAGTCTGCCGAACTGAAACGACGTTAGACGAATGTTAGGCGTTTTTCGTTACGGAATTTCTTAATTCGGTCGGCGAGCTCAAAGCCTGCGACAAAAGCTGTGCAATAGCTTAAAAACCGGCCAAGTGCGTGTCGGGCCACGCGCAATATAGGGTTCCGTAGTACCGCTAGTTTTTGTCAATTTTTTTGTCAATGAACGTACATTTATAGCGTGTTTTACACTACTAACAACATCATCTCAGTTACTTTCAAAGGAATTTGAACGAAAAGTTCCTTTATACTTCACCAAATACATTTTTTTAGTTGATCGACTATTACTCAATAACTTATGAAGTCTTCTTAGCCGTGATAGTTTTCCTTTTAAATTCAGCATATTTCCTACTTCCGTGAATTTTTTCACATTTCCAGAACCAACCGTTTAGCTGGTAGAAGGGGGGGACACTGGACTCTAACGATTTTTTCCACTTTAAAACTAAATATTTCACAAACGGATCCTTAAATCGGAAAATGATCTATGAATGCTCACAATATATTTAAAAAACCTATTCAACGACACCCCTTACGATGGGGTGGGCGCGAAAAAAATATTCATCCCCGCTTGATGTGTAGGGGAGGTACCATAAAAAAAATATATTTTTTTACTATTTCATGTACCATTTTGTTGCCATCATTAATATGTGTATTCATGCCAAATTACAGCTTTGTAGGTCCTATAGTCTCTGAGTAAAACCGCGGACAGACAGACAGACGGACGGACAGACCGAAACTATAAGGGTTCCTTGTTGACTACGGAACCCTAAAAATCAACTTTGCATGCAATATCTACTTGAAATAGATCAATATTTTTATGATATACTGTTGCAAAATATGTAATACTATTCGGACAGGCATGGCACCTGCATGGTACCGAATTCCGATCAAGTGTTAATTTATAATGTGAACTAATATTATTGCTTTCTTTTAATAAAAGCTCTTAAAATAATTCAAGACGTGAGTGGAAGAATAAGGTAAGTAACATGAAAAATTTTCCCGTTTTTTTGCTTAAATGGAGGCTTTAGGGCCGGAAAAATTATTTGAAATAGAATAACTATGGAATATATGTGTATTATACATTGGCTAGGTTATGAAGTAGAGAGTTACAAGTTTAATTAAAATAATTAAGGAAAAAAATAGTTATTGTCCGAATGTTACGAAATGTTACTTGTTCGATTCTTCCACTCACCTCTTCAATTGTGAAACCTTTTAACTGTTAAGTAAAATAACTAGTCCCAACTACTTTTCTTGAACCAACTTGAAACTTGCCTACTTTCTTTTACTTTTTTATATCCATATTAATATTATAAATGCGAAAGTGTGTCTGTCTGTCTGTCTGTCTGTTACCTCTTCACGCCCAAACCCCTGAACCGATTTCGCTGAAATTTGGCATGGAGATACTTTGAGTCCCGGGAAAGGACATAGGATACTTTTTGTCCCGGAAAATGTACGGTTCCCATGCGATAAACGAGTTTTGACGCAACGGAGTTGCGGGCGTCATCTAGTAATTTATATATACGTACGTTTAATGTACATAATTATTAATTTCATTGCTCTACTCTACGCTCTTTCAACTGTGTTAGCGGCTTTTTGAACTAGAAACTAGACTCTAGAGAGTGTACGAGTTACGAGTTACGAGTTACGACACAACTATACGACAGTCGGGTTTTTATTTTTTAAGGAAATTACATTTTTAACCGACTCCCAAAAAACGAGGAGGTTACATGTTCGGCTGTGGGTATAATTTTTTTTTAATTATATTTCATATTTATCGACTGGAGTATGTTTCGCTTGGATTGTGGGAAAGGCCGTAAGGAGCATGACCTATAGATTAATACCACGCATGACATTCAAAGGGTCTGGTGGATGACAGTGCAAAAATGAAAATGATCAACATAATATGATAGATATACACAAATATAAATATAAAATATTGGATAAAGTAAATTATTATGTTACATAACACAGTTTTTTGGCGTTAAAACTGAATTTATATTGTAATGATGATGATTCTGCAACATCAAACAGGCATATAATGTGTAATGGACATAAATAATTTTACTATACGAATAAAAAAAGGAATAAAATGTTTTAGTATCATTTGGGTAATATGGGAAAAAACATGCAAAAATATAAACATTTCCTCTCTTTACATTATAAGTGTAGATGTTGATTGGTACTTTGTATACTTTGTACTGCCCACTGGGGCCGATATGATGTACCTATAGTCATCGAAAACGAAAAGGTATATCAAAAATTGTAAAAGTTTCACGAACACTCTAAAGGGTGTAATAACACTAAGTGAAAATATTATAGGGTGTGTTTAATACGTTTTTTTGTAGAGAGTTCACTGTGAAAGTAACAGTGCTGAAAGACCAATTTTTTCACTTTTGTATTGCGAGCGCCCCAACATCACGAGTTTCCCCATTATAAAAGTGAAAAAAAAAATTTGGTCTTCCCGCAAGTTGCTACTTTCATAGTGAATTACTACGTACTACAAGAAATACACAACAACGAATTAAGGGGGCGAATGAACAAAAATTTTCGATTTTATAATTCATTTTTATACTTGAAAATAAGCCCCGAATTGTTTCATTTTCTAAAATTAGATAATATAATATATTTCCAAGAATTCAATCTGAGCAAAAAACACGATTACTTATATCTTAAAAATTTTTCGATAGAAAAAAATCACAAAGATACATCAAATTTTCACGAATTTTTCATTTATTGCCATAACCGTGCATTAAACTAAGTTAATATTTTAACACATTGTATAAAATTCTATCATTGAGAATCCGACTTAGCGGATTTTTAAAATGTTGTATATTACGAGTATTTATCGAGTTATTGAGAAAAAACAAATTTGGCGATGAATCCGCGTCGATCTTTTTCACCTGGCATATGAAAAACCGGCGTGAGTGTGAAGAGAGAAGGACGATGTTTAATTTTTTGAGTTAGACGCCCTCTTAAGTGTTACCACTTAGTTTTGTTACATCCTGTATAGGTGCAGTATTGCAATTTGCAACGCCAAGTATTTTAATGAACAAATTGCTGGAATTCGTTAGGAGGGTAATAAGAAACTTTATGTCAGGTTCAGATTACGGCGTCTATGAGACAGATCGTAACTGTCTATTTGATATGACAGTAAGCCGAGCTATAATTTATTAGTCACATTAATTCCACAGAAAATTCATTATAGCATAAAGTTTAGTACGGTAGATGTTTTATTATATCACTTAATAATGGTGAAGCTATATCCGCACTTCTTTGAACCACAAAGTTGATAACATCCTCATTTTATGCAATAAGTTATAACGTAACTTTGAACTTAAGGGATCAAAAAACTTTTCAGTTTGTAAGTACGTTGATGTTTATCAAACTTTTTGAGGAACTAAATGTTCGGAGATGTAAACATCTACCAAGTACCAACGCAAACCAGAAACCTGTATTATGATGGACGCTGTCCCTACGTAAAGTATGATATGCTTAGGGTTGATTCAGACCGCAACGCGATGCTTAGATGCATTTCTGAATTTATATGGATTTGACAGATTCGCAAGACGTCTCACGCAATTGAATTGGTGATTTTTTAAGCTATCAGAGTCATTCTTTCAGCGATGTTTCTATTTTTTAAGGGTCTTTCAATTACCAGTAAGAAAAAAATATTGTCATCATGCCTACTAAAATCTGTCAAATCCATACTTTATGCCGCGCCGCGCCTCGCCTGGCCTCGTCGCGTTGCGGTCTGAATTGACCCTTAGAATTCAAGAGGCAAAAAAATGTAGCTGCATTTGAAAAATTTCCAAAAAAGGAAAATGAAAGGAAAATTACAAACATGTTTTTTGGGCAAAATAATAGAAATTTATTTGAACAAGAAACTCTACTTAACAAATGGCTCTAGTAGAGTTAAAGTAATTTTTGTCACATTAAAAACTAATGAAAGTATTTTATAATCCGAAACAATTTTCAGTCAAGTCACTGAGTGTAAAATGCATCTTATAAAAAGCAACAAAATCTATGATGAAAATTAAAACCCAACGAGAATAAAAGGATAATCGATAGAATTGTTGAGAATCCCTAATGCGAGGTGCGATGACTGGTCCCAACGCAGTTCCACACATCGGATCACATTAAGCGGGGTATTACTCACGACTGGCAACTTTTTTGCCCCGGAAATTTGTGTCAAGTGGCTAAGTACGTCGCTCAACGTTATTATTGAGGTTTAAGCTGGAGCAGCAATATTCGAAAGAGCTGAGAATGGTTAAAGAGAAACCCATATTTAATTGCCAATTTTTTTCCACTGCTTTCGGGATTTGAAAGGTGGACGTCATACCTAATATTTTAAACTATACAGTCGTATTTATTTATTGATGAATATAATAAGTATTTTAAAAAATAACTTCATATTTGGTTTATTTTTTGGAGAGGAAAATCGATCCAGTTAGTCTAAGGCAGCACAAATGTGCAGTCACGAGCATGAGTACTCATCAAAGTCAGAAGATTTCATAACATTTTATTGGCTACCTGCAGATAACGCACGCAACTCCGGTTCGCCAAAATTCGTTTATCGTCCAGTAACCGTATATTTTTCCGAGATAAAGTATCCTAGATGTCCTTTCCCGGTACTCAAAGTATCTTCATACCAATTTTCAGCAAAACTTCACGTCCAAACCAAAGGTTCATTGGTTTGGACGTGAAGACGTCACAGACAGACAGACAGACACACTTATTAGTAAGTACGGGTCTCTGGATCTCATCGTTATTTCAATTAGATTTTAGAAAAGTACTGAAAATATAAAGTAGTAACAGATTAATAGTAAAATGTTGTGGTGCCAAAACGTCGCATGATTTATTATGTAACACCCCCAGTAACCCGCTGTGCGTGTTGAGGAAAATAGGTGTAGCTGTAGTCGACACCTGTTTTAAATATTCTATGAATATGTATTTTATTAATTCGTCATCTAGGCTAAAACTGAAATATTATGCAGAATATTCATGAGAATAATATATTCTTCATCATACAAAATCCTGGTAGTATTTTTATAAGTAAGGTACGTACTGATACAATAATTAAGAGCTACCTAATTTAAAACATTCATATCTTGATTATACGAAAACGGTGATAATTAAATAAGCAAGGCATTATTCTTTGGTTTAGTGATTAAATTGTTTGTAATAATTAATGCAATAAAGAATTTATTTATTTATTTATTAAACAAAGTTTATTCCCTTAATTATTATTATAGAAATAAATTATGGTTATTAGCTACGAATAATAAAAACTAGTTATTAAAGAAGTCTGTCATTTAAGCGACACGTCACTACCATCGCAGCTGTGAACACGATCGGACTTCTTGGGCACGGGGCCGTGTCGGTCGACTGTCGTCTTGTGTGTGTGAAGTATTTTTGACGTAAATAAATATATTTTAACCTACTTTTTGATATAAATAAGGGCTTAGAGGCTTAAACAAGGCCTACAGGCCTCTAAGCCCTTATTTATATCAAATCCCTTATAATGCACTTATGTAATTACTAATTAGTTTTATACTATAAAGACCATGGCCATATTATATTACGTATTAATTATTTCCCGTCATGCATAAAAGAGGCATTAAGTGTACAATATGAATCACACAATAGCACGCGAGCTCCATTTTTAATGAAATGGCATATGAAGTTACGGACGACTCATATTTTTAATGACTTTTTACAATTTCATAATATAATACTATATTTTGTTGCTTAATACATCATACAATATACGTTGTTCGTTTGTTGACTTTTGCTACTCGCTTTCTCGGCTACGGCTACTTAAAATTATATAAAACTAGCTGTCCCGGTGAACTTCGTGTCACAGGTCACTTTAAAACCTTCCCTGGACTTGTACGAATATTTTAAGACTAAAATCAGCCCAATCCGTTCAGCCGTTTTCGAGTTTTAGCGCGACTAACACATTTGAAAATCCATTTTTATATATAAGATTTACCTAATAACAGACGAAGAATGATTTTGCTATGTCTTAATATACAGTGTGTAACAAAACTAAGGGATAATACTTTAGGGTGTGCATGTCTTCCTTGTAGAGAGTTCACTGTGAAAGTAGCAGCGCTGAAAGACCAATTTTTTCACTTTTGTATGGGCAAGCGCCCCAGTGCAGCGTCACGAGTTTCCCCATACAAAAGTGAAAAAAAATTGTCTTTCAGCGCTGCTACTTTCACAGTGAACTCTCTACAAGGAAGACATACACACCCTAAAGTATTACACTTAGTTTTGTTACATCCTGTATAAAATTAGGATTAGAGCACTTTACTGAGTTAAACACTTATGTTTTCTATTTATGATCCCCGAGCGATGCTCAGTCACCCAGATACAAAATATTAATAAGGTCTTGTTTGTTTGCACGTGTAAATATTATGTACGTGGATGTCAAGTATCTACATGATGTCACCTTGTCAGCCGTGCGACCTGAACCGGGACCAGCCTCGTTCCCCATTTAAAACATAGTTTATCTAATATTATATCCAAAGTAAGCCGGATATAGATAGACGATCAATTATTGTATTGTGCAATATCACGCTTCAATTTTATTGAACAATTTATTTGACAATTATATTGAAGGCGCACGATTTTCAACATCAACACACTAGAGTCTAGACTCTAGACTTCTGGAGTCTAGAGTCTAGAGTCTAGACGGTCAATAATGTTACGCAGTATGTGACATTGAACAATAATATTGCTCGTCTAGGGGCCTGATACCAAATTTCTTCTTCTTCCAGAGCCTCTCCAATCACTGAAGGTTGGCAGTCATGCTCCGAAACTTTTCCTTGTCCAAAGCGAGTCTGAAAAGTTCTTCAACAGACTTTATCCCTGTCCATTCTCGGATATTCCTCAGCCAAGATGTTTTGCGTCTCCTTGGTTTTCGTTTCCCGGCAATCTTTCCCATCATTATGGTTTGAAGAAGCTTGTACTGTTTGTTCCTGAAGATATGGCCCAGGTACGCGACTTTTCTTTGCTTGATGGTACGAACAAGTTCCACGTTTTTACGCATACGTTTGAGTACTTCTGCGTTTGTAACTTTGTCCGTCCATTTTACCCGCAGCATTCGCCGGTATGTCCACATCTCGAATGCTTCCAATTTCTTTCTTATGTCTTCATTACTTTCCAAGCTTCCCAACCGTAAAGGCCTTGCGGCCAAACATAGCACTTGAGTACCCTGGTTCGTAACTCAACGGAGAGAGAGAGCGGCTTGTGAGTATTTTGTTCATTTTCATGAATGTTGCCCTCGCTATCTCTATACGGGCACGGATCTCAGTCTCTGATTCCCAGCTTTCTGTTACTCAGGAACCCAAGTATTTGTACTTATCCACTCTCGTCAGCAAGGTGTTCTCCACTTTTATTATTGTGTTTTGAGGGTTATTACCTATAGTCAGTATTTTTGTTTTTGAAGCGTTCATCCACAAACCTGCTTTATGGGATTCTATCGCTAGTCTAGTGTTGATACGCTAAAGACCTTCCTCGGATGTTGCAATATGAACCGTATCGTCAGCGTATCGAATGTAATTGATGAGAACACCATTTATGATGACACCGTCTTCAATATCTTCAAGATACCAAATTTACTCGTGCGTTAAAATGTAGGCCCCAAAACTTTGCATTCAGAAGTTAAATATTATACTATACTGTACTCGGCGAAACATAGCGGTAGCGGTCATTAGTCTCCCTGTCAAAACTTGTCATTTTTTATACATAACCGGGATTGACAACATCTGACACTTCATTGTCAATCGCGGTTTATATAGAAAATGACAAGTTTTTGACAGGGAGTCAATGACCGCTACCGCCATGTTTCGCCGAGTACAATTATATTAAGAAGTAGCAGTAGTGTAGTCCGTGTTTTGACCGTGTGATTTCGTCGAATTCACACGGTCATTCAAACACGAATTCGTCGTTTGCTAACGTACGAGGGCGGCACTGAAAATTTCGGGAATCAAGGAAGTGATACAACATTACTATTTAAAAATGTTTTTATTGCTTTTCGAAGTATTCTCCGCAAAATTTGACACATTTTTCCATACGATGGAACCAATCATTGAAGCAACCATTCCATTCGGAAGTTGGGGTCTCCAAAATAGCCGTTTTGTAGGCGTCCACAGCTTCTTCAGGTGATGAAAATCTCTGACCACGCAATTTATTCTTTATCTTAGGGTAAGTATAGAAATCATTAGCGTTTAAGTCGGGGCTGTACGACGGATGGTCTAATAATTCTATGTTTTCTTGCTCTAAAAACTCTTTTGTTCTGTGCGCGGTGTGAGAACTCGCATTGTCCTGATGGAGGATGATGCGGTGGTTGCATTTCTTTTTACGGAGTTCAGAAACGACCTGTGGCAAACAAATGCTAGCATACCATTCTGCATTAACTGTTCTTTGTCCCTCAAGAGGAATAGTCGCAATATGGCCGGTTTTGGAGACAAACGTGGCCACCATTTTTTTTGCAACACTCCGTGAACGAACAATTTTTGTTAGCTTTAACTCATTTTCGAACACCCAAACTCGTGACTGGTTTTTAGTTTTGGGTTCGTACGCGTATATCCAGGATTCGTCACCTGATACGATGTTGTGTACAGCATTTGAGGATCCTGAGTGGAATCTTTCGAGAGTTCTGACGCACCAAGTAACGCGAGCCGCTTTTTGCTCTTCACAGAGCAAATGCGGTATCCATCGGGAAAACAACTTTTTTAAACCTAATTGTTCATGCAATATTATTTGTCTTTAACTCATGCCAATGTCTTAAGTTGCCTAAATTTCGCGGTATGTCACATGTCGATATTCTTCAAACAGCTTACGCACAGCATCAACGTTTTCTTGGGTGACTGCAGTTTTTGGACGACCTTGACTAGGATCATCACTGAGCTTGACACGTCCACGTTGAAATTCAGTAAACCAGCGTTAAATTGTGGTTTTGGATGGGGCTTCTTTACCAAATGCAGAAATCATCCGATCAACACACTGTTTTTGTGTTAAACCACTTCGAAAGTCATAATAAATCATCGCTCTAGAATTTTCTCGAGTCAATTCCATTTTCTCAAGGACTACACAAGTTTAACAAGACCTTGTGACAAGACCGAGAATCTTTTTTTAAATAAATAAATGGTATTAGATTTTTAAAACCAAGGAGTTTTCAATTAAAAAGATTATAATATGACAGGAACAGTGGAAATATTCCATTCCCGATACTTTTAGTGCAGCCTATGTAATATCAACGACCTAGATTTTTTGTAACATCTGCTCTCATTTTAAAATTATTATACTAAATCCAATTTAATATTGTATAATTTTTCTATCTGCAGTACAAAAATATTACTTCAGTTAAATTTGAATTATCAATGATTTTCAGCGCGCGATCGTTTGTCTTCGGTCTTGAGTCTTGTCTCGCCCATTTGTTTACGTCTAGTGAAGCTGATTAGTAGAGATTTTCTCAGAAAACGTTGTTCCAAATCGAATTTCTATTTGCGAGAATTACTGTCCAACCGGACAACCTGAAAAACTACAGTAAAAAAATCGGCCAAGTGCGAGTCGGACTCGCTCAAGATATAGGTACCACTACAGAGCAAAAGTAGGTTAAAAATTGTGTTTTTTGTATGGGAGCCCGCCTTAATTATATAATTTATTAAAATTTTAAAATTAATTATTAAAGAACAAAAATAATTAGGTATTTTGTTAACATTTCAGTTGCCACATACTATGTGTGTAACAACACTATGTGTGTAACATAGTGTTGTTACACACATAGTGTTGCGGTTATTAATTAAGAGCAAAAAATAGCAAAACAATCACGTTTATCGCATGGGAACCCCACTTATATGTTTAATTTATTTTATTTTTAGTATTTGTTGTTATAGCGGCAACAGATATACACAATCTGTGAAAAAATCTGAAGTCTAGCTATAGATTATTGATGCTATCGCTAAGCATCACTGGTAGAAATTTTAGCAAATTTTGGAAATGCACGAAAGAATTAGATTCAGGCTCAAGTGCTCCCGTATGCGTTGCTGACAAATATGATGCCACTTAGGATAGAATCTCCACTGTCATCATCATCATCATAATCAGCTCAGCGGATGTTCAATGCTGAGACCTCTATGGATGACCGTATAACACATTTTACTGCCAAAGATGTGGCTAGTGTAGTTAAAAATATGACTAGAGGTAAATCTCCGGGCCACGACGGTCTCAGCATTGAACATTTGCAATACGCAGGTACCCACTTATATCGAGTTTTGGCCATGTTTTTCACGATATGTGTGGGACATTCTTACTTACCAAAAAACCTAATGTATACCGTTGTTGTACCAATTGTGAAAAACAAAACTGGCGATGTGGCAAATATGTCTAACTACAGGCCTATTTCATTAGCGACAGTCACTGCTAAGGTATTGGACAGTTTGCTTGACAAGCAGCTGAGCAGTGGTATAAAACTAAATGATGCCCAATTCGGTTTTAGACCAGGCTTATCAACTGAAACTGCGACGTTCGATATGGTGTCGTACAATATCTTCTGGGAAAAATTACGTAGTGATACCAGTGTCACAGATGACATTATCTCGCTCCTAAAATTCTGGTACGGTATGGGTGTCACGTGGCCGGTGTATGTGTCAACAACATCAGCTACGCAGATGATATGGTTCTGCTGAGCCCCTCAATGAGGGGGTTAAGAAAACTGCTGAAAATATGTGAACGTTATGCGGAGGCCCATGGTCTTCGATACAATGCAAATAAAAGCGAATTTATGATATTTAAGTCGGGTAATAAAATACATGAGCATAGAGAACCTCTATAATTGCTGTGTAACGCACCACTGAATATGGTAACAAAGTTTAAATATCTTGGCCACTGGGTCTCCGACAACCTATGTGATAACCACAGTGATAACCTAGACTTACAGAGGGAGCGCAGGGCGTTGGCTGTCCGCTGTAATATGCTGGCCCGAAGGTTTGCACGTTGTTGTGAAGAAGTGAAAATAACCCTGTTTAAGGCTTATTGCCAATTAAATTCTACACGTGCAGCTTTTGGACCAGCTATACGCAGAGGGCATACAACGCGCTGCACGTGCAATATAATGACGCGTTTAGGATAGTGATGCGGCTGCCTAGGTTTTGTAGCGCATCCGGCATGTTTGCGGAGGCGCGCGTTGATGATTTTTACACGATTATTAGAAAAAGGTGTGCTTCATTAATGAACAGACTCCAGGATAGCCCCAACACTATCCTAAGCGCGTTGGCATGCAGGTGGGACTCCCCACTGCTGCGACATTGGATAGGCCTGCACGCACCTCAAGCTAGGTGCAACTTATTATGAAAAAGTAACCACTAACCTTACTAACATAATTTTTAAGACAAATTGTAACTAACAATACTAACACTACCACTAACATAGTCTAAGAAAAATTGTTACTAACCTAATAACTAATTCTTATGGATGTACCTATTTTCCGAAATAAATGATTATTATTATTATTATTATAGCAATTCTTGAGTTACAGCCTGGTGACAGACAGACGGACAGACATCGAAGTCTTAGTAATAGGGTCCTGTTTTTACCCTTTGGGTACGGAACCCTAAAAAGGCAACGACGATTTCACATGCTCAGGAGGACAGCGACAAACTAGCTCAAGAAATTTAAATTGTCCTAAAAAAAATTTAAAAACGACGAATATGTACTTTATGATATTGTCGATCTATTGGCGTGAGTTTCAAATAAAAGTAATTTGTAAATCCTAAGGAGATGCTGAATGTATGCTTGAATTTTAACAAATTGGTATTACTTTGGAAGCTGATATCATGAGTATAAGAAACAAAAATAGAAAATTTAAAACGACAAAAGGAATGTTAATATACTGAAGATTATTGCTGTATTTTTATTATAACTTTGTAGCTTTCGGATTATGAGTTTATAAGGTTTTAAATACGGTCAATTACGGAATCTCCGGACGGAACGCCCTTAAGTCACAAAAAATTTGAATATTTATGTAAAAACAGGCTTACGCTAATGTTTGCAACTGGTACGGTCTGACAAAATATCTTCCTTTTTCATGCGCGGTTTGAAAAATTATCACCATTTTAAAAACGACAAACTGACGAAATAAATAGAAAAGTTATAAATATTAATAGTAGAGAATACTCCATTATTAACTTGATTAACAAAAAATTAAAACCGACTTCCAAGGTAAAAACAATAATAACATTCTTATAATATGAACTAAAAACTAAAAAGTATTAAATAATTTTCCTCTCTGACTTTTTCCGAATTCAGCTAAACCTCAACTATTTCTGTACTCAACCTTCATCATTTTGAAGTCGGTACCAGATATAGCTAAATCTTTATATTTTCTTTGATAGAAAATTTGAAACTTATGGAACTGGCACCGACTTCAAAATTATGAAGGTTGAGTACAGAAATAGTTGAGGTTTAGCTGAATTCGGAAAAAGGCAGAGAGGAAAATTATTTAATACTTTTTAGTTTTTAGTTCATATTATAAGAATGTTATTATTGTTTTTACCTTGGAAGTCAGTTTTAATTTTTTTTTTAAATAATAATTTCACTCTTTTTAGTTACCTAGTAGATAAACTATAATTAGTGCCAATTTAAATTGTATAAAAAATAGTTTTATATTGTCTTCACTATATGTCATTGAGGCGCTCTGTCGGCGCTATCGCTTGTCCGAACTCCGATTGTTGTTCATATAGTTTTAGTTACACGATGAATTCAATAGATTTCGCTGAGGTGCTCCTGAATCGCAGTATCGCTTGTACGTAGGAGTTTTATATAGTTGTATTGGCCGTGTGAAATCAGAAATGTGTCACCATTGGTGTGAGCAGTGAGCATTGAAATTTGAATTGTCAACATTTTGAGTGGTAATTATTGATCTCGTATTGTTATTAGAAATATTAATTAACCCTCCAAGATGACCTCCGTCATAGTCCGCGAGTTTATAAGTGGTCGTCGGTGATAGTGAACTAGTGAGTAGTGACTTAGTGACCATACCACCCTACGCGTCGATTTACTGCGTTTATTCTACGTATCTTATTACAATTGTTAAGACTGTTAAGAGTCATACCCCAAGGCCCAAATATCAGGTAGATAAATATAAACAATATATTAAAAAAAATCTAAGTGAACACAACCCTATGCGTGCTAGGTAATTTAACAATTTAACGCTTCAACTCCCAAGCGGCCGCCAGAACAATGGATTTCCAAGAATCCGCGATCGAAGGATGAGCCGAATCACACCCAGCGGCGCGGCGAGTATATTTTCAGTGTCATAATAATATTATGATATTAATCTTTACCTTCATTATTGTAATACATAGTACTATCGCATGAGAAACTTGGAAAGCCGGCCTCGCGGCCGCCTGCGCCTTTCTCAAGCGATACTATATTATACTACATTAATGAAAATAAAGTTTAAAATCATATTATGACACTCAAAATGCTCGCAGCGCGGCATTACCTGACATTAGAACTTGAATAGGTACGACGCAATGCCGCGATGTTTACGCACACGCCGCGCGGTGCGAGGCGGCGTGCGGCGACGCCGCACCGACCGCCGTGTATAAACAGCCTATATTAATAGTTGGTGTTGTTGTACATAATTATTATTATTGTATCCATATCTATGCCTTGTAAGTTGTACTATTACCTATTTTGTGCCATGAGACATTGGTGACCTTAACACGACGTGGTAATGATAATGATGACGATGATGATGATGATGATGATGATGAGGATGATGAATTTTGATTGCGTGGTAGCATAATATGCTTTTTGTTCTTAAAACAACGCCGAAACTCCCAAACGTGTATCTATAAGGAGTCAGGAGTTCTCTCAGCATCTTCGAAACCATGGTATACCTTGACCCAATATTTGACTTTTTGGTAGTATATTCTTAGTACACTTCACATAAAATCAAAATCACCATATGTTTCCATATAAATTTCGAGGAGTTCCCTTGATTACTCCTGGATTCCATCATCAGGTCACCACTTTTGTGAACATGGTACCGAATTGGAGTGAAACCTAATATAACAAAACAAAAATTTCGAAAATCGGTTCACAAACGGCGGAGTAATCGTTGAACATACAAAAAAAAATATATCCACAGCCGAACATATAACCTCCTCGTTTTTTGGAAGTCGGTTAAAAACAAAGAAGGGCATCCAATTATTCCATTGTTAATGTAAAGTAAACTCCATTAGTTGTTGGCGACTTAAGCCAACTTCGCTCCAAGCCTCCAACTTTAATCGCTTGCGGCAAAAGTATTTATTCAGTCTGAAAATAATAAATTATTGTTTCTTGGAAGCTAAAGACTATTTTTCAATTTAAGTAAATGGTATGATTAATTCAAAGAGTTCGCATGATATTCCATTTATAAAATTGTAAATTCTCATTATCAAAGTTAACCAAGCCAAAGAATTTATTATTTATGGATAATGCAAAGCCTTGAAAGTATCAGACAGCAGTGCCAATTTATTTTCGTATTTAATTGTAAACGTATTTTTTACTAGAAACATTTTTAATTAACCTTAGATGTAACCTTTAGTGTTAAACTACATTTTGCCCACAACTTTGTTTATTTGTGGTAAGGGAACCGTAATTTTTTTTGGAGTCATAATATTATAGTCTTTCATATAAAACCCCTTTACATGCAGAAATAATAGACATACTTTCACATTTATGACATGTATATTAGTATATTATATACATATAATATTATATAAAATATGCTTAATTACCAAGTTTAATGAGAAGATTGTAGCAATATTATAGTAGACCTTGTTAGACTCAAACATTGGATAGTGTTTGAGGGTGGACTGCACAAGATTTAGATTACAAGGCGAGGGTCGAAACGGAGGCTAATTATTATGTTATTGGGTCAGATTTCCACGAAAACTATTTCATTTTCTATAACTGACTGGCTTTATATCTAGTGACGACTGACGACATTGCTAAAGACCAAAATGTAAAGTATATAAATGTAAAGAATTCGCTTCTAATGTAACGTTACAGAACCATGCGCACCTTGTAATGATACAAAACGGGCATACATCAGTGAAAGAGGAGATCCGAGCATTACAATGCGCACCTTATAATGATTGTATCATTACAAGGTGTGTAATATCTTGATACAACTTGTAACATCATACAAATCAAATCAAAATATTTTTATTCGGAGTAATTTTTTTTTGAAAAATCTTTCCGAATGTCGATACTACGGTGCCTTCCACCGGTTCGGGAACTAACCCGGCGAGGGGAACCGGCGTAAGAAACTCGCACGGGGCCATCTTTTACTAAAAAGATGGAAAATTACAATTTAAAACACGGTCACATTAACCTGACGCACCACTAGAATGCAATACATGCAAGCTCCGTAATGACGTCATCACCGTGCAGTTAATTTGGCCGTGTTATATAACAATATTATGACTGAGCTGTTTACAATAGGAATTATAAAAAATATTCTAGTAGCCTGTAATAACCACCCTATTCCCAAGGTGTGTTGTCGTCGATGAAATCATTGATTTTATTTGTACACAAACGTTCTTTTACTATATTTTTAAATTTATTGATAGAGAGATTTTGAACGTTGTCTGGGATTCTATTGTACAGGCGTATACACTGGCCTTTAAAAGATTTGCTGACTTTGCTAAGTCTGATCACTGGTATTTCTAATTTGTTCTTATTCCTAGTGTTAAAACAATGCTACGGCCTACGAGACAGTGAAGTCATCTTGGTATGGAATGCTCAAAGTAGAATTTACATGTTACATTACACGCGAATGCTCGTCAGTCAGGGAGGTATTATTTTAATGTGACGATCAAAGTCAAATCTATGTATATATATTACAATACACATGAATGATCGTCAGTCAGGGAGGTATTATTGTAATGTAATGCTCAAAGACGAATTTACTCGTATAATGTTACTTTACAAGTAAATGCTCTTGGTGAGGGAGCAACTTTATATAACTGTCTGATTTAATTAGGTATCTAACCACTAATATCTAAGCTATTGATTTTTTTTCACTTTTGTATGGGCAAGCGCCCCAGTGCGGCGTCACGATTTTCCCCATACAAAAGAGAAAAAAAATTGGTCTTTCAGCGCCGCAGCTCTTTGAACACATACCCTTAAGTATTATCACATAGTATTGTTACATCCTGTATATAGCAGCTTCAATTAAGTTCAGGTCACCAACAAACAACATAAAAATATTCTCATATAAACAGGACGTTTTAAACTTTTTTTCGACTTAATTTTCATGAAAAATGCCCAGTCCATAATTGACTGAATTAATGAACAATGTTTGTTTATTGTTTTAACTACATTATTGTTGTATAATTAAGTAGAATTTAGGCACTAGTAATTGATCTATTGTTAACTAGAATTATAACTTAATGATTAAAATAAGCCCAAGTACGAAACCTCTGCTCTAAGTTGGCGAGTAGTTAGATATCCTATTGATTACCAGGTGATGCTGCAGCATCAGGTCAACTTTCTATTAATGTGTGTATATTATGTACTATATATTCACAAATGTCACGAACTGGAAAGAAATATTAAACCCATCAAACGACTGTAAGTTGCTAACGGCCAGGTTGATGATGATAAATTATAGCTAAGAACACTCTCGATCATGTCAGCTTTCAAACAAAAAAAACTAGATCTAAATCGGCCCACCTGTTTGGATGCTACGATGCCACAGACAGACACACACAGACAGACTGACACGAGAACACCCCCCTTTTTTGTCGGGGGTTAAAAATTTTAGCATTATCCACCAAAATTTAATTTTCTTATGACCCAATTTTATTTTACCCTCGTAATATTATTATACAGTGTGTAACAAAATAAGTGATAATACTTTAGGGTGTGTATGTGTTCCTTGTAGAGAGTTCACTGCGAAAGTACCAGCACTGAAAGACCAAATTTTGGAGTTTACTCCTTAAGAATCGATTTTCATATATAAGGCGCCCGGTATGAGAAAAATTCGAGGGGTAAAACCTTCTAACAAGTAACGAAAAATCGTGTCACGTTTTTGGTGCGCACCTTTAGGGCGCAACTTTCTAATTTGTTGTAACAAGATTTGAATGCACAATCCTTTAAAGTTTAAAGAGTGGGTATTCACGGGTAAATATTAGGTATACATATAGTATGTACACATTATTCAGATAAAAAAGTAGTAGAGTAGTAGATTAGTTCAAATTCGGGGAGGGGGTAGCCGAGGTGTTGCCTTTGATGTTAGAAGAAACCCCGTTCCTCCAGGCCTATTGGAAGCTGAGTTATGGCCGCTTTTGTTCGACGTTTTACAGTTGCCGAGCTGTCAATGTCAAAGTTTGAATGCTTGTAACTCGGCAACTATTTGTCCTGGATATGAGTTTCTTCAGCTTGATGTTCCTGGATTTTTCTCCTCTATTCGATTCTGGCCTTAGAATTGAGAAAAAAAAATTGATGTCTCTGATTTAGTTCAAATTCAGGGAGCGGGTAGCCAAGGTGTTTCCTTTGATGTTAGAAGAAACCTCGTTCCTCTAGGCCTATTGGAAGCGGAGTTATGGCCGCTTTTGTTCGATGTTTGACAGTTGCCGAGCTGTCAATGTCAAAGTTTGAGTGCTTATAACTTGGCAACTGTTTGTCCTGGATATGGGGTTCTTCGGCTTGTTCTTCCTGGATTGCTGTTATAAATATCAATAATTAATATTGTCATCGTGAAGTTATAATTTTTATCATTATACTGGCTAAAGTGAACTAAAAGTATTTTGAAATAACTATGGCAGAAAAGGGTGTAGATAATATTGCCGGAACATCTGATTTCATATGATATTAATCTTTTTTCAGTTGAATAAACTCTTTTTGCGTATGGTTAGACATACTGGTACTTAAGGAGTAAACTCCAGTCGTGCGTCGGAGCTGACACACTTTTTTTCACTTTTGTGTGGGCAAGCGGCAAAAGTGAAAAAAATGGTCTTTCAGCGCTGCTACTTTCACAGTGAAATCTCTACAAGGAACACATACACACCCTAAAGTATTATCATTTGTTTTTATTACACCCTGTATACATAAAAGCGAGTTTAGAATTTATATGCTACATAATAAAACCTTAAATCAACACTCACACATAAACATAATACTCGTAATAACGTTTATTTTAATTTTCATTGTGAGCATTCAATGTTGGCGAAATCTGACTTCGTCGCGTCGTTACAATTTATATTAACAACTTTATTTGTGACGTTAAAGTACGTTAAAATCTCTAATGAATTTAAAGCTTTGTTTATATTTTTAACGAGCTGTAAAATTAATAACCATGAACTGTTAATGAAAATAAATTTTTCATGCGATGCGATAAGTTTTTAAATAAAATTGTATCATAAGATTAGAATACTTTTGATTTTAATAAGAATCATATTTTGACTTTTAATAAGAATCAAGGTCAAGAGTAAAATTAAAAAAAAATGCAGAGGCGGGGCAAGACCTAAATTCGATGTGGGCAAGATTGGCGAGGCCCCCTGATGGATGACGCAAGAGGACGGATTTTTATTTGAGTTTCAACAACTTGTAAATCCTTAAAATAATGTCCGTGGTCCAGGGGCTCGAGGCCCCTTCGACCACGAGGCCGTGGGCGGTCGCCCACACAGACCACGCCTTACGCCACCTCTATAAAATTGTAACAAACGCTGCAGTAACAGATCTGTGTGACTTTTTCTATACGGAACCCTAATTGTAGCAAAAAGGACACAGCAAAAGTTTAAAAAGAATTTAGCACAAAATACTTTGTGGGGAAGACGGGCTTTCATAAGTTATAATAAATGCCTAATATTGACATTTTACATTAGGTACTCCATGAATTCGGCCGTTTAATTAAGGAAAATTGTAATCATTATCGTAGCTGAGGTATTTTTTAATCACGATTTTGTTATGGTAATAATTTTTAAAAACATATTTTTTACAAAATATTGTAAGGCAAAAATTAATAAGTACCTACCTACTTTATAGCAATTTTTATCAAATTCAAAGTAAATTGTTCAATTAAATAAAACAATATACTAAGGGAATTCTTAATAGACTCAATATGATATTAAAAGAAAATATAATGAAGTATAATATTATATTTATAAAAACTTAATATGATTGACTCGGTAGTGTAGATATTTTAAGCCTCCTGTGTCGGTATTAATAGGTCGAGCAAATCGGTAATGCAAGTAACTAAGTGGATTAAGTGAGCTACAGCCCTGAGGCTGATCTATATTTTAGTACCATTAATGCGATTTCCCATCGGCTTTTCACATTTTCCCGTTACAAAGTTCGATTGTAAAATTATTAAATATCCAACCTTAAGCTTTTGCGTGCTAAAGATTTTTATTACGCATTAAAAACTTTTTCTTTCTGCATTCACGATCGAGAGCGTCGAATTAATCTCCATATTTTTGTCTACGGCGATAAAAGTTACAATGTAAGAGATATAAACGAGATGGCGGGAAGCCATAACATGGGGGTGTCAAAATCGGATCAAAGGTGGGAAAAATTTATCAAACATAGAGAAACCCATAAAAAGTCGTCGAACGATCGAGGCTTAATCTTATTTGTGCATTATCAAGCTTTATGCCATTTTTATGAGCGTTCCTCGAGCACTTTTATGCTTTCAATCAACGTAAACAAGAACGCGCAGTCGGCGTCTCGGTGCGGCGTCTCGGAGATAGCTCAGTTCAAGGTGATTTTTCAGATTAATCCTTCGGTCGCAGATTCTTGGAAATCTATTGTTATTCTATTGTTGTTGCGATCACCGGTGCTCTTATGGGGCTTGATAGGTTAAACATAAGAACTGACATTCTTAATGAAATTACCGCTTAAATTTTAGAAACAACTTGTCACTAATTAAATATAGTGTTAAAGTGATCTATTTGGTATAAAATAGAGGTAATAATGCCAAAGTGTGTCTGCCTGCATGTGTATGTCCTAATCATAAAATATAACTGAGACTTAATTCGTCCAAGTACGTAAAGGACATAGATTAGTTTTTGTTGTATGAAAAAAGTTATGGGTGACATATACGTACTTTAATTTAAAGTAATATTTTATCCCACCAAAAATATACCTGTTAAAATTAGGCCTAGTTCCTATCGGCTAATTTTTGGCCTAAAAAAAGACTTGAAATCCAATCCAATGCCCAGTTCAGATGCACTTCATCGATCATAATCATCTTCATCAACAGCCTGATCCATAATACTTCTAATTTGAACTTGGCAGGTTATTGTGCTTTACGTAACACTTAATTAATTAATTTTTAGAATTTAATTAACCTGCCAAGTTCAAATTAGAAGTATTATGGATCAGGCTGTTGATGAAGATGATTATGATCGATGAGGTGCATCTGAACTGGGCATTGGATTGGATTTCAAGTCTTTTTTTAGGCCAAAAATTAGCCGAGCTTTGAGTTTTTTTTATATAATATCATTGATCATGTACCTAATATCATTTATTTACCTTCACTCAGCGGCTTCTTTAAACAAATAGCAGTTAATTTATTTCAGCTCAACAAGAGAATCTTATAGCACAATGCCATCTGAATGTTCAACTCAAATGAGAAGGAGAAACAATATGTACTTACATACAATAAAAAGTCGAGTTACCATTCGAGTTACTCCAGAACACAAAGTACGTAAAGGAGGTTACGGTATCATGTTATAGCAATTATAAATGAAACGCAAGGCTCGGTTCAGGCCTGCAAATGCGAGGTCCTGCAAAAGGAGCCTCCGATTACGTCCGTCACATGTTACTGGAAGAAGTCTAAATTATAATTATTTTACCTCTTTACAGTGCCAGTGAACACGCCTATCGTGCTACGTAATTTCATCCTGCAGTGCCGAGAGCACACCTAGCATGTTTGCGTTTTTATAGGGCGGCATCGCTGGGAACTATTAGAAAATAGTGGTGGTAATGAATGTGTTAATAGACGATGCGGCTAGCAACCAATCACTATTCTGGTTTTATTTTCCAATAATATACACCACAAAATGCTAAATGTGGCCTTTGGGTTTTATAAACTTAGGTACTGTTTAACCCGTAAGTGATATAGACATGGTTTATGTACTTACATTATTTTTTAAAATGTTTCAGATAATAAAACTATATCGTTTTGTAAATACAGTTTTTTATTTAATTTTAATTAAAGGTGATTGTAAGTTGACAAGTGCACAGGCACAACAAATGTTTCAAAAAAGCAAATTCGTGTAGTTTTCTGATCACTCTTTCAATGTGAATTCGAAGACTTGCAATTTTCTTTGACCTAAGTACATCATCTCTTGAACTTTTCTTAGCCGAAAAATAAGTAATGCAAAATTAGGAAAGCCTATGGGAACAAATACGATCAGGCCGCACAGCACGTAGCGATTATATTCTCTTTGGTGCACAGATTAAGGTATATAAGGTATATATTGATTGGTATGATTGAGGTGGGGCCATTGTCAATAATAATTATTGTCAAACAGTAGTGACGTCATACAGACTATAGATCCGTTTTGGCGCCAAAATTTAAACTGTCAATTTTAAACCGCATTTTTTCAGTAAACTCCAGTGTTTAAATTTTTTTAATATACTTGTGGTCTATTCTACATGAGGTTCTTTAAAATAAACACAAAAATAAAAATATCGCATCTTCCCTATTGGGTATAATGCCTCAGTACTAGTATATAATTACGTAGATATAATTTTATCTTTGTTCTCGCAATAGGCACTGAGATACAGGGGGGTCAAAAGTGCGTCGAAACGGTTCGTGTAGATAGTGCACGGCATGCGCGCGGCCTGCTGGAACTAGGCCTGCGCACTTCCGTGCGCTTTGATTAGTGCCTTTGACTGCTAAAAATCCACCCATAAAAAGTCGGAAATGCTGCACCTGTACTTTAGCACTTCGCTCGAGCACTCTCGTCGGTAATATGACATTTTGATTGACGCATTTTATACAAATTGCCTGGATAGGTACTATTGTGGTACTAGGTGCCTGCAACGAGGAGTTGGACATTGAAATAATTGACTTGTACAGTGAATTTACATACCGAGAGCACTCGAGAGTGCTCTAAGGAATGAGAAGAAAGATCTTTTCATCTCGAGCACTCGCTTCGATTGAAAATTGGACTGTCGCATTATTTTGAGTTTTTTGCCTTCAATTGACTAAAGATATTTTGTTAAATATTAATCATCGACAAATATATGCACGGGATACGGGTAGTACGGGTATTACGGGTAGGTACAGTTTTTTCCTAAATTATTGTGACAGTGAAGAATTGTCCGCAGACAGTGGTTTATTTTGTATATATTTTGATTGTAGAAGGATTCTCAGAAAGATAACAATATATTTAAAAATAATACTTAATTAAAAATACATTCGAATAATAAACGTCAACATCTTAACAAAAACGCACACTATCTAACAGATTCTGAACTCACACTAACAAAATAATGCAATGTTTTTATGTTAATCTGTCAGAACATAATATTCTGACACTTTTATTTTTCATACTTTCTGATAATTTTTGATATGTCAAACCGAACAAGTCGTTATTTCAGATTCGTGGGAAAAAGAAAGCGAAATTAGATGGGGGTCGAGAGCTACAAAATTACTATTGGTAACGATGACAACAAAGAAGGAAAATAAAATATTTATATAATAAACATACTTTAATATATTATTACAGATACTCATAGTAATTGGCTTTTCGCTATTCAATTGTTCATTAATTTGATAGCATGAGATTATAAACGGATGACCCATTTATACATTGTTATATTTGTTACGCCGGACAAAAAATATAATATTACACAATATTACAATTAAACATTATTACTATTCATATTATATCGTGTGCTATTGATACTTTGATGTGGTTTTATGTGAAGCTTATAATTATAAATTTGAAGCTTAATTGAGTGAGGTGAGTAATTTTTTTACTGTTTTAATTTTTGTTTCGTGTAATGCTAATTGCGCTTTTATTTCTACTATTTATTATAAGAGCCAGATTTTAGAATAATAAGTAATAAGTAACAACATACTAGGTGCATTATGTAATTTATTCTCAGCTTAGCATACTCGTAAACATTACTTCATTTCTGAGAGAACTACCTTGGAGAAATGGGAGCGTACAATTTAGTGTCGTGTGTCGTATTAAACGGCATATTATGTCATACAAAATGTTGTATGACTTATATCTAGTTTATGTCGTATGCTGAGTCACGTGGGTAACGGAAGCGTATAAGTTGAGGTAAGTACAAAATTAATTTCTCATGGTTGGCAATATACAAAAGTGTCTAGACTCTAGACTCTAGGTGCATAAAAATATTATAGAAAGGACATTGTTTGCATCGAATGGGCACCGGTAGTTTTGGAGACTGGATTGGACCGATTGTAACAAATTGCCACATTTGGTCTTTTTTATCGTGGAAGTGCACATTACGGAAGATT
Source organism: Polyommatus icarus (assembly GCA_937595015.1). Lineage (NCBI taxonomy): Eukaryota > Metazoa > Arthropoda > Insecta > Lepidoptera > Lycaenidae > Polyommatus > Polyommatus icarus. The sequence continues at coordinate 11,114,614 of OW569326.1, forward strand.
TTTTTGGCATACTGCGACGTGCAAAATTCCTCGAGTCTAGCAAGAAATATGAGACTGTTCTTCATAATTATTTAGAGTTCATTTTGAAAGAGCAGCAAATTTGTATTTACTTTCCATGCCTAGACGCAAAATTCATTCTGTATAATCCAATTTTTGTCATAGCATGTTTTATACCAAAGCTAAAAGGATATATGGTTTGGAAGCAAAAATATCTTTTAAGCCCCTTTACGAGTTTTTGCAGCAAAGCCAGGTAGCTTTTAGGCAATTAGGTTTAAAATTTAACATTTTTCGTTTCTTTTCAATTCGCCTTTGACGTCGAGTTTGTACTTTGTACGTTTATTGCATTCGGCTACATATAGTTGAAGACATGAGTGGATGAAGCGGGTAACTAACAATTTAAAAAATTGTCGTTTTTTTTCATCGAATTCACGTTTTTTTGATTTCAAACCATTTTCCCGTTTCTTAAGCCTATATAATTTATGCAAAAAAACGTCAGCTTTCAAATTGTTACCTACCCTGCTCACTTACGCTATTCATATTATGTAGGCTATTCATAATATTTCGGCATGTTATAAAGGTAAATTACAATACAACGGCATAAATTCGAATCAATTGTTGTCGATTAATGCCCACAATCCCCATCCAGAGGTTGACAGTTCCAAATTGACTCTGGAATTGGGTTAAGCTAAAAGATCTCAATTTGGTTCGCTTGGTAACCCTGAAATAGGTTAATAATTCACGAATAAAATACTTTAATTTTGATTCAACATTTTGGTAACTTTGTCACTAACATTTTGTCAGTTTGGTCTGTTACTCAAATTAAACTTACTTCGAGTAAATTAAAAAAAGTCTCTTTTTTAATTGCAATGTAACAAAATATGCATCCTTTATTATAATTTTAGTAGACGTAAGTAGCTGTGTATTACACCTAACAGTCCCTTGTGATAGTTTTTACGGAGTGAGTGTTCCAGTACTTACAGAAGATCCTTAAAGAAGACAAAGCTAGGTTCACATTTGTTGCATTTATGTGTATCACTATTCTGTTCTCTGTTTTGTATCCTCGGCACGTATGATCCCCAGCTTAAACGTAAGATACGGGTATTATATTGGTACAACAAAATTAAAAAATATATAAATCCACAGCCGAACATCAAAAATAGCAATTATCATAAACAGATATAAGTCATAAGACACACCGAAATATGACCGGTTCTTTCTTATGTACTAGAAGTTTTAAACACGCTTCTATAAGCTTGGGCTGTATGTTTGTAACGGAATCTTAGAGCACGATTTTTACCTACCTCCAGTGCTCTAATTAATTAAAAACTTTGCATACGTATTAAGAGCCAATGAAAATGTAATAATTTGTTAAGATTTTTGAAAAAAAAAAAGCTTCATTTTTAACTTACTTACTTACTATGATGGCTCAGCGACCCAAAGTGGATCTTGGCCTCCGACACGACTTTGCGCCACTTGTCGCGGTCTTGCGCAGTTTCTTGCCACTCTGTGGACCTGAAGATCGCGCAGGTCCGAATCCACGACACGATTTTTAAGCTTTTATTTTTTTATCACTAGAAGATATAGTTGGTGCTAGATCATTAGTACTAGAAGATGTGGAGCTAGATGTGGAGCTCCACATCTAGCTCCACATCTTTGTGTGAAATGTGTGTGTGTGTGTAGATGTGGTTGTGAAACTAATGATGTGTGTTGTGTTGTAGCGTCGTTGAGGGGGCGGGTCGCGGCGGGCGGCGGGGCGGGCCCGCGACATGAGCGGCGCTGCCCGCCCCGCCCGCCATGCAGCGACTTCGGTCTACCTTCAAGCGCTCCAAGACCCCGACGCCCGCAGACATGAAGACACAAAGCAGTCTCGAAGTGCCAAAACAGGTACTTGCACTCTCTATTATTCAAGGTGTAACAAAACAAAGTGATAATACATAAGGGTTTTGTATATGACCTTCATAATTATTATACAGGGTGTCACAAAACTAAGTGATAACACTTTAGGGTGTGTACGTGTTCCTTGTAGAGAGTTCACTGTGAAAGTAGCAGCGCTGTTACTACTTGTTGTTTACTAGTTGTTAAATACTCATACACAAGTCCAATAATTGCAATACCTAATTTTGTTGCATTATCTAACTATACATTTTTCTCTTCTCTTCTCTCTTTTAATCAAGACGGGCCATTCCTTATCTAGTATGCTCATTACTCACCCACTAGGGTGAAACAATAATATCGTTATGTTAAACAAATGCCCATTTTATCTTCAAGTTAGTACTTGAAGATAAAATGGGCATTTTTTTAACATAACGATAATAGTGTTTAATTATTATTATTATTTAAGTTCTTTACTTAGTAGGTACTCTTGATGAAAATACGAGTAGTATCCTTTAGTAAACTTTTAAGTTTCCCATGTAATCTACTCGTACCTTTAAACTTTAAAGTTAACAACTTTAAAGTTGTTTCAAATGTTTAAGTACTTCTATACTCTTTTCTTTCTATTAATCCTATGTTTGCGCAATAAACCACATTTGGTATTTGCCTTGCATCGTTACGATTCACTACACATATGATATAACACAAGGTTCATGTAGTGTTCTAAATATCTTACTCGATTCGAAACAACATTAGCAACACCTCATTACATTGAGATGATCAAAGTACCTCCGTACAACTTATCGAGTGCTAGAGTCTCGTGGCAACCCAATATCGAATTCTGTAATCGCTCGGAGGAAACAAATATACCGTATCCAAGTTGTTTCCAACATTTTAACTTTACGCAATCAATTCTGAATCTCCTGTTCAAGTATCTCGATTGAAAACTTATAAACCCATTAAGACGGGAAATATTTTTAAATGCAATAATAAACAGCTATAATATTACTTTCAATCACTATGTTTACAATTATTGAACTATTTTTAAATCACTTATAACTAGGTAATATTTTGTGTTTGTCCTACACACGATTAAGTATCTTGAATAGCAAATATTAAATTACATATCTCTTTTGACTTGGTGGGTATAATTTTGGTAGACAACTCAATGTAAAAAGCCGGCGCAGACACGTAGCCCTTACGTCGTAGAGCCTACGTGTCTACGGCGCGGCGTAGACACGTAGCCCTTACGTCGTTTCTGTCATGACTCATGAGTCATCATGAGTCATAAGTCTGATAATTCTGATAATTCTTCCAGATATTAATGCGTACATATCTCATATTGTTTCGCTAAATTATAGTCTTCTTGAAAGTAAGGTTTTTTTATCGAGCAAAACTTAGAAGGATCAATGTTTCAAAACGAGAGCACAAATATTGTGAAATGTATAATAGGAATGTTAAACACGTTTATTACTTTTACCGGAAACCTTATTGGAGTCTTATAAAATACAATTTGATTTGAAAAGTTTTCTCTCTGAAATAAAACAATACTTTTATTTTCCTTTTTGCGATTGAAAGGGACTTAGCGAGTTCTCAAGCAAATTAATTTAATGAAAAGAACTTCAGTACAACCAAATTATACAAAACGTTCTAAATATTTTAATACCGAGGTTTATGAACTAAAAGTCAAGCGTATTTTATTTGTTAGACACAGGAAATTGTGTTTATTCATACATTATCAATTGAATTTTCCATTTTAAAGCTAAAATGGAAAATCACATTATGTTTGAAACCACGAGATGAATTACAGAATTTTATATTATAAATATAAAATGGATCTAATAATATAAAATAATATATTTTGGCTAAACTCGTAGGACAACCTCTTATTTTATTTTTAATCCTTCGATCGCTAATTCTTGGAAATCTCTTGTTATCGCGGCCCACTTGGGCCTTACGGGGATTGATGGGGACTTATGCACATTATGGGGATGTTAAATCTTATCATTTACTATGAAAGAACATATTTAAGAACTTTAACTCTTTATTCTTGGTTCATTACACGATCCAACTTGTACAGATCCGGTCGGCGTCGTTCGACGAGATCCAACTGGAAGCGGCCCGCAGTTCGGGGTCGACCCTGCTGCTGTCGGTGCCGCAGCAAGGCGCTCGCAGCCGCTCCTTCGACTCCGCCGGATCCGATGACTCGGGCACATACTTGGAGGTGAGAAATTCATATTAGGCAAATATGGCGTCCACTGAAGTTATGGTCGTTGCGAAATATGATGATTTTAGTTAGTGTTTTTTTGAACGTCCGCTCAAGTACACTTTTTTTCAGGTACCGCGACTGTGGTCTCGGCGCCGATCAGGTAAAGGCACCCCGCCACCATGCGTTCACTGTCGCCACATGGAGACGTGGCTCGCCCGTCGGAGCGAGGAGCGATCTACACCCGAGCGGCCCTTCGCCTCCTCGTCCGCCGAGGACGACGACGACGACGACGACGACGAGAGCGAGCCCGACGTGCCACGGATCTACGTCGCCTGCACCACCCCACCGAGGATGCTGCTCCTTCCGCCCATACAGTCCCCACCTCCCACCCCCGGGGCCCCGTCCTTCGAGCTGCAGCCCCCCGCGGACGAGCCCCCGACGCAGCCCCAGAGGAGACGATCGATCTCCCGGCAGGAGGCGTTCTTCGTCGAGCCGACCGGAAGCTCGCTCGAGAACGTCCGGGCGTCCGAGCTGGAGGTCGAAAATGCGGCGAAAGACGGCACGGTAGTTCTCGACATTTACTTGGCCGTACCCGAATTGAAGCGAGATCGAGCCGCATCCGTCGACTCCTGCTTTTCGAAAGTTTCCGGGGGAGCCCGAGCCGAGGAGATAACGGACGACGCCGATCTGCTCAGCGTGCCGAGCACCAGCCACCGCTCGCGGTCCGTCGACATCGTGCTGCCCACCGCCGAGCAGTCGCGCTACAAGGCGCTCGCGTTGACTTCCGCCCAGGCCGCGGCGGCCAAGAACCAGTCCGCGCAGGTTGGACAAGATCAGCAGCTGGTTCCCGTCGTACTACACTCCTGGGATACCAGGTACGTGCACGCTCGTAACTAACATTTATTTATATCAATTAATCATGTTTAAATACAATAATATTTTGTTTTGTTTCTTTTCTTTATATAACCTCGACCTTTTTCTTCCTTTATGTCTGTTGAACATATTTTTATTTAAATTTAACCGTAAATAATATTATTATTTTAATCATAGTTGCAGATATTGTTCTACGTCAAAAATTTATTCCGTAAGTTAATCGAAATCAGAAATTGAACTCACTGTTCGTTTTTAAAGACCGTTTTTATTTAATTTAGACAGAGATTTCGAAACACTAAAATTTAAGTTATCTTAGATTCGTATGTTACGTCGTCAGATTTAGGTACTATATTATTATACTTCATCATACGGTATGTCAACGATAATTCTATGCGGTATGTAAGGTAATGTAAATTTATACTTATAAAATTACATGTCTTGACTGACTGACTGATTCAACATCGCTGAGCAAAAACTGTTAAAGTTGCAGTCACGAAATTTGGTGAGTAGGGTTGTTTTATTGAGTAGACACCCACTGAGGAAGGAATTTTGAAAGTGTTACCCCGAAGGGGGTGAAATACGGGTTGAGAGTCTGAATGAAAGTCCGTCATTTCTTAAGTCAGGAACATAAAACTTTATCTTTGAGTTACTGATTAAAAATTAATGGATACGTATTTAAGCGTTTTTGGAAATTCTTCCCCCAAGGGGGTGAAATTGGGGTTGGAAGTTTCAATGGGAGTCCGTTATTTCTTGAGTTAGAAGCATGAAATTTTATGTTTGGGCTACAGATTAAAAATGATTAGATACATGTTTAAGCGTGTTTGAAAATTCTACCCCAAGGGGGTGAAATAGGGGTTGAAAGTTTAAATGAAAGTCCATATAGATATACTATGATAACGCGGACGAAGTCGTGGGCAACAGCTAGTCTATACTACAATTTGCTTGACTTATTACATTATTTGCCCTAAGGTATACGGATAAGCTTCGGGAAATATTATTATTCAGACGCCTGACATTATTAGACAAGCAATTTCGATGGACTTTAAATAGACCGTACGAATTGCTGTGGGAAATAAATTACGTGCATAATAATATTATGTAAAGCCCTTTCTCTATTTATTACAATTATCAAGGAAATAACTGTAGTACATACGTAATGATGGATAGACATACTTGCTAACGTGTATCGTATTAGAGAACCTATTTCCAAATTTCAAGACAAAAATAATATTAATTATTATAGCTGTGGTGTGTCTTTCATGAACAGTAAATAAGTGATGTTTTAATTGATACATTACAGTTTAAATTCAGATTTTGACCGCAACTTTGCCACTTCAAAATTCGTTTACCTCTTGGCCTCGGCGTTTCTTTCGAACTTAGGTACTTTGAAGCCAGACTGGCATAGTGGGAAGGTATATATTTTGTAGGAACAGATGTTACTAATATGACATACGCCGGTTCTTCTCGCCGGGTTAGTTCCCCAACCTGGTAGGCACCAGTAGTATCAACGTTCTGAAAGCATTTTTTAAAAATCTATTCAGAAATAAAACAATTTTTATTTTATTTTATTTATTATTTATTTTATAATATCACATAATGCTTAATTTTAACAATAGATGTCAGTAAGTAATTCATTAAGCCTATAGGTAGGTAGCCTAAGAAAATTAAGCCGAAAATAGACGATCAGCGGAAATAATTCGTGTAGTTTTGAAAATCGCTACAGTTATTCCTTGAGATATCCAGATAAACATATCGAAAATCCCCAAGGGTGGGGGGTGAGCTAAAGGTGTAGGGGGGGGGGGGTCAAAGGACCCTTTTTTTAGATTTTAGCTCATAAGTCTAAAACCTGCACAAATAGCGTAACGGTTACTTCTAGGAAAACATTCTACATAAAATTTTCTTTAAATTTGATCCTATAATTTTTTTTGTATGGTCGATACTTTAGAAGTTACAGAGTGTTCAACTTTATATAGGTATAAAAAATGAGACGGTTTCATAAATAAAATAAAATTGGTATGTTTTCAAAATGTATTCAAAACTAGAAAATAATAATTAGACAGTCTTAATTAAATCAATAATTTTCTTCTACTACATCATCATCATCTTCACCTTCTATATCTACCAAATCTACAGGTACGCCATTTGTACACGAACCCAAGCAGCCGTTGCATACTAGACTGCACGTGATACCAGCTTTTCGGCATCCACAATTACCAGTGCAATCACTTTTGCAGCGACAAAATATTGACTTCAGCACGGTGTCAGGAGCTGGAGGATCATGAGTGGTAACAGGCTCGAGGTTTCCATCAGCTCCTCGCTTCCATCCCCACATTTCAGGAGGCAGTGCGTTACCTAACCACTCTTGTACTTGGTGGAACACTCGGAATGAGTGAAATTTTGCTGATCCTTTTGTAGGTGGGAGAGAGGAAAGATCTGGTTTGGATTTGGTGCTGGATTTGACAAAAACTGAGTATCGATGTCTGTTAAGATCAAGCTGATCAGTGGCTGCACGATACATCGTCAAAAACATCCTTTCTCCTGACTCTGCTATTTCTTCAGATGTTGATGTTGGATTGTAGAAGATGGCGGCAATATCCTTGATTTTTGGTTTTTGATCAAATAGCTTAACAACTGACACTTTGCCTTTCCTGTAAATAGCTGAAGTTGTGTCGCAACCGCTGAAGCTATGTAGGAAAAGAATGGAAGAGCAAAATGAGAGTTTTTGGAGTTCTTGTGAGGAAAATATTTGCATTTCCACTTTACCTCTTCCTGGCTTCACAAAGAATATTTGCTTATCTGGTGGTGACAGAGCCATAAGAAGGACTATTAAATCTATATCTTCCCCAACAACAGCAACCTCAGGATAGTTTGCGACTTTTTCAATTGCACTTTTTATAATTGTACAATCAGCATCACTAGGTGCCACTCGTGTTTCAATTTGTTCTGCCTGCATTTTTTCTGTGAGGAGTTGTATAAGTCGAGACTTGTTTTTTGCATTAGCTAGGAAATGCTCTTGTTGAACTGTAACTTTCATATCAAGACTGAAATTATGTATTATCGTATATTTTACATGGCAATTGTGCGAAAGGGACGAACCAAGAAAATCGATTTCTCGCTCGTGCTCGCTACTATAAGGAGATATTAGTTAATATAAATAATACTTTAGCACATGGAAGTAAGGTTCATTTTAATATTTCAAAATGATGAAGTAAGCCTTCCAGCTGTATAGTACTTCCTAATTCCATGGTGACTAGTCTAACGTTTTGTAATAATAGCAGCTAGGACAAATAATTATTATCTGTGAATAGCAGGTATTTGAATCAGAATAAGTTGTTTTCTTAGTCTCGGACGTTCGATGCGTGTTATTTTCGCGATTCGCACTTTTGAGGAATTTGACCCCCCCCTGTAGTTCCTAAAGTATCGACCGTACAAAAAAATTTATAGGACATAATTTAGAGGAAATTTTATGTAGAAAATTTTCCTAGAAGTAACCGTAATGCTATTTGTGCAGGTTTTTTACTTATGAGCAAAAACCTAAAAAAAGGGTCCTTTGACCCCCCCCTACACTCTTAGCTCACCCCCCACCCTTGAGGACTTTTGACATGTTCATCTGGATATCACAAGGAATAACTGTAGCGATTTTCAAAACTACACGAAATATTTCCGCTGATTTTATTAATTTGATCGTAGTAAGGTATGTAAAGTTATAGTTGGTACTGTTGAAAATAGCAAGTTTTCTTTTATCACGTTACAAGATCCGGAAGATCAAATGGGCTTATTACTTCTTAACTGGCTAATTGGAAGTTTAAACTCGAAATAGAACAGTGTTTGTAATCTTCGTTAATTTGTAGTTTGAGTTTATCACTGAAAATTGTATAACCAGAGCCCAGAGGAGTAGTAAATATTTTTACTTTGTGCACTTACTGAGTCTTATAAAAGGCAACAATTTTTAACTTTGACTACTAAGGATAATTAGTTATACTTATTTTTTTATTTATGAGACTAACTGCCACTCAGAGATAGTGGAGGCAGTGAAGGTTTTCACCTCCGATTTCGTTGAACCTTCATCGATTTTCATGAAAATTGGTAAGTATGTGGAGGATACCCTAAGAAACAAAAGTGACATAGTGCCAACTTGCGCTTTGGCCCTGGGGGTGGATGCCAACTCTTCTTGGTGGTGATTTTTTTTTAACAAAAATAACCCCAGGAATCAATAGACACACAAATTCTAAGCAAATTTTGTAATTTAAAGTTTTTTGAAAAAATCAATACTTTCGGAGTTATTAAATATCAAAAATCACGTTTTTGCGTGAGAAAAATACTTGTCTTAAGGGCGTTTCGTCCGGAGATTCCGTAATTGACCGTATTTAAAAACCTTATAAACTCATAATCTGAAAGCTACAAAGTTATAATAAAAATACAGCAATAATCTTCAGTATATCAACATTCCTTTTGTCGTTTTAAATTTTCTATTTTTGTTTCTTATACTCATGATATCAGCTTCCAAAGTAATACCAATTTGTTAAAATTCAAGCATACATTCAGCATCTCCTTAGGATTTACAAATTACTTTTATTTGAAACTCACGCCAATAGATCGACAATATCATAAACTACATATTCGCCGTTTTAAATTTGTTTTAGGACAATTTTGAACTAAGATAAGTAAAAATAATAGGATTTTGGCGCGATCTCGGCAACGCGGCAAATGTATGGCCAAGGTCGTTTGCTCGGGGGACGGCCTTAAAGCGGTTTTTCTTAATTAACTAAGAAACAATAGGTTTTTACGAAAAATATGTAAGTACCAAAATAAAAGCCAATAAAAAAACAAACTAATATCTATTCTAAAATGCCTTCCCATATTCATCTAAAGTGAGGTATTGGTGATTGTATATCTATTTTCTTTCGGCGAGTACCTAAGTCTAAGCATTCAAACTTAAATAACGGTAAACTGATGTATTTTATGACAGGTACTTCCTTGAAACTTTTTAAAGTGCTTAAAAATAACTTTCTAATAAGCATTGTAAATAGTTAAAATCATCAAAATTGAACAAGTTTTGATAAAAATAAGGTGACACTTTCAAATTTTTTTGGAAAAATCGAAAAATAAAACGTTGACCATTTCTACAATAATTCAAATTTATGATTATCCCCAGAGGATTTTCTTTATTTTAGCATAAGTAATGACCTCAAAAATTTTTCTTGGTTTAGAATGCTTAGTTTTGAAAAACAGAATGATTTAGTAAAATCGAAATTATCCAAATTTTCGTAAATATCATTTTGTTTTGAACATAACTTCAAAAATATTGAACTTTCGTGAAAATTATAAAGAACAAAATTGGTGTCCACTTTTTAAGAAATATTTTAATTATTTTTGATTTTTATAGGATGAAAAACAACGAAGATATCTAGACTTTTAAAGCCTAACTTTTACTGCAAGAACCATGAACTCGGGACCTTTTAACCCTATTTTTTTTAAACCAAGGGCTTTACAAAGTATTGTTTAAATTGATCTTAAATTACCTTTAAAATGGTCAATAAATGAACTCGATAACTTAAAAATTAACAGAGCTATTGTGATAAAACAAAAATATTTTTTTTGAAAACAATTTTGAAGCAGAGATTTGGGATGCAAATATTGTAGAAAAACCTGTCAAAAGGTACATCTATACTAATATTATAAATGCTCAAGTGTTTTTGTCTATCTGTTACCTCTTCACATCCAAAAGGTTCAACCGATTTTTCTAAAATTTTGTATGAAAATACTTTAGTCTTGGGAATGGATATGGACATAGAATACCTACTTGTTATCCCGAAAAATGTACGGTTCCAGCGCGATTGTAGGCGTCATATAGTCCTTACTGAATATACGTTAATCTTTTCAAGTCTTTAAATATTCAGAAAATAAACAATACAGTAAATGTCGACTCGATAAGAGAGGGACTTTTTATAACGATGTGCGTCTATTAAATATTTCAGTCTAACAGATTTCAGCCTTTGCTTATATGTTTTTGTACAGAGGGTAGTTTGAAATCGTTGTTTGAATATTTTGGACTAAATAATATCAATGTTTGAAATATATTATCAATAAAATTTATCTTAACTATAAAAAATATTCGAACTCATTAATGCTGATATAAAAAACTTAAAATAAAAACTCAGAGCTTATTTTTTAGACATTGGGTAGTTTACAGGGGTAAAAATATCGCAAAAAACTTTATAAGAAATTAATACTAAGTAAATAAACTGAAAAAATTGGGTTCAAAAACATAAACCTATTAAGTTTTTAAACCCAATTTTTACCGTGATTCCGCAATAAAGGGGTACTTTTCGGGGTCTATTATTTTAGTCTTATCCAAAAATTATATCATAAATATTAAACAAACTGTTTTAAATACAATGTAAATATGCGATTTTAAAGTTCAGAAATACAAAAAGTGTTTTTCACGATTAAAGGGATGGTTGCCATAAGGTTTGAAAAATTAATTAAATAATCATGAAATATCATGAAAAAAAAACATTAAAACATTTATTTTATTGAGTCAAACCCAATTAGTTAAGCCAGAATGGTTAAATCTGAATTTTTTCTAATTTCAACAGAAGGGGTGGATTTCACCCCTAAAATAAAATAAGCGCAATACGAGCGTATGTCACTTTTAAAGTAGAGGGCTTAATGTACTTAATCCCAAATTTTCATCCAAATCGATGGAGGTTCAACGAAATCGGAGGTTCCACCTGATTTTTGCCTTCATTTACTGTACTAAGATGAATATTAAACCATAAAGGTAATATACCTATATATTAACTTTATGTATTAAACTAAATGATGATTTTGACATAAGCGCCCCATACATATTCTGTCAATTGACAGATAATGTCTTATGGCTTATGTTTAAACTCTTCATTACATTGAAGTTCAATCATCACTAAATGTCTCTGAATGCGGTAATAGACCAGTGAAATTACAGGCATACGAATGTATAAATCTTTGAAATGTTTTTTGAAATAATAATATTCTTTACATTATTCTACAATTTTTAGTTCGAGTTTGACAATTATTTTTACACCAGTAGAAGGTAAGAATATTATACACAATTGAGGTTACATAATGAAGATATAATATTTTGATTGGCCACAATTAAGTTTTACACGGGATATTTATTATGAAAGCTAATTTAATTTGAAAACCCCTAATTTACCTAACCTAATTTTATCTAATTAACTACTATAATAGCATAATATTGAGGGTTCGTCAATTTACCATTAAAACATGATAGGCTTACTACTATTAATCTAATTTTACTTGTATTAAAATTAGAAGATCTATACTTAATATTATAAATGTGAAAGTATCTCTGCCTGTCTGTCTGTCTCGCTTTCACGCCAAAACTACCGAACCGATTGTAATGAAATTTTGTACACATATAGTCTAAAGCCTGAGAAAGGACATATGCTACTTATTAACTGGAAAAAAGTGTTGTAAGGGGTGAAAATGCGTAAAGTTCAAATTAAGTTAGTTCCAAAATTTCATAATAGATGGCGCCGTGCCGTCTCCTACATCGCGCTGACGCTTACTCAAACGTCTTTCTATAAGAGATGGTATCATCTTACATTGGAATTCGGACGTCTGATTTTTTCGATTGTTTTTACTTTTTTACGTTACAGTATTTTATCTATGCAGTGAGTCACTGCATTTTTCGATTCTTTCGATTGTTATACACGCTTTTATATTACTCACTACTTTATCTATGCAGTGACGTAACCCTAAACCTATCAATAATAAATTATAGTTGATGGGTAAAGTTGTGTAATTGGGGGGCTAAATATACTTTAAAATTTGGCATAAATAATGTTTAATTTAAAAAAATCAAATAAGTTATGTGCACATTACACAGCTGTTTTTGGGTTTTTTGATTTAAGGGGTACGGTCAGGGTTTTTTTATAAAAGGTTTTGTCACCAATTTTGTTGACATCGCGCGCTATAAACTGAAGTCCACGTGGACGAAGTCGCGGGCAACAGCTAGTACTTAATATTATTTATCTTTTAAGATACATCACTAGCTAATGAGCTGGTACAATTAGAGAAATCGATAGTGAACCTACGTTATTTGGTCAGGTTACGTCAAGCCCAACTAACATTGACTTGTTGTCTAAAATATTCAAGATAATTACTATAAACCGAAGAGAATTCTGAGAAGGAAAACAATTCAAGTTTAAAATATTACCTCTCACCCAAAGTTTGTCATCTAGGTCACAACGATATTCGTTGAAATCTAAATATTTGCTTAGATAATAATAACCCTATCGATATCTTGATTTAGATTGTTTGAAGTTAGAAAAGTACTTCAAATCCAACAATATTGGAGAACGTCCAGATCTACGGGAACTTATAGCAAACACTTTACGTAAACTACTTAGTTTAGCAAGCTATAAATGCAGATAATTAAATTTCAGTTATTGGGACTGAGGAATCTAAAGTTGTGTCAATATCAATACCAAATATTGAGCTATTTTGGTACTAGCCGGTAGGCTAGTACCCTAATTGGTAAATTAGGGTACAATATCGAAGCGACAGTATGTGTCGACATATGGCCGTGCCAGTGGCGCCGCGACTGGTCTATACAAAATAAAAGGTTGTATTGAATTGTTGACGACGTTTCAGCCCTGAAATATTCTTTATTTAGGGCTACGATATTTAACTTTTTATCTATAACACTTAATATATCAATGAAGTAAAAAAAAAAACAACAAAAAAACTTGTTTCTTTTAAAAATGTAAAATGATACGTGCCCGTAGTACGTGGTAAATTTAACTTTACATTACAACAATATTATATCGCAAAGTTTTGCACATAATATCGAAAGCAAATCATCTAAATGAAATTAAAATACTCATACATTAGCGGCTTAAATGTTTCTACAATATTTTTTACTAGTATTATAGGTTACTTGTTTTTGCGGCTAAATCCTCAATTCCTCTATGTGTGGAAAAACTATAACTTGTGCATTTGCAATAGTGTTATTTACTTCGACGCATTAATGATTTGAAGACGGTAAAAGTTTAAAGCACCGAAGACATTATAGCCTATCTCATCAAGGCTTATTATGAGTCACAATGACCGAGATTGAACCCATAAAAGTTGTATGGAGAAAGGGAATGGTTATAATGATTAAAGTAAACGGTTATGATGATTAGAATCAGGACACGACGGCAATTAATAGTTCAGGATGCGATTAGCCGTGGCCCCGCGCGCGTGATGTGGCGCGACCGACCTCCACAGAGTCGTAAGAGGGAAGCAGCAATTTATTATTATTGTTCCCATACCGTAGTTTCATTGCTGTAATAATATCTAAGTCATTAAAACGACTGTCTTTGTATAAAGCTGGGTGCTCGCGTTCTTTTGTTCCTGGTCCCTCTACGAGGACTATTTACTCTTTAGCTCTATATTATATTTGAAAATACGTTGTAAAATAATATTCTTTAGTCGTAGGTCTATACATTAATGATTAATGTATTCTTTTATTTATACCATCGTAAAGTTTTCTTTTGTATTTTGAATACCTCAAAAGGTTTTATGATATTAATTTCTACACAAGTTTTATCACTCGTAAATAAGGTAATGAACGCTTTGAACAAATATTTGAATCGTGTTAGCCCTGTAGAGCGTAAAGATTTATACTTGAGCTTAAATTAAGTTGTTTTCACACCTAAAGTACATATTGAAATTGGCCCTTCATTGAGATCTTGTAGTCTTTTATCTAAATTTTATAAGTAGACTTAGATATTTTGAAGACAAAAACATGTTCATCTTCACAAATATCCGTTGAAATTAGAGTCAACTTCGTTCAGAATATGAACAAACTTCAGATATCAGTAGAACACAAAATATATTATTACCAATTGAATGTCATTGTAATTGAATACAATGACAAATTAATTTTGTCAACATTCTTGCGTGGACGCTCAATTGAATCCTCAGATTTGATTGTATACAATTAGAATTTGAGGAGTGTTTAGTAACGTTTGCTGGGTTTGAGGAAAAAGTTGCCTACTCTTATTTTATTTGTTGACACCTAACTTCCACTAACTCAGAGCTATGTTCTCATCAGTAGGTAGGTATTTAGTTCTAAAGTTACGCCAAGTCTCGTATTGTTTCCCAGTGATATATATTTTCTGAGTAGATACAACTCAAAGGGGTGAATATTGTACTGTTTGTTACTGTAATATATAGTGAATTTGTAAACTCTCTGCTGTCTTATCTCTTAAAGTGCTCTGTCTTATAATTTTCTAAAATATCTATGGACGCTTCACATTACGTCAGTCTGGCCCCGTGCTAAGTCCCTAAAGGACTTGTGTTACAGGTACCAGATAATAGAAATATATTTAATACTAGATAACGTTGCACCAAAATTCATTAATATCGCGCGAGAAGCGTACATTTTCGGGGTTTCAAAGTATCTCTATTTTCTATACTTTGAGACCCCGAAATTTCAGATGTATTTCAGCAAAATCGGTTCATCCGTTTGAGCATGAAGAGGTAACAGACAGATAAATAGTGTCCGACCGAAGCTCTGGCTTCGGCTTCGGCTTCGGCCGCCTTCGGCCAAAAAAGCCACCTTCGGCGAAGCCTTCGGCTTCGGCCTAAAGCCCGGCCAAAGCCGAAGCTTTGCTGAAGGTTCGAGCAACCGTCGAAATTGAACGAACTGTAAACTGTTACGAAAGGCTGAGTGGGTCGTGTATGCAGAAGCCGCTGGGAGTCACTGTCAAATACAATAAACAAACACCAACTTCTTAATAAATGAATTATTTACTAAGAAGTTAGCGTTTGTTTATTTTATTTATTAGTCTAGTTTCGGTCTAGTCGAGTAATACAAAGACTGATTGATTGGTCTAATAATTATTCTTATTTGTGAAATAATAAAGATTTTTTTTACAATAGTTCAATCAATAAAGTAGTTGTATAATGCGTGAGCGGGAACCTGAGAGATTTCTGCTGGAACTTATTCAGGGTGCTTAGGGATAAAACATACTAAAAGTCCTGAAGTCTAGGAGGAGAGCCAGAGTGAGGGGAGGGTGCCAAAAGTCTCAATTTTTGGTTTTTGGCCAATAACTGAAAAACGATGCGTTGTATCAAAAAACATTATATGATGAAAAAAACTTATTAAATTCTCTATAATTTTGATTCTATACACTTTTTCCGAATTCACATCCGTTTTCGAACATTTGAGTCATTCCTTAAACTTAATTAATTATTTGTAGTCCACAAATTATAAAGTAATAAATAAATCACGAAATCACAAACTTTTATTATCATCTCTAAATCAAATTCTCTATGAGACAGTCAGTGTAGAGGTAAACCTTCAATATTGAAGTTTTGAAATACTTAATTTTAATATTAATTGTAGCTTATAGACAATATTGAACATAACTGTATTTAAAAAAGATAAAACCGACTTCAAAAATCATACGTAATTGAGAATTAAAACTCCGTATCTCCAAAACTACTGAACCGATTTTGTTGAATCTTGCACTATTCCCTAAGTTGTACAGTACCTAGTAAAACAAAACAAAAAAGAATTACTGAAATCGGTATGGTAGTTCCAGAGATATGCGAATACAAACATAAAAACACACATACATACACTAGTAATTTGGCACATTTGTTCAGACGCTGATACAGATTACAGACTAACATATACGAAAATTGGGCAGTTCTGGAAATATTAGATACATACGCGTCGAATTGATAACCTCCTTTTTTTGAAGTCGGTTAAAAATTAATTACTGAGAGTCTAGCGATTAAGATTACAAGCCTTCGGCTTCGGCTTCGGCCGAAGGTTGTGGCGATTGCCGATTAATCGGCTTCGGCTTCGGCCAAAAATAGACCTTCGGTCGGACACTAGATAAACAGACAGGCAGACACACTTTCACATTTATAATATTATTAGTAACTACATTAGTAAGTATGGATTTTATACCATGCATAAAGGCAGGTTTTCGTGCTACGAGTATACGTAAAACTTGGTTAATTGTATAATTAGAACTAGCGACCCGCCCCGGCGTTGCACGGGTATAAAATATATATCCACTGGAATATATTGATAAAATATAGCCTATGGCCTTTCTCAATAAATGGGCTATCTAAAACTGTAAGAATTTTTCAAATCGGACCAGTAGTTCCTGAGATTAGCCCTGAAGCCCTGAGAAGTTAGCCCTTTCAAATAATTTTCCCCGTTTTTTCCACATTTTCCTCTATTTCTTCGCTCCTATTAGTCTTGGCGTGATAAAATATAGCCTTTAACCTTCCTCGATAAATGGGCTATCTAACACTGAAAGAATCATCAAAATCGGTTGCGTAGTTTTAAAGATTAAAGGGAACAAAGGGACATGAGGAAAAAAAAGCGACTTTGTTTTATAATAAGTATAGAAGATATATTTAATATTTATATAATTAAACTAACCTGCCAAGTTCAAATTAGAAGTATATATATTTTGACGACCTCCGTGGCTCAATTGGTTGAGTATGTGGCAGCTCAAGCCGGGGGTCGCGGGTTCGAATCCCGCCGACGCGACGGAACAAAAAGTTTTTCAATGTTCCTGGGTCATGGATGTGTATTAAATATGTGTATGATATAATACAAATCTTAAATATATGTATAGTATAAAAGTATTAAATATATTTCCGTTGTCTGGTACCTGTAACACAAGTCCTTCAGGTACTTAGCACGGGGCCATTCTGACGTGGTGTGGAGCGTCCATAGATATTATTATTATTATTATGGATCAGGCTGTTAATGAAGATGATTGCAATCGATGAAGTGCATCTAAACTTGGCATTGGATTGGATTTCAACTCTTTTTTAGGCCAAAACTTAGCCGATAGGAACTTGGCCCCATTTTAACAGGTATGCTTTGGTAGGATACAGTTGAAATGAAATAGGAAAACTAGACCATTCTAAATGAATTGGCTCCTAGTTGAATTGGAAAAGGTCCCTGCATTTTTAGTAGGTACGTGACAGAGGCACAGAGCAGTAAAAATACAGACACAACTTTGGTAAAGTGAGGTAACCCCGGTACAATAGCGCTACGCTTGAACTAACTTTTAACTTGAACTACGCTTAAAGCCCATTATACAACTTAAAATTACTTTATTCCAAGTAAACACTCTTTAACTTGTTTAAGTAATAAGTTTTGTATGGAAATATTGAAATTGTTTTGTTGTTATAAATTAGGTATTCAATAAAATTCAAATAATTTCTAGTAATGATCACTTTTTATTAAAAATATTTTTGTTAGCAGTTTGGGCTTCTCTTCCACTTAAAAATTATGTATTTTTTTCTTAACTGTGTTTGTGAATACCTAAGTCTCACCTTCGATTTTTAACCGACTTCAAAAAAGGAGAAGGTTATATGAGCGTCTGTGGATACATTTTTTATTTTTTTATTTTGATAAAAGTTTTCCAGTCTGTTCATGTGACTTCGAAACTGATTTTGATTCAGTATATTATTATTTTTTGAATTACAAAACCATGACTTCATAGTATAGAGACTAACAGCCTATTTCAAAAAGTTTATATTAATTTATATACAAGATAATTGCAATTTAAATGTCTTGTCGAGAGCGGCTAGAACTAGCGGCTAAGAATCGTAGGATGTTACCTAAAATAATCGAATCTGCCCCCTCTAGTATTCGCTAGCGAAGCGATGGCTTATGTCAAATCGCATACATTTTGTAGCGCTAGCGTTAGCGTTTTGCCAGTTGTCTAAGGGGGCAGTACTGCAGTGAATCATTCAAAAATTTTGACTTTAACATTGTCTTTCGGGAAAGTTATATTCGAATTTAAAAATTGCTATCCACGTGTTGAAAAATTGTATTTATAAATTTTAGTAGACATCAAAATTAATATTTTAAAATATTTTTCCTGTTTCCATATTTCACCATTGAACATTCTCATCCGTCATGTGTCGAAAACTAAATTCAATTGTTATGTAAATATCAAACTTAAAATATGGCGAGGAATTGGAGCGACAGAACGGAATTTAGCTCTAAAGATAAAATTTATTATTAGATTATATATTTTTCAAATTTACCAAAAAATTGGTCCAAATGTCCACCTCTTACCTCAACTAACGAGACTTATAATAATATAGTAAAATTGACTACGAAATACTGAATCATTATAACTAGACCGCAATCAAAAATGTCTGATAACCCATCAAGTCCCGTAAGGTCCATATGGGCCTCGATAACAAAATATTTCCAGGAATTGGTGATCGACGGATTAAAAGTTATGGCTGACTGAAAAGTCATGTTTTTTACCACTTTATAATATGAAAAATGTTGTTGATGTAATAAAGAGTCATTTGCAATGTTCACAACTTATGTAATGGTCTGCTAAATACTGAATCATTAATATAAATTTACTGGCAACCGCAACCAAAAATATCCTGTCAGTAAAAAGTTATGACGAAATGAATACCATTTTATTCCATAAATATTATTATTCATAATATGATCCATTGCATTTTTTAACTACTTAATCTATGTTATGTCGCCGGCAGGGAATGCCGCATGGCATTCCCTATTAGGTTTTATTGAATTTGTTTCAATCTCAAAAATGAAACTCAAAAATAAAAAATTTCTTAAGGTCATAACTTCTCAGTATTGTCACTGACAGCTTTGCCTTATACTGAAAGTTACTCTATGTTTAATGGATAATAAGTCGATAATATGGGTCTTGTTAATGATGGACATTTGGACCACTTTCGTTCATTCTCCTTTGATTTACATAACATCAAACAAACGTTATACCACAATAGACTTACAATTCTGTCTACTCTGTTTATACGGCGAATCGAGGCCACCATCATAATATAAAGTGTCAAAATGTGTATTAAATTATGTGCCTGTTGTTTTAATTACACCTTTAATCTTGACCAAAACTGATAAAAATACTGGAATTAAAGGCACGTAAGATGATAAGAACGTAAGTAAGCTTATAAATTGAATTAGGGTATGAGTCTAGACTCTAGAGCATCTTTATGAAATATGTAAATATGTTCGAAGAGAATAATAAATATATAATGTGACAAGATTATATATATATTACGAAAAAAACTCTTATACTTGTAATAACTTTTTTAATATCAACTTCAACAAAATACCTACACTTGTGTTGTGTACAAAAAAAAAACTGGTCGCCGGTACATCTCTTATCTCTAGCAAATGGCAAATACGCCAATTTGTGAAAAAACTTTATAAAAAAACCTTTGCAATCCTTTTATAACTAAGTAGGACGGATCAGGGAGACTATTGAATCTACGAGTTAGTTAGGCAGACCGTAGACGGTCTTAAGAAGTCTGAAGAGACCTTTATTACCTTTATTACCTTAACCTTTCATTCCAAAATTCGAGTTACAGCATTTTTACATTGCGCGACATCGATACCAGACTAAACCTGACATAAGGGCGGTTTTTCAATATCCAGATATTTATCAAATATTTATTTATTTGTGTGTTTAAATATTAAACCATATCCACTTCTCTCGATATTCGGTATCGTACGGCACAATGTGAAAATGCCCATAATCAATCAAACATTTCGTATTCGTAATTTCAATCCTTTTTATGTAAACCTCGTTTGAAATAAATATGTGACTTCCATGGTGACTTCACTCTGTTATATTAACTTCAATATTGAATTATATTATGAAGAGCTGGCAGCAAATTTTGGGTTGGTATTTGAGGCAAGCTGAAAACTTTTCATATACCATAATACTTATCTCCTTATATACCCCAAAACGAAACTGCAGACCTGGCTGGTGAGGTGGGCTAGGTCAAAAATTTAAATTTTTTAAAATATAATTGAGGCACTCTGCAAATTTTATGTTGTAGTTTTAATGTTTATAGAATATAAACAATAACCCAGACGATTAAGTCGGGGTTTGAACACTGCCAGAAACGTGCAAAAATATAAAAAAATAATAATATATATAACAAAGTGAGAAAAGTGTGTCAGCTCCGACGCACGACTGGAGTTTACTCCTTAAGTACGAGTATCTAACCATTCGCAAAAAGAGTTTATTCAACTGAAAAAAGATTAATATCATAATTATGAAATCTGATGTTCCGGCAATATTATCTACACCACTTTCTGTCATAGTTATTTCAAAATACTTTTAGTTCACTTTAGCCAGTATGAAGATAAAAATTATAACTTCACAATAACAATATTAATGATTGATATTTATAACAAAAAAATGTATATATATATATATATATATATATATATATATATATATATATATATATATATATATAATTATATAATTATAAAATTAAATAATATAATATTCCGATGTCCGATGATTCCAAAAACGTGACACATTTTTTCGTTAGGTACTTGTTTAATAGGTTTTACCTACCCCTCGTATTTTTCTCATACCGGGCGCCTTACATATGAAAATCGATTCTTAAGGAGTAAACTCCAAAAATGTATTTGAGACAACTTCTAATAGGATTATTTATAGCTAAAAATAAGATTTTCAAAAAGACAGAACTTAATTAATCATCTAAGATATTCGAATGCAGCAGCTATAAAGAAACATTGATATTAAAGAAAAAATTAAATTTAGAAAGCCCCGCTACTCACCAAGTATCATGTGGGGGTATAAAAGGAGGGGTAAAGGACAAGTTTTCAGCTTGCCTCAAATACCTATCCCGTTAGCAGTTCTCCTACTATATCAAAACAGCTTGCTTGTTTAACAAATGAAATGCCCACTAAGTAAGTATATGGATTCTACGTAGTTGATATACACAACATTATTTCTAGAATCAAAATCGGTCCAACATCGCCTATTATATTTTCGGAGATCGGCACCTTCACGACAATGATAATAACATAAAATCATAACAGTGGGCTCAATAATTTTAATATTGGCTCCTTAGATTGTTGTTTGAAAATATTGTAGTTGTTATTATACGAGCTGACCCGGAAAACGTTGTTATGCCATATATACATTATTTCTAGTAACAATTTAAAAAATATATAAAAAGCTATAATGTACATACAAAATTTTCAGTAACCCCGAACCCGTCAGCACCCGCGCCACTTGAAATTACTTGGAAATTACACGAGTACTCGCCCGTTGAGCATTTTGCTTACATTTATAAAAAGTTACACAAAGTACTTAATATTCTTAATTTTTTCGTTTTATTAAATACACTTTGTTTATAAAAACATATTTTATTTGAAACTTTATCAACATTAATCTTAAAAATTTTCATGAACACTCATGATAACAAATTTTTCAGTCTTCTAATAGGCAGTATGAAGGAAAAATTTCATAAATAAAATTTCTTTAAAAAAATCCTTAAATAATAATGATAATAATATCTATGGACGCTTCACACCACGTCAGTCTGGCCCCGTGCTAAGTACCTGAAGGACTTGTGTTACAGGTACCAGACAACGGAAATATATTTAATACTTTTATACTATACATATATTTAAGATTTTTATTATATCATACACATATTTAATACTTATCCAGACCCGGGAACATTGAAAAAACTTTTTGTTCCGTCGGCGGGATTCGAACCCGCGACCCGAGGCTTGAGCACACTCAACCATTGAGCCACAGAGGTCGTCAAAATGTGTGGTAAGTATTAATCTTCATTATATTTGCAAGCTTTACACATATCACAAGATGTGACTTTGCTGGGTACACAATTTTTTTTGGCAGTAAATGCAGGCCTTTTTTGATCTACCGGTTTTTACGACTTAGGCAAAGCAATCAGATTCTATTTGGTTTTTCTTGTCCTGGTAACTCAGATTCTAATACAAAACGTTTGATCAGGTTTAAAAAACGTTTATGCTGAAGGGGATATTCAATGTTCTGTGAGATGTGAGCTATATCCAGGGGTGGGGGCGAAATAAAACTCAGCTACTAAAGGAACGTGGGCCATAAACATAATTTTGACAAAATGGCACGTGTTTTAAATTTACTGTTAGCAAAATGCTCATAGCGCGAGTGCTCGCGGGTTAAAATTGGTGGAGCCGTTTTGGAGGAGTTCGCGCACAAACACTGACACGAGAATTTTATATGACGTATATTAGCTGATAGTAGTTGTTTGAAAATATAGTAGGATTTTTATTTATTTATTTATTTTATTTTATTCGGAAAACTTACAGCTTGCAGAAATTACAGTAAGAATACATTTAAATTAGAAACATAAAGCCAATTATAAAGTTTTCGCAATAAGATAAGACGTAAAGAATATAATCTATGATTCTAGTGACTCGATAAGAAAAGTAAGTATAAACAAATTAGGAAACAACATTTAATAACAGTAAGAACATTACAAAAAACTAAGTATTATGAACCCTTAAAGTACCCATAATTGTTTTTTTTCCATAATTATGTATTGTGTACTTAAATAAAAATAGAATTGTTAATATTTAAAAAAAAATGTGCCTTTTATTTACAAAAAAAGCTCGAGCAGATTAAGGATGGTGGAAGCATACTGCGGAACAGAAACTCGCATTTCACTAAGTATCTCGTTAATATCCATACTTTAATTAAACTTATAGCTTTATTTAGTCATTTCAAATATTACTCCTTGCTTGAATGAGTTTAGTGCACAGACATAGATCAAGATAGATACCACATGTTGCTCCATATTTTGTATGAAGACGAGTGTGTCTCTTTTTTCCTACCTACTGTGACGTACCGATGATAAGAAACGTGTCTATTATCTGGGCCAACGTTTCTATTTGAATTTCTACAGCTCAATACGGCACTTTTAGGCATGTAGGTATTTTTAAAATTCTGATTGACGTCCGATTCCGATAGTTAATGGAATCAGGCGTTACTTTGCGGAAATCCATAGCTTAAAATTTAGTTGTTATATATTTTATATATAAATGTTATATATGTTATATATCATTTACTTAAAGGTGGAAGTTTATTTCGCGGAATATTGCTAAAAATAATAACAAATTAAATTTTATCCGATTCCGATAGCTGACTTAAGAAAATACTTTCGAAGACGAGCATTGCTCGTCGCTTGGCAACGCAATATGGCTCGCGAAGTACATACACATGCGGTATCTATCTTGCTCTATGTCTGCGGTTTAGTGTTTGAATAATATTTCAGTTCTCGACATCTATAATCTATATGAGACCGGGACCATACTGTTTGCGATGCATCGCCGCATTATATGCCATACTAGATTATACCCGCAACTACGTTGAGCCAAAACTCGTTTATCGCGCGGGAATCGTACCTTTTTCCAGGATAAAACGTATCCTATGTCCATTCCTGGGACATAAAGTATCTCCAAAACTTTCAGCAAAAATTGTTCAGCAGTTTGGGCGTAAAGATTTAACAGACAGCAAACAGACAGACAGACATTCCCATTTATAATATTAGTATGGATTGCTCCGTTGCGACGTCGTGGCTAGGCGACTCCCTTAGTACAAGACGGTGATAGCCCTATCTATTATTTTATAAGTCAAATAGTAAATACCCTTCTACTTCGTTTTATGTTCGTCGTTGCAACAAAATACCCTGCCGACTGAACGCATGAATAATTTGGTTTGTTATAAAATTAAGGCTCTATTCAGACAGCAACGAGACGATTTGACGGACTTCAATTATTATTGCGTGAGACGAATTAATGCATCTACGCTTCGCGTTGCGGTCTGAATTGACCGGCGTCGCTGTGACGACGCGCGACGCACCGGTACGCAACACAGCAACGTTTCTTCGCCATAATAGCTGGTTTACAATTACACGTATTAAGTTGATAAGTTGTTAAATAAATTTTAACTTAATTTTAAGTTGTTAATTGCATGTAAACACAAAATTTAGTAGCAAGTTAAAATTTAGTAAGTACAAAACTAGATGACAACTAGAATGTAGTTACTACTTATCTACGTGTAAACCAACCATAACTGACATAAAATCTAAGACGATCACGTAACGGTCGCTCCCTCGGGTATGTTTAATTAAGAAGAAATTGATTAATGGCGACCTCCATTAGAAAACCATCGCTGAGACTGGATACTTTAATTATTAACATCAGGAAATTAGTAAAATTATATAAAACTTGGGTATTGTTTCGATTTGCACCAGGCATACACGCTACGCATTTTGTTCTGTAACTCCTGCGTATTTTACCCAAATATTCTTGTTTGCTCTTTCGAGTTTCGTAGTCAAAGGGTACAAACGAGTGCGTATTTTTTCGTCTTGTTTCTTGTAGTTACAATCAAACACACGGTTATTATTATGAATTATAATCTTCGATCACTAATATACAAGATACACAATCCGCGGCAAAAAACGACCTCACCAAAAGAGCACCAAACTCAACATTCTGGTGCACTTTTGATTTAGTAGTGCTCGAACGCTCCGCCGGGAAACATGCCTCGGTGCGCGTTTAATAATTGTAGAAATCATACGTCTAAAACCAAAAAAAAGGATGGAATTTCATATTTCCGGTAAGTATTAATTTTATCCTAATATATTTCTTACAATTGTATTGTAAATATTGGTATTTCTTTAAGAAATCACCAAAAGACAGTTTTAAAATTAAGTTGTAAATAAATCAACACCAGGTATAAACCATCTCAATTGCGAATACTCATACTAAAGGTACTTATAGTAGTTTATCATGCCCACTTGAAATGTTCGGGTTATAAGCTATGTTTCTGTTCCATTTGATGGAGTCGCTATTACTATAATTTTTTTATTGAGGATTTTTTTCAGGTTTCCTCGAGATCCAGTTAGATGTGGTAATAATATTATGTTCCCATCTTCGATCAAATATAGTTCCCATTAAGGATTTTTTAAGTAGGTTAAAAAGTATGGGCGTTGGGTGATGTGAGTTGTCCTTTGTGGCCTATCGGAAAATGTATGTACACTTATGTATATTTTGGTTAATGATAAAATTAGACATAACATTAGAACAACATAATATTACAAGTAAAAAATAATTACTCCTCACTTTATACATTAAACTTCGGAAAAATAAAAAAATGGACTATTAAAATTATTACAAATTACAATCAACAAAAAAAATTTGAACAGTTCGACTCCACTCATACTTCACTTCGCCCTGTTCCAGCGGCGAATTTCGGTCGTAAAATTGGATTTTTTTTGGCACTATACAAATTTGAACTTAAATCATATACGCGGACGGTTGAATTTAGTATGAAGCGTGCATCGGACGTAAAAATTTTATTGCTTTGTAAACACAAATGTTCATTGTTTTATAAAAAGATCTTTAATAATTACTATAATTAAGGTTGATTTTAGATAAATGTATACTTCATTAAACTCTATTACTCGGGGACAGATTTTCGAGAGGTTTTGTATGAGACTGTGTATCTTGTATATTAGTGATCGAAGATTATAATATAAATATTTGGTAGACCATCTTTATACCTCCTGAATAATTGGGTGCGCAGACACATTAGCGTGATTTCTGATAACTCGGAGTATTTAGCTAAACAATGCTATAATTATTATCGTTTCATATAATAATAGCTTATTAATCCTTCGATCGGAGGTTCTAGGAATTCCCATTGTATTCTTTTGTGATATATACCGGTACTCGAGCGGGGACTGAAGGATTATGTTCTTAAATAGCTTATTGTGCTCATGCTGCCCGGCGTCCGCTGCCAACCGGCACCTTTGTGGTTCCTTTTTGCTGTAATTGCTATCAAATTCCTCAGTATTATTATAATTTTCCTAATTAGTCAACAAAATTATGTCTAGTACAAAAAATTAATTAAGTACTTATGTTATAATCACGTGGATGTAATTAAAACAAAAACTCATCGGCTTCCAAATTATTCTTCAGCATTTATAAAATCGATTTAGACATTTTTATAGGTTGTTCTTGTTACTTAATGAGGTGCTTTTTGTAATTTCAGTGAAAATGCTGAATATATTTCTTAATTTCTCCTTTCAACCATTACTGCTGTCTACAATGATATTAATTATACAGCTTTTTTTACATATATGACTTTAAATTATATTGGTTATTAAAAGTATTTGAATAGTCATTTTGTGTTATAATTTTTCGGATGACACGATCCGTATTTCGATAAAAGAATTGCCCATCAAAATATGGTCGAATGGCTAACATTACGTTCGCCTAGTGTGTACATTGCAGTGCGAGTGTTCCCAGGAAGCTTCTTAACGATAGTGTTTGTAGACATTATCACAATAAAAATAGATGTTAAAGTGGCCGATCACGCGCTGTGTATAAATAATTTTATCACTTGGCAGATGTCGAGCGTCGCAACTCGCACGGCGCACCTCTACGCTGTTGAATATCGCGTGCTCGTACACGTAATTATTTATTTTTGTCGCCTTAAGCACGGTAGTAGCATTCTTTTTACTATGTAATTAACGTTAAAGTGCTTTTAAATTAGACTTTTTTAACTCAATTTAAAACCACCTTGATAACTTACGAATATTAGCTTGCTTTAAATCAACATAAACAGGTGGTTTTTGTTGCTTTACAATTTCCTTGTTGATCGATTAACCTTCCGTGCATCAGTCAATAGTCAATACTGTTTATTTGTTGTTATAGTATTATGATATTATTATTATGTTGTTTTTATATTATAAATCATGATATGATTAGGTGAATAACATTATTATTTACCTTATATTTTATATTAGTATTAGGTAAATTTGTGCGGAGAATATTCTCATTAAATATTTCGTATATTACGAATTAAAAGTTAGGGATTGCAAAAAATCCGGATTTTTACGGTTGATAATCTGGATTTTCGGGTTTTTCAAATATGAAAAATAAGCTTTTATGTGATATAAAATTAATTTACATGTATCATAATATTTGACATGAAAATTCACATTTTGTTTAAAGGCTCTATCACGCGTGGTCAATAGGTACCTAGTTCAGTACTTCATGTGTCCAACATGGCATTATTTAGTTATTTTTTTCACTTTTTAATATTATTTAAAAAAAATAATGACATTGATGAAATTCGTTTTACCTCTCTTTTTTTTCTCGAAAGCCCTAACCACTAAACCTTGGCGGTGCAAAGACAGAATATATAACTAAAATATGATGTGCAAAATAAGAAAGCTTTCTGTATATTAGAAAGGAAGATAGAAGAAAGACCGGCGGCGTTCAGCCAACCTGAGTAGTGAGTACCTCACCACGTGTAGAGGGCGAAATTGCGTACCCAGGCGCCCCCAAATTCTTTTAACCTAACGTTGATTTTACTATCTAAAAATATTAATGTAATGATGAGAAATTTACAATTATTTTACAATATTTTCAGTATTAATTATATTATTTTCATATAAAATCTTTTGTTTTTGTTTGCATTGAACTGATGATTATAATTGCTTACGGAACAAATGCTGATTTGTAAGTATGTCTAATTAAATAAAGGAAAATAAGCGTATAATTTCCAACTGCTGCGCAAGGGCTCTGGGTAGGATCTTCCACTTATCTCGCTCCAGCGGTACCGTTTGCCAGCCCAGCTGATATGGCTCCAGGGGGAAGTTTACAACCGTGATCTAGACTGAAGCCAAGATATAAGCCCTAGTTAATAAAATAGTAGATTTTTTGCCCTACTTCGACTCTACATCTCGTGCTGTTGGTCATTGTTTGTGTCTTGGACGTGTTTATTGTAAGTCCTACCTCTAGGCTTGCAGTGTTAAGATCTTGGAACATAGCTCGATGATGTGCGGCTGTAGGAACAAAAGGGACGAATTCCGCAATAAAACTGAGATTATTTAGGCTTTTCTTATTAACTCAAAATTCCACATAATTAAACAGTTTAAAAAAATCAAGGTAGGTAAGTATTTTTAAGTTGTTATGAATATTTAAATTACTTACTGGATATACTAGTTATCAAAAATATTTGAGAATTTAAAAAAATAATAATAATAATAATAATGAAAAAATCCGCAAATCCGTTTTTGCGGTACAAAATATTTTGCAGTACATAATAATTACTACTTTAAGTATATTTAACAGCTTCACTTCCAACCTACATATTTTAAAGTTAATAAACTTATCTCACATTACCCAATTAATATTTAGAGATTACCATCCATCATTGTAGCTAGAGCTCGGAACGAGTTTATTTGTTTAAGTCCCAGTTAATAGTGCATGTCTATAGAGCGCAGACAGTGATAAATCGCTGGATGAGGACATTGAAGATTATTTCTATTTCGGCGCGAACGCGGCGCGGCGGCGGTGCGCGGCGCGCGGCGCGCGGCCCGCGGGCGACATCGGCGCGGGCGCACGGGCCCTCCTAGTTCAGTTTAGTGGCCGCGCTTGCTCCCGCAGCCGCCGCGTCGCCGGCCCGGCCCAAACACGTGTCCCGCGAGTCACTCACCCGCCGTAACTCACTCCCGGCCCGGCCGACTCCGTGATTCTGATTACCCGAGCATCGGCTGATCGTTATCGCGGCTTATGGAAATCGACTCGAAAATCGATAAGTGCACAGTAAACCGCGACACCGTAGACGGAAGTTTGTTGTATTCGTACTTTGTGTGCCGTTACTTTGTGCCGCCTCTAATACAATGTAAGAGTTAAATATACGCAAGGTCGCGGCGTGTCGGGCGTACATTGGGAATATACTTGCGAACACTTACTCGAATTACTCGCAATAAAATACATCGTTTTGAGTGTGACGTGGGAACTTCGTGGGTGAACAGCCGTGACTCGTGGTGTCGGTCGACGCGATCTCTGCGGCTATAAATCGTCCGGAGTCGTTTTAATTAAGCCCGCGCTAATTACAGCAGGTACAATCGATTCAGTTCAATGAAGGCCGTTTTAGCTGAATTTGCATGACAGAGCCGGCCGCCGGGCGCGGGAATGGTGATATCACCGCGTAATAACCGCGTCGAGTGTTCGGCGAGCCGCTAACGTGTGCCCGAGATATGGCATCGCTCGCGCCGCGATAACGGCGGCAGCCTGCGCCCCGGCCCGGGCAGGCTACACGGGATTGCGGTGAATATACAGTGAAGTGCGTCGGTATACGGTACCGATATGTTGGTGCATGGTGACCCCGGACCTGTACAACGGAGGCTCTCAGGTCGTTCGGGAATTCTATGCTCGCCTGGGGCGCCGGCAGGAGCGGCGCTGGCGGCTCGAGGAGGGTACCCATGGCGGTCCCGGAGGAGGACACCTTCGACGACAGCGACGACCACCGGAGCGCCCTGCGCGCGGGCACCGTCGCCGTGGCTAGGAGACGGCCCGCCGTCCGAGTGAGACGGAAGTCGAAGATAGTGTACAGAGTAATCAGGTCAGTTCACCTCCCGCTCGAAGTTATTCGGAGTTGATTATTGACGTTCATGAATCACTTGCTAACTCGTCGGCCGAAACGTGGATAATTTGGGGCAATCAATATACATTAAGTACCCAAACTTAATGTATATTGATTGTTGTCGATATTCATCGACACGCTACAAAACCGCTGTCAAAACGACAAACTAAAAAACTGATTCCGTCCAGACGGAGCCATTGTACATTTTCATTAATTAAATACTTTTGTGACTTACATTCATGACACATCGTGATTTGAATATTCCTGCATTTTGCCTTTAGCTCTGTATGCGTCAGCTGTGGTAAACATTATTATGGTATAGCTGTAGCACTGATAACGTTCATGATATTATGTACCTATGTGTATGACATTCATATTATACTTTTCAAACTCACGCTAAGGATTTGCCAGTTAAATTATCTACAATAAAAATCTACATAATATTTTGTCGTGTATAGAATTGAGGTCTGTGGGGGCCTAATATTGGTGCTTACAATTAGACATGCAGCGCATATTTGTAGAACACGATGTATTCACAGGCTTTATTAGGGTTGGGACAATACGGCAGGTATACTACAATGCTTTTATGTTACATATACAGGATGTAACAAAATAAAGTGATAATTTAAGCTAATGTGTCCCACGTGTAGAGTTCACTGACAACGTAGCAGACCTGAAAGACTTGGTTTTTTAACCGACTTCCAAAAAGGAGGAGGTTATTTAAATTATTGTATGGGCATGGCATGAGAATTGATGACAGCCAGGCATTTCTCATAGGATATCTCTATAGGTTCACTTTCACAGTGAACTCTACATAAGGGACACATGCAACTAACACATCCTAAAGTATTTTCACTCTGTTCTGTTACGCCCTGTATTATTCGTATACTATTGTCAATTTGCCGGGTAATACGGGCATGCGGGTGCGTTGGAAAAAATGGCATCCGGTGAGGCCGGTGACTTCGCATTCCACGCACGTCCGAGCTCCGCGCAGGTAGCGCAAAGGACGTGATTCACACGAGATTATATTAGCTCGATATGTTAAACCTAATAAATAGGTAACTGAAAGTGAATAAGATACATTGTAAATAATATTAGCAAGGTTATCCGTATGAATGATATTAGAGCTAAAAAAAATAATTTTGTGGAGTTGAAACGTCGAAAAATTTTTAAATATTACTATGCTTACTGACGGTAAAATGCATTGTAAAGTGAAAAATGCTACGGTGTGGTTTATGACACCGTACAAACTGTATATGTTACGCTCAAAGACCGAAATCGCTCAGTGAGCGAAAAAATAGCTCACAACGCGTTGTGGTCACAGTGAAACAGCCACGACG
Source organism: Polyommatus icarus (assembly GCA_937595015.1). NCBI lineage: Eukaryota > Metazoa > Arthropoda > Insecta > Lepidoptera > Lycaenidae > Polyommatus > Polyommatus icarus. Next base: position 11,146,233 of record OW569326.1, read on the forward strand.
CGAAATTCGCGTTGTGGCTCTAATGAAAACGGCCACGACGCGTTCTGGCAATCGCAAAATACCATAACGCGAAATCCATGTCGTGGCTGATATGCTGTTCGTTTTTCTTGATTTGTTCTTGATTGATTAATCGTCCATGGGCATGGAAGATCAAATTTGAATTAGGTACCTACCACGCGTACTACAAAATATTTTTTTATTTTACTAAATCACTGTATATAACGTGTTTATCATTATTATTTATAAAATATCCATAGTTCCATACTATCCCTACTAATAATATTATTACTGTATGTCTGTCTGTCTGGTGCAACGTGTTGCTGTTTTTTTTTAATATAAAGTAATCTGATCTCAATAAATAATAAAAATATAGTTTTATTTTAATTTATATAATTTAAATATAATAAATACTACTACTAGTTGATGCCCGCAACTACGTTGTGCCAGACAAAGACAAAGTAAAAGAAAAAATATTTTGTAGTACTCGTGGTAATTAAAATATTATAATCTTCCATACCTATGGACGATTAATCAATCAAGAACAAATCAAGAAAAACGAATAGCATATCAGCCACGATATGAATTTCGCGTTATGGTCTTTTTGTGATTGCCAGAACGCGTCGTGGCCGTTTTTTAATGATGATGTGGCTCTAATGAGCCACGACGCGAATTTCGCGTCATGGCTGTTTTACCGTGACCACAACGCGTTTTGAGCTACTTTTTCGCTCACTGAGCGATTTCGGTCTTTGAGCGTAACATATACATACTATTATAACTCTACAAAATTTAATGCGCGTAAAAACATGCGTTGAATTTTACCTAATTGAGGTACAATACCAAAACAGGCCAGGCCAAAACACTGCGTTGCGACGTCGCATGACGCATCGCAGCTGGACTGGCCCATAGGGTAGCAATAAACTACACAATAATATACTATGTTGTATTTGTATTAACTATGACGTGTATAACTAAAAATACTAACAACCTTTATGTTTGGAGTAAATAATGGAAGTTTTCCCATGGATGTTTTACATTAGTTATGAAAAATCTTAAAAAACGTATTAATATTATAATAATAATAATTTAAACAATTGGAAAGGGAAAAAATTATAATTGTTTTATTGTTCTATTAAACATTAAAATTTAGTTATAAACTAGCTTCGTTCCGAAACAGAGGGCGGTGTGAAAATATTTGATAGCTTTTGTGGAAAACTCTACCAAGTGTTGTGGGGTGGATTGAAAAAAAAAAAGAAGAGGAGATGGAGAGAGAGAGAGAGATGAAAAAAAATCACGTCTACTCCTTGTTTCCCTGTATTAGCTTGCACGAACGGACTGGTAAGCAGCTGCTGTATACATCCGAAAATAGGTAAGGATTTTACACGAGCATAAAATATTTGTACACGAAGCGGGTAGAGCGACTTTTGCGGAAAAGAAAATGTACAGCGCAAAGCCGTGCATTTTAAAATCGCATGTTTACTATTTAGTAGAGAGGAAATAATATTATTGCTGCTGCGTTGGTTTTGGGGGGAAATTGGGTCGGGATACGATCCCGGGATCGGTTTTCGAATATCAATTTCCTATTTTCAGCGAAGCATTTAAGCAGTTAACCGGCACTCGATAGGTCGGTAATGCCTCCTGTAATTAATTTTCATCGGCAGCTAATAACAAAGCGAATCTGTATCGCCAAATCGCCGAATTACTTGTGATCGCTTCTGAAGTCGCGGCTAATGGGTTGCCAGTCAATCTAATTTAAAGTTAAATTTGTTTGAAATGTAGATAATTATTTAAATTATGCAGTCAACGTACCTACAATAGTGAATTTACTAAGGAAGGTTATCCAGAATTTCACCTCAGAGGGGTTCAATACCCCGATTGAAATAGTAACAGAGGAAAAGTGAATTAAATAAAAATATCTATTATGAAATCTTAAAATCTTATTCATTGACTACGATTTGCATTTCAGTTTTGGTAGTGTATCGAAAATGTAAACGATTATTATGACACCTCATAATAAATTGATAATTTTTAACCCGAAGATTGAAATATTCCGCACAATTTTACTCTTAACTTTTATCTTCATAATCAAATTGTTATTTGAAGTCGATGCCAATTTTTGTGCGTAATACTTTTCATAATAATCTTTATTGCATGTAATGAAATATAGTCAACTAATAAGTTTGTTCCGGTCGAATAATTAGTGAAATTCGTAACATCATGAAGTAGATAATAAAAATTTTTAAAATAGTTTTTATCGAAATTGCAAAAACAAAATAATGACTTTAAAAAAACTTTTATAGCTTTTACAATAATCAACCGTTTTATATGTAGGTAGTTACAAAAGCTTCTTCTTAAGTCATGTTTCGAAGACATAAAAAGCAATAATTCGGCAGAAATCTATATAAGTCTTATATATAAAAATGGATTTTCAAATGTGTTAGTTGCGCTAAAACTCGAAAACGGCTGAACGGATTGGACTGATTTTAGTCTTAAAATATTCGTAGCAGTCCAGGGAAGGTTTTAAAGTGACACGAAGTTCACCAGGACAGCTAGTCTTAATATATATAATTCTTCTGTGAGTGTGTATGTCACTGAATTTCTCTCAAACGACTGGACCGATTTTGATGAAATTTTTTGTGTGTTCAAGGAGACCTGGGAATGGTTTAGATTCACAATTTTGTCCGCTGGACAATGTTTTTTTAATTATTTTTAATTTATTAGTAGTTGTTTATTTTGGAATGTTTTACATTGGGTCCGACAGACGGCGCTACCATCGCAGTGTCAAATTTTAAATAATATTCGAATTCGAATTTTAATTTTAGTCTGTCCCGACAGTTAGCGCTGCGATCAAATTAAAAAAAATACTTTATATACTTAATATGGCAAAGAAACGTTTGCCGGGACAGCTAGTAAGTATATAAAAATGGATTTTCAAATGTGTTAGTCGCGCTAAAACTCAAAAACGGCTGAACGGATTGGGCTGATTTTAGTCTTAACATATTCATTGAAGTTCAGGGAAGGTTTTAAAGTGACACGAAGTTCACCGGGATAGCTAGTTACTAATAAAATTAATTGCATACCATACCTGGTAAGTTTATACAGATTTTTTTTTATTTCCTGTTGAACCTTTATCAGATTAATGGTCGATGTTGATGTTGGTGGGATTGTTTGTTTATTGCCGACTACTCAGTGGCGGGGCGATGCCGGCTCACATGCCGATGTGAAGTTTAATCAAGTGTCATACCCGGAGTCCCGGTCCGCCGTCCGCGCCGACGTCACTCCACATGACTGGAAATTAAATTGCACGGCAAGTCGAGTGCTAGCGCTGTCTAGTGTCCCGTAATTGTGTTCCATTAACCTCGGGACGATCCTTAAGGCCCACTCGCGCCACACCGCCGGCCCGCAGTTACTAATCGCTTTTCGAAATATCTTGTCTTTTGTGAAGAGGGGAGAATATCACGATTTCATGACTAGCTCAGCATGAAGGTTCCGGACAAACTTAAGTGCATCTGTTACCGGAAATATGTATAATCCCGCATTGTATAGAAAGCCTAAATTATACAGATTGTCGTAACATCGACATAGACTAAGTAAAACGTTAATCAAAATGAAATAACTAAATTCTTTGCGGACCTATAAATAATTTACTCTAAGCCTTAAACATTTAGATGACACCTTGAATTATTATTAAGAACAAGTTTTTTTAAAATTAAATCTATTATTTTGCATATTGCTCGATCAATCCGCGAATGAGATGTCGTTGTTTCGCTGCAGGAGGCTCTCATATTGTAATATTTAGTGAACTAATCCACCGGGTGTAGGAGTGTTTGCATTGTGAGGCTGTACTCATTACAGTTGTTAGCTACATAAGCTTCATTATACTGGAACATTGTACTGCGTCAGAATTTTGTTGGCTTTGTGTATAGTAAACATGAAACTTTGCAGCGTAGTATTAGCTGTCTGAAATTCTAATGTATGGTTGCAAATAAACAAATTAAAAGGCCCAAACAAAGTGTCCATTTAACGGCTTCATTTAGACCAGCTAGAGGCCTGAATATCTATGAAAACTAATTTGTGATTTAAATGCGAATGTTTTGTCTAGCGCCGATTATTATGACTTAGTTGGTCGAAATCCTAATAGTCTGCGTCCTTGGAAAAAATAATGAGGGACGACTATCTATAATCATGTATATGGGTGTATTGTTCTAGGAATTCCCATTGTATTCTTTAGTTCTCGCGATCACCGGTGCTCGCGCGGGGCATGAAGGATTATATACCAAGGGAAAATGTTTTTACAAGCGACGGTAACACGATAACTGTAAACTGAATTATATCTGAGCCTAACTCTAATTAAGCCAGCAAAACAAATGATGAATTTTGAGAGGTTCGTTAACGGAAAAACTCGACGGGTAAATGCGCTTCGTGATCCAATAAATATTATAATTTTCCAGCGTCTAAATTACATTGTTGGTTATCCTATTTGGACCTGATAAATTATATTGTAAAATATCCTTTATAGGTCCAAAAACTTCGTAATGAAAGCTGTGTGTTCGACATTATTCCACGCAAAAAGTTTCAATGTGTAGAGAAGTAGGTCTTAACTTTTACTTGTGTTTATTAATAACTATACTCACTAAACTCCTGAGCCTGAACAAATTACACTTTTTACCTACAATATGTTATTTTTTTATACTACCTATGTGGTTTATTTGCTGAAACCAAAAAATAAATTATTACAAAAAATATATTCTTAAAAAATACTTACCTAGGCATAGTACAGGTTCTTAGAACATAATATATATATATTTTTATTACTATCAAGCTAATATTTTCGTGAGTAGCTTCATTTTGATAAGACAAACAACAATTTCCTAAGGAATCTATCTCTGTTAGCCACTTTCGTGAATTTTAGCAAATTGCTTTCAAATTGCATTCAATATTTCGTATTGATGGTCCTAAAATATGGATTGTTTTATATACAAAACATCAGCTGGTTTGGGTTCCGTAGTCAACGAGGACGTTTTGATTTTTTTACCCTTTTGGTACGGAACCCTAAAACAGACCCTAAGGGTCAATTCAGACCGCAATTACCGACCAACTATCGTCAGTAAACCGACTTTACAGACAATCGATTTTTTAGCGAAGGGACGACCGTACCATACTTTTCTCGAAGAGGTTCGCGGCTATTTCACACCCCCTTTATCTTCGATGTTAACAAAGCTAGGGATTTAAAATTTCGGTCACTAGGAGCAAGTATTAAAACTAGCTTAACCTCCAAATTATATGAAATTTCAATAAATAGTTTAGGAGTTACGGATGGTCAAAGTTACTACATTTTGTCACTCACTGACATATAGATCATCAAAATTCTAAGGCACTTCTAGCAGACTTAGAACCTTGAGTTTTGGTACTCGGATAGTTCTTTATTCACAATGAAAGGAAAAATTATGAAACTGGCCAAGTGCGAGTCGGACTGGTGTACATAGGGTTCCGTACCGTAAATTTGTATGGGAGCCCCCCTTAAATAATAAGTTTATTTAATATTTATTACTAATTATTAAAGTTAACGTACAAGTGAGCGTTTTCTGAAATTTTCAAAAACCTTAGTGTTACCATTATGGATATGGAGCAAAAAATGGGAAAAAATCGTGTTTTTTGTATGATTTAATAGTTTATATATATAATTTATTTTGATTGGACTATTAGCTTTTATAACGACACCAGAAAAACATAATTTGTCAAAATTGCAACTATCTAGCTTTTGCAGTTCTCGAGATCCAGCCTGGTGAGTGGTGACATACGGATGTACGACGGACAGACAGCGAAGACTTATTAATAACTAGCTGACCCGACAGACGTTGTCCTGTCTTAACGATGATTATTTAATTCGAATTGGTATAATTAAGAAAACAATAGATTAAAATTAGTATCTTCATGCCAAATTTCATCAAAATAGATTAATAAATAGTTTAAGCGAAAATCATAAAAGTTTATTGTGCAGGAACCGTACATTTTCCGGGACAAAAAGTATTCCTTGTCCTTTCCCGAGACTTAAAGTATCTCCATACCGAATTTCATAAAATAGACTGAATAGTTTAGGCGAAAATCAAAAAAGTTTATTGTGCGGGAACCGTACATTTTCCGGGACCAAAAGTATCCCTTGTCCTTTCCCGAGACTCAAAGTATCTCCATACCAAAATTCATCAAAATCGATTGAATAGTTTACGCGTAAATCATAAAAGTATATTGTGCAGTAACCGTACATTTTTCCTGGAAAAAATGTATCTTATGTCCTTTTCCTGGTTCTAAGCTACCTCTGCACCAATTTTCAGCCAAATCGGTTTATCCGTTCTTGATATAAAAGTTTATTGGGCGGGAACCGTACATTTTCCGGGACAAAAAGTATTCCTTGTTCTTTCCCGAGACCCAAAGTATCTCCATACCAAAATTCATCAAAATCGATTGAATAGTTTACGCGCAAATCATAAAAGTATATTGTGCAGTAACCGTACATTTTTCCGGGACAAAATGTATCCTATATCCTTTTCCTGGTTCTAAGCTACCTGTCCACCAATTTTCAGCCAAATCGGTTTATCCGTTCTTGAGTTATAAGTAGTGTAACTAACACCACTTTCTTTTATATATATAGATAAGTCTTCGCTATCTGTCCGTCGTCGTATGTCGACGTCGACGTAAACGGGGCCCGTTTTCATCCTTTGGACAGGGAAACCTAAAAACTGAAATTTAAAAATAATATAAAAGGCAATAACATAATGATTTATTAAATAAAATAAAAGATTTGTATGTTTGTAACTTTGCAATAACAGTATGAGTTTCAACTGCATATTTGTTTGAAGTACAAAAGTCTAAGTTAGTTATGAACTTACTGAAATGGCATTAATTAAATAAAAAATAATATTAACAACGTTAATAATGAAACAATAATTGAATTCCATTTAAATATAAATGTAATCACTAATCAGTATAACTGAGATATACAATCCTTACTTGCTCGATACAAGTATTATGGGAGTTTTAAGTCATCACATGAAATAAGGTGTGCTCCTTTCCTGCGAGGAACGTTGAGACGCTTACAACAGTGCTGCTATGTATTCAACGGTAAAGATAAAAAAATGACCACATTCAAGTATTAGCTTAAGAGTCATTTATATAATATGAATATAATAATCGACTCAGAACTCAGAAGTATAAAACGTTACGTTGTCCACCTATAGAACTAACGAAGCCTCAAAGAAAAAATTTAAAGGAGATAGGGAATGGGTGCTAAGCTAAGTACAGAAAAGTTATTACGTGTCCTGAAAAGAAAAGAAAAAAAAAAACTTTAAAAAAAGAAATGAAATCCCATCAAAACATGAAAATATGTAAAAGGAGCCAAGCAAAACATTGTATAGCTATTTAATACTTCTGTCGTAAAAAGTTTTCAGATCACATTCAAACCAAGCCTTCAACTTATTTTGTAATTTAATTCAACATTCAGTAAATGTATCAATAGATTTCTTTATTTTATAATTATTATAGTGGTTTGGCAATAAGCACAATAGGAACAAATATAAAACTGCATATTGGGTGGAGTTCATACTTACACAGACTGCAAGCGTAAAGTGTTTTAATATGACGTAACGACGTATGTGGCCGATGGTACCCAATAAATCCAATTAGTAGCTGATTATTTCTCTAGTGCTTTTTGCCAAGCCACTAATATAATTATAAAATAAAGAAATCTATTGATACATTTACTGAATGTTAATTTAAATTACAAAATAAGTTGAAGGCTTGGCTTGAATGTGATCTGAAAACTTTTTACGACAGAAGTATTGAATAGCTATACAATGTTTTGCTTGGCTCCTTTTACATATTTTCATGTTTTGGTGGGATGCATATTTAGTGATTTACGCGTGAAGAAGTAACATACAGCAGAAGAGCCACTTAATTTTTTTAAATGTTAGTAAGGATTATAATAATTATGGATTAATCGATTAGGTTTTTACAGCACGTGGCTTCCGTAGCCTAGCGGTAAACAAAATATTGTCAGTCTTAATTAGACACGTTTTTTTTAAATAACAATGGAATTATAACTTTTCTCGGGTCTTGAATAAGGCTTGATTTTATGAATTTGCTGAAATGGCTTATATTGTAATATATTTTTATTTCTTGAATCTTTTAGCCCTCCAAAATGTTCTCCCTTTGGTCACAAATTATATTTCCTCGTTAAATTATTATTTATTTACGTTTTCCGCAAAGAGTCTTGACGTGGGTCCCTCTTACCTTAGGTTTAAACAAAAAAATGTATATTTAGTTTTATATTTAGGTATACTTACCTAACTATAAAATATAATATGGAAGTAAAATCCAAACATAATAAATAAAAGATGGAATTTGAAGACAAAGGATAATATTATATGAACATTAAGCATGAATATTTGGGATGAGGAATGAGCATCAGGGGTGCAAGTGTGAATTTTATATAGTCTACTCTCTGATCCCGTTTTGAGTCGCCAACTTTCTTATACATTTTTAAACATCGCTGAGCGCTGGGATTTATAAATTCGAAAAGTATTTCGGGATTCCTACAACTGTTCCATACAATGAATAAATAATTGTCTGTCAAGGCTAAAATAAGCTTTAGTAACGTACGAACGTTATTTTAGGCAGATATGTAAAGGCAAATAATAGACATTTCCATTACTAATTATACATTTTCCTCGACCTTAAAACGCGTGTTATTAAAAACATAAATATTATTCAGTTCATATAATATTAAGCTTTTGAAAAACAAAGAAAACTAACAAGACAAATAAAAGTTGATGGAGTTGATGGATGGATTTTTCAAAGCAGACGTATAAATGCAATTATGAAAAGTTTCGGGAAAAACATAAACAAGCCGAAAGTGCTATTCATGTCAATACATGGTAGAACATTGTTAAATCCTTGTAGGTTTTGTAGTCAAGTAGTGGTGGAAAAAAATAATTATTACTAGCGTTATTTATTTTTGCACGGCCATGGTGGGATGAAAGGCCAAGAAAAAAGGATTTTAAAAATGCGTTTAAAGATTATATTATTATGTACGTTACACTATTTAGTGGAGTATCACATAAAATACCTGGAAGCTTAGATATTATAAATCTATACATCTAATATATATAAATCTCCTGTCACGATGTTTGTCCGCGATGGATTCCTAAACTACTTAACCGATTTTAATGTTTTTTCTTTTTAAATGTGTGTTTTTTCCAACTTGAGAGATAGGATAGCTTAGATCTCTAATTATAGTCGCAATTTTATTGTATTGCAAATTATTTGTCTATAAAGAGCTACCATTGTTTATGCGACGCGGGTCACGGGATAGCGATGGACGTTGCCATGGCGACATACTTATTTAGTCACTAATTCAATAAAATAATACGGGCGATATACTTTATATAATATGGCAAAAAAACGTTTGCCGGGACAGCTAGTAATATTATAAAACAAAGTCGTAGTTTTTCCCTCGTGTCCCTTTATTCCCTTTAATGTGCCTTTAATCTTTTAAACTACGCAACGGATTTTGATGATTCTTTCAGTGCTAGACAGCCTATTTATCGAGGAAGGCTATAGGCTATATTTTATTACGCTATTAGGAGCGAAGAAACAGAGGAAAATGTGGAAAAAACGGGGAAAATTATTTGAAAGGGCTAACTTGAACGAGCTAATATCAGGAGCTACTGGTCCGATTTAAAAAATTCTTTCAGTGTTAGATAGCCCATTTATCGAGGAAGGCTATAGGCTATATTTTATCACGCTAAGACTAATAGGAGAATGTGGAAAACACGGGGGAAATTATTTGAAAGGGCTTATATCGCGAACTACTGGAGCAATTTTATGTTATTTGGCACGTATAAGAAGTACACCACGTGAAGGATCATAGGCTATCGATTTTAATAATTTTTTCAGTGGCTATATAATATACTTTATACCCGTGCGACGCCGGGGCGGGTCGTTAGTTATAAATATTACGTCCGCAACTCCATTATGCCAAAATTCGTTAATCGCGCGAGAACTACCGTACATTTTCCGGGATAAAGAGTATCCTATCTCCTTTCCTGGGTCTGAAAATAACTCTATACCAAATTTTAGCTATGTCGGTTAAGCGGTTTGGGCGTGAAAAGGCAATAGACAGACATTAACAATTTCGCATTTATAATAGGTATTACTTGATGACGCCCGCAACTCAGTCTATGACTTAGTTGCGCCAAAATTAATTTATCGCGCGCGCGCGGGAACCGTAAACTTTTTCGGAATAAAAAGTATCCTTTGTCCTTTCCCGGGGCTCAAAGTATCTCCATTCCGAATTTCAGCAAAACCGGTTCAGCGGTTTGGGCGTGAAAAGGCAATAGACTGACAGACACACTATCGCATTTATAGTGTTAATAGTATGGATAGAGCTCCATTGTTTTTAAAATATGTGTCTACGGACTCATCAGTGTGCTTTTGCAAATGTGCGATACACATTTAAAGCAAACTGATAATTAATAATTTAAGTGGCAACATAATATTTTTGATGTCTATTTAACACCCCTATCTTAATCCAAGAGTGATCCGATGATAATATTTCGATACTAATGTGCTTTTGTTAATCTAAAAACTGAGAAATCAATTAATTAAGTAAAATTTACATGTACGACGTTGTAAAGATTTCTAGCTTGGTCTAGCTGTTGTGATATCTTAAAATTTCCTTCTTGGGCTCCCTAACTAAAAGGCATTAGATATTACATAATGCTGCCGGAGGCCACCGCCGCAGACTCACCTGCAGCTGGCGACCGCAACACCACAGAATGTGGAAGACATTAGCTAATATCTTGAGTTATGAGCCGGCTTGGCTTTTCTTCGAGTCTGAAGTTTATTTTAAGACCTCTATATCCGCCAATGACCTTGATCATTGTCTGTCAGTGCGAATATCGACGTAAATGACATTAAAATAACATTCATAAGTCATAACAGCGCGCCTTGCATGGTGGCGGTTACGACGCTCGCCGCGTCCTTGATAGGGCGAAATAGGAGAAAAAACCTTTTTAAGGCTTAATATAATACATATTTCAAAAAAGTAAAAAAACCAAATTATCAACTTATGTATTGCAAAGCAGTAGATATTTTTTATATATTCTTTTGATAAATAATGAAGGAGTAAAGTGGTTTCATTCAACGATTTGGAGGTGATTTGGTTTTTTATTTCTTTATAATGTGATACCGATAGAAAAAGATTACTAATTATTTTTTTCAGATATAATTTCTCTGTTAATGCCGATGAAAAGTGGTTTCATCTGCACGCTTTTTTCGCGAGAGGAGCCTTAATATATGTTCAAAACTTTAGAGCTTGCTTATATTCTAATATTTATAAAAAGTGATTTTTTTTATGTCGTAAATCGTAAGGCGTCCACAAATTACGTGAGGTGTTTTTTTTTAATTTTTCGACCCCCCCACCCCCCTTGGTGAGATTTCGTGAGATTTTATTCAACCCCCCCTTCCCCCACAAATCTCACGTGAGATTTTTCAAAATGTGGGTTTCTTGCGTAAACGTTTGATTTGACAGTCAGTAGATTTTCTTTTGAACGAATTTGTGAACGATCTTAATCGTATAACGATTACGCTTACGATTAAATCTTAAGGCAGGGATCAATCTCAATCCAAAACGATAACCTTGCACACAACCAAAGACCAAGCGTATATACATCGCGATAAGATTCATTTTAGCTTAGCATAAAACTGTAGTTACTTGGGGCGGATCTTCTCTATTTTTCATGTTTTTTTTAATATCTTTGGAAATAAATATTAAGAAACAAAATTGTTCGGTTAAGGATATTTTAATATAGATTTACTAACAATTTATTCAAATAAAATGTATAATTATCCTAGTTAATACTTATATTTCGATGAATTAGATTTTTGTAGGAGGTGAGTTTGTAAATTAATTACAGCCAAAGTAATAAAAATGTTTATGGTTAAAAGTCTTTTAAATATTGAGCTTTATATCTCATATTTTTTACATTTCGTTATTATATTTGGAACTAAGTAAACCGGGAGTCACGGAATAACAAATTGGGGTTTATGCCTTGCCTTAAGCATACGTACAATCTGGATGAAATGGACCAAAATTACGTGAGATTTGCCGAGACCCCCCCTCTCCCCAACGTGAGATTAGATGAGATATGACTCGACCCCCTCCCTTTTCCATTTGTGGACTAAAACCCCCTAATAGCTCAATCGTGGGAATCGCAGACACAATAGATTTTCGATTGATTGATGGGTTAAAAATATATTAACCTAACATAAGTACTTAAATAATAACCATGAAGTTTTTAATCGCTTTAGTGTATGGATTCTAATTTACAAACTTTACCTGTTTATAGTAATGTCTAATGACTCTAATTATAGCTTCCTTGTTAGTTGTTACCTACTTAGGTTTTGATAGGATAATATAATAACATGTTGTTCAAAATATCCAACCTTGTCGATATTCTAAGCATTTGAAAACGACCGCTCGAATCGAGAATATACGGTATATCTTTTAAAGACTAGAATATTACATTTTACTAGCTGTTGCCCGCGACTTCGTCCGCGTTAACATGTATAATATTGTTATTATACATATAGATGGATTGTTTTCCCCTTTTTGTGGTTCCTTATACAAAGGGTAAAAACGGGACCCTATATTTTAAGCAAACGTCAAATGCAAACGTCAATAAACTTTCATGTTTCTAACTCAAGAAATGACGGACTTTCATTGAAACTTTCTACCCCAATTTCACCCCCTTGGGGGTAGAATTACCAGAAATGCTTAAATACGTATCCATTAATTTTTAATCGGTAGCACAAAAATAAAGTTTCATGTTTCTAACTCAAGAAATGACGGACTTTCATTTAAACTTTCAACCCCTATTTCACCCCCTTGGGGGTAGAATTTCCAAAAACGCTTTAACACGTATCCAATCATTCTTAATCAGTAGCCCAAACATAAAATTTCATGTTTCTAACTCAAGAAAAAACGGACTTTCATTAAAACTTTCAACCCCAATTTCACCCCCTTGGGGGTAGAATTTCCAAAAACGCTTAAATACGTATCCATTTATTTTTAATTAGTAACTGAAAAATAAAGTTTCATGTTTCTAACACCCCCTTCGGGGTAAAATTTTCAAAATTCCTTCCTTAGGGTGTCTACTTACGAGTAATAAAACAACCCTACTCACCAAATTTCGTGGCTGTAACTTTAACAGTTTTTGCTCAGCGATGATGAATCAGTCAGTCAGTCAGTCAGAACATGTAATTTTATAAGTATAGATATTTAGCCGTATTTATTGTCATCATGCTAATTCGTCAAATACGGCTCAGTAGTTTCTCAGAAGCCTTGGGACTTGGGAGTAAATCCTACGCATGAGTAGGTATTACGTCACTCACCGCGAGTTTAACAATCAAATAAGTAATTTAACCGTGATACGATACCCCAAGGCCGCCGCCGGATCGGTTCCGGTACAGTATTTTGTAAAAACAATTCATTGTTGTGACGCGATATGATTAGGTACCCTGCAGTATTGGCAGGCGATCAGACGAATTACCCGTCGTAAACGTAATAAACTTGTTGGAGGTATGTAGTAAGAATGTAAGCTTATTCGCTGCGAAAACAAACAAAATTTCAAGTTTATTTCTATTATCAACACCGTACTGTATAGCTAATCGTTTTCATGCCTTTTTACAATTTCATGCCTTGGATAAAAATAATTAAATAGAAATTATAATAAATGCGGAGTTGCCAGATGGTATTAGATATTGTCAACTTACAAAATCAGTAACGGAATGAGAAGAATGGTCAAAATCGGTTCAGTTTGAATGCATTTACGAAATGCACGTTTCGTTGTCAGCTGATCGCTTACGAAATGCGACAAGTTGACTGATCATTAAAAAACAATGCCTGATAATACGGCTGTGCTCCGTGGCGTGTGACAGTGGCGGGTGTCCGGACACGGCCGAGCGCCGGCGGCCGGAGGGTCGCGGCCAGCCTCCGTGCCAGTCTACCTCTGCCGCTTAGTCACATGCGCGCGCGCACCTGAGTACGCACAAAACGCCACCGTGTGATAAAAACTCGTGTTCGACCCAAATGGGATTCTTAAGTGTGTCCTTGGCAGTGTTCAAAAAGTGCCCTAATTTCAAACCCAAAAGGAAACGAAAGAGGTACTATTTTATAAAGATCCGCGAGCGAGCTGATAACGGTTATCTGATAAAGTTGAGTTTTTCATCTCGAATTGTTGCGTGTGTGTTGTCGTCAAAAGTGATCTTAATACAGCGTAGGTAGCTGTACAAAATATTTCAGGTCAAAGGAGAGAATAATCATTGTCAGTTACGTCATTATCCAACACTGAACAATGGTGATTTTTGTGTTATCTCTAATCGCCGTGACTCGCTGCTTCAGTATTTAGTATTTACTGCCTATGTTTGACTAAAACTATTATGTATTTTACAATAAATAAATGCGGTGGATTATTTTACATTTTTATTTTTAAAGCGTGTTGAAAACTGCAGGTGGTATATTAAGGTATTAGTACCAACTGTCACAACATGGCCACAACATTTTTCGAGTCTGGTGTTGAATTTGATTAAAATATTTAATTATGATTTTCCTTAATAAAACTAAGAAGCTGATACTTTAACCCATTTGAGAAGCATAATTATATATTTCTTTTAATTATAAAACGTGCTAAGTAATTAGTTATGTATGAGATATGCTAAGATTGTCTTATTTACGTGTACTTGTGAAAAGTTAATACATAATATTATGATTACCTGTTGCTTTGACCTTCACATTGAAATAATATCAACAGTATATTCGCAGGTACTATTAACATTTGTAAAGGTTAGTATAATATTATATTTTATAATAAGGTTGGGCCAACATATTATGTGAGTACAAATTAAGCTACAGACTACAGATGATAAATTTTGAAAATTTGTATTGGTAACAAAAATTCAACGAGAAAAGAAGTTAATTGTAGTTGTTGGCCTTTCGTCCGCTTCCTTGTTTTTATTTTTTTCAATTTATAATGACCTTGATAGCGTAACGTGCATAATAAACACGTCTTGCTGACCTCTGTAATGTCTTGTAGTCGGCCATTTTTTTAACTGACTACCAAAAAATTAGATCCTATATTCAGCGGTATGCTTATAATATCTAACTATATATTTGACTAAGCTTTGCTTGGTATTCGATAAAACACGAATAAAATAACATTTTGTAAAAATTATTCCTAGCTAGATCGATTTATCGCCCCCTAAACCCCATAGGTACTAAATTTCATGAAAATCTTTGGAGCCGATTCCGAGAATCTATTTATATAATATACATATTTTATACAAGAATTGGTCGTTTAAAGATACATAAACACATTTATTTTACAACTATAAGAAACCGTTTAAAGATATAATATTCTTTTATTAATAATTATTTCAAGATATTCTCAAGACCTAAGAGTCCTGACCCTATATCAATTTACTATAATTTACTTAAATCTTTACAAAAAAAAAAAAAAAAAATTGAACCAAGTTATTATTTAAAATTAATGTGATGTTCATTGATTTTTTATCCGTTTTTATTATAAATTCGTAATATTTCAATAATAATTGGTAGCAGTATTATAGTTGGCTATACTGAGCTTAGACTAAACTCTAATGTAACTTATTTAGCGCTGTTTCTTTCATAGTGAACATTCAAGGTACACCTCTATACATGATGTATCAAAACAAAGTTATAATACTTTAGGGTGTGTATGAGTCCCCTGTAATCTGTATAGAATTTACTTTTACAAAAGTAGCGGCGCTGAAAGAGTTACTTTTTTAACTTTTATGGCACTGGGGCTTTTGCCCAAATCACGAAAAAATGGCTCTTCCTGCAGTACTGTAAAAGACAGTGAACTAAAATGTTATCACTGTGTTTTGTTACAACTTACACCCTGTATAAGTAACCCAAATACACCCAAAAATATTCACTGAACTTAGTTTTGTACCATTTTTGATCCAAGTATTCATCTAAAGCATAATAGATTTTCAGTAACATTTCAAAGGAACAGAATTCACGTGATCTTATTTCCTCTAGTCTTGTCGAACGCGGTCTTAGGGTGTTCAAACAGTGTGAAATGCTGTACGTGATGCGGACGGTTATTCCGAGAAATTGTGGACATGTTTCGGCTTCCATTTTAATAAATGAATGGATATCTATTTGTTTTCAATTTATACCAAATGCTCGAAAGTATTTTCTAACCCTTCACTCAGCCACAGTTCTAAAGTTGGGATATAAGTTATTCAATTGCAAACAAACTTCAAAACATTGTTTATCTAATAACAATCGTCCGAGAGCGAGTTGACTAATACATGAAGGGTTTCGTACAAAACAGCTAAAACCCATTTTGTATTGAGCCCGTCTCGAATTTGCGTAAATAAATACAGCCTAGTAAAGTGGTGATAGAAAATGAAATGTTTGGGTACGGAAAGTAGTAATTCTGTAGATGTTTAATGTTTAGTTAACTTTCATTAAAATTTCATTAAAGTTGTTTTTGGACCCAGTATAAGTTATAAACTTATAACCTACGCAATGAAAGTTTTGTATGTACTTATTGCAAAAGCAAAAATATGGTAGGTAATATTTTACTGCAAAAAAGTGATTAAAAACACAATTTAGTATTTTTATTGGTATATTAATTATCTTTATTATAACTTTTTGAAGATGGATCACGGTCATTATTTAAGAAGCGTGAGAAAATTAACCCTAATTATTGAATAATTCAGGATAAAAAAAAAACAGTGAGATTTATGTTAAACACTTTATTATTTACTTGTTTATTTATATTAACTTTTACTATATTATACTTTTGTAACAAATAACAATCAACACAAGAACTTTTACGATGACAACAACTTAACCCATTTAGACCCAAATGAAACTGAGCCGTGGAAAATATTAAATTTCTTTATTAATTTATAGAAACCGATAAAATTATTAGGAAAATACAAAAAAACTTAAATTTTTTGATTTTTATATTTAAAAAATTGTCGTCCTCAAATGGGGCCAATGGGATCAAACGGTGCAGTGTAAAATTATTTATGAATGTACCGTGTTTTCACACATTCTCAAATTGCCTGTGACCTTTTTCATGTTGTAATGCTAGCCCATCAGAACAACGCAATTGTTGGGATAGTTTTTCGGGAAAGTGGCCCTTCATGCTGCAGGTTTGGCAGTACAGATATGTATTGCTGGCTGCAGGATTCTACCGCTTGTATGTCTCAAGTAATGACGACCAAAGGCCGCCGAAATTGGAGCTGATTCAATCATTATTTTTATTACTTTGATGATGCAGCCGCCATGCATTTGTCACTGCAGCAGTGGCAAAGCAATCCAGCATGTGCGTAATCAGTACCTACCAGCTATTACCAATTTTTGTTTCGTATAACAGTGCGAAAAAATCGATTGATCAATTGGCTTGACCCTACGTATGTCCTAATTATAGCTTTGATAAAAATGTAGGAAGCTAACGTCCACATTCTTTCAACAGTGATACATCTGTTTACTTTTCCAGAAAAAAAAAACGCTGGTGTGGCTTGCCCCGATTGCATAGACATTATACTCCAGCCGATGTAGAACAAATTCTGATTTAGTTGGTCAAAACGGTAGTCAAACTCGTCGTTTTCTTTTTTTTCATATCATTGACGGATACAAGAAGACACTTCTCTGTACTGCCTTGGCCAATATTATCAGATGCACAATAGCCAGCTTCCCATTGGAGTAATGAAAAACTGGTAAAAAAACACATGGTTGCTTAGGAAATACAACTAAATATATCTTTTCACTATCATCTTCAATCATGGGAACTTCCAGAAGTCCATAGTATTTATCATAGCTATTGAATACCCTTCAGTTCATTAAATATACGAAATTGATCGGTGGACAAACATTGGAATAATTTACATCCAATGTGCCCATTGGCCCCAAATAGGGACACTTGTATAAAACTACTCCTAATCTTACAAAGACTAAAGCTTCTCACACAAATATGTATAATTTATATAGGTTATAGTATAATGAGCTCTTTCAAGTGAAAAAATATATATGCCTAAAAGAAAAACTTCCCCGATTCCATGAAATTAATTTTCTGCAGATACAAAGGAAACTGTGGAACCATGTTTGGCTGCAGAAAAGCAGGCCCGAAATGCTTTATAGTATAGTAGGCATGTGCAGACTAGTATAGTAGGCATACTATTATAGTTTGCATATATTTATGTAGTGTGGTAGGCATACTGTAGACTGTAGCTGCAGAAAAGTAGGCCTGAAAAGCTTTAAAGAATAGTAGGCATACTGTAGAGCATTTTAGGTCTGTTTTTCTACAGCCACACATGCTTTCACAGTTTTCTTTGCATCTGCAGAAAATTAATTTCATAAGATCGGGGGGGATTGGGGGATAATAAACCTTTAAAAAAAATTATCACTTTTATGCTTATAACTTTTTAAATTTTTAATTGAGGGTAAAAAGTAATATAAACATATTTGTATGCAAAATAATTTGCAACAAATTATGTTCTTACAAATTTTCTGTAAGACTTTTAGTTTCCGAGATATCATGAAAATAGTGTTGTCACCCCTTTTTTCAAGATGGCGGCTGGGGGACAAGAGTGGCGACCCCACAAACTTGAGGTTAAGCTTCTATTGACCTCCCCAACATATTCCAAAAATAAAATTGCGCCCTCTAATAAATGCAATATTCGGTCCAAAAATTGTAACATTTCAATGGACTAATAAGCCATTATTTTATGACAAACGTTATCAACGTTATCAATGTGTACAAAATAAAGTATTAAAGCCTTCCATGTTTACGTTGAGCTAGCCATTCTGAGTTATTGAAGTAACTTGAAGCAAAATAGTATTAATAGTATGATATCTTAACATCCCTTTAACTGTAACTCTTATTGTATATTGACGCCTCCATAAGCGTGATGCGCTTAATTGTCCGGGTTGTCCGCGTTCATGATAGGTGGAACCTTGGTGGAACAAAAATGTTGATTTTCGTTTTGGTTAGTCCAATGCGAACTAATCTGATTGTTTGGCAAGAATCAAAACGCCTGGGCATGCGAAACGCCTGATCTCTCATCAGTCGCGTCGGTCATTCGTCCCACACCCTCGACTTACCTGTCATAAGAAAATAATCTTTAATTAAAATTATACTTCAGCACTATAAGGGTCAATTCAGACCGCAACGCGACGCGTAGATGCATTAAGAAATATTTGACACTAGTGTCACCATTTTAGGGTTCCGTAGTCAACAAGTAACCCCTATAGTTTCGGTCTGTCCATCTGTCTATCCGTCTGTCTGTCTGTTCGTCTGTCCGTCTGTCTGTCCGCGGTTAACCCTAAAAAGGTTAGTGTCAAATATTTCTTAATGCATCTACGCGTCCGCGTTAAAATGACTTCTGACCTATCCTAACTTCAATGTGTTACACAACCGACCGTAACCAAAACGTAGGTAGGAGGCTTTATGATAATAATATTACTCTTATTGGATTAAGAGCAAATCCGAGCTATTTCTATAAATAAATTCCTATTAATAATTATGTCATCATAATTGTATAATTATTTTAGTGAGTAGTGTAGGCGCAGGAAATTACTAGTTTAGCAGCTATATATTACAGTCAATGATATTATCCCCTCGCATGTCACGCATACACGGTCCGGTAAAAAAACTCATAGCAGATAATAATGTATTATGTTACTACCGCGCGCGTTGTGAAGCCATAAATACGGGCCAATTGGCCCGTCTTTTATTTAGTCTGTCTCTTTTATGTAGAAGGCATTTCGTATCTTTTGTTTCACTTATCTGTCAAATTTGACAATTGAATTTGAAAATTGTTTGGAAGCAATTTAAGCCGGAAAATAGTATGAACGTAACAGATCTGTATTTAGTAGAATACTCATACGAGTATTATATAAAAAAAAACAAAGTTATAAAAATTACATGATATTTACTGTAAACAATGATACCATTGATTACAGTAAATATCATGTAATTTTTATAACTTTGTCTTTTTTTTAATTATTTTTATTTTATTTAATCAATAATAATAATAGTAACGTATTGTTAAAAACTGACACAGTTAAACATAGAACCTTCTTTTTATGTCAGGTAAAAAGAAAACAATACAGAAAATATTAGGGCACTTAATTTCCTGTTCATTTTAAAACGTTTAGGCAGGAAAAGATTAAGGTCCGAAAATATACATAATAACGAAATTGCTAAACAAGGATGAGCCCAATAACCTAATCTGTCTGCTGATTCATCATAAAGTTTATTTCAAAACTTTCGTTTAGACTTTAGAGCAAAAGAAGACATTTTGATATTAGCTGTGGAACGTGAGTTGAATCAACTGACAATGTGAGGTCTATGACCTTAGAGGAGTAGATTTGTTTTGTAACTTGTTTTTTTAAATGGTACCTACAGGTTGCCTCAATGAAACTATTAGGTATATGTAAATATTTTACGTTTAAACTTTCAAAATATAAATCTACTTTTTCGAGAATGTTTCGGGAAGGTTTCGAGAGGAAGAGAAGTCGGGGAAGAAAGAATCTACTTTAACTTTTTAATTTGATTAGTTAATGCTTTGACTGCCTTTTTCCTGAGTGTGAACAGATGAACTTTTGTTAAGAAACTTCAGAAACCGGACATTAGACTCGTACTTTAGGGTGTGTATGAGTCCTATGTATAGAAGTTACTGTGAAATTTATACAAACCCTTAGTTTTGTTAGACCCTGTATAAATAATTATGGTAGGTTACAAGCGTGGCTATATTTCGATTTCTATAATTGGTAAAAAAAATATTATTTTCAGATCGATATTGTGTTATAGCCGTAATTACAGACAATCACGCGAAGGCACTGTCTAACCGTGACGGCTAGTATTAATTTTAGATTGTACCATTCATACTAAATGCCCTTTGTAATGCTTATCAGGCAGTGATTAGTGAAAATCAGCACCCCATTAAGCTTACGTTAAAAAATACAAAGGACTCTGTCGATATCCTTCATCCCGCGTTAAGCCCCGCAAAAGCTAAAACCACAATTTACTAAACAGTATACCATATTCATACTAAGCTGTGCTGTGGAACAGCGCGCATAATATTATTTAATATTACTAGCTGCTGTCCCGGCAAACGTTACTTTGCCATAATATAAAGTATTTCGCCCATATTATTTTATTGAAGTGACTAAATAAGTATGTCGCCATGGCAACGTCGATCGCTATCTCGTCGCACAAACAATGGTCGCCGTCAGTCTCAGGTTGTAATAATTTAGTATTATTTATTCAACAAATGCACTTATCAATATACTAGCTGTCCCGGCAAACGTTGTTTTGCCATATAAAGTATTTCTACTTCATCGGTTGATACAAAATCTTGCCCTCTCTTTTGTCCCCTAAGAGGGGTGGAGGAAAAAAAAATTATACACCAAATGTTAAGTTGAAAAACACAGTAAATAATATGAAGTAAGTCCATTAAAGAAAAAAGTTTGATACAAGATCGGACCCCCCTCAGAAGGGGGGGGGGGGGGGGATTTTTTTTGTATCAGATGTTGAGTTCGAAGAAGACAAATATATCTGCGAAAACCGCATTCAAATCGGATCAGTGGTTTTCGTTTGATGCTGGAACAAACATACAGACAGACAGACAGACAGACAGACGGACGGACGGACGGACGGACGGACGGACGGACGGACGGACAGACAGACAGACAGACAGACAGACAGACGGACGGACGAACGGACGGACGGACGGACGGACGGACAGACAGACAGACAGACAGACAGACAGACAGACAGATAGCGATGTAGTGACACCCCCCACTTATTATTTTTTGAATATCTTTAATGTACAGAATTCTCATTTCTACAATTTTATTATATTATGTATAGATGTATAGATAAAGTACCCAGTAGCCGATTCTCAGACTTACTGAATATGCATATAAAATTTGGTAAAAATCAGTAAAGCCGTTTCGGAGGAGTTCGCGGACTAACATTGTGTCACGAGAATTTTATATATATAAGATATTATGTACTTAGCTTTAAGTAGCAAATATTGGCCATTAGGCTGCGACCTGCGTTTTCCACCGGAGCTGCGTTGGGAGGAATGTGGCCATGCCGAAAATACGCGGCCAAAGTTCCGTGGCCGATATTACATTCCGACGCAATTGGCTGATATAACGGAGCTGAAATTACTTGGCGGAAATTCAGTTGCGTAACTTTGTCCGAGAATTCAGTGTCTCGAACGCCGCTGAATTGACGCAGAAAAAAAGGCATTACCGCTGAATCGCTGCCGAACTTACGCTCGACCGAAGTTCGGCTGTACGCTTTAAGAGGGAGACCTATGACAGAAAAAAAATCGGTTTTCACCCGCGCACTTCATACCCCCCGCACTCGACCAACGCATTCAAAATGTCACCGCGGCTATAAATACTCTCGTAACCACTTTTTGTACGAACGTAGTATAACCAAATATATCAGATAAAATTTTGAGAAGTTCGAGTCTTATTTTCCATCTGTACTTTGATAATCTAATTAATACTTTTTGGCTTATACACTAGTAATATTTTATGATATGTTTATTTATCGAAATCGAATAGGCACTACTGGATCGATTCTGCTTAGGAAAGCTGTAGTTGTTACAAAAATATTATAAATTTTAATATTATAAATTATAATATACTAGCCACGTCTTCGTCCACATCCGAATTTGGTTAGTTTTGTATGTATTTGCGTAAAACATAATATTAACATTTGTCAGATTAAAATTAACAAAATTCGTATGTCACAATATATATATATATATATATATATATATATATATATATATATATATATATATATATATATATATATATATATATATATATATATATATATATATATATATATATATATATAATTCCAACTTGAGAGATAGGATAGCTTAGATCTTTAATTATAGTCGCAATTTTGTTTTATTGCAAATTATTTGTCTATAAAGAGCGACCATTGTTTATGCGACGCAGGTCACGGGATTGCGATGGACGTTGCCATGGTGAAACACTTATTTAGTTACTAATTCAATAAAATAATAGGCTGGCGATATACTCAATATAATATGGCAAAGACACTTTTGCCGGGACAGCTAGTATGTATATAAAATTCTCGGGTCACAATATTTGTGCGCGAACTGATCCAAAACAGTTCAACCGATTATAAGGATTTTTTTCAATATCTAGGACAAGGTTACTCTTAAATTATATAACTATTAACCTACCAACATACAAAAAATCAGCTAGTTAGGGTTCCGTTTTAGGGTTCTGTAATCAACAATACTTGGTTGACTACTGCACCCTAAAACGGAACCCTTACCAGCAGATTTTTTGTATAATGGTAGGTTAATAGTTATATAATTCAAAAGTAACCTTGTCGTAAAAATAAAACAATTCATAATATTTTAGGACCAACGAGTCATAGTATGAAATCCTTTCTATCTCTATTAGCTACCACTTTCGAGATTTTTCGAAAATAAAAATGTTATCCGTCATATCAAAATGAAACTACTCACAAAAAATTAGCTTGTTAGTAATTACAAAAAAATTTGTTCTAGGACTCACTATACTTAATATTTTTTTCATAGAAATAAAAATATCCGGAAGTATTTTTTTGTATTATCTTTATATTTTATATTTTAAATATATTTTTACAACAAAAAAATTAAAACCGACTTTCAAGGTAAAAACAATAGTAATGTGTACTAAAAAGTATTAAATAACTCTTACTCTTTAATAGTGCCTTTTTCAGAATTCGTCTAAATCTCAATTATTTCTGTATTTGAAAAAATTGGCCTCAAGCTCATAGCAAGGTAATGAATGGAGTTAGATACAAAGTTTGAAAGAAAAAATCGTAGTTAATTTTAGTAGCTTTCATAAAGTTCTTTACGACTCACTATTATAAAGAGCTAAAAAACCGGCCAAGTGCGAGTCGGACTCGCACACGAAGGGTTCCGTACCGTTATAGAGAAAAAATAGGCCAAAAGTTGTGTTTTTGTATGGGGGCCCCCCTTAAATTTTTATTTTATTTTATTTTTATTCTTAATTATTAAAGTACACATAAAATTGAAGATTATGTAAAAATTTCAACTGCCTGTCTGTTGTCATTATTGATATCCAGCAAAAAAGGCCAAAAAAATCACTTTTGTTGTATGGTAGCCCCCCTTAAATATTAATTTTATTTTAATTTTAGTATTTGTTGTTATAGCGGCAATAGACATACACAATCTGTGAAAATTTCAGAAGTCTAGCTATAGCGGTTCTTGAGATACAGCCTGGCGACAGACAGACAGACAGACGGACAGACGACGAAGTCTTAGTAATAGGGTTTCGTTTTTACCCTTTGGGTACGGAACCCTAAAAACTTAAAAACAGGAACTTTTGGCCTTAATTAGAAACTCCTAACTAGCTAGATTTTTATATATAAAGTGTTTATAATCATATTTCGCCTAAAATTCATGTATTTTTCTACTCAATCTTCACACTTTGTAGGCTAGGCGGTACCAGCCAACTTAAAAGACCTGCGACGAAAAATGGTATTCGGTTGACACGTCTTGTAAATGCTCAGAAAGTTGGTAAGATCCTGGTTCAACAAATCAACACCAAAGCAATGTGCAAAACGAAAAATCACCCCTAGAAATGTGATAGTCACACTTTGGTGGTCTAATTGCTGGTGTGATAAGTCACAGCTTTTTACAAAACGGCGAGAGCATTACTGCAGATGTGTACATTGGAAACTGCCAACAATGATCTCTACGTCTATACGTCTGCAACTAGTTTTTGTCAATCGATCGTCTCCGCTGCTCCTTGATGACAACGCGCGACCCCATTTTGTTTGGAAGCTCTCCTTCATCTGCCATACCGACTATTACCTTTTCCAAAATTGGGAAAACTATTACCGGGAAGAAAGTTTTATTCGCAAGAGGCTGTACAAAATGCATTAGAAGTGTAGTCTGCCGTCCAGCTGATATTTTCAATAAGGACATCTATACACTGCCACTGCGTTGGCGAAGGTGCATTGATTGCAGGGGTGATTACTTTGAATAACAGAAATAAGTAAGTTTGAAATAATCAGCCAAGTGTGAGTCGGACTTGCGCACGAAGGGTTCCGTACCATTATAGAGCTAAAAGTAGTCCAAAATTTGTAATTTTTGTATGGGATTATGTATTTATTTTATTTTAATTTTATTATCCATTATTAAAGTGCAATTATATTTAAGGATTTTGTGAAAATTTCAAGTGCCTAGCCATTATTGATATCGAGCAAAAATAGCAAAGAAATCAGGTTTGTTATTTTCCTATATCCCACGGGCTCCCGCCCCTCCCTTAAATATTAATTTTATTTTGTGTTGAGTATTTATTATTATAGCGGAAACAGATATTCTGTGAAAAATTCAGAAGTCTGGCTGTAGCCGTTCTTAAGATACAGCCTGGAGACAGACAGACATTGAAGTATATAGTAGGGTCATCAAAGAACATTTTTCAAACAGAAAGGCAATATCATAGGTAGAAAGACCTTAGCATATAACTTGTAGTACCTATATGTACTCTTAAATCCTTTCATAAATGTGCCGTCACCTTTGTTCATGCTCTTGTAGTGTTCAAGTTCAAGCGAATGGTCGAAGTAGTGAATTTTTGCATATAATATAAAAATGTTATCACTGTTTGACAATTTAATCTTATCATTTCCTGACCGTAGCGTTGTTCCGAAGAAATTTATTCGATATTTCAATTTGACAAATTATTTGTCATGATAATATATCATATTTAATTTTGTAAACAAATATACATATTTTATATTAAATTAAAAAGCCTTCTACAATTGTTCATCGGCTCCCGTTTTCACCTGTGAAGGTTGCTTTTAGTGTGTTTATTTAATTTTTGTTTGTTTCCCATGGTTTCGATTAAATATTTTCTCAATCCGGAGTAAAGGCAAAAGAAGTACAACCTCTCCTCAGGCGCGCGCGAACGCGACTGTTGGCGACTGAGAGGTGAGACAAATCTGGCGGTGAAGCGCCAATGTGGTTTTTCTAAAATATCTTAAAAAATATAGAGATTATTAAAAATCCACTAGAACGAATCCTCGGTGATAGAATTTTATATGATGTGTAAAAATATCAACTCAGTTTAATGCATGGTTTTGGCAATATAGGAAAAAAACGTCAAAGTTAGATGCACCTTTGTGATTTTTTTCTATCGAGAAAATTTTACGATATCGTGTTTTTGCTCAGATTGAATTCTTGGTAATATAATGTAGTATATATGTTTAGAAAATTAAACGATTCTGGGCTTATTATCAAGTGCAAAAATGATTTATAAAATCGTCAATTTTGGGTTAGTCTCCTTCTTAACGCGGCGTTATTTCGGCATGGTGTGTCATGGGTAATTTAAAATACATGACAGGCGTAATCATGCCGAACTTCGGCCGCGTATCTTCGGCAGGGTGTGTTTAGACACTTACGATACTGTATAATATTTGTACTGGACTAATACGGTAATCTCCCATCATAATCATAAGCGACACAAAACCCGTATTACAGTCGTATACATTTCATACAGCGAATAATTATGTAAATAGCGGCAACACGCGCGACGCAATTACGTGACATTGATAAAAACATATTCAAAAGCAAATGACGCAGTGCTATAATGCTAAGTACTCACATACGGTTTTGCTCGATAGTTTTACTCCAAATCAAGTAATAATTACTGTGTGGACCGCAAAACTGACAGCTCGAAGGCTCGCATCGAGCCGTTTGAAGGATTGATGGAACCGGATCGAGCCGGATTGATGGAATGAAATATAATATCGATTTAGAATAAAACTATCGAGCAATGCTGAATGTATGGACGAAAGCCCGAGCCGCGGGTTTAGCTCGACGTTATTGTTCGATCGAGCAAAACCGTATGTCAGTACTTAGCATCATACAAATTGTTTCCTGATATTAACTAAGGGCCTGTTTCACCGCTTCCTGATAGGGTGCCCGATAGGGTTATTTGACAGATTTTCCGTACTCCATCTGTCAAATTATGTGGTGGATAGCCTTATCAGGAAGCGGTGAAACAGGCCCTTAGTGTCTAAACACACCATGCCGTAGATACGCGGCCGAAGTTCGGCAAGACTACGCCTGCAATGTATTTTAAAATACCGATTACACACCACGCCGAAATTACGTCACTTTATAGCGTACTGCCGAACTTCGTTCGAGCATAATTTAGGCAGCGATTTGGCGGTAATGTTTTTTTTCGGTGTCAGTTCGGCGGCGTTCAAGACACTGAATACTCGGATAACGTAATATCGGCCACGGAACTTCGGCCGCGTATCTTCGGCATGGCGTGTTTAGAAGTCTTAAACCATTCGATGTACGGTCGAAGACTGATTAGTTCACATTTTGTAAGCTTATTGTCAACAAGAAACTTATTTTTTGATAATAACTCAAAATTACTACTTATATTTACATACACAATATTATGTCAACTTTACATTAAAGCTAAAAGGATAGCTGGGTCTTTAATGTAATTGATCATGAAATAATACTTTTTTATAACTTACCCGTATTTTCAGAATGATAATAAACGTTTTATATTAGGCAAAATCCACACTAATATTATGAATGCGAAAGTGTGTCTGTCTGTCTGTCACCTCTACGCTTAAACCACTGAACCTATTTTGGACGGTTCCCGGGAGATAAAATATTTTTTGCGGGCATTAACTAGTTTGAAATAAACTTTTAGAATTTAGATCAAAAGAAATACATGGAAATACGAGGGTTGAATTGTCCATTGTTGTGTCTAAATTCGGAGCTATACCTACAGAGACCAGTACAAATTCATATTTTCGCTCCAATTTATCTAAAAATGAATTATTACTAGCAAAATATGTTAGTTACTTAAGTCAGAATCTAAATATATGTGCTTATAAATATTGAATGGCTAGTTTTTTGTATTTAAAATCAACAAAAAAGGTTTTTAATTAACACATAGGCTACATTTTTAACCGACTTCCAAAAAGGATGAGGTGATATTATGTTCGACTGCCATAATTTTTTATTTTTATTTTTAATGTGAACGTTTACTCCGCTGTTTGAAAAGGGATTTTCAAAATTTTTCTTTTGGTGTATTGGTGTATAGGGTATCATACAATTTGGTACCATGTTCACAAAGGTGGAGAAACCTGATGAAGAGATCCATAAGTAATCGAGGGAACTCCTCAAAATTTATATGAAAACTTAATATTACGGCGATTTTGGTTTCATAAGAAGTAAATTCTTAGCATAATAGGCTACCAAAAAGTAAGATTTTTCACCTCATCTCATGGTCCCGAAGATGCTAAGAGAACGACGCGACGATGCCTTTTTGATACGAGATTGGAGGTTTCAGCGTTGTTTTAAGAACCGAAAGTATATTTGCTAATATGTAAATCACATTCAACATCATCATCACTATCATCATGATGCGTCATTGAGATAAAAATTCCAATAATACATGATCATTGATCATACGTCATATAATATAATATAGGTATCATAGTCTATTATATTTCGCCTAAAACTGAGAGTAACACTGCGGGACACAGCTAGTTTAAAATAAATCACATACTTATTTAAAGTTTACAGCCGAATATCCTGCACGTTCTAGGAAGTCAGTTAAAATTGTCAGGTTTTGATGCTTTACAATATCAAAGGTTGTCTTGGTCTTAATTCCAATAAGAATTAAGACGGCAAGGTTCGAAACGGATACTTAAGTCCTTAACCTTGGCATAGAAAGCTCGATCTTGGCGGTGAACTGAGCACGCCAGCTGCGCCAGCTAAGGAAACTGGCTTGAGCAAACTGGTTTCGCAGACATTATATAATTTTATTTATAGGCACAAAAACATCCTTAAACATACAAAGTAAATATTACCTATTAAAGGTTTTTTTTTTAATAAAACAATGTTATTGTCCAAAAACACTTAAGTTATCCCAAAAATGTACAGTCCTATATTTCAAAATATAAATTGTTAATTATACACTAGTCGACACGATTTTTGACTCTGAGTTCTGTGCACCCTAATTGGATGTATTACACCTAATTAATTATAGAATCAGTGATTTTAACTCAAAAAGTTTGCTTTTATAGAAACAGAGAGCTTTTAAAATTTTAAATTTTGAAGAAAACCTGAATTTTCTTCCTTCAGTTATGTATTGAAATAATAAAATATATGATTGATTTTCTTATTATCGTTGCTTATATTCCAAAAATAAAATTAAAATGGAACAAATACGTATTTTAACAATTAAAAATTCATATTTTTTGTGTCTAGTTGAGCATACCCTAAACGGGTACGGTGTGTGCTCCGGATGATAGATATGTGGCGCTCCTATTTATTTTCTAGTATTAAATAGGAACTTTAAAATTATTTCATAGGCTTGACAAAGTCTTTATTTTATTGATGCAACTATCTTTTTAACTCTCATTTCAATAAATTCTCCGCAAATGTAGCAAAAACTTTTCTACTACATTTTGTAGAATTGCAGGTGCCGCTTGTATTTTATTTCTCTTAATTTGGTGTTAATAGAATAAAACATATTTATTTATTACATTTATGTCATTATTGACATTCACTAAGAAGGAAATAATATAGAAATTAGGTTTAAAAATTGATATTTTTTGTATTTAGGTGGCACACTCCAAACATAGCTTGTAGCGTGTATCTTTAGTAAGTACGTGAGATGTGTGGGTCCCATTTTTTTGGCTTTTAATAGGAAGTTTAAAATATATTTAGAGGGCTTGATTAATAACTACTATTTGTTGAAGCGAGTAACTTTTTTGCTCTTACTTCAATAAATTTTCCGAAAATATAGCATAAACTTTTCACGTCCATTTTACACATTTTTAGGGTTCCGTAGTCAACAAGGAACCCTTATAGTTTCGTTCTGTCCGTCCATCTGTCTGTCTGTCCGCGGTTTTGCTCAGAGACTATAAGACCTACAAAGCTGTAATTTGGCATGAATGTACATATTAATAATGGCAACAAAATGGTACATTAAATCTTAAAAAAATATTTTTTTTGTTGGTACCTTCCATACACATCAAGCGGGGATGAAAATTTTTTTTAGCGTCCACCCCATCGTGTAGGGTGTCGTTGGGTAGGTTTTTTAAAATTATTATGAGTGTTCATAGATCATTTTCCGATTTAGGGATCCGTTTGTGAAATATTAAGATTTAAAGTGGAAAAAATCGTTAGAGTCCAGTGTCCCCCCCCTTCTACCAGCTAAACGGTTGCTTCTGGAAATGTGAAAAAAATCACGGGACTAGGAAATATGCTGAATTTAAAATAAAGACTATCACGGCTAAGAAGACTTCATATGTTATTAAGTAATAGTCGATCAACTAAAAAAATGTATTCGGCGAAGTATAAAGGAACTTTTCGTTCAAATTCCTTTGAAAGTAACTGAGATGATGTTGTTAGTAGTGTAAAACACGTTATAAATGTACATTAATTGACCACACAAACATAAAAAAAAAACTAGCGATATTACGGAACCCTATATTGCGCGTGGCCCGACACGCACTTGGCCGGTTTTCCAGATATGTTTACGCTTTAAAGTACACAAAACTCATAATTTCTCTAAAAATTTAATACGCACAGTGAGTGCCAGTGACACACTTCCCCTTTCAACTCTAATATCAACCCAAGCTCTTTTTTATTAGTTACGGCGAGAGTTAGTCTCTAAGAATTTTGCAAAAATCTTATATTTTTATTGGTCTTCGCCTAGATCATAAAAGCAAAGTATCGTTTTTGAAATTTGTGTTTCTGGTTAATTTTTGATGCAAACAATCGGATAATAGCCATTTAGTAACAGGCACAAGAAAAAAGTCATTTTTTGTCGACCTATGTTATTTATTTGGAAGTAAACGAGTAATCGTCTATTTATTTTTATCCTTTTCTACTATTACAACGAGGTAGATTGCAGTGTCACCCACTTGCCGTAGCTACTAATTTACTAAACTACCAACAGTATCGAGTTCTGGCCTAGCACAAATGACGTCATCGGCGGCCGTGTGAATTCTAGAGAAGCTCACAAAAGGGAATATGAAATGAAATAGAAGGGGATTATGCCGACGTTTGTAGCCACATCTTCCACGCCTTGACTGGCTTAACGATGGTGGTCTCAAAGTAGAAGTACAGTAGATTAACTTGATTAAGGGCCCTCTCTCCCTAAATTAGCAGTCCATTGTCTGTCAGTGCAAACATCGACGTAAATAACATTAAAATAACATTTATAACAGCGCGCCTTGTACGGTGGCGGTTACGACGCTCGCCGCGTCCATGATAGGGCGAAATAGGAGAAAAAACCTTTTTAATGCTTAATATAATACATATTTCAAAAAAGTAAAAAAACCAAATTATTAACTTATGTATTGCAAAGCAGTAGATATTTTTTATATATTCTTTTGATGAACAATGAAGGTTTCATTCAACGATTTGGAGGTGATTTGGTTTTTTATTTCTTTATTATGTGATACCTATAGAAAAAATATGGCAAAACCAAATTACGTATCATATCATGTAGATTACTAATTATTTTTTTTATATATAATTTCTCTGTTAATGCCGATGAAAAGTTGTTTCATCTGCACGCTTTTTTCGAAAGAGCAGCCTTAATATTATGATCTTTAGACTTTAACCCATCAATCCCCAAGCGGCAGCCGGCTGTCGCAAAACAATTGAAAATCTATTGTGACTGCGATACCCACTATGGAGTCGCTAACTGCTACATTAAACTCGTGCAACGCAGA
Source organism: Polyommatus icarus (assembly GCA_937595015.1). Classification (NCBI taxonomy): domain Eukaryota; kingdom Metazoa; phylum Arthropoda; class Insecta; order Lepidoptera; family Lycaenidae; genus Polyommatus; species Polyommatus icarus. The sequence goes on from OW569326.1 coordinate 11,178,146, forward strand.
GGCGTGTATACGCGCTCTCGATGTGTCAGTAAGTATATAGTTTTCTGCTCCCTAAAGTTACCTGAAATTATGCTTGTATCTGCGTGCAGTGTGCACCCAATTAGATAGAGAATTAGTACGGATTAGCTCTATTGTATATTATTTATACTGTGTTGATGTCGAGGTGGACTACTATACATCACCTACGTATCGACGTGATCAATCTACACTCCTTTCACAGTTAATTTACCTCCAACAGGACCTCTATGCCAATGACACAAGGCTTACTCGTATAGAAACTCCGAGGTACAACTGAATAGAGTAGTTGGCTGTTGTTCTTATGATGGATTCGAAGCTAACCAACCAGCCAATTTGAATATTCGAGGAAGCAACAATAGGAGTTAATAAAAGCGGATTCCGAAATCAACGAAGCATTGTCTTTGAAATCCCAGCTTGGTTTGGTGACAAACATTATAATAAGTACTATGTAGGTTCTTATAGCTCCCAAAATACTCGAATTGTAAAAAAGATGGTGCAATTCCATAAAATACTGCATTCAATTCTAAATAGAAGGTGATATAATAAATCAAAACGTAAAAAAGTTTATTTGCAAACAATTTTAATTTAACCACACTATTTACTTCAATAAATTTTCCAACTCACTGTATTTAATTTATTGCCATCAATGATTATAACTTCAATTAATAACAATCCTTAGTCTTCGGAGCTCTTAACTCGTACAGTTATGCAAATAGGGGCTCTAAACTGGGGAAGTTTAGACGTATTGAATGTAAGCGGTCCCTACTCTACTACTACACGCCCTCATAAACCCCGACGGCTGCGGCGAGAGGGCTCAGAGCATAAAGTATTTATAAGTGGAAAACTTGGAAAGGCCTGGCCTTATTAGTATAATACGTATAAATATACATGTCTCTCTTTTTCTATATAAATGTATATTGTTCTATCTCGTTTCCGCGTCCGTGTTAATTAACTTACAGTAGAACATATTCATTGTGTAGCTACTTAAATCTTGACGTAAGCAGCATCTAAACAATTTATGACATAATAATATAAGAGCAGGGGTTCCCAATCTTTTCAGCCTGCGGCGCAGTTACACATAAAATATTTTGTCACGGCGCGCGGCGCGGCGCTATACTCTGCTATTAGAAAAATATACATAAATAAATACCTTTCATGATTATAGTTAGGTTAAGCAGGTATAATTAATATTTAATCATGTACCTGATTTACATAATTAATATTATCTATAATTTGATTTTATGACATTTGTGGTTTCGGATAATGATGGAGGATCGACTCACGGAGCCCCTCTTGCCTTTCCACGGCGCACCAGGGCGCCGCGGCGCACAGTTTGGGAATCCCTGATAAGAGTATTCTTAAACCTTCGTTATTAGGGTTCCGTACCCAAAGGGTAAAACCGAGACACTATTACTGAGACTTCGACGTGTGTCGGTCTGTCTCCAGGCTGTAACTCAAAAATCGCTTACTTCTGAAAATTTCACAGATTGTGTATAATTTATGTTGCCGCGCTATAACAACAAATAATAAAATCAAAATAAAATAAACATTAAAGGGGGGCTCCCATACAACAAACGTAATTTTTTTTGGCCTTTTTTGCTCGTATTTAATCAATAATGGTAGCAGGTACAGGCACTTGAAATACTCACAATAATATTCCTAATAATATTTGTAAGTACTTTAATAATTTTAGTAATAAAATTAAAATAAAATAAATATTTCAGGGCTCCCATACAAAAAACACAATTTTTTGCCAACTTTCGCTCAATAGCGATACGGAACCCATCGTGCACGAGTCCGACTCGCACTTGGCCGATTTAATTTTTATTTGTACCTACAATAAAAACAATCTAGGTATTTGGTGTATGACGAAGCCTGTATTCAAAATAACATTATATTATGTAACCTAGATATTCCACGGAACTTGCTTTGATATTTAGATTGAATATGTTTCGTGTTTTTTTAACGATTAAATATTATGCAATTCCTAAACTATCCAAATCAATCAATTATGGATAGTTTAGGATTTTGGCCATAAATTAGTTATACAAAGTTGTACAAGAATAAAAAAAAATCAGTCAAGTACGAGTCGGACTCGCGCACGAAGGGTTCAGTACCGTTATAGAGCAAAAATAGGCCAAAAATTGTGTTTTTTTGTATGAGAGCCTCCCTTAAATTTTTATTTTATTTTTATTCTTAAATATTGAAGTAGACATTACACTTAGATATTGAAGTAGACAGTAATTAAGGCCTTTGTGAAAATATCAAGTGCCTACATGATGCTATTATTGATATCGAGCAAAAAAGGCAAAAAAAATTAGGTTTGTTGTATGGGACCCCCTTCAAATATTAATTTTATTTTGTTTTTAGTATTTGTTGTTATAGCGGCAACCAATATACACAATCTGTGAAAATTTCAGAACTCTATGTATAGCGGTTCTTGAGATACAGCCTGGAGAAAGACAGACGGACAGACAGACATCGTAGTCATAGTAATATTGTCCCGTTTTTTACCCTTTGGATACGGAACCCTAAAAACAGTAAATTGATATTTGATTTAACGATCTAATAAAAACCAACTAATCATTTTGTTACAAATATTAAACAATAATAATTATTCATTATATTTTCATTTAAATGTATTTTATTATTAATTGTATGATATTATCCATTATTCCCCAAAATAATAATTAAAATACGCGCACGTCATAGCTAGTCAACATTTAAGTTTTAACTAAGGAACCGGAAGGTTAAGGTTACAGGAAGGTAAACTGATTAATAAGACTTTTAGAATCTCATAACAATAAAAAAAACCCTTATGAAATAAAGATTCGTTTTATACGTAATAACTAACTTTACATTCATGTAATTGAAATGAGAGAAATCATAGAACGAACAAAAGATCATTAAACATTTATTCCCCATTGTAAAGTGGCCTGTAGGGAAATTTATTCACAATATTAAATCACGCTATGTGAGTGTATAATTCCCTGAACCTTCAGTTTGCAAACTTTATGGGCAAACGAAGACTCCGGGGGCAGGTAACTTATTCAAAGTACGTTGAATGCTTTCAAACTTGTTATTATATTTTCAGCTTTCCCTCTATTCCTTATGCGCCTTAATAATAATTGTGATTCTCACATTTTCAAACAAATATTTTCTTGTTTGAAAACTTATTTTGACCCAAGAGGAAGCTTATCATATATAAGTTATACACATACTTGATACATAATATATACAATTGCTATGTTCAAAACAATTATTACTTACTGTTATCCTAATGTAATTAATATTGTTAAAGTTATGATAGCAATGTTAGTTTTCGCGAATGAGTTGAATATTATTAATTACCATGAGCTTTACGTGTAGTATACGTTTCCGCCATATAAATAACACGACTCAGACATTCCCCGAAACACGCAAAATATTAACATGGAGCATAATAATATTATACAGGCCTTACAAACTTGATCGTTATTTACACTCTAAAAATGTATTGTATTTTTTATTTTATTTAAGTTCCTCTCCCTAACATTATTTTTGTGTGTTGCGTTTTATTAAATGTGTTGAATATAACATTTTGTAGAAAAAAACAGTTTATACTAATAAGTATAAGCTGTTTTTTTCTACAAAATAATTTTTGTACTTGCCAAAATCTTAGATACCTATCAAACAAAAGTAAATATTCTGTTTCTTAAAAATGTGCTTGATACCAAAACACGCTCTATACAGAGCGTAACAATGTGACAATACTTTAAGGCAGGGGCACAGAATTTATTTATTTATTTATTGGTAAGTGGTAGATGATTGAATATTTGTTTATTACTATTTACCTGCTTAACCTAACTATAATCATTAAATGTCATTTATTTATGTATCTTTTTCTAATAGCTAGGTAGAGTAGGGCACCGTGACTAAAGCATATTTTACGTGTAACTGCGCCGCAGGCTGAATAACATTGGGAACCCCTGCTTTAGGCCATATTGTATATTATGTCTCTTATATAGAGTTCACAGAGTTCACAGTAAAGGTAGCAATTTTCTGTAATTTGTATGGGCAAGCGCCCCAGCGTTATGGTCATAAAGAAATTTAAAAAAGTTGCTCTTTCAGCACAGCTCTCTTCAAAGTGAACTCTATACAGGGGACTTACATACACACCATAAACGTATTTTCACTTTATTTTGTTATACCCATATATATGAAACTGATATAATATTATACTTAGTCGAATATATTATAGTCTCGTCTGGGCTGACCTTTCTTAATTAAATCTAACCAAATGGAATATTCAAAACACTACATATTAATAACAAAATAAATAAATCAACACGAAACTATTTACCCTATTCGAATAAAGATATTACTTATAATAGTACACAGCTGTTGTGTTTCATTTTATTTAAATATGAAGTACTTATTGTGGCAGGGCACGCAGGAGCAGACTGGGATGGGATGCGGTCGTTTTTTGCATCCTATCCTTGAGGGCACGTGTGCTTCTCACCGGATAGTCCCGACAACACTGCCAACTCTGTTGCCGATGTGGTAGTGCAGGGGATGGAACTTTTCATTCCGTCCTCTGTAGTGCCAACTGGCGGCAGATTTCGTCCCTGGTTTGGTTCATCCCCCAAAAAAGCTTCTCGCCGGAAGCAGGAGGCTTACCAATCCTAGGCCAACGCAGTGTCTGCTCGGGATTTAAATACCAGCACCTATAAAAAGGAGTACAACCTTGCCTCTAGGTCCCTCAAGAAAGAGATTTCTCTGGCAAAGCAACAGCACGTCAATAGAATTGGCAAGAGACTTGAGCGCCTCTCCTCGGGAACCCGTGCATTCTGGTCTCTGGCCAAAGCTATTGAAGGAAATTTCTGCAAGCCAACCCTACCATCCCTACACGTAGGAAATGGATCGTTGGCTCAGGACGCAAAAGACAAAGCCGATCTTCTGGGCAAGCTCTTTGCGTCAAACTCGACCCTGGATGACGGGGGGCAGAAACCGCCGACCATAACGCGATGCACGAGCATCATGTCGGATATTCGGTTTCATCAGCGCTCAGTGCAAAAAGCCCTCCGTTCCCTTGATATCCAAAAGTCGAGTGGGCCTGACGGAATCCCGCCTATTGTGTTGAAAAAGTGTGCTCCAGAGTTGGCTCCGGTCTTGACGCGTCTTTTTCGGCTCTCCTATTCCACTGGCATCGTCCCGGCTTCCTGGAAGACAGCCTTGGTGCACCCGATCCCCAAAAAAGGTGATCGCTCAAATCCTTCCAATTACAGACCAATCGCTATAACCTCTCTCTTTTCGAAGATAATGGAATCCATTATCAATAGCCATATTCTTCGATACTTGGACGGCCAGGGACTACTAAGTGACAAACAATACGGGTTCCGTAAGGGTCACTCGGCTGGTGATCTCTTGGCGTACCTGACTCATCGTTGGGCTCAGGCAATTGAGTCGAAGGGAGAGGCAATGGCTGTTAGTTTGGACATTGCGAAGGCTTTTGATCGGGTTTGGCATAAAGCGCTGCTATCAAAGCTTCCATCATATGGGCTGCCCGAGAAATTATGTAAGTGGGTCATTGGTTTCTTAGCAGACAGAAGCATAAAGGTCGTAGTTGACGGCGAATGCTCGGAAACTTAGTCTGTTGATGCTGATGATGCTGATGATGCTGGTGTGCCTCAGGGTTGTGTGCTATCGCCTACTACTATATTCTTACTGCATATCAATGACATGTTGCAGACCAGCGGCATTCATTGCTATGCGGATGACAGTACAGGTGATGCTGTATATACCGGCTCCCCCAATATTTCTCGGCAAAATGTCACTGAGAGTCGAAACGAACTTGTGTCTAAGGTGGAGAATTCATTGGAGAAGGTCTCTGAATGGGGTAGACGTAACTTGGTCCAATTCAACCCCGCCAAGACACAAGTCTACGCGTTCACCACTAAAAAGTCACCAATGGTCGTATATCCTCCTTTCGAGGGCACATCTTTAACCATCTCCCCTAGCATTGGGATACTTGGCGTCAACATATCGAGTGAAGTCCAGTTCCGATATCATCTAGAGGGTAAGGCCAAATTAGCCTCGAAGAAGCTTGGTGTTCTTAACAGAGCGAGACAGTACTTCAGTCCGGACCAACGCCTACAACTCTACAAGGCGCAGGTTCGGCCTCATATGGAATATTGTTCTCATCTCTGGCAGGGGCGTTAAAATACCAACTGCTCCCTCTGGATCGTATCCAACGAAGGGCCGCTCGAATTGTTGATTGCCATAGTGTTTCAAACAGCTTGGACCTCTTGGAATTACGCCGAGATGTAGCTTCGCTCTGCATCCTCTATCGGTTGTATCACGGGGAGTGCTCTGAGGAATTGTTCGGAATCATACCACCTGCAACTTTTCGCCATCGTCCCACGCGAAAAGCATACCATCCTCATCACCTTGATGAGTGGCAGTCTTCCACAGTGCGTTTTTCGCGTAACTTTGTACCGCGCACTGTGAAACTCTGGAACGAACTGTCACCAGCAGTATTTCCGGACCTATACGACCTGCAAACCTTCAAGAAAAGAGCGTATTCCCTCTTAAAAGGCCGGCAACGCACCTGCAGCTCTTCTGATGTTGCAAGTGTCCATGGGCGACGGTAGTTGCTTACCATCAGGTGACCCGTATGCTCGTTTGTCCCCTTATTAAATAATAAAAAAAAGGATACTTGGTGGAAGTTCGGTTCCTTTATGAGGTAGACCGGCCAGTCGTGGAGGGAGTCCTGTATAAGACAGATCCAGGACATCCCTCCGTATACGGCTGAAGGCAAACCGCAGGTGGTTTTAATGGGTAAGAGGTGCTTATGGTGCGAGGTGCGATACCCCCGGGGTGTTTTAGCTAACTGAGGCACATCACCAACCCGGGGCACCCATGATGGGTTACCCCTATGCATAAAAAAAGGACTCGCAGATAGAAAAAAATATTGAGAAGTTTCAACTCTTCCCTACTCTGTCACTTGCGCACGAATCTTATATTGCTTCCACAGGTCCGCGTAAAAATAGCAATCCATACTATACTAGTACTACTAACATTTTAAATCTGAAAGTGTGTCTGTCTGTCTGTTACCACTTCACGATCGAAAAGCTGCATCGATTTTGCTGTTTGTCATGGAGATACTTTGAGTCCCGGAAAAGGAAATAGCCTTTTAATCCCGGAAAAATTCCTGTGAGATAAACGAATTTTTGCGCAACGGAGTTGCGGGCGTCATCTTATGTAATTAAATATAAGTAATACGTTCATAGTGGAAAAGAAAAGTACTAAAAAGCCTTGTTCAAAATATTATATTATATCTATTTGGCGACAAGACTTTAGTATAAATTCATAATTATATTCATAAAAGTATTTTGGAAAGTGCTAAAGTTTTGCCTATAACACAATAAGTAGTACTGTAAATTTATAGTACTGTGGTCTGTGGGAATAAGCGTGGAGGCCAAAGGAAAATCTTCCGACCGAACGAGGTGTATGCCCGGTCAGACCGAAGCCCACGTGATACATTTCAGCTGTCGTATATAATATACCGACGCGACGCGCTCAGAAAACTTCGATAGCGCGATGCAGGAATGTTAGGCGAATTGGGGTTACCGCCACATCACTCCCCCCCGAAGACCGGAAGTCGAATCTTGAAGTCTTGTCGCTTGAGTCGCCAGTGCTAGTGAGTTCCAGTGAGTCGGAACTGTTGCAGTGAGTCCCAGTGAGTCGGAACTGTAAGCTGCTGCACGGGATCCAGTGAGTCGGATAGCTGCTGTGCGGGGCCATGCTACGTGCTGACCAGGAGCGATGTGCTCTGATTGCTGACCGGTCGATGTAGTGAGAAAGCCCGATGATGCCGATGCGGAGTCGCCCAGGCCGCGGTACATTGGGGCTAGTGGACGAGGTACCCGATGAGGCGATGCTGGCTGGCGCGGTGCGGAGGGGCGGGGAGTGATGATGATGAAGGAGGCGTGTTCTGTCGAGGGTCACCAATGTGGGAATAAGCGTGGAGGCCAAAGGAAGATCTTCCGACAGAGCGAGGTGTATGCCCGGTCAGGCCGAAGCCCACGTGATACATTTCAGCTGTCGTATATTATATAATGACGCGCTCAGAAAACTTCGATAGCGCGATGCAGGAATGTTAGGCGAATTGTGGTTACCGCCACAGTACCTACTACCTTCTTATCGTGACCAACGTGAAAAACGCTGTGTTTTTAATTTTTATTATAATCAGTACGGATTCGTAATCAATTTAACGCAGTACAAATTAGATTTTGCTCTCACCAAACAAAATAATACATCTATTTTTGTAATGTATTTTAAATTACTAAATAATTATTCTTTTAGAATAATGCCCGCAAATGAAGACTGAGTAGATAAAGTGGATAGGTAACTAACATTCTATTGTGTATATTATTTTCTTCTCATCTCAATTTTATAAGTTACGATCTCATTGTATCTATACATCTAGATCCCACCAAAACATTAAATGTAAAAGGAGCCAAGCAAAATATTGCATAGCTATGCAATACTTCTGTCGTAAAAAGTTTTCAGATCACATTCAAGCCAAGCCTTCAACTTATTTTGTAATTTAAATCAACATTCAGTGAATGTATCAATAGTTTTCTTTATTTTTAAATTATTATAGTGGCTCGGCATTGAACACATAATTATTAAGAAACAAATATAAAACTGCATATTTGGAGGAGTTCATACTTACACAGACGGCAAGTGTAAAGTGTTTTTTTTAGTTTATCGTAACGATGCATCTGGTCGATGCAGGTACCCAATACCCATATAAATCCAATTAGTTGCTGATTATTTCTCTAGTGCTCATTGCCAAGCTACTATAATAATTTTAAAATAAAGAAAACTATTGATACATTCACTGAATGTTGATTTCAATTACAAAATAAGTTGAAGGCTTGGCTTGAATGTGATCTGAAAACTTTTTACGACAGAAGTATTACATAGCTATGCAATATTTTGCTTGGCTCCTTTTACATTTAATGTTTTGGTGGGATTTCAATTCTTTTTTAAGGTTTTTTTCTTTTCAGGTCACGTTAAAACTATTCTACCATATTAACAAAGTCTTAAGACTTCGGCTGTCTGTCTGTCACCAGGCTGAATCTCGAGAACCGCAATAGCTAGATAGTTGAATTTTTCACAAATTATGTATCTTTATTGTCGCTATAAAATATAATAGTCCTATTAAAATAAAATAATTTAGGAATGGCGGGTCTCATACGACAATCACGATTTTTTGCTTTTTTTGCTCTATCTTCATAATGGTAATAGTAAAGTTTTTGAAAATTTTAGAAAATACTCAATCGTATTTCAACTTTAATTATAAATAATAAAAATTAAATAAACCTTTTATAAAGGGGAGCCCCCCATTATAAAAGGTTTATTTAATTTTTATTATTTATTATTAAAGTTGAAATACGATTGAGTATTTTCTGAAATTTTCATATAAATTTACGGTACAGAACCCTATCTACGCCAGTCCGACTCGAACTTGGCCGGTTTCATAATTTTTCCTTTCATTGTGAATAAAGACCTATCCGGGTACCAAATTTCAAGGTTCTAAGTCTGCTAGAAGTACATTAGAATTTTGATGATCTGTCAGTCAGTGACAAAACGTAGTAACTTTGACCATCCCTAACTAGTAAACTATGAATCAGAATATAATGTAATTAGGAGGTTAAGCTAGTTTTAATACTTGATCCTAGTCATCGAAATTCTAAATCTCTAGCTTTGTTAACATCGAAGATAAGGAGGGTGTGAAATAGCCGCGAACCGCTTCGAGAAAAGTATGGTACGGCCGTGCCTTTGCTAAAAAGCTTGGCTGGGGCACTGCCGTGCCCCCAGATATTCTATACATATTGTTCCCTTTAATCTTTAAAACTACGCAACAGATTTTGATGATTCTTTCAGTGTTAGATAGCCCATTTATCGAGGAAGACTATAATAGGCTATATTTTATCACGCTAAGACTAATAGGAGCGAAGAAATAGAGGAAAATGTGGAAAAAACGGGGAAAATTATTTGAAAGGGCTAACTTGAACGCGCTAATCTCAGGAACTACTGGTCCGATTTGAAAAATTCTTTCGGTGTTAGATAGCCCATTTATTGAGGAAGGCTATAGGATTTATTTTATGACGTTAAGACTAATAGGAGAATGTGGAAAAAACGGGGGAAATTTGAAACGGCTTATCTGGCGAACTACTGGAGCAATTTTCATGTTATTTGCCACAGATATTATGAAGTAGACCACGTGAAGGATCATAGGCTATCGATTTATAAAAGCCTATTTTATACATTTTATCCGCCATCAAGTTATCGCCAAATAAATTCAGTTGCTACACCAAAAAATCACAATATAAACAAAGCGTAGAACTTATTATAAAACTGCTATTTATGCTTAAAATGCTACTTCACTGTAGCTGCCAAGCTATTATTTTTCCTACCCATTTTAATTATTTTTAAAACTCTAAATCGGATTAGTTTGTCACCGCGTTAAATACATGCTTTTAAAGTGGGGGTCCATTTTTCCTTCAATCTTTGAAGGAAAATGGGGTTTCCTACTTTAAATAGGTAGAAATTTTTCATGACAAAAACAATAATCAGCCAATCAAAATATTAATTTAATTGAAACAATTATATTAACAAACATCGTCGCTCAATTAAGTGGAAGACAATGCCTTTATTGTCGTAACGTTATGGAGGTTACCTGTTATTCAGAATTGACTTATGTTATACATATTTTATTGAAAGTTATTATGACTATTTCCTCGGGTTCTGCTGTCTATCACACAAAAATAAAAAATAAAATCCACAGCCGAACATACAACTTACGCCTTTTTGGAAGTCGGTAAAAACGCTACGGAATTGTTCATAGTAGGTGCTGATTGAAATATTTCGCGAGTGCTTTATACAAGCGGTCGCAATATCAGGCAATATCACCAGATTTCAGCACTAGAACAGCGCTGCACTTGTCAATGTGATCGTCAAGCATTCAGTGTAGCTGTAAATATACAGGGTGTAACAAAACTAAGTGAAAATACTTTAGGGTGTGTACGTGTTCCTTGTAGAGAGTTCACTGTGAAAGTAGCAGCGCAGAAAATCCAACATTTTTTCACTTTTATATGGGGAAACTCGTGACGCACGGACCCTTGCCCATACAAAAGTGAAAAAAAAATTTGGTCTTTCAGCGCTGCCACTTTACTAAAGTATTATCCTTTAGTTTTGTTACACACAGTATATATTTTCAGTCTACTCTCCAATAGTAGTCATGAATGAGTTATTGTGATGTAGCCTTGGTTAGCATATTTATGAAAATCTGAATTGTATAATATGAATCTAGGGCAATACAATAATTGAGTATTTTGTGAATACTTATAAGTGCCTACCTTTTGCCATTTCAGATATCAAGCAAATAAGGCCAATAAAATCAGGTTCGCTGCACTCCAATAGGAACTATAACTTATTACTATTACGAGTAATTTTATTTTGTTTTCGCTACCTATTCGTTGTTATTGCGGCAGCCGGCAATACACATACACAATCTGAAAAAAATCTGAAATTCAGGAGCTTAGCTATCACCGGTCTTGAGATTCAGCCTGCAAACAGACAGACGGACAGACAGCGATGTCGTAGTAATACAGTCCCGTTTATATTATTTGGGTACGGAACCCTGAAAAGATATAGGTAATCGCGGTTGAGAATAATAATTATAACTTGTAGTCTAAGAGCGAGTGTTCGGCAGACTTGCAGTAAAGTACTCGTAGCAAACTGCATTAACTGTTTCATCTGCCGTTTAAGCAATTAGGCATTAACTATTCCCAAATCCAAAGGAGTTTTCCTGCGCGGCTCCGCCTGCGTAAATAAATAATTTTCCGGGGACCGTTCATTTTCCCACAAAAATAGCCTATGTCTTTCCCCGTGGTTTATTCTATACCTGTGACAAATTACATAAAAAATTCGTAAGATTAGCGTGTTCAAACTGAAAAACTGTGAAATGTGCTTAATATAATATTACCCTTTTATAAATACAACTACTACTACTAGGGATAATATTGTAATACTGTGACTCTACTATGATAATATTGTTTGGCGGTAGGAAATCGTGACATCACAGTCTCCTGTATCGCGTAATGATTTCAGGCTGTTTATTACAGCTACATATCCATTTTTTTACACGAGAAACAAACAAAATTGACAAAATTCTTATTCTGAAACCTGACTCTTCAAAGACGTTGACGTGTGGTCGTTTGTCAACAGACGCACAAGCGAGAGTCAAGTCGCGCGGGTGGTGCGGTCGACGCCAGACTGGAGCGAGACGGCCTTCAGCGGCGAACACCTGTGGCTGCCGACCTCCGTGTCGGGGGATTGCTGCTACGTCGGAGAATCTGAAGGTTGCCAGGTTTGTACAACTTTATTTTTTTTAAACGGGCTTTAGCCCCCACACATCAAACCGTATCTCCTATGTCGCCAGGATCGATAGCGGTATCCAACCACGAAAACCCTTTGATATGATCTCAAGGAGCCTGAAGGACACGCTAAGGCTTTATTGGGTCCCACAAAAAAATTGATCAGAAGAAGTAGGGGTAGGAAGTATAGAATTTTCCCTCCCCATAAAAAGCGGGAGACAGCACAACTTACAACATCCGTATTACGCGCGAACCCCGAGGAATGAACTGAGGAGGTCACGCGGGGCTATTCTTTGAATTTCGAGTTTGTTTATTACACTTCATGCAAAAGTAATGCGTATACATAATACCACACTTATATTTTGCCACGCCTCCGTGGTCCAGTGGTTCAGAGCTCGGCTCTTGACTCGGAGGTCGTGGGTTCGATTCCAGCGTTGGAAACATGTTATTTCCAAGTTTGGTTAGGACAATGCAGCCTGATTGTCTGACAAGTAAGATGATCCATGCGTCGGATGGGAATGTAAAAAGTCGGTCCTGCGCCTGATCTCTCGCCAGTCGTGTCGGTCTGCCGTCCCACTGGGTTATGAGAGTAAAGGAATTGAGAGTGTTCTTGTGTATTGCGCACACACTTGGGCACTATAAAATTACTCCTGCGTAGCTGGCCTGGTTTCAATAAAACCGGCCACCGTCACCGAAACCGGTGTGGGAGCTAATATTATATTTTGCCACGGATAAACGCTTCCCTACTCATCTCTAAACTCTTTCACTCATTTAGAAAACTGAGACTTAGGTACCTACTCTGAGCCTCATCTGTGCGGCAGACGGCAGTATGTTTTTTACACTAATGATTAATGAATAAGAACTGAAAATTTCTTATACAGTAATACTTTACACCGTGTTGCTATGCACACGGTGTGACATGAACGATCGCTCCAACTCGCCGCACCTGCTCCAACATAATAACAAGAAAGTGTTTATTTATGTGAAAACGTCATCAACCAGCCCAAGTAATAGCTCACATCCTTACTTCCTTACTATATAATTATGTGTCAGTGTGTCTGTTATTTCAAATTTTTAAAAGTATTTTCAAATTTAGAAAAAGGTTTAAACGGCTAATTCACCAACGACTGTTAAAGTTAAGAGTCCGTATACGAAATTTTGCCGATTTCGCTCATTTAACAGACGTGATTTAACAGTTAAAATACAGTATTTCTATAAGTTTTAATGCACAACATGTAAGATCATTTCAATTATAATCTAATGTTGCAGCTAGATTTTTTATTTTTTTTAAGTATCTTTAAATAATCCAACTCAAACCCGCGACAGTTTTGTGATTTTTGCTATAAAAGGTTTAGAATATCACCTGTTTATGGATTGTATTGACGTCTTAACGGTATGAAAAAAATACAATGTACTGTTGAGAAAGTCGTCTATACAATGTTGGAATTACTTTTTACCACTTTAATATAAAAAACCCTTTAAAAAACAGAATCCTATAACTGCCCGCTAACTTGGCGATTGTCCTTTTTCACCTGGCATATGAAAGACGGGCGTGAGTGTGAAGAGAGCAGTAGAAAAGATAGTACGGGCTCTTAACGCTCGAATTATTATCACGTTAAGGGGCCGGGTACCCTCGCAATTCTGATACATACGTAATTCCAAAATCATTTTCTCATACGAAAATAGTTAACATGCTTGAGTTGTTTTTCAGTTTAAAATAGTAATTATCTAGGTTGCTGCACAAAAATTTACTTCAAAATATTTAAACATTAATTTTTTTTTTGTTTTTAATTTTTTGTTAGTAAATTTAGTACTTAATATTTAAACACTAAAAATAGAGTAAAACACTAATATATATATATATATATATATATATATATATATATATATACTCTATTTTTTAGTGTTTAAATATTTAGTAGTAAATTTACTAAAAAAATTTTAAAGCAAAAAAAAATTTTGTGTTTAAGTAAATATTTTGAAGTAAATTTTTAAAAGTTAAAGTAAATAATAAAAATACAGCATTAAATCTTCAGTATATCAACATTCCTTTCCCCGTTTTAAATTTTCTATTTTTGTTTATTATACTCATGATATCAGCTTCCAAAATAAAACCAATTTATTAAAATTCAAGCATACATTCAGCTCCTTAGGATTTACAAATTACTTTCATTTGAAACACACGCCAATAGATCGACAGTATCATAAACGACATATTCCCCGTTTTAATTTTTTTTAGGACAATTTTGAACTAAGATGAGTAAAAAAATTTGGGTTTTGGTGCGATCTCGGCAACGCGGCAAATGTATGGCCAAGGTCGTTTGCTCGGGGGACGGCCTTAACCTCTTTCGTTTTTCTTTATATGAATGAAAGAGAAGACATGACATTTTAACGAGCTGTTAACACTAACAGACGTCGGCGAAATTGGGGCTGAACCGATTTAAATGAAAGTTGGTATGGAGATACTCTGAGAGACGGAAAGGACATAGAATAGACCAAAGAGCAAAAGAGTATTCCTATGTTCTTCAAATAAACGACTTTGAGATCTGCGGGGCTAAAATGGTCGCTTTGAAGAATCATGATATGAATCATAATATGATTCATTTTTCTAAAATCGCAAAATGCAACTCTGCTTGCAATTCATTTCTGTATTTTTGTACTGATTTGACATTTGTCAGTTTGACAGTTTTGACAATCATTTGCTGAATTGATTGAGAGGAATTGTTAAATAATGTGACCATTTTAGCCCCGCTGCAGGAGTTTCATCTAGGGTAGTTCTGAAGCTAATATTGATCTCCTCCACCTTTTTTATTGTGCTGGGATCTACGGTGTAATAAAAATAGCGAGGTACAGAATGTCATACAAATTACATTTATATGAAGTTGTGTGCCTTAACTCGCCATTTTGATCTTTACTTGGTACTCCTAATATAATATCTACTATTCTGTGTCTTCACACACACCTATAACTACGTACACTCTTGTGTAGATAGACTTAGTTTACGCTTCATAGGCAATGATAACAATACCTCCTGTCTATTATTACCTCAATACCTGTACAACCCTCGCGATCAAGATTTCCTCAAAACTTTCTGACCTAAGAACTTAATTAATTGGAAAACTTTTCAATGAAGATTTAAGACCGACATAAAGTTGGTGTATTTTCGGAATAATTTACTCGTACATTTATTAATGAGCTCGTTCACTAAAACTTGACTGAAACTAAAATAAAAAGTCTAAAGATAGGAATTTAACACGCTTCTTTGATAAGAAACTGTAAAAGTGGGTTATTGAACTATATAAAAATCTATTCTCAGGCCTAACGAATGTAAGTACATACTTACAAAATGTCATAATTTCAGTTTGAGGTAAGGTACTATAATTATGTATTCTGTGGTTTGAGCTGTTTTGGAGGAGTTCGCGCACGAACACTGTGACACGAGAATTTTATATATTAGAGATAAGATCATTATTAGGTGAGCGCAACACAAAAGCGATTAATCACTCTGAACTGGGGGAAGTTACTTCGAGACAATATCTCGCCGCTGTACCGGAACTAAACTATTTATTAACATCATAAAAGCCCTGCAATTAGCTAATGATTGCTCGCCGCCCTCCCGTTGTATCGAATGTGACAGGTCATCATGGGCCGTGGATCGCCTCATTAATCTTTTATTCAACTAACGACAGAACCGCACAATGCGAAAGCTGGAAATGGTCGAGGAAATGATTATCTCCCGCCCTCGTGAACGGCCCGCTGTTTACATTCGATACACAATGCATAAGCACGATCGTTGACGGACCCGGCGCACCACATTTTTGAACGTTATCGCCTAGGAATACGGCCAAAATGGGGCAAGCCGGATGTGTCTACGACCGTACGTCAATAACGCAAGGTAATTTGTACCTGTTACGGGCTCGCGCCGAGCTCTTTCACAGTCTTTGTGTGGAGTTCACAAAAGTACAGAGAATTTATCAATTGGCGGCTTTCATTAGGGCTACAGCTAATACAGCTCAGGGCCAACCCACACAACCACAACCACACCACGTCGTCGGGAGTATATTTCGTATTGTAAATTCACACACCACCACATTTTGCAGTCGTTGTCGACCACTTGTCAGATAACTTGTCAGACGCAACCACGGCTGACCACATCGCAACCACAACCGCGCACACCGCCAGCGCTCTTTCCTCCCTCCGTATAACTTCCTCTCTTAGGCCGCACAAGAGATCTTCTAAATCAAAATCAAAATATTTATTTCTAAATAGGTTAACAAAGTTAACACTTTTAGGACGTCTACAATCTACACGAGGCCTACCACCGGTTCGGGAACTAACCTGGCGAGAAGAACCAGCGTAAGAAACTCGTTCGGGGCCATCTCTTACTAAAAAGATGGAAAATTACAATAGTAGCTTCAACTAATTTACGAAAAGCATGTAAAAATGTGTTAAGTATATTATATAGAAGCAGCTTACAGTCCGTCAGCTTATTTTTCTGTATCTTGACTATTTCATGAATTATTATAAAATATGATGCACGTACGTGTGTTGGTACACAATGCCGCTAAACAAATTTTCAATACCTTTAACAAAGTTGAGATGTACCCTGTTACAAAGTGGGAATTTATAAGAACCTTCAGAGCTCAGCGGTAAGCACCACACAATATATTGTGTCTATAGCAGTGTTGCCAGATGGTTTCGACCTTTTATCTGTAGTGGGAACTGCTAAAATCTGTATAAAATCTGTATGTCATATTGTCTCAATATTCTGTATAAAATCTGTATTAAAGTCAACAAAAAAAATTACCTATTAATCTTTCTATTCTTATCTACGCTTTTTTATGAAAAAAAGGGAATATATTGTATTGACGTGATATGGACGTGATAATCGTATATAAAAAAAATTAAAATCTAATAGAAAAAAAAAATTAAACACACTAAGGGCCTGTTTCACCACTTCCTGATAAAGTACCGGGTAGGCTATCCACAAATTTTTTGACAGATGCTCCATACTTTATCTGTCAAGTTAAGTATCCGGCACTTATCAGGAAGTGACGAAACAGGTCCTTAACATAATAAAATAAAAATAAAACATACTCAATAAGATAGAAATATTATTTTCATTTGTAATTTTTTTATTAAATTTCGACAGTAACTGCTCATCAATCTCTAGAATAAAGCATTGTTTTGCACCAATCAGTTACTTTGAATGTAAAAGACCTTCAATGGTATTTAGCCTGTTTCGTTGTTGAATTTCTACAAAATTAATCATATTTACGAAATTCTGTAATTCTGTATAAATATCTGTATTCAGTACTTATCTGTATTACTCACCGAAAATCTGTATAAATACGAAGAAATCTGTATATATGGCAACACTGGTCTATAGACACAGCTGACACGGTACATCGCGATTTGCGGGAATGTATCACAATTCACACCTCATGAATCTTTCCGTTTGAAATGGACAAGACGACAAGAATTGAACAGAGAAGAGACTCCAGAAATCCGATTGCTTGAATGTCACCACATCCTTGTTTTATCTACAAGTTATACACTTTACACACTACAATTAGTAAGTTTACTGGTGCCTTATTATGATAAAAAAATATCGTAAACGTATATCTTATATTATTACCTCTTTAGTCTTTGAACGAGCAATTCTTGTATTTAATTAGAATCTCGGAATCGGCTCCAACGATTTTTCTGAAATTTAGTTAGGGGGAGGGGGGGGGGGGGGGGTGTTTCAGAGGCGATAAATCGATCTAGCTAGGAAATGTCATTTTGTTCGTGTTTTATCGAATAAGCTCGGTCAAATAGCTAGTTACTTTTTAACAGCGGCCATTAGCCCATGGCCGTGGCGTTGTTGAGGGTGCAGGTTCAATCCCGGGTGGTGGCGCAATTAGTACGTGACATTTTCAGATCTCAAGTAGGTACATAATACGGAATCCCGTAAGTTAGGTATATTGCTCGTGTAGGTAAACATCGTGACGAAACCCGCACGTGGTTGTTCCCAGATGTATTATGTTGCAAGAATCCCGTCTTTACTCGTATCCGTATTCATATTCTTATTACTGTTAGTTATGTCATCGATAATACGAGTACTTTGGATCCCTTCTGACGAAAAATGTGGAAACGTAGGTGATTGAAATTTTGCACAGTTGTAGTTTATATGGCGAAGGAATGCATATAGCTTATAATATTTTGAAATTATGCCTTTATCATACATTTTTTAACAAATAAAACATTACACATACTACAAAACACACACTAGGGACAAACCTTAGATACATAATATGAATTCTACTCTTATATATTTTATATGGTTGAAGTCTGTTGTCAATTAATTGAAAATATATATTAAGTTTTCTTTATTGAATTGAAGTCATATTCATTTATTTCAAAAACTTTTATCAAAGCCTAACGGCAAAATAATATTCTTGAAAACAAAACTCAAATACGTTTTGCAAGTTAGACAGTCGGGGTTCGAATCTAAAATTTACTTAAAGCGTTTATTATGTAAGCAACTACTAAAATAAAGTTTATTTAAACTTCGTAGCCATCGTTATTTATTATTATGAAGATGTTTCAATAATATGAAGTCTGTTACCTTCAAGATCAAGTTGTTTACAAAATATTTATAATTATATTCTATTTGAACCTGAGAATTTATAAAAAACACGTATATGGCTTTTTTAAGTTTACCACCAACTAGTTCCCGAACCGGTGGTAGGCATCAGGTAGACATTCTGAAAAAAATTGATTTAAATTTACTCAGAAATAAAACATTTTTTTTTATTTATTTTAAAACGAAAAAATAAAGAAAAAAAAACCTTAGACATGGGCAGTTTAACCCTACCTACATATTATACTGCCTCATATAATATATAGTAGGAGATCCGGCCATAGAATGACCTTCACCCATCGTATTACGGGATGAAAATGATTTTTTTATAAAATTAAATATGTTAAAAAATTTATTTACAGGAGGTTGTCTGAAAAATTTGGTGCAAAGTGTAATTAATTAATAATTAAAAAATGTTTTTTTTTTAAACATTACACTCATTCCCTTACGCAAAAAACTGTATACTAATCGAAAGTATGTAGCTCATAGAATATGCAAACGCTGGGTTGACTTTTTTTTTCCGGTGCAATTATCAGGTAGGCAGCTATATACAGGTAAATCGATACTAGTAATTTGCAACGATCCAGTTATGCGATAAACCTTATATCAAAATAAAGATAATTTTATTATGAATATAATGACATAAGGTTGGCTGCAAAAAGTTGGTGCTAAATCCCGGTTGTCGATTTTTGAAAAACGTAATATTCGTGCGGTTGAATACGTGCGAAACAGAGGTCCGAGGAACGTATCCAGTACGATAGAAAAGGACGCAGCATTGCAGCTGTGTGTCGCTCAATCGTCGAAAGAAAGAGAGTACGCATGCTCTTTGTTATATGCTGTTTGTCATATATATATATATATATAATATTATATGTAAAATTTACATATATGTACTACATACATAACTTTATAGCCGGCTGTACACTCTCGCCGAGACACAGCGAGGCGGCCCGAGTGCGAGAGTGTAAATGGGTGCGCTCGCCTCGTCTCGCCTGTCTCGGACCCTCTCGGTCCGTTGTCGGTATTTTGCGCCCGAGACAAAGGGTCTCGCGAGGAAAACGAGCGCACTACTGTACACTCTCGCGTCTTTCAGTACTAGTCCCGCCGTTGGACACTGTAGAACAGAAAAATAACAATAATAAACGACATTATCAGTCATTATCTGTGAGAAATAAAATTAATTATGATTATAAATCTTTGGATTACAATGATATCTTTCGATGCATGGTGAATGGTCAATGGTCGTTTTCGTCCATCTTGTCTGAGTTCTTAATTGCGATTGAACTAAGCGAGAATGTACATGATCCCACTCGGGCAAGGGGCTCTCGCACGAGACTCTCGCCCGAGAGCTCTCGGCGAGAGTGTACAGCGGGCATATCATTTTGTGCAAAAATGCATTGCCGGATGCTCCGAAATAATGCTCAACACTTAGGGCTCCCGCGCACGAGCAACTTAGTTGCACGGCGATTTATTTGTCTCTTTCGAAAAAATTGCGGCCATGTCGCAGGGGTGCGCGCACGAGAGCGACAGCAACGCAACTTTTTTCCGATTTTTCTAGACAGTCATCAACATGGATTTGGTCGAGACGGCTGTGGTTGTTGCACTCGCAATAAAAAACCGAAGAAAGCGTCGCAAAATAGAATATTGGGTGCATCCATTATGGAGCGATCGCCTGACTCTTGGGAAATTTCATACTGTGTTTATGAAATTGAGAGCATACCCAGAAAAATTTTACGTTTTCTTTAGAATGAGTGTCGAAAGTTTTGATGAACTGTGCAGAATCTTACGACCTGGCCTCGTTCATGAAAATCTAGGCGAAAACCCGATATTTTGCCTCTATTTTGCTCCCCCTGATCTGGCAACACTGGGCCGGTCGGCGACTTTATTGTTGCCTGTGCGCGCACTTGCGTAGAAACCAATAGGGAAGGAAACAGTTGCGTTGCAACTAAAAAAGTTGCACAGAGTTGCGTCGCGTCGCGTCGCTACGTGCGCGCACTTCCATACTAGCTCCTAGACTTGATCAAGAGACAAATAAATCGCCATGCAACTAAGTTGCTCGTGCGCGGGGGCCCTTACTGTAGTCTATCGCTATCTTCCTCAATTTCACAAACAAAAAGCATGCGTACTCTCTTTCTTTCGACGATTGAGCGACACACAGCTGCAATGCTGCGTCCTTTTCTATCGTACTGGATACGTTCCTCGGACCTCTGTTTCGCACGTATTCAAACGCACGAATATTACGTTTTTCAAAAATCGACAACCGGGATTTAGCACCAACTTTTTGCAGCCAACCTTATGTCATTATATTCATAATAAAATTATCTTTATTTTGATATAAGGTTTATCGCGTAACTGGATCGTTGCAAATTACTAGTATCGATTTACCTGTATATAGCTGCCTACCTGATAATTGCACCGGAAAAAAAAAGTCAACCCAGCGTTTGCATATTCTATGAGATACATACTTTCGATTAGTGTACAGTTTTCTGCGTAAGGGATTGAGTGTAATGTTTAAAAAAAAACATTTTTTAATTATTAATTAATTACACTTTGCACCAAATTTTTCAGACAACCTCCTGTAAATAAATTTTTTAACATATTTAATTTTATAAAAAAATCATTTTCATCCCGTAATACGATGGGTGAAGGTCATTCTATGGCCGGATCTTAGACTAATAGGACGTACTACACACCTACTGTATGGCAGCTGTTATCTGACAAGGCAATAACAGATCTACCGGAAGGTTCGCTTTGACTTAATCATACACAATACGAACGCGCAGTCTGCCATACCAAATTGCATGTTAATATTGGAACCACCACAGTATTGTGTCATGTTTATACCTACTACAAGCCAACATACCTACTAAGATATATAGTAGGTGAATTTGCAAATAATTAATGTATGATTGAGTTTATAAAAAAATATTATAACTGTATGTTATTTTAAAGGTGAATGCAGATTTGGCCGCACCGCAGTCGCCGCATTTCGAATTATTCATATAAATAATGTAGAAGTTGCGAAGACTGCGGCGCGGGTAGGTATGCGAGCTTGCCTATAACTTCATATAAAGAATTCGAAATGCGGCGACTGCGGTGCGTGCGGTGCGGCCAAATCTGCGTTTACCTTAAATAATCCTCCCGGCAGTCGGCTAAAAATATATATACCCCGGGAAAATTAAACATTCGACCTCGGAATAACTCGCGTAGAGCTGAAAATTGGAATAAACGTTAAATACATCATTACAAATAAAACCTCAATAGTCCCCGGGGATCCTCCTTGTGCAAAAATTTTAATACAAGGTCAAAGGTATGAAAATGTGGTTTTTCCTTTTTTTTCCCCAAACTCTACATTTTATCACAAAAATAGGTAGGGCAAGAGTGTAGATCATACAATTACCTACAAAAAATATTCAGTCATTTTTTTTCATACGACTTACCATTCCTTATGAATGGCGGGCTTAAAGTTTGGGAAAATCATATCTATGCTTATATTATAAAGCAAAATAATTTGAGGTACTACTGCTTTGAATTGAGGAATTCGTTTTTTGTTGGATAGTCTTATTTATCTAGGAAGATTTGAGCTATATAACATCACGTTGCCACCAATAGCAGCAAAGAAACAGAGGAAAATTGGTAAAAACGAGGAAAATTATTTGAAGGAGCTTATCTCACAAACGGCTGAAGCAATTTTTATATTATTTGGCACAGACATAGAATAGGCCGCGTGGAGGGACATAGGCTATTTTGTTTTTCAGGAAAATTTATGGTTTCCGTGAAATTTATAATTAAAGCGGGCGGAGCCACGCTTAACATCTAGTTCTACATACTATAGGGTTGTTTGAAAAAATTTAAATGTTCTCGGCCTGACACACTTCTGAGTGACTTGCAAGCGTAATGTTGCTCTTCGAGACTCGAAAAGTTTAGATTTGATAACGGTAATAAGTCACACAGAAGTATGTTTGGCTGTGAACAGCCCTCGTATGCTGTAGTACAAGAAGTTCTGCTCCGCCCTGTTAATTATATATTTTACGGAAACCGTACATTTTCCCGAGAAACAAAATAGCCATAATAATAAAATGTACAGTTTGGGAAAAAACAGGTAAAACCTCATTTTCATATATTTCACCTTGAATAAAATTTTTTGCACAAGGAGGATCCCCGGGGACTTTTGAGGTTTTATTTGTAATGATTTATTTAACGTCTCTACCAATTTTCAGCTCTATGCGAGTTATTCCGAGGTTACGATTTTTTTGCGTCTAATTTGACCGGACTAATATGTAAGTATTATTATTATGGACTTGGCTTTGACATGCTGCTGCGTATCAAGATTATATTTTCAGGTGTACAGCCGTTTTTCCTGTCATGTGTGTCATCGTTTGAAAGCTCGGGGTTTGGGCCGACCGAAGTCTGTTACGTATTGTATGCTTCCGAAGTTGGTCACGTGACTACGATAGATGCTACTTGATAGTCCAAAGTCACTTCGGAGTACGGTTATTTCTTAACTACGGTCAGCTTTCGTTTGGGTCCGAAGATTTCAATGCGCCGTTTCGGAGTAGGCCCCCACCACCTATTTGTTTTATCATTTATGTTACTTTACATAGCACTTTTCTGTTTCATAGGAAACTAACTGGATCGACAAAGGAACTGCAGTTTTAATCCAGATAATGTAAATGATACTGCATATTTCTTAAACGAGAGTTATAAATTAGATCGTTTGCAATAGAAACTCAATCATACGACTGTGAATTTCCAGAACGACGACTATTATGATGCGTTCAACTAAACACACCGGCAAAATTAGCGGAACATAACAAAATTTCGATTTTTTTAAATATTGTTCAATTTTTTTTTACATATATAATTGTTTATTTATTGATTATTAAAAAATCAATTTTATATAAACTTAGGGCATAAAAACGTGAAATTTAGAAAAAAGTCGGCAAAAATCGAAGATTAAGAAAATCTTTGAAATTTCAGTAGTAAGTTTTTAAGTTAAATTTTCCATTTTTATTAAAGAAATGGCATGTTAAAAGAGTGTCATGGCCTTCTATGGATCTCAAGAGGGCCTGGATACGCCATTCCATGCTTGCATTTTGATTGTCAATCATTCCCCGTGGGATATTCTCCTACTCCTCCAGTAGCACCAACTCGAGCTCCTGGACACATTTTGGACCTTTTATTTTAAACTCGTACCATTCACCCATTGATGTGCCACACGTCTTCAATCGGATCCACATCCGTAGACCGTGCTGGTCTCTCCACCCGGGCTACACCAGCATCATTTTGGTAATAATGCCCGATTTTTTACTCTATGGACGCGCATAAAATTGAAGTTACTACCTAAAACTGTGTAAAGGGCACACCATGCAGTTCCAGGATGACTGTGATATAGCCCCGTGCTGTCAAAGTACCATCATCAATAATCATCAGCTCCGTGCGGGCTCCAAATCATGTGCCACCCCAAACCATTACGAAGTCTGCATCATAGGCCACTGTTTCCGTTAAGTTTGATGGCCTATAGCGTTCCTTACGATTTATCCACATTATTTGTCGCCTGTCAACAAAATGTACATAGAATTTGCTCCCATCACTGTACAGCACAAGATTTCACTCACTTGTCTAATTTTGATGTTCACGCGCAAATCTTAGCCTGGCTCTTCGGTGTCCTGTCTCAAGTTTTGGTGCCCTTGCTGGCACTTTTGAGTTTAATTTAACTTATTTAAGTCTTCTTCTTACTGTAGTAAGTGATTGCACTTACACATACATCTCGGACCTGTTCCGACAGGTTTAGTGTCTGCATAGCAGTTTGCGGTCGAAATCGACCGCAAACTGCAAACAAACCTTAAGAAATCTTAAGGTTTGTTTCCTTACAAAACGGTCATCCTCAACCATTGTCACTTGATGTCTGCCTTGTTCTCGTCTCCGAACGTAAGATCCAGTCTCTCTGTAGCGTTGAAAGTTACAATAGACCACGGAAGCCGACACACCTAAGGCCGGACTGACCGAACGGTAGGTGTGACCTTTCTCTATCGTTGTTACAGCTCTAGCTGTCGTAGATGCTGAGAAATCACTAATTTTGTATCTAAGCAATATGTTCTTCTAAAAACCAAACAATCAAATGAGCTTAGCATACCTTGCACCCCGCTGAAACGCCATTCTTATCAGGAACACTTACATCGTCAATAATCGAAAAACACTTATTAGGGCATAATTGCTATAAAAACCTGTCATCTTGCCAGTTTTGTTCAATATTATTATTTCTTAAATGAGCTTAGAAACTATAAAAAAGGATTTCACACAGCCTGACCCACTTGAGTTTAAGTTGTGGCCCTTTTTACCTATGTTCCGCTAATTTTGCCGGTGTGTGTAATGTGTATATATTTTTACCTTGGAGTTTCTGTGAAAGTGAATCTTATCTCACATACGCATTACGCTATAACGCTCTATATTTATTATATTTATGCGGTACCTACCGTCATTCTTATAGTTTAAATGAAATAATCTTTGTATTTTATGTAATGTTGGCCACGGATCAAGTTTTTATTATCCCTGTAAAACCGAGCATTTTTTATAACTAGTTTATTTTATTTACACTGTTTCTAAGTACTTTTACTCCAACAATATACATTTCATACTTCTGATAACGAAAACTGTACTATTATTATTTGCTGAAAAAATATTATTCATGCCTACGCAAATAATAATAAACTAGGTATGAAAACAAAACTAGCCGTTACACAACAAGGGAGTGTGAGGTTCTCTGAACTCGGGTCATAGTTTTACAACATAAATAGCTGATTTAATTAACAAAATTTTCGCATTCATTTCGGTAAAAATGTACCTATATTGAAAGGATTATTTTATTAAAATTAGAATTTTTTAACAATTTTTTAAACCCCGAAGCCTTTTTTATCGTGTGTTGGATCATATTCATAGTGGGCGGCAGTGCTAAGAATTAATAAAATTGTGTTGTACAGTGTAGGTTTGAAATATTTTTTCAGGAACAAATTGTTTTAACGGCCTGAAACTATTATTTATGCTGTGCATGTTCTGCGAACACTAAAATATTTTTTTAAAATGTTTTTATAGTTTTTTTTTTTGTTCTAAATTGGAAATATTTAAATACGAAGTATGCTTAGAAAACTACATTCAAAAAATAAAAATAAAAACTTACTTGCTAAATACTCTTCGTAGCGTATTTGTTTATTAACAAGTATTATAGGGTTGTAAGTTACTTACAAAGTAAATAATAAAGTAGACAACTGCCTGTTGGAAAGTTTTGTACAAATCTCGAAGTTCAAATTTTGTACCTAGTAGGTTATGTTTTATATTGATACTTCTTACATGTAGACTTTAAAGCTTCTAGAGAGTTCTTTCACAAACAAAACATAAATACTAACAAAGTAAGCTGTTGTAAATTATAGATTTTCTCATACAACTCCGACCAAAAGATAACTTAGTATTCGATATTCTAATGATGCTAACTAATCACATTATATGATAGTATATTACGCACCTAGGGCAGGAAAATAAGAAATGTCTCAGATCACATGTAATGTGTGATCTGAGGCTTTTTTATTTACTGCCCATGGTGCGTATACTATTTTTCTCATCGACAGAGGCGGAAAACGACAACATCGGTAAGCGCAGCGGGATGAAAGTTGACGTTTTCCGCCCGGAGGTGAGAAATAGTACATTACGCACCTAGGGCAGGAAAATAAGAAATGTCTCAGATCACATCTAATTGTTGGCCGAGGCGAAGCCGAGGTCAATAAACATGTGATCTGAGGCTTTTTTATTTACTGCCCATGGTGCGTGTCGCGGCCCAGCAGCGACAGTACACGGACAGTTTTGTGCCTTTAATTAACATTTTAATTTTCGTAAATAATCTGTGTAACAATTATCTATGGACAATGACATTTGACATTGACGTTTGTGCAAAGTGAGTAGTGAAATTTTCAAAAATTCATTCGTTATGTTCGTTATATTGTCTACGAAGCCGGCCGGCCGGCAGCGCAGATAAGCGCTAATTCGAGAAATATACGTTCGGACAATTATACGAAAAAATCTCAGCTCAAAAATTCGTAGGAGAAGAAAGCCAGTCAAAACCGTACGTTGCTGCATCAGAGCTATTTTTCTCATCGACGGAAGCGGAAAACGGCAACATCGGTAAGCGCAGCGGGAAGAAAGTTGACGCTTTCCGCCCGTAGGTGAGAAAAATAATTTTTAATCTAATAACTACCGACAATTAATGTAGATAGGATCTATCGGAAACGATACATCATACAGTTCATAGTATTATATTCTAGGGTGCCCCTCTACAGGCGGCATCTAACATCCAGACAGTTTCGATCAAAGTAACACGAATAAATGAAAAAGTTTTTTGTTTGCCAACAGACAGGATTCTATTTGACATAATTTTTTTGACCTTTAACGGCCGAACCCAATATTCGATCCTAATCCATAGATTGAAATCAATCTCGGATCGATCCCAATCTTTAGATCGATCTCCAATCTCCATTTCAATAATAAAAGTT
This sequence comes from Polyommatus icarus, assembly GCA_937595015.1. Taxonomy (NCBI): domain Eukaryota; kingdom Metazoa; phylum Arthropoda; class Insecta; order Lepidoptera; family Lycaenidae; genus Polyommatus; species Polyommatus icarus. Next base: position 11,205,760 of record OW569326.1, read on the forward strand.
GAAGTCCACAATCTTTTTTGTGGCCGGATTGCCCGCGATCTTTTTTTTCCCTCTCGCACGTTTTTTTCCCTTTCGCGCAATTGTCATGTTTCTCGTGTATATTTTAATAGAAATATAAATCAAATCGACAAGCAAAATAAAATTCAATCGTTTACAAAATATTTATTAAACTGTTATAAATTATAATACTTTATTAATTAATAACAAAGATGTAAATTGGGTCTGTTTTATATAATATTTTTTAAAATCTCGATGCAATAAATGTATGAAACGGAACGGAATATTTTTTTATGTTTTTGTATGTCTTGCAATATAATATAACACTTAGCTTCTACCAACTTTAATCACTTCAACTCACCATGGGGCATGGACGTATCGTCCATGCAACTAACCATATAACGGTCCGGACGCGAAAAAAAATGTTGCACATTTGTTGGCCATATGCAAGATTGGGTCGACAGTGTTTTATTTAATTTATGCCGCTATTGTCTATTGAATACTTACAATTTTTTTAGCCATTTGATTTTAGGGGGGGCATTTGACCCCCTCTGTGGGGTCACTTCCATGGTCCCTACTACGTGAACAGCGTCTCGGGACATCTTCTTCATCACTCGAAAACAGTATGACATCCTCAAAATGACTACTATCACTGCTTGAGAGTATAGACAAATCTATATTTTAAACAGCAAAACCGAGAAACTCTTAAGATTGCAGATTTGGATCAAAAAACCGATCGAAAGAAACGTCAAAACTGTGAGATAGGTTATGAATACACTCGAACTGTCATTTTCAAACAGAGGGCTATCCGAAACATAAAGTTAATATACCTATCGGAATAGAGAAACAAAGGCCTGAGCAAGCGAGATGTCACTATCAGTAACACTGCTTGGTAGAAAGAGAAGCGTGATTTGAGGTTGCATAGCTTTTTTTTCATCTGTTTGACAGTCTGTCTGCCCCTGGGCCGATCGTTGTCAATTTGGGCTCTCAGAAATATTGTGATTTTAAGTTAATTAATGAATAATTTTTAGAAATACTGCTTTAGAAACATGGTTAAGTGTTTGTGGAATGATTCTGGATCCACACATCAAAAAAACCCGGACAAATATTCATTTCACAGGTGAATTATTCTACATCGACAGAACCTAGTTTTAAGTTTATTTTTGCCAATTCCCTACGAGTTATTGGTATTTTTACGTCCGTGTTCACTTCTGTATATGTTTAATTATATGGAAAACATAACTTGACTAGCCATGGTGCACAATTTAAGGATATTTTGTGTAAACAATTTTCATCTATTTTACATTAGGGCTGCATCAAGTTATCGATAAGTTGTGTCGATATGAAAATATTTTTAGTTAAGTATACTAATTATCTAGGAATGTTGAAATGATAACATACTAATCCGTAGTTTATAATTAGTTTAAGTATATTAATATACTATCATACATAATTTATCGTTTTTAAGGTTCCGCACCCAAAGGGTAAAAATTAAGTCCTAGTAGTGGAGTCCCGCAGCCCGCTCTACTACTAAGACTTCGTTGCCTGTCCGTCTGTCCATCCGTCCGTCCGTCTGTCTGTCTTCAGGCTGTATAACAAGAACCACTATAGTAATAGACTTCTGAAATTTCCACAGATGTAATGTCATTCTACATCCAATACGGCTGCTCATCCAAGATAGGGAAATAGTTAAAAGCACTTCTGCAACTTCTTCATCAAATAAAAGGGCTCAGTAGGCTCATTGAGAGTGAATTGAAAATTAATAGGGTCTAGTGAAGTCGTGTCGTGTCGTGTAGGTACTGATGTCATTTGACGTAACCTGTCGTGTCGAATCGTGTCATGACATGTCGTATCGTATCGTACCGGGTTTTAGAAAATGCCCGGTTGAAACCGGTCACCCTTCATGCGCGAGTCCGACTTACACTTTTTCAATTTTTCAGATTTTCTGCTGACCTGGGTACCAGAAATTCATGGCTTAAAATAATTAACCGTCCAAACTGGACTCCGAAGAAAAATTCATGCATACTTAATTATGCAGCAAGCATTTTGAAGAAAAGTCACATTTTACTTCAAAATTACAATTTTATTATATTAAATCTATGCAGTTTTATTTTATCCCATTTTATAATGCCCGCTGTACACTCGCCGAGAGCTCTCGGGCGAGAGTCTCGTGCGAGAGCCCCTTGCCCGCGATAATGTACATTCTCGCTTAGTTCAATCGCAGATAAGAACTCAGAGAAGACCATTCACCATTCACCATGTATCGAAAGATATCATTGTAATCCGAAGATTTATAATCATATTTAATTTTATTTCTCATAGATGATGACTGATAATGAATAATGATGTTTATTATTGTTATTTTTCTTTTCTACTATGTCCAACGGCGGGACTAGTACTGAAAGACGCGAGAATGTACAGTAGTGCGCTCGATTTCCTTGCGAGACCCTTTGTCTCGGGCGCAAAATACCGACAACGGACCGAGAAGGTCCGAGACAGGCGAGACGAGGCGAGCGCACCCATTTACACTTTCGCACTCGGGCCGCCTCGCTGTGTCTCGGCGAGAATGTACAGCCGGCATTATGTTTACAATCTTACAATTATTATTCCATGATCGATATTTTGTCGAATTACAAGATGTTTGTACATCACTGACACGCACACGTAAACATAATTGTATACACAGATGTAAATCAAATTTTGGTTAAGCTTGACAGCTCGGGATTGTTTCTCTATTCCGATAGGTATATTACCTTTATGATCCGAAATCATAGAGCGGACCTCCCATGGATGGCTTGCAACCACAGATTGTAATTTCAATCTGTGGATACATTATTGGCACACTCAAACACAAATATGGATGCAAATATCGATCTTGGATTGGTAAAAACGGACTAGGATCGTATATTGGGTTCGGCCGTAAAACAAACAAGTACCCAATTTTTATTGGAGGTCAGTGCAATGTAAAAAATTATGGCAAATGGAGATAGGTTTAGGTTAAAACAAATATTTTTTTACTATACTTATACTACATGGGAAACATCTTGTCTGTACCTATTAAATAGATAGATACTTACTAATATAAAAAATTATGAGGTATGTCAGTCTATCTGTTACCATTTCTCACCCAAACCGCTGAACCGTATTTGCTGAAGTTTGGTATGGACTATGGATATACTTTGAGTCCCGAGATAAAGGAGGCTAGATACTATTTATCCTGGAAAAATGTACGGTCCCCATTCCCCACGCGATAAACGAGTTTTGGCGCAACGGGCCGTTATCTATTAGTTTATATCCTGGAAAGTGCACGAGTTCTGCGTGATAAACAGACTTAACAGACTTAACGCCGACTTTTGAGGTGAGTTAGTGAAGGATAATGTAGCCCCGAGGACGTAGTGGGAGGCTTATTGGAAATGTTTGACGAAATCCTGAGCCGCAGTTTCTTTACCAAACTACTTATAACTTACCACATAATAATATTAGGCTACTTTTGGGTTGGTCTGGTCAAGCCGTCAAATATAAATAATGATTCGTTTTATATTATGATTAATGATATAATTAGATGTTTCTTTATTGGAACGAAGTTCCTTATCGCGCGTAACGCGTTGCGAAAGGGGGCTAGACCGAAAAAGTTGTAATGATACTTTTTTATCAGTAGGTACTTACCTGCATAGTAGGAGCAGAGGGCGTTGATAGTATTCCTGGGCGTCAACTAGATGGCGTTTTTGAGAATAAACAGTGACATCTACCGGACGTTTATAACTTCGTTCCATCCGGGTGCCCAGTCCGACACCTCTCAAGTTTTTTTTTATTTTTCCTGAAGGTTATAAAATCTTTGGTGGTAATTTTAATTTTCAATTTGACCGCTACACAATGAGATCACAAGCAATAATAATTATTATTTGGAACGATTGGCGCGGAACTGCATCGCTATTTACATCCAATTGCTTGTGTTGCCGCGGTGGTGTAGCAGCCAAACCGCTCGCTCCCGCGGACGCATGTAAATCGAATCTCAAAAAACTTGGTAACGGTTTCAATTTCTGCAAAATTGAATTTAGCTAATGATAACTAATTCTAATAATTATACACCATATTAGGTCGTAAAACGGTAATCTTTGTCTCTAACTTACTTTGACGAAGGTTAATAAAGTAATATTAATCGTTATGCACGCAAACCTTTCGTTTTAAAGTGTTATCACGGCTGTGCGATAAAATAATTATGGTCACGATTACCTACACGTAACGTTTCACCTACATAGAGGTGATAACCCTCTCCTTAGGGTCAATTCAGACCGCAACGCGACGTGGCGAGGCGAGGCGTAGCGAGGCATAAAGTATGATTTTGACAGATTTCAATAGGCATGATGACTGTTTTTTTTTTCTTACTGGTAATTGAAAGACCATTAAAAATAGAAACATTGCTGAAAGAATGACTCTGATAGCTTAAAAATTCACCAAGATATGACAATTCAAACATCTCATAAAATAGAACTGCCCGAAACGCTCCATACAAAGTGCTACGAAAGAATGACGTCAATCTTTCGTAGTTTGTACGCATCAAGAAAGAACTTTGTTCGGTAGGTATATTAAATAATGCGTTTATGAAAGTGGTTTCATAACAAAAGTTGCTTTTAATTGCCTAAGTTATCAAATGGTATACAAATATTAAGCAATTTAATTAAAAAAAATCGACTTGATTATCCAACTTTGAAGGCGCATAGCAAAAAAAAAAAAATACAAATGCTATCGAGCTGAAATTTTGGGAACACTTATTTTTTACCGTGGTTTCTTTATTTTATTAACAAAATTCGCTAATCTTTGACCTTGTCATCATCCCTAATCAAATTCATATTTTAGAAATGCATCTACGAATCAACCCTTACTCTGTGGACCATAGATATATCAGAGACTAAGGTAGGGTTCCTCAGTACTGTTAAGTATCTCTTGGGGCGTGCAATTAGTGCATTGACCGTCCTTCCAAGTTCCAATTAACAATATTAACAGTAGGTATGCCCTATTTGTATAACCTTTTCGTTACAATTATGCTGGAATACCTACCTACTAATTTTACAATGGATGATTAATGATTATTTATTATCGTGTGACCCTACGAATAATAAAAATCGACCAAGTGCGAGGGTTCCGTACCGTTATAGAGCAAAAATTGGCCAAAAATTGTGATTTTGTATGGGACCCCCTTAAATTTTTATTTTCTTTGAATATTATTATGAATTATTAAATAACACATACATTTAAGGCCTTTGTGAAAATTTCAAGTGCCTACATATGTTGCCACAATTGATATCGAGCAAAAAAGGCAAAAAAAATCATGTTTGTTGTATGGGAGCCCCCCTTAAATATTAATATTATTTTGTTTTTAGTATTTGTTGTTATAGCGGCAACAGATTTATTATACAACCTGTGAAAATTTCAGAAGTCTAGTGTGGGAATAATGCGTGGAGGCCAAAGGAAGATCTTCCGACCGAGCGAGGTGGTATGCCCGGTCAGGCCAATGCCCACGTGATACATTTCAGCTGTCGTATATATACCGACGCGCTCAGAAAACTTCGATAGCGCGATGCAGGAATGTTAGGCGAATTATGGGTACCGCCACACTAGCTATAGCGGTTCTTGAGATACAGCCTGGCGACAGACAGACAGACAGACACACGGACAGACAATGAAGTTTTAGTAATAGGGTTCCGTTTTCACCCTTTGGGTACGGAACCCTAAAAACTAAGGAAACGTGGCTCCCATAGGTACTTCAACCGTTTTGAATTTGGCTCCTTTTCGCACACTAAAATATGACAATAGCTACGAAACACTGCACTAATTATTTCTTTACGAAATAAAGCCGTTGACAATAATTGTCACTTGTATAAATACACAAAATTATTGTGTGCCTAATACTATATATATTCTGTGCTAATACATACATAAAGTATGCATTGTATTCTAGTTTTGTAGACTCTCGGACTATTTTTTTAAACAGTTATTATTCGTAAGTATGACCCTAACTGTATGGTCACACGATAATAATAATAATCCATGCTAGTCATTGGACTAGCATAATATCATTAAATTAATAATAAATCTTAAAATTAGAATTTTAGCACCATTAAACACGTGAGTGCAAGAACTAGATAACTAACATTTATAACATATGGACAATGACTCATTGTTTTCCCCTTATAATTTTAATAAACCTTGTAACTTACATACTTCATCATCTGGTTAATATATATCTCTCTAATATATTATGTATCTGGGTAATATATCTGTCCACTCTCTCATTCATACACTTATGCAAAAAAACCTTAATTTTTTAAATGTTACTCACCTGTTTTTTGACATAAAGTTTTAGATCTCGTACCACTGTACATTGATACTTTGATACAATTATAGACTATAGTAGGCGTCAGATATTGGATGCTGAACTAGATTAAAACCTGATTACATATTGCTACTGGATGCTGCACATGTTTACACTAATACTGTGTTGATCGAGCGGTATTGTAAACCGGATACTATTTAAAACGTTTTAAAGTAAGTTCCAAAGTTTGATTCTAACATAGCATTTGGCAATTATAAAACTAAGCAAACAATGAAAATTACAGACTATTAAATAATCATTTGTAGCTTGTACACACCGAACAAAATACGAAATTGTAAGATCAATACAAGGGACGCCGGACGAACAACAATTATTGGTAAATTCCAAAATATAACCCAGTATACTGGCCAGCACGTGGCTCATGGCGTCTAAAATCCACGCTATTCTGTTAATTTCTTATCAAACTTATCAAATATACGTCAATGCATTGGACATAAGTCCATATTATATTCGGCGTAAACATACAGAACTTCGGCCACGTATTGTCGACCTAGTGTGTTTAGAACTTTTATGGCCTGTTTCACCGCTTCCTGATAAGGTGCCCGATAGGGTTATTTGACAGATTTTCCATACTCCATCTGTCAAATTAAGTGGCGGATAGCCTTATCAGGAAGCGGTGAAACAGGCCCTTAAACACTTACCGCCGTACTCAGAGACATTTAATTATGATTAAGCTTCAATTTAATGAAGAGTTTGACAGATAAAGTATGGGGCTTATGTCAAAATTTTGAATTAATTACATTTAACTAAATAATGTTCCACTCTGAGTGCGGCAGTTAAACTTCTAATTACTACGCACTAAACCAGTTGCACACCAGTATAAATAGAGTCGTATTCGGGACCTCATGATGACCAGTAACTGGGTTAAATTTCGGAACTTACACAGTATAAAAAATATATCCACAGCCGAACATATAACCTCCTCCTTTTTGAAAGTCGGTTAAAAATGGAGAAGTGCTTTGTTTTTCCTGTCAGGTCACAGTTAATAGCATCAAACATAGGGGTCCTTAGTACAAATCCTCATGTTACGTTACGATGGCCACGACTCATTGATCTACCTCCGGGGAGCTGGCTCTTGTTAGTCTTTTCAAGAGCTCCCCTGTTAATCTGACCTAGATACGAGCCGCGCTCATCAGAAGAGGTTTCCGCAAGCATTATACTGCGATTTGTCTTTATATATTTTTATGAATATGAATGTATGATTGATATTTACTCATACAATTTTAAATCACTTTTTGAGGCCTTTACAAAAAGGTGAAAACGCACTTCGATATTTTATAGCCATACGAATTACGAACATAATGTATGTCATTTGGGGTCGAAATTCGACCGTAATTAAAGACGTTAGTGTAAAATTAAGATTTTATAACATGAGAAAAAATTGCTCTTATACAGGTTGCAATTAAACCTTCCTGCCAAATTTTTTCCAGGGCTTAGGTATCATTAGGAGAATCCATTTAAGGAAAAAAAAATTGGGTGCTATTTTTTTGTTAATGACATATTTTATCCCATTTAAAATTGTTGCAGAATGCTCACTCGCGGCGGTGGGTAAGATCGGGGGTGACGCGGGGCGAAGCGCGCGCGCGGGGGCACGTCTCGCGCGGGCGACGCGTAGTGTCCATGTGTTTTTAAGGATAACTTTCGGAGGCTATTTCTTAACATTTTAGTACTGAGTGATTATAAAAGAAAAAATACGTGTGTTTTTATTTTTATCAAGGATCAATATATCAAAATTTGGCAGGAAGGTTTAATTGCACCCTGTATTATAAAAAGTTAGTTACTTATACAATTTGAATTAAAAACAGACCTTCTAACTTACCTGCTTCATCATGTACCTAACATAATGTGTTGCTATAAGTACATTAAATCCTTATTTTTTTACAAATTATTTTCCTGGTTCTTAAGCCCCCATTAATGTTTTTTTTTTGCTTCCTACTTCATCCACTTAGGTCTTCAATAATTTATACTTCAGTGATTATTAAGCTTTGATCTAATTGTACCTATTGTTTTAATTGATTTTTTTTCCCTCTGTACGAAACTGGCCAAGACGCTTTCTTTGTCGCTTCTTTATAGAATCGCCTCTAAGCTTTGCCCACACTATGCCTTTTTCTGTTCGTCAAGGGCATGCGTTATAGCACAGTCAGTAGCGAACGTAAGGCATGCCCGCGACGCATGCCCTCTGACCGTCCAAAACTTTCGCTTTGTTATTAAAAATGACAGTTGGCGTTGCGTTCTTTGACGCATTCAATTATTGGATGCGCCAAAACGAAAGTTGAATGTAAGAATATGACGAAAATTGAAGACGAAAGCGCATTAAATGTGGACATAGCTATAAAACTCAACATTCGACTCATGTTTTCTCAATTCCATACATTTTACTCGGCGATTCTATAAAGAAGCGATAAAAAAAACGTCTTGGCTAGGTGCTCTGAAAAGTAACTACATTACATTACATTATATTGTATTTTTTTTACTTTCATGTTTGCGAATAAATAATAATTGATATTATTTTACTTGCCTACACATTGTGAGCGCTACAATTATTATGTTTATTTCAGTCTTGTAATAACCACTGAGGTGGAAGTCCTATTTAGAAAGGCTAAGGAAACTCTTTTATCTTTTTCTGCTACTATAGTATCCGTATGGTATCGATTTAATGAGATTCAAATGTCGTCTACTTTTTCACATTTCGAATATAAGAAGAAACAGATTTTGTTTTTAAATTTTCTGTTTTTGCAACGCCAACGTACAAACACTATCGCCTCTGTTTTTGATGGATTGGAGGATTAGTTTTTACTCCATGGAGCTTTTCCGGGTTGGTTACGTCATACTAGGGAATGCAATACCGGGATACCGGGATCCCGAAATACCGGGATCCCGCATACATTTTGCGGGACTAATCCCGGTCGAAAATTTTGCGGGATCCCGCGGGACTGGCGGGATTACAAAGAAATATGATTCATACGCGTAACTTTGCGCGCGGGAGTTCGTGAACTGTAGGCCTACTACGTAACCGTTTTGAGACTCAAACAATCGGACGAGAATGCCGCGTCCTGCTCTAACAACGTCATTTCACGTTTGTTAGAGTAGGACGCAACATTCTCTTACGATTGTTTGAGTCTCGAAACCGTTTCATGGTACGGGCCCTGGCTATAGGCAGCCCGCTAAACAATATACTTACCTTCAATTCACTTTAAATGACAATTGAACCAACCAGCGTGGATGCTGAGCGAGCTTTTCCGGAACCGTTTCGGAATCTTTGGGCACGATTTTTAGTTTTTATCTATATTTCGATTTTTTTTTATAAAATATGAAAATAAATAAGCTAGTTTTTTTTAATTTTTTTTAACTATTATTATTACGAAGCTATTTCCAAAAAAATAATAAGTTTTTCTTTAATTTTTTTTTTAAGTCTGAAGTATGGAGATGTTAATAAACCTTTGAAAAAAGTGTCCGACAAAGTTTGTTTTATTTAAGATTCTAAGAATAAAACGGGCTCTACCAAATAAAGTCATCCTAGCGATTTATTTTAAAAGTTTAAATCCACCCAGCGGGATCCCGCAAATACCGGGATCCAGCGGGATTGTGATGGTTCAAATACCGGGATTTAAATTCTCTTGCGGGATAGCATTCCCTACGTCATACCAAATCCCTGTATTTACCATGTAAATAGCTAAGGCTGGGATGTGGGTTGTGACTTATAAGTTATAACATATCTTGCGACTTGCGAGTAAATGCTAACAAAATATGTATTCTAAGATTAAGCCTAAACCCACACACACACCGCGTATCTCTACCCTAGCAGACGATTGGGTCTATAATAATTATATTAATAGCTTAATATCAAGTTGGTCAGGTGGTCGATAATTCGATACAAAGGCCAAACAGTCTATAACAGAATATTATAATACACACTGTGAGAATTATATATTAGCTAGAACTAATATGTTATGTGTAATATTAGCCAACTTTGCTTCAGTAAAGTTGGCTTTTACACATAGAATCTAGTATCTTATCACAATCATTATTATACTTTTATAAAATTATTATTGTGTTAGGTTTAGGTTTAGGTTTAAAGAATTTATTCTCAGAAGACATACAGTCACTTATATGAGAACTTAAAATTAAATAAGGTAACATTTTTTTAAAGTGGTCATATTATTACAGTAATATTTAAAATAAACATTAGTGTGGGTTGTTTAGATTTGTGTTCCTTCAACAATAAAATATTTTATGATATTTGCTATTATGTAGGTTAAATTGCTTTTATTTTATAAAGTTACTCACAAAAAGTAATAGTTAGCAAAATCTGTTCAGATGTAGTGTATACATAAATTGAGTGAATGTGTTCTAGTAGTTTTTTCTTATATATGTTAAATGAGCTAGCATTTTTAGGGTTCCGTGGTCAACAAGGAACCCTTATAGTTTCGGTCTGTCCGTCCGTCTGTCTGTCTGTCCGCAGTTTTGCTCAGAGACTATAGGACCTACAAAGCTGTAAATTGGCATGAATGCACATATTAACGATGGCGACAAAATGGTACATGAAAACTTAAAAAAAATATTTTTTTTGTGGTACCTTCCATACACATCAAGCGGGGATGAAAATTTTTTTTCGCGTCCACCCCATCGTGTGGGGTGTCGTTGGATAGGTTTTTTAAAAATATTATGAGTATTCATAGATCATTTTCCGATTTAGGGATCCGTTTGTGAAATATTAAGTTTTAAAGTGGAAAATATCGTTAGAGTCCAGTGTTCCCCCCTTCTACCAGCTAAACGGTTGCTTCTCGAAATGTAAAAAAATTCACGGGAGTAGGAAATATGCAGAATTTAAAGGAAAACTATTACGGCTAAGAAGACTTCATAAATCATAAATTATTGAGTAATAGTCGATAAACTAAAAAAAAATATATTCGGCGAAGTATAAAGGAACTTTTCGTTCAAATTCCTTTGAAAATAACTGAGATGATGTTGTTGGTAGTGTAAAATACGTTATAAATGTACATTTATTGACCATACAAAAATTTAAAAAAAACTAGCGGTATTACGGAACCCTATATCGCGCGTGGCCCGACACACACTTGGCCGGTTTTAACATCTACAGGTAATTTGTTGTACAGTTGTGCTCCTTCAAAACTCATGGTTTTCTTACCATAATTAGTACGAACTTTGGGTAATACAAGTAAGCCAGGTCGACGATTACTGCGACTAGAGATTTGTAATTTCTTTATAAAATTTAGATTAATATTTACATTTTTTATGTATAGTTGATTAATATTAAGGATTTTAGTTTCGTTGTAAAAAGTTTTTGTTGATGTCATAATATATGGGTAGTTGAAAAGAAGTTTTATTATTTTATTTTGTGTTCGCTGTAATTCATTTAACTTTGTTTTTGTAGCGCTACCCCAGATTTCTATTAAATATAAAAGGTGTGATTTTACTAGAGAGTTATATATCATACTAGCGACCCGCCCCGGCGTCGCACGGGTATAAAATATTATAATACTTCATTCTGACTTCACTTGCGTCACAGGGCTGTAATGCGCATAATTCAGTGTTAGGTTGAGTGTTTAATGTATACTTTAAGTACTTGTCCGCATCATGGTATGTATTTGGTATTTTTTTTGCCAATTGTGTTATAATATAGTATTAAAATTATGAAGGCTTGTGTTGGTTCGTATTAGAATACGAAATTTGGTAGGGAATATGCGCTGAATTCCACAAAGAGGACGCTAGGCTTGAGACCTCACTTAATTGTTACTGTGTTTTATACGTAATAGTATAATATTATACGTGTATAAGATCCCGAGGAAGATTGTAAACGACGCAAAAACACATTTTTTATGTTTTTATAATAATACCTTCTTTTGCCTCTTCTACTCACCCTTGTAATAACATAAACAGGAATATTATTTAAAAACTACCGTTAAAGGTACTAATTATATTAATATTATATTCTGTGCAAAAACGTATAGTCTATGTTATCTCTAGACACCACAAAGCCTTGAAATAAAATAAAAATGTAATGATCAATAATTCAGTACGATATTGCAGGTAGTGCGAGAGAGACAGTAATGGGGATTGTCCATTTTTTTTAAATTTTGCTCATTACAAAAACATTTCGAGGAATAAGGTCAGTGATAGCTTTTCTGTATATAAACGAAAAAAATACCCATTAGTTACTTATATTTTTGAACAAATATGTTTAACCTTAGTTTGACCTTCAATGGCGTTGAATTTGCAATAAATTAGACCAACATTACGTTTAGAACATTTGGTAAGCTTCTCGTATCAGCTTTCACATAATGATAACTTATATTTGACGAACCAGCCATTATAAATAAGATTGAAACGAAAAAAAACATACTGCAGGGGTCAATTGGCCGCCGATGATGACGTCAGAGCGAAACTTTAAAAAATTATTGAGAAAAAACTAGCCGATGAATTTTAAAATTATTTAATTTATATTCTTAAAATACCCTATTCTAACGAAAAAAAATATAAAAAGTACATGTGATTTTTTTTGGACAATGCCCATTGCAGAATAACAAACAAATGTCACTCGATATAATATTATGCAGTATACCTACAGGCTACAGCACACAAAATATAATGAAAATACTATATTACACATTACGATATTTTCATGACTTTTTCATTTTATGTAAGTATTTCAAGCTACATTTCAAGGCTGAACAACCGAATTAATGTATGGCAAATTAATTTTAAGTTTTTTTTTTTTATATTTAAATAACAAAATTTTATCTTTAAATAACAAAATATTAAAATTACAGACAGTGTAAAATGATTTTAAAATCCAGGATTATCACCTGGACAAGTAGGATGCGCACAAGTGAACGCAACCACTACTGCCAGTCAGACCGCCCAGACTCTAAAGTCTAACCGGAAGAGCAAGAATGACTACATATCACAAAATCAGCCGACCTGAAATACTTTTTTTCAAGCCTCTCGTACCATACAGCTGTAGTCTATAATATGTTCCAAATCTGGTACTATTTCTACTTTGACTCTACAACTAATTTAACTTTTGACATATTTTAATGTTACATGGTTTTCTAGAAATAAAAAGAACCTTTCTTTGTTTTAATATACACTTAAGTGTCTGCTTAAGCACTAACAATTTTTATTTAAAGACGCCTTCTTATATTTAAAATAGGTTTTTACATTAGAATGGAAAAATTCTTTTATACAGAAGCTTTTCATTGTTTCAAAGGAAAGTGTAGTTCGCTTTTCCTTTATTTCCTGTGACTTCAATACACTAGATGTACATTTATATATCGTAGTAGACAAAAAACTGATTAAGAAAAAGTAACGCCATTACTGAGGTAGTAAGTACTACGTACTAGAGCAGCTATTGCAAACAAAAAATATATGTCGCACTTGAGGCATGAGCGGGGTGGGAGGCGGGGCGGTGATTGCTATAGATCAGTACCGCAGAAGTGACACAGTTTTGTGCCTACACTCGAATTAATGCAGAATCTATTTGAGTAAGTGGATAAAATAAAAATAAAAATTCACTTTTTTATAAAATTTATAATTAAGTATGGATCCATAGTCCACTATACCTTATTTAAATTACTTAAATATTTTCAAATATTATGTACCTTAATAAAATTATTATAATGTACGTAATATTTTAAATATTACCAAAATACAAACTCGTCTACGTGAGTAAGTACTTCATTCATCGTCGTCTTATCATAGATCTGTATTCTGCCTACATTCCCCTCTGACTCTACTACTCTATGATAATGCAAAATGGCGCGCGTATTCGCCTAGTAATTGAATGTTCGTATTTTAATTGAAAATAATTAAATAAGAATGCTAATACCGATGAAATGTTATATCGTTGCATTTGGAAGTGTTAGTGGAATAATTTTTGCAGTATCTTAACCCACAACTAGGCATTTTTGCGACTTTTTTTGGTTTCGTTTTTAATTGTTGTACGTCTGGCGCGCAGAAGAGCTCGCAGGCGACTAAGTGCACTGCTGCTATTTAGATTACGTTGAATGTGACCGAGCACTGCGTTGCGTTGTCGAGTCTAGTACGTAGTACATACTATGTCAGTGAACGCCATTTTATGAATAGTAATATTATAGATAATGACGTAACTTTTTATAGCCCTTCACCCTACGAATAACCAGTCTACCTCAATCATTCAAGACTATGAGACAGACCTATATGTCATACCTAAATTCCCTACTGTACCTATACTTTTAAAAGTTGTATGCATGTTGATTTTTAAGGATAATACTGATCCAAAACACATTTAATACACCTGCAGGGCAATCGCGATAAATTTATTCAACTGAAACGCAAGTGAAACTCGGACGTTGATCGACTTTTGGAACGATTCGGTATCGCGCTAACGTTTTGACAGCTAGTTGAGACGTTACTGAACCTCAGCCGAAGCGCAAACGCTGTCAAAACAAAAAGTTGATACAATGCAACTTCTACTCGCACGTTTCTGAAACGTTGTTAACAAACTCAAATAACAAAACTATGTTTTGTTATTTGAGTTTGTTAAAAAGTGAATTGAATTTTGACATTACTACTTTACGTAAATGTTTTCTGCGCCACATAAAACTTTTGTCACAAGTCACAACTCACACTATGTGTCACTATTCAACACTTATATGCCGTTTGTAAAATATAGTAAAACAATATTAAGAATTCATCTACGTAAATTAAAAACTCCAAGTAATAATCATTCACATCATTGATCATAACTAACAAGTACCAAAACAACTTCACTCGTGTCATATTTATCCATATGTAAATAAACAATTTATCAATTGACCAATTAACGCATCGGAAAAAATTTGTTCATATTTAAGCCAATCAAAATTAAATCAGAAGGGCGCTGATTGGTCCGCTGCATTGTCTGTCTTAAGGTAAAACGTTGCGCTTCGTTCGAGTTCCATCTAAGGTTGAGTTACGGTTGAAACGTTAGCACGATACTGAAATTTGCTTAGACGCAGCGGAACCGAATCGTAACTGAACCACAACCAAAGCTAATGTGAACCTGAATTGGAACGTTCAAAAATAACGCGATTGCCCTGCTGTAGATGTTACCCTCGATATTTACTAGCCTTAGGGACTGTTTCACCACTTCCTGACAAGTTCTGGATATGCTATCCACCACTTAACTTAACAGATAGAGTATGGAGAAGCTGTCAAAAGAGTTGTGGATAGCCTATCCGGCACTTTATCGGGAAACGGTGAGAGGCCCTTAATCCCTCAAGCCCCGTAAGGCCTATATGGGCCGCGACAACAAAAGAATTCCTAGAATTGGTGATCGACGGATTAATCTAATTAAGTCGTCGAATAGGGATGCCAAGGAGGCCATAAGACTCGCGTTATTTTTGGGATAACCCCTTGACTGCGATTCCACCGGAGCTGCGTTGCGATGATTGTGCCTTTGAGATGGATCCTTAAAAGGAAGTGTGCGTTAGCGCTACGATTCTATTCCAATAGAATCGCAGCGCTAACGCTCAAGCAAGTGAAGTCACTCGAATTGGTTTTCAAAAATATCCTTTCCCATCTCTCAAATTATCCTCATTTAATCGGTTCAGTCGTTTAAGCGTAACGAAATAAAACAAACAGACGAACATTTGCATCCATACAATGTATAATTACTCTTACTAGTCCATACTTGCATACTTAATACATATTATAAATGCGAAAGTGTGTCTGTCTGTCTGTCTGTTACCTCTTCACGCCCAAACCACTGAACCGATTTTGCTGCAATTTGGCATGGATATACCTTGAGTCCCCGGAAAGGACATAGGATAATTTTTATCCCGGAAAATGTACGGTTCCCGCGAGATATTTAGGCGAGAGATGATATTGTTTTTCATATAAATAAGGATGTTTGTTTCAGAAACATGGTGCCCGCATGAAATGCTCGGCGTGCAAGATCGTCGCGCACGCCAACTGTATCGACACGCTGTACGACCGCGTGCAGTTCATGTGCAAGCCCACCTTCCGAGATGTGGGGGTCCGCCAGTACCGCGAACAAACGGACACACACCACCACTGGGTCCACCGCCGCTCAGAGAAGGGCAAGTGCAAAGCCTGCGGGAAGGTAAGTGTAACTTGCTCGAGCTTGCAAACGAATGCGATTGCTCGATTGTAAAGTAAATAAAGATAATTATAATTTATTGTTAATCCCTCTAACGCGTGCGTGCTTAATGCTCTTGAATGAAAGCTTGAAGTAGTGGCTAATTTATGTAGTGGCTTTAGTCTAGTCACTTAGTACAGACTAGACAGTGAAGTTATAAATAACGAAATATACTCGACCAATAACTGACATCGCTAAGTTACATGGCGCTTGTGATAATTATATCAAAACCCACACATTTTTGTTAGTAAGTCTGCCGTAGAATCCATCGAATGTAAACTGACTAAAGGCCCTGGTTGGTAAATATTTCAAGTTAATTATGCATACATCTGAACAGAATAGGATCCAGAAATATAGTCACTAAAATATGTTAAAGCAATAATTATGAAAAACTTGAAATGTAAAATCACGCAGAAAAATTTGTGCGGGTCAGCTAGTAATAAAATATTCCGTAGGTGCCATGTCTTAATAACTCATGACAGCTATAAAGTGTTTTAGTAAATTTATACTCCGACTTTATACTCTACAAATTCGAATTTTACGTTTAAAAGCAACAAATTTCCGGTTCCGACTGTTCCCGCTGTTTATATTGGCGCTTAAAATTTATTTATGTAAACACTTGTCTGCATTTTATAGCAAATGTTTTTAATCCTTAAAATAGCAAAACTAAATCTAGAGGCAAAATTTTTTGTTTTATCAAAAAAGCAGAGAATTAATATTAACGTAGGTACACACGAGCGCTCCACATTATTATTTTAAAAGCACATTCGTGTTTTATATATTAAGCAGAGTTTGTTTTAAAATTATGGTGTGGCATATTTTCACGTCAAAGTAATGTACACACACGCTAGCGGCGCATACAATTCTACAAGGCAGTATTGGCGCGTGGCCGAAATCAGAACCATGTCTGGCATCCTAAAGAGCGTTTTTTGAGTGACAGTGGTACCACAATCTCTGTCAATCTCATTTGAGTATAATTTTGCATGTAAGTGTATCATAATTTTTTTATAAATATTAGTGCTGGTCTTATTTTAAGCAACAGCTTGTTAAACTAATACGTATTCTGTGCAACAGCTAAAAATGACACGCGCCAATACATCCCAGTTTGAGGCTGCGTTCCTACCGGAGCGGGGCTAAGGCGATTGCGATTGCATTGCGAGGAATGTGTTTTACAAGAACCAATAAAACCGTTGCGCTGAACGTGGTCAGGCAAATGAAGCGTTACTATTGGTTCTCAAAAACACATTCCTCGAACGCAGCTTAGCTCTCCGGTGTCAGTCCGTCCGTGGTCCGGTGGGTTACACTCGATAATAAGCTACGAATTGTTTAATTTTGTAAATATAGACTACCTCTTTATATTTGCGAGGGTCTGCATTAGCGAAAACACGATATCTTAAGATTTTCTAGACAGAAAAAATTCCAAAGATGCATCTAAATTTCACGAATATTTCATTAACTTACTTTCAAAACAGTTCATTTAACTGAGTCATTATTTTAATAAATAATATAAAATTCTATTACCGAGGGATTGTACTAGCGGATTTTAAAAATATTGTATATTTTTTCGAGTTATTAAAAACATTATGACATATATTACTATAGTCTGTCATAAAGTGGCATTTTAATTAAATTTTTGTCGGTCGCGATTAGCCGCGGTAAATATCGGAACGGCACCTTAGGTTTATTTCCACAGTTTACATACTTTCGCATTTCCGCTGGTCGCGGCCGTGCTAGCACTACAGGCATATGAAAGAGTGAATAGAGAAGAACGATGTTTTATTGCATTATCGACAGTATATCATAAGTCTATGTTTTATTGTTTGCTTTATTCGTCTCAACGTCAATCCAGTAGAATACGCTTGAATTAATATCAATTTTCGAGTGGTTGTACCTACGAATAACAAAACTACAGGAAACGTAACTCACATACTTCAACCGTTTTAAATTTGGCTCCTTTTCGAACACTAAAATATGACAATTCAGATTCTCGCCAAGGTCGTTTCCCAGGTAACGTATCATAATATTGCGCGCTGGACGACAGCCTGCGCGGTTATTGTCACTGTCACAGTTATGAAACAAAGCCGTGGACAATAAAAAATAAAAAAAATCAAACATTTTCCTCTGATCCTTAAGTCATCGATAATAATAATCTTAATATATATATTTCTTGTGTGAGTGTGTATGTGACTGAACTCCTCCTAAACGACTGGACCAATTTTGATGAAATTTTTTGTGTGTGTTCAAGGGGATCTGGGAATGGTTTAGATTCACAATTTTGTCCGCTGGACAATGTTTTTTTAATTAATTTTTAATTTATTAGTAGTTGTTGATTTTGGAATGTTTTACATTGGATCCGACAGACGGTGTCAAATCACAGTGTCAAATTTTAAATAATATTCGAATTCGAATTTTAATTTTAGTCTGTCCCGACAGTTAGCGCTGCAATCAAATTAAAAAAAAGTACTTTATATACTTAATATGGCAAAGAAACGTTTGCCGGGACAGCTAGTATATAATAATTTTGAACAAACCTTGTACGACTCGGACGAATTTAAAACTATCCAGAGCACCTAGACAAGACGTTTTCAGATTACAAAAATCTATGTGCTAAATTTTTATTTATTACAGAATTGAAATAAAAAACATACGGTCCAAATGCAGATTTTCGTAATCTCTTTAATTTTCGGTCATTACTCATACAAAATATATCATGACTTTTAAAGTGTATGCTACATTAACGAGTAATCTGGCTCGGCATCCAATTCGGTTCGTTTCTTACTAAACGAAGTACAAACGGCATTATAAAAATTAGATACTCCATACTGATGTCAGTCAGACCCTCGTTTATGAATTATGATTAAATTGTTACATCTTGCATAGCACTGTCCATGGCGACTTTGTAAAAATTTTGATTATATTATTTTTCGATTATTGCATTTTTACAATAACATGTAAACTTAATAAGACAAACACAAAGAGACCAGCTTAATTTTACGCAAATGCCCTGGCATCCAACTTAAATAAACCATCTTTTTGGGCATGTTTTGGGTCGGAAAAAATACAAGAACTTTACCTAAGCATAATTTAAAAAAAATCACTTACTGATGAAACTTGAAAGGTTATTCCTGTATTAAAAGTCGTATCTGTATGACTTCTACACCATTTCACAGGGCATTTAGGCATTTTAACAACGAAAATATTGTAAAAAGCTAGTACGCAAAAAGTAAGTAAAATGAGTTTGACAATAATTATCATGTCAACCTGGTTGAACGTCACTCGAGTATACACGAAAAATGTGTACCGAACACATGCATAAATGTGCATGTATTCGAGTCACATTTTGTAGCCTTTTGGTGCACTTTTTTTGACGGAGTTACTCTTCCTGTAGTTTAAAGTTCACTGGGTTGTACCCACTACCATATTGTAACCTCCCACATACGCAATACAATGTATTATAATATGCATTTTCTGGAAATACAATATTACGTCGTGAAGATAACTGATGCACCAATGCACAGAATCTAATATCAGATTTTAAATTTTATTATATGAAACCATTATGCAATATTCCGTAAAATATATTTTACGTGAAAAATGCATATTGGGTATTTTCAATAAAAAGTATTCCTTATCAATTTCAAGAAAAGTCATATGACTTTGAATATACATTCAGGAAACCTTCAATATCAAGAAAAGTCGTGTATTCTGGATGCTTCTTGTAGATAATTATAATCAGTTAAAGTATCAATAAAATTATTTGCAGCTTCATATTTGAAAATAAACTAGGCCTTTACATCCGTAGTGGATGATTTATACAGTATTTTCAGAGCGAAGTAACCACTTCTCAAATACTGTAGTGCCTGGGACAGGATTTTTAAATGTCCGTATGGTTGACCAAGCGGCATACGGCATTTTCGCAACATAGTCGGCCTAGTCCAGAGGAAAGAACTAGTCAATACGTCTGGGACCAACTATGTGGGGGTTTCCTCACGATGTTTTCCTTCACCGTACGAGCATCCGTATTGTGTACTTGAGATCAGAAAATGTCTCATTGGTCACACGCCTCCACCCGGGATCGAACCTGCACCCTCTAAGAGTGCGAACCAAAGGTCTACCCAATAGGCCACGGACTTGAAAATAATTTTTAGTAAAATTGATGGTTTTTTAACTTACTGGAATATTCCGCTTTGTGGCCGCTCATTTTCACAATAAACCTTATATTTGTGGACGGTATTCCATATCAATAATTGGCAAAGCTACCATTATGTTTAATAATAAAATATTATGTTGGTAATGTGTCCGAAATAAATGATTTGAATTTGAATTTGATTTGAATTAACTTCATCAAGAGAGAAAAATTTACAGTACTTAATACACTATTTTGTAATAATACGTCCGACTCTTTGTTGGAGTATTCTGAGTTTTTTTATCCCTTGTGTGCCAAATATACAATTTTTTTCTTTCATTATCGCTATATACTTTAAAAAATCGGCCAAGTGCGAGTCGGACTCGCGCACTAAGGGTTCCGTACCATTATAGAGCAAAATTAGCCCAAAAATTGTGTTTTTTCTATGGGAGCCCCCCTTATTTTTTATTTTAATATTATTGTTAAATATTAAAGTGCACATAAAATTAAGGACCTTGAGTAAAATTCAAGTACCTACCTGTTGCCATAATTGATATAGAGCCAAAAAGGCAAAAAAATCACGTTTGTTGTATGGGAGCCCTCCCTTTATATTAATTTTATTTTGTTTTTAGTATTTGTTGTTATAGCGGCAACAGATATACACAATCTGCGAAAATTTCAACTTTCTAGCAATTACCGTTCTTGAGTTACAGCCTGGAGACAGACAGATAGACGGACAGACAGACGGACAGACATCGAAGTCTCAGTAATAGGGTCCCGTTTTTACCCTTTGGGTACGGACCCTAAAAAAGAAATGAGGTGGGCTGTGCGAATTTTATTCCAAAAACTAGTTGTCCCGGTGAACTTCGTGTCACTTTAAAACCTTCCCTGGACTTCTACGAATATTTTAAGACTAAAATCAGCCCAATCCGTTCAGCCGTTTTCGAGTTTTAGCGCGACTAACAGATTTGAAAATCCATTTTTATATATAAGAGAAGAAGAAGATGAGGCTGTCGAGTTACTTTACTTCATGATGATTATATTGTGACAGCTGAAACGCAGTGCTGTTCCATTGTTGCGTTCGCACTCCATTAATAATATCATATCTTATGTTGCAAATTAATCCATCATCTCCTAATACTAATACCACCTAAAAGCTGATTATACTGATGATAATTTAGGAATAATCTGGACAGATAGGATAATTGCCTCGAAGTCTGATTGCTATTAATAGCTACCTTAACTCTTAATTTAATTAGTTGCATTTTATGATTTAAATCCTCAACGTTCCACTGTAAAAAGTATTGTGTGAATTTCGTTCAGACTGTGCTTTATATTTTGGCTGCAAAGTCAAAATAATGGAGGCCTAAAATAAGTTGATTCATGGGCAGGTGAAGTATACCTACTTAATTTGGTCACGTTATATCAAACCCAGATATAGCTGATAGTTCACAACTTGCCTATGAATTTATTCAATGGTATAGTTCTTGCAATCTTCGAGTGCGCGTCGCCCTTTGTGTGAGTGACCATATCTATACACGCGTACATGGCTCGCTCGCTACTGACTGCTCCGTCGGGTACGCACACTAACGAAAATGTCTATTCACATTTCCAACTACAAATAAAGGCGACGCGCACTCTTAGATTGCAAGAACTATACAAAATTTAGTAGTAGATCAGTTTTCGTAAATGATGTGACCGCGTCAACACGCACCCGGCAATTTCTTAGCAAATAGGTTAAGGAAGGCGAAATTTTGCACGTAAGTTTTGAATACATTTATTAGATTTTTTGTAATTTCTATTGACTTCATTGGATTAATGGTCATGTTGTTTACACTAATTAATGTTTATTTCTGATCTTTTATACATTTTCCTTAACAATATAAAGGGTGTCTACTATTAGTTCTTGAAATTTTGAAAAAAATAATCAAAATGTCAAGCCGAGCTGCCACTATCAACTTAAAAATTAAACATTAGGTTTCGTCCACATTTGTATCATTTGCGTGATCAGATCTCCGATCAGATCTCCGTCGCGTATCATCGTAGCGTATCAAAATGATACGCGTATCATGATACGCCCCAATCGCTATTGACCGCCTATCTGATACGTGTCGTATCAAATACGCGCATGATCGGCAGAATGATCTAATAGGCGTCCACACTATGATACGCATACTTGATACGGCGCGATGATCGCGACGGAGATCTGATCGGAGATCTGATCGCGCAAATGATACAAATGTGGACGAGCCTTTACCCGTCGAAATAACGTAGGTAACGTAACTCATTCGTAACTTCTCTCCCATTCTCTTTTCGGGCAAGCGCCCGAGATCTTTTTTGTTCACTTTTCCCCATACAAAAGTGAAAAAATTTGATTTTTCAGTTCTCCCACTTTCACAGTGAACTCCTCAAAGTTTCACAAACACGCACACACCGTAAATTATTATCACTTAGTTTTATTACATCTGTATATAAAAATTAAAAATGGATTTTCAATTGAGCTAGTCCTGCTTTAATTCGAAGACGGCTGAACGATATGGGCTAATTTTAGTCTTGAAATATTCGCAGAAGTCCCGGGAAGGTTTGCGAGATTAGAAAATGTGATATTATAATATTTTCCAATCTTATGGAAAAATTGCGAGTAACATGCTAACAAGGTCAATTTTATTCTTCCATAGAAACTGTTCTTACCTGTCTAATATAATATTAAATTTGATGTTCGTCCCGTCGTCGGTTCGGTATTATTGGCATAATTACACGTAAATCTAGATCCCACCAAAAACAAAAATTAAAAAACGGAGAGCCAAGTTCAATACAAACATTATGCTTGTCTTAGGACTTCGCCGTAAAAAGAATGGAGGTCTTATGAGTGCTAAGTTCTATGGAAAATCGAAATATGTATTTATAGGAACCTAATAACACTATAAACAAATAATAATATTTCTTTGCTTTATTGAATATCTATAACAATTATTGCTGTTATTGAAATACTGTGAGAATTGAGATTTTAAAGTAGATTAGATTTAACTTGGCCAGTTTACATTACATCAGTCATTTCATAAAGTAATTGAACATTTTAATTCTAATAAAAACTGGCCAAGTTAAAACTAATACACTTTAAGATCTTGTTCATAGTGTTATTTGGTTCCTATAATTATTTATACATATTCCGATTTTCCGTAGAACTTGGCACTCATTTAGATCTCCATTCTTTTTACGGCAAAGTTCTTAGACAAGCATAATGTTTGTATTGAACTTGGCTCTCCTTTTTTACATTTATGTTTTTGGTGGAATATTATTACTTTTTGTAAAGAACTTTCCCTAGCAACTTTAGTCTACACTTAAATCCTCCCAGTTCAAACTTACATATTCGACTGAAGTCGCTCGCAACCTCAAGGGGCTGTGAACCTAGACAGACAGACAGACATATAGACAGCCATGTTACGCCGAGTACACTATAGTTTGAATTAATGTCTCTAATGATACATTCTACGAGATTATTAATATTTTTATGAATGTTTCTAAGCACTAGTCAATTAAAGTTTTAATGAGAATATTGAAATGAATGAATATTTTATTTACGGCATACATTATTATATTCAACTAGATAACGCCTTCGTTCATCTCGAGAGATAAATACATTTTTCCGGGATGAAAAGTATCCTATGTCCTTTTCCGGGAAACTCTCGAAGTAGATTTCAGCAAAATCGGTCCAGCGGCTTAGACGTCAAGAGGTAACAGACAGACATACTCATTTTCGCCTTTATAATATTTGTACGGAATACAATACTTTTGATATTATAGTTATCGTAGTAGTCGTTATTAATATCATACCCCGGACCTACGCAAGAACCTTCCTTAATTAGTTAAAACGTTTCTCATGTTCCCGTAAGGTTTCATTAAAACTTTCGGACAAGAGCATATTATAATTTGTTGTATGTGTCATGAACAGATGGAAGTTACAATTGCCACCGTTTGCTTCTTACACGTTTATCAACTTTCATTATAATATGAGCATTTCAAATAGATTTACTGTTATTTAGATATTAAGTAACATTGTACGAATGAACATTGTACTCTGTGATTGTACTCATAGCAACAATATTCAAAATTCATATGCCATACATATTTTGAAATGCATGTTTATGATTTTTTTTTTTTGTTTTACATAGTATGAATGTCGCATGTTGTTTGTTGTCAGCCTCTTCGGCGCAGTTGCTGTGGTTGGTGCATTAAGTCCCAAAACTCTGTAGAGAATGAAATACACGATAGTGTGCGTATTTGTCCAATTTACCTACGCCTACTAACCTTACACCTACTAACTCGCTAAAAGCCGAAATATTGAATTTTCACATTGAATTATTAAAAAAAAAATTAATGTTTCATGCTACGCACACCCTTTATTACAATGAATAGAATATAAATATATGATTCATATTTATACATTATGTAGTTACAAATAGGTTCAAAAATTAATTCCTGAAATTATGAAATAAATATTAATATCTATAATGTTAATCTGCTCTGAAAGGGTGTAATTATTGCTGCAGCTTATTTGTTTTAAGTTTTCTACGAATGACGCAACTGAAAGCTATATATTTTGTTTCAGTCTGTCCAAGCAAAATTGTCCTTCAGCTCCAAAGAGATAGTAGCGATTAGTTGTTCCTGGTGTAAGGAGGCCTACCACAACAAAGACAGCTGTTTCAACATACAACGGATAGGCGAGGAATGCTCGCTAGGTAGATATCAATTCGTCGATCATCCTGCTACTCGGGTTAGTATTACTCAGCTCGGAACCAAGCTATATAACAATGTAACGTAATACGAATTGTTTCAGGAACGCAAGTGAACATAATAGTGCCCCCCGCATGGATAGTTAAACTTCCCCGAACGGGGAGCTTCAAATCTTCGCTCCGGAAATCCCCAAAGAAGAAAACCGGGACGAAGAAAAAAGCGAAGGAGGCGAAGGGCGAACTGAAAACGTTCATCATCAAACCGATTCCCACCTCGAACATCAAGCCCGTCCTAGTTTTTATTAATCCGAAAAGCGGAGGGAATCAAGGTGTAAGACTACTCCAGAAATTCCAGTGGCTTCTTAATCCCCGACAAGTCTTTGATCTCACTCAAGGAGGGCCGGGCCCCGGGTGAGTGCGGCGTCCTCAACTCGAAGTATTTGCACGAATTTTATACTTTGAGAAGGTATCCGGAAATTAGTTCCTCAAAGATACTGATTAAACTTTAGCCTGTAACAGTATGCGCGGTTAAGTTATTAAGGACTTTGTTTTTTTATTAAATAAAACTTTAATTAAAAATAAATTGCGAAATAATGCAAACAAAGTATTTTATCAAAACAACATAATTACTTTTGTTTTTTTTTTACTGTATCTACAGTTACTTTTGCCAGCTTTAATTAATTCAGGGATCAAACGATACCTTCAAGATGTATAACAATGCCATTAATAGCCTTAGGGGTTTCAGGTAAAGTTTAAATTAATTTGATATTTCTTTACAAAATATACAAACCACAATATGTACATAAAGGGCAAATATTATTATTTTCTCTACTCTTTGTTTTGGGTAAAGATTTTTTTAACATCTAAAATAATAAAATAACATTAAAATCTCCATGGCTTACATTTATAGTAAAAGTAGACACTAGTTATTTCATGAAGTAAGGGTGTGCGACACACACTTAGAGCTTAAGAATAGGTTCACACGGCACTGTCCGATTGCAATACGCCGATTGTACTGCAACAAATCGTGCAGTACAAACGACGTGTGAATGGTTCTTTATATTATATCGTATGCGCGACTATTTATTCGTTAAGACGTCTACTGCAAAAACGTGCAGGATTGTGCCGTGTGAATTTAACCTTTATGCGTGACTCGGCGAAAGTTCTCCGAATGCGCATCTTGGAGCCTATGGATAATTTCCAAGCCTGTAGTTATCCGTGGACCTATAATTATTATTGTTGTCTTATACACACCATACCAAGAGAAAGAGTACAGTACAAAGTAATTATGCCTCCGAGTTTCTATCTATCCGTGAAAATGCAAAAAATACCTATTAGAACTATGAAAGAACAGCAAACAGCCTAAGGGCCTTATGACACTGGCGATTAGCGAGCGATTTGAAAGCGACGCGACTGCGCAGCGTGCATGCCGCGACGGCGCAGCGTCGTCGCGGCGTAGCGTGAACGCCATTTTGTACACTCGTATTTTGTATACTCCCTAGACGAGTGTACAAAATGTCCACGCAATGCTGCGCTGTCGCGGCGTGCACGTCGCCCAATCGCGGCGTGCGCGCTGCGCAGTTCAAATCAAACAAAATCGCTCGCTACGAGTAATCGTTAGTGTGATAAGGCCCTAACCGCTGCGGGCGTTTTCAGGCTAGAACTGTTCCGGAAGGTTCCGAACCTGCGCGTGTTGGCTTGCGGCGGCGACGGCACAGTGGGCTGGGTGCTCAGCGTGCTGGACAAGATCGGCTCGCGCCCAGCAGTGGGCGTACTCCCACTGGGCACGGGCAACGACCTCGCCAGGGCGTTAGGATGGGGAGGGGTAAGTAGCATCCAATTCTTCCATGCTGTCGATATTTAACTACCAGGTTTTTATAAATAGGAAATGTATCTTTGTTAAGCTATTGCATAGCTTTTATACGGGCTTCGAGCGCGGCGACCGAATCTAGAAATTCCGTTACGAAAAACATCTAACATTCGTCTAACGTCGTTTCAGTTCGGCAGGCTGTGCCGGTCGGTGCGACGTTGCCAGACTTCGGTACGGTGTTTATTTGCATGCGACTAGACGTATGTGAATTATAATTGCATAAGCTGATAAAAATGCTATGCAATAGCTTTACCCCGGCAGTCCTCGAGTGCCACACGTATTTATTTATTTTTCCCATTAAAAAGGCTTCAAAAATGCTGAGCAGTTTTGGGGAAATTTGGCAAAGATATAGAGTAGACCACAGAGAATGACAAAGGATACTTTTTATCGCGAGACAAATATATCGCAGCATACTCTTTTTATTCGGGAAAAGCCGCTTGCAACTTTTAGTACTATATAGGAAGGGCGTAAGACGTCTGATAGATGAAATAATCACGTGGGTGTTGACAAGTGGGTAGTTTAAATATGTATTCAAACTACCCACTTGTCAACAATCGGAAAAGAGTGCATTCATTATACCAGACTCCGGAGTAATCTATGTAGATTACTCCGGAGTATGGTATAATGAATGCACTCTTCATTAGAATATCCTCTTGACATTGCAGTATCTATAGACTATAGAGTATAGATATATAAAAAAACTAGCTGTCCCGGCAAACGTTTCTTTGCCATATTATATAAAGTATATCGCCCGTATTATTTTATTGAATTAGTGACTATAAATAAGTATGTCACCATGGCAACGTCCATCCATTAACAATATGGTCGCTCTTTATAGACAAATAATTTGCAATAAAATAAAATTGCGACTATAATTATTAAAGATCTAAGCTATCCTATCTCTCAAGTTGGAAAAAAACACACATTTAAAAAAAATAAACATTAAAATCGGTTAAGTAGTTTAGGAATCCATCGCGGACAAACATCGTGACAGGAGATTTATATATAATAGATATACCTTCATCTTCATTTGTAGATGATGTACACCAAACACTTGAGCGTTAATCATACTCGGTCGAGGCTCTCGAAATGTGCTTCAGAGATATCTGACTCCGTTCGCGTTAGGCAGTAGACATAATTAAAGTCGCTACGTTGTTTACTGTTACAACAATTTCATTTCTCCATCGCAGGGGATTGCGTTACATGATATTGCAGCCGATGTAGTACAGACCTTTGCTAAAAGGAACTTAGAACTAGCAATGAAACATTGGGTTTTTTTTCAACGCATTGACAATAATTATCAAAGTTAAAAAAAGTTTGCGATGTTTGTATATTATTTTGTGTACGTTTGTCAACGTTACTCCCGATGAATAGATTACGATCTAGTTTTTTGTTCTAAACAAAACATAGTCGGATATTTTTCCACGCTTTCATTAAATTATCCTCAGATCAATGACGGCAGATATTTAAATAATTTTTCTTACATTACATAGATTATATTATGCTAAACAATTAACTATGTTTTAGGGTTACGAGGACGAGCCGATATCAAAAATTTTGGCTCACATAGGCGAAAGTGACACCGTGCTACTGGACCGCTGGCAACTGAAAGTGGAACCAAACGAGGATGCCGCGGGAGAGGACACCAGCAATGCCAAGCCCGATCTGCCGTTGAACGTCGTCAATAACTATTTCTCTTTCGGTGTGGACGCCCATATTGCCCTAGAATTTCATGAAGCCCGAGGTTCGCTACATTTTCATTTCCGTCTTTAATTAAAATACCTATGTCACGTATTTAATGTTTATCGTTACGATTATGGGCCAAGATACAAATTATTCGAGATATTATTGTGTCGAAGGCTCCGGTACCCGAGTACATCGAGTTACTCGACCCATTATAGTGTATGTTGAGATCACGATTGAAGGCCGGCGGTATTGTGATATAGAGCGTAATATATTTGCTCGGTGGAATGCATAAAATTCAATTAATTTTCGGACCAATACAAAAGGAACGCTCGAAAGTTCTTTGTTGTGGGGTCGCTGCAAGCCATTTTCTGAATACCCTCTGCCGCAAAACGCTCTCAGCTGTGTAAAGAGGCTGCGCCACGATGATATTTTAAAACTTCTATTTTCCTTTCGCGCGACAATTGCTAAATGAACAGTTTCACTCGGAAAAACTCAAAGGCGAAATCTCATAATTGAATTTCACGACAGGTCGAGGGCAAAATAAACTAAATTTCCAAGTTGAGACCCGACGTTACAACCGGAGATACTACTGCTGGCTTTACGAGTTATTAAAGTAGCTACAAAGGAAATCGTATTACATAATACATGAGCAGACTGACATCCCCTATTGTTGCGTTTATGAAAGAAAATGTCGGCTTGGCGTTCGACGCGGATTGCGAGAGACGGCTCGGCGTACCTTTTGATTTAAACGTATTCTAAATGCATGTTAATATTTCAGAGGCACATCCAGAAAAGTTTAACTCCCGGATCCGGAATAAATTATTCTACGGCACGGCAGGTGGGAAGGACCTAATGCAACGCAAGTGGAAGGGTCTGGCGGAATTCGTTACCATGGAGTGCGACGGCAAAGACTTCACGCCCGTCCTGAGGGAGCATAAAGTACACGCGATAGTATTCTTAAACATTCCAAGGTAAACAATACCGTTTAATAATAGCTTTTTATTTCAATAAGGAGGAATTTCCTCTGAAAATGTCTTTTAAAGTATCACTACACTTTATGCCCATTAAGTCACTAATTAACGGGGCCGTTAAAATGGCGCGGTATTGACTCGTTAATTAAGATCACGCTTAATTTTATTTACTAAAGAATTTTGCTTCTCGTTAAATAGCCAACGGTGGCCTCGACTTCGCTGAGCTCGATAAATGTAAATATTGGCTGGGTAATGCTCCCTTTTACATCAGTTTGTGGTGTGATCGGCACTTTAACTATTATATATCTTGGGGCCAGTATACACGGTGCCTTGAGTCCATGGAAGTGGAATCGATCTTTATAATGTAAGTCTTATCAATTGTTAAAAAAAACTGATTATTTTTATAAATCTCATAAATATTTAGAATAAAATAAATAATACAATTTAGTATATTATGTATCATAGAGCAAAAAATATGCCGTAATTTTACGAAATAGGTAAGTAGGTACCTATTATGTTTTTGATAGGCAAAAATTCTCACACAAAATATACTGTCTCAAAATTGTAGAGTTTTAGACATAATATATAGAATAAATATTGTATTCTGTGTTATTTGCTTTAAAATTCCGATGAAAAATAAAAACTTTATCTATTCATTTTTATAGAAAATACGAGTAGAATTCATCAAATACGAGCTATATTCAAATTCATATGCCAGGGATAGGATGGAAATATTATTTGAGCATGTTATTTTGAAACCGTTAAACCATGGCTATCGCACATCACACAGAGCATAGTGCGTTATGAGTTCAACAGTACGAACAGTAACCATTTAAATTGAATGTTTTGATAGCAATAATTCAATTGAATCAAACACGCTGACATCACTTTTTTGGTTTCACAAGAAAGTTTTCTTTTGCTATTTGAGATTAAAGAAAAAACTACAAAACAGGCCTAGTTACTTCTCAAACAAACCTCAAATGATTTAAGACTTTTTTTCTTTTGTTAAGTTAAAATAAGACTTGCTAAGCTGGAAGGACAAGGGGCGAGATTATCTTAAAAGGTATTTTTGTAGGGTTGAGTCTGGTGTCAACGTGATAACTACGAGTACATTAAATCGTAACGAATTTCTCGGGGATTACTTTTATAACATCCAGCGGAAACGTTCGGTTTTGAAATACAGATTCCTAACCATTTCTATGTATGTGATCTGATTCATATTATGCATATTTCTTTGCACTGAATAGTTACATCATTTTAATTGAAATATGTGATCACCAACCGATCCGTAGGTCTGTATAATGCGGCTTTTCCACCGTGGACTTCACGGGCCAGCTGAGGCCGTGGTCACGGGTGGACTGTGGTAACAGATATCCAAGTCGCTGAAGTTTCATTCTATCATTCTATCATTCATGCGTAGAATCCTTCGATTGCGGATTCTTGGAAATCTATTGTTATTCTATTGTTTTTGCGGTCGCCGGTGTCCTTATGGGCCTGGGGGTTGATAGGTCAATAATAATTTGTGCTCCGATATACGCAGAACGACTCCCAGGCTATCTGAAAGCCGTGGTGTTTTCTGGATCCCAACGAGAGGCAGCACCTGCACTCTGCAGTCATCTTCTCGGTTGATATTTGCGGTTGACGGTTGCTTTTTAATTTATTTAACCAGTAGCCTCGCGTACCATTAATGGACGATGATATCTTTGTTCCTTTGCCAGTACTTGCTTATCAAATCTTATGTATTGCCAAAGTTGAACAGTCAGAACAGAACAACAGAAGTTAATAATTATGAATGGATTTGCTTAGGTATGTTGGCAATCATCGCTACCGTTGTGACCCAACATGAACTTTAAACTATAAAAATATTTTTATGTTAATTATTCTGATCTTTAGTTTACTTTGTCGTTTAAAAGTTTACGTTCACAAAGGGCTGTCATGGCAGTGCACACACTGGCAATGTGCAGCCATATCAAAGGAGATTAACATAACTTACCAACTTTCGTCGGGCCTTCAATTTTTAGCTGACTTCTTTTGAATTAGTTTTGCAGAGGAAATAATAGTAATGCGTTGCTGCCGCTTGTATTTACGTTTAAACTATAAATTGCTAAGCCCTTTACATTTATCTTTTACATACACTAGATTCTAGAACATTTAAATTAACTTTATATAAGTAAGTCTGAAAACAGCTTATTTTTAGTAACATCCACACATTTAGATACTATACTTATATAATATGATAAATGAAAAAGTGTATCTGTTTGTCTGTCTGTTACCTATTCGCGCGTATACAAAGTCACAACCGTTAGACGTGGCCTCAAACTATAGTGGCCTGAAAATTTAGTTTGTCTATATGAAAATGACTCTTCTCATGGTTTGACTACTGTAACTAAAGGGGATTCTAACATTTTTATAATCAAATTAATAGAAGTGAAAACTTGATTATTAACGTAGTGCATTTTTTTAACCCATTTTTTATGAAAATCGATTATTAAAAAATTGATTTTTTTAAATAATCGAAACCCTTACAATCGATTAAATTTTTAACCCATTTTTTATGAAAATCGATTTCTAAAAAATCGATTTTTTTTAATTAAACGAAACCCTTACAATTCGAGTTTGAGTTCGAGTTTTCGAGTTTTCTAGTTTGAGTTCGACACAAAACACTACTCTCCAACGGTCTTACGGTTTTTCTATGGTTTTTCGATCGACACGAAAATCTGACGCGAGTTTCACAGTTTTTACCCATCCCACAAAAGTGCTCAAAGCCGCTAAAGAAGTTTTGACTTCAAAAATCCTTATTGATATTACGAAAATTTGAAAGTGTAGATGTTTGTTACGCTTTCACGCAAAAACTACTTCACGAATCATTATGAAACTTTGTACACATACTCTTGGAGATATCAGAATTAGTAACATAGGTTTTTTATTTTAAAATAAAAAAATACGATGTTGATTGAATGTTGACGTGGACGCGGACGAAGTCGCGGGCAACAACTTATTTCAAATTATTATTATATTTTTGACACAGAGAGTTAACGTGTATTTTTAACCCCCGACAAAAAGAGGGGTGTTATAAGTTTGACGTGTCCGTCTGTCTGTCTGTCTGTTTGTCCGTGTGTGTATCTGTCCGTGGCATCGTAGCATCCAAACGGGTGGACCGATTTTGATCTAGTTTTTTTTTGTTGTAGTTACGGAGGAGGGACGCATCCTTGGAACAAGTCTGGAGGGTCGGTGGATCCCTCCACAGAGGATGGTCTGATAGAAGTAGTAGGACTAACCACATATCAATTGGTACGTACCTTTTTAAATAATTTTACCATATTATATCATGTACCATTTTCGTATTTTTGTTTCGATAATTTTATTAAAGCGTTAACTTTTTATCAATCATATTTTTATGTATCAGAGAAAACTCTGTGTTCAATAGATTATTTTTAATTATGACCACAAATTTTTAGTTAAAAGACTGAAATACTATATTATTTATTTTAATCAACACAAAAATAAAACTTTTCAATTTTACAATGTTAGGTTTGACGACAATTTATTATAATTTGTGGCTCAATTTCGACTCTCAGTAAACTTGGTAACCTTTTAACCTTTGTTTCGTTCCTTTGTAAGTTTGTTTTTAATTACTTTAACGTGAAATCTCCGAATTTCATGTAATTTTTAATGGTCACACGAATTACACTGAAGAGGAAATTTATTTCGAGACTTAATTTGATATAGAGTCGGTACAGATTAATTTTACCTCCGAATTTGTAGGAGAGTGATCCTTATGCTGTCGGTGTAGACTTATTTCACAGGTGAAATGTCTGTGAACACACTGCAATGTGCCACGAAATATTCTCCGGGGTCTGGTTTATGAAAACACGTTACATTTTTGATGTAAATGTTTGCATTCAGGTATTGTAGGTCGTAAATTGCTCACGTCGGGCGGAATGTGAGTCTGGATGTGACTCCATTATTATAAACTAGACGTTCCGCGCGGCTTCGCTTGTGTAAATTTTAATTTTTGTGGACTAATTTGTCTGTGAAATATTTATATTTCACAGACAAATTAGTCCACAAAAAAGCCTATGATCCTTCACGTGGTCTACTTCTTATCTGTCCCAAATAACAGAAAAATGCTCTAGTGGTTCGTGAGATAAGCCCTTTCTAATAATTTCCCCAGTTTTTTCCACATTTTTCTCTATTTATTAGCTCCTATAAGTCATAGCGTAATAAAATATAGCCTATAGCCTTCCTCGATAACTGGGCTATCTAACACTGAAAGAATTTTTCAAATCGGACCAGTAGTTCCTGAGCGCGTTCAAACAAACAAACAAACTCTTCCCAATTATAATATTAGTATAGATAACAACTTGTAAATAACATTCAAGGAGGTTCTGTATTGTAATGTTACTTTACTACAACATTGTCATTCCGCATTCTCGCAATATCATCACAGCTCTGATGGTCTGATATTTTAATCATGCCTGATCTTCCGATTGTGGTTTCACTCATAAATAAGAAGTAACTAAAGTTGGTTTTATTTTATACGTTTGCGACTACGTTGGCAACGATGTGCAATTGTCGATTAATTAGAGCCGGGACTGTAATCACGTTACGGATTACCCGGTTGCGACCTTCTCATTGACGTAATCCGTAAAACCTATTTGTTAATTGACTTAGCTAGGAGATTGAGGGTATCGCTTATTTCAGCCGTTGCTGCAAGCGGGCGGGCACGGCACTTGCATCACTCAGTGCAAGACGGCCAAGATCGTGACCACGAAGGTGATCCCCATGCAAGTGGACGGGGAGGCCTGCCGCCTCGCCCCCTCCGTCATCACTCTCAGCATACTCAACCAGGCCATCATGCTGGCTAAGAAGAAGCCGGGCCGATCTTTGGCACCGTAAGTGTTTTGTTTCTTATTGAAAAAAGGTTGATTGTAACTTTGGTGAGTCAAAAAGTAAATTCACTGTTTCTTACGCCGGTTCTTCTCGCACTCGTACTTGACCGATTTATAAACATTTATAGACTTTACAAATTAAAAATCGATAACGGCTAGTGAAACACTTAATTAAAATTTTAAAAAAGTCACTTTATATCTTATCATTTTAAAAATACTTAAAGCCAAAAACTTATCCAACAGCCTAAGACCTAAGTAATATGCACTTATATATACTGTGTATCCGTAAACTCCCCTAGACTCTAATATTTAGCTTCAACTAAAAACTAGTTTTCGTTAGATTTTGTGTTAATTGTAAGATTAAAATGAGTGCTCACCGTGGGTAAATAAGAATCCACTCCATAAGCATTTAGGCACTAGTTTTAATATAACGACTTGGAAATTCTGCGAAGAAAAGGTTAAAAGATGAGGCACCTATCCACCTGCTCCATTAATTTGTCACGAATGGCAAGACATGACAAAAAATCGGTGCATGTAACTTTTGTAGAGAATTGCATGATTTACAATCTTGTCATACCTATTTTTATGATAAAATTTAAAACGAACACGGGAAAAACCTCATTTTCATACATATTTTGATCATGAATAAAAGGAGTTGCCGTGGTCCTTTGAGGTTTTGTTTGTAATGGTGTATTTAATGTCTCTATCAATTTTCAGCAATATGCAAATTATTCCTTGTTGGATAGATAAGTTCATTCAAATTTGGAAAACGTTCTAAAAATATTCGAATTTTGGGTTCGACATTTAGAATTTTCCGAAATGGAATTAGTTCGGTCAACCTCGCTAATCGTATTGGGGGATGAAATCGCATGTTGACGTTTACACACGACGTGTCGCAGTTAAGGCCTCGGTGCAACAAATTCAATTTCATTGCTACATCATTAGGATCGACTGATAATAATTATTATTATCTCTGATTATTATTATGTCTCATTTTCGCAAATGTCAAACAGTTTAATATTATGTGACCTTAACAAAACGTAGAACTTCATTGTAATTGGTACCTATATAGGTACCAAATAACGTAAATATCTCGTTGACATGATATCTCGTATGTGCAAACTCTCAAATTTTACAGGAGAGACAAAACTTCTTTTTAACCTATCAACTCCCAAGCCACATGTGGCCGCGATAACATTAGATTTCCAGGAATCCGCGATCGAAGAATTAAATTTGGTATATCTAGTAGCTTTTTTCATTCAGTCAGCTTTTTTTCCATTAAAATGTAATGCTCAAGACATTAACGGGTTTATTACCAGAAATACAATTTAAAAATAATTTTTACCAAAAAAATGTTAGTTACTAGCTAGAACGACGAATAAATCTAAGTAGGTAAAATCCATTACTTTTTATTTTAAACCCTTCCTCAACAAAATTTATACTTACTGACTGACGCTGACAAGAAATATAAGCCTTCAATTAAGTAAACGTGGTAACTACCTACTAACTCTTAATTAAATTAAAATACTAGGTAGCGGTAACTTCAGCTTTCATAACTTGAGGAAAGTATTATTAAGTTAGTAACGGTATAATTAATTTTATATTTCTGTATAGGTATCGGCTAGAGGCAGTATTAAAAATTTATCAGGGCGATCGAAGTGAGCCCTAGTATATCCCACAACAAGGGAACTTTTGTGGTACACTTTACGGAAAAACTATCACGCCTATTGATTTGTGCTTTAACATATAAATTTTTATTTGCATTATAATGTAGATGTGTTATCATCGGTCAGTCAAGGTTTGGTTACTATTAAAAGTATATAAAAAACTGCCGTAAAGGCTGTTACAACGCAGTAAAACGACGCGAGCCCTCAAAAAGCTCGGCTTTTAGCTAGTATGGGTAATCATCCTGTTGCTATCGCCTCTGTGGTCTAGTGGTAGAGAGCGCGGCTCTTGACTCGGAGGTCGTGGGTTCGATTCCCGCATTGGAAACATGTTATTTCCAAGTTTGGTTAGGACAATGCAGGCTGATCACCTGATTATCTGACAAGTAAGATGATCCATGCGTCGGATGGGCATGTAAAAAGTCGGTCCTGCGCCTGATCTCTCGCCGGTCGTGTCGTTCTTCCGCCCCACTGGGCTTATGAGAGTAAAGGAATAGAGAGTGATCTTGTGAACACGCACACACTTGGGCACTATAAAATTACTCCTGCGTAGCTGGCCTGGTTTCAATAAAACCGGCCACCGTCACCGAAACCGGTGTGGGAACTATTATTATTATACTATCAGAAAAAAAGTCTGTCCTTTTTTAAAAAGTAGGTAATATTATTACCTAATAAAAACAAAGTCCTTCGTATTCTTCAGTCAATATTGGCCATACAAAAAGGCATCCTAAGACGTATATTGGGTCGGTACCGTGTCAACTGACATCGATATAACTTCAGCGGATGGAGTTGTCCTAAGCCGACACGTCAACCTGTCCACTTGGGTTTAGAATAACCGCGATCGATGTAGGTGTCGTCTGCGGCTCGACCTCTGCCGCCCCAAAATATTCCGATTACAGCGATTTAAAAAATATATTCAGCCGTAAACCGCACTTTTTAACGAAGTCGGTTCTTTCGAGTTTCTAACATGATTACGAGTACATGCTTATTTCTGTAGCTAAATAATATTCTCATTAGCTGTAATACAGAACAATACCTATATGCACAGTGTGTAACAAAAATAAGTGATAATACTTTAGGGTGTGTACGTGTTCCTTGTAGAGAGTTCACTGTGAAATTAGCATCTCTGAAAGACAAAAAATTTTTATCACTTTTGTATGAGCAAGGGCCCGAGCGTTACGAGTTTCCCCATACAAAAGTAAAAAAAAATTGTTCGTCTTTCAGAGCTGCTACTTTCGCAGTGAACACTCTACAAGGAAAACATACACACCCTAAAGTATTAACACTTATTTTTGTTACACCTGTATATTCAGCCGTAAACCGCACCTTTTTAACGAAGTTGGTTCTTTCGAGTTTTGAACATGATTATGCTAAATAATTTTCTCATTAGCTTGAATACAGAATTATACCAAATATACTTTGATAAACAGAGATGATGTGAAGTGAATTTAGGTTTATGGGTTTCATTTCCTTTTTGAGACACATTTGAAACACACATTTTAAAAACAAATCAAATTATAATAAATAATAACAAATAATATTAAGAAAATACTTTATAGTTACCAAATAAAATCAATATTTGTTTCAGGCAAACTACGCAGGACAAACTTGTTCTAACAGTGAATCTCATAAGGATGATGGACTATGAACGTCATCATCACGATAAGGAATTATTGGCCAAATCAGGTATAGTAGTAACTGTTTGTATATTATGCTAATAATAATATTACTTAATCATTCTATTACGAACGAAGTAATAACTGAAAAATGAAGTCGAATCTTTTAAAGACTCTTTTTAAACAGCAGTTTTTGTTAAAGGATGAGAAACTTTCTAATTTCTATACATTTTATAAGTACATATTTTGTCCTTAATGTTTACCATCGGTGAAAATCCAGCCTAAGAAATGTAGCCGCTAGTTTAAAGTTTGAACTCTTTCTAGTGTTGGGACTTTCCTCAAAGATTGCATTTCCAGATCTGTTAGTGAGACTATATCGTAAGAGGTAGGTTTATACTACCATATAAAACTACATAGAAATGTTGTGTATCCGTTGTGGATGGTTTATACAGTTTTATCCAAACGAAGTAACTACTCTTCACAGACTGTAGTGTCTGGGATATGATTTTTTAAATATCAACAACAAAACATCAACAACAAAAACAAAAATCTAAAGTGCCAATATGAGGTACTGTCATGAGGTAGTTTGTTCTAGTTCAGTGCCTCGCTTAAACGCTTCCAGTAGGTGGATCGACAATCACCATTGTGTTGTTCCAGCGGAGCGGCTGGGCACGCTGGAGGTGAACCCGGCGACCGATCTGGAACAGATGCGCTCCATGGTCCAGAGCCTGCTCAAAGAATCTCATCACGCGAATCTCACGGACTGGTGGTTCGTCGACTGTGAGTATCGTCGTTATTATGTCGCAGTTTCAGCATTCACAGCTAAAAATATAGTGTTAAGAGTTTCGGCAGGAGTTAAATACTCAACTGTCGAATCAGACAGAGTCTGATTCTGAAGTACTTAATTAATTTAAAAAAAACACTCAGCTTATTCACACTCAATGAAATGTTATTACAATAGGTTACGTCAACGGCAATGTGAAGATTCATGAACTAAACGTTATAGCAGTCGCCGGGGTCAAAATCGGCCTGAAAATAATTATCATCATCATCATCGTATAAAGGCGTACAAGCTGTTGCTTCCACTCGAGACCAAAGATACATCCGAAAAGTAATAATTAATTAATTATAAAGTTTCTTAAAGTTGTTGCAAAATTTTTCAACTCAATGAAAATTCATAACAGACTTCAAAAGCGAGTTTCGAACAAAAATTTCTTTGCGACGAGTTATATTGAATATGTTTGATACTGTTTAATATAAATCGTTTTCATGTTTAGCGAGAAGGCATGAGAATATAATTACAAATAAATATTTAATATTTAAAGTACCCATCTCCTTATATCGCAAAATATAAGAAATTTTCAAGTGCGTACTTACGTTGTTCAGACACGATGTTTAATCACATTAGGGAAAAGTTGTAGGGGAAGTTTTAAACAAGGTATAAAAAAAGTTAGTAAGGAATGCAAAAAACATATTTTGTAAGATAAATGTATTTTTTCGATAATATAGGACATAGTTACTACATATACATTACATTCTAAAACTTATTGATTTATACTATAAAACAGTAATAGATCTCGAATTATATTGAATTGATATAATCCGACCAAACGACGTTGGTCTGTCAACTGCCTATGAATCAATTTTTTGATTGTACATTGGATTGGATGTTGCATTGTATACGTATACATATAGGTAATCGAGGTACAAACGATATCGACTCAAATATTTTTAGCGGTTACGGCGGAGCGTTTTTTCCGGATCGACAAGGCGCAAGAGAATCTCCACTACACGACGGACATCGGTCACGACAACATCTACATCCTGGACGCGGCTCCCCCTACCCCGGATACGGAGACCACCGCGCACCCAGACACTACCGCCTCCCTGGACCGCACGGGCCCATCCATCTCCCTGGATACCACCACCGGACTGTCCGTCTCCCTGGACATCTCGCAGAGCGTGGATACGCCCAGCGCTGGGGTGTCGCTGGATGTGCCGAGGTATGTGCTATTTACATTGATTATTATAAAACAAAGTCGCTGTTTTTTTCCCTCATGTCCCTTTGTTCCCTTTAATCTTTAAAAATACGCAACGGATTTTGATGATTCTTTCAGTGTTAGATAGCCCATTTATTGAGGAAGGTTATAGGCTATATTTAATAACGCTAAGACTAATAGGAGCGAAGAAATAGAGGAAAATGTGGCAAAAACGGGGAAAATTATTTGAAAGGGCTAACTTGAATGCGCTAATCTCAGGAACTACTGGTCAATTTCAAAAATTCTTTTAGTGTTAGATAGCGCATTAATTGAGGAAGGCTTTAGGCATAATTTTTTCAGTGGCTATAATATATTTTACACCCGTGCGACGTCGGGGCGGGTCGCTAGTTTACATTGAAGTTCAAGTAAACTGGACATCAAGTCGAGATTCATAAAGATAATGTAAACGGGCATTCAGGAGTTCACAACCTTAAAATTTCTGAAACAAGAATTAAAAATAAAGAGGATTATATTGTTATATTCGATTATTATCATGTAGATATAAAGTACATTGCCTCTATTTATTATATTAGTGCGTCATTTCAGGTGTGATCAAAGCTTATATGATGAATTATTTCTTTCATTTTTGGCTAGCTTGGTTGACAGCGTAAAGTATAGTAAGATGTAAACTGAAATTTATCTATTTATCAGATGCCACTGTCTTTTAAATACCACATTTGATGACATTAAACCATTAAGGATCTATTGCAAAAAAGCATGTTTCCAAAAAAAAATTAAGGAAATGTGTTACGCGTTCGTATTGAAAATCGATAAGCTTTGTACTAAGTTAAATAATCTTTTTTTGCGTATAATATGAGTACAACATTTATTTTAGCTGAAAATGTCACTTACATCACTAATCTTTTATAATCTGCGGTTATTCCATGAATCAACATTCTGACGTGATTCCAGTAATCCCGAAACGCATTAGTATATCGGGATTACAACAGTACATACAAGTATCTACTACTACAGTACTTATCTACAACACATTACTTTGACCAGCTGAGCATACTCATCCTGTTAGTCCATTACTATAGTCAATAAATCCAATTCGTAGGTGCACAGAAGTGCACAGGAGTTCTACCAGAGAAATTTGTTCATGACCAGATAGACCTTTGTTATTTAGTCGAGCTATGTCAAGTAAATGTTAGTGAAGCTGGGCTTGACATACTAATCGTTGTTGTTGACAACAGACTTGAGTTACGACCAAGTAGCGAGGGTCTTCTTATCTGCTTATAAATCAATTTTTCACAACATTTACGTCATAGGTTATTGGTTCAAACAGATATAGCCTAACCAGTAACTATAATTATATGATCTAGTTGTAAAAATAACTAACGTACAATCAAATATCTATAAATAAAGTACTAATGTCATTCATTGTAAAATTGAAATAAAACGCACATAAGTATTTGTGGGCGAATCACCCACATCGTATTTGACTTTATATTAAGTTCTAGTAGGTGTTTACAACACACACGAAACACTATTAAAATATGTATTTTTCCAGTGTCTGGTGAGGCCCACTTAAAATGTAATAAACCTCTGTTTACTATTATGTTATAAGCTACGAATAATTTATTTATTCGTAGGTTATAAAAGTGATAGGTATCGGACGTTCGATTCGACTAAAATGTTCATTCGAATGATGTCCTTATTTTTTTGACATTATTTTTATTTCGTGTGCAGATATGTTATACAATTAAATAAACAAAAAATGAAACAAACGTTAACATCTTGAAATTAAAAACTCACAACCATTTTCGTATGAATACAATAGTTTAAAATGTTTTTACTTCCACAGTGAGTCGGGGCTAGGTAGCCCGGGGTCCGTGATATCGCCGACGACGCCGCCGGCAGGCGCCGTGC
The DNA here is from genome assembly GCA_937595015.1 of Polyommatus icarus. Classification (NCBI taxonomy): domain Eukaryota; kingdom Metazoa; phylum Arthropoda; class Insecta; order Lepidoptera; family Lycaenidae; genus Polyommatus; species Polyommatus icarus. The sequence goes on from OW569326.1 coordinate 11,247,761, forward strand.
CCCGAGGGCGGAGCACCCTGCAGCCCCGTAGCTCGCAGGAGCCTATCTCCCCACCCCTGTGTGTCAGCCCCCCCGTCCAACCCAGCCGGGACTCCGTGGCGCGGTTCAAAACGTAAGAACATTTTTCACACATTTTATATCCCAAATTATATACTATATTGTAAATATTTTATACACTCAACAATATTTCTTTGACACTCTATAACATGAACTCCAATGCGTTTTTCTTTCAAAAGTTTTTACACATCACCAAACAGAAAAAATACATAACTAAAAGCAATGATTAAAGTAATTACAAAATTAAATGTTCATACATCTCTAACGAGCTGCACGTACTTACTAACACTGGCTTTAGAATTTGCTTTATGAATAAAATATAATTTACAGTGTTAAAAACTACGTATAAATTGGTAACATGGAGGGTACATTTGTAACAGACGAAGTAATTTTTTCAGACGGCATGGAAAGTAAAAAGCGGTATTTTAGTTTTTATTTTCATTTAGAGACACAGTAAGTTGTTTTTAGTATATAATAAAAATAGCAAAATTAGATCAGAATTTGAAAGAAAAGCGCAAAATTTCCAAAACTTATTGTAAATTTCTTATGAATAATTATTATTAAGCTTGTTTTGCTCTAGAAGTAGTGCGGTAGAGGTGTGGACTCGAATGCTAGTTCGTATCGGAAATAAGTTTTGCAAGCTAGTAGGCTGTTATATTTTGTAGATCAAATCTAAGCATGAAATAGGTACAAATTCTAAAATTACTTTACTTTTAAAGTAAAACTGATTCCCTGGTTTTTGGCAATTTTGTATTTTCGTAGAAATTATTTACGATTTCGTAACACTTGATTACGTAAAGTAATCAGTTCACATTGCAATTATCTTTATTTACTAAGCAACATTGATAAATTCTAATAAATGGCATGTTGCAATCAAGGTCTGGCCTTTAGGCTGTCTTTCCACCAGAGCTGAGCGGAGCTGTGTTGCGAGGAATGTGTTTTTCGAAAACCAATAGAATCGCTTCATTGACATGACTTTGATATGACATCGCTCAGTGCGGCGATGCCATTGGTTCTCAAAAACACATTCTCGCAACACAGCTCCGCTTAGCTCTGGTGGAAGCCCAGCCTTAGACGCTAACATAATATATTTAAAGATTACACAAAATAAACTTATAGAAATGTCGAGTGAAATGTCCAACTAGTCGTGAAGTCGGAACTCTTTGATCGCGGTATCCTCGCTGACATCTTAAACTCATTCGTACAATAATTACGAGGCTCGCCGGGAGATTTACCCTCTTATCAAGAGATGCTTTGAAAACGGCTCAAAGTGGCTTTCCTTTTGTTTATGAATCTCAAACAAAATGGAAAATTTGTTGATCCCAGCGATTCCGGTTGAGTCCATTACGTAAAATTCTATACAAAAATCAAGTAGAAGATTTTTTGATGAAAATGCTACGACTGCCCTCAATTTTTACCTGACCGCACCAGAAGGGAGTTCTTTTTAATGCATATAATTTATGCTCATTACTAAATAAATATAAAAATATTTTTTAAGAAATTACATAAGTATTATAGTTTAATAACACTCAATATGAGACTTGCCAGCAGTCCTCAGAAAATTCGTGCTTGCAAGTATTGTTATACGCCTATAAATAATTATAATAATTTAACTTCGACATAATAATAATAATAGTAATTAATATTATTGTATTTCATCGAGTGTCGTAGACGGCCGTAGAGTCAACGTCTACGCTCGTAGCAACTCGTAGCAGCTGCTACGAGCGATTCAATTGTGGCGTAGCCTGGCGTAGCGTTATCGCCCCAGTACACTTGTGGCCTCCGTGGATATAGTACTAATAGTATAATGACTAATGAACTACAGTGCACCTCGAGACCTTAACGATCGATTATTATAAATAAATATTAAATATACAAGATTAGGTATATTTAATATCTTATCTTATATATAAAATTCTCGTGTCACAATGTTAGTCCACGAACTCCTCCGAAATGGCTTTACTGATTTTTACCATATTTTATATGCATATTCAGTAGGTCTGAGAATCGGCTACTGGGTACTTTATATATTAATAAGTGCATTTGTTGAATAAATAATAGTAAATTATTACAAACTGAGACTGACGGCTACCATTGTTTATGCGACGGGATAGAAATCGACGTTGCCATGGCGACATACTTATTTAGTCACTTCAATAAAATAACATGGCCGAAATACTTAATATATTATGGCAAAGCAACGTTTGCCGGGACAGCTAGTTTATTTATAATATCGATTTTGGAAACGGCTGCAATGTATCTGGAAATTTTCGTAAAGAAAAATTTAAAGTCTTTTAGGACTGATCAAACTTTAATATCTAATAGAAATTTATTAAATTGTAGATAATATTATTAAAATAATGTAAATAAAAAAATTTAGAGGACCCAGTATACATTTGTACAGACTGCACAAACAAGGTTTCGGCCTATCTCCAGCCTGCACTCTATTTTTTTCTTTCTTGTCTTGCATGCAGCGTTCATGAGAGACTTTTTGGATTTGAACACGAAGTGTTCGGTGTTAGGTGAGATATATGTATGTAGTTGTAGCTAGAGACCGGTAGATGAGCATACATTGTAAATAGAGAGTCCCCTCATATAGAACGAAAAGACCATGAGTTCCAAATGTTGTTACAGAAATTTACTAGAAAAAACTACTGACGGTCTTCTCAAGGCGGCCAAGAGTGGGGATCTCAGAGTGGTAAGAATATTTTATATTATAATGGTATATTCATAGACTGACCAATAACGAAATAGTATCAAGATTAACATTGATTAGATAAACCAAATCATATCTTTACGTAAAACTGCGATAATTGCATATGATTAAATAATGTAATTAATCTTAATTTTCGTATTTGATCTATAGTATAGTTCACAGTTTGAAGGTGATGTACTTGGGTGAAGCCGCGAGTAGAAGCTGGTAACATAACATTGTGTATAATATACAACCCTTCTCTCGCTCCACTTGGCGAGCAGTCACTCACATGCCATAAGCTTCACAACTTAATTAACTAATTAATTAATTAGCAGAACATACTTATTGACCTTTTCATTATGATAAAACATCAGTTTTAAAATTAACCGACAAACAATTTTCATTACATGCAGGGTCAAACGAGCGTGTCATAATTTTCGCTTTCATTAAAATAAATTACGTAGTGTGACAATAAATTTATTAATGTGTGTACATATTAATTGTGACAGCGGCGAGTATTTTCATAAGAAGATACTTGTATAATAATGTATGCAAGATTAGCAGTTCTAGTGTATGAGACAGACTTGAAACTTTTATAAATACCTAATTTACAACTTACATACCTGTGAAAATATTTTATAAGTAAATCGTGTCGAAACGAATCAATCCATCTAACAATAAAGATCGTTAAGTGTATAACGAAACTACAGTTCGTTCGCTACAACATAGTCTGATTCGAACGAACTGTGAAATTATACGGTTTCTGTAGCGAGCATAATATTGATAACAGGTGAAGGATCTCCACGCGGCCGGGTACTCGCTGCTGTCGATAGACGCGACCGGGCAGACGGCCCTGCACATTGCCGCGCGGTACGGCCACAAGGAGGTGGTGAAGTACCTCATAGCGAGCGCGCCTACCGCGCTGCTCAACATGAGCGACAACGAGCGAGGCCAGACGGCGCTGCACAAGGCCGCGGCCCACAAGCGGCGCGCCATCTGCTGCATGCTGGTGGCGGGAGGGGCCTCGCTCACCAGGACCGACCACGCCGGCCTCACGCCCCGCCAGCTCGCGCTCCGGGCCGAGGACAACGAGCTCGCATCTTACCTGGAAAGTTAGTATTATTAAGGGCCTGTTTCACCACTTCCTGATAAGTGCCGGATAGCCGATAGGCTATCCACCACTTAACTTGACAGATAGAGTATAGAGAATCTGTCTAAAAAGTTGTGGATAGCCTATCCGGCACTTTATTGGGAAGTGGTGAAACAGAACCTAAATTAATAAACTTTTATTTGGCACAATAGGGTTACACTATACTAAAAATACAATGTGAAGTAGGTACAAGACATAATAAAAACAACAATAAAACAGGAATTCATATTACAAAAAAACGTAAGAAAATATAACGGACCACAGACATTTTTTTCACTGTATTATTGAAATTGACACAATTTTCAAGAAATTAATGGGCGAATAAGAAAACTTAAAGAAAACTCACCTGATGGTATTCGTTTATTGTCGACCATCGACACTCGCATCACCTGTGCGAACACACAGATTGTCAACCCTGTAATTCTTCTCTGTCGCATATATTCAGATTTAGACTCTTAAATGCAAGTAACCTTGTAGTACCTATTCAACTTAGTATAATATATAGATCGTAAATAATAATTGAAATAACATATTAGAATTGTTCTGTTACAGGCCAAGAACAGTTTCAAATAGCTTCTGAAGACTTGGAGACAACCGTATAAAGTGTTGTTTGATGTAAAGATTAAAGACACTTTCGATTTCATAATCTCAAGACTTGGATTTTCTCTATTGTTTAATATCTGACGTAAAGTGATATTATTATAGTATAATTACTAACGTCTGCACTGAGTGACGTCTAATGATTAAGTAAGTAGTTATTTAATGAAGACTAACTGAATATATTATTATTATGGACTTTATGTCAAAACCCTCGTTAAGTAACTACTTAAAAATCATTAAATGTCTTTGAGTGCTGCCGTAATTATTATTACTTTATTGTTTTAATTAATGATGATGATAGTCAAGATTCCCTAGACCATTTTTTTCACTTGTTTACTATCAAGCAAATTTTTTGTGAGTAGCTTTATTTTGATAAGACGAACAACAATTTCCCCTGCGAAAATTCTCGAAAGTCGTAAAAATTAGCTTGATAGTAATGAAATGAAAAAAAATGTTCTAGGGAACCCGGACTATGAGTATTGTGATAAGGATTTTAGATTTCATTAAGTTAACTTATGATAGATTTCAATCGTTTAAGTAATCCACTTGTAATATTATGTACACAGACTTATTTAAAACTACTGAATTATGTTTAAGTCTGCTGCAATATAATAAATACTTGTTTAACAATATTACATTTATCTCCCTTTTGAGCACGTTAGTACATTTAATAAGACATAAGTGAATTATTGGTATTATGTTTTTGTTATATTTATTTTATACAAATTACAAAACGTATGTTAGCTATTTCTAAAATTATAAAGCTTCGATTTAAGTGAATGAGTATCATGCGGTTATCACCTTTTATTTGCTTAACTTACACGTGATTTCATTTGTTGTAGTTATTTACATTGTTGGAACTCTTAACTAATAGTGTGATGTTTAAAAAGATCACATTATTGTTTGTATATTAATGTAAAAATGTTTTATACTTCTAAAATTTAATCGTGCCTTCATACGCTACTATTTAATTTTAAATTGTGTTTAACAAGTATTTTCATCTGTTGAATCATCGATAAAATAGCTACTATTAATCAGTTTATTATAACTGATTATGTTACGGATTTTTGGAAATGACTTCCTAGTCTGTTTAGTATAATAATAATAATAGTCGCATAGTATATTTTGATCTCAGTTATTATTCAGTTATACTTAAATTAATTAATAAGAAAACGAATAGGCCTATCGCTCGAATATTGGGTGTAACGATAAACTTACATACAATATTATAATAGACCACGATAGCTATCCAAATAGACCCCGTTGAAAGGTACACGGTATATCTGCCATAGCACTTTATGCTCAGATACGTTAATTTGTGAATTTAGAAATGAAACGAATCTCGTTTTACTCCCGGAAATGTCATTTCCTCATCCATGATCACTGTTTTTACACCGTAGATATACTATATCTATGACGTCCTCGATTGAAGTCGGAACGAAGTGTATTATACCACCCTCACGGAGCATTCACATGAATCGATTTTCGTCGTGCGATAAGTCGCTTGCTGGTAGAATCGCCTTACGATGGCCAATCATTTTCGATCGTTAATCGGTCGAACCATTTTATTCCAGTTCAGATCGTTGACGATCCATCGCAAAAAATTGTCTGCCGTACGGCTAAAACGAAACTCATATCATTCACATTATCGATATTTACCGAGGCGATAGGCCCTTTGCAAAAGTAGTGTAGTCGACGTTCGTTTCGATGTGACCCCCGAAAATACCTCCCTTATGTGTTATGGTACCTATTCCCTAATGTTAGATTTAGTGTTTTACGAATTTACTCGTACTCGCTGTCGAGCGAATAATGAAAGACAATGTGAGAATAAGTTCTAGTGATCGTAAGTATGTCGGTATGGCAAGGTTCATACGAATTACGAACCGGTACCGATGTAGTGTGTAGGTAGTTACGACTTTGTTGTAGTTTTAGCACGTTATTTTTGTTCTAGAGCAATGTGATTGCGCGGATTTTGTGTGTGTTCAAGCACTCCTTTAAATTTATTTATTGCTTTTAATCATTCATTCACCTCCAAAATTTAGAGTGACGAGTGTTTTCTACATTCTTCCTTCTTATCACAAATATGTATAGTATTGTTTATATCGTAATATTATATATTTATTATAAGCCATAGTACGCGGCGTGTTTTGGAAATAAGATCTGAAAACAATAATAACTTTATCTATTGTCGGCACTACATATAGGCGAACGCGTTGGCCGATGCGTTGGCCAACGCCTCGGCCCAATGTGTAGAACGAGCGACTCGCGCGTTGGTGGTAGGTATTTAGACGTTGGCTGACGCGTTTTGTCGGCACTACATATAGGCGAACGCGTTGGCCGACGCGTTGGCCAACGCCTTGGCCAACGCGTTCGCCTATATGTAGTGCCGACATATGGTGCAGAGGCCTCGAGTAAGCACGCTGCAATGATACGCACATCCCGTGCGTGTTCTAAATACGTTGTGTGCTAGTAACCTAACCAAAACTACTAAATACATTATAATATTACACTATATTTATAGTATAGTTTATTATAATCGTCGAATTTGACTTGTCTATTTTTAAATAACGTCGATAGCAACCGTATCCTCTATCAGATGTAAGAGAAGACGAGCTTCTAATGCACTTTAAATTATGACAGTATCTCTATCTAATGTTACATGAAATCTAAAATATAACAACGTTGTCTAAATCGAAATATCGAAAGAAATTTTGATAAATGTCCTATTTCTAATGTCCTATTTTATAACAATATGATTATTTTCGAACGAGGACGCTTTTTGTAAAAAAAAGTTTAGATAGGTAAAGTCCAAAATTTATTATATAACTTTCCTACTAGTTAAAATGTATTTTACTATAAAATACTATATTCTGGAGGCCTTCGTCGAGAACCAAGTGTGAATGTGTGTACCTGTAGAGTGTAGTGATTTGTAAATTATAGATATTATATTTCTTGACCAACTTCTTACTATAATTGTAGGTGTATTTGTGGAATATCACTAGGTTAACCTGGAGTCCTTTCTTGTCATACATCGAGCTTAGTTACAGTGTAGACAGAACTAAGGAATACCTCGACTTCAAACGGGCGAATATACGCGATTGGGCGCGACTGCCACTTTCAACATGTTTCACAATGCTAAGTAGAGATAAACTACGATAACATGGCGCGCCCCTCCAAATTACTGTTTCATTGTTGAAAGAGTTTGTATGTAGTAATTGTTGGGGAGGTGAAGAGGGGAATTCGGGATAAGCTCTAGCGTGTCAGCTTAAGCTTGTATATTCTTCCGACATGTGTCTGGTTATCATGGTATATAAATCAGATTTCTCACGTGGTGGGTTTTTTATTATTTTGAAATGTCATCGGATCTGTCAGATTAAGATAGGAGATGTTTAGTATACCCCAAAGAAGCTTCCATATTAAAGCACTGACGATTCAAAGGTCAGGTAAGCCTGTACGGACATTTTAAAATATAAAAAATAAAGCTTGATATTTCTAACTAAGCTTCACAGATATTTTGTTTTGCACTAAACTAAATTATTTAGTCCTTGTTGTCTAAAATATATTTATAATTTACCTAAATAAGCAATTTTGCTGAATATATTTTCTTTTTCAAAACTTTAAAATGGCTGCAGCTTCTGAACCCACCCTAAAATAAAAAACGCTCTTATTATTTTTTATCAGTTTTACATAATGTAAAAAACTTACTAGGTCTCCAAAACGCTCGAGTGACTACAAAAATAGTACCTTTCTCTCCCCTACTATATAAGTATTCAACCAATCAACCAGTACTCGTAATATTTCACTTAATGTCACTTATTACCAAGATTTGTTGGTCAACTAATCATAACTAGCCGACCGCGCAAGACAAAGCACTTAAAATGTTTTGAATTTTGGAGAGGCGCGCCATGTTATCGTAGTTTATCTCTAACGCATTAGCACAGCACGCGCCGGCCGATATATATGATATAGTATCTCAAAAGTTTTGTCCACACTTGGCCTTTTTTGTTCATCAAGGGCATGCATTATAGCGCAGTCAACAGAGAACGTGTGGCATGCCCGTGACGCGCGTTGAAATCGTAGCGCTCGCTATGACACTTTTCTTTTAACGCGGGTGGATTTTGACGCATTCAATTATTGAATATGCCAAACGAAAGTTGAATAAAAAGAAGATGACGAAAATTGAAGATGAAATTGCATAATGTGGACATAGCTAAACGTATTTTCGAGATCTCTTCTGAGTCAGCCTACTCATTAGTTCTGTTTACTCAGGTTATAGTATGTACAGTCTCGGGCACAACGTCATACTGTGCTGGTTTTACGATTTCTAAATGCGCCCAAAGAGATTTTCAAGTTAGTTGGCGAAAATATGCGAGCCTGGGTAGCCAAGACGTTTTCTTTATTGCTTCTTTACTGCGTGCTTCGTAACGCCACCACTGTCAACATAGACTTACTGTTTTAAATTGGACTTTAATACTTCACATAATATTATTCTTCAACATTGATAAAAAAAATACAGGAAGCATTTTTACCAAAAATTTCATGGCATTCGGCATTTCTACCCGTCCGTTATTTACTTCGTGGCGGTAATGATTTCTTAAAAATATTATTGACGTACGAAACGACTCGTAGAATTTCATACAAATTATTATAAATTTTAGTCCTTGGCGTCATTTTACGAGCCTTAAAATAAATATTACAATATTTACTTCATCCAGCCGTTAGAAATATGTTCTTTAGAAATATGTCCTATGTCCTTCGTTTTTGTAACTTCGCTAACTCCCGAGTGCGCGCGACTGTACAACTCTTTTCTTTGAAAGTTCACCGTTTACTGGGACGACTTTCGAGGGGAAATTTCTAAGAAGGGCTTATTTGGGTTAATAGCGTGACTTTAATTCCAGCTACTCATTCTGTAAATGAAACTATTTAATCGCACATTCTCTAGAGTAATTAACGTACTTTTTCGGATTATTTCAATTTATTTTCGGTTTTCAAGGTAAATGCCAACTTTATTTGCCACACATATAGGGTAGACCGTGGTGGCTGTATTTTGCGGGAAAATGTACGGTTCCCGTAAAATCTCTTTTTTAAGCGGTCGGAGTCGCGTGGAACGTCTAATTTGTACGTTATATGAACCTTTTCACCCGAAAGTCGCTTTTGTAATTATTGGTGTGTATTTAATATTTCATGTTCTGCAGTTACTTTTTACTAATAATTGTAATTTAAACATCAGTATTCCGTTACTTAAATAGCTAAAAAGATATCTCCTTGATTCTTACTTTATTTTTCAAATTATTAAACCTATATAATATATTATATTTGTAAGTATGACATAGGTTGACTGATGTGAAAACTGTATATACGATAATATTAATAAAATAATATTATATATCAAAGGCCTATCCAAGAGCTAATGTTTCTAAGGTCCGTTAGTATATTGGTGGTCGGGAATAAATCTATAGTTATATTCTTACATTTCTATCAAACAATACGCTAACCGAGTCAAGTAGGTTCCTATGTTTTGTAATTCTGATATGCTAAGGAGTATATTATATATTTGCTATATATAATATATTATATGTTAGAGACAACCCTTCATCGACTGTAAATCATTAAAATACGAATAATCATTACAAACATTACAAACATTTTTATTTAATTACAACATTATTTAATTACATCATTACAAACGAGCTATATAGTATGACAGTTTTTAAATTAACGAGATTCTTAGATGTTGCATTTACTTCATGTTCTCATAAAATTTACTCGTTAATATTTTGTGATCAAACATTCTCGATTTCGTTTCAACTTATAACTTCACTCGCCAAAATTTCGTCTTCCTTCTTCATTCTCCTATTTTCGAATTGCTAAATTAGTTTATAATATTCTTCTGAATATTATTACTACATATTTTGTTACCTTCTATATGTTGTATACGAAATGTGTCCGTAACGAATGCAAAATATGCTTTGAAAATCAGTGTGTTGCCAAGAAGTGATGTTTGTAATAGATATTTTTTCTATGAGAACAATGCTGTGAACTCAAAAAAATGCCGTCTTCATTTACTACAGTAATTTGGTAGTTTCACCTGGAAAGTTTTCCGGGAGTTTTGAAAATTGGTGGTTTTATAGATTTCGACGTGCTCTTTTCGAATTTTCACTTCGCCACCTCGTATCTTTACCGCTCGCGCCGCCATTTTGGAATAATGGCACTCTAATACAGTTTTTTGAGAATAACTCCGTTCCAACTCATTTTACGATGAAAATAGTTATATAATACATTAAACTAGAGAAAATTTCCTACACTTTATGTAGTAACCGTTTTTTTTTTTTTGTAAAATCAATAGTTTCAGCGTACGCGAGCCGCAAAATTCACTCCAATACGCGTTTTAGCCAAATAACTCATTTCCACAGACCACACCACGTTGTAGCAGATAGTTTATATTTTCAGGATATGATGTCAATAATAGACTTATCAACCGTGCAAAGTTTCAATTGAATAGGTCTAATACTTTGTATTTTATTAATATCTAAAGTACGCCGAAATTTGGTTATACACCGTAAAATAAGTTTAGTAGGGGGGTACTTTAGATATCAATAAAATCTAAAGTATAAAAGCTATTCAATTGAGATTTTGTATGCTTAATAAGTTTATTGATAACATCATATCCTGAAAATATGAACTATCTGCTACAACGGAAACTAATTCTATGAAGGTTCAAAAAAACGGCGAAACACTTCGAGAAAAGGTAGTTAGTGCCCTTGCGCTTCGCTTGGCTCGTCTCGGCGGGTGCACTACTGTGCACCCAGATTAGGTCTACTGGGAATACCACAAAAAAAAACCGTGCCACTTACTCCGCCTCATGGTGATGTCGAAATGAGTTATTTGGCCAAAACGCGTGTTGGAGTGAACTTTGCGGCTCTCGTACGCTGAAACTATTGATTTTACAAAAAACGGTTACTACTTAAAGTGTAGCCCTCTTACTAATAAACGTTGTATAAGCTTTGAATAGTTATATAGTGTTTTGTTCCTGTCACACAAGTGACATTTTTAATTGGAATGAAGATGATAAAACACTGTATAACTATCCAAAGCTTATACAGCGTTTATTAGTAAGGGGGTAGGAAATTATCTCTAGTTTAATGTATTACATAACTATTTTCATCGTAAAATGAGTTGGAACGGAGTTATTCTCAAAAAACTGTATTTGAGCGCCATTTTTCCAATATGGCGGCGCGAGCGGCAAAGATACGAGGTGCCAAAGTGAAAATTCGAAAAAAGCACGTCGAAATCTATAAAACCACCAATTTTCAAAACTCCCGGAAAACTTTTCAGGTAACCCTCTTTTTGAGCACCAAATGATTGTACTAATTCCCAGCATTGTTCTCATAGAAAAAGTCGTTCATTTTGACAGGCTCATTTGATGGTTTCAAGGATAACGATGTTAAACCAACAACCTGTAGATATATGTTTCAAATATGTCTATTTATCGAGTAAGGACAAAGTGTATTAACGAAATAAATCGCTTTAAATGACCTTTTAATGATAATTTGAATTTCATTGAAGAATTTGCTTTTTAAATACATTGAATACCATAATATTGAAGAAATTTATAGAAGTAGTTACACGTAATTTTCGTAAATTATAATATAAATAATAATATCATAATCTTTTGGATAGTTGTAAAATCTTTACTGTAAAGAAATAATTTGCACTAATTTATTTGTTTAAATTATAAATATGACTTGCACTCAAAAATCACTATTTTAAATAAAATTGTTTTATGAGATACACTGAGAACAATAAATAAAATACAAATATAATAACAGATATTTTATTTACCAACACCCCCACCCATCATAATCAAATTATAGAACTTTTGTATTATTCCGTATTTTCGAATTTCATAATAGCATCTATAGAAATATTTCTTTTAAACCTATTATATGTAAATGTTCATCATATAATATTTCAATTTTAAACCAACACTGATCACTATGTCAATCGTACAAGTACTGTATAAAGGTATGTGGTATTGAGTTATAGACTGTAGGTATAGGTATAAAAATTCATTCAAAATATTATTGCTAAAGCAATGCTATTTATAATCCGCAGGCACTGGAGTACAATATGGATTGCCAGAATTAAACTTCATCCCCTGAGACCTCGCCTGGATCACCCGCCACTTAAGCCCAAGTCAGTTATGTAACTGGACAGAGGACACTTCTCATAGTTTAGAAGTGTTTCGTGTACTCACAAGGGTCCTACAGAAAATTTACTGACTTTTTTCGAGTCTGTTTCAATTGAAGGTATAAGAAACGACACTACTCACTTATTAGTACTTAAACTAAAGTCTTAATAAAAATTAAAATCCAAACCTCTGTGAAATATAATGATATAAATATTTACACATTATACTTAATAAAAATTTAGGGCAAAATTATTATAAAATATGTTACGCTCAAACACCAAAAACGCTCACTGAGCGGAAAAAAAGCTCACATCGCGTTGTGGTCACACTGAAACAGCCACAACACGAAATTCGCGTTGTGGCTGTTTTCTAATGAAAATGGCGTTGCACGTCTCTAATGAAAATGGCGTTGCACGTCTCTAATGAAAACGGCCACGACGCGTTGAAGGCGATCACAGAACGACCAAAAAGTGAAATGTATAATGATAACAAAGACGTTATGCAATGATTTTATGAAATAAAAGAAAAATATTTTATAAGGACATCTACCAAAACGTTTTCAGTCTAGGCTCAATTTCGGAAAGTAATGTGCGTCGTTATCAATAATTAATACTAATATTCCAGAAGCGTCATGGCTTTTATCACATCTACAACGCGTCGAGATCGAATAGCATGTCAGCCACATAAAGTTAATATACCTATCGGAATAGAGCAACAATCTCGAGCTGTCAAACGTGTTATAATTTTGTTACGTTAAAGTTGCCAGTTAAAACAATATTGTGCAATGTTGTATGTATAAGAGCCTTTAACAGACCATACGCGATCTAAAGAAACCAAATTCAACGTGCTAACCCTTAACGAATAGCGTTGTCTATGGCCGGAGTCAAAACTGATCTGTAATATATTGATTTGTATATTCAATTCCATGATTTTATTGGTATATTAGAATAAAGATAATTGTTAAAAATCTCCTAGGTTACGAATTAAATAGTTGTAGAATTTTAAACACTGTATTTACGACTATCACTGTAACGAAAGGTAAATAATCTTATTGAAACTGAATGATTTAATTAAAGTAAGATTGTTAATAATTCTGTTTAATTTATTATGTAATGATAAGGCCTGTTTTATAATTTATAATATTGTATTTAATAAAACTACTTCTACGGAAGGTTACTTCCGTAGAAGATTCTAGAAATTAATTAATAATAATTATGCTACTCAAAATAACTGAATAACTTTTTATAACGATATTGTTAGATTTAGACTCTGTCCTTTAGTGAAATGTGTTGCAAAATTAGTATCACAAATACTACTACAAATTGTACTAGTTTTTAATGCATACTTTGTCATTAATTGTACGAAAATAGTTGTTGAATTGTATAATGGCTATTGGGTATAAAAAGCCTAGTGATATTAGGGGGATTCATTCCACTGCTAAGCTATCGAAGAAGCTGAACTTGTAACAAAACTGGTATCTGTGTCTATTGATGTACTTGTACTACCTGTGTAACTAATAATTAATAAACTGTGTTACTGAACTGTGTTACTGAAGTCGTTTTTCTTATCAAGTCAGAAGCGGAGATAGACCCACAAGGTAAATATTATTTTGAATATTGTATAAGTAATTTATCCTATTTTATTTCACCCATATTTTTTGGTGTTATTCTCGTAAAATCAGTTTGTAACTAATTATATATAGTTCGTAACTTTAACACTAGATAACGCTACTACACTGTCGTTTATACTTAAATAAATATTTCACTACAGTACATTATTTAGTTCTCGGGATTATACAATAAAAAAATATGGAGATTATAAAATCAAAATATGTGTGACAATAATTTACCAGTGAATTAATTTTATCTTGGGTTTTGTTTGGACAAAATCAGTTTGTGAGATATAGTTCATAACTTTAATACTAGATAGCGCTATATCACCGACGTTGATAAGTTTGAAGGAATATATTTTGATTACAGTACATTATTCGGTAAAAACAAAATGAAGGTTATAAAATCAAAATATTGTTTTATGTGTGACAGTTTAACAGTGAATTAATTTTATCTTGGGTTTCGTAACTTTAATACTAGATAGCGCTATATCACCGACGTTGATAAGTTTGAACGAATATATTATTTTGATTACAGTACATTAATCGGTAAAAAAAAAAAAAAAAAAAAAAAATGGAGGTTATAAAATCAAAATATTGTTTAATGTGTAACAGTTTAACAGTTAATTAATTTTATCTTGGGTTTCTTTTGGATAAAATCAGTTTCTGAGATATAGTTCATAACTTTAACAGTAACTACCTTATTTATTTTTCGAGATAATACAACCGAATAGAAATTATAATATCAAAATATATATAATATTTTATGCACGATAGTTGAACAGCGAAATCATTTTATTTTTCGTACGCTTCAACTCCCAAGCGGCCACATGTGGCCGCAAGAACAATAGATTTCCAAGAATCGGCGATCGGTTATATTATTAATTATACGTCATCAGTAGATGGCTCTATGACGCCATCGCTGACGATGTTTTTACTTGAACGACTTGATTGATTAGCGTACACATTAATACTCGGGCTTACTGTTAGATGATGTTATTTAATAATAGGTGATATTTGATAGGATCGCATAAATACGTACTAGTATGAATTTATAATTGATCTAAATAATTTTTGTTTACGATGGATGGTTTAAAAATATGTAGTTTTTTTTTAAGATATGAGATAGGGCACAGTTTAGTGCCACGTTTTGTTATTAGGTATATGGATTATGGATCTTAAACCATAAATAAAAATTACTTCTCTTGAACTGATTTTGTTTATCGGTCTTCTGTGTTTTACGGATGTTACGTACATTTTTTTTTTTTAATGGATATTACAAACGTATAATAGGTACTCTGAATACTTGTTGTCTGAGTTCTGACGAATATCGTATGGTTACTAATTTGGATATGTTGATAATAACTGAAAGTCTTGCAATATTTGTTTACCTACTGATGGATAATATTTATAATTTTAATTGATAGTTACTATGGAATTTTTGCATATAAATCTTTGACAACGGATGGATGAATTCATGGTTGCTTATGAATACTGATGGATTAAATGATCTGAAATAATGGATACTTGGATTGTAATGGATACTCTATGGATATTTCAATACTGTAGCTTCTTGTTAGATATGTGACATAAGCCGTCGGTTTTTAGGGGGCGGTCCACGTTATTAAGCTTGGTAACGGGGTCGTCGGTTATTAGGGGGCGGTCCGCGTAACTAAGCTTGGTTACACGGTCGTCGGTTTTTAGGGGGCGGCCCACGTTGCTAAGCTTGGTGACGGGGTCGTCGGTTATTAGGGGGCGGTCCGCGTAACTAAGTTTTGTTACGTGATCGTCGGTTTTTAGGGGGCGGTCCACGTTACTAAGCTTGGTAACGGGGTCGTCGGTTACTAGGGGGCGTGCTATGAAAATTTTCGCATAGCTCGTCGGATATGGAATATGGATCACAAGGATGGATAAATAATTTCAGGTCATGAACAAAAGCGAGGATGATGTTGGTACTCCACCTGGTACGCCACCCAGGCGACCCCGTCGGAGTCAAAAGCACCGCAAGGCGAGACAGAAAAGTGCATCGTCGTCGTCAAGTTCATCTGATAATGACATGCCTAAGAAGATGCGTAAGACAAAATTTTCTTCTAAGGATATCTTGAAACTTGTAAAGCATGTATCAAAAGATTCATCTAAAACTTCTTATAACAGTAATTATAATAATGTCGTACCAGAATTTAACCCATCAAGTAGGGCTCAAACAATTGACTGTTGGATTAGAAAAGTTAATGAATGTGCAACTATATACGATTGGGATGAAAGGCAGATCATTCACTTTTCGCTTCAAAAGCTATCCGGTCTTGCGAAACGTTGGTTTGAGGCTCTGCCAACCGTAGTTTATAGTTGGCATGAGTGGCAAATAAAATTGAAAAAGGCTTTCCCCAGTGAAGATAATTACGGTCGTCTCTTGGAAGAGATGTTAGCTAGAACCTCCCGCACAGAAGAAAGTCTTAGGGAATATTTTTACGACAAATTAACTTTACTCACTAGATGCGAAATAATAGGCAAAAAGGCTGTTGACTGTATTGTACACGGTATTAGCGATCGATCTGTCCGGAATGGGGCACAGATTTTAAATTGCTCTGAACCTGAGGATTTACTCCACTTTTTGTCATCACAAAGAAACCAATCCTTAAATATTAGAATACCTCGTGAGCGTTTTACTGCAAAACTAAATTATAATGAAAATAACACTTCATCAATCAATTGTTACAATTGCCGCCAGAGGGGTCACCCTTACCACAAGTGTCCAAAACCGTTAATAAAATGTAAGAAATGTAACAGGATAGGCCATAATAACGATTCTTGTAATTTGGAACCCTTTGTATCAAATTTTAAATCCGGTTCGGGGAATATTACAGGCGAGAAGCGAACAATGATAATCCAAAACAACGATAAGAGTAATGCCAAATACTTTAAATTGGTACAATTAAATGGTAAATGTTTAAATGCTTATATTGATTTTGGCAGTCAGTGCACTTTACTAAAAAAATCTGACGCTCAACAGTTAAATCTAAATAAAAATTTCGATGATATCCCCGTAATAAGAGGTTTCGGACAATCTATAGTTACACCGATATACAAATCAAATGTTATTATACGCCTCGACGATATTGAATCAAATATCGATATATTAATAGTGGATGATATTCACATGCCAACGTCATTAATAATAGGTCAGAACTTTACGGAACTTCCTTTTATTACTGTTCTCAAAGATAAATACGAATTAACATTTTATAAGAGCCCCAATTTTGACACAAATGAATATTCCAAGGGTACCATGAACCTGTATGTAAGTAATTTCACTGAAGTAATAACAACCAGCATTGTTTCCGTTTATTCAGACCAAAGTTTTACAGGTAATTTATACATTAGTGGATATATTGTTTCTACCTCAGATAAGGAATTTAGATTACTACACGGAATTTACGATATGCATGAAGGGAAGGGTCAGGTCGTAGTGACAAACTTTTCTCCACTTAAATTAAAGTTAGAACCAAAAACTTTGATAGCTAGGGCTATACCGTTTAGTGATCCTAAAATTTGTGAAGTAAATCTAATAAGACCTGACCACCAATCTCTTAAACCTCTTAACAAGGAAGATATTAATGTGGGATCAGATCTGGACGATAAACAATTTGATAAATTATATTCATTATTACAAAGTTACCGTGATTGTTTCGCCACTTGTTTGAATGAGTTAGGTTGTGCTACTAATGTAGAAATGAACATTGAGATAACGGATAATAAACCAATTGTTTACCGTCCGTATAGATTATCGCATTTCGAACGTGAACAGGTTCGCGAGACTATTAATGATTTACTCCAGAATGACATAATTCAAGAATCTAAGTCCGATTACGCAAGTCCGATTTTAATGGTAAAGAAAAAGACAGGGGAAAATCGTCTCTGTGTAGATTTTCGCGCATTGAATAGTAAAACTTTAAAAGATCGTTTCCCGTTACCACTTATTGATGATCAAATTTCAAATCTTAGCGGCAGTAGATATTTCACTACTCTTGATCTTGCATCCGGATATTACCAGATACCCATGTCCAAGGATAGTTGTCACCTCACCGGATTCGTAACTCCGGATGGACACTACGAATTTAAAAGAATGCCCTTTGGATTAGCGAACGCACCTGCCACATTTCAAAGAATGATTAATAAAATCCTTGGTAATAGACGATTTGAATATGCCTTAGCTTATTTGGATGACATCTTAATTCCCTCTAGAAATAAAGAGGAGATGTTTAGCCGTTTAGAAGATATTTTAAGTATTTTAAGACAATACGGACTAACTCTAAAATTAGCCAAATGTAGATTTTTTGATAACAACGTAAGTTACTTGGGGTACGAAATCTCTTCAGAGGGTATCAAGCCCGGAGAAACAAAACTATTGGCAGTTAAAGAATTTCCAACTCCTAGCAACGTACATGAGATTCGCCAATTCCTCGGTTTAACTGGCTACTTTAGAAAATTTATTAAAGGTTATGGGGAAATAGCTAAACCTCTAACGTCACTATTACGAAAAGACTCGTCTTGGCGTTGGTCAGACATTGAAAACCGAGCATTTCAACTTTTGAGAGATAGTTTAGTAGCTCGACCTATCTTGGCTCTTTATGATCCAAAGCTTGAAACTGAAGTTCATACTGACGCCAGTGCGATGGGTATTGGGGGTATTCTAATGCAATGGCAGAGTGATGTTAGAGTATTAAAACCCGTTGCTTACTTTAGTCGACAGACGACTTCGGAAGAAAAGTATCTTCATTCTTACGAATTAGAGACTCTCGCAGTAGTCTGCTCTTTAAAAAAATTTCGTGTGTATCTCTTAGGAACTCATTTTAAGGTATTTACTGATTGCGCAGCCCTTCGAACCACTTTGACCAAAAGAGATCTTGTTCCGAGAATAGCCAGGTGGTGGCTACAAATATCGGAATATTCATTTGAAATTAATTACCGACCCGGTGTACAAATGTCACACGTTGATGCGTTGAGCAGAAACACCAAGCTACCCTCGGAACAAGATGATGAGTCATCAGTAGTCGTGTATACAATAGAAAAAGATAATTGGCTTTTATCCTTACAACTAGCAGATCCTGAAATATCTAGAATATATAAAATTCTTAAGCCAAGCGATGATCCGGAATGTAGAGACATTCGTCAAAATTATGTTGTTAAAGATCATACAGTTTATAAGAAAATTAACGATAAATTGTGTTTAGTCGTCCCTAAAAACGCCCGGTGGCAAATTTGTAGAGCTAATCATGATGAAATAGGCCATTTTGGTTACTCTAAAACACTTGAAAGAATACAACATTCTTATTGGTTTCCAAAACTCAGGAAATTTGTAAAAAAATATGTTGAAGCCTGTTTAGAGTGCGCATATAATAAAGATAATGTGTCCAAACAGAAAGCGGGTTATATTTATCCTATCGAAAAAGTTCCAGTCCCATTTCATACTATTCATATCGACCACCTTGGACCGTTCGTAAGAAGTAGAAACGGTAATACTCACATTCTTACTGTAGTAGATGGGTTCACCAAATATGTATTTGTTAGAGCTGTAAAAGATTTAAAAACTATAACTACTATTACAGTCTTAGAAAAGATATTTTATGATTTTGGTATTCCAGCCAGAATTATTTCCGATCGTGGTACTAGTTTTACATCAGCCGCCTTTCAAAATTTTTGCATATCTCATGGTATAAAACACGTACTTAATGCAGTCGCTTGTCCCAGAGCTAATGGACAAGCAGAAAGATTTAATCAAACAATTTTAAACTCGTTAGCAGCTCAAAATTCGTTAGGTCATGAAAACGACTGGGATAGATTTCTAGGCAAAATACAGTGGGGCATCAATAATACCGTTAACGCCACCACAAAAAAAACTGCTACCGAGGCAATGTTCGGAATTAAACTTCGCGATATTCTATCAAATAAATTATGTAATGGATTACAGGAAACTTTAAATAACGTGCAGGAAACTAGAAATGAAATTTCCACAAATATAGAAAAAGATCAAAATAATCAAAAACTGAGACATGACAAAAATCGAATTCCAGCAACTCAGTATTCAGTAGGTGATTTGGTTAAAATATCTCGTAACAATTTTGACAACAACAGCAAAAGTACGAAACTTATGTCTAAATTCGTTGGCCCGTATAAGATAACGGAAGTATTAGGGAATGATCGCTATAGGATAACTGATGTGCCTGGCTTTAGTAAAAAAGGTAAACCATATGCAACTGTAATAGCTGCTGATAGAATTCGCCCGTGGATACATATTAGAACATTAGAGTTGCACGAAACCGATGAGTCAAGTTCCGACACTGACAGTACGTGAGATTAAGTGTATGTTGTGACGCCAGGAGGCGACACATGAGTAGGATGGCCGAATGTTATAATTTTGTTACGTTAAAGTTGCCAGTTAAAACAATATTGTGCAATGTTGTATGTATAAGAGCCTTTAACAGACCATACGCGATCTAAAGAAACCAAATTCAACGTGCTAACCCTTAACGAATAGCGTTGTCTATGGCCGGAGTCAAAACTGATCTGTAATATATTGATTTGTATATTCAATTCCATGATTTTATTGGTATATTAGAATAAAGATAATTGTTAAAAATCTCCTAGGTTACGAATTAAATAGTTGTAGAATTTTAAACACTGTATTTACGACTATCACTGTAACGAAAGGTAAATAATCTTATTGAAACTGAATGATTTAATTAAAGTAAGATTGTTAATAATTCTGTTTAATTTATTATGTAATGATAAGGCCTGTTTTATAATTTATAATATTGTATTTAATAAAACTACTTCTACGGAAGGTTACTTCCGTAGAAGATTCTAGAAATTAATTAATAATAATTATGCTACTCAAAATAACTGAATAACTTTTTATAACGATATTGTTAGATTTAGACTCTGTCCTTTAGTGAAATGTGTTGCAAAATTAGTATCACAAATACTACTACAAATTGTACTAGTTTTTAATGCATACTTTGTCATTAATTGTACGAAAATAGTTGTTGAATTGTATAATGGCTATTGGGTATAAAAAGCCTAGTGATATTAGGGGGATTCATTCCACTGCTAAGCTATCGAAGAAGCTGAACTTGTAACAAAACTGGTATCTGTGTCTATTGATGTACTTGTACTACCTGTGTAACTAATAATTAATAAACTGTGTTACTGAACTGTGTTACTGAAGTCGTTTTTCTTATCAAACGTAACCAAAATTGGTTTTCATCTGTGTGAAAAATATGTGTACGTATACACTTACACAAGCATGATTGAACATGAATTCTATGAGATTATATTGACAACGTGCGGCACGTGCTGACTGGACGTCAAAAAAAGAGTGCTGCTGTCATGTATCACACGTCTCTTTTTACCACGCGGTGTTACTGATAGTGGCATCTCGCTTGCTCAGGCCTTTGTTTCTCTATTCCGCTAGGTATATTAACTTTATGGTCAGCCACGACATGAATTTCGTTATTTGGTGGTGCTGTGATTGCGGCGTCGTGGCCGTTCTCATTAGAGCATCAACATGAATTTCGCGTTGTGGCTGTTTTACTGTGACCCAATGATATTATATAAAAAAAACTCAATTATATAAACAAAACTCAAAGCAGATATAGTACTACCGCGCGCGTTGTGAAGCCATTAAATACGGGCCAATTGACCCGTCTTTTGTATAGTCTGTCTCTTTTATGTAAATGTCATTTCGTATCTTTTGTTTCACTTATCTGTCAAATTTGACGATTGAATTTGAAAATTGTTCGGAAGCAATTTAAGCCGGAAAATAGTATAAAAGTAACAGATCTGTATTTAGTTGAATATCATTGCTGTGACCACAAGGCGATGTGAGGATAGGCTATTGACAACTTTTTTGACAGATTCTCCATACTTCATAATAATTTATGTCAAGCTAAGTGGTGGATAGCCTATTCAGCATTTATCAGGAAGTGGTGAAATATAGGCCCTTAGTGTCCAGTCGTGGGTTGAAAGATAATATTTTCATTAAGTAGACTCTTAAAAACAATGATTAGGTAGATTACCTAATTAATCACCCAGCAGGAGGTACAAAAGATAACAATTTATAAATGAAAACAATAATTATTATATTGATAATAATACTTTATCTTGCTTACATTTGAAAACATGTGCAAAGTGCATGGTGAAAGAATATTATTATTTTATTACGAGTACTTATTATACATATGCCAAAGCCTATTATAAGGTCAATGATTTCATAAACGACGGCACATCTTGGGAGTAGGATGGCTGCTTGCAAGGCTACTTCTACATTATTTTATGACTTACAATTATGTATGTATGTTGACATTGTATAATTTTAAGTTACAGAATTGTAAACTTTATTTTAAAAGACTAATTTTTTTCTCACTTTTTTTGGTAAATAAAGTGGGCCCCCTGCGAGTTTCTTACGCCGGTTCTTCTCGCCGGGTTAGTTCCCGAACCGGTGGTTAGGCATCATGTAGACTTTCAGAAAATATTTGCAAAAATTTATTCTGAATAAAAAAAATTGAGTTTGAGTTTGAGTTTGAATTATAATATTACACTCAAATATAAAATTAAGTGGGACTCTCATAGAAAATACACAATTTATGGCCTAATTTTGCTTTATACTGGTGCGGAACCCTTCGTGCGTGAGTCCGACTCGCACTTGGCCAATTATGTGATCCTATGGTATTAAAACATCATGAAAGAGACCTCATTTAACCACAATATAAATTTTAGCAACAAATACAAATAGAATAAATATTTTTAATTTTGATGAATTTTAGAAAAAAAAACGCAAATGGTGCCGTAATATAAAATATGCCAAAATGTGAGTAATAATTAGTACTATAATAGTGTGTGAGGATATAACGGCCAACCATGCGATTCCAGAGATATTCTCATTTTTTCTGTCGGCTCCATACAAAAATTTCTTAAAAAAATTATAGCTCCCTTATTATGACACGTAGCTGTCTTTTTTTACATTTTGTTATGTAATAACAACTAGGAGAGAACATATTTCAGCCAAAAAAAATGACATCTGGAAACTCAAGTTCCTATGTCCATGAAACTCGATTTTCGATCCACTGTGCGCCTAGCCTTTGAGCATCGACCAAAAACCGACAACTTTTGGCTCGGCCGCGGCACGCTCGGACGAGGCAGCGAGGTGGCTCGCTTGGTCAGTACTTGGCTAATGGGTTTTGAGGATTTCGATCAGATCCGTAAACAATGACGTGTAGTTTTAATGCTCCCGCCTCCCATACGAGTTTACGTGTTGTGCTCCTATACGAGCCCACGTGTCGTGCTCCGGGGAACGTAAAATATACGATATCTCGACGCGACCCTTGTAACCGCGATATTAGATCTCGCACGTTGGCGTACAATTTTATCTTCCACAAAATTGTGATGTTTTATATCAATATTATGTCGACCGGTTTATTACCTATATTTCACATCTTCGTGTTACTACCTTATGGTGAAATATTGCTTCGCGTTATTGCTCTACCACATTATGTTCAAGCGCGTTATTCATTCGGATAAAATATATCCCATAGATTTGGTACAGATTGCTGTTGTTTTTTTTTTTAAATGCACTTCTTCAAGTTAGGTCATAATTTTAGAGAAACCAAACTTTCTAAGAGTAACGGATCTGTCTACAACCCACAAAATATGTTATATTATGCGCATTCTTATTGTGGTTTTATATTGGTCCCCCATGGGCCATCGTGGCCCCGCATTACATTTGCTCTTAAATTTTTATCACAAGATATTTTCCTGTTTTTAGGGTTCCGTAGCCAAAATGGCAAAAAACGGAACCCTTATAGATTCGTCATGTCTGTCTGTCTGTCTGTCTGTCCGTCCGTATGTCACAGCCACTTTTCTCCGAAACTATAAGAGCTACTGATGTAATAAAACAGTTAAAACTTATTAACTTTCGTTTTATTTTCACTTCAGTAAATTACGAGCACATTACAGCCATGACAATTTTTAGCAGAGAGAATAATTTCACACAGAGCATAGAGTGCCATAGACAAAGAAAGGCATTTAAAAAATATAAATAATATTCAAACGAAAACGCGGGAATTTCAAATATACTTTAACACTCTCTCCAAATTCCAACGTTTTACCACAGAATACATAATAGTACCTTACGGTACAGAAGTCTCACTCCCGAGTTTAGGTATGATAAATGCAAGCGTCCGGTCACCGGACTAGTCTCAATAGGCTGGCACTCGCTCGACTTGTAACAAAAGTAATAGTACCCGGCCCCGCGCCGCCGCGCCGCTCGCTTGATAGCCCTGGCAGATTGGAGCGAGACGGCGCACAGTTATTGTACACTCGAGGAAGTTGATTCCTATGCACGTCGCGGGTCAACTTAAACTGGTCAGTGGTCAGTGTTAGTCGGGAAAAAGAAAAGGACATAATCGTATTTCTATGTTTCCATCTTGGTCATTTTGTGTTTACCAAAATATCAACATTGCGATCACCTTGGCAACAATAGGTTTATTCATGGTTTATTGGTCGCTATCTGTCGGCTATACTCGTTCACGATAGAATCGTATTTTATTGGTCGCATTGCTTTTGAAAAAATATAATCTACTTAGCAACCGCCTGTATACTTCAAAAATGTTTTGCAAATATTGGGAATTGATTTAAATAAGTAATATTTAAATATTTTATTTATCTCATCCGAATAATCTTTGAAAAAAATAATAAGTACCTACTTGCTTATATATTATATAATATTATGTAAGATGTGTTTATTGAAACATTAAAACCCATCCAATATGTGCTACAAAACAATGGACTTATTATCAGCAAATCGTTGAACAGATCAAACTGGCCATTGGCCAACCTAATTCTACTCCTAACATCTTCGTCAAATATCATGACTTGGTTAGTTGGAAAAGGCTACCCCGAAGGATTAAGTAAAACTTAAGTTATGTATTTGAATTAAGTATATTCTCATTGCTGATCATTATAACAACCCAGAGTTCATATTATTATTACCTCAAGAAGAATACCTAAGAATTCATAATAATTTTATAAGTTTTAAGTTTTTCGATATATTTTTAACGCTCAAATAAAATATTATCACGATATTATACAAGTGTGTTCTGATTTTTATGGTTCTCGTAGATTAGAAAGATGTTGATCTAGAATTCTAGAGCGTTTTTACATTACGCAAAACATAATAATTGCGAGTGCCAAATGCGAGTAGGACTCGCGCACAGAGGGTTCCTCACCGTTATAGAGCAAAAATAGGCCAAAAATTGTGTTTTTTGTATGGGGGCCCCCCCCCCCCCCCCCTTATTTTTTTATTCTGTTTAAATGTTATTATTAATTATTAAATTACAATAATATTTAAGGCCTTCGTGAAAGTTTCAAGTGTTTCTAGTTCTAGTTTCTACCTCTTATCATCATTGATTACGAGCTAAAAAGGCCAAAAAATCACGTTTGTTGTATGGGAGTCCCCTTCAAATATTAATTTTATTTTTGCAGTTTTTGTGTTTAATCATTTTCTCCTATCTATTTTAAAATTCACCTCTACATTTTTAGGCATAATCTGTACTGTGGGTAGACCGTAAACAATCTATTATTTTTAGATTCCTCAGAAATATTCCGTTCAGCCTACACATTTACCTGTAGAAACAGAACTACTATTTTTATCTTATCGATACTAATTAGGCTATTTATAAACAATTAATGTTTCAGTTACAATACGTAGGTGGACTAACAGCGTAGGTTTACTACCGTGTAAAAGTTTTCTTCTGGATTTAACCACTTAAACTTCGGGACCTTTGCTCGAGCTCCCGAGTCTCTAAAGAGTTTCATTGTGATGAAATTGACTCAGGTACGTGATGTGAAATCTAACACAAAAATTGAAAGTTCTTTTTCTGAGGGTTTCGCACATAGGTATCCGGGCCATACTAATATTTCAAGGGATATCTGTTAAACTTAGTGCCTTTACATTTAAACTGTTGAGCAATTTTTGATGAAATTTTTTGTGGAGATACGTTGGAGACCCGGCAAAGGAAATAGAAAGTTGAGTTGAACTCTGCTTTTATACAATTGCCAGGGAATGACATAATTTCCAGTCATCTTATGCTACTTAAAACAGTATAAAATATGCCAAAAAGTATTCCTAATATTAATTACGAAGGTCTTAACTTGTAATTGCACCGATACCAAGTACCAACCAATAATCCTAGTTTCAATGTAATCTTATAATGGTTTAGATTAATTTATATTTTTTAAATTGATTTATAAAATACTTATTTTTCACATGAAAAACATTTTTCTTTAGTAATTACATAAATTAATAATAATTTGTCTCGCGGGATTATTTTTTCCGAGAGCAATTATTTATACTAGTTCATTATTTTCTACCTTTTCTTCTCTTAAATGCAGCTCTTTATCTTAAGATTTTATTTTTTACGAGCTTCGCTCGCGTTAAAAAATTTTATTAATATTATTATATACAAACTTTGATCCTTTGATCCCGTATTTTAACCCCTTGGTGGTTTTTTTGATGAAAATCCTTTCTTAGCGGAATAATATATATATATATATATATATATATATATATAATAGTCCGGTAAGAATGGATTTTGATCAATTATTCTACCTCCAAGGGGTTAAATAGGGGATCAAAGTTTGTATATAATAATATTAATAAAAAATTTTAACGCGAGCGAAGCCCGTAAAAAATATTGTTTGTTTTCCTAAATAAAATCCATATATATATATATATATATATATATATATATATATATATATATAAGAGTTCTTATTATAATTTAAACACTTTTTATAAAGATTTATATTTGAGTCAGAAAACTTTTATCATAATTTAACTATGCACAGTGCTGTAAAATATAATTCCTAAATAAAATCCATATATATATCTATATATATATATATATATATATATATATATATATATATATATATATATATATATATATATATATTAACATGTTTAACTTCTAGGAAAATAAAATAATCATGTATTATGTTATAATACTAGCTGTCCCGGCAAACGTTGCTTTGCCGTAATATAAAGTATTTCGCCCATATTATTTTATTGAAGTGACTGAATAAGTATGTCGCCATGGCAACGTCGATCGCTATCCCGTCGCACAAACTTAATGGTCGCCGTCAGTCTCAGCTTGTAATAATTTACTATTATTTATTCTACAAATGCAATTATCAATATATAAAGTACCCAGTAGCCGATTCTCAGACCTATAATAGAATATGCATATAAAATATGGTAAAAATCAGTAAAGCCGTTTCGGAGGAGTTCATGGACTAAGTACTAACATTGTGACACGAGAATTTTATATATATGATAATATACATGTTTTTACTAAAATGATTCTAAGAAGAAAGAAAAACAATCGCTTATTAATTAAACATAATAAAATAATGTATTTACACATAATTTAATCGCTCGCCTCGTTCACATAATTTAATCATAAAAGAGGGTATAAAAAGTAATAAATTAATTAATATAATTTGACTGTAGTAAATCACGTCCCGCCCACGTCGTGCTATGTTATACCGTGTACCGCTTGTGATTAAATAATATACACTGATATCATAATGTTATGATAGTTTATCGTTCAACGTTAAATCCCTTTTAATTCCTGCCCACACTCTGTTTGATTTTAATTAAAAAACAAGTACCTATTTTATAGAAACAAAAAACACTATGGACAAGTAAATTTATATATTATTATGCCTCGTGGCCAGCAAACATGAGGACGATGGAGACTAGACTTAAAAAAATAGTAGTATCTAGTCTTTGTAAGAAAAAATTAATTTTGTTTACCAGAGCTCAGATGACAAAAAAACATTCTTTTTTCTTCCTGCCTTTTACTTTTTTACATTTAAGTTACTTATTTATAAGAATTATTTCGTTAATTACAAGGATGAAGTAAAAGTGTTCTTCAAGCATAATAATATTTTTTTACCAAAGGAAAGGAAATGATATCAACATTTTCACTGTTGTTCCACGTGGCTTCAGTGAACGGAATTTACCAGAAAATTTATGAAATTCTCATAATATTATTATAGGTTCAGTCTGCAAAATAACATACATTGGCATTAAGTAACCTGTTAAAAATGAGAAATCGTAAATTAAACCCAGATCTAAGAAATTCTATACCACGCCTCAACGTAATAAAGTCAATAAATAATAAGACAGTCACTTGGAAAAAAAATTCAATGATGCGAGATGTAAAATTCACATCCGTAGAAGTATTAAAATTACCACAAAATGCTGGGCGCGCTTTTCAGCTCTTAAGGGTGAATTTCCCAACCGCTTTTTTTTCGCGGCTACTGTGGAATTGGGGATGTGAAATGGCTTTTTAGGGTTAAATAAAATTTCATCGTATAGTTTGTGTGATTACTGATTATACCATATGAGACAACAGACACGTTTTTAATTCGATAACTAGAACATAAAAATAAAAAATTGTAAAGGTGGAAGTTAGACCCCTCGGTGACTGTCCCAACGACCTTTTAAGTCCTAATTTCGTCAGCCGAGGAAAAAATATTAGTGGTACAAACAAACGGATTCTTTTACTGGATTCTTAAAGAATGGAGGTATAATCAATACAAATTTCATAATCTCAATCGTTATACTTTCAAAATAGTGGGAGAAATAAAACTGTCCCAACATTTTGTCTTGATTCGGTGAATAAAAAAGAAACATGAATTGTCGAGACCAGAAGTACTTTTGAACATAATGCCGCTTCTCAAACTCAAGCGCCAGTCATGCTTGTGCCTTCGGAGCTAGAGGTGGTTTGATGCGTCGCTGCATGTTCCCGCTAAAAACGTAAGTATATCGTCTCGGTGACACCCGACACTTTTCTCTTCATTTCCGTGATTCAATTTATCATGTTAATTGAACCAGCTTTCTGTATTAATTTATTTTCTTACAAACACTTTTAATAATATGTATCAGTATGTAGTATAGAAATCGGTATAATTATTATAGGTGTCAAAATATTCAACGATTTGTCGCAAATTTTCATTTCGGTGATTCCGTTTCGGTGAATTCGGTGACATATTTGGTCACCGAAATGAAAAAAATCACCGATATGAAAAAACACGGAAATGGTGACTCGGTGACTTTTGGTGACCTTCGGTGACAATAGTTTTCATATCGGTGAATGCTTTTTTTATCTCGGTGATTTTTAAAGTTGTTTTATAGAGGATGAATAATAATCAGCGAAATCGTAAAAAAAATGTTAATTAATAAAAAATAAATATGGTGCTTCTTAGTGTTTCATTTTTTGAGCTATTGTATAGCTTTGATCGCGTTTATCAAGAAATTCCGTAATGAAAAACACCTAACATTCGTCTAACGTCGTTTCAGTCAATATTTGTAATATTTTTTAACTTTAAATATTTATAAGGACACAATAAATTACCTTTCATTTTATGAATAAGAAATTCAGAGTCTGATATTTTGACCTCATGTAGTTTATTACGATTACCTTAAATATTGACTTTTGTTGATTAGTGAAATAGCAAAAACAGTACGAGATAATAATATAATATGATTATTTAATATATGAATTTAATGAATCCTATCAAAAAGTAGTTTTGGTTATAATAATGTTAGAATAATAGTAACTCAATTTTAACTTAACCTTTTCAAAATAGTAACAATACTACCTACACCTTTACAAAATAGTAAAACAAAAAACAACAAATAACATTTATCCTTTGCCGAGTGAAGTTGGCGCGTGGTAATTTTTATTCAAAGCAAATGTGTCAATTATTTCTCAGTATTCATATATTTTGTTATTTGTATTAAAATCGTTTGTAACATGAAATATTTTTTTAATAAAAATACATTGTTCTATCCACAGACATGGATCAAGATAAATACCGTATGTGTATGTACTTTGCGTGCAATATCGCGTTCCCAAACGACGAGCAATGCTCGTCTTTCAAAAGTCTGTTAAAGAACAGACTTTTGAAAGACGAGTCTGCTATCGGAATCGGATGTAAATCGGACTTTTAAAAATGCCTCAATGCCTAAAATGGCCGTATTGAGCTGTAGAAATTCAAATAGAAACGTTGGCCTTGATAATGGACACGTTTTTTATCACTGATATGTCACAGTGGTAGGAGAAAAGTGACACGCTCGTTTTCATACAAATGGAGCGACATGCAATATCTATCTTGATATAATTATGTCTGTGGTTCTATCTCATTGTTGTTTAAATAACCATGCCCAGGCATTTACCGTAATGTAACTTAATACGTAATTAGAGATTATTTCGCCCATGAAAAACGAGTAACCATCGCTCTATGATAAAATTTATGTGAGCGTAGCGTACGGGAGGCAAAATCGCAATAAGAGCTGTGCAATAGCTGATTTTGTGATGGATTTTTTTGTGATGGATATACCTAGGTTGTGTTTTATTCTGAAAAATATTAGAGATAATTTCGAAAATTGCAAAAGTGTAACCCAAA
The DNA here is from genome assembly GCA_937595015.1 of Polyommatus icarus. NCBI lineage: Eukaryota > Metazoa > Arthropoda > Insecta > Lepidoptera > Lycaenidae > Polyommatus > Polyommatus icarus. The sequence goes on from OW569326.1 coordinate 11,278,596, forward strand.
GTGTCAACATTTTTCCATAAAAATACATTATTTCGCTTGTTTTACAATCACGCTGTATACTAGTTCAGTGAATTTACATTTCGGTGAATTTTGTTTTCATCTCGGTGACTGACTTTTTCATCTCGGTGACAGCTAAAATATAAACGTGTTTGCTACGTTTGTTTATTATTTAATTTTTATGTAATTAGTTTCGTAGTCATAAAACGTTAAAATTGAGAGGAAACTTCGGTAAAAACTCAAAAAAACATAGGAACAAAAAAGTTCACCGAAATGAAAAAAAATATGGACATATTGTTGAAATTCACCCTTAAATGAAACGTCTTGGTTCTTAGTTCACTGTGAAATATTAGATCCGACTCGTATCCTAGCTCTTAGCTGTTGAAAGTGAAAAATTAGACCGCACTAACTTAACGACCGCGGCTCTTACGCTAAGAGTTGACTCATTAGTTTTTACGTAAGACTTTTTAATGTAGTTAATCACTCGGTGTATTATTTCTAGCAATTATGAACGTACACAACTTGAGATTCACTAAGATTTATTCTGTGTTACATAAAATTTATTTTAAAGTCCTACATTCTGACGATTTATTTGAAGTAGATATAATAAATGTTCGTAACCAACCTACATTATATGTAATAAGAAATATAAAAGTCTACGTGGTAAAACATGTAAATATACTAAACCAGATTTGAAGATAATATTTGAGATTGTTAGAATATATAAAGTCGTACGCTGACTCTGACACCCAATTTAGAAACCTGTGAACAGAAAATATACGTCAGAAATAAGAATATTAAATACAAGTAATACAAATACCTACTATGAATTGGCAAATTTCACTAAATAGATTGAATATATTAAGGAATAACCAACCAACCAAGCAAATCAGACAACAATTTCTTAGGTCAACCTCATTAATTTTTCAATAGGTAGTTAATTTTATTTTAGGATTATAGTTGATAGATTTTAGATGAAATAAATGTTAAATTTGACCTTGCTTCGATTTTTTACCGTACCTACGTAAAAGTTATTTGACGACTGTTAACCGTCTTATGGAGGATGACTTATTTATATAATTTATTTTCTTGTTACGACGCGATGAAGGCTCGACTTCCAGCGTATGTGCGGAAATATCTCTACAATATATATCACTTTTATTACCGTTTATAAAGAACGAGTCTGAGATTGAATGTAAGTCAGCATTAAAGGTCGAAAGCGTGCCACTAGCGTCATATCGTTTTGTTTAACGACATCATAAACTTTTCATAAACGCAGAGTCGAGCACTAAACTGACAACACGAGACTCAATAAAATAAGTCATTAAAGAATAAAGACTCGGTTTTGGAGCAATGTGGGCGTATTTAACCCTCTCGCGTTCCCAAACTAAATAAAATATCTATCAAATACCCTCATAAAAGTTATATAAAAAGTATGATAATCGTCCTGAATATTCCGCGGAATATGATCACGAACGTATGAAATTATTATGAGGTGAGTTAACTTATAACTTTTTTACATATTTTTTTATATTAACCTTTCGAAATCCCGGGAGGATGTGAAAATTCTATTAAAGAATATTTTATCTAACGGCTGCGCACAACTTTTTCGACTTCCTAAAATTTGCTATGCATTCAGATATAAATAGATCATGCACCCGGATAGTATTACTTATATTGTATTTAAAAAATATATAACTTAACAACGGAATGTTTAATGTAGGTCTGGGTTATTTAAAACCAATATTATAAAGTGGTTACGGGAGTATAGTGTAGGCAGCTACGTCGTAGCCGCCGCTACAGAATTGCTTGTGTTCCCCGGATGGGAGCTCTAAAGCAGGGGTCACCAAATGGCGGACCGCGGTCTGCGTCCGGACCGACCCATTGTGTGCGGACCAAGCATTTTCGTAGATGAACTTCATTAAAAATGAATTTCGATCTCGACTTACGGATGAACATCTCCAGGATTTAATGTCACTAGCTTGCACCAATTTCACTCCAAACTTCAGACGGATAATTAGCAATAAAAATTGTCATTTCTCATTGATATGCCTTTGTAATTTCCGTAATTACCTTTTTATAAAATGTGTGGACCGCGAAGGTCATTTCATTTCTTAAAATGGACCCCGAACGAAACTAATTGGTGACCGCTGCTCTATAGTGCCTCGTTTTATGGGTCAGTCGGCCTTAATAGGCGTTCTCCACACACAGAATTGCTTATATAGTGGAGTTTATGTGTATGGTAGCGCCGAAGAAACCGCCGCTAATGATTTGCTCTATACACCTGAATCATTAATACTGCGGATCGGGAGTAATTGATACTGCGCGGATAGTCTCGAGACTGCGGTTTGTAGCTTGATCCGAGCCAACAAGGCTTTAAGGGTTTCTTGTGTATTACGAGTATATATTTGAATGTATGAATCAGGAGTGATGTAATATTACATAGGCAGGTATGCTTATCGTAATCACATAATATCACATCATAAAATGCGTTAAAATTATATATAGATAAAAACAATGTTATAAAGTCTTTAGAAACTTGCGCGGCCTATTATGTTATTATAAACTAGCATCGCTAGTCCAAAGCTTTTACCTGGCATACAAGCTTTTATTTACTATGAATTATAATTTCAAAAATCTTGTGAATGCCTTCGCCTACAATAACGTCCAATAACTCTAACTCTGCTTCGGTTTTTTCCACTCTACTGAAACGGGCATCTCAATTATACTTCTCTATAAACTTCTATTAGGAAACTGCAATTGCCTGCAGTTAAAAGTAAGCTCATAAGCCCAGCCATATCACCGTTCTTAAGTTATAACTTATAACTGTATGTATGTAACTTATAACTGTAACTTATAACGGAATGTATTGTAACTAAGAGGGCCTTCTTTTAAATAGATTACAAATAAGAAACCCACCTTCTCGGAAAAAGTTTCCGAAAGGATCGTAAATATATAAAACTATAAATCAAATGGGTCGTGGAATCAGGTGAGGTCAGGAGTGAGCCGTAACGCCCCGGCTGGAATACCGATTATGTTATACTACTATTGGCACCCATTTTACGTACAATTCCGGTCCGGTTCACTGAATTGGCGCAATCTGCGAGCCAGGCTGACCCTCCTCCCTGCTCGACGATTACATCGTGTACAGGAATGTAGCAATGTTATACATATTATTATACACGTGTATATTTAATCTAAGTAAATAATCCAAGCATACTCGTGTTACTGAAATCGAGATAAACTTGTTCGATCGTCAAAATTTTGATTTTTTGACCATCTACTCTCCCTCCTCCCTGCTAGATTTACATCTTGGACAGGAATGCAATAATGTGATAAATATTACACGAGTAATGTTACATTCAATCTACGTATAAGTTTTTACTAATTTAAGAATACACGTACTCCAAACAAACTTGTTCAATCGTCTAAATCAAAAACTTTTATTCAGTAACGTAAATGTTCTCCATTGCTATCTTGCTTAGTTATTAAGAAAGCGAAAAACTTTTAAAATTAGATTTTATTCAATTTGAATATATTTCAAATATCTCAAACTTTGTAGAGCTGTATGTTAAAATAATTGAACAAATTTCTTTTGAGTGTTATTTTTTAAGTTTATTGTCCCGAACATAAGACACAAATTAAGGGCTTGGTTCACCACTTCCTGATAAAGTGCCGGATAGGCTATCCACAATTTTTTTAACATATTCTCCATACTCTATCTGTCAAGTTAAGTAGTGGATAGTCTATCCAGCACTTATCAGGAAGTGGTGAAATAGGCCCTCAGAAATCTAAAAATAAGATGTCTACTGCTGCCGTCTGTCAGCTCTAATCTACACAAACCAAATTAAAGTAATTTGGTTTGTGTAGATTAGAGCTGACACTTCGACAGTTATCACTTATCTGTTATCACTATCGATGATCGGATCTATCAACTAACGTCATTTGTAAGTATTGGCCACCAAACCAAGGTGAGCGGTGTGCAGTGAGATTGTGATAATTATTTAGTAAAGGATGACTTAAAATGAAAATTGAACGCAATACTCCCCGAGATTAGCAATTCGAAAAAACCACGGCTTCAATTTGAACTCATCCAATCGTTGACAGTTGGTACCAGGCTTGAACTTTACTACCGAAATTCACACAAGGACTTGGCTAAAGGGCCAGCTAGTCCGAGATAATTATATGCCCCGATCGCAATTAAACGAATCGCAAACGACAAACGCGGGCCCCGCTGAAGAACTCGGCGGAGCCGAAAGAATTTAATTTTGGCATTCTTTCAATACACCTGGCGCATTTCTTTGTGACGATTTGAAAGAATGTCAGTACCGGCATCACAGCCGAATTCAGGTAACGTCATCAACTTGTGCCATGATCACACCTACCGAGTACGGAGTAGGATAGCGAGACAGTGCCCTTGGCCGAGCACTCGGTGCTCTCGGACAGTTTGATTGGCCGAGTGTTAATATCTATGCTGCCTACTCTCTACCTTACGGTGCGTCCACATTTGTATCATTTGCGCGATCAGATCTCCGATCAGATCTCCGTCGCGATCATCGTGCCGTATCAAGTATGCGTATCATAGTGTGGACGCCTATTAGATCATTCTGCCGATCATGCGAGTATTTGATACAACATGTACCAGATACGTGGTTAATAGCGATCGGGGCGTATCATGATACGCGTATCATTTTGACACGCTTCGATGATACGCGACGGAGATCTGATCGTGCAAATGATATAAATGTGGACGCACCGTAAAGGGCGAAGCCAAACGAGCGTTATTTGTGAGTCGCAGAATTTCAGCTAGCAAAAATTCTGGTGCATTCAGTTTCATACAAAAGTCCGGTTTGATACACACGAGTGTAATTTTGTGAGTCATTATTTGTATGAAAAGATATTTTTACGCGAGTGAAATTCTGCGACTCATAACTCACAAATTACGCTCGTTTGGCTTCACCCTTAACAATATTGAGGGTTAGAAGGCAGCATAGATATTATTTATGCTTTCACTTTGAGCTAGATCGTATCTGGTAAGTTCTATCCGGGTCACCAGGCTTCATCTCAAGCTATTTATCATTCATTTCTTTATGAATGACTATTTGCGCACCCGCACGTAATCTGTAATCTCACTCTCCTTTAACATAAAAAGATAAGAAACTAACACAAAATAAAACTGCTTTGAAACTTCTACGAAAGCATAAGTCGAAAAGCCCTTGGCGTAAAAGTATAATGTGAGGTACGTTTGAAAAATTCACGAAGCATTATAACAGTAATAACTGTTAATGTTATTCACCCCTAACAGTTAATTATAAGTTAAAGTTCTATTCGAAATGTTAGCCTCATGTCGGTCGATCGATTTTTATGTCTGACGAGTATTTGTTCTGTTTTACCATTGTAATATAAACATGTTTTGAAATTTAATTGATTAAAAAGTATAAAATTTAATGTAGCCTCTACAATGAAGTAACATACATTCTTTCATAGCCCTAAAACTTAACATCGAGACTTACAGTATGCTCATAACAAAATCAAAATCACACAGCCAAAACACATTACATATATTTAATTCATAATGTTGTTATGGATATAATAAATTATTAGGTTTTCCCAAGTTTAACACATTAAACAATTAATATCGAATATTTTATTCGTAGATATAGGAGAAAGCATGCCTTTTGTTATGATTTCATTATTATTGATCACTTTAAACCCCCAATCAGATCAAGATAACACTTATTTTGAAGAATGTAGATGCCAAACATTATTCACTGATAAAAATGTTATCGTCGGTTAATCCAGAAAAGTTTAAAGAAATAATATATGACCACAAACCACAAACGCTTGTTACAAGAAAAAAAAGTTTAATAGTTTTATTTAATTCTGTACGTGTGCGGTACGGTTCCAACGCCAGTTTAGGATAAATACACACTGTAGAAGCAGGGTCCGTCAATAAAATGTATTCTATTATTTTTTTCATTTCCTACCTTATTTTTTGTAATCTCCTTTTTCAGAGTTCTCAAGTCAAAGGGCCTCAAGACCATGCTGAATTGTGCGACACACTGCCCTATTTTTCCAAATCACCTTTTGCCAGGGGAGGGCTCGGGGCTCGACGCTCGTTTTGTTCAACAACTTTTTATAAAGAACACGTTTCGGGGTTCAATTTGCCTATCACCTTAAATGGCTTTATTATTAAAATAAATAATATAAATAATGGCTTTATTATTAATTAATATAAGTACTCGGAGGTGTACAGTTCTTATGAATCTGCAGGGTGTCACAAAACTAAGTCTTATTATTTAAGAGTGTGTAATGTGTATGAGTCCCGTTTAATTATTTGTGTATAAAGTTCACTGTAAAAATAGCAGCTCTTAAAGAGCAATTTTTTTATCAGTTTTGTATGCGGAAACTCGTAACGCTGGAGCGCTTGCCCATATTAATATTTAAAAAATGGTGTTTCAGCGCTGCTACTTTTACAGTGAACTCTCTACAAGGAAGTAGGAACACATAAACACCATAATTTTAACCGACTTCCAAAAAAAGAGGAGCTGATGTTAACTTAACTGTTTGTGATCAGATTTTCAAAATTCTTTTTTTGTTGTATAGATTGTTAACCCGAATTTGATACCATGTTTACAAAAATGGTGACTTGATAATGATTTCGGAATCAGGAGATATCGACGGAACTCCTTTACAACAAAAATATTACAGTAATTTTCACTTCTTTTGAGTAAAATTAAAATAATATGCCACCAAAAAGTAAGATTTGCAGATATCCCAGGATATATCCGGACATATCATCAGGACATAAAATCCCAGGGTATAGGGCTTCCGAAGGTTCCGTTGCTGAACGAAACTCCTGATTCCTTATAACTTATAAGAATATAATATAGGATTATTATGTAGGGGGTTCAGCGTTGTTTAAAATACTGGAATCGCATGCCACTATGTCAATTATATTAATCATCATGACCACCACCATCATTACACCATCCATAACCACAATATGATGCGTTTATTGATTTTTTCAGAGTAAAAACTAAATAATATTAATATTTAAGGGTTCCCATATCTAATTCACATACAACAAACGTAATTTTTTGGCCTTTTTGCTCCATATCAATAATTATAATGGCAACAGGTAGGCACTTGAAATTTTCACAAAGGCCTTAGATATGTTATGTGTACTTACTTACTTTAATAATAAATAATAATAATAATATTTGAATAAAATTCAATTTTATTGGGGGCCATACAAAAAACACAATCTTTGGCTTATTTTTGCACTATAACGATACGGAACCCTTCGTGCGCGAGTCCGACTCGCACTTGGCCGAGCACATACGTAGAATATGTGCTCGACCGAAGGCAGTATGTTTCAATAAACCACTCATCATGTTCTCTAGAAGAGTTTTTTCTGCCAAGACGAAAGAAATACAGTGCTAGACAACCTACAGTGTAAATCAGTAGGCCTACCATGAAACTGTTTTGAGACTCAAACAATCGGACGAGAATGCCGCGTCCTGCTCTAACAACGTCATTTCACGTATGTTAGAGTAGGACGCAGCATTCTCGTCCGATTATTTGAGTCTCAAAACAGTTTCATGGTACAAGGCCTGATGTCGCATACTATACGGTGATATCGTGGACAGCGCTATAGGAACTTCCGTGCCTTCAAGCGTTTTTGTCACAATTATTATTATTATCAATGGCAACAGTCTAACACAACAAATTCCAATATTAATTTAGCTATATCTAAGTAGGTAGTCACAATAATTCATATTATTAAGTATAGTTTATTTTCATTTTTTCGCGGTGCTTCCCCTTAGTTATTTGACATTCGGTCACTGCAACTTCTTGCTGTCTCCGCTTTCAATAGAAAGAGGAATTATAATTCTTTAAACTTCTATTTTCTTTTAATTAATTTGTTGCATGTCTCGGGTTTGAGCATGTTCCTCTAACTCCCTGAGATCATATATATATAAAGGGTTTCCATGGTTGGACACCGCTATCGAACCCGGTGACACAGTGGTGGGAATGTGTGGTAGCCGGTGGGCCAACGCCCATAAAGATTACCCTTTGGGTAAGTAAGTAAACAACTTCAAGCGTTTTAATTTGAAAGCTACAAAATTATAATAAAAATACAGCAATAATCTTCAGTAGGTAAGTATATCAACATTCCTTTCCCCGTTTTAAATTTTCTATTTTTGTTTATTATACTCATGATATCAGCGTATGATATGAGGTTTTCTTATTTACTCCCCACGGTGCGTACGTATACTATTTTTCTCATCGACGGAGGCGGAAAACGGCAACATCGCTAAGCGCAGCGGAAAGAAAGTTGACGTTTTCCGCCCGGAGGTGAGAAAATAAATAAAATAGTCGTAGATGGGTGTTCAATTTTCTAAATCTCGATTATAATAACATACATTCACGCGGACGAAGTTGCGGGCAACAGCTAGTAAATAATATACAACAATAACAAGCTAAGCTCTGTTTAGCTTATTACATAACTCAGATATGAGTGCGGTTTTATTTAGTTAATGGAATCAGGCGTTACTTTGCGGAAATCCATAGCTTAAAATTTAGTTTGTTATTATTTTTAGCAATATTCCGCGAAATAACAACTCAATAACAACTCAAACTCAAATTTCGCGGAATATTGCTAAAAATAATAACAAACTAAATTTTATGCGGTTTTATTCTCACAGCCTTTATCATGTTAAGATAGGCACTTAATCATCCCACATATATGCGAATAGGGAAGCTTATCTTGAAGCCCGTTCATGACATGTTTCAGCCAGTGGAGATATGGAAACAGATACAGGGTAGGTGGGATGTGTAGCTCCACAAAGACTGGTTCTTATGCTTAAGGCCGTCCCCCGAGCAAACGACCTTGGCCATACATTTGCCGCGTTGCCGAAATCGCACCAAAACCCAATTTTTTTTACTTTAATAAGTTCAAAATTGTTCTAAAAAAATTATTTAAACGGGGAATATGTGAGTGTGAGGCACGAGTCACAGATAATAATAAATCACGTGACCCGAAACGAGACTATGTTGAGTAATCCTAAATGCCTTGTTAGTTCTATAATTATTTCTTCCGTAACATGAGAATACAACATTTTTATTACTGATCAAGTTATCTACCAACTCACACAACTTATTAGTGTACGGTCCAGATAACGTTACAAGGCGGATTACAGAACTTATAGCTATAATATTTGAAAGTTTAGTAAATGTTTAGTAACTTATCTTATACCTTACTGTGTATATAAAATATAGATGGTGTCTAAGACTTTGTTGACATCATATTGTATATAAAGGGAAATAGATGGTGTCTAAGACTTCGTTGACATCATATTGTATATAAAGGGAAAGGACATAAATATTAATATAAATACGTCCTTTCAATTAAGTAAGTAAAATTTTCTCTACACGCAAATTTTCATCATAATCAGTTAAGCAGTACATTATTTTGTACTGCTCAGTTAAGTTAAGTTAAGTTAAGCTCAGTTAAGCAGTACATTATTTTGTACTGCTTAACTGATTATTTTGTAAATGTGTATACATATATCGAGATAGTTGAGAGGCCGATAAACTTTATGGAAAATAAACTGTGAATAGTATAAAGATTAACTTAATAGTTTTATTTAATTAGTTTTATTATTTTACCCATATTAAATAATTTATAGGATCATAAACTTAAGTTAATAATAATTGCAGACACTTAACTATAATAATATTATGTAAATAGGATCGGCTCTTTCAACATTAGATATGAGTCACGATTCACGCCCATGGAGATTAAAATAGTTCGAATTGGACTTTAAAATCAATGCCTTGCCCAGTGTTTTTCAACCTATAAGTCGCGTAGCGACTGTAAGAGGGTCACCACTCGCCATGGTCGCCAAAAAGAACATAAATCATAATAACTAACTAACGGTCATATTGAGAAACCTTCTCCTTTTTTGAAGTCGGTTAAAAAATATTGAAGATTGATTGATATATTAATTATTATCTATAATTATTATTGATAAATCTAGGTATAATTTTGGATAATAATCTGTCCTGGAACGCTCAGATCAATGAAGTTAGCAAAAAGGTGTATCATTCTCTGCACATGCTTAAGACCCTTCAAAATTTCTTGCCCTTGAATACAAAAATCCTTCTAGTCCAAACCCTTATTTTCCCCATCCTTGATTACGCGGACTCATGCTACTTGGACGTTACCGAAGAGCTGTTATCAAAACTGGAACGGTTGCAGAATCTCTGCATCCGTTTCGTGTTTGGGCTAAAAAAGTACGACAATGTATCAGCTTTTCGGTCGAAATTAAAGTGGCTCCCGATCCGGCTCCGGCGTAATACCCATATCCTCTCCCCCCTATACAAATCCTTTACAATCCCATATCTCCCTCTTACCTTATAGATCGCTTCAACTTTACTCGACCTCTTGACATCCCGTGCAGGTCTAACGTGAGGACGAATCTATCCCTCCCCTCCCATCTCTCCAACTTCTTCTCCTATTCCTTTACCGTTCATGCAGTTAGATTAATATGGAATTCCCTTCCCCACACCATTCGTGACAGCCCTTCCTTCGCTATCTTTAAAAAGCGACTGAAAGAGCACTACCTCAATAAAGAATCCTAAAACTCGTATTAAATATACATATAGTATGTATTTGTTTATTTATTAAATTATAGTATATTTTATAATATAAATATCATAATGTAATTAAGTCATGTATTTGTAATTATATAATAAATATATTATTATAATGTTAGTTGTATCATGTATGTGTATTATTATTTAATATGTAGGTTTCTATAATTATTATTTATCTGTGCACGCCCTATCTGATATTTCCCATCACATTTCTCTCCGTAGGACTGCTGCAGCTGGAAGAAATTTCTGTTAGAGATAAGCAGTACCTGTTGTGTCGTCTTTCTTCTGTGTATATTTCGTGTAAAACATTTGTATGTGCAAAAAATGTGTAAAAATAAAAAATAAAAATATTAAATTATTTATTATTAAGAAGAATAATTTTAATAAAATGACATATTCATTATTCATAAACGTACATGTCACACGAAAAAAACAAAAGGGCCCAACCCTACCCAACATATATTTTCATATCAGGGAAATCATAATTATCTTAAAAAAGTTTGAAAAACACTGGGCCTAGCCTACCGTTTCAGCTGAACTCTGAGCACGAAGCACGTAACGTGGGCGTGTTTGTTACATATTTTATCAAACCTAATCATTGGCCCGCTCTCGTGACGCGGACTGACGCGGCGGATAACAAGCTTAATTATTGTTATATCGATTACAGGCCAGATAACATCAATACAAATTGAACATTTATTCAAACACTACATGTTGCCCGCAACTACATGACGCCCGCAGCTCCATTGCGCCTAAACTCGTTTATCGCACGAGAATCGAAAGTTTTCCGGGATAAAAGTATCCTATGTCCATTTCCGGGACTCAAAGTATCTCCATACCAAATTTTAGCAAAACCGGTTCATAGGTTTGGGCGTGAAAAGATAACAGACAGAACTCACAGACAGACAGACAAACTTTCGCATTTATAATATTAGTACTAAACGAATTTCGGTTTCTAAGATTAGAATCGTTTATCATTCCGGGAAAGAAACAACCCAATTTTCTTACCAGGCACTTGAAGTATATTTCAGGGTGAAAAGTGACTGAAAGACACATAGGTAGATACAATAAAGATCGTAATCATTTTATTTCTTTTTCAGCGAATCGGCTTCACATGGATTTACTCCCAAGCATTTTTATTTTTTATACGTGGGAGTAGTAATAATATCCTCACAAAACATTTTGAAATTTTTACTTAATTTTGTTGATTACTTAAAATAGATCTGAGGGAAGATAGCGGAAATCTATACATATAATAAAACTGTAGAAATGAAGATTCTGTACATTAAAGATATTCAAAAAATAATAAGCGGAGGGTGTCACTACATCGCTATAGAAGCCATGAATATAGTCAGTTTTTTTGTCTGTCTGTCTGTCTGTATGTTTGTTCCACTATCACACGAAAACTACTGATCCGATTTGAATGCGGTTTTCGCAGATATATTTGTCTTCTTCAAACTTAACATCTGGTGTATAAAAAAAATTCCCCCCACCCCTCTAAAGTGACGAAAGAGGGGGTCAGCTTTGTATAAGACTTTTACTTTAACACGAAAACTGCTGATCCGATTCGAATGCGGTTTTCGCAGATATATTTGTCTTTTTCCAACTTAAAATATGGTGTATAAAAAAATTCCCCCCACTCCTCTAAAGGGACGAAAGAGGGGGTCAGATTTTGTATTTAAAGACTTGCTTTAACACGAAAACTACTGATCCGACTTGCATGCGGTTTTTGCAGATATATTTGCCTTCTTCCAACTCAACATCTGGTGTATAAAAATTTGATCAGATTTTGTATCAAACTATTTTCTTTAATGGACATACTTCATACAATTATTAACTGTTTTTCCAACTTAACATCTGGTGTATAAAATTTTTCCCCCCACAACTTAGGGCATAAAAGAGGGTATAAGATTTTGTATCAACTGATGAAGTAGAAATATTTTAAATGGCAAAACTACGTTTGCCGGGACAGCTAGTCATTTAATATTATACAATGGCCCAACAATAAGAAAAATATTACATAGTCTTTGATTTCTTTATGCTATGTAAATAAGGCATCATGAAAATAAAATTTTGTGTAACTAAATGAAGTTTTGAACGAAACATTCATTTCATCAGAGCTTGTAAAGCGAAACCCTCCGTGAAAACACAAAAACAATGCAAGAAACAAAGAAGGAAATAAATGTTCATAATATGCCAATTTGGGAAACAATAAAGAGTCACGTTATAATATTTGACCAGACTTAATTTATGAAAAATCAATTTACATTTTCTGCAGTATCGACATCGATGGACGAGGAATCAAACCTTTAGTCAAATTTCATTTGATAATTTTGAATATAAAAGAAATTATCAAGTCCATCTTGACTCAGCTTATTCCGAAAAAAATAGACTCAATTGATACAAACATTTGTTTAATGTTTTTTTTTTCTAAATAAAGTTGGCACTTGGCATTTAATTTGTTTGCCTTCCTTCCCTAGAGTACAAGAAAAGCCTGCACTAGATAAATACATTAGGCGAGCATCGTTCTTCTGCTTTCTGTAAATAGTTTTCCTTGTTGTAAGAATTAGGAGGTACACAGCTGAGCTCTTAAGATTTAAACTTTTTAAACGAGAAGTGGAGTTTTTCAAGTATCTCTAAAACTTGAAACAGCTAGAAAAGTTAAACAAGGTAACAAAGAAACTTAAATACACTTTAAAAAAGTTGACAATTGAATAATAGAATGTGCGCCATGTATATTTAATTTTAATTCATTTTGATCAATCCGTACTCAAAGCATTTCTGGGCATAATACTGTTAAAATTTGTGACCTCAATTAATTTTGTAGGCCAACTATTTTTTAACAAAGTAAAATAAAACAATTGAATGATGTTAAAACACTGTATTATTGATAAAATTATGAATTAATTTTAGATGTATTTAATATCTTTTACGCTATATTATTATTTATTACGCTTATTTTGTAAAGTGTTAAAATAAAAGGTCTACTGACTACTATAAATAATTATGTATTACAAAGAAACCAAATAGCTGTATTTTTAAAAAGATAAAACCGAGTTCAAAATTGTACGTAATTGAGAATTAAAATTCTCTATCTCAAAAACTACTGAACCGATTTTGATGAAACTTGCAGTATTCCCTAAGTTGAACAATACCTAGTACAATAAAAAAAGAATTACTGAAATCGGACTTCCGAAGATATGCGAACACAAACATAAAAACATACATACTTATGAAATTTGAAAAAGAATACACTTATGAAATTTGGCACACTTGTTCAGACGCTGAAATAGACTAACATATACAAAAACTGGGCAGTTCTGGAAATATTACATACATACGTGTCGAATTGATAACCTTCTTTTTTTGAAGTCGGTTAATAATAAGCCCTGCCATCTCCAATTATACGATATTTTCAAAAGTATGGATTACAAAAGGCATTTTTTTTTAATTCAGAATATGTATGTAAAGGAGAACAAAGCATATAATGACCTCATTATACTTTACATTCTTGGAGAAAGTTTAGAGGAAGAAATAACGTAACATGTAAGATATAAAATAAAGGGTAAAATATGAATTTGTTGTTTATTTTTGTTTAAGAGAAAAAAAATATTATCGAAACAAAAGTTTAGCCAGACAAGACTACATACTGCACTATAATCAGTGCTCCTACCAATTGCTCATCAGTCATCACATACTCGTAGGTATACTATAACTATTGTTTATAATAAGTAATTATAGTAGTAACTAGTATTAATCTTTTGATTGATGTTATTATAAAACGTCAATCTAATTACTCTTATCTGAAACGCTAAATTTAAAGATACGGCTACCGTATAAAAACCGATGAATGGTGCTCGTATCCGACAACACCTTAAGATCTCATAGGCTGTGTGCCTTGTATAAGAAACAATTTGAAAATGTTTCGGTTAGTTTTGGGTGTGGTTGCCGTCGCTCTGACGGTGGCGGCTCTACCTTCCCGGAAGCCGGAACCGGGGGATCTCGCTCTGATGCTGAACGAGGATGAGTTCGAAGACTACCTTGACTCCTGGCTGGCGGTCGAGGAGCAGAGCTGGGTTAACGCCTCCGCTACCGTTCAACCCCGAAGCGGTAAATATCACGACGGAAATTAGAGACACATCACACAGTGTTACAAAAATACACGGGATTCAGAAATAAATCTCCTAGAAATATAAGATATAACTGTGCAAACAATACTACTCGTTACGAACTTCCTTTTCTTAATAAACTTCGTTATTTACTTAAATATAGCATTGCAACGAATATCATGCAGGTAACTTTAGGCTTTGGTCAAACCTACGCGTCAGTAACGCGGGACGCGGGACGGGAGCGTCTGCAACGCGAAACTGGTGAGCACACCTGATGGTAACTACCCACTAAAACCCGACCGTGTTCCTTTCTGCGCCGCTGCTGACAGATCCACGGGAAATGTGGGGCCACCGCAGACCACACCTGCGCGACTACCGTGCGAATTCAAAACCGTAGATTATTCCCGCTCTGCCGACGCGAACGTCCCGCGTTGCAGACACTTCCGCTTCGTAGTCGATTTGGTCGCGTAGGTTTGGCCGAAGCTTTAATGTTATTATCGAGTTCCATCGAGTGGATTTATAAAAAACTTTTTCGTTTTTAGTGTCATGCGGACGCGGATTGGTATTGTTTGCATCGGATATGAACATCGATACATCGATTCTAAATGTTCTCTGTGAATCGGGTCAAACCCGCATATCGGTAGCAAAGCCGCATGACAATAAAAACACCCAACTTACCTAACAACTATTTAGTAACCCAACCCTAAGATTGCGTTTCCATCTGAACTGCGTCGCGAGGAATATGTTTTTGAAAACCAATAGAGCATTCTCGCTAAGAGCAACGATTCTACTTCTTAAAATCACATTCCTCGTAACATGACTCCGGTCTAAAAGCTATACTTAACACTACTGGGTTAGGCTGCAGCATCAGAGTCAACGGGGACTTGGGTCAGCCGCAGCCGATCTTCATCCGGCGCAGCACCAACACGTATCCGGCAAGCACCGGCAACTCCGGCATCATCCACCTCAACACCGGCGAGGAGGTCATCGTGTCCTGCCCCGGATCCGGCCGCACCATCGTCCATCCCCAGCTATCAGCCTCCGTGCAAACTGGTGTAAGTCACAAGCTGATCGCACAATTGTCAGCACCGTACGCGCCGTACGCACCGAACGCGCCGCATAGTTCTCGAAATGCGGCGCGTGCAGTGCGGTCAAATGCGAGGATTCACATAATTTCATACAACGAATTCTAAAATGCGGCGCGTACGGCCCGTGCTTGCTGATAAAATATGTGCAATCATCTTAAACCAACTTTCAGTTTGGAAATTATCTCCAAGGAGGGTTTAAGGCCGGTATAAATAGTCAGTACTCAAGATGCATCTCGGTCTCAAGACGCGGTTCGACTCTATGATTGGTCCAAATTTTGACAGCCAACCAATCACAGAGCCTGAACCGTGTCTTGAGACCGAGATGCATCTTGAGTACTGACTATTTATGCCGACCTTATCTTTCCGGAACAATTATAGCTCCTAAGCGGATAAACAGATTACAATCTAGTGTTTTTTTGTTCGAAAGCTGCATCGGGAGGGCTTCAGCCATTTATCCATCATTAGCAGTTCGCTTGCAGCATTTTGTTTTTTTTTTTTTAATCGTCTACGCTATCAGTGATCCTTAACATTAAATGAGATCTGCATGCGATAAATGTTATTGTTTTGTATTGGCCAGAAATGCGTATTCCACTAGACAATCTTTTCCATAATGTCTTTCAATGGTAACTTATCAATTATCACAAACATAGATGAATGTATGATGTAGCTGATTAGGAAGCGGTTATAACTAGTATTCTATGAGATACGAGCTTAGTTGTACGGAAATAGTTCCACTCTTCGCGGTTTGGAGCATAATATACTATCAGCTGGTATCGTTAATCGCTTTCTAGAATTATTATCGTTTTCAAGGGTGAAGGGTCTGCAGTATCAG
This sequence comes from Polyommatus icarus, assembly GCA_937595015.1. NCBI lineage: Eukaryota > Metazoa > Arthropoda > Insecta > Lepidoptera > Lycaenidae > Polyommatus > Polyommatus icarus. The sequence continues at coordinate 11,295,287 of OW569326.1, forward strand.
ACATAATTGATAATATTGTCGAGAATCATTACAAAATTGGTTTCTATATATTCTGCATTATAATAATAATATTATTATGTACTAAAATTGAAAATTCACCGAAGAGATTCTCCGAATAGACGTTTCCAATTACAATGAAATATTCTTGTTCAAAATTACAGCACTGAGCATAGTTAAATTATGATAAAAGTTTTCTGACTCAAATATAAATCTTTATTAAAAGTGTTTAAATTATAATAAGAACTCTTAATTACATAAATATAGATATATATTTATGTAATTAAGAGTTTATGTAATTAAGAATTAATACATATGAAACGGTTCAATATTGTTTAAGGTAAAAGACCTATAATGCTAGACACTGAACTAATAGATGACACGTTTATGACAAAAATACCATAAAAATAAGAATTACTCTAATTATTTCTCACCACTGTAAATTTTATAAGCTTCTCAAGCTATCTGTTGAATTGAAAAAATATACTAGAGACGCCTTCGGGAACAAAATTTTAAAATGGGATCAGTTTTCGTAAATAATATGACCGCGTCAACACGCGCTCGGCAATTTCTTAGCAAATAGGTTAAGGAAAGCGAAATTTTGCACGTAAGTTTTGAATACATTTATTTGATTTTTTGTAATTTCTATTGATTTCATTGGATTAAGAGTCATGTTGTATACACTAATTAAAGTTTATTTAAGATTTTTTATCTATTTTCCCTAACAATATAAAGGGTGTCTACTATTAGTTCTTGAAAATGTAAAAAACCTAATAGATGACATGGATCTCATCATTGAGTTTTGCAATACATACTAAAGTTATTTTGTGCTTTATTCTACTGCAAAAATCATCACTATTCTCTGATAATATAATTCTATTAACAATCTAAGAACTTAGAACTACTGCACCTAAAAATGCACATGGTGTTTAATATTAAACCTTGTACTGATCTAAAAATCGATTGCTTTAGTTTTTTAACAGTAAAAAGAAGAAAAAGGAGAATTAAGAAAAGAAAGAAGAAAAAAGAAGAGGCAAAAGAAGCATGGAGACTAAAGACTGAAAATAAATTTGCTAGGAAAAAAATACGAAAAATAAAAATAAAAGGAAAGATACTTTCAGCATGGAAGAAGAATGAATAGAATCTGGAGACAACGTGGATAATATTTCTGATGCATGTAGTTACTATGATGAAGTAAATGAAATCTTTTGAAAAATGGCAAATAAAGACCTAATAATAGGAAAAATGTAAAATGTAATGTAATGTTCTATGTCAACTATTAGTTCATATTGGTGTCTACTATTAGTGATGTTCGTTTTTTGTGATGTCATCTATTAGTACTTATGACTAAGTTTACAAAAAGACCAATAATATATTTTTTTATTGATTTGTCAGAGAATAATTATAATAGTTTTATTTTGTAAGAGTTACTGAAGACATGGAAGAAGTTATCAATCCTTTATTTTCATAAATATATATTTTATAACATTCAAATGTGTCATGTTTCCTTAAAGCGTCTGCCATTAGGTCTTTTCTCTTAGTAATGTCAATAGTACCAAAAGAATTGGGGGAAAAACATAAAAAAACCGATTTGTCCCACTTTGTTGCATATTGTTATTTTGCTGCTAATGCGTAATTTTCTTTTTAATTTGTATATGTACAGAGAATTCTCTATATACATACATACATATTACACTGATAAGTATGACCAACACCTTCAGAGTCGGAAAAACCGGCAAAAAAATTTGTCGTACAATAATATACCAAAGTAGATAATTGAATAGGCAGAACAAATTAATTAGTAATAATAAACTAAGAAGATATTCTTCTTAATTTTGTACCAATTAAGTAACATACTCTTCTGATTTTACGAGTGTCCATGGGCAACGGTAGTTCCTTTCCATCAGATGACTTGTTTGCTAGTTTGGCCTCTTATTTTATATATTTATTTAAAAAATGTTCTAGGAATTGCATAAGGACGTTTCTTCCGGTTACTCTTGAAATACGTTTATTTCAACAGGAAATGGATGAAAGCTTAATATAAATCGTGAGTTTAATTAAATTATTCAACTGAAAAATTTCACAGGACACAGAGGAAATGAAATTAAATATATTTTTTGCGAGAATGTAGTGCGTATTATATAACATTTAAATTGTACAATACGGTTCTAAACATTCTTATTCTGAATCATATTTCTTTTTTCACTTCATTACTATCAAGCTAATTTTTCGTGAGTTCATCTCATTTTGATAAGAATAACAACAATTTTATTTCCTCTGCGAAAATTTTTAGAAGTGGTAGTAGAGATAGAAATGATTAAATATTTCGATTTGATGATCCTAATTTGTTCTTTTTGTATTCAATGTTACTGTTAAATTATATAAATAATAACCTATCAATATACAAAAAATCAGCTGCATAATAATATTTTTTAGGGTTCCATAGTTATGACTTGTTGACTGTGAGTGTGGACCCCTTCGAGAATTTTTGCAGCTGCAGCTGTTAGTCTCTATAGAAGCTGTTAGTCAACTCAACATCCATTTTGAATCCCTCCGCACATTAGCCCGCCGAACCAAAGCATACTGAACGACCTTCCAATGTTTGGATTTACTCGCAAGCGCGTTGGTAAGCATACCGCCAGCGCGTTGGCGAATGCACTGGCCTATGTGTAGATGGGGCTTAAGAGTTAAGACGAATGAGTTTTCTGAAAATAAAGAACTTCAAAACCTACATCAAGTACGGATCCAAACTGACCTTCAAACTCAAGCGAACAGATGCCAAAGCAGCAGAGCAAATAAATAACACGATTGGAATCCATTTCGTAGATATTTGCAGTTTGTTGCCCGTCTCGTACTTTTATTAGTTGCGAATGATAAATATACTTTATTATTCTTAGTTTGTTGGTTGAAACCTACGTTGAAACCCACGGCTTTGTACCTAAATTAGGCATTTTGTCACAATAAAAACATTAAGTATTTGTTTTGATTTTAACACTAACAGAGGCTCTTATTAACATTGTAACAGCTGACCAGGCCCCCCGCTACCATATTATGTGCAATGTGTGCAATGCACACGGGTGCCATCCTCTAGGGGCACCAAATCGCCCTCTTTAGGCGCGCCAAAACCAAGGACCCAAAAAATTTGCCTAAAGGGGTGCCAAAATCCTTTTTTTGCACACAGGCGCCTGTAGCCCTTACGGGGGCCCTGCAGCTGACATTTGGGTTAATGTAGTCTGATAATGTACCATCGAGGAAGTTGATTCCTATGCAATTGACAGACCAACGTTATTTGGTCGAATATGTCAATTCAATGTTAATTGTGATCTGTCGGCTGGGTTTGACGTAACGCAACCAAACTACGTAGGTCCCCGATCTGCATAGGAATCAACTTCTCTGATAGTACTATCAGAGAAGTTGATTTCTAGGCAAATGGGGGACCTACTTAGTTTGGTCGCGTTACGTCAAACCTAGCCGACAGATCTAAAATAACATGGAATTGACATGATTCGACCAAATGACGTTGGTCTGTCAACTGCCTAGGAATCAATTTCCTCGATGGTACATACTTTGTCAGATTGTGATAACATGTCATGTACAGTTTAGTAAGTTTAGTTAACTAAGTTGCTGCTAAGTTTAGCAATAGGATGAGACGACGTGATGTATACTGACGGCCTTGCATAATGTGTGTTTAATGAAGAATTTGGATTTTAGAACGTGCAATGCGTGAGCAACGCTCAGGTGACCGGTCTCGGGTGGCTGAACGGAGTCGGCGAGTTTGGTCAGCTGACGTGCACGTCACACTCCTTCTATGAGGCTATCGCCACCAGCGAGCGCTGCTACAACAACCACGTCATGTTGAGGTGAGAACCGGAAATAAGGATACACGAAATATCTTTTTAGGATAGAAGCTACAAACAGGTTCACACTTTGTACAAATATAAATGTTTCGAGGAAAGTATTCATGTTTGTACAAACAAAATGTGAGCAATTATTTTCCAACTCGGTTTATCGGACCGCAAAATTACAAGCAAATAAAACAATGAAAACACAACAAATTATCTCGTGATTAAAATATTTGCGGACGTTAATTTAATACCTCGATCGTGGGAATCGCAGACACAATAGATTTTCAAGTTTTATGCGACAGCTGGGTGCCGCTTGGGGATTGATACTTAAAACTTAGAAGCACACCATGCCGAAATTCAGCGGCGGAAGTTCGGCATGATTCCGCAATGTATTTTAAATTACCGATGACATACCATGCCGAGATTCCGTCACGTTTATATTGTATGCGTTTGACATTGCTGACGTAATCACGATTAGACACTAAAAATCGATTGCAGCGTGGGCTTCATCGTGAACAACGTGTTTCATCCGCTGTACCACTCGTGCTTCGACCAGACCCGGCTGGAGGTGCTGTATGTCCGCTACGAGCAGAATCCGTGGAACGCCGTCCACCAGACCGGAGTCACTCGACCCAGCTGGATCGGTGAGAAACATCGCTAGGTCTTCGAATGAGGCGCTTCGTAATTTGGCCCCTAAAAGTTGGGACCGATCGATCGCTTCTATAAACTCGATAATGCTACGATATTTCAATTTCGGGACTTTGTCCCAATATGATTGGAGTTTAATAAAGTTTTCGCTGTCGATTTAGTGGAAAAGAAAAACAGCCAATTATAATTCAAGGTATGGGTGGAAGAATAAAGTAAGTAACATGAAAAAACTTCCCGCTTTTTTGCTTAAATGGAGGGTTTAGGGCCGGAAAAATTATTTGAAATAGAAAAACTATGGATTATAATTATGTGTAGCCAGATACATTAGCTAGGTTATGAAGTAGATAAGTTACAAGTTTTATTAAAATAATTAGGGAAAAAATTAGTTAGTGTCCGAATGTTACGAAATGTTACTTGTTCGATTCTTCCACTCACGTCTTCTTCCAGCCGGCAGCTTCTTCCCGGGCGTGGCGATCAACAACGTGTACACGCAGGTGCAGCAGAAGGAGGCGATCGCGCAGCTGGTGGGGTCCGCGTTGGCGGACGTGTACGTCACCTCCACGCAGTTCCTGGCCCGCGGTCATCTGGCCGCCAAGACCGACTTCGTGTACGCGTCCGGCCAGCGAGCCAGCCACGTGTTCATCAACGCCGCGCCCCAGTGGCAGCCGTTTAACGCCGGCAACTGGAACTGGCTGGAACAGGTTAAAAAGCACAAAAGCAAATTATCTTCCACTGTGCGTTTCTGCCGCGCACTGCAAAACTCTGGAAAGAACTGTCACCTAGTATTTCTGGACCAATACGACCTGCAAACCTTCAAGAAGAGAGCGTATTCCCTATTAAAAGTCCGGCAACGCACCTGCAGCTCTTCTGATGTGGCGAGTGGGATCCATGGGCGACGGTTTAGTTGCTTTCCAGCAGGTGACCGGTTTGCTGCCTTGCCCCTTTATTTAAAAAAAACTTTAAAAGTCGTTGAATTCAAAATTTCAAGCTCGCATCACGATAACAGCATCGCGTTAGAACCTCATGATTTTGGATTGAAGACGATTCCTATACGTGGTTTTTAATTATTATGTTGTTAACCATTTAACACTTTTATCAATGATCCAATGTTCTCACGTGGATAAAGTTTGTTACCTTTATTCTGAAGAACCTCCGTCAACGTATTGGCGAGGCGGGCTACAACACTGTGATCTACACGGGCACATTCGGCGTGAGCCAGCTGCGCAACGCCAACGGACACTTCGTGGACGTCTACCTCAACGGCGGCACCGTCCCCGTACCCCTCTACTTCTATAAGGTAACTTAATACAGTGGTGAGTGGCGTGGTGTATAGCTAGTGTAAGGGTCCATTCAGACCGCAACGCGACGCGTAGATGCATTTCTGTACTGAATAGGAATCATGACAAGGTCAAAGATTAGCGAATTTTGATAATAAAATAAAGAAATCACGGAAAAAAATTAGTGTTCCCAAAATTTCAGTTCGATAGCATTTGTATTTTTTTATTATGCGCCTTCAAAGTTGGATAATCAAGTCGATTTTTTTTTTCAATTAAATTTCTTAATATTTCTTATTAAATTTCTTAATATTTATGTATACCATTCGATAACTTATGCAATTAAAAGCAACTTTTGTTATGAAACCACTTTCATAAACGCAATATTTAATATTATACCTATCGAACAAAGTTCTCTCCCGATGCGTACAAACTACGAAAGAGTGACGTCATTCTTTCGTAGCACTTTGTATGGAGCGTTTCGGGCAGGTCTATTTTATGAGATGCTTGAATTGTCATATCTTGGTGAATTTTTAAGCTATCAGAGTCATTCTTTCAGCAATGTTTCTATTTTTAAGGGTCTTTCAATTGTTACCAATAAAAAAAAAATTGTCATCATTTCTATTCACAGATTTCATGAGCATGGTCTGTCTTGCAAATCTGTCAAATCCATAAAATTTAGAAATGCATCTACGAATTAACCCATATGAATTAACCTTTAGGGGGGGAGAGGGGTCGTATACAATTAAATATTAATATATTTTGGGGTCTCCAGGGGCGAAAATGTTTTCCTGTTTTCGTTTATATGGCCCCGTTAGCCTCGCATAATTATACAGATCAGGCAGCCTACGCCTTTATTCAAATATTTAAGTCCTCTGTTGAAATCTGTCGACGAGAATATTTAATTTACTTATATACAATTTAGTTACTTGTGTTTCCAGCAATACCTTTTTCTTTGACATCTCGTATCTTTCTTTTTTCCTAAATTCTCGAAAATACATCGCTGTGTTCTAAGAAAAGCTGATAATATTATCGAAAGTAATTATAATATTATTGTGATGCTGGCTAATGTGAAGAGAATAATTCACAAAGCATATTTACGAAAATAACACGCAGACAACATATTAACAACTGAGGCCTACTCGTTTTGCGCCAGGCTAAGGCCTCAATTTTTTATTATAATATTATGTTCAATTTAATCATGAAATAAGTATTGTGTTCTCCTTCTATTTTATTTAATGGCATGATGTTTTGAGAAACGATTAGAGAGCAGTAACCAAGTCTGGCACAAGTTGTAGTCTAGATTATTAAAGCATGGATTTTTGCAGGTGGTATACGACGCATCGAGGAGTATAGGCACAGCGTTCATCAGCATCAACAACCCCTACTACACGATCGAGGAGGCGCGCGCGATGCAGTTCTGCACAGACCGCTGCCGCAACAACGCCGCCTTCGACTGGTTGAGGTGGCAGCCCGACCGCCTTGACATCGGCTACAGCTTCTGCTGCACCGTCGACGACTTCCGACGACGAATCCCCCATCTCCCCGAATTCACTGTCAACGCTCTTCTATCGTAATTCATAAGTATTCCAGGGATATTTGTAAATAAAACTTGAAGCTTTAATAAATTATTTATTTCAATCACAGTTTTATTCTGTATCTACCGGATAAATACGTATATGTCAACATAACAATTTACGAATACTGACTAATTAATTACCACTGTATGAAGAGGCATCACGACCGCCTCGACATCGGCTACAGCTGCTGTTGCACCGTCGACGACTTCCGACGAAGGATCCCCCATCTCCCCGAATTCACTGTCAACGCTCTTCTATCATAATTCATAAGTATATCACAAGTATTTGTAAATAAAACTTGAAGCTTTAATAAATTATATTTTCTTTTAATCAAAGTTTTATTCTGTACCGGATAAATACGTATTTATGACACCATGACAATTTACGAACACTGACTAATTAATTACCACTGTATCAAGTGGCATCACGACCGCCTCGACATCAGCTACCAGTAACAGCTTCTACTGAACAGTCGACGACTTCTGACGAAGAATCCCGCATCTCCCCGAATTCACTGTCAACGCTCTTCTATCGTAATTCATAAGTATTCCACGGATATCTATACTTATTATAAAACAAAGTCGCTTTTTTTCCCTCATGTCCCTTTGTTCCCTTTAATCTTTAAAACTACGCAACGGATTTTGATGATTCTTTCAGTGTTAGATAGCCCATTTATCGAGGAAGGTTATAGGCTATATTTTATCACGCTAAGACTAATAGGAGTGAAGAAATAGAGGAAAATGTGGAAAAAACGGGAAAAATTATTTGAAAGGGCTAACTTGAATGCGCTAATCTCAGGAACTACTGGTCCGATTTGAAAAATTCTTTCAGTGTTAGCCAATTTATTGAGAAATATTTTTTTCAGTGGCTATATATTTTATACCCGTGCGACGCCGGGGCGGGTCGCTAGTTTGTAAATAAAACTTGAAGCTTTAATAAATTATTTATTTTAATCAAAGTTTTATTCAGTACCGGATGATGATGTATTTATATGACAAAATGACGGACTATATGACTCTACCTGGAGAATTATTAATAAGTAAACAAAATAAACCGGAAACTCGAACATAGAATGCTGCAAATTGATTTTGTTCGTTAGATATTGCTGCGAAACACAAACAAAATAAAGATTAAATTTCATATCGGAGATTGTTGCGATATAAAACTCGCGAAACGAGATTATCAGAAAATACATGTATAATTGTAATTTTAATTACTGTTAAGCCGTTCGAGTTCGGTTCTCGTAAAAATGTACTCGTTATTGAATTTAATTTAAAGGACGAAAATTGACTGTGGCAGGAGTGGCGTCCAGTCCGTATGGCACGGGGATTGAACGGACTGAAATAATAATAATAATATCGCAATGGAAGCTTTTTAGGGTTCCGTAGTCAACAAGAAACCCTTATAGTTTCGGTCTGGCCGTCCGTCTGTCTGTCTGTCTGTCTGTCCGTCTGTCTGTCCGCGGTTTTGCTAAGAGACTATAGGATCTACATAGCTGTTATGTGGCATGAATACTCTTTTTAATAATGACAAAATGGTACATTAAAAATCGTAAAAAACATTTTTTATGGTACCTCCCGTACACATCAAGCGGGGATGATTTTTTTTTTCGCGCCCACCCTCTCGTGTGGGGTGTCGTTGGATAGGTTTTTTTTTTAATATTATAAGTATTCATAAATTATTTTCCGATTTAGGGAACCATTTGTGAAATATTAAAGTGGAAAAAATCGCTAGAGTCCAGTCCAGTCCGGGGGCCCCTACTTCTACCAGCTAAACGGTTGTTTCTTGAAGAGTGAAAAAATTCACGGGAGTAGGAAATATGCTGAATTTAAAAGGAAAACTATCACGGCTAAGAAAGAAAACTTCATAAGTAGTCGATCAACAAAAAAAAATGTATTCGGCGATGTATAAAGGAACTTTTAGTTCATATTCCTTTGAAAGTAACTGAGACAATGTTGTTAGTTATAGTGTAAAACACGTTATAAAAAATATATATGTACAATGTACATACATTCATTGACCATACAAAAATTTTCAAAAACTAGCGGTACTATGGAACCCTATATTGCGCGTGGCCCGACACGCACTTGGCCGGTTTTGTTATATTATTTGACATGGACCGACATATCGGGGATTGGCCTTGCGCTACGTTAATAATTTTCTTACTACCGCTCTTTTGAGCGAAAAATATAAAAAAGGGATTAAAATAATCGCATTAATATAGTGGCGTAGCTAAAATCGCAACAACTTAAATTAAACCATCATAATAAATAAAAAAATTAAACCATCTCTATAAACCATCTCTGTAAAACCACATCAAGTGAATAAATGATTATGATTATTATGATTATTATGATTATTAACTTTTTTATAAATTACTAGGGATATGCTTTTTTTCCTTTTTTAGACCGTGCAAAAAAATCTAAACATGCTAAAACCTAACGTACTTTAACCAAGAAGTTGAAAAAGACTTCTTAAAAGCGTCTTTCACGGCATTCAGTTATTCGTTTATCTACGTGGAAGATGTAGAGTCTATGAAGTATGAAGGTAGAAAAGACACTTAATAAGACGTCTGAAAATGTTTTGATGAAATTAAATTAATTATATTTTCTCGATATCGTTGCTATGTTTTAAGTCATTAATTCCTTAATTAGCATTTGAGTATCTGGGCCTGATAGCCGTCTCGCGAAATACGGGCGTCGTTGGTTGCGCTCTATATAATATAGTGCACTCTTATCGGCCCACATAGCATAGGCGATTATTATTATCGACGATTATGTACAGTAGCAGATTAATTTGGCGACTGCCTTATCTCAGCAAAATGATGATACACGATGATAATTCTCCTTATAAATACTATTTGGTCTTCTTCATCGGTGACACTGCTCCGGAGGTCCTAAAACAATGTTTAGAGTGGTAGTCGCTGCAGCGGTGGTGTTGGTCGTGTGTGCCCTGCCTCGCGACAGACCGGAGCCGGGTGATCTGGCGTTGGTCCTCAACGAGGACGAGTTCGAGGACTACCTCGACTCGTGGCTGGAAGTCGAGGAGCAGAGATGGATCAATGCGAGTGACGCGGCTCTACCTAGAAGTGGTAAATATTTCAACAAAATAACTTTACTTTACAGGCGGCGTTCGTACCTTACTAACTGAATGAAAAGCGTAGTAGCGTAATTACATCACTAATATAGAACTACATATCACTCACTCACATGAATCATGATCTGGGTCGCAAATTGAGTACTTATCCACAAATTAAAGCTCCCTATCGCTTACCTAGAATTTTGGAGAAATGGATAACTATTTGGGTGTCTAACTAAAACTCGAAAGCAACCCTGACAATAGGAAATACCTGACCTAACTTCAAATTAGATCGTATCGTCCAGGAAGATATAAAAGGTTTGGTGCAAATAACGTTATGGGAAAGGATATTATGCACTAGTAGTATGCAGCCTGGCCTGTCTGCCCACCCTGCCGGCTGCCCCGGGGCAGTTCAGATGCCGAAAACGATATTAGTCATTGTCTACAAATATAAAATAAAATTCATAAAAGTACAAATTCTAAATACTAAATAGGTATTAACATTTTAAAACACATAAAAATTATGAAATAAAATTGTAAATTACATGATACACTAATAATAATTAAAGCTTCACTACAAATTCCACGGAATTTCACTAATTGAACCGCTAGTTCTAAACTCGAAACCGATATTGGCAGGCTGCAGTATCCGCGTTAACGGGGACCTCGGTCAGCCGCAGCCGGTGTTCATTCGGAGAAACACCAATAACTACCTGGAGGCGAACGGCAACTCCGGTGTCATCAGACTCAACGCTGGCGAGGAGGTGGTGGTGTCCTGCCCCGGCTCCGGCCGCAACATCGCGCACCCGCAGTTGTCCTCCACTGTACAGACAGCCGTGAGTATTATAATATATCTATGGACGCTTCACACCACGTCAGTCTGGCCCCGTGCTAAGTACCTGAAGGACTTGTGTTACAGGTACCAGACAACGGAAATATATTTAATACTTTTATACTATACATATATTTAAGATTTTTATTATATCATACACATATTTAATACACATCCATGACCCAGGAACATTGAAAAACTTTTTGTTCCGTCGGCGGGATTCGAACCCGTGACCCCCGGATTGAGTTGCCACACACTCTATCTATTGAGCCACGGAGGTCGTCAGTATTGTATGTTGGTTGTTGCAGACGGCGAGCCTGAACATGGCGCCAAGCTAGTATTTTGATTTTAAAATAATGTACTAGCAGAGAAATTGATTCATAGACAGATGGGGGACCTACGTAGTTCGGTCGCGTTATGTCAACAGTCAAACCAAGCCGACATATCGTAACTAATATTGAATTGACATAATGCGACCAAAGGTCCGTTAACTAGCTACAAGTTATACTTCCTATCAATACAATTCTCTGATAGTACTTGGTTACAGATAAAGTTTTCGAAGTTTAAGTAAACCACCATTGCTAATGGCTCTGACAACCTTTGTTTTTCCATGCAAACGACAGAATGTATTAAAAATCAGCCAAGTGCGAGTCAGACTCGCGAAAGAAGTGGTCTTATCTTTTAATTATATCTATCATTGAGTAGGTACGGCGCGGCGTTGTAAGTTCTGTCCGTTTCATGCGGTCAACTTTGACTTGCACAGAACGCCCAATGCGTGAATAACGCTCTGGTGAGCGGGGTGGGCTGGCTGAACGGAGTGGGAGCGTTTGGTGAACTGAGGTGTACGAGCAACGCCTTCTTCGAATCCGTGGGCACCAACGAAAGATGCTTCAACAACAATATTGTAATCAGGTATTTGTGTTAGTTACTTGTAGAAGTAACTGGCAATTTTAATTATTTTTATGATTACTTTTGAACTAATACATAGTAATCAATTTACTAGGTAGAGTTTTAAGTGATTAAGTGTTATCAGTCGAAGAAAGCCAACTTGCACAGATTTGAGTTGAGATAAAGGATATCCCTGAATCAAATATTTATTATATTGTATAAATATTATGTTGTCCCAGTCGTTCTTCATACAATATAATGTAATACAAATGTAACAAGAGATGTAACTATAATATTATGACATAATATTTTAACTCATTAGGTATTCTCTAGGTATTCTATTGAGAGTTTACTGTTTAATTTAGAATATAGCTTATGAATTCCACGTCAAAATAAATTATGATTGCTTATATATTTATTATACACATAAATTGATAGAATTTAATCATTAAATTCCACATCAAAAGGGCGCAGATGCCTTCCGCTAGCTATAATTCTTTTGAAATATTTCTGCTTTCTTAGTATTGGATCGACGTAATTTTTCTTAGTAGCGATAGAAAATTTAAGAATTTTCTAGCTTTTCTCAAGTTTCATTAAGTTTTTTATCCCCAATGATAAAAGAGGGATGTTATAAGTTTGACGCGTTTGTCTGTCTGTCTATTTGTCTCTGTGTAGGTATGTGTATTGTGTGTGTTAACGTGTGTGTTAACGTGTAACGTGGCATCGTAGCATCCAAATAGGTGGACCAACTTTGATCTACTTTTTGTTGTTTGAAAGTTGATATCATATTGTGATCGAGAGTTCTTAGCGATAGTTCATCATCATTAGCCCGCTCAGTGTTGAAAAAATTGGGTTTATCTATTTCAAGAAAGTTTGTAAAGTTACTTCTGGTGATTTGATCGGTTCAATATTTTATATTCTGATTCCTGAAACTTCTCAGCTTAAATCGCGGGTTCTTAATAGTTTCCTGATTTAACAATATTATTTTCAGCCACGGCTTTAGTGTTAACAACGTGTTCTACCCTTTGTACTGGTCCTGCTTCGACCAGTCCCGCTTGGAGGTCCTGTACGTCCGTTACTATCAGAACGCTGCGAACGCCGTACACCAAACCGGCGTGGACAGACCCAATTGGGTTGGTAAGTTCCGAGTTCCTACCACCGTCCTAGTTCAACCAAGAAAAAACTTTTCAAGGCGGTGCGCCTTGAAAAGTACCCAGGAGTAGAAATTGCAAAAGTACATACATACTTGGATTGGCGATTGTGCTATTAGGAATAATATTTCTTGAGTTGAATAATTTCATTTAAAAAATCTCGTCACAATATCCAATATTTATATTTTAAATAAAACTAAACTAATACTAACAATATACCACGCGGTAGAGTGTCCAGTCAAATTCAAGTATAACAGAACTGGCGAGCAGCACCGTGTGTAATATTACACGAACCATTTGGAGCCACTTACGACCCCCTCTTAATACAATTTAAGCAGTCATTCCACCGCGGCGCACGTTTTTACTACGTCAATTCGTGCGTAGCGTGTCCGTGGGTTGCAGTGGACACAGTCACATGATATATTTTCTTGCAAAGCGAAGCTAGACGCACGTGTGTTGTCTCTCCGTGCGCTGCTGTGGACTGACGGCTTTACTGCTACTTCTAATCGGTCTCTAGAAAGAGTTTATACAACTAATGCTCGTTTCAGCTGGAAACTTCTTCCCCGGCGTGGCCATCAACAGCGTGTACACGCAGGTCAGCCAGAAGGCGGCCATCGCGGCGCTGGTGGGCAACGCCCTCGCCGACCGCTACGTCACCAACACGCAGTTCCTGTCGCGCGGTCACCTCGCGGCCAAGTCCGACTACGTGTTCGCGACCGGCCAACGAGCTACCTTCATGTTCACCAACGCCGCCCCGCAGTGGCAACCCTTCAACGCCGGGAACTGGAACTGGGTGGAGCAGGTAAAAAAGAACATGTCTTTTTTGACGTGACAACGTCTTATAATTCGATATGGGCTGCGCGCACGAAAAAACATGACGCAATTTGCGGCGTTACCTCGCTCTGAGGCGTAATTCCATTTAAGGCTATGACGTTGTCACGATCAACTATCGTCAGTAAACCGACTTTACAGACAGCCGAGTTCGAGTCGAGTTCGAGTTCGACACAAAACACTACTCTCCAACCGTCTTTTTATAAAATAAGGTAGGAAAGGATTAAACGTATCACCGATGGAAAGCAAATGCCGTCGCCCATAGACACTCGCAATATTAGAAGAGCTGTAGGTGCGTTGCCGGCTTTTTAAAAGGGAATACGCTCTCTTCTTGAAGGTTTGCAGGTCGTATTGGTCCGGAAATATAGCTAGAGACAGTTTGTTCCAAAGTTTTACAGTTCGCGACAGAAAGTTACGCAAAACATTCAATGAAGGTGATGGTGAAGGCGTCGTTACTTATTATTTCGACCCTCTTTTTCATGGCTTGACCAACACTCTCAGCGCGCCAAAAGATGTTTTACTTCAAAATCTCCTGCCGAAAAAAGAACATCCTTCTTGGAAATAGTTTAAAAATAGAACACTTTTGGATGGGGTGGACGTGGGGTGGACTACAAAATACCGCCGTTTCTCAGAAATCAAGTACTTTGCAGTTTGCTGTTACGGGTATCCATCTTTATTGCACGTCCCGTTTGTCACGTTCCCAGGTTCGACGAAAAGTGGCGAAAATTCTACACTATTGATAACGAAACCGTTTGATATTTTCATTCAGAAATTGAAAACATGTAATAGATTCTAGGCGATGTCTTGAATGTACAAACGTAATTTCGAATGCAAAATTAAATTGAAACATAATTTCATAACTGGCAGTTCAAATTAGTATGTATTATATATCTGTCATACTAAGGGAAAGGCGCTAATGGTAGACACTGAACTAATAGATGATACTTACGACAAAAATGCCATAAAAATAAGAATTATTCTAATTATTTCTCAACACTGTAAATTTTATAAGCTTCTTATGCTATCTGTTAATGTGAAAAAATATATTAGGGATGCCTTCGGGAACAAAATTTTAAAACGGGATCAGTTTTCGTAAATGATGTGACCGCGTCAACACGCAGCCGGCAATTTCTTAGCAAATAGATTAAGGAAGGCGAAATTTTGTACGTAAGTTTTGAATACATTTATTAGATTTTTTGTAATTTTTATTGACTTCATTGGATTAATGGTCATGTTGTTATAACTAATTAATGTTTATTTATGATATTTTATCCATTTTCCCTAACAATATAAAGGGTGTCTACTATTAGTTCTTGAAAATGTAAAAAACCTAATAGATGACATGGATCTCATCTTTTAGTTTTTCAATACACACTAAAGTTATTTTGTACTTTATTCTACTGCAAATATCATCACTATTCTCTAAAAATATAATTCTATTAACAAACTAAGAACTTAGAACTACTGTATGATATGATGCTTTAGTTTTTTAGTAGTAAAAAGAAGAAAAAGGAGAGCTGAGAACAAAAAGAAGAAAAAAGAAGAGGCAAAAGAAGCATGGAGACTAAAGACTGAAAATAAATTTGCTAGGAAAAAAATATAAAAAATAAAAAGGAAAGATAGTGTCAGCATGGAAGAAGAATGAATAGAATCTGGAGACAACGTGGATAATATTTCTGATGCATGTAGTTACTATGATGAAGTAAATGAAATCTTTTGAAAAACGGCTAATAAAGACCTAATAAAACGAAAAATGTAAAATGTAATTTAATGTTCTATGTCAACTATTAGTTCATATTGGTGTCTACTATTAGTGTTGTTCGCTTATTGTGATGTCATCTATTAGTACTTATGACTAAGTTTACAAAAAGACCAATAATATATATATTTTTTATTGATTTGTCAGAGAATAATTATAATAGTTTTATTTTGTAAGAGTTACTGAAGACATGGAAGAAGTTATCAATCCTTTATTTTCATAAATTATATATTTTATAACATTCGAATGTTTCATGTTTCCTTAAAGTGTCTGCCATTAGGTCTTCTCCCTTATTATTATTATAAAATATCAATAATATTATAATATTTAAAGTATATCTAGTAATTATGACCATCGCTTTTTAGAGTTCCGAAGTCAACAAGGAACCCTTATAGTTTCGGTCTGTCCGTCCGTCTGTCTGTCTATCCGCGGTTTTGCTCAGAGACTATAGGACCTACAAGGCGATAATTTGGCATGCATACGCATATTAATTATGACGACAAAATGGTACATGAAATTTAAAAAATATATTTTTTATGGTACACATCCTGCGGGGATGAATTTTTTTTCGCGTTCACCCCAGTGTGGGTTGTTGTTAGATAGGTTTTTAAAAAATATTATGAATAATCATAGATCATTTTCCTATTAAGGGGTCCGTTTGAGAAATATTAAGTTTCAAAGTGGAAAAAAACGTTAGAGTCCCCCCCTTCTACCAGCTAAACGGTTGCTTCTGGAAATGTCAAAAAATTAACGGGAGTAGGAAATATGCCGAATTTAAAAGGAAAACTATTACGGCTAAGAAGACTTCATAAGTTATTGAGTAATAGTCGATCAACTAAAAAAAATGTATGTGGCAAAGTATAAAGGAACTTTTCGTTCAAATTCCTTTGAAAGTAACTAAGATGATGTTGTTAGTAGTATAAAGCACGTTATAAATGTACCTACATTCATTGACTATACAAAAACTTAAAAAAAAACTAGGGGTACTACGGAACCCTATATTGCGCGTGGCCCGACACGCACTTGGCCGGTTTTTATTTGGATTTTAGACAATATCTCAGGTACGGTCCCGATCGGTATGTGGAGCGAGTCCTGTGTTATACAGATCCAAGATATCCCTCCGTATACGGCTGAAGGCAAACCGCAGGTGGTTTTAGTGGGTAAACCCGAAGTCGGGAGTCCCACACACCCCCGGAGTGCTTCAGCTTAACTGAGGCACATCCCCAACCCGGGGCACCCATAAAGGGTTTCCCCTGGGCCTGCGCATTAAAAAAGGTACGGTCGGTATTTTAACCCACTAGGTTAAAGAAACCAGGTGGGTTATTATGACCTCTTATTTCCAGCCACTTTACGCCAGAAAACGGTACATTTTGGGCGTAAACTGGCATAAACAGTCGACGCCTATTAAGAACACGTGGAATAAATAATATACTTAATTAATTAAATTTAGTATCATAACTATTATATTTTAGATTTAAACGTTATGATTAAAATTAAAGTCTTCTAAGAAGACTAACGATAACGAATACGAACGAAAACGAAGACATTACTTAATACTTATTCCAAGTATTAAGTTATAATATTGTCTTCTATTCCTATCATGAATAAATAAACAAAAACTTTTTGATCTCGAGATGAATATTAATTAACTTTTCAAGTAGGTAAGTATTCTTGTAGCGCCTATAATTTTTTTATTTAATTCTAAGAAAAATTCTTTGGATTATTAAAAATATAAAGGCTCGTTTGCGCCAGTCTGTCAATTAAATATAATTAGGTACTTAATTTTAAATATTTAATGTAATTACTATCTCTTTCGTTCTCCGTATTTATAAAAATCGGTCAAGTGCGAGTTGGACTCGCGCACGAAGGTATCCGTACCGCTATATAGCGAGGCTAAAATTGTGTTTTTTGTATGGGATATTAATAATATTATTTATTTTATTTTTATTATTATTTATTAGTATTAAAGTACACATATGATTAATATGGGTTTTGTGGAAATTTCAAGTGTCTACATGTTGCTAATATGGATCATGAGCTAAAAAAAACACGTTTGTTGTATGGGATACCCTTAATTAATATTTAACAGTTAAGAATATTAACTTTATTTTGTTTCTAGTATTTGTTGTTATAGCAGCACCAGAAATTTTCACAGATTGTGTATCTGTGAAAATTTCAGAAGTCTAGCTATAGCGGTTTTCGAGATACAGCCTGGAGACAGACGGACAGACGGACAGATGGACAGACATCAAAGTCACAGCTGTAATAGGGTACCGTATTTACCCTTTGGGTACGGAACCCTAAAAATGATGTCGGAATGATATCAGGGTATCGGTGAATACATAGTTACATAACAACTTTATGTTGCTGAGTCGGATTCGAATGGATTTTTTTTTTATATAAAAAAAAATATTCCAGAATCTTCGAGCTCGCATCGGGCAAGCCGGCTACAACACGATTATCTACACGGGTACCTTTGGCGTAACGCAGCTGAGGAACGCCAACGGACACTTTGTGGACATCTACCTAAACCGCAACACTGTTCCTGTACCGCTTTACTTCTATAAGGTAATGTTGTTATTCTTAAAAAGGTCATCCATTGTGCCAGGGATACGTTTTCACAGGTTGAATCATACCTTTTTTTATGCAAAGGGGAAACCCAGGTCACATCATACCTAACTAGTCAGCCTAGTCCAGCGGAATAAACTGATGAGTACCTCTAAGACCAACCAATGTTCCCTTACGACATTTTCTTTCACCTTACTATTTTGATTTCTGCGTGTCCTAATCCTGAACTCCTGACTCCTGAATCCACGGACGCTTTAACGCTTACAGAGAACTATTAAGTATTTTATTTGCCAAAAATAATAATATGTACGTCTTTTAAAAATAACGTGAAAACAAATTATTACCAAATTAATATTATTGACAAAACTATCGGTAATATATTTTCAGGTCGTGTACGACCAGTCGAGGCGCCTCGGCACTGCCTTCATCAGCATCAACAACCCCTACTACACCCTGGAAGAGGCGAGGGGCCTGCAGTTCTGCACAGACCGCTGCCGCAACAACGCCGCCTTCAGTTGGCTGAGGTGGCAACCCGACCGCCTCGACATCGGCTACAGTTTCTGTTGCACAGTTGACGATTTCCGACGACGAGTACCTCACCTTCCCGCATTTACTGTGAACGGTCTCCTCTCATAAATTGCGAGGGAGAGAATAATGGCTGTGATTTTGTAAATAAAAATGTTGTTATATACTGTTTCTGAGTGTTTCCATTGAACTATTTTCACCGATGATCAATATTACCTACAATTTAACTAGATAATATGGCCTATTAGGTTTTTTTCCTAGACAAGTGCTGTAATATTAATTAATATTATTATTATTAAATATTATCACACTTTTAATATTGTATAGATATATGCCGTAGCATCCCATGACTTAGCAAAAACAATTACCAAAGAGGATGTAAACTGTATACTACGTAACAAGAGATATACGTAGTATCCCTAAGTAGTTTGTGCAAGAGATCGGACTTAGAAGAAAAAAAATTAACATCCGTTATTTTTTTAATTTGAAACTGAAGTTAAAATTTTTAAGTGCAAAACCTTTCACTCTAAACATACCGAAAATTAAAAAAAATAAAAAAGAAATGAGCTCAAATAAATGTTTTATTTCAATAAAAATATTGTACATAACTTAATAAATAGGCTAATAAGGTAAATTAAACAATAAAACAGATTTAATCCACAAGCTTTTGTTGATTTCTATTATTAAATATTATAATATTACAGTACAGTTTTCTGTATTTTATTTATAAATATAATAGAATAGCTGTATATGCTACTCTACTAACTACTTGATTGGCTTATACACTTATACAGTAAACTCTATATAGGGAGGGGATTAAAGCTGCGCGTCCACCAGGTCGGAATCGGGACGTACGGTGCGGACGGCACGTCGTGTCGTCATATACTTGTCAGGTGCAGAATGACGTTCCAGTACTTCTAGTGCAGTTCATAGTAGTCAGTACCATACATACAAAGCAACAAATCCGTCGTTTGCGTACCTACGCTCCGATTCCGATCCAGTGGACCGCACCTTTATACATACACACTTTGTTTTCTTATACCCTGTATACGACAGCTGAAATCTATCGCGCGGGCTCAGGCCAGCTGCATACCACCTCACTTGATCAGAGGATTTTTCCTTGGTGGCCGTACCAGTTACCACTCATAATCCCATACCTTCCTTCTCTTAAAATCTCCTTGCTTTGAATCTCTTTGCTGCTTTCGTTCCCAAGCGGTCGCATGCGACCGCGAGAACAAAAGACTTCCTAGAATCCGCATTCAGTTTACATCCTCTTTGGAATCCGCGATCGAGGTAACAGCTATTGCTTACAGACTAAAATGTTGTAAACTAGCTGTAGAGGGACCTAAAAATCTGAAATTAATGAAACATTTTTCATTTACTACATTTCCATACAGTTTACATAAATTATTTAGTATAGTTAGTAACCTTATGTATTGTTACAATAAAACAATATACACATGATACACATTTCATCATTTTCCAAATTAACTGCATACTGAATACTGATATACATTATAATATTTTCTATGAAATAATAATCTATCTTTTTCATATTAATATTATAGTTAAAGTTGTAAATTATTGTACAAATATGCAAATAGTACTACGACATACTTTGTATTAGAACATGATATGATATCGTTATGTTTTGCTTCAATTTATCAATTTACGGTTACATTTACATTTTGCAATGACTTACCTTTCGTTTTTCATTAATTAGTCCATTTAATTTACAATTTTTGTATTTTTGTAACAAATAATTTTCATAAAATGAAATTCGAACTTTGAGTTTTAAACTTCTTCTTCCTTTATTTTCTTATGTAGTTTATATTCTCTATGGTCTTTTTTTATCAACCAATCACAGTCGACCGTGCTTAAAAATTGTACAGATTATGCGATTTAATTTAATAGCTACGTTTAAATTTGGAACCCAATTTTTTTTTGTTCGAAAATTGCATATTAATGTCAATGTCAGGAAATCCGAAAATGATGTCGCGGAGCATATTATATACTAGTAATCTGTGTCGCGGAGTTTTGCCGGGAATGTTAAAGTGTGCTGTTGTGTTTTTATATTATCTTCCTAAAATTGTGTTAGCTGGGTATTTAATGTGTTATATTGGTAGAATATTAGCCATTAGATATTCTTGTTCATGCACAAGTGTAGGAAAGTGATGTCATATCCAGAAACGTGCTATTTTGTGTTCCCTCCAAAACTCCATCGAAAGTTTCAGTAAAGCGTCTACCACTTTACTGAATCGACCGACTTGACTCCTTGACTGTATTGACTTTTACTTAGACTTTGACTAGACTTTGGAATATGGTTTTCCCGCCATATTCCTTACCTTTTTACCTTGTCTGTGGCACAACATACACATCCTTTGTGTCAAGTTGCCAAAAAAGAAGAAAAAGAAAGAAAATGATGTCATTTGTCAATAATGTCATTTGTTAATTGTCATTCGAAATCGAAAGCCGAATGTCGAATAAAGCTATTAATTTATTGTTATTTTTATGTGAATTTTAATAGAATAAATAGGCAGAATTAATTGTACATCCTTTTAATACAAATTGTTAATGTTTTGTTACAAACTAAGAAGATTCCAAGAAGATACAGTCTAGTCCACGTAGCAGGTGTACTTTAAAGCAAACAAAACAATCGTTTTAGATATTGAATAGTTGATTATATTTTAGTGAAAATCTAACCATGGCTGAAGAACAAAATCTTCGTGATCTTAAAGAGAGAATGAAATTAATATGTGATGCGGATCCAGCTCAATACCACAATGACTTTTCTCTCAGACGATACTTGAAAGCGTTCAAAACAGTTGACAGTGCCTTCCAGGTAGATTTGTGGTCATAACTTGATTTTTAGGTGTCCTTTAACGAGATGCTTTTGTGACTAACGTCTTCGATTTCAGGCTATTTTGAAAACAAATAAATGGCGAGTGGAGTATGGTGTAGCAGAACTGCATGAAAATAAAGAGTTAATTGAAAAATATTCCAATAAAGCAAGAGTACTCCGGCACAGAGACTTAGTTGGAAGACCAATTGTTTACATACCGGCCAAGAATCACAGCACTACAGATAGAAATATAGATGACCTGACTAAATTCATTGTATACTGTTTGGTAATGCCCATATATTTTATATTGAAAGAAATTATTTCATATTAATTCTTCGATTGTAGAAAAACGAGACACAATAGCCTTTCTATTGTTATCCCGAGCACAGGTGCTCGTACGGGGCTTGATGGGCTAATCCTTTGATTGCGGATTCTTCGAAATCTATTTTTCTCGCGGCCCACTTGGACCATATGGGAGTTGAATCGTTAATAATAATTATATTTAATATTTGATATTGCATATTTTTCAATTTGTTAATTGGGTAGGATCCATAGATTACTGCAACTTCTGAAATTTATCAAAATCAACATACATACTGTCTAATTTAATTGTCTCGCAGAAAAAATATACACTTTTCATGTATCGATACTGCTTTCGATATAATCATCATGATGATGATTATTTCAAAACTGGTCGTGTGAAACATAATTATTGTAATTAAATAAATTAATAAAAGCGGAATAAGTGCATGAAAAGTGTATATTTTTACTGTGAAACATGAATTTTCACCATGAAGTTATAGTGCCATTGAGGAAATTGATTCCTAGGCAGTTGACTGACCAACGTCATTTGGTCGGGTCATGTAAATTCAATGTTAATTGTGATCTGTCGGCTGGGTTTGACGTAAAGCGACCAAACTACATAGGTCCCCCATCTGCCTAGAAATCAACTCTGATAGTACATTCAATATCATATAATTTAATTGTATATATTTTTTATTGTAATTTAAATGTTGTGAATTCCAGGAAGAGGCGAGTAAAAAATGTTTTGAAGAAGTTGTAGACAACCTGTGCATAGTATTTGATTTGAACAATTTCACTCTCTCCTGTATGGACTACCAGGTGTTGAAGAATTTGATATGGCTGCTAAGCCGACATTATCCAGAGAGGCTTGGAGTATGTCTGATCATTAATGCGCCTGTTTTTTTCTCTGGCTGTTGGGCTGTAATCAAAGGATGGTAAAGTATTCCTTGGAATTTTTCTTTGCTTTATTTTGACATTAATTTGAAAATATCCTTATTTATTTATAGCCTTTATTTATAGACTGTTCGATTTTTCTCATAGCTTAACCCTCTGACTCTAGCAGGTCCTTAGTACCATAGACTTGGTCTGTTTGCCTTTGGCAAAGGCCTCCCCCATTTCTTTCCATTCTATTCTGTTTAGCGCTGTCCTTGTCCAAGTTTTTCCTGCTATCATTTTTAATTCATCTTCCCACCTCCGGAACTGCCTTCCTCTATTTCTTTTACCATTTCTTGGGTGCCAGAACACTACGTTTTTGGTCCACTTTTCAGTGCCTCTTATTATGTGGCCGGTCCATTTCCATTTTAGTTTCCTAATTCTTGTTATTACATCCTTGATTTTTGTATGTTTTCTAATTGTTTTGTTTCTTATTCTATCGGTCTTCCTTATGTTTAGCATGCTTCATTCCATTGCTGTCTGACAGGTTCTCAGTTTGTTATTTTGTTCTCCCAAAAAAAATATCCTACAACTTACTAATTTGTAAATCTAGAACCCACACCACACTCACACTTTGTTAAGTTTCAATAATAATAAAATTAATTATAAAAAATCCTATTAAATAATATTATAACATTGTATAATCATTCCAGGCTCGACGAGAACACAGCTGGGAAAGTGACATTTGTTAATTCGGAAATGGATTTGTGTCAGTACTTAATTCCTGACATGCTACCCACAGACATGTAACAAAACAAATAATGCATTCAAGAATGTGTAGCATAATGTAAATCATATTTTAAAAATTAAGTAATATTATGTATAGTTTTATAATTATTGATTAAAATCATTTTTTGATAAATTTCATTATCAAAGAATTCATATTAATCTTAATAACAAGACCTAATTAATTTACATGCAGAATTATGCAACTATGACAAAAATATTACAGTGGATCTGCATTAATCCAACAAACATTTTGCACGGCCATGTCGGATTATAGAGTATGTCATATTATATTTTTTTAAATCTATTATGATGAAAAACATAAGATATAAAAAACAACATGAGATTACCTACATAATATACATTAACCCACCGACATTAATTATCAAATAAGGAAAAACAATAGGATAAATTCTGCAATGTTTTCACACTGAACGGCAGCATCATCACAGACAGTAAATAAATAGTAGGTACATTACGCACCTAAGGCAGGAAAATAAGAAATGTCTCAGATCACATGTAATTCGGCTTCGCCTCGGCCAACAAACATGTGATTTGAGGCTTTCTTATTTACTGCCCGTGGTGCGTATACTATTTTTCTCATCGACGGAGGCGGAAAACGGCAACATCGGTAAGCGCAGCGGGAAGAAAGTTGACGATTTCCGCCCGGAGGTTAGAAAAAGTTTTTGTTCAATGTTGGACAACATTTCTGATATTATGACATGACAGGTGAGCATGTCGGATTTGGATCAGGTTATTATTTACTGTATGTGCTTGTACTCTGCTCCGACCATTGCGTAATACTTCCTATTATGACTCCTTAGGATTAAATAATTTAACTTTTCAACCAAAGCTTAGATCAAGGTTTACTATAATCTTTAAAAAAATTGTTATGTTTGATTTTTGAGTAAAACTTATGTTAAAGTTATAATAATAGTATATTATCTAGCATAATAAATGTGTATTTTAACAGCATTTGAATAATTGTGAAATATGAATGTTGTGATTGTATGTGACTTGATTATAAATGGATTTACTGCCATACTCAGAGACATTTAATTATGATTAACTTTCAATTTAATGAAGAGTTTGACAGTTAATGATGCAACGCTTCAACTCCCGTAAGGCCCAAGTGGGCCGCGATAACAATTGAAAGGCTATTGTGTCTCGTTTTGCCGCGATCGAAGGAATAATTACATATAAGTAATTAATGTTCCACTCTGAGTGCGGCAGTTTGAAACTGAGACTTTTAACAAATGCAAAAAAAACTAATTTTGACATTATAAAATAGATTATTATTATTTACAACTGTCTTTATATTTTAGTTTGATTTTGAAGAATATAAAGTGAAGTGTACTTTATGCATTATTTATGTTACGCTCAAAGACCGAAAACGCTCAGTGAGCGAAAAAAGAGCTCACAACGCGTTGTGGTCATAGTAAAACAGCCACGACGCGGTCTGGCAAACACAAAAGACCACAAAGCGAAATTCACGTCGTGGCTGATTTGTTATTCGTTTTTCTTGATTGATTAATCGTCCATAGGTATGGAAGATTATATATTTGGATTACCACGCATACTATAAAATATATTTTCTTTTACTAAATCACTGCAAAATGTATTTATTAGTATTATTTAGAAAATATGCATAATTCTATACTAATTACTATCCGTACTAAAATTATTGCTGTCTGTCGACTGTCTGTCTGTCTGGCGCAAGTCGCAACGGAGTTGCGGGCATCAACTATTAGTATTATATTTAAATTATATCAATTAAAATAAACTATGTTTTTAAAAAATATTAAAAAAAAACATCATAACATGAAGTAAGTAACAAATTACTGAACACAAAATAATAATATTGTTAATATTTTGTCAATAATACTTATAATTCACTTATGATATTATGGTAAGAATGGAGGTAAAATGTTCAGAACGCGTTATGGTCTTTTTGTAATTGCCAGAACGCGTCGTGGCCGTTTTCATTAGAGCCACAACGCGAATTTCGCGTCGTGGCTGTTTCACTGTGACCACAACGCGTTGTGAGCTATTTTTTCGCTCACAGCGTTTTCGGTCTTTGAGCGTAACATTTATATATTTTATTAAATAAGTACTATTAGATGAGAAGTCTTGCCATAATATTTATTTATTGTTTACCTCATATTTTATGATTTCTTCTATATTTTTGTTAATTTTAAGAAATGTTTCCCTTGTGTTATGATAAATACAATCCAAAATCTTGTTTTGTTATGTTGTATATTATTGTCTATACACAATTTCCTTACTTGTTTAAGAAATCAGTGAAGTTGATTCATAGACAGATGGCAGGCCTATCTAATTTGGTCGCATTATGTCAAACCTATCCGACAGATCACAGCCAACATTGAATTGACATAAGTCGACCACTTAACGAAGGTCCGTCAACTGCCTAGGTATCAATTTCCTCTATGGTACTTTCACTATAATACGCAGCAAACCTTTAAGAAGCGAGCGTATTCCCTCAAATGGTCGGCAAAGCACCTGCAGCTCTTCTAATGTTGCGTGTGTCCATGGGCGACGGTAGTTGCTGTCGATCAGGTGGCCTTATTTTATATTTAAAAAAAGTACTGTGGCTAAAAAAACTCATTTTTTGTTGGAACTAGCTGACCCTGTGAACTTCGTGTCACAGGTCACTTCTAAGAATATTTTAGGCCTAAAATCAGCCCAATCCGTTCAGCCGTTTTCGCGTTTTAGCGCGACTAACACATTTGAAAATCCATTATATATATATATATATATATATATATATATATATATATATATATATATATATATATATATATATATATATATATTTGAAAATCTATTTTTATATATAAGATGAAATTGACCGTCTGCTCGAAATCAATCAAATCAAAGTCCTTTATTGCAAGAATGTAACTATGTAGTACTGTATAATCATGATCTTATAAGAAAAGTTCCAGTACTTATACATTATTGCCATTACAACGGCGTGCAATTCATTATGATATAAAATTAACTTTTAAATCATTGTAAAAAACTAATCAGTCACTGTAAAAAATATATAGTAATATTATATTGGTTAACTAATTCAACTTATTACATTAATTGCTTAATTTAAAATGTAGCAGTAAAGGAATTAATAATTACTTAATTAATTCTTAGTTTACCTCCATTAAAGTGTTATTTTGTTAAAAATTGTTTTATTTCTCTTTCTTCTTTCTAGTTTGGAGCTATTGCCAATAATAATGTAAGATTATACTGTGGTAAAATTTTTAAAATAAAATCAAACAGGTGGTAATTATTGTAATAATTTATTTACGTAACTAATACAAAACGATAGTAATTATGTATACTTACAAATTCATGCTGTACAGTCTCTATGGTTAAAGTTAATAATTTTAAGAGAAGAGTTGCAAATACTTTTGTAATAATATTACAATAATACGATGCATTACATAAATATTATAGCCATGTAATACGAATTAATACAGTTAGATACATATGATTAATATACAATATTTACCTTAAAAGTAATATTTAGGAAATAATAATATGGTACGATTTCTATATTTAGCACTTACAACATTAGGTAAAAATGTATAAACTTGGTATTTTGTAAAAATAAAAAGACATAACAAAAAATACTAATTATTCAGTCACGTATTCTTAAAATAACCATACAAATAAAAAAATTGGCACATTATTTTGTAACCAAAATAATTAATCTAGGTTTACACATCCAGTTAATATTGTTTCTGCGCGCGTTACGGTATCATTTGCGCGATCAGATCTATCAGTTACATTTGTATCATTTGCGCGATCAGATCTCCGTCGCGTATCATCGCGCCTTATCAAGTATGAGTATCATAGTGTGGACGCCTATTAGATCATTCTGCCGATCATGCGTGTGTTTGATATGACAAGTATCAGATACGCGTATCATTTTGACACGCTTCGATGATACGCGACGGAGATCTGATCGCACAAATGATACAAATGTGGACGCACCCTAAGACGATTACTTATCTATAAATAATCAGAGATCGATATAGAGTGTGAAGGAAATGGTTAACATGCAAATAGTTTTGAACTCCCGAAAAACCTAATTATTTTAAAACGCAATACGGTGTTTGCGCGACGGTCCTTGTGCTTTCACTAAAATTTGTATTTTTCTTCTTGATGTAATAAATTTAATGTTAAGGGTAAAAAAATATAAGCAAAAATCTCCAGCCACACAATCAATAGTGGTTTAAAAGTACCATAGAATAAAGAGGACATCGTTTGTAAGCCGTAACAGTTACAATATGACTAGGAGTTATAATCACACAAAATATTCCTAACAATGTGCCCAAACAGGAATGTCGTCACGTTCCAAATTTTAATAACGAGGAGATCCTAATGTTTTAATATACTTATTTAATAATCACAATATTATACTGAAATTAATTAAAATTAAAGATCATTTTATTTTCTGGCAGTGGACGGTAAACAGGCTGGTTGTTTTAACTTTCAAATAATGTACGAAATAACTCGCAAATTTTATGATAAAATGTTATACAATATACATGTATACAATATTATAACCTAATATGTACGTTATAACTCAACACTTTATACGACGACCTCTGTGGCTCAGTGGGTAGGCTGTTGGCAGCTCAAGCCGGGGGTCGCGGGTTCGAATCCCGCCGACGGAACAAAAAGTTTTCAAAGTTCCTGGGTCATGGATGTGTATTAAATATGTGTATGATATAATAAAAATCTTAAACATGTGTATAGTATAAAAGTATTAAATATATTTCCGTTGTCTGGTACCCGTAACACAAGTCCTTCAGGTACTTACCACGGGGCCAGACTGACGTGGTGTGAAGCGTCCATAGATATTATTATTATTATACTGATTCTTATGCTAAGTACTCACATACGGTTTTGCTCGATCGAGCTATCACGTTGATCAAAACCCGCGGCTCGGACTTTCGTCCACACATTCAGCATTGCTCGATAGTTTTATTCTAAATCGATACATTTAATTCCATCAATCCGGCTCGATGCGAGCCTTCGAGCTGTCAGTTTTGCGGTCCACACAGTAATTATTACTCGATTTGGAGTAAAACTATCGAGCAAAACCGTATGTGAGTACTTAGCATTACAATGACTTATGTTTCACGTGTTATTCTACCAGGTTAGAATGATATGATACAAATAATGTGTTAAAATTACAAGTGATAATGCAGCGTTTTCGAGCAGTTTTCTTATCAATTCCTCAGATTTTTATGACAATTCAAAGACTGTGTAAGTGAGAATAACTATATTACATACGGTATACAATATAAATATTTGTATAGTATTACTAGAGAAATTGATTCATAGGTAGAGGGCGGAATTACGTTATTCGGTCGTGTTATATCAAGCTCAGCGAACGGATTACAAGTAACATTGACATGTCTTAACTCTTAGCCCTACCAAGTAACGCAAATAGGTATAGACCTATGAGTCAATTTCTCTGATGGTACATTTAATATATTGTGACTAAACTATAAAATAACTGAGTAACATTTTCTTTTGGCAGTTCCAAATACAAATAACACCGATTTAAAAATTAGCTTATTCCTGGTACTGTGGTTTTAAATATAAAATACAATTATAATATAGGAATAATCAAATGAGATAAGTTCTGCGTCTAATATGTTAATATACCATAGCTAATACTAACCGGGCTAAAACTATATACAATCAGATAATTATATGAGATTACTTTTGTCTAAGGAGCAAGTTACATCGGATAAGGTGTTAAATGAGCTCTAAGTCAGCTAATGGAATCTTACAGCACCTAATCCATTATAGAGAACTATAAATAAACTGATATGGTTCCTTCTGAATTGACATTACCCAATACTATGAATATCTAGTGAACTACGACTCCCGCCTATGGGCCCTAAAGGTTGTACTTATGTTCACATACAAAAATACTGGTTTTCCATTCAGTTACTCCAATTACTAAAGGCTGGTTCAAGCATAATGTATTGCTTTGAGATCCTATTATTGCCATGCGGTATTGAATTTTCTTCCGATATATCATACAAAAATGGAATGGTCCGAGTGAATTCGTTGTTACATAATCAAATTTAAACTCAGTTTGAAATGACTAGCTGAGCTTGAGATTACAAAAATATTATTTTATCATCCATCGTGTCAATCGTACAAAAAGACGCCAAGTACGGCTGTAGCGCGTGTGTTTTAAATTACGTTAAATTTATACCTATAAACACGTTGTGAGCATTAAAAAGTCGTACAAAACATATTTTACAAACCATTCACGTATTTCATATAATCATTTATCAACCATTCTCTTTATACCGAAAACACTGGGAGCACAAAATGATCGACAACTGACTACATCTATGTAAAAAAAAACTTGCATCCGAATGCTTTTATTATTTAGATCGATCTAAGGTGTATTTGTGGTTCGTAAGAAATAATTAGCACATATGACACATAAAATGTTATTGTTTTGGAATGCAATATCACAGGTAGCCTTATGGTCTTGTTGCCAATTTGTGGACCGATTGGTTTTGAAGCAGAAATATATTAAGTAGGCGATCGGTAATGTGGAAGTAGTAAACCTTTCATTTCACAGCAACACGATTTTGTACAATAAAAGGTGGGGCCACATTATCTTGAAGTAACATTAAATTACGTGGAGTATCTTTCCGCAGAAACGACAAACTCACACACGAATTTTTACACGAAAAAAAAACAGAGATCTCAAGAAATTGGTCCCACCTTTAATCAATGATCATGACTGCTATGGGGCGTTCCGAGAAAATGCATAATAATGCCGCTTATCGCCTGTACCGGGGTAGCTGGAAAGACGTCAAATAACATCTTGTACCGTATTCCTGTCATAAACGCCGTTAGCACACCGACGCCACCCGCAATCAAACAAACACAAAATTCTGCTGCCTCACACTTCAGACGACAAGCCCGGCCGCACATTATCAGAGTTTCTGATCAGAAAAATTCGGACGACTCGCCCCGCTCATACATTTTGATACGTCAGAATACTGATAGTATGCGGGGTCTGGAACAAAATGTATGAACATAGTGCATTCCGGCGGGCGTACGAATTTGTCTGATCGGAAATTTCGGATATTTTGCGGCCGGGGTAATGCTTCACATTCCATCTAGCTATATCGCTTCCTTGGCGGTCGATGTGATAGCAGCGAAATCATTTGACAGATTACCACATCATTAGCACGAAAAAGCGACAGATCTACCGTCTCACTCTCCTGTTCAGCAGCATTACGCTATTCATCTCGCTATATCGCGATTCGCGGTCAGTCAGCGAAGATCGGACGAGGCAGCGGGAGATCAGAGCGGGGAGGCGAGGGGTGTGCGGGGTGCGCGGCGGGCGCGGGGCAGCGTGGCGGCTGGCGGGGGCGCGGGGCGGAGCAGGGCGAGGAGCAGGCGCAGTCAGTCCGCCAGCACGGCCGCCGCGACCGCGGACAGCTCCTCCCGCAGCGCGCGGAACGCCGGCCGCTCCTCCGGCAGGTGCCGCCAGCACGCCTTCATCACCTGAAAAAATCATTTTTATTGACTCCTGAAGCCCTAGCCAACATCCTTTTCGTTAATAACGATCACGAACTTCGTTATCAAAATGTATGGGATTTAATTTATTTAGCGATGCAAATTCTTCGTTAAACAAAGACAATACATTAACAGCGTAACCGCGTTATTATATTACTAGCGAACCGCCCCGGCGTCGCACGGGTATAAAATATATAGCCACTGAAAAAATAATTAAAATCGATAGCCGTCTATAGAGATATCTGTGCCAAATAACATAAAAATTGCTCCAGTAGTTCGCGCGAGATAAGCCCTTTCAAATAATTTCCCCCGTTTTTTCCACATTCTCCTATTATTATTAGTCTTAGCGTGATAAAATATAGCCTTGCTCAATAAATGGGCTATCTAACATTGAAAGAGTCATCAAAATCCGTTGCGTAGTTTTAAAGATTAAAGGGAACAAAAGCGACTTTGTTGTATAATATGTATAGATTCGCGTATATAATTAAATATGCGTTACAGGAACTAGAATAATTTTACAGTACCCGGCAATAAATATTGCACATCGACCTTTGGAAAGAGACATTCGGCTAATTTCGGTTTCATAGAGCGTTATCTTTGTAGCACACACCTATTTGACATTATGTCAGTCGTTGTTCAAATTCAATAGAGTGCAGTCGCGTCCAGTTCAGAATATATATCTAGAGTTGTTAACACCCCTAAATTTGCTACAGCTGTAATTTTCCAAACGAATTTTAAATACGTAAACATAATTTGAACACCCTTTTTTATTTTATTTTACCCGAACCTAAAGCCATAACTTATAGAAAATTTGGTGTATTTTATACAAAGAATAATAAAATTGTCAAAAGAAGCAAACCATAATTGTTTTAACAGCTCCTAATATATACCGGACTTTTTGTATTTCGTGCGTAAGAGATAACGCTCTACAAAACCGAAATTAGCCGACTGTCACTTTCCAAAGGTCGATGTGCAATATTTATCGCCGGGTACTGTACTCACATTATATATTTCGTTTAAACAGCCTTTTGGTTTTTCCAGCACCTGTCCTCTCTGAACCATCTCTACGACTTCGGAATTTTTCATGCGGCCGTACGGCACCTTGCCACACGTGAACACTTCCCACATTAGCACACCTAAAAGATAAAACACAAAAAAATTAAACAACACTTATTTTAATACGATAAGTGATGATAACCTTATTACATATTAGTCATTCCTGTTACGTTAAATTTGATGAGTCAGAAAAAGACGGACGTAAAACTAATTTTGCAAGTTCAAGAACTTGCTTTTCTATGGAAATAATAGGCGGTATATTTTTTATTAAATGCGATGATTGCCGTATAGTAAAATTGCTACAGGGGCTGTTTTACCACTTCCCGATAAGATAAGGCTGCGTTTCCACTGAAGCGGAGCGGAGCTTAGCGGTGCCCGAATTGATCAATCGTGCTATTCCAGCGGAATGACAGCGAAGATTTCGAGCATGGTGATTGGTCAATTCGGCACCGCTAAGCTCCGCTCCGCTTCAGTGGAAACACAGACTAAGTGCCGGATAGGCTATCCGCTTATCCACTTCTTAACTTGACAGATAGAGTATGGAAAATATGTCAAATAAGTTGTGGTAAGGTAATCAAGCACTTTATCAGGAAGTGGTAATAGGCCCCTACCTTACTGTATTAATCTAATTGCACATTTGTCAGCACCGTGATGAAATGACGCGCTAACGGTGCGGACGAATGTGTCCGCACCGTACGAACCGCATTTCGTGACGTTGTTTCATACAACGAATTCAAAAAAAAAATCACCGTCGCGTACGGTGCTGACAAATGTGCGATTACTTTTAAACGTCTAAGCACACTAGGCCGAAAATACGCGGCCGAAGTTCGGGATTGTTATGCCTGCAATGTATTTTAAATTACTAATGACACACTATGCCGAAATTACGTCGCGTTATATTGTATGCGTAGCGCATTGCTAGCGTTATCATGCCGAATTCGGCCGCGTATTTTCGGCCTAGTGTATTTAGACATTACGAGAGTATGAGACGTACGTACCGAAAGCCCAGACATCGGATTTGGACGAGAACCGCGTGTAGTTGAGGACTTCAGGCGGCGCCCATTTGATGGGGAATTTTGTACCTCCCGAACTCGTGTATTGGTCATCTAGAACGTATCGTGCTAAACCAAAGTCTGCAACCTAAAAAAAAATAAGTTAATTTTTTTTTTGACCAGACGCCTTAAAGGACATTAGAAACATGTATCCAGGGGTTTCGCTTTTCCAACTCTATACTTGCGATTAAGTTTAAAAGTGCGACGCTGCATACGGCAGCAAATCAAAGAAACAGCTTAAATTTAGATCAATAATGTTAAAAAGTATCTCATAATGATATTTACCTTTACGACTAGTGCATCGCCGACCAAACAATTTCTAGCAGCTAAATCTCGATGTATGTAATTATGTTTTTCTAAATACGCCATTCCTCTACACACCTGAAATATTAAATTGTTAATGTTGTTGTTAATGCTTTATTATAAACATTATTATAATTAAATTATGAAACGTTATTTAAATGTAAAATAAAAATGATTTAGCCATCTGAATACTGTTTGCACTGTGCATATTATTGTAAGGAACTTTATAATATTGCTGGCAGACAATAATATTGCTATCACGCTTCTATCGCGCAACTGTGGGAAAGAGATAAGCAAGTGTAATTATTATTATGTGCTTATTATATTCTGCTCCACAACCGAAATTAAAAGCAATCACCGCAATATTATTGTACCATCGAAGAAATTGATTCATAGGCAGTTGACGGACCTACGTCATTTGGTCGGACTACGAGCCAGTCCACACGGCGAGTTGCGTCAGCGTTGCGTCGACGCAGCGCGGCCGTTGCGTTGTTTTACATACAAATAACCAAGGTGTTAACACGGCGCGCTGCGTCGTCGGCCGTCGCAACGCACGCTTAAGACTGCTTCGTAATAACGCTGGGATGACGCAGCGCCCGTGTTGTCGGCTATGCGTCAAACGGCAGCGCTGCGTCGACGCAACGCTGAGGCTACGCGCCGTGTGGCTAAGTCAATCTAATGTTAGTTTTGATCCGCAACCAATCTACCTAGGTCCATCTGCCTATGGAACTTCTATGATAGTACCTAGGTACATTCTAAGCAAATTAACGATATATCTATCTATCTATATATCTATCTTTACATCTATTTATCTATCTATCTATCTGTCACCTGTATGCACATATCTAACAGCACGGCCGGGCCGAGCTGGTCGGGCGCGGTGCGTCGCAGGTAGTTGAACAGGGAGCCGTGCCGCATGTACTCTGTCACTATGTAGATCGGCCGGTGTTTGGAGCAAACTCCATACAGTTGCACTAGATTATCGTGCTTTAGGTTCCTGGAAAACACAGTAATATTCATAGTTAAAAAAAACCTAAAAAAAACATATTTTTTTTTAATTTTCACAAAATTTTAACAAATTATTGCATTGTCACTGGCTCTTTAGGGCCAAGCCACACGTACCACAACCACACGACATCGCAACGACAAAATGTCGTCGAGCTGTGGTTACGTGTGAATGGTGTCGCTGCAACATTTTGTGGTTGCGTTGTGGTACCGACAAAATGACGTTGCGATGTGGTTGCGACGTGGTTGCGATATGGTTGCGACGTGGTTGCGTCGTGTGCAAATCGAACTATTGTAGTTTTATAGCGGAAACACGTCTTGCCCAAAGTCATGGATTTCGAAGAGGACACTTTATTGTTGCTATCCTTGCTACATGTATCTATATCTATACTTATTATAAAACAAAGTCGCTCAGCTCGTCAAAATCGCTCATTTTTTTCCCTCATGTCCCTTTGTTCCCTTTAATCTTTAAAACTACACAACGGATTTTGATGATTCTATCAGTGTTAGATAGCCCATTTATCGAGGAAGTTAATAGGCTATATTTTATCACGCTAAGACTAATAGGAGCGAAGAAATAGAGGAAAATGTGGAAAAACGGGGAAAATTATTTGAAAGGTCTAACTTGAAAGCGCTAATCTCAGGAACTACTGGTCCGATTTGAAAAATTATTTCAGTATTAGATAGCCCATTTATTGAGGAAGGCTATAGGCTATATTTTATCACGCTATGACTAATAGGAGAATGTGGAAAAAGCGCGGGAAATTATTTGTAAGGGCTTATCTCGGGAACTACTGGAGCAATGTTTATGTTATTTGGCACAGATAAGGAGTAGACCAGATGAAGGATCATAGGCTATCGATATGAATCATTTTTTCAGTGACTACCCTATATATTTAATACCCGTGCGACGCCGGGGCGGGTCGCTAGCTCTGTAATAATTTAGCACATAGATTTTTGTAATCTGAAAACGTCTTGTCTAGGTGCTCTAGATAGTTTTAAATTCGTCCGAGTCGTACAAGGTTTGTTCAAAATTATTATATATTAAATATATTATTATTGATGACTTAAGGATCAGAGGAAAATGTTTGATTTTAAAATAATAATTATGTACTCCTTTCTTCGTGATAGTAGATAATATTATGTTTGGTGTATACTGCATAATGCCATCCGCTTTTGACAATTATCGTCCACGGCTTTGTTTCATAACTGTGACAGTGACAATAACCGCGCAGGCTGTCGTCCAGCGCGCAATATTATGATACGTTACCTGGGAAACGACCTTGGCGAGAATCTGAATTGTCATATTTTAGTGTTCGAAAAGGAGCCGAATTTAAAACGGTTGAAGTATGGGAGTTACGTTTCCTGTAGTTTTGTTATTCGTAGGACGGCGATGTCAGCGTATTCGTCGAAATCGAATTTATTGGGTACATCCTTTATTGGTAAACAAAAGTCAAAACCAATTTCGTACTGATTAATTATCTTTTACTGAGAAGGTTCAAGATAAAGTTTTTCAAAAAATACATATTGCCATTATGGATTATGAGCCATAAAGGCCAAAAAATCTCGTTTGTTGTATGGGAACCCCTTAAATATTAACTTTATATTGTTTTTAGTATTTGTTGTGTGCAACAGAGATACATAATCTGTGAAAATTTCAGAAGTCTAGCTATAGCGGTTCTTGAGATACAGCCTGGAGACAGACTGAACAGACGGACAGACATCGAAGTCTTAGTAATAGGGTCCCGTTTTTACCCTTTGGGTACGGAACCCTAAAAAACATAATAATAATACTAATAAAAAAACATTAAAAAAACATTAAATAAAAAAATATACGGCAACAAAAAATGCGAGTAACGAAACGAATTCGTGAGTAACGTTTCGTACTAGTTGGCGTACCCGTTACTCAGTAATTACCAACTTTTGCTACAGCTCTAATGAATTATGAAAACACAAATTATCTACATAATATAAAAAAACCTTGACTGATGAGCACCTTGACCACTTTCGAGATTTTTCGCAAATAAAAATGTTGTTCGTTTTATCAATATGAAGCTACTCACAAAAAATTAGCTTGATGGTAATCTAATAAAAATTGTTCTAGGGCTCCCGGACTATATTATTTCCACGCCTCGTTTAAATTTCTAAATTTAAACAAAGCGTGGAATTTTTTCTTTCTTTCTCGTTAAAGTTTCGCTCCTTTCGTTCTTATTAAGGGCGGCGTGTCGTTGCATCGACGCAACGTTGTGGTTGCGACGTGGTTGCGATGTGGTCGGTATTTTACAAGTGGTCGACAACGACTGCAAAATGTGGTACGTGTGAATGGTCCAGTTCATTTAGAATACGAAATATACGCCCGACCACGTCGTGTGTTTGTCGTGTGGTTGCGGTTGTCGTGTGGTTGTGGTACGTGTGGGTTGGCCCTTATAAGTATGCAAAGTTTCGAATTAATTAGAATACTGGAAATAGGTAAAAATCGTGCTCAAAGATTCCGTTACATACATACAGTCCAAGCTGACGAATGCGAACACAAAATATGTATACAGGGTGCAATTAAACCTTCCTGCCAATTTTTTTCCAGGGCTTAGGTATCATTAAGAGAATCTATTTAACCAAAAAAAATTGGGTGTTATTTTTTGTTAATGACATATTTTATCCCATTTAAAATCGTTGCAGAATGCTCACTCGCGTCGGTGGGTATGATCGGGGGTGACGCGGGGCGAAGCGCGCGCGGGGGTACGTCACGCGCGGGCGACGCGTAGTGTTCATTAATTATAGTGTTTTTTAGGATAACTTTCGGAGGCTATTTCTCAACATTTTGGTACTGAGTGATTATAAAATAAAAAATACGTGTATTTTTATTTTTATCAAGGACTAGCTGTTACCCGCGACTTCGTCTGCGTTAACATAGTATTTCAAAGATGGATAGTTTTCCCCTTTTTGTGGTTCCTTATACAAAGGGTAAAACGGGACCCTGGGACCCTATTTAAGCAAACGTCAAACGCAAACGTCCATAAACTTTCATGTTTCTAACTCAAGAAATGACGGACTTTCATTTAAACTTTCAACCCCTATTTCACCCCCTTGGTAGAATTTCCAAAAACGCTTAAACCACGTATCTAATCATTTTTAACCAGTAGCCCAAACATAAAATTTCATGTTTCTAACTCAAGAAATAACGGACTTTCATTAAAACTTTCAACCCCAATTTCACCCCCCTGGGGGTAGAATTTCCAAAAACGCTTAAACACGTATCCATTCATTTTAAATCAGTAACCCAAAAATAAAGTTTCATGTTTCTAACTCAAGAAATGACCGTGGAAATGACGAACTTTCATTCAAACTTTCAACCCCTATTTCACCCCATTCGGGGTAAAATTTTCAAAATTCCTTCCTTAGTGGGTGTCTACTCAATAAAATAACCCTACTCACCAAATTTCGTGGCTGTAACTTTAACAGTTTTTGCTCAGCGATGATGAATCAGTCAGTCAGTCTGGACATGTAATTTTATAAGTATAGATCAATATATCAAAATTTGGTAGGAAGGTTTAATTGCACCCTGTATAAAAATTAAAAACATACATACTGCGTATATACACTTTTGAAATTTAGCACATTTGTTCAGACGCCGATATAGACTAACATATACGAAAACTGGGCAATTCTGGTATAACGTACATACGGCCTACGGGTCGGTCGGTTAAAAATGTCACTCACATCATGACTTTGGCCTCGTCAATGAAGTCGTCCTCGGACATGGTGCCCTCCTTCATCATCTTGACGGCGGTGTCGATCCGGCCGCGCAGCCGCCCGCGCCGCACCACGCCGAACTGACCCGCGCCGAGCTCCTCTAGCAGGACCAACTCGCCCGGGTCGATCTCCCATTTGTCTGAGAATACCATTACATATTCTGAATATCTAATTTTGATACTGTGACTTGAAACCCAGCAAGACATTTCATTATTTAAGGGCCACTTGCACCATGATGTTTAACTCAGAGTTAAAATTAACTCTGAGTTAAACATCATGTCGTCTCTATCACTCACGTGCAAGTAAGAGTGCTATACCAGCTATACTCAACATGCGACCCGCCTGGACTTTATCAGTGAATCAAGAAGCAAGATCATTTATTCACAGATATGTAGTCAAAAGGGTAACAGAGTAAAAAAGATTCACGTGGCACACCACGTGAATCTTTTTTACCCCAAAATAATTTTGGCTTTGTGACCCGTATGAAAATTAATTAAGTACCGCTGTGCTATACAGGTTCAGTAACTTGAAAGTTGGCTCTTGAATTTAATGTAGCCAGAATGTTTTAGAAATATGTCAAATCATAAAGCCCGTCACAGACCTAGCTATAATTTATTTATTTATTTATTTATTTATTGCTATGAATAGCCAACAAAAGTTACAATAGTACATACACATTTTAGGATTATAATATTTATCACGGTTATTGCACTTTTACTTATAGGCTATTACATCATGCTATAAAAAAACGGCTTAATAATATGTAAAAGACAAATAAAGTAAATTTAAAATTAAAGCAATATCATTAAAATTAGTAAATATCCGGGCAAATCAGAAACCATTTCAATAGTACTAACAATTAAGAAAAATAAATTAAATTAAATTGATTAGATTACAAAACATTTAAATTAACAATATAAAACAAATTCATTAAAATTAATTAGAAAACATTCACATTATAAAAGTATAACAACTAAAGATAAATTCGGCACATTAAAACAAACGGAGATAATATGGGGAGAATGGCATGCAATGATAATAATAAAAAAAGAGATTTAGGTACACATACACAAAAGGAATTCATAAAATTAGATAAAAATAATAATAAATAAACAACTGATTTTGATATTAAACATAAAATATAAAAAATATGATTAACTATTAAGATGCTTGACAATCCTAGATTTGAAAATTTTCAGGCTATCACGATTTAAGTCTAAATCTGGTATCCTCGACGATAGCTCATTGAATGTTTGGGACATTCTGGTAATTGGGCAATTTTTTCCTAAGTTAGTTTTGTATCCAGTGGATCTAAATATTGTAATTGTTTTCTAGGCATTCTAACAGGGATATTAAAGTTCAAAGAGGATAAAAGGGACAAACAATCAATTTTATTGTTTACAAGTTTATGCAAAAATGGCATGTCTAGAACTTGTCTTCGCGCCTCAAGTGATGTTAAGTCAAAATGTTTTAGTCTGTCCTTGTATGAAGAATTC
Organism: Polyommatus icarus; assembly: GCA_937595015.1. NCBI lineage: Eukaryota > Metazoa > Arthropoda > Insecta > Lepidoptera > Lycaenidae > Polyommatus > Polyommatus icarus. Next base: position 11,335,316 of record OW569326.1, read on the forward strand.
ACTAAGGAACGTGCAAACCGATAAGAAATATAACGAGTGACTCGCTTTTGGACTTTTTCAATTCTTTCGATATGCGTTCGATATTGTGGGTTCCATACAGTAGAACAATATTCGAGCTTGCTTCTGACAAAACTATTGTATAGGGTTACTACTGTAGAGGCTCGTCTGAAGTTTCTAGATGTTCTCAGTATGAAACCAAGAGATTTAAGAGCAGAACCAACCATATCATCTATGTGAACTGAGAAGCTTAGTTTTGAGTCTAAGATGACACCTAGGTCCCTAATGGTCCCGGTGGTAGGCAACATAGCTTCTTCGTTCGACTTTCAAAAAGAGTATCATGATACCTATTTTGAATAAAAAGATATTTTATTTTTATTTTATTTTAATAGTGTGCACCCTAGTTATTTTATCAGTACCAATCACGTATTCGGTATCTAAAGTTTTTCTCTTTTTTGTGAATTTGATGTGATAGCACTTTTTAGGATTCAAGTACATTTTGTTTTTATTGCACCAGTTTACAAGAGAGTTAATGTCACTCTGGAGTTTTAGAGAATCATCCCTTGTCTTAACTATTCTTGTCATTTTGAAGTCATCTGCGTATAATTCTACAGATGTGTTTTTTAGAACTTCAACTATGTCGTCAATAAAAACATTGAAAAAAAGGGGGCCTAGAATTGAACCCTGAGGGACACCTGAATGAGAAATAAGGGGCTCTGACCGATAGCCATCAATCTCCACAAACGAAGGCCTATTGTGTAGGTAGGAGGAGCACCAAAGGAGTAATGAACCAGTTACACCAAAAGATTTAAGTTTCTGAGTAAGTATGTCGTGATTTACTTTGTCGAAAGCCTTTGAGAAATCCGTATATATTGCATCTACTTCTTGCCCGTCGTCAATAGCTTTAATCAAGTGTGACACATATGATGATAAGTTTGTACAACACGACCTCCCCGGTGTGAATCCGTGTTGTTTTATGTTAATCAACTTGTCTAGATAAATGTTTAGATGTCTAGATAAATGTTTGTGTACTAGGGTCTCAAAGGCTTTCGACAGAGTCGACAGAATCGATATTGGTCTGTAATTGGATACGTTATTTGGATTTTCATTCTTGAAAACTGGTACTATTCGAGCTTCCTTCCACCTTTCAAGAAAGCAACCAGAGTTCAAAGAACTATTGAATAAGAGTTGGATGGGAAACGAAAGAACGGATGCACATTTTTGTAAGAAGATGGGGGGAATATTATCGGGGCGAGGACCCTTAGAACAGTTAAGTTTTTTCAAGAGCCGATATACATCACGTTGGGCTATAAAGATATTTCCAATGCCTGTTTGGCGCTCAGGTATAGTATGTTGTGTATTATTCGTTGGACGCTCGTACACCACAGAAATTTTTTTGGCAAAAAGGTTGCTTATTGAGAGTCCGTCTTTCCCTTCGCTTTCTCCTAAAAACATGCGAGAAGGGTAAGTACTCCTATTTCTCCGTAGATTTTTGATGTGAACCCAAAATTGTTTTGGGTTGTCTTTTATTGTGTCCTCGATAGTTTTAATGTACTCTTTATAACAACATTTTATCATTTTATCACAATCTTTTCTTAGGTGATTAAATTAGATTTTGTCTAAAGGGTTATTATATTTTTTAAATTTTTCATAGCAGTTATTTTTGTTTTTAAGAAGTTTAATAAGTTTGTTCGAATACCAAACAGGATAGGATCTTGCTTTTGCTTGAGATTTTGGGACATATGCGTCAATAATGTTATTAAGGATTCCATAGAAAATATCAGTTTTTACGTTTATGTCGTCAGCATTGCTAAGTTCCTGGGCCCAGTTTACTTTTTTCAGTGATGATATAAATTTTTCATAGTCCGCCTTATGAAAATTGTACTTAACCTTCGCAGCAATTTTGTTTTTATAATTTGCTTGAGCATTAATTACAATATCGAGCGCTGGGTGATAAGACTAGACTATAAGAGTCGACTGTGCGAATTGGCAGTAGGCATTCCTTAACAGTTACTATTGGGTTACTACATATCACTAAGTCAAGAAGACGTCCTTTGCAGTTAACGACTTTATTATATTGATTAAATGAGTTAAGAGCCATGAAGTCCATCAATGTATTTTTGACTCGGCTTTCACCTTGTCCTGTCATGAGTTGTGTGTTGGTGTATGCAGGGGACCATGATATCTCACCAGCATTAAAGTCTCCTATTAATATAACCGAGCTATTGTTTTTTATATTTAAAATATGATTATTTACGTTTTCGGTAAACCTGTACAGAAGGTCGTGCGTAAGAGGTGGTGGGAGATAAACACCACATAGACATAATGTCGATTGCTTCCCTCCCAAGCGTACATTTAGTGAGACCCAAAGATCCTCGCAGTCACTCTCCCATTCGGAACATCGAGTTGAGTCTATCGTTTTGGATACTGCAATAAGAACACCACCTCCTCTACATTTATGATTTGACATTCTAGACGTCTCCCTATCTCGCCTATAGACAGAGTACCTATCGTCGAGGATTTCAGAATCAAAGACACTGCTTTTAAGCCAGGTTTCGGTGAGTACTATAATATTATAAGTTATATAATATAAGTATATATAATATAAGTTGTTATTTAAAATATCTAGTCGCATTTTAGACATACAAGTATTGATCCCTCTGACATTTTGATAATAACAGGAAAGAGAATCGAAAGTTATTAAAAAGTTAACAAATTCGTGCCAAAAATAAGGTAAGTAGTAAGTTTATTTTAAGTTATTCAAAACTTCAGAATTTTTGACGTAAACATATTCACTTTGGTCTGTTTTTCGCATGAAGACTCTGCCATTTTTGACCCAGACATAGCGATAGTCTTTTGCCTTCGCAATTGTTCTCGCTTCGGCATGTAGCGCTTTTATTGCAGGGGGCAAATGCTCGCAGATGTAAATGGGTTTCTTGCTGCCGCTTATACCGATGTGACTGGTGTTAAGTTTGTCACCCCTATTCGCTGCTTTTTTGTTAAAGGTAATTGCCGAGGCTAGAAATTTATCGCGGATTCGTGGGTTGCTAAATTTTACTAGCACAGATCGGGGACGGCAGCTTTCCTTATTCATTTTCATTATTCTTGTACAACTTTGAATGTCTTCGTCATTGAGGTTGCATTATAGTGTTAGAAATTGTCTTTATCGTAGCAATCATATTTTCATTTTTAAATTCTGGCACGCATTGAAGCTCTAAATTATTTGCCCTTGAGATTTGTTCTAAAGTTGCTAGCCTCGAACTCATATCTAAAAATTCACGCCTAATGTTCTTGTTTTCTTGCTCCAGTGATCGTATTATTTCGCACTTTTGGGTGACCTCTAATTTGATATCCTCGTATTTCTGGTTAAGAAATGTCATTGCCGTGGTAACATCAGCCAGTGTCTTCTGCACCTCCGATAGCTTCGTATTAAGCTCTTTAATAATCTTTATGTCTTTATGGCCTTTCATGAGTGCATTCATTTCTTCGCGAATTATCATTCGCAGTTCTCCCAGACACTCTATGCTGAGCATGCCAGTTTTGTTTTTGTTATGTGGTTTCGTCCTCATGGTAACATTTTGACTCGTATTGTCATCGTCGAGGTGTACAGGGTTGTCGTTTTTATAGGATACATTCCTTACGGGTGTATTCGAATTATCATTCTTTGGCCTAGAGCATTGTGGACACTGCCAGTTAAGTTCATGGTTTTCGCTCAAATCTTTAAACTTCGTTTTAGTGACATTGACACTGTGAAGTGATATTGTTTCTTACATGAATGACAGTTCAATATCTCGTTTGAATTAATATATATTAATATGTTTATAGCTAGGCATATTAATATATATTTTCTATACTAATTTTCGCGTGACCACACACTCAGCTATAATGTATATTTCTGTGACATGTGGATTTAGTATAGAATAATATGCCTTGCTATAAATATATTAATATATATTATAGCTAAGTCTGTGACGGGCTTTATATGTTATGTGATGTCAATGTCAACCACACGATGCTACAGCGCAAAAACTATGGTTTATCAGGGTAAGTTCGGATACTGGGTAAGTCCGGATAATTTAAGTTAACGCTTAATCAAACTACAGTAATTACGGTACGGTGCTACAGTTTGCGGTTGCAGTGCAGTATGGCGTATATGTGTCGCAGCCAACTGGTTTAAATAGCCGTTCAATCAAACAGCTAGCCCTTTGACTGAACAACGCCATTCAATCACACGGCTATACGTCGTTTAGCCGCTGTTTGATTGAACGGCTTTTTTAACCAGTGGACTGCGACATATGCACCGTAGCGCCAGGCAAAAAAAACACTAACTAATTTAGTGATAAGTTGAACTATCCGGACTTACTCTGTGTCCGAACTTACCCTCATTAACCTTGTATAGTTTGAGAGACGTAATTGTAAGTGTACCGTGTGAGAGTCCGGCGGTGGGCGGGGCGGGGCGGTCGCAGGGCGTGGCCTTGAGCCGCGAGCACAGCCCGCCGCTGTTGTGTTTGTGGTAGTTGATGAGCTCGGGGATGCTCGCGCAGCAGTGCTTGTCCGACAGGTAGAACTCGCCGCGCGTGTTCTGCTTTATGTGGTAGTGTTTCGTTTGAGGGTGATTCCTGCAATATACGAGGAGATATGATATAAGATTATACGGATAAGTTTTGACAGTTTTGACTTTTATTGACTACCGGCTGAACCATTTTATATACGAGTTTTAGGATTCCGCTTGTCAGAAAGCGCAGCGATAAAATAAAAAAATTTATGTACTCCAATCCTCCTTGCCTCTGGCTTATTAAGCTTTGTTAACTTCTTTTCGATTCATTTAACTATAAATAACATTTTTAATAAAATATAAAAGACTTGATGACGCCCGAAACTCCGTTGTATCCTATGTCCTTCCCCGGGACTCAAAGTATATCCATACCTTATTCCAGCAAAATCGATTCAGCGGTTTGGGCTTGAAGAGGTAACAGACTAACAGACTAACCATAGTATTAAGGGCCTGTTTCACCACTTCCTGATAAAGTGCCGGATAGGCTATCCACAACATTTTTGACAGATTCTCCATACTCTATCTGTCAAGTTAAGTGGTGGATAGCCTGTCCGGCACCAATCAGGTAGTGGTGAAACAGGCCCGAAGTATGGATAGGGAGATGCTCATAAAGACTACTTAGTACAGCACTTAAGAGTCCGTATACGAAATTTTGCCGATTTCGCTCATTTAACAGACGTGATTTAACAGTTAAAATACAATATTTCTATAAGTTTTAATGCATAACATGTAAGATCATTTCAATTATTATCTAATGTTGGAGTTAGTTTTTTTTTTTAAGTATCTATACTAATATTATAATTGGGAAGAGTTTGTTTGTTTGTTTGAACGCGCTAATCTCAGGAACTACTGGTTCGATTTGAAAAATTATTTTACTGTTGGATAGCCCATTTATCGAGGAAGGCTATAGGCTATATTTTATCACGCTAAAACTAATAGGAGCGAAGAAATAGAGGAAAATGTGGAAAAAACGGGGGGAAATTATTTGAAAGGGCTTATTTGAACGCGCTAATCTCAGGAACTACTGGTCCGATTTGAAAAATTCTTTCAGTGTTAGATAGCCCATTGATCGAGGAAGGCTACAGGTTATATTTTATCACGCTAAATCTAATAGGAGCGAAGAAATAGAGGAAAATGTGGAAAAAACGGGGGAAATTATATGAGAGGGCTTATTCGAACGCGCTAATCTCAGGAACTACTGGTCTGTTTTGAAAAATCTTTCAGTGTTAGATAGCCCATTTATTGAGGAAGGCTATAGGCTATATTTTATCACGCCAAGACTAATAGGAGCGAAGAAATAGAGGAAAGTGTGGAAAAAACGGGGGAAATTATTTGAAAGGGGTTATTTGAACGTACTGGAGCGATTTTTATGTTATTTGACATACGTGAAGAATAGACCACGTGAAAGGACATAGGTTTCTTTTTTTGCGGAAAAATTTAAGGTTTCCGTGACATTCCTAAATTACGCGGGCGAAGCCGCGCGGAACATCTAGTCTTGAAATAATCCAACTCAAACCCGCGACAGTTTTGTGATTTTTGCTGTAAAAGGTTTAGAATATCACGTTTTTATGGATTGTATTGACGTCTTCACGGTATGAAAAAAATACAATGTACTGTTTTTTTTTTATTCGGGCTTTGGCCCACCACACATTCCCACCACTGTATCTCCTGTGTCGCCAGGATCGACAGCGGTATCCAACCACGTAAACTCTTTGATATGATCTCAGGGAGCCCGAGGGACATGCTGAAATGTTTAGCATGTCCCTCGGGCTCACTGAGATCACAATGTACTATTGAGAAAGTCGTCTATACAATGTTGGAATTACTTTTTACCACTTTCATATAAAAAACCCTTTAAAAAACAGAATACCTATAACTGCCCGCTAACTTGGCGATCGTCCTTTTTCACCTGGCATATGAAAGACGGGCGTGAGTGTGAAGAGAGCAGTAGAAAAGAGAGTACGGGCTCTTAACAAGTTGTTTACTCACACTTTAGTGAACAAGGACAGTGTGTACATGCCCTTGGTGGAGGAGTTGCGCACGACGAAGCAACCCTCCTTGTCCTCCTGCTTGAGAAGCGACTCGGCGCGCTGCCGCGACATCTCGCCCACGTACCATCTGGACATTCACATAAACACTGTATAACTATCAGAGGTTTATTCATAGGCAAATAGCAGCCTAAGAGCCTATCCACACGGCGCGTTGCGTCAGCGTTGCGTCGACGCAGCGCTGCCGTTTGACGCACAGCCAGCCACACGGGCGCTGCGTCATCACAGGGTTATTACGAAGCAGTCTTAACGTCAACACCCCCTCCCGCTTCGTCTCGGGGGCTGCTGTCCGTCATGTGTGCGTTGCGACGACGCGGCACTGCCGTGTAAACACCTTGGTTATTTGTATGTAAAATAAGTGAATAACGCAACGGTAGCACTGCGTCGACGCAACGCTGACGTAATGCCCCGTGTGGACTGGCTCTAAAAGCATCTGTTTCACCTGGTAAGTGCCGGATAGGCTATTCACAACTTATCTGACTGAATTACGCCGACGTAAATTCCGCCGGCGTAATTCAGCCTAGTGTATTTAGACACTACGTCTTGCATCATTCCGTACAAGAAGTTCTTGTATTTTAACCCCATATTTTTAGTTATTTTTTTAGTAGTTTGGCTACCCGCTAAACGTTACAAAATTAAATATTTTATATCAGTATCTAGTGTATGGTAAACTTACTCATATTTCTGCAATCCTATAGTTTCCTTCTCCTTCACATAATTACTTGGAATGTAGCCCACTGACCTGAAATAATTATAAAATACGTTGATATTATTGTCATTATTTTCAGTTATAAGTCATAACGTACAATAACGTCTTAATAAGAAATATATTAGAAATAAAATAATAATCGGCCAAGTGCGAGTCGGACTCGCGCACGAAGGGTTCCGTACCAATATCTAAGAGCAAAATTAGGCCAAAAATAGTGTTTTTTGTATGGGAGCCCCCCTTAATTGTTTATTTTATTTTAATATTATTATTAAATATTAATGTAAACATATAACTAAGGATTTTGTGAAAAAGTTAAGTACCTACCTGTTGCCGTAATTGATATGGAGCAAAAAAGGCCAAAAAAATCACGTTTGTTGTATGGGAGCCCCCCTTAAATATTTATTTTATTTTGTTAGTATTTGTTGTTATAGCGGCAACAGATATACACATTCTGTGAAAATTTCAACTCTCTAGCTATTACCGGTCTCGAGTTACAGCCTGGTGACAGACAGACGGACAGACAACGAAGTCTCAGTAATAGGGTCCCGTTTTTACCATTTGGGTACGGAACCCTAAAAAAGACCATCTTGTAAAACACAAAATGATTGGCATGAACAAAGCATTCAAATTGTAATAACTTTATGTAAATCATACTTCTTCAATGACTAATAAGTACTGATAAACTATGATTATCATATTATTTTACAGATTTTTAGTTAACTTCTGACTTAATTAAACTTACCCGTGTTCATCTTTGACTTTCCACCAATGCTCCTGAGAATCATCTATTACTTCATATTCCGCACCCTGAAATAGAATATTAAAAATACTTAAATTAACTGTTGTTTTCAGTAAAATAAAAAAAAAACGCTTGAAACTATTTCAGTACAAAATTAAAGACATTTAATTTTTTTATTAGCTCTAAAATATTATATTTTATTGGCTTTAAAATATTGTATACTTTATTATTGTAACAATTATAGTAAGGACATAAATAAGGTCATGTTAAGCTGACCATATTTTACGATCTTTTAGTACTTTTTTGGTGTAGTTAAGCTACATAACAAAGATAGATAAATTGATCGTGTCAACATTTCGAACGTAAGGATAAGAATCCTTACGTTCGAAATGTTGACACGATCAATTCGATCAAAACGTTCGAACATGATAATATTATCGTTCTTTGGTACTAGGGTACAGTCGAGTGAGTCAGTTTAAGGACACGTCTTTGTGCCACAACAGTCGACATAATACGCCTCGCCTATAATGTATAAGGTGAGTGCAATGTAAAAGGGAATGTATGTAAGGAGATATGTAACGTTATACCTTCTCTAGTGACAAGTCGCCAGCCTCGATCGCTTTGAACGGGTAGAGCGCGACCACAACTTTTATCCTTGGTTTCTCCTGAAAGTAACGGGTGTGGGTTTAACATTTCATCATAATATTATGCTCATTTCACAAGGGTATAGTTCTTGCAATCTACGAGTGCGCGTCGCCTTTATTAGTAGTTGGAAATGTGAATAGACATTTTCGTTAGCGTGCGTACCCGACGGAGCAGTCAGTAGCGAGCGAGCCATGTACGCGTGTATATATATGGTCACTCACACAACTAAGGGCGACGCGCACTCGTAGATTGCAAGAACTATAAGCGGTGTCCAGCTGGCTGGTAGTTTGGTGACTGTTCATTTTGTGTCACAGGTTACAAGGTCTTTTCATCAATCTGATCCATCAATCTGATTGACAGAATATTGATGGTTATAAAAAGTTCATAATAAAAATACGATCAATCCATAAATCCGTGGGTTAGACGATCAAATTTTCGTCAATCTGTACCGGATTGATGGATCAGATTGATGAAAATTTGACCGTGTAACCTGTGTCTATAAGTTACCTATACTGGCGAAAAAAACAAAACTCATCGTTTATTGGGCGTCATTTAGATTTCAATAATGCGTTCTAAGAAGATATGCGTGACTTGGTACGCTATTAAGAAGAAAATATATTTTCTATAGTGAAACTATAATAAATAATAATACTTCAGACTTCTTATAGATACTTGGAAGGGAACGTCAGTAGTTAAAATTGACACTGTTGAATCGACATGAAATCGATGAAAACTACCTTCTTGTAATGATAATTTCAATTGATAATGATAATTTCAATTTCATTACTTCACCAACTAATACGATATAAAAAACGATACATGTTCGTGAGGCAGCTCAAAACAACGATTGTCCACTGTAATCTGTCAGGCATATCTTTTAAGGGCGCATTATATAATATAGTGAAGATTTTCTTTGACCTACCTTTAGCTTAGCTGAAGGCGTGCCGGGGGGCGCACCTCCCCCTGGCATGGTGACTACTGCTGTAAAGAAAAGAAAAAGAAATGTCAGTAATTCCTACAAAAAAATCCTACAACTCGACAAGGCTTTAAATGAACGTGGCGAAAAAAGGAACTAACGCTGCCATCATACAAAAACGTCATTTTTGTCAGTTTTTTACAGGTCTCCTATACAAGCAGCGCCACCGCCCACGTTCATAGACTTTTCGCACTGTATGTTAATGAATGCTAGTTTTTAATGATACCTAAATATATTTCAATTTTCGAGAACACTGCACATTTAACTATAAAGACAATTTTTAATGTGAAAAATATTACGGCTTGTATTACTTGTAAATTATACCATGTTATTTTTTATCGCCGCATTTAATAATGACCAAGTTACATTACATTATCTTATCTAATCATCTTGAAATTATTTCAAGCATTTAATAGATTTCAATCCCTAAACATAATGCAAGATATTCTTCGCATACATCTCACACATTTTCCAACTTTGTGCAATTCAAGAAATTGGACGCATTTTTTAATATAAGGCAAACAATAGTTTTTAAATAAACAATCACTATGCACCGAACGTAAAAGGCCTCATAAACCTTGAGATTTATTGTTTAAATCTATTCGATTGAAAAAGGTTTCGGACACAAAAAAAAAAGTTATAGAACGTGTCAATACTTAACCCTGATTTAATGTTGATTGTTGAGTTTTAGATTCAGAACAGTTCCGTCAATAGTAGATGAACTCTATATTTTATGTTTTGAATATTAACAAATAACTTTAGAATAACGTTTTAAAAAAAGTTAAGAGTCTTTAAGGCCTTTAGTAAATACATAGAATAATTTCCATAGAATACTTTTGTTACAAATATTATGTATTTACTATTATTTGTTTTCACTCTCACTTAAAGCACCGTTTTTTGCGGAATACCTAAAGTTGAAAAAATTAATTTAATAATTACATACTTACCAATAATCATTTACGTAGAAACAGTTTGTACGTAACTTGATTACTTACTTAAAACAGTTCAAAATATTATTTTTAAAAAATCTAATTAAAATAAGCCCTTAAAGATCAAGGCTTTGCCTTCCTACCTGGAAACTTTTATTAAAAGTATAAAGTAGTGTCACTATAGAGTATAGAGTATAGACACTAGGTCGGACTCTAAGCGCTCACTGATTTCGGTGTTATGAATAAGCTACTGGCCAACTTAACACTGATCCTATGAAACATAAGATATATTATGACATTCTACTGTAACATAGATAGTAATTTATATCTTGGAATACAGTAGTATCAAACGAGCAGAAGCAATTTCCTAATTTACGGGTTTCCTCTGGGCTGTGTTTAAAATATAGTTAGATTTAAGGTACCGTTGTTTATTTAAAAGTACTTATTATAATTGCAAGAAATAGTTTTAATTATTAAAATTATGGTTGGAATTACTCCTTATTTACAAATCCTCTGAGTAATAAAAGTATTAGAATGGCTACATTAACTGACTAAAACAAAAGACATTGAATTGCACTGCCTTGTATTTGTAATATTATTTTTTAGGCAGTAGGATGAAAAAAAGGGAAAAAGTATAAAAAACTCAAAATAATATTATACAGTAGTCATAGTTTTAACTACAATTTTAGTAAAAACAAAATTTTTACAAGCATAAAACATTTAAGTACCGTGATTATTGCAGATTGCTGTAGTTAAAACCAAAAAAGTTATGTTTTGAGAAATAAAAAAGTAACTTGAAATATAAAACTTTATGAGAGACATAAAAAATGGTTAATTACATTTTGAGTGCACGGAAAAGTTGCGTAAATCATTTAAATCATAATTCGTCTGTAGTACAACAGTATAACCTCGATGCGCTAATGCATGTGGGCATCAAAAAGAAAGTAGCAATTCCCACGAGCGAGATGGATATATCAATGCGTCTTCTTCTTTATGCGAAATAAAAACAACAGATTTTAAGTTACGTCTTATGGGCTCTGAATTCTGATAACTTTTTACATATATATAATTTTCAAGTCGAGTTATTCTTCATTACCGAGTCCTATTAGAAACATAAAATATGTGAAATAATAGCCGAGTTCAATAATAATAGTACCTACTCAGTACTCCATAAAAACATGGCATGCATCGGACTCTACCGAAAAAATTATAGATGTGAATATATAGGTGCCAACTGCCAAGTTCTGTGCTTTTAAATTAATTATGGTTCAGTTTTTTTTAACCGACTTCCAAAAAACGAGGAGGTTATATGTTCGGCTGTGGATATTTTTTTTTTTTTTTTTTGTATGTTCAACGATTACTCCGCCGTTTGTGAACCGATTTTCGAAATTTTTGTTTTGTTGTATTAGGTTTCACTCCAATTTGGTACCATGTTCACAAAAGTGGTGACCTGATGATGGAATCCATGAGTAATCGAGGGAACTCCTCAAAATTTATATGGAAACATATGGTGATTTTGGTTTTATGTGAAGTGTACTAAGAATATGCTACCAAAAAGTCAAATATTGGGTCAAGGTATACCATGGTTTCGAAGATGCTGAGAGAACTCCTGACTCCTTATAGATACACGTTTGGGAGTTTCGGCGTTGTTTTAAGAACAGAAAGCATATGCTACTATGCAATTAATATTCATCATCATAATCATAATCATCATCATCGTCATCATCATCATTACCACGTCGTGTTAAGGTCACCAATGTCTCATGGCACAGAATAGATAGTAGTACAAGGCATAGGTATGGATATACTAACTCGTAATAATAATTATGTATTGTTACATAACAACACCTGTTTGTTTAATACACGGCGGTCGATGCTGCAGAGGCGACGGTGTCGCGCGGGCGGCGCGTGGCGGTAGACGACAGATCGAACATTTTACTACTTTATATTATACAGATCGAATACTTTACTAACTACTGTTCACTTCACTGATAATATATTATTTTGTGAGTGTGAGTTGTGACTCTTAATGTAAAGAAAAGACGTCATACGCCTAAAACTGGTCTTATGGTTCTGTAAGGTTACTCTGGGACGTTAATCCCTCTGGCGTAATATCAATTAAGACAACCAGTGAGTGTGAGCGAGAAGAAAATATTTATTGTAGCGAATTAGTTATATCAAATGCTATCGAGTAAGCGATACCGCGATGTAGATGCTTAACAACGACATCTGTTGTTAGTTGCGGAACTAAATGTTCTTAGAAAATATAAAGTTTACAAATCTCAACACTTAACAAATTGTAATAAAATACGTAAAATATACGCGAAGGTTTACATACTAGTGTAACTAAAAAGAGTGAAATTATTATTATTTTTAACAAAAAATTAAAACCGACTTCCAAGGTAAAAACAATAATAACATTAATATGAACTAAAAAGTATTAAATAATTTTTACTATCTAATAGTGCCTTTTTCCGAATTCGGCTAAACCTCAACTATTTCTGTACTCAATCAATCATAATTTTGAAGTCGGTGCCAGTTCCAAAAGTTTCAAATATTCTGTCAGAGGACTGAAGATTCAGCTATCTGGTACCGACTTCAAAATAATGAATATTGAGTACAGAAATAGTTGAGGTTTAGCCGAATTCGGAAAAAGGCACTATTAGATAGTAAAAATTATTTAATACTTTTTAGTTCATATTAATAGATAGATAGATAGATCGATACTTTATTGCTCACATTACATTTAAATACAATCATGTTACTTAAACTATAAACTTAACAAAACAATATGTGGGCAAGGGCGGCCTTATCGCTATGAGCGATCTCTTCCAGGCAACCCTGCAGAAGAGGAAAATTTAATCTAAAAAGAGTACGCGGGGTAAAGAATAACAGCTTGACAAAAATAAAACTAAAATCATAATAATAATGATAATAAAGATTAAATAAGAGTAGTATAGTTCACAAATACAACATATAAATAAAGATAAATATTATTAAATTAGACACGCAGTTAATATTAGTAACTAGCAAGAGACAGTAACTAGCAAGAGATTAATGTTATTATTGTTTTTACCTTGGAAGTCGGTTTTAATTTTTTGTTAAAAATAATAATTAACTTAGTTGGACTTGTGTCTAGGAGTCGACAAACCTACCTATTGGCTATTTATAATGTTAGACAAACGAAATAGTAACAAGATATTGCATAGGCGTTATTCAACGTAGAGTTAACTTATGCAGTTTATGTAGGTTTTAAATTCCATTGTATATAACTTCAGGGGCACTTATCCTTAACAATTAATATTGCAAGTTGTCAATAAAATGCGCGTATGTCGCTTACCAATTAACAGGAAGCGGAAGAAATACTACCGAAGCATACAATGATTTACCAGGAAAAATTAACCTGGCCATACCCAGCATTCTACTTGGATTGGCTGCACTCCACTCATTCCAACATTAAGTGAGTTTAAGGGCGTCCAAAGTGAATCGGCCATTATCTCTCAAAAGGGAGAGTTATCGAAAAAGCTCAAAAACTCACTAACTTTACCACCAAACATGTGAGGGTTTATGTAAATATGCCTAGGCATTATTATTACACTAGATGAAAACCCGGCTTCGCTCGGGTAAACTTGTTACTCAATACACATCTAGGTACAAAATGTAGGTAAATATTTGTGTAGTAATCTTTTCTCAAGAAATATTAAAGGTAAGCAAGACAGAAGAGACAGAAGAGATGAAATAACTATGTAATACCAACTTATATATTGTATTTGTGTTATTTTATAACCACATCTGCGAATAAGACTATCGCAGCATTGCACAAACCTCATTGGTTTTAAATGCTGTTTTAAGTTAAGCTTTTGTAACTGTATAATGTACCTATATTGTTTTATTTGGTGAATAAATAAATTTATACGTGGGAGAGCCATGCTTCGGCACGAATGGGCCGGCTCGACCGGAGAAATACCACGCGTTCTCACAGAAAACCGGCGTGAAACAACGCTTGCGCTGTGTTTCGCCGAGTGAGTGTAGTTTACCGGAAGCCCAATCTCCCGCCCTATTCCCTTTCCCACCCTCCCCTATTCCCTTCCCTTCCCATCCCTGCCCTCCCCTATTACCCTTTTCCCTCTTAAAAGGCCGGCAACGCACCTGCAGCTCTTCTGACGCTGCGAGTGTCCATGGGCGACGGAAGTTGCTTTCCAACAGGTGACCCGTTTGCTCGTTTGTCCCCTTATTATATAAAAAAAAACATAGGTACGTCGTATATAGCTTAGTTCAGGGGTCACCAATTAATTTCGCTCGGGGTCCATAATTATTAAGAAATGCAATGACCTTCGCGGTCCACAATTAAAAAAAATATTAAGCAAGGATAATTACGGAATTTACAAAGGCATATCAATGAGAAAGGTGACATTTTTTTTATTTTTGTAGGCTCTAATTATTATACACTTTCTGAAGTTTGGAGTGAAACATTGGTGCCGAATGCGGATCGCTTTCCGCCATTTGGTGACCCGTAGGTAAATATAAAAACTGCAAAAGTTTTATGTACTTACATTTTAAACATTTTTATTTCAAATCTTGAACATTATCTCAGGTTAATTTCTC
This sequence comes from Polyommatus icarus, assembly GCA_937595015.1. NCBI lineage: Eukaryota > Metazoa > Arthropoda > Insecta > Lepidoptera > Lycaenidae > Polyommatus > Polyommatus icarus. The sequence continues at coordinate 11,350,519 of OW569326.1, forward strand.
TTGCATTCAGTCTTTTTCTGATTTCTCTACATTGGCAGGTAGGTAAGTACTTACTAATTTTAAAAACAAATACATACTAAGTATATAGTATTTTAACCGACTTCAAAAATCGGTTGTCTGTAAAGTCGGTTTACTAACGGTAGTTGAACGTGACAACGTATGACGTTGTCACGTTCAACTATCCTTAACCCCTTAACCCTCGCTTCCGAATCTCTATAAATAGAAACAAACTTTTTCGACTGTAGCCTAAAGTTATTTCGATGTATTTCTTTCAAATGATTGTCTAAAGATATTTATAATGAGTAAAATAAACTATTCGTAATACAAGACGCTACATTACATTCGTGAAATCCAGTAAAATCTTCGAACAAACCTTGTCATACCTTGACACGTAGGAAATAGAGCACAATTTTAAGTAGCCGAAATAATACTAATAGCTCACAGATTGTTTATTTATTTTTCATTCAGAGTGTGGTCAATGTATCAAAGGTCATAACTAACCAAACTTCTTCATACAAAAGTATTCTCTAAGTCATCGAAATACGTAATATAATCGAAACAAAGAGCGCGGCCCAGGTGGGCCTTACGGTTGTTGAAAGACTTGAAAGTGTAAATGGAACGCCTCAGAGCTGTCAGCGAGGTAACGCCGCATGAACTGTCATGTTTTTCGGGCGCGCACCCCATATCAAATTATAAGACGTTATCACGTCAAAAAATGAGGTTTGTCAATTCGAACCCCGTTGCACAACCCGACTTTCTTAAAAACATTACTATACAACCAACTTTTAATTTTAGAATGTGTGGTGGTAGTCCTTTATATTATAGAATTTAGGAACTCCACAGGATAATTTAAAAACATCATTATAATCGTCCACAACTACAGCGTCAGAACACTCACTGTGGTACTGGGAACTACAAAAAAAAGGGTCTGCTGGCAGGTAGGAAATGAGAACTCAGACTCTGCTTTTTTATGTTGGCAACTCTGTCTTTACGTCAATGACACATGATGCGGCATGTGTCAGTTTACAGCAAGATGGCGCGTGAAGTTTGTTTGTCTGGCCTTGTCAGTGCCATTAGAATTTAACGAAATACTCCAAAATCCGAATTTTGCGGATATAAGTTGTCGACTCGAAATCAATATTTTTTTATTTTCTATTATTCACATAAGGTTTCGATCGAGTCTACCGTACCCCTGCACGAAATTATTAATATAGATTATTGAATAAACAAGCTGTGGAGTTCCTCTACACTCTACAGTAACTAGTAAAATGATATGAGTAGTTTAGTACTGCACACAAACTGAGAATAAATTAAACCTAAGTATATATGTATTTTATTGAATCGCATAGGCTCGCGGTGTGAAAATGAAAGTAAAGAAAACCGTTATGTGTTACAAAATAGTTTATGGAAGTTATTTTGTCAGTTTCAAGTTTATTGTTATTACGGCGGGATACTTCTTGGCTTTTTTATTAATTTAATAAATTTTTATGCAGACTCTTGTTTTACCATTTCTTGATAAAGTGCCGGATAGGCTATCCACTACTTTTTTGACATAATCTCCATACTCTATATGTGTCAAGTTAAGTGGTGGATGGCCTATCCGGAATTTATCAGGAAGCAGTATTATTCAGTAGGTACCCCTTGCTATGTTTTCACAACTTTATGTCCTTATTTTTATTTGGTCTGAGCATTAGTAGTAAAAATAGAAATTTTCTTATAAGAAGTTTGCTCTACCATTTTTAGCCCTATTGAATATAGGGCTAAAAATGGTATGATAGTAGATAAAATAGTAGACAAAACTAACCTACCTACCTACCTACCTACCTAGTATAATTGTTAGCTTTATTGTTAGCTATAACAATTAAATCTTATAAACTAAAAAGGTGAGTACCAACACACTCTTTCCATAATAAGTTAGCAGTTATTAATAACTAGCGATCCGCCCCGGCGTCGCACGGGTATAAAATATAATATAGCCATTGAAAAAAATGATTAAAATCGATGGCCTATGATCCTTCACGTGATCTACTTCTTATCTGTGCCAAATAACATAAAAATTGCCCCCGTAGTTCGCGAGATAAGCCCTTTCACATAATTTCCCCCGTTTTTTCCACATTCTCCTATCAGTATTAGCGTGATAAAATATAGCATATACCCTTCCTCAATAAATGGGCTATCTGACACTGAAATAATTTATCAAATCCGACCAGTAGTTCCTGAGATTAGCACGTTCAAGTTAGCCCTTTCAAATAATTTTCCCCGTTTTTTCCACATTTTCCTCTATTTCTTCGCTCCTATTAGTCTTAGCGTGATAAAATCTAGCCTATAACCTTCCTCGATAAATGGGCTACCTAACACTGAAAGAATCATCAAAATCCGTTGCGTAGTTTTAAAGATTAAAGGGAACAAAGGGACATGAGGGAAAAAAGCAACTTTGTTTTATAATAAGTATAGAAGATTAAGTAATTGCAAAAGAGAGGAAAGGTTTCCTTGAAACAATAAATTAGCATTATATCATAGCTCTATATACCGTATTAACTAATTTAAAACACCTTTCTCTTGAGTTAAAGCCGAAAAAAGTGAGAATAATTTATCTTAGTTAAGTAACGTTTGTGATAAATAAGTAATGACTTAAAAGCCTGATGTTTAAAATTTAAAGGTCATAACAAAAACTATGTTTTGAACAAAATCATGACTCGTTTTTGCCTTAATTATGTACCATCAAGTATTATTAATATAATCAAAGTGTACAAGGCTCTATCATTCGTCGTGCTTGTCCAGAAGTTAATTGTTTTTATTCGTACTTGACAAGGGATGAATCGTTTTGTGGTTAAATTAAATAGCCCACGATGTCCTCATGTTAACTTCAGATAAAATGTGAAGCACCTAAAGTCTTCATGTAGCTTATTTTAGCAAAATAAAAGTTCAGTTTATATTTTTAGGATAATGTACTCTACATTACAAGCAGACATCACAGTAATCGGCATGACCTTTTAATACTTACAAAACGTTGCGAGTTGCGACGATACCCACATTTACTTTTCACGTTTATGAATATTCTCAAACTCCTACCTTATGTTCGTCGAATATAAATCGTGCAATCCAACACTGTGAACGTACAAACTTATTTTCCGTACCAAAAAACACCGTAACAACTTAAAAACACAGAACATACACCTGACCGCGACAAGAAAGTGAAGTGCAGCGAAATAAGTGAACGCAAACTAAAACTGGTGGCTCCGAGGCCACAGGAAAAAAAAGGTCACACTAAATGCCGTACCCTCTAACGCCGGTAGGAAGGACGATAGCGACAGACACGCTATTTTCGACTTCTTTTTGGTAACCATTGGCTCGTCTTCGGACTTGGCCTGCAACATGGAAGACGACCGGATGTCCGCGGCGCTCGTAGCACACTGCCGCCCGCGCCCGTCGCCCGCGCGTGTCAATGCACCGCGGTAAAGAGTGGCACACAATACGCCGAGGGCCCATATTGAACAATATATTCCGCCGTTTATGGACTAAGCAGTAAGCTCGCTAAGCTAACAAACTTTAGCGATACAACTGATCGAAGACCTAGTTTATTTACAAACAACTGTTTAACATTCATCAAATCCTATGCAAACAAGTAATTCTAAGTAGAGTTTGCCCGTAACTTTTTAAGTCAATATTCACTTGGTAGTTTAGACGCATAATTAATAGACTCTAATTTACCTACTACGCAAACACTCTTGGAAAAACAGTAATATTTGAGAAAAGCTGTTGAAAATAAAATTTTGCTACAAAGAAAACTTTGAGGGAAAGCTCCTACTTTTTAACTATAAGCACAAGGCTCTATTATGAAAACGTTTTTCAGGACCAAGTACTGCGACGAGTGTCTCTCGACTCTGTAAGCGGAGAGCCGAGTTATCGGAGCTTTAAGCTCTTGCTCTACAATAATAATTATGATCCAGCTTTATCAAGTTTTCCCTTTTTTCGTATTCGAGTTTTTATCCCTGATCCCATATAATAATAGATTGAAGTTATGTGATGACTCTTCTCTTACAATTATAAAGCCTTATTATTAACATATTAATAAAAGTATTTATACCGCGCTTACTGTTATTCCATGTCTGTCTGTCGGGCTGTCAATGCCTGTCAAGTCACAAGTAACATTTTAAAAGCATTAGACAACAAGGACGGGAACGTAGCAAAAGCATGGAGTATAATATTTTGGTAAGTAAGGGCCTTAGCCCTAAGAGATCTAGACTCACTAGAATATACTCTATATTTCCTACGGAAAAAGTAAAACGAGCATAGTTGAAAAGTTGGATCCTTCAGTAATTAATGATTATTATTAGTATTTCGTAGTGGTATCGCAATACATAAAGATTGCGCTCCAAATAAATAAGTGCAGACTGCAGTAGTAATGTTAAAGATATAAAGGCACAATATATTGATAAGTCACAATTTATTACATACACAAGAGGCTCAAATATAGAGGCAGATATTTTTATAGTGTCATGGTGAACAACGACTTACAAACCAGTAAGAGGAGATGGTCATACACGGCCTACATTTGCCGTAGGAGCTCAGTTCGCGCTCTCTCTCGCGCAAAACTAACTGCACCTTGCTAGATAGGGACAGATATACGTCGTTTCTAACATTTAACAACTTATAACATGCTTTTTGTTAAGCTTTATGGAAAAAAATAAAGAAAAATACTAAGAATATTACTAATTATTATTTTAAATAAGATTTCATTCATTCGAAAATGAACTCAGCAGGTTGTCTTTTCGACTCTATTATGTTGGGCAATTCTAGTTATTTTAAGTAACGAACACAATACTTTTGAATTAATTAAAATTATGAGTTATAAGTCTGAAATCTGAATAGTAAGCATTGTTCGAAAAAGTATACCGTTTCACTTTCAAAAATGAAAGTAAGTAGCTGCGAGACAAAAAATTGGGACATGCGTCAGCCGAGACTAAGTAATGAGTAATGACACAGCCGGCAGATTGGGATAATGGATCACCTGAGATGTATGGGTGGACCCCCGACCCACGTGACTCAGAAACAACCTAAAGAAAATCCTACTCTATCGATTATTCGGGGAATATTCTAGAAGTTTTCTACATCAGCTTTGATGTCTAATAAAATCAAGTAAACTTGGCTTTTAATTAACATTATTTTCCAAGTACCCAAGAAAAATACAACTCTACAAACTTCTCCAAATTTTCTCTAACTCAACAAACATAATTACTATCGTAACGGTATAGTCTGATATGGCGAGCGATCCGTTTTGACGACGCGTGTATAATCGGTAATGCGTCGTTTGCGTCACTATAACGTGTCTGTCACCCACAGTTTCCCGGCATAAAACAAATCTATGACAGCGCCGCGTGCCACTGATATGGACATTCATCTACAAATATTTACATATTATTACTTACTTTTTTATTTACTTAGTAAACAAAGCCCATGTTGTAATCGACCCAGCATTTTACCACATAATATATATAAGTAGTACCAAATGTTACATTAAAATAGAGCACCGATCGACCTTGTCACGACAAAAACTTTGAGCCGACTTTCGACTTCCGATTAAATGTGTCAAAGCCGAAATCGGAAGAGCCGGAAACAAACAAAGACTTGAAACCGAACGATTGTTTGAAACAATATTTGAAAATAGTAGCTGACCCCGAAAATGTCGTAAATACGTTATTTTGTCGTCAAAATCTGCCCAGCCGTTTCAGATGAGTTTGGAAATGAACACCGCGACAGGAGAATAATTAACGCACTCAACCTTTTCTTCAGATGTTTTATTAAACAGAAAGCTCAAACTAGTAAAACAATAATTTCATAACATGGACCTTCCGTGGTCCTGTTGTTGTTTTGATGCCCGCGTTGAAGGACACAAAAATTTTGCTAGTTTAGTTTGGACCATGCAGGATGATTGCTGATGATGATATTAGATGCAACGTCGCGGAGAGACTTAAAAAAAACCACGGCTGAATATACAAAATATAACCTCCTCCTTTTTGATAGTCGGATAAAAAGTTGGTGCCGCGGCCTGCGGCTGATCCCCTGCTACGTGCCGGTGGTATCGGTTTGTGTGAAAGAACCTCCGTGTGTACTGCGCAAATACTTCAGCACTATATAAAAAACTGTATAGCTGGTCTGGTTTCAGTGAAATCGGCGACCGTTACTGTAACTCTTATTATTTTCATTATTACAATATGGATGGATAGATAAATCTGACTAGACGGAAGCTGCCCCGTGTGCACGACACAGAACGTATCCGCATTACGTGCTTATCATGATTATTCTAAATAATTACATTAAAATAATATTATATACGGCTACTTTGTTGAATAACAAACATATTAACCTGGATCTTTATTTGAAAATTTCATGCTAAAGAAAAGATAGCACAAAATTGTCCTGAACGTTTGAACTTACAGGTCACTTGGAACTTTAAAGTAGCAACTAGCAATGCATTTAGGGCCGCGCCACACCGGAGTGGCAGCGGCGAGGCGAGCACTTTCAGTGTCATATGATTTTAAACTTTATCTTCATTATTGTAAAGGTACTAATTATGTATTCTGTGGTAATACATAGCATCGCTTGAGAAATCGCCGCCGCCGGCGGCCGCCAGCGGCCACGAGCGCGGCCCTTATATTGTGGAGAAATGCTCTTATTATTATCGATTGTTAAAATTAAAAATTCCAGCTATGATCCTCGAATATTATAAGATTTATAAGTTATAACGTACAGGTCAGTGACAGTACAATATACCTACAGTATGTCAAGAAAGTGAAGAAATTAAAAAGTGGCAACATCGTAGTGTCATCCCTTTTTTCTTAGATTGATTTGAAAGGGATGACACTACGATGTTGCCACTTTTTAATTTCTCACTTTCTTGACAGACTGTAGGTTTGATTACACCTAAGGCTTTGATTACACCTATACCGAGGAGAGTGGCGAGACAGCGCAATGCAAACAGACAATTTGATTGTCAGAAAGCACTGTCTTCCACTCTACTCGGTAGGTGTGATCAAGGCATAACCAATTTTTATGTACCATCGAGGAAATTGATTCCTAGGCAGTTGACGGACCTACGTCATGTAGTCGGCTTATGTCAAATGTCAATTCAATGTCAGCTATGATCGGTCGGATGGGTTTGACGTAATGCGACCAAATTACTTAGGTCCACCATCTCACATGTGCCTAGGAATCAACTTCCCTGATATTACTTTATCTACTTAGCTAATGCTTTCCTCAACTTTCGCAGCCAGCAGCCGACTAGAATACGTCACAATTCACATTCAATGTATGGCTGAAACCAGAGTTTGCCTCAGTTGTACTTACCCAAGACGTTGTTATTGGGAGCTTGGTCCCGCAGTATGAGCTCGAGGTCGGGCTCGGGAAGCGGCCAGACGGCGGCGAGCGCGCAGCCCGGCGCCGCGCGGCGCTCGGCGTCGCAGCACGCCCAGCGGCGCGACCACACGCCCGGGTGGTAGCGTGCGCGACGAGGGTTCGATATGCACACTGTAATAAAATTACATCTGATGGAGGCACTTCACATGGCTCTTTGTATTTGCGTATTTGATGTATTCGCCAAACAATCACCTTGTGTAGACGGTATGTCTGACAAATATTGGCCTTATTTGCCCATTTGACAAATATGACCAATACCAAATACACGTATCCGTACCTTTGTCGGTTTTTGACGCACATCAAAAGAGTCAAATAGGCAAGTAAACAAAATCAAATAAAAGTTTGTTATTTGACGTCCATGTGTGGGCACAAATAAGCAAATAAAGGTAAATACGGCCTGTATTTGTCTTTATTTGCTTGTTTGTGTATATGACGACAATAATTTTGCCAAATGCAACAAATAGCCAATAGCAAATTACAAATAGCCATGTGAAGTGCCTCCATAAGATTTTCGTCTGATGAAACATACAGCGTTAGTGAAGGCCAACATACTCCCATCATGGTCCTTTGCTAACGTTGCCGATACATGAAACAATTCGCAGTAACTACCACCGAGTTTTATGGCCTGTTTCACTACTTCCTGATACGTGCTGAATAGCCTATCCACCACTTAACTTGACAGAATGATGATGTAGAGTCCCTGTCAAAAAGTTGTGAATAGCTTATTCGGCACTTTATCAGAAAGTGGTGAAAGTTGAAACACGCCCTAAAGGCCAGGAGTCAGGACACAAAAACACGATACGACGTCGCACGACGCCGTACGACGTCGCGTCATGTTTTTGTGTCCCGGCCCTTAGTGGATAGGGCTGCGTTTATTTACCATCTCTCTGACCGCAGCTAGTTTTACAGGAGCAGAAATTACTCGAAGTGTCACCTAATGACGGAGGTGGAGAAAACTATAGCAATGCTTTTCCGTTGTAAGGCCGCGGTAGAGCCAGCGCCACAGCCTTTGTTGTGTCAAACATCTGTCAGATATCACGAATTAGAAATCTTCATTATTTCATACTCGTGACAATTCTACAATAGACAGACGCTCTTATAATAGTGAGGGAGCCCTAGAACAACGTTTTTTTTATTACTATCAAGCAATTTTTTTGTGAGTAGCTTCATTTTCATAAGACAAACAACATTTTTATCTGCGAAAAATCTTGAAAGTGGTAGCTAACAGATATAGAAAGGATTTCATACTTCAACTACTGTCAACCAAGTTTTGTTGATTACAGAACCCTAAAACGGAACCCTAACCAGCAGATTTTTTGTATATTGGTAGGTTAATAGTAGTTATATGTTATTTAAGAGTAACATTGTCCTACAAATAGAGTTATCCATATTAATTTAGGACCATCAAATCAAAGTATGAAATCCTTTCTCTCTGTTAGAGCCTACCACTTTCAAGATTTTTCGCAGATAAAAATGTTGTTTGTCTTATGAAAATGAAGCTACTCACAAAAAATTTGCTTGATAGTAATAAATTGTTCTAGGGCTCCCTGATTATAATATGTCGTATGCAGGCTATGCCGGAAAACCATCCTAACCTGGCTGGCTCTCAATAATTTGGTAGACAATACCAAGCCACAACCAAATCAATTACTGTTGTCCCAACCGTGGTATAAGGGCCACGTTTAACCCCAGTAATTATTCCATTTTTTTTATGCAATAAGGGGGCAAACGAGCAAACGGGTCACCTGATGGAAAGCAACTTCCGTCGCCCATGGACACTCGCAGCATCAGAAGAGCTGCAGGTGCGTTGCCGGCCTTTTAAGGGGTAATAGGGGAGGGTGGGGAAGGAAATAGGAAAGAGTAGGGAAGGGAAAAGGGTAGGGATTGGGCCTCCGGTAAACTCACTCACTCGGCGAAACATAGCGCAAGCGCTATTTCACGCCGGTTTTCTGTGAGGACGTGGTATTTCTCCGGTCGAGCCGGCCCATTCGTGCCGAAGCATGGCTCTCCCACGTCTAACGTTCTACAAGATGTGGTCCCTTATCCACTCGCGCGTCGCACTCGCACCATTCACACTGCCGACCGTCGGCAGGTGACGCTTGACTAGTTATAGTTCCTACTCCAGTTCAAGAAGAAACTGACAAAAATGCAACTTTGTCTTCCAGCACATTGATGTAATAGCCATATTGTATGTTACGTAAAGCAAGCGGCCTTATAAATGTCAACATGTAGAAATGCTGATACGAAGAAACTGATGAATCATTCGCATATTGCCTTTCCCCCATTCTCTCGGCGTATTGTACTCACCGGTCCGGATGTCGTTTATCCAGGTCAGTCTTTCGCTCTGCTCCCGGGCCGAGAGGTACAATGTATAGTCTGTGTTCTGCTCCGTGTACCCCACCTGTACAACATAATGTATGAATCAAACGTGCCTTTACTCGACTGCGGGCTTTTATGTCATAAGGAAGTTTCTCTTTTTCGAGTAATTTTGGAAACGTCAAATGGAGGTTAAGCTAGTCTTAATACTTGCTTCTAGTGACCGAAATTCTAAATCCCTAGCTTAGTTAACATCGAAGATAAAGGGGGTGTGAAATAGCCGCGAACCGTTTCGAGAAAAGTATGGTACGGCCGTGCCTTTGCTAAAAAGCTTGGCTGGGGCACTGCCGTGCCGCTGGGGCACTGCCGTGCCCCCAGATTATTGTTATGGGATTTGAGATCATTAGATTCGTATTTGGCTCAGCACCCTGAAAAGAGACGAGATGAGATGCGAGAGCGACGCGATGATGAATTATAGCAGGGGTTCCCAATCTTTTTTAGCCTGCGGCGCACTTACAAGTCAATATTTTGTCACGGCGCCCTACTTTATCTAGCTATTACAAGGTTATTTAGGTTAAGCAAGTAAATAATAATAAACAAGTATTTAATTATCTGCCTGCTTTGTATAATTCATATTATAATTTAATTTTATATAATTTAATTTTATAATTATTTTTTTTAATATTTGTGGTTACGGATAATGATGGAGGATCGACTCGCGGCGCCCCTCTTGCCTTTCACCGCGCCGAGGCGCCGCGGCGCACAGTTTGGGAACCCCTGAATTATAGCGATAGGTAATTTAATTTTTATGCTTTTATGCATTGCCATTTGCCATTTGCCAATTCGCGCCTCATTTTGGTGTCATCATACGGCATCCGACCATTGCCTTATTAGAGCATCAGTGGCTCTATCAAAACAGTCAGGGTTTTTTAATGAATTATTGTGGTTAATAAGCAAGTTATATACGTGCAACTGATATATTTTATTTGGGTTACTTGCTACTTTCTAATTGGATTAAGTTTTGTGTTTTCCTTTCATTAAAAGTTCGATTAAAATGTTGGGATCTAACTTTGATTCTGTTTAATTGGATCTACGTTGAAGTACTTGTTTCTTGTTAGCCATAATGTTATATGTATGTTACTAGTTGTTGCCCGCGATAAACAGATATTAGTTTATCTCGCCGCACCGGAGTCAGGAAGCGTTCATTTGAAGCTGTAATATAATAATCTATATAGTCTGTGCGCAACTAGTTTGCCGCTCTGCCGGTATGTGAGTATATGGGCAAGCGGCCAACTAGTTGCGAACAGACTATACTTCAAGCTGCCATTTATTCTTTCCCGGGACTTAAAACTCTACCTTTCTTTAATATAGTTTCAACGGTTTTACGTGAAGAGGTAACCGACAGACACTGAAGCTTAATATAGCTAAAGTTCTAAACAGACAATATCTTTTCTAAAGTTCAAAGTTTTTCTTCAAACTTTGAGTTTAAAAAAAAACAGACACGCTCAATACAGCTAGGGTTTTAAGTTCTAACAAACACAATGATTTAATTGTCCTGATAAAGTGCCGGATAGGCACCACAACCTTTTTGACATTTTCTCCATACTCAGGGCGTTTCACCACTTTCTGATAAAGTGCCGAATAGGCTATTCACAACTTTTTTGACAGATTCTCCATACTTGATCTGTCAAGTTAAGTGGTGAATAGCCTATTAGGCACTTATCAGGAAGTGGTGAAACAGGCCCTCTATCTGTCAAGTTAAGTGGTGGATAGACTATCCGACACTTATCAGGAAGTGATGAACAGGCCCTAAGTGTAATATTATGTGGTATTAATTATTACCACTGGCCGACATCGTTCACGCGGCCGGCTAGTAAAAATAAACGATAAGCATTCTCGATCCCGAGCGATGTGTCATAGATAGCGGTTTACCTGGAAGGGGTACCTGTAGGCGCGGCTCTTGTCGTTGTCGATGTCAGCTATCTGTTTCGTCAATTCTCCTTGAGCCTGCTCCACAGTATGTATGGCGTTCGTCGGTATCCTTCCGCGTTCTTTTCTCTTCTGTAAAGAACTGATTTCGTTAGTATTGTTATACTACTGTTAGTAGTAGAAGTTCTGTATTATCTTTGTTTACATAAACATCAATAATTTTAACGATGTGACTAGGTGGTAAGCTTGTAACGGTGTAGTAAATGGACTGCTAGAGACTTGAAGACGCCAACTCTTATGTAGGGGAACGTACCCAGGTTCCAGTCTACATTATCACTTTTAAGTACGGTATTTTATACGATTAGAGTTTAAACAAATCGTCACACGGCTTACTAAACCTAGCTTATGTTAACAGAGATTCAAGTTAGTGGTTAACTCAAATAACTTATGACCCCATCTCAAATGCTCAAATAAATATGAGGGACTCGACTTAGAAAGTTCGATTACACTAAAAACTACTTGGTTTATAAGAAAATATTTCATTGAATATTTATTTGATGAACTGCAAATGAACACACACACTCCTTTTTCCAAACTTTTTCTGTGATTCGAATATTATACAGCTTTAGACATTTTTGCCAAGTATTGAGGTCCCTAAGTAAGTCTTTAAAATGGCTTTAGCCTTTAACAAAGGACTTGCTAACGAGAGCAAAGCTATCACAAATCACAATTCACAGTAAAAAGGAAGAAAAATTGTATGTAAAGTTTCATTAAAACAGAAAACGAGTTCCAAAAGGGAAAATGTCCTACTGAAACGTATGTAGGTCGCCCTAATAACATTTTCCAGGTAAAACTTTCACAACGGCTCGTCTGCCTCTCCTGTATATGAATTTTTGAATACGTCGCACAAAATGTTCTTTGGACCATGCGCGGTCGAAACAGTTATAATTTTTTTAGTCGGTAATTAAAAAAATAATACATTACGCACCTAGGGCAGGAAAATAAGAAATGTCTTAGATCACATTTGTAATGTCAACAAACATGTGATCTAAGGCTTTCTTATTTACTGCCCATGGTATACTATTTTTCTCGTCGACGGATGCGGAAAACGGCAACATCAGTAAGCGCCGCGGGAAGAAAGTTGACGTTTTCCGCCCGGAGGTAAGAAAATATAATTTCTGGGACTCCTTAAAATTACCAAAAATATTTATTAGTTCTTTTGCTCAACAAAGTTCTTTGGTCTACATATTATAGTTAATATAGTAGATATTTGAAGTAGTTTCAGCCTACAGGCGAGATAAATGCAAGGGAGTCAAATATTTTCCAGCCCTGGGTTGCCAAAAAAGAGTGAAAATAATGACCTAAATCGAAATTTAAAGATGGCAGATTATAGCATGAAAATGAAGATATTTCAAACATGAATGAAAGGGAAGTAGTTTCAGCCTACAGGCGAGATAAATGCAAGGGAGTCAAATATTTTCCAGCCCTGGGTTGCCAAAAAAGAGTGAAAATAATGACCTAAATCGAAATTTAAAGATGGCAGATTATAGCATGAAAATGAAGATATTTCAAACATGAATGAAAGGTTCTATTACAGCGGGAAGCATAGGCGGCACTCCAGTTTCAACAACCGGTAATCTCGTTATCGGCTCACTCTGCCTGTGAAAGCCGCACCAAATGAAAATGAACTGTGCATTTAACACTGGCTTTTCGAGCGTTTTCATTGGTTTTATGGCTTTAATTAACGGCCAGTAATAAATAAAATTAAACGTGCAGCGTTTTTAAAGTTAACAAAATAGCTCAATTTTTCGAATATCGATTTAATTTATTTTGTGGTTACTTAATTTTGACACCGGTTTCTTAATAAAACGCTAAATTATGCGCAAAGGAAATTACTGGAAACCTCACAGTTTATTGAGACATCAAAAGCTTTACAAAGCAAGCAGTAAGTGCACCACTGAGGGTGCTTTATTAAGATTGCTCGTGGGGACTGTAAGCGACACATGACTGTGCATATTTTACACGGAGGGTGTCACTCTGGAGGGTCGAAACTTAGTTATTGCTGGGCTCTTTTATTTACATTAACGACGTGACAATTGGTAACACTTTAATCGAGATATTTTAGAAATCAAATTCTCACTTGAAGCTGCTGCATTCTGCATTCAACTTTTAACCCCGTCTTCCATACTATTTAATTAAATTACGTACTATTCTCCTATAGTTCAAAATTATTTAAAGTATCTATGTAACTGAAACATTTCTTTTGATTCTATACAGTGTAGTTATTTGATATTAATTAACGCTCAGATAAAACAGAAAATTTCTTTTTCTAATAAAATAAGTGGCAAAAGAAATTATTTTAAAAAGTAGAAGCGCAAAAAATTAAGCAACTATCTTTACAGAAAAAAAAGGATTTTTTAAGATTGTCGATTAACTATCACACGAGTAGGAATTTTCTGGACACAGGACAAATACTATATTTATAAACAATTAATATATGCCGCCTTCTAAATCGACAAAATTTCAAAATTAACACAATAAAATCACGACAGTTTAATGAATCACAAAAGTTGGAGACCATTTTCGGTGGAGCTACCAAAGATTCTGCGTAGGTGGTTGATTTACAACGTATCAATTAACAAGCCGCGTAGGTAATGCACGGAGCGAACACGGGAAGGTTCCGAAGCTCTATGCTTATGTGATACATTAAATTGTCGCTAAATAATTTAAAAAATTACCGATCGGAAGCGGAGGACGGTGAGAGGCACGATCGCGGTCCCAGACTGCTGCCGGGTGCGTATCAGAGGGCAGACACGCCCAAGTCGCGCATGCGTGCCTCCACCCCCCAACATCAACCGGGAATATGCTTTTGAACCGGGATACGAAACGCAAAACGCGCTAATCGTTTCACAACACTAATATTGCCAACAATTAAGGAATATATTAATATTAAAGAAGTTATTTTGCTTTATTTAGCCACAAAATTCTTTTGCGCCCCGACTCACGAGGATTTGCGATAGAGAATTTAAAAAATTGAAATCCCCGGCTTCTCCGATACAACACCAGTAGCTATGTCTATTATGCCGGTTATAAACCTCCACATTGGCTCAAGATAGGCATTACATGCGATTCGGACGTGTAGAGAATCTATTCTCTACACGTCTCCAGTCTCCTAGAGATTTCATAGAGATCATAGTGGCAATCATGGTCCTCCAATATTGCCAAATGTGAAGAAGTGCAAAGTCCGTTTGGACCTTCTTTCTTTCGTCAAAGAAGGACCAAACCCTTCTTTCTTACGAGGTTACTTAAAAAAAACTGTTTCTTAAAAATGAATTTATTTTTATCATGATTTTCTTAATAGTTCTTGACCTTCTACGGTAAGCGTTCAAAGTAAAAAGTACTTCACTCGTCAGGAAGGCGGTCAAGTTCATTTAGGGTCGCGAAGGGTTGCCATTCCTTATTTGTTATATAAGCAGTGTAATTTTATGTATGAAAAAATCCACAACTTGAATTTATGGTTTTAAAAGATAAGTATTTGTTTTTTTTTTCATCATACCGTGCGGTCCCTGCCCTTTCCCGACTCCCGTAGTATTATTACCTACTCTATAGACTATTCCTTCAAGCCCCATACGAGCACCGGTGATCGCGACAACAATAGAAATAATAGAATACAATAGCATTTCCAAGAATCCACGATCGAAGGATTAAATCTGAGAAAAATGACATAAACACTGCTCCAGTGATTCCGAATGCGACTTGCGGTATAAATATTGTGGTATTAATATTTTGTATAATAGTCTGAATTCTGATTAACAAGTGCCATTTTCCTCGAAACCTGATCTCATTCACCGAAAATTATGATTTTGGTCTCATTCGATTCGGAATACCATCTAGAACATTCTATCAAAATTCCAAGAGGGGCTGAAAAAAATGCAATAGCTATAAACAATTAAGTAAACATAAAAAGAAGGGTTTGGATTTTTTTTAATATTTCGAAAATTATTTAAGATACTCAAAATTTGAAAATAGATCCTTAAAGAAGAGGAAATTTCCTAAATTCTTATTCTTATTCTTATTTCCTAAAATCTTAGATCCTGGAACCTTACCAATAATCCTTATAGCTTTAAATGAGCGGCGAAAATAACGGTAAAAACGCGTAGTTCGAGTTTCGCGTGAATTGCCGCAATCTGCCACGCGAACTAAAAATATATTTTAACTGATTAAATATTAATATAAAGAAATAAAAAAATGGGTACTAAGTAGACATATCAATAAACAATAATCCGTCAACAAAAATAAATTATCACAGTTTGTTTAAATGTTATGCTTTCATCATTGTCATTTGTTAATAGTCACAATTTTAATGTTAACATAAAAACGCTGATTATTTCTAAACAAGAAATCTAGAAATTTTTATAATTCTTTTGAGATAATCTTAAAAGGGCTTAGAAGAGATATCCGGTGGAAAAATTCAATAATTTTGATTTTTCTCTTTTTTATGAACAATCAAAGTCATTCATGAAATTTTCATGTAAATAAAGCAATTAGGGTTTTTTCATCAATAAAAATGATTATTTAAATTTTATTAGTTATAAATATAAAAATATATATTGTTATCTGGCTTCTTACAACAACAAAACAAAATAATAACAATAATTGTATATAAAAGTACCTATTGCTTTATTTACATGAAAAATTTTGGAATGCTTTTGAATGTTAATAAAAAAGTGAAAAATCAAAATTATTACATTTTCCCACCGGATATCTCTTCTAAGCCCTTTTGAGATTAGCTCAAAAGAATAATAAAAATTTCTAGATTTCTTGTTTAGAAATAATCAGCGTTTTATGTTAACATTAAAATGGTGACTATTAACAAATTAAGATAAGCATAATAATTAAACAAATTGTGATAATTTATTTTTGTTAACGGATTATTGTTTATTGATATGTCTACTTAGTACACAATTTTTTTTATTCCTTAATATTAATATTTAATCACTTAAAATGTTTTTTTAGTTCACGTAGCAGATTGCGGCAAATCACGCAAAACCTGAACCACGCGGTTTCACCGTTACTTTCGCCGCTCAATTAAAGCTATAAGGATAATTGGCAAGGTTCCAGGATCTAGGATTTTTTTAGGAAATTTCCTGCTCTTTAAGGATCTATTTTCAAATTTTGATTATCTCAAATAGTTTTTGAAATATTAAAAAAACCAAACCCTTATTTTTATGTTTACTTAATTGTTTATAACTTTGCGTTTTTTTTCAGCCCGTCTTGGAATTTTGATAGAATGTTCTAGATGGTATTCCAAATCGAATGAGACCAAAATCATAATTTTCGGTGCATGCGATCAGGTTTCGAGGAAAATGGCACTTGTTTACTAGAGTATAAAGAATAGTCATTTTCGTGACATTAAACGTGTATTTTATACTAGAAGTTCCGCGCGGCTTCGCTCGCGTAAATTAGATATTTCACAGACAAATTAGTCCATAAAAATAGCCTATGATCCTTCACGTAGTCTACTTCTCATCTGTGCCAAATAACATAAAAATTGCTCCAGTAGTTTTTAAGATAATAAGCAATTTCAAATAATTAACCCCGTTTTTTCCACATTTTCCTCTATTTCTTCGCTCCTTTTAGTCTTAGCGTGATAAAATATAGCCTATAGCCTTCCTCGATAAATAGGCTATCTAACACTGAAATATTTTTTTCAAATCGGACCAGTAGTTCCTAAGATTAGCGCGTTCAAACAAACTAACAAACTCTTCCGCTTTATAATATTAAATATTTTGTATAAAGGATAGTCATTTTTATGACATTAAACGTGTATTTTATACTAGACGTTCCGCGCGGCTTCGCTCGCGTAAATTAGATATTTCACAGACAAATTAGTCCATAAAAATAGCCTATGATCCTTCACGTAGTCTACTTCTCATCTGTGCCAAATAACATAAAAATTGCTCCAGTAGTTTTTAAGATAATAAGCAATTTCAAATAATTACCCCCGTTTTTTCCACATTTTCCTCTATTTCTTCGCTCCTTTTAGTCTTAGCGTGATAAAATATAGCCTATAGCCTTCCTCGATAAACAGGCTATCTAACACTGAAATATTTTTTCAAATCGGACCAGTAGTTCCTAAGATTAGCGCGTTCAAACAAACAAACTAACAAACTCTTCCGCTTTATAATATTAAGTAAAGTTTATGTACGTTATGTAATTATGTTGTTTTTTTCCTTTACGATATCAAAGTAGCAGCCGCAGTAAAAATCGGACTAATGCAAGAAAAACATGTTTCTGAGAAGTAAATGATCATAGAAATCAACAAAATATAACCATTAACACTTCGATGGAAATATTTTCCTCTAATCCTAATTATGTGCATATTACAACTTAAATACAAATTATTTTCCTACTTGATTTGAAATAATAACAGAATATTTTTTTTAACTGTCATAGTAAACTAAATCCGAAACTGTTGAAGATAATAATAAGTATTAAAAGATTTAAAATAAACCGGCTCACTTTGCTTGCTCAATATTGATCAACATAAAATATTATGTTAATTTTTATTCCCTCAATCTCAGTCTTGTAGCTGACAAAGCAGGTGAAAAAATAGGCTTGCTTGTTATTGATTAAGAGCGAGCTGCCAAATTTTGCTGTGTTTTCTAATAAGTATTACGATCCCGGAAGACGATTGACTTAAGGTAAATTGAGATTTATTTAATCATTATTTAATCATTTATCTGATACTAGCCTAACGGAAAACACGATTCACTTATTTTGACTTGTTATATTTCACGAAATTATGAATATTTCTGGGCTTTTCAACAAATATCTGTTACACTTATTCAGTTACTATCATTAAATAACTTGCACTACTACAATCATATACTTTATAAAATCATAGCTAAAGGAAATATTAGTTTTGTATTTAGTTTTTAAGTAATCATCAAAAAACTGTTATGGGACTTACTACCTTTACTTTGTGCTATAATGCGGGAACCCTTGTTACGCGATATTGTTCACTACTAGCTGCGGCTCAAAATATAATTCATGCGGGCACGATTCATGGAATCATTATATCACGATTAGAGGATAGTGAGGTATGTAGGCGGCTAGCGTGTTTTGATATTTTGGCAGCCTCGTCTTAATTGTACATTAATTTTCATTTCAATTGTAAAGTTTGACCCACTCTGCTCTCTAATATTATAAAGAAGTAAAGTTTTGTGAGTTTGTGATGTCATGGAAGGTAATGTCCGGGTGTACTGAACTGACTTTAAAATTTTCTTACTAATAGAAAGCCATAATATTATTATTATCCATGATAATATTATCATATTTCAACTGATAAGGCAATAAAAATACAAAATTCTGAAAATAATACAGGATTTTCGATCTACCTAGGAGCTAAATAGGGTGTCAGACATAATATGACAGGAAAGAAATTATCATGATTTGATGCATGATATTTTCATTCGACCTATCATATACCTGATGTCACGGCCCATGGGTAAACCTTAATGCCTTCAAAACATCCTATAAAAAACCAAGTCTCGCGATTTGGCGCCCCTAGATTGACGAATTGACGACCTCTGTGGCTCAGTGGTAAGCGCGTTGGACGCTCATGCCGGGGGTTGCGGGTTCGAATCCCGCCGACGGAACAAAAAGTTTTCCATGTTCCCGGGTTTGGATGTGTATTAAATATGTGTATGATATAATAAAAATTTTAAATATATATGTATAGTATAAAAGTATTAAATATATTTCCGTTGTCTGGTACCTGTAACACAAGTACTTTAGGTACTTAGCACGGGGCCAGACAGATGTGGTGTGAAGCGTCCATAGATATTATTATTATTATTATAATATGGTAGCAGGGGCCCTGTGCTCCATAATATGTATAGACAAATTGTCAGTCTGTCTTTCATTGGTTTATAGCCCAATGGTCCTACACAGTCAAAGAAAGACGCCTGCATGAAGTAAAAAGTCAAAAGTGGGTCAAAAATATATTTTTGTTTTGGAACTATAATATTATGTAGTATAATATACTGTAATATAGTATTTTTTCAGAACTAGGTTTTACAAAGGCATGAAATTTTAACACAGTCATTTTCATGACACATTTGAGGCCGCTTAGGCCTGACTTAAGACTGCTTGCATTGTAAAAAATGAGATCTCATGGAAACCAATCTTGATCTTATATACATCCTAATTAATCCATTTATAGTAGAGAGTAGAGAGTAGAGACGTCATATGAGTATTAGGCTATGTTTCCACTGAAGCACAGCGGAGCTTAGCAGTGCCCGAATTAACCAATTGTGCTATTCCAGCATAATGACAGAGAAGATTTTGAGCATAGTGATTGGTCAATTCAGCGCCGCTAAGCTCCGCTTCGCTTCAGTGGAAACACAGCCTTAGTATTTGCAGTTAGTAGTAGCCTTAGTATTTGTAGTATTAGTAGTTTGTTTGATCGCGCTAATCTCAGGAACTACTGGTCCGATTTGAAAAAAAAAGCTTGAAAGCTTTTTTCAAATCGGACCAGTCATTTCAGATTCAGTGTTAGATAGCCCATTTATCGAGGAAGGCTATAGACTATAATTTATCACGCTAAGACTAATAGGAGCGAAAAAATAGAGGAAATTGTGGAAACAGAAGAAATTATTTAAAATTGCTTTTTATCTTAAGAAACTATTGGAGCCATTTTTTATGTTATTTGGCACACATGAAGAATAGACCATGTGAAAGGACATAGGTTTCTTTTTTTGCGAAAAAATGTATGGTTTCCGTAACATTCCTAAATTATGCGACCAAGCCGTGCGAAACATCTAGTTTGTTGATAAATAGTCATTTTACCATAACACACAAGAGCTCCCACATTAACTAACCTTAATGTATGAGCCACTTACCTCATTTATGCAGTGGATTTACTGGGAATCCTTGACAGCATTAATTATATAAAAAAATAGTTGATTTATGAATTATTACAATTATTTCTAAATAAAAACTTTATTATTGATTTAAAACAATATGATAAATAGAATGTGGTCAAATTATTAAGTATGTGGCTAACATAATAATTAATAATGTAATTATCGTACCCTTAATATCATGATCAGACTTTTAGAAAAAAAAAATGTAATGGTAAAAAGAGAAAGAGAGAGAAAGCTTTTTTGCCTTTTGATATAATATTATGTATTATTTTCAAAAAATTACTTACATTTCCATCTGTTTCATAGTAAATTAGAGCTTTTTTAGTGAGCACAACCCAACGCTCCTTATAATTTACTGGAGTGAAAATTTTCTTGTTTTGAGACCGCTTCACCATAAAAGCTTCACGTATCACCTCATCTTCATCAGCACTAGCCATCCTAAAACCTAAATTGTAGAAATTATAGAGTAGCCAAGCAAACATACATGTTGATGTTATTATTGTTTATCTACAAAAACATTGTACTTTTTTTATGAAACAAAAATATAAAATGGATATAAAATACAATATTTATGTGCTAATATTTTCTAAGTATTCTCACAGCAGTAATTAGTAATAACATTATTCTTTAATTAAAATAAATACAATTGTATTTATAAGCAACGATGTCAATACTTCTACCTGATAGTCATCGCACAAAACTGTACAAGCAATTATTTATTTTTTATGTTACAAACGAGTAAGAATCTACACAATTTACTTAAAAATGAGTAATTATTTTGTTATATTATCGCTTTTTCAGCTAATTATTCAATCAAGACTCGAGGAATAATAATTCCTTTTTTTTTTAAATGGGGCATTTTCTAATGTTTTTAAATTTGATTGTCAAACAGCTTCTATTTTAGTAACTAGATGGCGTATGGGTAGACAACTATCGGTAATCCCAAAGAATAAGGATTGGGTAGAACTTTGGTCAGCGTGTCACTGAAAGGGACAGGAAGAAAAGGTTAGTGTTGCCAGTAATAAGAGATATGAAAAAATTACCCACGGATCTAATATTATTAATGCCAAGTTAAAAACTTTCAGTAAATATAAATGTAATTAATAGTCTTTTACATATTTTATATTATGTACTTACTGAAATTTTTATATTATTATTCGATACCAAAAATATTATAATATTATTGTGACATTTTTCCGGTCGTAACCTTAAACTACATTACTTCAAACTATTTATTTAGATATAATATATATCTTATATATAAAAATTTATTTCCAATTGTGTTAGTAACGCTATAACTCGGTAACGGCTGAACCGATTCTGCTAATTTTAGCCTTCAAATAATCCTTGAAGTCCAGGGAAAGGAATTCGGAAGGGAAGGGAATTCGGAAATAATGTTTGATAAATCTGCCACCTTTTTATTTAATCGACGACTTTCCTCGCGAAGCGCTTTTAACCTTTTTAACCTCTTCTCGGAAACCTTCTGTTGATTCTTCCATTTTCTCTTTAATGTACGCGGCGTGACGATGAATTCTGTAAATAATAATAAATACAGATTAAAGTTTTTAGGAATTCGAGCTATTAATAAAAAACTACTGAATTAATTTTCATGAAACTTGAAGTATTCCCTAAGTTGAACAATAATTATACCTAGTACAAAAAAATAATTACTTAAATCGGACTTGTAGGTATGTGCTTCCAGAGATAACGCAAACATAAAAAATACACATTATACACTCTTTTTTATAATAATAATATTATAACCGTCTATAGACTATCAATATACGGAATAATAAATTACATAGCGATGATTTTTTGTTGAAATTATGAACACGTTATCAGCGCGAGCGAAGCGACCCCTTCTATTACCCACAACCTGAACTACTTTTGTAGTACACTTTACGGAAAAACTATCACGCCTATTGGTGGTTATTTATGAAAATGTTTGCCGTTATGGTCAACTACTTACACAAGGAACGTTCAAGTTTTCTATAGACATTAATACACCACTGTCCACTTCCATCGGCGCAACACAGGTCTCACACGATGGGTTTCCTGATGCTTTGCTCTTAAAATGTAGGAGCTGTAATAAAAAAAATATTAATTTAAGGTGACGCCGCGCGAAGTAAAAAAAACCGTGTTGGATATGTTTCAGTTTGCTTGTTTTCCTTGAGAGGCCGGCCCGGCTTCTCAGAAAACAAGCAATGGACCAGCAAAAAATGGAAAAGGCGTAAGCGACAAAATGGTTTTTGTCGCGTAATTTAATAACTGTATTTTAAAAAGATAAAGGAGATATGCGAACACAAACATAAAAACATACATACATATAATATAACTTTTGAAATTTGGCATATATATGTTCAGACGCTGATATAGAATAACATATAAAAAAACTGGGCAGTTCTGGAAATATCACACATATACGCGTCGAATTGATAACCTCATTTTTTTGAAGTCGGTTAAAAACCATAAATATATTTCATATAAGCTATGGGCAGATTATAGTGTATGCTTGAACCAATCTATGTACAAATTTTGGAAGCTTAAATCACTCTCATTTGTTGGCAAAATAGGAATCCCTTTTTTTACAGAGGTCTTTTTGATTGATTATTCTGTGTTATAAAAGTTGACCAATCGTGTTATGCTATGGGCAATTCAAAGACAAAGACATGATGAATACTGACAATTAACTTTAATTTCTTAGCTTTAGTCATTGCTGAGAAAAATCGATATCGCTACAGCCAAATTATCAAGGCGTCGCATTAATTTCTGCACACAGACAAGAAGTAATTAAGTATAAATAAATTGCCTTGACAGGCACAGAGTTCGGTTTAAGAAATGTTCTCTTTCCATGATTTAAAAAATTTTCTTTATTAAAATGTTCACTGCATATTTTTGAACCAAGTGCTGGATCCCAATTTTGTTTATTTGTGGCAGTTAACCACAATTTACGGATTTCAGGGTCATTAGGAAATCTAAAAAAAAATCGGATACATAATTTTATTGGAATACTTAGTATTTTAAAAGTATAACACCGCGACTTTAAAATTGTACGTTATTCAGAATTAAAATTATGTTATCTCAAAACTACCAGACCGATTTTGACGAAACTTGCAGTATTCCCTAAGTTGAACAATACCAAGTACAACAAAAAAAGACACTTAAATCTGACTTGTAGTTCCTGAGATATGCAAACACAAACATAATTCATAAAAACATACATACATACACTTTTGAAATTTGGCACATTTGTTCAGACCCGATCTAGATAGTCTAGACTAGCATATTATACAAAAACTGGGCAGTTCTCTAGAACTGCCCAGTTTTTGTATTTCTAAATATTACATACATACGCGTCGAATTGATAACCTCCTCTTTTGAAGTCGGTTAAAACAACAAAATGTGGAAAAAAACATATTTACATAAATTTCCCCATTAGCAGGGTAATTAATGTAAGCAATATCTGGCAACACTGGAATTTGATTGTATAAAAACAAAATACTTAAAATACATGCTAATTTTAGAAAAATGTATGCTTATTGTGCACAATATTAATAATTAAAGAAAGTAAATTTATAAAAACTGTGATGCTATTAAAATATAACGAAATTTTTGAAAACTTACTTATGAAAAGATATTCCCTCAATTTTCCTTAATGTATTGCTTTTACAGCCTATAACACTACATCCCACCATTATATTAGTATATTTCAAATACACCGCTTATAAGAAAAACACCAACCACTACTTCTAACGTTACAAATAATAGTTAAATCAAACAAAATTTGTAAATCACAGCTGTTTGTTTACGAAACGTCAAACTTTGTTATGCTTCTGTAGAAGCATCACATTGGAAAAAATGGCCACGCGGTGAGGGATAGAAAATAATTATTTTATCTCTTTTCTCCACAAGCAATACGTCATTAACTATCTCTTTCTTTGTGTGAGTGAAAAGGAAATATCCAGCAATCTATACTTATACTCTATCTACGGGTAATCCCGATACCAGGGAATGCCATCAATAATTGAAAAAAAAAGAATGTAAAACTTGATACATTTCAATTTGAAAAAGACGCAATAATATTCCAATGAAAAGGATAATAAATTTATTATAACGATGTTTTAGTTAAAACACACGGAAGAAATAGCCTTATTTATCGTTATTCACACCAAATGTCATAAATTTTGGTTTTACAACATCTTACCTGCACTTGTACACGATAACGGATAATTAATGGCCATTATTTTACCAATAATAAACATCAAAAACCCTAATAACACAATTTGGGAAAAAAAAATAAAAACCACACCAACAATAAAAAGTAGAAGAAGTTCCAAAGTAACATGGCCGCCACAAGGCCGTTCAGTTGTCAGTTGTCACTTTGACAAGTTTTTATTTTAACAGCGTGATCCTAAACTATTACCAGTATAGTGGCCTAATCGCTTAGGCCAATGATCGCTTATGTTTAAGATATTTTGATTTATGTCATACTTGACAGTACACTGATATTTTTAATGCCGCGGCCGCATATGCGTGTATCGTCACGAAGCTTCGTGAAATGAGACGATACACGCAGGTGTGACCAGCCGTTATCGGCTATCGTCGCGAATATTTGGGCTGCGACTTCGTTATCGCGCGGGTGGCGGTACATCAAAGGGTTTTAGCGCGCTAACAATTCGCCCTGGGTGGTCGCATATGCGTTGTTCACTTTCGTGTTTGTTTTCAACACGTCAAGACGTGCCTTATGCAACGCGCGACGGCGCCGTTCACGGTTGATAATAATTCGTAAAAATGGAGTGGAGCGATGAAATGGTGTTGGAATTTCTTCATAATAATTATGAAAATGAGCCCATCATATTTTGGGATCCAAAAAACATCAATCATACAAAAAAGTATTTGGTGGCTGATGAATGGCGTCGTTTGAAAAGCAATCTAAGTTACGAAAACTAAACCACTATCGAAGAATTGAAGAAGAAGAGAGATTCCTTGTTGGCGTATAACATAATTAATCTGAATACGTACGTGTTTTAACTTTTAATTACTAAAAGTCGTCGTCAACCATGTTCAAATGCCTAGATGACGCCATCTTGGATTATAGCACGACAGATCGTAAAAAACAGCGAAGACGCATATGAGACCACTGGTTTAATGACGATAACTTTTTAGCGTACAAAAAGCACGAAGCTTCGCCACATATAACATTCGGGCGATACACGCATATTATGCAGCCGCGGCATTAGAAACACAACCAATATGTCATTGAGATAATATACACTAGGAGAGAGCCTTATATCGGTGTATAAGCGTCATAAGCGTGTAATGTTATGTCCTACTTACTCGGACATAACAAAGGACTCGGTCTGCATATTTCATGTAATGAAAGTATTAATAAAGGTTTTTAGTGAACATTTTATGTTAGATATTGTTGAGTTTTGTGGTTCCGTTAAATAATAAACCATAAGAATGGCCAAAGAATGCCTCAAACACGTGGATTTAACATTAAATACGTAAGTTTTGAACAACGTTTTTGGGCTTTTCAATTGGTATTTTTGTAAGCTAAAAAGATAATTTATAAGTTTAATAATCCCTTATTCGTGCTAGAAAGGCATTAGTGCTAAAAATGTCACATCAATTAATAATTTGTCTACAAAAATTGCATAGCTTTTTACGTGTGTTTACGGATTCTCATTACTTGAACTATAGTTTATCGATATCATGAACTAAATGACTTTCTTTTCTGTTTAAGGGGCCGGGTACCCTTGGAATTTCTCATACAAACTTAATACCAAAATCATTTCCACATACGAAAATATTTAACATGTTTGAGTTATTTTTCAGTTTAGAATAGTAATTACCTAGGTCCTACACAAAAATTTACTTCAAAATATTTAAAAACAAAAAAAAAATTTTTGTTTTGAAATTTTTTTTAGTAAATTTACTACTAAATAATGAAACACTAAAAAATATAAACATAAATAGTAAATTTACTACAAAATATTTAAACTCTAAAAAATATTTTATAGTGTTTCAATATTTAGTAGTAAATTTACTAAAAAAAATTTAAAACAATTTTTTTTTTGTGTTTAAATATTTTGAGGTAAATTTTTGTGCAGGAACCTTTTTTTTTTTTTTTTTTTTTTTTTTTTGAGACGGGGAATGCTGTTGCGCATGCCGGAGGATTCGGGGACACTCCCCCGGGTATGTAGGACTCGCTGCGGCCGTAAAGATGGTGAATTGACCGCAGCCCTACCCACTAAAACCCGTCTATACTCTTCCTCTCTTCGCACGCAGGATTGCGAGAACGCGTGAGCTTTCTTTCCGCGGCTCTGCGTGCGCGTGCCTGCTTATCACCAGCAGGCCCTCCTCGAGCCCATACAGGCTCCGTGGCCAAACAGAGGCCCTTCCAGGGCTTGTTTTTGCAGGGTTTGACACTTTGGTGTCGCGATGCGCGAAGAGTACGCAGCGCATCGCGACCCTCTTGGGGACTCGGTGCAATGGGCGACGGCATCCCCATACCGCCGCCCCGAGCTCCCTAGGTAATTACTATTCTAAACTGAAAAATAACTCAAACATGTTAAATATTTTCGTATGTGAAAATGATTTTGGTATTACGTTTGTATGAGAAATTCCAAGGGTACCCGGCCTCTTAATAATGTGCTTCGAAATGATCGACAGAAATATTCAAGAAAATAAACGCACACTACTTGTATGAAAATAAGCACAAAATGGCCACGCGATGACGGGCTAAGGTTACATCTATATAAATATCCTTAATCTGTGCAATATGTTGTCAGTTATGCCAACCTGCAGATAATTTCAGATCGGTGGGGACTGGGGAACCAATAGAAAATCTAGAAGTGTCTATCGTCGCGCCGTCTGGCGGAGATAAAAAATAAGAAAACTCGCCATTCATACCGGTTTATTTTGCCGAGGCCCGAGTTGCCATTTTTTTTTCTTTATAATATTTTAAATTAAAAGCACAGAGTAACACAATGAATAATGATTAAGAAGAACTTAGTACTGGGGCATTTTCTTATTTTTTAAATTTGATTGTCAAACAGCTTCCGTTTTAGTAACTAGATGGCGTATGGGTAGACAACTATCAGTAATAGGGAATACCATCAATAATTGCTACAAAACCGGGTAAAAGAATGTAAAACTTGATACATTTCGATTTGAAAAAGACACAATGATATTTCAATGAATAGGATAATAATGTTATTATAACGATGTTTTAGTTAAAACTCACGGAAGAAATAGCCCTATTTATCGTTATTCACACCAAATGTCACAGGAATTATACATTTTGGTTTTGACAACATCTTTCCTGCACTTGTGCACGATAACGGATATTTAATGGCCAATATTTTACCAATAATGAACATCAAAAACCCAAATAACACAATTTGGGAAAAAATAATAAAAACCACACCAACAATAAAAAGTACAAGAAGAAGGAAATTAACATGGCCGCCACAAAGCCGTTCAGTTGTCAGCTAAAAGGATTGCACGAACTAACTTTGACTTTAACTTTAACTTTGACAACAGTGCGAAATGTCAAATCTCTGGTTAAAGTTAAATATGGCGTCCAAACACCATTGACTTTTATAGAGTGGACTCGGCATAATGGTCAATACCATAGATATAGAATATACTGACGTATAGATCACCTGACAACCCGAAAATGCGTGACGATTTTTGATCTGTCAATGTGTGCGTGTGCTAGTGATGTATATTTTACTATCGATAGTATAGTATTTTGCTATCGATAGTATAGTCCGTTCGAGTTATTTTACCTGAGTTTCTATATGAAACAAATAATATGCAACTTTGACAGATTTTGTATTTCAAATTAGGTATCATAAATTTTAATTATTGGCAAAAAGGTGACAATTTAATAGTGATACACATTTTCGTTTGGAATGATTTTTCAATCGTCGGATATGTTATGACATGAGGTTCTTATAGGGGTAAATAATATACTTACACATATGACATAACACATTATAAAGTTACTTATTTATTACTCAGGTAAAATCTATCTGGTAAATCAGCCCTTACATTGAAAGTAAACGTTGAAAGTAAACAACACACATAGTACTATATTATATTTTATTCTTAAAACACTACACGTACACTATTAAAACCTATCGCTATAGGTGATGTGTGAAAAGTTATTGATAAATAGCTTAGAACCTATTCTTGTTTATTATTATGCAAAATTTCATAAAAAAATGTCAAGCTGTTTTGATGAACTTTTCCAACAATGAGACTCAAGAATTTTATGCAAAAGACAAAAATAATTGCTTCAGTAACAAGTGCAACAGTATATCAAACTTACTGGTACGAATAATGTTGGGATAGCTCCTTTAGCCAAAATTGTATTTATTCTACTTTTTCTTTTAAAATTTTCAATCAAATGTTTGCTACATATTGTTGAATTTTTCGTGGGACTCTAACCAACACGCCCAATCAATTTTAGCCATTTTCCTCTAATTAGGGGATCTTGAGGGAATCTGTAAAACAAATGATTATGAACAAGCAAACAGCTTTGCATGGGTGCAATTTATTTTATATTAATGAAAGCTGCATTCAATGAGTATTAGATTCAAGTGACTGATCTGTGAAACCTTGATTTTATACTAGGTATGTCAAAAGATTAATAATATTTAAAAATAATCGTTAAAATAAGATAATATGTCCTTTTAAGGTGATAAATATAAAGGTAAATGATTTTTATTTTAGTTTATGTTATTGTGAAATATCGATAAGCATATCGATAAATTTGATTCAAACACTAGCGTATATGTAAAAAATTTTAATGAAAATTTTTTCTTCAAAATTTGTGTAATATAAGAACAATAATACCTTAAGTTACGCAAAATATTAAAGTAAAAGGGCGGATTCACAATATTTTATTTGAAATAGAGAACTAAAGACAGAATATAGCGAAAATAAACACATCGTAGCAATTACGACATGAAGATTAATTACCTGTGAAATGTATATTTTTCAGGATTTTTCTTATGATTTACACTGCAATCACTCACAGAACAAGTTACCATTTTTATATGTAATAGTATTTGATGAAAATAATAAAGGATTTAAACAATAAATTGCAAATACCGAAAGGGCATAAAAACGTGTGACGACTTGTTGACGACCTGTCAAATGAAAGTGGTTAAAGTTTTCATGAGACTGCCTCTCTCTTTTCATCTTGTTATAATTCCATAACGGATTTTCTTCTCTCTCGCACTCTTTGTTGGTCTTTAGCATCATACGTTTATGGTCAATACCAAATCAAAATACTGTGGCCGGTCCGCCATTTTATGTTCTGGTTGATTTTATGTTGATTGGTTGACGCTGGTTGACGTTTAGTGATGTACTTTTTTATCGAACTTAAAAAATTCAAGGTGAAGAATCTGATCATATAATATTTTAAAGATTTTAACCTTAATCCGCCTCGTTATCTGTTTGACAATACATAATCATAACAAAATCAATGTCATTTCAATAGTCAGGGCCGTCTCTAGCCCATGTGGCGCCCGTGTGCAAATATTACCCTAGCGCCCCCTAGCAAGCACGCGGTCAAAATGGGTACAGAGTACCTACAGGCTACAAGTACAGTTTTCCTAAGGGTGAGGACCAGTGCCGTTCCTAGTAAATTTTCAGGTGTCGCCTGTGACCATCTCAAAGTCTAATGACTTTGAGGTGGTAGGGGTCCTGACCTGGTAGGGGTCTGTTCTTGGCCTTCTTCTGTGGAACATCGGCTACCATTGCACCCCGCGAGTGGCCTATCTCCGTGGGCTACGTTTGGTCTGCTATCCAGACGATACATACATGCTAGCCCACGGAGACATGTTCGAGGAGATAATACGTCTGGCGAGAGTGGGTGAGTCTCAGGTTGTGGCGCTTATAAGAAGATGTAGGCCATGTTTTTCTATGGGCCCCGGAAGCACCGCCCCGCGGTCAGTATCACTGCGCATCGCAGAGATGTGGAGGAGAGTGTGCTGATCGGCGCTGACATGCAGTACTAGTACTGCATTCAGAATCCAGGACCAAACTCTAGGGTTTGGTTCTGGATTCTGAATGGATCTTTACCCCTCATTTTCATCGACCAGCACTAAAACTGAAGAAGATGGCCATGGCCCTGAATCGCTTTCTGCCAAAATCCGTGGTCCAGGACCTGCAGACGGCTTTATACAGGGATCCTGCAGTCCTGTTTGGGCGGAGCATACTCGTATAATCACCCGGAATATACAGCTGCTCAGAAGCCCGCAGAATGCTTTAGCGCTGCAGATACTACGCTGCTATCGAACCGTTAGCTGGCGAAGCGGCGTTGGCGCTGACAGGGGATCTGGGACCTCCGTGGAATCTGGAGGCTCGCGTGTTGTCGGAGGGTGTATCAACACACAGCCCAGTTTAAAAAGCGAAGAGAGCGCGTGCTACCAGAGCTGGTGACTCGATGGCGCCACCAGATGCATGCCATCATAATGCACCTAGCAAGATGATCTTGCCACTTGGATGGTCGAAACTACAATGTCAGTGGATGGCACATTCAAGGCGCGCCCTAGTACTTTCGGTCATTAGCTGTGTCCTGGACCATACGAACAGGAGGAAACAATGGCCTAGGTGCCACCACAGCCTGAGATAGACAATACGGCGCAGCAAAGGCTCATTGAACGCTCTGCTTGGGCTGAGCCACGGGCTGAGTTTTGCGCCGTCCTTGGATTGGACCTTACTACTTACTGGGAGGCAGTAGCAGGGCTTATACCCTTTGCGAAACTGTTAGTCCGAAAACGGAGGCTGCATAAAGAGAGCGGGAAGCAAATTAATACGCAGACACGGAGGGCGTAGGTTGCAAGACGCCCGGTGCGATCGCAAGGGTGCCGTGACGCCGTCAAGATTACATTTGCTTGTGATCTTGTGGTTTGGCGGCGAAACCGCGCTTGCGCGCGGACGCATATACATCCAGTCTGACGTAAGCCGCCCGGCTCTTATTTTGACGCCTATCTGGACGAAAAATATAATCTTCATTTATGTGTTTCAAGGTTCATTTCACGTTGAAAAATAAAGTTTATAATATTATAATTTATATTGCAAAAGCCAAGCCGCTCGTGGCGCGCCTTGTTTGCTGTACGATAGATACGACAAACATAAGAAGAGCTCCAGATGCTACACAAAATGTATGCAAACTGGAGTTCTTTTTACGTTGGTCATTAAAGCGCGTCACGGACGGCGCTCGGCGCTCCTAGGACCGCGGCGCCCGTGTGCAACGCACACTTTGCACCTAAGGGAAAAACGCCCCTGTCAATAGTCACTTTGTTTTCATTCTAATAATAATAATTTTACTCATTATGTAAACATCAATCTTCTATAACCCAAATTAAAAGTGATAATACGTACATCAGTTTATTTAAAGCATCGCTGTACTATAGTGTTTGATGTTAATTATACTTAAAACATCTTAGTTTATCGATATCCTCGACAAATATCAACCGAGTGTCCCATCACTATAGACCGCCATGTTTAGTTCCAGGCAATATGGCGCCGGCCACACTTTTTTGTAGTTATGTCACTTCCATATGTTTTCATCATTGCCAAACACCCCATATTATGCTCATACAACATATTCTGTCAAATTTTCCGGTTAAAGTTAAAGCTAAGGACGCGGGACGCCTTATTTAACTTTAACCTTAACTTTACCTTTAACTTTATCTTTAACCACGCCTCTGGTGCAACGCAGCCTTAAATTCTGTCTACTCTGCCTTCGTGCGCGAGTACAACTCGTACTTGGCTGATTTCATTTATTCTTTTCGCGCCTGATTCCGAGTGTTAAACATGCAAATATAGAAATTTATCCAATGGATATTTTTGAAAAACTGCTGTCAAAAATTGCCATCAGATTTTGATAGTAATTCCAGGTTATGATGTTTCCCAGAGTATAATATATTGGTTATTAAAAAAATTCTTTATTCTCTTGATAATAAGGTTCATTTCGACACTCAAGAAGATTGCTTGCTGAATTGCAAGTGAGCATTCCAGTAATACGTAATAACTAAAGTGCCCAGTACACAATGGTCCATCATGGCCCACTGCAGGCCATCGCCATTGTGTAGACGGGGTAATGGTGTATGATGGCGGACGATGGCCGGGCGTGGCGCGCAATCGGGGAGTTGTCGGTTTTTCGGGCACACTTCAAAGGAATCGTGGCGTAGCGTGGCCTGTGGTGTTCACACAATCGGCCATTGTTTAGTTCGTCACCAACCGCTGACCGGGACAGTGCACTTTTTTGTTGCGTGTTAGGTTGTGAACTAGAATTTTTGATTTTTATGACAGATTCGTATCGTATTAATTAAATAAGTAGTCAACTAAAAATATTTTTTTAAACTTAAGCCCGTCACAGACTTCGCTATAAATAATATAATATTAATATATTTATAGCTAGGCATATTTTCCATACTAAATCCACATGACGCCACAGAAATATTATAATATTATATCATAGCTGAGTGTGCAGTCACGCGAAAATTAGTATAGAAAATATATAATAATATGCCTAGCTATAAGCTTGTAAACAGAATATAAATAAACAGCCGCAGCCGTAATTTCTTCCACGTCCATCGCAAGTGGCTTGCCGGGCAGCAATGAGCTATGCGCCATTGTGTAAACACAAAGTCATCGTGGTCTGCAGTTGACGATGGCCTGCAGTGGGCCATGATCGACCATTGTGTACTGGATTTATAAGCCTTTATAAGTAATTCCATGATTGTATTCTAAATATTATAAGTTCATTATGGTCATGTGGGTCAACTGTGCGCAGCGTGTAAGTGTGCGCATTGTAAATATCTCGAAAAATATACAACGCTAAGGAACGGCAACCCACCTCTTCAATAACCCACAGGACCAGGACGCCCTGCGAAGTGCTTGTGTCCCAACGGCTGCGCGCGCGTCATTTTGGATTGACAGATAAATGAAGATTTTTGCTCAAATATTTACGGTATTTTGTAATTTTTAATGCGTAATCTTTTGAAGTCATGTATTTTTTTTCTAAATAAGCTTTTTGCCATCGAGTGCAACATAATATCAAGTTTGTTATTTGCCAGTGTTTAGGATTTTATGATGATGCAGGAATTAACGATATTCGTATACCCTGTTCCTATGCTTTGGGTTAAGTGTGCGCATATGCCTTGTCCCTTATGTGGCGAACAGTATTCTGAACCACCGACTGAAGATTGAATTGAATGAAGCTTTTGTGGAGTCTGGTGGCAAAAACAGTCCACTAGCTCCGCACACAGCTTTTTTTGTATTAAGTACCTACATGTATGGTGAAGTAACAAAATATTTCTAAGTGAAAATTGTTCTCATAATATTTTGATTTAAGACGATTTTGTTGATTTCTATATAAGTAACTATGAGTAGTTACAACTTACAAATAAAAGATATAAAAGAATATATTCTTTATGTTCTAAAATATAAATATTTTGTTGCTGCGTACACTTACCCAAAGTGCTGCGTACACATATCCCGACACTGGGGTAAAAGTGCGCAAATGGAATGGTTATGGTTTTCTAAAGTTTCATTTAATATAAGCTACTAAAAATACAATAATTGCTGTATTTAAGTTGGTCACAACTCACAAATCACAATTAAACAGGCTTACAAATTAACACAGTTTTGTTTCATTGTACTAATAATATTTGAGTTTTTCAAAGCATCAAAGTTTAAATGCGCACACTTGACCCGCATGACTCTATACTATAATGAGGAATTTTCTTAGCTTTTTAATTTGATTGTCAAACAGCTTCCATTTTAGTAACTAGATGGCGTATGGGTAGACAACTATCGGTAATACCAGGGAATACCATCAATAATTGCTACATAACTGGGCAAAAGCATGTAAAACTTGATACATTTCAATTTGAAAAAGACACAATAATATTCCAATGAATAGGATAATAAAGTTATAATAACGATGTTTTAGTTAAAACTCGCGGAAGAAATAGCCCTATTTACCGTTGTTCACACCAAATGTCACAGGAATAATACATTTTGGCTTTGACAACATCTTACCTGCACTTGTGCAAGATAACAGATATTTAGTGGCTAATATTTTACCAATAATGAACATCAAAAATCCAAATAACACAATTTGGGGAAAAATAATAATAACCACACCGACAATAAAAAGTAGAAGTAGAAAACTCTTTCAGTTATCATGTTTTCAGTTTGACAAGTGCAAGCGTGTTCCTAAGCTGTTACCAGTATACTGGCCTAATTGCTTAGGCCAATGATCGCTTAGGAGTATGATATTTTGATTGATATTACACTTGACAGTACACTGATATTTTTTAGAAACACGACCAACATGTAGTCAGTAATGCCAACCTGCAGATAATTTCAAATCGGTGGGGAACCAATAGAAAATTAGTGAGTGTCTACCGTCATGCCGTCTGGTGGAGATGATAAAAAGAAAACATCCCATTATAATGTATTCGACTAAAGGACCTGTATCCATAGTCCAGAATAAAAAAAATAACCCTGGGTGAAATTATTATTGTGGCTGTATCGGCAACGCTCCCTTTGCCTGTCCCGACCGGGATGAATTAAAAAAAAAGTCAATTATTGTCAAATGCAAGGAACTTCTACCCAAACGTCAAATGTGAAAACTGAAATGTCATTAGGTGTTTTGCCGGGAATACGAAAGAGTGACGTTTTGTTTTTGGATTATTTTCCTAAAATTGTGTAATTTCGGTTTTTAATGTGTAATGTTGGTAGAATATTAACCATTAAATATTCGTTTTCGTGCACAAGTGTGGGCAAGTGATACTGCCGATCCACACTCGCGCGCGAAGGCACGCCGCGGACCGCGGCGCGGATCGCGGCGCGGATCGCACATTACTACCAAATCCTCTCAAAGTTCGCGACATGTCCGCAGTGTAGTTCGCGCTTTAAGCGTTCTTTATTTGAAAAATTTCCCGCGCGTCTACTTTTTTCATAATATGGCACTCGGCTTTTTAAGAATGGCCAATTTCAAGTAAAATATGGCGGGAAAAAAAAATCGTGAAATTTTACAAAAAGTTGTTTTTCCAGATGATCGTCAAGTCAAAAGTCTAGTAAAAGTCTAAAAATAGTATTTTAAAAAGATAAAACCGACTTCAACGTAAATAATTACGTAGCATTAAAATCCCTATCCCTATCTCAAAAACTACTGAACCGATTTTGATGAAACTTGCCGCATTCCCTAAGTTGAACAATACCTAGTACAACAAAAATCACTTAAATCGGACTTGTAGTTCCAGAGATATGCGCGCACAAACATAAAAACATACATACGTACATAAGAATAAGAATAAGAATACTTTTATTTCCAGCATCACACGAAACATCATAATAATAAACAGTATTGAGTAGTACAGTTATTGTGATCTAGTTACATTAATATCATAAATTAATATTATAATGCTGTGTATTTGGCATCCATATACATAAATACATACACTTTCGAAATTTGGCACATTTGTTCAGAAGCTGCTATAGATTAACATATAAAAAAACTGGACAGTTCTGGAAATATTACATACATACGCGTCGAATTATTGATAACCTCCTTTTTTTGAAGTCGGTTAAAAAGTAGTCAGTAAAGTCAACGAGTCAAGTCAGTTGTTTTAGTAAAGTGGTAGACCCTTTACTAAAACTTTCGACGGAGTTTTGGAGGGAGCACAAAATGGCACGTTTCTTGAAGTTGTATCACTTGCCCACACTTGTGCACGACATCAAATTTTTAATGTTTTTTTTTATGAAATAAGGGGGCAAACGAGCAAACGGGTCACCTGATGGAAAGCAACTTCTGTCGCCCATGGACACTCGCAGCATCAGAAGAGCTGCAGGTGCGTTGCCAAGTCTGGCAACGCACCTGCAGCTCTTCTGATTAAGGGGTAATAGGGGAAGGTAGGGAAGGGAATAGGGGAGGGTACGGAAGGGAAAAGGGTAGGGGATTGGGCCTCCGGTAAACTCACTCACTCGGCGAAACACAGCGCAAGCGCTGTTTCACGCCGGTTTTCTGTGAGGACGTGGTATTTTTCCGGTCGAGCCGGCCCATTCATGCCGAAGCATGGCTCTCCCACGTCAACGCCGGTTTTCTGTGAGGACGTACGTAAATCGTAATACGTAATGGTTAATATTCTACCAACATTACACACATTAAAAACCGAAATAACACAATTTTAGGAAAATAATACAAAAACACAACGGCACTCTTTCGTATTCCCAGCAAAATTCCGCGCGTCTACTCTTTCTTGACAGACTGTATTATCTGTTCACTAAACAATGCTGGCATGTCTTGTATGGCAAAAGCCCTTATTAAAATAAAGATTAAAAAAAACCCTTTGTCGCGGAACAGAAAACCGACAACATTCGGGGAACGGGCCGCGAAGTGCGAGACATATGCGAATCGGATCCACACTCATGCTTCGCAGAAATTTCGCGGCGCCGCTGCGTCGCGCACGGTCCGCGTGCGAGTGTGGATGCGGCCGGGGAACCAGCCGCGAAGTGCGAAAAATATGCGAACCGGATCCACACTCACGTTTCGCGGAAATTTCGCGGCGTCGCGCGCGGTTCGCACGCGAGTGGGGATGGGGCTATACAACTTCAAGAAACGTGCCATTTTGTGTTCCCTCCAAAACTCCATCGAAAGTTTTAGTAAAGGGTCTACCACTTTACTAAAACAACTGACTTGACTCGTTGACTTTACCGACTACTTTTTAGACTTTGACTAGACTTTCGACTTGACGATAATCTGGAAAAACAACTTGAAAATTTTGTAAATTTTTTACGAAATTTTTTTTCCGCCAAAGCTTTACTTGACACTGGCCATGGTTTAAAAGCCGAGAGCCATAACAAGAAAAAAAAAATGTCATCAATTGTCATTGTCAAAATTTGTAAAAGCTGTGTTTGTGGCGTCGGTCATGTTTGTGTTCTGAAAATAATTATAGAAAAGAAAGGGAGCTGTTGATTGGATACCTTTATTGAATTAATGAGAAACTCTATTTGCTATGTTGCTGTAAAAGTTTTCGTCAAATCTTAAGATGTCTTCAGAAACTGCTCAAGTTAGTTCCTTGCCGTTGCCACCTGTGCAGTATATAAATTTTTACACTGATGAAAATGTACGAAGAAACAGAGCGCCACTGCCACCACGTCCAATACACGATTCTTATTCTATGTTTGGACACACATTCAACGCTGATGACACAATTATAAGATCACTAGAAAGCCAAGGATTTCGACGTTTGTATCCTATGCACTTTGATAGAAGAAGAGAATTGAAAAAGCTGAACCATTCACTGCTAGTAAATTTCTTGGATTTATTAGACTTATTAGTTCACTGCCCAGACTCTCCGAAAAGAGCAGAAAAAGTTGAAGATTTAAGTTTACTATTTATTCACATTCATCATCTTCTAAATGAATTTAGACCACATCAAGCCAGGGAAACGTTGAGAGTTATGATGGAATTACAAAAACGGCAGAGAGTTGAAACTGCAATGAGGTAAGTATTTGACTATTTGTCTATGATCTGCATGAAATTCACACCTTCAGGCCCCCTCTTCATGTTGGGCTGATATAAGTAACTATGATTTCA
Source organism: Polyommatus icarus (assembly GCA_937595015.1). Taxonomy (NCBI): domain Eukaryota; kingdom Metazoa; phylum Arthropoda; class Insecta; order Lepidoptera; family Lycaenidae; genus Polyommatus; species Polyommatus icarus. The sequence continues at coordinate 11,388,748 of OW569326.1, forward strand.
CAACTGCTATCAGATGAGGAGCTGGCAAACAAAACCAGACAAGTACCAGAGTGAGAAAGTTTTTTTTTCGAACTGCCTTCTCTTGACCCATCTGCATCAATCCCTGTTAATATTTTCAATCAAAAGTAGTTAAAATGGCTTTAAAAACATACCTGAATTAGTTGAGTAGTAGTAGTTAATAAGTACTAGTTTTTAGTCACCGTATTTTTTTTCTTGTGGATTAATCCGGTTCTGTTTGCCAGCTCCTAAAGTATTGTAAGAACGATAATAATTATTGATGACATTCATGGACAATTTTTGTTCATAATATTGGCCCACAGTAGTTAGAGAATATTATTTTATTTAAATATGCTGTGGTATTTCATAAGCTTTAACACAGCACCTAAACTCTTTCAGATTCCAGAAACATCTAGATAAAGTTCAGGATATACTTCAGAATGCTCTTCAAAGCTTGCCAGACCAAAATGACTTGGAAACAAACTTCAAGGTGCCTGCAGAAATTCTAGAACAGATGGACTGTGGTCCAAATGACAGTCAAAATCAAGATCCATGCTATGACTTAGACCGAATTATGTGTAATGTAATTGACAATATGAGATAAGAGTAGCATTTTTTTAATCATTAAAAAGAAAAAATAAATAGAATAATAATAATGTATGTACTTGTTTTGTGAAATAACAATATTATGTTCAATAAAGTTAAGGTAGTTTTAAAAAGAGGAAAAGAAATAAAACATTTTTCATAAATCAAGATTATTTATTGTGAAGATATTCCAACTCTTATGATGTCTGCTAAGACTCTGAAATAAAAAAAAACTTTGACCACTGAGCAGACAATCATCACGCAGGAGTCCCTAAATTTCTGTTGCAAACTAAGGGCAGGTACTACATTATAAAAATACTCACAACATTGCTGCCAGGATTTCTGGATTCTAATGTGCTATTTAATGTTCTAAATCACTTGTGATAAACTTACACAATTATTTGTGTAGTCAGTTCCGACTGCTATCAGAGTAAAATATTTGTTAAATACTTACAAGCTTATATAGAGGAAGAACTCGATCAGTCCCACTTACCGCATGCATTTGTTGCACCATGTATCAACATCATATTGCTACTACAATAATTAAGACTATCTGCTAATGTGAGCTCCATTCTCAGCAAAACTTCCGAGGAAAAAATGGTTAAATATATAAATACTTACACTGAGTCCTCAGGAAATTGGGTGTTTGGTGGGCATGTTATCCTGAAAAAGACCAACCGACCAAAAAACAATAAGACTCCAATGCAGCAGAAATAAAAACTGTCAACAAAAAAACTAAACATTCATACTTCTCCAATAATTCATTCCATAGTCACTTTAACACACAACCATTTTAAGACACAAAAGTCCCCCAAGTTAGAACTTCTCTTGTCAACTATTACACTGTCTTCTAAGCGACTTGTAATTTCGCTTTTCTTTACAAATGTTCTATGAGTTGAGGAGAGCAAGTCTTAATAGAAAAAGGTAGCCATTTAATAGTTGTTTCGTCGTCTGTATTGGCCACCACTGTTTCGGAAATCTCTCCTTCCATAACCTCCTCTACCCCTGCCAGAGTTAGGCCCAGAAAATCTTCCAGCATTGTTTAATCTTGAGCTATATTTCCCGGAAGGTGGAGTATACATTTTAAGGTTTCTGTCCCCACTACGAGCACGTTTTTCAGGTGACTCATTTTGAGAGCCATTGTCAAAAGTAATCGGCCTGTGTCGCTTTGATCCAGATGTATCTTTACTTGGTTGGTCACTTGAAGCTGTAATCTGGAAGATAAATAATTTCTGATTAAAAAATTATGTTTTAAAAATCAGGAGTTAATTATTGTCTTTTTGAATCATTTATTCACTCTTTTTTTTACAATTACAGAAACAGCAATATAATTTGAACTTACCTCTTTTTCAGCTTTCTTTGTTTGGAATGATAGTTGAACTTTGCTTTTAAAGCTGGGTGGAGTCCTAAAAATGTCTCTGATGAGGGTGTTGATATTTGAAGTGGTTTTCAATGCTGCAATCTTCAGTTTGTTTTCTTCTGAATTTTCATTTTTCTTGTCCTTAAAAAATAGCAATGATTATATTATGTAACAAATGTCTGTCATGTCTGTTAGAAAACTCAAAATAATTGTATTAAATTGACATTACAAGTGTATAGTGAAGAAGCCATAATGATTAATTATATTTACCTGAGTGACCTCTTTGAGCTTCTTTATATAGCCCTGAGTTAAGCGTGCAGTGTATTGTAGTCGTAAACGAAGAGCTTTAAGTCGGTCAGCATCTGCACCTAATGCTTCTGGGGCTTTACGGCATAAGGAATGTAGTGCAAACAGGGCACACTCTACATGAGAGAACTGTAGTGATGGTGTTGGTGGTGAAGATTTTGTTTCTTCTGCTGGTTTCTCTTCGCTTTCTTCAGTTTTTTTCACATTTTCTTCCTCATTTTCTATTGGAGCTTCTGGTAAATATTTCTGTGGACACAATGAGATATTATTTAGTGAATAATTCAATTAAAGAATTTAGTAAATATTTATTTATTAATTGAAGATATTGTGTATAGCTAACCATCAAGACGTCATAGACAGTTTTTATTTTATCCTGAGTGTTTTCAAGCTCTCCACAATGTTCTGTGATTTCAGCAAATGTTTTAAGGAGTTCTAGCTTTACATCACTAGCACCGGCTTGTTCAGTTATGTCATCCCACTTTGGTAAGACATGTTCACAGAATATGTTCACAAATTGTGTAGAATCTACTTGTGCCTGAAACAATAATTATGAATGATTATTATTATACTAATTTTGTTTTTTTTACTGACTTCAAAAAAAGGAGGTTATCAATTCAACCCCGTGTATGTGTGTTTGCATATCTCCAGAACTACAAGTTCGATATAAGTGCTCCTTTTTTGATTACTAGGTATTGTTCAACTTAGGTAATACTGTAAGTTTAATCAAAATTGGTTTGGTAGTTTTTTGAGATAGGGAGCAATTACGTACAATTTTGAAGACGGTTTTATCTTTTTAAAATACTATTTTTTTGATCAAAAATAATATAATAGCTTATTAGTTATTACCGTAAATAATGGCAATGCATGTTGAGTACACTGCAAAAGTCTGTCGACATATTCAGGATCCTCAGGATGCCAATCCCCAGGAGTGAAAGCCAGGGCTCCAATAAGTTGAGTCAACTCTTTCCTTCCGGCAGGAGTCTTACCCAGCTTAGACCACATTAACAAATCCATAACATGCTCTAATTCTTCAGCAACAGAGTCCTTGGAGAAAATGATAGTTATGAATTATTTAAAATCAAAATAATTTGTTTTTATATAAAGGTGATGAAAGTGCTAGAGGTATATTTTATCTTGTTTATTTTATGGACCTATTTCTATACTATTTTTATAATTAACACAATGCAGCTGCACTGCTACAAAAAATTAATAAATACTGTAAAATAAATATACAATACACATTTACTTTTAAAACACTTGAAAATGAAAAAAATATACAATAACAAACCTGTAAAATTTTCTTCCCTTCTGATACAATAAGATCTTCACATTCTTTGTCAATTATGTCTCTACCCAGCTGTTTTACTTTACTGGCCAAAAACTTAATACATCTCTCCCTAACAATTTCATTGGGGACCTCGCTATCTGTACTTTGCTGAATTTGAGAAAACAATCCCACTAATGTTCCTTTTGGGTCAGTTTTGAGAATAGCTAACAAAGAATTATTGACAACATTGATCTCAGTAGAATCCTCGGATTGCAGGAGTTGCGCCAAAATATCTGCTATTCTATTTGTATGCTCTTTGTTATTCTTGCACATAGTTGGTAGATCTTTTATAGCCTGCTTACGGATCTGAAAAATGAAAATAATTTATTGCTTTAAGCTAGATGTTATATACCATCAAATTGATTCATAGGCAGTTGAGAGAACTAAGTCAGTTGGTTGGATTATGTCAATTTAGTATTAGTCGTGAATATCGTGATCCAATAGTTGGGTTTGACATAGTGCAACCAAATTACGTAGAACCCCCAACTGCCTATGAATCAACTTCTCTGAAAATACATTTTTGCTTAGCATTTATGGTACTATACTATACTCAGTGGTAGCGGCCCTGTCAAAAACTTATAGAAAATGACAAGTTTTTGACAGGGAGTCAACGATCGCTACCGCCATGTTTCGCCAGGTACAATAATATAATAAAACTAGCTGTCCCGGCAAACGTTTCTTTGCCATATTAAGTACCTATATAAAGTATTTTTTTTTAATTTGATCGCAGCGCTAACTGTCGGGACAGACTAAAATAAATTTGACACTGCGATGGAAGCCGTCTGTCGGATCCAATGTAAAACATTCCAAAATCAACAACTACTAATAAATTAAAAATTAATTAAAAAAACATTGTCCAGCGGACAAAATTGTGAATCTAAACCATTCCCAGATCCCCTGGAACACACACAAAAAATTTCATCAAAATTGGTCCAGTCGTTTAGGAGGAGTTCAGTCACATACACACGCACACAAGAAATATATATATTAAGATATACAAAGGTGTATCCCACTAAAATCATTTTCATGTAAAAATGTTGCAAAGACGAGATTTTACAGTTTGTAGTGTCAAAAAGTAGTGAGATCTCATGTAGAGCCAAGTTTCTAACCTTACATGCTTAGCCCTAAATTAAAAAACCTCAATTTTATACTTAGGTCGCGGCAAAATCTATACTAATATTATAAAGCGCAAGAGTTTATTTGTTTGTTTGAACGCGCTAATCTCAGGAACTACTGATCCGATTTAAAAAAATCTTTCAGTGTTAGATAGCCCCTTTGTGGAGGAAGGCTATAGGCTATATTTTATCACGCTAAAACTAATAGAAGCGAAGAAATAGTGGAAAATGTGAAAAAACGGGAGGAAATTATTAGAAAGGACTTATTTGAATGCGCTAATCTCAAAAATTCTTTCAATGTTAGATAGCCCATTTATCGAGGAAGGCTACAGGCTATATTTTATCACGCTAAGACTAATAGAAGCGAAGAAATAGAGGAAAATGTTGAAAAAACGGGCAAAATTATTTGAAAGGGCTTATTTGAACGCGCTTATCTCAGGAACTACTGGTCGGATTTGAAAAATTCTTCAGTGTTAGATAGCCCATTTGTTGAAAAAGGCTATAGGCTATATTTTATTACGCCACAACTAATAGAAGCGAAAAAAAAGAGGAAAATGTGGAAAAAACGGAGATCTTAAGAAACTACTGGAGCAATTTTTATGTAATTTGGCACACATGAAGAATATCCACAAAAAAAGAAACCTGGGTCCTTTCACGTGGTCGTGAAAGGACCCAGGTTTCTTTTTTTGTGGAAAAATGTACGGTTTCCTTGACATTCCTAAGCCGCGCGGAACATCTATCATATCATAAAAGTATATTGTCCCACACAATATACTTTTATGATTTGCGCGTTAACTATTCAATCGATGTACGGGAAAAACTATAAACTAAAGTCCACGCAGACGAAGTCGAACAGCTAGTACTTGATATAATGTGTCAGCCGCACAAGAAGAATCTAAAAACTTTACACATTAGTCAAAATCAGTGGCCTGGCCATTTAGGCCTGGAGATAGTGACACAAAATTCTTGGTGATTTGTACCATCGAGGAAGTTGATTCCTATGCAATTGACAGATCAACGTTATTTGGTCGAATATGTCAATTCAATGTTAATTGTGATCTGTCGGCTGGGTTTGACGTAAAGCAACCAAACTACGTAGGTCCCCGATCTGCATAGGAATCAACTTCTCTGATAGTACCAGTATGGCGGTTTTACAGAGGTATAATTACGTAAAGGCAAAAAGGAAAATGATGGTCATATCGCTCGCACTGGCAGCCCAAACGCGTGGGCGTTGATCGAACGTGTCGGATAAATAACGAGTGTCGAACGATTTGTTCCACAAAAATGCTAGTATTTTCAGATAGTCGAAAAAAAATAAGTAGGCGAAAGCGTAATGCCATACTTGTCGGGTGCGGCTTACTTCCCGCCATACCGACGCGAATACGTTAATTTTAATAAAAAAATTGAACCATTTGTACCAGGCTAATTTTTGCATAGCTCATCATCGTCGAGTAGCCATTCACGAAAATCACCTTGCCATACTTTTCCGACAGCGCCCAATGGCCGCCATACCACTGCAAAGGTGTAAGATTTTTTTTTTTCGCCAAAAGATTTGTGGCAGTCAAATCAAATCATCTTTATTACGGGCATCGGAGGCCCGTATAACAAATACCTTAAATCTAATATACATATTAATAATATAATAAATACCTTATAAACTAACATACATATTTTATATTCACTTATAAACTAACACTGTCACTAATTTTTGTCGGCGACGTGACTCGACGCTTCGTTCCGGAGTCTCCCCCGAAACCTCCGGTAGACTACATCCATCGGCCAGAACTCCGGCGCCTCGAAAGTCGACAGAAGATTCGTCGGTACTCTCACCACAAAGGAGCTAAAGTTAACTTTGTGGCGAGACTGCAGACGCTCGACCCTCAGGCGCAGTGTCGTCTTCTTCTGGATGTAGTCCACGACGTCCTCAACCTCCATGGACCAGTGCAGGCGAGATATGTACAGGGGCGTCGCGGGGACCTCGCTCCGCAGACGCAGCTCAGGTACATAGGGCGCGGAGCCGCGATGGTTGCGGGCGGCGGGCTTCTTCTTCCTCTTCTCCACCAGGATGAAGCCCTCCTCATCGCACCCCCTGCTCTCGTCCTTGCCAGGTCGAGAAGACTTTTCCTTGCAGCTCTTCGTAGCTTTGCGGCTCTCCGTAGACTTGCGATTCTCCGAAGCCTTAGGCTCTCATTCACCCCATTTTTATTCGCGACGGCATGTTCGTGCTCTGGCCGAGCGTCTCGTACAGCAACTGCTTCCCTTGGCAAATCTCCTCGCTGGTGAAGGAGGACTTGCAGATCTGCATGATGCTAACCTCGTCCATGGTGTCGATGGCGTGCTGGATAAATGCCAGCAACTTGTTGGCCACGAGCGCCATGGTCACGTGCAGCGGCAATGTGCCGCGCGATTCGCGAAAATATTAATTAATTAATATTTGCAGCGTGTGTAACGTGGAGCACGACCGTTCGCTAGCTCGACACATTACACATCCAAAAATTTAAATGCCAGTATGGCATTTAAATTTTTGGAAAGTATTTGACAAAATATGACCGTTATTATTTTTCCCATACTTCTAGTAGGCAGAAAAAGTGCTGCCATATTTAAAATACTTATTTATTTGACACGTTTTAAAAATACGACTATAAGATACGTAAAATCATTTTTTACATCATGGCATCATTGTAGTCTCGTCATTTGACAATTGTACCAAAAAAAATTGTTACATATTGTAACCATGGGGCGGGATGACTATCGGACTTGAGCAAAAAAGTGATAAAAATTGGACGATTTGTACCAGTATGGCATTTGGATTTTTGGAAATTATACGATACAATGTGACCATTATTATATTTTCCATACTTGTAATAGACGGAAAAAGTGGCGCCATACATGAAAAACCTTTTGAATTACGTATGAAATCTTAGGATTTTGAAAAAAATATTATTCAAATTCGCTGCCTCCCACAGGTATGGCATTATCAGACTCCTATTTATGATCATACAGGGGACTGTTAAAAAAAGTTTCAGGGTGGTACAAATCGTTTGGCGAAAAAAAAACTTACACCTTTGCAGTGGTATGGCGGCCATTGAGCGCTGTCGGAAAAGTATGTCAAGGTGATTTTCGTGAATGGCTACTCGACGATGATTAGCTATGCAAAAATTAGCCTGGTACAAATGGTTCAATTTTTTTATTAAAATTAACGTATTCGCGTCGGTATGGCGGGCCGTAAGCCGCACCCGACAAGTATGGCATTACGCTTTCGCCTACTTATTTTTTTTCGACTATCTGAAAATACATTTTTGTGGAACAAATCGTTCGACACTCGTTATTTCTCCGACACGTTCGATCAACGTCCACGCGTTTGGGCTGCCAGTGCCAGCGCTATGACCATCATTTTCCTTTTTGCCTTTACGTAATTATACCCCTGTAAAACCGCCATACTGGTACAAATCACCAAGAATTTTGTGTCACTATCTCCAGGCCTAATTTTGTTACAGTAAATATAAAAGTTATTAAGTACAACAGAAAATAATATTATATTAAGTTCAAAGCCTTAAAGTTTTCATAGTATGACAAATAACAAAATGGCCAAGCCAGCCATTTTGACTAATGTGTAGTCTTTTTGTGTTGCACTTTAACTTTCACAGTAAACTATATACAGGGGAGTGGGGACCCATATACTGTACACATCAGTTTTATCACTTAGATTTGTTACACTCCATATAACAGGGGTTCCCAAACTTATTTTGTTTACCGCCCACTTTGCAAACAAAATATTATTGTTTTAGCACCCCCATTGTTTTAATTTAAAATGCATCTAGATACAATAAATCACCCCGTAAGTTTCTACACAATGCCCCCATTTTTTTCTGGGTCACACACCCTTTAGATCCGCTATCCCCAACCCGCGGCCCGCCGGGACTTTATTTGTGGCCCGCGTGATGTTAAAAAATTTTGAAATTCACGCCCACCGGCAAAATAAAGTAGTCTATGTGATAGTTGTTAAATTTCTTTTAATTTTAATTTCTTTTAATTATTTTCACTTTAAAATCGTTAATTTTGAAGAATGTTATTTTTTTACCCCAAAAATTTTTTGTTGGGGCCCGCAACACCAAGACGTCACGTCATGTTTGTGGCCCGCCTGAAAAAAAGGTTGGGGACCACTGCTTTAGGCCTTCAGCGTATACAAGGGGGCGTGATCACCCACTTTGGGAAAGACTGCTGTATAATATATTATTATAATTCTATTGCATTTGTTGTCCAAACATCAGTATTGTTATGTATCTAAGGGCCGATTTTTCAATCCTCAGATAAACAGACAGATAGTATTTATTCGACAGTTAGCAAGATATTGCATTTTTCAATCGTCAGATAGGACTTAACCGGCGAATAACCCTGTTAACTGAGGAATAAAACTACCCGTCGCGTGAACCACCAAATAACCGCTATTAGACAGATAGTTTACGTTGACACTCCGTTGACATTGGTAACTGCTATTTGGTTTGAGGTTGTAATTTACGTTTATTTAATAACTAAGGATATTTTCGATGAAATTGATGATCTGGCAATTGAAGAAGAGGCCATAATAAACGAATATAATATTAATCGACTGAATCCTTTGAAAAGAAAAGAAACAATCATCAGATCGAGGCCTGATCATTAGAATAATATGTGGGATCCAAAAGACTTTCAGCGCCGATTCAGACTTTAAAAAGTTCTTAATTTAAAATTAAGCACGAAACACAGTCAATGAATAGATAGTATCCTATCAGGTACCTAATACAGTTGGTGCGGTTCAAAACGTCTTTGTTCGTCACAGCATGTGTCTTTTTATTTTCAATCACAATAGTTGAGCAATAAATGTGCATAGGCGTCCGGGTCCGAAACATACAAATAACCTAAAAACAATGAAACTGAGTCCGTCTTGCTCTAACAATAGAGTATTCAATATATTTGTTTCAACTGTGTAAAGTGCGAGTTGCCAGACTTCAAAAATTCGGTCAGATAGTTATCTATGGAGTAAATGACATTTGAAAAATTGACTATGACTTATTCGACGGTTAAACCACCTAATAACTTTATTCTTCAGTTAACTATCCGACCTTTTATCTCAGGATTGAAAAATCGGCCCTAAGCATAATATTTGCCACTGAGCATTGGATAAGATCTGGACAATTATAAAGTTGTGCAGTGCCCAGATAATTGGGGTACAGAATACACATTTGACTACTTTCTAACTTATAAAATGTTAACTTAGTAGTTAACAGAGAGTACTAAATTACAAAAAGTACTCACAGCGACATCGTCATCCTCACATAGATCGAACTGGGCTTCTATAGCCTGCTCCGTTAGATTTGGGAAACTATTAAAAAATTTCGCAATGAACTGCGATGCTAGACGCTTTTCCTTGTCAGATCCTTTCACAGCTGCTAATATTTCCAAGTATTCTTTTTCATGCTAAAAAGGAAGGAATTATGAATTATGATTTAACTAGAACATCGAAAAACATTTACATGAAATGAATACAATGTGATCAATATTAATAAGGTTAGAATACCTCGGCGATTTTATCTTTAGCTTCGGCCAGAATACCATAATTCTGGTACAATTTTTCTATGTTATCAGCAGACATTGTGTGAATGATTAAATTCAATCAGTTATTTTAAACGCATATGAATTCTTTTTAACAGTTAAAATGAACAATATTTGAATGTTTTAGTAATTAATGGACGCCGGACGCGGAAAGATTTCACGACACAGGGGGAACAAAGGGGGAAGCACGGGGGGAGGATTGACAGTTGACGTGGGATTGACAAAACTGGCACTGACACTGACATACAGTGCTGCCATTCTTTACATAAACCAAAGATTCGTTCTCTAATCTATAGTCTGTCAAGAAAGTCATGACAGGCGGGAAAAGAGTTTTGCCGGGAATGTTAAAGTGTGCTGTTGTGTTTTTATATTATTTTCCTAAAATTGTGTTAGCTGGGTTTTTAATGTGTAATATTGGTAGAATATTAACCATTAGATATTCGTGTTCATGCACAAGTGTAGGAAAGTGATGTAATATCCAGAAACGTGCTATTTTGTGTTCCCTCCAAAACTCCTTCGAAAGTTTTAGTAAAGCGTCTACCACTACTGAATCGACCGACTTGACTCCTTGACTGTATTGACTTTTACTTAGACTGACTAGACTTTAGACCTGACGATACATGAAAACGATGATGAAAAATATAATAGGAGGAATATGGTTTTCCCGCCATATTCCTTACCTTTTTACCTTGTCTGTGGCACAACATACACATCCTTTGTGTCAAGTTGCCAAAAAAGAAGAAAAAGAAGAAGGCGGGAAAATTTTCTAAATACGTTTAGAAATCCTACGGGAGCCCATACTATCTTTTCTACTGCTCTCTTCACACTCACGCCCGTCTTTCATATACCAGGTGAAAAAGGACGATCGCCAAGTTAGTGGGCAGTTACAGGTATTCTGTTTTTTAAAGAGTTTTTTATATGAAAGTGGTAAAAAGTAATTCCAACATTGTAGAGACGACTTTTTCAACAGTACTTACATTGTATTTTTTTCATACCGTTAAGACGTCAATACAATCCATAAACAGGTGATATTCTAAACCTTTTACAGCAAAAATCACAAAACTGTCGCGGGTTTGAGTTGGATTATTTAATATACTTTAAAAAAATAAAAAATCTAGCTGCAAGTTGCAACATCTATACATAATATAATAAATCTGTAGAAATGAAAATTCTGTACATTAAAGATATTCAAAAAATAATAAGCGGAGGGTGTCACAACATCGCTATAGAAGCCGTAAAGTTAGTTTTTTTGTCTGTCGTCTGTCTGTCTGTCCGTATGGTTGTACCAGCATCACACGAAAACCACTCTGATCCGATTTAAATGCGGTTTTCGCAGATACATTTGTCTTCTTCCAACTTAACATCTGGTGTATAAAATGAAATAAGATGAATTTTGATCCTTGAGATGATTTTTTAATATAATATTTACTTACGATAATATTATGATGATAACTTTTATTAAATTTAAATTTTGATAATTTAAATATCAAGTATAAATACTTAATTTATGTACACAAATTAATAAATCTGCATACTTTTAATATTGGGTTTAATTTAATATTCAATTATATAACATTTATTCCGAAAGTAAACCGTTTCGAAGTTTCGAGTGAACTAACGTTATTTTTATATAGCTTATAAAAAGAACGTTAGCTCATTTGAAACTGCAGAACAGACTCTACAAATTAATTGTAAACACAAAAATACCCAAGTGTCAAAACATTTTTCTCCTACTATAGTGATACCATATAAAGATTTTTTGAATTTCCCGCTTTTTCTCAGGTCACGCTTTCATTAGCCAGACTCTAGCAGTGATCCTTTTTTTCATGTGGGCCACAAACATGTTTTGGTCTTGGTGTCGCGGGCCGCAGCAGGGATTTTTTAGGGTTTAAAAATAACATTCTTCAAAATTAACCATTTTAAAGTGAAAAAAAGTTATTTTGCCGGTGGGCGTGAATTTCAAAATTTTTTAACATCACGCGGGCCACAAATAATGTCCCGGCGGGCCGCATGCGGCCCGCGGGCCGCGGGTTGGGGATAGCGGCTGTAGCTGATAAGTCACATGTGTCAAGATAGTATGCCTATTTCATTGACTTTATGTTTCCTTATTCATTGGCCTATTTGACACGATAGCAGTGCTGCCAAGTGCCAACCACATCACAGAGTCAATCACAGAGCATGAGCTGTTTAAGTGGGTGATCGACGGGCGAGTAAGACTGTGGTTTTAAATACCGACGAACTGTTTACAGTTCGTTCAATTTTGACGGTTGCTCGGACCTTCGGCAATCCTCCATTCCACCGCGGTGCATGCTGTGCACGCGAAGAAAGCGAAGCTTGACGCACGTGTGTAGCCTCTCCAAGCGCCGCGGTGGAATGGAGCCAGTGTCGAAAAAAATATTTTTTTCTTTTTTGCTCCATATTAATAAACATACTCTAAATTTGAGAACCTCTAGAGCCTAGAGGTCGTTAAGTTCCGAAGTTAAGCTAAAACAAAGTTTCTCATTTATGACACTCACTCACTCACTCACTAGTCACTCAAGATCATCAAAATATAACTATTACTTCCCATAAACTCAGCGAGCTGAAATTTGGAACAGAGTTAGGGTTTAATGGCCACACAAAGGGAAAACTATAAAATTGGCCAAGTGCGAGTCGGACTCGAAATATATTATATTTAAAGTCTATGATCATCTTACTTGTCAGACAATCAGGTGATCAGCCTGCATTGTCCTAACCAAACTTGGAAATAATACGTTTCCAACGCGGGAATCGAACTCACGACCTCCGAGTCAAGAGCCACGCACTAAACCACTAGACTAGTTGGTGACGTTTACACGGGCGCGCAATCCTGTACGAGCGATATGATGAAACCCACTACTACGGCACAGCTTAATTATTTTTAACAAAAAATTAAAACCGACTTCCAAGGTAAAAACAATACTTAATAAAATTAATATGAACTAAAAAGTATTAAATAATTTTTACTATCTAATAGTGCCTTTTTCCGAATTCGGCTAAACCTCAACTATTTCTGTACTCAATCTTCATAATTTTGAAGTCGGTACCAGATAGCTGAATCTTCAGTCCTCTGACAGAATATTTGAAACTTTTGGAACTGGCACCGACTTCAAAATTATGGAGATTGAGTACAGAAATAGTTGAGGTTCAGCCGAATTCGGAAAAAGGCACTATTATATAGTAAAAAAATTATTTAATACTTTTTAGTTCATATTAATTTTATTAAGGGCCTGTTTCACCGCTTCCTGATAAAGTTCCCATTATCTATTTACCACATAAAAATATCTGTCATATAAATCCACCAGATGTATTTTTTTGGTTCCACGACGTACGTCTCTGTTAAATTACGCGCCAGATAATTAACTCTAACCTTATTTGACAGTCGGAGTGGCAACGTCGCAATTTCCGTCGTACGTTCCATTTTAGCCCAATCTTATATTGAAAAGTACAATAGTTTCATAATTTCACATAAATATATTAGAAAAAAACAGCAACAAAAATAGAGTTGACGTATGTATTGATGGATTTACTAAAGTTTTACATAAGATTTGTTTTAAAAGAGTCAAAAGGTTTTGATTCAACAACACACATATTTAATATGCAAGGAATATGAAATACGTAAAACGAATCGTAGGTGACACCTTTCAAGACATTTGAAAATATTTCAGTGTTCTATGGTTCTATTACTTCTAAGTAGTTTCTTGAATAATTTACCTAATATTTTGTGATTTGTATTATAGAATGTAGACTAAAAAATGTTTATATACGAGACGCTATATTAGACAACGGAAAGAATCGCGAGAGAAGTGTAAATTTTCCCATGGGGATTGAGGATACTATACTACTATAATAAAAACACGATTTCGTTGGAAACCTTGTTTCTTTGGTCTGAGTTGGAAACAGACAGTTAAGACAATCAAAGAAGCCTCAAGGAAGTTCTATTGAACTAGTGATACATGTCTAAAGATTGAGGTTAAGTCGAATAAAGGAAATGTTAAGGAAACGACTAAGAAGATGGATTTGTGTCTCCAATCTCTCCAGCATGCTGTGCTCTGTCTCATGCATGATGCAGTTCAGTCTTTAGTTGTAGATTAGACAGCTGTTGATACCTATGTTTGAATAAACTCTCTGTAATCTGTATTATCTGATCCCAATGACAGCTAGTGATACAGTGAATGGTAAATATTTTCATTAGATAAAATCCTTAATAAAAAAACATAATGTAAATTTATAAGTACATATGTTGTTTGTTTCCAGATTCCAGAATAGATATTGTGGCTAGTACTTCTTGCCAAGATGATATAGTTGTTGTGGAGCTTTCACCCAAGCGGCAGCCGGCTGTTGCATAACAAATGAAAATCTATTATGTCTGTGATACCCACGATTGAGGTGCTACTGATCAAAAAACATCCTGCTCTGTGTAAGTTTTCCTGATACTGAATAAATATTTAATCCTTCAAGCCCCATAAGGACACCGGTGACCGCGACAACAATAGAATACAATAGCATTTCCAAGAGTCCACAGTGGACTTTTAGAACATTTACATTTACTCAGTATTATTAAAATCTCAAACATCATAATCTGTGAAATTAGTAATGACTCATAAGTCATAACTCATAACCCAGAGGTAACAAGTTCAACCACCCAGTGTACTTAACATTTTTGTGACATAATTATTATTGTATCTGATCTGACTTAAAAGTTGATCACCTACCAGTCTTATAACCTACCTACCAGTATTTGTGTTCAGTGCAGCTGGTTGATGTTGATCTTGGGCAGATTTGCCTCCCTAGCTGAAGTTTGCAGGATATCATTATTTAAGTATTTGTTATGAAATACTTGCATATTAAAAATATGTATTTCCTTACAGGTAAACCCGAAGCAAAAAGATCTTTTGATAAATTAGCCGAAGAAAAGTTCGAATTTGTAAAGCTACAAAAAACCCTTCTTGAGGAAGAACTCCAGGAATTTTTTTTAAGAAACAGCTGATGTTGAAGATGGAAATGCGTTATAAAAAAGAGTAGATAACTTGAAATGGAGGAGGAAGAAAGGCTATTCAAATATTTTATATTATACTTATTTTAATAGCTTTTCTTCCTCCTCCATTTCAGTTAAGTGTTAACTCTGTTAGTTTTAAAATGTGAATAAGAAAATAAAATGTAGTAATTATAAAACTTAATTTTAAATATTTCAATTGTAACGGTGATTGAATATTGAAGGATAGTAATATATACTTTTTGCATTAATACTTTTATTTCTCTCTTAAATTTATTGACACATTCTATTTTTAAAACACAAACATTATTTTGTTACATAATAAAACTTAAATGCTATTAACCCTTAAACTCATCAACTCCCAAACGGCACCCGGCTATTCCGTCTGTCTGCCTGTCTTTCTGCCTGCCTGCCTGTCTGCCTGCCTGACTGTCTGCCTGCCTGCCTGCCTGCCTGCCTGTCTGTCTGTCTGTCTGTCTGTCTGTCTGTCTGTCTGTCTGTCCGTCTGTCTGTCTATCTCCAGGCTGTAACTCAAGAACGGTAAAAGCTAGAGATATGATATTTTCTCAGATTATGTATATCTCTTGCCGCTATAACAATTTAAAATTAATATTTATGGAGGGCTCCCATACAACAAACATGATTTTTTGGCCTTTTTGCTATATATAAATAATGGCAACAGGTAGGTACTTGAATTTTTCACAATATATATATATATATATATATATATCACCACCACCGTCACCACAACACCGTCGTCACAAAGAGGGTAAATGCCTAGGCTCACATTATCATTGGTGACATAAGAGGTATGCTTATTATTATCTTCTTCTTCTTATATATAAAAATTGATTTTCAAATGTGTTTGTCGCGCTAAAACTGGAAAACGGCTGAACGGATTGGGCTGATTTTAGTTTTAAAATATTCGTAGAAGTCCAGGGAAGGTTTTAAAGTGACACGAAGTTCACCGGGACACCTAGTAATATTATACTTACTTATTTACTACGAATAACAATTGTTATTCGTAGCTTATTTATCACAAAATTTACAAAAAAATCAAAACAGCTCAGATATATATAAAACTCAAAGGTGACTGACATGGTGATCTATCAACGCACAGCCTGTACCACTGGACGGATCGGGCTGAAATTTGGCATGCAGGTAGATGATATGACGTAGGCATCCGCTAATAAAGGATTTTTATTAATTCTACCCCTAAGGGGATAAAAGATTGTATATATAATTATAATTCTTAATGAGAGCGAAGACGCGGGCAAAAGCTAGTTTAATTATATGTGTTCTTTTAATAATAATATTAAAATAAAATAAAAAATTAAGGAGGACCATTCCCATACAAAAACACAATTTATGGCCTACTTTTACGGAACCCTTTGTGCGCGAGTCGGACTCACACTTGGCTAGACAGATAAAGACATACAGACAGACAACGACGTCCAATGAGTTTCTTACGTTAGTAGCATAGAATATCGTTGACGAAGTCTCAGTAATAGGGTCCCGTTTTTACCCTTTGGCTTTTGGTTGCGGAACCCTAAAAATCATCTAATTCATCTTCTAAAATCTCTAAAAGATCCATGTTTATTCAAAATATCATTATAATATTATATTAACTTGAAGAAAGTTCACACAACACTGAACTGCATCATTACGATAACTGGCAAAAATATAATGGCTGCAGGATGGCTGCAGGCTGGAAATATTTTCGCGATCTCAAAAAAAAAGTTTTGTTATCTGACAAATAAAACCTTTAACAGCCACATGATCGGGCTGATAGGATATCAATGATTTTATCTGCTTGATTGGCTTATCAGACACGTGTGGAACAGAATTTTTTGCATTATCTGTCAAATAGCCTATTTGACTCTTTATCAGGAACCGGTGAAACAGGCCCTAAGTATTGTTTTTACCTTAGAAGTCGGTTTTAATTTTTTGTTAAAAATAATAATAATTTCACTCTTTTTAGTTACACTAGTGACTAGTAAGGTATATATCGCGTATATTTTACGTATCTTATTACAATTTGTTAAGAGTCACAATTCACACTCACAAAATAATATATAATCAGTGAAGTGAACATAATATTGTGCTAAGTAATTTAACAATTCTAATGCTTCAAGCCCCAAGCGGTCACCGGCGATTGCGATAACAATAGAAAGGCTATTGTGTCTCGTTTTTCCACGATCGAAGGATCTATCAGATAAAATATTGAATAAACTTGCATAGGATGTAGCGTAGCTACTCATAATATATAATATTATCATAATTATTGACAGCTGTTCTTGTAAATTGTAATCAAGAATTCAATTTCAAATCGATACTTAGTGCGCCATCTATCGATTAATAAGTATAACTAATTAAAAAGACACTTAATGACTTTGTTTTGATTAAATACTCTTTTTAAAATAACTTTATTTTAATTCTATTTGTCTATAAATTTTTTTAAAGTAGTTAGTAAAATTTTCGATCTGTATACAAAGTAGTAAAGTATTTTCGATCTGTCGTCTGCCGCCACGCGCTGCGCGGCGCGCGGCGCGTCGATGCCGTCGCCTCCGCGGCGCTGACCGCCGCTTTTTTTGCTGAAGCAATTTGCGGCAATAAGCAGCAATATTGGCTATTGCGCCATACAATATTGAGTGATGTGGCCATCGAAGATTTGAGCGATATGAAAAAAATTGCTCCAGATCGCTCCATTTGTGTCGCCGTGCAATTATTGCCGAAATTATTGCCCGTGTAAGCGTTTCTTAATCATAGTCATCCGAAATTTTTCAATGTCATCTGATTACATTAAATTAGGTCCTTATCAAATTTTCATCAATCTGCTCCATCAATCTGATTAACGGAATACTGATGGTTATAAAAAGTTCATATTAAAAATATTATGATCCATCAATCCGTGGGTTAGACGATCAAATTTTCGTCAATCAATAATCCGCCTAACCGGCGACGTAGGTAGTACTTGTGAAATTGGCATTTTGTATGGGAGCAATGTAAAGTCGATTTTTGAAGTGAAAACTTATTTAGCGGCGTTGAGCACTTTTTAACCGACTTCCAAAAAACGAGGAGGTTATATGTTCGGCTGTGGATATTTTTTTTTTATTTATTTTTTTTTTTTATTTTTTTTTTTTTATTTTTGTATGTTCAACGATTACTCCGCCGTTTGTGAACCGATTTTCGAAATTTTTGCTTTGTTGTATTTGGTTTTACTCCAATTTGGTACCATGTTCACAAAGTGGTGACCTGATGATGGGATCCAGGAGTAATCGAGGGAACTCCTCGAAATTTATATGGAAACATATGGTTATTTTGGTTTTATGTGAAGTGTACTAAGAATATGCTACCAAAAAGTCAAATATTGGGTCAAGGTATACCATGGTTTCGAAGATGCTGAGAGAACTCCTGACTCCTTATAGATACACGTTTGGGAGTTTCGGCGTTGTTTTAAGAACAGAAAGCATATGCTACTATGCAATTAATATTCATCATCATAATCATAATCATCATCATCGTCATCATCATCATTACCACGTCGTGTTAAGGTCACCAATGTCTCATGGCACAGAATAGACAGAAGTACTGCAAGGCATAGGTATGGATATACTAACTCGTAATAATAATTATGTATTGTTACATAACAACACCTGTTTGTTTAATACACGGCGGTCGGCGCTACAGAGGCGACGGTGTCGCGCGGGCGGCGCGTGGCGGCAAACGAGAGATCGAATATTTTACTACTTTATATTATACAGATCGAATACTTTACTAACTACTGTTCACTTCACTGATAATATATTATTTTGTGAGTGTGAGTTGTGACTCTTAATGTAAAGAATAGACGTCTACGTCTTACGCCTAAAACTGGTCTTATGGTTCTGGGACGTTAATCCCTCTGAAGTGAGCGAGAAGAAAATAATTATTGTAGCGAATTAGTTATATCAAATGTAATCGAGTAAGCGATACCGCGATGCAGAAGCTTAACAACGACATCTGTTGTTGAATTGCGGAACTAAATTTTCTTAGAAAATAAAAAATTTACAAATCTCAACACTTAACAAATTGTAATAAATTACGTAAAATATACGCGAAGGTTTACGTACTAGTGTAACTAAAAAGAGTGAAATTATTATTATTTTTAACAAAAAATTAAAACCGACTTCCAAGGTAAAAACAATAATAACATTAATATGAACTAAAAAGTATTAAATAATTTTTACTATCTAATAGTGCCTTTTTCCGAATTCGGCTAAACCTCAACTATTTCTGTACTCAATCTTCATTATTTTGAAGTCGGTGCCAGTTCCAAAAGTTTCAAATATTCTGTCAGAGGACTGAAGATTCAGCTATCTGGTACCGACTTCAAAATAATGAAGATTGAGTACAGAAATAGTTGAGGTTTAGCCGAATTCGGAAAAAGGCACTATTAGATAGTAAAAATTATTTAATACTTTTTAGTTCATATTAATGTTATTATTGTTTTTACCTTGGAAGTCGGTTTTAATTTTTTGTTAAAAATAATAATAATGTGGGATGGGTAAAAACTGTGAAACTCGCGTCAGATTCTCGTGCTGATCGAAAACCGTAAGACGGTTGGAGAGTAGTGTTGTAACTTCGAAATCGATTAATCGAAAAATCGATTGTTTTTTTTCGATTGTCGATATTTTTAATCGATTGTAAGGGTTTCAATTAATTAAAAAAAATCGTTTTTTTAAAGATTGATTTTCATAAAAAATGGGTTATAAATTTAATCGAATGTAAGGGTTTCGATTAATTAAAAAAATCGATTTTCATAAATAATGGGTTAAAAAATAATGCAACGTTAATAATCAAGTTTTCACTTCTGCCGGCACTCCCGGAGTGCATCCCGTCTTTTTTTTTGTATAATATATATAATTAATCAAAATATGTACCATTATTATCGATGCATTTTTGCCATCTTAAGGGTAGTTCGTTGATCCCTTTACTAAAAAAAACGGAGGGACGAGAGTCAATACCTAAATTCTTTGAATGCGGTTTGGACTGCCACATCAGAGTTGAATTTTTTTCCTTGTAGGAAGTTATCCAAATTCCGAAAAAACTGGTAATATGTTGGAGCAAGGTCCGGGGAGTACGGTGGATGTCGCAGACATTCCAATTGCAGCTCCTCCAGTTTTGCGGCCGTCTGTTGTGCAGTGTGTGGTCTAGCGTTGTCCTGAAGCAGCAGTGGCCTAGAGCGATTGATCAGCCTTGGTTGTTTAGCAGGCAGCAGCTAGTTCTTCCATCATGATTTGCAGTTGCTGTCAATAGATATCTGACGTAACCGTTTGGCCAGATTTTAGAAAGCTGCAGTGAACGACACCGGCACTAGTCCACACCAAACACTCACAAGTAACTTTTTCTGAGTCAATTTTCGCTTAGGGCAGGATTTGGCTGATTCTCCAGGATGACAGCCATTGCGACAAGCGCTTCCGATTATCGTAAAGGATCCATTTTTTATCGCAAGTAATGATTCGATTTAAAATCCCTTCATTATTGTGTCGGCTGAGCAATATTGTAACGCAGCAGTCGACACGTGTTTTGCTTCACTCAATTATTGCTACGTAAATAGGTACCATTCGTAGTATACTGCTTAGCTATGTAGCTGATAGATATGTTATGTATAAATTATAATAGGTCTACCAGAATCTGATGGCAAAAAGTACGAAAGTAAATTGACTCTAGCAATACCGGGGTAATTGGAATAAAACATTTTGATCCTTTTTTTCCTAATAGCGGCTGATTCTGTGTGTGAAACATGCAAAAATATAAATTTATCCAATGATCAAGGATATTTTTTTAAAAATCTGATGTCAAAATTTTCCATTTTGATGATTTTGCCAGATTCTGGTAGACCCTTAATTAGGTATGGTAGTGGTATAGCTGTAAGCAGGTAAATCTTTTTACCTTAAAAAGTCGGCAACGTAAAAGTACAGGCTATTGTTTTTAATAATTTCTTTGCTGCAATGGAATATACACTTTTCTTTTTTTTTCTAATCCCAAAAAGGCATTGAATGTGCATATTTTTTACAATAGGTATGGATAACATTATTCTTTAAAACAACACTTTGAAGATAAGCAGGAGCTATTGTCTTAAGTAGCTGTATTGTTTGTTTTTTTACAAACAAGAATGCCATATTTGATTTTCTGTGCTTTTATGAAGCCGACCACGTTTTAACTAGGCAGGTAGGTACTAGATGTATCATTGCTACCCGCCAAGAGAGAATTTAATGTAGCTAATTAACTCAAATAAGTATTAATATGTAATTTATCAGACTAGCTTTTTTAAACAATTTTTTTGACACATCTGACATCACACAGTTATGCTTTGCACAAACCTACGCGACCACGCGACTGCGAAGCGGCAGCGTCAATACAAAACACACATCTCTTTCTTAGTTTTTATTATTCGTAGGGAGTCACCCATAAATGAGTACTAATTTTATTTTGTTTTTAGTGTTTGTTGTTATACCGGCAATAAAAAATATGGACAATCTGTGAAAAATTTCAGAAGTCTAGCTATGGCGGTTCTTGACATGCAGCCTGGATACGATTATCTACAGACGGTTAGACATCGAAGTCTCAGTAATAGGGTCCCGTTTTTATCCTTTGGGCACGGTCCACGGAACTCTAAAAATTGGTGTTTTTGCACAAATAGGGGCTAACCCCTATTTGTGGCCCTAAGGGCTAAGGCCTGGAAAATGATTTGAAACCAAAAAAATGTGGATCGTTTGGGTGGCCAGATATTATATTAGCCGTAGATGATGGAGAAGGCAGTTACCTAATTACACGGTTTGTTTAAATTATAAAGGAAAAAATGAGTAAATCTTATTTATCTAGTTCTTCCACTTAAGTCTTCAAGACAATTAGGTAAGTAGGTACGCATAATATAGCCGATTCTATGAATCAATCACACTCATAGAGTGGCTACTTCCTGATGGCTGATGATCAAATAAGCATGGTACCTAAATGGTAGGTATAAGGTAGGTACTTTAGAGTTTAGTTCCAAGTTCCAATAATGAAATAACCCATTAGGTTCCCTACCTATTACCTAAGTTATAGGTAGGTACATAAGTTGTATGTTCCATTACATATTAGAAAAATGAAACAGATTTTGGCCTTTTTTTGCTCTTTATCAATAATGGCTTCATAGCACGTAGGTTTTGTCACAAAATACTTACTTTTATTTGTACTTGAATACGAGTAATACCCTCATACAATGATATTCCACTTATACAGATATGTTACGTCCATACTATTTCCGGCTTAAATCTCTTCCGAACAATTTTCAAATACAGAATTGCAAACATTGACGAAATTGACAGATACCTAAGTGAAACAAAAGATACGAAAAACCATTTACATAAAAGAGACAGACGATTGGGCCGCGTATTTGAATCTTCACAACGCTCGCGGTATAAGTAACGTAATATCTGCTTTTAGTTTTTCATCATTGCCCCCATACAAAAAACACAAGTTTAGCTTTTATATTGTATTAACTATTTGTTTAAAATTGTACCTACCTACGGAATCATCCGACTCGCACTTGGCCGCTTTTTTCCTTTTAATGTTCCTACCAGATGATGTTTTCTTGTTGAATCGATATAAATAAATAAATTGGTCTCATTTCTCAGATAAAATGAAGTAGGTACCTACCTAAAATATCAGCTATCTAATTAGGTATATTCTATTACTTATAAGTTATAACATTATAAAGCGGAAGAATATTTTGTTTGTTGAACGCGCTAATCTCAGGAACTACTGGTCCAATTTCAAAAATTCTTTCAGTGTTTGAGAGCTCTGCATTTATCGAGGAAGACTAGGCTAGAATAATTATATTATTACACTAATACCAATAGAAGTGACAATAAAGAAGAAAATGTGAAAAAAGCGGGGAAACTATTTAAATAAAAGTGCTTATCTCAATATTCAATAACTACCTATACTGTAGCAGTTTTTATGTTATTTGGCACAGAATAATTAACCTAGACTCTAAAGTATAGACCACGTGAGACATAGGCGTCATAGCTGGCTATTTATTTACGGGATATACATATACAGTTTCCGTGAAATTCCTAATTTACGCGGGCGAAGCCGCACGGAACGTTAAAGCTGAAAAGTTTGTTTACCTATTTGTTTGAACGCGCTTATCTCAGGAACTAGGCCCGATTTGAAAAATTCTTTCAGTGTTAGATAGCTCCTTTATTGAGGAAAGCTATAGGCTATATTATATTATCACGCTAAGACTAATAGGAGCGAAAAAAACAGAGTACAATGTGGAAAAAACGGGAAAATTTATATTTGAAAGGGCTTACCTATCTCGCGAACTACCGGAGCAATTTTTATGTTATTTGGCACAGATATAAAAATAAACCACGTCAAGGATCATAGACCATATTTTTTGTGGGCTAACTTGTCTAATTTACACAGGCGAAGCCTGTAGTATATAGGCAGATATTGTTAAAGCTTGGGGCTATTCAACCCTTAATTGAGAATTTTGCCTTAGTCTGTAGGTACCTACTCCTTATCTTAGTCAAAACAGAAACAAAGGTAGAAACTAGGAATGTTAGGTACCTACACAATAGATACCTACTTATGTAGTCTTGTCCAATGTCCACCCACTATAGTAGAAATTCTTATATTGTATCTAGGTACTTAATAATTTGTGAAGGCTGCAGGATGGCACCTAAGGATTTAGGGCGGATACCGTGGACCGGTACGTTACAGAATTTTTCACTATTTTTATTTTTTAATTTGATCAATAAATACCTAGTTACTTTGACTACGTCCGAAAACATTCTATGCTGCAAGCTAACCCTATGTTTTAAAATATACTCCAACTAACGCCGTTTCCATTACGACGACGGTGTCCATTATTTTTGTAGTAATTAGGCAAATTAAACGATAGCATAGGGCGAGGCGGTCGAAACGACGAGGGGGCGGGGCCGGCGGCGCGGCCCGCGATTGGTCGGCCGGCGCCCGCCCCCCGCCCCGCTCCCGGCGCGCTCCGGCCGGCCGAGCGGCTCCTCACTCCTCAGTCGAGGTAAACATCGCGCCGAGTATCGTTCCGTATCGGTGCCCCAGTGAAGTGACTTCGTGTGTGCGATGAGACTGCGATAAGCATGGTGAACTACGTCAACCCGCTCGCCATGTACCAAGGCAAGGGCGGTCAGTACGCCGCCGGGGGATGGTACGGCTGGCAGCACCAGAACTTCGACGAGCAGCAGTGGTGCGCGTGGAACGGGGCCCCGGCGGCGCCGGAGTGGCCGTCGGACCCGCACCACTTCAAGCGGGAGCCGGGGGAGCGGGATGTGGGGGAGATGCCGTCGCCGGCGCGCGGGGACCTGGCCAGCCCCGGAGAGGGCTCGCCCGGCTCCCGGCCCTCACAGCCGCCGGGCGCGCCGCGCTCGCCCTTCGAGTGGATGAAGAAGCCCAGCTACCAGTCCCAGCCGAATCCAGGTTTCTATTTACTTTTGTCATATTCTGTTATTTTAGAAATTAATGTGGGTACTTTGATACAAACAAAAATCTTGTTACCAAACATTATGATTTTTTAGCCTGTACCCGCGGTTTCACCTATAGTTCAAGCTCATAATTCATAAATATTATAATACTGATATATAATAGCTCAGCTATATATTCCCTAAATTATTTATCAAATATTCATAATACAGATAGCTAGTGTATCCTGCTGAGTGTTATAATAATATGTTTTTTTAGGTTCGACTTACCTAAGACCTATTACCTACTAAGTAGCTTTACTAGAAATATTGCCAATGTAGCTTATATATTGTATATTATTTAGGAAATAAAATATGTAATAAAACTTCGCTGTAGGTAGAAACTCTTTTAGGTACATTCGTGTATAAGCGTTTGGTTGAACAATGAACACAATATTATAATATGTATAATTTAGCTACATATCATCTGAAGTACATTAAGTACTATTTAAATATTACAAAAACATGAATGTTCAAAAAAGAAACATAGATTAGGTCCTTACCAGATAAATAAAGTTTCGTTTCTTGTTTTTCCCCAAAAATTCCCCTTGCTTCCCACTACGCAAATTGTTTATGTTGTCACTCCGTAAAATAACATGAAACCATACTATTCAACAGCTTTGCTTTATTCGTTGGTCGGTTAATATTAAGGCGTTAGTTAGTCAATCAAAAGCCTTATTAATAATAACCTCCTCTCAAATTAACCTCTAAACCAAAGTAGGTATACCTAAGGCCTAGTTGTACAATGTTCATTGATGTTACCGTTAACCGTGGGTTTATTATATTGTTTTTGTCATGAATATAAATAATGAGAGTAATAACAATACCTATGTTTAGTCTGCAGAATCGTTTTGAATCCAGTGCAGCCTTATTCCCGAAACTGATATAAGATTTTTGACACTTCAGTCATCTAAAACAGCTCTATTTTAGACATAGACTTATAATATAATATACTGTTTTAGATGTTTAAAGTGTCAAAAATCTGATATCAGATTGATATCAGTTTCGGGAATAAGGCTACAGATCTGCCAAAATGGGCCTAAGACCCTAAGAGCCAAATCCTAAGGCACAAAACTCCGTATTTGCGATTAGCTTCGTGGTTTGGATCACAGATTCACAGCTAATAGGTGCCTACAGCTTGGCGTCAGCAAGTTTGAGATTGGAGTACCTACTTATAATAAGGTACTTACTGTTTTTACACTGTAAGCAGGTTAAGTAGCAGCTGAAGAAAATTATTCAGAAATACTTAAATATTTTGTAAGTTAG
Organism: Polyommatus icarus; assembly: GCA_937595015.1. Taxonomy (NCBI): domain Eukaryota; kingdom Metazoa; phylum Arthropoda; class Insecta; order Lepidoptera; family Lycaenidae; genus Polyommatus; species Polyommatus icarus. The sequence goes on from OW569326.1 coordinate 11,414,837, forward strand.
GTATTATTATAATTTTCTTTTCAATTTCAGAATAACAATTAAATTTACAATAAACATAAATAAAGTAGATAGGTATACCTACCTAATAGCTCTGTTAGCATGATTATACTTGTTTTATTAATTTTATACAATATACGTGTTGTAAAATTTCCGGATTACAATAATTACTTAATACTGAACGGTTTACAAAATTATTATTACCCGTCGTATATATTCTGTGCTAAAGGGCTTATATTTCACTTTAGGTACGAAATTTAGACGTTTAAACGTCTAAATCAGGGGTTCCCAATCTTTTTCAGCCTGCGGCGCACTTACAAGTCAATATTAATTTGTCACGGCGTCCTATCTACCTAGCTGTTACAAAAAGATACATAAATAAACAGCAGGTAAATAATAATAATAAACAAATATTTAATCATGTGCCTGCTTTGTATAATTCATATTATAATTTTATTTTATAATATTTGTGGTTATGGAATATGGATAATGATGGAAGATAGCCTCATGGTGCGGCGCCCCTCTTGGCTCTTGCCTTTCCACGGCGCACCAGGGCGCCGTGCCGTGGCGCCCACTTTGGGAACCCCGGGTCTAAATTGATTCTGTAACTATAAAAGTCAAGTGAAATAGCATTTAGATAGTTACGATCTTAACTAACGTACTAAATCGGAAGAAGTGTGAATTTTTTAGGTCTGGTAACCATCCAAACTGCATTTTATCATAATATAAACACGTTAGTCATCTAGACACGCGGTAGCGTGTCAAGCCAAGTTCCAGCATAACAGAATGGCGAGCAGCACCGTGTGTAATATTACACGAACCATTTGCAGGTACTTTTGACCCTCTCATAATTCAGAAACTATTTCACATAAACGTTTCAAATTTGGCTCATATAATGAGACTTGCGAGATAACTACATGCTCTAAATTTCATAAGCACAGCTCAAACAGTTATTAAGATATTAACGTCTGAAAATCTATATTTTTATCACTGACTGACTGACCTATAGATCAAAATTCTAACCCATTTCCAGATGACCTAGAAGGCTGAAATTTGGAATCCAGCTCGGTAATTGTGTGAAAGCGTAGGGAAAAATCAGAAAACAAAAAAAAAAAACAGTCAAGTGCGAGTCGGACAGAGCGAAACTAGGCAAAAATTGTGTTTTTAAAATAAAAATATAATTAATGATTTTGTGAAATTTTCAAGTATCTACCGGCTGCCATTATTGATTTTGAGCAAAAAAGGCCAAAAAATCTCATTTATTGTATGGGAGCTCCCCGTAAATATTTATTTGTGAAGTGAAAAAACTTTAGGAAATTAATAGAAGGTGACTTTATTAAGTATATCTGTATGGCTGTCACCTCTTCACGCCCAAATAGCTTGTACCGATTGTTCTTAAATTTGGTAAGGAGATATATTTTGAGTCCCGGGAATAGACATAGAATTCTTTTAATGCGTCTGTCCGTCTGTCCGTCCGTCTATCTGTCTGTTTTTTAGACAGCTATAATAATAGCTACTTTACTACTAAATCTAGTTTAAGATCTCAAATTATTTAAATAACATTAATTGTTATAGATATTCAATAAAGCAAAGAAATGGACTCTATTATTTGTTCATAATGTTATTTGGTTCCTATACATACATATTTCGATTTTCCGTGGAACTTGGCACTCATTTAGATCTCCATCCTTTTTACGGCGAAGTCCATAGACAAGAATAATGTTTGTATGGAACTTGGCTTTCCATTTTTACATATTTTATGTTTTTGGTGGGATAAAATATTCCTTATTCTCTTTATTATAATATTATAGAAATAAATCATTATTTACAACTAAGCGAGATGAGACGAGACAACTGGTAACGAGACGAGACCGAGACTCGAACGAGACTCAATTTTTTGAGGATTGACGAGACCGAGACGAGATTTTTGTTACTCTCGCTTACTCTCGTCTCGTGTAAAGCCCTAGTCTACATATTTTAGTAGGTATAAGGACAAGGTGGAATAAAGGGCTTTTTAGGCATTATAAACTACTAGCCAACGCCCATAACTCCGTTACGCCAAAATTATTTTATCGCGCGGGAATCGTACGCACATTTTTCTGGGATAGAAAGAATCCTATATCCTTTCCCCGGACTCAAAGTTTCTCCATACTAAATTTCAGCCAAATCGGTTTAGCGGTTTGGGCGTGAATATGTCACAGATATACATACATACTTTTGTATTTATAATACGTAGTAACTAAGTATACGTCCATAGGTATGTATATTGTATATAGAATGGATTATTATTATCACACGTGGAGGCACGGCAAATGGGGTTATTTCTTATTATGATAAATTATTAATATAGCTACATTATCACCTTATTCTTTACAACAGCTGGATCATTACATTAGGCATCAGTACGATGAAAGAAACATAATCGTAAAATACATAGACGTACGGTCTAATACCTCATATTAAAGTCATAATTCATTTAAAGTGCCCAATAGTCATTGTTTATTATCCTATTATTATTGTATATAAAGTGGTGTTAAGTATATTAAAATGTTAAAAATATGGCTTAAAATATATTTTTTTTATTTGAAATCTTTGCGCGCGTTGAGCTTTTTTGGTAAGCTACAAATTCGTAGCATTTCGTAGCACGTAGCTCGCTCGTAGCTTCTACTACCGAAATAATTCTATGAAAATGAATATTTTTTTTACCGACTTCAAAAAAAGGAGGTTATCAATTCGACGTGTATGTATGTAATATTTTCAGAACTGCCCAGTTTTTGTATTTTATGTTAATCTATAACTGATTCTGAACAAATGTGCCAAATTTCAAAGGTGTATGTATGTATGTATGTTTTTATGTTTGTACACGCATGTCTCCGGAACTACAAGTCCGATTTAAGTGATTCTTTTTTTATTGTACCAGGTATTGTTCAACTTAGGGAGCAAGTTTCATCAAAATCGGTTCAGTACTTTGATAGGGAATTTTAATTATTAATTACGTACAATTTTAAGTTAGTTTTATCTTTTTAAAATACTATTATGCAACATTATAATTATTATAATAATACTAGCTGACCCGGCAAACGTTGCTTTGCCATAACATAAAGTATTTCGCCCATATTATTTTATTGAACTGACTTAATAAGTATGTCGCCATGGGAATTGGCAACGTCGATCGCTATCCCTTGACCCGTCGCACAAACAATGGTCGCCGTCAGTCCCAGGTTGTAATAATTTACTATTATTTATTCAACAAATGCACTTATCGATATATAAAGTACCCAGTAGCCGATTCTCAGACCTACTGAATATGCATATAAAATTTGGTAAAAATCAGTAAAGCCGTTTCGGAAGAGTTCGTGGACTAACATTGTGACACGAGAATTTTATATATAAGATTATATATCCATGTCCATAAAAAGGGGGGTTACAGACAGACAGAAACATATAATTTCACGTGTCGGTTTGTCTGTCTGTCAGCGTCTGTCTGTTTGGGGCATTGTAACATGTAAACTAGGAATAGGAAAGAAATCTAGGATTTATTTGAAAGCAAAATTAATTGTTATTTGCAATAGTTCACCTTCATAATTAAGTCAGCTCAGTAAAGAAAAATTTGGGACTTGTCTCTTTCATGAAAGGTGGTAAGTAGCCTTTATTTATTTGATCGGTCCAATATTTTGCATCATTAGAATATTTTAATTTTGTTTTTAAATTTCTCAATTTAACGTAAAGTAAATATGTATTCAAATAAGTATATATAGTGTAATTAACACATCAAGCCCCATACGAGCACCGGTGATCGCGAAAACAATAGAATATAATTTCGGAGAATCCCCGATTGAAGGATTAATATTTAATAGCCATATTCTACTATTACAAACCAAAACAAAGCATTTAACCAAATGAGTTTACTGTATACAGTGTTTTACATAATTAATTAATAGCCATATTACATTATTACAAAACAAAACAAAGCAAGTGTTTCGAAGTTTCATTAAATCCCCATTTTTCGCACGTGATTATTATTCTTTAAATTGTAAAACATTTTTTGCGATAAAGTTCACTTAATTGTTTTATATGAGGATCAAAAAACAATTACGAAAGGGTTTATAATTAATTTCATAAATCAATTTATTCATAACAGGAGTTTAAAGAAACAAAATATTTAAATGATGAAGGAACATGTTAGTCACAGATGATTACAATAATCATTTTAGTGTCCAAAATTGCAATTCTAAAGAAGTGTAAGTTTTTGTATTAGGTACCTACAGTCAGTTATCATTACAAATATCATATTCTGTAGTAGGTAAAATACTTACTAAAGCTACATCATTACAATAATAATTGTGCTTGTTAATACTTACCTACTAATAATTTATAGATCATAATATAAATTTTAAATGACTAGCGACCCGCCCCGGCGTCGCACGGGTATAAAATATATAGCCATTGAAAAAAATTATGCCTATGGCCTTCCTCAATAAATGGGCTATCTAACACTGAAGTAATTTTTCAAATCGGACCAGTAGTTCCTGAGATTAGCGCATTCAAGTTAGCCCTTTCAAATAATTTCCCCCGTTTTTTTCCACATTTTCCTCTATTTCTTCGCTCCTATTAGTCTTAGCGTAATAAAACATAGCCTATAACCTTCCTCGATAAATGGGCTATCTAACACTGAAAAAATCACCAAAATCCGTTGCGTAGTTTTTAAGATTAAAGGGAACAAAGGGACATGAGGGAAAAAAAGTAACTTTGTTTTATAATAAGTATAGATGAACATTTCTTTTATTGGCCTAGTTTGAACGACTAACCCAAAACCCTTAATATTTTATCAGGTTTTTTTTCGAAATTTCCCCGTTTTAAATTAATATGTTTATTGAACTTTAAAAGCAATTTTCTCTAGAGGCTAGATGAAACATAATCAACTTTTGCTTTGGGATTTAAAATACATTTAGGTACTCATTCTATTCTCTTCTTAATATGAAGTTTCTTAAATTTTTTTCTGTAGCAAATGTTAGCTATCACCACTATCACAGCGGTTTAAAAAAATCAATAATATTATATTTATTATTTATTTCTAAATAGGTTAACAAAGTTAACACCTTTAGAACGTCTACATGGGGCCTACCACGGATTCGGGAAATAACCCGGCGAGAAGAACCGGCGCGGCGTAAGAAACTCGCACGGGAGCATCTTTTACTAAAAATATGGAAAATTATAATAGTAACTTAAAGTAATTTACAAACAGCATGTAAAAATGTGTTATATCTATATATATAAAAGAAAGTTGTGTTAGTTACGCCACTTATAACTCAAGAACGGATAAACCGATTTGGCTGAAAATTGGTGGAGAGGTAGCTTAGAACCAGTAATAACATAAAGGATACATTTTGTCCCGGAAAAATGTACGGTTACTGCACAATATACTTTTATGATTTGCGCGTAAACTATACAATCGTATGGAGGTATGGAGATACTTTGAGTCTCGGAAAAGGACAAGGGATACTTTTGGTCCCGGAAAATGTACGGTTCCCACACAATAAACTTTTATCTCAAGAACGGATAAACCGATTTGGCTGAAAATTGGTGGAGAGGTAGCTGAGAACCAGGAAAAGGATATAGGATACATTTTGTACCGGAAAAATGTACGGTTACTGCCCAATATACTTTTATGATTTGCGCGTAAACTATTCAATCGATTTTGATGAATTTTGGTCTATACCTATATATATACTTTGAGTCTCGGGGAAGGACAAGGGATACTTTTGATCCCAGAAAATGTACGGTTCCCGCACAATAAACTTTTATGATTTTTGCCTAAACTATTCAGTCTATTTTTATGAAATTTGGCATGAAGATACTAATTTTAATCTATTGTTTTCTTAATTATGAAAATTCGAATTAAATAATCATCGTTAATACAGAACAATGTCTGTCGGGTCAGCTAGTTTATATAATAGATAGAAGTAGCTTACAGTCAGTCAGCTTATTTTTTTTCAATTATTTATGTAGTTCTATTTTGTTTTGGGTACCTATAACGGAAGCCCAATAACCGGCTAATTACATTACCTATGTCCTTACTTGCTCATAAATGTTAAGTACACAGAAATAGATCTTGATATATTAAGTCTGTGGTTAAGTACAAAAGTATTAACAAAAATGTTTGTTAAATGAGATTTTTTATGATGTTCTTAATTATTAGTATTATTCATACTTAGTTGTTCTCAAACTTATTGACCTGCTCATTGCTCTGGACTAGGCCGACTGTGATGCGAGAATGCCGTATATTGTGCTTGGGCAATCTGAGTACGGACATTTAAAATAGTGTCCCAGACAGTATTTGATGAGTGGTTACTTTGCTCCAAAGATAAATTATCTCCAATATATAAGTATAAGTTATCCCCAAAGGATGCAAATATGCTAGTTTATTATTAATATTATTACGTACAGTGGCAACGGATATTATCAGTTAACTTTTAGAAATATTATGCGTGAAAATTTTAACAGTCTATAGTTATTATGGTTCACCATTAATTATTATTATAGGGCCACAAGAGTCGTGACTCTTGACACTCGTGGAGTCGTGACAGACGCAAGGATAGACAGTATTAATCTGTGATAGATGATGTCCCTAATTATGTCTTTCATTGTTTTCATTCTTTGGTTAGATATGAAACTATTGTAATAACAAAATTTTCCTAGTAGCATACCCCTTGGACAAAAGATTAAGGATGAATGATATCTAAATAAATATTTTGATATTGTGTTTAATTGGTTTAGAAGCATTTACAAAAATTGTAGTAGGTATTTTTAATTCACCAACCTGCACATCATAATTAAAATATGCTCTATACTTAATTATAATTTAAGTATGGTCTGACACTTGGATAAGTTTCATAAAAATATTCTTTCTGGATGTTAGTATGGTAGGTATTATAATATAAGTTATAACTGCTAACTGCAGAAAGGCAAATCCATTTAAGCTTTGGCACTCTAGTAATAATTACAGCTAGGGCTTAAAATAGATTTATCGTTATTTTATTAATGCCGTAACAGAGTAAAATTATTCTTATTTAGTGTCTTTATAATTCACCTACAGCTAGTGTCCGATGCCCATAAGCGAAATAATGAAATAGCCGGTAGGTGCACTATCACACTAATGTTTGCACCAACATTTTGTATAACATTTAAATACACACGCTAACTAATTAGCTCATGTATACGACTGCTCCGACTACAACTTATAGCTTTAAGCAATAATATATTTTGTAGCAATAAACATGTTAAAGTTATTAGCGAGTGATGTTCAGTAAAATAATTGCTCCGCAAATGCGGCGGTCTCCCGCTAGACTCATTGCGACAATCCCGCAATGGGCATTGTCCAAAAAAAATCACATGTACTTTTTATTTTTTTTTTCGTTAAAATAGGGTATTTTAAGAATATAAATTAAATAATTTTGAAATTCATTGGCTAGTTTTTTCTCAATAAATTTTTAAAGTTTCGCTCTGACGTCATCATCGGCGGCCAAATGTCCTCTGCAGTATGTTTTTTTTCCTTTCAATCTCATTTATAATAGCTGGTTCGTCAAATGCAAGTTATCATTATGTGAAAGCTGATACGAGAAGCTTACCAGAAGTTCGAAACGTAATGTTGGTCGAATTTATTGCTTATTTAACGCCATTGAAGGTCAAACTAAGGTTAAACATATTTGTTCAAAAATAAAAGTAACTAATGGGTATTTTTTTCTTTTATATACCGAAAAACGATCACTGACCTTATTCCTCGAAATGTTTTTGTAATGAGCAAAATTAAAAAAAAATGGACAATCCCCATTATCAGCGGGGATAATACCGCGTTATTTTGCGCTCACTGAAACTGTTCGGCTTAACGTGTGCCTGGGGAGCCGGGGCACGGTCGGAGCAATTAATCGGCGGGCCGGGGCCGCGGGGGCACGCGGGGGCACGCGGCGACAATCACGGGAAACGGCGCCCCCGGGACGAGCCAAACAACTTAAATCTTCGCCAACTTCTACCGCACAACTGTAATCGCATTCGCGGATATTGCAGCGACGAAACTGTCTTCAACTTTAAATCTGTATAGAATCCTCATTTTTGCCTACCTACTTTTTTTTTCGGAGGGGGAAATGCATTACGCATACAACCCAGGCGCAGGGGGCGAGCCGAGCGGTGATGTGGGACTCCCGTAGCTAATGAGACCACGGTATACCCACTAAACCCCCCCCCCCCACGCCGCCTTTTGACGGGGCCACAGGAACGATACACACATCTGCGACCCCGCCAGCGGCCCGAAGACTCCACGATGGGCGCACAACACGTGCGCCCTTCTCCTCGGCCCCCACCAGGGCTGTATCAGACGCCCCCCGAGTCTGCTACTTGGAGGCCATGTGGCAGATCAGGTCTGTGGCTCTGCCACCGACCACACCTCGGCCGCAGAGGATAGGGCAAGCGGCGCACCGTAATACCTACTTGCCTCTTCCTCTGCGGCCCCGACTCGGTGCGCATCCGCAGCGGACTCCTCCAGTCCGCTGGGAGCGCCCTCCTCGGGCCAGGCGGCGACACCAGCCGGCCCTGGTTGCCTCTTTGCTTCACCGCGGTTGTCCAAGCCGCGGATACTAGATCCCCACCGCCACGACAAGGCGAGCAACCATCGGGGGGTTGCCTACCTACCTAAACTATGTAAGACTAGTACTTCAACTTTAAATCGATAGATAGGTATTAATAAAAACTTTTTTAAAATCTAGAAAAAAGGACTTTTATCTATATCCAAACTGAATTATTATGAATGTGAAAGTGTGCCTGTTTGTTACCTCTTCAAATCCAAACGACTGAACCGATTTCGCTACCGGAACCGGGAAAGGACATACTGTATGGACCATACAGTTTTCCGGTATAAAAAGTAGGGGAGAGGGGGGCTTGATTTAACGGGGGTAAGTATTAACAAGTCTATAACTACTAAATTAAATGACGATACGGTACGACGTTCAATGTTATAAGTTCGGGCGACGTCGGCGAACGATTTGCGACAATCGAGTTGCTCACCGGCCTCCGCGTTGTGAAGTTATTGTACGTCGCGTCGGTGTAAAAATACACCGAATCGAACATTTTTACGTCTCGAATTTTTTGATTCATGCTTTAATTATTTGGTTTTACGATTGCAGATTTTTATAAAATTAAATTTTATTTAGCTGTGAATTACGTTTCCGTTTTATTTTATTAAATATACTTATAGTTTTTTTAATAATTAGCTAAATTTTTTAAGCTTTTTTTAATAATTATCCAAAAAGGTCCTCGGGGGCTAGTTTTATCAAAAGGAACGGGGTAAGTATTAACCCGTATTACAAGCCAGTTGGAGCTGCCACATCTCCCGATTGCCGAAAGAGGTACGTCAATCACTCTGGCGGCAGCGGTAAACGCTATCGGCAACACCATACCACCGATGTTCATATTTTCGAGGATCAGATTCAATTTTTGTTGCAAACGGTCCACCAGAATCCAAACAACTCGGGGCGGATGACAAAAAATGAAATTTATGTTATTTGAGACAAGTTTTTATTGTTGTTATTTGTTAATAATAAAATATTAATTTAATATTGTTTTGTTTTCTACTTCCATATAATTAAATTAAATTCTAACAAGGTTTGCTACTTACCCCGTCACTGTTAATATTTACCCCCAAAACGGGACAAGTTTTAACCGCCGACTTTTTTTTTAAAAATGCGTCTTCCTTCGAATCCAAGTAATTTAGGTAAATTTTTAGCTTAGTATATGCAAGTCATATAAATTTCCGTTACTCAGGTATAAAAATAATAACATAGGTAATGTTTTCACATTTAGGAGATATTATATGACAATATTTAAAATCTGTTAGAACTAGCCCCCCCTCTCCCCTACCTAGATACCTTTTTATACCGGAAAACTGTACGGTTCCCGTGCGACAAAGAATTTTGGCGTACCTATACCTACGTCAGACAGCTAGTTCATAATAGCATTCAACTCACATTTAAACTAAATAACGCCCGCAACTCGGTTGCGATAAAATTCGTTTATCACGTGCGAGCGTGCATTTTCCCGGTGTAAAATGTGGCCTACGTCCAAATTTCAGCAAAATCGGTTAAGCGGTTTCGGCGTGAAGAGCTAACAGACAGACAGACAGACAGACACACTTTCGCATTTATAATATTAGGATGGAAGTATGAATATGGATACTTGAAGTACGTAAAATTTTGGTAGTAAAATAACTATGTATTTAGTTATCTGTGGTAAAACGAAAAATGATGTTATTTGGAACAAAAAATCTCTAAAGAACTTGAAGTACGTAAAATTTTGGTAGTAAAATAACTATGTATTTAGTTATCTGTGGTAAAACGAAAAATGATGTTATTTGGAACAAAAAATCTCTAAAGATGGATGGTGAAAGAAACAAAAAAAAATCCTATACTTATTAATTATGTTTTGAATAGGATTGTCTTTATCATTCGTATTCTGCTCGAAAAGGCATCAAACATCTGTAAATAATGTGTGTACCTAACCATCATAATATTGAAATTAGTTTTATGTTTGCATAGATGACTTTCCGTACACGCAATGAATGGATGCTAACTGCAAACTTACTTGTATTGTTTGTAAACTATAACAATTATCACTTCTGCCTTCAACACGTCAGCCGACAAAGGTGGTAACTCTGCGGGATACATTTACCTACCGAAGTTTCGACAACATGTCACTCAAAGAAAGGCCTTTTACATTTAGAAAAAGTCCCATTCAATTTGCCGTTCACAGCGGGACGTCCAAAACAGTAGAAAGCGATAGTAGTGTTGTTGTTACTTGTTGACAGTTGTAAGGTTTGTGATGACGCCTTTTTCGTCGGCAGCACATGATCTCAGTAGCGTACGTAAATGACGAGCTCTCAAACTGTGAACGATCAGCTAATTGCTTACGTGTTAAGAGTAATTTGTGTAATACGAACTAATCATTTATCTAACTTTGACAATGTTTGTTTTTTACGTTTACGTATTAATTACGTTCTATGTACACATTAATAATTATTATTAGTCATCGTGTCAAAAATTCGTAACTTTAGTTCCGTAAAAATCATATCCATCCTCCTTTACCACTTATGCACGTATGACACGTACCTATCTGATGACATCTTCATAAGTATCCATTCCCACACTCACTACAGCTGCTACCTTACCTATAGGTTTTTTATAGTAATTTACTTATTGTTAAGACTTAAGACGTGTTACCTACCTTATTTTCTTTTGTTGATATTTACAGTAATTATAGTCGAATAAGTAATAAACAGTAAAATCAATTCTACTAGCAATCTTACGCCTTGACTCAATAAATCTTTAGTATTGAGCTGACGTCAAAACTCAACCATAAAACATAAAGAAGTATTCGCTTGCACATCCGCTCATATAGAATTGAAACAAAACAAAATCGCCTTAACTACAGTCCGTTAAAAGTTATTTTATCTTTATGGCACCAACACAAGGGTCATTCTCACACACTTCCGATGTTATAGTAGGTACTCTGAACGCATCGTATACGCGTATTTATAGAATAAAATGCGATATATAGGCGTTAACGGCGGTTACGGCGCCGCCGGGTCGGATTGGGTCCTAAGTAGACGTAAAACGTACATAAAGTTACTCGGGGCCCTTTACGACCGCCCTCCGGTCCCTCGGAGTAGGGCTCGGCCCTCGCAGGGGGCACCTTCCCAATACTGATTATAACGCTCCTGTTTATATTTGAATATAAGGAAAAAGGTTTGAAAATAATATTATGATCACTTTTTTCGACCTAAATCTGTAGGAGATTTTCTACAAGTTCTTACATATTAAGCTAAGTACTCACATACGGTTTTGCTCGATAGTTTTACTCCAAATCGAGCAATAACCATCGTGTGGACCGCAAAATTGACAGCTCGAAGGCTCGCCTAGAGCCGGCTCGGTGGAATTAAATACTTATGTCAAAATATATGTCATTTCCTTCGATTCGGAGTAAAACTATCGAGCAAAACCGTATGTGAGTACTTAGCATTATTAGGCAATAGTAGGTAGGTGAGATTTTATCTCAAGATCATGCGCACTAGGGTTGCTGAGGATTCCTCTTCCGCTTCCTCATAATGAGGAAGTTCCGCAATATTTTGGGTTCCTCAACCGTTACCGCATCCTCATAAATAAAAATGAAAAATTCCTCTTCCGCTATCGCTTCCTCAAAATTTAAGAGGAATTTATGAGGAATTTTACTGCGCATACGCGTCGCGTATCCAATCATGGCAACGCATACGCCAGAGCGCGAGAATTGTATCATTCACTCATCTTTTTTTTGTTTGCATGTGTTACTGTGTGACGAGTGTGAGTTTTTTGTTTCACATTCGATCGTGATCGCATTTGGCGTTTACTAAGATTTTGTATTGGGGTGGGTTCACTCCCGTGAGCAGGTGACGCTGTACAAATCCCATACAAAATCTTAGTAAACACCAAACGCGTTCACGATCGAATGTGAAACAAAAAATTCACACTAGGCACACGAACTCCTCCTTAACTGCTGCTGGACCGATTTTGATGATTCTTTATTGTGCGTTTCGAGAAAGGTTTAGATTCACAGTTTTGGACTTTGGTCCACACTCCACAGGAATATGCCCTTTTAATAATTTTTTGTGTATTGTTATGTACAGACAGGACAAAGGCTTTTGGGTTGGGTCCGCTAGTATAATTTATAATTTCCTATCACCCTACCCCACTTCCTCATCCGCTTCCTCATCCGCATCCTCTTCCTCATAAAACATCCTCTTCCTCATCCGCATCCTGTAAATTTGCGCGTGACAATTCCTCTTCCTCCTCCTCTTCCTCATAATCACTTCCTCAACAACCCTAATGCGCACATAAATTGAAATTAAAATTAAATCTATCCTAACGCGAACGTCCTTTCCCGGGACTCGAAGCACTTCCACAACTTTTATCTAAATTGGTTCAGTGGTTTAACATAATAAAGTGTTAATCTGAAAGCTGAAGGTGGAAAGATGAAATAAATCATAGAATTTCCGCGCAACTTCCCAAAATCTCACGTGTAAATTGTAAATGTCAAATTAGGATTTGATCTACTTTAAACATATTATGTTTTGATAGACCGATAGGCGATACCTCGTCGATCAAAAACGTATTACATTGAAGGAGTTAGCGATAGGACATTGAGTCAACACGTATCAAACGCGCCGCTATCGCGCAGTATCGCGGGTCGGGCGATTATAGCATTACCGTAAGCGGGATTTCGGCATCGACAAAGTATGCGTAACCGATAACTGCAATTAATTGTTTTCGATACGTGTTCTACAAGCTATACCGATAGGGCCCGTAGAAAAGGGGTTGTAGAAATTAGGAACCCTTGCTTCTTGCCTCTCTGAATCCTACGATCTCTCTTGACGTACGAACGAAGATTAACACTAATTTAAATATTATTTACCTACTACAACTACTCTAAAAAGATACCTGAATTAGCGTTCATGTAAAAGATGTACTGGATATAAGAAGTTATGTTAGTGAGCAGGAAGCAGGAAAGGAATGAATTAGGTACCTAGTTTACATTGCTAATCTGGACTTAGCTCCCATTAGGTAAATTTTTGACATTATTCTACTTAAAATTAACGGCCTTTTTAATTAATGTCAAATTAACTGCTTTTTTAGGGTTCCGTACCCAAAGGGTAAAAACGGGACCCTATTACTAAGACTTCGATGTCTATCCGTCTGTCTGTCATCATGTCTGTCATCAGGCTGTAGGTAACTCAAGAACCGCTACAGCTAGACTTCTGCAATTTTCATAGATTGTGTATATGTTGCAGTCATAGTGATTAATTAGCTATTATACATAATGACTGGTCATTATATATAATATCTAAATTGACTAGACAATGTAATTAATTACTCACTTTATCCGGATGTTATTCATAAAAGCTGGTCGAAGTTAGCCAAAGTAATAAAATACGGTATAACCAACTTATCACCCCTCCTCATTTGTAAGAATAAATTATAATTATTATGAACCAGTCATATAATGTCAGTTCATTTTAAATATTTTATTATTTTAGTCTTTAAAGAGTGATACCAAATATTATGTGTATTGATCTCTGTATTTTTAGGGTTCCGTACCCAAAGGGTAAAAACGGGACCCTATTACTGAGACTTCGATGTCTTTCCATTAATTGTCCGTCTGTCTGTCTATCTCCAGGCTGTATCTTAAGAACCGCTATAGTTAGACTACTGGAATTTTCACAGATTGTGTATTTCTGCTGCCGCTATAACAAGAAATACTCAAAACAAAATTTCTTAATATTAAAGGGATTTCCCATACAACAGATGTGATTTTTTGTCCTTTTTTGCTCGTAATCAACAATGGCAACAGGTAGGCACTTGAAATATTCACAAAATACTTAGTTGTATTTACACTTTAATAATTCATAATAAAATTGATAATAATTAAGGTTTACAATCCAGGTCCATTCTATAATGGTACAGAACCCTTTGTGCACGAGTCCAACTCGCGATTGGTTGATTTTTTTTCTTTTTTTATGGCTAGTGAGCTTTAAATTTACTTTATCGTTTATACATTAAGAGTTAAATAACTTTCAAAAAATATTAATTAACGTAGATTAATAATTATTATCTATAGCAATGTTATTTTAATTCTTAAAATAAACTTTATAATAATTGTTACATTTTAAATAAAGCAAGCTTAAAGCAAATTGAAATATAATTTTATACTTTACCTACCTGTTTTATTACATTATCCAAGTCTTTAAAGATATTATATAAAATTGCTAGTTAATGTGATTAATTTTGTGTCATTTAACACTTTATCTAAATTGAGTAGACATTATAAATAATGTCTAGATAATATATATAATATCCAGATTTATTACTTTGGCTGTAACATATATATCTGTTGCCGCTATGACAACAAATACTAAAAACAAAATAAATTAAATATTTAAGAGCCCCTACTATCTTTTCTACTGCTCTCTTCACACTCACGCCCGTCTTTCATATGCCAGGTGAAATAGGACGATCGCCAAGTTAGCGGGCAGTTATAGGTATTCTGTTTTTTGAAGGGTTTTTTATATGAAAGTGGTAAAAAGTAATTCCAACATTGTATAGACGACTTTCTCAACAGTAGGTACATTGTATTTTTTTCATACCGTTAAGACGTCAATACAATCCATAAAAAGGTGATATTCTAAACCTTATACAGCAAATATCACAAAACTGTCGCGGGTTTGAGTAGGATTATTTAAAGATACTTAAAAAAAATAAAAAATCTAGCTGCAACATTAAATTATAATTGTAATGATCTTACATGTTGTACATTAAAACTTATAGAAATACTGTATTTTAACTGTTAAATCACGTCTGTTAAATGAGCGAAATCGGCAAAATTTCGTATACGGACTCTTAAGTATATATATATATATATATATATATATATATATATATATATATATATATATATATATATATATATATATATATATATATATATATATAATATTTTCTAAAAATGATTCCTACCTAGATCGATTTATCTAGCTAGGAATCATTTTTAGAAAATAAATATAATTTTATTCGTGTTTTCGAATACCGAGCAAAGCTCGGTCAAATAGCTAGTGTACAATGTACATTATATTACAATTTACAAGTGTTATTGCGTTATCATATTTAGTAGTATGTCCTTGATGTACTTAAAACTTGTAATTAATATTGATTGGTGAGTATTTCTTGAAATAGAAACAATAATGTCTTATCATGTTAGGTTTTCATGTAGAATTACTAATACCTAGTAATTTGTGTGTTAGTGAGATAGATGTCACTAGAAATTATTATTTTTTAACAAAAAATTGAACCCGACTTCCAAGGAAAAAACAATATTCTTAAACTAAAAAGTATGAAATAATTTAGTTATTCATTAGTGCCTTTTTCAAAATTCGACTAAATCTCAACTAATTTTGTACTCAATTTTCATTCGTTTGAAGTCGGTACCAGCCCAGAACTGAGATACTTGACATAGAACTTATAGCTAGTACCGACTTCAAAATAATGAAAATTGAGTACAGAATTCGTTGAGATTTAGTCGAATTTTGAAAAAGGCACTAATGAATAATAAGAATTATTATTCATTAAATTGTGGTAAATGCTTGTAGTTATCTAAGCGATTCTGCAATTTCCAAACTTTCATCTTTAAAGGCTCACCGTTCAGGAGTTCTGTTCAGTAGCTTTGGACAAAGAGACACCTTCGTATGAAATTTCTCTTATTCGTACTCGTAACGTATGTTTAAGTTACTAGAAACAACATTTTAACCGTGTTTTGTTAAATTTTAAGGATTTCCCTCAATCGGTCATAGATCCCATCATCAGTTCACCACTTTCATAATAATTGTTATGCGAAATCAAGATTATATATATTATACAAAAGTACAAGAATTTTGAACTTTGGTCCAAAAACAGCGAAATAATCATCAAAAACATCTGCTTCGATCCAAAATATCACGAAAAGTACCAATAACTGGGTCATAATATTGTGATGACCCATGGTATAATTATGGTTATGATGATGATCAATCAAATTGATGTGTTAGCTTATGCTTTCAGTTGTTTAAACAACGCTGAAATCCCCGAACCTGTATCTATAAGGATTCAAAAGTTCTGTCCGGTACCTTCGGATCCAGGGTATAACCTGGTGCGAAGTCATACTTTTTGGTAGCATTTACCTTGAACTCTTCAGAAAATCACTATATGTTTCCATACAAATTTCCAGGAGTCCCCTCGATTCCTCATGGATCCTATCATCAGATCACCACTTTTGTGAACATGGTACCAAATTCGGATTTAACCCCGTACAACAACAAAAGAATCTTGAAAATCGGTTCACAAACAGCGAAGTTATGGTTGAACATACAAAAAAAATATACATACTATACATTACAACATATTATAACCTCCTCCTTTTTGGAAATCGGTTAAAAATTACCGAAACATCTTACTACTTTATGTCCGATTTATATTCGAATATCCATACTTCCATACTAATATTATAAATGCGAAAGTGTGTCTGTCTGTCTGTCTGTCAGTCTGTCCGTCTGTTACCTCTTCACGCCTAAACGGCTGAACCGATTGGGTTGAAATTTGGTACAGAGGTACTTTGAGTCCCGGGAAAGGACATAGAAGACTTTTTATCTCGAAAATGTACGGTTCTTAAAAAATGTACGGTTCCCACGCGATAAACTAATTTTGGCGCAACGGAGTTGCGGGCGTCATCTAGTATAAATATAAAATAATTGTTAAATATACATTTTTGGAACGTTTTGTGTTTTTAACAAAAGACTTGGTTGCCTAATTTATGCAGGTTTGAGATTTGCAATAATTTTGTACCTTCTATCTATGTAGTAGCCACTAGGTCTAGGTATGTACATATTATGTATATTGTAAGTTTTGGTAGTATTTTAACAGCTCCATCGTGGGTATCGCAGACAATAGATTTTCAATTGTTAAGCAGGCGGCTGCCGCTTGGGGATTGATGGGTATAAATATTTAGTATATATATGTATAATATTATTATCTTATGGTGCTATTTTTGTGCCTTATTAGTTATTTGGAACTTTGTCAAAATATATGGCCATTTGTCGGTGACTGTACCTTATTATATTTTCTCCTGTCCTGTACAATGGCTGCCCGCTGCTATCGCGAGTATTTGTCTATGATAACCGTCCTCACCGTCCCTACGGCCGCGCCCGCCCGCGCAGTTTACAAACCTTTTTACTTCTGAAATGACCTTTATTTCAACGAGGTAAGGGCCATGTTTACATAATTCAGAGGTAAAATAACTCTGAAGTATGTGTACAGTAGGTATACAAAAATTGTATTTTATACAATTTTTTCAAACCACATCGATAAGCGTCATTTTCGATAGCGAAGATTTACATAAATAATAGACATGTACATTGAATATACTTATATTGATATTGCATTTATATAAATGAGATTCGTTACAATGTTTTGAGGAAGAAGCCAGAGCCCCTAGCCAACACGTTTTCTTTATTGCTTCTATAAAGAATCGCTGATCAAAATAATTGAAATGACATGAGTCTGTAGACTTCATAATATTATGATCAAACGCTTAAGTCAAGTTCCATCGCTTCGATTGTAGGCCAAATCATCGAAGCGATAACCAAAGTTTGAGATTTGGACCCTAGGACACTAGGACCTAGGACTAGACACTTCAAGGTGTGTATGTGTATATAGTTCATTGTGAAAGTGCAGCGCTGAAGCACAGAATATATATATTAGTTGTACCAAGCTGAAGTAAGAATTGCTCATACAAAAGTTTAAAAAGCGTCTATTTCAGCGCTACTACTTTCACAGTAAACAGGGGACTCATACATACCCTAAAGTAATATCACTTTGTTCTGTGACACCCTGAATACATATTTTGAAATGTTTAGTATGTTACGTCCGTAATACTGTACTCGTAGTTGTCAATTGACATCTAAAACAAAAGGCAAATTGTGCGTGTGAGGGCAAAATACTGTATAAGAGTATTCTCTCCGTTCAATTCCGTCGTCGCCCGCCGCCCGCCGCCCGCCGGCCACAGTGTACAATAATAATTAACATCTTCTATCAAACACTGGATCGCCTATAGATAGAGCACAGTTTGCCTTACCGGTTAGACTTTGTTTGCTGTTACAACAGGAAATTTATTTAAGTTATAATTTTGTGTCACTCGAAAAGGTTCTAAAGAGTTATCTAACAACATCTATATGCACAATTTTTTGTGTTCGAACTGTTGTTGGGTACACGTCACTTTGTTGACTTTTGACCCGCTAGAAGGCAAAGTTTTACAGTGCTTTTGTTATAAGTTATAACTTATAAGTAGTGCGTTTCGTTCAAACTAACTTTGATTTTAGCTTATCTATTAGCAAAGCTGTTTCTTAAATGTTTACTTTTAATGCTGCAACGTTGAATAAAGTTTTAAATTTAGATTATTTCTGTCCAAAATTACAAACTAAAATTAGATCCACTGAAAAATACTGAAAATTGCGTCATATCAATAACATTTTTCTTTTAATGCTTTAACAAATAGTAGCTTATAGTATATCTACTATCTATGACATCCGAAGCATGATTCTGTTTTCGATAAGATTAGTTCGATTTCCGTACAAACTCGATATTTTATTCCCAACCCTGAAAAACTCTGGTAGTATTGTAATGGCCGGTGGTCCCCTGTAGTGTATTGGATCTGGCAATGTCACTGACAGTCATTGGCAGAAGTCAGGACTCAGGAACTGGATTAGCTATGTCCACACTAGGCATTTCGTCTTCAATTTTCGTCATCTTCTTTCATTCAACTTTCGTTTTTGCGCATTCAATAATTGAACGCAACGACAACATTGTCATTTTTTAAGTTTTGGATACGGTCAGAGGACATGCGTCGTCAAATTCGCTGTTGACTGCGCTATAACGCATGCCCTTGACGAACAGAAAAAGGCACAGTGTGGGCAAAGCCAATGGTCAAATTGGTGTGCATGCTGGCGAGACAATTCTATGTGGAATTTTTCAAATCATGGGGATTCTACACTCCGCATATTTCACTCCAACGACACATTATATAATTCCACACCGCACTCACTTGCATGTGACAAACATAATTTATGAAGTTCCTAATACTCTGATAAGAGGTGTTTACACACTGTGTATACAACACACATGCTCTGTCTTAGTGCCGTGTAAACAGATATACGTATCTCGGTGATTCTACTCGTCGAAATCAACGACGATGATAAAATGTGTAAATAAAAATTAACATTTCGTCTTGATGGCGAAATAGAGTTTATCATCAAATACGAGAGACGGATTACAACGGATTACATTTTGGGAAGGGATTGAGATATTATTTTCTCTTATCCATCTTCTACTGATAAAAAACGTATCAAATACTCGTTATTCCAAAATATAGTCTGTGTTATTTTACTGATTAGTGACAGGAAGAATTTTAAATAATGAACAACAACGTTTGTTACCAAAAATGAAATATGTTTATGACGACCTAAGCCCCATATAACAACCACATATTAGATCATATACTTAGGCACTTAGATAAGTATTTGAAGATGACACCGTGCGATTGTTGTTTACAATAATTTCTGAATTTTCCGATTTCACTCAAAATATTCTTTCCACAAAAAAGTGGACACGCCGCATTATGCTGAAAGAAATGTCACTCTTATTTTTACTAAACTACGGCCAAGCAAAATTACAATCAGCCGTAATAGCTGCATTCCCCACCCGTAGTGCCAATAATATCCGGATAGTTAATTCGATTACAACATTGGCCCGTAACATAATATTATATAATTAATTGTAAGTATTATTGTACATTTTTGATCGTGCAGTCTTGGTGAAAATTCCTTCCCTCTTTTTATCTATAACTGGCGTTCCTGCACGTCGGACTCTTGAACGAATTAGTTAATATTATTAGTTATTTTTAACCCCCCAAAAAAGGGGTGTTATAAGTTGGACTAGTCTGTCTGTGTAGTGTATGTTTGTATGCACGTGACATCGTAGCATACAAACGAACCGATTTGGATCTAGTTTTTTTTGTTTGATCATCGAGAGTGTTCTTAGCAGTTATAGCCCATATTTCATAATCATCAGTCCACCCAGTGCTGAAATATTTGGGTTTATCTACTTCTGTAAGCACCTTCTCGAATCTTATTAGTTGTTTTTAAGTTTCTAATTTAAGTTTTAACATATTATTCAGTGTGAATAAGACTGTATTCTCGAGGTGTGGTCCAAGGTATATCCCTGAGCAAAGACGTTGTAAGCGGCGCCTGTGTTCCGTGCGAGGGAGATTGACGTTATCGCTCTGAGGATTTACCTCCCCATGTCAAACAAGGGCTGAGGTGTATTGTTTTGTACAGATTTTCCACTTAAATAACATCAATCATCCAAAAAAGCTACCCAAAGTATTTTATTATCTAAGTAATTAAATAAAAGACTATAAAATTTAACAACCAGCAATAAAAATATTTGAATAGCGAATACGCTATATAGTATTTTGTAACAAACATGTTGCATACATCACAAACAAAGACAACAATATTGATTAAGTAATTCCATAATTTAAATTATGTAAATATTTTTATTAATCTAGATCTACTTAACCTAACCTTTTTTCATCAACTTAACTTTTAACTTTTTTCATCAACCAATCTTTTTGATACTCTGAAACTATGTTCGTGAAATGTATAAAAAAAAACTATTTTCTACAATATTATTTTTCTTCAATGTACTTATAATATTATTTAATTTCATCCGCATTCCTTTTTACACGTTTCCAACTTTATACTGATTGAAATTTGTATTGTTGTAGGGAAAACCCGTACGAAGGACAAGTACCGGGTGGTATACAGCGATCACCAGCGACTGGAGCTGGAGAAGGAGTTCCACTACAGCAGATACATCACCATCAGGAGGAAGGCCGAACTCGCCGCCAGCTTGGGCCTCTCAGAACGACAGGTAACTAAATTATTCCATACCGACCATACGCATATTCCAATTCTTACTTTTTTAAAAACTATTATGATAAGAATCTCAAACCTAAGGCACACCACGCTTCTCTATGCAACTACGCCTAAATTTAGTAAAATTGAATATAACCTAACTATTTATTGAATTTAAACACGACTGTTTTGTGGCCGGTATTTATTGTTACATTGTTAATAACTTATCCTTAGTTTAAACTTCGACTATCAAAAAACGTAATTTTAAGAGATTTGAAGTTTGACTGGAACACTTTGTTTTGTGTCGGTGTCTAAATATTTTCACCCCCTTTCCTACTTACAAACCGAGTACCTACTTGTTGAGTACCTACCTACTATATTTATTAATATAATAATTATTTTAATTTTTGTTGAGTTCAAAAAATACATTAAAATTCTAAAAACTTCTAAATACTTATAATTTTAAGGAGCGCGGTATCGTGATTATTTATATTTATTATTTTGTATCGTGTATCTATTAAAAGCTATTGCGCTTTCAATTTTTCTCTGTTAGCATAAAGGTATGTTAAATACAACTTAAGGATATATAAAATAATATGGTTTTCATGGCAGGTAAAAATCTGGTTTCAAAACCGACGGGCAAAAGAACGAAAACAGGCGAAGAAACGCGACGAAGTGGTAATGAAGGAGAAAGGTGATCACGCGTCGCTCCAACACGCCCAGATCCACCACGCCACCATGTTGCACCACCAGCAGATGATGAACGGCATGATGCACCACCACCACTACCACCAGGGGGTGCTGCAGGGGGTCCCCGAGCCGCTCGTGCCAGGGGTCCCGCCGGTTCCCCTCCTGTGACAACAAGACTTTAGTGCGTACGGTGAAAACTTTTAAGTGATCTCGCGAATGTGAGTGATACGGACGATTTTATTTAAGTATAAAGAGCTTAATGTAGATAGAAGTCGCCGCGACAAGCTATTAGCTCGGGAGTTTTTCTGGAACGAGCACATTATTTTTCAGTTTACACCTTAATAGCAACTGAAAGAGAATGTCCTGAGCTGAAAGCTGTGAACATAATATTGTTATCTACATTTTAATGTTATTGGCGCAAATCGTGTTTTAGGGCTAAAACGGGCCTGCCTTTGCAATAAAGTGGAATTCAAAATGTCTTTACCGTAGTTATTTAAACGTAGGTGCCTAAGTATCACGCCTTTAGAGTACAGAGCGTCCGCGGTGGTTATTATGGCGACTGTTCACTGTAAATATAAATGACTATATTTTTATATTTAGACGTTAGCTTGGTGTCGAGTCTTTTAAGTATTTCTCAATTAAAAAAAAAAAAACAGTAATAAGTTTCTAGCAAGGAGTAACTTGCGAAGGAGATCAGAGTTTTCTAAAAGTAGAGCAAGTAGTAATAGTCGCAAAATGAATTTTATTGTTTCACCGAACTTGCTAATATACTGCTTCTACAACTAAATTTTTAATTTTTTAGAATGCACTTTATTTAGATCAGCATAAGGTTATTTACAAAACTTATTAAATATTTTGTTAAGAGTACAATTTTATCTTAACTCATTATAGAGCTAACATACTTGTAATTATTAAGTAAGTACTTATTTTGTTTAATTTGGATTATGGATACCGCAATGAATCTCACTTATAAACCATCAGGATCATCGATGAGAACCCTTTATAAATTGAGAAATACTTAAATCATATTAACATTTCATATGAGATTATTCGTAGCCTTAATTTGTATATATTAGATGTAAGCTAATATAGTCATCTCATTTTGTTTAATTGTACTAGTAATTTATAAATAATATAAGATTTGACTGCATATTTACTGAAATACTTACACGATAGAGTTTCCTAATGTTGTTTCTTGTTAATAGATGACATTCCTTGTTGAATCTTCGAATTTCGAAGACTATCCAGACTTATATTGATAAGTCTACTTTAATTAAAATGTTAAGTAGCCCTGTCGCTACTAACATTTGGAAATCTGATTGAATTGATTTATTTATGATTTTAACACGTTGAAACTCTAGGTTCTTTTATTGCCAAATGATTTTTTCAGCTCTATTTTGTTTTAAATTACAAAAAGGTGCTCATTATTATACCAGTGATTTTTATAATTTGTAACGGTGAGGCCTGAGGTATAAACGTATAGGACAGATATCACATAATATAAATAAAATTATAATCGTTTTCTTGTTTGTGATTTGTACACATCTTTGTATATTTGTTTAGAAGTAAGGATTCACGTTGGGGCACTGAATAGTTCCTAATGTCTGCTCTGTATGTTTTATACCTTGGGATGATGTGATTTATTGACTTTTATGTTGAACGATAGTATGGCTGATTATATTGTAAGTAACTGACACTGAACAATTAGAATGTATGCACTACAATCACTAAATCCATTTGGTAAATAAAGAAATCCATGTTACTTATTGATTTCATTTTTTCCTCTTAATGACTACCTTTAAAAGTATTTAGAAGCGCTACATAACAGTATGCATGTAACTCATGCATTTTGCTACCTGATTAATTTTTTTTAGTATGTATATTAATATTACATAATTATGAGCTAATTATTATTAGCATTTGCAGAAAGCTTTATAAAATCAATACAATCCACATACACTAGAACTTCTCCAATACATATTTATTTTTCACTTCAAGGCAAAGTTTCAATTTAGATTTTAGACTTTATAGCAGTGCTACTCAAACTATTTTTATACGGGCCCCAATCACGTGTTGGTCTTGGTGTCGCGGGCCGCCACCAAAATTTTTAGGGTTAAAAATCTTCAAATCAATTCTTCAAAATTAACTATAGTAAGTGAAAAAAAAATTCTCTAAAAAACGAAGACTGCACTATTTTGCCCGACGTGAATTTCAAAATGGTTTAACTTAATCCTTCGATGGCGGATTCTTGGAAATCAATTGTTATTCTATTTTTGTCGCGATCACCGGTGCTCTTATGGGGCTTGATAGGTTAATTTCCTCTGATGAAGTCCCGACGGGCCGCAGGTTGCGAATAGCTGCTCTATAGCCTATTTATATCATCTATATACGTACGTCTCACGTCAGAGAGGGAACATTGTAATGGCGGACGCCGCCAGCCACGCCAGGTCGTAGATTGGTACCGCCCACTTTAGTATGCTGGCTGCAATTCTGTATAAGTACTACAAGTACAATATATATTTCTGAAATAGAATATGATGATGAATTTATTAAATTAAGAATTGACTCACGCATTGTTACATTCGAACGTAGACTTAATTTCTATAGATAAACTTATATGTCGTTTGCACGCACGGTATAAGTTATTATTTTACGTGATTTTATTTAGTGTTGTTTTTACTGTTTTCGCCTTTTCGTTTTGAAACAACGTTATGTTTTTTACAAAACATGAAGTTTAAATTTCAAAGTGTATGAACTCTTTTATTCGCGAATATTTAAAAGCCTTTCAACACGTCATCAAAACCTGTACTGATTAAATAAAAAAAATATTCTTGTACAAGATTCCTCATAGCAAATGAATCTAGTAAATTAAAAAAAAAGTTTTTTATTTTTTAATTCACTCAAGATTTTGATTAAATGTATAACGTTCAACAAAATTTATTACATAGCTAGTTGATCTGGAATCCGTACTCACTGCTCATATTAAATAAATAAATAAATAAAATAAAATCATTTATTTCGGGTTTCTAAGACCGATAACATTACATTTAAAATTTTTTGTTACATTATCATTAGTCAATACACATAACATTAACAATACATTGAAAATACAATACATTTAAATATGATTTAGCAATAAAAATTAGATTAAAATTGTCAATTTAAAATTATGTATAAATAAAATGATATCATAACAATTTGTCAAAAAATAGATAAAATAGAATTAATTAATTAAAATCACAGGTAATCACATCGTTGTATAAATGAATTTAAAGTCATTATTTGCAATAAATTAATATTAAAAATTAAAAACTTATGAACTAAAGGTGAACTAAAGGACGAAGGAAAACTAACTGAAATATTATAACCAGGAAGGTCTGTATGTTACCTTTTTACGCTTAAACCACTGAACCGTCAACCGATTTTGATGCAATTTGGTTTGCAGATACTTTGAGAGACGAGAATGTATGGTCCATCCTCATTGTCATCTAGTGTGGATAATAAGGCGATGATTACTCTAGCTACAAAAAAAACAATCTCTAAGACTACCTACGAAGGTTCTTCTCCGAGTAATAATAAAAATATTTTAAATAAATAAAAGAACATCTGATCATTTTGGTATACACTATAAGGCATAAGCTACGGCATAAGCTATCCTGTACACTGTACAGTGTAGGTTTTTTTTATGCAATAAGGGGGCAAACGACAAACGGGTCACCTGATGGAAAGCAACTTCCGTCGCCCATGGACACTCGCAGCATCAGAAGAGCTGCAGGAGCGTTGCCGGCCTTTTAAGGGGTAATAGGGGAGGGTGGGGAAGGAAATAGGGAAGAGTTGGGAAGGGAAAAGGGTAGGGGATTGGGCCTCCGGTAAACTCACTCACTCGGCGAAACACAGCGCAAGCGCTATTTCTGTGAGGACGTGGTATTTCTCCGGTCGAGCCGGCCCATTCGTGCCGAAGCATGGCTCTCCCACGTCTAAACATCAGGTACCTAATGTTAAGAAGATGTTACATCACCCGATTATGAAAGACGCACGATATGAGTATAGAGAATCCAATGTTATTAGCTGGAAAGAATACAATATTTTTCTGAATTATTAAAGGCATCATTTCAGCTTAGGTATCCAGAATAAGGTAACTTTAAGTCATCTTCGAACTAAGCTGCCCTGAGACCTGAAAATGTGGCTACAATTGCAGTTTGTGCTCTTGTTGTAGCAGCCATATGTACCAGGTTCCTGGAAATAGACCTAAACATAGGCCAGTTACTCAATGTTATGATACTAGCAATAGGCGTAGGCCGTAGTGTAGACTGGCTTTTATTTAAGGCATATTTTTTCCTTATAAGCGAGGAGCCTTCGTTATGATCGCTTATTTCATCGCGAGCATAAATTACGGTTATATAGTAATAAATAATAATTATGTCAGAATATTATTATCATACATTAAATAGTGGGCCTGAATTTTGCGGTTAATTAACAGTTTATCATCAGATATTCAAAGCAATTATTTGGCCTAAGAATTTCTTACTAGCCGACAGGAAGTTACACCAATGATTCAGAGATTTTATCTGACCACGGAGTATGTCGCACGCGCAGGTAGAAGGGCGGGCCTGATGGAGATTAGTCGACTACAGCTACCAATGGGAAGGTATATTATGTATTCTGGTATTATAATATAACTATCTTTTGTGGATGACTTTGAATAAGAATCGGATCTTGATCACATTTAGCATGATGCACAACATTAACACAAAACTTTTTATTTGCTGAAGGTCATGTTACTGACACGGCTAAACAAAAACTGAAGTAAAAAATAAGTAAAAACTGAAGTAATATAACTATCTTTTGTGGATGACTTTGAATAAGAATCGGATCTTGACCACATTTAGCATGATGCACAACATTAACACAAAACTTTTTATTCCGAAAAAGGATTATATTTCTCGTTTGCTCTCGTGGAACTACAGTAGGTTTCGACCGCGGTGGAATCGCAAGCAGAATTTGTATTCCATGTAACTTATCTTCATAATAATAATTTACGTAACGCCTATTTATATCTTATGATGACTTAAACCGAAGAAACAGCTGGTTGTATCTTATATTTAGTAGTAACTAGTAGAATTACGGTATAATTTCATGAGCAATAGACAGAAAGGCGCGAAGAATGCCGCTAATTGCTGTGTACACTGGTGCTTATTGAGGGCATTTTCGAGTCCCTTCGACTGCGCCGACAAAGGAGACGCCCACTAAACTAGCGTCAATAGAAGATATGAATTTTTAATGGCCCCAGTAGCTTGACCTTTCGTTCCTAGGATCAGATGGGATTATTAATAATCCCTAACTGATATTATGTACGAGCTAAGTCGTGGTATCAACAACGAAATGCCAAAATTAAACAGTGACGCCACGGCACCCAAGAAGTAACACGGTCAGCTAGCTGACTCGTAAAGTAGTGAATATGAACAGGGGTTGCAGATAGTATTTCCCCTCCTCAAAAAAAAAAAAAAAAAAAGATTTGATGGCTTAGTACGAACCACAGTAGGAATGCGGAAAATAGAAATACTGAGAAATGGTATGTATTTAGACCTATCCTTGATGACCATGCTCGGTCTGGTTGGCTTCTCCGTCCAGCGCGGAAGCAGGAACACGGTCGGGTTTTAGTGGGTAAAGCTGCGGCCACTTACCATCTCATCGACCGTAGCGAGTCCCACATACCCCGGTAGTGTCTCCCCAATGCTGCCGGGGATGCATAATGGCATTTACTGATTTAAAAAAAGGTCTGGTTGGCTTTATTGGTCCGGTTGTTTGGTTCAGGTCAATCTTTGTATTACTCGACAAGGCTAAAATCCAGCATCCACGTGTGAGATTTTTGCAATACCTATTTCGTCCCAAAAATTATGCAGTGTAGGTAATGTACTTTAATTATATCTACTTAATACGTAGTACTTAGTAGGTACTAGGTTGTTGTTTAAGTTCAAGGTAATTTTCGGCTTAGGCGTTGGAAATGAAACAAGACTTACTCGACCATTAATATCAGTTTAAACTCAATTTACACACCGATAACATTATCACGCGAATTATGGTTTGGGTTTTCCATCACTAGTTTAGATAATAAATCTTACAGTTTTGTATGTTTTCACGCATTTATTATAACTGATGTAACAAACTAAAGGCTCCTTAGCCAAGTTGCCATTGCGAGGACTAAATTCAAAAGCAAAATACGACGACTAAGGTCGAAAACAAAATGTGACATTTGTCATAAATCATAATCAACATAAAACAAACATCGCAAGCAACAGCTATTCGTGAAATCCCATCATACAACAAATGTAATTTTCTGTTGCTTGTAACGACAAACATCGTCGTAATATAGAGTAAATAATAAATATACAATGTATTTTCCTTAGTCTATGGTCGTAATAAGCGATGGCAGCTTGGCTAAACGCTCGTTATGAAGTTTCTATACAAGACAACCTCTTCAGACATATTCTCTTGAAGAGATGTCTGATAACACTTTGTTATACTCGCAATCTGCTGTGAAATCTGAATGTTTCTCCGAAGCGAAAGTGTGTGGGCATTGTTTCAAAGCATTAATTATTACAATGCGCTGCGGGGCAAAGGCGACCACCTCGTCGTTCCCTGACGATCACACGGCGGCCCCGCGCTGCGTCAACAGCCGGGTGTTTACCCTGCTCTGTTTGTACTTTGACAGCTTACAGGTCGTTAACGTGTCACGCCTAACTGGCCGGTGTCAATAACACGTATAACCTTTTAATTAAATCTCCAGACGAATCATTACATACGATTACTCGGAAGATCCACCGGATATTTGTAGGAACATTCTTTCCGAATGAATGAGTGACTCACAGGCCACAGCAAAGGAATGGAATAAACATAAGAAGCTAAAGCAAACTACTTCGTGTGGAAACTACGATTTTACTACAGCTAACAATGAATAGGATCAAAATATCATAAATTAATTTAAGCCTTTACATTAGCAAGTACTTGAATAAAACGTAGATATTTGAAAATGGATTTGTTAACGAAAAAAGCTTGGAGATTCGTAAACGTTGTTATAATAATAAAACTATTAGATATATTAGTAATAAATAGGTAATCAATTCCGATAAAAAACCTAACGAACTGATGATGTTATAGTTAAGCATTTGCATTGGGCTGTTGGAGTCGTAGGACCCGTTCGAAGTTCGAACGATTGCTTCGGACTTTTGTTTTATTGTTTTGCAATTCACGAGTGATCAAATGCTGAAAAATGTTCCAAATAAGTACAGCTTGCAAGACGTGAATATAGGTCTGAGCGATTACGGCGCTCAATATCAGATAATTAGCTTTTATCACGTGAAATCTATTTACTAAACGCGTATAATCCGACTGAATTGATATGTTGATACTGACGGGATTATCGGCGAACATGAAAGGAGTTAAATGAATTTTTAATCCCTCTCTCCGTCACGAGGCGTATTATCTCTGCGTATACAAGGCGATACGCGCACCGCCGCGCCCGCCACCCACCACTTACCTTCAAAAACCCAAAATTTTATTCCGTGTTTGTATTGAAGATAGCGCTATTAGCTTAGTGTTTGTTCTTCGATGTTGGACATAAAACTAGTAATTATGTAGTCAATATATTCTAATTATATTATGTCTGATAAGTCACTGCGTAACTATAGTAACTAATAACTAAAGTGATTTTTAATTCAGTACAGTTTTACTTATTAAAGGTTGCGAAAAATTGGTGGACGCCTCTTAACATAAGTTTAATGCCTTGATTTTAAATCTCAGAATTAATTAAAAATTACCGTTATGTAACATTTCAAAAGTTCGATGTGGTTGTAGCGGCCGATGCAAAGGCCGTATGTTGGGATTGTCAATTGTGCGAAATAACACAATGATTAACAAAGTAAACTAAGATTTATTCGGAGAAGATATTACAAGATGCAGCTAGATGACAAGAGAGCATACATAGATCACGCATAGACAACAGAATTTAGTTTTCGAAATATTACAAACGACGGCATAGACATTGGCTCCAACTAGCGAGCTATAAATATACACAACTATGGCAAATTACATTGTTTAGTTTATACTTGTTCTAACACCGTAGGCCAGTCGTAGCCAGTAACTTCAATCCATACTAATATTATAAATGCGAAATAGTGTCTGTCTGTCTGTTACCTCCTCACGCCTAAACCGCTGAATCGATTTCCTGAGGTATGGAGATATTTTATTTTCCGGGACATACTATACTTATGATAGTTACTTTTCTCACCTCCGGGCGGAAAACGTCAACTTTCTTCCCGCTGCGCTTACGCATGTTGTCGTATAATTCCGCCTCCGTCGATGAGAAAAATAGTATACGCACCATGGGCAGTAAATAAAAAAGCCTCAGATCACATTTTTGTTGACCTTGGCTTCGCCTCGGCCAACTATCTGAGACATTTCTTATTTTCCTGCCTATATATACTAATGTACGTAATGTACTATTTAACCCGGAAAATATACGGTTCCCGCCCTATAAACGAATTTTGCCGCAACGGGATTGCGGGCGTCATCTAGTAAGTATTAAATAAGGAACTATATTAACAGTTAGCAGTTATCGCAACATCTTGCTTCTAGTTATTATGAATATAACGTCAATAATAAAATTGTTGCACCCAATTAACCTCCAAACCTGAACTGTACTTCGCCGTGGGAAAGGGTGTAAAAGATATCGACACAATTTACGGTTTCCCCGAAACACTGCAGATTAATTTAGCTCCGTGAATTTATTGCGGAATATCCCCAATAAATATTGTTTTACGGCTACGGAAAGATATCCCGGTCGGTACCATCGGGGAAATTGATTCATTAGCAGATTACGGTCCTTCGTTTTTTGGTCGGGTTATTATGTCAAAAGTTAGTCTTTTGTAAGGCATCCATTACACGCTAGGTTTTGCTGTCAGTTTTACCACAATCATGACTGTAAGCATACTGTAGTGTTGACTGCAAATACTTCTATTTAAACTGATAGCATTCTTTGGTTGACTGTTGAATAACCTGCCGCGTAATGCAGTGACTGATGGTTGCATGGAATTGATCTAGATATTTTGGTTTATACGTCATGCAACCATCAATCATGACTTTTGAGTATAGGTAAACGTCCGATGGCATTTCGTCAATCACGCGTCAGGCGGCCAGTCGTGCGTAATAATTATCTTACGTGAACACGTGTATTCTTTGTGCAGTTTTGCGTACGACAGACAATCAGTCGGAATGACTGTGTAATGTGGAATTAATTCCAACACTCACCAACAGTCAAACAAAAGTCACGATTGATGGAATTGACTGACCAGGGCATGACCGTCTATGGACGCCTAACATAACCAAATTACGTGGGTCCATGTGCCAATGAATCGATTACTCTGATATCACAATTACATTAAAATTATTTTACCTCGAATTTGTTACTAATTTAATACTTAACTAAAGACCATAATTAAAATAACTTTTGAAACAAAACCATCCAATAACCTGTAATATTGATGGCTCTGTTATTCCGAAGGTCACAACTTATTAAGATTATTGAGATTAAAAGCACATTTCATAAGATTTTTTTATTATAAAATAAGTGGGCAAACGAGCAAACAGGTCATCTGATGGAAATCAACTACAGTCGCCCGTGGACACTCGCAACATTAGAGCTGCAGGTGCGTTGCCGGCCTTTTAAGAGTGAATACGCTCTCTTCTTGAAGGTTTGCAGGTCGTATATAGGTCCGGAAATACTGCTGGTAACAGTATTCCAGTGCGCGGCAGAAACTTACGCGAAAAACGCACGGTGGAAGTCTGCCACTCATCAAGGTGATGAGGATGGTAATGGAAAGATAATTTAAAACATTCCCATAATATTACGGAATTGGCAATCCATCTAATTGGAACCAAAAACCTTAAAATCTTTTTCGCTACCATTACTTTTTTTATTTAGGTTGCAGAATGCAGAGTCAGCATTTGATTTAAAGATACATAGGTATTATAGGAACTCGGTTTGTAAGGTTTTATGTAACTATGTAGGCATTATTTATAATGGACAACAAAATATGCAAGGTTAGGTATATAGATATATTATATAGATGGGGAATTCCTTTTGTTGGCGACGTAAACGTAAATTATCTGTCGTCTATTTGCTCTGTGATACCCGAAATGCCAGAACAAATACTAACTCACGACAAAATGGAGACAAATGCAAAATATTATGAAATTTTCCCGACATTCAATATATTATGTAATAGGTAACTACGTATAAAATAGGTATTAGTAAGTAATATAGCTTTTCGCTGTCCATCCTTATAATATATTATGCTAAGGTATAGATCAGCGGTTCTCTAACTTTTTTGGTGGCGGAACCCTTTTAAGAAGTGTCATTTTTGACGGACTCCAAATAAAGAATGTCTTGAATAAATTATTGTCTTCATGCTCCGATGACATTTCTAAAAACAATTTATGTATCACTTGCGAGTTGCGGAGCCCCATAAGGCCTTTGCGGAGCCCCAAGGCTTCGCGATGTACACTTCGAGAATGGCCGGATTAGAACTTTAAAACTAAGCAACAGATTGTACTAGTTTCTTTATGAGATAGAATTATATTTTAAGAATCAATAGCATCTTCTTAATTTTTAATTCTGTTAATGAAATATAATACAGAGTAACGCCGCGTCAGATAAAGTTATGAATCATATATAGGTACACATATAGACCGCTTTTATACTAGACTGCGACTTCGAATTAATTAGACTACGGGAGATAGGTAAAAATCATGCACAAAGATTCCGTTACATACATAGGTACAGCCCAAGCTAATAAAAGCGTTAAAAATCTACAGCCAAATACTTAGGAGTCAGGGTGTAACAATACAAAGTGATAATAATTATTATGTACTTAGGGGTATGTAATGACTTCTGAGCATTATGAATTTTCATATACAAAAGTTAAAAAAAGTTACTCTTAAGCACTGCTACTTCTATGGTGAACTCTATACAGGGGTCTCATACACACCCTTAAGTATGATCACTTTGTTTTGTTACACCCTATAGGACCTCACTTTTTTTGAAGTGCAAAGCAGGGCAATATCATATATCACGCGCTGGTTTGATTTGAAGAACCTCAATGAGTTAGGTTAGAAAGTCACTACTGTATAACATACTTGTCAAAGCGCACGGAAGTGCGCAGGCCTAGTTCCAGCAGGCCGCGCACATGCCGTGCACTATTTACACGAACCGTTTCGACGCACTTTTGACCCCCCTGTAGCTCAGTGTCTATTGCAAGTGCAAAGATAAAATTATACCTACGTAATTATATAGTAGTACTTCCGCAGTATACCAAATTTCATAGATATAGCTTTGGTAGATCCTGAAATATGTCCCTTTAAAAATAGCTAATTTTGGCACTCACTCATTCACTCACTAACTCACTGACCGGTAATCAAAACCTCTAGGCCACTTCCAATTATCCTAGCGTTATGAAATTTGGCACACAGGTCGGTTGTTATATGTAGATAAACAAAAAATTAAGAAATTTTAGAAATCGGTCAAGCGTGAATCGGTACATCTACAAACTTTAGAGGCTACTTTTAAATGTCCTAGTGTTATGAAATTTGGCACACAGGTCATGTGTTATATTATTTGATGTAGATTAACAAAAAAATAATAAAATTTAGAAATCGGTCAAGCGTGAGTCGGTACATCTACGAACTTTAGAGGCTACTTTTAAATGTCCTAGTGTTATGAAATTTGGCACACAGGTCGTATGTTATATTATTTGATGTAGATTAACAAAAAAAATAAGAAATTTTAGAAATCGGTCAAGCGTGAGTCGGTACATCTACGAACTTTAGATACTACTTTTAAATGTCCTAGTGTTATGAAATTTGGCACACAGGTAGTGTGTTAAGTATATTATTTGATGTAGATTAACAAAAAGTTAAGAAAATTTAGAAATCGGTCAAGCGTGAGACGGCTCATCTACGAACTTTAGAGGCTACTTCCAAATGTCCTAGCGCTATGTAATTTGGCAAACAGGTCGTGTGTTATAATGTGTATATTAACAAAAAATTAAGAATATTAAGAAATCGGTCAAGCGTGAGTCGGTTCATCTACGAACTTGAGATAAAAATTATTATGTACTATAGGAGAACACGATGAGGAGGGCGAGAGGAGGAGAGGGGGGGGGGCGGCAGCTATCAAAACTATTATTTATATCGGGCATAGCACAAAAAGAAAACATAGGTATGATTTCTTGAAAAAAGTATTGAAATCCCACCAAAAACATACCTGTTAAAATAGTGCCTAGTTCATATAGGCTAATAATTATTGGCCTAAAAAAGAGTTGAAATCTAATCCAATGCCCAGTTCAGATGCACTTCACCGAACATAATCATCTTCATCAACAGCCTGATCCATACTACTTCTAAATTTGAACTTGGCAGGTTTTTGTGCTATACATAACACTTGATTAATTATGTTGTTAGATAAAATTTACAGAATTTAATTAACCTGCCAAGTTTAAATTAGAAGTATTATGGATCAGGCTGTTGATGAAGATGATTATGATCGGTGAAGTGCATCTGAACTTGGCTTTGGATTAGATTTCAACTCTTTTTTAGGCCAATAATTATTAGCCTATAGGAACTAGGCCCTATTTTAACACGTATGTTTTTGGTGGGATTATTAAATTACTTGTATGGTAGGCATAGTGGGTAAAGTTTTTCAGTAAATATGTAGATAATTTTTCCTACTACACTTTTGCTTTTACAAAAAATTATGAACTTTCGCAGATGTCTAACATATTTTCTAGTAAAGAAGACGGTAACACTTTTGTGATATTTAAAATATTTTAAAACAATGGGGTGTAATAACAAAGTATTTCGCAAATATTTTGTGTAATTGTTCGGCAAAAACAATGGCGGTGACTTCAATTAGTAACTGTTTCGGTTTGAAGATTTTTTACTGACATTCCTCTAAGCTCCGTACAGACAACTGTAGAGTGCTGTAGGTATGTATACTTACTAATGTTGACGACTGTTGTCTGTACCTGCTTAATTTATACTAAACCACCGCCATACCTAATATCAAAAGGTAATTTTTAGTAATTTACTAGTTGCTACCAGCTACTTCATAACGGAGCAATTTGTCGCACAGGTTCCGTATATTTCATCATAACAAGAACTGTCCTATATCCTTCTACGAGACTGTACCTACCTGATTGAGATCTGTCTCATTGGTAGACGCACCATCCGGGATCAAAACTTCACCCTCTCGAGTGCCAACTACCACCACTTGGCCACCACTAGGCCACAGACGCTCTTATATGTGGTCGCTGCTCTTAGTAATATTAGTACATATTTTCTATAATATAATCTGTCTCCGACGATGGAGTGTGCTATCAGAGAAATAGATTTTTAGGCAGATGACGGTACTATGTAATTTTTTTCGGTTATGTCAAACCCAGTGCACAGGTCACAATCAACTTTGTACACATAGGCCATAGCCCGACGAAATAACGTGGTTCCGCTATCTTCTATGAATCAAATAGTAAATAAATAAACGTTACCTTTGTTACATTATATTTTCATTAATATATTTTTACGGGTGTCTTGCATAGGCAACTAAGTAAAATGTTTCGTAACTAAAGCCTTTCGCCTACAGAAGCTTGCGAGTCTTGCGACATTATTTATAGATTATATGCTGATTGCTGTAGGTACTATCAGAGAAGTTGATTCCTATGCAGATCGGGGACCTACGTAGTTCGGTTGCGGTACGTCAAACCCAGCCGACAGATCACAATTATTAACATTGAATTGACATATTCGACCAAATAACGTTGGTCTATCAACTGCATAGGAATCAATTTCCCCGATGGTACATATTTTGATATTATTAATAAGGAATTTATGACGTTAAAATAAACGTAGTCATATGTTACACAAGTATGTAAATCTGTGAGCGAAGAGTAAAGACCCTTTGGTTCTCTAAAGTTTTCAATTATTCACGATCTGCACGGCCTACAAAACAGATTTTTTTGCAATTAGTAATAGCAAATTCTACGCAATAACGCTCTTGTCATACTATTTATAGTCTAAAATTCATTGAGCGAATTTCAACTGTATAAATTATAAAATGTTTTTGTGTTAAAAAAAACTATGATTATTACTATCAAGTATACTAAAATAGCCCGTTGTTTATTTATTTACTTTATAAAAGCTTCAGACCATGTACAAGTTTTATTATCTACATTTTTAATTCTCGGATCCAAACCATTACGTATAGATAGCATCAAGTTTTCCCTCCCGCCATATACCAGCCAGCTGCCTAATGTATTACCAAAGATAATTTTAATGAAAAACCTTTGCTGTTACTTTGTATTTTTTACAAGCGGTGCCTTTAAGTGGCGCGCCGGGTCAGTTTTAAAATATCAATGTCGATTCGTGGGTATATAAAGTGGTTTGACTTGTAGATTTATGTTTACGGCGCTTATAATTTATAGCGTGCTATATAATACGTCAAAAGTCGTCGATATACGTGCCCGCTCCGACCGGAGGTACCTGCTTGTATGTACATAAACACAATATATTATTGCGTAAAGCGTCAAATTGTAAATATATAAAAGCTCGGGAGTGATTTATTCATTAATAGAATTTGTCAACTTCATTACCAATTGAGATTAGGTATTTTAATGTATCGATTCTATATCAGTCGTCTTAAATATAAATAATTTTAATTTAATTTAATGTAGAGTTATAAAAATTAATTAGCAACTCTTCACAGTTTTAATTAGTCCGATATGTTACTTCCTCTGGGGTGTTTTGCTTACCAAATAAGCACATATAATTATTTAGAACCCCTGGATGTATAACTTAGTTAGTGGAATATTGTATGAAATATACATTTTTGGTAATTCTTTATTATAATAATATGTTGTTTATGGAAATAAATTTAAATGTATGATTAATCAATTAAAATCTACCTTCATTAGTTGTAATGAGCATGGTGGTTATTTAACGTGAATGAAACAATTAACTCTCATACATGCTCCGATTAAGATCTGAAGGGATTTTGAATACTTAATTAATTATTGTAATTTAACAGTTTATAAAGTTATTGTGAAGAAAACTACGGAAATAGAAAGCGTAGGCATGGCGCCGCGTAGTAAAGAGCCGACAAAGAAAAGTTACGTCTTCACTCTATTATTCATTGTCTTCATTGAGACCGTTAAAAAGTAATTGTTAAAATATTAAAAAAAGCTATGTAATTGTTAGTTTTTGTATACGCCATTATTAGCTACTGTTATGAGCGGTCTTTAGAGTTAAGATGGCGCTACTTCTACTGCGGAAACTCTACATTTTCTTAACTCCTCTGAAAGGAAAACTGTGAAAAAATAGACTTGAGTATCGATCATTTTTGAAATTACATTTGAATTAAGTATTGAAAGTTATTAGAGTACGTATGAGAAATAATCAGCCAAGTGCAAGTTGAAAAATTGTGTTTTTTGTATGGGAGCCCCCCTTAAATATGAACTTTATTTTTAACCGACTTAAAAAAAACGAGCAGGTTATAATATGTTCGGCTGTGGATTTTTTTATGTTTCAGGTTTGATATCAGGCTGCAGCTGATATCATATTTTGTAAGTGCGACTGTAATAAGACACGCAGAATAATATTATACATAGGGATTGCAATCCGGATACTTCGAAATCCGAAAAATCCGGATAATCCGGATTTTTCGGGCCTACGAAAAATCCGGATTATTATTTTAGAAAATCCGAATTTTCGGTTTTTTCGAATAGTTGGTAAAATTGTGAAAAATAAGCTTTTACGTAATATGAATATTATTTTACATGTATTGTGCAGCATCTGACATACAAATTCACATTTGTTTAAAGGCGCTGTCACAAATTTGCGCGTTCAATAGCTACCTATCTCAGTACTTCGTATGTCCAACATTGCATAGTTATTTGGCGGTTGTAAATTGTGTATTTACATTTGTAAATCTTATTTATACATAAAAGAACGTCATTTTTTAATATCTTATGATCTACCGTTTTTTTTACTGTACATTTTACTATTTAATAATATGACTGAAATCATGATAAATGTACAATTATATCTTTTAGAATATTGTCAGTATTAAATGAAATGGTTTTCTATAGAATCTTCTGATTTGTAAGTTTTTTTAATAAAGGAAAATAATAAGGGTTTATAAAATAATAAAATGTTGATTTAAAGTTCAAAGAATTATTTTAAGTTTTTTATTCTGTACAATAAGCCTTTTATGCTGGGCAAAGGTTCCCGTAGGATATTCCGCTTATCTCGTTCCAGTGTCATTGCTGATATGCCTCCAAGGAGGAGTTTGCAACCGTGTGCTAGGCTGAGGTTTTTGCAATAATCAGTTGCTCACTAGAGAGCCAAGAGATGATAGTCGATGAGAAGCGTCCAAATTGGTTCTAGATTGTGGTGATACGTAAAACATGTTGGAAGGGAACAACAACTTCCACTAGTATGGGTCCCAGGTCACAGTAACGTCTTTAGCAACGAAACCGCTGACGAGCTGGTTAGGCTTGGGGCTGAGAATCTCATATACAGTCCAGAAACGATCTGTGGAACACCTCCCATTACTACAAAAAAAGTGCTCGAGGAATAAGGTTGCAAACTAAGAAAACAGCAATGAAATTAGCCCCTGGCCTTGAACATTCTAAGGCACTAAAAGGCTTTTACAAAACTTTCTGTAAAGGTAAGAATAAAAATCCTTATTTTTACATAGTAACCAACATTAGCATTACGACTTGCAGATTCTAGGAAAAGGGCCGAGACACCTTTTTAATTTGTTTTGTTTTTACCTCGTTGACTCTACTACTTTACTAGGCAGTCGAAACTCACCTACCCTTCTGAAGAGGAAATTGGTGGCACCAATTCCAACCACATCGTTCAATTTATGAGGATTAAGTAGTCACAATAGATTCTCAAGGCTCGTTGTGACATCAGGGTTACAGGGACCTGCCTTGAGAGGGAAAAAATACCTCCAGAGCATCGAGCTATCTTTTCCTAGGCCTAGCCTAGATACCCACTCTGTCAATATCCAGCCTAGATGCATGTGGATAACACGACCAGCCCAATGCTACTTTAGCTTGGCCGTCTTGACTCCCACGTCTGAGATTCTTGTTTGGATGGATTTTTTTGTTTTGTCGAGAAGACTTACTTCCAACTTACTACGCTCCATTGTTGCTTTGGTAGGCCCCGAGTTGGATTTTTAGTCAATGACCGAGCTTGCGCACTGTTTGTTAGGACGAGTGAAATACACATGTTGACGAATCTGCGCTTCACTGAGATCGGTATGTCTTCCTTCATCAGCTTCTTCATGGACTAGTTTCTCTGTATTTCCTTGTCTGCTATCAAAAGAAACTAACTGGCCCAAGTACGTCCACCTCGACCCTACATCTCGTGCTGTTGGTCATTGTTTGTGCCTTAGGTAATTTTAATTTAATTCTGTTTATTGGAAGTCCTACATCTAGGCTTGTAGTGCTAAGATCTTGGAACATAACTTGATTATGTACGGCTGTATATTTTAGTTATTTTCATAGTAGAATGTCATACGGAATCCTTTTATGGGGAAACGCTGCCGACATAAATACAATATTTGTGCTGCAGAAGCGAGCCATACGTTCTATTTATAAAATGTCTTCTTTTGAATCTCTGAGAGATAAATTTAAAGAAATTGGTATTCTAACTGTTGCTTCTCAATACATTTTGGATAATGTAATATATGTTAGAAAAAATATAAGTAAATTTAAAACTAAAAGTGACATTCACTGTAGGAACACCAGAAATAAGCACAAGCTGGATTTGCCGATGATCAGACTTAGTAAAGTTAGTAAATCTTTTAAAGGTCAATGTATACGCCTGTACAATAAAATCCCAAAAAACGTTCAAAATCTTTCGATTAATAAATTTAAAAAAGTAGTCAAAGAACGTTTGTGTGCCAAAGCCTATTATAAGGTCAATGATTTCATAAGCGATGGCACATCTTGGGAGTAGGATGGCTGCTTGCAAGGCCACTTCTACATGTTATATGACTTACAATTATGTATGGATATTGACATTGTATAATTTTAAGTTACAATTGTAAATTTTATTTTAAAAGATTAATTTTTTTCTCACTTTTTTGGTAAAAAGTGGGACCCCGGCGAGTTTCTTACGCCGGTTCTTCTCGCCGGGATAGTTCCCGAACCGGTGGTAGGCACCAGTAGTATCAACATTCTGAAAGCATTTGCTACAAATCTATTCGGAAATAAAACAATTTTTATTTTTTTTTTTTTTTTTTATTGTAGGAGCAAAAAGAGCTTAGTCGTCTATAAAGCAGAGATTGTTGAGGCTTTTATCCTTAACTCAAATCCACTTATTCAAATATCTTTGAAAATCAAGATATTTTTAAGTTTTTAATAATGTCTTAGTTAACAGATACTGTTATTTTAATTTTTTACTTCATTACGCCTATGTGAAAATCACTAACTTAAGAAAAATGTTAATTGTTTTAAGACGTCTGATATTGCGCTTTTAAAATGAATGTTTAATAAAGAAATAACAAGAAAATAACTCACATTTAAAGTTATTTATCAAAAATATTAGAAAATTTTCAAAAAATCCGGATTATCCGGATAATCCGGATTTGAGCCTGTCAAAATCCGAAAATCCGGATTTTTTTAAAAATCCGTTTTTTGCAATCCCTAATTATACAGGTGTATTATTCTACTTATAGTACGCGATGGTTTACTCTGGTAACTAAAAAGAGTGAAATTATTATTTTTAATAAAAAATTAAAACCGACTTCCAGGGTTAAAACAATAATTAACATCCTTATTTAAATATGAACTGAAAAGTATTAAATAATTATTCCTATCTAATAGTGCCTTTTTCCGAATTCCGCTAAAACTCATCATAGTCTTTTCGATCGAGACTCGAGTTTGTCGAGTGATTTTGAAAATTATATTAATGTTGGTACAAAGTAAATGATTTAAACTTGGTGTAGCGGTTACTAAGTTGGCAATTTGATCATGGGATATATGAGGTACGTAGGAAAAACCTTTTTTGAAAACTGCTTGAGTATAGTAGTTGTGATAGTTTCATACCTAAATCCTATATGTATATCAACAGACTACAACTGACAGCTCATAATATGTTTAAGTACCGGTAAATAACTAAAAAGAGTACCGGTAAAAAACTTAATACTTTTTAGTTCATAATTATTACTTAATGTTTTTACCTTGGAAGTCGGTTTTAATTTTTTGTTATATAGTATTTATTGTTATAGCGGCAACAGATGTACACAATCTGTGAAAATTTCAGAAGTCTAACTAATAAGCGGTTCTTGAGTTACAGCCTGGTGACAGACAGACGGACAGACAGACAGACATCGAGGTCTCAGTAATAGGGTCCCGTTTTGATCCTTTGGGTAGGTGACTTAACCTCTAAAATAATATATTGTAAGTATTTAGCATGATTTCAGTATATGAAGTCCAGCAAGATACTCGGTGAAAATCTAGAAACATCTGGAGACATCATAGAGGCCGACTTTCAGCCATTCCCTGGCCCACGGCTAAAAGACAATAGAAAATATTATTAACAGGCGGAATACAGTGAACGGGCAAGGAGTGCGATTGTTTCGCAAAAACACCAAAGACGGCGCCGCTCAAAGGGAAGAAAAGGTGTTCGAGTCAAAATATGTACAAGCTTAAAACCCTTAATGGGCTAAACAATAAAAAAATGGATATCTTATTTAGAGCTAACAATGAGCGGGATGCATTCGGTTCGGGGCCGCTCGGCACAATAGTTTTTATGGCGTCATAAAGACAGCGTCTTTGTCTAAGGCTCCGTCAATAAATGGCTTGAAATTCTCTCACCGAAATGCGAGATCCCCAAAATGTTCTTTGGCATTACGCTTAACTCTGATTAAATTTACAGCCCCGTAAAGTTTGAGTCTGTAATCAAAATTCATATCAAGAATATTATATAATGTAACATTGCAGTTTGGTAAGTCAAAATAGCTTTGTCCACACTGTGCCTTTTTTGTTCAACAAGGGCATGCGTTATAGCGCAGTCAACAGCGAAGGTATGGCATGCCCGTGACGCGCGTCAAAATCCAACCGCGTTGAAAGAAAAGTGTCAAAGCGCGTGCTACGATTTCAACGCGCGTTATGGGCATGCCTCACGTTTGCTGTTGACACCGCTATGAGGCATGCCCTTGATGAACAGAAAAAGTCACAATGTGGACAAAGCTATTAAGAATCAAACGATCCATATTTGTAAACACCTGAAATTAACTATTAGTGTTTATTTCTGTGGGTAGCACGAACTGCTGGCTTAACCAATTGTTAAAGCAGCTTGCAGCACACAGCGGTATGCTGTAAGCGTATGCTACTGTTTAATGATTGTAGCAATTTACAAATTGCTTTATGGTACAAAATAACTACTTGAACACAATATGATAAATATCGTTTTCATTGAATACACGATATAATTATTTGTTTTCGATACAACTATACAGAATTATTACAACGTGTATCATGTAGATTTTAGACTATTTTGTGACAAAATATGTTGAGTAACGTCGGCTTCCAATTTGGTACTACTGTTTCAATTTAAATTATGTAGAAATACAGTAGGTAATATAGTATATTAGATCTAACTAGCTATATGACCGAGCTTCGCTCGGTATTCAAAAAAAATAAAAAAAGCACACATAAAATGACATTTTACGAAAATGATTCCTAGCTAGATCGATTTATCGCCCCCGAAACCCCCTATATACAAAATTTCATGAAAATCGTTGGAGCCGATTCCGAGATTCCAATTATATATTTATATACAAGAATTGCTCGTTTAAAGATATAAGATAACTAGTATATCCCACAACCTGAACATTTTGTGGTACACTTTACGGAAAAACTATCACGCCTATAATTGATTTGTGCTTTAACATAAATTGTTATTTTTATTTAACATAGGAAAAGTTTCCAGAATTTCCATTTCCATTTCCAGAACTTTAGGAATATTTCCTTATGCATAAGGAAATATTCCTAAAGACCTCTAATTAGGACGGCCTGTCCTTCATTACATAAAATTATATTTATTGTTTCATTTCGCATGCACTAATGCAGTGCCCTGTAATTATGTAAGTCAATTAACTGTAAACGCTCGTGAGGCTCATTATTGGCTACCAGAGGAAAGGAACCAGTTAAATTTTAATAAGAGCGATTATGTGCCATAAACCGCCATAAAAGTGTAGTTAGCTGAGTTCCCTTCGCGGGCAATTTGCGAGGATTGGTGGAGGGAAAGATTTACCGTGCCTACCTACAGCCTGCAGCCTACACTATATAGTATATAATTTAGAGCATGAGTTCCTACTTCTTCTATCTTTATAAATTTGTTTTTCAGAAATCCATTTAGGCCAAAAGAACAAAATGGTCAATCCAAGCGACGGCACTGACGATTGGTGCATTCTTAAATTCTAAATTGTCAAATATTATACAAAATATTTTCAGATTAAGATTATATTGTTGTTGCTATTAATGAATTCTTTGAAAAATATTGACGTGCGTTTTAATGAAATGCATAATATCATAATATTGTTTTAATTGGTATAGGAATATCAAAGGGATTGCTAAGAAGTAGACAGTGTTTCAGGGGACATCAGACGAGACACAATATACACTTATTGTGTCTCGTCTGATGTCAGACAGGTCCCAGATTTCTGGAAGTGCTGGCATCTAGTATTACCGAATACCGCTGCACCACCACCTCGTGAGTACTCAAAAATTAATTAATTAGTTAAGTATTAATAGATAAATCGATTCATAGGTACTATAGTTTATAGACAATTAGACCCCATCTTTTTATTCGTGGTAAGTGGTGGTTATTAAGGTTGCTCTCTCGAAAAAAGCATGCAGATGAAACAACTTTTCATCAGCATT
Source organism: Polyommatus icarus (assembly GCA_937595015.1). Lineage (NCBI taxonomy): Eukaryota > Metazoa > Arthropoda > Insecta > Lepidoptera > Lycaenidae > Polyommatus > Polyommatus icarus. Next base: position 11,459,102 of record OW569326.1, read on the forward strand.
AACAGAGAAATTATATCTGAAAAAAATAATTAGTAATCTACATGATATGATATGTAATTTGGTTTTGCCATATTTTTTCTATCGGTATCACATAATAAAGAAATAAAAAACCAAATCACCTCCAAATCGTTGAATGAAACCACTTTACTCCTTCATTATTTATCAAAAGAATATATAAAAAATATCTACTGCTTTGCAATACATAAGTTAATAATTTGTTTTTTTTTTATTTTTTTGAAATATGTATTATATTAAGCCTTAAAAAGGTTTTTTCTCCTATTTCACCCTATCATGGACGCGGCGAGCGTCGTAACCGCCACCGTACAAGGCGCGCTGTTATGAATGGTATTTTAATGTCATTTACGTCGATATTCGCACTGACAGACAATCGACCTGCTAATTTAGGAAGAGAAGGCCCTTAAGTAGCGGAGCTGCCCGCATCTGCTGATGAATATTTTTTCCTTAAGAATTTTTAATGTACCCCTGGCCTCGCTTAAACCTTCATATTATTCAGAAACTTGTGATTATTCATTATCGTAATATTCAATATAGGCAAATACCTTATTGGCTTATGTCTGCACTACAAATAGGCGAACGCGTTGGCCAACGCGTTGGCCCAATGTGTAGAACAGGCGTTCGCGCGTTCGCGGTAGATATTTAGACGTTGGCCAACGCGTTTGCGAGCTTGCCGCGCGGTGTCGGAAACAAGGCTTGTCGCAAGGCTTGCGTTCCATCCACACATAGGCCGCGCGAGCCGCGATCAGGAACAAAAAAATCATATCAAAAGTGCTAAAAAAATAAGGTTCTTGGACATGCTATTTTCCACACGATGTTTTTTAGGGTTCCGTACCCAAAGGGTAAAAACGGTATCACTAAGATTTCAATATCTGTCTGCCTTTCTGTCTGCCTTTTTGTCCGTCCGTCTGTCTGTCTGTTTGTCTATCTGTCTGTCTCCAGGCTGTATCTCAAGAACCGCTATAGGTAGATTCCTGAAATTTTCACAGATTGTGTACTTATATCTGCTGTCCCTTTAAACAATAAATATACTAAAAACAAAATAAATTAAATATTTAATCAATGATAAATATATAATATTAATCATGATAATTATAATTATTATAAGGTAATAATTAATTATTATATAACATAAAAAATAATAAGTAATAAAATAATTATATTATTTTAATTCTTAAAAATATGTAAAAGTGAGTTTATTTCTTTGTTTGTTACGTTTTCTCGCTTTTTACTTATTTCGAGAATACCCTTTAAAAACTTTTTGTTGGCCACATTTATAAAGTAATAATAAGCTGTGAATAAATATACAGCTGCAGCTGTTAGCGACTCAACATCCATTTTGAATCCGTCCACACATTGGCCCGATCCAAAGCATACTGAACGACCTTCCAATGTGTGGATTACTCACAAACGCCGTTGCAAGCGCACCGCCAACGCGTTGGCAGTGCGTTCGTCTATATGGGGAGGCAGCATTACGCAAACGAAGCCAGGCGACTGGCGAGAGATATATAGAGGGCTTTATTAGCGCAAGCGGGCAACAGCAATCAAATGATGCGATAAGCAGATTCGGCGGCGCTTTTCATGTCGCTTTGTAGAACGAAAACCGCCGCTAAGCCCCAAGCTCCACCCACTTAATCTATATTTTATCTTTAGAATGCAAAATTATCTAACAGGATATTTGAATCGGTATTATTATTGTTTTCAATTGTTGTTTTGCCGTGTGATATTTGTATTCGTGTAATATGTACTTAAAACTTTATATCTACACAAATATAATATTAATTGTCTATATTTTCCGTCGTACTCAGGTCTCAGAGACATTTAAGATTAACCTTTAAAAAAATTAATGAAGAGTTTGACAGATAAAGTATCCCCATATGTCAAAAGTTTTGAATTAATTACGTTTAAGTAATTATTAATGTTCCACTCTTAAGTGCGGCAGTTACCACTAAAATATAATATTATGTTGTACCTACCTATAGTGTATACCTATGTCTAGTTAATTAACAATATTGCGCCGATTCGTTGTGCCTCCATATATAAATTCAACGAAAGCGAATATTGATGTCAAGGCAGACTCCATTTGAGTCGCTAAAACCACAGAATCAATTCACATATTTCACGGTAATCTAGCTGAGTTAGTGAATCATATTGATAAAGCAAAAAGGCAGCTCCTAAGCAGCTATTTGCGGAAAAACAAAGCGAATTACTTTAAAAAAATGTCTGGATACGACGCTGAAAGTATGTATTACTGAACCTTAAACTTGGTATTATCTCTGCTCCTGTTGCCTGCACGCTTGGGCATGGTTGGCGTAAAAAGAGTATTTTTCTGCAGAAGAATTGACGAAGACTAACAAACAAATGTGGCATTTTATCCCTGAAATCTATAAAAAAACTATATTCTTTCGCATTTTCTTTCCTTATGCTAAGCCTGCGCCTAAACCACAAGATACCGCATTAGCGCAAGGAAATTATATAAAACCACATATTTCACAGCAATCGAGATCCAATTTTAAGAACAGGAAGAACATCAGCACGGACTATCGCCAGTTCATAAAGTGACGTAGGCCGTTGTTCCTGCGAGCGTTTTATTATGCACAATATAAATTTATGGAATCATCATCCAGTTGTATGGACTCCTATTCGTTTGCAAGTCTATAACCATTACGGATTGTATTTAGATAAAACTTTATAAGATATTGCTACTTATGACATAAAACATTATTGCCTTTTAGCGGCGTTGACGAACGATTTGGCTTATAAACGGTAGCAATAGTCCGTCTCCGATTTTATATAGGTACATATTCGATTTGTAAGTTTGTAGAAATGTACGTAGTACTTACTACCTCAGTGGTAGAAATAAATATCTTACTAAAATGTAACACATTACAAGACATTACTATACGAACGAGCAAGTTTTTTATCAATCATTTTCAGGGTGCTGAAAGATAAATACTGAAATCATCTCAACTTTGATTTCATCGACAATTTTTATGAAATACTGTAACGTTACGTAACTGTTACGTTATTGCATTCACATAATTTAAAAGTAAGTACCTATAAAAGTTGTGATTATTTAAGTGTATATTATGTTTATTATAATTATGTTTTATAAGTGCGAATCGCTGAATACTAGAATAATAGAGCTACTTCTTCAATTGACGAGATATCCCTATTATTGCTAAAAGTTTTAATACCGACTATGGAGGTATAGTACAATAAACCAAATTTAACCATCTGTTGTAATAAATAAATAACAATAAACAAATAAAACACTAAGTGAAAATATTTGTTGTTATAAATGTGTATTATTATTTATTTATCATGTGAAATTATATGATACCTTTTAAGTTTTAATGGTTCACTTTTGTTATATTACATTACCCAAAACAAATATCATATGATTTATTTATTTTGTTACTGTTTATTAATGCAATTGAAAATTTTTGTAGTTATGTAAATTATAACAATAATTAACAAGAGATGAATTAGTATATTACGCACCTATTACAAAATAAGAAATGTCTCAGATCACAATATTATATTACAGAGGTTTTTCCGCAGCTTTCAAAGCAGAAGGCTGCGGAAAAACCTCTGTAAGGAAACAACCCGAAAATCTATCAATGAAACAGAAACAAAAAATAAAATGCAGGCATTTTGTTAAACATCTTATATTCCTACACATGCAATAGTAAATTCACCTAAAATTTTGTAGCTTAGGCATATTATAATTGCATGGAGACAACGCGTCGAGGTAATAAGCATATTATTATTATTTTTGATGTTTGAGGTTAGGTACCACAAATCCACATTGAGATAATATATAGCGCTACATTTTTGTAAGTATAAATTAAAGATTTTTTTTCATTAAAATACATCGTGCGATAAATAAGTCTTTAAATTCTTGGGTGTAGGTGTGAAACTGGGTACAAAAGTCCATCCATCCACATATTCTCACAATCAGCAACAAAAGCGAGTTCTCGCGGCAGCTGCATGTTACATTATGTGGTATATAGTCCGGTCGGTCGACGGCTTGTTATTTCTGGTCAATCGCTTTACTGCGCCCGCGCATCCCCACGTCCAATTACTGCTCCGCCGCCAACGCTATAAAACTCGTCTTCGTAGATGTAAGACGTAAAATCCACCTGCCGAATTCTAATATGTATTCTAACATCATGCCAGTAGATATAAATTTTAAACGCAGAACCTTTTGTATATGAGTAACCCAATCAAATGAGATGCAAATTACACTTAGGTAAAACGTGTTTGTTGTTCATCCTGCGTTTTATTTTCAACATTTATATCGATTCGAATACTCGGAAACGCATTCAAAGGAATTGGACGGCATCACGTTTGATAGGCTTTAAGATTAGAATTTAAAAGAACCGTGCACGTCGGGTATAAATCATTTTGGGTCTTAGGAGAAGAATGATAATGTTATCGTTTGTGTAGACTTACCCGAATTTGAGGAAAAAGGGAGGGACTTTGGAAAACAGTCTAACTACGTGCCCTATTAGCTTGTAGTAGTTATTACAGTATCCTAAAGAGTAAGGAAACAGTGTACTTTTTGGAACATAAAGTAGCCTATGTTTCTAATCCATAAAATAAAAAGAGTAAACTACTACCATGCCAGATTTCCTTGTCAAATAAAAACTTTTGAGTAGTTTTGGTATAGGCAAATCACAAACAATAAACAAAACATACACACTCAAAAACCTTGGCATTTAACAGTTTATAAAATTTGTGTGATTTTTCTATTGTTTTCTACTGATTTTAATGAACGAGGTGTCAATAGATTGGTGATAATTATTATTGCTAGGCCATTATTCTATCATAGAAATTAATTCATGGGCACTTGAATCTACGTTTTATCGGGGTATATCAATCTCAGTCTACTAACATTGACGTGACATAACCCTACCAAATGTACTATCAGAGAAGTTGATTCCTAGGCAGATGGGGGACCTATGTACTACGTAGTTTTGGTTGCGTTACGTCAAACCCAGCCGACGATCACAATTCACAATCAACATTGAATTGACGTGATCCGACCCAATGACGTTGGTCTGTCAACTGCCTTAGAATCAATTTCCTCGATGGTACGTTTATTATGTGCATGCACAATTCCTATGGTGATTGGTGGTACTGCATGCTATTATTTTGATAGCTATAAAGAGCATTCTGGCCTTGACAAAGACGGAAAACATAGGTTTCCTCTATAGATAATTTGCCATGTAATATACATTTGGATATGTTGATTAAATATTTGTTCGTTTTATTGTTATGTACTGAGATATACGAGAGATCACGCGTATATATAAACTATGACGCGATACAACTCTATGTATAACAGCTAACATCATCAGATATTTTGTAAACTGTTGTGTATTTTTTAAGTTTTATTTTAAAATTTAATGCAATATTTTCTCTGTAATGTGTATATGTCGCAGGGAAAAGAGGATATCAGGGATTTCACGAACTCTCGGTAGATGCCGAATATTCTTGTTTGTTACGTCTTCTTACTAAAAATATCTAGTGATATGTCATTTCACTAAACTAAATCTAGTGAAATGTCAGAAACGCGGATATACCGCCGAATAAAAATCGAGCCACTCATTTCTCCCGCTCGCTGTAGTTCCCACACGTGACACGGGCACTAGTGGGAGTGAAACAAATGCGTCGCTCAAGCTGGCGCGGCTCGTCTAGCCTGGAGACAGACAGACAGACTAACCCTTTGGGTACGGTACGGTAACCGTAAAAACTAGGATAATCGAAGAGCTGGAGTACCTGTAGTACCTGTGCCTGTACAAGAGCCTAACCAAACTAGAGATCGACATGCCACCTTTAGAAAAAATATTTAACTTGGTCGGCCGCTTCATTTGACGTCAAAAATCAAAGGTCTGAAGTATCTAATGAAGAACCCTCAGTTGGTTTCAACTGTATGATCTAGAGATATTATGGTGATGCCCCCTCAGATCTGCTATAGTTGCATTACACGTATGATAATAATAATCATAACTCCCACTCTGGTTTTGGTGACGGTGGCCGGTTTCATTGAAACCAGGCCAAGAGTAATTTTATAGTCCCCAAGTGTGTGCGCATTACACAAGAGCAATCTGTATATTCCTTGACTCGCATTAACCTGGTGGGACGGAAGGCTGACACGACCGGCGAGAGATCAGGCGCAGGACCGACTTTTTAACCGACTTCCAAAAAACGAGGAGGTTATATGTTCGGCTGTGGATATTTTTTTTTTTATTTTTTTTTTATTTTTTTTTTTATTTTTGTATGTTCAACGATTACTCCGCCGTTTGTGAACCGATTTTCGAAATTTTTGTTTTGTTGTATTTGGTTTTACTCCAATTTGGTACCATGTTCACAAAGTGGTGACCTGATGATGGGATCCAGGAGTAATCGAGGGAACTCCTCGAAATTTATATCGAAACATATGGTGATTTTGGTTTTATGTGAAGTGTACTAAGAATATGCTACCAAAAAGTCAAATATTGGGTCAAGGTATACCATGGTTTCGAAGATGCTGAGAGAACTCCTGACTCCTTATAGATACACGTTTGGGAGTTTCGGCGTTGTTTTAAGAACAGAAAGCATATGCTACTATGCAACTCATATTCATCATCATAATCATCATCATCATCATCATCATCATCATCGTCTTCATCATTACCACGTCGTGTTAAGGTCACCAATGTCTCATGGCACAGAATAGATAATAGTACAAGGCATAGGTGTGGATATACTAATAATAATAATAATTTTATACTGTATAACAACACTTTGTTTAAATATACATGGCGGTCAGCGCCGCGGAGGCGACGGTATCGCGGCGCCGCCGCGCGTCGCGTGGCGGAAGACGCTAGATCGAATATACTTTACTACTTTATATACAGATCGAATACTATACTAACTACTTTATAAAATTTTAATAGACAAAATATAGAATTAAAATAAAGTTATTTTAAAAAGAGCATTTAAACAAAACAAAGTCAATAAGTGTCTTTTTAATTAGTTATACTTATTAATCGATAGATGGCGCACTAAGTATCGATTTGAATGGATTTGAAATTGAATTCTTGATTACAAGAACAGCTGTCAATAATTATGATTGTTCGCGCCAAACTCTAGCGCGACGTTGGCAACACTGCAGCGTGTGCGGCGCTGTGAACTGTCATACGTCAGGCGCGACACGCAAGTGACACATTCCGCTGTTGACTTCCGCGTTCGTTATATGAAAAGCTTACGGTTAGCCGATCGGCTCAAATCTTCGCGATTATTCCCATAGTTATTCGTGATTTATCAGCTCAATAAACCCAGCTCAGTGACAGTTTGAATAAAGACAATAGTGTGAGTGTCGTGTGACCGTACCAGCGCATTTCAAGGCATCTGCACCCGCCAGCACGTCTCAACAACAGGTACCTATTCCTCATATAAACTCCTCATCTCCTCCTGCCCAATCAGCCCCTCAATCAATGTAGGGCTTCGCCCCTACATTTTCTGGTCCTATCGAGCCGTCCAGGGACCTCTCAGGTCCTTTTCGAGCCACCCCGTAACACATTTTCGCCGGCCGTCACGTGCCCCGCCCGGCGAAAATTGAAAATACAGTCCACTCTGCACATATTTCTGCCTAAATCTAATTAGAATCCCTTTGATTATTAATATTCTGTCGAATTAAGTAACCTCCGCTCGTTTTTTAATTCCCTACAGCAATATTTTTGCAAAAAATTTGCCAAATACGTATTTCGTCCGCCCGCCATAATTGTTAACAAAGACAATTAAATCCCTTTGTATCTTATTAAATAAGTACCATCCAATTATTTCCAGCTCATATTTTAATTCTGTATCGCATTTAAATTATATCCCAGAATATATTTCTGCCCAAAATATCTATATAAAATTTCTCCAACATAATTCCGTCGTGTTATAACTCATAGAACAAAGGACATTATTCATACATCGCATAGTTTGTGCCTTCTACCATTATAACGTTAGGTGTTATTTTTGTTCGGTTCGTTTGAAATATTTTAAGTTGTTTACGTTATAACTTAGCACCTCGAGCAAGTACTTGAGTTAATTACCGGTCGGGCGTCCCATCTCTTATCGCTCGATCGCCGCTGCATACTTACCTGCGCTCCGATAAGAAACATCTGTTTATTGTTTTCGACTAATACAATAACAACCGACTTAGGCATTGCATTTAAACGTTTTATGTCCGCTCAATTAATAATATTATAGCCGTTCATGTGTTATAATTACATAGACACATATTAGCTCGGCACATTACTACACTTATATTTTCGTAACTTAGTTTAACAACTTTTCATTCGTCTTATTCGCCCATTTATTTTACATTCAGTCGATTTTACATTAAAATGCCTACAAAGTCCCAGGCTGCCGTGTTTAGAGAGGCCATTAAGGCCTTCGGTAGGCTTAAAGAAATTGCCGTAGCTCTTTCCAGTGGCGAGTCCTCGGAGTCGGCTCATACATTGAGGAAGGAGTTCAATGCTCGCCTTAAAGAAATTAGTTATCAAAAGACAAGATTAGAGAATATTTATCATGAAATTCTGGACGACCCAACCTTGTCTCAAGAGACTGAACAATTATATACGTCGCACTACGATAGTGCAATTTCGGAATACTATTTTGTTTTAACGGCAGCCGAAAGCCCGTCAAATACTTCGGATTCTCCTCAGCTCTCTTCGTCCGTGCTACCCAAAATTGAGCTCCCTAAGTTCGATTCTTTAGTAGAAAACTGGCCCTCTTTTATAACGATTTTCCGTAGTCTGATGGATGATATGGCGACGCTGTCAGACGCGGTAAAGTTGCACTACCTGCTGTCTTGTCTGTCGGGGGAGGCATTATCGATGATATCCCATTTAAATATTACGAATGAGAATTATGGTGTTGCGCTCGACATATTATCACGTCGATACGAGAACCGTCGCGTGTTAATTGACAGGTTCGTAGATATAATACTCGGTCTGCCCAACATCCATATACGCTCGAGTATCCGGGCTACTTTTTTAACCCCACTCATCTCCGCTCAAAGTGCACTAATAAATTTAAATTTACCCATGGACAGTAATTATGTCTTTGTGTCGATTGTAGTCCGTAAGCTACAGGGGGAGCTCCGCACATTGTTTGAGAGAAGATACGGCGCCTCTGACACTCTGCCCACCTTAGGAAACTTAATCTCTTTTTTAGAAGAGCACGCGCGCTGCATCGAGACGGAATGTCCGACGCCAGCGCGCGTTGACTCTCAAGGTCAAGCTCAAGCTGGCCCTTCCCGTCAACAACCCCCCTCCCCCCGTTCTCCGCGCAGTCCCCGCTTTAGACCTATCAGCCCAGCGTATCAACGCTCGCCCTCAGCACATACCATGCGTACCCCGCATGTCAGCCCAGCTCCATCTCATTCTCGCCAACACTATACACCCCCCTCTCCCCCCCGACAGGTTCAGCACGTATATTCAGCTCAAGCCAGTCATAAGTCTAAATTTTATTGCCCATACTGTAGGTCGACCGAACATAAATTGATAGCGTGTCCCAAGTACAATCATCAGCCCATTCAAGGACGTTGGGACTTCATAGAGTCAAAAAGTAGGTGTCGGAAATGTTTAGGTCCGCACTACGAGAATGAATGTAGGTCGACTGGTGCCTGCAAGGAATGTGGAAGTCCTAATCACCACTCTTCACTTCATCGTCATGATGTACCACGCTCACCAACTTCGTCAGCCCATTTACTTCCCGCTCACTTGCGCGCGCAACCACGTCGTCGTAGTGACAATACTGCCCACACATACACATCTAACACAAACCATACTGTCGTCCATCATCAACCATCTACATCTGCTCAGTCTCGTTCATCTTCGCCTCATAATACGGGTACTAAACAATGACTGCCTACCATCACGGAGCATTCAGAATTAGAAAATCAGCCCAATAATTTAAATGATAATTTTTCCCCGAATAAATCTGCTCATAATAATTCTGCTCAGGTCAATACCACTCAGCACAATAATAGCACATTACAAACGCCCATATTATTACCTACAGTCGTTTTAAAAATTTCAGATAAATATGGTAACTATCACAAAGCCCGCGCATTACTAGATTGTGGAAGTATGATAACTTTAATTACTCAGCGCCTAGTAAAAACACTTAACCTACAACCGAAAAATTGCTCATTAAAAATTACAGGCGTAGGTGACCAGCACATGCAGAATTCTAAAGGTCATGTTTCGATTACTTTTCGGCCCACACGTAGTGACACGCCTTCTATCACAACTTCCGCCCATATTTTAAAGGATGTCACAGGTTATCTACCTATGCAAAAAGTTCCCGATGTAGTACATGGCCCGGAAAGTCAGCTCATTCCGTTAGCGGATAAAGATTATCATACTCCAGCGCCCATCGATCTCATTTTAGGCTCAGATGTTTTAGGCCATGTGTTAGATGGCACTAAGTTGACTTTGGGCCCGGGGAAGCCCATAGCCTTCGGCACGATTTTTGATTTTGCACTTATAGGTCCCATTGAACAATTATGTAACGATAACTCAGTAGTTCAAGTTAACTCCGCTCTTTCTGCTCATTCTCATTCTAATCAAGATATAAATAAAAGTCTAGAGCGATTCTGGGAGTCAGAAGAACCCCAGCCGTCTCCAACTCACTCAAACCCATTACATGAACAATGTGAAGACTTATTCCGCTCAACAACTACTCGTAACCAATCGGGACGTTATATCGTAACTCTTCCATTTTTATCGAATGCTCCGCAGTTAGGTAGTACACATGCTATTGCGCTCCGTAGATTTCTCAACTTAGAAAAGCGGTTACACTCCGATCATTCACTCCGCTCAAAATACGTAGATTTTATGAATGAATACATAAATTTAGGCCACATGACACCTTGTCATCCTTCTACTTTTACACATAAGCCTCATTATTTTATTCCTCATCATGGCGTATTTAAATCAGGTACTGATAAACTCCGCACAGTATTTGATGGCAGTTGCAAGTCATCCAATGGTGTCAGCCTGAATGATTGTCTGCACACAGGCCCCGCCCTTCAGCGTGATATTGTCGATATAATTATGACATTTAGGACACATCGTGTAGTGTTCACCACAGACATAAAAATGATGTTTAGAAATATTATTATTAATCCAGATCAACGTCATTATCAGCTCATACTCTGGAGATCGTCTCCCGATCGACCTTTACTCACATATGCGCTCAACACTGTTACCTACGGATTACGTTCAAGTCCTTATCATGCCATCCGCACATTATTACAACTAGCTGATGATGAAGGTCATCGCCATCCCCAAGCTGCTCATATATTACGTAACTCCATTTTCGTAGATGATATTCTCTGTGGGCATGACTCCATAGAGGAAGCTTCAGCCCTTCAAACTCAGCTTATTAATTTATTATCGCTTGGTGGTTTCCAGCTCAGTAAATGGAAATCTAACACTCCTCAACTATTACAACGTTTCCCAGATGATCAATGCGAAATGCCTAAGGACTTTGACATCAGCTCAGATTCTCCATCTGTTAAGGTTTTAGGTATTAGATGGATTCCGCAATCTGATGAATTTACCTATCACATTTCCCTACCACCAATCACTCACATAACAAAGCGATCAATACTCAGCACTGTAGCTTCTCTTTATGATCCAAACGGTTGGATCACTCCTGTCATATTCCGCGCAAAATTACTCCTACAAAGATTATGGTTGCTCAAACTGGATTGGGACGACCCCACTCCAGATAATATTACACAAGACTGGCAACGCATTTCTCATGATCTTCCGCACATCTCAGACATACATTTTCCCAGACACGTAGCTCCGCACAAATTAACTTCTACATACTCACTTCATGGTTTCGCAGATGCCTCAGAAAATGGTTTTGCTGCAGTCGTATATTTACACGAATTAAATCATGATGGATCGGCTAACGTTCAGCTCATAATTGCTAAATCTAAGGTAGCCCCTATTAAAAATAAACTCACAATTCCTAAATTAGAATTATCCGCGGCTACACTCTTATCTCAACTCATGTCTCGTGTCTCTCAACATCTCTCCGCTCATCTCACAATATCTCAACACGTCTGTTGGTCAGACAGCACCATTGTACTCGCGTGGATTAAAACTCCTACTCATCGTTTACAAACATTTGAAGCTAACAGAGTAACCAAAATTGCTAATAACTCTCTCTCACTCATCTGGCGTCATGTACCTACACACTTAAATTCTGCTGATTGTGCCAGCAGAGGAATCTCAGCACATTCCCTTCTTTCTCATAGCCTATGGTGGTCTCCTCCTTGGCTCAAGCTGCCAGAGGATACCTGGCCCAAGATGCCTTCAGCTCACACCCGACAAGAATTACCTGGACTCAAACCTAAACAAGTTCCATGTAATTTCACAATCCCCGGTATCGATAGTGATCTTCTTACACGATTTAGCTCATTAGATAAACTTATCGGCGTCACGGCGTACGTGCGACGTTTTATTTCAAACTGTAAATTACCTACACATTCACGAGAACTAGGTCCACTAACTGTAAATGAACGTAGACAAGCTCTGCTCTTCTGGATCCGCTCTGTTCAACAAAACTCGTTCGCAGAAGACATTCACCGCCTGCAAATTAACAAACTCTGCACAGTTAGACTACAGCGATTATCACCTTTTATGCAGGACGGTCTTCTACGAGTAGGTGGTAGACTCACTCGCTCGGAACTCACATACGATGCTCAGCATCCATTCATACTGCCTAGTTCTAGTCCGCTCACAGACCTTATCATCGATCACTATCATCGTATTCATTGTCACCCTGGCACCGATACATTACACGCTATATTACGTCAACAATTCTGGATATTATCCGCACGCCGCATCATTCGACATAAAACGTATAAATGCATAAGATGTTTCCGTTGCCGCGCTCAGCCCGAAATGCCCGTCATGGCTGACCTTCCAGCCGACAGAGTTATACCTCAGCCCGTATTTAGTCACGTGTCTACAGATTTTGCTGGTCCATTTCTACTTAAATCAAGTCAGTTACGAAATGCTAAGTTAATTAAAGGTTACTTTTGTATATTCGTTTGTCTCACTACAAAGGCGGTTCACTTGGAACCAGTATCCGCACTTTCTACAGACGCATTTTTTGCTACGTTACAAAGATTTTGTTCACGTCGCGGTGTTCCCGTTTTGATACGTTCCGATTGCGGCACAAACTATGTAGGTGCTAGGAATCAGCTCCTAGAAGTTCAACAATTTCTCAATGACAATAATGATGCCATCTCTCATAAGCTCTCTACTCAAAATATAACTTGGTTACTTAATCCGCCCAAGGCCCCGTGGATGGGAGGCATCCACGAGATTAATGTCAAATCTACTAAGCAACTTCTCTACCGTGTAATCGGTGAACAACGCCTCACATTTGAGGAATTCTCAACTCTGCTCGCTAGAATTGAGGCCGTATTAAATTCTCGGCCCATCAGCCCACTCTCGTCCGATCCTACGGACTATCAGCCCCTCACAGCCGGCCATTTCCTCATAGGCCGTCCGCTCACAGCTCTCCCCGAGCACACAATAGATGACAGAGTCATCTCCCCCCTTAAACGCTTTCAGCTCATTCAATCTCTCTCTCAGCGCTTCTGGGCTCTCTGGACCAAGTCCCACCTCCATACCCTTCAAATCCGCTCCAAATGGCTTTCCTCATCCTCTCCACCCGAAATTGGGGAACTGGTTCTGCTCAAGGAGGACGGTCTGCCTCCGCTCCAATGGAAGATGGGAAGAATCACACGTCTACTGCCTGGGAAGGATGGAGTCATCAGAGTCGTGGACTTGGCCACCTCACTAGGCCAGCTGCGGAGACCTGTCGGCAAGATTGCCCGGCTCCCACTGGATTCAGCTCAAGCTCAAGATGGGGATCAGCTCACGCCCATTGCCGGGCCCCCCCAGGATGTTCGCGCCAAACTCTAGCGCGACGTTGGCAACACTGCAGCGTGTGCGGCGCTGTGAACTGTCATACGTCAGGCGCGACACGCAAGTGACACATTCCGCTGTTGACTTCCGCGTTCGTTATATGAAAAGCTTACGGTTAGCCGATCGGCTCAAATCTTCGCGATTATTCCCATAGTTATTCGTGATTTATCAGCTCAATAAACCCAGCTCAGTGACAGTTTGAATAAAGACAATAGTGTGAGTGTCGTGTGACCGTACCAGCGCATTTCAAGGCATCTGCACCCGCCAGCACGTCTCAACAACAGGTACCTATTCCTCATATAAACTCCTCATCTCCTCCTGCCCAATCAGCCCCTCAATCAATGTAGGGCTTCGCCCCTACAATGATAATATTATATTATATTACTAGCTGTCCCGGCAAACGTTGTTTTGCCATATAAATAATTTTTGGTATGAAAAATAGATGTTGGCCGATTCTCAGACCAATATCCTCACAATATGCTCACATAATTTCATGAGAATCGGTCAAGCCGTTTCCGAGGAGTATGGCAACGAAAACTGTGACACGAGAATTTTATATATTAGATGAGTAGCTACGCTACATCCTATGCAAGTTTATACAATTTTTTATCTGATAGATCCTTGGATCGTGGAAAAACGAGACACAATAGCCTTTCTATTGTTATCGCAATCGCCGGTGACCGCTTGGGGTTTGAAGTATTAAAATTGTTAAATTACTTAGCACAATATGTTCACTTCACTGATAATATTATATTATTTTGTGAGTGTGAACTGTGACTCTTAACAGATTGTAATAAGATACGTAAAATATACGCGAAGGTTTACCTACTAGTGTAACTAAAAAGAGTGAAATTATTATTATTTTTAACAAAAAATTAAAACCGACTTCCAAGGTAAAAACAATATTAACATTAATATGAACTAAAAAGTATTAAATAATTTTTGCTATCTAATAGTGCCTTTTTCCGAATTCGGCTAAACCTTGACTATTTCTGTACTCAATCTTCATAATTTTGAAGTCGGTGCCAGTTCCAAAAGTTTCAAATATTCTGTCAGAGGACTGAAGATTCAGCTTTCTGGTACCGACTTCAAAATAATGAAGATTGAGTACAGAAATAGTCAAGATTTAGCCGAATTCGGAAAAAGGCACTATTAGATAGCAAAAATTATTTAATACTTTTTAGTTCATATTAATGTTAATATTGTTTTTACCTTGGAAGTCGGTTTTAATTTTTTGTTAAAAATAATTACAATGCCCATCCGACGCATGGATCATCTTTAAACATCTTAGTTGTCAGATTCAGATGTAAGATGATCCTATCAAAGTACCCGTGTGTATACAAGAGCAAGCAAGAGAAATGCGTGGCTTGATTTTTATTCGGCGGTGTCCGTTTTTTTGACGTTTCACTAGATTTAGTTTAGTGAAATCACATATCACTAGATATTTTAAGTAAGAAACAAGTATATTCGGCATCTACCGGGAGTTCGTGATATCCCTAGGGATATCGTGAAATCCCTGATATTTACGACCCTTACATCCTCTTTTTCCCTCTTTTTACGACATATTATATAAGCAGCAGCGTAGCGCTTCGTAGACCGCCTACGAGTTACGTCATAAACATGTCAAAAATCACTTATTAATAACCTGACCATCGAAACGAATTTTACTTTTGCTTCATATAAATAATTATTCTTTTTTCTTTTTAAATCTTTTTAATTGGATTACAAGGAAGAGATGAAGATTTAAGATATATGTATTAATATATTGTGTTCTGTCAATATGTAAGTTTAACAGCACTCTACGGATAACAAGATAATCCGTATTCACTATTCCTTGATAACAGGACTTCCATAATACTTATTTTGAAATGAATTCATTTTTAATCTTGAAAATGCAGTACAAAATAAAACTTTATCCCACAAGTAATAACAATCTTTAGACTTCTTGTTAATTCGAGAATGTTAAAATGACAATAATTATGTCTGTTTTTCAATTCTGTAAATCCCAGAATATCTCTTATGTACCTCTGCAGTTATCTAAATCACACCTTTTTTTTGAATCGTTATTTAAAAGGAGAGCTTTTTTATTCAGACGCTGGAATTTGTCGTGTAATTGTGAAAAGCTCTCCCTAGCCAAGGTCACGTGATATCCGGTAAGCTCGGAGAAAGCTGGAGCTTCGGCGACTTCAAAGCTTCACCCGAAAGCCCTTTTAGGCGCCGTCCTAATTGGTTTTGCGAAACTAATTGTTTATTACGCAGTAATTGCAAAATACATTGTTCAAAATATAAACAATGTCTAATTTTTATTACCAACAATTCTCCTTCGGCAGTTTTTAACAACGCAACAAAGTCGGCGTTTCTTGAATAAAATTAAACATTATGTTGTGAGTTTCTTCTTTTTGATCAAATCCTGCATAGATTTCTATATGCTAGTTTAAGAAAATAAAATCATATCATTTAAGAGGTGTATTAAATTATTTTTATATCATTATTAAATAATTGCTTCCGTAATTCCTTGATTAGTCTGATATTTAATACAATTATTTAAATTGTCAAAGTAAAACGAAATGTGTTGGTCATTTCTACAACGTGTAGGCAGTAAAATGGTAATTATATTTTATACCTATGAAACTCCGAGCACAATTCTGCGTAATAAAATTTAATTGAAAGCAATGGACGTATCTAACTTTCTCCTAAGCCTGACCACTGGGTACTGCTTATTGTATATTGATTTACATTAATTATTGACTTAATTAAAGCAGAGTAGGTAATTTAAATGTACCTACTTATAATTGACTGTGTATTATGAAAATGTTTTAAAATTAAAAAGTCAGTTTGAAAAGTTCTATAGAGTTCTTCTGTAGTCACGATAACCTCTAATATTATTTCATGACGAAAATTCTACCAGCGACAATGGGGATTGTCCATTTTTTTAAATTTTGCTCATTACAAAAACATTTCGAGGAATAAGGTCAGTGATAGTTTTTCCATAATACCTATTAGTTTTAACCTTAGTTTGACCTTCAATGGCGTTAAATTAGCAATAAATTCGACCAACATTATGTTTCGAACTTTTAGTAAGCTTCTCGTATCAGTTTTCACATACTGAAAACTTGCATTTGACGAACCAGCCATTATAAATAAGATTGAAAGGAATTAAAACATACTGCAGAGGTCAATTGGCTGCCGATGATGACGTCAGAGCGAAACTTTAAAAATTTATTGAGAAAAAACTAGCTAATGAATTTCAAAATTATTTAATTTATATTCTTAAAATATATTTTAACGAAAAAAAATATATAAAAAGTACATGTGATTTTTTTTGGACAATGCCCATTTATATTAACATTTTCAAGTAACGTATACCTTTATAGCATGCAGGTTTTAATGATGCATTTTCGTGTAGACAAGGAGGGAAGGTGGGTAGGGCGGTCCGGAGCAGGCCAATAAAGGCGCGCAGTAAATCCACGTAATTTAGAGCCGCTATAAATTAGAGTTCCGCTATAAACGCGGGCGGGGGCGGGGTGAGGGAGGCGTGTGGGGGGGAGGGGTGTACCTGGCGGAGCGGGCTACCCCGCCGATGTCACGCTAGCCGGCATAGCCCGCATAAATCAACCGACGCCAGCCGCCGCCCGCCTCCGCGCTCGCTCCCGCCGCCCGCAATCGCGAGAGAGCTACATAAAGAGTCTTCAGACATAGCAGAAACCGCGCGTTTCCTATGCTTAGCAGTGCGGTTTTAAGAGGGAACGGGGGTACAGTAGAATTTAAACGAATAAACTATTGCCATCACGCTTCACCCTGCGCCGGCACGCGTATTTTGATAGAGACAGATACAGTAAATCGAGGTTACGTATTCCTCTGATTCCTCCTTCCAAATAGAGCCTATCTAATTTTTTTTAAATATCTTCAGGACGAATGAGAGTATATGCCTCTACGTTTTTATTTCATCGTAAACATCTTTTAAATTTATTTTATGGTCGGTTGATTGGCGGGGCATTCGTTTTTGGCGATTTTTGAATGGTCATATTTTTTATATATTAGTAAATTAAAAAAAAACGAGCGTAGAGGCATAGTTTTAACAGATCCCAATATTGCATACAAAAATTATTTGTCTACACGCATTGTCCAGGAAAACAGTGTTAGCGTATGCTCTTAAAGGCTGGTCCAGACGCAGCGAAAATCGCGCGGATGCAACGCGGCGCAGATCAATCGCGTGGATCAAAAGTGGTTTATCTTCTGTCGTCATACTTCCTTGTAGGTAGTGGTATTTAATAATTTACTAGATAATAAATATTCAACTATGTTATACAATAAAACACTTATTGTTGAAATCAACTTATAATATTGACTATTTATTATATTCAACACACTGCTATAATTTTAACAAGCTTTACCAAATTATTTTATTGCAGTAATTATACATTTTATCGCAATAAAATATAAGCGCTTAACTTAATGATTACCGTAAAAATCTAGTGTTAAATAAAAATACTTTAAGTATCATTGTTTTTGTAAACAAAGGTAATTTGTATTACATCTATTAGTCTGATTAACAAGTGCCATTTTCCTCGAAACCTGATCTCATGCACCGAAAATTATGATTTTGGTCTCATTCGATTCGGAATACCATCTAGAATATTCTATCAAAATTCCAAGAGGGGCTGAAAAAAATTGCAAAAGTTATAAACAATAAAGTAAACAAAAAAAGAAGGGTTTGGTTTTTTTTAAATATTTCATAAACTATTTGAGATAGTCAAAATTTGAAAATAGATCCATAAAGAACAGGAAAGTTCCTAAAACAAATCCTAACTTTTGGAACTTTATCAACAATCCTTATAACTTTAATTGAGCGGCGAAAGTAACGGTAAAAACGCATAGTTCGCGTTTCGCGTGATTTGCCGCAATCTGCCACATGAACTAAAAACATATTTTAACTGATTAGATATTAATATAAGGGATTAAAAATTTGGTACTAAGTAGACATATCAATAAACAAGAATCCGTCAACAAAAATAAATTATCACCATTTGTTTAATTGTTATGCTTTTCTTAATTTGTTAATAGTAATTATTTTAACGTTAACATAAAAACGCTGATTTTTTTAAAACAAGAAATCTAGATTTTGTTTTTATTCTTTTGTGCTAATAAGATTAGCACAAAAGGGCTGTTTTAGGAAATTTTCTGCTCTTTAAGGATCTATTTTCAAATTTTGACTATCTCAAATAGTTTATGAAATATTAAAAAAAACCAAACCCTTCTTTTTTGTTTACTTTATTGTTTATAACTTTTGTATTTTTTTTCAGCCCCTCTTGGAATTTTGATATAATCTTCTAGATGCTATTCCGAGTCGAATGAGACCAAAATCATAAATTTGGGTGCATGAGATCAGGTTTCGAGGACAATGGCACTTGTTAACCAAAGTATTTTTGGGAATCTTTTGTTTTTTATGAACTTATTCAAACCTCTTAATCACATCATTCTATTTACAATTCATATCGCTGATTTTAGCTAGTGCGTTTATTTATTTTTCAGGTTTTGGATAAATAACAAAGATGAAAAAACTACTAGTAAGTACCTACATGTTATGCGTCAATGAACCGAACACAACAAACACATAACTTTTCACTGCTTTTCAATCGGATCGTAACCAAAAAATGTCAATACATAAACATTTGTAGCCCCATGACGCCGTTACAGTCCAATTTTACGAGAGAACCCATAAAGAAACACATTACCTATTTTATCTGTCCTAAACCCAACAAAGAGATAAAGAGTTAACCTGTGTGTGTGACTGTGTAAATAAATTATTCTGTTCCGTGTAAAATCCACGTAAAAACCGATTCTTAGACGTAGTTTATTACTTAATGGATTTTGTAAATACACGAATAAATATTGCAATATCTTTATGGTTATATGGACGGCAGGTGCTCGACGGTGAACACGCAGTTAAATTAATTAACAAGATGTTAGTTAGGTATTCTTCAAGTTCCACAAGAATATCGGGTCCTACGCCCCGTAAGCCGCGCGCGGCCACTGTTTGAAAATTAATGATTTTGACAACACACGAATGACTTAAGTTAAGTGTTTTTAAGGTCTACTGCTACGAATAAAAATAGTCTACTGTGAAAAACTTTTCGGACTTGATTTGAACATCATTTGAGCGTCAAAAATATCGAGTGAAGTCCAGTTCCGATATCATCTAGAGGGTAAGGCCAAATTAGCTTCGAAGAAGCTTGGTGTTCTTAACAGAGCGAGACAGTACTTCAGTCCGGACCAACGCCTACAACTCTACAAGGCGCAGGTTTGGCCTCATATGGAATATTGTTCTCATCTCTGGGCAGGGGCGCCAAAATACCAACTGCTCGCTCTGGATCGTATCCAACGAAGGGCCGCTCGAATTGTTGATTGTCATAGTGTTTCAAACAGCTTGGACCTCTTGGAATTACGCCGAGATGTAGCTTCGCTCTGCATCCTCTATCGGTTGTATCACGGGGAGTGCTCTGAGGAATTGTTCGGAATCATACCACCTGCAACTTTTCGCCATCGTCCAACGCGAAAAACATACCATCCTCACCACCTTGATGAGTGGCAGTCTTCCACAGTGCGTTTTTCGCGTAACTTTCTGCCGCGCACTGTAAAACTCTGGAACGAACTGTCACCAGCAGTATTTCCGTACCTAGACGATCTGCAAACCTTCAAGAAAAGAGCGTATTCCCTCTTAAAAGGCCGGCAACGCACCTGCAGCTCTTCTGATAAAAAATCGTTTTATTTCTGAATAAATTTGAATCAAATGTTTTCAAATGTTTTTCAATTGATGTTGCGAGTGTCCATGGGCGAGGGTAGTTGCTTACCATCAGGTGACCCGTTTGCTCGTTTGCCCCTTTATTTAATTTAAAAAAAAAAACACTTTCTTAGTGGAACACTGAAAAGAAGAAAAGGGTTTTAATACTTTTACGGAAGACTTACCGCGCGCATGCAGTTACCCAAGTGGAGCATATGTTACAGCCATAGTGAATAAATAGCTATTATACATAATAACTGGTCATTATATATAATATCTAAATTGACTAGACAATGTGATTAATTAATCACTTTATCCGGAAGTTATTCATAATAGCTGGTCGAAGTTAGCCAAAGTAATAAAATACGGTATAACCGACTTATCACCCCTCCTCACTTAAAATAATAAATTATAATTATGACCCAGTCATCATATAATGTCAGTTCATTTAAAATATTTGATTATTTTAGTCTTTAAAGAGTGATACCAAATATTATGTGTATTGATCTCCGTATTTTTAGGGTTCCGTACCCAAAGGGTAAAAACGGGACCCTATTACTGAGACTTCGATGTCTTTCCATTTGTCCGTCTGTCTGTCTATCTCCAGGCTGTATCTTTAGAACCGCTATAGCTAGACTACTGGAATATTCACAGATTGTGTATTTCAGCTGCCGCTATAACAAGAAATACTAAAAACAAAATAAAATTAATATTAAAGGGATTTCCCATACAACAGACGTGATTTTTTTTGTCCTTTTTTGTTCGTAATCAACAATGGCAACAGGTATTTACTTGAAATATTCACAAAATACTTAGTCGTATTTATACTTTAATAATTCATAATAAAATTAATAATAATTAAGGGTTACAACTTGTAATCCAATAAAAAAGGTCCATTCTATAATGGTACAAAACACTTTGTGCACGAGTCCAACTCGCGATTGGTTGATATATATTTTCTTTTTTTTTGGCTCTGAGCTTTAAATTTACTTTATACATTAAAGTTAAATAACTTTCAAACAATATTAAAGTAAACTTTATAATATTTGTTACATTTTAAATAACAGTATAATATTGCTACACATATACTTAGTTCGGTATGCTTAAAGCAAATTGAAATATAATTTTATAATCTTTACTTACCTGTTTTATTACATTACCCAAGTCTTTGAAGATATTATATAAAATTGCTAGTTAATGTGATTAATTCTGTCATTTATCACTTTATCTAAATTGAGTAGACATTATAAATAATGGCTAGATAATATATATAATATCCAGATTAATTACTTTGGCTGTAACACATATACTTAATACTTATAGACCATAAAAAGACGATAAAATTAATACCAGCCACCGCCGTACGTAATACATCGTGCAACGGGATATAAAATTTACAATAAATATTTTTTATTAAACACAGTCACCTATATCCATTTTCTTGGTAATAATGTCCGTTACCTCAGCAAGATCAAGATTTCGTTAACTTTTAACCTATGGTCCTAGTAATTTGCAATAAGCTAGGAAAAATAATTCGGCTACATGTTTTGAGAATAAGAACGAGATTTTTTTATTCTAAGAGGTATTTTGAGGCAAAATTTTAGAGTATTTCGAGGGATACCTCATAGAGCGTACAAAACTTCGTTTGTCTCTTGATCCGTTGTGGAATAAAATCTTCACAACTTTAAATTTCTTAACTTTTGAGGTCTATTCAGCTTGTAGACTGCAGATCTGTAGTTTTGTCCACACTGGGCCTTTTTTTGTTCATCAAGGGCATGCGTTATAGCGCAGTCAACAGTGAACGTGAGGCATGCCCGTGACGCGCGTTGAAATCGTAACGCTCGCTATGACACTTTTCTTTCAACGCGGGTGGATTTTCAATTATTGAATATGCCAAACGAAAGTTGAATAAAAATAAGATGACGAAAATTGAAGATGAAATTGCTTAATATGGACATAGCTTATAGTACTCAACTAAAGATAAAGATAAGATTGGCATAATATGAGATGTGTTATACAGGCAGAAGAACTGCTTACCCTTAGAAGTTATAACTCTACAAAGTACAATACAAAGTTTTATTGATTTGTGAATCCTTTCTGCTTTGACGTTGTAAATCTATAGTTTATCTATGGTACAGTTGACGCGTATATATACGTCCATGTGTTGTAAATCACGACACATCGGATCGCGTCGGGAGGGTTTATACTTTATAGCTGTCTTGTAACGGGCCCGGAGCCTGTCACGTTTCCTTAAATTGGGCCTTATTTACACTTTTGGGTACCCGAAGATTATGAGTAGTTCTGAACCTCTAGCAGCATTCTGCGTAGTGGCATTTGCCGAGATTTGACAGATTAACGAGATGTCTGGAACCACTGTAAATTATATTGTTCGATTTTCGGAACACACCTTCATTTTTAATTATTATCATAATATCATCCCGTGTCATAGTTCATTACAAAGCTTTATCGTTTTATTTTTATATTTTTAAGCAATAATCATTATGAGGTTATGAAATAAAAGGAGCGTAGCAATGTCGATGGCCCCCCGATGGCGCGATATCAAAAAACACCACCTTTATGAATCTCATTATTTTGAGTGAGAAAACGCGTCACTAACGGCGAAATAATTAGGCCCACCAATAAACATTAATTACTAAACAAAACATTATAACGGCGAGCGACACCCTGGAGAAATTAAATGTAGCTTTAAAGCATTATGGAAATAATAAACATAAAAGCATCGGCATGCGTATGTGATTTCTGGGAATTAATTAAAAGTGGTCTTCATTAACTATTATCGTGCACAGACAAGGTACGCCGTATAAGCTGGTAGACATGTCGAAACATAATAGTCAGCATTCTGATTGTAGAGCGCTTAATTGGATCATTGTTCTGGGAACAGTTTTCACCCATGTAGATCTGATAAATAATTGATTTAACTTCTCTCTGATCAGATCAGAGATCAAGTTCATAAAATCATGACGTCTATCCCATAGAATTAATACCAAGGTATAGGATAGACATAGTACAAGACACAATTAGGATCAAGACCAAGGTCTATCCTAGACATATCTAGGATAGACCTTGGTCTATCCTAGATCTGTCTAGCGACTATAACAATTTCAAAGGATAGTTTTGTGCCTCTTGAATTATATAGTCTAGAAAATTTTCTACATAGTTTGGACTTCAGTCTATCAGTTGATATTTGTTATTCTCCTTGATAGTTTAGTGGGATTTTCTGTTTCAAGTGTATTCTGTATGTCGATAGTCAGCCTTAGCCCTTAGAGCCTTTTCATACCTTATGTTCCGGCAAAATATTAATATATTGTGGTCGTGTACAAGCACTTTCTTAAGTAGCAGCTTATATTTCATACATTTCGTCGCCTCAACCCGGTGCTGGATTCTCTGCTACCGGTACGGAAAAAAAGCCAAGAGAACTTCAGCTCCTTACGTATATCTAAACATGGGAATTTATCTCTAATTATATCAAATGTAGCGCGCAAAATGCAATGTACTGATTAAACTTTTGTTACATGCAACTGTGGCACCAGCCATCTTGTTAAAACAGTATCGCCGCCTGAAATTCCACTTAATTTAGTGATATAGTTATTAGCTGTCGGGCGACCAATTAACTGCCTACTGCGGTCGTAAATACATTGCGAATTGAGAGCGAAGAATTTATTAATTGGAAGCCTGTTCGTTTCACGCTGGAACAGGCGGATATAGGCTGTAGGCAGCACCAATATAGGTAGGTAGCTAGTACTGCAGGCAGTTACTGTAGAGTACACAAGTAAAGTAAAATAAAAAAATTATTACTTGTCAGCGGGGACTAGAACGTAGTATGTTCAACAAAAAAAAAAAAGGCTAAAAGAGTTCGTCATACGAAAATTAGAAGCATAACAGATCCTGATGCTCTATTACATGCTCTAAAACAGAATAGGAAGTGGGTGAGACACGTAGCAAGATTGAAAGACGTTCGCTGGACAGTGAGTGACAAAGTGGAACGATCCAAGTGGCAAACGACACAGGGGAAGACCACTAACAAGATGGGCGGACGAGTTGGCTAAAACGGCTAGACCAAACTGGATGAAAATAGCTAAAGAGAGAGAAAAGTGGCATTCCTTGGAGGAGGCCTTCGCCTGCGGTTGGGTCCTTGCAAACCAAACAAGAGGGAATTAGATACTCAGAAATCATTCAAAACTTACTTTAAATAATTAATAACAAAAAAATACATGTTAGAATAATTGTTATTTTGTTTAGTTTTTATTCTTCTCACAATATGACATACCTAATAACATTATGCATGTATTACGTTAGCGTAAAAATTGTAAAGATAGTAAGGAATAAAGGATTTTTTATTTTATTTATTTTATTACCTCAGAAAATGATACTCGTAGTTGTGTAATGAAAAACTCTACTCCTACTTCTGTTGCTGACTAGCTAACGCGTTAAGTTCTAACTTCAAATTATGATGTAAGTATACTACCATAGGCCGATATGATGATCTACCTACACATATTTATTCCCCTGCTAATTAATAAAATCCTACGATACTTTTTTTGCTACACATTTCCGAAAACATAGGTATAATACGTGTTGAGAATTCTTTATTTTCTACGATCTGTGGTAAACGCGGCCACGTACGCCGGCCGGCCGCGCCGGGGCGACGGCCATTTTATTGCGCGCCGACGGCAGGGCGGGGCCTCAGATAACAAAAACACGTCGAGTTTCGGCCTTTACCTGTGTATTATCCGTAGAATTTTTTACGCGATATCTTCTTTAGAAATCGAAAGGCGTTGCATGTTTTGACGGCCCCTGATGCATGGCCTTCTGGGATCTTGCACGGCAGTAATTCATTATTCTCCTTTGTGCTATCATGAGGTGCTAAAATTCTCAAAGAATCTCATTAAGCTAATTATCTTTATATTTTTACCGACGATTGTAAAATGTTGGGTTTAACTATCAGGTAGTAGAATCAAGTAGATTTATTATAAAATAAAAAACGATTAGAAAATACATCCGGCAACAAGATACTCCTAATAATAGTACCCAGTTTAGTATTTAACATTTAATTACTTATGTGCTATTTAACACACATTACATATCCAATAATTATTATTATTTTAACTTTTTCTTACTTCAGAGTTCAGAGTACTGTACCTACCGTACAATAACAATTATACCTATCTACTATGATGTAGTACCTACCTATAGCTAATTTGCCATTGGAGCACCACATCACTCCCAAAATTATTACAACAAATTAATAATAAAATATATTATATTGAGCCATAAAATTGCAATCAAAAGGATTAAATAAAGATAAAATTAAGTAGATAGAGCGATCATATTTCTATAATAATTTCAATTTGCCGACGTAGCGTAGCACTTAGGTAGAGGCTCTACGCGAAAATAACATTTTGCATTAGGTACTAGGGAGTGAATTTTGGCTTCTCTCAGCTCTCGCTAGCATCCATCTCAGTCCCGCCCCGGAGCCTTCAGGGAGAGGGTACGCATTCGCCTGTTAGCACATTGCTTCCCAAAACTTTTGAAACTATCTATTGTACTTGTGTAGATAGCTGTTTGCTTTTGCATTATGGTTAGATCTAATTTAGCATCCAGTATGTCACAGTATCTACGGATGCTCTTGTACGGATGTATTAAATAATATTTATTATTATATTTCGCCTTTATATAATATAAGTATGGACTAATATTATTATAAATGCCCAATAGTGTCTGTCGGTCTGTTATCTCTTCATGCCCAATTCGCTGACGGCTGAACGCCATTTTGTTAAAATTTGGAATTTGGTATGGAAATTGGAAATACGTTGAGTCCCGGGAAAGCAAATAAGATACTTTTTATTACGGAAAAATGTACAGCTCAGGCGCGATAAACGAATTTTGGCATAATGGTGTTGCAGGCGACATCTATATTAGGTAAAGTGTTTAAATTAAGTTTTACTGTGGTAAGGACGAATATGTTTTGGATATATTTTGTGCATGACTTTTGAGTATTTATTTCGTTGAAACTAATTGCAATCGCCATCTAAGTTTACATATTGTGCAGAGGTATTTTCAACAGGCTCACGAAATGATGGCCCAATATGAAGAAAAGTAGCGAAACTTAAAATATGTGCTCCTGTTTACGAGTATCAAAAAATTGTTAGGAAGTAGTCATAAGCATTCAAACATTTTTTGTTACTGCTAAGTTTGTTAGGCGTCTTATCAAGTTTAACGTGAACGTGAACCCAACCGCAATCTTCATTTTAGACAAAAAAAAATATCAATCGAAAAATTTAATAAGTTACCCGTGGTCGATCGCGAATGGTTTGTTGCAAATTGCAATACAATAAACGTAATTGCTTCATGTACCGTTGCGTCCTAGGACTCCTAGGGCTAAATTAAAATATAAAAATCTTTTAAGGCTGCGAAAGGTTACAGAGCACATAAAGACATCCAGTTGCAAACTAAATGGTACTGCTATCGTGCTCCTTTCTAGTGCTTGCTAATGAGATCTACGTATTATTCTAATGACAAGTGGCGATTGCGGATGGGTCAGCAGTAAAATTCAACGCGCTCAGTAAAAAGAAAATGGCTATCTCAGTGCAGAATATTCTTGGATCATCCTCAGGATGAGTCGACAGTATTAATCTTATTCTACAGTTAATCGAAACAAAAGCGACGTATATATGTCAGCCCATCGCGGGATATAAATCAGGAGTCGCTAACGGCCGCCCGGGGACTCCCCGCCCGCGACAAATGGCCGCCGGGGACTTCCCCGACAACCCCAAAACATGATGTGAATGTTAACACTGCTTTAAGTATTCAAATTTGAAATATAGTTTAAAATTGATAGGATGGGGTAACAGATAAATGTGAGCTGGGCTTTGTAGCCATTCAAATGATTTTTGATAAGACAGAATATTACTAGTGCCCTTTGGATTTTGAAGAAGGGTTTTGTCTACTATTTAGAAAAAAGTAATTTTGGAGAATGGACAATATTAATGGATTTTTAATAACAATGGTTTACAACCACAAACACACACAAACGTAGACCTAGCGTCTTTAAAAACTTATTCCAGACCTAGATCTCTTTTATAAGCAATTTAAGGTCTACATACTCCATCTCTAGTCCACCAATCCCTACACTCCAAAGTTTAAAAAATGTTTACCTACTTGATGACGCCCGCAACTCCGTTGCGCCGAAATTCGTTTATCGCACGGGAACCATACATTTTTCCGGGATAAAAAGGTCCTATGTCCTTTTCTGGGACTGAAAGTATCTCCATACGGCATACCCCATGCAGCCAATTCGGTGCGGTTAAAGCGTGAAGAGGTAACAGATAGACAGACAGACAGACGGACACACTTTCGCATTTATAATATTAGTATAGTATGGATACCAGCCCTGGAGTTACGTATAGGCAGTATAGGCCACGGCCTATGGGCGGTATTTTTGACTGTAAAGTATAATGTACCATCGAGGAAATTGATTCCTATGCAGTTGATAGACCAACGTTATTTGGTCGAATATGTCAATTCAATGTTAATTGTGATCTGTCGGCTGGGTTTGACGTAACGCAACCTAACTACGTAGGTCCCAGATCTGCATAGGAATCAACTTCTCTGATAGTACCATCGAGGAAATTGATTCCTATGCAGTTGATAGACAAAACGTTATTTGGTCAAATATGTCAATTCAATGTTAATTATTGTGATCTGTCGGCTGGGTTTGACGTAACGCAACCAAATTACGTAGGGTCCCGATCAGAATAGGAATCAACTTCTCTGATAGTACCTAGTCATAACCTTGTTTCATACTAGGACTTAATATTATTGCAGTTTGTAACATCTCTATACACAGGATCTTTTATTAGTGAGTTATAAATAAAGTTTTATCGCAGATTACTAAATAGTTGCTACGAGTATCTCTCTTGCATTGTAAACACAGTTGACCTTTACACTTTGGAGATAACGTCTACCCGACATAGTTCACATCCATCGCGGCAATTCGTCATGACGCGCATTAGTTTGGCCGAAGTGAACTCCTTGGAGTCGAAACAATTTGAGTGGGTGTTCAAAAATGTGATAGAACACCACGAAGCGGCGGCGAGGTGGGTTCAGAACGAGCGGCCTTTTCAAATCGTGCCGGACCTGTGTGCCGCGTTCCACAAATATTTGGATGATATCCCCGTAGAAGGTAAATATTTATGATCATGTTAATTTACGACTCAAACTTAATAGCTATAAGTTCGAGCGATAGGAGGAATATTATGAGATTAATGTCAAAAACAAAGACATGGAATTTGGAAGTTCATTACAATTTTATGTTTTTAAAGATGAAGGAAAAAATAAATGCTTATAATAAAATCATTTAGAAGGTATATTTTTAGATTTAGAATGTAATTATTGTAGGTAAGTAGATACTATTACAACAAAGGTGATAAGTACAGCGTGCATCTAAAGTTTAGTTTAGTGCCAATTTATCAGGACAGTTAAAATTAGTTATATTCTGACCACACTGATGGCTGAACAGTTGAATACGAATTGCTAAGAAAACCGGTGCCTAATTCACTTAGATTATCTAATGCGAGTGCAGGCGATTAATAGTGCGAGTGCAGGCGATTAGTGCAAATGATTAGGATAGTAATTAGGAGAAATTAAAGGACTTGCAATAACCAGTCGCTGTCCACATAAGAAAACCGATGCCGCCTTTATTCATTTTGATTACTGCGAGTGCAAGTGATTAGGTAGTGATTAGGAGAAATTAATGAACTTGCAGTAATCAGTCACTGTCCACACGTACTCCTTATTACTAATCAAGTAATTACCTGCACTTATTTCTAATCAAAGTGAATGCAGGCCTTAATACTTACCTAAGTACTCCTTAAATATATTATACCTAGCTGTGGTAGCTATGTGGTAGTACCTCCGAGTACGGTACTAGAAAATAAGATGGTTTACCTGTTTACTATGATTTCTTTAATAATTTTTCTAGTAAAGCTTCTCATACTGAAAGTGCATCCTGACCTGGCTGGTCGCTTGGCTGCTCAGGGCGAGCTCACTGCTGAGTCGAGTAAGGAGCAACAGAGCGCCGGCCTCGACAATCTAACCAAAGAACAGAAAGCCATTATTGATACATCCAATGAAAGGTAAAAATAAAGTGACATTTAATCACATAATAATAATAATATGTTAATGAGTAAACTGTACTATTCGCTATTTATTCTGTCAGTGACTTGGGTGGTGGGCCTTAGCCCTTAGCGAATCATAGAAGTAAGGAGGGCCCTGTATTAAAATGTAAAATCCTCTAGAACGCTCAACTAATAAAGTTGTTAACAAAGTAGGAATAGATAAAGTCAAATATCATAATTTCAACACAAGAAACTTACTACGAATCGCGAATATGCAGTTTTGCCGACGCGACATTTAAATCCAATTGTGTGATAAGAGCGACATCTATATTCAACTTTTGTCAATTTCTGAACTAGCGCCATCTATATGTCTTTTATAAAACGATTACTCACTATTCATGTCAAGAGCATAACGTAGTTAGAAGATACGCCACTAGATGGCGCTACAAATATAGTTAAAAATATTAAGATTTTAGGTTGATTAAAATTTTTAACTATAATAATTATTATCACGTTTGTTTAATGATACTCGTATGCCCGGGACACACGAGGCTAGTTTTTCGAGCTAGGATAGCAAGCTAGTTTTTTTACCAAACTGTCCTGGCTTGCTGACCTAGCTTGGAGCATGCTACCTAGTACCTAGTTCTGTTTTACAAATGAAAATAGTTTAAATTTGTCTACACGAGGCCAGAACTACTAGCTTGCTAGCTCACAAACACTAGCTTGCTATCCTAGCTTGAAAAATTAGCCTCGTGTGTCCCGGGCATACGAGTATCATTAAACAAACGTGATAATAATTATTATAGTTAAAAATTAAAATCAACCTAAAATCTTAATATTTTCAACTATATTTATAGCGCCATCTAGTGGCGTATCTTCTAACTACGTTATGCTCTCGACATGAATAGTGAGTAATCGTTTTATAAAAGACACATAGATGGCGCTAGTTCAGAAATTTTTTCATAATATTTTAAGATACTCAAATATATATTTCTAAGCCAGTGTATATTTTATGTAGTAATTTTTTACTCTTGCTTTCAGATACAAAACCAAGTTTGGGTTTCCATTTATTATTTGTGCAAGAGAAAACAAAGTTCAGGCAATAATAGAGGGACTGCAAAAACGATACATCAACACGAAGGAAGAGGAAATAGAAATTGGAATAAATGAGGTCAAAAAAATCTGCAGACTGCGTATATTAGACATAGTCAAAACTTGAATACTATTATGTCTCAATATAAGTAATTTATTTTGTGTAATATGTTATACTCTTTTTGACAAGACACTTTAAAAATTATTGTACTTATTTTTTAATATCTGTAAAACTTAATATTTAAATAGATTTATACGAGTTATGAATAACCATCACTTCATACAAACGTGGTTACGCGTCGTGTGATAATAATTTAAGTTAGAAGAGTTGCGTGCAAATCAACTTCTCTGATAGTACCTAAGCCAAATTGATATTAATAAAAACATTAGAATTTAATAAAGTTTATTAAAAATACATGAGGAATTTACATTATAATTGTCCCAGAGACTTCTCCATGACAGCGTGTGGTTGTCCCGACACCTCACAGAACTCGGGTGTGTTGAGAATATCTTCAAAACCAATGTCGAGGTATCGCCCCGTAAACACATCATGCTGTAAGTTGGAGCTCGGCAGGAATGGAAGGTGTCCAACCTATTGCCAAAAAATAATTTATTAAAATATACCATTCAATTATTTAATACAAAATATTGTCTAAATGTAGAATAATACACTATAGTAAACATTATAAGCCAATGTTAGTTATAGTTAGTTTAGTTCATCATAATATTATTTAGTGTAATGTTATGTTATGTTTGACGTTTAATACAATATTTTAAAGCAAAATCAAAATACAGTAGGGCCTCGATAGTCCGAACCCCCGCTAATTCGAATACCTCTATAATCCTAACGACCACCCTCCCCCGCACAAATTAATCCCGGTCCCGCAGCCGCGACGCCGCATTCTAGTGCCGAGTTAGACGTCACATATTGTTTTTGACCGATATTTCGATTTCGAAAGAAGTGCTTTTACGCAAATTTTTGCATGATTAAAATATAGTTTTTATAGTTAATATGTATTATGATTTTATTGCCAAAAAAGCCTTTAAAAATGTCTTCATACTATAATCTGAATGCTGCATTCATCCGAACAGGGTATATATTTTCATGGGTGTTCGGACTATCGGGGCCCTACTGTATATAAAAATATCTTTTCTCTACACTGTCTACAGTATGTTTATTATTTTACCTGGCTTGAGAATTTCCTCTCCATGGCGAGTCTCATTGGAGCATGGAGTCCCTGTATGTTCCTCAACATGGCCATGTTCATTTTTTCTTCATTGCGATGAAACTGGAAAGTTATGAAGCAATAATTATTATAAAAGTATATAATATTAGCAAATAACATTGTTCAAATCTATTTTAATTAAGTATATGCAATTAAAGATAATTTCCATAACAATAATTACCTTTCAGATATTTTTTGCCCAAAACAATGATAATAATAAGAGTGCTGTTTTTTAAATGTGCCAAATCGAATGTGAAAGAACTAGGAAATAAGAAATATCATGACATTTTTCTGCAAATCGAATATACCACCATATTATTAGTGTCCGACCGAAGGTCTATTTTTGGCCGAAGCCGAAGCAGATTAATCGGCAATCGCCACAACCTTCGGCCGAAGCCGAAGGTTTATATTAATCTTAATCACTGCCCTATTTTCGTATTTGTTAGTCTGTAATCTCTATCAGCGTCTGAGCAAATGTGTCAAATTACAAGACGTGTATGTACTATGTATACTATAATATATGTATGTTTATAACCCCCAACGATTAAAATTAAGTATTTCAAAACTTCAATATTGAAGGTTTACCTCTATATTGACTCTCTTCCTCTATCTCAAAGAGAAGTTGATTTAGAGATGGTAATAAAAGATTTTGATTTCGTGGACTACAAATAATTAATTCAGTTTAAGGAATGACTCAAATGTGTAGTTTGAGTGAGAATTCGGAAAAAGTGTATAGAATCAAAATTATAGAGAATGCAATAAGTTTTTTTCATCGTAGAATGTTTTTGCTTTAAGGCATAGTTTTTTAGTTATTAGCCAAAAACCAAAAATTTAGACTTTTGGCACTCTCCCCTCACTCCGACTCACCTCCTAGACTTCAGGACTATTAGTATGTTTTACCCCTAAGCACCCTGAATAATGTTCCAGCAGAAATCTCTTAGGTTCCCGCTCACGCATTCTACAACTACTTTATTGACTGAACTATTGTAAAAAAGTAATAATTTCTTTATTATTTCACAAAAAAACAATAATTAGACCAATCAAACAGTCTTTACTCTTTGTTTTACTCGACTAGACCGCAACTAGACTAATAAATGACGCCCTCTGAGGCTCAGTGGTAAGCGCGTCGGTAGCTCAAGCCGGGGGGGTGCGGGTTCGAATCCCGCCAACGGAACAAAAAAAATTTTCTAAGTTTATGGATGTGTATTAAATATGTGTATCATATAATAAAAATCTTAAATATATGTATGATATTAAAGTATTAAATATATTTCCGTTGTCTGGTACCTGTAACACAAGTCCTTTAGGTACTTACCACAGGGCCAGACTGGCGTGGTGTGAAGCATCCATAAATATTATTATTATATTATTAAATAAAATAAACAAACACTAACTTCTTAATAAATAATTGAATGATTTATTAAGAAGTTAGTGTTTGTTTATTGTATTTGACAGTGACTCCCAGCGGCCTCTGCATGAAACACGACCGGTTTATCGCTCTCACTCAGTCTTTCGTAACAGTTTACAGTTCGTTCAATTTCAACAGTTGTTCGGACCTTCGGCAAAGCCCCTAGGCTAGAGGCTTCGGCCTAGTGGTTTTTTTGGCCGAAGCCGAAGCTTCAGTTGGACACTACATATTATATCAAAGAAATTGATTCCTACATCATTTGGTCAGATTATATAAAATAAATGTAAGCTGTGATCTGTCGACTAGGACAAACCGCGGCCAATATATGTAGCCTACCATCTCTCATCTCATCTACCTATGAATCAACTTTGCTGATAGTACAATCAATCATACAATCGATACCATAATAACCCTCCCAGCAGTCGGGTAAAAACAAAATAATGAGTAATCTAGTAAAAGTAGTACTTACATTTTGCTCAGACATTTGTAAGGGATGAGACATTCCCAATTTGTTCTTGGTCGCTCCAATACCTGCTACCATTGGGCTTGGGACGCCAAAAGGCCCCTCTTGAACAGGCACGTTACCAGCATGTCCTGGCTTCACTTTAAGTGATGGTAATCCGAAACTCTGTGAAACAAACATTCACAATTATTACTACAGTGTTACATTATAGTTAAAACAATAGTTTCTGTTCTACCAGTGAAGAATACATACCATAATGACTTTTGTAACGTTCTGCTTTGAAAAGTATAAGCAAAGTTGTTAGAGTATTGCTTATTATGAAATAGATAATCCTGTTTTATGTTAGAAATTATTAGTTTTTCTATTTATGTAGATCGTTACTCGGCACTTTTTTTACAAAAATTAGTGTTCGCCGTTCGGTGATGAAACGAATGATGATAAACTGTCAAATCACGACATTTGACATTTAGTTTGACAACTGACATTTATTGTTTTAAAATCTGTTTTTCTATTGAATAAGAGTGTTGGCTTTAAAAACCATTACAGCTTACAAGGTTTTTCCACAAGTTTTTCGTCAAGACGAAAGTCTAGTAAAAGTCCAAAAAAGTAGTTGTCGCGAATCGCGCGAATTTGTAGGTAACAAAGGTAAACAACGGTATTCATATATAATTATAGGAGGGTAGTTGTAATATCCTCTTAGCTGCTCTCGGACAGACCTGTGGCACAGACGATCGAGAACCGTAGACGGGTGAGCACGCAGCGCAGTCTTATCAGTGAGTCATTATTATCATTATTTAAATATTGTGATCTTAAACGTTATTATTTAGGCTGTGTGTTCAGTTCATCGAGGATATCCAACGCCTCGAAACTGTTATGTATAATAATATTATAATCGTCTAGATATTAATAATATGTAACATGTTGATACTGTATTTAGATTGCGAACAATGAGTCGATTCGTTTAGTTATCTTATTATACGAGGTGTTGTAGTCGTTAGCGGCCGGTTGGTCACATCTAGTGTTTACTGCCTACTGTTGAGTGGGTTTGATTTAGACCTTAGCTATAGAACGCTCGGTTGAGCCGTGTGGTAAGGGGTCGCTGTAAGGGGTGGTTGGAGGCGACTGCACAGTATAGTATAGAAACCGTGTTCATCGTTTGTGGTGATTACCAGATGGACGCGTGTGTATAGTTTAGTTGGCAGCCTACGCGGTCATTGACCTGCTAGGCCATCACGATATAGAATGCCATAGTCTAGTGCGGACTAGCCGCATAGGTGAAATGGGGATTGTCCATTTTTTTTAAATTTTGCTAATTACAAAAACATTTCGAGGAATAAGGTCGGTGATCGCTTTTCTGTATATAAACGAAAAAAATACCCATTAGTTACTTATATTTTTGAACAAATATGTTTAACCTTAGTTTGACCTTCAATGGCGTTAAATTAGCAATAAATTCGACCAACATTACGTTTCGAACTTTTGGTAAGCTTCTCGTATCAGCTTTCACATAATGATAACTTATATTTGACAAACCAGCCATTATAAATAAGATTGAAACGAAAAAAAACATACTGCAGAGGTCAATTGGCCGCCGATGATGACGTCAGAGCGAAACTTTAAAAATTTATTGAGAAAAAACTAGCCAATGAATTTCAAAATTATTTAATTTATATTCTTAAAATACCCTATTTTAACGAAAAAAAATATAAAAAGTACATGTGATTTTTTTTGGACAATGCCCATTGTCACGTGTGCTCACACAGGTGGACGCAGCAGAGTTATTAATATAGTTATAGTTTTCGCCTCCACTGAGGTGGTAGCGACAGTAGTCATGAAAGTCAACGAGTCAAGTTAGTTGTTTTAGTAAAGTGGCAGACACCTGACTAAAACTTTCGCACTAAATGGCACGTTTCTTTGAAAAAATATAATATAAGAAATTGTCCAAAAACATTGAGTTTTGCCGGGAACACGAAAGAGTGACGTTTTGTTTTTGTATTATTTTCCTAAAATTGTATTATTTCGGTTTTTAATGTGTAATGTTGGTATGGGTGGTTGGGAATATTAACCATTAAATATTCGTTGTCGTGCACAAGTGTGGGCAAGTGATACAACTTCAAGAAACGTGCCATTTTGTGTTCCCTCCAAAACTCCATCGAAAGTTTTAGTAAAGGGTCTACCACTTTACTAAAACAACTGACTTGACTCGTTGATTTTACCGACTATTTTTTAGACTTTGACTAGACTTTCGACTTGACGATAATCTGGAAAAACAACTTGAAAATTTTGTAAATTTTTACAAAAAAATTTTTTTCCCGCCAAAACTTTACTTGACACTGGCCATGGTTTAAAAGCCGAGAGCCATAACAAAAGAAAAAGAAAAAAAAATGTCCAAAAACATCGGTCAATATTTGAAATTTTTGCGGATCTAGTTTAACCAAAGTTTGGCAGAAATTAAATTATAATTTTAATAAAAATAAACAAATAATAATTATATTATTATGTATCCAGCTTCAAAAGATGTGGTAGGATTAGTTTAATAATAATAATTATAGTTTACTTACCTTTTTGTGAATGTACTTATACCATTGTACCTACTACTGTAGGTACTATTACTACATACTTACATGCATGGACGCTTACATGGTTCTAATTTATTTTTGATTTAAATCTAAAATTAAATGTAAACATGTCTCACTTTGATGCTAAGTGCTAACAAGACTAACAACTGAAACATCGCGTACTATAATTTAATTATTATAAGTACAGAAGGAAAACATAACGACACATTAATTTGGTCGACTAATTAATTAAAATACCCACGAGAATACCTACACAAAAATATCACTCATAAATAGTATTTATTTATTAAATACATAAAATTATAGGATCCTGAACTGCTCATGAAGATAAAATTCAAAGCAAAATGTCAGTTTCGGGCATTGGGACGATTAGTGTTGGCCAACACGTACTGGTTGAGTGAAGATGTTGACCACTACGAGGGCGTGGACAATGTGAAGCTTCGAGTACAGCAAGCCGTCCGAGGTAGAGCGAAGAAAAAGCAGCTATTGAGCGTCACTGTGGGTATATTTTACCTTATTTAAATCCATACTATAACAATATTATAAATGCGAAAGTGTATTTGTCTATCTATGTATATTCTGTCTGTAATGTAGTACGTACCTAGATATTATGCGTGTGTACTGAGTATGTTAACGTAATAAAATATAATAATATTATGAAAAACTGACAAGCATTTTCTAAAAACATACTTTTTATCAGGATAAGGCGCTGCTAAATAAGCCAGCCGAAGAGCGAACCGATAAAGAGAAAAAATATATCTACCGTATCATCGGAGGATTAAAATGTTTCAAGCGATATCCTAATGTGAGTATCATGTTGACTTTTCATACTTTGGGCTAGTAGCTTGTACTATTATTTATTCTGTGCTAGTAGCTAAGTCCAGACTTCCAGTGGCTTGATAGTGAAAATTCGGCCATTGACCTTGCCTATGTGTCCTTACAACTTTTGGTCTCAATTTTTTCCGTGTCCCCCTTTCGTAACGCGCGATAAGGAACTTCGTTCCAAAATCCGACCACTCACCAAAACGAGCATACGGATCGCCAAATAAAAAGCGATTTCCATCACCCATGAGCACTCACAGGTCATAACATCGGAGGAGTTAGCGATAGTACCCTTTTAAGTTTAAGTTCTTGAGGGTTTGCAAGTCCCGGCCATCCCCAAGCGGCACCCGGCTGCCGCGTAACAATTGAAAATCTATTGTGTCTGCTATTCCCACGATCGAGGTACTACGTTGTATTGCGCGTGACAGAAAACTTTCTTGTAAAGCGCGTGGTGGTGGCCTCAAAAAGGTGACGAGGGTGATAGGTATGTGGCAATGTACTATCAGAAAAATCGATTCATAGACAGATGGCGGATCTTAACGTTATTTGGTCGGGTTATGTCAAGGTTATCCGACCAAATCTCGTCTACCATCTGCTTACAAATCAATTTGTCTAATAGTACTATGTAGTAAGACTAGTAGGTATATATTAAAGATCTATGATAAAATTAACCTCATTTGTGCAGTTTCTCTCGTAGGTTGCCTATTATTAGTTTTTGATTCATTTGAACTCGACAACTGGTTAAGGTCAATGCTCATTGATGGCCCGGGGGCGTCCAAAATATGGATACAGAGCAATATAATGGTCTTGGAGTGCCTGACGTAATACCAACCAAAATAGTTTTTTGCGAATGCTGAGTGCTTTGTGTGAATTGAGTTATGAGAATACATATGGGCTAATATGTTTGTATGGTGACGACTGACGAGTAATAATTTGTATATGTCACATTACTATAAAATATTTTACATAGAACAGCTGAAATAATTTATACCATGACGTGCTCTGGGTTTTTTCTGTTTTGGCAATTTTTTACTTTACATCTTGTTAGAAATCGATACCAAAGGCTGAAGTGACTTTAACTTACGTAGGTAACCTGTGCTTTAGCTTAAAAACTTAAATACTTACCAGGTACTTTGCAATTTTAAGTACCCATAGAGCCGGCAACACACTTACGGCTACCATCGTTTGCGAGGTGGTTTGCTATTATTATGCTTCGTAGTTTTCCATTGGACTAATGTTAATCCATATCCATACTTCCATACAAATATTATAAATGCGAAAATATGTCTGTTTGTCTGTTACGTACCTTCACATCCAAACCGCTAAACTGATTTGGCTGAAAGGTGGCATTACGTGAGGTGTTTAGGGGGGGGGGGGTCGAGTCAAATCTCATCTAATCTCACGTTGGGGAGAGGGGGGGTCTCGGCAAATCTCACGTAATTTTTTTCTCAACAATATTTTTTATATTATATTTATCCGTATTGTACGTATGCTTAAGATTTTCAATCTTAATGTCATATTCACGAAAACACCCGAATCCATGAAACGTAAGAGCCCCAAACAATGCACTTGCATTATGCACCTTGTTCAAAGGAAATAGAAGTAAATATTAGCATAAGCCAGTGGCTGTCCGCTGTCGCCGGTCCGTCAATAAGTGCTTGAGGTGCTATAACTCACCGGGAAGCCATCGTGGCGTTACCATGGTAACGTCCAAGCAACGTCAGATGCCTCTACGTCGCTGCAAAGCGCTGTTTTTTAAAGCTAAGGTTAAAACAGCGCTTGCAGTGATGTCTTCCGACGCTCGGGAAATACGACCGTTGCCGAAAAATTACAAAAAATCCTATGCGCATTATCACTTTGAAGATCATTCACAAATTCGTTCGAAAGAAAATCTACTGACTGTCAAACCAAACGTTTACGTAAGAAACCCACATTTTGAAAAATCTCACGTGAGATTTGTGGCGGGGGAGGGGGGTCAAAAAATTCGAAAAAACACCTCACGTAATTTGTGGACGCCCCCAAAGGATACAGATTCTTTGAGTCCTAGGAAAGGACATAGGATACTTTTTGTACGGTTCCCGCTCGTTAAACAAATTTTGCCACAACTATGCCATTGTAGGCATTATCTACTATCTAATAGGAGTATATAAATCTCCTGTCACGATGTTTGTCCGCTATGGATTCCTAAACTACATAACCGATTTTAATGTTTTTTTCTTTTAAATGTGTGCTTTTTGCCAACTTGAGAGATAGGATAGCTTAGATCTTTAATTATAGTCGTAATTTTAATTTATTGCAAATTTATTGTCTGTAAAGAGCGACCATTGTTTATGCGACGCGGGTCACGGGATAGCGATAGACGTTGCCATGGTGACATACTTATTTAGTCACTAATTCAATAAAATAATACGGGCGATATATTTAATATAATATATGGCAAAGAAACGTTTGCCGGGACAGCTAGTAATATTATAAATGCGAAAGTATATGGGATACTTTTTGTACGGTTCCCGCTCGATAAACAAATTTTGGCACAACTGAGTTCTAGGCATTATCGACTATAGTATATAATATTTAACTTAAACAGCACGTGAAGAGGCAACTGGCGGCCGTCACATACTTCAAGTACTACGGGCCGGGGCGCGTGATAGTTCGGCAGCATCACGAGGCCCACGCTTTATACTTCATCATCAGCGGTGAAGTCAGCGTCACCCAACTGGTCTACGATGAGCTACTGAAGCAGCACGTCTCCGTCGAGGTGGGGGTCATGCACGCTGGTGACATGTTCGGCGAGGTCTCGCTGCTGCACAACATACCGAGGACCGCCACTTGCACCACAATAGGTTAATGTTGGTCATATACTATAATAATAATACTCCCACACCGGTTTCCGTGACGGTGGCCAGCTTCATTGAAACCAGGCCAGTTACGCAGGATTTCTAGTGCCCAAATGTGTGAGCAGTACACAGAAGCACTCTCTATTCCTTTACTCTTATAACCCAGTGGGACGGAAGACCGATATGACTGGCGAGAGATCAGGCGCAGGATCGACTTTTTATACACGCCCATCCGACGCATGGATCATTTTACTTGTCAATCTAGTGATCAGCCTGCATTGTCCTAACCAAACCTGGAAGTAACATGTTTCCAACGCGGAATCGAACCTACGACCACAGTCAAGAGCCACGCTCTAAACCACTGGACCATGGAGGCTTTACGGCGAGGTCTCGCTGCTGAAACATAGTGAGGACCGCCACTTGAACCACAACAGGTTAATTGGTCCTATACTAGTAGGTAACGCGATGTGGGATTTCCTTGGGCACCCCGCAGGGCGGCCTAGAAAAGCCTGCACACTGTGATGAGTCTGCGAGACGCAGTTAGAGTTGCGGTGGGTTAATCGCGCCCAGAACTATGCCTAGGCGGAGAGTAGATCACCATGGGGTTTTAGGGTAGACCCTACGGGGAGTCCCACATACCTCGGCCGAGGTCCCCAATCCGCCGGGGATGCGCAAAGCATTTTCCCATGTAAAAAAGGTAACATAGCGATTCTGTTGTCCTCATCAATTCATTCTGTAAGTTTGGCAGCTTCCGAGTGGCCAGTCATAGGCTTGGTCGTTTGGTCCATTTGTTTCTTAGGAAGCAAATACAAGCAAAGGAAAGTTTGTTTGAAAAGATCGAAACGATTTATTGCAAAGAGAGTCAGGCTAGAGTGTTGATAAAACGGAGATTTATTTATTTAAACCTCACGAAATTTAATAAGTACACGAAATAAAATGGCCAGATGATTGTACTGTGACACTCTATACTCACAACTATTGTAGATCAAGATTACAGCAATAAATCTTTATAAAGTCGCTATTCTTGCCAGCAGTTATCCTATCAGCTGCTGACTGCATCGCAATTATCCAATACCAGGTATAGGATACCTTAAATGGTACCTCATAACCTCACAGTGATTATTTCGCTTCTCGGTAAACTATTCAATAAATTATCTAAGCAAAATCAGACCCAATTAGGTCCAGCAAGAGAAGAGATCCATAACATCAATTACAAATAAGATCTAAACGATGGGTTGAATAATTGAAAAGATCGGTGGTTTTAGTCCTTAATTATTAAATGAACCTAGCATCGTTTTGCGCCAAAATATACTAACCTGTCCAGTGTCCATATTTAAACTGAAACTCAGCGAGTTTCGATCAAACTTCCGTATCGCGGTAACGTTTTACGTGGTTACGTGGCTAAAAACTGTTTAACGAAGCTTAAGTGAAATTTCCATTCACAAACAGACCACTGTGAGCTGCTGGTACTAATGAAAGATGATTTCAAAAACGTTTTACAAGCCTCCGTACAAAAGCAGTGGGACGAAGTACGATCTGCCATGTCGGCTTTTACTTATTTCGATTCGTTGGATGAGGTAAGCTTTTAAAGAGATTTATTTAAAATTCGTAATGACTTTAAAGTAAAATCTTAAAAGTATATAGTTGGAACTAACTTAACTTGTTCAGCATATAGATTTAAAACGTTCCCTCAACTTAAGTACCTCGTACTAAGTTTACGCTTGAAATACATTTAAATAGGTTCAATCATATAAATGCTTAAGTTTTGTGAATCTGAAATCTAAAGGTACATTTCCGTGCATCGCGATCGATCGCGGTCGCGCACGACCTACGACTGTCGTCGGCCGCTCGCGACCATAATCAGCGTATGAAAATGTATGGCACCGCTTCCGAGGCCCGCGTCGGTCGCGCGCGTCTGTCGTAGGCTCCGCGCGACTGTGTCAAAGTTGTATGGCACGGTCGCGCGCGGCTTACGACAGTCGTAGGCCGCGCGCGTCAGTCGCGGGCCTCGGAAGCGGTGCCATTCATTTTCATACGCTGACTATGATCGCGAGCGGCCGACGACAGTCGTAGGTCGTGCACGACCGCGATCGATCGCGATGCACGGAATTGTACCTTAAGTCTTCTGAAATCTAATTTGCACTGGATTCTCTTCCTTCCGTAACGTATTAAGTTAAAATTAAGAACTAAAAACTAAACAGTTCTTTTCTACCATGTTTAAATATTAAGGTTGCTCGGCGTGAAGGTTGTATAATCGCCAAAATGAAATCGTACGACGCGAATGAAACGATACTGGGCGACGGTGTGGGCATCCCCAACTTTGTCTACTTTGTCCTGTCGGGTCGTTGTCAGATGATCGAATCACTTCAAATGTTCGTTGAAAAACATCTGACGAAAACATTCTACACTCTTCACGATCCGTATGTAAGTTGCGTTTAGTATCTGTGTCTCTCGGCAATGTAAAAATGTTATGGATCAACAAGATCCATTAAAAAAATAAAAAATATAGCAGTTATATAATACTTTCATATTAATCCAATTAACTGTGGCATATACCGTTTGAAAAAATATCTGCCTTCCTTACCCATCATAAAACTTGGGCAAATGCTACTTAACTTAAAATAGCGTAATACTGATTAATGAAACTCATTTACCAGGTACCCGTTGATGAAAGTGATCAAGATTTCGAAACAAAGTACTTTGGCAGTATAAAGAACAATGATGACAAAACTCAAGGCTCGGAGGTGGATAGATCTATACCAAAAGAAATTAAGGAGCCGGAGAAAAGTATCTTAAAACCAGAAAGCGCATACCCCAAGAGGGTGAGCGTCTATGTGAAAGAGGACATTCAAAACAATGAGAAAGATAGAAAAGATGAAGATGTTGGTACAGATATTCTTAAGCCAAGAATGTCGAGGGAGCGCACACAATCTGTTCGGTATGTATTTGAATTAGAATTAAATGGTTATTATCGACGACCTCCGTGGCTCAATGGTTAGAGTATGTGGCAACTCAAGCCGGAGGTCGCGGGTTCGAATCCCGCCGACGGAACAAAAAGTTTTTCAATGTTCCTGGGTCATGGATGTGTATTAAATATGTGTATGATGTAATAAAAATCTTAAATATATGTATAGTATAAA
Organism: Polyommatus icarus; assembly: GCA_937595015.1. Lineage (NCBI taxonomy): Eukaryota > Metazoa > Arthropoda > Insecta > Lepidoptera > Lycaenidae > Polyommatus > Polyommatus icarus. The sequence continues at coordinate 11,502,608 of OW569326.1, forward strand.
AGTATTAAATATATTTCCGTTGTCTGGTACCTGTAACACAAGTCCTTCGGGTACTTAGCACGGGGCCAGACTGACGTGGTGTGAAGCGTCCATAGATATTATAAATGGTTCATTCGAAAATCCCTTAATTTGTTTCAGGATAAGCACTGCTCCGGTAACTCTTGGCGTGCCTCAAAAAACAGTCCACACTTATTTCATGCAGGTATTAGAAATATTTCATTTGGGTATATACATGGTTTTATACATGGTTTTGTTTAATATGCTTGTTAATATGCTGAAGGTCTGCATTTTTAATACCGGGTCTACCTTTGGGTTTGGCGAGAATATGCGCGACCGCCGCATTGTGGCCTTAACTCCAGTCACATGCATGCTTCTCCCCAAGATTTGGCTTCTGCAAAGAAATACAGCAAACATATGGTCGAGAATACAGCACTACCTTGAAAAGAAGGTGACTAAATATAGTTTTTATATAACAAACAACATAGGATTAATGTGCGTAGGTTTAAGGAAACCTCATGACTCCTAAGCTGCGTTAGACGTGACAGCTTACGCCCTTGAAATAAATCGTGCGCAAAAATGATACATTGTAGTGAAAACAGTTATCAGAACAACATACTTGCAAGAGATTCCTAGTTTTAGGCGGGCTCTGTCATTTGTATGCCTTTGGGTGGTGTTCAGTGCATCGCTTTTCATATTTCGATGCTCATCTCTATCACATAATATGACAGAAAATTGTGACACGCGGGGAATAGTTTCTGATAGAAATAACTTGCAACTGAACTTACAAAATATTTGGGACCTCGTAGATTCTAGTACGGTTATAAGGCTGCGTTTCCACGGAAGCGGAGTGGAGCGGAGCGGAGCTTAGCGGTGCCGAATTGACCAATGACTATGCTCGAAATCTTTGCTGTCATTCCGCTGGAATAGAACGCTTGGTCAATTCGGGCACCGCTGAGCTCCGCTCTGCTTCAGTGAAAACGCAGCCTTAGGGTATGCTCGCTAAAGTTTCGAGATATTCTTAAGGCCCGTATTCACTTTCATTAGTAATAAGTGCAAGTGATTAGGGCAGGTAATTAGTGATTAGGAGATAGTAAGTGTGGACAGCAACTGATTAGTGCAAGTCATTAGCTGGCTGCGTAGTAACGTGATTAGACCTGTATTCACTTTGATTAGTGATTAAGTGCAGGTGACTAGTGCAGGTGATTAGTGATTAGGAGAAAGTAAGTGTGGACAGCAACGGATTAGTGCGAGTGATTAGTCGGCTGCGTAGTAACGTGATTAGAAGCATGTTCTATTTTTTGCGAGTGCAAGTGCGAGTACCCACGTCTTGCGCACCCTTCCTCCCTTCACTCGCAGCGTGCCTGCCAGCTTTGAAATTGAGCTTTCTTTTTTCTCAAAGATCAGGTAGACCTTCAGATAAATAAATAAAATAATAAATAAAAATTGTTATATTTCTGAATAAATTTGAAGTAATTAATGTTTTCAGAATGTTGAACAACAGCTTTCCTAAACTGAGATAGGTCTGGCCGTCACAGGCTTTTGGTCCAGTAAATAAGATGGATCATTTTTAATTTTTTTGATCCATTATGAATTCATACTGGGGACAATTTTTAAGTAAGTTTTTAATTTATCAAAATATAAAGAGACGACCTCTGTGGCTCAATTGGTTGAGTGTGTGGCAGCTCAAGCCGGGGATCGCGGGTTCGAATCCCGCCAACGCGACGGAACAAAAAGTTTTCAATGTTCCCGGGTCTGGATGTGTATTAAATATGTCTATGATAATAAGTATAATAAAAATTTTATATACCTATATTATGTATATAAAAATATTAAATATATTATTTTCGTTGTCTGGTACCTGTAACACAAGTCCTTCAAGTACTTAGCACGGGGCTAGACTGACGTGGTATGAAGCGTCCATAGACAAAAGGACACCCTTTCAGTTACTTCCATACTAATCCATACTTACTAATATTATAAATGCGAATATGTGTCTGTCTGTCTGTCTGTCTGTTACCTCTTCACGCTCAAACCTCAGAACTGATTTTGCTGAAATTTGGCATGGAGATACTTTGAGTCCCAGGAAAGGACATAGGATATTTTTATATCCCGAAAAATCGCATGGTTCCCGCGTGATATACGAATTTTTGCATACGTCAAATAGTTTTTAATAAAACTAACATTAAAAATGAAGGACATATCAAATGGCAGTTGTAGTTTTGAAACTCGGAAGTCGGACGCTCGACGTATTGTTTTGCAAAAAATGGCAAAGTCTTCTAGTAATCCGTTTTCGAACCCATATTTTTCTTGGTCTTGCAAATTCAGCTTCCAAAAGAGTTTATGTTTCAGACAGCATCGCATTTAATACTTTTTTGAGTACTTCTTGCAATTGTAAGCTCGCTTTTCGATGTTCGTCCATACTCCATACTCGCTGGTTGACAAAAAACAATCGCTGGTTGACAGCTACTATTGAATTTACTAAATAGAGCCACTAAACAAGAATTGGACACTACTTGCACTACACACCTGCACTCCACTGCCTCAATTACTAGTCACTTGCACTTGCACTAATCAAAGTGAATACAGGCCTTTAGATCTTGGTATATATCAGGCTCTTGGTATACCTCAGGCTCCTTTCCGTCCATTTGGAAACATGCTCAATTTTTCAAAATGCTCAAAATGTTACACTAAGCGTAACATTTTTTGATGTATGGCCCTGTGTACCTAGCTAGGTAGGTACTAATTAGTATGTAACAGGGTATTTGACAGATTTTTAATTTATTCTTTATTGTTTCTCTCCATGTTACACTTCTTACAACGTAAACAATAAAACAGATATGCAAATAAATGCCGCCAAGGCCAACACAATATTAGTGTGAACTGTGAGCCGATATTTATGAAAATTTAAATCCATTTTGTTTTATTGAATCAGATTTACATCCGGACACTGAACACATATTACATCCCAATTTTATAATAATTTATAAGATAAGTTATCGTTTTACAACACAAAACTCGTAGACAACGCGCCAACGTCACCCCTGCGCGGGCAGGTACACAAACTCCGCGAGTTTGTGTACGCGGATCCGCGCCGCCCGCTTCCCCGCGGGTACCCCTCCGTTGCTCTGCGCAAGTACATTAGTTTCACTACTGTAGGGATATTGCTATACTGTGACATAACGTAGGTCCGTCAACTGCCTAGGAATCAATTTCCTCGATGGTACAATGTATACTATTGTACACTAATAATAATATTGAACTATTGTAGATACCTACGAAGAAGCAACTATTCAAGGAGTTCGTTTTGGCCCGTAAATGGGAGAGTTATAAGGAACAGATTGTGGAGGACGTGGTCGCCAGAGCCAACGCTGTGAACTGGACCACCGTGCATGATGTACCCTACTCGATCCGCATGGAGGAAATGATAGATATTTAGCTTCCGGTGTGAGATAAGCGAGCCTAGGACAAAAAATATTGCAGGACCTCGCTAGAAACAAGTTTTGTTCAAAAATCAAAATAATAAAATTAATACGACTGATACAGGAGTTACTTTGTATCTTTAATATTAGCCAAATATATGATCTCAATTTAAGTTTATTAGCTTTATAGATTTTGTGAGATTTCTATATCATGTTTGAAAAAGTTTGAAAAAGTGTTTCGAATAAATGGTTTTATAACTGGTTTTAATTTCTTTTTATTATCCATGAGAAAAAAGGTAATTGTTCAATCACTGATGATATTTTATTGATAAGTCAATAAGCCTAGCTTCGATGACATTAATTAAATAGTGCAGTTCCCAGAGCGTAAAAATCGTGCAAACCTCCGATTTTTGCAATAGTGGATGAAAATTTAAAAAAATAAAAAAGGAATATGTAGCTGATAACATAAATAATAGAGTTTACCTATTGAAAAGTTGTGCTTTTGATTTTTAAATTATTCTCTTCCACTCCAAGTAAACTCATAAACTGTAAAATTTTGAAGAAAATTTGCATATTTCTTTCTTTTAAATATATTGCAAAATAATGAAATATATTATTATTTTTTTGATTTGTATCGTTGCTTATATTCCAAAGAAAGAAAATAAGTTGAAAAAATATATAATTTAGATTTAAAATTAATATTTTTGTATGTAGATGGGCACACCCCAAATGTGCTTGTTGTGTGCCTCTCCAAGTAAATGGCGTTCCTATTTTTCTTTGGTTTTAAATAGGAAGTTTAAAATTACTTTTTAGGCATAACAAAGCCTTCTATTTCTTAATGTGTATAACTTTTTAGCTCTTACTTTATTAAATTTTCTGAAAGTGTAGCACAAACTTTTCACGGATATTTCGAAGAAAATCTGTATTTTATTTATTTCTTTTGTTTAGGATTTTACATAATACAATTGATTTTTTTTCATTAATTATATTTGCTAAGACATACTTAAAGGAAAGAAATATAAATTAGGTTAAGAACTAATATTTTTTGTATTCAGGTAAGCATTTTCCAAACATAGGTCGCAGCATGCGTCTTTAGTATGTACGTGAGATTTGTACCACCCAGTTTCTTTTCTGGCTTTAAGTAGGAAGTTTGAATATATTTCAAAGACTAGAAAAAGTCTTTCATTTGTCGATACATTTAATATTTAAGCTCTCACTTAAATAAATTAAAAAAATATATAGAAAAATATTTTCGGTCTATTTACACATTTTTGGAGATATTTAAAGGTTTTTAAGTACTTAAAAGTTATGATTTCTCTAAAAATTAAATACGCACAACAAGTAAGTTTAACACACTTTACGTTACAATGCTTACATCCACCCAAAGTCCAAACCTTTTATGTTGGTTACGACGAGTGTTAATCTCTAAAAACTTTGCAAAAACCTTATAGTTGTATTTAGCTTAGCAAAACAAACTTTCTTTTTTAAGAATTGTGTATTTGGTTAATTTTCAACGTAAACAATCGGATAAGAGTCATTAAATAACAGGAACAAGAAAAAAATTTTTTCTGGAGCGGTTTTATATGGTGTAATATAAATTTTTAATTAAGTAACTAAAAAATTAAAAGCACAAAAATTTTTTTGGTAAACTTTGCAAGTTATAATGTAAAAAAGAAAATGTCACCACAAAAACTAAAATCCATTCACTATTACAAATTTCGGAGGTTAAAACCTCTGGCGACTGCACTAATAAGATTGTAACGAAAATATCAACATTCTTCGATAATAATAACAAGCTTACGAAATATCAATTTAGAGAAATGTTTTCTATATTAAGGGCTTATTTCACTACTTCCTGATAAGTGCCGAATAGACTATCCACCACTTACTTGACCGATAGAGTATGGAGAATCTGTCAAAAAAGTTGTGGATAGCCTAACCAGCACTTTATCACGAAGTGGTGAAACAGGACCTAAGTATAATATTGTGTTAGATATTTTATGCGAATTTTATACCATCGTGGAACTGATTGATTTCTATTTTGATGTTGACTTACTTATCTCGTTTTTCCATGTAGAAGTGGTAGAAAGTTGGATATCCTTATTAGCTCCGCCTACATAATCAATCGATGTTACTGCTCTCGTCCTATGTTTGGAATACCCATTTTAGGCAGGTTTTGGACCATAAAACCTTTTAAAGTATCGACCACGCCTATCATCAACATTTTGAAAATCTGATAATCTACAGCCTAGGTAGAGCATACTAGAGAGTCTCTGCTGAAAAACTTATTGTACCAGCCCAAAGACTGTATGTTAAGAATGCAAGAATTACTCTAAAACAATTGTCTTGGTCCTTGGATTCTTTTTTAAATTCTTAGCGAATTATTATGTTAACTTATTCAAGCATTTGCACGGTGCAATGCTGCAGCTCCTGCGATACGGTCGACTAGTTCTTAGTTCGCATAGAACTCATCTTAACGCATACTTTCCAATTTCTACAGCTGTGTTGATATTTAATAAGCAGTTCTTGAACTCTCATTAAAGATTTTAATCCACGAGTTTGATTGCTTATTATTTGGCAAAATTAAGATCATTCAGCAATATAAAAAGAACGGTAACTCCTACAATTCAGCCATGGGACTTTCTAACCGAATTTAGAAATTGAGAAAAACAAATTAAGTAGAATCTTCAGCTCAATGTTATTATAGGAAGAGGAACTTATGATGTCATTTTCTCGGTCTCGTAACCACGGCAACCGGTTTTGGCGGGAAGCGCCCACGCGACATCGCGATCAGCCAGAGGAATATGGCGCAAAACTGTCAAGCATTCGACCGCAGTGCACCGCGACGAACGCGACTTGTTAACGACGACAGCTCAGCTGATCGAACATTTATTTCATTTAATTAATAATTTTAGCAGTTACGTGTAAATAATATAAAGTGTGAAAAGTTTCTACTAATCATCATCGTTCAACCCTACTAACAAGGTAAGTCTATTTTCTTTTTTCCAGTGTTTTTCAGTCAGAATATTTAGATATCTTATTATTAATAATAATAGTAACTTAATACTTCATAACTCTATAACCTCTTCTAAACAGCAATTTATGTTGACAAAATCCAAGACAAATATTACGATGTTATAATAGGAAGATACTCTATTTTTTATAGACTAATCGATAATAGAAACTCATGGCCCACGATATACATTCATATGCTAATTAGCAACACAATATAATATTACATTAACACTATGCTAATTATAGAAATCTGCTCCTTAAATCACGTAACAATGAGAAAGGAAATACAAGGAATAGAGTACATCCAGTTACAATGAGTGCCCACGATAATTGTTTATTTACATACAAAATAAAGATGGTTCCGCCAGGATGAAGCCATGAACATAACAAGTAGTGATGTCAGAAACCACAACGGGAAGCCACGAATTACATGTCCAATATTATTGTTTTGAATAATTTACTTTCAAGGCCTAGCTAGCTCTCTATAGCGCGGAATGATTCACTTTTTTGAGAAATTTCAGCTCATTTAATTTTCGCTTCTGACTATAAATGTTATTTTCAGACACTACATGATTGAAAAGCATGCGATCGGATTTTAGAAACCAAATATCTTCAATGGTATATAAAAAAGAAGTATGCTTTTAGTTTAAAAAATATATCTCGTTTTTATTAACGTAGAGCATACTACTCGAAAAACTTAATACCTAAATTATATATATATATATATATATATAATTTAGGTATATATATATATATATCACACACATATATGCGTGTGATAAATGAATGCGTAATTTTCATTTGTTGCAAATTGATATGGGCAATACAAATTGCGATAATAATAAATAGAACGCTATCACCGTCCACCGAACTGCAAAAAGATAGCGCTCTAATATTTTTATTACCTCAGAGGTTTATAACGCTATCTCTGCATGAAGTGATAGATTCATAGCACTATTTCAATTTCACGGCCTGATACGGCTGACCTACATAACCGGTGAATAATAAAAAAGACAGGATTGTGTAGCGTACCGGAAATAAAAGGATCATCCTTCCAGTTAGAAAAAACAGCTCGTATTTAAAGTCCTGTGATTGTATTACGTTTGGTATTATTACCCAGACCGCATAATTACGTATCCATTGTTGGCTACAAGAACCTCACCCTGTTTGTCTTTAAAAGGATAAAAACAATGTTTCGCAGTTTCCTACTTCATTATCCATGTTAACTTAACTGATCCCCAGTTCTGTAAGAGCAGCTCTCCTTGTAGTCTGCTAAGTATTCAATTTCCTCGGCTATACCTACAGTAGAAATTAGCAGTACTCTAAATGCAGTATGTATCTGTTCGTATTGCGGTCTATGATATAATTACAGGCTTAAGTGGTATAAGTCACGTCAACTATTAGCATTTTTACTGCACGGGCGGCATAATTAATATACAAAATAAAATGCACCTTGTTGAGTAGCTCCTGACGTAACTTATGATATCACTTTTAATTATAACACTTTTGGGTATTTTGTTTGTTGTGAGTTGTACACGTGACTAAATTCATGTTTCACCAGTTTATAATATTTAAGGTGACTTTAACAGTTACTTAATCGATAAAATTATGCTGAAATGCATACTTACGTGATCAATTTTATGCTATGATCAGTTATTGTACTTAATAATTCAATTTATTACAATTAAGTAAGTCTTGCGTAAGTAAAATTTGGGACCGCTTCTTATATTTTTGTATTTCGAGGTCTTTAACTTGTATTTTTTTGTTATAATATGGAGGAAGTAATAATAAACAACTCCAGTCGCGAGGACCTTATACAGTGAAGGTGAATTTACCATCGGTAAGTGGGTTCGTGCTATAAAAACTACTAAATATAGTAACTTGTAGCGATATTGAGTCAGACTTATTGCCGTAGGAAGGAGATTTGCATTTAGCACACCGGAATGATTAATTAATAATTACTTTACAATGACTTTTTAATGATTCTAGGTAGTCTTTTTTTTAAAAAAAACCTAAGTATATTCTATGATTACTTAGAATATTGTTAATAAGAGAAATGTAATAATATAAGGTAAAGCTGATAGACTAGCTGTAGATCTACGCACAGGCCAAACCCTCCAAAGCGAGGGCGGAGGAACTTTACATTAATATAGATTACGTGAAAAAAAAAAAATGTTTTCCTCTTAACTCTTAAGTCGTAGACATAATAGACATCTACTAGGGGAGAATTTTCAAAGATTCAACCCCTAAAAGTGTTAATCAAACTTAGTATGCCATCAACACTGTTATACGAGCATAAGCCAAAAAAATTGGTTGTAGAATTATACAGGAGAATATAATATTATTCTATATCTAATGGAAAAGCCTGCAAAAAAAAAAAACAGGTATTATAATAGTGCATATTATTGGTACTAATAAGTAATATGTTTTATATTCTGTGAATTCTGTGATATTAGTAAAATAAATATATTATTGCATAAAGGCGATTACTTTGCGATTTCATTGCAAATAGCTATTCGTTATTTCGAATAACGTCTCTATTGATAGCGCAGTCATATTTGCGGTAATATCTAAACAGCGGGGCGATGCACTAAGCGATTCCACGCGGAATCTTCCCATTTGCGGAAACTATTTCACTTTCAAGCAAATGACAAGTGAAAACTTTTCGATTTTGCTGTCATTTTGACAGTAGTGACATTTCTTTTGTATGAGTGAAAAAGTTTCCGCCACGGATTCGAGAACATCTCACCGCGGATAGGAGTTTGACATTCGTCGGCGGGAAATTATCCGAGGATTAGAGTCGATTTTGCGGAATCTTCTCGCCACCTCCGAGGCTCGTGAAATCTTTTCACTTCGAGAACCGTGTCATGGCGGATATTTTTAGATGAAATTATCAAATAATAAGAATAAAACAAAGCAATAAGCTGATTAAGATTTAGTTAGTCATGTCTTGTTTAAAATGAAATACTTAAATGTCGTACTGTATAATGAATGTGTTAAATCTTTAGGAAGTGTCCATTGAACAATAAATATTTTTTATTTATAAATGCAGTCAAAAACTTGTATTAATATTTGGTACTTACTCAAAGATTTAGAAATAAGTACTTATAAAATTTTTAAAATTTTGTATTACCTAATATTTATGTATTATGTTAAAACAGTATTGTGCTTTTACAATAATTTTAAACATAAATATCATTTAAATAATTCCAAGGTCATACTCACAGCTCACCACCCGGAACTTTCATAGTATCTAATAAAAACTAATATTAAATGAAAAACAAATCTAAAACAAAAAAAATCTAAGTGAAATTTAAATTATAGGGACCGTGCAGAAACTATAATAATAATAATATCTATGGACGCTTCACACCATATCAGTCTGGCCCTGTGCTAAGTACCCGAAGGACCTGTTTTACAGGTACCAGGCAACGGAAATATATTTAATACTTTTATACTATACATATATTTAAGATTTTTATTATATCATACACATATTTAATACACATCCAGACCCGGGAACATTGATAACTTTTTGTTCCATCGGCGGGATTCGAACCCGTGACCCCCGGCTTGAGCTACCAACGCGCTCACCACTGAGCCACAGCGGTCGTCTAAATTATTATTATTAGGGCGTTGTAATTCGACAGCAGCGACATGGTGCAAGTAAAAGATGTGACTTGTAAGTTACTTTGGCTTCGCATTCTCTAATCTCTTTGACCCCGGCTAGTTTATATAAGTGATTTTTCATGTTTTAGACTATAAAATGATTTCAAATATTAATGATAGGTTTCCACCCGTAAACATACATCGAAAGCGTGAATAAAAATGTATGAAGCTTATCTAGTTAACTAAGAAAATATCTAAAAAAGTAATTAGTACCATTCTTCAGCATAGAAAGTAAAAACTTGATAAATATTGCAATAAAATAATGAAGATGCAAAAATACTTATAATTTATACTGAAAATGCTTGTGGATCAATAAAATAAAACAAGTTCACTAAAATAAGTGCTTTTATTTCATCAACCTTCTGCGATTCGATCGATACCATCTTCACAACTTTTGTCTGTCACTGTTTTTAACTAATTTCAGTCTGGACCTCATTATCGCAAACACCATTTATGTATTCTTTAAATAACACACAAGACTGCACTATTAATCTTTTTCCTACTTGAAGAATCATCATTTTGAGAACCAACACTTTGTCAAGAATCAAGATAGTTCAAGTTCAATATCGAGATAATCATTCGATTTGCCTTTATTTTTCTTGTATGTATTAGAACATCCGGGAATACAACAATGCATTTCAATTCTTGAAAATACTTAAATTTTCGGCTATTCGTAATTCGTCACTAGTGGCCTGTGGGCTGTGGCAGACGGCAGTGTCATCGCTTTGCACGGTCCCTATGTAATAAGTTTGTTTTACACATAAATAAAAGGTTTTCTCACACAACAAGATTTACCGATATAATAAATAATAATATAGTAGGTACGATACTTTAGATAGCTGTGATTTACCGGAGCACATTTGTCACAACACACAACTTACCTACAGATTTGACAGATAATAATTGTCACTGTCACTACTCACTCAGCAGTCGGCACATAGACAATTTTTTTTTTAATTCCACTCAACTCCCAAACGGCAGCCGGCAGCCGCGCTATTTTTGCTTTATGTATGTACCTACTTTGTACTGCGCGGTGCGCCGTGCGCCAGTCGCCACGCACTCAAGCCCCAAGCGGCAGCCGGTTACCGCGCTCTTTTATTCAAATAAGTAACGTATTTCGCTGACTTACAGACTACTTTTGTATAATCCTTCGATCGGGGATTCTTGGAAATGCAGCTATTATTGGTGTCTGGGGCTTGACCGTTGACGGGTTAGTATCTTTTCGGCTACTTTATTCATTATTGTGCGTTATTTAGTGTATGTTGCTATAACTTGTACTTTTTTCGAAGTTTTTCGAAGTGTTTTGTATTTTTTTAATGAGTAGCAATTTTTTAATATTCAACGAAATAAGTACTCAAAATCATTCGTTGATTAAAACGCAGCTGAAATATACATCTTTTGTAAGGTAAGGTAAGACTAATCTTAGTCTCAAAAATTTTGTTCATTAAATTATGAGGTGCAGAAATTTGGAGACAATTAATATTTTCCCGTCTTTTATCTTGATACTGACAGCGATAGCCGATAAGTGATGACTAACCATTAACCAAGGCTATTATAATATTATGTATTAAGCCGTAGCACTTATTACCAAAAAAAAAATTGTTCTCTTTGGTTTCGGATTCATTCTCGCCACGGAAAGTTAGTGAATCGCTTCAATACTGACAGAATAATGAGAAGTTTTCACGTGAGATCTTTCCGACGATCGTGAATCGGGGGGCAGATTGACCTTCGCCACACAGACCACTCGCAGTATCTATACTGCACATTATACGTAAACATTTCTAATTAATACGACTTTGGAGTCACAGATGATATAAACAAAATGAGTTGTTAATAATAATGATACGCAAGAAAACGAAAAAAGAATCATTTTATAGTTTTTAAAATGACTTCATTACTTAATAGTAAACAATTTAATCCATACTTATATTATAAATGCGAAAGTGTGTCTGTCTGTCTGTCTGTTACCTCTTCACGCTCAAACCGCTGAACCGATTTTGCTGAAATTTGGCATGAAGATACTTTGAGTCCCGGGAAAGGATATAGGATACTTTTTGTCCCGGAAAAATGTACGGTTCCCGCGCGATAAACGAGTTTTGGCGCAACGGAGTTGCGGGCGTCATCTAGTTTAATATAAACGATTCATTTGTTATTTTTTAATTGAATAACTTTTTATTCAATTAAAAACGTGTAATTGTTTAATCTATTACCCTTACTACAATAATTATTGTGCATGCGAATGAACACTTATTGTAATTATTACGAGACACATTTAATTGACAGTAAATAAATAATTACTAAGCAAAAGGATAACAATGTAAAAGTTTCTAGGTGACTGTAGCGGAGGTAGAGAAGGTTTCGCGAACATTCTCAAATAAACCAAATGGCCCAAATACGACTTTATTCATTTTTCATGACAGTGACTTGTACGGACTGGTACTAAATTATCTTTTCTTTTAGCAAAGTATGACAAGCAGTTCTTTTGTCGTATAGATAAGGGCATACTTTCTTTTCATTTATAGTTCATCTAAAATAGTATAAAATAAATACTAACAATTCGTCTTTATCATGTAAAAAAGATTCATTTTACCTATGATTTTTGTGTACTTAAGCTAAAAGTTGTATATTGTAACAATCCTGTAAGTAAAAATAGTACTCTAAATTATAATATTGGATCACAGATTTATGAGATTTCAATAAACTATATTTTATACTACTTCTTAGTTGCTTTTGGGTAAATAAAACCTATTTAAAATTAAGTATTCAAAAATATTATATTATAATTACATACTTAATATTCAAAATTACAGCTACGCAACTTTTATTAATATAATTGACTCTACATGTTTTGTAACATACCGTGTAAGTTAGTTCATGAAATACATAAAATAGCTATGTTGCTATAAATAGGTAAAATGTAAATAGAACTAAACAATTTCTACTTATTTATTACTTAGTTAGAAAAAATCCTTTTAAGTGGATTTATGGCGTAAAATATATTGAGTAATAGTTAAAATACCATACATCACAAGAATTTTAATTATTTCGCTTGAAGTCAACTGGGCTGTGTTCCTACAAACTGTGATTTGTGGTGCTAACTTTCTAAGTTCTTATAAGGATAACCCATAAATCTTAATCGGATTCTAGTAAAATGAATTAATCATCATCATGTTATTTGAGACTTATGTTATAAAATAATAATTATAATATCATGATAATGTTATTGATTTCTTTTCTTTCAAGAGCTCTACATTTAAAAGCCCCGTAGCAGTGGCGTTGGATTTATTTAATTTCTATCGGACTTTTTCTTTTTTTTTTAAGTATCATAATTTCCTGCTGCTATTTAATTGAAGCAACATTGTATCTTTATTCAAATTCTTGTTACTTTTAATTTCATTGTTCTCTATGTACTTTTTATTTTAATTTTTTTATTTCTCTCTTTCTTTTCTTCCTTCTTTACAGCCTCGACCCATTCTCTTTAGCTATAACTCTATATTATACTTCTTCAGCGTATTCCATGAATCGTCTTCTCTTTTTATCGTCATCTAGGAATGTTCTGATAGTTTCTTCTCTTATTTCCATGCCAAGTCTTTGCTCACAGTCGAAGCGTTTCTGACAAAATCTTTGACATTCAGTAAGTATGTGGGTTTCTATCGGTCACATAACTTCCATATAATATTGAAGACCGTCAAGCAAATTTTTTCCTAAAAAGGCAGGAAAGTTTAAGTCTGTATACATACTCGGCCTATGACGAAAAACTGAAGACCAAACATCCTCGCAAAATATTTTGTGAAGTATTATATTATTATATCAGTCATGAGCGAATGATAAGAATTTAAATTTTAAATAATAACCATCAATCACAACATCTTAAAATTAAATAAAAAATAAAAAATATTAAAATAACAAGTGGGCCCGACGCGACGGGCGCTGTAACGAAGATAGTGCTTGTTGTTAGAAAGATTTTCGCGCAGGTACCGTACTATTCACCTTAAAAAAAGACACGAATATTATAGATTTTTCAAAAACCCAGCATACATTTTAGGATTTATAATATTAATATACTAGCTGTTGCCCGCGACTTCATCCGTGTTAGCATAGTAATCACGTCCCAAATATTATTTTTCAAAAATATTCAATGTATAGAATTGACTTTCCTACGATTTTATTATATATGTATAGATAGATGGATTATAGATTACGGGGGTTAAACTTGTTTGTAGGTTTCAAATGCTAACGACTGTTGGCCTCTACAGGCTCTATTGTCACGGGATCATTTATCCTTTATTGGCATATAATGGAGTCATAACCACTAATAGACATTCTGCTACTACAAATGAAACAATAGTTCATGTAGGTAAGTACAATAAATTACAGTCACAATATGTTGTAGGCGATGTTGGTGAAGGCGAGCCATTGCGAATCGCCCACCGCAATGTTATACGACTTTGATTTTATAATACACTAGCTGACCCGGCATACGTTATTTTTCCATGTAAATTATTTCTAGTATCAATATAAAAAGTAGATAAAAACCTATTCTCAGGCCTAACGAATGTACTATCAGAGAAGTTGATTCCTAGGCAATGATATAATAAATAATAACTCAAAGATGGGGTACCGAACCGACAAATCACAGCCGACAGATCACAGCCATTGAACAAATTGACATAATCTGACCAATCTGACGTTGGTCTGTCAACTGCCTGGGAATGAATTTACTCGATGGTACTTACATACAAAATTTCATTAAAATCGATTGAGACTTGAGCCGTTTTGGAGGATTTCGCGCACAAACACTGTGACATGAGAATTTTATATATTAGATTAGGAGATAGAATATATTGCAGCATTTATATTTTATTTATGAAGTGAGATGATTATAAAAGAGAGATGAGTTTAAAATAAGTTCAGCGAAGAGCATCACAATAACAAAATATAGAATTAAGCAACAAATCAAAATAAGTATACGTAATCGTACCGGGTTTTAGAAAATGCCCGGTTGAAACCGGTCACCCTTCATGCGCGAGTCCGACTTACGCTTGGCCAATTTTTCAGATTTCCTGCTGACCTGGATACCAGAAATTCATGGCTTAAAATAATTAACCGTCCAAACTGGACTCCGAAGAAAAATTCATGCATACTTAATTATGCAGCAAGCATTTTGAAGAAAATTCACATTTTACTTTAAATTAATTACAATTTTATTATATGAGTCGCGTAGTTTTTAAATATCTCGAGAGTGAGATACGAGATATATCTCGTTGGCGTATGCTTGGCAGGCACGCCTTTGTTTCTCTATTCCGATAGGTATATTAACTTTATGGTATAGTTCTTGCAATCTAGCTGGAGTGCGCGTCGCCCTTAGTTGTGTGAGTGACCATATCTATACACGCGTACATGGCTCGCTCGCTACTGACTGCTCCGTCGGGTACGCACACTGACGAAAATGTCTATTCACATTTCCAACTACAAATAAAGGCGACGCGCACTCGTAGATTGCAAGAACTATACCAGTACACAAATTTTACATTGATATAAGAAACTATAGGTCTTTGAAATTGCTTTGAAACAAAGATCTCTACGCCTTGTTTCTTTAACTATGAAGCTGTCAAATCTTTTCAACCAAATTGACACGTATTTTACAAAACATTTGTCAAAATTTATCATAATATCAATGTAATATCATCGAAAAAATATTGATTATTATTTATTGTAGATTATATTTTATTTTAATCAAATAAATTTTACTTTCGGGTACATCTAGGTCATAGTAATTGGCTTACTATACCCAAAATTTCAAAATCAAACTGAATGGAAATGGAAACCATGAATCCGTTAGAAAAACGTAGGACCAATTCTGTGGTTAGTTACAATTAATAAGCATTGGTTAATAACCTGTGTCCTTTCCCGGGACTCAAAGTATTCCTATACCAAACAGCAAAATCTGTTCAGCAGTTTGGGCGTGAAGAGGCAACACACAGACAGACACACTTTTGCACTTATAATATTAGTAAAGTATATAGGAATAGGAATCAATGTAATCATAAGCAATATTAGTAGAAATAAAAAAAGGGACATAAAGGGCTACATAACTTTGTAGAAGATAAAAATAATATTTACTGATTTATATAGAAATAACTAAGTATCTAACGTTAATTTTTGTTTACAATTTAATATTTAAATAGTGGATAGATAGTTTATGATACATATAAACATACTGTTATAAATTACAATACTTGTTATACTTCTATGCACGGCTTTAAATTATTTTAATGACTTAGTAGTGTAACAGGTCTGCTTAAAATAAGTAATAATTGCTCATTTTCAAAAATATTTAACATTAGCGCGTCTGAAGTAACAGAGGTAAGTATTGCTACTAATGAGGATTTTGTTTAGTAGTAACAAGTTTTAATAAATTATATTTTATTTCTAAGGTCACACGACGAAAGACAAACGAGAGCATAGAATCGTTGAACAGCTGTGAAGCACCGATGGGCGTCCGTCAGAACAAATGGAACCCCACCACACGGCGGGGACCCATCGCCGCCGAAAGCGCTAGCCCGGGACCCGCGGTGGTCTCCTTGCCGTCACTCATTGGTGAGTAACAGAGTCTTGAAGAGACAGACGTTGTAAAGGTTGTAACAACTAAAGTACCCCGCAAACGATCAAATTTGTTTGACAAACATGTTTGATGTAATTTACGTTTTCATCAAACAGCAGCGCAGATGAATAAACGCGCATCAAAATAGTTTGTCAAACAATTGGCTAGAATCGGTTTGAGATCATGGGATCTTGTTTGACAAATACAGCGGAACACGTTCAAACACGTTTGTCAAACGCTACGCCAATGTAAATTTTCTTCTTTTCTTCTTCAAACAACGCTGTACACTATCAAACTGTTTGACAAACACGTAAAATTTGACAAAGAATTTGATCGTTTGCGGGGTACTTAAGGAACATATTATATAGAAAAAAGTTATGACGATATATTATTTTGACGATATCGCACAAAAGAATATTATGATACAATCGTTTTTTCATTGGTAACAACATGCTTCATAATTGATTGTTAGAAGACACTAATTTAACGGCACTATTACAACGGGCAATAACGATAGATGCAAATGGGCAATTGTTTGCATATCCACAAGTTTTGGCAACATATTGTTCACGGTGCTGACATCATCCCGCGGAGGTTGTTTTGTCAGATTACTCGTGCCGTGCTCCGCAAACACCGGCCTTGCCCGTGCTCTATACGGTCTGACATCATTTTGTTGATAGCCAATACGACAAAAACGAGTTTCTTGTACGACCAAAAAATACATCTCATTTCGTTGGCTCGAGGCTATTGTGATGGTCTTCTACTTTATCAGTTGCTTCAGATCGTTTTAGTGTTGTTTATCAAAATATTTACATGACCTCTTTGTGATAAAAACGGTATAAAACACATAATATTACTCTAATCAAGGTGAGGCCTATTGTGAGTCTTGTGCACAGATTAGCTACTGTTTCTATAGTTCTAAGCTTAGTTAGATTGAAGATTAATTTCCATTCATTAATATACCTATACTGTCTGTGTGGCTTAAGTAAAAATATTTTATTACAGGTAAACCACCCCAAGAATCGAAGAGAGCGCGTGCCCCTGCGTTTTCATTTGGAAAGAAATTAGATCCCGCTGCCAAAGACAGAGCTGGTCCCGGACCAGCTTCGTATAACACAGAAGGAATGACTTCGAAAGGTATGGGACTTATACTTTTGTTATGTTTTGAGATATTTGCATTAAAGACGTTTACAGTACTAATATTAGCAAATAGCATTATTATCAGTATTTATAAGAACACTAGAATGTTGAAAAAAATTTCCTAAATTTGTTATGAACGTCAAACGATGCCACGTTTTGGGCATTAATCCTTCAAGCTCCATATTAAGAGCACCGGTGATCGCGACAACAATAGAATAAATAGATTTCCAAGAATCCGCGATCGAAGAATTAACAAAATATGTGTTGTAGTAAACTGCATTGTTTACAAAACAGCTATCAATTTAGTTCCTATTTGATCTCCATTAGATTCGCCCACAGCGAAATGGACGTGGAAAATAATTTGCTGAAGCAATTTTCCCATTTGTCAATGTAATTGGAAACAATCGTGAACGATTATGGAACTCTTGTAGCGTTTAACTCTATTCGTATCTAGCGACCACTTGAACAGTGTTAATGTAATAATTGCTTTTATTAATGATGATTGAGTCAATTAAATTATTGACATCTCTAGCTTGTAGGCCACAAAATATGAAGATTGATCCGTAGACTTTTGTAGAATGCATTTTAATTTTTAACCTATCAAGCCCCATAAGAGAACCGGTGATCGCGACAACAATAGAATAACAATAGATTTCCAAGAATCCGTAATAATATTTTTTATTGTTACTTGAAATATTAATAACATCATAAGTAAACAACTTACTTGCTACTAATTATTTCATATCAAATGAAATAACAATTAGTACAGACCTGCTATCGTGGATGAGTTCAAACGGTACAGTTCAAGTTTGCGTTTCGTTTGGTATAGCGCTATGGGTACATAGCTGTTATTATGATTTATAATTATTATTATTATTAATGATTCTAAAACATATTCAATATCATGCCTAGCCATGCGGAAAGGAAAGTTTCGGACATGTTTGAATTTTAATTTCATAGATTTTATAATCAATAAAAACTAGTTTTTCAAGAATTTTGACTAGATTCTTAGCAATACTAGAAACCTTTAAAATTGAATGAATACATATTTAAGTTTTTTAAATACGTATCATTTTAGTATAATAACTTTATATTTATATCGAATGTATATTATAATAGTTATTATGCGACTAATAAGACCGTAAATTAGCATCTGCATTGTAAATTACATAAGCGGCTCCTAGACACTGCAAGCCAGTGTATGCTTACTGAATTGTAATTCGTAGTCAACTTCTGTGAAATGCATTATGTTTATGAATTCGGCGCAGTTACAACAACAAGATTAATTATTTTGATAGGAGGAAAATAAATTTTACGCACTCATTAGCAATAGCTGTTTTTTCTGACATGCTATTTTTTCCTTATCATCTAAAATTTGAAGATAAGCTACCTGTTTTAACTTGGATGTTTTAATATATAAATGTAATGCTTATATTAATATATGTAATGTTCATGATATTCATGTCTACCAAAGTATTCATCATTTTGGAATTATTGATGCGGTTGCAACAATGGCATTTAATTGCTTCTGACGTGTGACCTAGAATATCGGCCTTTTCATTAAAACCTTTTTCCGCGAACAAAATGCACAATCGGCATTGAATATTCTTGAGAATATCTGCATCGGTTTGTCTCCAAATAAGTCCGTGTACACACGAAGGTAATCAACAATGAGTCAGTCCTGTGTAGGTGCCGCGAGACCCTGAATGGTAAGCTCGATGTTTAATACTGGTTCAGTCACACATTACACCTCTCTCGGGTCACTTGTTATTCTGAACTTTGAAATTGGGTGCACAAAAAAAGGTAGGTCAGCTATAGGTTAAAGTGAATAAATATTTAACGATGACTAATACCAATAGTTTAAACGTCGTCTCCCATCGGTGTTAAGTGTTCTCGGTAGGTAAAATTTTCTTGTCTGCTAATATCGACCTAAAAATAGGTAGAGCAGTCGGGCCGGCTTCCTCTCTACACGGTCGTTGGCCACCGCCGAAGGTGGCTCCTACCCCAGCACCCTGCGACTACGAGCCCAGCAAGGCTGTGGGACTCGTTCTCGACCATGCCCCTGCGTTTTCTATAGGGCTCCGTGTGAGCTTACCCGAACCTGGGAGCAAAACGCCAGGTGATTTGTAGTGGTAGCTAGTTGGGCACTTCTTAGAACCTTCTTTTTTTTGTAGTGGTTGGACTGCACTCAGTTTATTGGATAGAGGTATTTGTAATGGTGGTTCATTTTACACTTTTATAATGTATTCTTTGGATATTTTCTTAGTTATAGTGGTGACTAGTGCACAGCCTCATGCAGTACATTAATAAATCTAGCTAATAATTGCGATTTGTTTTGCCTCTTCGATATGTATTTGGGACTGAACTTTTTTACTCATTTACTTTGAGCTATTTGAATATAGTTGGTCTTCTTTTTCTTTTTGAGATTTTGATTTATATAGTACTACCATATTTTATTCGTAGTCTATTTTATATTATTGAGATAGCTTTTTAAAATAATAAATCTCACAGAATGGGGATTGTCCATTTTTTTTTAATTTTGCTCATTACAAAAACATTTCGAGGAATAAGGTCAGTGATCGTTTTTCTGTATATAAACGAAAAAAATACCCATTAGTTACTTATATTTTTGAACAAATATGTTTAACCTTAGTTTGACCTTCAATGGCGTTAAATTAGCAATAAATTCGTCCAACATTACGTTTCGAACTTTTGGTAAACTTCTCGTATCAGCTTTCACATAATGAGAACTTGCATTTGACGAACCAGCCATTATAAATAAGATTGAAAGGAAATTTAAAACATACTGCAGGCAGCAGGGTCAATTGGCCGCCGATGATGACGTCAGAGCGAAACTTTAAAAATTTATTGAGAAAAAACTAGCCAATGAATTTCAAAATTATTTAATTTATATTCTTAGTGTTTGAAAAAATAATTGCAATTTTGCAAGCGGATTCTTTACTAAAGTTTTTAGTATTTTAAAATCAGCATGAAGTTACGTAAATATTTTTGGTTGCGTGTTTTGTACAAACTTTTCGTTGATGTTTTTATTATTACGTACCCGTTTCGGTTCGTTTTAACGAGCAGTATGCAAATAAACTGTGTCAATTTATTTTACTTTTTCAACGTAGAATTGATTTCAGTATTTAATTTTTTATTTGAGTAATGTAAAAAAAACTAAATTGTAAAATATTATTGTTTTCAGCGCCGAATGTTTATTCCATGCCACCGGTGCTAGGCGACGCGAAAGAAGGTAACAAGCGAGCCGCACCAGCTTTCAGTATAACGGGTCGGGGCAAAAGGACTGAAACTAAATCACCAATACCTGGCCCAGGCTCCTATACCTTGGAGAGAGCCACAGTCGCCCTGGCGCGGAGATCTCCCGCCTTCACCATGGCACCGAGACGAGACCAGAAACCTGCCACCGCCGCTGTCCCCGGACCGGGAGTCTATTGTCCTGAAAAAGTAAGCCAGTCCTTTAATAAACCAAAGACTTAGGGCCTGTTTCACCACTTCCTGATAAGGTCTCAGATATGCTTATTCGACAGATTCTCCATACTCTGTCAAGTAAATTGGTGGATAGCCTTATCTGGAAGTGGTGAAACAGGCACTTAGTAAATTAAACTACTTATTAATTTACAAATAATAATAAATATAATAATATTATAATTTTAATTGATTATAAAATATAACCAATAAACATGATTTTAAGTTTATAAATAGACAGCAGAAATGGATAAAAATAATGTCAATGATGACAACGTGCTGAAATTATTAGAGTTAAATTAACAATCAGAGCTTTATACATAAAACGTTGAGTACTTTTAACATTATATGATCCGAACGTAACAAAACATTGTAATATGAACTACATTTTAATTTTTATGACAGATGATAAAAATTAAAGATAACCAAATTCTACAAGTGAATCCCTCGAGATTTATTAGTTCAGTTCTCGTAATTTTTGCCTTAATATTAAGACGCTTATGAAAATTAGGGTATTTTACAACTAACTCAACCATTTTGCTGCTTACTAACAATTCTTAATACAAAGGGTTCCCGTAACAGGTTTGCGTCACTCTTCCTTGGGCACCGGCGCACACTTTTGGCATACGTCACTCACCGTTCGCTGGACAGTGTCAAATCTATTCTGCTCCTGAAGAAATCACCGCAGTCTAACAGTCGTCTGTAACATGCTTTATTCTTTCTATACATTAATTCCATTAATTCATTTATTTTATTATTGGAACGCAATAATCTTTGGTGGCAGTAAATTATAATTAATATTGAATATAACTGTTTCTTAACTCATATTATCTTTATACATTTTCAGGCTGATACTATTCTACATGAAAAGTCTCCAAAATTCAGCCTTTCCAGTAAGATAAGAATTGAAAAAATCGAACAAGTACCTGCACCCAATGCTTACAGCCCTGAAAAAGCTGATAGATTATTGAGAGAGAAGTCTCCAGCTTATACTTTCCGAACTAAAACCGAGGTAGTCAAAGTACATGATGCACCGGCACCAAACATTTACTCACCGGAAAAGTCCATTAACGCTTTAAAAAATGGTCCTAAATATACCTTAGCCGGTAAGGGTGTAGCCGAAAAGCTTGAAGTTACACCAGCGCCTAATTCCTACAATCCTCAAAAAGCTGATAAACTGTTACATGGTAGTTCACCGTCTTATACATTGAGATCAAAAGAAGTTGTTGAAAAAATAGAACAAACACCAGCTCCAAATTGTTATACTCCAGAGAGGGCGTTAAATGCCTTAAAGGATGGACCCAAGTATTCAATATCTGGAAAAGGGTCTCCAGCAAAAATTGCAGAAACACCTGCACCTAATTGTTATATTCCAGAGAAAGCTGATAAAATCCTTCACGAAAGCACTCCTGCATACTCTTTTAGAATAAAAGAACAACAAATTATTAGAAGTGAATCCCCAGCACCGAATATTTATTCTCCTGAAAAATCTATGTATATGTTGAATGGAACACCGAAATTTACGATATCCGGAAAAGCTCACACCGAAAAGATTGAAGTAACTCCAGCACCCAACGCGTATTGTCCAGATAGGGCAGACAAACTATTACATGATTCATCACCGGCATATACATTTAGAGTAAAAGATCAAATTCATAAAGTCGATGAAACTCCCGCTCCTAACGTGTACGCTCCCGAAAAATCTATGCATATGCTAGATGGTGCCCCAAAATTTACAATTGCTGGTAAAGGCGCATCACCAAAGTTTGAAAATGTCCCTGCCCCGAATGCTTATGATCCAGATAAGGCAGATAAATTATTGCACGAATCTTCACCAGCTTATTCATTCAGGCAAAAAAACTGTATTGATAAGCCCAGTGATACACCTGCACCAAATAATTACGACCCGAAACTTTTAGATGGAACTCCAAAGTACAGTTTATATGGAAAAGGTCTAGATGCAAAACCCTCTGACACACCAGGACCAAATGTATATGATCCACATTTGTCAGAAGGAACGCCTAAGTATACAATGTTAGGACGCCCTATTAATGATAAAATTTCTGACGTACCAGCTCCTAATGCTTACGATCCCCACTTATTGGATAACTCACTTAAATATTCCTTGTATGGAAAGGGGCGTGATTCGAAACCATCCGACACACCGGGACCAAATGCTTATGAACCACACTTATCAGAGGATTCTCTTAAATATACAATGTTAGGCAGGCCGAACGATGAGAAGAATTCTGATGTGCCTGCTCCTAATGCTTATCATCCACATTTGTTGGACAATTCGCATAAGTTTTCTTTAACTGGCAAGGGTCGTGATTCTAAGCCGTCTGATACACCGGGACCAAATTGTTATGATCCACATTTGTTTGCCAATTCACCTAGATATACTATATCTTGCAAGGGACTAGATGAGAAAATTCCGGATGGACCTGCTCCTAATGCATACAATCCAAATATTCCTGATGGAGCACCTAAATATAGTTTGTACGGAAAGGGAACTTCACCAAAACCATTTAATACACCCGGCCCAAACTCATATGACCCTAACATACCACATGATAGCCCTAAATATACCATTTCTGGTAAGGGAACAGATAGTAAAATTCCTCAAGTACCAGCACCAAATGCATATGACCCACGGCTCTTCGATGGAGCACCTAAATTTACTATTTCTGGAAAAGGGCAACCACAAAAACTAATAAACAATCCTGCACCTAATGCTTACTGCCCAGAAAAGGCTGATAAAGCATTACATGAAAACTCACCATCATATACATTCCGCCCAAAAATTGATGATGAAAAACATAACAACAACCCTGCTCCTAATTATTACAATCCAGATAAGGCTAATAAAATTTTACATAACACGCCTGCATATACAATGTCCCCGAAAGGCAAAGATGTCAAATATAGTGATACCCCGGCACCTAACGTATATAACAAAGAGAGGGCTGATAAAATTTTATTGGATAATGCTCCTAGATATTCATTTAGAATGAAAACAAATCCCTTCAAACCAGATAACATTCCAGCGCCTAATTCTTATGACCCCGAGAAGGCAGATAAAGTATTACTAAATACCGCACCCCAATATACATTTAGAATTAAACCAGAAATATCAAAACCAACGGATACACCTGGTAAGTGACTAAGTTCTGACTCAAAATTTTAGTTTATCGTAATTAAAGAAGTTACCACTCCTAAAATTTAATGTATTTTTATAAATTACAGCTCCTAACACTTACACAATACCATCTGAGAATAAAACACCTTTATACACAATTTCTGGGAAACACAAGGAACTGATCGATGAACGTATTAAAGTACCCGGACCCGGAGCGTATAACCCAGAAAAAGGCTACGGATTTGTTTTAACATATTCGCCACAATATACATTTGGTGTTAAAATACACACAACCAAATATGCGGAGACACCAGGTAAGATTCTCAGGAAAGAATACTCAAAATAGTTTTATACAATATGTCCCAGCAGCACCTGTGTCCTATCCTTTGATGTTATGATGTATGGCATATTTTACTGACGAATTGGCTTTCTATTTTTTTTTCTCTAACTTTCAAAAGTCTCTACAACCTTAATAATAATCAAACCAAAACTTCATTATAAAGTTATAACTTCTAAACTATTTAAGTTAGAGCATAGAAGCAAAGGAATTTATTTAAGATAAAAACCTTCTCTATCTTTTTAAAATAAAAAGGACCAATTTGATAATGCAATGGGCTAGATTTTTCATAAAAAGCCATTAATTAAAAAATTATCCCTAAACTTTGGTTTTTCTATGTTTAATTCCACGAAATTCATAACATTTTGTCTGTGTAATGCGTAGTTCACAAGTTGAGCTATCAAATGAGACCTTTTTTTATCTTCGTAGCATGTTTACATGAGAACTACGGTCTGACAAAAACGAAATTTTTTACCGTGAGGGGAAGAAAAGAAATTGAGAGCCAATTTCTCCATAAAATATGCCAAAGCCCATAACATCATGACTCTGTATTGGGACTCGGGACATATTGTAACGAATCTAGATAATAACTTCTTGCGTATGGTCGTGTTAATTTGTGCTTTTCTTCTTTCAGCTCCAAATAGCTATAGAATACCATCTGTATTGGACACACCAGTGTACACTATTTCCGGTCGCCACAAGGTACCAGTGGATGAGCGTGTGAAGGTTCCAGCTCCTGGCACATATTCGCCAGAGAAGGTAATATTTAAAATTTGTATCTTTTTGAAAATAAGTTGAGTATTAATAATTAATGTTACCATCTTTGCATCATTGAAGATAGATTAGAGTGGATTCAGAGGCCGCAGCCAAAGTCCCTTTCGTTAAAAATGATGACAAAATACGTAAAAAATGGGATATTTTGTCATTAGTTTCCGCAAGCGAAATGTCATTAAGCGATGAGTTATGTCAAACAGCATACATTTTGATATGTATATGAATTTCGTCATCGTTTTTAACGAAATATACTTTGTATAATTGCATTAAAAACGATCAGGGCCTCTGATCTATCTTACAGATTCCTAAGGTTAACTGTATAACATAGACCTAATGCTAAATATTTTATTTGCAGGTTCAAATAAATAGAACACCACAAATTACTTTCGGAATTAAACATTCGCCTTTGTTGGGACAACTGAAGCACATTGAGCCAAGGAACAATGATCAGAGGGGGGTAACTACGAGTACTACAACTAGAACTGTTACTACTACTACCTCCAGGCCACAGCCAGTGGGAACCGATATTGACGATCAATCGTCCATTGTCACTGGTAACGGAGATATAAGCATAACCGAACTATCTGACGTCGATACTCGCTCTCATGTAACTCAAGTGAGGTCCCAAAACGAAATGAGAAGTATAACAACTTCACCTGAGCCACTTCAAGTTCAGGAGAAACTAACAGAAGAGATCGTCTGGGTTCCAGAGCAACAGAAGCGTCGAGGCTCGTACACAATTGAAAAAACCGATGGAAACGGATTCATTGAAAGGTATCAAAATAGCGAAATTATTCCCGTTCAAAACGGTGTCATTCACGTATCTGGAAGTGGCGAAAGAGGTGCCAACCAAACCCAGGAGCATAGCAGCGAGGTTGTGCGAAAAGACGGCTACGTGCAGAATATCGATAAGCAAATGAACGTAGCTAGCGCTCATGTAAAGAGTCAGAAGTGCTCTGAGGAAGTGCGCACCGGGACAGATGTTCAGCATTTACCTGATGGCGGTATTTCCAAGACCACTACAACTACTACCTTCAAAAAAATTGGAACCGCAGCTAAAACCGCTAACGCTTCGACAACTGTCACTAGAACTAACACTGTAACGACTTCTCGCGACGTTGGAGCGAAATAAAGCTATTTATAGACTACGTTTAAGGCTGCGTTTCCACTGAAGCGGAGCGGAGCTTAGCGGTGCCCAAATTGACCAATCGTGCTATTCTAGCGGAATGACAGCGAAGCGGAGCGAAGATTTCGACAATGGTGATTGGTCAATTCGGCACCGCTAAGCTCCGCTCCGCTTCAGTGGAACGCAGCCTAAAACGTGGTAATATTTTATTTATTTAGTTATTACGATTTAAACAATGAAATTAAGAGAAAAAACGGCAAAATAACCTTTGATGTTTAGAAAACATGACTGTGAATAGCTAAAGCTTCAGCATGTCACATAATAATATTATAACAGTTATAATATATAGTTACTATATAACGAAATCTCTATTAAAGCTTATTTATTTTATTAATTTTCTGATGATACATTTCAAATCATTGTGATTTGCACATACGGCATACCTAACGTTATTTTATTTACAGATTTTATTTTATTAATTACTTTTTACCATTTAAGCTTTGAAATGTAAATCTTTTCCTATTTATTAATGTTACCTATGTGATAAATTTAATAAAGCTGTATTTTTCTACGCCTTACGCCTAGTTTTATTGATATCGCTATTCTCTACAACTCATATTATAATTTTGATAATATATTTAAAAAAATTGTTTATTTAGTAAGTAAAATTATTATTACCTACTGTTTATTAAAAAAATATATCTGTTTAAATTACTAATAAATAATTAATTATTATTTATTGTTTTGCTAGTAACTTGTCATACACAACACAAGGTTAAACGAATGAATGTCTTATTTAAGCATTTTTTTATTTTTCAAATTAATTATTTTAATAAATAAAGACTAAAATCGTATGGACTTGTAAATTCAAATAATACTTTGGTAAAGTAATGTGCAGCATTTTATTTAATCATTTTAATTAAATGCATCCATACTAATATTATAAATGGGAAAATATGTCTGTCTGTCTGTTACCTCTTCACGCCCAAACCGCTGAACAGATTTTGTTAAAATTTGGTATGGAGATACTTTCGAGTCTCAGGAAAGGACATGGGATACTTTTTATCCCGGAAAAATGTACGGTTCCGGGCGTCATCTAGTAGAATATAAACTTATTATTTATAAAGGAAATGTTAAGGAAAAATGACATTGCGTTAGGGACTAACGTGCTGTAATGCGTGCATGTAAATTAATTATTGTTAATTGCGACAAAATATGAGCGACACAAACAATATTTGTGCACGGCACAATCGGAACGGATGTTTTTCAAGATAAGTGTTTTAATATTTAGCGTTCCATGCTCAAAGGGTAAAACGGCCTACTGACTCAGAATTCAGATCATTTATCCGTCCAGGATTTCTATCCATTTTAATTATTACAATTTTGTTACTTTAAGCCAGGCCAACCTACAATTAAAATTCTTTGAGATTATTTTTTTAACGGTAGGGGGGATTTTATTGTGTTCAAGTGTAAACGGGCACTGGATACACTGGAATGGACTGTTTTTTTTATCTATGGACGCTTCACACCACGTCAGTCTGGCCCCGTGCTAAGTACCCGAATGATTTGTGTTACGGCGACCAGATAACGGAAATATATTTAATACTTTTATACTATTCATATTATATTTAAGATTTTTATTATATCATACACATATTTAATACACATCCATGACCCAGGAACAATGAAAACTTTTTGTTCCGTCGGCGGGATTCGAATTTCGAACCCGCGACCCCCTTGCTTGAGCTGCCACACACTCTTAACCATTGAGCCACAGAAGTCGTCTTTGCATTAGTTTCCAGTGCTCGTTGGAATTTCAGTGTTGGATTGGATCGATCGGAATGTAAACCGGCCATAAAGTATGAAGCAAGATTTTCTCCTCGTTTTTAATACGGAACCCTCAGCTCATTGTTCTTCTTCGTACTTGGCCAGTGTTCCCGCAGGAAGCCAGTATCACGAATGTGGATAAATGGGTAATGAACCGCTCGCGCCCACGCGGCACAACATGCCACTGTCATGAGAAGACTGATACGCTATTTTCATAGAATTTTATCAATAAAAATGTAAATTGTTATGTTATTAAAGTATTTATCTACATATTTTTTGTATGCGTGATGATAGAACTAGAGGCCGGCATTGAGAATGGGTGTGATCGTAAAAAGGGAAGCTATAATAATTGTAAACAGACAGAGGAATAAAATTGAGTATAAAATCTTTGGGGTTATAAACCTAACCGAAGTTTTATCGGCCTTCTGAAAATTTCTCTTATAGTACGTTTGGTACTTCTAGTCAATAAAAGCTCAGTAAATAATTTATACCCCATATTTTTGATAATAACTTATATAATATTTAGTTCTTTCTCTAAAATAGGCTACTTGACCTACTTTTTTTCATAATGCTAATCGCTTCTTGATCATTCATTTTTACAAAAAAAAAAACTTATAGGTATTTTAATATTTTACACATAAAGTTAATATACCTATCGGAATAGAGAAACAAAGGCCTGAGCAAGCGAGATGTCACTATCAGTAACACTGCGTGGTAGAAAGAGAAGCGTGATTTGAGGTTGCATAGCTTTTTTTTCATCTGTTTGACAGTCTGTCTGCCCCTGGGCCGATAGTTGTCAATTTGGGCTCTCAGAAAAATTGTGATTTTAAGTTAAATAATGAATAATTTTTAGAAATACTGCTCTAGAAACGTGGTTAAATGTTTGTGGAATGATTCTGGATCCACACATCGAAAAAACCCGGACAAATATTCATTTCACAGGTGAATTATTCTACATCGACAGGACCTAGTTTTAAGTTTATTTTTGCCAATTCCCTACGAGTTATTGGTATTTTTACGTCCGTGTTCACTTCTGTATATGTTTAATTATTTGGAAAACATAACTTGACTAGCCATGGTGCACAATTTAAGGATATTTTGTGTAAACAATTTTCATCTATTTTACACTAGGGCTGCATCAAGTTATCGATAAGTTGTGTCGATATGAAAATATTTTTTAGTTAAGTATTTTTTATTATCTAGGAATGTTGAAATGATAACATTGAGTATGTTATCATTTCAACATTCCGTAGTTTATAATTAGTTTAAGTATATTAATATACTATCATACATAATTTATCGTTTTTAAGGTTCCGCAACCAAAGGGTAAAAATTAAGTCCTAGTAGTGGGGTCCCGCAGCCCGCTCTACTACTAAGACTTCGTTGCCTGTCCGTCTGTCCATCCGTCCGTCCGTCTGTCTGTCTTCAGGCTGTTTAACAAGAACCACTATAGTAATAGACTTCTGAAATTTCCACAGATGTAATGTCATTCTATATCCAATACGGCTGCTCATCTAAGATAGGGAAATAGTTGAAAGCACTTCTGCAAGATGGGCATCAAATAAAAGGGCTCAGTAGGCTCATTGAGAGTGAATTGAAAATTAATAGGGTCTAGTGAAGTCGTGTCGTCTCGTGTAGGTACTGATGTCACGTGACGTAACCTGTCGTGTCGAATCGTGTCTAGCATGTCGTGTCGTATCGTACCGGGTTTAGAAAATGCCCGGTTGAAACCGGTCACCCTTCATGCGCGAGTCCGACTTACACTTGGCTAATTTTTCAGATTTCCTGCTGACCTGGATACCAGAAATTCATGGCTTAAAATAATTAACCGTCCAAACTGGACTCCGAAGAAAAATTCATGCATACTTAATTATGCAGCAAGCATTTTGAAGAAAAGTCACATTTTACTTCAAAATTACAATTTTATTATATTATATATATGCAGTTTTATTTTATTCCATTTTATAATGCCCGCTGTACACTCTCGCCGAGAGCTCTCGGGCGAGAGTCTCGTGCGAGAGCCCCTTGCCCGAGTGCGATCATGTACATTCTCGCTTAGTTCAATCGCAGATAAGAACTCAGAGAAGATGGACGAAAACGACCATTCACCATTCACCATGCATCGAAAGATATCATTGTAATCCAAAGATTTATATTAATATTTAATTTTATTTCTCATAGATGATGAGTTGATGACTGATAATGACGTTTATTATTGTTATTTTTCTGTTCTACACTGTCCAACGGCGGGACTAGTACTGAAAGAGTGTACAGTAGTGCGCTCGTTTTTCTCGCGAGATCCTTTGTCTCGGGCGCAAAATACCGACAACGGACCGAGAGGGTCCGAGACAGGCGAGACGAGGCGAGCGCACCCATTTACACTCTCGCACTCAGGCCGCCTCGCTGTGTCTCGGCGAGAATGTACACTGTACAGCCGGCATTATGTTTACAATCTTCAAATTATTTTTCCATGATCGATATTTTGTCGAATTACAAGATGTTTGTACATCACTGACACGCACACGTAAATACTATTGTAAACACAGATGTAAATCAAATTTTGGTTAAGCTTGACAGCTCGGGATTGTTTCTCTATTCCGATAGGTATATTACCTTTATGATTTTACACAGTAGAAACCATAGATATAGAATATACTGACGTATAGATCACCTGACAACCCGAAAATGCGTGACGATTTTTGATCTGTCAATGTGTGCGTGTGCTAGTGATGTATATTTTACTATCGATAGTATAGTATTTTGCTATCGATAGTATAGTCCGTTCGAGTTATTTTACCTGAGTTTCTATATGAAACAAATAATATGCAACTTTGACAGATTTTGTATTTCAAATTAGGTATCATAAATTTTAATTATTGGCAAAAATGGTGACAATTTAATAGTGATACACATTTTCGTTTGGAATGATTTTTCAATCGTCGGATATGTTATGACATGAGGTTCTTATAGGGGTAAATAATATACTTACACATATGACATAACACATTATAAAGTTACTTATTTATTACTCAGGTAAAATCTATCTGGTAAATCAGCCCTTACATTGAAAGTATACGTTGAAAGTAAACAACACACATAGTACTATAATATTATATTTTATTCTTAAAACACTACACGTACACTATTAAAACCTATCGCTATAGGTGATGTGTGAAAAGTTATTGATAAATAGCTTAGAACCTATTCTTGTTTATTATTATGCAAAATTTCATAAAAAAATGTCAAGCTGTTTTGATGAACTTTTCCAACAATGAGACTCAAGAATTTTATGCAAAAGACAAAAATAATTGCTTCAGTAACAAGTGCAACAGTATGTCAAACTTATTGGTACGAATAATGTTGGGATAGCTCCTTTAGCCAAAATTGTATTTATTCTACTTTTTCTTTTAAAATTTTCAATGAAATGTTTGCTACATATTGTTGAATTTTTCGTGGGACTCCAACCAACACGCCCAATCAATTTTAGCCATTTGCCTCTAATTAGGGGATCTTGAGGGAATCTGTAAAACAAATGATTATGAACAAGCAAACAGCTTTGCATGGGTGCAATTTATTTTATATTAATGAAAGCTACATTCAATGAGTATTAGATTCAAGTGACTGATCTGTGAAACCTTGATTTTATACTAGGTATGTCAAAAGATTTATAATATTTAAAAATA
The DNA here is from genome assembly GCA_937595015.1 of Polyommatus icarus. Lineage (NCBI taxonomy): Eukaryota > Metazoa > Arthropoda > Insecta > Lepidoptera > Lycaenidae > Polyommatus > Polyommatus icarus. The sequence goes on from OW569326.1 coordinate 11,534,827, forward strand.
ATCGTTAAAATAAGATAATATGTCCTTTTAAGGTGATAAATATAAAGGTAAATGATTTTTATTTTAGTTTATGTTATTGTGAAATATCGATAAGCATATCGATAAATTTGATTCAAACACTAGCGTATATGTAAAAAATTTTAATGAAAATTTTTCTTCAAAATTTGTGTAATATAAGAACAATAATACCTTAAGTTACGCAAAATATTAAAGTAAAAGGGCGGATTCACAATATTTTATTTGAAATATAGAACTAAAGACAGAATATAGCGAAAATAAACACATCGTAGCAATTAGGACATGAAGATTAATTACCTGTGAAATGTATATTTTTCAGGATTTTTCTTATGATTTACACTGCAATCACTCACAGAACAAGTTACCATTTTTATATGTAATAGTATTTGATGAAAATAATAAAGGATTTAAACAATAAATTGCAAATACCGAAAGGGCATAAAAACGTGTGACGACTTGTTGACGACCTGTCAAATGAAAGTGGTTAAAGTTTTCATGAGACTGCCTCTCTCTTTTCATCTTGTTATAATTCCATAACGGATTTTCTTCTCTCTCGCACTCTTTGTTGGTCTTTAGCATCATACGTTTATGGTAGAAACACATTAAAATGTTGATTGAAAAATATGCCATTTAAATAGCGCCGAAAACACTGTCCGCCATAGTGTGACGTCATACGTTTTATATTTAAAAATCTATGAACATTTTTTTATGTGCTAAATGTACGAGTCTAAAAGTGTCCAAAAATTATAATAGAATTAAATATTAGAAATTAGAAATCATTTATAATGTTGAAAACTTTTGGAGAAAAGTTTTTTCCATTTCATTTCCCAACTACAATAAATGGAGATAATAATATATTATAAAATTTATGTTTTATTTGAATTATTCAAGAAAATATATTTTACAATTTTTTCTAGGCTTAACTATTCTTAAATTATTTTTATATAATTAAATTATTAACGGGTTATTAAATTACTATGAGGATGACGTCACATCCAAATCGGAAGTACCGCAAAAGCATTTTCGTCAGTACAAATTAAAAAATATAAAAACATATTTTCAAATCGTCTTTAATTGTCAATTATAAGCTTTTATTTGACGATCAGGGTGAAATACGGTTTCCTAGGCCACGTTCTACTAGAAATATTATGCATTTGTTCAACGGAATTGAATATAGATCAAGTAGCCTATTCGATTAATACATGGCATTCAAACTATTAGCATTGTAGCCTACTGCTGAGTGCTGATACCTTATTTTCCTGTTCTGAGGCTGATACTGATTTTTTACAATATTATGATCAAAATGAATTACTTGAAGTTCTACTGAAGCGATCGTGATTGTCCGAGCTTTAAGCCCGTCACAGACCTAGCTATAATATATATTAATATGTTTATAGCTAGGCATATTAATATATATTTTCTATACTAATTTTCGCGTGACCACACACTCAGCTATAATATATATTTCTGTGACATGTGGATTTAGTATAGAATAATATGCCTTGCTATAAATATATTATTATATATTATAGCTAAGTCTGTGACGGGCTTTAGGAATGGGGAACATATGGGTGGCAATTGGCATAATATGTCGCTCTGACGTAAATTGAAACACCTTTAGATTCTGACGTAATAAAGGTGTGAACTGAATTGCTTGAACTGTAATGGTTAATTTTATCTTTGTTGGATCTCTTTATGGAGGAAGGCTGACTAAATATAAGCAGAGGGCTAGACGGTAGACTGAGACCACCGCAGTCAACATTTTACACTTTATGATTCTGAATTATTATTCGATGAAAAACATCGAGGTGTCTTTTTTCAGTCAACTATTGTTCAGTTCTGTTTTTCGTAAGTTCGTCGTAGTTTTTTACGTAATGTACTGTGAATGAAATTGATACGTAGGCAGGTTACGGACCTACATTTTTTGGTCGAGTTATCATGTCAATGTTAGTCGTGATAAAGTCGGCTGAGCTTACAAAAAGTAAATTACGAAGGTTCAGTTGCTTTTAGTTATATGCCTGCCTATGAATCAATTTCTCAGATAGTACAATGCTCTACCACAGCTGTAGCTCTACGTAGATTTCTATTCTGCATTAATCTCGCAATTAAGGTGATCGATGTTCAAATTCTTGTTCAGTTTAATTTGACGTACCTACTAACAATTCCAAAGTAGTATTTGCCACACACTACAACGTGACATCAGCGCTATGCCCGCAATTACCATATTTTGTACAAGGTCCATTTATAAATTGGCAGATTGTTTTATTGTCTCGTAGAAACTAGGAGCTATGACCCTGGTAACAGAGTTTAAAATAACAGAGATAGATAGAGAATATGTAACTATATTTACAGCTATGACTCTATCGAATGTTATGTGATAATAGTTATGAATTCTAATTTTATTTCAACGTGAATAATAATTTACGTCACATTTACGCAAAGAAAACAAGAAAGTTATTTATGATAAAAAATAAACTAAACTATTCTTTATTAATTTTTACTGTCACATAACTATACATTTTAATAATATTGTAAACGAAAATACCGCGTATAAAATGATAAACACATCAATTTTCTTTTAGGCTGCTTCCACACCAAACTGACAGTCGAAACGAGTGCCAAAACGAGCGAAACCGGCCGTTGACCACAATATTATGGAACCATTCGTTATTCGTAATACATGGGTATTATTAATATTATTCCCATTTTTGTTAACAACTAGGCTAGGGTTGCCAACCTCCAATTCTAGAAACCGTTTGAAGTTAGAAAAGCCAAGAGGCAAACGCTTGCATAAGTAAATGATATTATGACGTGAAAACATACAAAATAAAATTTAAGTAATTATTAATCTATAAATAATCGCCCAAGTGCGAGTTGGATTTGCGTACGAATGGTTCCGTGCCGTTATAGAACAAAAATAGGCCAAAAATTGTGTTTTTGTATGAGAGCCCCCCTTAAATCTTTATTTTAGTTTTTAAATATTATTTATAAAATATATTAAAATACACATAAAACTAAAGGTTTTGTGAAAATTTCAAGTGCCCACCTGTAACCTGTTGCTATTATTGTATAGTATGGGAGCCACCCTTAGATATTAATCCTTCGAACGCGGATTCTTGGAAATCTATTGTTGTCGCGATCACCGGTGCTCTTATGGGGCTTGATAGGTTAATTTTTTTATTTTTAGTATTTGTTGTTATAGCGGTAACAAGCAACATATTATTATAATCTATGAAAATTTCAGAAGAGGTTTTTTGAGATAAAGCCTGGAGAGTAGAGACAGATGGACAGACATCGAAGTCCCAGTAAGAGTCCCGTTTCTACCCTTTAGGTACGAGGTACGAGTTAAAACTAATTATAATCTTATCTTTAAACGAGCAATTCTTGTATTCTATATCTTTATCTACGAGTATACGAGTATCTATACAATAACAAAGTCGCTGTTTTTCCCTCATGTCCCTTTGTTCCCTTTAATCTTTAAAACTACGCAACGGATTTTGATGATTCTTTCAGTGTTAGATAGCCCATTTATCGAGGAAGGCTATAGGCTATATTTTATCACGCTAAGACTAATAGGAGCGAATAAATAGAGGAAAATGTGGAATAAACGGGAAAAATAATGGAAAGGGCTAACTTGAACGCGCTAATCTCAGGAACTACTGGTCCGATTTGAAAAATTCTTTCAGTGTTAGATAGCCCATTTATTGAGAAAGGCTATATTTTATCACGCTAAGACTAATAGAGGAATGTGGAAAAACGGGGGAAATTATTTGAAAATGCTTATTACTATTGGATCAATTTTTATGTTATTTTGCACAGATAAGAAGTAGATGATGTGAAGGATCATAGGCTATCGATTTTCATAATTTTTTCAGTGGCTATATATTTTATACCCGTGCGACGTCGGGGCGGTTCGCTAGTATCTAAATATATAAAACTCAAAGGTGACTGACTGACATGGTGATCTATCAACGCACAGCCCAAACCACTGGACGGATCGGGCTGAAATTTGGCGTGCAGGTATAATAGATGTTATGACGTAGGCATCCGCTAAGAAAGGATTTTGATCAATTCTACCCCCAAGCGGTTAAAATAGGGGATTAAAGTTTGTATATAATAATACTTCTAAACGCGAGCGAAGCCGCGGGCAAACGCTGAGCAAACGCTATAATTGAAATCTCGGAATCGGCTCCAACGATTTTCATGAAATTTAGTACTTATAAAGGGGGTTTCGGGGGGCGATACATCGACCTAGCTAGGAATCATTTTTAGAAAATGTCATTTTATTCGCGTTTTATCGAATACCGAGCAAAGCTCGGTCAAAAAGCTAGTAATAACAAAATACTTAAGTTTTAAAATTTCAAACTTTATTTATGGACCCAGGACTAGTTAGGACTCAGGACTGACTTAGGGCCTGTTTTACCGCTTCCTAATAAGGCTATCCACCACTTAACTTGACACATAGAGTATGGAGAATCTGTCAAATAACCCTATCGGGCACCTTATCAGGAAGCGGTGAAACAGGCCCTAAGTCTGCTTACAATCGACGCGACAGTTTGATATTATGAACGCAGCCCTACACCACCCACAGTTATCCTATATATGTGTGGCGGTACCCACAATTCGCCTAACAATCCTACATCGCGCTATCGAAGTTTCGGAGAACGGCAAGATATATACAACGTCTGAAATGACGTCAGTGGGCTTCGGCCTGACCGAGCATGCCATCTCGCTCGGTCGGAAGATCTTCCTATTCGCCCGCCACTAACAACGTTAAATATGTATACTGTATAGTCAATAGTGTATACAGTGAATTTAGCGAGGCTGTAAGTGAGAAGATGGAACAAATTAATTGTGTAACAGCGGTATAGCGGCATCAGATCATCAATTTCCATTATCTCATTTAGCTACGTGAAAGTGATACATCAGATTAATTATGTAGCTACTGCTTTTCTCCTGTGGCTATTCCCGCGCAAATACGTATTCCATATTGGTCATTTATTCCGACAAAATACATTTTTCTTACAGTAACTATGTATTTTTATTAAAAAAAATATTGGTCTACGATATATCAATCCATACTAATATTATAAATGCGAAAGTGTGTCTGCCTGTCTATCTGTCTGTCTGTCTGTCTGTCTGTTACCTCTTCACGCCCAAACCGCTGAACCGATTTTGCTGAAATTTGGCATGGAGATACTTTGAGTCCCGGGAAAGGACATAGCATAGCATACTTTTTATCCCGGAAAAATGTACGGTTCCGCCGCGATAAACGAGTTTTGGCGCAACGAAGTTGCGGGCGTCATCTAGTATAGAAATATAATATCCTACCAAGCTTTTAATCAATCGCCACAAAGTAGTTTTCCGCGTGAAAACGTTACAATTTTCAAACAACCATCCATCCACATTCCACACCCACATATTAAGACTTAAGCATTACAGAATGTTTTTTTTAAATAATAAAATAAGTTTATTTCTCCCACAACAAGTAAATTGAGTAAATAAAACAAAATAAAAAAAATATGACATGTACAATGTACACATTTAAAGACTTGCAGTGTGGGAGACAGAAGCACAAACTAGGTTAACCTGTGCCTTGGGATTCCTGGTCCCCCTCTCTAGTTATTAACAACAAATATTAATTTGTTGTAACGTTCCAAACTTTCTAAAAGCTGTTTGAATATTTTTTTAGGAAATTACCAGAAAATGTCTTTCGTTAAAATAAACAATGGCTTAACGAATTTAACCTACATTTTATACGTTAACCTGTATTGTTATATCGAGGATAGTCACGCACCCTGAGACACGCACGTGGTACGATAGGAGGGTAACGTGATGTTCCATTGCTAGTATTTATCACCAAGTATTTTGCACCAAATGTTGTCCACAGCTTTGTTGCGCATCAATTCGTTTATCGCGCGGGATAATTTAGGTATCACCCGTACACTTTTCGGAAAAACTAATAACTTACGTCTCAATGTAACTATCCTTTGTCTTTTCCCGGACTGAAATTTATTTTACATATACCAATACTATTACTTTTAATATGGAATTTTCTTTTAATATATTATTATCTTGAGACTTGAGAGTGGAGTGCCGAGTGCATACCAAATGGAATCTTAAATTAAACTTTCTGTTGCAGACAAGTGACGTCAATGGAACACATTGACGTGCTAAATGTTGTTTGAAAAGTAAGAAGTTCTCTAGGTAATGAAGTAGACGGACGCGCGACACCCCGCTTGGTTGAGTGACGCAATACCTCCCCCGCGCCTCGCTGCTCACCCTACAAATAAAATTAATGTTTGCCCTCAGCATGTGTGCCATTTACACAGGGCTTATCAGGACTCTAACTGCCCATTAACTTGTTATTCCACAGATAATAACTAAGTTTATCGCTCCTTAAATCCCAGTATGATACACTCACTCATCCTACTTAATATTAACACTGCTATACTGTGATATTATGTAGAGACAATTTTTACTTACGCCAAACTTACATCCATGTGCACATGGGTCTGTTGGGACTGTTGGTAGGTCTGTTGTCATAATATTTTTAATTATAGTACAACTTTCAATTATTTAAAATAAATATTTAGGATAAAACGAATAAGTAGTTTGCCTTTTATTGGAATAACAACACTAACAAGATTCCTCTACAAGGCGCAGGTACGGCCTCATATGGAATATTCTTCTCATCTCTGGGCAGGGGCGCAAAAATACCAACTGCTCCCTCTGGATCATATCCAACGAAGGGCCGCTCGAATTGTTGATAGCTAAGTCTGTGACGGGCTCAACTTGATATGACGCGCCCCTCCCTCGTATTCACAGTACAAAAATGTTTCATTTATATCAACTTTGAAGTGGTGGGGTGCGTCATTTCAAATTAGACAAGCTATACATGGCTCGCTCGCTACTGACTGCTCCGTCGGGTACGCACACTAACGAAAATCTCTATTCACATTTCCAACTACAAATAAAGGCGACGCGCACTCTTAGATTGCAGGAACTATTCCCCCGCCGATTATGTCGCTAGTTATTTTCTAGGCCCTTATTTTCGAGGACAATAACTAGAGTAATTTAATAACCAACAAGCATTATGAGGCTGCATTTGCTCCTCTGTCGGATAAGTACATACTGTGAGAATAACCAAGGTTTAAGACGCTTATCATAGAATATATTATCTTTCTTAAGAATAAAAAACCCAATGTCCATGTCAACATTAATGATGTCTGTGTATTGACGAAGAATTTGCGCTCGATTTCCATCGTTTGAAAGCTGGTCAGATTCTTTGTATATAGATTTGTTACCCCCACCGATTATGTCGCTGGTTCAGAAATGATTTCTCAAAGCTATTTTATTGTCAGCCGTAAATCGCCCCTACGTAACAGTCAACGAAGTAAGTCGTTAACTGAGCCGCGCCATAGTTTGTTATTGGTAGTTTGTACCTAAAATAACAAACTATGGCGCGATACCAAACGATATAATTTACGCTTGTCGATTTTGCTTGAAATTAGCACAAATAATGAGTATTATAATTTAGAACGAGCTCTCAAACTGATTTCGGAACTTGCAAAAATATAAGCTTATTTTTAACGACGATAACGAATCATCGACACAAAATTTGTTTCACAAAATCAAAGTTCAAAACATTTTTTATAAAATCTCAGAACACAACAACAGTGAAGCGCTTTCTATAATTATGTGCTACACTTCTGTCCACCCGTAACCACGGCCGCTGGAAAATAGCCGAAACATCGGGAATAAGAAAAGTGCTCCGGTAAAAAAATCGCAAAAATCGCAAGATTTTAAAAGGATCCTTACATGGTTGTTATTAAGGCCTTGTCAGAGGTGAAATAACTTCGGATGCAATCGGCGTTGCTAGATTTTTGTGCCAAGTCGGGACTTTGGAACTTTTTGAGTGTGGATTCTTCCGTCAAAAGCGGGCAATAGTAAAAAATGTATTAAATCAAAAGTTTCAGATTTTTTATCTTTTCATTTCACTTAAGATTACGATTACCTACGTGACAATAGATGGCAGAAGTAGTCATAGAAAAACCACCCCTCTATCTCCCACCCTCTTATCCTCAATACGCACCTTTCTTTCTTATAAATTATCACGCTGCACGTACGTTCGAGTTATCCCCGAAAAGCGGGAGAGCCTTTCCCGCGCGGTATATTTTATTTTGATTGGCAACGCTGGATGCAATAGAGTGTAAATTTTTACACGATAAAGTTAAAATCGATGAAAGTTACAGAGCTCGTGACATTTGAGCAGGCATAGGGCGCTGTGGGCACGCGACGAGTCAAGGCCACTTCAATGCCACAGCCCAGCAATTGTCATTTAGACCAATTTGTGGAATTAACGCGTTACAATTATTAGGTGATTTAATTGTTAGTGTAATTACAGGAATTTTTAGACTTGTATAAAACAGGTAGTATTGTAGCAACTAAACAATACATTGCCTTTTCGATGCTATAATTGCAACTATCTACATTCTATTTCTATACGATGAACGACCAGGAATTACAGAAACCACATTAACTTGTTGTTTTTGTGATACTAAACTTAACTTATATCTTCGAGTATCTATTTATTGTAAGCTTGGTTAAATATACAGATTTCCACACGAAGTTTTTCTTTCCCGTTTGTGCGTCTAACTTTCTGGCCCCCACGCTAGGGTGGGATGTTATAATATTATTATTATATATGATCAGAATTTCTTTAATGGTACATTTATTCTATAGCTCGGTAACGTTCCAATTTTATGTAATGTTGCATAGAGTCCCGATGTCGATGAGAACTAAAGCTTAAGCTCTTATAGAAACAGGATGAAATAAGATATAATATAACACTACTAGCGACCCGCCCCAGCGTCACACGGGTATAAAATATATAGCCACTGAAAAAATGATTAAAATCGATAGCTTATATCTGTGCCACTGCTAAATAACATAAAAATTGCTCCAGTAGTTCGCGAGATAAACCCTTTCAAATAATTTCCCCCGTTTTTTTCACATTCTCCTATTAGTATTAGCGTGATAAAATATAGCCTATAACCTTCCTCGATAAATGGGCTATCTAACACTGAAAGAATCATCAAAATCCGTTGCGTAGTTTTGATAATTAAAGGGAACAAAGGGACATGAGGGAAAAAAGTGACTTTGTTTTATAATAAGTATAGATATTTTATCATGAAGAAAACATTTTTATATCTAAGTCATCAGTAATACATTTTTCGATCGTTAGAAAAACTTTTGATGCAGTTCTCTACCCACGAATTTAATTAGTACCGACTTTTTCCGATCCTTCGTACTTGCCAGAACTCTATTCTTCAAAGTTTTACTTATAGTAGGGGAGGTAGTGCTAGCGTTTGCTAAGTGATTTCATACCGACCAAATTTTTGTCCAGCGGTAGCTTAATATTTATCAATCAAAATAATCAGCGTCAGTCGCCGCACCCGTGGTGGAATGTTAACTGAGAGTATTTCAAAGTTGTAAAAAAATTGTTGCGAAAAGTGATTTTATAACGAATGAAACTTTGATGGATGATTATTGAGGTCATGTTTAACTAAAAAATCACCGTCAGCCGTATTGCAGACGGGGGATTCAACGTCAGTCGCGTTACTAAACATGTAAAATTTTTTTGAATATAAGTAAAGTCATTTTATACCGTACAAAATTTATACAGGTGAATGTTTTTTACTTTTTTAATAATAAAGAAAACCGTCAGTCGCTAATACGATGGTGGAAAAACCCTCAGCCAGCGATATAATTCGTCGGGCGTCGCGTAGACGACATTTCCACCTGCAAACATTCAGCTGACGGCGATTTTCGTTTGAATTAACCATAAAATTATCTCACATAGCAATTTTAAGTAATTATTTCGATAGTCAATATTTCTGAAGAAGAATTATATACATTTTTCTTTAAAAGCGCCACCTGTTATTATATACTAAAACAAAAATTACACCTAACGAACGTGTATAATCTAGATAATTATGAACCTTTATTGGGTGCGAATTGGGATCTTTTTAATGTCAATTCAATACGATTCCCAACAACAACTTTGAGATGCTCCCAATTTTTATTCCACCCATTATGAAGTGGCTGACGATCAAAGTTGTTATGTATTAGTGGAATACTATTATTGTAACGATTTTCGCTCGGTATGAAATTACTTTTTAAAATGAGCGCGACCTCCCCTACTATTAGCACATAAATATTGAATGTAATTAGAGCATTTGACGCACTACGCTCGTAATTTTAGGTTTAAAGGTCAAGGAAAAAATAAGCTTTTGAGTGTTATGTAAATTTTAGAAGGCAACTTAAAAGATCTCTGGAGGAATTAGTGTAAAAGCGTTCTTAACTTAGACTGAACAATTTTAAGTTTGTTTTAATATTGAGTTTAATTATTATTATTGTATACAGGGTGTAAATATAATATAATCTAGGTGGCACTGATGATGATAATATTATTGTGTGATTTAACCATAATTGACATTAAACTGGTAATTCTGAGGTAGACCGGCCGGTTGCGGAGTGAGTCCTGTGTTAGATAGATCCAGGACATCCCTACGTATACGGCTGAAGGCAAACCGCAGGTGGTTTTAATGGGTAAGAGTCCCACACGCCCCCGGGAGCTTCAGCGTAACTGAGGCAACCCGGGGCACCCATTATGGGTTTCCCCTGCGCATCAAAAAAAGGTAGTACTAGCTTTACCGTATCAACTATAAAATATTAGTCCTCCAATTTTATTTCATACTGCTTGTAATAATCTAATTGGATAATAATCCTGAGTGTTGTTGTAAATAGATGAGCACCACTTATTTAAGTGCTAACTTTCTGTGACAAATAAAATAGTACAGTAATGGCCTGTTTCACCGCTTCCTGATAAGGTGCCCGATTTGGTGCCCGGGTTATTTGACAGATTTTCCGTATGGACACAGATGGAGTATTCCATCTGTCAAATTAAGTGGTGGATAGCCTTATCAGGAACCGGTAAAACAGGCCCTAAGTATAGTAGAAAGAATAAACTAGCAGGTAATGGCTGTTGTTTCACAAAGAAAAACCTCTGCATTAGGCACTTACGAAATTTATGCGTAGGACAATATTATTTTATATTATTACATTCAATTTACTTATATACCATAAAAATATTCCTCGATAAAATATAAACAAACATCTATGGTATACTTCAAGGAAAAACGATGAAGAAAATTTTCTCAGTGGGAAATACACTATGCAATGTTTGCTCTATAGCCGTACTAAAAGTAATTACCAATCCGTACTGTGTAATCTTATCTGTGCTTTATCTATCCTAACAGAAATTCTGATAAATCGTGTTTGAGATGCCGTATCAAATTGTCTGAGTGTATTTATATTTCAGATTGCATTATCTACCACGATAAAAGGGGTATAAATCGTGATATTTACGCTTGGTTAAAATCGATAGCTTTGTTTACCATCGGTGACAGTGTCAAAATAATTTTGATTTAGTTAGTCAGCTTTGTCCACATTGTGCCTTTTTCTGTCCATCAAGGGCATGCCTTATAGCGCTGTCAACGTCAAACGTGAGGCATGTCCGTAACGCGCGTTGAAATCGTAGCGCGCGCTATGACACTTTTCTTTCAACGCGGATGTATTTTGACGCGTGTCACGGGCATGCCACACGTTCACTGTTGACAGCGCTATAAGGCATGCCCTTGTTGAACCAGAAAAAAGGCACAATGTGGACAAAGCTAATGGCTCTCCGATGAGAATAAGCAGAAATCAGCGATAGGTCGGAGCAGAGAGCGCTACTATAATAGAGCTACTATATAGTATATGTTTAGTATACTATAATATGTTTAGTATATTATATAGTATGTGCTTGAACTAATCTACGTAAAAATTTTGGAGCTTCTATTACTCTCCTCTGTTGGCAAAATTAGAATCCCTGTTTTTATAGAGTTCTTTCTGATTAATAATTATTCTGTGTTATTTAAAAAGTTGACCAATCGTGTCATGCTATGGGCAATTCAAAGACAAAGACATGATGGATAGGTACTTTAATTTCTTAGCTTTAGTTATTGTTGAGAAAAATCGATATTGCTGCAGCCAAATTATCAAGGCATCGCCTTAAGGGCCTTCCCTACGGAGATTCCGTATTTTACCGTATTTAAAGCCTTATAGACTCATAATTTGAAAGCTACAGTTATAATAAAAATACAGCAATAAACTTCAGTATATCAACATTCTTTTCCCCGTTTAAAATTTTCTATTTTTGTTCATTATACTCATGATATCAGCTTCCAAAATAAAACCAATTTATTAAAATTAAAGCATACATTCAGCATCTCCTTAGAATTTACAAATTATTTTTATTTGAAACACACGCCAATAGATCGACAATGTCATAAATTACAAATTCCCCGTTTTAATTTTTTTAGGACAGTTTCGAAGATAAGTTAAAAAATAGGGTTTTGGTGCGATCTCGGCAACGCAGCAAATGTATGGCCAAGGTCGTTTGCTCGGGAGACGGCCTTAAGGCATTGAGCTTGTGGTAGCTAGAGTTACGGGGTTAGGTTCATAACTTTTCATACTCTACGTAAGATGCATACGGGATATAAACCCTCTGTGTAAACTCGCAAGTAATAAAAATTTATTACCCTGCGTAATTAAAACTTTATTATACTTACAAGTTTAAGTAAAATGGGAGGTTAAGGAAAACTTATGTTTAGAGCAGAGTTTCCCAATCTTCTACTGCGATAGGTATTTGTTAACGAAATCATACACCAGCCAAATAAGTTACAGATCTTTAACAGAGAGTAAAGTTCTAAAATGGAAAAACATACGTACATATGCGCACAAAAGTAATCTGTTTCAGTTACTATGAATGATAATTTTATGTTGTAATTTTATATTTTGTTTCATAGGGGTGGCATAGTTGGTCACCGACCAAACCCCTTTAATAAATAGATAAAAAAAATTATGATCGCTACTACTGTTAATGATAATAATAAATAATAATCGGAGCTTCAGAATTCAGGCAGATTTTATAGTTTTGTTGAACAATATAAATACGAGCTAGACTGGCCTAATGCTGCGTTGGATCGGGAGGAGTAGAGGACTTTAGAGGAGGTCTGTGCCCAACAGCAAAGAATTCAATATTCTTTGCCCAGCAGTGGGACAGCATAAGCTCTTAAAAAGAAATTAAACTAGAAACCAGTCACATAATGTTTTTATGAGTTAGAATGTCGTTGCGAATGATTGCTTGATGCCAATATGAGACCCCTAGATAGAGGCTTCGACGACCCAGGGAGTCGTGACTCACAGTTTTGGAAGACCTGGTTTATCTTATTACGCACTTTATTAGAGAGTTATTACATTGTTACAGAGCTTTAAGGTGCTTTAAGTTTATAATATGACTTCACTAATTATTATTAACTTTTTTATTCATTCTTATAAGGTTCTTTATGTAACGTAATACATTTTATACATAAGAATAAGTAACGTTTAATAATAATATTATTATTTTCATAATAATTATATTTTATACATACTATTATTGCCATTTACAATCTATTGATGACACAATCCATTGAAAATAATTGTGTAGTACCTACGTATTGAGAAGTCAGTATAGTTCTTGCAATCTAAGAGTGCGCGTCGCCTTTATTTGTAGTGGGAAATGTGTATAGACATTTTCGTTAGTGTGCGTACCCGACGGAGCAGTCAGTAGCGAGCGAGCCATGTACGCGTGTATAGATATGGTCACTCACACAACTAAGGGCGACGCGCACTCGTAGATTGCGAGAACTATACACTGGTATAAAACTATACGTAAACAAAGTTCTGGGGACACGGTCTGGGGGCACGGTCGTGCACCCGCCAAGACGAGCCAAGCGAAGGGTAAGGGCACTACCTAAATTTTCTCTAAGTGTTTCGTTGTTTTTTTGAATCATCGGCCTCATAGAGATGATTTCCGATATACCAGATAGTTCATATTCTCAGAATAATGTGATGTCCATACTAGATTAATTAAATATACAAAGTCTGAATTGAATAGCCGTAATACTTTAGATTTTAATATTTTATTGATATCTAAAATGCACCGGTTTCGTCACTGACACACTGATGATCATCAAAATGTCTGACTACTTCCTGAAGTGCCAGAAAGCTAAAATTAGGTATGTAATCTAAGTTGACAACAGACAATAAAGGACAAGATCCAACGTCCATACAATTTTGGGCTAATTTGAAAAGTGCCGGCCAACGCAAATAAACCCATTATTCAAATAGAACATAATCCAAGGAACAATTTTTATTATTAAACCAAAGTTCTAAGTCAAGTCTCCGAATTGTTATTCAACGTCAAACTTTTTTTTTATAACATGTAATAAAACTTACTTTATTAATTAAAAGTAATAAGTAATCGATCCCAAAGTCCCTATTCGAGTCAAAGAATAGATTAGAGGCCAAATACCTACAAATGATTTGGAAAAATTGACGGACGGAGCCACAGGAGCCACAACATTACATCCGCGACTCCAACGGCGGTCGCCTGCTGCTTGGGGTATAGCAGGCTCGTCTTGGGAGAAGGTTTATTTACCTTCCGTCCGTCAATTTGGCCTCTAATCTATTCTATGACTCGGATAGGGACGTTGGAATCGATTACTTATTACTTTTAATTAATAAAATAAGTTTTATTACATGTTATAAAAAAAAAGTTTGACCTTGAATAACAACTCGGAGACTTGACTTAGAACTTTGGTGTACTAATAAAAATTGTTCCTTAGATTATGTTCTATTTAAATATTAGGTTTATTTGCGTTGGCCGGCACTTTTAAAATTAGGCCAATTTGGACCTTGTCCTTTACAAACATATAACTTTCGCCCTCCAACCCCCAAAAGGGGTTGTTGGAGGTTTATATGAGACGTTCGCCAATTTCAAGAATTAGGACTTAGAGTTTACAACAGTAGAAAAAGAAGGACTGTAGACAGTTACTAAAAAACCTAGTAATAAGTACTTACAAGAACCAATTTACAAAAAGAAGTGAAATCCCACCAAAGCATTTCTTGTAAAATGTTGCCGAGACGAACACATAACTCATAAGGTTAACCCTAACTTAAGCAAATTCTACATATCAGTAAATATATATGTATTATGTATGGCTCGGCTGTTTCTATACTTACTTCAAATCAGAAACTATATATTTGCATAACCTCCATGACGTTAGCGAAACGGCGAAGCCATACATATTATTATTACTGATATTATGTAGAATTTGTTGAAGGGATCGGTAAAGTTAGGCCGTGTAGATTCAGAAGCTTGGTTTTACTTGAGATCTGATATGTGATATCTTTTTCACAGGGTACACCTTATGTGGTCGTCTCGGCGACATTTTACAAGAAATGTTTTTGGTGGAATATTATTTTATTCATGAATAACAACATTATTTTCCGAGGGTCTCCCGTAGGGTGAAGTGTGACGATACACGCGACTTTTATTCAAAATATTATAATTTAGAGATAATATTTTTTCAATATATTATTTATATTAATAAACAGGGATAAAAGTATGAAATAAACAATGATAAGGAAATTCTCTGCAAATAGTTTATAATTTTCCATGAAATTCATAAAGAGCAGAAATTCAGTTTTCAACCGTATTTACTTATTTCAACCATCCACTAACATCTGATTTTATAATTGCTCACAAAACAGTTGTCTCAGTTTGTCTATATTTTGTCATAACTGTTCCCACGCTATTTTGGTAATACAATCAAGATGCTATCTCCTGGCTCCTCATGTGTGTGTACTACATTGTAGAATTCATAATAAACGACTACACGACTACCGAATATGTGAGCACTCATTTACATTGAATGTCGTTTTAGAGGTCTGTGGGTACAAATGTTTAGTTGTACGGCAGATATGGTGTTATCTAGCGTGTGGTCGCTCCATGGCGACTGGCGAGCGAGTGGAACGTACAGCGTATAGGGCAAACGAACACAGTTACTGGCGCGAGGCGGCCGCGTCATCGCTTCCACTCGCCCAACTCTATAGTTTCTAAACTTGTTTCTGACCTAAATAAACCACCATACGCAATACCACGCGACAAATTTGTGCTCCGTCAAAATGTGAAATGGATGTGAAAACAAATCGCAACAAATATCACAAAGTGTTCGCTCGAAGTGACTCAGTGTTGAATAGGTTTTAAAGTGTTCGTCTCTGAGATTGAATGCAAAGTCTCGGATATCGTCGATTAGTTCTAAAGTTAGACGAAGTCTAAGTTTATATGATGTAAAACGATGTTTGTTGTTTTAAAATTAGTGCGACGCTATTAAAGTTGGATTCCAAGGGAACCAACCAAAATGTTCCCAATGAGGATTTGGCATTTACAAGTCCTCACAGCTGGGCTTTTAGTTTTACACCCGTTCCACGCTACAGGAGGTTTGATTTCAATTACTTTATTAACAATGCAAAAAGTGGTTTTCCTTCGTAGTTTTTGCACGATTCTCTACTAAAATCGTATAGATTTAAAAGCCTTTTCATGAATTTGTTGTAAGGGGCGTTGTTAATGAACGTTTTAAAATTTTCTCTCTACATTGTTTATCTTTGAAAAGTAGTTACAACAGAACCATGTACATACTATTCTTATAATATTATACAAGGCACCTCAATATTTGTTTACTCAGACGTGTGGACTTGTTTTTACATTAATTAGCATTATAAATATAAAGTCATAAGATCAGTTTGTTTTTGTATACTTAAAAACTAATGACGTTGCAAAATATCTTTAGTATGTAACAAAAACTAAATTTGAAGTACGCAGTGTATTTAATGTCAAGCTCTGTTTTAAATTTCAACTCAATCAAAAGATTCATGGTCATGTTTACGGTAGATTCTAATCGTCATTTTTCATGTTAAAGAATTGTAAACTACTTCTTTTCTCAAATTAAAATAACAAAAAGACGAAGCAACATGCTCTAAATCTGAGACACAAAATTATTATGTATATTAATGTCGGCGCTAATGCGAGATATATTCTCTACATTTATCTATGCAATATGACAGTGATTTACCAAAGTTCAAGTTGATATTATTATTCCATACTATGACAATTTGTAATGCGTCATTTACACCACAATAATTACATTTAATGACCTGATTACTAAATTAGTATTCTTAGACCCAATTCTACCAATGACTGTTAAAGTTAACGAACGAATTAATTTCATTTTACCTGTCTCGTTTTTCGTACGAATGAAAGAGGAGACATCTAATTTTAACAAGCTGTTAACACTTAAATTTGGTGAAATTGGGCCTCAGTCGATTTGCGTAATATTGTAAAAGTAATTAATATAGCAGGTGTTCATAAAATAATTAGAAATCAGTAATATTTATGAAACTTCACCAAAAAACGGCATTTGCTAATTATCGAAAAGGCTTTTCTATCTGTACTACAATATTCCAGGAACTTCAACTAAAATATAATTAACAAGAAGGTGCATTTGTTTTGGAGAACTGTGGTTAACCCGAGTCTATAATATGCTTGGTAGAATGGTAGAAGATATTAACAAATGTAAATAATTCTGGTCAATAACTGCTGGCCAATAATTCTGGTCTCTTAGCTTATCCTGTGCTAATGCAAGTGGGCTGAGGAATGTTAATATGTACTTGAAAATCGACAAATACGTTGAAATGAAACCATGCACCTAACGAATACAAGATGTAGAGTTGTAGAACAAGTTTAAAAAATGTTAACTTAGTGACAAGTGACAATATTGTTTGTGGCGTTATCATGATTATCAGCAAGTTTACATGACATCTGTCAGTTGAACCACGTGCTTATCAGTTCACAGCTACTTTCATTTATCAGTCAGCATGTCTGTCTGTTTGCTTTACATATTTTATTAGTGATAGTCCTTTGAAAAGATGGATACGAATGCATACTTCATTGTAAAAATATTGTTTTGTATGATAAAACTTATCATTGTATAAACTCACACTTATTAATTTATTCATCACCATGATTTTGAGTTAGAAATCAGAGATACAAAACTGGCGGCGCGGCAGTCTGCGAATTCGTCGAGGGTGAAAACTAAATTTCAAACCACTTAATTAAGACCATCCCCCGATCAAACGACCTTGACTATACATTTGACGCGTTGCCGAGATCGCACAAAAATCCTACAATCCTAAATAGTTCAAAATTGATCTAAAAAAATTAAAACGGGGAATTTGTAGTTAATGATAATCTATCTATTATCCTGTGTTTCAAATAACCGTAATTTGTAAATACTAGGGAGTAGGGAGATGCTGAAAGTCTGCTTCAATTTCAATAAATAAGCGCTTTCAAATAATTTTTCCCGTTTTTTCCACATTTTCCTCTATTTCCTCGCTCCTATTAACCTTCACGTGATAAAATATAGCCTTCGTCGATAAATGGGCTAACACTGAAAGAATCATCAAAATCCGTTGCGTAGTTTTAAAGATTAAAGGGAACAAAAGGATATGAGGGAAAAAAAGCGACATTGTTTTATAATATGTATAGAATAACCTAATCATTTATACCCGATCACTTCCCGGTGGGGAAGTACACTAGGCATTCTAAACCAGGGTGTCTCTTCTTACAAAATTTTATCGAAACCGGTTCAGCCAACCTTAGAGACCTAACACTTAACAGATATAGACACAATTTCTCATTTTTAGGGTTCCGTAGTCAACAAGGAACCCTTATAGTTTCGGTCTGTCCGTCTGTCTGTCTGTCTGTCCGCAGTTTTGCTCAGAGACTATAGGACCTACAAAGCTGTAATTTGGCATGAATGCATATTATATTAATGATGCCGACAAAATGGTACATAAAATCTAAAAAATACATATATTTTTTATGGTACCTCCCCTACACGTCAAGCGGGAATGATATATTTTTTTTCGCGTTCACCCCATTGTGTTGGGGGCAAAATTATGAGTATCCAAAGATCATTTTCCGATTTAGGGATCCATTTGTGAAATACGAAGTTTTAAAGTGGAAAAAATCGTTAGAGTCCAGTGTCCCCCCCTTCTATCAGCTAACCGGTTATTTCTGGAAATGTGAAAAAATTCACAGGAGTGGGAAATATGCTGAATTTAACAGGAAAACTATCACGGCTAAGAAGACTTCAAAAGTTATTGAGTAATAGTCGATCAACTAAAAAAATGTATTGGGCGAAGTATAAAGGAACTTTTCGTTCAAATTCCTTTGAATGGAACTGAAATGATGTTGTTAGTAGTGTAAAACACGTTATAAACTTACATTCTATGACCATACAAAAATCATCAAAAACTAGCGGAACTACGGAACCCATTATTGCGCGTGGCTCGACACGCACTTGACCGGTTTTAATATTAGTATGGATACTGATTACTGACACTCGAAAACATTGGCGAAGTCGGGTAAAAACCTTAAGGTTGTTCTCCTTTCTACCAGACTCATACAACTAATGAATGGAGTTGAGTCAGACGTCTGGACATGCTTTTCTCTGGCTCCGACACAGCCTCCAAAGTGAGTCACCGCGGTGAATCCATAGTGCCTCAGAAAACTTAG
This sequence comes from Polyommatus icarus, assembly GCA_937595015.1. Classification (NCBI taxonomy): domain Eukaryota; kingdom Metazoa; phylum Arthropoda; class Insecta; order Lepidoptera; family Lycaenidae; genus Polyommatus; species Polyommatus icarus. The sequence continues at coordinate 11,554,415 of OW569326.1, forward strand.
TGATTCATTTTTCCGATAATTGCAAGATCGTGATAATAATAATAATAATTAAGGAATACCGTCGCGTTGGTGAGATAGATAGTAGAGCGTTTATGAATTCATTGATGTTTCCAGTATCGCAAAATTATTATAAACTAGTTAATGCCCGCAACATGCAAAAAGTATATACTATGTCCTTTTCCGGAACTCAAAGTATCTCCATACCAAAGAACAATGGCCAAAATGGACTAAAAAAACAAGGTTCTTGTTACCTAGGTGGAACTATAACTAAAATGTAGTTTAGGTAAAATGCTATAATTAAATAAAAACAGTTGATTTTTAGAAGCTGGGAAAACAAAGATAATCGGCTCTAAAAATATGAATATTGAATTTGTGTTTTTAACGCAGGATAATGTTTTTTTTTATATTGAACGCATATTCTGTCATTCAAAGGGACCCATACAACCTGCTTAAATACGCTCTCTTCTTGAGGATTTCGAGAACAGAGCGTATTCCGATTTTGCGAGTGTCCATGAGTGACGGTAGTTGCTTTCTATCAGGTGACCTGTTTGCTCGTTTGCCTCCTACTTTTATTTTTAAAAACTCTGACGTGTGTTTCATATAATTTAAACTAAAACCATAACTCAAAATGATAGTACAGCTTATTATTAACTATCTTTATAACCTCAAAATTCAAAAACTTAATACACAATTACTTGAAACTCCCAGCTTTTAAAAATATATTGAATGCCGTGCTATGTTACATTTATATAGGCAATTGAAATTACAGATGTTTCATCAAGTTACGTTTTATAAGATTTTTATAGTCCAAGCATGTTAGACGAATGGCCTTTGTTCTTTCAGCAAAATCGGTTAAGCGGTTTGGGCGTGAAGAGGTAACAGACAGACAGACTTTCGCATTTATAACATTAGTATGGATTAACCTAGCCCCATACGAGCACCGGTGATCGCGACAACAATATAATAGGTACAAGAGCATTTCCAAGAATCCCCGATCGAGGGATTACGAGTAAAGTGACATAATATGCCATTACAATACTAATAATTAAATTTAGATCAGAGTTTAAGAAAATTACTATGTTAAACTTATAATTAATATGGAAGTAAACAAAAAATAAATACCTACCACCTATCGTGCTTTCCTATGGCGCCTTAAATAGGCAAGTATTATGAGTTATGAGTTATGACCGTTATGACGTATAACGTAATATTATTTTAATTGAAATATTTTTTTTAGAGTTAAACCTATATAATTTTCTTAGAACGTTAATTCTTTAACATGATAATGTAGGTGCCCATGTTGAATATTTAAAACCTTCCAGTTGAAGCAATGTCGTTTTACGTGTCTGAGTAAACAGCACGTTTGAGTAACTACACAGTTTAATGTACAGTATGATACATAACACTGGCCATTATTTTTTTGCTATTAAAGGCCCGCGTCTCAACGTCTCAAGGTTTCACGTCTTGGTACACATGCTGACTGCGTTACAATCATTAGGTACCGAACAAAATATAATTTTAGGGTTCCGTACCCAAAGGGTAATAATAGTATTTTAAAAAGATAAAACCGACTTCAAAATTGTACGCAATTGAGAATTGCCTTAACTACTTAAAAACTACTGAACCGTTTTTGATGAAACTTGTAAGTGTTCCTTAAGTTGAACAATACTTATACTCCACTCGGGCTAACTTGTCGCTAGCGGTCATTGACTTCCTGTCAAAAACTTGTCATTTTCCATATGAAACCACGATTGACAATATCTGACACTTCATTGTCAATCGCGGTTTATATGGAAAATGACACGTTTTTGACAGGGAGTCAATGACCGCTAGCGACAAGTTAGCCCGAGTGGAGTATATAGTACCTACAACAAAAAAGAATTACTTAAACCGGACTTGTAGTTCCGGAGATATGCGAACACAAACATACATAGTTACATACACTTTTTAAATTTGGCACATTTGTTTAGACACTGAAAATTAAAATAGACTAACATATTACAAAAACTGGGTAGTTTTGGAAATATTACATACCATCGAGGAAGTTGATTCCTATTTCCTATGCAACGTTATTTGGTCGAATATGTCAATTCAATGTTAATTGTGATCTGTCGGCTGGGTTTGACGTAACGCAACCAAACTACGTAGGTCCCCGATTTGCATAGGAATCAACTTCTCTGATAGTACATACGCGTCGAACTACTACAACTTTTTTAAGTCGGTTTAAAACGGGAATCTTTTACTAAGATTCCGTTGTCTGTCTATCTGTCCATGCTGTATCTTAGTACGACGATAGCTAGAGAGTTGAAATTTTTACAAATTATGTTCTTCAGTTGCTGCTATAACAACAAATACTAAAAAATAAAATATTTAAATTAAATACAAAAAACGTGATTTTTTACATTTATTGCTCTATATAATCTATATCAATAATGGCTCCACGTAGGCCCTTAAAATATTGACAAAATAATTAATTGTATTTGTACTTTTATAATTAATAATAATAGGTAATGAATTCCCTTAAAAAACACCATTTTTTTACTATCTAATGCTTTATAATATGGGGATCTCATGCTTTATAATATAGGTACGGAATCCCTGGTGCGCAAGTCCGACTTGGCCGATTTTTTTAGTTCGTATTATTTTTAGTACAAAATTGTTTTGTAGTAGTTTGCACGAATTAACAAAATAAGCTCGTGGTCTACATGACGTGGTCTATGACATTCGAGCAACATAACGGTGCGTCCACATTTGTATCATTTGCGCGATCAGATCCCCGATCAGATCTCCGTCGCGTATCATCGAAGCGTGTCAAAATGATACGCGTATCATGATACGCCCCGATCGCTATTAACCTCGTATCTGATACCTGTCATATACAATACATGCATGATCTGCAGAATGATCTAATAGGCGTTCACACTATGACACGCATACTTGATACGGCGCGATGATACGCGACGGAGATCAGGGCTTGTACCATGAAACTGTTTTGAGACTCAAATAATCGGACGAGAATGCCGCGTCCTGCTCTAACAAACGTGAAATGACGTTTGTCAGAGCAGGACGCGGCATTCTCGTCCGATTGTTTGAGTCTCAAAACAGTTTCGTAGTAGGCCTACTGGGCTTGTACCATGAAACTGTTTTGAGACTCAAACAATCGGACGAGAATGCCGCGTCCTGCTCTAACAAACGTGAAATGACGTTTGTTAGAGCAGGACGCGGCATTCTCGTCCGATTGTTTGAGTCTCAAAACAGTTTCGTAGTAGGCCTACTGATCGCGCAAATGATACAAATGTGGACGCACCGTAATGAGCACTGTTGATTTGACGTTACCCTACCCCACCCCACCTATAATGACGTAGTGTCACTAGTGTGCTTATGTATCATTTGTATCAACTATCAATGTATTTGATCATACAATGTAAACCACTCTCTATTAGGTAATTTATCAATATCAATTACCAATGAAAATTTCCTTTCTTTGGTTATTTATCACATTATACGTAACAATACTTTGAGTGATTGCGCCGCCAATAAAAGAGCTCATTACAAGGCGCTCTTGTCAAAATTTCAATACCTTTAAAATATTGTAGTCTAAGCCGAAAAAAATATTGGTATGTCTTGCTTAGATTATTAATTCTGTATCTAAGCTCTCTAATGTAGCAAAATAATGAACTAGCTGTCCCGGCAAACGTTGTTTTGCAATATAAATGGCGCTGTATGTGAAAAATGATTTTCCTTTGTTTTTCTTCTTTTCTTTTGAAGTTTTTTCTGATTTATTTTTCTATAGACCTCACGGAGCCCGAGAAAGGTCTCGGGCTCCGTTGTAAAAGTTGGTCGTTGGAAAGGTCCAACGAATGCAAAACCGTGGAAATCGGTTCGTGCGTTCTGGAGTTATAGCGTCAGGAAGGAAAACCCGACTTATTTTTATATTAATGAATATAAAGTTTCACAATTAAGTCTTAACTCTTAGTATTATATTATACTAGCGATTAGCCCCGGGGTCGCACGGGTATAAAATGATTAAAATCGATAGCTTTCACTTTTTTCACGTGGTCTACTTCTGTGCTTTGTGTGAGATAAGCAACATTTCAAATAATTTCCCCCGTTTTTACCACATTCTCGTATTAGTCTTAGCGTAATAAAATATATCCTATAGCCTTCCTCAATAAATGTGCTATCTAACACTGAAATAATTTTTCAATACGGACCAGTAGTTCCTGAGATTAGCGCGTTCAAGTTAGCCCTTTCAAATAATTTTCCCCGTTTTTCCATATTTTCCTCTATTTCTTAGCTCCTATTAGCCTTAACGTGATAAAATATAGCCTATATCCTTCCTCGATAAATGGGCTATCTAACACTGACAGAATCATCAAAATCCGTTGCGTAGATTTAAAGATTAAAGGGAACAAAAGGACATGAAGGAAAAAAGCGACTTTGTTTTATAATATGTATGTAAAATAGATGACACCTTTCAAAAAGGTTCACAAAACAGGAAATAAAATATCACTTTATTGTCATAATATTTTAAAATGTAAAAGGAGACATCTTATTTTAGGCTAATTTAATGTACCGGATGTAACATCACGATATCATAAAAGGAACGTCCTGTCCACAGTCCAGTAGCGTCGTTGTTATTTGGATCTATATATAATAAATTAATAATTATACTCGGTTAATTTTCGTACAATGAATGTACGGAAATTAACCGGTTTATCTATTAACTGGTACATAAATCATTATATTATAATATAATATTATATAAATTAATTGCCAGTTAATCGGCAACGATACCGAAGCTATTATCAATCAATTAGCGACGTTCCTGGGTGTCACTACATAATATTTGGCTACTCCGATAATTGGACGAGATAAATTGATACCCGAGTTCGTTTGCTATACGACTGATAGGATTAATTTTGGGAAAGCGACCACTCCCGCGTCGCGCCCAAGTGCGAACTAATTAATGTCTGTGTCACTGTCGATACACGCGTTTCGGGTACCGGCTCGAGTTACCGATTGGGTTGCGTAAGAATCCTTAGTTTACCCCGTCTCCCTAATTATATGACGTGAAACTCTAACCCTTACCAAGGTCGACGGGCCCATGATTAACTACCTGATATCGATGACGGGACCCGATGATAAATTAGCTGCGCGAACTTTCCACGAACACATTGTCTTTTCAATTTGCGAGGTGTGGTAGCATCGTATACGGTCATTACTTTAAATAAAGCTCCCGTATTAGGTTCAGCGTTAATTATAATTAAGAGACGAATGTTTTAACTATATGAATCGGATGATTTTCTACCACTCTTCTCGTAATCGCTGTCGTATTATTTATTAACAATGCAACTTTCGCGATTTTGAATACACATTTACATAATCGAAATGATGCCTAATATATTATTTTCATTAAAGCACGTCATTTTCAGATGAAGATCTCCACGAAGGTCCATTTATCATTCCGGCGACGAGCGAAATCATACTAAAGAAAGGACAAAACTTTACAATATTCTGTAACGCGAACGCCCCCGTAGTAATAAAACAGCAGGAAATTCCGGAGGAGAGCACGGACACGTTCAAAAAAGTCTTTAGAAACTTGTCGAGCACAGATTTAGACTATAGATACAAAGCCGCCCTCGATCTTTATAACGTCGATCAGTTTTCCGTCGGCTACTACGCCTGCTTCGACGAGGCGGCGGACGAAAACCATATCCTAAACAATTTACTGGAGGAACCTCAAAATAACGAGCACGCGGCGTACATATACGTTTACGTGGACGGTGAGAAACTATTTACATAACAGATCCATGCGTACTCTAGTTTCTACGACTTTGTAATAAAGTGCCTATTGTGAATTTTAGAAACCGGTAGCCTGTTTGCGCCTATGCAAGAGGTAATAAAGTTGAGAAACGGGAACGATGTCATAATCGAATGTAGACCGACGACACCCGACGTTAACGTTACTCTTATAGGGGTATGTATGACGAAACTGCTGAAAATACACTATGTAGGAATTACTACTCACTAAAGAATTAATATAAAACTGTTTAATATTCAATAACATAAGCTTTTCGAGCGACCGTTGATTACCCAGTTAAAACAAAATATGTATAAATTGCTAGAATTGCATGACTAATTTGTAAAGAATATATTATTAAGTATTTATTAATTTTTAATAAATATTCTTGTGCCTCTGTGAGGCAACTAAAACATTGTTCAGATGCCTGATAAAAATATTAGCCAATTTCGCTCTCGCCTCATATTCGACCAAACTAACGCTTAGCGCTACATTAAAAGGCATGATTAACCCAACGATTGCTTCAAATAAATTCATATCTACATTCTTAATGTTCAGGAATTTCCAGACAGTCCGTATAGTTATAGCCCCAAAATCGGGTTCACCTTCGATACTGACAGCTTGACCAGTCAGATAGCCCTGCTAAGTTGTGGCTTTATGAGAGGAGACGAGACGATAGACAGAGATGTTTTTGTTAATAAATGTAGGTGATTAGTCGCTGTGTGTATTTTATGCTACTGCGTTCCTACTATATTTACCAATTGTATTATTTTCTTACGATACATGTGCTCGATCGTCGTTAGGAATATTAAAAGTATGAAACGATCGGTAAATATAGTTTGACATGTTTTTCAATTTTATAACTTCTACTGAACTTTTTATTTAATTCTAAATTGAAAAACAATATTACTTGGTACTAAAACATATCATTTATTTCATAATATACGCAGAGTAACAGGGCAACAGTTAATAAAAAGTACCCGACTATAAAAAAGTACTCCCCAAAGATTGGAATATTAGTGAGATTAGATAGGCCAAAGACTGGAAGTCTCGGATGCATTGCTCAGCGTGGAAACGAAAGTTATACGAAATATTTGCGTAGTAAGTAACGAAAGTGGATGTCAGTTATCGAGGTAGCGTGGTGTGATGGTTTCATAAGTTCTAGATTACAATTAATCCTTTTGTTTCTAGCTTTCGCTTGTTCTTCTTTTCTTTATGTTTGGTGTGTTGCTCTGCGTTACTTTGTGCACATTTTTAGTGTTATAACTACTACTAAACACTAACATTTAATGTTATTTTTTGTGATTAATTATTAGTAAATTATTGTTACATTGAATGCTTTCTCCTAACATATTATTGAAATGTTTGTATAAATTCCATTACGCACTGGTGTTTTTTTTTATAACTATTATTCATTAATGGTACTTATGCACGACGCTAAAAGAATGATAGCTCTATTATAGAGTATAATATTTGTAGTGGTTTAACCTCTTTATAAAAAATAGAATTTCCTACTAAGGTTATGAAAAGTATAAATTAATTAACAATATAGTATGTTAAATATAGATATAATACTTATATTATATATATTTTTCACTGTTTTGAATAAAATTATTTAGTAGTTTACTAATTTGTCCTGAATGTTGAGTAAAACACCAGTGCGCCTGGGATTTGTGCATTTTTTAATTGAACTTTTCTCTTCAAATCTGATTTTTGCATTCAAATTAATTGACTTCTTTTAGTTTTTTCAGACAAAAAATTATTAGAATTTTATAATAAGGCACAATTATCAAATAAGTATAGTTTTTTGTTTTAAAAAAAAAATAAACGTTTAATTTTATTTAAATACTTAGATATATTAGTTATTTATAATTAAGTAAGCTCATAATATACCTGTTTTATAATATTTTTATTTAAAAAAATATAAGTTAAACATGATATTATAATATTACACAGGGTGACAGGGCGAAACAAAACAATTTGATAATTATAATATATTACGATGTGTATAATGTGTTCCATAGATATCTAGCATTTCCATAGTTACTTACGACAGTAACAGGGCTGAAAAAGTTACTTTTAGTTTTTACTTCCATGTTTTATGAGAAACTCCTCAACGTAATGACTGTATTTGCCTAAAATAAACTTAATTTAATTTAAGTAACTCTTTGAACCCTGCTTATTTCCCAGAGCACTCTTTACAAGGGACACAAACACAACCTAATGCTAAGTACTCACATACGGTTTTGCTCGATAGTTTTACTCCAAATCGAGTAATAATTACTGTGTGGACCGCAAAACTGACAGCTCGAAGGCTCGCATCGAGCCGGCTCGATGGAATTAAATATTTCGATTTAGAGTAAAACTATCGAGCAATGCTGAATGTGTGGACGAAAGCCCGAACCGCGGGTTTTGCTCGACGTTATAGTTCGATCGAGCAAAACCGTATGTGAGTACTTAGCATAAAGTACTTACTATCACTTTGTTTTATTATACCATGTAGAGAAAAATATGATAATGTTAAAGTATTTTTTTTTTCGTCTCAGCCGGTTCTCTTTTTAAAATAAACAAAACAGGCTAAGGGAAAGGCGCTAATGGTAGACACTGAACTAAAAGATGACACTTACGACAAAAATGCCATAAAAATAAGAATTATTCTAATTATTTCTCAACACTGTAAATTTTATAAGCTTCTTATGCTATCTGTTGATGTGAAAAAATATATTAGGGATGCCTTCGGGAACAAAATTTTAAAATGGGATCAGTTTTCGTAAATGATGTGACCGCGTCAACACGCAACCGGCAATTTCTTAGCAAATAGGTTAAGGAAGGCGAAATTTTGCACGTAAGTTTTGAATACATTTATTAGATTTTTTGTAATTTCTATTGACTTCATTGGATTAATGGTCATGTTGTTTACACTAATTAATGTTTATTTATGATCTTTTATCCATTTTCCCTAACAATATAAAGGGTGTCTACTATTAGTTCTTGAAAATGTAAAAAAACCTAATAGATGACATGGTTTTTCAATACATACTAAAGTTATTTTGTACTTTATTCTACTGCAAATATCATCACTATTCTCTAAAAATATAATTCTATTAACAAACTAAGAACTTAGAACTACTGTACCTAAAAATGGACATGGTGTCTAATATTAGACCTTGCATTGATCTAAAAATCGATGCTTTAGTTTTGTAGCAGTAAAAAGAAGAAAAAGGAGAACTGAGAACAAAAAGAAAAAAAAAGAAGAGGCAAAAGAAGCATGGAGACTTAAGACTAAAAATAAATTTGCTGGGAAAAAAATATGAAAAATAAAAATAAAAGGAAAGATAGTTTCAGCATGGAAGAAGAATGAATAGAATCTGGAGACAACGTGTATAATATTTCTGATGCATGTAGTTACTATGATGAAGTAAATGAAATCTTTTGAAAAACGGCAAATAAAGACCTAATAATATGAAAAATGTAAAATATAATTTAATGTTCTATGTCAACTATTAGTTCATATTGGTGTCTACTATTAGTGTTGTTCGCTTATTGTGATGTCATCTATTAGTACTTATGACTAAGTTTACAAAAAGACCAATAATATATTTTTTTATTGATTTGTCAGAGAATAATTATAATAGTTTTATTTTGTAAGAGTTACTGAAGACATGGAAGAAGTTATCAATCCTTTATTTTCATAAATTATATATTTTATAACATTCGAATGTTTCATGTTTCCTTAAAGTGTCTGCCATTAGGTCTTCTCCCTTAATTCTAGGCAATGCATAAGGGAAGAGACCTAATGGCAGACGCTATAAGGAAACATGAAACATTTGAATGTTATAAAATATATATTTTATGATTAAAAAGAATTGATAACTTCTTCCATGTCTTCAGTAACTCTTACAAAATAAAACTATTATAATTATTCTCTGACAAATCAATTAAAAAATATATCATTGGTCTTTTTGTAAACTTAGTCATAAGTACTAATAGATGACATCACAAAAAACGAACATCACTAATAGTAGACACCAATATGAACTAATAGTTGACATAGAACTTTACATTACATTTTACATTTTTCCTATTATTAGCTCTTTATTTGCCATTTTTCAAAAAATTTCATTTACTTCATCATAGTAACTACATGCATCAGAAATATTATCCACGTTGTCTCCAGATTCTATTCATTCTTCATCCATGCTGAAACTATCTTTCCTTTTATATTTCATATTTTTAAAGTGAAAACTTCTTTAGCGGCGTTGAGCACTTAATTTTTGGGGTGGGTAAAAACTGTGAAACTCGCGTCAGATTCTCGTGCTGATCGAAAAACCTTGGAAAAACCGTAAGACGGTTGAAGATGGAGAGTAGTGTTTTGTGTCGAACTCGAGCTCGAATTCGAACTTGAACTCAAACTCGAATTGATTATAAGGGTTTCGATGAATTAAAAAAAACGATTTTTTAAATTTTTTATGAAAATCATAAAAAACGGGTTAAAAATTTAATCGGGTTTCAATTAATTTAAGAAAATCAATTTTTTAATAATCGATTTTCATAAAAATGGGTTAAAAATTTAATCGATTGTAATGGTTTCGATTAATTTAAAAAATTGATTTTTTAATAATCGATTTTCATAAAAATGGGTTAAAAATTTAATCGATTGTAAGGGTTTCGATTAATTTAAAAAAATCGATCTTTTTGAAATCGATTTTCATAAAAAATGGGTTAAACATTTAATCGATCGTAAAGGTTTCGATTAATTAAAAAAAAACTATTTTTTAATAATCGATTTTCATAAAAAATGGGTTAAAAAATTGCACAACGTTAATAATCAAGTTTTCACTTCTGCCGGCACTCCCGGAGTGCAACCCGTCTTTTTTTCCTAGCAAATTTATTTTCAGCCTTTAGTCTCCATGCTTCTTTTGCCTCTTCTTTTTTCTTCTTTCTTTTCTCAGCTCCCCTTTTTCTTTTTTTTACTGCTAAAAAACTAAAGCAATCGATTTTTAGATCAGTACAAGGTCTAATATTAGACACCATGTTCATTTTTAGGTGCAGTAGTTCTAAGTTCTTAGATTGTTAATAGAATGCTATTTTCAGAGAATGTATTGCAAACTCAAAGATAAGATCCATGTCATCTATTAGGTTTTTTACATTTTCAAGAACTAATAGTAGACACCCTTTATATTGTTAGGGAAAATTGATAAAAAAATCTTAAATAAATATTAATTAGTGTATACAACATGACCATTAATCCGATGAAATCAATAGAAATTACAAAAAATCAAATAAATGTATTCAAAACTTACGTGCAAAATTTCGCCTTCCTTAACCTATTTGCTAAGAAATTGCCGAGCGCGTGTTGACGCGGTCATATTATTTACGAAAACTGATCCCATTTTAAAATTTTGTTCCCGAAGGCGTCTCTAATATATTTTTTCAATTCAACAGATAGCTTGAGAAGCTTATAAAATTTACAGTGGTGAGAAATAATTAGAATAATTCTTATTTTTATGGTATTTTTGTCATAAGTGTCATCTATTAGTTCAGTGTCTACCATTAGGTAATTTCCCGTATTTGAATCTTAATAACATCTTTTTAGTCGTAGTTTTTAGGCTTTAGATGCACTATTTTAATTTTGAACTAAGTATTTTTATTTTTTTAGGCAATGCCCGCAATGCTACGATCGGTTGTTGTGCTATTTACTTGTGTGTTATGACTGGTTATCCAATTACAATTTCACATTTACCTTTTAGATACAAACGATCCCGCTCCCCTACCGAAAATAGAGAGTAGTTCAAAATGGTTCGTGAAGGGAGAAACGTTTTATCTAAAATGTGCAGTCGATTACAAGGACAACTCTGCCTTAGCGTTGGAGTGGAAACTACCATCATCAGTTTCAAAGGTAATCTTGCGTTTTGCAGTGTTTCATGCACACAGAGATGCACTGAATCAATATTGCATGCATGATCCATGCATACAATGTTGATTTAGTGATAAGTGATAACGCTAAGGTGTTCCCTAGCGGTCATTAAGGGTAAACCTTCAAGATTTCACAAATGTTTGCACAATGTCCTAAGAGCGTACTTAATGACTTTCGTGAAGTTCTTTCAAAAACAGGCATTCATGCAGATAGGGTCAAAACAAACATCAAAATCGTAAGGAAAAAAAAAAGAATTTTCCACCACAAATGTTAGCTAGTTACATTTCATTGAAGAACAAGAAGCGGTAGGCAGAGACCACGCAAATCTGCGAGAGTACATAAATATTGAGAGAATTTACTACTCAGAATATATTTTATGTGCTAGGTATATCGCAATTTTATCATTTTATTTTATTACTAGCCTCGTCGGCTAGTGAATGTATGAAAAATAGCTATGATACAATACATAATATTATACATTTACAGTGTAACTTAATTATGTTGCAGGACCGTGTAAATATAGAAACGAACGAACATAACATAACCTCTGCTGGGATTTTATACAGTCATATAACGATTAGCAATGCAACAGAAGAAGACCAAGGGATATACGTATGCGTATGTACAAGCAGAGCGAATTCAAGCGAGGCGACCATAGAAAAGAAATATAGTAAGAACCATATTTTGTATTTAAGCTTGTAAATATTTTTTTTTATAACGTGGCAACGTTACTGTAATAGTAGAGTAATTTACTTTAATAGAATCAATCATTTAGGCATTAAGAGTCCGTATACGAAATTTTGTTGATTTTGCCGAAATTGCAAAGGTAGAAATATTATTAGGTTTTTTCCTATTAATTATAAGATTTAAAATATATTTAAGCGCCGAATGCTGACTCGAACTTGCGGCGAGTAATATAATGTGAGATTTAGGTTGTTTTGAATCGTGTTTTTTTGGCACAATTTGTTTTTCCTTCTTTCTTTTTCTCGAATTGGATAGAATTTTATCTATAGACTATTTTTGTCGTTTTCTTTTTATGAATTACAGCTCCAAGTTGCCAAAATAAACAGCAATTCTTTGCCCATTTTCTCTAAAATTTTGCCGAGTTACATATTTTTTTACTCAACTATTTCATATTAAAGTGGTAAAAAGTAATTCCAACATTTTATAGATGACTTTCTCAACAGTACATTGTATTTTTTTCATACCGTTAAGACGTCAATACAATCCATAAACAGGTGATATTCTAAAGCTTTTACAGCAAAAATCACAAAACTGTCGCGGGTTTGAGTTGGATTATTTAGAAATACTTAAAAAACAAAAAAATCTAGCTCCAACATAAGATTATAATTGAAATGATCTTACATGAGTGAAGTTGTTGTTTATAGGTGGTGTTGGGTTCATTCTATGAAGAGAGCTATGTGGGCCTCTTTGTTACGGTAAGATAACTCATATTGTGCATTAAAACTTATAGAAATACTGTATTTTTACTGTTAAATCACGTCTGTATAATCAGCGAAATCGGAAAATTTCATTTACGGACTCTAACACTGCAGTACATGCGTGGACTACCATGGTAGACCAGGGTCACTTTTTCAGCGATATTTTTTCTGTTAAGCTCGCTAGAAACTTGCCATTCCAGGTAATCCTCGTTTGATAAATTTGACAAAACCTCAGTATCTCCTGCAACCTGATAGTCGATTGAAATTTTAGATATTTAGCATCAAAAACGCTGGACTACCATAGTAGTCCGCGCGAGTATTGGTGTAGTAAATTCAATCATGTATGTTTTTTTAATTATTGATTTATAAGGTTTTTATTGTTTATGATTGTATATTTTATGCATTTATAATAAAATACATTAATGATAATTTGATTACAAACACTAAAATTTAATTTTCTAATAAGATATAGTGACCTGTACACTGTACAGATTGACGTCTTATTATATTATGAGTTATGACTAACCAGAAACATAGCAAATCTCACCAAATTTCAAAAAAGTAATTAGAAAATTAATGAGAAATTGCATTTTTAACTAGTGTTAAGTATTTAATTACTCAATAAATAAACTATTTTGTAGTTTTCGCAATGAAAACTTTGCGCCATCAGTGCCGGTTGTCTAATTTCCTCGACATGCTTTTGATGTGAAATTTGAAATGGAAATTGTGATCTAAGATGGCTGCTGGAACTAAATATGCGATCAAGAGTAATACAAGTGACAAATATTGACCAGCTTTGTAAACCCCAGTCTAAGAGTCACACATGTATGAAAATGAGCTGATCCGGTGACTTCTGAAGTTTAGGGTCGTTTATTGTTAGAAAAAAATTATTTAAATATTAAAAAAATAGTTTATAAATAGAAGAAATAACTTCTAAGTATTTAATGTAGTACAATTCAGGATTTTTTAAGAATTCAACACGATTTAGCCCCACTGATAAAACGTATGGGGCAATGTCAACGTTGCATATTAGCCCAAATTTGATCGCCAAGAAAGTGGTGATAGATTTGTCATTTCTGGTTTTATTCTGACCTGTTAGTAGGATCAAATCTCGAATAACATAAAAACAAACAAAAGTCTAACTTATTTTAGTTTCACGTAAGGAATACACATGTTTGACTTTTGTCACATTTTCATAGAAATTCACAAATTTGTTGATTTTTCAGTAATTTAATAATTAAATGAATAGTTTTTGATTACAAAAATAAGCTAATTAATTATATTTTTCTTTTTATATGCCATTTTAATAAAATAATAATTATTATGAAAACAATTAAGATTTTTAAATGGCCTACCATGGTAGGCCACGCGAGTACTCGTGTAAAAAAAAGGGGCGCGTGTACTGCAGTGTTAACTAAGGGCTCGTACACAGAACTGCGATGAGGCGTCACATCGCAAATATCGGTGGAAAAAAAAATCAAATCTCATAATAAATGTTTTGAAAATTCGCAAATTTTTGCGGTGCGACATCGCTTTGCAATTTTGTGTGTACGATCTTTTAGGGCCAGACCAGAACCACACCACAACGGTGCGTTGCGGCGTCACATCGTTAAAATCTACGACGCCGCAGAACGCTTCGTGGATATTTCCGATGCGACAGCAACATTTCCAATTAAATTTTGCGCCGTAAAATCAACATTTTGTTTTTGCGATTCCTCATACGACGCCTCAATGCAATGTTGTGGTCGGCCCTGAGATCTCTAGTCAGACTTGTGATACTTTTTAATTTATTAAATATAATATTCGTGACCAGAACTATAATATCTATATACTGTTTTAGGAGATGTGGGCTTCATCAGACTTAACGTTAGTAATAATTATGGATCAGCAGAAACTAGCCAACCAACTTTTTCACGCGGAATATACGTAGACGCATATCCATGGCCCACATTCCAAGTGTAAGTGTTATTTTAAAACATTAGTTCGGTAATTAAAATTAAGTACATAATTTTTTTAACATTTACATTTATTACTAGCTGACCCAGCAAACATTGTTTTACCATTTAAATTCTTTCTAGTATCAATATAAAAGTTGATAATAACCTATTCTCAGGCCTAAGTCCTAACGATTGTACACAAAAAAAAAACATTAAAATCGGTTCAGCCGTTCTGAAGGAGTTCGCGCACAAATACTGTTGTAATATTAGATCACAAATATAATTTTATCACTGTCATTCTGGCCTATTTTACATACTTATAGGTTGAAATGAAGAGTACGTACTACGTAATATCATCCATACTAATATTATTAATGCGAAAGTGTGTCTGTCTGTGTGTTTGTCTGTCTGTTACCTCTTCACGCCCCAACCGCTGAACTGATTTTGCTGAAATTTAGCATGGAGATACTTTGAGTTCCGGGAAAGGACAAAGGATACATTTATCCCGAAAAAATGTACGGTTCCCGCGCGATAAACGAATTTTGGCGCAACGTCATCTAGTAGTACATATTACTTTATAAATGCCTGCAAGAAATTTTAATTACACAATGTTAATTACAAAGTTAGTAATTATACTACGTTCGACATCGATGAAACCTGTCATTTATTTTTAGATATAAAGACGGAGTCTATTTGACCGAAGAACCGAAGAACTATAATATCAAGAAAACCGATACTAATAGAATCTATTTTAAAATAGGCCATTTGACCATAAACCACACGGGAAACTATACAGTGGTCGCACAAAATAAGTATTTAAGCAAAAACGTTTCAATCGAATTGCGATTTAAAGGTTGGTGAAAATTTATTTTTCATTATTTGAGGATCCAAAATAATGTATAATCTCGTTGTTTATTACTCTCTCTATCTACCGTACCATAGAAGAAATTATTGATTCATAGGCAATTTACGGACATACGTGATTTTGTTGGCTTATGTCAATTCAATGTTAGCTGTGATCGGTCTGATAGGTTTGATTTTATATGACCAAATAACTAAGATCCGCCATCTGCTTAGCAATTAACTTCTCTAATTGTACATCTGTGCTGAAGCCTGAATTTTATCAAAGTCAGTCCAGTAATTTAAGAGTCTATTCAATGGATACACGAAATTTATCTTCTTTCATTTGTAGCTTTTAAAAAACATAGATAAAATTAACTACTATCTAAATTCCTCTTCTCTGAGGTCTTGCTTGATCTCAGTGGACTGTCTTATCGAGAATCTTAATTTTCAGCTGCGCCAGAAATAAACATATGGGATGATGAAGTTCGAGTTGGGGTCAACACGCAGAAGTCTCTGATATGTACTGTCCTAGCTTATCCACCACCGGCCATCACGTGGACTTTCTCTAATGGCACAGACGAACAAAAAATTCCAGAAAAGGCACGTTATTATGCTTAAAATACTTAGATTGATACGGTTGATTAATTCTGGATCCCTCACGATCAGTTTACAGTAATTTCCGCCGCTAGTCATCACGTTTTAGAATCTTGTACAGTTTTGTATATTTAACATTAATATTTTAACTGCAAACTTCTCAATATTCTAGCTCTGGAAAACGAAACAGTCTTCTTTAATCAAAACGGAATCGGAACTCAAACTGATTGCTAAAATACCGGGGATTGTCACATGCCACGCGACCAACGTAATGGGCAATGCGTTTTCTTCTATCAAATTTATGGTAGACGAAGTACCCGGAGGCTTCGGAGTTAAAAATGATGTCCCGAAGTCATATGCCGAGGGACTAAATGTTACTATAGACTGCTATGCTTCACAATCCGATTTCGACAATGTAACATGGCATAGAAACGATGAAGATAAACTACTCAACGGTATGATGGTGTTTACTATATTGTGAAGTTCACTGACCAAGTATCACGAGTATTATAAATAAGTTATTGTTTTGCAGTAAGAATAAAATATACCCAGATGTCTTATATAGCGCAATTAATCCTACAAAATATTTCTATGGAGGACGCAGGAATCTATACATGCGTAGCGCTGTATGAGGACGGAATCGTTAGTAACTACACTATGCCAGTCCATGTTGTTGGTAAGAAAAAATCACCTTTTATGATAGTAAAATAATACCTTCAATAAGTTTGTTCCACATACAGATCACCGAGAAGACTCAAGCGAAGCATAAGAGTATTACCAGTTTTTTCTCGATGATTTTCATGATTTTGTAAATGTGTCAAATTTTAAGTTACAGTTCATTTCAATATCAAAAATTATGGTTTTATAGTATTAGATTCGCTATCCCCAACCCGCGGCCCGAGGCCGCATGCGGACCGCCGTGTCTTTACTTGTGTTCCGTGTGAAGTTAAACAATTTTGAAAACGCCCACCGGCAAAATAACGTAAAGTCTACGTGATAGTCGTTTTTTTTTTACTTTCAAACCGTTAATTTTGAAGAATGTTACCTTAACTGTTTAATCCTAAAAAAAATTGTTGTGGCTCGCGACACCAAGACCAAAACATGTTTGTGTCCCGCATGAAAAATGGTTGGGGACCACTATGTTAGAGTATAAAAATGGTCATTTTTTAGAAAAACAACGGCCGGTATTCTACGAGCCGGTGTTCGACGCTGAAGTGGCGGCATTTCCGTATCAGCCCGTAAAGCTAATTTGTTCAGCCTTAGCAGTACCGTCACCCGAAATTACATGGCTAAAGGTATATTAACCTTATTTATATTAATGTGTATTTCAGCTCGTAACAAATAACATTAGATTAAAATACAAATATTACGCATAATAAATATTGATGGTACAGCATGCCTTTCGAAAATCATTTTTTTCCGCAATGTAGCATACATGGGTGCCGGCAGAAATAACTTCCAAGGGGTGCAGATTTTAGTTTTCTTTCTTTTCTTTTTACTTTTTACGAACAACAGTGACAGTCTATTTACGTCAACAGAATACATTTAGTGCCGAAACATTACGAAATATCTTTGTACGTCATGTTAATAGGATTACAAAATCTTTTGTACTTAACCCTGTTTATTTCAATAATTCCTGTTGATCCCGAGATTCCCAAGGGGTGCAAGTGCTCCACCTGGCACCCCCCTGCCGGCGCCCATGGTAGCATACAAACAACAGTAATCTAAATAAAAGTTACATACAGGATGGCGAAGCCTTGCAAAATACGAGTGACGGAGAGATCATGATATACACAGATTATTCAGAAGAATTGAATACACCTGTCAACTCCTCGGTCGAAATAAAACAAATGTCTGATGCACACAAGGGTAAATACGAGTGTAGAGCACTCAGCGATGGAGTAACGGAAATCAAAGCGTACAGTCTCATCATGAATGGTAAGTGCCTTTAAATTTTAGGCTTGTACCTTGTAACAAGTAAATCTAGTCGTCTGATGATTATGTTGGTTTTGAAGTAGGAGTCACTTTTTTCTGGTATACTGTACTCGGCGAAACCTGGCGGTAGCGGTCATTGACTCTCTGTCAAAAACTTGTCATTTTCTATACAAAGCCACGATTGACAACATCTGACACTTCATTATCAATCACGGTAATAGTAGACACCAATATGAAGTAATAGTTGACATAGAACTTTACATTACATTTTACATTTTTCCTATTATTAGGTCTTTATTTGCCATTTTTCAAAAGATTTTATTTACTTCATCATAGTAACTACATGCATCAGAAATATTATCCACGTTGTCTCCAGATTCTATTTATTCTTCTTCCATGCTGAAACTATCTTTCCTTTTGTTTTTCATATTTTTAAAGTGAAAACTTCTTTAGCGGCGTTGAGCACTTAATTTGTGGGATGGGTAAAAACTGTGAAACTCGTGTCAGATTCTCGTGCTGATCGAAAAACCTTGGAAAAACCGTAAGACGGTTGGAGATGGAGAGTAGTGTTTTGTGTCGAACTCGAACTCGAGCTCGAATTCGAACTCGAATTCGAACTTGAACTCGAACTCGAATTGATTGTAAGGGTTTCGATGAATTAAAAAAATCGATTTTCAAAAAATCGATTTTCATAAAAAATGGGTTAAAAATTTAAAGGATTATAAGGGTTTCGATTAATAAAAAAAAAACGATTTTTTAACAATCGATTTTCATAAAAATGGGTTAAAAATTTAATCGATTGTAAGGGTTCCGATTCATTAAAAAAAATCGATATTTTAATAATCGATTTTCATAAAAATAGGTTAAAAATTTAATCGATTGTAAGGGTTTCGATTAATTAAAAAAATCGATTTTTTTAATAATCGATTTTAATAAAAATAGGTTATAAATTTAAGCGATTGTAAGAGTTTCGATTAATTAAAAAAAAACGATTTTTTAACAATCGATTTTCATAAAAATAGGTTAAAAATTTAATCGATTGTAAGAGTTTCGATTTATTAAAAAATCGATTTTTTAATAATCGATTTTCATAAAAATAGGTTAAAAATTTAATCGATTGTAAAGGGTTTCGATTAATTAAAAAAACGATTTTTTAATAATCGTTTTTCATAAAAATGGGTTAAAAATTTAATCGATTATAAGGGTTTCGATTAATTTAAAAAATCGATTTTTTAATAATCGATTTTCATAAAAATGGGTTAAAAATTTAATCGATTGTAAGGGTTTCGATTAATTAAAAAATCGATTTTTTAATAATTGATTTTCATAAAAATGAGTCAAAAATTTAATCGATTGTAAGGGTTTCGATTAATTTAAAAAAACGATTTTTTAATAATTGATTTTCATAAAAATGGGTCAAAAATTTAATCGATTGTAATGGTTTCGATTAATTAAAAAAATTAATTATTTAAAAAAGGTCTAATATTAGACACCATGTCCATTTTTAGGTGCAGTAGTTCTAAGTTCTTAGATTGTTAATATAATTATATTTCCAGAGAATAGTGATGATTTTTGCAGTAGAATAAAGTACAAAATAACTTTAGTATATATTGCAAAACTCAAAGATGAGATCCATGTCATCTATTAGGTTTTTTACATTTTCAAGAACTAATAGTAGACACCCTTTATATTGAAAATTGATAAAAAATCTTAAATAAACATTAATTAGTGTATACAACATGACCATTAATCCAATGAAATCAATAGAAATTACAAAAAATCAAATAAATGTATTCAAAACTTACGTGCAAAATTTCGCCTTCCTTAACCTATTTGCTAAGAAATTGCCGAGCGCGTGTTGACGCGGTCATATTATTATTTACGAAAACTGATCCCATTTTAAAATTTTCTTCCCGAAGGCGTCTCTAATATATTTTTTCAATTCAACAGATAGCTTGAGAAGCTTATAAAATTTACAGCGGTGAGAAATAATTAGAGTAATTCTTATTTTTACGGTATTTTTGTCATAAGTGTCATCTATTAGTTCAGTGTCTGAGAGTCAATGACCACTACTGCCAAGTTTCGCCGAGTACAGTATAGAATGTCTTACTAAAACATTGATATACTAATAATTGGTAGGCTAAGCTCTTAGCGAACTTATAAAGGAATAGGACGGTTTGTCTATTATACTCTATAGTCACATTTAAGAACATATTTAATGAAATTTAACATGATAATATCTAGAAATACACAATATAATTTTTTTAACAAACAGTCTGTGATTAAGTAACGCTTAAATTGTCTTGTCATGATAATACATTTTCATTGTAGTTATATTACTGTAAAATATAACAATAGGTAACCCGCACCGGTAATGTATGACGATCATTAATCAATTGGAATTTAAAAGCGTTACAGTATAATCGAATAATAATTATCAAAACTTTGTTATTATGTACTAACAAAATAATTTAACAGTATAGATCAGTGGTTCTTAACCTTTTGGTCATGAGGGACCAATTTACCAAATGTTTGTCTTGCCGGCGGGGACCACTTAGTTGGTTTACCTAAATTAAGAGTTGAAAAGAACACAAGTACAACTTTATAATAAATAACACTTTTTTTTATGTGGCAAAAATATAAAAGTTACAGATTTTAATTTAATATGATTTTTGTTACTGCATAAGTGCATACTTTATAAGTTTTACATTTAGTCTTTACTAACTTCGGAATTCTCATAATATGTTATTGGATGTCTTCGCGGACCACTTGGTCCTCTCACCTCTAGCGACCACCAGTGGTCCGTGGTGGTTAAGAACCACTGGTATAGATGGTATAGCTAGGATAACATTACTCCTGAGTCAAGTCAGGTCAAGACGCAATGAAGTATTGTATAAATGTTTTTTCAGAAAAATCGCCCTACAAATCGACATACTTAGGTATAGCCGGAGGCCTAGTGCTTCTGCTACTTGTTTTGGTGGTGTACTTGGTATTGAGGGTACGGAAGGAGAAAAAGTTCAGGAAAGAGTTGGCTGCAGCTGGTTTATTGTATTTCAAAGAAGGTGTTCCGAAGTCTCTCAACCCGGATCTCGGGATAGACGAGCAAGCCGAACTGTTGCCTTACGATGAAAAGTTTGAGTTCCCACCTGAAAAACTCATCATTGGTAAGTTCCATAAATTTTCAAACTTATCGATTTAATTGCTAGTCAATAAAATAACACGTTGCACGTAAACTTCTCCAAAAAACACGCAGTAACCATAATTTAATATTTTGTCGCATAAACCAATTTTCCGGGACCCAAATATCTATACTAATATATATTAGACTAGCTGTCCCGGCAAACGTTTCTTTGCCATATTAAGTATATAAAGTTTTTTTTTTTAATTTGATCGCAGCGCTAACTGTCGGGACAGACTAAAATTAAAATTCGAATTCGAATATTATTTAAAATTTGACACATGTCGGATCCAATGTAAAACATTCCAAAATCAACAACTACTAATAAATTAAAAATTAATTAAAAAAACATTATCCAGCGGACAAAATTGTGAATCTAAACCATTCCCAGATCCCCTTGAACACACACAAAAAAATTCATCAAAATTGGTCCAGTCGTTTAGGCTCCTCCTTCAGTCACATACACACGCACACAAGAAATATATATATATTAAGATTATAAAGCGGAAGAGTTTGTTTGTTTGTTTGAACGAGCTAATCTCAGGAACTACTGGCCCGATTTGAAAAATTGTTTCAGTGTTAGATAGCCCATTTATCGAGGAAAGCTATATTTCATCACGCTAAGACTAATAGGAGCGAAGAAAATGTGGAAAAAAACGAGGGAAATTATTTGAAAGAGCTTATCTCTCGAACTACTGGAGAAAGAACAATGGCCAAAATGGACTAAAAAATCAAGGATCTTGTTACTTAGGTGGAACTATTACTAAAATGTAGTTTAGGTAAAATGCTATAATTAAATAAAAACAGTTGATATATAGAAGCTGGGCAAACAAAGATAATCGTCTCTAAAAATATGAATATTGAATTTGTGTTTTTAACGCAGGATAATGTTTTTTTTATATTGAACGCATATTCTGTCATTCATAGGGACCCATACGACCTGCTTAAATACGCTCTCTTCTTGAAGATTTCGAGAAGAGAGCGTATACCGATTTTGCGAGTGTCCAATGATATTCTACTAAATACAGATCTGTTACGTTCATACTATTTTCCGGCTTATATTGCTTCCGAACAATTTTCAAATTCAATTGTCAAATTTGATAGATAAGTGAAACAAAAGATATGAAATGCCATTTACATAAAAGAGACAGACTAAATAAAAGACGGGCCAATTGTCCCGTATTTGAGGCTTCACAACGCGCGCGGTAGTAACATATCTGCTTTGGTTTTTTTATTTATTATCATTGCGAGTGTCTATGAGCGACGGTAGTCGCTTCCTATCAGGTGACCTGTTTGCTCGTTTGCCTCCTACTTTTATTTAAAAAAAATCTGACGTGTGTTTCATATAATTTAAACTAAAACCATAACTCAAAATGCTAGTACAGCTTATTATTAACTATATTTATAACCTCAAAATTCAAAAACTTAATACACAATTACTTGAAACTCCCAGCTTTTAAAAATATATTGAATGCCGTGCTATGTTACATTTAAATAGGCAATTGAAATTACAGATGTTTCATCAAGTTACGTTTTATAAGATTTTTATAGTCCAAGCATGTTAGGCGGATGGCCTTTATGTTATTTGGCACAGATAAGAAGTAGACCACGTGAAGGATCATAGGCTATTTTTTGTGGACTAATTTGTCTGTGAAATATCTAATTTACGCGGGCTAAGCCGCGCGGAACGTCTAGTATAATACAATGTACATCAGCTTTTGAGCCTTGAGGCACAAGCAGACAACGGGCAGACAAACAAAAACGTTTCAGCATGTATAGTAGTATGAGACGGTTATAACAATTATTTCGGTCATCATATCGAGAGCAAGCGAAAATAGAAATTCACCGATACATTTGTTTACTCAGGCAAGCAGCTGGGCGCAGGTGCTTTTGGCGTTGTTTATAAAGCGGAGGCGCGAGGCATCATCAACGCCGAGGAAGTCACTCCCGTCGCCGTGAAGATGGTGAAGAAGACCGCCGACAACATGTACATCAAGGCCTTGGCTAGCGAGCTCAAGATCATGGTGCATCTCGGCAAGCACGTCAACATTGTCAATTTGCTGGGCGCCTGTACGAAAAACGCGGGGAAACGTAAGTGTTATCTAATCCAATCTTCTAAATCTATATATATTTATATATAAAACTCAAAGGTGACTGACTGACATGGTGATCTATCAACGCACAACCCAAACCACTGGACGGATCGGGCTGAAATTTGGCATGAAGGTAGCTATTATGACATAGGCATCCGCTAAGTAAGGATTTTGATCAATTCTACCCACAAGGGGTTAAAATAGGGGATGAAATTTTGTATTTTTTTTTATTAAATAAGGGGGCAAACGAGCAAACGGGTCACCTGATGGTTAAGCAACTACCGTCGCCCATGGACACTGGCAACATCAGAAGAGCTGCAGGTGCGTTGCCGGCCTTTTAAGAGGGAATACGCTCTTTTCTTGAAGGTTTGCAGGTCGTATAGGTCCGGAAATACTGCTGGTGACAGTTCGTGATTATAATAACACTTCTTAACGCGAGCAAAGCAGCGGGCAACAGCTCGTACATATATGAAATTCTCGTGTCACGGTGTGCGTCATTGAACTCCTCTGAAACGGCTCGACCGATTTTCGTGAATCTTAGCAAGCATATCGGCTAGGGTTGAGAATCGGACCACATTCTACTTTTTTATTGATAAGTGCATATTTTGTTGAATAAATAATAGTAAATTATTGCAACTCGAGACCGTCAGTCTCGACCATAGTTTGTGCGACGGGATAGCGATGGACATTGCCATGGTAAACCTACTTATTTAGTACTTATTTAGTCACTTCAATAAAATAATAATATGGGCGAAATACTTTATATGGCAAAACATCATTTGCCGGGTCAGATAGTTGTCTATAAAGTCTGGTTTCTCAGGGGCACTATGGTACGACGTACGAGCAATAATGAAAAGTATAGAGCTATAAACAGAGTCACCTGGTACCCGTTTTCGTTGGTACCGGCGACTGGTTCTACCGCTAGTAGTAGACGCCGGTCATCTGCTAACTGTGTCGTTTATCGCGCAGAAACCTTAGATCTTTCCACACCTAAAACAGTTCAATTGTTTAGGCGTGAAACTGTGACAGACAAACTGACGGACACACTTTCGCAATTAGTATTAAGGAAGGATATTCGTAAGGTTAATATGTAATGCATTACATAATGTATTACTTATTAGGTCATTCTTAACCCACCAGACAGTACATATTAGGCTAATTAATAAATGATAAAATTAATTAATATTCCACTTCCATTTTGCGGTCCTTTTTACATATTATGTTACTAAGGAAAACGATTGCGGCATGAGTTCAAGAAAATCAAGGTCCTTTAAAATGATTCTCTTATGTAATGTTATGCACTAAAGTCTAAACGATGCTGAAATATTGCTCAACATTCCTATGATGTGTAAGAACAAAATATACTTTATAACAGCTTTAATTGCCAATTATTAGCAGCCCTGAATTTGTGTTAATCTATCTCGCCTTTTTAGGGTGGGTTGCACCACTTGAACCAGAGGCGTGGTTAAAGTTAAAATTATGGTTATAGTTAAGGCTAATTACTTTGCTTTAACCTTAACTTTGATTACAAAAATTGACAGATGTCTGTTACGTTTAGTTTTTATTAAAGCTACATGTAATAGTATTGAGAGTATAAAAATTGAATTATCAGTAAAAATCGACAGGTTAAATATAACACTGTCAAACAAAGTAAATTTTCACGAAAAATAATTAATATATGTATGAGCGGTTATGGTTAAATATGGCGTCGGACGCCATACTTAACGGTAACCAAAGATTTAACATTTTGCACTGTAGTTATAGTTAAAGTAAGTTGGTGCAACCCACCCTTAATTTTAAAAACTTCGTACTTCCATAGTTGTATCGTCAATATCATTGCGTGAACACACGATGAAAAGAAAATTCCTTCTAGAAAGTCTATCATCGAATAGAAAGAAATGAATTTAATGCTATCTCTTTTCCAAAGACACGCGTAAAATCTAGACACAATTGAAGACATGAGTGGAGTTGCGTTAATGGAGGCTTTATGACCGAGTTAAATCTTTGTAAAGCTAAATATAAATTATAAGCTAGATGATAAAGTAGGTATGTTACAAGGATTGTTAAAAATATAATGGAAAAAACAGTAAGTAATTGCTTATAAGACGTTGTAAAATACTCGACCCTTCCTCCACGCTTTAAGGCCATTCCCCGAGCAAACGACCTTGACCATACATTTGCCGCGTTGCCGCGATCGCACCAAAACCCTATTTTTTACTTATCTTAGTTCAAAATTGACCTAAAAAAATTTAAAACGGGGAATAATATTATGTAGTTTATGATATTGTCGATCTATTGGCGTGTGTTTCAAATAAAAGAATTTGTAAATACTAAGGAGATGCCGAATGTATGCTTAAATTTTAATAAATTGGCTTTACTTTGAAAGATATCATGAGTATAATAAACAAAAATAGAAAATTTAAAACGTGGAAAGGAATGTCGAGATACTGAAGATTATTGCTGTATTTTTATTACAACTCTGTAGCTTTCAAATTATGAGTTTATAAGGCTTTAAGTACGGTAAATTACGGATTCTCCGTAGGGAAGGCCCTTAAGCACAAGTGAAAGAGACAAAAAGCGTTCTCATTAGTCAAAATATCTGTTCGCGGCCTTTGGTAGCCATTATTGTCTAATTAAGGAATACAATATTTCAGGGGAGCTCCTTGTGATCGTGGAGTACTGCAAGTTTGGGAACATCCACAACTACATCATGCGGCATCGCGAGGTCTTCATAGACCAGCTCACCGACAACAAGGAGAAGAATTTTGGGAAGGTCAACCGCGGGTTCTCCTATAGTTCGGGAAGTACCGGGTATGTATTTTTGCTGTCTTAAAGGACTATTAGATGATGCCCGCAACCCCGTTGCGCCAACACTCTTTTATCGCGCTGGAACCGTACATTTTACCGAGATAAAAAGTATCCTATGTCCTTTTCCGGGACTCAAAGTATCTCCATTCTCCATGCCAATCTTCAGCAAAATCGGTCCAACGGTTTGGGCGTGAAGAGGTAACAGACAGACATACATACACACTCTCAGTCCCAACTCTGTGCTTGCACACATTACTGCGAATTCGCACAGTATCGCAAATATCAGTATTATATTTTTATTTTTTATATTATGAGTTTTGAACAAATTTTTCCGAAGATATTTGCGATGCAGATTAGCAGTTTTGTGTGGAAGCTAGTGTTCTGCTATAAAAAACGAAACAGACGTTGAGAAAAGTAAAGTCCCGTTTACAGTGATATATGTTTTATTTGATATATTTTTTCCCGCGACATAAGGCTAATGCTATTAAATTTTAAACTGGAGAGCTCAGAGCAAAATGCGTATTTTCAGTGCTCTGAATTTTCACTGTGTTTTTTAATTCTGAGTCTTATACTTTCAGCCTAGGAATTGCCTGTCTTACGAACAATAAAGAGAGTCATATTTACAGACTACAATTTTTCTATGTAGTGATTCATCACATTTTTATCTGTGGACTTTAAACAAATGTTACCACAGCATCCATTATTTTCAATTCAAAAGTAAAGTGTTGCGTAACATGTAGCGCAGCAACAATATTTTATTATCGTATTTTAAAATACTATGTTTATACAAAGTATGACGCTTCCAGATATTGTTGCGAAAATAAAATATTGGTTTTAACGCCAACACCTTTGTTTAGTATAAACACTGGCGCTGAAACCAATAAAGTTTTACGAGCGATTTCTTTTACGCTGAAGACGTAAAACGAAATTGCTAAATTAACCATTCGAAAGGCGAGTGAACGTTTCACGATATTTTCGTCACCATTATACATGGAAGACACTATTAAAGATATTATTAAGGCCTGGTTCACCACTTCCTGATACAGT
This sequence comes from Polyommatus icarus, assembly GCA_937595015.1. Lineage (NCBI taxonomy): Eukaryota > Metazoa > Arthropoda > Insecta > Lepidoptera > Lycaenidae > Polyommatus > Polyommatus icarus. Next base: position 11,582,012 of record OW569326.1, read on the forward strand.
GCCGATAGGCTATCCACAACTTTTTTGACAGATTCTCCATACTCTATCTGTCATGTTAAGTAGTGGATAGGCTATCCGGCACTTATCAGGAAATGGCGAAACAGCCTCTTAGTATTTTACTCTGAATTCTATTACTAATGCGGTTGATAGATTTGTTAGAGCTAACTTTGCATTTGCGGTGCTGGTTTTATGAAAAATGTTTATAAATATCGATTGTGGTTTATGTTTAAGAGTTCTGAATTTACCCAGAATTCTGATTCTAGTTGAATTAGAGCTATGCGTTACATTCCTATTTCATACTGATATTATAAACTAGATGTTGCCCGCGACTTCGTCGGCGTGGACTTCAGTTTACAGAGCGTTCCCGTTTCCGTGGGAATGCCGGGATAAAATGTAGCCTACATTCACATTACTGCAAAAAGTTCCTCAAAATCCGTCTAACAAAATTGGTGTCAAATATCAAAGCTTCGTGAAACCTTTGGAGAAACGAAGTCACGGCCAACATCTAGTTAATTATATTTACCACTGCTACTAATGTATTCTATTCTAATGAATTAATCAGTTAATTTTCACCGTATACCTCCGGGAATAGAGTACTGGTAGTTCAAATTAATTATATTATTATTAATGCAAAACGAGTCCTTGCAATTTAGTTAAGTATCTAGATATTGATCCGACTTGGTTTGCTGGATCTAAACAAAATATTGTATAAGATAATTATTAATTATGTGCAGGATATTTGAACATCAAAACTGCTGAATCGATTTTAATCATTTTTTCAGTGGCTATATATTTTATACCTGTGTGAAGCCGGGGCGGGTCGCTAGTATAATATGAGACTAGTAGCCCTAGCAAGGCGACTAGTGGAAACGCGAAAGTATAGACAAACTGTGGACATAAACTTAAAGTGCCGTTCCGATCTTTACCGCGGCTAAACGCACACACAAAAATTCAATTAAAATGCCACTTTATGACAGACTGTTTGTCTATACTTTCGCATTTCCACTGGTCGCCGTGCTAGGATAAGAAATATCCTATGTGCTTTCTCGGGACTCATAGTATCTCCATACTCAGCAAAATTAGTTCAGCGGTTTGGGCGTGAAGAAATAACAGACAGGCAGACAAACACACTTTCGAATTTATAATATTAGTATGGATTCACCTGTTTAATTAATATTTTAATTATATATTTTCAGGGTGTCTGACTACTTCGGCTCAAACCATACTCAGAACACCGATCACACGTTTCTGAACACAGGGGCTTCGAACAGATCGGGAAGGAAAGGTAAATAATTGACCAATGTACCAGCTTTGAAGCAAATGCATACCTCAAGGAAAACTAGACTATGAGTTATAATGGGAAGGAAAACTGAAAAGATTAACTTAAGTTAATTAAACATACAATATATTTAAGTTTTTTGCATAAAGATGTTCAGCGCCATGCAAAACTTTTATACGCGTTTTTAATTTATACTGTGCTGGAGAAATCACAAAACTAAATCTACAATGGCAATGATTGAATCTTTAAATAAAATATTATCAAAAATGGAAATTGAACGCTAGTTTAATTATAAACGCAGGAAACAAAATCTCTTAATCACTAAATGAATTAGTAAAATAATGCCCACATACCTCGTAATGAGTATACTTTAAATACAGGTATATGACAAAACTATGAGTCAGACAGTATCGTCTTACAATATGGACGTTGCAAGCTGCAACCAAAGACTTCTATTTAAACTGAGGGCTGCAACCTACAATAGAATATCGTTTGCTACAAAAAATAATATTGTTTTATGTATTACTAACAAATTACAGAGTTAGTAGTATTCACATATAAGATGCTAATATTATTATTCAATATAATATTAACAAAATAAACTGTTGTAACAGATAATCCGAAAAAACAAGAGGAGTCAATCAAAGGTAACAAACGAATGGCAGGAAATGAAAGTTGTTAAAAAACTTAACAATCTACATAATATACGGCCTAAAGTAGTTTCACTTAAAGTAATATAAATGTTTGCATGTTTGTTAAGCTTTTACGTATCGAAACAGTTGCGGTAAATCTGCACAGATAATATAGCAGGTTGGCAAGCGACGCATGCGCTATTGTTGTTGTTTCTTAGTACAGTACTTACTTTGTTATTTACTAGATGACGCCCGCATCTCCATTGCGCCACAATTCGTTTATTGCGCGGGAACCGTAGATTTTTCCGGGATACTAAGTATCCTATATCCTTTCTCGGGACTCATAGTATCTCCATGCCAAATTTCAGCAAAATCAGTTCAGCGGTATAGAGTGTGAAGAGGTAACAAACAGACATCTGTCTGTCTAGCCAACTGTCTATCTAGAGCCGCTATCCCCAACCCATTTGTGGCCCGCGTGATGTTAAAAGATTTTGAAATTCACGCCCACCGGCAAAATAACGTAGTCTACGAGAAAATCGTTAAATTTTTTTCACTTCAAAATCGTTAATTTTGAAGAATGTTATTTTTTAACCCTAAAAAATTTTTGTTGCGGCCCGCGACACCAAGACCAAAACATGTTTGTGGCCCGCATGAAAAAAAGGTTGGGGACCACTGATCTAGAGTCTAGATTTGCATTTATTACATTGGTATGGATATAATATCTCAAAGTTACTGTTATGATTCATACGTAAAGTTATGATTCAGTAGTTTTTGTTCCGTTAATTTTGTGTCATCTCTGTTCTTTTGTAGATATGCCACGATTTTAGGTTAATTGGCTTCATTTATCACTGTTATAGGTATAATTGGTGCTCTTTTATATAATAAGTAGTATAATATAGTGTTTATATTATTTCTGATATAGCTGTAGTAAGCTATTATATCAGAAATAATTATTATCTGATACATAGCTATCTGCGTTTAAAGAGTAATTATAATTTGTAGATGCCGGTAGATGCAGACCTTTGATGTTTAAAACAATAATTTCTTCTTTTTACTAGCTTTTACAAAAACTTTTTAAGACAATTACAACCTTGGCACGTATAATATTATATTTTATGATAGTTACAGATAATAATATTATGTTACATTATATTATGAAAAAGGTTGTTTTCAGAATGTACTGTCAGAGAAGTTGATTCATAGACAGATGGCGAACCAACGTAAATTGGTCGCGTTTCATAATCCGACCAAACATCGTAGGTCCGTCAACTGCCTTTAAATCAATTTCTACGATGGTACTATCAGAGAAGTTGATTCACAGGCAAATTACGTTGAACCACGTAGAGCCGTCTACGTAATTTAGTCGCGTTATATCAAACCCACCCTACAGAAGAACTATACATTTGACGACCTCTGTGGCTCAGTGGTAAGCGCGTTGGACGCTCAAGCCGGGGGTCGCGGGTTCGAATTCCGCCGACGGAACAAAAAGTTTTCAATGTTCCCGGGTCTGGGATGTGTATTAAATATGTGTATGAATTATGATATAATAAAAATATAATATGTATAGTATAAAAGTATTAGATATATTTCCGTTGTCTGGTACCTGTAACACAAGTCCTTTAGGTACTTAGCAGTTAGCACGAGGCCAGACAGACGTGGTGTGAAGCGTCCTCTTAAAAAAAAAAAACATTGAATTCTCATCATCATCATCATATCAACCTATATTCGTCCTCTGCTGGACATAGGCCTCTCTCAATGAACGCCAAGATGACCAATCTCCTGCTACTCGCATCCAACACGGACTCGCAACTAAACCTGGATCGTCGTCCCACCTAGTTGGAGGTCGAGCTATACCCCGATTCACATAGTCAGATCAAAATGTGCCCGTCATAATATGCCTACGAATCAATTTCTTCGAAAATGTTAAAGTACTATACTACTACCGACTTAATATGTTTATCCTTAAATGTTACAACTTTATTCTCCTTCTGTCTGCTTCTGCAAAATTTCTACCCTCTTCTCTGGTTGAGCTTTGATTTCTTTTTGCCTGATTTCAGTGTCAGAAACAGGCTACATACAGCCGGAGTGGCGTTCGAACTATGAAAGTGACTACAGCTACGACGGTCGTAGCCCGAGACCGCTCACATCTCGAGATCTCCTGGCCTGGGCCTTCCAGATTGCTAGAGGAATGGAGTATCTAGCTAGTAGGAAGGTACAAAATATTATAATATAATGCTTGTATTTTCGAATTTAATACATTATTTTTCATCTAGTCATTCCTAAAGAAAAAAAAGTAAATCGTGGTTAATATTTTAGTCATGAACAGCTATTTAAAGTAATAAACAATAAAAAGCGATGCTTTCCAAAGTTTATAAACCAACAATAATAACACCTCTCACACCGGTTTCGGTGATGGTGGCCGGTTTCATTGAAACCAGGCCAGTAACCAGTTACGCAGCAGCTGTAAATATATGCGCAGTACCCAAGAGCATTCTCTATTCCTTTACTCTCATAACCTAGTGGGTCGGAAGACCGACACGACTTTCGAAGATCAGGCGCAGGACCGACTTTTGACCGACCAATCCGACGTATGGATCATCTTACTTGTCAGATAATCAGGTAATCAGCCTGCATAATTAAACTTGGAAATAACATGTTTCCAACGCAGAAATCGTACCCACGGGCCACGACCTCTAAGTCAAGAGCCACGCTCTAAACCCCTGGACCACGGATGCGTTAAAAGTTATAATACCGCTTCTACATAAAGATAAGCACGCTAGCTAGTAGCTCTAGTATTTTTTTTTATAACAGGTTCTACATGGAGATTTGGCAGCCAGGAATGTTCTTCTGGCAGAAGACAACGTGGTGAAAATATGCGACTTTGGATTAGCAAGAAGCATTTACAAAAACGATGAATACAAAAAACAAGAAAACGTAAGTTATTCTTGGAACTTTAGCTTAAAGGAAAGTTTCTCCATAGTACCAACGATATGGACTAATCGTTGGCTATGGATAGTTTTAGTTAATTTCACAATTAATAATAAAGTAACTACTTAAGTACTCAACAGTTGGTTCGATGCATCGAGTTAGTTTATCAAGTCTGAATTCCATATTTACCTTGAAGCTTTAGAAGCTAAGCTGGAGTTACTTCCACATCAACGTAAAACAAACTTTGCAATTTCTAAACTATTACAGAGTTTGTCTATAATGAAGAAATTAATTTTATCTTTTGTCGATTAACTTTAATTTTCCTTTATTTTGCAAGACATTTTAAAATTTTATATCGTTAACTACCGACAAAAACAGCGTGTTAATGTGTGAATGTGCGTGTGAATGGTGTGAATGTGGATAACCGGTAACCATACTATTCTCAACTCTGTGTATCTGTCCGTGGCATCATAGCTCACATACGTATGGGAGCTAGACAATGTCGAGTTTCTCGTTTAAGCTGAATATGTGATCGAGTGCGTTCTATAATTATTTATCATCATCGTCTCGATCAGAGCCAAATAAACCATATTAAGTATTTTATTTATTTGTATTAAATTTTTAAATTTTTGGAAAGAAGGGGCTAGACGGAAAAAATTAAGACCAAAAGTTGTAACGACACTTTTTGCTATAGTTGTAAGCCGTGCGGCGTGCGCATGTTTATCTGTCTATCTCTCTATCTCATAGAAAGCAACTTCGTTCCATCTGGGTGTACCTTGACACCTCTCAATTTTTTTACAGAGTCCTCTTCCAATAAAATGGCTGGCCATCGAGTGTATGACAGATCGAATATTCTCGACGCAATCGGACGTGTGGTCATTCGGTGTAGTGTTGTGGGAGCTGTTCTCCCTGGCCAAGACCCCCTACCCGAATGTCAGCCCGACCAGCTTCCTACAGTACCTGAATGATGGGTGCGTACTCAAACTACTCATATTTCTTACCTATATTATTAAAAGAACGATGGTTGCCTTGTATATTAGGAAGTGGTGGTTTAATACGTTCGTATCGTACAAATTAGGTACCTCCGAACTTACAGAGTATCTTGCGATCTTCAAAGTATCGGAGGAAGTTATAGAGGGGAATTCCCGGTTTCTCGGTTTCTCCCTATGTTTCTCCGTTCCGTAAGCTTCGGGACAAAAATGTCGCAAAAATAATGTACTTACTGTAAAATAATAAGTGGGTAAAAATCAGCTTTATCTTTGTCTCAACGATGGTATACCATACAAAAATAAAAAGTTCGTTGTAGGTACTATATCGAGCGTGGACAACATTTAAGTTTTGTATAACCAAAACATGGAACTGTAGGTAAGACTCAAAATAATCCTAAGGTGAACCCTTGTCTCATAAGTTTGTAAAGTAAGCGATACTTTACAATGCTTTGAGTGCCTCAAAAATAACATTTGACTGTACATTTTAGACATCGTCTGGAAAAACCGCAGTACGCAGACGACCGCCTGTACGACGTGATGCTCCAGTGCTGGCAACAGAAGCCCACGGCTCGGCCGAGCTTCACCCGTCTGCAGGAAATGCTCGGGTCTTTCCTTGAGGATAACGTGCGAAATGTGAGTTGACATCTTTGTATTAGTTCCGTGGTTGACACGGTCACTCTGTTGTGTTGTGGTGCGTGGTTATAACGGGAAAATGCATTGTATGGCCACGGGAGATGACGTGCATTTCCTTCCGCAACGCATCTACGTGGAATAATCTATTATGTTTTGTAAAACTTCGTCGTGATGTTGCTCGATCTTAGGTATGACATTATGCATAATTTCTATTATGAAAACGTGAAATTCGCCAAAAAATTTGAATATAAATAAAAATTGAACAGTAGAATATGTGGAAAAATATTATGACGCCAGTATTATACTTGCGGAGTAGGTATACAATATACATACTGTACTCTGTAGCACGATGTAGTTTGATGATTATGATGTTAAAATCAATTAACCAGAGACTAATTTGAAATATATTTTCAGCACTACGTGGACCTGAATGCGGCATACAACGATATGAACAAGAAAATAGACGGCCAAGAGGACTATTTGGCGATGGTGTCTGCGCCTGATTACAACAACCTGGTGTCGCCGAGTCCACACCACTACGTCAATGATACCCAGAGCTTTGTCATGCCTCCACCGCATCAGCTGCAACACGGTATGTACTTTTGGCCTATTCATATAGATCTATCTAAGGCTTCTTACAGACGAACGGTACGTGTCGTAGGCAGTCGACAAAGGCCGTTCGTCTGTAAGCGCTTTAAGACCCCCCGCGCATTAGGCGGCCAGGTCGCGCGGCCAGGTCGCTGCGGCCAACTAATTCTTCTATGATATAATAATTAGGTGCGCGCATTACGCGACCAGCGGCCAGCTGTCACGCGCGAAGAATTAGTCCGCGCGTGACAGCTGGCCGCGCGACCTGGCCGCCTAATGCGCGGGGGGGTCTAACAGTTAATACATTAGTAATATTATAGCAAACTCTAAATATAAGTCACCATAGTTAAGAGTAGAGCCATGTTCATGTCTGAAACAAAAATGACGAACAATGACGCATCGATGATCCATCATCTTATTCGTCATTAAGCAGATTTTCAAAATTGGCTCATGGTGGACAAAAAACGGCGGTCCCGGCGCCGAGGGGAACGCTTTAGTTCGCCTAAGCGTTCCCTTACTTTGGTGGAAGTCCGGTCCAAGGTAGACCGGCCAGTCGTGGAGGGAGTCCCGTGTTTGTTAGATCCGGGATATCCCTCCTCTATACGGCTGAAGGCGAACCGCATGTGGTTTTAGTGAGTAGGAGTCTCACATACCCCCGGGGTACCCAACCCGGGGCACCTATGATGGGTTTCCCCTGCGATATCAAAAAAAAAAAAGAAGATATAAAAAGTTTTATTAGTTTTTAGTAGTTTAAAATTTAAAAATAATCTTAATATCATTGAAGAAATATAAAACCATATTGTTTTTGTTTGAGTTCCACCGAAGGCATTCTAATTAGGTAAGACTATTCGGGCAATAGTTGGATGAATGTCTTGTTATTTTTATCCACCGATCACAATGTATAATTCTGCGTTATTTATTCACATTGTGCACATTTTGTAATAATTGTTATCATAAAATAAGTTTTAGTTAATGCTTCATGGAAATGTTTTTTTTCGCGTTTTTATATCGCATACAGTCATGATATTATAATGCATGTTCGAAAAACCACATATCCAGCCAGCTACGAAATGTCTGCCCAAATTAAGCAATCCGAAAATGGCTTATTTATTCACGAGGCTCTGATCTGAAATAGAACTTTGGGACGATTCGCTACGACCTTTCAGACTTGCGAGTATGACAATTTATCGTAGGTCTAAATTAAACCTGGTAGTATTTAACTAATTGAAATTCATGTTTTCATTTAGAATTTTGGAATCGAAAACTTTTGTATAGAAAGTAGTAGATGTTTTTGGTGAGTCTTATGAGTCCTATTACGTACGACAAAGAATAATTGGGTTTACATCTGTAGCAGAAGATAATGTGTGACACTACTAATAGTTTATAGGTGTACCGTGTATACTCGTATTAGTAATAGGTGACATGGACATGTCGCAGTCATCTGGTTTAATCTACGATTCGATTGAATGACTAGCGCATCTATTGAATGACACCATTCAATTAAATGACTAAAGGACAACACGTCAAAACGTTGACTGTGTCGTTTAACGTTTTGACTAAAAGTCATTATAGTGAAGTCGTGAAATGGGATGCAATAATTTTAAATAGCCGATGACGGGGTAGTAATAGGTAAATCTACGCTGTCATATTATTTTATTACAAGTAAAGCACTTTTTTTTAAATCTAGACAAAAAAGGACTTTATTGTTTAAAAACGATAATGCCGTCAAAGTAAAGCACTTTAAAAAATATCAACACAGTTTGGTACTATTAATTATAAATATTCTGTGACACAGTGCTATCAGCTGTGCGAGCTATATGACGCTAATGTTTTAGTGACTAGTAGCGCCGCAGTGGGAAAAAAGTTAAATACGTTCAATTACATGACTGAATTCATGTCCGCTATTTTCAAAGAGCTATTATATATTACAAATCGCTAACTAGTTAGACGTTGAGTGGAGATCTTTCAATCGACGTTCGGCCGAGTCATTCAATTGAATGGTGTCATTCAATGAATACGCTAGTGACTAGTCATTCAATCGAATCACAGATTGAACCAGATGACTGCGACAGACATATTTAGACAAATTGTGAAATGTTACATTGATGATGATGAGTAATTTCGAAACCGGCCGTGTAATTTTTTAAAAGTTATAATAATATCTTAATATAGTGGAAAAAGTGCAAGAAAAGTGTTACATCAGCTCTTTCTGTGATTTTTGTCCTACTTTGAAGAATGTAACATTTGAACTTTAATAAAATATATTAAAGTTCAAATGTTACATTCTTCAAAGTAGGACAAAAATCACAGAAAGAGCTGATGTAACATACTGTGTTGTCCTCAGATTATGCACTTGGTGTCTTTACGACGTTAAAACTATGACTTCATCGATATTGACAATATGCAATAGCATATTGTCAAAATTGGTAGTTGATACATTTAATTTTGGACTTGAAATCTTGGAAGCAAGCAAAAAGTCAAAGATAATAATGTATTACGTTTTTGCCTTTGATTATTATTATTTGTGAATGAAATAACTGCTCACAATTATGATTTTAATATTACAATTGGACGCTTAAGGTTCCTTTCGTTAGGCACACCTTCATAAAAAATCATTATCATTGAAATCATTACGTTAAATCTGTTTTTATAATGATAAGTCTATTTTCGTTGTACCCGTCTTCCTATACAATATATTTGATACATTTCGTAAAGTAGAATGAGGATAATAACGTCTATGTATCATAGAGAACATCTTTATTATATGATCATAACGAATTTTCCTTTGTCAGACGTAATGGAAAGTACCTCATTTTGACGACGTGAAAAGATTCTACACGGTAACGAAAGATAATATTTTGTATGATTGATACAAGGCATGATTTATTACTAACAATTTGACGAGATTACAACTATTAATTGGTCTACTTATTGACAATTTTCTTAACAATTTCCTTTTCGCCATAATATTATTATAGTGTAGAGTGCGTTTCCTATTCTGATTTACTCTAAGGCTTTTCATGAAACAAAAACATTTTCATATATATGTTTGAAATTTTATTGCTTGTGCAGTTCTTAAAAGTGTAAGCGTCTTAAAATTAACATTAAGAGTTAAACATTACTCTTTACCATTTAATATACAATTCTTTATAATTTTTAGTTTATTTCCATTGAGAGAGAACTAATATTTACTATACATTTAGGATATTTTCTTTAACACATTCCTTCGTTTCAAATTTTATTATATTTGTAATAAAAAAGTGACTTAAAGTTTTGACATCGCATAAAGCAAAAGGAGCATTGTGTGCTTTATTCTTTTGTTTGCCTGCATGTTCATGTTTTTTTCTGCTTTATTCTAATAAACCGTATGACTGTTTGTAATTAACTGCGTATTGTTCTTTTACAGACAGCGACGGCTACTTGCAAATGAGCCCAGCGAGGCAGTCTTACAGTAGCCCGCGTTTTACAGGCAACAAGTTCGATTTCGACACGCGCAAAATGAACGTAAGAATGACGGAGCCGAACTGCCACGGCTCGGAGTTGACGCCGATGCTCACTCTCAACAACCTTCCCGCTAAAGAGTCGGAGTCGGATCAAGACAGCAGCTTCGTGACCCACCACGGCACGTGCCCCCCGGTCGAGGAGGAATCGGACGACGTGTTCGAACTGAAGCAGTACAACATCAGGAACGAGGAACTCAACAAAGCCAACTCCCAGAATAGCGCCGTCACGAACCCCACGTATATAAGCTTCGATACAGAAAAGAAACCTAAAAATGAATCCAATAATTACATCAACGTTAATATGCCAAAGGGTCTAGTCAAATAGATTTTCCTTTGAATGTTCATTTCATGTCTACTTATTGCTATATTACTAAGGTATCATAAGTCATTTTGATCTCCTACCTACTATGAGCAACTAGAAATCTCAGAACTAATAAATTATAGGAACCATTTCAAACTTTTTTTTTCATGACTTTTTTTCTTAATTTTCTTTTAAAAATCAATAAGCTTTCTTTCTTGCGAATCCATGCAAAAATGACTTAACAGCATTCGTACCTATGTATTTTAACCATATTTTTTTGCCAGTATTTGCCTTTGTAAGTAACCCACCATGTACAAAGTTAGTTTTCTAAGAAGTACTGTACTTTTATATTATAAAACATTATAATTAAAGATTTTAATAAGAAATAATATATACCGTATTTTCAAAATATTGTCTACATTCCAAAGTATAATAAATAATAATATTATAAAACTCGGCTGGGTTTCATAATATTTGTTAGTTGTTTTTTTTGGTTACTTTTTATTTTATTTTCAGACGTTGTTTTATTTAATTAAATCATTAAATCGTAGAATTACATAATTTTATCATAGTATTATGATCATACTTTTAAGATGAATATTTTCTTAACATCGGTGTCGATCGTTGGCTTAAAAATATTGTGTATGTTGCTGTAAAAATATATTATGTCAACGGTGAATAGTGATAGACAGACATATTGCTCCGTTGTGTAGCACCTGGTAGCATTGCTTCACTGTTTGCCATAATTACATAGTACTAAGTATTTGGTGATAAATGATAATATATGCATTATGTTTGATCTGAAAGAGTGGAGGTGAATAACTCGTTACGCTTTTACCACCTTGTACTGCGTTGTCGCATTACGCCCAACATTGTGTTATTTGGCATACAACATTATAGGGTAAATTCAGACCAAACGCGACGCGTAGATGCATTTCTAAATTTGTATTTAAAAATATTTCATATAAATTGACAATCTTGAATGACGTCTCACGCAGTTGAAGTCTGTCAAATCCATACAAATTTAGAAATGCATCTACGCGTCGCGTTGCGGTCTGAATTGACCCTTAGGGCCGGGACATAAAAACACGATACGACGTCGTTTTTGTGTCCCGGCCCTTTATTCTATTCCGACAATGTGACACACTGGAGCAATGTGGCTTCGCTTTAATTTGTTCATAATATTAGTATACCTTTTGTATCTAATTGAATCTAATCATAACCATGGTAAATTTTTATTACACTTTAAAAATTATGTTTAGATTAAATTGGATTAAAAGGGAATATTACCAATATTTTACAGACCTTTTTTTATTAATATAATAGTAATTATTCAGTGTTACCTGTGTAAGCTCTATGTCCTGCCAATGTTATATATTTTGAATTGATAAAAACTGCTTATCGATGTTGATCATATAACGGAATTAGGAGTATTTTTATACCGCTTTTTGGACTAATGTTCTAATAAGTACAGAATATGTATCTTGAAAAGATTATAATATTGTTTGTATGAAATGTGTATGGATTGCGTGTAAATATATCTCATAATGATGCCATACATAAATGTTACTCGTACAAATAAATCAATGTGATATTATTCTAAATGACTTTCATTCAACTTTTTTTTATTTAATAAAATAATATCGTAATTCACATATTTTCGAGCTCGAACCATGTGAGTTTATGTTAAAGTGGCTAGTTTAAAAATAAGCTACCACTAGTTTCTTCATAAGAGATTTAAAAAAGGAAGAGATTAATATATTTATGATCTGCTGTGATGTTTTTTGTTGCTAGATTCAGCATTTTTTACATAATATCTACGAATAATAAAAAACTACATAATATTATTATCATCACAAATATTATGTGAGTCCACAATATTAAAAGGTAATGCTTACAATACCATATTACATAATTTGAGTGTACATTTATTTAAATTACGTTGGGAATTACAATAATATTATTATTTAACCAGGGGACCCCAAACTAGGCAAAGCCTGTATCTTGGTAGTCCGTTAGCTATCTTCACGGTTATAGGGTACCTTTGTAAACGTAATCGCGTGCAAGCAAAGAGTCAATTAGTAATGGGGTACGCACCATCGAAGAAATTGATTCATAGGCAGTTCACGGATTTGCATCATTTGGTCGGATTGCGTCAATTCGATGGTCGTGATCTGTTGTGGCTGCCAACGATATCAAAATACTACGTTCTAATTGTATGTTGGCTGCAGACATATCTACATAACTCGACCAAACTACGTTGGTCCACCATCTATAAATGAATCAACTTCTCTGATAGTTCGAATTTCTACGTGCTCAGCAACCGTACTTTAGCCAAAAACTCCGCGGACTATTGCAATCACCACGCTCTCGATCGCCTCCGCTCCCTGAAACAAGTTACAACGTCGGAGTTTGAATACTGTCAACAAAAGAGTTTTAGGCCCGTATTTTTGGTCAGTACTCAAGATGCATCTCGGTCTCAAGACACGGTTCAGGCTCTGTGATTGGTTGGCTGTCAAAATTTGGACCAATCACAGAGCCGAACCGCATCGTGAGACCGGGTCGCATCTTAAGTACCTACTGACCAAAAATATTCAGTCTTGGGATAAAGGATACTTTTATCCCGGAAAAATGTACGGTTTTCATGATAAACCAAAATATCTTTGTGCAAAGGAGTTGCAGGTGTCATTGTCAATAAAAGAGGTTACTATATGAATCCAAAACTGGTATTACCTAGGTATATTACTTATAGAATTCCTAACTCCTAAGCAAACATTCAATTATATTATCTTTTTTTTTATCTTTCGTACTAATTATACATGATACCATGTAAGTATAGGTAATTAGAACGAAAGTATTATCAATAATTTAGTTTTTGACACGAAATTCAAGTTCATAAAAATTCTATGTACCTAGTCACAATTAGTATGAACATTGATAGAACAATCGTCAGAACATCGATAGAACTTTATAATAGAAAGTATATTAAATTATATCCCTTATTCCTATGATAGTAGGTATTATGTAAATATTATTATTCTGTTCTTACATCCTTAAAAGCTTCAACGATCCCCAACGGAATGTCTACGAACACTCGACCAAGACTCGCTAGCGCCTGAAAATAATTCGAAATTACAGTAAGTAATTTATAATTCATTTTTACACTTTATAATAAGTCACTAATTGTTTCATTTTTAAACATGTATATTGTATATGTATGGTACTAATGTGGTACTGCATTATAATTATTATAATTGCGAGGATCTGTACTAGCGAAAATACGATAATATCTTAAAAATTTCTCTATTGAAAAAAATCACAAGAATGCATCTTATTTTCACACTTTTTTCCATAACGGTGCATTCAGTTGAGTCAATATTTTAATACATAATTATATTATGATAAGTAATGCTGGCTGGACTAGCAGATTTGAAAAATGGCGTATATAATATATTTATCGAGTTATTATGAAAAAACTACTTGGAGCTTCCGCGCCATTCTTATTCACCTGGATTATGAACTACAGAGTGAAGAGCCAAGGACGATGTTTTACTTTTTGTTTGAGTAAGTAATGAAAAATTACTTTGTTTTAGTAATATATTATTGTTATTTAAAACTTATAACTTTCAACTTTGTAATAACGATGTTGAAAACACGATATTCTTTAATATCGTGTTTTCTTACTTTATACTTTTGTACCTTTGTACAAAAAGTATAAAGTAAGATAAATGCTCGATCTAAGGTTGGCCGCATACACACGTTTTCCGTATTCGAATTTCCGTATGTGAAATTCCGTGAGACTAGCGCAAACGTTCGTTTTTCTTGACTCGCGAACGCGCCGGCTTGCACTCAAAACGTATGTGCGTTTGTTCCGTTCAGAAAAAATCTAACAAGTGCCTTAGTTAAATGTATTTTTACTGATTCTATTGTATTCGTATGTTCGAATACGGAAAACGAATTCGTAAATCGAATACGGAAAACGTGTGTATGCGGCCAGCCCAAAGTAGAGCGCAAGTTGAAACTTAATTGCACATTATATTATGACGTTCTTATCTCCTGGATAACTCTCCGCGACGCCAGATGTGAGAGCAACATTTAATAAAATACGTACTTACACCACTTGGCCTAGTTGTTCCAGCATTTTCTGTAGCGTTCTCCGCACCTCTCGTAAGCACTAGCACCGCCAATACAACGAGTCCCGTGCTGAAGCCAGCCATAATGTGTAAGGAGTCTCGGTGGGACCTGTTTTATTCTTTTACTTACGCAAAACAGCCCAATTAGCTAAGCACGTTTAGTTATGGGTATCCAAGGATATTCTATGATGTGACAAGGTGTGAAAACATATTAGAAAGACCTTGTGTGACTGACATGTTTAGTCAACTTTTATTGTACCTATGTTTTGTTTTTTTAACGTGCTACGTTTCGGGTTTCTTTATGCTTCTTTTCAAAGGATGTTATTTACAAGGAACCTTCCAAGAGTATTACTAGCCGTTCGCGCTGTTTGCCGCTGTCAACTGTCACGCGTTTACCGTTCTCCCACTCACGCACATTCACTCACAAAATCATCGGGTGAGTGAGAGAAGCAAAGAACGCTAACCGCCGCGTGACAGTTAAGGCCGTCCCCCGAGCAAACGACCTTGGCCATACATTTGCCGCGTTGCCGAGATCGCGCCAAAACCCTATTATTTTTACTTATCTTAGTTCAAAAGTGTCCTAAAAAAAATTTTAAACGGCGAATATGTAGTTTATGATATTGTCGATCTATTGGCGTGAGTTTCAAATAAAAGTAATTTGTAAATGCTGAGGAGATGCTAAATGTATGCTCGAATTTTAACAAATTGGTATTACTTGGAAGCTGATATCATGATAATAAATATGATGATAAACAAAAATAGAAATTTTAAAACGACGAAAGGAATGTTGATATACTGAAGATTATTGCTGTATTTTTATTATAACTTTGTAGCTTTCAGATTATGAGTTTATAAGGTTTTAAATTTCAGAATCTCCGGTCAATTACAGAATCTCCGGACGGAACGCCCTTAATATTAGCGTCCAACTTAGCGCGTATTTAATCATTTTTGTTGTTATGGTATATATGTGTTGTTAAATCTATATGGCTATATTTAAACACAGTTGCTTACTATTGGAGTTATAAAAATTGCAATTTCGTGTACTTGTGCAATCTCGAATATCATTGAGATTATGATATTATTATGAATTTGAAATTATTTGAATGCTTTGATAAGTGATAACCTTAATCTTATAAATTTTCCACAATAATTAAACTACTATGCGTAGGTATAACAGTGATGACTGATGATATAGAAAACGAGGGGAGATACTTTTAGATAAAATAAATAATATAGGTACTTTATCAAACACAAATTTTATTTTAAGTACTTACTAAAAAGTTATCCATCCAAAAGTCTGAGACGCTTTTTCGATTAAACTTAAAAAAACTATTTTTTTAATCACCAGAAAAGTCTTCTCGTGAATAATGAAGATAACAATATATCATAATTTATATTATAATACCCTACATAGCTATTCCGACTCTATATTATTTCTGCAAAAGCAGCATGCTGCAAAATCATAACATAAGCAGTTTTATTATGAAAGTATGTACTATCAGAGAAGTTGCTTCCTAGGCAGATGGCGGACCAAATTAATTTGGTCCCATTACGTCAAACTCATCAGACCGATCACAGGACACTGCTAACATTGAATTGACATAAGCCGACCAAATGACGTAGGTCCGTAAACTACCTAGGAATCAATTTCTTCGATGGTACATAATTGAAGGAAATAACCTGCAAACCTTCAAGAAGAGAAGAAGAGAGCGAAGGCCGGCAACGCACCTGTAGCTCTTCGGTTGTTGCGAGTGTCCATGGGCGACGGTAGTTGCTTTCCATCAGGTGACCCGTTTGCTCGTTTGCCCACTTATTTAAAAAAAAAAATGTGCGTACTAAATTTTACTCACCTTTTTTAGCCTTATATTAATGCTGCCGAGTGTGCTTTCTAAGTTGTCAATCTCTGAATAGGTACTTTGTTTATCCATTTATTTACGCTCAAAGACCGAAAACGCTCAGTGAGCGGAAAAATAGCCCACAACGCGTTGTGTTAACAGTGATACAGCCACGACGCGATTTCGCGTCGGAGCTCTAATGAAAACGGCCACGACGCGAAATCACAAAAAGACCATGACGCGAAATTCGTATCGTGGCTGATATGCTATTCGTTTTTCTTATATAAAATATCCATAGTTTTATACTATCCGTACTAATATTATTACTGTCTGTCTCTCTATCTGTCTGGCAACCTAGTAATAAGGCCGCCATTGTGACACCTGAATATTTTGTCTTTTTATTGTATTCCTTTTGTATGTTTATAAGTGTGCACAATAAAGAATATTTCATTCATTATTTCATTCATCTCAGAATACTCGAAGCATCGAGACTTTATGAGATCAAGAAGGGAGTGTCATACCCGGCATTGGGAGACAGGGAGGTAGAACGAATGGCTTTCGCGATTGAGGACCCACATCCGGCAGGGCAGGTAGAGCTGAGGTTCGGGATGGTAGATGAGGAATCGTATGCCGATGTGGTTGATAGCCTCATCCATAGGATCTATACGGACGGCAGCAAAATTGAGGGTCGAGTCGGAGCCGCACTCTCCGTATTGAAGTGTGAGGCCGAGACAAAGGCCGTCAAGCTTGCCTTGTCACCGTATTGCACCGTCTACCAAGCCGAACTTCTAGCGCTCCAAAGAACAGTAAGTATGGCCTGCAAAAGTGGAATGGCAAAGGTCGGTATCCTTAGCGATTCCAGATCGGCTCTCCAGGCTGTCACCCTTAGTTCCCCTCATTCTCTGGCAGTGCAAACAAGGGCGAACCTCCGAAAATCTGCATTGGGAGGTCTCCTTGTTTTGGATTAAAGCACACGCAGGGTTAAGAGAGAATGAGAGGGTTGACGAACTAGCCAAGGAGGCCGCGCTGAAATTGAGAAGGAAACCTGACTACGATCTGTGTCCTGTTTCATTCGTCAAGCGTATCTTGAGAGAGGATACGATTGAGGAATGGAACAGGAGATACGAAGTGGGAGGGACGGAGTCACGAAGCTTTTTTTCCCAAGCGCTGCCGCTGCATACAAAATAGTAGAGAAAATAGACATCACACACCACATCACACAGATTCTGACCGGTCACGGCGGATTCGCCTTCTACTTAAACAGATTCAAGCTGAAGGAGGATCCATCCTTCCTGTGTCAGCCAGGAATTGAGGAGACGGTTCCTCACCTGCTACTCGAGTGCCCAATTTTTGCTAGCAATAGATACGATATTGAGCAGATAACATGTGAGAATCTGCCATCCATCCTGGGGGGTAAAAAGCGGGACATCTTCCTGGCTTTTTGCAGAACGATCGTGGGTGTAGGGAACAAGCGTAACAGTAGTATTTTGTGTGATAATAACAATTAGGTTCTAATTTTAAGCTGTGATATTAGAATAGTGTCCGTTCTTTTTGTTTTACAATATTTGTGCCGTTGTTTTACTATTTTGACATTTTAATTGTAGGTATTTTATTTGTTTATTTTAGTGGAATCATTTTATTGTATATTGGAATTTAGTGTTAATTACATCGTATATTTTATATTGGATACGAGTATCATAAATATTGTACAAATTATATTATTGAACATAATTATTGGGCTTATTAGACAAATTGTGTTTATAAACAAATAGAAAATAAATAGCCCTGATAATGTTAGGGGGACGATATTATATATATATATATATATATATATATATATATATATATATATATATATATATATATATATATATATATATATATATATATATATATATATATATATATATATAAACACACCGGCAAAATTAGCGGAACATAACAAAATTTATTTATTTTTTTAAATTATTCGCTGTTTTTAATATATTTATTTATGAATTTAATAATTGATGATTAAAAAATAAAACTTTTATAAATTTAGGTCATAAAAACGTGTAAAATAGAAAAAATCTGCATAAATCACATAAATCAAAAATTAAGAAAAATCTATGAAATTTCAGTAGTAAGTTTTTAAGTTAAATTCTTAATTTTTACTTAAGAATTACCATGTTAACAGCGTGTAATGCCTTCTATGGATCTGAAAAGAGTCTGGATACGCCATTACATGCTTGCATTTTGATTGTCCATCACTTCCTGTGAGATATTCTTCTACTCCTGCTCCTGAACACATTTCGGAGCTGGAGTTTTAACTCGTACCGTTCACCCATTGATGTGCCACACGTTCTCAATCGGATCCACATCCGTAGACCGTGCTGACCTCTCCACCTGGGCTACGCTAGCATCATTTAGGTCATAATGCCCGACTTTTTTACTCTATGGATGCGCATAAAATTGAAGTTACTGCCTAAAACTGTGTAAAAGGCACAACATGCAGTTCTAGGATGTCTGTGCTATAGCCCTGTACTGTCACAGTACCATCATTAACAATCATCAGCTCTGTGCGGGCTCCAAATCATATGCAACCCCAAATCATTACGAAGCCTGCATGATAGGCCACTGTTTCCGTTAAGTTTGATGGTCTATAGCGTTCCTTATGATTAATCCACATTCTTTATCGTCTGTCAACAAAATGAACACAGAATTTGCTCCCATCACTGTACAGCACAAGATTTCACTCACTTATCTAATTTTGATGTTCACGCGCAAATTTTAGCCTGGCTCTTTGGTGCCCTGTCTCAAGTTTTGGTGCCCTTGCTGGCACCTTTGTGTTTAATTTAACTTCTTTGAGTCTTCTTCTTACTGTACAATCACTTACACGTACATCTCGGACCTGTTCCGATAAGTTTCTTCTCTGCAAAGCAGTTTGAGGTCGATTTCTTAAGGCTTGTACCCTTACAAAACGGTTATCCTGAACCTTTGCCACCCGATATCTGCCTTGTTCTTGTCTCCGAACGTAAGATCCAGTTTTTTTGTAGCGTTGAAATTTACGATGGACCACGAAACCCGACACACCTAAGGCCTAACTGACCGAACGGTAGGTGTGACCTTTTTCTATCGTGGTTACAGCTCTAGCTGTCGTAGATGCTAGAGAATCACTAATTTTGTATCTAAGCAATGTGTTCTCTCAAAAACCAAAAAATCAAATGAGCTGGCATACCTTGCACCCCGCTAAAAACGCCATTCTTATCAGAAAAACTTACAACGTCAATCATCGAAAAACACTTAGTAGGGCATAATTGCAATAAAAATTTGTGAACTTGCCAGTTTTGTTCAATATTTTCAAATCAAATCATTTATTTGCAGAATAAGTGGGTAAAAAGATGTTACAGATTATTATACAGGAGGTACAACTTATTCTTACCTATCTGAGGCATGCAAATTTTTATTATTGTCAAAGTACAATTACATTATTTTATATTATATTAATTACTAAGTTACTGGTAAAATATTTCATCGAGTATCTATGTCAAATATTATAATTTATATATTATTATTATTATTGTTTATTATTGTTAAAGCAAGTACATTACATAACATATTATTACATTGCAAAATTACTAATATTTCATTGTGTATATTTAAATCAAATTATAATATTACTTAATAATAATGTATAAATTTTATTCTTTTGTACGAAATATATAGAATTACAAAATTATTATTATTACAGTTCATATTATTATGTCAATAAACAATACATATTAAATAAATTGAAATTCATTTTAGTACACCCGATGATTATTACTCCACAACAATTGCATTATCAGCTAAAAATTCTCTGACATCGTAATAAGCTTTTTCTAACAAAACTGCCTTGACTTTGTTTTTAAATTGTTGCATATTATTTATCTTTAAAACATCTTTTGGTAGCTTATTATACATACGGATCGCCATACTTAGGTAGCTCTTGTTTAGTAACGCAGTTTTGCTACTAGGGTGACATATCTTGTGGCTATTCCGGTGACTTTCAAAAAACTCAAATTCATGAATATTACATTTTATGAATGTTATACTTTCTAAAATATATAGGCAAGGGAATGTTAATAATTTAAGACTTATAAAGTGTGTCTTACAGCTGTCGGTCATTCTTATTTTACACATTGCTCTTATGCACTTCTTTTGAGCTTTAAATATTTGATCATTTTCAATAGAATTGCCCCAAAATACCACTCCGTATCGTAACAATGATTCGACTTGCGCTAGATATGCTGTTCTAAGTGTTGTGAGGCCAACAATCTTTTGTAGCATGTATAGGACATATGATAATTTATTAATTTTTCCTCGAATATAGTTACAATGCTCTTTCCAATTTAGTTGGCTGTCTACGTAAATCCCTAGAAACTTAGAAACTGACACTTGTTTAATTGTAGAGTTCATATAATCTATATCTGCCCTTATATAATCTTTTTTACAATAATTATTCTTAAAATACATTAAATGTGTTTTGTCTAAGTTTATTTTTAGGTGGTTCCTTTTAAGCCAATTAATAATATTGTCAAGGGAAATAAGTATATCGCTTTCTAGACTGTTCTCATTTTTTCCTGCAAAGATTACTGTGCTGTCGTCAGCAAAAAGTACCATTTTTTTGTCAGTTGATCTGGGTAAGTCATTAATATAGATTAAAAACAAGACTGGGGCTAGGACACCGCCCTGGGGAACACCAATTTCTACTTCTACAATTGGTGATATAAAGTCAGTCTCTGTGAGGTTAACATCACATACTTTTTTGATCAGAGTACATTGCCTTCTGTTACTAAGATACGATTTTATTAAGTTTAATACATTTCCTCTAATACCGTATGAGGCTAATTTTTCTAATAATATTTTATGGTCAACAAAATCAAAGGCTTTTGAGAGGTCCATGTACAACGCGCATATGCTATTTTTATCGTTTAGATTCATTAGAATAGTTTTTATAAAATCATGTAAAGCATAATTTATCGACTTATTTTTTCTAAAGCCTGTTTGTTCTTTACATATTACAAAATACTTTTCAAAATAATTATATAAATTTTCATTAATTAGTTTTTCGAAAATTTTGGAAAATACCGGTATGAGCGCAATCGGCCTGTAATTGTTTGGGTTTTCAGGATCACCTTTTTTTAGGAGTGGTTTTATTATCGTTAATTTTAATCTATCTGGATACTCACCGCATTCGATACACAGATTATAGATATAACAGAGCACTGGTGATATAACAGTAGCAACTTTTTTGACAATCTTGGTAGTGATACCGTCATGCCCTACACTATTAGTGTTTTTTAGAGAAAGTATAGTTCGTTTCATATCAGTTTCATTTGCAGGTGGCATAAATATAGAATTTGGGTGACTTGTTTCTGGTACCAGTTTATAGCTTTTATTTTTGTTTGGAGCACTAGAGTCAATATCTTTATTACAAGTTACGAAGAAATTGTTTAGGGTTGAGGCTATATTTAGGGGATTCCTTATATGTTTGCCATTTAAATTTAATTTGTGTATTTCGTTTTTACATACTTTCTTTCTGTTCTTGCCAATGACGGCCCACATTGCTTTTGATTTATTTCGGGACGTTTGGATAAAGTAATTATTTTGAGCTTTTTGTGTTTGTTTTATTATTTTTTTAAGCCTAAATGTGTAAGTTTTCAGATATTCTTTTGTGATCCCCTTATTTTTTCGAAATTGCCACAATAGGTATCGCTTGCGCTTAGAACATTTTCGAATACCTTTAGTTATCCATTTATTTCTTTTGTTAGAGTGTATTTTGATTTTTACAATAGGAAAACAAAGTGAATAAAAGAGTGTAAATAAGTCATGGAATTGGTTGAATGCAGTATTGACGTCTTTGCAATTATAGACATCACCAAACTTTAGGGCTTTTAAGCATTCAATGAATTTATCTATATTTTCTTTACAGTAGTCTCGTCTTAAAACGTACCAATATTTGTGTCGAAATTGTATTTCTATAGAGCAGGTGAGTATTTGTGCCGTATGATCGGACAGCGCTAAATCAACAATGTTACATTTAAATTCATTGAAGTTGCACACAATATGATCTATGCAGGTATTGCTAGATAGACGAGTTGCTTCGTTAAGAGCTAATTTAAGATTAAACGATTCAAGTAGGCTTTTAAAATCACCAGAATGTTTAGTTTGTTTTAGAGTATTAATATTAAGATCACCGCATATTATAATTTTGTTCCGTGTATAGCAGAATTTTTTAAATAGGTTATTAAGAATTGTCATTGAGGTTTGGAAGCTTGCATCATTTGCACCGGGCGATCTATAGATGCAAATTATTATTATGTTTAGTATTGTAATTTGTACACCACAACATTCTAGTATTTTTTCTGCACTTATCGTTTTTAGATTTTATTTCTTAAATGAGCTTAGAAACTATAAAAAAGGATTTAACACAGCCCGACTCACTTGAATTCAAGTTGTGGCCCTTTTTAACTATGTTCCGCTAATTTTGCCGGTGTGTATATATATATATATATATATATATATATGAACGATGATATATAACTATGAACGATATTCAAGAACATATCAAGAAAAACGAATACCATATCAGCCACGACACGAATTTCGCGTTATGGCCATTTTATGATAGCCAGAACGCGTCGTGGCCGTTTTCATTAGAGCCACGACGCGAATTTCGTGTCGTGGCTGTTTCACTGTGACCACAACGCGTTGTGAGCGATTTCGGTCTTTGAGCGTAACATCCATAACTTTAAAAACTAATTACATTATTTTTTGGGGGTGGTTATTGGGACAGGATCGGTATACAAATAAACAAAACAATAAATGTAAATGTATATTATTATTGTTACACAAACTTACTATAATAATATAGCTTTTAGTCGATCTTCGCTATATTTCTGTATCTAACTAAGCAGCGAATAGGGTAGATATGAATAGGTGGGTAAGACCAATTTAGGTAATTATTGTTGGACTTCAATAATAATTATATCAATGACAAGAAAAAAATAGATACACAATATAGTTGTGAATATAGGTTTTTTATTGTTGTTATATTTTGTCCTTTTTTGTTTTGATGGAAGGTAATTTTTTATTAAAAGAGCTGATATTGTCATCTTTCTGCAAAAAAAGAAAGAAATAGCAAATTATAATAACTATCATAAAAAAATTGCGATTAAGCAGGTATGATATTGAATTTTATCTCTAACAGTTACTAGCTAGGTCTACCAGAATCTGGCTGCTTCGAAGGTGGGGTGAGGCTCTGGCGCAGGCCCAGTACGGTCAACGTACTGCTCAGGCTCTGCGTCCAGTTCTTGCGGCGTGGATGCGTCGCAAGAGAAAACCCCTCACCTTCCGTCTTACACAGGTACTCACCGGACACGGTTGTTTCGGTGCGTACCTGTGTAAGATTGCCAGGAGAGAGTCAACGACAGCCTGCCACGATTGTGGCGCTGCGGAGGACACGGCCCAGCATACCCTCGAGGTGTGCGATCGTTGGGCCGTGCAGAGCCACGATCTGGTGGCAGTGCTGGGCGGGGACCTCTCGCTCCCGAGCATGGTGCGCTGCATGCTCGAGAGCGATGAGGCCTGGCAGGCGGCGGTCCTTTCTGCTAATTTGTTATGTCGCAGAAAGAGGCCACGGAGCGGGACAGAGAGAACGACCCCACCTCTCTGCCGCTCCGTCGGCGTAGGACGGGAGTGCGGAGGCGTTGCTACGCGAACCTCCAAACTCTTGTCTAACGGGGCTCCGGGAGAGGATGGGAACCTCCCCGGGTTAGCCAGCCCCGGCGCCGAGGGGAACGCTTTAGTTTCCTAAGCGTTCCCTTACTTTTGGTGGTAGTCCGGTCCTAGGTAGACCGGCCGGTCGTGGAGGGAGTCCCGTGCTTGTTAGATCCGGGATATCCCTCCTTATACGGCTGAAGGCGAACCGCAGGTGGTTTTAGTGAGTAGGAGCCTCACATACCCCCCGGGGTACCCAACCCGGGGCACCCATTATGGGTTTCCCCTGCGACATCAAAAAAAAAAACAAGGTCTACCAGAATCTGATGGTAAAAAGTGAGAAATTAAATTGACTCTAGCTATACCGGGGTAATTGGAATAAAACATTTTGATCCTTTTTTTTTATTCAAAATAGGGGCTGATTCTGCGTGTTAAACGTGCAAATATTTTTTAAAAATCTGCTGTCAAAAATTGCCATCAGATTCTGGTAGACCTATATAACACAGGTATTTATAGTTAGATACATTTAAACAATAGTTATTTTATTACAATACCTACTATGCACTATGGTATAAGTATCAAAATATATTAAATATGTGTATGATATTATAAAAATCTTAAATATATGTATAGTATAAAAGTATTAAATATATTTCCGTTGTCTGCTACCTGTAACACAAGTCCTTCAGGTACTTAGCACGGGGCCAGACTGACGTGGTGTGAAGCGTCCATAGATATTATATATTATTATTATCATTATATTATAATGTAACAAAAATTTATAAAATTATTAAAATATGATGTAAAATAAAAAAAAATATCAAATAATCAAATAATGAAGAATGATAGCTATGACTGAAGTCTGAATAGATCTAAAATTATAATCTAATGTATAATATTATATAAATCTCCTGTCACGATGTTTGTCCGCGATGGATTCCTAAACTATTTAACCGATTTAAATGTTTTCTTTTTTTTAAATGTGTGCTTTTATCCAACTTGAGAGATAGGATAGCTTAGATCTTTAATTATTATAGTCTCAATTTTATTTTATTGCAAATTATTTGTCTATAAAGAGCGACCATTATTTATGCGACGCGGGTCACGACTCACGAGATAGCGATGGACGTTGCCATGGTGACATACTTATTTAGTCACCAATTCAATAAAATAATACGGGCGATAGGTATACTTTATATAATATGGCAAAGAAACGTTTGCCGGGACAGCTAGTATTATTATGAAATTCTCATGTCACAGACTCACAGTGTTTGTGCGCGGATTCCTTCAAAATGGCTCAACCGATTTTAATGAAATTTTGTATGCACAATCGTTAGGCCTGAGAATAGGCTTTTATCTACTTTCTATATTGATTCTAGAATATTAATTTATAATAATTAAACTAAATATAAATAATTTATATGGTGGCAAAACAACGTTTGCTGAGTCAGTTAGTTTCATAAAAAAATATGTACATTTAAAAAGAGTAACTTACATCTTTTTCAAACCCGCTGCACTGTCTTGGTGGGCTCGTTCAAAAATTTAAATAAGCTTCCAAAAAACTGCAAATAAAAAAATATCTATTTTATTTCTGAAAAACTTTTATGCAACAACTAATCAAGATTTTTTTATGCTAAGTTATAAAAAACTCGATGATGCCCGCAACTCTTAACTTAACAAAACTTGTTTATCGCGCAGGAACCGTACCTTTTTCTAGGATAAAAGTATCCTATGTCCTTTCCCGGGACTCAAAGTATATCCCATACCAAACAGCAAAATCGGTTCAGCGGTTTGGGCGTGAAGAGTTAACAGACACTTTCGCATTTATAACATTAATAATTCTAGTAAAGTATGGATACCTAAATATTATCATATTATTAGTCATTGAGATGTGTTAATAATAATGTAATTAGGTAGGTACTTCTCATTTCTGCTTAGCTCAAAAAATAGTTTTTTCCGATACTTAATTAATACTTCAGGCCCCGCGCGAGCACCGGTGATCGCGAGAACAAAAGAATACAATGGGAATTCCTAGAACCTCCGATCGAATGGCGAAATTAAATATTTATTTTCTGAACTTACTTTGGATGATCGAGGCGCCCGCGTCGTCGGTGTAGTATTAGTAGTAGGGGTAGTATTAGTAGTAGGGGTAGTATTAGTAGTAGGGGTAGTATTAGTAGTAGGTGTGGTCGGGGTAGTAAATTGTGGTAGGAGTAGCCCCCATGGCTAATACCACTACCAAACTCAGCAATAAGACAATTATCACTCGAGCCATCGTTGCCAAATATTCATATCGTTTACAGAAAAAATGTTCTTATATAGTACGATACTTTTGATAACGGTATCATTTGGAAATAAAATAAAGATGTCATTAGTCATTACACGATACGCATGGACTAAAATACACGCATTGATTTCCAGATTACCACCAAAATAATGAAGGTGATCCACTTGTTTTTATTTAGTTTGCTGAATTAGAATACAACCTTATTTATAGAGATGTGCCGATCATGACTTTGGCCGACTAGCCGATTAGGGGGCGTCCACAAATCACGTGAGGTGTTTTTTAGGGTTCCGTACCTCAAATTGAAAAAACGGAACCCTTATAGGATCACTTTGTTGTCCGTCTGTCCGTCTGTCAAGACCCTTTTTCTCAGGAACGCGTGGAGGTATGAAGCTGAAATTTATATCAATTACTCAGGTCTACTGTCCCTTGAAGCTGTGAAAAAATCAAACTTCTAAGCCAACGCAATCAAAAGATACAGCCGTTTATGCCGCAAATTTTCGACACTTGCAAGGGAATCAAAACCTACAGGGTGCTTCCCGTGAACTCAGAATCTTGAAATTTGGTACGAAGCAACGTCTTATAGCATAGATAAAGGAAAAATTACGAAAACCATAAATTTTTAGTTACATCACATAATATATATATTTTTTTATAATTTTAAACTTACTACCCATTTCCTCATAAACGCGTAGAGGTATTAAATTGAAATTCATACCAAATACTCAGGTCTATAATACCTTTAAGCTGTAACAAAATCAAACTTCTATGTCAACGCAATCAAAAGAAACAGCAATTTAAGCTGCATATTTTGAAACTCGCAAGTACTCGCAAGGGAATCAAAACCTAAAGGGTACTTCCAGTCGACCTAGAATCTTGAAATTTGGCATGAAGCAACGTTTTATAGCACACATAAAGGAAAAATTCCGAAAACCTTAAATTTTTAGTTACATTACAAAATATATATTTTTTAATAAATATAAACTTATTACTTTTTTCTTCATGAACGCGTAGAGCTATCAAGTTGAAATTCATATCAAACGAACTTTGTAAACCTTGCAGGTTTGTACGGAACCCTCGGTGCGCGAGTCCGACTCGCACTTGGCCGGTTTTTTTTAATTTTTTGACTTTACGTTCGTTTACGTTCGCGGCTATTTCACATCCCCTTTATCTTCGATGTTAACAAAGCTAGGGATTTAGAATTTCGGTCAATAGGAGCAAGTATTAAAACTAGCTTAACCTCTAAATAACATGAAATTTTGATAAATAGTTTAAAAGTTACGGATGGTCAAAGTTACTACGTTTTGTCACTGACTGACAGATCATCAAAATTCTAAGGTACTTCTAGCAGACTTAGAACCTTGAAATTTGGTACCCGGATAGGTCTTTATTCACAATGAAAGGGAAAATTATGAAACTGGCCAAGTTCCAGTCGGACTGGCGTAGATAGGGTTCTGTACCGTAAATTTGTATGGGAGCCTCCCTAAATAAAAGGTTTATTTAATGTTTATTATTTATAATTAAAGTTGAAATACAATTGAGTATTTTCTGAAATTTCCAAAAACCTTACTGTTACCATTATGAAGATAGATAAAAAAAAAGCAAAAAAATCGTGTTGGTTGTACGAGATCCGCCATTCCTAAATTATTTTATTTTAATCCCTCAAGCCCCGTAAGCCCCAAATGGGCCGCGACAGCAAAATATTTCCTGGAATTGGTGATCGAGGGATTAATAGGACTATTCCATTTTATAGCGACAACAAAAATACATAATTTGTGAAAAATTCAACTATCTAGCTATTGCGGTTCTCGAGATCCAGCCTGGTGACAGACAGACAGCGAAGTCTTAAGACTTTGTTAATATGGTAGAATAACGTGACCTGAAAAGAAAAAAACCTTAAAAAAAATAAATGAAATCCCACCAAAACATTAAATGTAAAAGGAGCCAAGCAAAATATTGCATAGTTATGCAATACTTCTGTCGTAAAAAGTTTTCAGATCACATTCAAGCCAAGCCTTCAACTTATTTTGTAATTGAAATCAACATTCAGTGAATGTATCAATAGTTTTCTTTATTTTAAAATTATTATAGTGGCTTGGCAATGAGCACTAGAGAAATAATCAGCGACTAATTGGATTTATATGGGTACCTCCATCGACCAGATGCGTCGTTACGATAAACTAAAAAAACACTTTACACTTGCCGCCTGTGTAAGTATGAACTCCTCTAAATATGCAGTTTCATATTTGTTTCTTATAAATTATGTGCTCATTGCCGAGCCACTATAATAATTTTAAAATAAAGAAAACTATTGATACATTCACTGAATGTTGATTTCAATTACAAAGTAAGTTGAAGGCTTGGCTTGAATGTGATCTGAAAACTTTTTACGACAGAAGTATTGCATAGCTATGCAATATTTTGCTTGGCTCCTTTTACATTTAATGTTTTGGTGGGATGTTATGTTTACTTCACGTACGTTACTTTTTCTGTTTTCATAATACAGTTGATGGTTTTCAATAAATATGCAATCTTAATTTAATAGTACATACTTAATTAGTTTTTAAAAATATTTCTTTACTAGCAAGTAATTTCAGAAACACTTCATTTAATTTTAAAATGTGTAAGATTGATTAAGTGTTATATGAACACATTATAAGTAATCAAGGTTTTTCATTAATGTAAATAATATCTAATAAATAATAATATAATGTCTAAAATAATATAATAGCAAAATTGAGAAAAATTAAAAGCCGGATAGTCGGCCGACTATTAGCCGACTAGTCACCGATTTTTCTAAATATTTTTTTATAATATCATGTGTATATTATGTAGATGTGTCATCATCAATCAGTCAAGGTGGGACGATGCGAGCGCTCACAAAGCTCGGATTTTATAGCTAGTATAATATAGGTATATTACAACTCTATATTCATGCTGCGGACGCAGCATGCTGCAAAACCATAGTACCATAAGGCAGGGGTTCCCAAACTATGCGCCGCTGTGGCCCTGGTGCGCCGTGGAAAGGCAAGAGGGGTGCCGTGAGTCGATCCTCCATCATTATCAATTACCACAAATATAAAATAAAATTATAATATTATGAATAATTATACAAAGCAGGCAGATGTTTATAATATACAATGTGCCCCGACACTGGTGTCCGATCCTTTAATGTCATGATCTATGGCATAATATTTTATCGACAAAGTGGCTCTCAATTTTTTTCTTTCTCTCACGGTTGTAAAATGGCAGCCATTTTAGTTTTTCTCAGGCTTTCACACTAATCTGACCAGTACTTCCCGTGTAAATAATATCCTATGAAGATAAAAAAGGTCTCATTTGATAGCTAAACTTGTGGACTACGCTCGCTCACACAAGTAATATTATGTCACAATATTCGTGGAATTAAACATATATGAAAAACCGGCCAAGTGCATGTCGAGCCACGCGCAATATAGGGTTCCGTAGTACTGCTAGTTTTGTTAAAATTTGTGTATGGTCAATGAATGTACATATTTTATAATGTGTTTTACACTACTAACAACATCATCTCAGTTGCTTTTAAAGGAATTGGAACGAAAAGTCCCTTTATACTTCGCCGATTTTTTTTTTTCAGTTGATCGACTATTACTCAATAACTTATGAAGTCTTATTATCCGTGATAGTTTTCCTTTTAAATTTACCATATTTCCTACTCCCGTGAATTTTTTCACATTTCCAGAAATTACCGTTTAGCTGGTAGAAGGACAGGGGCAGGAATACTGGACTCTAACGATTTTTTCCACTTTAAAACTTAATATTTCACAAACGGATCCCTAAATCTGAAAATGATCTATACTCATATAATACTCATAATATTTTTAAAAAACCTATTCAACGACACCCCTAACGATGGGGTGGGCGCGAAAAAAAAAATTCAACCCCGCTTGATATGTAGGGGAGGTACCATTAAAAAATATATATTTTTAATATTTTATGTACCATTTTGTTGGCATCATTAATATGACGTGCATCTATACCAAATTACGGCTTTGTAGGTCCTATAGTCTCTGAGAAAAACAGCGGACAGACAGACAGACAGACGGACGGACAGACCGAAACTACAAGGGTTCCTTGTTGACTACGGAACCCTAAAAACCAAAGTTTAAGAAAACATTTTTATGTATTTTTTTAATTAATGGCTTTTTGTGAAAAATTTAGCGCAATAAACTGGTTCTTTTTTATTTTAAAAAGATAGAGGAGGTTTTCATCTTCAATAAATTCTTCACTTCAATGCTCTAAGTGAGATAGTTATAACGATTTTCCTATGAAGTGTAGGTCAGATTAGTAGGAAGTCAGAGAAAATTTTTCTCTTCAAAAGTTGGAGAGAAAAAATTTGGAAATCATGATTTATGGCGTATTTTAGTGACAAATTGGCTTTCAAATTTTTTTTCTCCAACTTTTGACAAAAACTTTTTTCTCTGGCTTCATACTAATCTGACCTATACTTCACAAGAAAATTATTATAACTTCTAAACTATCTGAGTTAGAGCATTGAAGTAAAGAATTTATTTAAGATGAAAACCTCCTCTATCTTTTTAAAATAAAAAAGAACCAGTTTAATGTGCTAGATTTTTCACAAAAAGCCATTAATTAAAAATACATTTTTTTTCTTAAACTTTGTTTTTTCTATGTTTTGTTCCACGAATATTATAACATACATTTTTGCTTGTGTAAGCGTAGTCCACAAGTTAGCTATCAAATGAAACCTTTTTTATCTTCATAGGATATTTACGTGAGAAGTACTGGTCAGATTAGTCTGAAAGCCTGAGAAAAACTAAAATGGCTGCCATTTTACAACCGTGAGAGAGAGAAAATTTTGAGAGCCAATTTGTCGATAAAATATGCCATAGATTATGACATTAAAGGATTGGATACCGGTGTCGGGACACATTAATGTATATACGTCTTATATCTAAATTTTTTCGTGAACATTCACTATGTTTCACAGTGCTATATTTTTCCAGTCGTTTTTTACGGATAATTAAATTTTTTATACTCTCAGTCCCATTACCTGTAGCTTTAATAAAAAAAGACGGGTTGCACTCCGGGAGTGCCGGCAGAAGTGAAAACTTTATTATTAACATTGTGCATTTTGTTTAACCCATTTTTTATGAAAATCGATTATTAAAAAATCGATTTTTTTAATTAATCGAAACCCTTACAATCAATTCGAGTTCGAGTTGGAGTTCGACACAAAACACTACTCTCCAACCGTCTTACGGGTTTTCCAAGGTTTTTCGATCAGAACAGTGAAACTCGCGTCAGATTCTTATGTGGCGCGAGTTTCACAGTTTTTACCTTTCCCACAAAAGTGCTCAACGCCGCTAAAGAAGTTTTCACTTCAAAAATAAACGCAACAGACGTCTGTCAATTTCTGTGGTCAAAGTTAAGGTTAAAGCTATACTATCCTTAACTATAACCATAACTTTAACTTTAACCACGCCTCTGGTGCAACCTACCCTTAAATAATTATTACAAGACTTATTTTATTCACCTTATTTTAATTTTTTTTTGTAATGGGTATTGGTCAGGATGGGTTTTGGGATTGGGGTGACAATTAAACAAAATAATAAAAGTAAATTATGTTTATTATCGTTATACTTACTAGCTTACTTAATATTATTTAAACTTTTCGTCGTTCTTCGCTTTACTTAATATTATGTTTTTAACTGAGCAGCAAACGACAAGAAAAAAAAAAGATACACATGGTTGTGAAATGTGAATTAAATTATTTTATTGCAGTTGCTGTTTGTGATTATGTATTTCGATGGAAGCTGTCATCGTATTTTAAATCCAAATAAAGAGCTTATGATGTCATCTTTCTGCAAAAAAAGAAAGTAATAGCATATTATTATAATATTATCATCACAAAAATAATTATCACATCATGCAGCGGGTAAAATATACAAGATATTTATGAAAACAATATAGTAAAGTAATAATATAATTGTACATTAAAATAATCGGCGAGTCGTACTTCCCGCCCGTAGGGTTCAGTATCATTATGGTTAGTACTCACATACGGTTTTGCTCGATAGTTTTACTCCAAATCGAGTAATAATTACTGGGTAGACCGCAACACTGACAGCTCGAAGGCTCGCATCGAGCCGCTCGAAGGATTGATGGAAGGATCGAGCCGCATTGATGGAATGAAATTTATTATATCGATTTAGAATAAAACTATCGAGCAATGCTGATTTTGTGGACGAAAGCCCGAGCCGCGGGTTTCGTTCGACGTTATTGTTCGATTGAGCAAAACCGTATGTGAATACTTAGCATTATAGAGCAAAAAAAGACAAAAATTGTGTTTTTATTTTATTTTAATTATTAGTTAATATTATTAATTTTTAGGTAGGTACGCATAATTAACTAATAAAAAAAATAGGATTTTGGCGCGATCTCGGCAACGCGGCAAATGTATTGTCAAGGTCGTTTGCTCAGGGGATGGCCTTAAATCTTGTATTACTTTTATTTTGTTTTTGTTATTTTTTGTTGTAACGGCAACACAAATACATAATCTATAACAATTTCAGAAGGCAAGCCATAGCAGTTCTTGAGGTACAGCCTGGATACAGACAGACAGACAATGAAGTCTTAGTATAATTATTATATTGTATAGTAATAATAATTATGGTCCCGCTTTTTAACCCTTTGGGTACGGAACCCTAAAAAGAGTAACTTACCTCTTTACAAACCCGCAGCACTGTCGCGATGGGCTCGGTCAAAAATTTAAAAAAGCTGTCAAAAATCTGAAAATTCAAAATAATATGTTAAAATTTTTAAATCCATGCAACAAAATATCTATTATGTTATGTAAAATATTTGCTCATGAGTTTAGTTATAGGTATTTAGATTGCTCTTCATTTATCTATTATTATAATTGTTATTTTTTTTATCCTTTCGCACTATTGGCACCTACACAATTTTGTTTCTGGACACCTAAAGGTTGACTGGTAGAGAATGCCACCTGGCATTAAGTCCGCCTATGTACCAACATTGTGCAAAAAGCATAAATAAATAAATAAAATATAAGCTTCATTCAAGAATTTTTATGCTAAGTTATAAAATACTAGCTGTCCCGGCAAACGTTTCTTTGCCAGATTAAGTATATAAAGTATTTTTTTTTAATTTGATCGCAGCGCTAACTGTCGGGACAGACTAAAATTAAAATTCGTATTCGAATATTATTTAAAATTTGACACTGCGATGGTAGCGCCGTCTGTCGGATCCAATGTAAAACATTCCAAAATCAACAACTACTAATAAATTAAAAATTAATTAAAAAAACTTTGTCCAGCGGACAAAATTGTAAATCTAAACCATTCCCAGAATTGAACACTGAACAATTGAACACACACAAAAAATTTCATCAAAATCGGTCCAGTCGTTTGAGAGAAGTTCAGTGACATACACACTCACAGAAGAATTGTATATATTAAGACTAGATGATGCCAGCAACAGACATACAGTCACACTTTCACATTTATAATATAAGTATGGATACCTAATCAAGTAATCGTAATATCGTAATATTATCTTCATTTGTGCAACATGTTATTTCCAAGTTTGGTTAGGACAATGCAGGCTGATCACATGCGTCGGATGGGCATGAGAGTCGGTCCTGCGCCTGATCTCTCGCCAGTCGTGTCGGTCTGCCGTCCCACTGGGTTATGAGAGTAAAGGAATAGAGAGTGCTCTTGGGTACTGCGCACACACTTGGGCACTATAAAATTTCTCCTGCGTAGCTGGCCTGGTTTCAATGAATCCGGCCACCGTCACCGAAACCGGTGTGGGAGTTATTGTTTGTGCAACCTCATACAACCTTTTTTTCTGGTAACAAAATCAACGGCGAAATTAAATATTTCTGAACTTACTTTGGGTGGTTGAGGCGTCGTTGGCGTCGTAGGTGTAGTTGGGGTGGTAGGTGTAGTTGGTGTACTAGGTGTAGTAGGTGTAGTAGAAGTGTCATTATCAGCCCCCATGGCTACTACTACCAAACTCAACAATAACACAATCACTCGAGCCATCGTTACCAAATATTCGTATCGTTTACACAAAAAATGCTCTTATATACGTTACTTTTAATAACCGTATCATTTGGAAACAAAACATATACGTCGGTACGACACGGTACGCAAGGTCTGTACACGAATTGATTTCCATATTGCAATTGTATTGAATTTTGTACACCAAAATACCACCAAAATATCGAAGGTGATCATATTTTGTTGTTGTTTTGTTCACTAACGCAAAGAATTAGAATACAACCTTTGAGTGCTTTAAAGGTACAGACTTTAGGGTTGGACCTCATCTAGCAGCACGGAATCGCCCTTTTCCGTCGCCCTTTCTCTTTCTGTCGCTTACGAGTAGAACTGCCATTTGCTAGACCGAGACAGAAAGCATAATGCGATAGCACACGGCGGAATCCTCGAGGCTATCGCATTATGCGTCCAACCCTTAACATCTTCGCTGCGGGACTAAAAGAGACGGTTTTTTATATGGTGCGATACCAGGCCGATTAGCCTTATACTTAAGCTCTCCGCCACTGCGGTATAGGGCTTATTCGCCCAGTAAGGTATCGACCAATATAAATGACTGTAACTATGCGAAAACTGAAAAATTTGTAATTTTTCAAATAATATATATCAGAACGTTCACTTTCATGATTTCTTCCTTGCTGAAACAATTATTCAAGCATTTTGCTACAATGTTTATTTGGCCGAGGTATTATTAATGATTTAAGACCAATTAAACATCTCAAAACGTAAACAAATGACTGTGTAAATGCACTATCGTACCACTCCCGATAATTACGTCACAACACTTATATGAAGTAAACAATTCAATTACCTATACCAGTGCGGGAAGGGGTGGATCGACCCTGTGATCTATAACGGGTCATTAGGCCTGTTACCCGCAAGGAATGGAAAAAATTATCAATCAGTGCGTTATCAGGTCGAAAGACCTTACCATGATTTTATTGCTTTATCAAGTAGCCCTTAAAGTCCTAAACTCAAACTTATACTTGTCTCCTTTTAACATAGAAAAATACTCATTATACAGCCCCCGCACCAGGGGAAGTTCGCCGTTTCTCGCCTCCGCACAGAGCTCGCGTACATGCATCGGGCGTTTATAAGTTATAACGCAGCGAACGTTAGCCTTATAAGTTATAACGCAGCGAACGTGTTAAGTACACATTAGAAACATGTTACATAAACCTAGGATTTTCAGCATTTTCAAACGATTAAGAATGAATGATATTATTATTGTATGTTGAAATATATTGTTACTCTATTATGTCTCGCTCACCGGTGAGGTTATGGGGCTTGATGGGTTAAAAGAAAACAAAACACGCTTTATTGTATTGGAAAATGTACTTTTTTCAATAACTGTAATGATTTAAAAAAATGCATTGAGGATAGATTGGGATTTGGGGATTACGATTAAGATAAGACCAAGCTTTATCTTTATTCAAAACACCCTTATCTACTACTTAAATTCGTAGAAAATATTCTATAAGCCATTTCCGACTCAATCATTTTATTACCTATATTTTGTAAGTGCTATCATACAAAATCGTCTTGTATATAGCATAAGATAATATTCCCTATTATGGTGTATTACAGTTCAAAATTTAAACTCAATGTGAACCCGAGCCCTGTAGAGTGTAGAGCCACGTAGAGCTAGTGACAGAACACTACTATTTATTTTAATACGAATATAAATTGGAGCACAGTGAAGTCAATCTCCCGGAGTCACGTCAAGTGTACAACCACCATCTTATTAAGGTGAACCGAAACACAATTCGGGAAGTCGGATGCTCGGGGACGGGGGAAATTCTGCTTGCCTTATCCTTTCACGTAGAAAATTAAATGTCCCCCGGTAATATCCGCGAGTCGCGGCGTCGGTTTTGGCACTTGATCTATTGTCTGCACTCGAGTTAGTTTCAGTAAACAGAAATGAGTAATTATTGTGTTGAAGCTCGCGAAACCCACATCTGACGCGATACTTGGAAAATGTGTTTATTCGGTTCACTGTTATAATGGAGTTGGGAAGTTGAGATACGTCATGTTATTAATGTTCAGATTGTTTGTACTGTGACTGTATTTAAGATGTTTTCAGGGTTTCTTACCCAAAGGGTAAAAACGGGATCCTATTACTGAGACTTCGATGTCTGTCCGTCTGGCGTCTGTCTGTCTGTCTGTCTCCAGGCCGTAACTCAATAACCGGTATAGCTAGACTTCTCAAATTTTCACAGATTGTGTATTTCTGTTGCCGCTATAACAACAAATACTAAAAATAAAATAAAACTAATATTTAATTAACCTTAAAAAACGCAGTTTTGGTCTTTTTTCGTCTATAATCGTGTGCGAGTCCGACTCGCACTTGGCCGATTATTTTAAACGATTTATTAACACGCGTCTAACGGACTACACATTCTTTATAACTCCGTATTGATATAAAATTCTCGAGATCATTAACAAAGTTACCGCATTGCCACCAATTAATAAATAATTCTGGTAAAATAATTTGGGGCAGTGTAAATCCATGTCATATAAATTCCCTTCATTGGCAGCCGTATGCATAATGACTGTGTTTTGCAGGAGTATTTATCATCGCAAAATATCCAAGCATTATGTACATATTTTCATTTTTAATATAAATAAAAATAGGTACTTATTACTTACTAATCATAATTCTCTTTAAATTTTTATCGCCATTAATAGGGTTTATTATTGTCCCACTCATTATATTATCCAAGTTTATAACAATAATCATACCTATTATTATAAGGTAATAAAAATTACATGGTGCGGTAGCGAACATACCAGATATATACAAATTACAAGTAGGTTAGTCATATTTTATGCTTTTAAGCGCATGTATAAATTAAAAAACAAATAAACTTTTATCATAATTTTTATAAATTTTTACACAAACAAAATTTCTTTTTACTGCTACTCGTCAAGATGATGAGGATGTAATAAAAAAAAACACTGCCGAACATAGACCCTCCTCTTTTTTTGAAGTCACTTAAAAAATATTAAGGAACCCACTGTTATAAACTTCAATAAATTCAAATGATACTCTCAATCGTGATACTCTTTTTGAAATCAAAATTGGAATCTAACGTAGCGCGTCGAGGTGACAACCGACAAAAGTCCTGCTCCTGACGAGATGGCTGCGAGCCAAAGATTAATTCTAGAAAATATATATATAAGAACTGTCTACTCACAACTGAAGAAAAAGAAAAATAGGAGAGTTTCTAAAGACTTGATTGGCGATTGGCATTAAATGAACAAACAATCAGGAGTTTCATTATAAAATCAACAACAGATATTTTTTAAAACATTGTGAAAGCATTTTAACAAATTGAGTAGAAATTGCGACATTTTCAACGTCACACATTAGTAACACTATATTAGCTGCTGCCGTCTAAAATCGTAGAGGATTTATTTATATGCAAAATAAAACCAGTTATTTTTGTTCCATTTGTTTTCTTTGCCTCGGCGGGTTATGATGCAGTGCGGATGCTGCATTTGCATAAAAGCGTCCATTATCCACAGCTTCAGCCAAATAAAAAATCAATAGCCGGGGTGGTAGCGGGTACACCCTGTAGGTCGTGCGGAGGTATTGTCACGTAATCGGTACTTAGCGATGGCGTAGTTGAAAATTTTGCGCTGTCCGCGCTCACCTGATTTCCATCGTATATGTAGGATCGTGGGAATCCTGGATTATGTAGGAGTACACGGTGTTGTTGTTTTTAAGGAATTGATTTTAATAATTACTTTCTTGCCATTGTCTATTGTTGCCGAGTTCTTAGAAGTAGCCGTAAGATGTAAACAGGGTCATAAATTATTATAAAGTTATTGTTAGAAATTAGTTAAAATGCTAAACCCTTTTATTGATGTTTTAGAATAGAGCCGACGATTTATGACGTTGTTTACTATTTTGAGTTAAGACAATAGTTATTGAATATTATTTAGAATATTATAAAGGCGAGCCGACTTTTTATTATACTACTGTGATTTGTGCATTTCTAAGAATTGTTTGTTATTTTGATAGCGTGGGAAATAAGAATTGAAGGGTGCAAGCCGGGGTATAAATAAGATGTTTTAGAGGTACAGAGTTAGTCCCATGTCAGCCTTAGAGAGGTGACATAGTCCCAAACTACCCGTAGAGTAGTACGCGTAGTCGTTATGATTTAGAGTTGTTAAAGTACGTAGTTAAGACGGAGGCAAGTTGTGCCTATGGTTACTTGTACTTGTTGTAAGTTTATGTGAGTTTAATACACTGATGATTGATCCGACTGCGTTTCCTTACCCAACATCACGTTAAGTATCAACCACCATCTACACCGATACTACATTTGGGGGCTCGTCCGGGATCGAAAGCATCGTGCGTCGATAACGCTGGATGGTCGACGTGCGTCTTTCGATTGGGATCGCGGTACGAGAAGTCATCATGTGTGAAGAGGAGCTAGGTGCGAGTTTGCGAGTTTAGAATAGTTCGCGAGGAGCAGAGTCACAGGCGGCGATATGGATCGGGTCGTGAGAGGCATCAAGGTGGAAAAGTTGGCAGATGGCCAGCGAATGACGGTCGTGGAGCTCAAAGAGGAGCTGAGACGACGGTGCCTGCGAACGACAGGTCGTAAGCCGGAGTTGGTGGCCAGGCTGGAAGCGGCGCTATTGCTGGAGCGAGACCTAGCTGTTAGTGATGAAGAGGAACTGAGCTGTGAGGACTACGAGTATGAAGACGAAAAGGTTTACGATGCTGCCAGTGCCTTGGGACTCAGCACTGGTAGTCGGGTGAACGAAGGTGATAGGCGAAGTTACTACGCACGAGTAATTCGCAGACGAAGTGGAAATCCGGTGCTACTGACCTTCAAAGACGTAGAGGACACGATGAAGAAATTCAGCGGAAACAATAATTCAAACGTCCATCAGTGGTTCCAGGAGTTTGAAAAAATGGCTGACTTATGTCAATGGAACGAGATTCAGAAAATCATTTACGCCAAACAGCTGTTAGAAGGTTCGGCTAAAATATTTGTCAACTACGAAGGCTGCGCGAAAACTTGGAAGATGTTGAAGCAGGCATTAATAGAGGAGTTTGGTGAAGATGTTGATATCCCGCAGATTCACAGGGTTCTTTATAAAAGACTTAAAAGAAAAGAGGAATCGCTGCAAGAATACGCTTATAAAATGTTAGAGATCGCAGCGCCAGCAAAACTTAGCGTGCGGGATGTCATTCAATACATAATTCTTGGCATTCCCGATACGCCTTTAAACAAAGCCGTGCTCTATGGAGCCAAAAATATGAGTCAGCTCAAGGAGAAATTTTTAGAATATGAAAAAATCAAATATGAAAAGGCGAAATCCCGAGCTCGACCTTTCGAGAAAAAAGCGGATAAGACGGCGAAGCGCGCGGTGGATCAACCCGAAAATGAAGGACCAGGAAGGTTTGTCCCAGAAATGGAAGAGAAAACATGTTTCAACCATAGCGGAGTGAGTGTTGTGTCGTACCCGAAAGACAAAGTTAAAAATTGTTCAAAGTGCAGTGAGAATGGACACGTAGCGTCAGAGTGTGTGGAAAAGTCGAAAGATGTGTTTGTGGCATCCCAAACGGCAGCATGCCAGAAGATCGAAATTAGAGACAGTAAGAATTTAGTATTAGTAGACGCTCGTTGCGTTTTTATTAGTGATAGCGGTGATTTAAGTTTAGGGGAGAATTCACCGCAAAAACAAAAGCAGGTATGTGTTGAAAAGTCAGGGTTGGAGTTAGATAAAACAATGGACACGATTCCTATTAGAATGACTTTAGATAAAAATAAGGAATGCGATAGTTTCCAAAATGTTACTAAAAATAAGGGGAATATGAGTGCAAGCTTAGCATTAGAATCAAGAAAGAAATTTTACTCAAGGCCACGAAGTTTAGATCCTTCAGAGCGAAAAGGGGTAAAAGATTTAGGCATGCTATTGTCGCAATGTAAAAGTGAGGATTGCAAAATAAGACAATTTGTATTTGTTTCTTATATTAGCGGTAAGATGGCCGAAGCTAAGAGAAGATGTAGTGTAAATAGTAACTGTAATTTGGACTCATTAGACGCATTGACAGCGACGAGAATAGGCAGAGTAAATCAGTTAGACTATAGTGGGTTTGTATTTTGTTATTGTAAAATATTTTCTTGTACTGACAGCGATAAATATTTGTTTAGAATGAGGCTATTGTATAAAAGAGTAGACGATAGGCCGTTAATTATCATAATTCTTATTGGAATAGAGTTGCAGGCTCTGAAAAAACCGCCTGACAGGGGAAAAACCAACAGTAGACGACTAAGACAATTGGGGGCAATTGTAAGCTGCAGGATGGCCGAATGTAGGATCGTGGGAATCCTGGATTATGTAGGAGTACACGGTGTTGTTGTTTTTAAGGAATTGATTTTAATAATTACTTTCTTGCCATTGTCTATTGTTGCCGAGTTCTTAGAAGTAGCCGTAAGATGTAAACAGGGTCATAAATTATTATAAAGTTATTGTTAGAAATTAGTTAAAATGCTAAACCCTTTTATTGATGTTTTAGAATAGAGCCGACGATTTATGACATTGTTTACTATTTTGAGTTAAGACAATAGTTATTGAATATTATTTAGAATATTATAAAGGCGAGCCGACTTTTTATTATACTACTGTGATTTGTGCATTTCTAAGAATTGTTTGTTATTTTGATAGCGTGGGAAATAAGAATTGAAGGGTGCAAGCCGGGGTATAAATAAGATGTTTTAGAGGTACAGAGTTAGTCCCATGTCAGCCTTAGAGAGGTGACATAGTCCCAAACTACCCGTAGAGTAGTACGCGTAGTCGTTATGATTTAGAGTTGTTAAAGTACGTAGTTAAGACGGAGGCAAGTTGTGCCTATGGTTACTTGTACTTGTTGTAAGTTTATGTGAGTTTAATACACTGATGATTGATCCGACTGCGTTTCCTTACCCAACATCACGTTAAGTATCAACCACCATCTACACCGATACTACATATATTTCACTGAAGTTGGGAAAACAAAGATTTTAAATCGTCGTAATTTTAAAAGCGTTATAGCTAGGTAATAGAATAAATACTTGCACGTGTAGGTAATTCCTATAATAAAGAAGGACATCAAAGTATAATATTAATTCCGTATTCATGTCTATGCAAGGGCGCAAATGGATATAATACGCTAAAAAATGTATTGAACTAAAAATATAATAATCATGTCAGAAACAGAACATTGATGGAATTGGTCACAGATATATAAACTAGACTACCTCGAAGTCGGTATTTTTTAGGGTTTCGTACCCAAAGGGTAAAAACGAGACCCTATTACTAAGACTTCGTTGTCTGTCCGTCAATTTTGCTCTATAATGTACGGAACCCTCCGTGCGCGAGTCCGACTCGCACTGGGCCCATTTTTTACTGAAAAATATTATGTTAACCATACAATATTTATTTTCGTGCGTACAAAATCGCGAGCAACATTTAGGTGCTAGTTTGTAGATTCTGTAATACATAATTATGTACTATACTAGTTTGATCAACATACAGCTTTAGAAATTGTAGCGGGAAACCAAACAAGCAAACACAGCTGTTAGTTGTTACCCAACTTAAATTGTGTCTAAAACTTACATAACGATTCTTAACACATGACTAACAAGTTTCACCCAAATAACTAAGGGAAAGGCGCTAATGGTAGACACTGAACTAATAGAAGACACTTACGACAAAAATGCCATAAAAATAAGAATTATTCTAATTATTTCTCAACACTGTAAATTTTATAAGCTTCTTATGCTATTAGTCCGGTCATTTTAGACATAAAAATAGTGATCAAATAAAGAAAATTCCGACAGAGCCAAATCTTCGTAGAGACCTTAGGTTTACCACAAGGAATAAAGTGTCAAAAGTCCCCATCAGTCCCATGTGAGCTTAGGGACTTATTCGGGGCCCAAGGTAAAAAATTTAGGTTTTTTGGATTTTTCTCGAAAACGGTAAGTTTTATCGAAAAAGTACCTCAGAGCAAAGTTGTAGATCTTAAAATTTTCTATAAAAATGGTCCCGATGATTTTTTCTCTAAGACCCACTATTTCCCAGATATTACGCTTGTAAGAATCACGTTCTACATAATATGCACACATTTCCACACCACCTGTGAGGTAGTGTACTCGGCGCGTTTTTTTTAACGTGGTATCCCCGGTAGGCCTATTCCATGAACCTTTATGACGTTATTTTCAGGAACAATAATTATTTAATAGTATGAAGATTATTGATATGGGTTACTGAGTTTAACTGTCGTTCTAACTTTTTTTTATTACTTTAATCTGACTCATACTCTTCATATTCAACTTCAACAATCATGTTTTCTTCAATTTCTTCTTGTTCTTCTTCTTCTCCTTCCTGTTGATGAACGCTTGTTGAAGTTGTCTCTCAGAAGTTGAATTTTCCTCTCTTGTATTTAATTGAACATTTGAGCAAGAGACACCTTGGCAATTGGTACACGCTGGAGAACACTGCAACCCTACTTTTTTACAGCCACATTTGGCACTACAACCTTTCTTGCAATTGCAAAAAATAGTGTTAAGAAGTTTTTCTGGAGCAGGGGGCAGTAAAGTTCGAATCGGTTCCAAAGTATTATTTATCAATTTCCAACCCCAGTCTTCAGGGTTCAGTTCATTGCCTTGCCATGTCTGAACTTGATAGTATACTCGAAACCACCAAATGGCGGACCGCGGTCCGCATCCGGACCGCCGACCCTTTGTATGCGGACCGAGCATTTTCGAAGGTGATCTTCGTTAAGTAGCCCGCAAACGATCAAACATCAAACACGTCAAACACGTAGTAAAATCCAAATTTTCTTCAAACACGTCAAACACGTAATTTGTACGTGTTTGACATGTTTGATGTTTGATCGTTTGCGGGCTACTTTAAAAATAAATTTCAGTCTTGACTTACTGATGAACATCCTGGATTTAATTTCAATAGCTTGCATCAATTTCACTCCAAGCAAGCAATAAAATTATCACTTTTCTTATTGATATGTAAATAAATACCTTTGTAATTTCCATAATTACCTTTGTTTCATAATTTTTTTTTTTATTATAAAATGTGCGGACCGCG
Organism: Polyommatus icarus; assembly: GCA_937595015.1. Lineage (NCBI taxonomy): Eukaryota > Metazoa > Arthropoda > Insecta > Lepidoptera > Lycaenidae > Polyommatus > Polyommatus icarus. The sequence continues at coordinate 11,626,046 of OW569326.1, forward strand.
AAGGTCATTTCTTTTCTTAAAATGGACCCCGAGCGAAACTAATTGGTGACCCCTGCCGGTAGCCGGTTTTTGCCGCCTTCGGGCGACAGAGTGGCGCCGTTGCGAGTGCGTGTAGTGACCAAGCTGTACTGAATTAGGTTGGGATAAAATATGTTATGGTAAAAAAATATCACCCTATTTTTTGTGGTTTAATGGACTCTCCTTATGATACCTAAGCCCCAAAAAAAATTTGGCAGGTAGGTTTAATTGCACCCGGTATACGTGGCATATGTGTGCATACTATGTAGAACGTGATTCTTACAAGCGTAATATCTGGGAAATAGTGGGTCTTAGAGAAAAAATCATAGGGACCATTTTTATAGAGAATTTTAAGATCTACAACTTTGCTTGAGGTACTTTTTCGATAAAACTTACCGTTTTCGAGAAAAATCCAAAAAACCTAAAATTTTTACCTTGGGCCCCGAATAAGTCCCTAAGCTCACATGGGACTGATGGGGACTTTTGACACTTTATTCCTTGTGGTAAACCTAAGGTCTCTACGAAGATTTGGCTCTGTCGGAATTTTCTTTATTTCAATTGTCTAAAATGACCGGACTATATCTGTTGATGTCAAAAAATATATTAGGGATGCCTTCGGGAACAAAATTTTAAAATGGGATCAGTTTTCGTAAATGATGTGACCGCGTCAACACGCACCCGGCAATTTCTTATCAAATAGGTTAAGGAAGGCGAAATTTTGTACGTAAGTTTTGAATACATTTATTAGATTTTTTGTAATTTCTATTGACTTCATTGGATTAATGGTCATGTTGTTTACACTAATTAATGTTTATTTATGATCTTTTATCCATTTTCCCTAACAATATAAAGGGTGTCTACTATTAGTTCTTGAAAATGTAAAAAAACCTAATAGATGACATGGATCTCATCTTTTAGTTTTTCAATACATACTAAAGTTATTTTGTACTTTATTCTACTGCAAATATCATCACTATTCTCTAAAAATATAATTCTATTAACAAACTAAGAACTTAGAACTACTGTACCTAAAAATGGACATGGTGTCTAATATTAGACCTTGCACTGATCTAAAAATCGATGCTTTAGTTTTGTAGCAGAACAAAAAGAAGAAAAAAGAAGAGGCAAAAGAAGCATGGAGACTTAAGACTAAAAATAAATTTGCTGGGAAAAAAATATGAAAAATAAAAATAAAAGGAAAGATAGTTTCAGCATGGAAGAAGAATGAATAGAATCTGGAGACAACGTGGATAATATTTCTGATGCATGTAGTTACTATGATGAAGTAAATGAAATCTTTTGAAAAACGGCTAATAAAGGCCTAATAAAATGAAAAATGTAAAATGTAATTTAATGTTCTATGTCAACTATTAGTTCATATTGGTGTCTACTATTAGTGTTGTTCGCTTATTGTGATGTCATCTATTAGTACTTATGACTAAGTTTACAAAAAGACCAATAATATATTTTTTTATTGATTTGTCAAAGAATAATTATAATAGTTTTATTTTGTAAGAGTTACTGAAGACATGGAAGAAGTTATCAATCCTTTATTTTCATAAATTATATATTTTATAACATTCGAATGTTTCATGTTTCCTTATAGTGTCTGCCATTAGGTCTTCTCCCTTATTGTTAAAGTCCTATTTCCGTTAAATTTCGATAAGCATGCGTGACAATAACAACAATCATCTTAGATAAGAAAAAGGCCTAAAGCACTGTGCTTATATTATTAGCATGACAATAATAAATTATTATCTATACATATAATAAATAATTAAACATTATTATGATATGAATAATGAATAAAATTGTAAGTATAGTAGACGATAATGATCGTCGATTTTTTTGGATTATTTTGTTGGAAATCAATCCAGTGCCAAGTTCAGATGCACTTCATCGATAGTAATCATCTTCATCAACAGCTTGGTCCATAATACTTCTTTTGAACTTGGCAGGTTTTCGAGCTATAAGTACTTAACACTTGATTAATTGTATAATTTAGATAATATTTATATAATTAAGTTAACCTGCCAAGTTCTTTATAGTACAATGGATCATGCTGTTGATGAAGATGGTTATGAATTATTATGATCGATCAAGTGCATCTAAACTTGGCATTGGATTGGTTTTAATCTCTTTTTTGGACCAAGAATTAGCCGATAGGAACCCGGTCCCATTTTAACAGGTATGTTTTTGGTGGGATACGAGTACTTTAAATATAAGATTGTCCTCGCGACCATTGACAGTACAATGTGATAAGGTAGCATAATTATAGTGAATAGTCAGTAGTCACCTGATAAAAATGACGATTAGCAGTAGCATAATTATAGTGAATATAGTCAGTAGTCACCTGATAAAAATGACAATTAGCAGTAGCATAATTATAGTGAATAGTCAGTAGTCACCTGATAAAAATGACGATTAGCAGTAGCATAATTATAGTGTATAGTCAGTAGTCACCTGATAAAAAAGACGATTAGCAGTAGCATAATTATAGTGAATAGTCAGTAGTCACCTGATAAAAATGACGATTAGCAGTAGCATAATTATAGTGAATAGTCAGTAGTCACCTGATAAAAATGACGATTAGCAGTAGCATAATTATAGTGAATAGTCAGTAGTCACCTGATAAAAATGACGATTATCTTATCACGAAATTTTGTTTTGTTTATTAAGCGTCTGAGACGCAGTGAGCTACTAGTCATTTGGTAGGCGATTGTGAAACAGCTCCAAGAATTTTGTGACTTTCCATGTATGCGCATTTCCTATGTCAACTAAGATGAATACCTATACTTGATAGAATCAGTATCCTGTATCAGTAAACCAGTCACGTCCGTACCCGAATGACTGAATGACGTTTGATAATATATGTATTATGAATAAGGTGCCTGAATTCAAACCCTGCTGAAGGTTTGAACGTAAAATCGATTTGTAGAGAAAGTGCTACCAAAATCTGGCAATCTGGATAGGGCTGCACTGCTACGATGTCTTATGAGTTATGACTTATGGGTTTGATAATTTTGAAGGTAAGTGGGTACCTATTGTAAGGATAGAACAGGATATAGGCAGCAATTAATTGTAGTAAAAAGGCACTATTTCGCCGTGACACATTTTATAAAAATGATAATAATTTATAAAAATATGCGATTAAGCATTTTTGCTGAGTGTTATCTTATGACAGAGGCTTTAGGTAGCCGCTAGTTTCATGGCTCGAGTTGAACAAAGACGTAACAAATCATTTAAATACCAGGAAGATGCATAGATATGCAAATTTTATTCTCGTCTGTATTAAATTGAGATTTATCTTGGCACAAAAAGGAATACTTGGAATATTAATTCTTTCTCAACTTTTTAATTGTACAATATTCACTTTTATCTGCGGCCTCCTTTTAAGGGTTGGACCTCATCTGGCAGCACAGAATCGCCTTTTTCCGTCGCCCTTTCTCTTTCTGTCGCTTAGAACTGCCATTTGCTAGACCGAGACAGAAAGCATTTAATGCGATAGCACGCGGCGGAATCCTCGAGGAGATCGGCATCACGGACAAAATGCCATTGCATTTTGTCCATGATGCCGATCGCCTCGAGGACGAACTCCGGAACGCTGAAGCGCGCGATAGCATGCTAACGCATCCTTTCACCGCCGCGTGCGATCGCCTTTTTTGTCTGTGGAATGCGACAGCGCGCGTTCGCATGCGGCAGCACACTGAAACACGTGGTAGCACAGGCGGAACAAATGCGATTCCGTGCTGCCAGATGAGGTCCAACCCTTATGCTTAACCATTTCTGTAGTTTTAAGGACGTTCTTTATAAAATTATATTGCTTTACATATTCATTGACCTAAATCTCATAAAATTAGACAATATTCTACAAGAGTTTATTATAATGTTCAGTTAATAAAATACGCTTTTTAGAGAAAATCCAGTTTAGGTATTGAAATATAATACTTGTGTATGAATTGAGCTACATACTTACTTACAATTATTATTGTTATAATTTTATGTGCTAAAAGCAAACGCGTTTGTTTAACATAACTTTATAAGCGTATAGAAATCCGCATCTAACAGTAAAAGGACATTCCGGTAATTAAGGTTTCTACCCTCAATAATGAGGTTTTATTTTATTTTATCTTTAAGGCTAGTGTCGGACCCCCGAAGGATAAGTTTTTAATGTCGCGGAAAACCCCATGTTTCGTGTAATTGCTCCTTCGAGTTCGGAAGTTAAAAATCTCTTTGTTTTTTTTTTAATGAATGAACAGGGTAAAATTAGAAATAGTTCGGACAGTAGCTTATTTCAGCCGCGGCTGCGAGTAAAATGAAAATAAAAGGTTACGACTAAATAGGTAAAACAATTTCGTCCTTTCAATATCGACTGATGAAACTACACGGTAGCAAAAGGTCTGTGCGGTCGGACAGCACCTGTTCGGCTGTACCAGCTCAGCGATTCACCGACGTTTATTCTCGGCGCGGCTAGGAAAAGAGCGGCACGCCATCTTGAATTATGACGTTGGATTCATTTCGTGGATTTCCGTTTTGCGCCTGCTCGTAACCTTTTAGATATCTCGCGAGCTTAGCGCCGCGGGAAGCGAGCCAAATTGACTATGCAAATGATGATGCAACGCGCAACTAGGTAATCTGATTATGAATATTTATGACTTTATTTGTAAAAACCTGTTTTGCATGCTGAAAACTGGACTAGTAAGGAGTTTACTAAAGCAAAATTAATATTACGGTAGATTCATAGTCTACATGATCCCAATTTACAATATTTACTTTACCTACTTCTAATGCCCCACGGATTATGTAAATGTAGAGGCCCAGTTGAGCCTTATAGCTGGACGATGCTATGAAAACAAGACCGCACAACTTATTTAAAAAATATACATAAATCCATCATGTATATGTTACAGTCATAGTGATTAAATAGCTTTATACATAATGACTGGTCATTATATATAATATCTAAATAGCTGGTCGAAGTTAGCCTAAGTAATAAAATACGGTATAACCGACTTATCACCCCTCCTCATTTGTAAGAATAAATTATAATTATGACCCAGTCATATAATGTCAGTTCAATTTAAATATTTTATTATTTTAGTCTTTAAAGAGTGATACCAAATATGTGTATTGAACTCTGTATTTTTAGGGTTCCGTACCCAAAGGGTAAAAACGGGACCCTATAACTGAGACTTCGATGTCTCTCCATTTGTCCGTCTGTCTGTCTATCTCCAGGCTGTATCTGAAGAACCACTATAGCCAGACTACTGAAATTTTCACAGATTGTGTATTTCTGCTGCCGCTATAACAAGAAATAATAAAAACAAAATAAATTAATATTAAAGGGATTATTCTTACAACAGACGTGATTTTTTTGTCTTTTTTTTCTCGTAATCAACAAAGGAAACAGGTAGGCACTTCAAATATTAACAAAATACTTAGTTGTATTCACACTTTAATAATTCATAACAAAATTAATAATAATAAGGTTTACAATCCAGGTCCATTCTATAATAGTACAGATCCCTTTGTGCACGAGTCCAACTCGCGATCGGTTGATTTTTTTTCTTTTTTATGGCTAGTGAGCTTTAAATTTACTAAATACATGAAAAGTTAAATAACTTTCAAACAATATTAATTAATTAACGAAGCTTAATATTATCTATGGCAATGTTATTTTAATTCTTAAAATAAACTTTATATTAATATTGTTACATTTTTAATAACATTATAATATTGCTGCACATATAGTTAGGTATGCTTAAAGCAAATTGAAATATCATTTTATAATCTTTACCTACCTGTTTTATTACATTATCCAAGTCTTTGAAGATATTATATAAAATTGCTAGTTAATGTGATTAATTCTGTGTTATTTATCACTTTATCTAAATTGAGTAGACATTATAAATAATGGCTAGATAATATATGTAATATCCAGATTTATTACTTTGGCTGTAACATATAATTATATTACCTGAAAATTGTACCTACGTCGTATAGCCAATAGGCGATGTGTTATACAGAACAACCCCTAAATTATGTTTAGAATTCAAATGAGAAAAAGTTCCTAGAAACAACCTAGATTAAATACCTAATCTAGGTGGTTCCTATGAATTTTTGCTCATTTGAATTCTAAACATAAGGGGTTTTAGTGCTGTAAAACAATCATACCTACATTGCAAATTCTTAACTCTGATCTAATTCTTTTAAAAAAAATCGGTTTAGCGGTTTTTGCGTGAAAAGGCAACAACTAACAGACAAACAGATAGATAGAAAGACAGAAGAACACACTTTCACATTTATATCTAATATATATAAATCTCCTGTCACGATGTTTGTCCGCGATGGACTCCTAAACTACTTAACACGTTCGCTGCGGTACGAGACCTTATGTATCTCGTTTGTGTCTTTCCTCCGATGCAGAGGTGAATTTGTATGTTTTAGGTACTCGTTCCGGCAAATTAGTTTTCTATACGAATTTTTCAAGTTAGAGTGAGATAACTGAAATTATGATGATTAGGTATATTGCTAGAGCTTGTATAATTGGAAATGACGATAAATGGAGGTGACCCCACCACTTCAAAGTTCATATAAATGGAACATTTTTGTACTGTGAATACGAGGGAGGGGCGCGTCATTTCTAATTGGTTTATGTCTAGTAATATTTTTTATCGATAAAATCGTATGAGACCTCATGCGTCTCGTAGCGACAATAGAGTAAAAATCTACATCTAGTGCGTTACGAGATCCATAAACACTCGTAAAGCCGGCTGTACACTCTCGCCGAGACACAGCAAGGCGGCCCGAGTGCGAGAGTGTAAATGGGTGCGCTCGCCTCGTCTCGCCTGTCTCGGACCCTCTCGGTCCATTGTCGGTATTTTTCGCCCGAGACAAAGGGTCTCGCGAGGAAAACGAGCGCACTACTGTACACTCTCGCGTCTTTCATTCAGTACTAGTCCCGCCCATAGATAATACAGTATATATACTGAGAGTCCCGCCGTTGGACAGTGTAGAACAGAAAAATAACAATAATAAACGTCATTATCAGTCATTAACTGTGAGAAATAAAATTAAATATGATTATAAATCTTTGGATTACAATGATATCTTTCGATTCATGGTGAATGGTCGTTTTCGTCCATCTTTTCTGAGTTCTTAACTGCGATTGAACTAAGCGAGAATGTATATGATCGCACTCGGGCAAGGGGCTCTCGCACGATACTCTCGCCCGAGAGCTCTCGGCGAGAGTGTACAGCGGGCCTAAGACGCGCACCCGGAAATTAATTAGTGTTGTGTCTATGTTGTGCTATCGAAAAAGATATTTATTGAAAGTTTAATTCAGAAATTCAAGGGAGAGCCATTTTGATAAAATATTGATAATAGTGAAATATACAATAAAATATAGTAAAAAAAGACGCTGTGTTGATTGTTATGACAAGGCCAGACAAACAATGATGAGCAGGGAGGCCGGCCAAAAGCAAAAAAAAAGGGGTTTTGTAATAAATGCAAAAAAACTTTATGTTCGTCATGTTTTAATAAAAAACATTGAATATTTTGTTACTTGCACCTTTTTCAAGAAATACTATCGATATTTTTGAATTGTTCAATTTCCCATCACTATTGATTTATTAATATTTAACCAAAATGTGACTTACGAGATCCAAATGAACTCGTATATTTTTGCAATTCCGAGGCCCTTAAGTTCTCGTCAATTTATTTTGAGTTTTTCTTAATCATTTTTAATGCTATCTCCGGGCGGGACCAGATACTATAAGATACATTAATTGTTTATCGTTTCATATAAATAATATACGAAATCAGTCAGTTTTCAGAAAAATATTAAGGTTTTAAGGAAGCCACTCGTACGAGATCTAAAGAGTCTCGGTGTGTCATTGCGAAAGGAAAGAAACTTTTTTCCAACTTGAGAGATAGGTAGGATAGCTTAGATCTTTAATTATAGTCGTAATTTTATTTTATTGCAAATTATTTGTCTATAAAGAGCGACCATTGTTTATGCGACGCGGGTCACGGGATAGCGATGGACGTTGCCATGGTGAAATACTTATTTAGTCACTAATTCAATAAAATAATACGGGCGATATACTTTATATTATAATATGGCAATGAAACGTTTGCCGGGACAGCTAGTAATAATATAAGTAAGGAATGAAATCGTCCGTTTCAGGGCCCGATCATTACACTGCTGTGGTTTCTCCTACATCCAGTTGCTTGGCTTTTAACTAAATTTTAATCAGACTTTTTCTCAATAGGTTCGTTAGCGCCGCGCTGATTGGAAAACGTTTTACAATCAAAGAAACCCGTTATTTAACAATAATTGCGTTATTCTAATAAAATGTCCAGGGTTCAATTGTATTCTACAAAGTATATTTAAAGCGTTTACTATATAAGTATAAAAGACTAATAAAATATATAAATAATCGTTGAAAATCTGTTATAACTTTTAAGTATGATGGCCTAATAATAAAAAAACACTCATATTAGTTTTTTCTCCATTTTACCTAATCTACAAAACCCACTCCAGGGTCTTCACGGCGAGCCGAAATTACGTCGTGTTATATTTTATGCGTACTGCGTAGCGCATTGCTGGTGTAATGATGCCGAAATTCAGACGCGTATTTTCAGTCTCTTGTGTTAGCTCTTAAATGCGGCAAAAAATTGTTGAATAAATCGCACACCTAGTTAAAGACTAGCTCAACTCTAAATATCACTTTTTTCAGGAATCAAAAATAAGCGTTTTATTTAATTTTTATTTAAATATTATTTAGAATATTAAAAACATTCTTATAGGTTCTTGTGTATAAATTTACGCAGATAATTGTTTTGATAAGGGTTTTCTGTCAAATAACACTAATACTTTATAATTTCGTTGTTTTGAGTTAGGTTGATATTCAAGACAAAATCATTGTTAAATATTTTTATTAAGTCGAAATGAGCTCTTATTACTGATTTTTTTTTAATTAGTGTAGTATTAATCTGTATTTATGTATCTAGTATTAACCATAAATAGTAGTGTATAGATCTTCATTATATTTTATTTAATTTAGTTTCGGTACGATTATCATAATAAAACAAATATATTAAAAAAGAAATTACCTTTAATTAGGTGTTACAAAGAAACTATAATATCTAAATCTTTATCTGAAGCATTTTTCTCAACTAATGTTTTTATATACAGAAGCACACAAGATCCTATTTCCACAGCGCCACGTTTGCCTTCAATTTCGTCCCAAAAATAACAAACTACATTTTTTGCAAATAAATCACTTATAGTGAAATTTAGACAGTTTATTCTTGATTTATAATAAAATAAAGATGCTTGACCTTTGGGAATTTGCATTACGGCTTGCAGATCGTAAACCGCAACAAATACATCTGCTCTTTGCTTGTCAGCATCCTTTTCTGTTCTAGACAATATTTTTTCTTTCAAATGTTGCTCATAAGCCATCTTTAAGTTTTGTTTTGCTTCTTCATTTGAATTATTGTATGTTTCGCAAAGGTCACACGCATCCTTTTTCGGGATGTGAAAAGAAATATTAAATTGTGTATTAAAAATACGATAAAAGGTTGTTGATGTAGCAAATGGTAGATTTCCACTTTCCCGTAGATCTTTATAGTCCCGGTATAGATCTGCAAGTGATTTTTCGCTTGTGATGTATTCCCTTGTAGTTTGTGCTCGAAGGTAATGGGACTCTACTCTAGGGATAGAGTTGATAAATGTGACAACACTTTCTTTTATTTCATTATCTATTTTAGCATGATTGCCATGCTTTCCCCTTTCCTCATCTTCCATAAAACCACCTTCTTGTCGTTTAGAAAGAGCAGTCTTAATGCATTGATCGCTGATACTAAGAGTAGATCTAAAGAATGTTTTGCAGACTCTAACACGAATGCCGTCAACATCAAAGAAAAACGCAGAATTGAGTGCTCTAAGATTTTGAGTACTGCTGTATCTATATTAAGGCTTAATACATTTAGTATGTCGTACGATAAACTCTCTTTGCTTTTGGAGGTCGCCCAACTTCCAAAAACCATCGAAAAAACTTGTGCGTAAATATTCATTTATTTTATCCTTGCATTTTAACCTGCATTTATCGTTACATGGAGGCTTGATCGCTCTTTCAGCTACTTTCTTTTTAGTTGAACTTTCGTATGCTTTACCCGCATTTCGTAAAGCCTTCTTAACATTTATGGCCCAGGCTGCAGGGTTCCTTATTCTCTTCTTACAAATTCGAAAGTTGTCAGAGGCAGCAGGTGATGGGTTAATAATTGGCTGAGATGTGGAAGCTTCAAGATGATCGTTGCGTGAAAGGTAGTTAGTATCCGATACAGCATAGGTTACAGAGTTATTACCTATTTCTATTTCTTTGTTACTGCTATTGGTGCTGCAGGAACTATCCGATGATGAACTGCTAGAACTATCCGACGATGAGTTAGAACTTGACGAGCTAGAAGAAGTAGAAGAGCGAGATCTTTTTCTTGTAATGGGGAAGACTGGACGGTGAGTTTCCTTCTCGGTAGGCAAAGTGTAATGGAAATCCTTATCCGAGTCATCAAAATCACTACCCTCGCTATTTACTGGTGAAATAAAGTAGGACGGTCTCACCTGAGATCTTTTTGACGTAGATTGCGGCGCTTTTGAGTTCTCTGCCATCTCCCCATTATGATTCGCTAAGACATCGTCCATTACCTTAGTGTTGGTTGAAGGTGTTGGTGTGTTCTGTTGCAGCGCTATTCCCATATTAGTGTCCTCTGGTTCATTTAGTATGATTTCTCTCATGATTGAGGGGCTTGTTGAAGGTGACCATGTGGTCGGTGTGTTCTCGTGAGGCTCCAACTCGTTATCGTTGCCCACTGGTTCATTTGCTATGGGTTTTTTTTGTCACTGTAGTGCTCGTTGAAGGCAATGATGTGCTCTCTTGAGGCTTCAGTTCTACATCGTTGCACTCGGATTCACTTAAACCAGCTGATGCCATGGCCTTTTTTAGTAATAGAAGACCACGACCCTTCATCTTCTGAAAAAATAATCATTAAGTTGATTTATCCACAAAGACTACACTAACTCAAAAAACACATAGTATAACTCGAAGTCGACACTTCTTAATAATATTTTTTGAATCACTCGGACAAATAAAACTTTAATCCAAAATATTCCTATATTGAAACGAACTGTAGGAGTTATGGCTACAATAATAAGGGCGATTTTCATTTAACCAACAATACTCGATTAATTCAAATAATTTCAACAATAATAAGCTATTTATAGTTAGTAAAAAAAAATACTTACGTTTGTAAGCAAACACTCGACTAAGTCGAAATAATATATTTTTTAATATTATTTTATCACCAGTTCAACCACGAAGCCTACAATAACTAAAAATAATTTACATATTCAATACACGGTCAACCATGAATACACGCTCAACTCGAAATAATCTGGTATTTAATTGAACAGACAGCACCCGTACCTTTAGCTAACATGTCGCAACTGGCAATGCGCGGGTATTGTTGGCGAGGGGTATGGGCCCCGCGAGTCACGAATAGTAGCTTACAGCGCCATCTTCATTTTATTTATGGAACTATTTATACAGGTGTCTTTGGAGATTATGTAGTTTTGCACGAAGAATCCCGTAATGGTAATAAGTCATTTTCAAATTATTTCGAGTTGTGTGACTCTTTAACTAGGTGTGCGAAATGTTTATTATTATTATTTATTAGATACAAAAACATTATCCGCCATAGGGTAAACGTTATAAATTATAATATTACTTGAATTTTGTACTCTGTGCTAAAAAAGAAACCAAAGAGTACAGCTATGTAATATGGGCTCGGGAGTCACGATAGAACGTTTTTGTTTTAATAACAATTAATGAGCCTATATAAATTAAAATAACAATTAATGAGCCTAAATAAATATATAGTTTTACTCAAAAAGTATTACAGGAACTTATGTATAGAAATTAAAAAAGTGTGTCAGCTCCGACGCACGACTGGAGTTTACTCCTTAAGTACGAGTATCTAACCATACGCAAAAAGAGTTTATTCAACTGAAAAAAGATTAATATCATATGAAATCAGATGATCTTCTGTGAGTGTGTATGTCACTGAACTTCTCTCAAACGACTGGACCGATTTTGATGAAATTTTTTGTGTGTGTTCAAGGGGATCTGGGAATGGTTTAGATTCACAATTTTATCCGCTGGACAATGTTTTTTTAATAAATTTTTAATTTATTAGTAGTTGTTGATTTTGGAATGTTTTACATTGGATCCGATAGACGGCTACCATCGCAGTGTCAAATTTTAAATAATATTCGAATTCGAATTTTAATTTTAGTCTGTCCCGACAGTTAGCGCTGTGATCAAATAAAAAAAAAACTTTATATACTTAATATGGCAAAGAAACGTTTGCCGGGACAGCTAGTAATAATATAATATTCCGATGTCCGATGATTCCAAAAACGTGACACATTTTTTCGTTACATGTTTAATAGGTTTTACCCCTTGGATTTTTCTCATATCGGGCGCCTTATATATGAAAATCGATTCTTAAGGAGTAAACTCCAATAATTATATGAAAAAAATCGAAATAAATTATTGGATGGGACACGTGATTTGGCAATAATGAACAAACCAAAAAAATATATTTTGCAACGCGACGTCGTCATAATTGATATTGTTTGTAGGCTATTGTGTTATGATATCGCTTTTGTAAATCGAAGTCAGTACCTACTCCAATTCTCAAACATGAATACAGCTTTATTGAGCTTTAGATACACTCTTGATATAATATCCGTCAATCCTATCATGTTTAACCAACGTCAAACGCCTTTTAAATGGTGAAATCTCTCCTGTCTGTCCTTTCACGTTGGCCCACGATGGAACAATAGGTTTACCGTACATGGGACAAAGACCGTGTAGAGCGGCATATTAAACTTTAATTGCAAATGACTAACGTTTGGTACATACACACACACACGCTGAAAACAGCTTCGCAATCATGAAGGCTACCAAATAAGTACCAATGCAACATGAAAAGGGGCAAATGTGTCGTTTCAAGTTTGACGTTCGTCATTTGACGTATACGAGATCTATTTTTGAGAGGATCATGCAACAGTATGGAGATTTAGCGATTTAAATGCAATAAATAGTTCCTTGATTGTTCGGCAGAGGGAATACTGTCGCTCGATTGCTATCGTATAGTTTTTGCTGATACGTAATACGAAATTGCGATTTTTGCGCAATTTTTGCTATTGTTTTGCTTTCGCGAAAAACGTGATATCCCTGTCAGACTAAATCGAAGCTGCATTTATATTGGAGTGAAATAGCACAATCGAGGTCCCGTTGTACTTTTATCGCACAGACACGTTCCGTGCGAAATGAGTCGCGTGATTAACCTGACATTAATTTATGGAGTGCTTCGCAACACTTGCGCTGCCATTAAGTTGACCGATGCTGATGTTGTGCAGGCCCTACGGCGACTGTAACTGTTCGCTCTGACTCCATTTATTATTCGTTTAACTCTTGACGTTTTTATCTGCTATAACTATGTTGTTTTTTAGAATTTTGTATAATCGCAAATGGTAATACTATTTGTGTAACAGCGGGAATTAGTAACGTTCCAAGATTTCGTTCGGTCCTAATTGTGTTGGCTTACCCAGCGACCCGCTTTGGTTTTTCCAATACGCAAAGCACTGGCTAAGTATGCTTCGTTTTTATATCAAACACTAGCTGTCCCGGCAAACGTTTCTTTGCCATATTAAGTATATAAAGTATTTTTTGTAATTTGATCGCAGCGCTAACTGTCGGGACAGACTAAAATTAAAATTCGAATTCGAATTTTATTTAAAATTTGACACTGCGATGGTAGCGCCGTCTGTCGGATCCAATGTAAAACATTCCAAAATCAACAACTACTAATAAATTAAAAATTAATTAAAAAAACATTGTCCAGCGGACAAAATTGTGAATCTAAACCATTCCCAGATCCCCTTGAACACACACAAAAAATTTCATCAAAATCGGTCCAGTCGTTTGAGAGAAGTTCAGTGACATACACACTCACAGAAAAATTATATATATTAAGATAGTCTGTATACTATGAAGGAGTTGGATGGTTTATAAAACCATCCTCTTAAATCTCCCTCCCTGTGATCTGCACTGAAATCCGTTGAGTAGTTAGGTTAAAAGATCTAAGCGAAGAGACATCGGAAACAACTTCCTTTTATACTAGGTAACAATATTGTAGAATATAAGCTGCAAAATATTTTGCTACTTTTGAATATTTGGAAACATTATAGTTTTCAAACTGGTTACTTAAATTGTATGCGATATTTTGACTTAAATATTTGACTTAAAAAGATGTAAAGGAAAGTTATTTTGACTTAAAAAGATGTAAAGGATTTGAGAGCGTCATGATATTTAGGGATGCATTCATGAACGTAGAAAAAAAGGATGCATTATAATTATTATCATTGTTTGTAGGTATCGATGGTGTAACAGGAATTATGTGGATATTGAATATCAAAAATTTTTGATGCAAAGGAACTTTTGTACTTTCAGTGGGCTATAATACCTATTGGATTGGCTATATAATCACAATAGACATAACTACCAGTAGTTCGACTGCAAAGAAATGGACAGGTTTCAATATCTGTCAAATTCGTCGGGTTTGGGGGTGACAAGTTAGAGGCTGGCGCGCTGGCTGGTATAATTTATTTTTAAAAATAAGATTTTGAAATTGAATTCTGACAGTTTTCTTTGCATGTGCCAAAATATAAACAACAACTAAATTTGTAGGTAACGACCCTAGCGACGACTTTTGTCATAATATGTCAAACTTAATTTTTTTTACATCAGTTCTAAGTCGGCATACTCTATCATTCTAAATAGTTAATGGAATCAGGCGTTACTTTGCGGAAATCCATAGCTTAAAATTTAGTTTGTTATTATTTTTAGCAATATTCCGCGAAATAAACTTCCACCTTTAAGTAAATGAGTGAGTGCACGCATAGGCATGCGTACAGCACCTCCCTCCTCCCACACTGCCTATGCGTACACTCGCATGCAAGAACTTGCAAACACCACCACCACACAAGCAATAATGTTGGCAAATCCGTGCAAGGTCCCTCACCACCATGCAGGTTGAAAACCTCGACGCGCGTTTCGCTCCAACACCGGAGCATCCTCAGGATGTGGACTCTACGAACAACGTCCGTCAAGTGCCGCCGCCGGCCAAAACACCGCCTTTTATATCCTATTAAGCCCCGCTACTATCCCCACTACCCCCACTACCCTCACCAGTACCCCCGAACATATTAATAAGCGGTGACGTAGTCAAGCAAGTTTGGTCATTCAACAATGCAAATCTGTTATTTTTCTTTTCTTTTATGATCTCTAATTGTTCCAACACGCTCAGCCGAAAGCCTTTATCGCATTTATGTAAAACTTTATAGGAATGGCCATCGGGCACGGTATGATTACTATCTAAAAGATGTTTAGCAAAATGTGACTTATCAGGATGACCATTCCTATAAGCCGCGATATGTTCTTTATACCGAGTCTCAAATCTGCGTCCAGTTTGACCCACATATACACTATCGCATTCAGGACAATCGATCTTATTTCACAAATGATGTTTTAAAGTATTATTTGTCCTGAATGCGACATGCATATCGTTGTTTTTCATTATTTTGGATAAGCGTGCAGATACCTCTCCCATGTAGGTCAAACTGGACTTATATCTAACTATCTCCTTATCAATAGGACCTGCGTACAAAATATAAATAAGATCGATTGTCCTGAATGCGATAGTGTATATGTGGGTCAAACTGGACGCAGATTTGAGACTCGGTATAAAGAACATATCGCGGCTTATAGGAATGGTCATCCTGATAAGTCACATTTTGCTAAACATCTTTTAGATAGTAATCATACCGTGCCCGATGGCCATTCCTATAAAGTTTTACATAAATGCGATAAAGGCTTTCGGCTGAGCGTGTTGGAACAATTAGAGATCATAAAAGAAAAGAAAAATAACAGATTTGCATTGTTGAATGACCAAACTTGCTTGACTACGTCACCGCTTATTAATATGTTCGGGGGTACTGGTAAGGGTAGTGGGGGTAGTGGGGATAGTAGCGGGGCTTAATAGGATATAAAAGGCGGTGTTTTGGCCGGCGGCGGCACTTGACGGACGTTGTTCGTAGAGTCCACATCCTGAGGATGCTCCGGTGTTGGAGCGAAACGCGCGTCGAGGTTTTCAACCTGCATGGTGGTGAGGGACCTTGCACGGATTTGCCAACATTATTGCTTGTGTGGTGGTGGTGTTTGCAAGTTCTTGCATGCGAGTGTACGCATAGGCAGTGTGGGAGGAGGGAGGTGCTGTACGCATGCCTATGCGTGCACTCACTCATTTACTTAAAGGTGGAAGTTTATTTCGCGAAATATTGCTAAAAATAATAACAAACTAAATTTTATACTCTATCATTCTGTCTACTCTGATATAACTTTCGTTGTATAGCTACTTTTTATGACAGTATAACTGGAGAATTATGGTTCCAAAATCTAAACACTATAATATTTCGATGGCAGAACCACAATTCTAAGAAGTGTACAATTTTAGATGATAAAGTTACCTAATGTAATCGTTCCAACTGATTTCAGATTCCGAAGTTAAATCAAACTTCCTCGCGAAGTGTAATGAGAACAACTGGTAACGTCTATCAAGTTTATTATTATCATAAGCAGTTTTCCGAAAATTCCTTCTATTTAAAGATTCACAGAAAATCAATATAAGTACTATCTTACTATGTATCTTCATTTAGAAAGTTATAGGTCTACCAGAATCTGGTGGCAAAAAGTGAGAAAAGAAATTGACTTTAGTAATATAGGGACAATTGGAATAAAACATTTTGATCCTTTTTTTATCCTTATAACGGCTGATTCTAAGTGTGAAACATGCAACTATAAAAAATTATCCAATGATCAAGGACATTTTTTGAAATTCTGTCATCCAAATTTGCCATCAGATTCTGGTAGACCTAAGTATAGTATTTTAGTAAGTATTCGACATAGGTTTAGTTGACAATTTTTTTTTCGTTTGCTGTACACGTTGCATTGAAATACTAAAATCTATCTATATCTATATATATGTTACGGGTAATGCTAGAAGGTGGAGTAAACCTAGGTTTACCCAGGTTGACTTAGTATTACCCAAGTCTTTTGGGTAAAGTCCGAATAATAAGAAAAAATTTTTAATTCGGGGCTTACCCACACTCACCTAGGTTTACCCAACTCTGGCTGGGTAATGTTAGGTGTTGCGTAATTTTCGAGCCTGTGGCATAAAACTCAGGGGCCCGCGTTCCCCCGCTACTATTGAGGAAATGTTCTCAAAGAATCAGTTTTCTGTTTGTCATGATAAACTGATTGATATAGAAAATATATCAACTGAAAAAAAAGTTTACGACAGCTTGCAAATGACAGTCGCTTTCAGGAGGCCAGGGTTATAAAAGGTGTAATTGCAAAACAAAATGTGCTACAAAGAAGTGTTCATGCAAAGCTGGAGGAATCTTGTGCAATTCAAAATGTCACATCAGTTTATATTGCTCAAATAAATAATTTAAATTTGAATTACAACAACCGCTAATAATTAGTTTTTGCCATTCAAGCTATTAAGTATATGTTCTTCGAGAAATCACGTTTGCCTTTGTATGTTTTTTAAATAATAAATGTTTAAAATACCCTTGGATATTCATTTTAGTAATTTACTATATTCATTTTAGTAATTAACGGTTTACTCCACCTTCTAGCATTACCCGTAAAGCCGGCTGTACACTCTCGCCGAGACACAGAGAGGCTGCCCGAGTGCGAAAGTGTAAATGGGTGCGCTCGCCTCGTCTCGCCTGTCTCGGACCCTCTCGGTCCGTTGTCGGTAATTTGCGCCCGAGACAAAGAGTCTCGCGAGGAAAACGAGCGCACTACTGTACACTCTCGCGTCTTTTAGTACTAGTCCCGCCGTTAGACAGTGTAGAACAGAAAAATAACAATATTAAACGACATTATCAGTCATTATCTGTGAGAAATAAAATGAAATATTATTATAAATCTTTGGATTACAATGATATCTTTCGATGCATGGTAAATGGTGAATGGTCGTTTTCGTCCATCTTGTCTGAGTTCTTAACTGCGATTGAACTAAGCGAGAATGTACATGATCGCACTCGGGCAAGGGGCTCTCGCACGAGACTCTCGCCCGAGAGCTCTCAGCGAGAGTGTACAGCGGACATAACATATTATATAAAAGAAAGTTGTGTTAGTTACGCCACTTATAACTCAAGAACGGACTAACCGATTTGGCTGAAAATTGGTGGAGAGGTAGCTTAGAACCAGGAATAGGACATAGGATACATTTTGTCCCAGAAAAATGTACGGTTACTGCACAATATACTTTTATGATTTGCGCGTAAACTATTTAATCGATTTTGATGAATTTTGGTATGGAGATACTTTAGTCTCGGGAAAGGACAAGGGATATTTTTTGTCCCGGAAAATGTACGGTTCCCGCACAATAAACTTTTATAATTTTCGCCTAAACTATTCTGTCTATTTGTATGAAATTTGGTATGGAGATACTTCCAGTCTCGGGAAAGGACAAGGGATACTTTTTGTCCCGGAAAATGTACGGTTTCCGCACAATAACATTTTATGATTTTCGCCTAAACTAGACAGAATGTCTATTTTATGAAATTTGGCATGGAGATACTTTGCGTCTCGGGAACCCGTACTGATAGAACCGGGCTCCGGGATCCAGGGCTCCTACTGATGTTAGGTGAACCCTTGTTGAATTCGCCAGATTATGGTTTTAAATGATCCCAAAAACGATTAAAATAAGCTACTGCTTATAAAACATTCCTGATAATAAGTGTTACAGATCGACTACTTTTCGATCGATTATTATCATTATAGATTTCACCTGACAAAGTCTCGATATTATCAGACTTATCAACAGGATCTGACTTATCTCGATATAAGTTATTATTAAACTTACCAGATAATATATTATCAGACAAGACAACTTCGTAACGGAAACCTATAACACTGAAGAATGAAGCGAAGAAATATAATAAACTAGACGTTCCGCGTGGCTTCGCTCGCGTAAATTAGATATTTGACAGACAAATTAGTCCACAAAAAATAGCCTTTGATCCTTCTCGTAGTCTACTTCTTATCTTTGCCAAGTAACAAAAAAATTGCTCCAGTAGTTCGTGAGATAAGGCCTTTCAAATAATTTCCCCCGTTTTTTCCATATTTTCATCTATTTCTTCGCTCCTATTAGTCGTAGTGTAATAAAGTATAGCCTATAGCCTTTCTCGATAAATAGGCTATCTAACACTGGAAGAATTTTTCAAATCGGGCAAGTAGTTCCTGAGATTAGCGCGTTCAAATAAGCCCTTTCAGATAATTTCCCCCGTTTTTTACACATTTTCCTCTATGTCTTCGCTTTTATTAGTCTCATCGTGATAAAATATAGCCTATAACCTTCTTCAATAAATGGGCTATCTAACACTGAAAGAACTTTTCAAATCGGACCAGTAGTTCCTGAGTTTATCGCGTTCAAACAAACAAACTCTTCCCAATTATAATATTATTAGTATAGATGATCAAACGAACTTACCAAGTGAAGTTCGATCATTATTATATGAGTCGCTGAGTTAGAAACACTTAAAATCATCGATTTATATGTAAGGATATGCCTACTAGAACATTCTGCTAATAGGTTTTTCATACAAGGAAATAGAGAGTCATCTATGAAAAATCGATTGAACTACGTAGTGCGACACAATATGCAGGCGTACAATGTAACCTTGTATGAACGTACAATAAACACACTTTTTTAATATTAAATATTGACAATTAATGTAAGTATATTAATTTAGGCGTAGGGTTTTTGATTAACATACAAAAATAAGTAAATAAATAAATGCATTTATTCATTCTTACTCAACTGTAAAGGGAGGGTTATGTTTAGTTACAAATTGATATTCCAATAAATGAAATTTGTTTAATATAAATTTGTTTAATATTCCAATAAATGAAATTTGTAACTTAAAATTAAGTAAAAATGTATTTTAGCAACTTTATACGTGTAAACCAGCCATAAGCCACTTTGGCTACAAACTAAGGGGTTTTATGAAAAAAAAAATCTGGTGGTCTCATTTCATCCATACATCTATTATAAAGCACATACCATAGATTATGGCACATACCTAACGGCAAATCTTAAAATAAATCTATTTTCTAAGAAAAATAATATTTATGCAAAATGACGTCCATGCAAAGTCACACAGGCTATGAAGCGGCCGCGTGTGAATGCTGTTTTACCGACGTTGCGCCATTACTCGGTAAAACAGTAGCCATGGCGGACATCGGTGGTAAAATTATAAATTAATTATTTCTTTACTTAGACAAATAGTTTGTGTTGTGTGATATTCCATGTGCTTTTTTAACTTTTTTGACGTAATTTTTGCAGCCTTTTACCACACAACTAGGCATTTTTATGGCAATGTATACACATACGATGACACACCCGATTTGTTCTGCGGACCACAGACGACTAAGTCACGTCGGTGTCAAACGAAGTGTTTTGACACCGACGAATCGGCATCATTGCAACGCGCGGTTGACCCGGTCCTTACGCTAGTAATATTTATGTCTATGCTTAAAATGTTCGAGTCTTAGTGATTAATGATTATATTATGAACGACTTACGTGTCCGCACATTATAATTATTATTATGTATTTTTTAAACAACTTCTTTCAAATCAAACGAAGCTTATTTTAGCGAAAACATCGTGTACAATAAAGACTTATCACCTGCCCTGTTCCTGTTTTATCAGACCTTAGGGCCATCTAAACATTTACGAGTCTATCAAATTAACAGGGTGCTTCTGAAAACGATACATTCTCTTAAGTTCGGCTGTTTCCTGAAAAGTAAAACAGTTTTGAGGTTACTGTGTAGTGTGTAACAAAGTAAATACCCTTACTGATTCAAATAATTTAATATAATTAATGAAAAATGTGTATGTTTATCTGTCTGTCTGTATTTTACCTGTTCACGCATAAACGACCGATTTAGAAACAGTTTAGATTTAGGTATGGAGATACTTTGAGACACGAGAAAGGATAATATATGTATAGCATAGTTGTTGTTATTGCGGAAAAATGTACAGTTCTCGCACGATCAACGAGTTTTTGCGCAACAAGTTTTGACAGCGAGTCGAAATTAACAAAAAATATACAAACAAAAATTATAATATGAAAGCTCAGGATGCCCTTCATCAGAATTATTCATCATGTATCGTGAGTATGTGGGTATGTGGGAAGTCCAATTGGGGTAGATCGAAATAAAAATTTACGTCGTCTTGGATACTTCAACGATTTACTCCAAATAATAATCAGATTGTCTAACAATAATCACTGAAACTTCAATTAACACACAATTACTTCAAAATGTCTCTCGATTAATCAGATATATAGCGATTCGTCGAAGATGTGGTGCGCTTGCGACCGCTGTCTCAGAACTGTCCTCCCAAGATGGCCGCCCCGCTACCATAGACTCGACGCTCCGCTAGAGTGACAGTGACAAGCTGTCACTTTTGACATTGGCATCTTAATGTGCGCCGACAAATATTATGTTAATGTTGTAGGCAATGATATTATATAAAAAAACTCAAAGCAGATATGTTACTACCGCGCGCGTTATGAAGCCATTAAATACGGGCCAATTGGCCCGTCTTTTATATAGTCTGTCTCTTTTATGTAAATGTCATTTCGTATCTTTTGTTTCACTTATCTGTCAAATTTGACAATTGAATTTGAAAATTGTTCGGAAGCAATTTAAGCCGGAAAATAGTATGAACGTAACAGATCTGTATTTAGTTGAATATCATTGGTTGTAGGTAAACATGGGTTGTAACTTGTCAGTAATAATAAATATTATTCGTTCACATTTTATACCTGAATATTCTGTAAAATATATAATAAATTAAATATTATTTTTTATTATATATAATAAATATAATATTTATTTTTTATTATATATAATAAATATATAATAAAAAATAAATAATATATAATAAAAATATTCGCTGAAGAATGATTACACATAAATTCTTAGCCGGACGAGTGAGATAGATTCAAATAATATTATGAAACAATTAGATATAGTGGAGCTCACAACTACTGTCTGCACCATGTTTTCTGATGGCATTTTGCTGTAATATAATTTTGGAACCAAGTTAAATAAAATATGCAGGAACTAAAATATAGCTTCCTAGGTAAGGGCCATGAGTTTGAGTTTGAGTTTTACTATTCATAAACTATGTGCACAGTGTAATGTTTTCTGTCTAATACGTCATGTTTAGGCTCAAGCCTCTAAACCAATTTTGATGAAATTGAGGTTTGCAATTTCTACCGAAAAGTTGAGGATTATGGAATCGGACATTCTTTGTTCATATTATATGCTCTTTTTCCGGGAAAGGGCATAAGAGATTTTTTCAATTCAGGGAAAAATTCACCCTTATGAGTACTACTTTCTTATAACCAAAACTAATAAAAGACAACAAGCACCTCCGCTTTAACTTCAAATCTACTATACTGATTGTTTTAAAAGCTTAGCTCTATGCACAAGAAGAAACACATTGGACAGACTAACCGCCTGCCTATTCAAAAATGGCCCATTTTAAAATGCATCGCAACGCCTCGTAGCGTTGTAATGCGAACTAAGCCTTATTTAACCAATGCGACGCAAAATTCCGTTGAAAACGTTGTGGTGGATCGTCACAGCTTGCTCAGTGTATGGTGAGCCTCAGGTTCGCGCGTCGCTGCCTTTGCATAAATCCTATTCACACAACTGACCGACTTACCAGACAAAGGCCAGAGCTTGTAATCGATAGTCCAGC
The DNA here is from genome assembly GCA_937595015.1 of Polyommatus icarus. Classification (NCBI taxonomy): domain Eukaryota; kingdom Metazoa; phylum Arthropoda; class Insecta; order Lepidoptera; family Lycaenidae; genus Polyommatus; species Polyommatus icarus. Next base: position 11,649,045 of record OW569326.1, read on the forward strand.
GTCTGGACCATTTAGTGCATGTTCTGTGTACGAATCAAATTGAAAACAAAATAACCTCTAAGCTTTCGTCTCTCGAAGTCAAGGTATTGTTACTTGTTGGTAAATAAAGCATTATTCTGTTTAAAAATGGAAGAGCACCAACCTTCGAGATAAAAAATAAACACTAGAACCGGCACTTCGGTTCTAGACCAAGAAATACCGGTCTCGCTTCCCTGCACCCACTTCCTTATTAACAATTTTCTTTCTTTACCGAGTTGCAAATCATATTTTCCATAGAAATGAAAATATTTTCCATGAAAAATAGTGAATTATATTTATGTAATAAGCGCACTATGAAGTTGAAATAGCTGTAAACATTTCAAGAATAAACTGAAGAAAATTAGTAGCGTTTCAAAGAAATTCGGTTTTCTTATGTTTCAAGTGCTGAATGTAGCATGTGAATAGATACTTGAAGATAGTAACCGATGCTTTAACGTTTTCCTCTGTTCGAAAGCTCAATTTCCTGTGCTAACTACCTCTCAACTGAACCCACGTAATTACGACTATCGTATCCTCTTTTAGTACGTAAACTAAGAAGGCAATAGAAACGTATGTAGTGCACTGGCTCCAAGCCATTTATTTTATTTAAACAGCCAATTCGAGGCGTAAAAACTTTGTACATTTTTAGCTTGTAGCCGTTTTGTTTCTTTGGATTCTGCAGCTCATTTCGAAATGTAATTTCTAAATGAAACAAAAATTGCTAATACAAATTGTAACATTTCATGAGGTAACGTAGCAACAGACACAGCAACGTTCTGGCAAGTCTGATTATATTCCTTAACTAGCTTTCGCCCGCGGCTACGCTCACGTTAAGAAGTATCATTATAATATACAATCTTTCATCCCCTTTTTTAACCGACTTCCAAAAAACGAGGAGGTTATATGTTCGGCTGTGGATATTTTTTTTTTATTTTTTTTTATTTTTGTATGTTCAACGATTACTCCGCCGTTTGTGAACCGATTTTCGAAATTTTTGTTTTGTTGTATTAGGTTTCACTCCAATTTGGTCCCATTTTCACAAAAGTGGTGACCTGATGATGGGATCCAGGAGTAATCGAGGGAACTCCTCGAAATTTATATGGAAACATATGGTAATTTTAGTTTTATGTGAAGTGTACTAAGAATATGCTACCAAAAAGTCAAATATTGGGTCAAGGTATACCATGGTTTCGAAGATGCTGAGAGAACTCCTGACTCCTTATAGATACACGTTTGGGAGTTTCGGCGTTGTTTTAAGAACAGAAAGCATATTATACTACCACGCAATTAAAATTCATCATCATCATCATCATCATCATCATCATCATCATCATCGTCATAATCATCATTAACACGTCGTGTTAAGGTCACCAATGTCTCATGGCACAAAATAGGTAATAGTACAACTTACAAGGCATAGGTATGGATACAATAATAATAATTATGTACATAACAACACCAATTATTAATATAGGCTGTTTATACACGGCGGTCGGTGCGGCGTCTCCGCACGCCGCCGCGCGGCGTGTGCGTAAACATCGCGGCATTGCGTCGTACCTATTCAAGTTCTAATGTCAGGTAATGCCGCGCTGCAAGCATTTTGAGTGTCATAATATGATTTTAAACTTTATCTTCATTAATGTAGTACAATATAGTATCGCTTGAGAAAGGCGCAGGCGGCCGCGAGGCCGGCTTTCCAAGTTTCTCATGCGATAGTACTATGTATTACAATAATGAAGGTAAAGATTAATATCATAATATTATTATGACACTGAAAATATACTCGCCGCGCCGCTGGGTATGATTCGGCTCATCCTTCGATCGCGGATTCTTGGAAATCCATTGTTCTGGCGGCCGCTTGGGAGTTGAAGCGTTAAATTGTTAAATTACCTAGCACGCATAGAGTTGTGTTCACTTAGATTTTTTTTTATGTATTATTTAAATTTATCTACCTGATATTTGGGCCTTGGGGTATGACTCATAACAGTCTTAACAAATTGTAATAAGATACGTAGAATAAACGCAGTAATTCGACGCGTAGGGTGGTATGGTCACTAAGTCACTACTCACTAGTTCACTACCACCGACGACCACCTATAAACTCGCGGACTATGACGTAGGTCATCTTGGAGGGTTAATTAATATTTCTAATAACAATACGAGATCAATAATTACCACTCAAAATGTTGACAATTCAAATTTCAATGCTCACTGCTCACACCAATGGTGACACATTTCTGATTTCACACAGCCAATACAACTATATAAAACTCCTACAAACAAGCGATACTGCGATTCAGGAGCACCTCAGCGAAATCTAATGAATACATCGTGTAACTAAAACTATATGAACAACAATCGGAGTTCGGACAAGCGATAGCGCCGACAGAGCGCCTCAATGACATATAGTGAAGACAATATAAAACTATTTTTTATACAATTTAAATTGGAACTTATTATAGTTTATCTACTAGGTAACTAAAAAGAGTGAAATTATTATTTTTAACAAAAAATTAAAACCGACTTCCAAGGTAAAAACAATAATAACATTCTTATCATAATTATGAACTAAAAACTAAAAAGTATTAAATAATTTTCCTCTCTAAATGTGCCTTTTTCCGAATTCAGCTAAACCTCAACTATTTCTGTACTCAACCTTCATAATTTTGAAGTCGGTGCCAGTTCCATAAGTTTCAAATTTTCTGTCAAAGAAAATATAAAGATTCAGCTATATCTGGTACCGACATCAAAGTGATGAAGGTTGAGTACAGAAATAGTTGAGGTTTAGCTGAATTCGGAAAAAGGCACATTTAGAGAGGAAAATTATTTAATACTTTTTAGTTTTTAGTTCATAATTATGATAAGAATGTTATTATTGTTTTTACCTTGGAAGTCGGTTTTAATTTTTTGTTAAAAATAATTATCCCTTTAGGGATGGAATTTATCAAAATCCTTTCTTAGCGGATGCCTACGTCATAACATCTACCTGCATGCCAAATTTCATCCCGATCCGTCAAGTGGTTTGGGCTGTGCGTTGATAGATCAACATGTCAGTCATTCACCTTTGAGTTTTATATAATACTAGCTGACCCGACAGACGTAGTTCTGTCTTAACGATAATTATTTAATTCGAATTGGTATAATTAAGCAAAATAGATAAAAATTAGTAGGTATCTTTATGCCAAATTTCATCAAAATAGATTAAATAGTTTAAGCGAAAATCATAAAAGTTTATTGTGCAGGAACCGTACATTTTCCGGGACAAAAAGTATCCCTTGTCCTTTCCCGAGACTCAAAGTATCTCCATACCGAATTTAATAAAAATAGACTTAATAGTTTAGGCGAAAATCATAAAAGTTTATTGTCCGGGAACCGTACATTTCCGGGACAAAATGTATCCCTTGTCCTTTTCCCAGACTCAAAGTATCTCCATACCGAATTTCATAAAAATAGACTGAATAGTTTAGGCTAAAATCATAAAAGTTTATTATGCGGGAACCGTACATTTTCCGGGACCAAAAGTATTCCTTTTCCTTTCCCGAGACTCAAAGTATCTCCATACCAAAATTCATCAAAATCGATTGAATAGTTTACGCGCAAATCATAAAAGTATATTGTGCAGTAACCGTACATTTTTCCGGTACAAAATGTATCCTATATCCTTTTCCTGGTTCTCAGTTACCTCTCCACCAATTTTTAGCCAAATCAGTTTATCCGTTCTTGAGTTATAAGTGGCGTAACTAACACAACTTTCTTTTATATATATAGATATATATTTAGATATTATCCTTACTTATATTATAAATGCCGAAAGTGTGTCTGTCTGACTGTCTGTCTGTTACCTCTTCACGCCCATACCGCCGAACCGATTTGGCTGGGTATGTAGATACTTGGAGTCCCGGGAAAGAATATAGGATACGTTTTATCCCGGAAAAATGTACGGTTCCCGCGCGATAAACAAATTTTGGCGCAACGGAGTTACAGGCGTCATCTAGTCTACAATATCCCAAAGAAATAGCATCGATTTTATAATATAACTTCCACTACACAAATAAATAATGTCAGTTACAATTTCACAATGAATACGCAGATAAAAGTGATAATAGCATTTATTTTAAAATCAAAATGGACGCCGTAAAGTCCAACCACTGCCATATCACAGCGAGTTACAGAACCAAAAGCAGATTTATGTCAGCCTAGATTAATGTCGTGACGTAATATATAGTGTACAGTATATGCGGTGGGGACAATGGGTATACAGGGTGTTGCGACCCTTGGCTGACCGCAAGCATGTCGCAATGGTGTGCCAGCCGCACGCCGCATAGCTGCACGTTGAAAGCGAATACCTATTGAGTACCTACGTTATTACACTTCAGATTAACTCGGTCGTATTGCATTGGATTTCATTTTCCTGTAATATATTTATCTCTTAAATATATTATTACAAGTTTATTGTGTGTCAAGAATCTGGCATCGTAGTTTCCAATCGGATGAATCGATTTCCTTCTTCCTTTTAAATTTTTAAGCCCGCTTTGTAGAAACTAAAATAAGCTTTTAGAATTGAGCCTTACTTGATTTATATATAGGCCTCATTTTTATAATAAAATACACGGCCTACAAAACACTTAAGAGTCAAATTTGATAAAATAAATATATTTTTGGAGCACCCTAAATAGTAAACACATTAATGGCGCATTTTCACTGGTCGATGCCACGACCAATAACAATGCGCCATTAGCTGTCATAGACTCCCCGCATGCTGTATACCGTACAAGTTAACGACTAATGAAAATGCGCCCTAATTAATATAAAGTGTACCCAGCGAATCGGGGCGGTAGCGGTCATTGACCCCCTGTCAAAAACTTGTCAGTTGCATCATTTTCTAATATTATAAATCGCGATTGACAATGAAGTGTCAGATGTTCCTAGTCTAAAAGGCGATATCGTATTTTTCATACTAGATGTGAACTGAGTATGAAGATTATCACTTCGAACTCATAAAAAGTTGAAGATTATCAATCAAAGCGCACGGAAGTGCGCAGGCCTTTATCATTAATTAAATAAGACTTACCAAGAGGTTCTTAATGAATCTATAATAATCTGTATAAGGGGTCATTTTTAGGATTCCGTACCCAAAGGGTAAAAACGGGACCCTATTACTCTGAGACTTCGATGTCTGTTCGTCTGTCTGGCAGTCTGTCTGTCTGTCTTCAAGCTGTAACTCAAGAACGGTAATAGCTAGAGAGCTGAAATTTTCGCAGATTGTGTATATCTGTTGCCGCTATAACAACAAATTATAATATATAACTAAAAACAAAATAAAATTAATATTTAAGGGGGGCTCCCATACAACAAACGTGTTTTTTTTGGTTTTTTCGGCTCTACATCAATAATGGCAACAGGTAGGTACTTGAATTTTTCTCAAAGTGTTTAGTTTTATGTTTACTTTGATATTTAATACTAATATTAAAATACAATAAAAAAAATCCCATACAAAAAACACAATTTTTGGCCTAATTTTACTCTATACTGGTACGGAACCCTTAGTGAGCGAGTTCGACTCGTACTTGGCCGATTTTTTAAAGTTAACTAAATACTTACAGTGCAAGCATTTTTCATATAGCTCCTAGACTAAAAAGGTCAATGGTAGCTATCGCCTCGATACGCCGGATACACTATATCAGTATCAGTTAGATTCCGAAGAAGCAGCAAAAGTTCCGGATATAGCGCACGGTGGGTCGTTACTCCATTAGCGTCACACGAGTATACTGAAACCTGCGCTTGATAGAATTTTATTTTCGTACAAAAAATGAATGGGGAATTATTTTGGATGGCTACTGCAGAGTACTGGACCACAGCCATGCATATTATGTGAACACCCGTAATTATATCCATACTAATATTATAAATGCGAAAGTGTGTCTGTCTGTCTGTCTGTCTGTTACCTCATCTCAAACCCCTGAACCGATTTCGCTGAAATTTAGTATGGATATACTTTGAGTCCCGGGAAAGGACATAGGATACTTTTTGTCTCGAAAAAAATGTACGGTTCCCGCGCGATAAAGGAGTTTTGGCGCAACGGTGTTACGGGCTACATCTAGTTTTATATATACTCGAATGGTCTTCAAATTGCCATGCTAGCTTTCAGGGGCCTTTTTACTTGGCAAGCAATAACGCTTACTTTTTTTCGCGCACAAGAAGTTCTGAATATCTGCCTCTAGGTATAGCAGTGGAAAAATCTGATATTTGTTACAATTTATGGAGAAACGTGGCATCTTTTACTTATCACATAGCTTTGAGCTCGTCCACCAAATAATTTAAATCTTCCAAGGAATTCATTAATCATTTTACGTCAGTCACTTATTTTTGTAAGGCAACCGACTGTACTTCCCTGTATCTTAACCGCAACCGGGAAACAATCGTCTTTTAGATTTCCAAAAGAATAAAAATCAAATGTAAAACTTCATGCTTCAAATTCAAAAGCTTTTTCTCACCTCTGGGCGGAAAACGTCAACTTTCTTCCCACTGCGCTTACCGATGTTGCCGTTTTCCGCCTCCGTCGATGAAAAAATACGAGTAGTATACTCACCACGGGCAGTAAATAAGAAAGCCTCAGATCACAATATGTTTGTTGGCCGAGGCGAAGCCGATTACGTGTGTTCTGAGACATTTCTTATTTTCCTGCCCTAGGTGTGTAATCTACTATTTCTCACCTCCGAGAAACGAATCGTCCCGCTGCGCTTACCGATGCACCATGGACAGTAAATAAGAGAGCCTCAGATAACAATATGTGTGATGATTATTACGTCATGTGATCAGAAACATTTCCTTTTTTCCTGCCCTAGGTGCATACCTAATGTATTATTGTTAACTGAGCTACTATTACAAATCTAGTAACATCTAATTAATACGACAGAAAATAAGATAATTGCAGATAAAAAGTTTGTCTGGACTTTATATCAGCATGTAAAGACTTCTAAAATCACCCTTCCTTAGCTTCCCCGTAGCTGCATAAAAAGGTGTTCTTATACAAAGCAATACAATTAACCTCTACTTATTTCTCAGCAACTAGAAAGGGTAATTTCTTAAGATTTAAGGATTTAAATAAGAGAAAATCCCTGAAGCCAATTAGTTTAAAGCTTAGCGTCAGTGTTAAATTGTAAACACAAATCCGTTTGATCCCCATTCGACGTCTACTTTAAAGTTGCCGAAGGCTCGCTCTGGCTCCTGAATTAATGCTATCTAACTTGATCTCTGAACTACAAATTTATTGTGCTCTTATTAAATAGGATTATTGAGCGAAATTCGCCCTTCGTAAACAATGACATTATGACACGTTAAGAAACTGGTATAGGGTTGACAAGACTAATGATTTTGATCAAAAGAAAGAACCAGCAGCCAAAAGAAAGAATCAGCTGATAATATTATACTAGCACTAGACGTTCCGCGCGGCTTCGCCCGCGTAATTTAGGAATTTCACGGAAACCATACATTTTTCCGCAAAAAATTGCCTATATCCCTTCACGTTGTCTATTCTTCATGTGTGCCAAATAACATAAAATTGCTCCAGTAATTCGTAATAAAATGATAATTGATAAATGATAAGCAATTTCATTAAATTATCCCCGTTTTTTCCATATTTTCTTCTGTTTCTTCGCTCAGATTAATCTTAGCATAATATTATATAGCCTATATCCTTTCTCGATAAATCGGCTATCTAACACTGAAAGAATTTTTGAAATTGGACTTGTAGTTCCTGAGATTCTATTTTCTGTTATTTTCCGTTTTAATTATTTGGCGTATCTGTTCTAACTACCTAATTATTTTTTATGCAAAAATTTATTCAGTGTAAAGGTCATTGATGAGAAGTTTTTGGCTTCCAATTGTATTACCGGCCCGAGTAATAGGCTCCAAAATAGCCCTTTGAAAACCTCGAGGCCTCCAGAAAGGCAACTTACCTGCTTAATTGATAAATGTTTCCTATTATGTGACGCTTAGTCAAACTTTCGTTACGAGCCCAACGTTCCCCAAGGGAAATCATGACCTCTTTAATAGCTGTATTAATTCTAAACTTTCTCTTTTTACCTCCGTTATATTTGTCTTTTTCCCGTGCAAGTCAATAGAGATTAATAAAAATCAGAATTACTTCAGTTTTATATTATGCCTAATGTTGATTCAAAACATGTTCAAAATAATAAATAGTAATTATTAGTAATTATTTAGCTGGCGGTGATCGAACAAGACGTATTAAAATTTTGAATGTTTTTTTTAATTCATAAAAAAATATTTCGTTACGAAAACAATGAAAATCAGCTAAAATTTAAATTATATTTAAATGTCGACCTACCCGGTCGACATTTAAATATAATTATCTAAAATCTGTGAATTATAACACCTCCATTTTAATCAAAGTAGTCCCGATGTAAAATATGCATGGGTTTCCAGTTTAATTTAAAAGAAAGCCTGTATTTAATAAGTTTATACTATGTTTTTACCTACTTGTCCACTTGCCTTCATCTGATCTTGGAATAAGCAATAGCAATATCTTGAAAAGGAATGAAATACTGGCTTTAAATATCAATAACTGTACTAAAATGGTAGGTAACTAAAAACTCTATAGCAGACACTGAATGAAATTGAAATACTCCTCACCGAAATGTATTTCGGAACCGGCCTACTCGTATTGGCTTCAGAATAACTATCAATATTTGGCAGAGACAATAAACAATAGAAATAAATTGTATATCGCTCGCTAGAAAAACCGATAAATTTCGGAACGGATGCTCGCAGGTAAATCGTTTAGGTATTTGAACGAATGAGGCCAGTATTTACTGGTAATTGGACCTGTCGCGTGGACAAATGTCTCGCGCAGCACCGCCCGGACTCACTCTAACTGCCGCTATTAGCGTGCCAGATAATCTTAAATTACTGCCAGGGCCAATTCTGCCAAATCTATAGCAATTTCACGCAAATGTTTTATATTGCGGAGTGAGGTCCTGTTTATATACTTACTAGATGACGCCCGCAACTCCGTTGCGCCAAAATTAGTTTACCGCGTGGGAACCGTACATTTTTCCGGGATAAAAAGTCCTATGTCCTTTCTCGGGACTCAAATTATATCCACACCAAATTTCAGCAAAATCGGTTCAGTAGTTTGGACATGAAGAGGTAACAGACAGACAGACAGATAGACAGACAGACAGACAGACAGACACACTTTCGCATTTATAATATTAGTATGGATATGGATTTTTGACAGCCGCGTAATGGTAACTTTATTGAATGTCAAACGTATACGAGGTGACATAATTTTAATTTTCAGAATCAATGATTTCGATAACGTTACGATTACGCACCGACCGTAAAATCAAGAGGCCGGGTACGCTTGGAATTTCTCATACATACGTAATACCAAAATATTTAAATACTAAAAAATATTTTTAGAGTTTAAATATTTTGTAGTAAATTTACTATTTATTTATATATTTTTTAGTGTTTTGCTCTATTTTTTTGTATTTAAATATTTAGAAGTAAATTTACTAAAAAAAATTTTAAACAAAAAAATATTTTTTTGTGTTTAAATATTTTGAAGTAAATTTTTGTACAGGAACCTAGGTAATTACTATTTTAAACTGAAAAATAACTCAAACATGTTAAATATTTTCGTATGAGAAAATGATTTTGGTATTACGTATGTAAGAGAATTTCGAGGGTACCCGGCCCCTTAAGCTCACAATTACGTGCTAAGTAAAGCTTTCAAGATCGCGAATTTCAGAGCGAACTAATAAATATATACACTTATTTTTAAATAGTAGTAAAATGCTTCGGATGTTCAGTATAACATCGTTTATATTTTTAACAATATACATATTGAAATATTGAAAATAATATGCAAAAATAGAGAATACTTTTTGAAACAAAATTTCGTTCACGTATTGTTATTCAGGAACAAGACACGGCTAATGGTTCATCAATAATTCGCAAAATACAAGCCTGTAGCTAATAATTGGCTGATTACTGATTGTAGGCGTATTCACTATTCAATATATCTAATGAGCTCATGAAATCATTAATATTTGTGTGGCAATTGTGTTTAATTATGTAAATTTCAATCAAACTCTTGTTATCTTGGGTAGTAAAGGTGTAAACAGTGAACTTTAAACTACAGGAAGAGTAACTCCGTCAAAAAAAGTGCACCAAATGGCTACAAAATGTGACCCGAATACATGCACATTTATGCATGTGTTCGGTACACATTTTTCGTGTATATATACTCGAGTGACGTTCAACCAGGTTGACATGATAATTATTGTCAAACTCATTTTACAATTTGTTTACTTACTTTTTACGTAGCTTTTTACAAAATTTTCGTTGTTAAAATGCCTAAATGCCCTGTGAAATGGTGTAGAAGTCATACAGATACGACTTTTAATACAGGAATAACCTTTCAAGTTTCATCAGTAAGTGATTTTTTTTAAATTATGCTTAGGTAAAGTTCTTGTATTTTTTCCGACCCAAAAACATGCCCAAAAAGATGGTTTATTTAAGTTGGATGCCAGGGTATTTGCGTAAAATTAAGCTGGTCTCTTTGTGTTTGTCTTATTAAGTTTACAAGTTATTGTAAAAATGCAATAATCAAAAAATAATATAATTACAAAATTTTTACAAAGTCGCCATGGACAGTGTTATGCAAGATGTAACAATTTAATCATAATTCATAACCGGGGGTCTGACTGACATCAGTATGGAGTATCTTATTTTTATAATGCCGTTCGTACTTCGTTTAGTAAGAAACGAACTGAATTGGATGCCGAGCCAGATTACTCGTTTATGTAGCATACACTTTAATAGTCATGATTAGGGAATGTGTTTTTACACGAATTATCATATTTAGACTGTGAAATCCTAAGTTTTATTTTCCATATTTTTCCATATTTTAGGGTTTTACAAAGAAAAGTCCATATTTTGCAAGAACATGTCACAATCGTCCATATTTTCACTAAAATACAAAAAAAAATACGTTCCCGCCACCATGCGGCTGCGTATTTCGTTCCTCTCGCATTTTATATTATTATTTATTATATTTTTTCGGTATTCTGTTTTCAAAAAAGATTATTGAAGAAATAGAAAATAAAGTTTCAGCTATGCTGAAGGTCATGTTACTGACATGGCTAAACAAAAACTGAAGTAAAAAAATATCGTGAATTGTGAGTTGTGACGTGCAGGGATCACTTAGCCAATATTAAGCGAACCCAAGACGATCATTTTTTTAAATGAAATTAGGGGGCAAACGAGCAAACGGGTCACCTGATGGAAAGTAACTTCCGTCGCCCACGGATACTCGCAGCATCAGAAGAGCTGCAGGTGCGTTGCCGGCCTTTTAAGAGGGAAGGGCAGGGAAAGGAAAATGGTAGGGGATTGGGCCTTCAGTAAACTCGGCGAAGCACAGCGCAAGCGCTATTTCACGCCGGTTTTCTGTGAGCCCGTGGTATTTCTCCGGTCGAGCCGGCCCATTCGTGCCGAAGCACGGCTCTCCCACGTCAAATCATGCAGCATGACGTGCGTTACGTGCTGTCATGGTTACAATATTATGATCAGCATGTCATGCAAGTTGTACAGTTAATACTGTCACATAATATGTTTATTCCCAAACCATTTATGCATAGGCAAAGCCAGTATAGCATATTTCTGGCCTACCAAATATGCAAAGGCAAAGCCAGCATAGCATATTTCTGGCCTCTATCTCTTTGTTAACTGTCACGAGTGACACTTTTCTTACCTATAACACTAAAACAACGTTAATTTTTGGAATTTTATACTCCATATTTTTTCCATATTTCTATTTAATACTCCATATTTTTCCATATTTTCGATTTTTTGATTTTAGTCCATATTTTATGTACATATTTTGGATTTTTTAGTACATATTTTTCCGGGCCCTAGTCATGATATATTTTGTATGAGTAATGACCGAAAATTAAAGAGATTACGAAAATCTTCATTTGTACCGTAAGTTTTTTATTTCAATTCTGTAATAATCTTTGCTAATACTTTAAATGCGAAAGTGTCTCTGTCTGCCTGTCTCGCTTTCACGCCAAAACTACTGAACCGATTGTAATGAAATTTTGTACACAGATAGCCTAAAGCCTGAGAAAGGACATAGGCTACTTTTTAACCGGAAAAAGGGGTTGTAAGGGTGTGAAAATGCGTAAATTTGTTCAAATTAAATTAGTTCCAAAAAATCATAATAGATGGCGCCGTGCGTCTCCTACATCGCGATATCGCTTGCTCGTGCATCTTTCTATAAGAGGTGGTACCAAGTTGAGTACCGTTTTTCGATTCTTGCGATTGTTATGCACGTCTATAATGAATAACTCACTACTCTACTTAGTAGTCAGTACTCAGTACTTTATCTAAGCAGTGATGAGTGACGAAACCTTAAACCTACCAATGCTAAATAGTTTATAGGTAAAGCTAAAGTTGTGTAATGGGGGGCTAATAAGCTTTATAATAATATAATAATATAATATCTATGGACGCTTCACACCACGTCAGTCTGGCCCCGTGCTAAGTACCTAAAGGACTTGTGTTACAGGTACCAGACAACGGAAATATATTTAATACTTTTATACTATACATATATTTAAGATTTTTATTATATCATACACATATTTAATACACATCCAGACCCGGGAACATTGAAAACTTTTTGTTCCGTCGGCGGGATTCGAACCCGCGACCTCCGGCTTGAGCGTCCAACGCGCTTACCACTGAGCCACAGAGGTCGTCAAGGCTTTAGGTATAATATAAAAAAATGAAATATTATGTGCTCACTGCACAGCTGTTTTTAGATATTTTGATTTAAGGGGTACCAGGGTTTTAAAAAGCTTATAAATTTGACACCAATTTTGTTGACACCGCGCGCTATAAACTGAAGTCCACGCGGACGAAGTCGCGGGCAACAGCTAGTTCTGTAATAATTTAGCACATATATTTTTGTAATCTGAAAACGTCTTGTCTAGGTGCTCTGGATAGTTTTAAATTCGTCCGAGTCGTACACGGTTTGTTCAAAATTATTATGTATTATTATTATCGATTTAAGGATCAGAGGAAAATGTTTGATTTTAAAATAATAATTATGTACTCCTTTCTTCGTGATAGTAGATATGTTTGGTGTATACTGTATAATGCCATCCGCTTTGTTTCATAACTGTGACATTGACAATAAGCGCGCAGGCTGTCGTCCAGCGCGCAATATTATGATACGTTACCTGGGAAACGACCTTGGCGAGAATCTGAATTGTCATATTTTAGTGTTCGAAAAGGAGCCAAATTTAAAACGGTTAAAGTATGGGAGTTACGTTTCCGTAGTTTTGTTATTCGTTGGGTGTAAATAATAATTATTAATGTCATGTAGATTTTATATTTTTTATGCCTTGAACTTTGATTTGTATTTTGTTATTTGATTCAGTATAGTTTCTTTTTTTATGAAAAAAGGGGGCAAACGAGCAAACGAGTCACGTGGCTCTGCCACGGTAAATATCTTAGTACCACAGAATACATAATTAGTACCTTACATGGATCCATCGATAGTCATTATTTTTAGATTATATTTACATGGCAATATGTGTTGAAAAGCAACCAATTAACTTTACGAGATGAAATAGTATAAAGTTTTACCTTCGAAGATACCTCAGTCAAGTAAGATCAAAGAGAGGGGGTAAGGTTGGGTTACCCCCTCACAATTTTTGTCTGAAGTATTTAAATGAAAAAACTTCCCGTTTTGCCGAAAATCGTGAAAATCTATTTTTTGTACCTTTGACCTTCAATATAAAAATTTCAATATATACATATAGGAATTATGTGGCACTTTCAAATTTTATATATTGTCATCTTCTATTCGATATAATTTAGCTATTTTCAGCTTGGTGGGAATTTCTGCAACCTCAAATGTCTAACTTGACTGGGGTATAATTACTGGGACAATATATAATTAATCCATACTTATATTATAAATTCGAAAGTGTGTCTGTCTGTCTGTCTGTCTGTTACGTCTTCACGCCCAAACCGCTGAACCGATTTTACTGAAATTTGGCATGGAGATAGTTTGAGTCCCAGGAAAGGCCATAGGATACTTTTTGTCCCGGAAAAATGTACGGTTCCCGCGCGATAAACGAGTTTTTGCGCAACGGAGTTGCGGGCGTCATCTAGTTATAAACATAATTTTATCAGCTTAAAGTTGTAAACCAATTCATACATATTGTATGTGCGGACTAACACAATATAGAGCGTTGGCCGTCGAGGCTGTAGAGCCGAAAACTTCGAGAGGATCACAAGTTTCTAGGGTCCCAGGACTCGACTTTATGCAAATTTGCGTAATTTCTTCGGCAGGGGTCCTTCGGGTACTAAGGACATCCTCTCCAGCTAGATAATATAATATGCGATTGTTTATTTTTAAAACTGTATAAGTGCAGTACAAAAAATAACCAAAATATAATATTGTGGAAACTATTGTTTCCGCAAATGTGTTATTTTAATTCATTAATATGTTGTTTTATACATTGCCTGGACGCTCCAGGCATTGTACATTATGTCGCAGTCATCTGGTTTAATCTGCGATTCAATAGAATGACTAGCGCATTCATTGAATGACACCATTCAAGTGAATGACTAAAGGACAACTCGTCAAAACGTTGACTGTAACGTTTAACGTCTTGACTAAAAGTCATATAGCGAAGTCCGTAAAATGGGCTGCTATATTTTTTTTCAAGTAGCCGTTGACCGGGTATAGGTAAATCCACGCTTTTATATTATTTTATTAATTATTACAAAATATAAAGCACTTTAATGTAAATGTAATCGATGTAATATCAACACAGTGCTATCAGCTGTGCGAGCTGTTTGACGCCATTTTTGTTTTAGTGACTAGTAGCGCTGCAGTAGGAAGAAAATGAAATACGTTTAATTACATGACTGATTAAATGTCCGCTATCTTCAAAACGCTATGATATAAATCCCCAACTAGTTGAACGTTGAGGGACGATCGCTCAATCGACGTTCGGCCGAGTAATTCAATTGAATGGTGTCATTCAATGAATGCGCTAGCCATTCAATCGAATCGCAGATTGAACCAGATGACTGCGACATATACATTGCCTCAATTATACATATTGTCGGTAACATAATATGGGCCAAAATGCCTGGTTTCAATAAATAAATACATAAATAAACAAATAAATAAAATAAAATGTTACATATTATTATATTACATATACATTGTCGGTAGCATAATATTAAATACTGCCGCTCTGCTAGTAATGAGGGTAGAAAACATTTTAATGATGCGTCTGTGGTGAATCTTGCAACTCCAATAGACTTGAGAAACGATCCAAGCTGCCGACTGCCGAGTCGACTCTATTTGACTTCGTGATTTCTCATCCCATTTCTATTAAATAACATATTTTCGATCTTGATTTTTGAGTAAAATGCATTACTCTAGTGACATAATATAATATTACTAGCTGACCCGACAGACATTGTCCTGTCTTAATGATGATTACTTAATTATTCGAATTGGTATAATTAAGAAAACAATAGATTGAAATTAGTGTCTCCATGCCAAACTTCATCAAAATAGATTAAATAGTTTAAGCGAAAATAATAAAAGTTGTGCAGGAACATATTCCGGGACAAAAAATATCCCTAATCCGAGACTCAAAGTATCTCCATGCCAAATTTCGTAAAAACAGACTGAAAAGTTTAGTTCAGGCGAAAAATCATAAAAGTTTATTTATTATGCGGGAACCGTACATTTTCCGGGACAAAAAGTACCTATCCCTTGTCCTTTCCCGAGACCCAAAGTAATTCCATACCAAATTTCATCAAAATAGATTGAATAGTTTAGGCAAAAATCATAAAAGTTTATTGTGCGGGAACCGTACATTTTCCGGGACAAAAAGTATTCCTTGTCCTTTCCCGAGACTCAAAGTATATCCATACCAAATTTCATAAAAATAGACTGAATAGTTTAGGCGAAAAATCATAAAAGTTTAATGTGCGGGAACCGTACATTTTTCGGGACAAAAAGTATCCCTTGTCCTTTCCCGAGACTCAAAGTATTTCCATACCAAATTTCATCAAAATCGATTGAATATAGTTTACGCGCAAATCATAAAAGTATATTGTGCAGTAACCGTACATTTTTTCGGGACCAAAAGTATCCCTTGTCCTTTCCCGAGACTCAAAGTATCTCCATACCAATATTCATCAAAATCGATTCAATAGTTTACGCGCAAATCATAAAAGTATATTGTGCAGTAACTGTACATTTTTCCGGGACAAAATGTATCCTATGTCCTATTCCTGGTTCTAAGCTACCTCTCCACCAATTTTCATATATATATATATATATATATATATATATATATATATATATATATACATAGGATACATTTTGTCCCGGAAAAATGTACAGTTACTGCACAATATACTTTTATGATTTGCGCGTAAACTATTGAATCATATATATATATATATATATATATATATATATATATATATATATATATATATATATATATATATATATATATATATATATATAATAGTTTACGCGCAAATCATAAAAGTATATTGTGCAGTAACTGTACATTTTTCCGGGACAAAATGTATATATAATAATGTAATAAAAATAGACTGAATAGTTTAGGCGAAAAATCATAAAAGTTTAATGTGCGGGAACCGTACATTTTTCGGGACAAAAAGTATCCCTTGTCCATTCCCGAGACTCAAAGTATTTCCATACCAAATTTCATCAAAATCGATTGAATATAGTTTACGCGCAAATCATAAAAGTATATTGTGCAGTAACCGTACATTTTTTCGGGACCAAAAGTATCCCTTGTCCTTTCCCGAGACTCAAAGTATCTCCATACCAATATTCATCAAAATCGATTCAATAGTTTACGCGCAAATCATAAAAGTATATTGTGCAGTAACTGTACATTTTTCCGGGACAAAATGTATCCTATGTCCTATTCCTGGTTCTAAGCTACCTCTCCACCAATTTTCATATATATATATATATATATATATATATATATATATATATATATATATATATATATACATAGGATACATTTTGTCCCGGAAAAATGTACAGTTACTGCACAATATACTTTTATGATTTGCGCGTAAACTATTGAATCATATATATATATATATATATATATATATATATATATATATATATATATATATATATATATATATATATATATATATATATGTAGTATCGGTGTAGATGGTGGTTGATACTTAACGTGATGTTGGGTAAGGAAACGCAGTCGGATCAATCATCAGTGTATTAAACTCACATCAACTTACAACAAGTACAAGTAACCATAGGCACAACTTGCCTCCGTCTTAACTACGTACTTTAACAACTCTAAATCAGGACGACTACTTTACTATACATATAAACTCTACTCTGGGACTATGCGTACTACTCTACGGATAGTTTGGGACTATGTCACCTCTCTAAGGCTGACATGGGACTAACTCTGTACCTCTAAAACATCTTATTTATACCCCGGCTTGCACCCTTCAATTCTTATTTCCCACGCTATCAAAACAACAACAGGTGTTAAACAAAATCAAAATAACAAACAATTCTTAGAAATGCACAAATCACAATAGTATAATAAAAAGTCGGCTCGCCTTTATAATATTCTAAATAATATTCAATAACTATTGTCTTAACTCAAAATAGTAAACAACGTCATAATTCGTCGGCTCTATTCTAAAACATCAATAAAAGGGTTTAGCATTTTAACTAATTTCTAACAATAACTTTATAATAATTTATGACCCTGTTTACATCTTACGGCTACTTCTAAGAACTCGGCAACAATAGACAATGGCTAGAAAGTAAATCTTAAAATCAAAATCTTAAAAACAACAACACCGTGTACTCCTACCTAATCCAGGATTCCCACGATCCTACATATATATATATATATATATATATAATAGTTTACGCGCAAATCATAAAAGTATATTGTGCAGTAACTGTACATTTTTCCGGGACAAAATGTATATATATATATATATATATATATACATTTTGTCCCGGAAAAATGTACAGTTACTGCACAATATACTTTTATGATGATAATATACTTTTATGATATATATATATATATATATATATATATATATATATATATATATATATATATATATATATATATATATATATATATATATATATATATATATATATATATATATATATATATATATATATATATGTATATATATATATGTATATATATATATATATATATAATAGTTTACGCGCAAATCATAAAAGTATATTGTGCAGTAACTGTACATTTTTCCGGGACAAAATGTATATATAATAATAATATATAATAATGTAATAAAAATAGACTGAATAGTTTAGGCGAAAAATCATAAAAGTTTAATAATATATTTATTTAAATATATTATTATAATAAATATATATTTATTATAATAATATATTTCATTTTCATTTATTTAGAAAAAGACACTTAAAAATAAAATACAATTTGATGTTCTAGTACTTAAACTAGGCCTAGCCTGTCTTTTAAGTACTAGTTACTTCCAGTGAAACAAAGTACATATTATAATATGGATATTGTGTATTAATAATAAATTTCGCAACCACTATTTACTGAGGGTAGTAAGAAATATTATATCTACTTAAAGTGGACCGTGGTGCAAGCGCTGACGCGGGCGGTACAACCGATAAGACCCGATGCGACACGAAGCGGTGTTCGTAAATACTGGTTACGTCACAAACAAGTTACTTATGGTTAGACCACCGAAACTGTCGACTTGTATATTGTGACATACAATCTTAAATTTATTTTATTGTTTTAAATTTACATAGTTTTAAAATGTAAGTAACTATTTTATATATATATATATATATATATATATATATATATATATCTCATCTATATATATATATATAGATGAGGTACGTATATGATTTTATGATACTTTTTTTTCGGGCGGGAGAATTCTCATGGATTCCAGGGCACCCATAAGGATATTATGTCCGACTTTACTGAGGTGTTACCCAGTAACCTACGGACTCTCTCCTCGTTACAACCTATTGCTGTCAAATTGCGGTACCATTTTACCCTTTATTGTAATTCAAACAATAAGGCCGTATTCAAACCAAACTGACTGTCAGCCGCCGAATGTGAGCAGGCATACTGTGAGCCCCAGTGTGAACGTGAAATAAACGGTACCGAATGTCCGCGCCTACGCATAGCGTAATAACGTATTGTCGGTTTGGTGTGAACGAAAAAGTGAATATGGAAATACAATAAACTGCGTAACGTTTGCTCACATTCGGTGACTGACAGTCAGTTTGGTTTGAACCGGGCCTAAAGGGTACTTGGTACTAGGCCTAGCCGAGCACACCACGTCGCCTGTTCTGCCCCCCTAGACAAGTGGCAAGCGATTATCGTAAACGCTAACGCTAAGGCCACAAAATGTATGCGATTTGACATTTAAAATCATCGCTTCGCTAGCGTATACTAATGTCAAGTCCCATACATTCTGTAGCGTTAGTGTTAGCATTTACGATGATCGCTTGCCGCTTGTCTAAGGGGGGCTGAAGATTTTCGTTTGAGTCCGCCTCTCGTCCCTCCAGACTTAGACAAAAAAATACATAGCTACTTCATTGAGTTTCAAAACTTTACCCAAAAATACAGAATTATAGGTAGTATACAGAGCAAGTTAAATAAAATAAAAAAACAAATGCCGTGTACTCCATAAAATTGCTTAAGATTATTATTGACGAATTCATGTTAGAAATAATTGCCAATCTATATATATAAAAGAAAGTCGTGTTAGTTACTTCACTTATAACTCAAGAACGGCTGAACCGATTTAGCTGAAAATTGGCAGGGAGGTAGTTTAGAGCCAGGAGAAGGACATAGGATACATTTTGTTTCGGAAAAATGTACGGTTACTGCACAATATACTTTTATGATTTGCGCGTAAACTATTCAATCGATTTTGATGAATTTTGGTATGGAGATATTTTGAGTCTCGGGAAAGGACAAGGGATACTTTTTGTCCGGGAAAATGTACGGTTCCCGCCCAATAAACTTTTATCTCAAGAACGGATGAACCGATTTGGCTGAAAATTGGTGGAGAGGTAGCATGGAACCAGGAATAGGACATAGGATACATTTTGTCCCGGAAAAATGTACGGTTACTGCACAATATACTTTTATTATTTGCGCGTAAACTATTTAATCGATTTTGATGAATTTTGGTATGGATATACTTTGAGTCTCGGGAAAGGACAAGGGATACTTTTTGTCCCGGAAAATGTACGGTTCCCGCCCAATAAACTTTTATCTCAAGAACGGATGAACCGATTTGGCTGAAAATTGGTGGAGAGGTAGCTTAGAACCAGGAAAAGGACATAGGATACATTTTGTCCAGGAAAAATGTACGGTTACTGCACAATATACTTTTATGATTTGCGCGTAAACTATTCAATCAATTTTGATGAATTTTGGTATGGAGATACTTTGAGTCTCGGGAAAGGACAAGGGATACTTTTAATCCCGGAAAAAGTATGGTTCCCGCACAATAAGCTTTTATGATTTTCGCCTAAACTATTCAGTCTATTTTTATGAAATTCGGTATGGAGATACTTTGTGTCTCGGGAAAGGACAAGGTATAATAAGGACAATACTTTTTGTCCCGGAAAATGTACGCTTCCTGCACAATAAACTTTTATAATTTTCGCTTAAACTATTTATTAATCTATTTTGATGAAATTTGGCATGAAGGTACTAATTTTAATCTATTGTTTTCTTAATTATACCAATTCGGATTAAATAATCATCGTTAAGACAGGACAACGTCTGTCGGGTCAGCTAGTTAGTTAATATAATGAGATGCGGCTCGTTACGGGGCCAAAAACTTATAAGTCTGTTTCACTTAATTAATACGGTATATTTAAGCAATATTGTTCGTTTCCAGTGTTTGATTAAACCGGGACAGGGTACAATGATAATAATCAAAGGTATCTTGTACAAAGGGATGACAGCTTG
Source organism: Polyommatus icarus (assembly GCA_937595015.1). NCBI lineage: Eukaryota > Metazoa > Arthropoda > Insecta > Lepidoptera > Lycaenidae > Polyommatus > Polyommatus icarus. The sequence continues at coordinate 11,670,194 of OW569326.1, forward strand.
TAGCTACTCAATATTGATTTTATAAATCCTTTCGACCCTTTCAAATAAACTGTCTTAAAGAGGATCTACCTTAGAGATCAAAACAATATTATTATATTAATGTTTATAACATTTTTATTAAACACAAAACTTTAGGTCGAACACATTAGATAAATATCTTTAAATATAATAATCGGCCAAGTGCGAATCGAACTCGCGCACGAAGGGTTATAGAGCAAAAATTTGCCAAAAATTGTTTTTTTTTTGTATGGGAGCCCCCCTTAAATTTTTATTTTATTTAAATATTATTATTAGTTATTAAAATACACATGTAATTAAGGCTTTTGTGAAAATTTCAAGTGCCTGCCTGTTGTCATCATTGATACCGAGCAAAAAATGATTGAAAAATCACGTTTGTTGTATGGGAGCCCCCCTTAAATATTAAATTTATTTTGTTTTTAGTATTTGTTGTTATAGCGGCAATAGAAATACATAATCTGTGATAATTTCAACTTTCTAGCTATTACCGTTTTTGAGTTACAGCCTGGAGACAGACGGACAGACGGACAGACATCGAAGTCTCAGTAATAGGGTCCCGTTTTTACCGTTTGGGTACGGAACCCTAAAATTTGGATTTTAAATTGTTTCTATTCGGCAAATTTTAGTCTTGAAATATTCGTGAAATGCTTGCAATAAGAAAAAAGTGATATTCATATTATCACTTTCTTCTTAATGCAAGCCTTTCACGAATATTTTACGTTCATCGGGTCATCTAGTATCCAATATATTAGATTATAATTTATATATTTTTTAATTTGACCAGTATAAATCAAATCGAGATGAGACGCGACGCGGCTCACGGCTGTGCAGTTATATATAAAAGCAACACAAAATTGAATAAGCGGCGTTGCGCTATGCTTCGTTTTGGATAAAACTGTTTCTATTGTACTGATACTATAATGCTAAGTACTCACAAACGGTTTTACTCGATCAAGCAATCACGTGGAGTAAAAACCACGGCTTGAGCTTTTGTCCACACATTCAGCAGTACTCGATAGTTTTACTCCAAAACGAGTAAAGATTATCGTGTGGACCGTAAAACTCACATGCTTGAGAGCTTGAGTATGGCTTGAGCAAAGCGCGATGGCTCGCGTCGATTAAGTTCGAAGGAAATTAAATTTATTTAAGGCCCTCCCAATACGGAGATGTCGCAATTTACCGTTTTTAGAGTCATATCTATACATATAAAACAAAGTCGCTTTTTTCCCTCATGTCCCTTTGTTCCCTTTAATCTCTAAAACTACGCAACGGACTTTGATGATTTTTTTCAGTGTTAGATAGCCTATTTATCGAGGAAGGCTATAGGCTATATTTTATCACGCTAAGACTAATATGAGCGAAAAATAGAGTTTATTATACTCATATTATCATATCAGCTTCCGAAATAATACCAATTTATTTAAATTCAAGCATACATTCAGTATCTCCCTAGTATTTACGAATTATGTTTATTTGAAACACACGCCAATAGATGGACAATTTCATTTACTACATTATATGCGCCGCTTGTATTTTTTTTAGGTCAAATTTGAACTAAGGTAAGTTAAAAAATAGAATTTTCGTGCGATTTCGGCAACGCGGCAAATTATGGTCAAGCTCGTTTCGCCTTCGAGCTGTGAGTTTTGCGGTCCACACGATAATTTGTTACTTGATTTAGAGTAAAATTATCGATTAATAATCATGATAGTGATGTACTGAGTACTGATCATAAAGATATTTACGCAGCGTTAGCCGTTACATAATTTAAAGATCTTTTTCTGTCATGTCACTTTTCCACGTCTCAGAAAAAGGCAAAAAGACACCTTGTACGACTAACCGTTATTGACTTCAGTCTTCGATCACTAATATACTTTATCGAAGACTGCAGTACTAATATTTTCATTAGTGAGGGAGAAAGTGAATATAAGTTTATATTGTGCTTAATATTAATTAAATTAATGAGCATCAACCATCTCAAATGTCGGACGGGACACATTCTGGGGACAATCTTTGGGTATTATCTGCCCACTGCCGACGCATGACTGACTGGTCAATGAATTATGAAGTTGATCGTTTATCAACGACTCCTCGGAGTCGGACACATATTGGACAGTCGCCAGGAACCATTGTAATGGAACAGATATTGTTTTAACTAACATAAGCTGATTTTGAACTTGCGCTATCTCTAAATTTACGACACCCGCTCGATGGGATAAATTTTTGCTCCCCTTTCTTTAAGATATTAAATTAAATTATTTAAAGTTAAAACCATAGACTTATAATATATACTGTCGTATAGACCACCTGACAACCTGAAAATGCGTGACGATTTTTGATCTGTCAATGTGTGCGTGTGCTAGTGATGTATATTTTACTATCGATAGTATTGTCCGTTCGACTTATTTTACCTGCGTTTCTATGAGAAATAATTACAAAGTCTTTCAAAGTTGAATATTATTATATTCAACTTTGAAAGATTTTGTAATTCAAATTAGGTATCATATTATATTTTATTTGACAGAAAAAAGGTGACGATCGAAAAGTAGATAAGTACACAATATTTTCGTTTGGGGTGATTTTTCAATCGTCAGATGTGTTATAACTTATAACATGAGGTTCTTAAAAAGGTAAATAATATACACATTTTAAAGTTACTTACTTAATATTCAGGTAAAAGCTATCTGACAAATCAGCCCTTACATTAATAGAAATGCAAATATAAAGTTGAAAGTAAACGACAAACATAGTATATTATATATTCTTATATTAAATACATATCATAATACCCTTACACCCCCATTACATTTTTAGATTAATTTTATGTTCTTGTTAAATACCGAGAAGCATATCGATAAATTTGATTCAAGCCCTAGCGTATATGTAAACAATTTTGATGAAAATTTTTTCTTCAAAAATTGTGTGATTTAAGAACAATAGTAACTTTACTCGTAGTTATGCAAAATATTAAAGTAAAGGAGAGGATTAACAATATTTTATTTGAAATAGAGAACTAAAGACAGAATATAAAAAAGGCGGACGGAGTCCCACCATACACAAAACTGTGTCCTTCAGAGTCGGCCAGCTGACTGTATGTACACGGTCCGCACGCACACATTTTTACCCTAGTCGGCCATTTGACACCAAACATGAAGACAGTTGACACGTATAAGCTGCGAAAACTTAAATCAAAATAAAATGTCGTGTATAGTAAAATATTGCAAAAACCGTAGCGATCGCAAGAAAAAATGTCCAGGAATCTCGTTTCATAGGTAGGTGAATAATTCTATGACTACTTTCTCGATTTTAATTATTTTAAAGTCAACATTATTTTTAAGCAAAATATTTCGTTACATGTCAAAGTTGCCAATATTCACGTGTGCAAATCTCCCCAAATTGTGGGTGTTTATTTCGCTTTATTTACAATTCAATTATATATATTAATGGTTATAGAAATTTTATTCTAACGAGATTTCCTAAAGAAAACGAGGCAAGGAGAAACAATTGGACTCAAATAATAAGACAATGTTACGATGAAAGATATTGGTACCCAAACAAATACAGTGTCATTTGCAGTAATCATTTTGAAGATTATGAAATATATGTCGCAGCCAACTGGTTTAAATAGCCAATCAATCAAACAGCTAGCCCTTTGACAAAACAGCGCCATTCAATCACACGGCTATACGTCGTTTAGTCGACTTGTTGACTGCAACGTTTAACACTACAGCTAAACGACGCTTAGCTAACTGGTTACATGGCAAATTAACTAAGCTGACCATTACTTTAGTTTTATTATTACACAAGCGCAATGATAATAAGCAGAATAAATTGTATTCTAACTCATTTTGAACACAATTGCAATTAATACTTTCGTGATGCATTTCATAATCCCGAAATTTCTGCTCGAAATTCGAATATTTGTTTAAATTTTGATTCACTCGTATGTGCCCCCATAATTTATGTCACTTTAATAACACTTGTAAAGTATATTTACGTAAAATATCTTAATACAATCACAAAACACCGGCTAGTTGACGCCATATTGTAAACAAAAAAAAGGCTAGCTGTTTGATTGAACGGCTATTTTAACCAGTCGGCTGCGACATATACACAACAAAAGGGGGTCTCCGACGTGTTGTTGCGCATGCAGTTCCACAAAAGGTGAAATTAAATAATAATTACCTTTTTGACGACCTCTGTGGCTCAGTGGTAAGCGCGTTGGTGCTCAATCCGGGGGTCGCGGGTTCGAATCCCGCCGACGGAACAAAAAGTTTTCAAAGTTCCTGGGTCTGGATGTGTATTAAATATGTGTATGATATAATAAAAATCTTAAATATATTATGTATAGTATAAAAGTTTTAAATGTATTTCCGTTGTCTGGTACCCGTAACACAAGTCCTTTAGGTACTTAGCACGGGGCCAGACTGACGTGGTGTGAAGCGTCCATAGATATTATTATTATATTATATTATTAATTCTAACAACCTAGCATTTAATATATTTGTTATAATAAAGTATTTAATTTATTATAATAAATGTTATTCGAACTTTTTATCAAAACTATGTAGATCATTTAATCTATACTACGTTATTATAGGTCTACCAGAATCTGATGGCAATTTTTGACAGCAAATTTTCAAAAAATATCTTAAATCATTGGATACATTTTTATATTTGCATGTTAAATACACAGATTGGCTGCTAAAAGAAAAGGATCAAAATGTTTTATTTCAATTACCCTGGTATTACTAGAGACTAGAGTCAATTTATTTTCTCACTTTTTGCCATCAGATTCTGGTACACCTATACAACATACATTACAAACTACGAGCAAGCAGCTAGTTATATATTGTGATAATATTAAACGTTGCTTAAAACTCTTTGTTAACCACTTTTAATTAGTTTGATACTATTTTTAGACCACACCACACAATATACAATTTTCTAAATAATCATAAGTATCTTCATTTTAGGGTATGACAGAGGCTGATGCTAAGGCACTTAATGAACCTGTAGAACCAAGTTCATTAAGTGCCTTAGCATCAGTTTTTTCAGTACTATACAAGAGGTGGGTAGGTCTATAGAACAGCGGCTTCAATTCTGATTGTAATGCTCATTACATAATTCAAATTTAAATTCTTTGTTAAGCATACAATAATATGCAATTAGTAAGTAAAATTAATTAAATTAGCAATTAATATGTATATTTTGCCATACAATCTATTTTCTCATCCACATTCAATTTTTGTTCATTTAAAATTTTATGATATTAAAAATATAAATATAAGTAAAATATTATGGATAAATTTCATGTAAATTTGACTGACATGGCAACCCCCAATTTACAGACACATGAACAGCCGCCGCCATTATGGTTTTGTCTTAGCAGGACTCCGTCCGCCTTTTTTTCTACGTTCATGCTTTGAAATGTATATTTTTCAGGATTACTCTTATGATTTACACTGCAATCACTCACAGAACAAGTTACCATTGTTATATGTAGTAGTATTTGTCGAAAATAATAAAGGATTTAAACAATAAATTGCAAATACCGAAAGGGCATAAAAACGGTTGACGACTTTTGGCCGACCTGTCAAATGAAATAGGTTACAGTTTTCATGAGACTGCCTCTCTCTTTTTATCTTGTTATAATTCCATAAAGGATTTTCTTCTCTCTCGCACTCTTTGTTGGTCTTTTGCATCTTAAGTTTATGGTTAAAACTATAACTACCGTAAATCGGGGTGAATAGAATTGAAGGGGGCAATAGAGAAAAAACTTAGGATAAGTTCTAATGTTTTTTATGGCAAACTCGGTATCCCCAGTAAAAAACCCGAAACTTCATAAATTTGTTGGTATCATTTTTCTTAGTCTGGCAACTTTTTATTTGTGGCTACATCGCTAAAACCGTCATAATTTAATGTCAAAGTTGACAACAAAATAAGTCGTTGCAGACGAGCGAGTTTAAACCTCCGCATTTCAGTGAATTTCGGACATAATAGTTTGTAGTTTTCTTCAAATTACGGTAAGTGCTGTTATAATTATATTGTGATATAGTTATTAAGATAAGAATATGCATTACTATATAAAATTGCTCTTTTTTCGTAAGCCTTATTTTCTTTAAATTTTTGGGGTGATTAGATACACGAAAGGGGTGAATAAACACGCCTGAGAGGTTAATAGGCACGCAACTATGGTTAATAGACACAGCCAAGGGGTGATTAGTTACGAAAGAGGGGTGATAAGCCACGATTATGTCAGGGCTGCCACAAAGTTTGTAGTTGTTATCTACAGTTCAAATTTTTGCTTTTAGTTACTTAAAGTGTTTTTAATTTTCTTGATTATTTTTTAATCCATTTCATCTTTTTAGGGTTTCGTACCCAAAAGGTAAAACGGGACCCTATTACTGAGTCTTCGATGTCTGTCCGTCTGTCTGTCCGTCTGTCTGTCTGTCTGTCTCCAGGGTGTATCTCAAGAACGGCTATAGCTAGACTTCTGAAATTTTCACAGATTGTGTACATCTGTTGCCACTATAACAACAAATACTAAAAATAAAATAAACTTAATATTTAAGGGGGGGCTCCCATTCAAGGAACGTGATTTTTTTGGCCTTTTTGCTCGTAATCAATAATGGTAACAGCTAGGCACTTGAAATTTTCACAAAATTCTTGATTATATTTGTAATTTAATAATTAATAATAAAATTAAAATAAACTAAATATTTAAGGGAGGCTCCCATTCAAAAAACACAATTTTTGTCTACTTTCGCTCTATACCGGTACGGAATCCTTTGTGCGCGAGTCCGACACGCACTTGGCCGATTTTTTAATTTAATTCATTCTTAACAGAATAATATAAACTAGTAAGATTTTTAATTCATTTTTTTGTTAATATTTACTTTGTTTTATTTCTCAGATACAATAATGCCTCGAAACTATAAGCCCGATCCACGAGGTAAGCAGTATCGCAAATATGACCCTAATACAATCAAACTTGCTTTGGAAGAGTTTCAAACAACTCCAAAGTGTTCATTAGCGTCTATTGCAGAAAAATACAATATCAATAAATCAGTGCTATATCGACATAATAGGAAAACTATGAAAACACAAGGTGGTCAGAATGCTTTAGACGAAGACACAGAACGCCACATCGTAAATTATTTAAATATTTGCGGCGATTGGGGTTATCCATTAGACACTTATGATTTAAGAATTATAATTAAATTATATTTAGATAATCTAGGTATATCACACAAACGTTTCAAAAACAACATGCCTGGGCCAGATTTTGCCACAAGATTTTTACAAAGACATAAAAATTCAATTTCTTTGAGAATTTGTCAAAACATAAAAAAGTCAAGGGCTCAAGTTTCACCTGATACAATTAAAGAATACTTTGGGGAGTTAGAGGAATCACTGAAAGAAATTGATCCTAAAAATATAATTAACTATGACGAAACAAACCTCAGTGATGACCCTGGACGCAAGAAGGTTATAGTGAAAAGGGGTACTAAGTACCCTGAGAGAGTTCTCAACCAGTCAAAATCTTCAATTTCTATAATGATGGCTGGTACAGCAGCAGGAGAGCTTCTGCCCCCATATGTAATTTATAAGGCCAACAATATTTATGATACTTGGGCTACAGGCGGACCTAAAGGTGCCCGCTTCAACAGAACTCCATCTGGATGGATTGATGGCAGCACTTTTGAAGATTATATTAAGTCCATTATTATTCCATTCCTTAAAGATAAATCTGGAAAAAAAGTTCTTATAGGTGACAACCTATCATCTCATTTATCAGTAGAAGTGATTAGAATCTGCGAACAACATAATATTTCATTTATATTTCTACCAGCGAATTCTACCCACTTAACGCAGCCCCTGGATATCGCTTTTTTTAGGCCTATGAAAATAGCATGGAGAAACATTTTATGCAAATGGAAAAAAACAGATGGCAGAACCCAAGCTTCAGTGCCGAAAGGATGCTTCCCAAGACTTTTAAAATTGCTTATTGATGAATTGTCAGAGAACATTGAGACAAACCTTAAAGCTGGTTTTCGAAAAGCGGGCATTATTCCTATTGACCGTAATCAAGTTCTATCAAGACTCCCAAATGCCGAAAATGACGATCCGGATAAATCAAGATATGCTGTTGACGAATCAATCTTGCAAATACTTAAAGAAATGAGATATGGTACTATGAACATTAAGGAACCAACACGTAAACGAAAATTAAATGCCGAACCTGGAAAAAGTTTAGGAAACATAGATGACGATAATTTGGAAAGTACATCTGATCACGAAATTACGAATAAGACAGTAAAAATATGTAAACATGCTAACAAAAAAAAGAAGGTAGTTGTTATTCCTGGAAAATCTGTTATTATCGATCCCGAAAGTAATAATTCTGAAAACAAAATAAATAAAAACACTAATCCTGAAAATGTTATAAGTAAATCTACGAAGAAAAAAGAAGTACAACAACTAATAGAAAAACTGAAAAAAGATTTGGTGAACAAAGGTAAGACGGAATCTAAAAGGAGTGTGTTAGATTCAGATAAAAAAATTAAAGAAATAGATATAAATCTACTACCTGTAGTATGTGTGGATGAATATGGTATTGTCAATAATTCTCAACAACAAGAAGATGAAGAACTGCTTATTAACAACTACATTGAGGAAACTGTATCTAGTATAGATTACTTACCTGATATAGGAGCAGAAGAAATATTTAGTGAATTTATAGAGCCGCTAGAAAAAAAGGAAGAGAAAAGAGTCGAAGAAAAGAAAATTGAAATTATTTCTGTAGAAAATGTGGAGAACGTTAGATGTGGAGTAAATCTACGCAAATATAAAAAAATACCATTAAATACAGTAATTAACATAAAAAAAGAAAACACTAAGAGATCTAAAAATATTAAAGAAGTACCTGTACGACGAGGAAGTTATTACAAAAATGAAGCAGAGATTATAAAGGATTTAAACGATGTCAATTTTATATAATTTCATAAAAAATAGTAACAATTTTCTTATAAACAACTGATAATAATTATTTTATATTTTGATTTAATTAATGAAACGACTGATTTGATGAGAAAAAAAACCTCAAGTAGGTACCATAAGAGTAAAGTGTTAAAATAACTTTGTTTTGGAAGTATGTGTTTTTGTTTATTAATTAATTTTTACACTTTTTTTTATTTTTGACCAAAGATTTATTTTTGACTGATTTTGTGATAGTTATTTGTTTGTCTTTTTAAATAATATATCATTTTTATTTTAAGATGGAAGAATTAGAGGCAAAATATTTTGTTTTATACGAATTTGAAGTTTATGTTTACGATAATTATTAGTTATGTTGATATTTTTAAAGACTATTAGTAATTATTGTTGATTATGATTGATATTGATAATAATAGCGATTAATTTAATATAAAGAATATTATTTTAAAGTCAAGTTCATTTTCTTTTAGTTTTGTTTTCGTGGTTCACTCTAAAATAGCATTTAAATTCATTTTTATTATTAATGATTTCTATTTGAAATTATAATTTGTACTAATAAATAATTAAAGAAACCTTCTCGAGTTTGCTTGCCTTTAACCAATAAAGAATATAATATAGGGAAACTGTAACGAGGCAGCCCTACGAAAATTTTCCAATCACCCCTCAGGTGTGTCTATTGTCCCCTGATAAGTGGTAAATAGAATTTACGTATATTTTGTGTCTTTTTTTATTAACTACGAACATATCCGAAGAGAAACAAGTTTAAATCAATAGTTTGGCCTAAGACTCAATATATACGTGACTAAAAAAGTGGGTATCCATTCTGCAACCTTGCGAAAATAATTACCAAAGTCCGAAGACCTATCTATTCACCCCAAATTACGGTATGTATCAAAATTTTAGCCGTGCTAAAAACTATAATTGTTATTATTATAGCCAGTTTAAATATTGAAATAGTATGAAGCCATTTTCATTTACCCTAATTTTGGCAGCCCAAACTGTAGTAAGCCTCAGGTTGTGTTTGTTTATGAAGATTATTTTACTACAAATGTTACAGATTAAAAAATGTAAATCTATATGATTAGATGTCAATCTCAGGAAATAATATAAAGTTAAATGTTTGTTATTAAGTAGAATAATTTACAGGAAATTATATTCCGCCATTAAATTATACAAATTATTTTTCCTTGATTTGTAAAATTTGTTTCTGATTTCCATAAATACCTTTGAAGATTAAAGGCACAACATTTTCGTTATTTGAATTTTTTATAAATAGGTAGGTAGGTACATACTCGTATAGGTACTATTACTCTTCATTTCCAAATTAGGTCATTAGATTAAGATATTCTTAATCAAAGTCAAAACGGGATCCTATTACTAAGACTTTGTTGTCTGTCCATCTGTCTATCTGTCTCCAGGCTGTATCACAAGAACCGCTGTAGCTAGACTTCTGTGGCAGATTGTGTATTACTGTTGCCGTTATAACAACAAATACTTACTAAAAATTAAATAATGTGCGAAGGGAGCTCCCATAGAGCGAACGTGATTTTTTGGCCTTTTTTGCTTGAAATCAGTAAGGGCAACTGGTAGGACCTTGAAATTAATGATAAAATCCAAATAAAATAATTTAATAATATTCCCACGCATAAAACATTATTTTTTCGGTACGAAATCCTTCATGCGCGTGTCCGAGTCGCACTTGGCCGATTTTTTTAATATAATATAGTTTTTGGTTACAATGCTTGTATTCAGCATTAAGTTAGTGCTTGTAACACAAAATTATTCCATTAATTAATCGGTATATATGTACAGTATAATACGTATCAGAATACTAAATTAGAGCCGCAACTGACGAAATTGCCTGCTATTTGGACCAATATAAAGACAATAGTTCGAAATAACGCTCGCCAGATTTGTACGAATTCAATTATAAGTAGGTAATGGAAGTAGGAAACAATAATACTAGTAATCCTATTACTTGCCGCCGCGCCGCGTCAGCGCTCAGGCGCCGATAGCTAATACTGCGTATCTACATAATCTAGCTTACTGTTGGTCGCTTTAAATGTTTATTGATGAATATAAGTAGGGAATTATTGGGCATTCTGTCCCACCTCCGTTCGCTCGCGAACTGCGCTCCGCGCCTCGCTCACTTCGGTGGGACAGAATACCCAATAATTCCTTTTCGTTAATGCTCTGCGAGCGAACGGAGGTGGGACAGAATGCCCAATAACTCCTGTTCGTTCATGCATCAAGTGATCAAAAATCGCTTCTCATCGATGATTGGATGGTTGAAATATCTAGCGAGCTATTATAGAAACATTGAATTTCGTATGTTTGAAGTTATCTGTTTATATGAGTCAACACACTGCATGATTATCATTTTGTCATAATCCACTAATCACAGTGGTCGATTGGATTAAACAGCTATGAAATTTCTGAAACAAAAAGAATCACTTCAATTAGAATGTGTCTGTCCTGCAGTTAAAAATGAAGTTAAGCGGCATGGAAATTTACTACCAAATACCATTCGCAGTATTGTTTGTGGTCCCTCAAACTGTGGGAAAACAAACTTAGTAATCAGTTTGTTACTACACCCGAATGGTCCACGATTCAGAAACCTTTATGTGTATTCAAAGTCTTTGTATCAACCTAAATACGTCTTTTTAGAAAAAGTATTGGAAAAAGTTGTGGATACATCGTATCACAAGTATAATCATAACAGTGAAATTTTAAGTCCACAAGAAGCCTTACCTAATTCTATCATCATATTTGACGATGTTGCATGCGAAAATCAAAATAATATACGTGATTATTTTGCTATGGGTCGTCACAAAAATATTGATTGCTTTTATCTTAACCAAACTTATACTAAAATACCCAAACAACTAGTAAGAGATAATGCCAATCTCATCATATTGTTTAAACAAGACGAGATTAATCTAAGACACATCTACGATGAACATGTAGGGTCTGATATGACGTGGTCGCAATTCCGTGAAATGTGTTCAACTGTGTGGAGTAAACCGTACAGTTATGTGGTAATCAATAAGGATTGTGAACGAAATAATGGTTGTTACAGAATGAAATTTGATACATTTATAATAGTGGATTAATTTATTCTATAAAGCATATACATACCCCACTACCTAGTAGTATAACTTGAGACATCAATCAGAGTAGAATTCTTAACATGGAGCGGAATCTTAAGGAACAAATTGTGAAATCAGCGTCTGCAGTGAAAAGAAAGGTAGAAATGATAAAAAATACTAAACACACAAATGACATGGCACTGGAGACGATATTTCAACCGATCGTCAGTCCGCTAAAATTATTAGCAAGCAAAACTGAAAAAAAACGTCATGAAGAAGACGAAGAAGAATCTTCAAATGGTTCACATGAAAAATTTAAAGAATCTGAGTCGGATCTTGATGATGAAGAAAATTCAGATAATGACGACTTTCATTCTAAAACACCTGACAAAACGCTTACTACATCACCTTCTGAGGATTATGATATCCATGAGAACTCATTTAAATCTATTCAATCATCACCGAGTATCGCAAACGATTCTTTGTCTTGGTCTGTATCGTCTGAAGCGCTGAAAGAAGATATACCATATGGAGCAAGAAGTGAACGAGGAAAACTTTGGCTAGGCAAAACCCGTTTATACGATGATGGAAAAGTTCTGAAAATTAGAAGCCGCTCTTTAAAAAAAACTTCTGGTCTGGCAGAATTATTGTACAAAAAAAAAACCTAATTTAGATATTATTACAGAGGAAGACTTACAAAATTATAAATTGCTACTCATCGACACTAATGCACATAAACGTAACTGGAAACGATCGAACCAAATAAATGGTAATAAAGGGTTCAAATATACTCATGTGATAAAGCCACTATTTAAATTCGCTAGAAATAATACCAGTAGCGTAGAAAGTCTTCAGCGAGGTGGAGGAATCGACATTTTGAAAGAAGTTAAGAAAGACACTGATTTAGTTTACTGGGATGATCCTAATGAGTTAGTTGAGAGACTGAAAATATTATGTGCATCTCGGGCAGCTGGTAATACGGGATTAGATAATGAAGTTAATGCCATACTTGAAGAAATGAAAGAAGCTGGTATCATTAAAAAAATGAAATATATAAGGCTGCCATCAGGAAAATTTAGCAGTACTATTACACTACAGAACCTAGCAAGACGGCAATGAATATAGACAAATTTGGTCATCACGTTCATAAGCGTTTACGATTATCTGAATTTTCTGAAATTCTTAGCGATACATTGGTAAGGTCCGATACAGGGGAATTCGATTTAAAGTCATCGAAATTAAAAGGGGTGCAAATTCCAGAAAAAGACGACGAGGCTGTGAATAAAGAATACGTAGATAAAAGTGTCCAAGCCCTTAAAAATGAAATGATGAAAATCCAAAGTAATGTCAGAAACTATCTCCATAGTTTAGAAAAAATTACTACTACAAATTTTAGTAAAATGTACTACACAAAACAAGAAATCGATAACATGATTGCAGCAAAATCTGTTCAGAATGAGTAAACAAGATATAGTGAATGAACTACACAGAGGAGCGAGACGAAACTTCGTTCGTCGGCATACGGTAATTAAAGGTCTGGATGATTTATGGCAAGCTGACCTAGTGGACTTACAAAAATATTCGTTGATTAATAAAGGATTTAAATATGTTCTCATAGTGATTGATGTTTTATCAAAATACGTGTGGGTTAGACCGTTAAAATCAAAATCTATAAAATTTGTATCAAGTGCTATGTGCAGTATATTATCAGAATCCACACGAAAACCTAAAAACTTACAAACAGATCTAGGTAAAGAGTTTTATAACGACTCTTTTAAGCATTTAATGAAAACTTATAACATAAATCATTATTCCACATGTTCTGTAAAAAAAGCTTCTATCGTCGAACGAGTAATAAGAACTATAAAATCACGTCTTTACAAATTATTTAGTTTATGCGGAAAATATGAATGGTATAAAAATAATTTAAAGTCCGTTGTGCACAATTATAACAATACTGTGCATCGCATTACAAAACATAAACCAATAGACGTTAACAGTTCAAATCAAAATACAGTTCGATTGAATATTATCAAAAGCCAACAGCCAAAAAAAGTACGCAAAGAATCGTCTTTTCGAGTTGGCGATTTTGTTCGTATAAGTAAATACAAAGGAGATTTTTATAATGGCTACACCCCTAATTGGTCAACGGAAATATTTCGCATCATAAAAGTCAACGAAACTAGTCCTCAAACGTATCAATTACAAGATAAACATAAACAAAACATTGTTGGTTGTTTTTATGGAAAAGAATTACAAAAAACTAAATTTCCTGATATTTATCTTATTGAAAAAGTTCTAAAGAAAAGAGGCAACAAACTTTTTGTGAAGTGGTTAGGATTGGGTGCCGAAGAAAACAGTTGGATAGATAAAAGTGAATTAGTTATTTAGATATATAAAGCACATAATCAGTGCTATATCACAATACATACTTATCAATGAAGGAAGGTAGTGGTGTAATCAATAACTTGATAGACCATTTACCGTTTGAGTTGCATTTACCTGGATATCAATTTTGCGGTCCTGGGACGAAACTTCAAAAACGAATACTACAAGGCGATCGAGGAGTTAACAAATTGGATGAAGCTTGCATGCATCACGATATTGCTTATATAAATAAAGATCCTAGTGCTCGACGTAAAGCTGATTTAGAACTTTTGAGTATGGCAAAGAAGAGGTTGAAATCAAAAGATGCTGGTAAGGGAGAAAAGATTGCCTCGTGGATAGTAAAAAATGCTATGAAAACAAAAATCAGAGCTGGAAGTGGTATTAAATCATTTAAGAAAGGTATTAAAAAAATACATGCCCATTTAAAAAAACTTAAATCCAAGGATCATCACTCTGCTATAAAATATGCGTATGCAGCTGCGAAAAAACTGTTCAGCAAAAAGAAAGGAATATGTTTACCACGTATAATTCCACTTCCAAAATGTGGTGGACTTTTACCGCTTATTCCTATTTTTGCGGGATTGTCGGCGTTAGGTTCATTAGCAGGAGGTGCAGCAGGTATAGCCAAAGCCGTAAACGATTCTAAAGCGGCACAAAAGAGTCTCCAAGAATCTGAAAGACACAACAGAATGATGGAAGCGGTCGCTCTTGGAAAAGGATTATATATTAAACCTCATAAAAAAGGAGCAGGGTTATATTTGAACCCATCAAAAAACTAATTAGACGGCTGCCCAGGCGTGCGCTCACGAATTTAGACATATTGGAGTATGCTGGTGATATTCCATACTTTCGTGGCGTTTACATGAGAGATAAGTTGCCTTTAAAACCTAGAAAAATAGAATGTGGAATTGTAAATTTAGATAGTAACGTGAATCCTGGCACACATTGGGTAGCCTATGTAAAACAAAACAGCTACGTAGAATACTATGATAGCTTTGGTAATTTAAAACCACCATTAGAACTGATGAAATATATGAATAATTTGCTCATAAACTATAATTATAACAGACATCAAGCATTTGGAACAACAAACTGTGGTCATCTATGTATTAAATTTTTAAAAAAATATTGGAAGAAACATTTAAATAATATTAAAAATAAATAAACGTGTCAGTATCAAAATGTCTTTCACTGTATCTATAACCGGGAGCGGAGCCTCTTTGACGACAAACTATTCTCCGACGTTGGAACTTCTTGGAGACTATGAATGTGGTCTTTTGTACTTTTCAACTTTCAACTCTATACCTAATATTGATGGACGAAACAACAAGTTTTATTACGGTGACAATGAAATTATCGAAATTCCTGAAGGGTCCTACGAGCTTCAAGATATTTGTGATTATTTGAAAACTAACATAAAAAATACACTGCTTAAACTAAGATGCAATAATAACACATTGAAAACAAATATATTTTGTTCTAAAGACGTTCATTTTAATAAAGATGATTCAATTGGGAACATACTAGGCTTTGGAATGGAAACAATAAAAGCTAATATAAGCACTGATTCACAGTATCCTGTAAGCATTCTATCAACAACTATCGTGAGGATTGAATGTGATGTAGTTAGTGGTTCATTTGTGAACGGAAAAGCAAGCCATATTATTTACGAATTTGTACCTAATATACCTCCTGGTTATCGAATAATAGAAATACCAAAAAATTTAATTTATTTTCCAGTCAATCAAAATTCTATTAGTTCCATCAATATAAGACTGTTAGACGCCGATAACAAAGAAATAAATTTACGAGGTGAAGAGGTACAATTATTGTATTTACATTTTAGAAAAAATGATAAATTTCCATAAAACCCCTGCCATATCAAATGTCCAAGTCAGTCCTAAAAGATCTTCTCACAAAGACACACGACAGCAGTTAAAAAAGAAGCTTACTAAAAGCAATAAAGAATACCTCAAGCTAATTGGTTTAATAAAATGAATATTTTAAACATATCTCAACAAACCTCATACGACAACAGCATCGAAAGTTTTGAGTATCATTCATACAGACCGTACGTAACAAGTTTCAACAAGAATGATGAAATACGAATCCCCATCAATCAACAAGACTTATATGTGCTGCCTTCGCTCAGCAGTTTGTATATCGAAGGCAAAGTAATTGTCCACGACAGCACAACTAAAGAAAAGGTTTCAAATGTACATTTCGTTAATAATCCAGCGTTATTTCTATTTCAAGACATAAGATATGAATTAAATGGAGTAGAAATAGATAAAATAAAAAACGCAGGTGTAACTACGACCATAAAGTCTTATCTGTCCTTAAATGAAAACGAATCAAAATATGCTCGAGTTTGGGGGTGGTCGCCAGAAGGTATAAATAATACAAGTGGTGGAGAATTTTCTGTATCCATTCCTTTAAACAAGATTTTAGGATTTGCGGAAGATTATGAAAAAATTATCATTAACTGCAAACATGAGTTAGTGTTGCTTAGATGTAACACTAACCTTAATGCAATCAAGTTGAAAACAGGAGAAGTTTTGGAAGATATTGTTATAAGTAAAATTATCTGGAGAGTACCTCATATTAAAGTATCTGATCGCGAAAGAATAAATTTACTAAAACAATTAGAAAAAGATCGAGCTATTCCAATAGCATATCGTAACTGGGATTTATACGAGTATCCATTATTACCCAAAACTCGTAAACATACTTGGTCCATTAAAACTTCATCTCAAATAGAAAAACCGCGATTTGTTGTATTAGCTTTACAAACCAACCGCAAAAACAACGGTGAATTGTCGATGGCGGAGTTTGATCACTGTCACGTACGTGATGTAAGAGTGTTTTTAAATTCGTCATACTATCCATATGAGGGATTAAACGTTAGTTTTGCAGAAGACAAATTTACTTTATTATACGAACAGTATGTCAGATTTCAACAGTCGTATCACGGACGTCGGTCAGAACCGTTGATGAGTTTGAAAGAATTCAGAGACGTTGCTCCCTTATTCGTTATCGACTGTTCGCGTCAGCACGAAACGTTAAAAGGCTCAATCGACGTGAGAGTAGAAATCGAAACAGACCAAGAAATACCTAATCAGACAGCTGCATATTGTCTGATTTTAAACGACTGCATATTTGAGTATAAGCCTTTGAGTAATATCGTTAAGAAAATATCATGAATAGTAATACAATAATCGTTGACTTACAAGGATTTAAAAATAATAATAACGACTTTTTAGTAAAAGAATTATGTATAGCCACTCAACAGCATACATATACATTTTATGTTAAACCACCATACCCATTCTCAGCGCTAACCGATGATGAAAAAAAGAATGTTCGGTGGTTAGAAAGAAATAGAGGGTTTCGATGGAGCGAAGGCTATATCGATTACAGAGAATTCAGAAGAATTATTAAACCTTACTTAAAAGACCGAAATATTATCGTAAAAGGTGAAGAGAAAGTGAAATGGGTAAAAGAATTGTGTGATCATAATAATATTGTAGATATAAGTTACAAAGACATTCCGAGATTTAACATTCTGTACGATCTGTATTGTAAGGAAGAATCGTATAACTGTTTTATTCATAAGAAGTATTGTGCATTAAAAAATGTATTATGTTTAAAAAAATGGTGTTTAGAAAATAATGTGCACTTTCAATAAAAAATACCTTATATTTGTTGCTTTTTATTTAAATAATTAAATTGGAATGAAATAGAAATAAAACAAAATATATTCACATTATACATACAATTTATTTAAGCAATAATTACGTACACATTAATTTACAAAACAAACCTTAACTTATATTATTTTCATACAAATATATCTTACAATTTTATCGACTTATTCATTCTAAAGTCTATTGCGACCCTACAGCTAAAACAAATACTTAACACCAAAGTAAACTAAAACCAACTCGTATAACTGTAATTACATATTTTTTTTGATATATTACTGACTAACTTCTCGGTTTGGTCCATGATTTCATCACCGTTTTCATTCACAACATATTGAGCGGATAACAAAAAATTATCATCGTCTATACTGTCACAATGTTGCTGGGATCCATCTAAATCAAACACTGAGATCTTTATCAGACGGAAACCTTTTTTGGGAACGCTGTTTACCACAAACGAATGAACTGGGTTATGCAGTTTACTAAGTGCACTTTTGGAAACACATTTTTTTCTTAATTTTGCTGGACGACGTTCCCGAATCTTAGCGTTCGGCTTTTGCTGAGCTTTCATTTTTAAAAACTCTTCAGTAAATCCTTCCAAAGGATCTTGAGCATACTGGAAAGTATCCCCATATTCATGTAGGTAGACATTGTCTTCGGATGTAGCAGTCAAATCTTCTACGCGTTCCATTATCTGTAAAAAAAAAAAAGAAAATATTTAACACCAAATCAGCAATCTTTGGAATTAACGATTATTTTTATGTATTTTAATGACTTAAATCAATAATAAATCAACTTACCGTTGTGTAGTAGGTCCAAGACTCTATTACCAAAAATACGTAAATTATGTACACGCGAGTAACTATATAAGTTAAGGTTTGTTTTGTAAATTATGTAGACGTGAGTAACTAATTACAGTGCTTATCGACGCAAGAATGAATACTAAAACAAAGTCTTCACATTATTATAGTGATTGCAACATGTAGGTTGCATTATTATGAATAAGGACTCATGTTACAAACAGTACCGCGCGCTCATATATTCGCGTGTGGATTCAGTAATGTCGGCACTACATATAGGCGAACGCGTTGGCCGACGCGTTGGCCGGCGCGCTGGCCCAATGTATAGAACGGGCGTTCGCGCGTTGGCGGTAGGTATTTCGCCTGTTCTACACATTGGGCCAGCGCGCCGGCCAACGCGTCGGCCAACGCGTTCGCCTACATGTAGTGCCGACTTAAACTCAAGTAAAGCATGTTTCAACTTGATAAAACTTTACGTTACTTGAATTTAGCATCAGCCTGCAGGTTTGCTTGCAAAATCTATGTAGTTGTGAAATAATAAATAAAACAAATGTATTTAATAAAATGATATTTTATTTCTAAATCTACATAATATACATACTAAAATGCACAGGTTATGCTACGAAAGTAAATAATACAAAGAATTTCTTAATTAGGTACAGCTTATTAAATCTAGTTAAAAGTTAAATATACTAGTGTGTCCCCATGCTCTAGTTGAAATTTTATCTTTAGATATGACTCTCTTGTCATCATCACCAGACAGAGCAACTTTCTTCACAGCACATGTGTACAACTCGTGTTTTATTGACTTAAATAAAACATTTGTTTTATGAACAATGTTGCCTTCGTACAGAGTTTTTTGGTAATCAGTAACATTGAAATTGCTGACAATATTTTTCTTAATTCCTTTCGCTTTTTTGATTGTGCTATTTATGGTTTTAATACAATATAACTTTGAACGAAGGCCTACAAATTCACTTATGATTTTACCCGCCATTTCATCTTTGAACAAACCAGGAACTTTTTTATTTTGAATGGGTAAATCATATTGATTAGTATTACAAAAATTACTAGTATCAAAGTAAGGCAAAAAATGTATTTTTATGTCATCATAAAAATCATGGGTCCGTATATGATATACAAAACTATCAGTGTCCGTGTAACACATTTGTACATTATTTTTATAAAAAGGTTTAATAACAGAGTAATGAAAGTTATACATATGACTTTTTGACAATTCTAGTACGGTAAAACCAATGTATATTGGTTTATCCAAAATTATTTGATCAGAGTTTAATTGTACCGCAACTAGATTTTCAGTAAAAATTGTGGCGCTATGGAAATTTGGACGAGCGATAAGTTTTTGTGCACATTGCCTTTTCTTAGTCACATTATTATTATCAACCCACTGATTAACTAAATGCACATTGACCCTCTTCTCATTATTTTCTAAAGTTTTTCCAAACACACTGTTATTCAAGAGTTTGAAAAAGTCTTGTTCAAATGTTGAGGAACTTTTTTGCCTCAGAGCAGTATTCAAATCAATGTATTGTTTCAAATAGGGGCTTTGTCGAAAACTAATCACTCGATGAATTTTCTTTAATATCAGTGTCTATTCTCTCATTGAGTGACTAGGACGTGTCGCATTAATTGCATTGCGCGTTGTTTACGATTCGCATATCTTATCGTCGGCGCGCGCGAGCGCGCCGTTGCGTGTTATCGTGCCGTTAGGTACTGATCCATATGCAAAATGAGTGAGAACGTAGTTCAAGAGGATGAGGAGATCGCGGATAATATTAGTATGGGAGGCGACAGTATGAATATAGAAGATATAATAGATGGCGATTTGCACCAATTCAATAATGAGGAAAATATACAGAACTTGGAAGAGAACAGGTCGATTCGAGAGGATGATTGGACAGAAGTTAGAAGAGGGAAAAAGAGGAAAACTGAGAAGATAAACATTAGTATTTCGAGTAAAGAAAATATATTGCCTAAACAGTTTGCATTGGCTCGATTATTTCTTGCGGAAAATATAGTAGGTATACATCGAGTTAAATATGTTAATGCTTTCAAAGTTATTGTCAGCTTCGACGACGAATATGATGCAGAAAAACTGATTTCATGCCAAAGTTTCCAGGAAAAGGGCTGGAGAATTCAAAAGACCTATGAAGTTAATATGTCCTACGGCATAATAAGAGATATTGACATAGATTTACCTGATTCAGATTTATTGGAATGCATTAAAAGTTGTAATAAGGAGTGCCAAGTTTTATCTGTAAAAAGGTTGAGTCGTAGAATTCCAGAGTC
Source organism: Polyommatus icarus (assembly GCA_937595015.1). NCBI lineage: Eukaryota > Metazoa > Arthropoda > Insecta > Lepidoptera > Lycaenidae > Polyommatus > Polyommatus icarus. Next base: position 11,691,500 of record OW569326.1, read on the forward strand.
GGGGTGGCAACAGTGTGAATCTGTTCGTATTTGTTTTAAAGGTAGCTACTTACCACCGGTTATTAAGATTTTTAATTTGAGAGTAGCAGTGGAACCTTTTGTTTTTCCCGTAACGCAGTGTTCACGGTGTTGGCGTTTTGGACACACGATAAAACTTTGCCCCTCACTTAAAATATTTTGTCCCAAATGTGGAAAAAATCACCCCAATTGCGAGACAACTACTTATAATTGTATAAATTGTAAGGGCAACCATATGTCCCTAGTTAAATCGTGCCCGGCCTACATAAAGGAAAAGAAGATTCGGGAGCTGATGGCAGAATTTAATTGCACATATAAACGCGCATTAACTATGTATGTGCCACCTTTTTCACCGCGACCAACCGTGGAACCGTCAGCTGATAGTGGGAATGTGAACAAGTCTGCATTTAGTAATATAAGTCTGCAACAAGATTCACCAATTTTGCAGATCTCATATGCATCAGCTGTTAAAAAGCCACAGCGGCCACCGGAAGTAGCACAGAGCTTTGAGCGCGTCATACAGGATGTACCTACAAAGAGGAAGCACCGCTATTCACCTGAACAAAATATTGCAGCATACGAAGACAAAGAGTCATCGCTACCGAGATCACGCAGTGCAGCTGATAACGATCGTCCCGCGCATCTCGAGCCGCATATCACTATAATAACTGAGGACATCACGGAGACAGACTGTAACATCGACAACAACCGATCGAGACACCGCGATAACTCCATAATTGCTGATAACACGGGAACGGAGAGGTGTGATAATAATCGAGGTGAATCATCGGACGCTAGGAAAGGCAATAAGTCGTTAAGTTATTTGCTGGACAAAATTAAGGATATATTATTTTGTAAGAGATTGAAGTGTTCCGAAAAGATTAAAAGTGTTGTAAGTCTTTTTTTGGAATGGTGTGTATCTGCATTTATCGATACTTTTGCTGAGATGGAAATAATGAGTAAGTTACTGAATTTTAATTCTAATAATTCTTCTAATGGCCAATAATCACAATAAGTTGAATACTGTTAAAATAAATATACTGCAGTGGAACGCCCAAAGTTTGCGACCAAAACGGTTAGATTTAGAAAATTTATTAATTAAAAACAAAATTCTTATAGCCGTAATTAGCGAAACCTGGTTGGATCCAAATAGTCAATTTAAAATTAGTAATTATAATATATTTCGACAAGATCGCCAGGATGCCTATGGGGGTGTTTGTATCCTTGCGCATAGGTCGGTGAGAGCACAGGCTTACAATTTTGTTCATCACAATGAGGATATACAGGTATTACACGTCAAGGTATTTAATTGCAAACATATTGAAAACGTTCTAGGTATTTACTGTCCTCAGTGGGTACGAACTCGACGGACTGATTGGGACAGTATTTTTTCTAAATTCAACAGTAAAACCATAATTTTGGGAGACTTCAACGCGCACCATTTCATGTGGTCTCATAAAACAGATACCAGAGGGTCCCAAATTTATGATTCTATGGTCGATAGCAACTTTTTATCATTAAACGATGGTAGTCCTACACGTTTGAAATTAGTTTCAGGCATTTTGCAGCAAAGTTCCCCGGATATAACCCTATGTACCTCCGATATATCGTGTTACTTTAATTGGCAAGTGACAAACGAAACTCTCGGAAGTGATCATCTTGTTATCAACGTATCTTCTAGTAATGTATTTAGCCCTAACTCGTTATTTAAACGCAACTTTAAGTGTGCCGACTGGGAGGGATATAAATTATACCTCGAGGAATGTTTTCCACGATTCGATCTATCCGGAGACCCGCAATTTTTATACAACAATTTTTTAAGTCATATTAATACAGCTGCTGACATATTTATTCCAAAAATCAAAATAAATTTAAATCCATCTAACAAATTTTCGCCTAAACCATATTGGACTCCTACCTTGTCGCATTCGGTAGCTAAAAGGAGATTGGCCCTTTCAAAATTTCGGAAAAATCCCTGCCCCTCCAATTTATTAAATCTTAAAAATTGCATTAGGGAATCGCAAAAATTAATAAGAAAAGCGTCATTCGATTCTTGGAAACAATTTTGTAATTCTGTGGACCAATCTACATCGGCTTCTGAAATGTGGAGGAGAATGAAATGGCTTAAGGGCAATAAGGTTCAGAATTTTTTTGTCGACGAATACAAGTGCAAGGAATTGTTAAATAATCTATGTCCTGCGTACGTTTTACCTCCCAAGCCGTTAATTAATTCGGTCAATTTAAAATTAGAATGTGACATAACCTTACACGAATTAGAATCATGTATTAAATCTAAAGATACCGCCCCGGGCTGCGATAACATTTCCTTTTCGATGATAAAGAAATTACCCGTCAGCGGCAAAAACATGTTACTTCATTTGTTTAACATTTTTCTTTCTACGAGCTTCCTTCCTAGTCAATGGCGAGACATTTGTGTTTTTCCGATTCCTAAACCCGGTCGAGACCCATCGCTAGTGTCATCGTTGCGCCCGATAAGTTTAATGTCCTGTGTGTGTAAAATCTTTCATTCTATTATTAATAGAAGATTGGAGTGGTACTTTGAGAGCAAGGGTATGTTTTCAGCCGAGACAGTAGGTTTTAGAAAATCAAAATCGTGTCTCGACAGTTTGGTCAGATTGGTTTCACGGATACAATCAGGTTTCTCTAAGAATTTAACGACTTTAGCGTGCTTCCTAGATATAGATAACGCTTACAATAATTTAAATATAACTTCGCTTATCGAAATCTTAGATGAATCTGGCGTTGGCTTTAAAATTTGTAATTATTTGTGGAATTTTTTAAGCTCTAGGAACTTAAAAATTAGACTTGGGGATATTTTTATTTGGCTATGTACAGCTCAAGGTCTCGCTCAAGGTGACCCCTTATCTCCGTTACTGTTTAATATTACACTTTTACCTATTTTTAAGGCCGTTAGAAACATATCTATGTCACAATTTGCTGATGATATAACGCTTTATGTAGTTAACAGAAATATGGAAACCGCTCGTCGTTTGTTACAAGGGGACTTAGATGTATTGGTTAAATTATTAGAGAATTTAGGTTTTACTGTATCTTCTACCAAAAGCAAGTTGTGCGTTTTTAAAAAGGGCCAAATAAATAATAATGTTACCATTATTATCCGAGATATGCCTTTACAGGAGGTATCTAGCATAAGATATTTAGGTATGGAACTCGATAGATCCTTGAGATGGACGAAGCACATTAATACAGTTTACGAAAAGGCACATAAAATGTTAAATATTTTAAAAGTTTTAGCTGGTTCGGGCTGGGGTGTCCACCCAAAATATTTAAGAAGAATTTACGTAACTTTGATTCGGAGCCGATTGGATTTTGGTTGTTTTTTATACAGTAATGCAAGTAAATCGAATTTAGTTAAATTGGATAAGTTGCAGAACCAGGCTTTGCGTGTTATAGGTGGTTTTGTTAGATCAACTCCTATTCACGTAATGGAATGCGAGCTGTGTGTACAACCTTTACATATTCGTCGGTTCTTTCTGGCTGGTAAATTTATTTTGAGATCTATGTCGACAGCGGATAACGAAACAATTAAGGTCGTAAACGAATTAAGCACACTTATGGCACGCAAATACTGGAGACGCAAACAAATTCCTATTTTAGTGGATATGTACGTAAGATTTCAAAATATAAAACTCCATAAGGCAATTCGCTTAGATATGTACACTCTAGATTATTGGATGAGTTGGTATAAATTAAGTGATGTAATTAAAATCCATATTGACGGTGTAGATAGGTCTAAAAAGGAATACGACGCGATTAGTCTTCGACGAACATGTATTGAATACTTAGAACAATATTATTCCTCACATTACAAAATTTTTACGGACGGTTCTAAGGATACTACATCATCGCAAGTTTCCATGGGTCTAGCTGTTTTTGACGCCCAATCTGGTATTAACATGAAATTTAAAATCTGTGATAATATGTCTATTATGTACCTAGAATTAGTAGCTATTTTAGAGGCGCTCAAATATATAAAATCTGTACAGTACAGTAAATTTGCAATTTTATCTGACTCCAGGAGTTCCCTTCAACACGTGGCTCGGTGCACCTCTTGTTTAAGAGGCACACCGATTGCCTACGAAATTATAAGGTTAATATTTGAAATAAAGACCCAATCAAAAGAAGTTATCCTTCAGTGGATCCCGTCTCATATTGGATTGGAGGGGAACGAGCGGGTGGATGGTCTCGCTAAGGAAGCTTGCGATGATGGAATGAGTAGGGACATCATGCCTTTCTTCACTGACTGCATTAAACAAGTTAAACAGCATTGTTACCAGATGTGGAAGGTTTATTTCGATGAGAGATCAGTGGAGAAAGGCATATGGTACCGAACACTACAAAATGAACCTTGGAAATCACCGTGGTTTGAATCTATAAATAGGAATTTGCTAATAATAGCGTTTAGAATTCGTTCCGGACATATTCCTCTGAATAAATTTGGACATTTGATGAAAAAAATATCATCCCCACTTTGCTCAGAATGTGGAATCGTGGAAGACATTTATCATTTATTATTGGAATGTATCCGGAATGAAGACATTAGATATGAGATTGTAAGAAAAATTGAGAATTTTATGTATACTGGAACTTGCAACTGCATTCTGGCTTATCCCCTGTCAGATAAAGCCAAAGAAATTTATAAGATGGTTAAGGTAGCACTCAATAGACGTGCAATAGATTAATATTGATTTAAGATTAAATTTAATTGTTGTTCTAATGGAGCGACATAGTCAATGTTGACTAAGCTCCCTAAATAAGGAAAAAAAAAAAAAAAAAAAAATTTTCTTTAATATTAAACCATGTTTTAAACATGTTTGCAAATGAATGTAATGTATAACATACTTAAATTTATCATACAAATTTGGAACTAGTTTGAAAGTTTTCCCCCCGGGTGGAATGCATTTTTCAGAACAAAATGGAAAATCATTATGTAAGTTATGTAAATGTTTGGGATATTGTAAATCTACTTCTAGAATATAACCACACTCTGCATCAATCGGTATTTCGGTTATATTTAATTTGTTGATTTCTTGTTCATTGAGAAATCTGAAATCTGATAATGGTAAATACTGACACATACTATATCCATATAAATTATTACAATCAATATAAGTGACGTAGGAAGGAGATTCTGATGGTTTGTAATTTTCTAAGTAAGGATTATTTGCTTTTGCATGTCTATGAGAGCACAGACATACTCCTCCTCTGATACCACTCTGTAACATGCGCACCATCGACAAGTCATCGATAAGTTCCAATTGTATTCCTGTTTTTAATAACATCGCATCAAAAGATAAACTGGGTGCTGTTAAGTAAAAAGCTGGGTCTAATTGATAGTGTTGCTTGCATGTCTGTCTAAAATTTTCAAAGATATCTGCCAGTAAAAGCACATCAGTTTTTAGATATAAATCCGTATAACTACCTAAATCTTTGATTTGAAATGTTGACCAAATTAAGCACGCGTGCTGGTAATCCTCATCAGAAATATCATGATCAGTTAGGGAACTATAGAAGCATTCTTTTGGGGGTAGACTTTTTTCGTCATACCGCTTCCACGAGTTCATATATTCGTATGGATAAATGCCTTTACGAGTGAGTAACTGAAATTCATCTTCATCGGGGAAATGATTTTGTAAGTTTTTAAACATTTCCGGTTTTAATGTCTCTGACAATTTGCTTAAGCTTGTTCCCAAAAACTTAAATGAATCAACGAATCGAAGTTGAAAAAACTGATTATTCGTAACTGGTACAAATTTGGTAAATGAGATGTAGTTTTCTTTTGTTTTAGGTATTATTTTAATATTACCAGGAACCTCGCCTAACGCTTTTATAAAAAGATGACAATCATAACCAGCTAAGTTATGAAAAAAAATGGGGACGAATGAAGGGCGTTTATACTGTAAATTACAAAACGGATGCGCAGCTCCGCGGTAACGACCAGTAACGTGACAATGGTCACGGACTTTGTCCGAAAAAATAAAATTTTCACAAATATGACAACGTGTGGCATTATCAAAATCAGACTTATCCGCCATAGAAAATATCATAGGGACTGGTGTACTAAGTATATCAAATATTTTTTGTACGTCTTTAAGAATCGAATCTACAAACTGCTTATCACAACCAGGTCCTCGATATGATACGTACCGATTGTAACTAGGGTCATCACGACAAACAATGTAATAACCAAAAGCTATAGGTAAATGTTGGTGCAATGTAGTCGTATTTTTGCTAGAAGAACAGTTAGCTTCAGTATTGGTTTGTAGCATCGATTCAAAATCTGCGTAAATACAAAAAGGCATGTTTTGTTTTCGACCATAGTTTTTAAATTTAATTACTGAGCCCTTATTTGGGAGGACAGTTACAACGCCTCCACATAAATGGTTTTCAACTTCTTTAGAAGTACTGAAAAATATCAAGCACAAATCACAGAAGTACAATTTGCTGTGATGAGATGTAACTTGGCTTCTAAACAGTCTAGAAGGTTCTTTGATCAAACAATAATGAGAAGTGTTATTATTTTCTAGATACAACAAATGTATAATTTTCTCGTTGCATGTTTTATTAATGTCTGATTTATACAACGGTCCAACAATAGTTTTACTTTTTTTTAAACCATAAATTATGAACTTAATGTTAGGATTATTTTTTTCAAAAATTTTAATGTCATGGAAAGTTACAGGAAAAAACATTCCATTTATATTAAATAATTCACGAAAATTAGGATATGATGAAATTCTTTCAGGGTGATTTTTAGCTGGATATAAGGCTGCTGTCACACTCCATAGAAAGCAATGCTGATCTTTATTCATAATATTTAAACACGCCTTTTTAGCCTGAATTGATTTGGGTAAACTGATAAAACTCGAACCGCTAAGTGGTTGATATTTATTGATATTAATCTCAATGTATAAATTATTTAAAAATGTCCACCCACTGTCACGATCCTCAAATTCCTCTATACTAGTTTTTAAATAACTAACTGTTTCCAAATATATTTTTTCAAAATCATAATTACCATGTAATATTTTATTTTTGGTTCCAAAAGATTTTATTTCTTGTGAATTATCGTTGAACTTCAAAAACGTCCCAAATAGTTCGAAATTAACCTTAACACATGTATGTTTAATAAGGTTTTCATCTAAAAGAGATTTTAACTTGTTACGAATTTCGAAAAAAAATATATCTACTGAAGCTAACTGAAGTTGATCAAGAGGTAATATCTTATAAGTTACAATACGATTACGAAATGCAGAGCTGACGATTTCTACACCATCACTGTATTCTATTGTCTGACAACTTTTTCTATGTAAATTACTTCGCAAATGACCTACCCATGATTTACTATGTACAGATATGTTACACGTCGAACAGAAAGGCATTTTATTCTATTAAAAAAGCCAATGCTATCAAAACAATAATACAGTAACCGATACTAATGTAAAAAAAATTAAAAAGATTATAAGTCTATTCTAGTATATTAAAAATAAAATTAATATCTACTATAAATTGATTAAGTTTAGTAAAATTTATTTTTTGTCACTGTAATGGACGGGCTCTGACTCCTCAAATTCGGTAAAAGCTTGTCCTAAGAAGCCTTGCAGTGCCTCCCAAGACGATGATGACTCGTCGCACTGGAGCTTCACACTTACCAGCGCCGTCTTGTAGCGCACATTAGCGGCGTGAGACACGTAGTCCGATTTTTTGTAGATCTTGAGGTCCACAAAATATTCGCCACCGGTCTTCGCAGTCCGACGAGACGTTCCCGTAGAAACTCGGCTGGAGAAGCTTGATATTATTTCCCCGCCACGAGATTTGGGTTCACTGCAACTAGCTTCCTCAGTCTGCAAGATATTGAATAAGTCCGGTCTCCTTGTTCTGTAAAATACAAAATTAACATATCATTAAAATACAATAATCGAGAAAAAATATTAGTAAGAAAACAAACAAAATAGGAATAAGTGTATTGCACTTTCACTTTTGACTGTAAACAATTAGGTGCCTAGTTTTATCAGACTTCAACAGGATACTGAACTAAGTTTTGATAAATAATAAAAAGTAGGAAATCATTGTATGCAAACTGAATTACGGTGGTTGGGACTGTGTTGACAGTTGACTATTACAAAGACATTTTGTAAATAATTTAAAAAAAACCAGCAGAAACAGGCATAGAATTTCAGCAAACTTAAAGTAGATAATAATCGAACATACCGTGTAGTGATAAATTCGTGCGGCGAGGAGTATTTTCGCTTTCGTTGAGCACTTTTGTGTGATGAGGTGCGGGTCAACTCCAGCGGAGGCGATGAGTCGTGTTGCTTTCCGGGGCCGGCCTTGCGTTTGCTGCTTGACGCCTTTGACTTCTTTTTCGGTTCTACCGACACCACTGCAGATGGGGCCTCAAACTCTGAATCGGACCTATTAAAGAAGAAATATAAATTATTTTCCCATCTTGATGAATAATAATAATTATTATTAAAATATATTTTTAATATTATTAAATTATAATTTTAATTGAAATATAATTAAAAATAAATTAAAACATAATTTTAATATATAATTAAAAAACAAAAAAAAATAAAATATATTTTTAATATTATTAAAATATAATTTTAAATGAAATATAATTAAAAATAAATTAAAAACAAAAAAAATATTAATTTTATACTCACTAACATTTTCTCGTTGAAATTGAAGACTGGAGCGAAGCCACTTGAAAAATTGTGACTTGTTCCATCGTGCATCGACTTTTATTTAGTAAAAATGTCTTTGTCATCAAAAAATGTGTAAAAGTTGTCAAGCGCGAGTTGATTAATGTAATATATGTGTGTATGTTTGTTCGTTTTAATGTTATCAATTACACCATAGCAGTCATTCAGATTGAAATCCATCATCAATGATTGATCATTGCTATGTAAAACATATAAATATAATTGTAAAAGACTTAAATGAGATAAATATAATAAACGTTTCTTAATAGATATAATTTTGCTTGATTTTAAATAAAAATTAATAATAATTAATCCGTTTTTCGTTTAATTAATGTTTAATAAAGTTTTTTATTTATTGTTATTTATTCTACATATAGTTTATTCTACATTTTTTTTTATCTTTATACATCTGTGCATTTTTTTAAAGCATGTTAAATGTTGCATACTTTTATAGCGAATTTAATCTTGAACCAATACCTAATTCCCAAGAAGAGATTAAAATAAAATAAATTATTTTGTTTAAATAAGCAAGTAAATCCGAATTTTTAATGTGTATATGAATTGAGATGATATGGTAAAATATATGCAATATAAACGTTATTTTAAACTAATGATGCCTTACTTCAACTTTCGACCTTATCATTGATCAATGTAGCTGAATATGAAATAAAATTGAATAAATAAGAACCTACATGGTGCGCTCGCTGCGGCGTTTCATTGAAATGCTTTGTAATTGTATCTCCGCCGCTGTTCATAGTAGGGGAGGCGAGTAAGCTAATTTTGTAGTTACTCGAGTGTCATGGGGCCCTAGTAGATTTCGTAGATTAAGTAATGAGGAGAAAAAAATATTAAGAGCATATCTTATGACAGTGGGGCAGTGACAAACTGCAGCTATTTAGAAGTTAAAAAAAGTAATTATATATATAAAAATTGACTTTAAAGGTAATTTATAAGGTAATTTATCATTCAATTAAAGGAAACAAACATGTAATCGTCAAGCAGGATTAAAAAAAATATATATGAAGAAGGTTTTGTTTTTAAAATATGGACTTTAGTTTTTGAAAATTTCAAAGAGTCTTTATATCTTTCCCTTTACTTTAAGTCGTCATTGCTTTAAATAAAAGCTTTTTTGGGGTCTACACAACGTTCTCTATTTTAATCTGACAATTTGATACTTAAAAATATATATATATATATTTTTAACGCCCCACTCAGATAAGCTGATTTCTATACCACGTTAACTAGAGACATGTGGGAAGCATACACAAGCTTAATCTGACGCGCTCGAGCTACTGCAGAAATCCCCTAATCGGCTCCCCTACCATAAAACGAGTGTTCGTTTTACAGTATGTATGTGAAATATTATATTCTTATTTGACAGCTTGCAGTTTTTTTCAGATCAGGGATGTGAACTAGAAGCGAGAACTCGATTAAAGAGATAATTTAAGAGGCGATCAGTTTTTACCCTATAAATCCAATAAATTATAAATGAATATTGTGTGTATTAAACACGATTATTTTACCTCCAATCAAATTATGAAAATTATCATCCTTTAAATTCATTTACGCACATATAATATTTATATCAACATCAATATGTCAATTATTTGTTTCAAAAATTATTTACAAGCACGGTCTATTTGATGTTAATAATTTATTATTTTACTTAGCTATGAATTTGACGCATGGTTTAATTTGCACGCACACAACACAATACAACGTTATTGGAATAAGATTCATTTTAGCTTGGTTGCGTTCTGCTTTACGCAAAATATAGTAGTTTCGCATACTATTTTTTTTGAAATATAATATTTGATCCCTTAAAATAGTAGGATACTATAATATATAGTAGGTTTGACAACCCTAGCGACTCAATCGTTCTGTTCTTATGATTTCCTGTCTTGGCTCGTTAATATGCAACGTGGTGCGCGGTGAGTATCATCGTGGTTTAGACCTACATCAAAAGTGAATGGGAAGATAAAGGAATAGTTAAAAGTAAGTGTAGTAGTTATTGTATTCATTATAGATTTAATTCGTTACACAATTATTTAGGTTTTGATTTAAATTGATAATATTTTAGTTTTTGAAAACGATTCATTATTTATTAAGTACATTGTTACATTTTAAAATTAAATAATTACCAATATATTTATTCGTTACCCATCAAATATTTAAATCTAATGTGGTACTCTTATTGAATAGTATTTTCCTATATTAGCTACATGATTTACAAAGAAAAGTTAATGCAATTAGACCAGGCGTAGGTACCATGGTATGGTAGGGATGAGTTATAAATTTAATTGAATAATGTAATATAATATAAATAATTACCTTATTCATAAAACACTATTATACTTTTACGTGTGTTGTTTGATGGAAAAAATATATTTTTTTTTTCAGATGCTTGAAAATTAGAGAAGTTCATCAAAAAATCACAGCGGAACGCAGAAAAAGGATTAGACCAGGCATTATTTAATTGTAAGTAAATTTTAATCTAAATGTATCTAGTTTATTGAATGAGGTTTATGTAGTAGATACATATTAGAGGTAATTATTTAATCAGAATAATAATTAATAACCAATTACTTACCAGTATTCATTATAGATTTAATTCGTTACACAATTATTTAGGTTTTGATTTAAATTGATAATATTTTAGTTTTTGAAAACGATTCATTATTTATTAAGTACATTGTTACATTTTAAAATTAAATAATTAGCAATATATTTATTCGTTACCCATCAAATATTTAAATCTAATGTGGTACTCTTATTGAATAGTATTTTTCTATATTAGCTTCATGATTTACAAAGAAAAGTTAATGCAATTAGACCAGGCGTAGGTACCATGGTATGGTAGGGATGAGTCATAAATTTAATTGAATAATGTAATATAATATGAATAATTACCTTATTCATAAAACACTATTATACTTTTACGTGTGTTGTTTGATGGAAAAAATATATTTATTTTTTTCAGATGCATGAAAATTAGAGAAGTTCATCAAAAATCACAGCGGAACGCAGAAAAAGGATTAGACCAGGCATTATTTAATTGTAAGTAAATTTGAATCTAAATGTATCTAGTTTATTGAATGAGGTTTATGTAGTAGATACATATTAGAGGTAATTATTTAATCAGAATAATAATTAATAACCAATAGTTATTTTAATAATAACAAATTTAAATATAAAAATTCATAATATATTTCCTGTAAAACTGTTATTGCATAATATAACGTTAATATTTTCGAGATTATTTGAATGCCAATAAGTCGAAGTTATTACTAGAAACATAATTAATCCATAATTTTTAGATGAAGCATTACTCAAATATCCTTAATCGTCATCGTAGTTTTAAAGTACTCGTGACTCTAAATGGTGATTATTATGTAAGTGTGGATGTACATAACATTCGGTTTTCTTTTTCAGATCGGATGATCAATGACGAAGAAATCTGCATGACACAAACGAAGACATTATTGTGTTTATTTGTATAAATGCATAAAAACTGGTGTTTATTTATTGATAAGATCCTAAATTCCTATCCCCTGAAATGTAAGCTTAAACATACTAAACATCATAGTGTGTTAGTATATTTAAGCCGAGGTATGTTTTTTGGTAAGTGGCACACTGACACACCGAAGTGAGCGAGGGCGCGAGCGAACAGAGGTGCATGTCATGAGCATTTCATTTCATTTACCATCAGTTGATGCATAAACGAACAGGAGTTATTGGGCATGCTGTCCCACCTCCGTTCGCTCGCGGTGCATAAACGTTCTGTCCCACCGAAGTGAGCGAGGCGCGGAGCGCAGTTCGCGAGCGAACGGAGGTGCATCAGTTGATGCATAAACGAGCAGGAGCTATTGAGCATTCTGTCCCACCTCCGTTCGCTCGCGGAGCATTAACGAAAAGGAATTATTGGGTATTCTGTCCCACCGAAGTGAGCGAGGCGCGGAGCGCAGTTCGCGAGCGAACGGAGGTGGGACAGAATGCCCAATAATTCCCTACTAATATAAAATAGATTGACAGATAAACATAAAAAAATATTTGTGAAGCAGATTAATAATTCATCATCATCGTTTCAAACAAGTAAAATTCGGTTGGTCCGCTTTGGTGCTACGGCGCGTAGCATCGTTGCGCCTCTAGGCGCTATATTATTATGATAAGTAAATTTTAATAAAGTTTTTAATACAAATTTTGACATTAACTGTAAAAAAAAGTGTTGTTAAATTGTATGGTAATTTTTGATTTAAAAATTCAATCTCTTGCCAAGCTAATGAAAAGGCTTATTTAGGCAGATGTACAATATATTGAGTAACTTGTGTAAATGCCTTAACAATTGTTACTTACTCAATTTTGACTGAATTGTGACCAAATCGCGACATGACTTTCCATTTTAAATGGAAAAGATTTTAAAATCAAAATAACAAAACCTATTCAAAGACTGAAAAATCAACCCTAGCGCGGAACGTGTAATATTTCCTACAGATGAAATCAGTAGGTAGGTAATTATTTCTCATTTAAAGTAAGAGTAAAAGCATCTAGGAATAATTATCGGAACTTTAATGTTTTCAATATTTAATTGAGCTGCTCAGCATTCATACGGTATCATTATTTGAATAACAAATTCTTTCTAAAGATAAAATTGCTAGCGTCTACTTTGAGACGGAGGACAACTTTTCTCGTTACGTCCTTTAGAGATGTTTTACGATTCGCAGTGGCAAAGTGCAAGCAGAGCACAATAGCCTCTATCGTATACTGGACACTTCTATTTGAACTTTTTGCTGGGGACAGCCAGGGGCACCTCGCCTGGGGCATCGCGATGGGGGCACCGCGCCGCGCCGGGTGACGATCACGTCCCATCGCGAGTTCGGAACGCGCATTGAATTTAATAATCCGGTTTTCAGTTACCGTCTTTTCTAAGTTAGTTGGACTTTTTTTAGATCAAAATAATATTCCCCTTGCGACCAATATTAGCAATCAGACTTAGTGAATTATGATCACAAAAATATATATTTATTTCTAGTTTTTAATAAAGCAAGTTTCTAAACAGGTAAATGAATTTAAGACATGAGTGGAAGAATAAGGTAAGTAACATGAAAAAACTTGCCGTGTTTTTGCTTAAATGGAGGCATTAGGGCCGGAAATAATATTTGAATTAAAAAAAACTGTGGAGTATATTTGTAGCCAGATATATTAGCTAGGTCATGAAGTAGATAAGTTACAAGTTTTATGAAAATAATAAGAGAAAAAGGAGCTATTGTCCGTATGTTACGAAATGTTACTTGTTCGATTCTTCGCCACTCACGTCTTCATTATGGAAATCAAAATAACTTAAATAAATGACCATAAGTATTAATGTCATAATATTCCATATTTAATTTAGATACATTTTGGCTTTCAGAGTTACAGAAAAATTACAAATAAAAGCAACTTTTGTCATAAAATTGTTTTAATATTTAAGAGAATTTTATATAATACCGTCGGTGGCCAAATTATTATACTCACTTGAAAAACAATACGTATTTGTGCCTCATAAGGAAAAAATTATATCTTTAAAAAAGTTAATATTTTTTTAGCCTTATGCTAAGGTGCAGAATCCTGCATACATATGCAGGTCCCGTCTGGCTGCTATCTATACTTATAAAATTACATGTCCTGACTGACTGACTGACTGACTGACTGACTGACTGACTGACTGATTCATCATCGCTGAGCAAAATCTGTTAAAGTTACAGCCACGAAATTTGGTGAGTAGGGTTGTTTTATTGAGTAGACACCCACTAAGGAAGGAATGTCGAAAATTTTACCCCCGAAGGGGGTGAAATAGGGGTTGAAAGTTTGAATGAAAGTCCGTCAATTTCATTCATCAATCATTTCTTTAGTTAGAAACATGAAATTTTATGTTTGGGCTACTGATTAAAAATAATTGGATATGTGTTTAAGCATTTTTGGAAATTCTACCCCCAAGGGGGTGAAATAGGGGTTGAAAGTTTTAAGGAAATTCCGTCATTTCTTAAGTTCGAAACATGAAAGTTTATTTTTGGACTGCTGATTAAAAATGAATGGATATGTATTTAAGCGTTTTTGGAAATTCTATCCGCAAGGGGGTGAAATAGGGGTTGAAAGTTTAAGGAAAGTCCGTCACTTCTTAAGTTAGAAACATGAAAGTTTATTTTTGGACTGCTGATTAAAAATTAATGGATAGGTATTTAAGCGTTTTTGGAAATTCTACCCCCAAGGGGGTGAAATTGGGGTTGAAAATTCGAATGAAAGTCCGCCATTTCTTGAGTTAGAATCATGAAACTTTATTTTTGTGCTACTAATTAAAAATGAATGGATACGTATATTTAAGCGTTTACCGGCGACAAAATTGTTGTGTCGCGTTATTTAAAAACCCTAAATATATATCATGTAAACTATGGGCAAATTATGGTGTATGCTTGAACCACTCTCTTCTGTTGGCAAAATTAGAATCCCTGTTTTTATAGAGGTATTTTTGATTAATTATTATGTGTCATAAAAGTTGACCAATCGTGTTATGCTATTGGTGAATCAAAGATAAAGACAATATGATGAATAGTGACAATGAACTTTAATTTCTTAGCTTTAGTCATTGTTGAGAAAAATCGATATGGCTGCAGTCAAATTATCAATACCTTAAATTTACATATGACTTAACTTTTTCTTACATTTTTTTGTGAAATATACTCTTGGCATACTTATCGTTAGTTTTGAATTCTTGTATACCTTATGAATAGGTGCTTTGCATCTGTGAAACTTTGCATTTAAAGGGAAGCAATCTATATTTAGAACTCTCACTCCGTAATCTTTATATTAAAGGTACAATAAAATGTTAGCCTTTTCAAATAGCTCCAACTAGTGCAAAAAATAACTACAGAATAATTGGGAAAAGCTTTACTTAATACTATAATTAGTATAGTATACTCCTCTGAGAAGCTATCTCCCTTAAATGACAATATGAATTATGAGCCATAAGCGTTTAAACTTTAAACTTCTCGTTTGAAAATTTTAACCTATTGCATAGCTTTTATTGCGGATGTTGAGCACGGCTACCGAATCAATAAAATTCAGTAACGAAAAAAACCTAACACCTCCACTCAGACCGTCACAGCGGTGCGGCGTTGCTAGGTTTCGTATTGTGTGCGTGCGACTAGACGTATACGATTGGTAGTTACATTAGTTGATAAAAAATGATAATAGTGCAAATAGCTATACCGCGCGTATTTTGACGTAACAACGTCTTATGAGGTTATGAGTCGAGTTCGAGTCGAGTTCGAGTCGAGATCGAGTCTAGTTCGAGGCGAGTTCGAGTCGAGTTCGAGTCGAGTTCGAGTCGAGTTCGAGTCGAGTTCGAGTCGAGTTCGAGTCGAGTTCGAGTCGAGTTCGAGTCGAGTTCGAGTCGAGTTCGAGTCGAGTTCGAGTCGAGTTCGAGTCGAGTTCGAGTCGAGTTCGAGTCGAGTTCGAGTCGAGTTCGAGTCGAGTTCGAGTCGAGTTCGAGTCGAGTTCGAGTCGAGTCGAGTTCGAGTCGAGTTCGAGTCGAGTTCGAGTCGAGTTCGAGTCGAGTTCGAGTCGAGTTCGAGTCGAGTTCGAGTCGAGTTCGAGTCGAGTTCGAGTCGAGTTCGAGTCGAGTTCGAGTCGAGTTCGAGTCGAGTTCGAGTCGAGTTCGAGTCGAGTTCGAGTCGAGTTCGAGTCGAGTTCGAGTCGAGTTCGAGTCGAGTTCGAGTCGAGTTCGAGTCGAGTTCGAGTCGAGTTCGAGTCGAGTTCGAGTCGAGTTCGAGTCGAGTTCGAGTCGAGTTCGAGTCGAGTTCGAGTCGAGTTCGAGTCGAGTTCGAGTCGAGTTCGAGTCGAGTTCGAGTCGAGTTCGAGTCGAGTTCGAGTCGAGTTCGAGTCGAGTTCGAGTCGAGTTCGAGTCGAGTTCGAGTCGAGTTCGAGTCGAGTTCGAGTCGAGTTCGAGTCGAGTTCGAGTCGAGTTCGAGTCGAGTTCGAGTCGAGTTCGAGTCGAGTTCGAGTCGAGTTCGAGTCGAGTTCGAGTCGAGTTAGAGATTATGTATACCATTTTCGGTGCTCATAATTTTCTATTTAGGTCGTAAAATACTGATTCAAGTTTTTTTAATTTTTTGACCACACCTCTTAATGAAACATTTATAAGTATTATTTACAAAAGCAGTGACCTTATAAAGCTATATTATTATGATTATTAAATCAAGCAATCTCATTAATTGACATCATCAAAGAGTTTTAATATCTTAAAGAAGCGAAGAAATATAATAAATGATCAAACGAACCAAGTGAAGTTCGATCATTATTATATGAGTCGCTTCATTCGAAGATATATAATTAACCAAGTAGATTTTCAGAGTAACGAAAGAAAGATTTTTTTTACAAAATCCAATAGATTACATTATAAATAGTAGTGATTATAATATATTTGAGAAAAAATTTAACATTATGCCATAAAAAATGGTTGCCTGTAAAGTCGGTTTTACGGGCGAAGATTTTACGTGACAACGTGTGGGAGAGAGACGCAAGGCATTCGGCGGGCCTCTCTCTCGTTCGGTGACTCATCGTAACGTTACCGAGCGTTACACTTTTTCATAAGTGACTCCCAGCCGCAACCTAATTTAAGACGTTGTCACGTCAAAATAATAGTCAGTAGAAACGAAACGTAAGAGACCTCTATGGTTTTTTTTTTTTTTTTTTTTTTTAATCTATACAAAAAAGGACTTTACCTCTATGGTTTGTGATTCAAATGTTAACAGTTATACTATGATCATGGTGATTATTTATCGGATTCAGCGAAACTTTGTTCGTCGATAAAATTATGGTTGAGGAAAATCGCGAAAGTATCGGAATCGCTAGACCTGACTCCTGCCTGTCGACTGTCGTCTTACTAATAGTGTCCAGTAAAAACTTTTTATCGACTGGGCGATGTGTCGCTCGTCGATGATGTTGAACTCGTGCGCTGCGCTAACTGTCAACAGTACGGGCACACCGCTAAATTCTGTCGTGACACAAAGCCATGCTGTAAACATTGCGCTGAAGGGCATAGCTCGGATAGCTGCCCAAAAAAAGATAAAGACGACTTTAAGCCGGTTTGCGGTAGTTGTTTGCGATATAAAAAACCGACCGACCACCCCACAGCCTCCCCAGATTGTCCTACGTATAAGTCTAAAATGGAGCAACTTATTTTAACGACTCGGTATGGATAGTTTAAATATAGGACAGTTAAACCTCCACAATAATAAGCACGCAACGATAGAATTAGAAAAGTTGGTTTCCGATTACAATTTAGATTTGGTGCTCGTACAGGAGCAATATCAACTCGCGTCGCTACGGTCGAAGATAGTACAAATTGATAACCTAGCTCGCGCGGGTATTTATACACCTCAGTCTAGATTTTCAGTTACGGCCTTAACTAACCTTTCGACGTCGCACTGTGCGGTAGTTGAGGTATCGTGTCCTCAGTTTAGACTATACATTGTAAGCTGCTACTTCCAGTACGCGGATTCTGTTAGCCCTCATTTACATCAACTTCGCCGCGTATTACAATCTCTCGCGGGTAATAAAATTATCATTGGCGCCGACGTCAATGCATCCTCGCCCTTATGGCACGGCCAACTTAGGTACACTGACCGCGACCGACGTATCGCTGTAGAAGACTTCATTGCGGAGTTTAACCTCCTTATTCACAATACCCCCGATGCACCACCTACCTATAGTAGCCCAACGGGCGAATCGTCGATTGACGTCACGCTATCCAGCGCGTACGTCCAGATTAGGCATTGGCGTGTCCTTCCTGATGCGTCATGTAGTGATCACCGCTTATTGGTGTACGAGTTTTCTCGTGCGGTCCCGAGTGATACCGTAGTCAATTCTAATGACTATAAATACAATGTAAAGAACGGCGATTGGAATTTATTCCGCTCCCTCATTACCGCTCATGCCGGAGACTTCACTCGGCCGGATTTAAACGTCAACGAGTGCGCGGAAATTATGACAAACACATTTGTTTACTGTGCCGATGTAGCCTTGGGTCTTAGACCTCTTAAAAAAGATCACAACAGTAAATGGTGGAACAGTAAACTTCTTAATCTTCGTCGGGAATTTAGAAGGGCCAGGCGCAAAATTAATAATCTCCGTAAATCTGGCCTCAATCGTTCGGATGATAATTACATAATTTTCAAAGATTTCCCTCGATTGCTCATAGATACCATCATCAGCTCACCACTTTCGTAATTGTTATACAAAATTAAGTTTATATCCTATACAAAAGCACAATATTTTTTTAAATCTGTCCTCAAACATTGAAATAATCACAAAAACATCTGCTTCGATGCAAAATATCACGAAAAGTACCAATAATTGGGTCATAGTGTGATGACTCATGGTAAAATTATGGTTGTGATGATGATGATCAATCAAATTGATGTGTTGGCTTATGCTTTTAGTTGTTTAAACAACGCCGAAATCCCCGATCCTGTACCTACAAGCATTCAAAAGTTCTGTTCAGTACCTTCGGACCTGGTGCGAGGTCTTACTTTTTGGTAGCATTTACCTCGAATGCTTCAGAAAAAATCAAAATCACCATATGTTTCTATACAAATTTTAGGGAGTCCCCTCGATTCTTCAAGGATCCTATCATCAGATCACCATTTTAATGAACATGGTACCAAATTAGAGTTAAACCCTATACAACACAAAAAGAATTTTGAAAATCGGACCACGAACGGCTGAGTAATCGTGGAACATAAA
This sequence comes from Polyommatus icarus, assembly GCA_937595015.1. Lineage (NCBI taxonomy): Eukaryota > Metazoa > Arthropoda > Insecta > Lepidoptera > Lycaenidae > Polyommatus > Polyommatus icarus. The sequence goes on from OW569326.1 coordinate 11,711,047, forward strand.
AAAAAAAGACACATACAGCCGAACGTATTATCTCCTCCTTTTTGGAAGTCGGTCAGAAAAGATCTTGGAAGCAGAAACAATATTACATAATTATGCTTACATCATTTTAAATCATTATTACTAACTAGATGACCCGGTGAACTTTGTATCACTTAACAATAATATTGTGTATTTCCTTATTTTTACTAATTATGTGAGTTTTTAACAAATAGGACGACCAGTTTGATATGATTTTTCGAATCATCATCAGATGATGACCGTTTCTCAAAAATGGGAATTATAACACAACACGACGCCATTTTGTTTTAAAAGCAAACGACTCTTGGAGCGGAGGGAAGGAATAGGTTCAGGCGGTTCGCCCCCTGCATAGTAATCAAGCAGCACTCGAAAACTGAATATTATGTTGTTTTCCTTGAGATATTCACATCAAATCAATAATTTAGTATTTTCTTAATACATGAGAAAAAACGATACGATATAACGATTTTTTATGTTGCCAATAAAAACATACCAATGAGGTTCTATACAGGGTGTCAAAAGACCGCTTCCGATAACTTCGTGGGGTTATTATAGGACATAAGATATATCCATTGGTGCAAGTAATTTTCTTTAAATCGCCAGTTTTTAAAATAGTCAAAATTTTCAACACGCAATGTATAACGCTGATAAAAATGCGCGATAGTATCGCGCGCCAGTGGAGCTCCGGCCCTCGGGCCGAGTCAGCCCCCACGCGCCGCTCGCGCCGAGTCCCGCGCGCGCGGCCCTGCGCTAGACAAAACAGCTGATCGTGGTGTGCCACAGTGCTGTAGCCCGTAGGTAGTTTATTTTTTTTTTTTTCTTTATTTATTAAAGAGGGTTTGTTCGCTTTGCGAGCATGTCACCCTCATAGGAACATACAGAATAATTTATGCCCTAAACTTAATGCCTAATTTAACTAATTTATATAACATGCTAGCCTCTTTTGAATTTGGAAAAGAAAGAATACTATTGCATACTCCTATCTGACGTACATCAATATTATACTCATATAGAATTCTATGTCTCTCGACTTCGTTCCGGACACATTCAATTAAAATATGGTACACGTCTTCCACCACGCCGCATTCTGAACAGTTTGGTGATGTGATTTTTCCCATCAACGAAGCGAAACTATTTAAAGGAAGATGTCCGGAACGAAGTCTGAGGCTTAGCACAATATCTTGTCTGCTCATATCGGCATCATCGAACCAAGGTCTTTTTGGTATAGTCATTTGCATAGTTCTATACCACACTCCTTTTGATAATGACCGTTCATCAAAATATTCTTTCCATGACCGATATCCTTGGGATTTCACGTTCGATAAAATATTCGTATAGTCAGGAAGAAGACCAACTAGATCGCCCTGCGTGGTTGCTTCTTTCGCTAAACCATCTACCCTTTCGTTGTCTATGATGCCGATATGAGCGGGAATCCACTGTAATATAATCTCTTTACCAGACCTAATCAAACTTAAAATACATGCCACGATATCATAAGCTAACTGCGTACATCGATCCTTAGAAGAACATTTCAATACGTGCTGAAGAGCACTCTTGGAGTCGCAAAAATCACAATTTTTTCAACATTAATAGATTGTACATATAATAACGCCTTGTAAATAGCGATAAGTTCTGCTCCCATAATAGATGTATATGAATTAATTTTAAATCTACCGGTCTTATTTAACTGTGGATCCAGAAAAGCTGCGCCCACTTTATCTTGGTCTTTGGATCCGTCTGTAAAAATTTTATGAAACTGTGAAAAATAATTTACAATATATTTATTACATTTTGATTTCAAATCATTTTTTAATACTGTCTTCTTAGGTTCGGGAGCATCTTCAATGTATAACTTAACCACATGAGATAGGTTCACATTGCTTACCCATGTAAGGAGTGAAAATCTGCCTAAAATACTGCTAGATTCAATAGGTATCGTCTTATATAATTCATGTACGCGGACCAATAGGGGCTTTTTCTTTCGTCTCCAGAACGGACTTTGGCAAAGATCGGACAATTTATCAACTACGGAAAAAGTGTCATGACTAGAAACAGATTTTAATTTTAATAAAAATTTTCCAGCTAGATAGTGTCTCCTGATATGTAACGGAGGGAGAGAAAGCTCACATTCCATTACATGGATCGCAGTATTTCTAAGAAATCCACCTATTATTCTCAAACACATATTTTGAATTTTGGTCAGTTTACTTAAATTAGTATCGGATGCATTATCGTAAAGGAAACTGGCGTAATTCATTCTACTGCGAATCAGTGAAATATAAAGACTTCTCAAAAACTTGGGATGAACTCCCCACCCTGAACCAGCCAAAATCTTAAAAACATTTAAATGTTTCATACATTTTTCCCTTGTTTCGTTCAAGTGTTTGGTCCATTTTAGAGATCGGTCTAAATGAACTCCTAAATATTTTATACTATCCACTACTTGTAATGAATTATTATTTAAACTTAATTTTATTGATTCTGATTTATATCCACTTTTAAAAATACATATTTTACTTTTATGACACGATATATTTAGACCTATTTTTTGGATAAAATTATTAAATAAATTTAATGCCAATTGTAATTTACGCTCTGCTTCTAATATATTTTTAACTGTGATAAATAGGACAAAATCATCTGCGTATTGTGATAACAATACGTTATTAATTATAATACAGGTACAAACATAAATAGTTCCAATGTTAAACAAAATAGGGGACAACGGGTCTCCTTGAGCTAAGCCGCGGTCAGTATTTCTAGAAATAACACAATCACCCAATAAAATTTTCAGCGTCCTTTCTTTCAGGAAATTCCATAAATAATAACACAGCTTTTTGCTCATTCCCAATCGGTCCATAGTGGATAGTAAAGCACACACATCAATATAATTATACGCGTTATCTAGATCAATAAAACAGGCAACTGTAATCTTTTTTTCTGAAAAACCGGTTTGAATTTGTGACACGAGTCTAGATAAGTTATTTAACGTCGATTGGCCCTTTCTGAAACCTGTAGTATTACTCGAAAAGTATTTATTCGTTTCCATAAACAATTCTATTCTATGAAATAGAATGTTATGAAACACCTTACATATGCATGAAATCATGGAGATGGGCCTTAGAGACGAAGAAGAACCTGGGTTTCGGCCTGGTTTCGGAATCGGAGTTATAGTAATACGGCGCCATTGAGTTGGAACAAAGGACGAGTCATAAAATTGATTGTAAAGTGAAACTAAAATATGTTTACCGTTTTCAGGCAAATGTTTTAACATCGAATATGAAATTTTGTCATCACCTGGCGATGTGTCCTTCGATTTTATACAGTTATTCAGTTCCTGAATATTTATTGGAGTTTCCAAGTCTGAATTCTGTGATGTAAAAACCGGTTGTCTAGGTAAAACAGAGTCGGGAGCAATAGTGCGTAATAACTCATTAGCCATATGTTTGTCGACGTACCTATTTTGTAAATGGCGCCCTTTGACCCATCTCATCTTATGCCAAAGCTCATTTTGGTTAGATACTTGGTCGAGGGAAGAACAAAAGTTTTGCCAAGATGTGTTTCTAGCATTCCTAATGAGCCTTTTAGATTCCCTGATTTTATCCTGAAGAATATTATAATTATTGGGCGTGGGATTGCGTCAAAATTTAGAAAGGGCCAAACGACGTTCTGCTACAACTTTAGAGAGAGATGCATTCCAGTATGGCTTACAAGAAAACTTGCTTTCAATGTTTTCGTTTATTTGAATATTAGGAATGTATAAATCCGCTGCTATGTTCATATAGTCGATAAAAAGATCGTACGATGCCTGTAAATTGTTTTGAAAAATGTAATTGTTGTAAAGCTTGTGTAATAATTTTTTATATGAAATCCAATCGGCTTTTTTATAGTTTCTTCTATACTTTATAAATTTATTTATTTTTTGATAAGTAGTAATTTTAACTATACAATGATCACTACCTAGCATTTCATTCAATACCGACCATTCGAGCTTCAGGCTTAAATCACTAGTGGCTAGAGAGATTTTTTGCGCACTTTGGGCAAACTATTTGTTTACTAGGGCATCTTTTGTATGAATGGCCAAACTTCCAACAACGGGAACATTGTGAGACTGGAAAAACATACGCTTCCACCTTTATCCTTGTATCGTGCACATAAACATATGGTGGTATATACGAACCCTTAAAACAAAGACGTACCGATTCACTAGGTAGCCATCCCGACTCGTCGAAATTTCTGCGATTTAAACGGTTTACCGATAAAATTTTTGCTGGTTCTGGGCAAGAAATACTTTCTAATATATATTCATCTGAAAGGTCTAAGTCCACGTCTTTTATCACGCCGTATGAAAAACTCGTCTCCATAGCTTTTTGAATTCGCCATCCCTTTTCCGATAGACGATATATATATTTCGATTTTTTCTTCCTCCCTTAGCTTTTTCTCACGTCTTCTAACTTCTATCCATTCATCTTCTTCATCATTTCTGTCTCTTTTCGTAGGTCTCATCTCCACTGCTAACTCATTACTCATGACTTCATTACACTCCGCACTAATTTCTTCAGATATTTCATTAAATTCATCCATATCGAAGTAGCGTGTAGTCGCAGCGGGCCGGCGCACGGCGCAGCGGCCGCTATGCCCTTATCGCGTAAACAATAAATCGATTTATCGATGCGCACTAATAGAAACGACCGATTCGCACGCATGCCGGTACGAGACTGAGAGTCAATTTTTTTTTTTTTACTGAGATAGAATAGGTATTGTCGAGTAATATGCATAAACAAAAGCTCATCTACTCGTATTAGAGTCAGGCTCGTGACTCGAATGGTATAGCCTTTGTAAATACGCCACCGGGACGGGGATCACTGCGTCGGGTACATTACTACGAGCTCACCTCTCCGGGCTCGGTGGACGTTACGAGTCCTACCTACCTACCTGCCAGCAATCTACCTGCCTACAACCTACCTGCCTACCTGAACCCTACCTGCCTACCCTGCATCCAGTCTACTTACAACATACCTGTCTATTACTTACCTACCGGAGCTTTCAGGAAAGTAAAGTACACATAGGCACAACAGGGTCACACATTGTGAGCGACGAACCACGACCCCTATTCCCTATAATCTATATTCTTTTAAATTTTTTAAATATATTCTTAAGTTCATTTCTATTAATTTTATTTAACACACCGGGATAAGTGTTACAGTGTATGTATGTATGTATGTATGTATGTATGTTTTTATGTTTGTGCGCGCATATCTCGGGAACTACAAGTCCGCTCTAAATGATTCTTTTTTATTATACTAGGTATTGTTTAACTTAGGGAATACTGCAAGTTTCATCAAAATCGGTTCTGTAGTTTTTGAGATAGAGAATTTTAATTCTCAATTACGTAAAATTTTGAAGTCGGTTTTATCTTTTTAAAATACTGTTATTTAATTATTTTATTTGATTATTATTTTATTATTCCTAATTTAATTATTGTTTGTTAATGATGTCATAAGGTGGTCGTTACATATAGTCATTATGCCATAGCCGCTTAACGCTCAATGCCTCCGTGGTCCATTTAAGAGCGAGCTGTCAAATTTTGCTGTGTTTTCTAATAAGTATTACGATCCCGGAAGACGATTGACTTAAATGAAATTGAGATTTGTTTAATCATTGTAAAATTATCTGATACTAGCCTAACGGAAAACACGATTCACTTATTTTGACTCGATAGTTTTATTTTTCGAAATTATGAATATTTCTGGGCTTTTCAACATATTGTATTATACTTACATACACACTTATTCAGTTACTATCATTTAATAACTTGCACTACTACAATCATACACTTTGTAAAATCATAGCTAAAGTAAATATTAACATTGTATTAGTTTTTAAGTAATCATCAAAAAACTGTTTTGGTACTTACGGCCTTTACTTATCACGATTGGACGATAGCGGAGTATGTAGGCGGGGCTAGCGTGTTTTGATATTTTTGGGTTATTATAGCATTATAGGGTTGGTCCAAAGATATTTTGGGTTGTTCCATGGTCGGAATGCGGGACAGCCATGAGCAATCTTAGCCCATTTGTTCCACGATCGCTGTACTCTGTATATAGTTATACACCTGTTCCACTCCACAGGTTTAATTTTTATTGTTATAATATTAAACGGTCACATCATAATATTATAATAGGTTTTGCCACGTATGAAACCACGTTTCAGTTTTATATTCACAGAATAAGGTATGCATAAAAATCAAAATAAAAATAAAGTTTTTTAACTTTGTTCGAGTTCGAGACGTCAAACATACGTCAAACGACAATATTGACAGTTTTTTTTTCTCCCAATGTTATGCACTTAGTTTTAATTAAGTATTTTCTTTTAGTAATTAGTTCTTATTTTCTTTAATAATTTATTTAGTATTTCAGTTTATTAATATTATTTAGTATGCTCTTAGTTCCTAATTATTATTGTAATGTCCAAACTATATTATTATTGTGATGTCACACATTGGTCCCAGCAGAAAATCAGTGCAGCAACTTGCTGCAATTATGCTGAGCTGGGGCCCATTTTTGTGATATCACACAACATAATGTTAAAATATTAATTGTTCTGTGTTCTTTGTATTTCTTTTGTTGTGTGATGTGCAAAATAAACTTTTCTTATTATTATTATTATTATTATAACTTGTTTTCAAATGTAACATTTACCGTCATTGCGGTCAAATCAGTGTCCTAATTCCTTAATGGCACTATTATGATTTATTAATAATAACCGTAGATCTTTCTTAATGCGAAAATAAGTCGAACTGTACTGTGTACTATGCCTGTCTGTTACCTCTTCACGCCAAAGCCACTGAACTGAACTGATTTTGTTGAAATTTGTTATGGTACTTAGAGCCCCCGAAAAGGGCATAGGATATTTTTTATCTTGGCAAAATCTATTGTTCCCGCGCGATAAACAAATTTTGGCGCTACGGACTAATATAATAATATGTCCATAATAATATTATAAATACTTATGTATTTGTCTGTCAGTCTGTTACCTGTTTAAGCGTAAGCGACTGAACTGAATTTTCATTAACTTGATTGATTTATTCGTAAGGATCTAGGATAACTTTTGTTATGTTGAAATGTATGATTTTCATGCAATTTTCAAATTAATTTTTCGTGCAAATGAAGCCGCAGGCACCATACAGAGAATTTATAACTTATGAATATTGAAATATAATGGCTTTCCTAATAAAATTTCTGTAGGTTCAGTATTCAACCATACAAAAATTATGGCGCTTCTACCGCTAATGTGTGCACATAGACGGCACACAAACTAGTCTTCAATGTCACGTTCACAATTATTGATGTTACATCAGGTATTGTACGTTCAAAATGTTACCTCGGCAGTACTGACCTTTATGGCGCATTTTCACTGGTCGATAGGGCCTAGGATTTCTGAAACGCATGCCACGACCAATGACAATGCGCCATTAGTTGTCAATTAGTTGTCATAGACTCCCCGCATGCTGTATGTATACAGCATGCGGGGAGGTATACCGTACGAGTTAACGACAAATGAAAATGCGCCCTTTTGCAAATAACATAAGGATTAAGGCTCGATTTATGTGCGACCGCGTGATCACAATCAATTAGGGCCGCGCTACATTTGGCGCTACACTGGAATGGCAGCGGCGAGGCGAGCACTTTCAGTGTCATATGATTTTAAACTTTATCTTCATTATTGTAATACATAGTATCGCTTGAGAAGTCTACGGCCGCCCGTGGCCGCTCGTGGACGCTGGCGGCCGCTCGTGGGCGCTGGCGGCGGCGATTTCTCAAGCGAAACTATATATTACAATAATGAAGATAAAGTTTAAAATCATATGACACTGAAAGTGCTCGCCTCGCCGCTGCCACTCCGGTGTGTCGCGGCCCTTATTATCACATGTAAGGCCGGCCATAGACGAACCGCATCTTGCAGTCGAAACGTCAAGATGCGGTTGTTGCACGTCGACCTGCAGTTTCCATACCAAATTCATATCCGCAATTCACGGTCGGCTCGAGCAGTTTTGAGCAGCAACAACGGCTCCGGCCGCTCTGAAGCACTCGGTCGCGACTGCAACTTGCGGTCCGTCTATGGCCAGTCTGAATTACAGCGCGACCGCACCGCTATTTACATTAAATCATTAAACATACATTTGTTTGTGATCTCACGGTTTAACGACCAAACCGCTAGTACATGCGGACAAATATAAATCCCGCCTAAGGACTACTTTCGTAAATGCTAAAGGTAAACTATGAACGAACTGCATTTGTTTTACGTACATAGAACCTCCTCCTCTCCTCTCTTTTTGGTAGTCGGTTAAAGTACTTGTTTTGACAAACGATTAGCAATAACCCGAGTGTCGCAAGATGCATTTCAATGTACTACATGGTTTGTTGTGCAATGTCTTTCGCGATTAATTTGTTATTCTTTCCAACTGTACGCCTTGCGACAATACACTCGTGTCTCTGAATAACTAATCTTTGAGCTATGTGTTTAAATATATGTTCATGCGTAAATATTAAAAACTCCAAATTATACGTACCTATCTGCAATTATACCTATAATACAATAACTGCAGATAGGTTTTGTTTTATTGGCAACAAATGTAATATTAAGTCACTAACAATAACATTTTATTGTTAGTGAATGTATATATCTATCTACATAATATAAACAGACATAATTATATTCATCCTTAGGTAAAGATATCCTTATGCCCGCTGTACACTCTCGCCGAGAGCTCTCGGGCGAGAGTCTCGTGCGAGAGCCCCTTGCCCGAGTGGGATCATGTACATTCTCGCTTAGTAAAGAACTCAGACAAGATGGAGGAAAACGACCATTCACCATTCACCATGCATCGAAAGATATCATTGTAATCCAAAGATTTATAATCATATTTAATTTTATTTCTCACAGATAATGACTCATAATGTCGTTTAATATTGTTATTTTTCTGTTCTACACTGTCCAACGGCGGGACTAGTACTGAAAGACGCGAGAGTGTACAGTAATGCGCTCGTTTTCCTCGCGAGACCCTTTGCCTCGGGCGCAAAATACCGACAACGGACCGAGAGGGTCCGAGACAGGCGAGACGAGGCGAGCGCACCCATTTACACTCTCGCACTCGGGCCGCCTCGCTGTGTCTCGGCGAGAGTGTACAGCCGGCTTTAGATATATTAACAAAGGAAAATGTTAAAACAGAGATGTAAACATTTCACTTTTCAGGTATCTCATTTTACGCATAATATTTTTGTTGAACTTTTCAATGAAACCAATATTCATTTTTCAGTCAAACAAGAAAAGTTCAAGTAAACCAAATTCTGTTATGCGAAAAAAGCTTGTTTGAGTTAGAATATTATAATATTTTAGGAACCTAAAATGAAAAGTACATACCGAAATATATTAAGGGGAAATAATAAAACGAGCGAATAAAAAATTACTTAGCGACTGATGATGAACATAATGTTTTAATAAACTAACCTTTGGTACTTATCAAGTTATCACAAATAACCTTTGGTATTAATGTGATAATTAGATACTTTGTACTTACATAACGTAACCTTGAATTTTGTAATATTCTTAAACAAGTAAACAAGTATAGTTCCAATTATTGTCCATTGTGATTTCGATTACTAAAATGTGAAAAATTTTTACTCCACCGAAATTACAATAATAGTATTTTAAAAAGATAAAACCGAATTCAAATTTTTGTACGTAATTAAAAATTAAAATTCCCTATCTCAAAAACTACTGAACCGATTTTGATGAAACTTGCACTATTCCCTAAGTTGAAGTACAATAAAAAAAAATCACAAAAATCGGACTTGTGGTTCCGGAGTTATGTGTGAACAAACATAAAAACATAAATAACATACATACAGACATACATACATACACTTTTGAAATTTGGCACATCAGTTCAGAAGCTGTTATAGATTAACATGTACAAAAATTGGGCAGTTCTGGAAATATTACATACATACGCGTCGAATTGATAATCTCCTTTTTTTGAAGTAATTTACCTACTTCATTATCTAGCTATATTTATATATGTCGCAGGGAAAAGAGGATATCAGGGATTTCACGATATCCCTAGGGATATCACGAACTTCCGGTAGATGCCGAATATTCTTGTTTGTTCGTCTTCTTACTAAAAATATCTAGTGATATGTCATTTCACTAAACTAAATCTAGTGAAATGTCAGAAACGCGGATACCGCCGAATAAAAATCGAGCCACTCATTTGTCTCACTCGCTCTAGTTCCCACACGTGACACGGGCACTAGTGGGAGTGAGTATGATTCAGAGATATGGCGATGCCCCCTCAGATCTGCAGCTATAGTTGCATTAAAATAAATAAAAAATAAAAAAGCCTTTTATTTCCTCTATCTTAACCTAGTTTAACAATTTGTAAATAACTACCTACTAGTGCGTTAACAAACAATATTATTCTTTTTGACTCTACGTAATATTATATTATTATCTTTAGGTACCTACACGTAATATAAACTTAATTGAACAAGTTACAATTTTATGAACGTATAATATAAACATAATAGAAAAAGTGAATATTTTATGCTATATAAGTTATTTTTTAATGAGGAACCCCTCTCGGGTGAAGGCCTCTTGCATTACACGTGTGATAATAATAATAATAATAACTCCCACTCTGGTTTTGGTGATGGTGGCCGATTTCATTGAAACTAGGCTAAGAGTAATTTTATAATGCCCAAGTGTGTGAGCAGTACACAAGAGAAATCGCTATATTTTTTCTCTTTACTCGCATAACCCGGTGGGATGGAATACTGATACGACCGGCGAGAGATCAGGCGCAGGACCGACTTTTTATACGCCCATCCGACGCATGGATCATCTAACATCTTACTTGTCAGATTCAGATGTTAGATGATCCTATCAAAGTACCCGTGTGTATACAAGAGCAAGCGAGAGAAATGCGTGGCTTGATTTTTATTCGGCGGTGTCACACTGAACGGCGGTGGCGGTGAAATGGCGGTGAAACACTGAAAGAATTTTTCAAATCAAACCAGTCGTTCTTGAGATTAGTGCGTTCAAATAAGCCCTTTCACATAATTTCCCCCGCTTTTTCCACATTTTCCTCTATTTCTTCGCTTTTATAAGTTTTAGCATGATAAAATATACTCTATAGCCTTCCTCAATAAATAGGCTGTGTAACATTGAAATAATTTTTTAAATCGAGTCAGTAGTTCCTGAGATTAGCGCGATCAAACTATTACCAAATAGGCATTTCATATAATTTTCACAGTTTTTTCCACATTGTCCTCTATTTCTTAGCTCCTTTTAGTCTTAGCGTAATAAAATATAGCCTATAGCCTTTCACAATAAAATATGGGCTATCTAAAACTGAAAGAATTTTTCAAATCGGATCAGTAGTTCCTGAGATTAGCGCGTTCAAATAACACATAATTTCCCCCGTTTTTTCAACATTTTCGTATATTTCTTCGCTCTTATAAGTCTTGACGTGATAAAATAAAGCCTATAACCTTTCTCAATAAATAGGCTATCTAACACTGATAGAATTTTTCAAATCGGATCAATAGTTCTTGAAATTAGCGCGTTCAAAGTATTAATAAATAAGAATTTCATATAATTTTCCCCGTTTTTTCACATTTTCCTCTATTTCTTAGCTCCTATTATTCTTAGCGTGATAAAATATAACAAATAGCCTTTTTCGATAAATGGGCTATCTAACACTGAAAGAATTTTCCAAATCGGACGAGTAGTTCCTGAGATTAGCGCGTAAACAATCTAACAAACTCTTCCGCTCTATAATATTATCGAATAGATTGAAAACTGCCATTTTTTTGCATAAATGGGGGCTTTAGGATCAGGAAAATGATTTTAAATCAAGAAAATGAAGATTCTGTATGTCGCAGGGAAAAGAGGATATCAGGAATTTCACGATATCCCTAGGGATATCACGAACTCCCGGTAGATGCCGAATATTCTTGTTTGTTACGTCTTCTTACTAAAAATATCTAGTGGTATGTCATTTCACTAAACTAAATCTAGTGAAAAGTCAGAAAAGTGGACACAGCCGAATAAAAATCAAGCCACGCATTTCTCTCGCTTGCTCTTGTATACACACGGGTACTTTGATAGGATCATCTAACATCTGAATCTGACAAGTAAGATGTTAGATGATCCATGCGTCGGATGGGCGTATAAAAAGTCGGTCCTGCGCCTGATCTCTCGCCGGTCGTATCAGTCTTCCATCCCACCGGGTTATGCGAGTAAAGAGAAAAAATAGAGCGATTTCTCTTGTGTACTGCTCACACACTTGGGCATTATAAAATTACTCTTAGCCTAGTTTCAATGAAATCGGCCACCATCACCAAAACCAGAGTGGGAGTTATTATTATTATTATTATCACACGTGTAATGCAAGAGGCCTTCACCCGAGAGGGGTTCCTCATTAAAAAATAACTGATATAGCATAAAATATTCACTTTTTCTATTATGTTTATATTATACGTTCATAAAATTGTAACTTGTTCAATTAAGTTTATATTACGTGTAGGTACCTAAAGATAATAATATAATATTACGTAGAGTCTAAAAGAATAATATTGTTTGTTAACGCACTGGTAGGTAGTTATTTACAAATTGTTAAACTAGGTTAAGATAGAGGATAGAGATAGTTTTGGCGTGAAAGCGAGACAGACAGACAGGCAGAGATACTTTCGCATTTATAATATTAGTATAGAAATAATCTATACTAATATTATAAATGTTTCCCGATCGATATATCGATCGATATAATCGATAATAAATCGATGACTTAAAGATCAGAGGAAAATGTTTGATTTTAAAATAATAATTATGTACTCCTTTCTTCGTGATAGTAGATATGTTTGGTGTATACTGCATAATGCCATCCGCTATTGTCCTCGGCTTTGTTTCATAACTGTGACAGTGACAATAACCGCGCAGGCTGTCGTCCAGTGCGCAATATTATGATACGTTACCTGGGAGACGACCTTGGCGAGAATCTGAATTGTTATATTTTAGTGTTCGAAAAGGAGCCAAATTTACAACGGTTGAAGTATGGGAGTTACGTTTCCTGTAGTTTTGTTATTCGTTGGTCAACGCCAAAAAAAACAATCCGTGTTGGTGTCTCCCGCCAGTAGACAAAATCAAAATATATAGAACCTCATTGGTATGTTTTTACAGGCAATATAAAAAATCGTTATATCGTATCGTTTTTTCTCTAGTTTCTTATATCAATGTTTTTTCTCATGTATTAAGAAAATACTAAGTTATTTATTTGATGTGAATATATCAAGGAAAACAACACATTCAGTTTTGGAGTGATATTTGATTACTATGACATTCGCCCCCCGAGCCCTCTCTTACCCCGTTCCAAGAATTGGTTGCTTAATAGAGAGGGAGCCCTAGAAATTTTTCTTAAGATTACTAACAAGCAAATTTTTTGTTAGCCAAACAAGCTTTTAGCTTCATTTTGATAAGCCAAACAACTTTTTTATCTGCGAAAAATCTTGAAAGTGGTAGCTAACAGAGATAGAAAGGATTTCATACTTTGATTTGATGGTCCTAAAATATGGATTTTTCTATTTATAGGACAATGTTACTCTTAAAATAATTATATAATTATTGACCTACCTCTCAACATTCAGTTTTGGAGTGAGATTTGCTTAAGGGCCTTCCCTACGGAGATTCCGTAATTTATATATATAAATTTAATATTATATATATAAATAATATAATAATATAATTATATTATAATATAATTATTTCAAATTCGGGGAGGGGTAGCCGAGGTGTTGCCTTTGATGTTAGAAGAAACCCCGTTACTCTAGGCCTATTGGGAGCGGAGTTATGGCTACTTTAGTAAGACGTTTGACAGTTGCCGAGCTGTCAATGTCAAGGTTTGAATGCTTGTAACTCGGCAACTATTTGTCCTGGATATGAGTTTCTTCGGCTTGATCTTCCTGGATTTTTCTCCTCTATTCGATTCTGGCCTTAGAATTGAGAAAAAATTATTTTGAAATAACTATGACAGAAAGGGGTGTAGATAATATTGCCGGAACATCTGATTTCATATGATATTATTAATCTTTTTTCAGTTGAATAAACTCTTTTTGCGTATGGTTAGATACTCGTACTTAAGGAGGAAACTCTAGTCGTGCATCGGAGCTGACACACTTTTTTTATTTATTATACTCATGATATATTTTTTTTTGACTTTTATTTATCAATAATAATTACATAAACAATGTTATACGGCGAAATATAAGCTTATACAAGTTTTACCATGCGCCGTCCAGTCCTTGTTTCACATATCAAAAATAAATAAAAATTATTACAAGTATGTTGATCATCTAATAACGTGTGAAGTGTAGATGTAGTGTGTAAGGCGTTATGACCATACTTAACGTGCGCGCGCACTCCGGGCCGTGCGTGCGGCGACTGACGCGCACGGCACGGCACGGCCCACAGCTGCGCCCGCGCCGTTCAATCCATTTACAACCAATTAGCAGTTAGTAGTTGGACACTGATTATACAGGATGTTAACGGAAAATATTAATTACTCATTGTGAGATGTTAAGTTGCTTAATATATAAGTTTTTAATTTTGATTTAATATTATTTGGAGTTAAAACTACTTTTGATATCTGTATTTAGGTTATTGATTAGCTTAGGTATTACATACTCGAGACAATTTTTACCGTATGAATTTGTATTATCAGCTTCCAAAGTAAAACCAATTTACTTTGGATATCAAGCATACATTCAGCATCTCTATTATCAGATATAAAAACATCCGGCTGGGTGGAACAACCAAGGTTTAGCGGCGATACTAGAGTCAAAAGTTCTCGGGGTGATATGTCATCTGGCACGCCAGCCGTCCGTGCCGTGACGTTCATTGGTTGGTTACGTCTCATCATCATCAGTCAGTCGACACTGAAGTTTTTAATTACGTACGTACGTGTACGTTACAGTATAAACTGTTCGTTTACCTTTATTATAACGTACTTTGAAGAATGTGATGGTTCCGTCCAGCGACCACATATCGGATATCCTAATAGACGCCTAATGTTAATAATATCTCGATACAAAATATAATTGTGTCAATGCGCTGAGGTAAATGAGTCGGGGGGAGGAGAAAAAAATAGATACTAATTGGCCGATTCAAGGTCACGTTATATCATACATACATTTGTACATTTCAACTAGTGATGGGAAGTACGAGAACATATGTAAAAAAAAAAACTAAAATGGCTGCCATTTTACAACCGTCATAGAGAGAAAAAAAATTGAGAGCCAATTTGTTGATAAAATATGCCATAGATCATGACATTAAAGAATCGGACGCCGGTGTCGGGACACATTGTATTATTAAGGTGACGCCGCGTTAAAGTAAAAAACCGTGTTGGATATGTTTTAGATTGCTTGTTTTCTTTGAGAGGTCGGGTCGGCCTCTCATAGAAAACAAGCAATGGAACAGCAAAAAATGGAAAGGGCGTAGTGAAAAAATGGTTTTGTCGAGCGTAATTTAAAAACCATAAATACATTTTATATAAGCTATGGGCAAATTAAAGTGTATGCTTGAACCAATCTATGTACGGTACAAATTTAAGAAGCTTAAATCACTCTCCACTGTTGGCAAAATAGGAATTCCTTTTTTACAGAGGTCTTTTTGATTGATTATTCTGTGTTATAAAAGTTGACCAAATGGCCTCTTTTGAAAATTGGGAGTATATTAGCGGATTTCCATAAGCTTGAAAAGGTAGAGCTTTCAATAGATTTGTTAAATATTATTTTCAGGGGTAGAGTCAAATTTTGTACGTCTTTTTTATAAAGAGAGGAGGGATACCATCTGGTTTAGCACCTTTACTTAAGTCACTATTTTTATATATGGATATTAATTAATTAATTAAACTAATTAGCGTAGCACGATTTCAATACGGCCTCGACTCTAGATTTCGCCAGTTTACATTCCAACAGGTCTCTGGGATTCTTATGGGCTTTAAGGCGCCGTCTAATTTTTTTCTTTTTTAGTAATCAACTATATTAGATTACGTGAGAACCAAACCGGGTACCGGGTAAATTGCAGGAATTAGTATGAAATGTAAACAATATTGCAAGAAACTCACGCAATACTTCCGCGAGTTTGCTTGCAGGTGAAAACACGACTTAATAATGATATTCTGTTACATTAGTTTTAAAACACTAAATTGTTAGTACTACAAACGTTTAAGGTGCCTATAATATTATAATGACTACCAATAATGGGGTAAATTCCTCCATATATATAGGGCAAAGAATATAATATTATATCTTTCATTCGTTTAAAATGACCCAATAATAGAATATTCTATACATCGAAAAAACATTAGATTGCTTATTATAATATCGACGGGTGAAAGCGGAAATGTTTTCAAGTTTCAGTTTCAGTTTTTCGTTTCAAAACTTTGTTAATGGCAAAATCACTTTTTAATTGATGGTTGTATAAAAAAAATCTGCATCGAATGGTCTATATCTCGTCTTGCTACGATAAATTCTAGTAAAGCCACCATACGACCATGGATTTTAAAAGGGCCCAAAAATAGAGTATTCTCTACATCGAAAAAACATAAGATTGCATAATATTATTATAATTAGTGATATAACGGATATTCGCATTCGCATTCGCGAATATCCGCGTATTTTTCAATATACGCATTCGCATTTGCAAAAATTATGCGAATATTTAGCGAATGTTTTTAATAATCAAAAGGAAATTATTATATGCATGCATATGAAACAATAATACAATATATAACACTTAGATATTTTTTTATTAAATCATACGTCTTCTACATTCTAAATTAAAGCCTCATTTATCAAATAATCGGCCAAGTGCGAGTTGTACTCGCACACGAAGGGTTCCGTACCGTTATAGAGCAATTAAAATAGGCCAAAAATTGTATTTTTTTGTATGGGAGCCCCCCTTACATTTTTATTTTATTAAAATATTATTATTAATTATAAAAAGTACACATATAATTAGGGCCTTTGTGAAAATTTCAAGTGCCTACCTGTTGTCATCATTGATACCGAGCAAAAAATGTTTGAAAAATCACGTTTGTTGTATGGTTAAATATTTAATTTATTTGTTTTAGTTTTTGTTGTTATAGCGGCAACAGAAATACATAATCTGTGAAAATTTCAACTCTCTAGCTATTACCGTCCTTGAGTTACAGTCTGGAGACAGACGGATGGACGAACAGACGGACAGACATGACAGACATCGAAGTCTCAGTAATAGGGTCCCGTTTTTACCCTTTGGGTACGGAACCCTAAAAAGAACTTCAGAGATCTTATCAAATCTAATGGAGGCACTTCACATGGCTATTTGACGTATTTGTATTTGCGTATTTGATGTATTCGCCAAACAATCACCATGACGTGTAGACGGTATGTTTGACAAGTATTGGCCTTTACCTATTTGACAAATATGACTATTAATACCAAATAAATGTACCCGTACCTTTGTCGGTTTTTGACGCACATCAAAAGAGTCAAATAGGCAAGTACAGCCACAGACTAATAAGAGATACTACATACAGTATACAGCTCGACAAGGCTTTAAATGAACGTGGTGAAAAAAGGAACTTACGCTGCCATCATACAAAAACGTCACTTTTGACAGTTTTTGACAGTTCTCCTTTACGAGCAGCGCCACTACCCACGTTCATTTAAAGCCTTGTCTCACTGTAAAAATAAATCAAGTGAAAGTTTGGTATTTGACGTCCATGTGTGGAAGGCCGTATTTGCCTTTATTTGCTTGTTTGTGTATACGTCAATAATTTGCAACTGCAAATTATTGACTTAAATGCAACAAATAGCCAATAGCCTCCATAACATTAATCAGCCTTGTCACAAAGTCTATAATGTAAGGTTTGCATTCATTTAGTAGTATATTTTTACTTTACTATCATTTTTAAATAAAGTTTACAATTTCTATTTACTAAAAAACAAAACAATTAATTGAAACAAAATTATTAAACCTTAAATATCTAATGTATTAAGTATTTATAACCTTTGGCTTTAAATGTATATTTTTTCATTCCACTTTATATATCTGCGGAATTAAATATATTTAAAATGAATGATATTATAAACTTAAAAATGAAAACAACTAATACCTACTTAACTATTTGTAAATAAACTTTATTTTGAAAACAAATTATAATTATTTTAAACTAAAGTAAACTTTTAATACTTGTTATGTTAACATTTGGTTTCAATAGGCTACTTGACTTACTTTTTTCTTCATGCTAATCCCTTCTTAATCATTCATTTTCACAAAAAAAAAACTAATATTTTAAAATTTTACACGGTAGACACTAGACACCCATAAAAATGTTTATTGAAAAATATGCCTCATAAATGGCGCCGAAAACACTGTCCGCCATAGTGAGACGTCATACGCTTTGTATTTTAAACTCTCTTTATTGATTTTTTTTTATGTGTAATGAGTCGACTAAAAGTACGAGTCTAAAAGTGCCCAAAAATTATAAAAGAATTAAATAAGAAATTACAAATCATTTGTAATGTAAATCTTTTGTGTTGTTATGTAACAATACATAATTATTATTATTAGTATATCCATACCTATGCCTTGTACTACTATTTATTCTGTGCCATGAGACATTGGTGACCTTAACACGACGTGGTAATGATGATGATGACGATGATGATGATTATGATTATGATGATGAATATTAATTGCATAGTAGCATATGCTTTCTGTTCTTAAAACAACGCCGAAACTCCCAAACGTGTATCTATAAGGAGTCAGGAGTTCTCTCAGCATCTTCTAAACCATGGTATACCTTGACCCCATATTTGACTTTTTGGTAGCATAT
Organism: Polyommatus icarus; assembly: GCA_937595015.1. Classification (NCBI taxonomy): domain Eukaryota; kingdom Metazoa; phylum Arthropoda; class Insecta; order Lepidoptera; family Lycaenidae; genus Polyommatus; species Polyommatus icarus. The sequence continues at coordinate 11,730,008 of OW569326.1, forward strand.
TCTTAGTACACTTCACATAAAACCAAAATCACCATATGTTTCCATATAAATTTCAAGGAGTTCCCTCGATTACTCATGGATCCCATCATCAGGTCACCACTTTTGTGAACATGGTACCAAATTGGAGTGAAACCAATACAACAAAACAAAAATTTCGAAAATCGGTTCACAAACGGCGGAGTAATCGTTGAACATACAAAAATAAAAAAAAAAATATCCACAGCCGAACATATTAACGTCCTCGTTTTTTGGAAGTTGGTTAACTACAAATAAAGGCGACGCGCACTCTTACCCCCTTACTAATAAACGCTGTATACACTTTGAATAGTTATACAGTGTTTTGTCTTCTTCAATCCAATTAAAAATGTCACTTGTGTGACAGGAACAAAACACTGTATAACTATTCAAAGCTTATACAACGTTTATTAGTAAGGAGGGTAGATTGCAAGAACTATACAGAAATAATAGAGGTTTAGGAATATTCTGCATAAGGCACTATTAATAGTAAGAATTATTTCATAATTTTTTGTTCATTATAATAATAATTATTGTTTTTACTCTGGAAGTCGGTTTTAATTTTTTGTTAAAAATAATAATTTCACTCTTTTTAGTAATTATAAGTATAAGACTTTCTGTAAATACTAATGTGTTCTACTAAGTGACTTTGAAGCCAGGATACACACTTATGATATGAGAACTATAAAGTTAATATACCTTGCGCCCTCTCGGAATAGAGAATTGCATAAGCAAGAATCCAATCCAAGAATATACTCGTATCACTGTATAATCAATAATATAAGCTTGGCGTTAATCAAGCAATGATAAAATTAATGTCCATGCGCCTATCTCAAAAGGCTCTAAAGTTCTGTTTAGTGACTTTCTTTCTATCACAACACTATTAATTAACACAACATAAATATTGTTCATATAATATTATGCTTAAACTACTTAAAACTACGTTAATATAACTATTTATTTTGTCCCAATAAAAAGGAGTTTCCTACATACGGACATACCTCATAAATCATAATTCATAGATCTCATAATCAAATTGCTAACTTGGTAACCTGATCACCAAGTTTGATATAACAATATAACACCAATATAATTTTTGAAATAGTTCGACAAATTAAGAGTTATGATTTAATGATTCATGGTGTGGTGGTAGTGGTGATGATGATGATGAATGTAACTTGCATAGTAGCATTATATGCTTTGAGTTCTTAAACCAAAGCCGAAACCCCCAAACTTGTATCTATAAGGAATCCGGAGTTCTCTTAGCACCTTCTGAACCAAGGTATATCTTAGTGCAAAATTTTGCTTTTTGGTAGCATATGCTTAGGATACTTCTCATAAAATCGAAATCACCATATTAATTTTGAGGAGTTCCCTCGATCACTCATGGAGCTTATCATCAGGTCGAAATAATAAAATAATTTTCAAAATAGCTTAACTTTCTACAGAACAATGTTTAAAGACATCCGTGATCCGTTTTGATCTAAAAATACTATGAAAAATACCTACCAATTATAATAGGGTCATAATGTGAAGGTGTATGGTGGAATGGTGGTGATGATGATGATGATGATGATTAATGTAATTAGCTTAGAAGTATATGCTTTCAGTTCTTAAAACAACGCCGAAACCCCCAAACATGTATCTATAAGGAGTAAGAAGTTCTGTTCACCACCTTCGAACCATGGTATATCCTGGTGCAAAGTCTTATTTTTTAGTAACATATGCCTGAAATACTTCATATGAAACCAAAAAAAACCATATGATTCCATTTTAATTTTGAGGAGTTCCCTCGATTACTCATGGATCCCATCATCAGGTCACCACTTTTGTGAAAATGCCACCAAATTGGAGTGAAACCTAATACAACAAAACAAAAATTTTGAAAATCGGTTCACAAACGGCGGAGTAATCGTTGAACATACATAAAAAAAATCACACATCACAATCGCAGCCGAACATATAACCTCCTCGTTTTTTTGGAAGTCGGTTAAAAATAAATATGCATATGCATAATAAAAACAAAAATCAAATATATTATTAAAGTGAATTGAAATTACAATTTTACTCTTCGAGCTTTTTGTTCAGCAAATAAATCTATAGCCTTAAAACTTAAAACGTATTGCACACGAGTTAAATTATGACAACATAATTTAACTCGTGTGCAATACGTTTTTCTATCGCTAAGATTCGCAAGACCCGATAAGCGTTCGGCTCAGAAGATCGCACGACTCACGAGCACGAGCTCAGCGATTCCTGCAGGCGAGCGGAACCGGGCGCGTTTTTCGAATGCCCCTCGCCAATAATAAATGTTCGTGCAGTACGACGTCACAGTTAGTGGACATTGTGTATGGAGCGTTTTGGGAAGGTATATTTTATGTGACTTTGAAATTGTGATATCTTGGAGAGTTTTTACGCTATCAGAGTAATTTTTTCACTGATATTTCTATTTTTAATTGTCCTTCACTTACCAACAAGAAAAATATTTTTTCGTCATGCCTATTCAACTATATAATAATAATAATAATAATCATTTATTTGCAGAAAGTACCGTACAAAAGATGTTGTAATTATACAGGGTTTCAGTCTTTCTACCTAATAATGCAAAGGCATTTATAGGCATGCAAAATTTGTAGTAATCAGTGATCACACACAGAATAATTTAAATAAAATATAATATGAAAAACACATTTCATTAAGATAAAATTTATAGAAAGTGTTCTGTTTTAATAAAATTGTATTATAATTATTACTGTTTACTTAGTCAATTAAAATTTAATGTTAAAACAAAAAAAAACAGAATATAGTATAAATAAGAATCATAAAGAAAATAATAATACATTTCATTCAAACATTTCATTAAAATTGTCAATTGGTATTCATTATGATCAATATACATAGCATAAAATGTAATTCATAAAATATATACTTAAGTCATTCATTAAATTTTATTTACATTCATTTCATTCAATTCAATATTATATTCCATGTCATACATTAAAATAATTTTTAAATTTTCAAATGTAGTTACAACCAACAATAATATAAAATATAATTGATTTCATACATAATGCAATAAATAATTTATATTATTGATTTTTATCATTCACATAGTCTGATAAATTATAATAACATTTTTCTATCAGAAACCTTTTCAATTGTTTCTTAAATTTTTTAAGATTCATTGCTTTTAGGTCTTTTGGTAATTTGTTATAAATCACAGGAGCCATATGAAAAACACTTTTATGCATTAGCGTGGTATTTGTCATACGATTACATAGGCGGTATGTATCACGTTGACGCCTGTTGCTCGCTATCGATGCTAGCTCAAAAAGATTTGGATTTTGTTTAACAAATGTTGCAACTTCATAAATATATAGACATGTAAGAGTGAGAATTTTATATTTCACAAAAAATGGCTTGCAAGTATCGGTTTGTGATAGCCCAAACATAGCTCTTACACATCGCTTTTGTGCCTTAAAAACTATTTCAACATCTGTTGAGTTTCCCCAAAATACTATGCCATACCTTAGTATCGAAACCACTAATCCATTATATTATGCAGTTACTATTGTACTGACACTTGAAATTTGAGTTAATTCATGAAGGGCATAAACCGATTTATTAATTTTTTTACAGAGTAGTTCGATATGAGCTTTCCACGATAGTTTACTATCTATTGTGAGTCCGAGAAATTTGGTAGTTTGCACTTCAGAGATTGATTCAGATTTTTCAAAACATTTTCAAAAATTTTTTGAAAAATCTGAGTCAATCTCCATTTCTTCCAACCAAACACTGTGTGTGAATTACTCCATCACACATGAACTAATGACGGAGACTGTATTATTATAATACCACTAAAATAACCCTTAGGGTGGGTTGCACCATAACTCTAACTGTAACTTTAACAATAACTTTAACTATAACTACAACCTTTGGTTAAGGTCAATTATTGACTTTAACCAAGATAATGGACGCCTTATTTAACCAGTTTCAGTAGAGAATCAGTTGCTTAAGGGCTGTAATTTACCGTATTTAAAGCCTTATAAACTCATAATCTGAAAGCTACAAAGTTATGATAAAAATACAGCAATAATCTTCAGTATCTCAACAATCCTTTCTCCGTTTCAAATTTTCTATTTTCGTTTATTATACTTATGATATCAGCTTCCAAAGTAGTACCAATTTATTAAAATTCAAGCATACATTCAGCATCTCCTTAGCATTTACAAATTATTTTTATTTGAAACTAACGCCAATAGATCGACAATATCATAAACTACATATTCCCCGTTTTAATTTTTTTTTAGGACAATTTTGAACTGAGATAAGTAAAAATAATAGGGTTTTGGCGCGTTCTTGGCAACGCGGCAAATGTATGGCCAAGGTCGTTTGTTTGGGGGACGGCCTTAAAACAAAACGGCTTGGCGTCATTTTTTTCTCATGTATTAAGAAAATACTAAGTTATTGCAATTTGATGTGAATATCTCAAGGAAACCAACACATTCAGTTTTAAAGTGAGGTTTGATTACTATACTTCGCCCACCGAGCCCCCCTACGTGAGGGGCTCCGCTTCCCCTTCCCCCCGTTCCAATAATCAGTTGCTTAAAACAAAACGACTTCGCCTCGTTAGTGTTGTGTTTTTTTCTCATGTATTAAGAAAAAACTAAGTTATTGCAATTTGATATGAATATCTCAAGGAAAACAACACAATCAGTTTTGGAGTAAGTTTTGATTACTATGCGGGCGCTTTGCCTCCCGAGCCCCCCTACTTAGGGGGCTCCGTCATCAAAAGTGGTCGTCCTATTTTGTTTTTTTTTTTTTATTATTAATAAATTGGGGCCGTCTATGGGCTTTTCGCCCATACCCTTTTTTTTTCTTTTTAAATTTATTGTATAGGTTTTTCGCACCAAGGATAATTGAAATTATATTATTAAGTCATTTTAATTAATTGTAGTCCATAACGCCATGGATTTTTTTTTTTTTTTTTTTTTTTTTTTTTTTTTTTTTTTTTTTATAATAATAGAATAGATTATAATATATACATATAATAAATAAATATATATTTATTGTTTTATAAATTATATAGTTATAATGTTAGTGTTTTGAACGGTGTGGTCCCAGTGTGGCGGCCAGTAGATCCGACATTTCCGATTTCCTTAGATAATATTATGCTGCTCCACCCTTTGCCTTTAGATGTTGTGACATTGGCTTGGTGGAGAGGGGTCACTCAAGCTGGGTGGAGTTTCTAGGATGTTAAAAAGATATCGTTCTGTGCCGAATCTACCAGATGCCAGCCAGTGGAGTCTGGGGTCCACACTTGGATTTTAACAATCTATTTATGACTAAGTTAGTGTTATTAGGCTTACTTTTTTTTTTTTTTTTTTTTTTTTTTTTTTTTTTTTTTTTTTTTTTGCCGATCTCTGGGGATCACAGGTCACAACCCGCTATGCGGCTTAGGACTTTATCGTTCCTGTCTTTTATAGCCATTTTTATGTTATAATCTTTTATGTGTTCGGTTGACACCTCCGTGGTTCTTTTTATGAAGCTTGCCACAGCGTCTCCGTCAGTGTCAGTGTAATAGACACAGGTGTTAGTGTGCCGGGATATAGCTACGACTGCATGAGGAACGCTGTCATGGATTGCCAGCTTTCGGGACTTGGTCTGTATGATGATCACCGAAGGACTCGTTAATCCCTGAGCTTCATGGATTGTGAGGACGCGAGAGTCCGTTCCCGATCCATAGCCTGTATTAGTGAGGGCTGCTTTCTCCTCCTGTGTGTGGACAAGATACAGGGTATTTAGATCGGTTTTAGGTATTCTCGCTCCTGTGTACTTCGTTAGCTTTAGGGACCGCACAATTTCCTTCGATGAATAGATGTTATTATAGACCATGCTTAGGGCGTATGCCACATCCATAGGGCTCCTGTGTGTGCAAGACAACTCCTGGGTGATGCCGGTTACCAGGTTTGGACGAGTGTAATTAAGTTTAAAGAGGTTTTCACGCTCTATAAACGGAAGTTGGTTAATATCTCCAATGAGGATGACATCGTTGGCGCCTGTTAGCTGATTCGCCATGACGATTGAGCCGAAATGGTTCATGAGGGCCTCGTCAACTATCAACCTTTTGTAGGCTCCTTTTGTCCCATTTACCAGCAAAGAGGCCATGGTACGAACTTTATCTTTAACTTTGTTGCCAGTTCGTAGCGAAAGCCTTTGCTTTAGATCCTCGGCTGCTTCGATCGTCGTTGTTATTATAACGTCTGTTTCCTCATTGAAGTTATTAATGATCCAAGTTGTCTTCCCACATCCAGGAACCCCATTGACCCACGAGTAATTGATTGGTTTTGCGAATATGTCCCAGTCCATGCTGGATTCAGGGTCCCCAGATAGGACTTCTGCCTTTTCTAGTATCCTGTCTTCCAGCATTATTCTGGTACATTCCGCTATTACCACTATTGGATCCTCAGATGTTGTGATAAATTTGAGTGTTCCTGTGCGTTTTGTCTCATCCTCGTCCAGAGCCACGAACCCGCAGTCGGCACTTAATGCCGCCATATACTGCCCTGTCATCGCCCCGGCAATTATTGTGGAGGTGACATTGTCGTATATGGCAGCTTTTGCATCCTCGAGTCTCACTTCTAACAGCTTTAGATTTTTTCGCTGATAGGCCTGCATGATCTTATTGCAGGTCAAGAGCTTTATGGTCTTATTTGCTCTTGTTATCGCTTGGAACTCGAGGAAGGCATTTATTATGTGATCTTCGGGGCTCTGGGCAAGTCTGAGTTTTGGTGGGAGCACTTGCCCGAAATCGGCCCTATATCTTTTGTTTTTATTTGCTGGTTTTTGTGTAGATGGTTCCCTCAAAAAAGCCTCCATTGCTGAAGCCTGCCGATTTGTTTGTGATGAAGCCTTGATCCGAGAAAGGGTGTTTTTATTCTCGATCATGTCTATTTTTTCACGATGAAGTACTTTTTTGATGGAGCCGACAAACGCTTTTAATTTGGCCATTGAGTTTTGAGATTTCTTTATTTCATTTTTATCCCTCTCTTTTTCATTCTCTTTTTTGTTCTCCCGTGATGCTTGGAGTCGTTCACTTGCGGAGGATGAGTTCGCCTCGTTGCTGGGTTGGGACGCTGCTGGCTGATCGTCACGATTCTTTTTGAGGAAGCTTAGGTCATTTTCGTAGACGATTATCTCATGATGTTCTGAGGCTTTTACTATTCCATAGTAATTTGCAGCCCTTCCTTTGTCCTGTCCCAGTGACATGGCGTCTACGCTGATTATGCGTGAGGTGGTACTGTGTCTCATCCCCATTGCTCCCAACTCCTTCAAAGACGAACATGCCCGTTCAAAGGCTGTTTGCGCATCCCATTCGAATACTATTATCGTTTTGGTGTCTGATTGCAATATTCTGCATGGTTGGCCAGCGAAATTAGATGTTGGGAGAGCTAAATATCTGCTCATTTTCATGTTCGTCTTTGATGTACTCCCGTTTAGGATTGCTGCTAGTCCTGATGAGATGTTAACGTGGTTGGGAGTGCTAATGCGGCTGTATGTTATACCTAATGTTTCCGTTGGATTTGACATAAAGAGAGGGATCGGCCTTATTATCGTCCTATTTTGTTACAAACTGAAATAATTAGTAAAAATAATGAAATACATAATATTATTGTTAAGTGAAATGAAGTTCACCGGATCATCTAGTTTCAACTATAATTTTATCAATCACTATTATAAAATATTTTCAACTCAGTGCAAATTATAAGCCTTTATACGCGGGAGAGCCATGCTTCGGCACGAATGGGCCAGCTCGACCGGAGAAATACCACGTTCTCACAGAAAACGGGCGTAAAACAGCGCTTGCGCTGTGTTTCGCCGAGTGAGTGAGTTTACCGGAGGCGGGAGGCCCAATCCCCTACCCTGTTCCCTTACTTAACCTCCCCTATTATCCTATGGCCTATTCCCTCTTAAAAGGCCGGCAACGCACTTGCAGCTCTTCTGATGCTGTGAGTGTCCATGGGCGACGGAAGTTGCTTTCCATCAGGTGACCCGTCTGCTCGTTTGCCCCCTTATTTCATAAAAAAAAGCCTGACCTACATGAATGTAAACAAAGCTTCCTTGTGTGTGTGTCGATGGGAAATATATTTCCCATCGACACACACACAAGGAAGCTTTGTTTCAGTTCACCAAACGCCAATCACTAATCAGCCAGTAGAAAAATCGAATACAAATTCTGTTGATAAAGCAGTTTACCGAGGACATTTATCGGATTACCCAAGAACCGCTTGACCAAATAATGGATCAAACTGAAAATATTACGTTTCGACGTGTTCAAGCGCATACCGTTACGAACCTAGATTACAGTTTTGACAATAACAATACTCTATATGGCACTATGCATAGCGTTCCAGATATATCGGAAGACGAAAATATTGACATTGTTACTGAACTAAAAAAACAAGTTAATGACTTAACAACTAAACTACTCAGTGCAAATAATGAAATAGACTCCTTATTAATTGAAATTGAAGCGCTAAAAACCGAAAATAAAAATCTGACTCGCAAAAATTAATTCTACAAGCAAATAGTTACCAGTCCGATAAAATCCCCGCTAAAAACTACAAAAAGAAATCCACGACAAACAAAAACATACAGCACCAAGCAAACTCAAACAGATACTTCGAGTAAAACTAATATTATTATAGAAAAACAAGCACTGGAAAATAATAATGTACATTCCAAAGCACAGATGGAGCCACCAGTCCAGTATGAAGCGAAAAAATATGCCCAAGTTCCAAAAAATAAGCTATGTATATTAAGTACAAATAAAACTAATAACATTCTAAGTTTGGCTAAGGAACATTTTCAAGAAAAATTTCAAATCTGCCACTACCTAACTCCAAATGTTGAAATAAGACAACTCTTACAGAACATGTCAACAAAAATAAAAGATTATTCCTTTAATGACTTTTGTATTGTAATGATTGGCGAGGAAGACTTTAGAAGAACGAATAACTATTATGATATTATAATATATATGAGACAAACACTACTTGACATAAAATATACTAATATAATAATCATGTTACCAACTGTTGGAGCTACATAAGCTTCCTTGTGTGTGTGTCGATGGGAAATATATTTCCCATCGACACACACACAAGGAAGCTTTGTTTACATTCATGTAGGTCAGGCTTTTTTTTATGAAATAAGGGGGCAAACGAGCAGACGGGTCACCTGATGGAAAGCAACTTCCGTCGCCCATGGACACTCACAGCATCAGAAGAGCTGCAAGTGCGTTACCGGCCTTTTAAGAGGGAATAGGCCATAGGATAATAGGGGAGGTTAAGTAAGGGAACAGGGTAGGGGATTGGGCCTCCCGCCTCCGGTAAACTCACTCACTCGGCGAAACACAGCGCAAGCGCTGTTTTACGCCCGTTTTCTGTGAGAACGTGGTATTTCTCCGGTCGAGCTGGCCCATTCGTGCCGAAGCATGGCTCTCCCGCGTATAAAGGCTTATAATTTGCACTGAGTTGAAAATATTTTATAATAGTGATTGATAAAATTATAGTTGAAACTAGATGATCCGGTGAACTTCATTTCACTTAACAATAATATTATGTATTTCATTATTTTTACTAATTATTTCAGTTTGTAACAAAATAGGACGACCACTTTTGATGACGGAGCCCCCTAAGTAGGGGGGCTCGGGAGGCAAAGCGCCCGCATAGTAATCAAAACTTACTCCAAAACTGATTGTGTTGTTTTCCTTGAGATATTCATATCAAATTGCAATAACTTAGTATTTTCTTAATACATGAGAAAAAAACACAACACTAACGAGGCGAAGTCGTTTTGTTTTAAGCAACTGATTATTGGAACGGGGGGAAGGGGAAGCGGAGCCCCCCACGTAGGGGGGCTCGGTGGGCGAAGTATAGTAATCAAACCTCACTTTAAAACTGAATGTGTTGGTTTCCTTGAGATATTTACATCAAATTGCAATAACTTAGTATTTTCTTAATACATGAGAAAAAAACGACGCCAAGCCGTTTTGTTTTAAGGCCGTCCCCCAAACAAACGACCTTGGCCATACATTTGCCGCGTTGCCAAGAACGCGCCAAAACCCTATTATTTTTACTTATCTCAGTTCAAAATTGGCCTAAAAAAAAATTAAAACGGGGAATATGTAGTTTATGATATTGTCGATCTATTGGCGTTAGTTTCAAATAAAAATAATTTGTAAATGCTAAGGAGATGCTGAATGTATGCTTGAATTTTAATAAATTGGTACTACTTTGGAAGCTGATATCATAAGTATAATAAACGAAAATAGAAAATTTGAAACGGAGAAAGGATTGTTGAGATACTGAAGATTATTGCTGTATTTTTATCATAACTTTGTAGCTTTCAGATTATGAGTTTATAAGGCTTTAAATACGGTAAATTACAGCCCTTAAGCTACTGATTCTCTACTGAAACTGGTTAAATAAGGCGTCCATTATCTTGGTTAAAGTCAATAATTGACCTTAACCAAAGGTTGTAGTTATAGTTAAAGTTATTGTTAAAGTTACAGTTAGAGTTATGGTGCAACCCACCCTAAGGGTTATTTTAGTGGTATTATAATAATACAGTCTCCGTCATTAGTTCATGTGTGATGCAGTAATTCACATCACATCAGTGTTCTGATGTTGGCGATTCACGCAGGAGCCATTTAAAAGAAGAAGAAGTATTCTTTGTTCTATAGTCTATCGAAATGTCAATTATAGCTGACTTGTTAGAAAATGTAGGTATTTGATTAAAATATTTGTTTTTAATTTGTCAAATTGAATTTGGAAAGTGTCATAATAGTGTTTTTATTTTTGCAAATATGCGATAATTCGGCTATTAAAGATACATGTTGTCGATTAAAAATCCTTATTTTATCTAAATCTACGTGTTATTATGCCAAAAAAACCGAATCTTCGTAATAAACAGGTAAGAACATATTTGGTATGGGGAAAATAAAATTATCGTCGTTATTAGCATATTACTCGCAATTTTTCCATTATTTCTCATCTTTAACACCTTCCCTGGACTTCTGAATATTTTAAGACTATTATTATTTTTAACAAAAAATTAAAACCGACTTCCATGGTAAAAACAAAAATTACATCCTTATAATATGAACTAAAAAGTATTAAATAATTATTCCTATCTAATAGTTAATTATAGATGTCCGAATTTATATAATACTAGCTGTCCCGGCAAACGTTTCTTTGCCATATTAAGTATATAAATATATCTAATAGTGCCTTTTTCCGAATTCGGCTAAAACTCAACTATTTCTGTACTCAATCTTCATCATTTTAAAGTCGGTACCAGATGAATCTTCAGTTCTCTGACAGAATATTTGAAACTTTTGGAACTGGCACCGACTTCAAAATTATGAAGATTGAGTACAGAAATAGTTGAGTTTTAGCCGAATTCGGAAAAAGGCACTATTAGATAGGAAAAATTATTTAATACTTTTTAGTTCATATTATAAGGATGTAATTTTTGTTTTTACCTTGGAAGTCAGTTTTAATTTTTTGTTAAAAATAATAATTTCACTCTTTTTAGTTTTTAGTTACCTAGAAGTAAAATAATAAAATTAATAATCATTTATTTCAAGTATCCAGACTCATATCCGTACAAGATCAAAAAATTACAAACAAAAGTCACATTTGTAGAAAGAACATACTTACATAATTACATAAATTATATTAAAATATGGCCTGTATTTTGCACGCAAGCGACAGCAGTGACCGATATACGGGTTATCAGGGCGTTCACACTTCACAGAGCGCGGCCAGCATGCCGTTGGAGCTCCCCCGCATGCGCCGCACCAGCGACGATGTTCGCCTGCGCATTGTGGCAAAGAAACAGTCTACTCGTGCGCACGCGAACATCGCCGAAGCGCTGCACCATCGGGGGAGCCCCACCAGCATCCTGAACGCGTTATTATATTGGACGCGAAGGGCGCTGTAGGCCCTTTGCGTATATGCTGCCCAGAGGCTGCAAGTGTAGAAGGATGTACAAAAAGCTCTAAACAACGTCATTTTTACTTCTAACGAGCATCTTGTAAACCTCCTGACAACCATGTTTGCACTAACCGCCAGCACCCTTCGCTCCCCTTCGATATCAGTGTCGTCTTTCAAAGTGGACGTCACAATGTGTCCTAGATATTTAAACTCCTCTACTCTAACCAAAGGAACACCATTTAGTAAAATAGTCGGTACTGTATCCACCTTTCTGGTTCCACTGTGAAAGACAATGTACTGACTCTTTTTACTATTGTATATCAGCCCATGCTCCGCTGCGTAACGCTCACAAATATCAAGTAGCTTTTTGAGACCACAGACTGAGGCACTCAGCAAGACCATGTCGTCCGCATAGTTTATGTTATTGAAACATACTCCATCTACATGGCAACCAATATGCTGCTTGCTGAGCTCCTCAATCAGTATCAGTAGTAAACTATCGCGTACCTACTTTGTACGTAGAATAATACACCTGTATAATATTATTCTACGTATCTTGTAACAAGCTCACCGGTGAGCAAGACACAATAGAATAACAATAGATTTCCAAGAATCCACGATCTAAGGATACAAACTAGGTATCAGCAACTAATAATAAGTAACGTGCAGGAAACCGGTCTCGAACGCTTCAACTCCCAAGCGGCTACATTGTGGTGTTATCTTAATATATGTATTTCTTGTGTGCGTGTGGATGTGACTGAACTCCTCCTAAACGACTGGACCAATTTTGATGAAATTTTTTGTGTGTGTTCAAGGGGATCTGGGAATGGTTTAGATTCACAATTTTGTCCGCTGGACAATGTTTTTTTAATTAATTTTTAATTTATTAGTAGTTGTTGATTTTGGAATGTTTTACATTGGATCCGACAGACGGCGCTACCATCGCAGTGTCAAATGTTAAAATATAATATTCGAATTCGGATTTTAATTTTAGTCTGTCCGACAGTTAGCGCTTCGACCAAATTTAAAAAAAATACTTTATATACTTAATATGGCAAAGAAACGTTTGCCGGGACAGCTAGTATTATATAAATTCGGACATCTATTAATAACTATTAGATAGGAATAATTATTTAATACTTTTTATAGTTCATATTATAAGGATGCTATTATTGTTTTTACCTTGGAAGTCGGCTTTAATTTTTTGTTAAAAATAATAATTTCACTCTTTTTATTTACCTAGTAAGCCATCGCGTACTATACGTAGAATAATACACCTGTATAATATTATTCTACGTAGATATCTTATTACAGTCACACTTACAAAATATAATATCAGCTGCAGCCTGCAGATAATTTTAAACAATACATTTAAAAAAAATCGAAGTGAACACGTGTGACGTGCTAATGTAGCCGGTCACCGGACTAGTTTCAATAGGGTTCTCGCTCGACTTGTCGCACACGCCTCGCACGGTATACTCGTAGTACGGTACCTGGCAGACGACAGTTATTGTACTATGAACGCTAAACGCAATGCAAAAGGTTGAAATTAGATTGTTTTACAGAATATCTCGGCGAAGTGAGACAGAATGTTACATGATCGAAGCAACTGTAATTTCTCAGAAGTAATATCAAATGTGTGCCTTATGCTCTGGAGATAAGGTTGAATTTGGTGACATTGGTGACCCTGACTTGGTAATGATGATGATGATGATGAATGCAATTTGCATAGTAGCATAATATACTTTCAGTTCTTAAAACAGCGCCTAAACTCCCAAACTTGTATCTTTAAGGAATCCGGAGTTCTCTTAGTATCTTCGGAACCATAGTATACCTCGGTGCAAAATCTTGCGTTTTGGTAGCATATGCTTAGGATGCTTCTCATAAATTCAAAATCACTATAATATGTTTCCATATAAATTTCGAGGAGTTCCCTCGATTACTCATGGATCCCATCATCAGGTCACCACTTTTGTGAACATGGTACCAAATTGGAGTGAAACCTAATACAACAAAACAAAAATTTCGAAAATCGGTTCACAAACGGCGTAGTAATCGTTGAACATACAAAAAAAAATCCACAGCCGAACATATAACCTCCTCGTTTTTTGGAAGTCGGTTAAAAATCAGCCCAACCCGTTTAGCCTTTTTCGAGTTTTAGCGCGACTAACACATTTGAAAATCCATTTTTATATTTAAACTAGCTGTCCCGGCAAACGTTTCTTTGCCATATTATGTATATAAAGTATTTTTTTTAATTTGATCGCAGCGCTTACTGTCGGGACAGACTAAAATTAAAATTCGAATTCGAATATTATTTAAAATTTGACACTGCGATGGTAGCGCCGTCTGTCGGATCCAGTGTAAAACATTCCAAAATCAACAACTACTAATAAATTAAAAATTAAAAATTGTGAATCTAAGCCATTCCCAGATCCCCTTGAACACACACAAAAAATTTCATCAAAATCGGTCCAGTCGTTTGAGAGAAGTTCAGTGACATACACACTCACAGAAGAATTATATACAATTATATACAATTATATACATTTGTATATTAAGATAGATTTAGCGCGACTAACAAATTTTGAAAATCCATTTTTATATTTAAATAGACTAGCTGTCCCGGCAAACGTTGCTTTGCCATAATAATATAAACTATAAAGTATTTCGAGCATATTACTATTTTATTGAAGTGACTAAATAAGTAGGTTACCATGGTAATGTCCCGTCCCGTCCCGTCGCACAAATAATGGTCGCCGTTAGTCTCAGGTTGTAATAATTTACTATTATTTATTCAACAAATGCACTTATCAATATATAAAGTACCCAGTAGCCGATTCTCAGACCTACTGAATATGTATAATATAAAATTTGGTAAAAATCAGTAAAGCTGTTTCGGAGGAGTTCGTGGACTAACATTGTGACACGAGAATTTTATATATTATATTAATATAACGGGGGGGGACTTCAAGTGCCTACCTGCAGCCATTATTGATACAGAGCAAAAAAATCACCTTAAATATTAACTTTATTTTGTTTTTAGTATTTGTTGTTATACCGGCAACAGAAATACATACATTGTAAAAATTTCGGATGTCTAGCTGTAGCGGTTCTTAAGATACAACCTGGAGATAGATAGGCGGACAGACATTGAAGTCTTAGTAATACAGTAGGTACCGTTTTTACCCTTTATGTACTGAAACTAACACGACAAAAAATGACTAAATAGTCCAAATAAATATTTCCCCCCCTAGTTTACATTTGTACCACTTCAGCAAAATCTATGGTTTATGAAACCTATATAAATTTATAATTTTGTATTTTTGCTTATTTAAGCAAAAATACAACTTTTGCTCATTACTGACTACATTGATGTCATCATATTACTAGATAACTAGGTAACCTAGCGTACACTTTTGACGACGAATAATCCGGGGATTACCCTACATCGAGACGGGAAAACGAGTAACGAGTAATGTGATAATTATTGTAGACCAACGTTGTCCTTCATAACAATATTACCCATTATCTATATTATAAAGCTCCCGTGCTTGCACAAGATGTGAAACGACTGTGAGATATTCGAGTACTGATAAGAATTAGTATAAAAACGACGGTACTCGTTGGACGGTCGTAAATCGCGAGCAGATTTGATATAATTATCAAACGTAATCATTTACAAAAATGATTCTGCTCCTTCTTTTCACAGTCGTGTGTTTGGTGTTGGTGCACGATTTCCTGAGGAAGTGCGGCTACAGATGGAAGAAGTTGAGCGAGTTTCCGGGAGACAGACCGCTGCCCCTCGTCGGAAATGCTCTGCAGCTGGGCTTCGACTCTGATGGTGAATATAAGCTCAAATAATATTTAAAATATGTCCGTAACTTTAGTTAAGGCGCCATATTGTAAAAACTGTCCTTTTTGACGTAATACTATTATTGGAGGCAATGAAGGTTTTCACCTCCGATTTCGTTGAACCTCCATCGATTTTCATGAAAATTGGTACACAGGTGGGGGATACCCTAAGAAACAAAAGTGATATAGTGTCAACTTGCGCTTTTGCCTTGGGGGCGGATGCCAACCCTTCTCGGGGGATGATTTTTAAGTAAAAATAATCCCAGGAATCAATAGACACACAAATTCTAAAGCAAATTTGTTAAATTTTAAAGTTTTTTGATTTAATCAATACTTTCGGAGTTATTAAAGATCAAAGATCATATTTTTGCGTGAGAAAAATAAAAAATCTTAAAAATCGTATATTTACATTACATACAGTTTGTTTAATATTTATGATATACTTTTAGGATAAGACTGAAATATAAATCCCTAAAAGTACCCCTTTATTGCGGAATCACGGTAAAAATTGGGTTCAAAAACTTAATAGGTTTAGGTTTTTGAAACCACCTTTTTAGTTTATTTACTAAGTATTAATTTATAATTGAGTTTTTTTGCGAACATTTTGCACCTCTGTAAACTATTACAGAGGTGCAAAATGTTCGCAAAAAAACTCAATTATAAATTAATACTTAGTAAATAAACTAAAAAGGTGGTTTCAAAAAAACTGTAAACTATTACAGAGGTGCAAAATGTTCGCAAAAAAACTCAATTATAAATTAATACTTAGTAAATAAACTAAAAAGGTGGTTTCAAAAACCTAAACCTATTAAGTTTTTGAACCCAATTTTTACCGTGATTCCGCAATAAAGGGGTACTTTTAGGGGTTTATATTTCAGTCTTATCCTAAAAGTATATCATAAATATTAAACAAACTGTATGTAATGTAAATATACGATTTTAAAGCAAAAAAATACAAAAAATGTTTTTTTCACGATTAAAGGAGTGATTGCTAAAAGTTTTGAAAAATTAATTATAATATAATCATAAATCACGAATAAAACATTTAAAACATTCATTTTATCAAATTAAACACAATTAGTTAAGCCAGAATGGTTAAATCTGCATTTTTCTATTTTCAAAAAAAGGGTCGGATTTCACCCCCAAAATAAAAATGCGCGATACGAGCGTATGTCACTTTTAAAGTAGAGGGCTTAACGTACTTAATCACAAAGTTTCATCTAAGTCTATGGAGGTTCAACGAAATTGGAGGTTGCACCTGATTTTTGCCTTCATTAACTGTGATATAGTTATAGGACCCTCAGAAATGTTACAAATCTGGTAATGAGATATACATATCTTCATAGCCTTATCTAGGTTTGAGAAGAACTAGAAACACGATTAATGTATTTTGCCTCAATACATTTAATTTTCGAAATGACCTCTTAAAAATACGAAATTTGAAGATTATTTTTAAACGAAAATAGATGTATTGTAGGAAATTAGTCTAATTGATAGACACCGTTGCAACTCAAAATCGTATAGAAGCATTTTGCTTTAATGCTCCTAGTTATTTTTTAAATGATTATAATAACGTTTTTTCGCATGTTTTTCGAGCGAGCCGATAGCTTCTGGCCCCAGCGTATTCACGACTTTACATTCATACAAATTAAGTATAAAATTGCCCTTGCGGTAAAAATTATTACTTTCGATATAGCGCCTTTAGGGGCCGGGTACTCTCGAAATTCTCATACATACGTAATTCCAAAATCATTTTCTCATACGAAAATATTTAACATGTCTGAGTTGTTTTTCAGTTTAAAATAGTAATTATCTAGGTTCCTGCACAGAAATTTACTTCAAAATATTTAAACATATTTTTTTTTTGTTTTTAATTTTTTTTTGTAAATTTAGTACTGAATATTTAAACACTAAAAAATAGAGTAAAACACTAAAAATTTATAAATAAATAGTAAATTTACTACAAAATATTTAAATACTAAAAAATATTTTTTAGTATTAAATATTTTGTAGTAAATTAACTATTTATCTATATATTTTTTAGTATTTTACTCTATTTTTAGTGTTTAAATATTTAGTAGTATATTTACAAAAAATTTTTTAAAGCAAAAAAAAATTGTGTTTAAATATTTTGAAGTAAATTTTTGTGCAGGAACCTAGGTAATTACTATTTTAAACTGAAAAACAACTCAAACATGTTAAATATTTTCGTATGAGAAAATGATTTTGGAATTACGTATGTATGAGAAATTCCAAGTGTACCCGGCCTCTTAAGTATACAGAAATTAGTCTATCGAATAGGATCATTGCCCTTACATGGGACTTAATTATAATATTAAAAACTATGGCGACAAAAAAATGTTATTCAGGGATAGACATATTATACCATCGCGTAGTTTTTTGTAGACCTTTTCAATTTGGGTTTCAATATAATGTACTACGAGTAAGTATTGTACTTAGTACAATTTTGATGAATCTCGTAGGGCAGCCTGCGTTTGCAATGTAAGCGG
Source organism: Polyommatus icarus (assembly GCA_937595015.1). Classification (NCBI taxonomy): domain Eukaryota; kingdom Metazoa; phylum Arthropoda; class Insecta; order Lepidoptera; family Lycaenidae; genus Polyommatus; species Polyommatus icarus. Next base: position 11,748,390 of record OW569326.1, read on the forward strand.
AAAAAATGTAATTATTTACGACATCACAATAAAAACCTCGGAAATATTTATCCACTAAGTATTTAATTAATATTATTATACTTGTATACCTTCCTCTTCAATCACTCTATCTATTAAAAAAATAGCATCAGAATCCGTTCCGTAGTTTTAAAGATTAAAGGGAACAAAGGCACATAGGGACAGAAAAAGCGACTAATTTGTTTTATACTATGTAGTGATATCCATACTAATATTATAAATGCGAAAGTGTGTCTGTCCGTCTGTCTGTTACCTCTTCACGCCCAAACGACTGAACCGATTTTGCTGAAATTTGGCATGGAGATACCTTGAGTCTCGGGAAAGGACATAGGATACATTTTGTCCCGGAAAATGAACGGTTCCCGCGCGATAAACGAGTTTTGGCGCAACGGAGTTGCGGGCGTCATCTAGTAATATGATATATTCCAATTTCATTTAAATCGGTTAACACCTTCACTGCGGCAAGTAAAAGCAAAACTGCTTTGGTTACCACTGTTAACACCTTTACGTTACGTTAAATCGGTTAACACCTTCACTGCGGCAAGTAAAAGCAAAACTGCTTTGGTTACCACTGTTAACACCTTTACGTTACGTTAAATCGGTTAACACCTTCACTGCGGCAAGTAAAAGCAAAACTGCTTTGGTTACCACTGTTAACACCTTTACGTTACGTTAAATCGGTTAACACCTTCACTGCGGCAAGTAAAAGCAAAACTGCGGGCCGATTCTGTATCGTACATTTGTGAGTTAATAACTGAGTTAGTAACGAAACCGAGGAGTGAGTAACGGAAAGTGCCACTTTTTGTATTCACTTGCATACAAAAGTGAGACTTTCGGTTGCTCACTCCTCCGTTTCGTTACGAACTAGGTGATTAACTCTCAAATGTACGATACAGAATCGGCCCGCCGGTTTGGTTACCACTGTTAACACCTTTACGTTACGTTAAATCGGTTAACACCTTCACTGCGGCAAGTAAAAGCAAAACTGGTTTGGTTTCCACTGTCTAGTAACGCGCATGCGAAATGATAAATATTGTATCTATTGGGGATCTCGACCATAGCAGTAGATAACAAAACGGGTTGCACATTAATGCAGTGCGAATCTATTATGCGCGTGTCTGTGTGAACGTTATTTGCCTGAATGGGATTCGCCTTAAGCGCATCACACACGGTGAAGATAATATAATATTTTATCTTAAGATGCCCAAATATAAAATATTATAGTATCTTAAGCTATCACACACGGCTAAGATACGATAATATTAAAAATATGTTCATTTCCTTACGAGTCTGCCTTGGTGCCACACGTATTCCTTGTTAGAGTTCTATATACAGGGTGATTGACTATGAGTGATAACTAATAACTGATACTGTCTTACTTCTTGATTTGTTAGACAGCTCCTCAGACGATGATTCTGATATAGAATGTGAAATGCAGATTGCAGTAGCACATTCCAAAAGGAGAAACATTTGGATAGAGCCTCACATAAAAAAGAGAAAAACCTGCGGCGAATTTAACCTTTAAGGTCTACACAGACGGACTGCATTTCAAATGCAATCCAACTGCAAATTGCAGTTTGAATGCAGTTGACACGACTGCAATGCGACTGCAATAGAACTGCAAACCAAACACGCAGTCGGATTGCAGTTCAGTTGCTGTCGGCGTGCAGTCGTGTGAACTATTTGGTTTGCAGTTCTATTGTAGTCGCATTGCAGTCGTGTCAACTGCATTCAAACTGCACTTGAACTGCAATTTAAAGTTGGGTTGCAGTCCGTCTGTGTAGACCCTTATCAATATCTGTCAACGAAGAAGTTTCAGAAGTATTTTAGAAATTCAAGAGAAACATTCATTTCGATTCATGAGCTTTTTAAGCAATAATAATAATTAAGCAATAAATTATAAGTCAATTTTATTTAAAATTATCCGAAATGTTACTTTTTCCATCAAAATGTTACTTTTCGAATGAGAGTAGGTATGTAACTTTGTAACATACAGCACTGGCAACATTGCATCTACTAGTGCGTCCGATCACCGATGAGCCCGCTGCTTGACACAAAAACACCCTGTACCTATTCATAAAGATATATTTCGCATCTTAAGATAACATATTAAAATACGAAATATATATTTCCATATCTTAAGATACAAAATATAAAATATAAATTAACTTCGTCGTGTGTGATGGTTCATAGGATTTGTATGGTGAGCGATATTCTAAAATATGCTCTAAGATAATATATATATTTTATATGAACTTCACCGTCTGTGATGCGCTTTATCCTACGAATAATAAACTTATCACATTTACACTGTACAGGGAGACGCGATGCGCTTGCACTGGATATCGATTATTATCGACGTTTCAGTTGACGGGCACTTCGCGACAAAGCTCGATGTGTTGTCGCAATCGTTAAAATGTAATAGCGAATTATGTTTCAAGTTACATATTTTCTTACAAGACCCGAATACGCAAGTGTTAACCGAGTGCCCGGCGCGCAAACAGTTGTTACATGGGCTGTGTTCTTGGACAACTTAAAGTTTCGATTTTAAATCCATCGCGATAAATTGTGTAAGTGTAAAGTGGATAATTACTTTTGCATACAACACAAAGGCTTGCGAACAGTGCGACCGACTGACTTATTGTTACAGTGTGAAATATTGTTACAGTGTGACATTACTTCTTACTGCTATATTTGGTTTCCTATTAAAATTGGTGCTAGGGTTATCTTTGCTATGCGATAAAATTAAAGTTTCTGGTAAGTCAGCTCTATTTTCTAGAAATTTAATTAAATGGTCAACCTATAAAACTACTTTAGAGTTACAGTCAGACAAAAGAGAACCTTTGTGCTCCTCCCAGTGCCTCTCAGTAATTTTATCTAACTTTGATGTGACCATAAAAATTATTAGTGTATCCCAGGAGTCTGTTTATTCTGCTAGGGTTTTAAGAGCGCATAAATTATTGATAATAGTGTCTATAAGCTTCCTAACTAGTGACAGTGAGTCTTTAGACAGTGGTTGTATTGAAAATAGTGCCTTGACATGACTCTGAACTAAAAGCCTAGTGTTATCATATCTGTTCAACATCAGTTCCCACGCAACAGATTAGTTTGAGGCTGAAATTTCTATGGAATTAATCACCATCTCTGCGCTTCCTTTGAGTGACGATTTAAGGTAATGAAATTTTTGTATATCACTTATATCCTGTGAATTGTGTACCAAAGACAAATAAGTATACCAGTACTCTAGCCAGTGTTCATATAAGCCATCAAATGTAGGTAAAGTGATAACCGGTAATTTAACGGAGGATTGTGTAGTATTATTGCATACCTTAGAGCTATCTGCGGCCTCTCCATCGACACAGAGAGATTCTGCCTGTGACAGAGTGGTTTTAACAATGATATTATATGTTACTAACGTAACTAGATTGGCAGTCTACGACAGAAACGCGTCACCACTTTGAAGATGCCTGCAGGCATATCTGCCATACATAATGACATAATAACATTATGAAGTGACATTGTCTTTTGGGCTATCAAGTGGTTACGCATTTTTTGCATCAGTTTGTGAGACATTGCCACTCTAGTATTTTAGAAACTCATTGGGTTTTAAAGTGTCACGAAGTTCACCGGGACAGCTAGTACAAGCTAATATAATTATTATGCTGTTGTACCTATTTCTGAGCATTGGCATGAAGTGGAAGAAGGTAAAGAACATTTATGCATATAATATACTCGTATTCTCAGATTTTGCGGTAAATTCAACTTACGCATTGAGAAACACATGTATTTGGTTTTTTCTATGTTTAGCGCTTTTAATTTTGAGAAGTTCATTAACATTTACCTTTTGATGGTCTAAATTGGTAACTTCTTTAATAGTTTTTCAAAGTTTTTGTTTGCTATTTTTAGCTTTCTGCAATTTTATTTTTTCGTATAAGCTTTTTATTTTTCTCAGTAATTTGCTACAATGGTTTCGGTATGTTTATATGTTATTATTAGTGTTTCGTTGTTACTGTCGCCTTTTAATTTTTTATGCATTTTATCCCAGTTTTTAAGCACCTTAGTAGTCCATCAGTCATCCAGGGTTTAATTTTAAATTTATTTTTAGTACATCTGATTGCAGATTTGTTGTCTATCACAATTTTTAACCGACTTCCAAAAAACGAGGAGGTTATAATTATGTTCGGCTGTGGATATTTTTATTTTTTTTATTTTTGTATGTTCAACGATTACTCCGCCGTTTGTGAACCGATTTTCGAAATTTTTGCTTTGTTGTATTTGGTTTTACTCCAATTTGGTACCATGTTCACAAAAGTGGTGACCTGATGATGGGATCCAGGAGTAATCGACGAAACTTCTCGAATTTTATATGGAAATATATGGTGATTTTGGTTTTATGTGAAGTGTACTAAGAATATGCTACCAAAAAGTCAAATATTGGGTCAAGGTATACCATGGTTTCGAAGATGCTGAGAGAACTCCTGACTCCTTATAGATACACGTTTGGGAGTTTCGGCGTTGTTTTAAGAACAGAAGGCATATGCTACTATGCAACTCATATTCATCATCATAATCATCATCATCATCATCATCATCATCGTCTTCATCATTACCACGTCGTGTTAAGGTCACCAATGTCTCATGGCACAGAATAGATAATAGTACAAGGCATAGGTGGATATACTAATAATAATAATAATTTTATATTGTATAACAACACTTTGTTTAAATATACACGGCGGTCAGCGCCGCGGAGGCGACGGTATCGCGGCGCCGCCGCGCGGCGCGTGGCGGAAGACAACAGATCGAATATACTTTACTACTTTATATACAGATCGAATACTTTACTAACTACTTTATAAAATTTTAATAGACAAAATATAGAATTAAAATAAAGTTATTTTAATAAACAGAGCATTTAAACAAAACAAAGTCAATAAGTGTCTTTTTAATTAGTTATACTTATTAATCGATAGATAGCGCACTAAGTATCGATTTGAATGGATTTGAAATTGAATTCTTGATTACAAGAACAGCTGTCAATAATTATGATAATATTATATTATATTACTAGCTGTCCCGGCAAACGTTGTTTTGCCATATAAATAATTTTTGGTATGAAAAATAGATGTTGGCCGATTCTCAGACCAATATCCTCACAATATGCTCACATACTTTCATGAGAATCGGTCAAGCCGTTTCCGAGGAGTATGGCAACGAAAACTGTGACACGAGAATTTTATATATTAGATGAGTAGCTACGCTACATCCTATGCAAGTTTATACAATTTTTTATCTGATAGATCCTTCGATCGCAATCGCCGGTGACCGCTTGGGGTTTGAAGTATTAAAATTGTTAAATTACTTAGCACAATATGTTCACTTCACTGATAATATATTATTTTGTGAGTGTGAACTGTGACTCTTAACAAATTGTAATAAGATACGTAAAATATACGCGAAGGTTTACCTACTAGTGTAACTAAAAAGAGTGAAATGATTATTATTTTTAACAAAAAATTAAAACCGACTTCCAAGGTAAAAACAATATTAACATTAATATGAACTAAAAAGTATTAAATAATTTTTGCTATCTAATAGTGCCTTTTTCCGAATTCGGCTAAACCTCAACTATTTCTGTACTCAATCTTCATAATTTTGAAGTGGGTACCAGTTCCAAAAGTTTCAAATATTCTGTCAGAGGACTGAAGATTCAGCTATCTGGTACCGACTTCAAAATAATGAAGCTTGAGTACAGAAATAGTTGAGGTTTAGCCGAATTCGGAAAAAGGCACTATTAGATAGCAAAAATTATTTAATACTTTTTAGTTCATATTAATGTTAATATTGTTTTTACCTTGGAAGTCGGTTTTAATTTTTTGTTAAAAATAATAATAATTGAAATGCAGTCAATAAACATTTTGTAGCAATATTTGGGTTATTTTCATTTAGAATACTGTTAAAATTATAAGTATCACATTCTTTTTTAATTCCGTCAAAATTATATCGTACAAAAATTCTTGAGACTTAAACTTTTTCGTATTTTTTATCTTAAGACAGAAAAATACTGAGTCGTGATCTGTTATCGAAGTTCCTAAATGAAAAGTAGAACATGGTAGGCTAGTTTTAATAATTACATGGTCCAAACAGCTCTTTCCACGCGTAGGTTTATTTATTGCTGGGATAAGACCATAGTAAGAAATTATATCAAGACTAGCTGTTGCCCGCGACTTCGTCCACGTTAGCATAGTAGATCACATCCCAAGTATTATTTATTGTACAAAAATATTCAATGTACAGAATTGACTTTCCTACGATTTTATTATAATAGTAGATGTTCCGCGCGGCTTCGCTTGCGTAATTTAGGATTTCACGCAACCGTACATTTTTCCACAAAAAATAGCCTATGTCCCTTCACGTGTTCTATTCTTCATGTTTGCCAAATAACATGAAAACTGCTCCAGTAGTTCTTAAGATAATAAGCAATTTCATATAATTTCCCCCTTTTTTTCCCACATTTTTCTCTATTTCTTGGCTCCAATTAGTTTTAGCGTAATAAAATATAACCTATAGCCTTTTTCGATAAATAAGATATCTAACACTGAAAGAATTTTTCAAATCGGAAAAGTAGTTCCTGAGATTAGCGCGTTCGAATAAGCCCTTTCATATAATTTTCCCCGTTTTTTCCACATTTTCCTCTATTTATTCGCTCATATTAGTTTTATCGTGATAAAATATAGCTTATAACCTTCCTTAATAAATGGGCTATCAAAAATTGAAAGAATTTTTAAAATCGGACCAGTAGTTCCTGAGATTAGCGCGTTCAAATAAGTCCTTTCATATAATTTCCCCCGTTTTTTCCACATTTTCCTCTATTTCTTCGCTCCTATTAGTCTTAGCGTGATAATATATAGCCCATAGCCTTTCTTGATCAATGGGCTATTTAACACTGACAGATTTTTTTTAAATCGGACCATTAGTTCCTGAGATTAGTGCGTTCGAATAAGTCCTTTCATATAATTTCCCCCATTTTTTTTCCACATTTTCCTCTATTTCTTAGTTCCTATTAGTCGTAGCGCAATAAAATATAACCTATAGCCTTCCTCGACAAATGGGCTATCTAACACCAAAAGAATTTTTCAAATCGGACTAGTAGTTTCTGAGATTAGCGCGTTCAAACAAACAAACTAACTAACAAACTCTTCCACTTTATAATATTAGTATAGATAATTGGAGCTATCTGTATTAGAATTAGGTAATTATGTTTATATTTATATCTCCCACTAAAATAATATTTTTGAAAGTTGATAAACTATCAAGCAAGGATTGTAGTGCACTCAAAAAAGGTTCAAGATTTCTAAAACATGGTAGCCTGTACATTGATATTAAAACTGTTTCGGGGCCGATTTTCAGGATTAGGCAATTAGCTTCTACGAAACTTCGTTCTTCCATTTTAATTACAGACTGCAACGGTCTTTTTCTGTAAATTACTTAGCCGTCGTTTTGTTTGTAACTATGAGTGGATCTAGTAGTTATAACCATCCAAACATGGAATATTGGTGCTGTCAGCGATCCAGGCCTCCGATAGTACAATAATATCAGTGCCGACACTTTTTCGGGCTAATGGAGATTGCAATTCAGAAAATTTTTTGCAGACGCTCCTTATGTTTTGTTGCAATATTTTTAAGTATGAATTTGGCTTAGGTAAATAAAATTCACAATTTTCTGGTTCACAAGTTATTAGGCAAGCTTATATATTAAAATTATCTAAGTTATTAAAATAATTATTATTTATATTAGTCATATTAAATTCAGTTTAGGTTTTGAATTGCGTATTATATAAGTCTTTAAGTGTAAATATTATGATATTAACCCTTAAAGGCTACAATGATTTCGTGTACTATTATGACTACAACGGGTGTAAAAACACCCGGTTCTTAAAATTGGAAAATAATGACTTAATTAAAATCTTCATATTGCAAAAGTGGGCTCAAAATGTTATTTGGAGTTTTAACCCTTAAACAAATGCATAAAAACCCTTATGTTTATTTAAAAATACCTTCTACCATAACAATTAAGCAGAATCCTGAAAACTGAAGAAATATTACTACCTGTATGAAAAGTCTACTATATTGTATACAAAAGTGTTTTAATTTATTGAAGAGTCTTATTATTTTTTATAATCATAGAACAGACAATAAAATGGCGCACAAAATATTTATGAACTTGTAAAAAAATATATCTTCTTTTTGTAATTGAAATTTCCATAAAATTTGTAAAGTAAAAAGTTTGTATGTCACGAAATAAATTAACCATTAGGCAAAAAAATATACAATTTTATATCTTAATAACGTAAACAAAATCGAAATAAGCTTCTAAAGTTCAGCTTGACAGCCTTTTTGGCGACAATACTTCATGATTCACTTAGTAAATGACTTTTGCCTGTGGTCCAATTTATCAGACTTATCGATGTCCAATGTAGTTTTTGAGACAGTTATGATCTTAAATGAAAAATAGCAACGAATTTTTAAATAATGAGTTTATAATAAAACTAGGCATCAAAAGAAACATTTTACTTTCGACAAATTTTAATACCCCACTATGACTACAACGGGTGTAAAAACACCCGGTCCACCTTCGTATATCAAAATCTGCGTGTGCTAGTCACTGTTTTTCCTGCGTATTCGGAGGCTACTTACCTTTTAGAAGAATACACGAAATCACGAAGTGATCAGTTCGCGCATAAAAAAACTATAGCCAAAAGATCACGTGACCCGCGTGTAAAAACACCGCTGTAGCCTTTAAGGGCGTTCCGTCCGGAGATTCCGTAATTGACCGTATTTAAAACCTTATAAACTTATAATCTGAAAGCTACAAAGTTATAATAAAAATACAGCAATAATCTTCAGTATATCAACATTCCTTTTGTCGTTTTAAATTTTCTATTTTTGTTTCTTATACTCATGATATCAGCTTCCAAAGTAATACCAATTTGTTAAAATTCAAGCATACATTCAGCATCTCCTTAGGATTTACAAATTACTTTTATTTGAAACTCACGCCAATAGATCGACAATATCATAAACTACATAATATTCGCCGTTTTAAATTTTTTTAGGACAATTTTGAACTAAGATAAGTAAAAATAATAGGGTTTTGGCGCGATCTCGGCAACGCGGCAAATGTATGGCCAAGGTCGTTTGCTCGGGGGACGGCCTTAAGGGTTAAGTAAATAGTTATTTTGAAAATAATTTGGTTTTGTATATAATGAATTTGTTAACTTCGAATGAGTTGGTCTTTTGCTCTATTTTTATACCGAATGAATTTCATTCGGTATAATTTAAACTAATTAAATTTAAGAAAATGTTGTGTATAGTGTATGTGTGTATAAACTTATGTTTAAAGATCAGAAAAAAAGATTTTAATAATTTTATTACTTCATGCATATTGATAATGCTGATTATTAAATAATGGCAAATAAAATAAAACGTACAATTGAGTCATGCAGATTGCAGTTTTCTGTAGTTGTATTTAGTTCAGATTGTAGTTCTTCCTCCGATTCTATAAGTAGGTATCAGTTTGGAACCTTCCGTTTTACGCAGACAAATTTTTCCATTCGATATCCAGCAAAACTGATAATAATTGCTTTTTGCTAATCTTCCAGCTTCCGCAAAAGTTTTATTGTCCTTGTAAGTTAACTTCTGAGATACATATATTGGCATACATATATTGGCATACAGGGCCTTCCAGCTCCAAGTGAGTTGTGTTTAGTTTTTCGTTATTTGTACGATTTAATGTATGTATAGCTTTCAGAAGGTTTTCTTTTTTCATATTGCTGGTAAATTGGATATTAATCATAGAATTTTTCTTAAATCTGTAAATGTCATGAATATCAGATTGCTCAACATTTATTTTAAGGCCGACCTTGACCATATTACATTTGCTGCGTTGTCGAGATCGCACCAAAACCCTATTTTTTTTTTACTTATCTTAGTTCAAAATTGACCTAAAAAAATTAAAACGGGGAATATGTAGTTTATGATAATATTGTCGATCAATTGGCGTGTGTTTCAAATAAAAGTAATTTGTAAATACTAAGGAGATGCTGAATGTATGCTTGAACTTTAATAAATTGGCTTTACTTTGGAAGCTGATATCATGAGTATAATAAACAAAAATAGAAAATTTAAAACGTGGAAAGGAATGTTGAGATACTGAAGATTATTGCTGTATTCTTATTATAACTCTGTAGCTTCCAAATTATGAGTTTGTAAGGCTCTAAATACGGTAAATTGCGGATTCTCCGCAGCGAAGGCCCTTAACTGAGTCTCCCAATTTTCTTCCTTCGTCTCAGGCTTTTTGCAGGGCACATTTCGTAGTTCAATGCAGTTTTCTAGATTTTGCTCTCCAATAATTGCAATTTATTTTCTAACATTTTGATTTGATCTTGGGTTTCAGCTTTTTGATTTATTAATGTATTTATTTTTGTAATTAAATCGTTGTATTTGCTAGATAAGAAGTCAATGGCTTGACTTATTACTTTATTTGGTTGTACTTACGTATTTTCAGTTGGTTTTCAAACTGGTGACACATTTAAGAGGTCAAATTTACGAGAATAAGGGCCTGTTTCACCACTTCCTGATAAAGTGCTGGATAGGCTATCCACCACTTAACTTGACAGATAAAGTATGGAGAATCTCTCAAAAAAGTTGTGGATAGCCTATCCGGTACATTATCAGGAAGTGGTACAACAGGCCCTTAGTGTCTGCCCGTTTTCACCAACAACACCTAAAATTTAGGTGTCCCGTATGCCAATATAAGGGGAACCTAACGCAAGTTTTATTCTTGATGAATTGACAACCCCGTACCTCTTAGGTGACATATATCACTATAAAGTATAAAACAAAGTCGCTTTTTCTGTCCTCATATCCCTTTGTTCCCTTTAATTGCGGTTTTCTTTAATAGATAGAGTGATTAAAGAGGAAGGTTTGTGATAAATATGTATGGGAGTTCGCTATTTTACAAGTAAAATATCAGACGGCCATTCTTTATCAGATTCATTGTCAAGGCAACCGTCACCTAACGTCGTCGTCGTCGCCACATACGTCACCAGTGTACGGAGTCGTCAATTCATCCCGTAAATTATAAACGTCACCTAATGCTTCGACGGATGAATCTTATTATAGGATGTTTTATTCAAAATATACGTCACCTAAGAGTTACGGGGTTGTCAATCCACCCCCTAAATTATAATGTTTTAGGTGTCACTTTAACGTCGGTGAAAACAAAACTGACGTTAGGAGCCCCTTATATATTTTTTTAATGAAATAAGGGGGCAAACGAGCAAACCGGTCACCTGATAGAAAGCAACTTCCGTCGCCCATGGACACTCGCAGCATCCGAAAAGCTGCAGGTGCGTTGCCGGCCTTTTAAGAAGGAATAGGGTAATAGGGGAGGGTAGGGATGGGAAGGGAAGGGAATAGGGGAGGGTAGGAAAGGGAATAGGGTAGGGGATTGGGGCTCCGGTAAACTCACTCATTCGGCGAAACACAGGGCAAGCGCTGTTTCACGCCTGATGATGACGATGATGATGAATAAGGGACACCTAAATTTTAGGTGATGTTGGTGAAAACGGGCATAAGCACACCATGCCGAATTTCCGCGGCGGAAGTTCGGCATGATTCCGCCTGCAATGTATTTTAAATTACCGATGACACACCATGGCGAAATTCCGTCGTGTTATAATATTGTATGCGTTTGAGATTGCTGGCGGCGGAAGTTCGGCATGATTAATGCCGAACTTCCGCCGTGGAACTTCGGCATGCTGCATGGTGTGTTTAATTAGAGTTTAGACACTTACCGCTCCATATTGTATTCTATTTCAATGCTTGCCCATCAATAAATACAATAATTTATATCATCACATAAGTAACAATTTTAGTTTAAACGAAATATTAATTCATATGAGAAGAAACATTTTTTATTAATTGTCACTTAAAATAACAAGTTTATTCTTATGCAAGGCAACACTTTGTTAATGCTTCCCGTCTGTTTATACATTCTATATATTAAACTAAATAATAAAATATCTTTATTTTTTAGAGTCATCTCACAAACTGATGGCGTTGTGGCGCAAACACGGGAAAGTGAATTTCCGGATGTGTGTCGGGTCGGAAGACTGGATTCTGCTCTCAAATATAGACGATGTTGGAGTAAGTTTCACACTATTTCGTAGGTATAAAAAAAATATTATCCCCGCTTGATGTGTAGGGGAGGTACCATAAAAATATTTTTTAACATTTTGTATACTACTAGCTGTCCCGGCAAAGGTTGCTTTGCCATAATATATTTGCCATATTATTTTATTGAAGTGACTAAATAAGTATGTCACCATGGCAACGTCGATCGCTATCCCGTCGCACAAACTTAATGTCGCCATCAGTCTAAGGTTGTATATGTAATAATTTACTATTATTTGTTCAACAAATGCACTTATCAATATATAAAGTACCCAGTAGCCGATTCTCAGACCCACTGAATATCCCAAGGAGAACAACTTGCTGCATAAGAGCTTCGGAGCTAATCCGATTATTTCTAAAGACGCCAAGCTCAAGGACTAGAGCGTCCACTGCAAACCTAGAGCAGTCACTCTGCAGCCAAATTTTAATATGTTTTTTATTTAGTTCTTAACTGGACGTATTTGTTAAATAACTAAATAAAAAACATATTAAAATTAAATTCAAATTAGAATGTGAAATTTCCTCGATTTGTCTATTTCTAGAGTAAAAAATAAACACAGTTTTGGAATCATTCGCAAGCCCACATATTATACTAATACTACTATTCATGCTTCATCATGTCATCCTTGGCAACACAAACTCGCGGCCTTTCATAGTTACATTCATAGATTATTATCGATCCCTCTTAGTAAAGATAATTATCAAAAGGAGCTTAATATAATTTTCCAAATTGCCACATCCAACGGATATAGTCCAAAAATTATTAATAATATTTTGAAAAATAAAAACAAGAAAGAACTGGTTAAGCTTTTGTACGCAGGTCCTATTGATAAGGAGATAGTTAGATATAAGTCCAGTTTGACCTACATGGGAGAGGTATCTGCACGCTTATCCAAAATAATGAAAAACAACGATATGCATGTCGCATTCAGCGGGCCGATTCTGTATCGTACATTTGTGAGTTAATCACTGAGTTAGTAACGAAACGGAGGAGTGAGCAACCAAAAGTCTCACTTTTGTATGCAAGTGAATACAAAAAGTGGCACTTTCCGTTACTCACTCCTCGGTTTCGTTACTAACTCAGTTATTAACTCACAAATGCACGATACAGAATCGGCCCGCGACAAATAATACTTTAAAACATCATTTGTGTCATAACCATAACAAAGACCGGATTGATGAAAAATATCAGTCCGGTGTCTATAAGATCGATTGTCCTGAATGCGATAGTGTATAATATGTGGGTCAAACTGGACGCAGATTTGAGACTCGGTATAAAGAACATATCGCGGCTTATAGGAATGGTCATCCTGATAAGTCACATTTTGCTAAACATCTTTTATATAGTAATCATACCGTGCCTGATGGCCATTCCTATAAAGTTTTACATAAATGCGATAAAGGCTTTCGGTTGAGCGTGTTGGAACAATTAGAGATCATAAAAGAAAAGAAAAATAACAGATTTGCATTGTTGAATGACCAAACTTGCTTGACTACGTCACCGCTTATTAATATGTTCGGGGGTACTGGTGAGGGTAGTAGGGGTAGTGGGGATAGTAGCGGGGCTTGATAGGGTATAAAAGGCGGTGTTTTGGCCGGCGGCGGCACTTGACGGACGTTGTTGTGTGGAACTGTGTTGGAGCGAAACGCGCGTCGAGGTTTTCAACCTGCATGGTGGTGTACGGATTTCCCAACATTATTGCTTGTGTGGTGGTGGTGTTTGCAAGTTCTTGCATGCGAGTGTACGCATAGGCAGTGTGGGAGGAGGGAGGTGCTGTACGCATGCCTATGCGTGCACTCACTCACTTACTTAAAGTGGAAGTTTATTTCGCGGAATATTGCTAAAATAATAACAAACTAAATTTTAAGCTATGGATTTCTGCAAAGTAACGCCTGATTCCATTGACTACTTCGATGTCTGTCCATCTGTCTGTCCGTCCGTCTGTCTGTCTCCAAGCTGTAACTCAAGAACGGTTATAGCTAGAGAGTTGAAACAGATTATGTATATTTGTTGCCACTACAACAACAAATACTAAAAATAAAATAAAGTTAAAATTTAAGAGGAGCTCCCATACAACAAACGTGATTTTTTGGCCTTTTTTGCTTGTAATCAATAATGGTAGCAGCCAGGCACTTGAAATATTCACAATATTCTTAATTATATTTGTACTTTAATTATTTATAATAAAATAAAATAAATATTTAAGGGGGGCTCCCATACAAAAAAAATACAAAAAAACGCATTTTTTGCCAACTTTCCTTCGTGTGCGAGTCCGACTCGTACTTGGCTGATTTTTTAAATCCGTATTTATTTGAACTGTCTCAAATCTACACTAATATTATAAAGAGGAAAACTTTGTTTGTATAATTGTAAACAAACTACTGGACCGATTTTGAAAAGCTACATCATCCACTTTCACCATTCGAAAGCTACATCATCCACAAGTAACATAGGCTACATTTGATTTTGGAAAAAATAGTTTTCCGTAAGATATTTGGGTTTTTCTGACACAAGGTGTGAAAAGTCAACCAGAAAAGTTACTTATTTTGCGTACGCTGCCTAAACTATAAAAGATAGAACCATAAAATGTTCCAATTAGTTATAGATCTTATAAATATCTACAAAAAAGTCCGCGACACACTATACGTACCTGTCTAAGTCGAGTGAGGCACAACAACCATTTTTTTATTTAAAAAATCTTGAATTTTTTTGGATTACATTTAAACGCGTTTATTTTACTCATGCTATTTATCCTTATCAAAATAAGTTACTTCATCACTAAGTACAGTTTATTTAGATAATATTTGGTCTTTGAATGACTAAAATTGGATTTTGGTTTTGAAGTTTTGGCGAAATTAAAATATTACGATTTCTACTGCATGTTACGTTGCGAAGTGGGCGTCATCAAGGCGGGGGTGCGCGTGCAAGAGGGGAGTTTAGATCTAATAGCTATGTCCACACTGTGCACTTTCATCTTCAGCTTTCGTCATCTTCTTTCACTCAATTGTCGTATTGGCGCATTCAATTATTTTCTTAAATACCTAATTGAAAATGCCTAAGGGAGCGAGAGCCTAAGAACAACCATGTCGCCATAGTTATTTTAGACACTTCAATAAAATAATATGGGCAAAACAATGTTTGCCGGGACAGCTAGTATGTTATAAAATGAATCGGTTATTTTAGAAGTGTAACAAGTCACGGAACCTAAATTTTTCACGAGACGAAAAAAACTAAATTATCTTAAGATTAATAATAAATTATCGTTTTTCTAGAATATTATATTAAAATACAATTATTATAATATGTAATTTTCCAATTATTATTTTTTTGTTTTTGTATAGTCGTAACTCGTAAGTATGTGCAATAATCATTTAAAAGTTGCTGACATGTTCCACTTCTAAATCAAACGGATAAAAATGAGACAAAATTTATATAAAAAAGTGCTTTTATTCATCGCCATTTTCCAGAATGGAATTTGTATTTGGCCAATTATGTCGATCCATAGATCATCGAAGATTTTTTTGTGAATATCATAATATTCACAAAAAATCTTTGTAGCTCTGTGGGATGTACTGCAACGTGCTGCAGATGATTTGGCAAATTTTCATAGGCCTTTAGGGATAATATAGTAGCGGTGTCTCGTCTTTAAGACTCTCTTGACTATTCCAAATGATCGATCATTGGGTAAAAACAAATGCCTTCGTTTAGGTCCTATACTCGTTGGTAAACTTTGTCAAACCGGCCTGTATCCACAAAAGCTAGACAAAGGCTTATCATGTTATTCATGACGTGCTTAAGAAACAGGTTTCATAACTTTATGTAAATTGATTTTGATTTCGATTCCCTATAATATGAGTCTGGAACAAATAGGCGGACATGTTCCTTTTCATAACCGTTAGGGCTGGTTTAGACGTATTAAGTAGATAACTAAATTTTAACTTAATTTTAAGTTATTTATTGCATGTAAACACAAAATTTTGTAGCAAGTAGCAAGTTAAAATTTAGTTAAGTACTAAACAATGAAATTAGAATTTTGACTATTTTATACTTAACAAGAACATAGCTTGTAATTAACTTATAATACATAAAACATAATACAAATAAATAATAAATAAATATAAGAATAATAAATAAAACCTTAAATAATTCAATTGTGGTTAGTAAAACTTAAATACTCAGTTAAAAGTAAATACTGAGTGGCTAAAATCATTTTACTGAGTATTTACTCTGGTCTGAGAAAATACTCAGTAGGTTACCCATCCCTGGTTATTGTTAACAATTATCTAGTAATGTAAATGGAAACAAAAGGCATACCTTTATAAACTTTGTTGCTTTGTTGTCGAGCAAATTTGGAGCAAATGAACTGTCACGAAATGAATTGTTTTTAAGCAGCCTAATGATTGTAGTGTCATATTTCTTTTTTGTAAATATTGCTTCATAAATATTTGTATATTTTGACAGTGCATAAAATATGTTTACAAACTTGTAATTTGTATGACACTGACAGTTGACACATGAGTCATGACTGATGGTGACATTATTTATTTATTTATTTTCTCCACATTTGACTTATTGTTGGTTCTAGTGTAATTCCTATGAATTTTATATTTATTAATTGAATGGATTTAATTAATGTATGTAGCATATAATGTAATGAGTTATTATTAAATTTTAGCACCATTTATAATAAATGATCAAACGAACTTACCAAGTGAAGTTCGATCATTATTATATGAGTCGCTTCATTCGAAGATATATAATTAACCAAAAGTAGTACCTTTGCTTATCTGCTAGGCAATCGCGTTTTTTTAAAGACGTATGTGGGTACATGAAAATGTTACCCGCTCGTGATGATCATTCGACGTTCCGGCGTGCTTCATTATGTTTAGAGAGAGGTAATGCAAAAAATCTTTCTTTCTTTCTTTGGGTACTGCAGCAAACATAGTTTCGTGCAGACTGGGTGGGAGGGAGATTATATCTTCGAATGAAGCGACTCATATAATAATGATCGAACTTCACTTGGTAAGTTCGTTTGATCATTTATTATATTTCATTCTTCGATATATAATTAACCAAAAATAGATTTTCAGAGTAACGAAAGAAAGATTTTTTATTTTTTATTTTTATGAAATACAATATTGATTATGAATAGTTACCATTACATTCGAAAAAAAATTTAACAATAAATAATAATAATAGTCAGTAGAAACGAAACGTAAGAGACCTCTATGGTTTGTGATTCCAATGATAACAGTTATACTGGGATCATGGTGATCATTTAACTGATTCAGCGAAACTTTGTTCGTCGATAAAATTATGGTTAAGGAAAATAGCGAAAGTATCGGAATCGCTAGTCCTGACTCCTGCCTGTCGACGGTCGTCTTACTAATAGTGTCCAGTATCAATCCCTGTGTCGACGCTCGTGTCGACGCCGCGCCGCTCTCGCACAGCACCTGCTTTATCCAGTGGCTAACTGACCGACAGGGAGGTGGCTGTTCTGTGCAGAGCATTAAGCGTTAGCAATAATAACCCGCACTGTAGCATTATCCTATTTAATATAATCTTGAATAACCATCACAGGGCGTTATAACTTAAATATTATATCCTATTCTTCTTTCTTTTTTTTTTATAAAAAAATAACATCCGATCACGCCCGGGAGTTTATGTCTTTGTAATATGAATTTTGATACCGCTATTTAAAACCGTTTTTTATTTTTATTTTGCCGAGTTTTATTAGGCAGAAAGTTTTAAGTCAATGATCAGTATTCAGCTGTAGGTACAGAGTGCAAGAAAAAACAAATAATTTATAAGTGGATCCCAGGTTCTACACTACTCAGGTATGGGCTAGAATTTTTACATGAAAGCTTCTTTCAAAAGGCGCTTCACACAATCATCTCAGGAACCAATGTCACCGACCAATAATGTCAACATTGTTCATAAACAATGACAGTGCATAGTGATGACTGTAGAAGATATCGTATTACAGGCATTGTCAATTGCTAAGGTTCCGATGGAGCGGACAAAGATCTCTGTAATAAATCTATTAACTAATAAGATAGAAGAGAGCATATTATTTTATCTAAAATCTAAGTCGAAGCAAAGTATTTTAGAATTATTTTAAGGAGTCTACATCTTTAACTGGGTCCGGCTCTGTGGTCGTCGATAATGTGATTATTGCATATTAATATGATTGAAAGTCGAGAATATTGTGTTCTCGGTCCACCAAGCTGAATATTTTAACAATTATTATTCAAGAATAAGTGTGGTTCTGTTATCGTATTTATCATTGCATATTTAATTTAGTATTAAATATTTTAATCGCTGAAAACCAGTTGCATTCCGCGGTGGGAGTCAGGAATCAGTATATAAAGGTGTCAAAACACCTATCAGTTGAGCTAGCTCACGAACCGTGCACTGATTTATCTGTTCTATAATATTCAGTTTTGAATAGGCATATATTATTATAAAATATATCCAATATATAAAATTCTCGTGTCACGGTGTGCGTGGTTGAACTCCTCTGAAACGGCTCGCCCGATTTTCGTGAATCTTAGCGAGCATATCGGCTAGGGTTAATAAAATAATAATATGGGCGAAATACTTTATATGGCAAAACAACGTTTGCCGGGACAGCTAGTTATGTTATAATAATATATATTATAAACGTTAAGATTTAAATATTTACATATTTGTTGTGGATTTAATACACCCATGGCACTATTAACCATAAAACGTTAACAAAAAAGGGGTGCCTGAGGCTGAAAAATTCTCGCCTAGAACAGTCTAGTAGTGATAACGCTTAACTCCCGTAAGGCCCAAGTGGGCCGCGATAACAATAGAAAGGCATTGTGTCTTGTTTTTTCGCGATTGAAGGAATAAAGCCTACGCCTGGTCTAGCTTCCTTCTTTATATTTTTTGTGAAAAAAAATGTTAGCGCATCGGATAGTCTGTACGTCAAGACTCAAGGCTCTTAATTCGTAAATTAAAATCTTTCGATCGACTAGTGAGTTACTAGGAACCAAGAAGTAGGCTCTTAAATCTATTTTTGCTAGATATCCACTTTTAGGTATTGGCTTGGAAGCCTTTAAGGTTAATTTTTCAAATTAACATATAATTTCGAAATAAACTTACGAAGTGGTTTCAAATTTAAAATAATTCAAAAATTGTATTTAAAATATAATACAATATTTTCCGCCGCTTTGTTTCCAGGGGAAAAGAAAATCTTTGAAATAAGGTAACCTTCGGTGGGGGTACACGAAGATACAGTTTTAAATTGTAATAATTTATTGATGTCATGATGTATAATATATTAAGCCAGTGGTCCCCAACCTGTTTCTGTTTTTGGAACGAAGTTCCCTAATTTTTTTATTTTTTATTTTTCATGCGGGCCGCAAACATTTTTCGTGTTCGTGTCGCGGGCCGCGACAAACATTTTTAGATTTACAAGTGAAAAAAGACTTTCACGTAGACTGTATAATATTTTGCCTGTGGGCGTGAATTTCAAAATGGTTTTACATCACGCGGGCTACAAATAAAGTCCCGGTGGCCCGTAGCCTGCCCGCGGGCCGCATACGGGCCGGTTGTTGGGGATAGCTGTATAAAGCCCACAATAATTATAATAGTAACATCTATAAAATATATACAAAAATTACTTCCCCCCCTTGACGAGTAGCGGGAAGGGTCTGCCAGAGCCCAAAAGATACCCGATTGATTGGGATGTACTAATTTGTCTCTGAGAACAAATAGATACTGGAATTATCCAGCGAAATAATAATAATCTCGGTCTGAGATCTGTCTATTGAGACAAGACTTATCGAGTCTGAGTGTTATAGGTTTCCGTTACGAAGTTGTCTTGTCTGATAATATATTATCTGATAAGTTTGATAATAATTTATATCGAGATAAGTCAGATCCTGTTAATAAGTCTGATAATATCGAGACTTTGTCAGGTGAAACCTATAATGATAATAATCGATCGAAATGGAGTCGATCTGCAACACTTATTATCAGGAATGTTTTATAAGCAGTAGCTTATTTTAATCGTTTTTGGGATCATTTAAAACCATAATCTGGCGAATCCAACAAGGGTTCACCTAACGTCAGTAGGAGCCCTGAATCTATCCGGATCTGGTCCGGTTCTATCGGTACCGGTACTTAGAATCGACCGTTGGCACCTGGTTTAGGAGTGGGAAAGCTTCGGGTTCATCCGTAACCGGATCGACCCGTATATTGATCACTTTTAGAGATATTTCCCCAATTGTCTGGTCTTAGTGACCTAAAAAATAAATATTGTGGTAGCTCGTTATAATCGACTTATTTGTCGATAAAATATGTTACAAAAAATACTGAGGGTAGTAACTATCATGTTACGTAGATATTAAGTAAGTTTCGTTATACACTCGCGGTGTATCCCGAATCCCAACATTGGTGCAAGTTATATTTAATAATAATAATTATATACCGGCAGACATAGTAAATTATAATCGTAGTTCTATAATATTTAGAACAAAATGATCGCGCGGGACGCGCATAGGTTGTTAACTGATGAGAATCGTAGTCAATCTAGTTATTAGCTTGAAATAGCTGTTCTCTATAAAACGGCAAAGATATTAATATTATAATAATTATTATGTAGTTCTATTTATAGAACAAATAGCGCGGGATAACGCGCGGTAGTTGCTAATTTTTATTTTCAAAACATTGTCGGAAACTTCTAGTCAATCCATATCAATATATCTTAAATTTAAATATTAATTAACTCGCAGTTAATCCTCTCAAAACAAGCCAGCATATTATACTTTTTTTTTAGATAAAACATCGTCAGAGACCCGCGGTCAGTTCCGATGCATAAGGATTGTGTTTAGAGACTCGCAGTTAATCCACACATTATGGCGGTTTATAAAATAACTCGCTGTTAACCCCCAAACCGGCCAACGCATAGTTCTATATTTTATAGAACAGATAGAACATCGTCAGAGACTCGCTGTCAATTCCGATGCATATAAATTGTGTTTAGAGACCCGCGGTCAATTCACACATTATGGCGGTTTATAAAATAACTTAATATATTCAAACACTTGTAGTAATTAACTTGCAGTTATGTCCCCCAACCGGGCAAACATATAGTTCTATTTATAGAATAGATAAAACATCGTCAGAGATCCGCAATCAATTCCGATGCATATAGAATAAAGATTGTGTAAAAGGACTCGCGGTCCAAACACACTGTACTTATTGACTCACAGTCGCAGTACATGCCGGTTGATTAAATAATAGGCTACTTGACCTATATTCAATTTCATTGAACAAATGCATATTTCTAGTACAACTTGGTCTAGGAAACCGTATTTCATCCTTATTATCAAATAAAAGCTTATGATTGATAAATAAAGTCGATTTGAAAATATGATTTTATGAAAATAGGAATTGTACTGACGAAAACGCTTTTGCGGTACTTCCGATTTGGATGTGACGTCATCCTCATACTAATTTAATATCTTTTATTTATCGCGCTCGCTATATGTAAGTTTATTTGTACATAAATAATAAGAATAAGCCTATTATATATTTTCTTCAATAATTCAAATAAAAAATCAGTTTTATATATATTATCTCCATTTATTGTAGACGGGAAATGAAATGGCCAAAACTTTTCTCCAAAAGTTTTCAACGTCACAAATGATTTCTAATTTCTTATGAAATTATTTTATAATTTTTGGGCACTTTCAGACTCGTACATTTAGCACATTAAAAAAATTTCAATAAAGAGAGTTTAAAATACAAAGGGTATGACGTCACACTATGGCGGACAGTGTTTTCGGCGCCATTTAAGAGGCATATTTTTCAATAAACATTTTTATGGGTTTCTACTGTGTAAAATATTAAAATATTAGTTTTTTTTGTAAAAATGAATGATTATGAAGCGATTAGCATGAAGAAAAAAATTAGGTCAAGTAGCCTATTGCAGTAATCACCTGCAGTTGTTTCCCCCAATCCGGCAAACATATATTTATATAATTCTATTTATAATAATAATAATAATAATAATAGACATTTATTCGACATAAAATTCACAGTACACTACAATAAAACAAAACACACAACAATGAAGGAAAAAAAAGAAGAAGACAAACATAAGTAAATACTAAGCCTAACCACATAATATTATATCAGAAAAAGAGAAAAAACAAATTAAATACATAAAATAAAAATGATAAAAACGCTCATGTTTTACATTTTATCGTGTACTGTATTTTTTGTGGTGCGGCACGGATTGTGCTTCGATAATAATGGGGCAGTGTAGTGCGAAAAAAAATTGTCGAATAGGATCCACTCAGGTATGTGATCATGGTACAGGATCCTATACCACGATCCCTGGTATTATGTGGACCCTCATGCTTGCCAGGCGTTTGACAGTCTACATACAACACACAGCTAAGTCTACATAAACTAGATAAAAAAATAATTATAATACATAAACAATAAATATAATAATTTATAATAGGGATAATCCAGGGATAAAAGGCTGGCGCCATCATGTCACACTTCACTTCAGAGTTCAGCGTGGCCCTCGCGCAGAGCAGAGCTTTATTTGGCTTATAAATTTGTTTCAAAATGACCCAAATAAAGGTTGTGTGTCAACTCTGTGGCTCGAGTAAAAGAAAAACGACCAAGCTCGGACATCATGTACCACCTATACCTATAGAAAATTTCTTTTTATAAAAAAGATTTAAATCTTCTCTATAAATTCTATTTATAGAAAAGATTTAAAGCATACATAATATTATGGATTGTGTATAAAGACTCGCAGTCCCAACTAGCGGTCAAACGGTACAATCCGGCTAATATTGAATATAATTGGCTCGTCTAGGCCTCGGTAGTGCCTGCCGTTTATTTAAGTATTTAATAGTATTTACATGTATTTTCTTGTTACACGATAAAATAACACTGACTTTAGTTATTTACAACACTGACTCAATCATCTTAATAATAATTAATAACCAGCTGCGCTTTGGCATAGTTACTAAGTATACAGTATACGTGCCTCGCGTTAACAAAGAATGAAGCACGCCGGAACGTCGAGTGATCATCACGAGCGGGTAACATTTTCATGTACCCACATACGTCTTTAAAAAAAAACGCGATTGCCTAGCAGATAAGCAAAGGTACTACTTTTGGTTAGTTATATATCGAAGAATGAAGCGAAGAAATATAATAATTATTATACAATTCAAAATTATTTTGCACGCCACTTGTTAGGCAGCATGTTGGATCCATTTATGTAATATTGTAAGACCTTTTTGTACCACATTTATGCAATAAATCATTCATTCATTCATTCATTCATTCATTCATTCATAGTCTCTGAGTAAAACCGCGGACAGACAGACGGACAGACAGACTAACGGACTTATAGATCGAAACTATAAGGGTTCCTTGTTGACTACGGAACCCTAAATAAAACAAGGCCTTTGCATCCATTGTGGATGATTTATATAGTGTTTTCAGTGCGAAGTAACTACTCTTCAAATACTTTAAATGTATGGTTGCCTAAACACATAAGAGATTCTCGCAAAAGAGTCGGCCTAGTCTAGAGGAATGAGCAAGTCAATACGTCTGGGACCAATCATATATGGGTTTCCTCACGATGTTTAATTATTCCTTTTCTGTACGAGCGTCCGTATTATGTATTTGAGATCTGAAAATGTCTCATTGATACACGCCTCCACCCGGGATCGAACCTGCATCCTTTCGATTGCGAACCAACTGTCTTCATACTAGGCCACGGACGCACCCTAAGAGAATTTTAAGGTATACTTTACAATAAAACGCTTAAAATACTCGGAAAGTCGGAAAGCAATAATTGTTACTAAGTAATTAGGAAATAATCTACAATTTAGCTCCTACATCTATTAATTTTAAGTAACTTTTTAATCCTTAAAATTATGTTTTCAGACAATTTTGAGCCATACATCCGAGTTGTCAAAGCCGTTGGAGAGAAATATCGCGATGAAGCCTTTCTTCGGCAACTCCGTCTCCAGCTCTGAAGGTAATGTTATTTGAGTTTCACTCAATAAAAGTATATAGAACTTCTAACAAGAAACCATAGAACTCCGCCCACGTAGGTACTAACTTTAACATTGACCAACTTTTTCGTTGCAACTTTCAACCCATTTAAATCTAAGCGTAAACAAAGGATTGAAACTCGACCGAATGATATTATGTCATCGTATTCCTTGTTATTGAACGTTTAATGGTTTTTGAGCCAATAACATTATAGCCATATTTTAATTAGATTTATATTTAAAACAAAATAAATTGAAACACAGTGTACTGTGTTTCAAAATTCGTTCTGTAGAGTAGTAATAGCTGAAATGGAACTTATTTTGCGCAAATCCTACAAAGTCATTCTCTACTACACTTAGCAGTCCAGTTTTGTGAATAGTCGAAATCGTAAGGCGAAGCACAAAATTTTAGAATCATTATTGACGTACAGTTTTCCTCAAGGTTTTTAACTTTTAGGCTATTGCTTACTACTAAATTCTGTGCTATTGCATAGCTTTGAACGCGGCGACCGTATCAAGATATTCCGTAACGAAAAAAACCTCCAGGTCCGGTTGTCAGACTTCGGCACGGTGTTTGTGTGCGTGAGATTAAACGTATGCGAATTATAATTATTGCATAAATTGATAAAAAAACCGGCCAAGTGTGTGTAGGAGCAAGATAATTCTAAAAAAAATATGTGATGCACATTACTATAAAAACTACCAACGAAAATTGGTTTGAACGAGATCTAGCCAGTAGTTTTTTTATATGTCATAAATGATAAACCATAATTTAACTTTCATTATATCAAATATTAAAATAAACCAAAAACCTTATAATTTCATAGAAATAATTCTTATTGCTTCTGCGGAGCGGTTTTATTTTGTTAAAGCTACAGTTATGGCTGGTTTACGCGTATTAAGTAGATTATCTAATTAATACGTGTAAATCAGCCCTTAATGGGATTGAGTATAAAAAATGAATTATCCGTAAAAATCGCCAGGAAAAATATTAGTTATAACAACACTGTGAGCCATAGTTACAATTAATTATTCCGTGGTTACAATTATTTTCACGAAAAAATTTCAACAAAAGTTATAGCGGTTCTGTCTATCGCTAAATATGGCGTCCATCATCTATTGACTTTAACCAAAGATTTGACATTTTGCGTTGTAGTTATAATAAAAGTTATTGTTAAAGTTACTGTTATAGTTATGATGCAACCCACCCTAAGGGTTATTTTAGTGGTATTATAATAATACAGTTCAGTCAGTTCATGTGTGATGGAGTAACATCTGGAGATGTTCACATCACATCAGAGTGTGTTTGTTGGCGATTCACGCAGGAGCAATTTAAAAGAAGAAGAAGTATTCTTTGTTATATAGTCTATCCAAATGTCAATTATTGCTGACTTGTTAGAAAATGTAGGTATTTGATAAAAAATATTTGTTTTTGTGTCAAACTGAATTTGGAAAGTGTCATGATATTGGTTTTATTTTTGCAAATACGCGATAATTCGGCTATTAAGGATACATGTTGTCGATTCAAAACCCTTATTTTATCAAGATCTACGTGTTGTCATACCAAAAATACCGAATCTTCGTAACAAATAGGTAAGAACATTTTGTATGGGGAAAATTAAACTGCCGTTATTAGCATATTACTCGCAATTTTTCCATTATTTCTCATCTTTAAAACCTTCCCTGGATTTAACTATGAATATTTTAAGCCTAAAATCCGCCCAATCCGTTCAGCCGTTTTCGAGTTTTAGCACGACTAACACAATATTTGAAAATCCATTTCTATATATTATATAGACTAGCTGTCCCGGTGAATTTCGTGTCACTTTAAAACCTTCCCTGGACTTCTACGAATATTTTA
Source organism: Polyommatus icarus (assembly GCA_937595015.1). NCBI lineage: Eukaryota > Metazoa > Arthropoda > Insecta > Lepidoptera > Lycaenidae > Polyommatus > Polyommatus icarus. The sequence goes on from OW569326.1 coordinate 11,774,571, forward strand.
AGACTAAAATCAGCCCAATCCGTTCAGACGTTTTTGAGTTTTAGCGCGACTAACACATTTGAAAATCCATTTTTAGGGTTCCGTAGTCAACATGGAACCCTTATAGTTTCGGTCTGTCCGTCTGTCTCTCTGTCTGTCTGTCTGTCTGTCTGTTTTACTCAGAGACTATAGGACCTACAAAGCTGTAATTTTTTAGGGATCCGTTTGTGAAATATAAAGTTTTAAAGTGGAAAAAATCGTTAGAGTCCAGTGTCCCCCCCCCCCGGGACTATCACGGCTAAGAAGACTTCATAAATTATTGAGTAATAGCCGATCAACTAAAAAAAATGTATTCGGCGAAGTAAAAAGAAACTTTTCGTTCAAATTCCTTCGAAAGCAACTGAGATGATGTTGTTAGTACCTAGTGTAAAACACGCTATGAATGTACGTTCATTGACCATAAAAAATGGACAAAACTAGCGGTACTACGGAACCCTGCGAACCCTGCGCCTTGCGCGTGGCCCGACACGCACTTGGCCGGTTTTTATAAAATATAAGAAGATAAGAATATAGATTTTGGATACGCAGGATTTGAACAGCAGTCAAGTACTCGATAAATTAGATTCTCGTCAGGAAAAAGATTCTGATATTTCAAGACGAAACTTAGGCTGCGTTGCACCAGAGGCGTGGTTAAAGTTAAAGTTAAGGTTAAAATTAAATATGGCGTCCTTTTAGCTTTAACTTTAACTTTAACCGGAAATTTTGACAGATGTCGTATGAGCATATGGGGTGTTTGGACGCCATATTTAATTTTAACCAGATATTTGACATTTTGCACTGTTGTCAAAGTTAAGGTAAAAGTTAAAGTTAGTTCGTGCAATCTACTCTTATTCACATTAACAAAATGTACCATCAAAGAAACAGATTCATAGGCAGTTGACGGACCTCCGTCATTTGGTCGAGTTGTGTCAATTCAAATAAAGTCGCGATGTGTCTGAGGCTGGGAAAGATTTAGGCTGGTTTTGACCCAACGCTTCCAAATTACGTAGGTCCCCCATCTGCCTAAGAATCAACTTCTATGATAGTACATTCAAATGTTTAAACCAAATTACAATTAGTATATTTTACAATGAAAAACATTATAATACGTCTACTAGTATAATACGTCTATAGGAACGTCTCTCTACAGTCAAGTTTGTTGTTTCAGGCGACCGTTGGCGTACTACCAGGAAGCTCATGACGCCGAGTTTCCACTTCAACACCCTGGAGAAGAGAGTGGACGACGTCAACACGCACTGCGTGGACCTCTTCCGCCATCTCGACGAGTTCGTTGGCAAAGACGACGTGGAGATTTACAAATATTTAAAGCCCTACATGTTAGATATTTTGACCGGTGAGTGTAAAATTCAATTAGATTTTTTTCGTTTTAGGGCTACCTAATTTCTAAATTAGCCGCGCGTCTACGCATTGCATGCATTTCTTTTGTATGGATTTGACAGTTTTGCAAGACGTCTCACGCAATTGAAATTGAAATATATCGTCCGTGGGAGAGCCATGCTTCTGCACGAATGGGCCGGCTCGACCGGAGAAATGCCACGGCCTCACAGAAAACCGGCGTGAAACAGCGCTTGCGCTGTGTTTCGCCGAGTGAGTGAGTATACCGGAGGCCCAATCCCCTACCCCCCTAGAAATGCCGCAGTTGAAAACCTATCTGTTACCCCAAGAGGGTACTAACTGCGTTAGGGAATCCCTCTCTGGACGTCCATGCTCAGGAACCCCTGGAACTGAACGTGGACGTCCAGGCTGCCCCTCGTATTCTGGGGAGGGTAAAACTGCGCTTCAATATGCTCGGGGCAAGAGCAAACACACTAAGGCACACCCCTCGATTTTAAACATGGAATTTTGTAATATCAGGGGATTACACTCAAACCTTAATGCCGTCCATTACCACCTGGAGACGGCAAAGCCGGCTTTGCTCTTTTTAACCGAGACGCAGATATCATCTCCGTGTGACACATCATACCTTTCCCACCCAGGGTATTATCTTGAGCATCCTTTCTACCCAAAGCTGGAGTGTGTGTGTACATCAGAGATGATATCAGTTCTCGCCGCCTCAGCAATCTTGAGGTCATGCACCTGTCGATCTTATGGCTCCGCATAGATTGCGACGACCACCCTCGCGTCTATGCGTACCTATACAGGTCCCATAGTGGTGACCACGAGACGTACCAAATCTTTGAGCACCTGCAAGCTGCTTCAGATATTGTGCAGCGGCAAATCCCATCCGCAGAGATCATAATACTTGGCGACTTTAATGCCCACCACGCCGACTGGCTCAATTCCAGTAAAACTGATCATGCGGGGAGATCTGTCTGCAACTTTGCCCTTGCGAACGACTTGACACAACTGGTTACTACGCCTACGCGAATCCCAGATGTGGATGGTCAGAATCCTTCCTTGTTGGACCCTCCTGCTGACTTCAAATCCTGACGGCTACCAAATATCCGTAACCGCACCACTTGGTTCATCGGATCATTGCCTTGTCAGGAGTTCTGTGCCACTTACGACGGTGTTAAGACAGTGTGCTCTTAAATACCGTCGTGTGTGGCACTACGAGTCAGCAGACTGGGATGGGATGCGGTCGTTTTTTGCATTTTATCCTTGGGCGCACGTGTGCTTCTCGCCGGATGATCCCGACAACACTGCCAACTCTGTTGCTGACGTGGTGATGCGGGGGATGGTACTTTTTATTCCGTCCACTGTAGTGCCAACTGGCGGTAGATTTCGTCCCTGGTTTGGTTCATCCCCCAAAAAAGCTTCTCGTCGGAAGCAGGAGGCTTACCAATCCTGGGCCAACGCGGTATCTGCTCGGGATTTAAATACCAGCACATATAAGAAGGAACAACCTTGCCTCTGCAAGCCAACCCTACCATCCTTACACGTAGGAAATGGGTCGTTGGCCTAGGACGCAAAAGACAAAGCCGATCTTCTGGGCAAGCTCTTTGCGTCAAACTCGACCCTGGATGACGGGGGGCAAAAACCGCCGACCATACCGCGATGCACGAGCATCATGTCGGATATTCGGTTTCATCAGCGCTCAGTGCGAAAAGTCCTCCGTTCCCTTGATATCCAAAAGTCGTGTGGGCCTGACGGAATCCCGCCTATTGTGTTGAAAAAGTGTGCTCCAGAGTTGGCTCCGGTCTTGACGCGTCTTTTTCGGCTCTCCTATTCTACTGGCATCGTCTCGGCTTCCTGGAAGATAGCCTTGGTGCACCCGATCCCCAAAAAAGGTGATCGCTCAAATCCTTCCAACTACAGACCAATCGCTATAACCTCTCTCTTCTCGAACATAATGGAATCCATTATCAATAATAATAATAATATCTATGGACGCTTCACACCACGTCAGCCTGGCCCCGTGCTAAGTACCTGAAGGACTTGTGTCACAGGTACCAGACAATGGAAATATATTTTATACTTTTATATTATACATATATTTAAGATTTTTATTATTTCATACACATATTTAGTACACATCCATGACCCAGGAACATTGAAAAACTTTTTGTTCCGTCGGCGGGATTCGAACCCGCAACCTCCGGCTGGAGTTGCCACACACTCTAACCATTGAGCCACGGAGGTCGTCTCCAACGAAGGGCCGCTGGAATTGTTGACTGCCATAGTGTTTCAAACAGCTTGGAGTTTGGACCCCTTGGAATTACGCCCAGATGTAGCTTCACTCGGCATCCTCTATCGGTTGTATCACGGGGAGTGTTCTGAGGAATTGTTCGGAATCATACCACCTGCAACTTTTCGCCATCGACCCACGCGAAAAACATACCATCCTCATCACCTTGATGAGTGGCAGTCTTCCACAGTGCGTTTTTCGCGTAACTTTCTGCCGCGCACTGTAAAACTCTGGAACGAACTGTCACCAGCAGTTTTTCCGGATCTATACGACCAGCAAACCTTTTAGAAAAGAGTGTATTCCCTCTTAAAAGGCCGGCAACGCACCTGCAGATCTTCTGATGTTGCGAGTGTCCTTGGGCGACGGTAGTTGCTTACCATCAGGTGAACCGTTTGCTCGTTTGCCCCCTTATTCAATAAAAAAAAAACAAATCCATACAGAAATGCATCCGCGCGTCGCGTTGCGGCCTGAATTGACCCTTGTGGTATGCAATTCGTGACGTCATGGCTACCGCGGTAGTACGTAAAATTATGTCTAGTATACTCTATAAATTATTATCGATAGGTTCACGCCATGTCATCAAAATATCATGTCGAGTGCACAGGTATTTTGACAATGTTATGTTATAATATTAATTAACTTATAATTACCGCGGTAGTAAGTACGTACAATGATGTCTAGATCTATGCAAAATTTTATAATTTTTATAGATGGGTTTTATTAGGTATGTGATTGATATTATAATATTGTAATCGCAGTACCACTATAATAATAATCTGTGACAGTTCTATAAAATCATTCAGCTATACTTTGCATTCATTATTATTTATTAATATTAATATAACTGTAATAATTTTTGTGATTGATGGCAATATTGTTAAATAAATTCCTAATAATAGTTAATGTAACTATGCATTTGTTTTAGAATCACTGATGGGCGTAGAAACGAACTACCTCAATAATCTGGGTCATCCATACATAAAAGCGAGTGGAAAGTGAGTAACATGTTACAAAGTTATAGCAAAATTATTATTTACAAAAATTGTAAACAAATTCAAAGCTGGTGTTAATATGAATACCAAATTAATGGATATGGCTATAAAAAAGATTTTAGTCCTAATTTTGAATTCAGAAAAAAAATGGTAACAGTTCCATTTCATTCCAGAGTGAGCCGGCTCGTGACAGAAAATTATTTTTCATACTGGAGGAACATACGACCCATTTTCGTGCTGACGCCCATTTACACCGAAATGCTGGACACCATTAGAAGCATTAGAGCCACCAGCACCGAGGTACGTTGCTCGTAAACGCAGTAATTCATAAACGTTCATAGTTTACACCTTCCCAGGAGCGCTTTTGAGCGCTTGATTTACCGCCGAGTTGCATCGTAATGTAGTGGTTTGAACAGTTTATAATCAGGAGCACTTTTTGCGACGTGTTGTAGGAAAATATTATACGATCTGGGGCCAATTCTCATGCCAGCCGGCCTAAGATGCGCATTACGAGAAAATGTTGTCTACATGTTTTCTCGGTGTTTGATGGTTTGTCTCATCATCCCTATTGACCCTAACATGACATACATTTTTTCTCGTGTAGATCTGTCGTCAAAATCAATGGAAATAATGTCAAATTAAAACCGACTTCCAAGGTAAAAACAATAGTAACATCCTTATAATATGAACTAAAAATTATTAAATAATTTTTCCTATGTAATAGTGCCTTTTTCCGAATTCGGCTAAAACTCAACTATTTCTGTACTCAACCTTCATCATTTTGAAGTCTGACAGAATATCTGAAACTTTTGGAACTGGCACCGAATTCAACATTATGAAGATTGAGTACAGAAATAGTTGAGTTTTAGCCGAATTCGGAAAAAGGCACTATTAGATAGGAAAAATTATTTAATACATTTTAGTTCATATTATAAGAATGTTATTATTATTTTTACCTTGGAAGTTGGTTTTAATTTTTTGTTAAAAATAATAATTTCACTCTTTTTAGTTACCCAGTAAACCATCGCGTACTATACTTAGAATAATACACCTGTATATTATTCTACGTATCTTATTACAGTAACACTTACAAAATATAATATCAGCTGCAGATAACTATAAACAATACATTTAAAATAAAAAATCGAAGTGAACACGTGCTAAGGGCGACTTTTACCAAGCGTTTAAACATGTTTAAAATTTTATTTAAGCACAAAATTCTGTTTAACTACACAATTTGTCTTGCACCACAAGTTAAACATGACTATGATCTGTCAAATTTAAACAGCCAAATATCGCTATTTAAGCTGCTAAACGTATTTAACAGTTGAATTTGAGGCTAGATCATTTAAATTAGAGGTTTTGGTCAAGAATAATTTGAGTGTGAAAAGAATATTAATGAGTATGTTTGAGTTTCTTTTTGATGAGATTGATGACGACGACGAAGAAAATATATGAACATATTATAGCCTTTTTTGCCATATTATAGCCTTTTTTGGGATCTCGACGTAACGGTTTCGACACCTTGTGCTAAGACTTATATTTTGTTCTCAACACTTAATCGCGTCGCCGTTTCATAAAGAGAAGTCGCTGCAACTAAAATTGGGGACAAGTCGACACAGTTACATTCGGTTTCTAATTTACGTCGCCGTGTCGTAATATTTTTACCATATTTTAACTAGATTCCACAAATCATTCGTTCATTTATCCGTTCATTCGTTGCATCACATTGACATAAGTGAAAGATGTAAAAAATTAAAAATAAGATACCGCCATCATATCACCAAGGTAAGTAAACAAATATTTTGTTTTTCATTAGTATGGTTTTCTATGCCCATATCTTGATGGGAAATTAAATTCATCGTGTATTTAGTGGGATAGTTCGAAATTTACCAACGCACCACCTTAATTATCTTATTTTAACCATTCCTACGAAAATACATTGTTGGTATATTATTAATGTTATTTTGTATTCTCAAAATCTTGTATCTAATGCAATAATAAACTTTTATATTGAATAGCAAACTAATTATTAGCAGCAATAAACCGTACAATCGATAAATCACAAAAAATACATTTTATTTCGATGTTGCATCTGAGAGACTTCATAATAACCAGGTAGTCCGTTTTACGACCTACAACATCGCCACACGATTTTTAGATAAGTATTTAAAAAGATTTAAAAACTACTCGTTCACTCACTCGCCACTCGACCGAGCCCGAACCCCCGCTCGGCTTCATTCGTTTTTCGTGTGCGACATCGTCAACACGTTATACTTTTAAAATTAATTTCTACAGTGTTAAGGTGTTATAATTAGTGTAAATCGCCGAATAACATGGGAAAAAGGAAGAATAAGGATGATTACGAACATATTCGCCCCAAAATACGGCGATTGGAAAGTAAATTACGCCGCAACAAAGGAAAAGGTACCAAACTACCCACATTCATTTTTAAAAATATGTATTATGAATTTTTTCTTTGTTCTTAGCTATGGTATGATTGTGATACGTTACAAAATTACTATCTTAACGTGTTAATACGTGATATTAACCAGATAGTCAACCATATTTTGTACCTTAATGTGGTAATACGCGATATTACCCTGGTTACAAACTGAGTTCTTTCTTAACGTGATGATACGTGATATCATCCTGAAAGTAACTTTATGCTTTTGTTTATTCACACCGGAAAAGATCCGATCGTCAGCTGCGCGATGAAAACATCGGCGCGCGGGAGGCTGAATCTCGCTGTGGAACTCCATAACCTTTAGCCGACGTCCAAGACGTGGATTATGTGGAGTCGCCCGCGCCCGCACCGGCGTCGCCGCAGGCCGCACCGCCGATATCAGCGCCGCTGATCCAACCAGAAGCCACCGTGCCGGTAGATTCTAATCAAGAATCTACCCCCACGTACCACTTGACATGCTAAATATTCTTGGCGAGGCCAATAAAACAGTGAAAGCCCTAGGCAAATGCATTCCCACTGAACTCTCTGAACATTGGGGTAAAATCCTGGTGATCAGTTTGGCTAAGGAATACAAGGAGTCGCTTGTGGCGAAGATTCTTATACCGACTAAGTACTAACTTTTCGCTGGCACAAGCGCCTAAACTCGATCAAGAGGTAGCCGCAGTTCTACAGGAGGCTGCAAAAACCGGTTAGAGAATGCGCAAAATCAAATGGGCCTAGGAATAGCCAGTCTCGTGAATTTAACGCGACAACTTATCTAAGGAGACCTTCCAAAACAATTAAACAAATTCCAGAAATCGCTCAGATTCTCCTAGATTTGCATTACGAGGAATCGGTCAATCGAAAATAGTTTTATATTGCCATACAATCGTAATACAATCCAAGGCGTATAAATCGACGTCTACCTTTTCGGTGAAAAGGTCGGTCAGTGAGAATATTAAAAGTACCAAGGATATCGAAAGATCTGGTCTTCAAATAAAGAAACCTTTTACTCCACGAGCTCTCTCGCAGCGCAAGCAACAACCACCGCAGGGCATTTCCCGAGATCCTCCTCGCAGCAGTACGCGAGGCCAGCGCCAGCAGCGCCAGCCCGCCCGCACGAGCCGCAGCCGTCCTCGTCGGCCAGGAGGGCCCAGCAGCCCCCGCGCCGCGGTCGCCCTACGCGAGCGCCAGACCGGGCAACGACAGGTCGATACGCCGCTACTAGAGGTACTTCACGCTGGCCGCATTCAATTATTCTTCTTACTCAATTGGCTTTTAATAACCTCCGACAGCACGGTGCTGTCGTATGCTAAAGGATATAAAATACCCTTCTGCATTGAGTTATTTCCTTCTGTAAGCCACCTTACCAACGTGTGGAACCGAGTAATCCACCGTCTTCGAAGTGTCAGAATATGAGCAAAGCTTTAAGTAAACTTAAACAATTGGGTGCTGTTTAACTTGTTACTATGTAATGAAAATTTGCCAGACCAATTTATTTCATGCATTTTTCTTATACCGAAAAGTAACGGTGGGTTCAGATTTATCCTCACCTTCAAAATACTTAATAAAGTACGTTATCAATATTTTAAAATGAAAGCTATTAGCACTGCTATAAAATTAGTCCCTCCAAATGCTTAAAATATGGATTATAGTCTCAATCGATCTCAAGGAAGCATACTTACTTCCTTTTTTCACACATCACATAATTAATATTTTTTGAGATTTCGATTTCATAATAACCTTAATGAATTTAACTGCTTAAGTTCTACGCCATTTGTATTTATAAAGCTTCTAAAGCCTCTTTCTCACATGGTTAAGAAAGCAGGGCCATCTAGTGATCGCTTACCTTAATGATCTTCTATAAAAAGGTAAAGATTATGCTACGTGTAACAACACGATGCATATTTTAAGGTCAAAATTATAACATTTAGGTTTATTATCAACTTTGAGAAAAGTAGTATGACGCCTTCACTACTTTGTAGATTTATTGGCTTTGACATAAATACTCAAGTCATGCAATTACAATTACCTTCCGAAAAACTCAAAAAAAAAATCTAAACTAGCCAACGAAATCCGTAACAAAGTCCAAATTAGCATACGTGATTTTGCGAAGTTCATTGGCACTTTAATTTCAGCATGTCTAGCTTAATATAGCTGGCCGCGTACTAAATACTTTTAAGTTAAGTTATTGCTTAAAATATGTTTTTGAAACCCTATATTTTGTATCATGACTTGAGTTGGTGGTGCAATATTGAGTCCAAGCCTTTCAGTAGAATAAACACAAATTTATACGAGCTGGAGATCTTCACAGACTCTTCACCTCGCCGGCTGAGGCGCCGAGTACGATGCCGTTGGTCGGCGTATGTAGCTCGCAATCATATCAATTATCTCGAATTATTGGCTGCCTTTATGGGATTGAAATTATTTGCAAGGATCGTTTTGATTTAAATGTGTTACTAAGAAAAAAGAATAGATAATACTACTGCCATATCCTATATTAAAATAATGTGAGCTATTAAATTTCCTAATCTCAATGAAATCGCAATATTATGGCAGTGGTGCGAAAAACAACGCATACATATTTTTGCTTCTTAAATAAAATCGCGAGAAAACACAGATGCTGACCGAACTTCTAGGTACACTTAAATCGATACCGAATGGGAATTATCGATAGGAACTTTCAAAACGTCTTATTGAGCTTCGGCCAACCTGATCAACCTGATACCGTACTTATTGGCGTCGTGCTTAAATGATAAAGGTAACAGATATGTCTCTTGTAAACGAGACCCAGGTGCCTTCGATATCAACGCTTTTACAATTACATGGCATGATTATTTTTTCTATGCCTTTCCGCCATTCGCGCTCATACTGAAGAGTCTTAGGAAAATTGTAGAAGAGGTAGTGACCGGTATATTAGTCGTCCCGTACTGGCCGTCTCTCGGCTGTGGTTTTCACTGTTTCAATCCTGAGGTTTCAATCCCTACTCAAATCCGACGAGATTTATTTTAGGCCAGATAAAAACTTTCCTCTGTCCCCTTCCAGAGAGTGCCATCCGCTGTGGCCCAGTCTTTCCCTGGCGTGCGCAGTACTGTGCGGCAAGCCTACCTAAGACGTCAAATACCGGAGGCGTCTATTGATATCATACTAAAATTGTTATCGGGAGATACGATTAATAAGTATGATACAGGATTAAAACATTGGCTTAATTTTTGTCAAATTAATAATATTGATTAGTATGAAGGATCCGTAGCTAATAATATATATTATTCTTAACAGAAAATCTTAATGAAAATATTATGCAAGTAGCGGAACGTCAAATTGTTATAGTTCTGGTTCGTCTAATTATTATTGGTAAATCCCGTTGTAATGACAATTATTATTGTATCCTAAGATTTTTTAAAATGAGTTTTTAGGAGTAAGTCCAGCTTCCCAAAGTATTCCTCTGTATGGGATTCTACTAAAGTTTTGAAATATTAATAATCTAAATTTTATCCGTTAGATTGTTTCTCATGATTTATTATGATTTATGAGAGATTATATTATTGTATCTCATGGTGTTGTCGACGGGACAACGGGTGCAGACTGCAGACGTTATCACTAATAAGAAGAAGACGCTCATTACGAAAATTCACGTATCGTAATCAATATTAAAGATATTATTATAAGACTTCAATGCCGAATAGGCAAAACCCAAGAATTATTATTCCATTCTTTAGAGACAAGCCCTCAATTTGTTTTGCACTCGCGGTTCTATCGTATTTCGAAATAACTAATAAATATCGAAATCACGTAAATACAGGTAGATTAATTATTATTCTTACTTTTAAGAAGCCGGTTCACAACGCGAGTTCCCAGGCCATAAGCCGCTGGATCAAGCAGACTCTGAGCAGTAGCGGCGTGGACGTGAGCATATTACAGCACACGGCACGCTGCTACCTCATCTGCCGGCAGGGCTGGAGTGTCACTAGATCTGATTAATAAACGGCAGGCTGGTCACTGGCCAGGCAACTCGTTTTGTTTTGCGCGCTTTTATTATAATTAACGTCTGATTAATAATTCAGATAATAACGCTTTTGCTCAAGATGTATTAAATAAGAATACACTTTAATAAATTAAAGATTGATATTAATGTAAAACTTAATATAGTTATTCGACTTGTTATGCACACGGGTGTTGTTATGATTATTATTACTGTTTTATTCTGCTACAAACGCTAAACATCTACCTGGTTATTATGAAGTCTCTCAGATGCAACATCGAAATAAAATTTATGGTTAAACGAACTTACCTGAAGTGAAGTTCAACCAAAATTTTGTGAGATGCTGCATCTGAGAGACTTCACTCCCTCCCAAACCCTAACACGAGGCATGCAGATGGCGCATGCTGCGTGAGGACCCCAGGAAGCAGAATAAAAGCCTCGCGGTGTCCTACTTCTCTGAAACAAATGAAGCCGAGCGGGGGTTCGGGCTCGGTCGAGTGGCGAGTGAGTGAACGAGTAGTTTTTAAATCTTTTTAAATACTTATCTAAAAATCGTGTGGCGATGTTGTAGGTCGTAAAACGGACTACCTGGTTATTATGAAGTCTCTCAGATGCAGCATCTCACAAAATTTTGGTTGAACTTCACTTCAGGTAAGTTCGTTTAACCATAAATTTTATGTCATGTGAAAAATTTTCTCGGCACAACTAGTTACAAAGTTACGATAACTGTCGACATTGTGTGGGAATGTTACGGAAAGTTGTCACAAAGTTACTGCATTTTCAAAATGGTCTCTCCTTGATTTTCTGTTCACAGTTTCTCAAACTTTGCCTGACAAAATGCTATATTGGATTCTTTTGACAAAAGAAAGCTTTTCCGAGTTAATATTTCTTGTACCGAATACCTAATTCAAACGAAATAAATATTACATAGATAAATATTAATTATTCTTTTTCAGATGATGATGCACGAGACACAAAAAAAATGAATATCAGTTCTGATATTAGTTACTTAGTTACTCGATATATTAGTTACTCGATATAACTTAGTTATATCGAGCACTCCTTTCTACCCAAAGCTGGAGTGTGTGTGTACATCAGAGATGATATCAGCTCTCGCCGCCTCAGCAATCTTGAGGTCATGGACCTGTCGATCTTATGGCTCCGCATAGACTGCGACGACCACCCTCGCGTCTATGCGTGCCTATACAGGTCCCATAGTGGTGACCCCGAGATGGACCAGCTCTTCGAGCACCTGCAAGCTGCTTCAGATTTTGTGCAGCGGCAGATCCCACCCGCAGAGATCATAATACTTGGCGACTTTAATGCCCACCACGCCGACTGGCTCAATTCAAGTAAAACTGATCATGCGGGGAGATTTGTCTGCAACTTTGCCCTTGCAAACGACTTTACACAACTGGTTACTACGCCTACGCGAATCCCAGATGTGGATGGTCAGAATCCTTCCTTGTTGGACCTCCTGCTGACTTCAAATCCTGACGGCTACCAAATATCCGTAACCGCACCACTTGGTACATCGGATCATTGCCTTGTCAGGAGTTCTGTGTCACTTACGACGGTGTTAAGACAGCGTGCTGTTAAATACCGTCGTGTATGGCGCACTACAAGTCAGCAGACTGGGATGGGATGCGGTCGTTTTTTGCATCCTATCTTTGGGGGCACGTGTGCTTCTCGCCGGATGATCCCGACAACACTGCCAACTCTGTTGCCGATGTGGTAGTGCAGGGGATGGAACTTTTCATTCCGTCCTCTGTAGTGCCAACTGGCGGCAGATTTCGTCCCTGGTTTGGTTCATCCCCCAAAAAAAGCTTCTCGCCGGAAGCAGGAGGCTTACCAATCCTGGGCCAACGCAGTGTCTGCTCGGGATTTAAATACCAGCACATATAAAAAGGAGTACAACCTTGCCTCTAGGTCCCTCAAGAAAGAAATTACTCGGGCAAAGCAACAGCACGTCGAAAGAATGGGCATTGTCCAAAAAAAATTACATGTACTTTTTATATTTTTTTTCGTTAAAATAGGGTATTTTAAGAATATAAATTCAATAATTTTGAAATTCATTGGCTAGTTTTTTCTCAATAAATTTTTAAAATTTCGCTCTGACGTCATCATCGGCGGCCAATTGACCTCTGCAGAATGTTTTTTTCCCTTTGTATCTTATTTATAATGGCTGGTTCGTCAAATACAAGTTCTCATTATGTGAAAGCTGATACGAAAAGCTTACCAAAAGTTCGAAACGTAATGTTGGTCGAATTTATTGCTAATTTAACGCCATTGAAGGTCAAACTAAGGTTAAACATATTTGTTCAAAAATATAAGTAACTAATGGGTATTTTTTTCGTTTATATACAGAAAAACGATCACTGACCTTATTCCTCGAAATGTTTTTGTAATGAGCAAAATTTAAAAAAAATGGACAATCCCCATTGGCAAGAGACTTGAGCGCCTCCCCTCGGGAACCCATTCTAGTCTCTGGCCAAAGCTATTGAAGGAAATTTCTGAAAGCCATCCCTACACGTAGGAAATGGATCGTTAGCCCAGGACGTAAAAGACAAAGCCGATCTTCTGGGCAAGCTCTTTGCGTCAAACTCGACCCTGGATGACGGGGGGCAAAAACCGCCGACCATACCGCGATGCACGAGCATCATGTCGGATATTCGGTTTCATCAGCGCTCAGTGCGAAAAGCCCTCCGTTCCCTTGATATCCAAAAGTCGAGTGGGCCTGATGGAATCCCGCCTATTGTGTTGAAAAAGTGTGCTCCAGAGTTGGCTCCGGTCTTGACGCGTCTTTTTCGGCTCTCCTATTCCACTGGCATCGTCCCGGCTTCCTGGAAGACAGCCTTGGTGCACCCGATCCCCAAAAAAGGTGATCGCTCAAATCCTTCCAACTACAGACCAATCGCTATAAACTCTCTCTTTTCGAAGATAATGGAATCCATTATCAATAGCCAGCTTCTTCGATACTTGGACGGCCAGGGACTACTAAGCGACAAACAATACGGGTTCCGTAAGGGTCGCTCGGCTGGTGATCTCTTGGCGTACCTGACTCATCGTTGGGCTCTGGCATTTGAGTCGAAGGGAGAGGCATTAGCTGTTAGTTTGGACATTGCGAAGACCTTTGATTGGGTTTGGCATAAAGCGCTGCTATCAAAGCTTCCATCATACGGGCTGCCCGTGAAATTATGTAAGTGGGTCACTGGTTTCTTAGCAGACAGAAGCATAAAGGTCCTAGTTAACGGCGAATGCTCGGAAACTCAGTCTGTTGATGCTGGTGTGCTTCAGGGCTGTGTGCTATCGCCTACTCTATTCTTACTTCATATCAATGACATGTTGCAAACCAGTGGAATTCATTGCTATGCGGAGTACAGGTGATGCTGTATATGCTCCCCCAATATTTCTCGGCAAAATGTCACTGAGAGTCGAAACGAACTTGTGTCTAAGGTTGAGAATTCATTGGAGAAGGTCTCTGAATAAGGTAGACGTAACTTGGTCCAATTCGACCCCGCCAAGACACAAGTCTGCGCGTTCACCACTAAAAAGTCACCAATAGTCGTATATCCTCGTTTCGAGGGCATATCTTTAATCATCTCCCCTAGCATTGAGATACTTGGCGTCAACATATCGAGCGAAGTCCAGTTCCGATATCATCTAGAGGGTAAGGCCAAATTAGCCTCGAAGAAGCTTGGTGTTCTTAACAGAGCGAGACAGTACTTCAGTCCGGACCAATGCCTACAACTCTACAAGGCGCAGGTTCGGCCTCATATGGAATATTGTTCTTATCTCTGGGCAGGGGCGCCAAAATACCAACTGCTCCCTCTGGGTCGTATCCAACGAAGGGCTGCTTGAATTGTTGATTGCCATAATGTTTCAAACAGCTTGGACCCCTAGGAATCACGCCGAGATGTAGCTTCGCTCTACATCCTCTATCGGTTGTATCACGGGGAATGCTCTGAGGAATTGTTCGGAATCATACCACCTGCAACTTTTCGCCATCGTCCCACGCGAAAAGCATACCTGGCAATCTTCCACAGTGCGTTTTTAGCGTAACTTTCTACCGCGTACTGTGAAACTCTGGAAAGAACTGTCACCAGCAGTATTTCCGGACCTATACGACCTGCAAACCTTCAAGAAAAGAGCGTATTCCCTCTTAAAAGGCCGGCAACGCACCTGCAGCTCTTCTGATGTTGCAAGTGTCCATGGACGACGGTAGTTGCTTACCATCAGGTGACCCGTATTCTTGTTTGTCCCCTTATTTAATAAAAAAAACTTACATAAGCACAAGTACAAACGGTAATTAACTACGAAGATTCTGACGAGTAACCTTGATTAATTTCAAGTAGATAATACTAGTAAAATTATATTATAATGCAAGTGTAATACTTAATGATGATTTTGTGACTTTAAAATCGTGAAATAAAAATAGTTTTTTCTTTAATTTTTATTTTATTATCACCTCTAACGTTATATCAATACAGGAATAAATACCATTTGGGAGATGCAGAGCATACGTCGTAGCACAAACTACAATCAAACAGACTAAGGAATCTAGCCAGAAATAACGAAGTAATCGGCCAAGTGCCAGTTGGACTCACGCACATAGGGTTCCGTACCGTTCTAGAGCAAAAATAGGCCAACATTTTAGAGTATTTAATTAAACCTTCATTTCAAAAAGTTTATTGATTTTAATTTATTTTAATTAAACTATAAACTGGCAGTTATCAGAACACACAGTTTTAGAATGACTGGGATTTGGTGACTTACATTTATCAAAGTTAGTGTTTAATTGTTACGTAACTTTACTACACATGTTATAACCCAGTTACTACATTGTGGAAAACATGTGTACACATTTTTTTCTGTAACAAGCGGACACGGTTACAACACGTAGAAGCAAACCCCCACACAGTCGCAAGGTGTCGTATTAGCTACGAAACTGTTACGACTTGTTACAGATTCACCAATCTGCGACCGAAAATGTCTATATGGGTTGAACAGGCCTCGGATGTCAGGGTTATTGAGGCAAGATCAAATTTGTTTAAAACACTGACGGAGAAAAAGTTATTTCAAAGATTTCGCCTATCCAAGAAGACGACGATGATTTTGCTAGAAATAATTGAATGTAGATTATTCTTTAAAACAGAAAAGTTACGGGGGTCACTTTTTACCTATATCACTCATAATAATTATTTGTCGATTACTCTATTACTCTACTAACAGAACACCTGCACGGGTCTGTACAACAACCTAAACCTAAATGTAAAAATGTAAAGTATGTGAAACAAAACAACATGTGTACAACAATACAAACATCTCAAGTCTCAAACAACCCCTTACGCGGGTGGATGCCGGCCACAGACTAAAGGGGAAGTACCTGCGGGCCGCGTCTGACCCATTGATAGAAAACTCGTTTTACGCAAAAAACAAACCGAATTTCGTCAAACAACCGTGAAATACCGTTATTTGTAACGATACTGCTCAAATCGTGAAATGGAAATCGTTGCAGAATGCTCACTCGCGGCGGTGGGTATGGTCGGGGGTGACCCGGGGCGAGGCGCACGCGCGGGGGCAGGTCACGCGCGGGCGTCGCGTAGTGTCCATTAATTGTAGTGTTTTTTAGGATAACTTTCGGAGGCTATTTCTCAATATTTTAGTACTGAGCGATTATAAAAGAAAAAATAAGTGTATTTTCATTTTAATAAGGATCAATATATCAAAATTTGGCAGGAAGATTTAATTGCACCCTGTATTATCGAAGCAACTTACTTCTTAGAAGTAATGTCAAATGTGTGCCTTACGCTCTGAAGTTAAGGTTGAAAGTGTTATGTTCTATTTTGGTGACACTGGTGACCCTGACGTGGTTATGATGATGATGATAATGAATGTAATTTGCATAGTAGCATATGCTTTCAGTTCTTAAAACAGCGCCTAAACCCCCAAACTTGTATCTATAAGGAATCCGGAGTTCTCTTAGTATCTTCGGAACCATAGTATACCTCGGTGCAAAATCTTGCGTTTTGGTAGCATATGCTTAGGATGCTTCTCATAAAACCAAAATCACCATATGTTTCCATATAAATTTTGAGGAGTTCCCTCGATTACTCATGGATCCCATCATCAGATCACCATAGTATACCTCGGTGCAAAATCTTGCGTTTTGGTAGCCTATGCTTAGGATGCTTCTCATAAAACCAAAATCACTATATATTTTCATATAAATTTTGAGGAGTTCCCTCGATTACTCATGGATCCCTTCATCACGTCACCACTTTTGTGCACATGGTACAAAATTGAAGTGAAACCTAATATAACAAAATAAAAATTTTGAAAATCGGTTCATAAACGGCGGAGTAATCGTTGAACATACAAAAAAAATATCCACAGCCGAACAGAATATAACCTCCTCGTTTTTTGGAAGTCGTTTAAAAATGGTTTTGACATTGTCAATATCGACAATAATAATTATTATAACTACACGTCTTTAGAGTGAGATATCTCGTTGTACGCGCATGCTAGACCGGCTGGAATCGCTTCCATCGTAGATATTATGCCGTTTGCGACAGTCACGCGCGAGTAGAAAAGCCTGAGATCGAAGCGACTATCGCGGTACGAGAATCAGGCCCCTAAAATTGGATTACAGTCTGGGAATACCAGTAGATGATAAGACAGATATAGATGATAAAACATGCTTGATTGATTGATATAAGTTAATCTGCTGCTTGTTTAATTTCTTAATTTAAATTTTTGTGAAATAACAACATCAGTAGGTAATCAGGTTATTTCATTGATGAACGTTGGAATAATTTTCATTTACCTACTTATTGATTGACTTGCTGTAAAGTTCTTATTTTAGACAATTTAATTTACTTACCTACGATACTTTAATCTGTTTGTTTAGTCTTATCGACCGTATTTAGTTACGTCTCGGTAATCCGAATAACAAAATGGTCGATTAATTTTGTATCCACAGAGGTTAAAATCCTTACTCAGATTTGATATTTCCGCCTCATTAGTACGATAAGGTTAATCGTTTAATCCACGAAATTATTATATTCTCTAAAGACACTTTTCGTAGTAATTGCAGAAAATCTTATATATTTAAACGAGCAATTCTTGTATATCTTATATATAAAATTCTCGTGTCACCATTTTTACCAAATTTTATATACATATTCAGTTGGTCTGAGAATCGGCTACTCGGTACTTATTATATTGATAAGTGCATTTGTTGAATAAATAATAGTAAATTATTACAACTCGAGAAAAACGACGACCATGATAGCGATGGGCGTTGCCATGGTGACATATTTATTAAGTCACTACAATAAAATATATATTGTAGATATATATATATATATATATATATATATATATATATATATATATATATATATATTTTAAACGAGCAATTCTTGTATATATACATATATACAAGAATTGCTCGTTTAAAGATATATATAGATAGACCTCTTTTCCCTGCGACATATAAAGATATATGTCGCAGGGAAAAGAGGATATCAGGGATTTCACGATAACCCTAGGTAGGGATATCACGAACTCCCGGAAGATGCCGAATATTCTTGTTTGTTACGTCTTCATACTAAAAATATCTAGTGATATGTTATTTCACTAAACTAAATCTAGTGAAACGTCAGAAAAGCGGACTCTAGTATACACACGGGTACTTTGATCGGAATCGGGTCCAATGATTTTCATGAAATTTAGTATATAGGCTAGGAATCATTTTTAGAAAATGTCATTTTATTCGTGTTTTCTCGAATACCGAGCAAAGCTCGATCAAATAGCTAGTTATGATAAAGCCAGATGACGCTCGTTGCGCCAAAATTCGTGAATCGCACGGGAACCGTACATTTTTCCGGAATAAAAATTATCCTATGACCTTTCCCGGGACTCAAAGTATCTCGATACCAAATTTCAACTAAATCGGTTCAGCGGTTTTAGCGTGAAGAGGTAACAGACAGACAGACAGACAGACACACTTTGGCATTTATACTATTCGTATAGAGTGGATGTGTATGGAATATTTAAGTAAGTAAGTAAGTAAACGTTTAATGTTTTGATGGCCGTGGGGCTATCACAGAATTTGTCATATTTTGCTCGTAGAGTTTCATTGCTACTAATTATTATTATAAGATTGATTATCCTAATAATAGTTATTAATTATTATTTAATCTGATGTTATTAGACACGAGCTTTTGCCCGCGGCTTCGCTCGCGTTAAGAAGTATTATTATATACAAACTTTCATCCCCTATTTTAACTCCTTGGGGTTGGAATTTATCAAAATCCTTTCTTAGCGGATGCCTACGTCATAACATCTACCTGCCATATTACCTGCATGCCAAATTTCAGCCCGATCCGTCCAATTGTTTGGGCTGTACGTTGATAGATCAACATGTCAGTCAGTCACCTTTGAGTTTTATATATCGATGCCTTAGTTCACAAATGTATTAACTGCAAAATTTTAATTTTTCAGTTTTTAAGTGCCAGACACATTAAATGTCATGCTCTTTCGTCTCCGCACATTGAAATAACGGAACTCCGTCTCTTTCTAGCAAAATCATAGTGACACAATTGTTATAAATATAGTTTCTGGTTACCAAATGTATTAACCGCCTTTATTTTTAGAAATCCAAAAAAAATTTTGACGTAACTGATTTTAGGTTCACTAATTACTGAAAAATACAAAACACAAATGTATTATATACATTTATAGTATCTGCTCATTTATCATCGCTAGCTTTGGCAGTGTGTTATGTGTTGTTAACACATATGATTTAAAAAATATTGAGGGATATGGTATGTTAAATACTTTCACTATTAATGCTTTTGCAAGGAGTGATTTGTAATTTGTTTTTTTATTAACACCTTCACTGCGGGGCAGGCCGAAATCGGCCTGCCGCGGAATTTTAGCTGGTGCGGACGAAGAAAACTATGTTCTCTCACTTGGTGCGGAACGATTATCTCAGGTGTTTGTAAAAGTATGACAGAGGCAAATATATATTTGAGATTGTGTTCAAAATTATAGGTCTTTCCTATAAAAAAAATATGGCAGGTCGTTATCGGCCTACCACGCACTGGGGGTGTCAAAAATCAGCTCAGTGCGGCAGTGCGCCTATAGCGGCCCGCCGTACAAGCAGGCGGTTGGCGACCCGATACTGCACCGAGCGTCCGCCTCGCCAGTTAGTGATGTGCAATCAATCGTAATTCGTAACTGACGTACGTCGCGTTTTTTAACCGACTTCAATAAAAGGTTATCAATTCAACCTGTATATTGTATGTATTATTTTCAGAACTGTCTAGTTTTGATATGTTTTAGTCTATATTATCAGCATTTGAACAAATGTGACAAATTTCTAAAGTGACATACATATTTATGTATGTTTTTATGTTTGTGTTCGCACATCTTCGGAACTACTAGTCCGATTAAAGTAATCTTTTTTTGTACTGGGTACTGTTTAACTTCGGGAATACTGTTCATCAAAATCGGTTCAGTAGTGTTTAAAATAGGTAATTTTGATTCTCAATTACGTACAATTTGAAGTAGGTTTTATCTTTTTATAATACAATAATTATTCATTTCATAAAATTAACAACGCACGATAGCAGGAAACAAAAGATCATGTCCTTGAGATGAGCGTTAAACGGCGAAATTATGCAGAGTGATATGAAAAACTGAGAGAAACCATGAGTGTCGAATCAAAAAAGAAATTTAAAAAAAAAACATACTGCAGAATGTGCAAACAAAAACGGGCTTTGTGTTTTAAAGACAAGAATTTAAATATATTAATAAACATATATTTTTTCGATATCCCCTTATTTTTGTTTTTCCCATCTCTACTAAAAATACTTTCTAGTGCGGTTTAGGTCGATATCGGCCCGCCACTTTCCCTGGTTTATTTCTCATTTCCTGTTTGGCAGATCCCGGGGCGAATTAAATCTAAAGTAGTTGGGTTCAAGGTTATTCCAACAGTCCAAAAACTGTACACCTACATTATGTTTTCGCAAAGTTATAGTAATTTAATCTAACCTTGTGCTGGTGGGTCGAGAAAGGCCTACCCCGCACTGGCGGAAATATCATTGGAGGCACACTTTGGCCCGCCGCTGCACCAGACGTAGGTTTAAGATTTTACTTGCCCCAGTGAAGGTGTTAATTAAATGATTACTAATGCCTATAATATTTTTTGATGACTAATATTTCTTTTGTTTAGTCAAATTTCTTGACGTAGAATGGCCAAGGATTAAGGCTTATATAAATTCAAATGTTTATTGATTTAATTTTTATTTGAAAGTTTCTTATAAGTACATAAATCCTCTTTATTCAAAAAGTTATTGTTTGTGACCGTCTAATTAAAGACTGAATGTTAATTGATTTTTTTTTATTTGAAAGTTTCTTTGATTACATAATTCCTCTTTATTCAAAAGTTATTGTTTGTGACCGTCTAATTAAAGACTGATAAATATCATGTGTGATTATCATTTTAGTCTAATGAGTCTTATAGATATGGCCACTATGGCTTAGTCCTTTTGTTTTATTTTTTAAATTAACGAATTTATTATACGTAGTATCCCTTAAGAGTCTGTGAATTTATTGTCCTTGAGGAATATTTGATATTTTTTATAATAATTGTTTGTAATCTTTAACTAGCCTTTTTCCTTTGAAGTGTTTTTAAAAATCAATTTCACTAGTATAACAACGTTTGTTTGTACTAGTGAAATTTTATAATAGTCCTTCAGGAAGAAAAGACTAATTGAAAAGTTTTTTATTATCATTGATGAATGCCCTATAGTTAGGGCTTACTTTGTATTCAGTAATTTAAACAGTTTTTTTTAACCTAAAATTAAACATTATGATCATAACAAATTACTGGTTGTTTCATTATTCTGTTTTATTAAACTTTTTAGACCTTTTAACTTACCTTTGTCCTTTTATATTATGGGCCTTTTACTTTATTTTGGCCTGGTAAATTATGAAAGTTTATTGTGTTTTTTACTTAATACCTGTAAAAATTAATTTTACATTGTGCACAAATGTATTATATAGGGGTTTATAGGTTTATTTGGCTCTTTTAGTAATGTTATTGTTATGATAATAACAAAATATTGAGATGTAATGTAGCTAAGGCATTAGTCTTTGGAATACATGCAAAATTGTTTAATTAATATATGCTACTTTCATGCAATCCAGATCTCAATATTCCGAAACTTGAAAACGCTCCCCTGTAAAGTTGACATTCATGTAGTTAGTGCATTTGTGAACTAAGGCATCGATATATCGATAGAGGGAAATCTATTACTTCTATATCTTATAACATCAGATTATTCTAAATACTTTGTATTAAGAAAATAAAACAGAAAATTTGTAAAAAGAAATAAATAGAATTACAGATAATAACGATAATAACAATTAATGTGAACCAGGTTAAGTAATTATGGTGTTTTTAAAGCAGTATTTGCAGAACCGGCAAAAATACATTAAATGTTGATAAAACGTGGGTCACACTGAAAGTGTTTAGAACTATCTAGTTAGAAACATTACTATTTACTAATGAAAACTTTTTTTGAATTACAATTTTAGAACTCTTTGGTACCTAACAATGGTAACATAATGTGGTATATTACATATTTTATTTGTCATTTGTTTTGGTGAATTGGCGGCAAATCTAAAACTCTTGTTACACGTGAAAATGAACTAAACGCGAGAAAATGTTCAGTTAATGATTTTTGATGACTTTCGTTGTGGGCTTTCAATAACAAAGCTTTGATAGGCTGCTATTACCATTTCATAATGAAGCGGGACGTCCTTTAAGGCCGTCCCCCGAGCAAACAACCTTGGCCATATTATATTTGCCGCGTTGCCGAGATCGCGCCAAAACCCTATTATTTTTACTTATCTTAGTTCAAAATTGTCCTAAAAAAATTTAAAACGGGGAATAGGTATGTATTTTATGATATTGTCGATCTATTGGCGTGAGTTTCAAATGAAAGTAATTTGTAAATGCTAAGGAGATGCTGAATGTATGCTTGAATTTTAATAAATTGGCATTACTTTGGAAGCTGAAATCATGAGGCAAGTTCAAAAAATATTACATGAACATTTAGGCGTCAGGAAGCTTTGTACCAGATGCATTCCCCATACTTCAATCGACGACCAGAAACGCCTTCGCGTGGACTGGTGTCGCCAAATGTTAGGTAAGTTCAACGGCGGTAACTCGAATGCTGTATTTGACAAGATCACAGGTGATGAAAGCTGGATATATTGCTATGAACCCGAAACAAAAAGACAATCAGCTCAAGGGGTGTTTCCTTTCGAGGTTTGGCCAACTAAGGTAAAGAAAGGAAGAAGTCAAGGCAAAAAGATGATTGCCTCATTCTTTGGCCGGAAATGTAATTTTGTGACAATTGTACCATAAGATGAAAGGACAATTACTACAGAATGGTATGTCAATCGCTGTTTGCCTGTCGTCTTGGAAAATTTTCCACAGCAGCGCTCTCGAAGCAGGACACTCCTTCACCACAACAATGTTTCAGCGCACTCCGCAAGACGGAATGTTGAATATTTGACTATGGCAGGTGACGAGATATTGAGTCATACGCCATATAGACCTGCCCATACGCCCTGCGACTTTCATTTATTCCCAAGAAATAAAGATAAAATTCGTGGTATTCGCTTTACGAGCCCAGAAGATGCGATGAAAGCGTACAGAAATGCCATAGAAGAGACCCCTAAGGAAGACTGGGCCCACTGCTTTTCTCGGTGGTTCCATCAAATGCAGCGATGTGTAGAGAGGAATGGAGATTACTTCTAAAAACAATAAAAGTACTGGCAACTTTCTACATTAAGCCGTTTTTCATTTTCTAAACATTTTCAGTGTTACCTAGGTATCATTGCTGATTATGAGTTATTCTCAAATGTTATTTTTGTAACGTAATCAATGTGTTTAATATTTTTGTCTTAAGTCAATCATGTAATCTCTTATTCTTGCAGATCATCGACCGAAGAAGGGAAAAGATTAATCAAATGAGAGACGACCTAATAAATAATAACTTGGAGTGCGACGTGTCTGAGCACGTTGAGAAGAAACTCAGTGACAACGCGTGTTTGTTAGACAAGTTCCTCCTCGGGACGAACTCAAAGGGCGAGCCCATCCCTGACGACATGATCTCAGATGAGGTCACTCTCGTTTGCTACACTGTGAGTATAACTTTACTTATAAACTGGTCCCTTAGACAAAGTCCTTTTATTACATTAGTTAACATTCTTAGAATTTTTGCAAAGAGCGAATTTATGTTAGTTTTATTTATTATTTGTTTTCTGAAAATCGTTCACAGACATTGTGTAAATATACCTAACGTCTGCGTAAAACTTTATATAAGTAAAGAATTATTAGTTAGTGCATATAACTTATATTAAAAAAACTATATAAAAATATTAATTCAGACTACCCAGGGCCCTTTTTCTTACGTAACTCTCAAAAAGGCGTTGCTCAGCTTCTTACCAACATTATCACAATTTGTGATTCGCTCGTGACCTCTTTCCTTTTAGTTCACAACTTAAGGCCGTCCCCCGAGCAAACGACCTTGGCCATCCATTTGCCGCGTTGGCGAGATCGCACCAAAACCCTATTATTTTTACTTAACTTAGTTCAAAATTGTCCTAAAAAAAATTTAAAACGGCGAATACGTAGTTTATGATATTGTCGATCTATTGGCGTGAGTTTCAAATAAAAGTAATTTGTAAATCCTAAGGAGATGCTGAATGTATGCTTGAATTTTAACAAATTGGTATTACTTTGGAAGCTGATATCATGAGTATAAGAAACAAAAACAGAAAATTTAAAACGACAAAAGGAATGTTGAGATACTGAAGATTATTGCTGTATTTTTATTATAACTTTGTAGCTTTCAGATTATGAGTTTATAAGGTTTTAAATACGGTCAATTACGGAATCTCCGGACGGAACGCCCTTAAAGTAGATGCCCTATTATAAAATTCTTTAACGAATTAATGTAATAAATTATCTTCTTGTATGTAAAAAATAAAAATCATATTATAATTTTTCTAGGGACACTATACGACAACGATGACGATGGCACATACACTATACTGCTTAGCGAAACATCCAGAAATACAAAAGAAAGTCATAGAAGAACAGAGACAGATCTTAAACAACGATTTGAACAGAAGCCCAACAAATCAGGAATTAAGTCAAATGAAGTATTTGGAGGCCGTTATAAAGGAGAGCATTCGAGTTATTCCAACCGTCACAAAAATAGGTAGACAGCTTCAACACGACCTGAAATTCAAAGGTATGTGTTAACGTTCTGAAATAAATTTACCTAGTTAATAATAATCATATTTTTATTAAACTATTTATGAATTAACATATTATTCTCTAATTCTTACAAAAGAAAGTTAATAAGAGTTCTCAAAGTAAGTGAAGAAAAGTTATATTTTAAAGCGTGTAGTTTTCCCGTAGCGTAATTTGTGAGTTGTGAGTCGCAGAATTTCGGTTCGGCAGAATTCTGCTGCATTCAGTTTCATATAAAAAGTCCTGTTTGATTCACACGAGCGTAAATTAGTGTAGGAAATGAACCGATTCTTTGTATGGGGACCCATGCATTAATTCCTCAGTCGATGAAACTTTGCAGGGTTATAGAATAGTATGAGCCAATACTAGCATATTAAAGTCCAAAAGAAAAAACACTGATGGCCTGTTTCACCGCTTCCTGATAAGGTGCCCGATAGGGTTATTTGACAGATTTTCCATACTCCATCTGTCAAATTAAGTGGTGGATAGCCTTATCAGGAAGCGGTGAAACGGGCCCTTAGAAGTCAGTTACTTATAACTAAAAGTACAAATCTGTTTATATGTCGAACGGAGTAATTTCGCAGTCTTAAGGTGAATGCCCAAAAAAGCCCATAGTCGATTAAAATAATTTATATACAGCAAAGTAGACCATTAATAGTAGATTAAAATATGTAACTCATTTTATTCAAAACCATAACCGAAACGGATAATTTGAATCAACTATGTAGTTTATTCCTTTGTTTTTGTGTTTTCCTCGTAAAAACGATGGTGACACGTATAAGAATATACAATTTAGAGAAAATAAAGTCAAAACCGGCCAAGCATAAATAAATAAATAAATAAGTGCGTGTCGGGTCACGCGCAAAACGTATAAGATCCCGTAGTACCGCTACTTTTTAATATTTTTTAATGGTCAATGTATGTGCATATTTTATAACGTGTTATACATTACTAACAACATCATCTCAGTTACGTTTTCTCCGAATAGTTACATTTTTTTAGTTGATAGAATATTACTCAATAACTTATGAAGTCTTATTAGTCGTGATAGTTTTTCTTTTAAATTCAGCATATTTCCTACTACCATCCCGTGACTATTTTGTCCAGAAGCAACCGTTTAACTGGTAGAAGGGGGACACTGCCGGACTCTAAAGATATTTTTTCCACTTTAAAACTTCATATTTCATATCTCTAAATCGGAAAATTATATGTTCTACTCATAATATTTTTAAAAAACCTATTCAACGGTACCTCACACGATGGGGTGGACATGAAAAAAAATCATCCCCGCTAAAATATGTATAGTACTTACCTTAAATATTTTTTTTAAGATCTTATATACCATTTTGTCGGCATCATTAATACTCGTATGTGCATTTGTTAGATTTAAAAGAAGAAGAAGCAAGATTATTTAATTATAAAACAAACAACAAAAGTATTTCTTATCAACCATTTATTTCTCGGTATACATCAAATTATTTACTTAAACAGTTAAATCACTAAATTATATTAAATTATTACTTTACACACATTGAGATGTATGGAGTTGACACCGCAACGCAGTGCTTGGTCACATTCAAGAGACGCTATATAGCCGCAGTGCACTTAGTCGGCCACGAGCTCTTCTGCGCACTTGACGTATGACAATTTTAAAAAAAACTAAATAAAAGTCACAAAAATGCCAAAATGTGTAAAAATAATTCCAAAACATTGAGATGTATGGAGTTGACACCGCAACGCAACGCTTGGTCACATTCAAGAGACGCTATATAGCCGCAGCGCACTTAGTCGGCCGCGAGCTCTTCTGCGCGCTTGACGTATGACAACTATAAAAAAAACAAAATAAAAGTCACAAAAATGCCTTGGTGTGTCTTATGATATTGTAAAAATAATTCCAAAAAAACACTTCCAAATGCGACGACATAACATTTTATAGATTAGTATTCTTATTTAATTATTTTCAATTAAAATACGAACATTTAATTACTAGGCGAAGACGCGCGCCATTTCGCATTGTCGTAGAGTAGTAGATACAGAGGGGAATGTAGGCATAATACAGATAATATCTATGATGAGACGACAATGAATGAAGTATTCAGGTAGACGAGTTTGTATTTTGGTAATATAAATACGGTATTACGTGTATATTATACATGCGTACATTATAATTGTATTGATTAATATTTAAGGAATTTAAATAAGGTAAGTATGTAGTGGACTTTGAATCCATACTTATTATAATATAACTAGCTATTCCGGCAATCGTTTCTTTGCCATAATATACAGTATTTCGCCCATATTATTTTATTGAAATGACTAAATAAGTATGTCACCATGGTAACGTCGATCGCTATCCCGTCGCATAAACTTAATGGTCGCCGTCAGTCTCAGGTTATAATAATTTACTATTATTTATTCAACAAATGCACTTATTAATATACTAGCGACCCGCCCCGGCGTCGCACGGGTATAAAATATATAGCGGCTATATATTTTATACCCGTGCGACGCGACGCTGGGATCATTTTTTCAGTGACTATATTATAGCCACTAAAAAAATGATTAAAATCGTTAGCCTATGATCCTTCACGGGGTCTACTTCTTATCTGTGCCAAATAACATAAAAATTACTCCAGTAGTTCGCGAGATAAGCCCTTTCAAATAATTTACCCCGTTTTTTCCACATTCGACTTGTTATATTATTATTTCGTTAATTTCTGCATGACTAAAAAGTTGGATTTCACATAACTATTTTCAACTGAAATCCAATTCTTGAGTCATGCAGAAATAAACGAAACTTTGTTTGTATTCCCCTATCTTAGATGAGCCGCCATATTGGATGTAGAATGACATTACATTCGTTTTCGAGTTATTCTCAAAAAGTTATTTCATTTAATATCCATACTGTTATTATACGACGGCATAGAAAATAACTATTCCGCTATCTTGGATGATCGGAGATTTTATATTTATGGTGATGTCAAATACTGTATCGTGCATTGTCATTCAAACCAAACGTGTATACAACATTTCAGCTCGCCGCTCATTTAAAGGAATACCATCTAGAACATTCTATCAAAATTCCAAGAGGGGCTGAAAAAAATGAAATAGTTATAAACAATTAAGTAAACATAAAAAGAAGGGTTTGGATTTTTTTTAATACTTCAAAAACTATTTAAGATAATCAAAATTTGAAAATAGATCCTTAAAGAAGAGGAAATTTCCTAAAAAAATCTTAGATCATGGAACCTTACCAATAATCCTTATATTATTCCACGTTGCATTGCCTAGCCTGTTGTTCTAAGGATTCCAACTTTAGTTCAAGGGAATTAATCGTTTTTCAATTTTTTCTGATGTCTGGAGCTTTGTCTCAGTGATCTGCGTTTTGAAGTCATTTTGTTTTTCAATATAAAAATCAAGAGAAGTTTTCAGGTCTGTGACAACTTTGTTAATATCCAAAACTTGCTGCTTGAGCCTATTTTGTCCTGTTCGAATTGCGCTAATCTCATTTCTCATGTCACGAAAAGAGCATAGTACCTCATTATTCAGTTTATTGATGATTTCATCAAGTTCATTGGGCCAGCTACTTAAAGTAATCTTTATCTCCTCCTTACACACAGTGAGAGCGTTGAATATAATATATATCGCTGTGCCAGTCTTGTATCTTAGTTTGAAAGTCATGGGAGAAGTCACTGAAGTCAGCATTGAGATCTTGAGAAACACTCGGTTTGACAGCAGCTTTTGTAGAATAGTTAGCGGCACCTTGG
Organism: Polyommatus icarus; assembly: GCA_937595015.1. Taxonomy (NCBI): domain Eukaryota; kingdom Metazoa; phylum Arthropoda; class Insecta; order Lepidoptera; family Lycaenidae; genus Polyommatus; species Polyommatus icarus. The sequence goes on from OW569326.1 coordinate 11,803,769, forward strand.
GGGGCCTTGTTCCAGTATATCGCATGACATGTTCATGGTATCATCTAGCACAGGAAGCTGGATAGATCTTACAGGTGTATGCAGTTTGCTTTGTAATCCTCAGATAGTTTTTGAAACAGCTGGAGCTTAATCGACAAGCATTGATAATGATAGCAGCCCCCACAGGCGCAACATTTTAAAAGATCCGCTGTCGTCTTGAACAATTCATGACAGGCCTCGCAAATCGCCATATTGTCTAATGTCTATTGATATATTTTGATTTAAGACAAAGATGTTTTATTACCACGGATTATGGTATTTTATAGTAGTGTTAATATTACAATAAACGTGACCAGTAGCGCCACCTCGTGGTGATAAAGAAAACACTAGGTGCGCGAGCGCTGTATATTATGTTTCGATGTGATCGACAGTTCGTCACGTAAGCTTCACCACGAAATAGTTTATAGGAAATATCATAGATGGCGCTATTTTGAAACTGTATTAAGTTTAAATGACACAGCCAAATCGGATCAATTATTGTCAATTCGAGTACAAGTATAAATAGTCCAAAAAGTCGTAAATTATAGTCATGCACCACAAAATGTATCTATTAATGGCATTACTAACTTTAAGCTTATTGAATGTTTGTCTGATGCCTGCGTCATTTCTTTTTATGTGAAAATCAATGTGGACGTGTTTTCATAGTGGAACTACTCTTTCGAGAAAACTGTAAGCTAAAATGTATTGTTCTTCTTGTAATGCATTTGCAAAGAATGTATGAAATGCGTATTTATTCTCTGTTCTTATATATAATAAGGTATTGACAATTGAGAACTTCATTTAGTTTATTTTACATTACTATTTCGTTACGTTTATAAAAAAAATTCGTGACGTTACGAAAAAGTAGGTCATAAAGCTGAGTTTACAATGAGTTGAAACAATAATTGAAATATTCATAGGAATGGATAATATTTTCATGAAAATTTGCATTGCGTTACAAAAATATATGTTTGTGTGGGAAAACTACTGCACGAATTTTCATGTAGTTTTCACCCATGCATAGAGTGGTTAGTGGAGAGGCATATATAACATACACCGGGCACAGCCAAAGCCGAAGTTTGTCTGGTACACTTTCATGGCTACATTACTTAACGTTGTTTAGTATAGTTATAGACGAATACATAATATAAAGTAAAACATACAAAAAAAATCACTACTATGTAACAAGCCTTATGTCCTGTATGTTTTACTATTTAGTTACAATTCAGAACTATTTTGTAACGTTATTTCGTTACGACATTTTCGTTACGTACAATTATTTTGATAAATACTCCTATAATGAAACGGACAAGTCACAACAGGCGGAAAGCATAAGGCTTAGTTCACATTATAAAAAAATTATTTTTTTATTCACAGATTTTATTAAGAAAATTGGAGATTTTTAAACTGTTACGATTAACGTACAAATATATTTTTTATTACTGATGTGTTAAGGTGACGCCGCGTTAAAGGAAAAAACCGTGTAGGATATGTTTTAGATTGCCAATTTTCTTGTTTTTTAGTTTTGCTGATTGCTAGTTTTACTTTAGGCCGGGCCGGCCTCTCATAGAAAACAAGCAATGGAACAGCAAAAAATGGAAAGGGCGTAAGCGACAAAATGGTTTTTGTCGCGTAATTTTAAAACCATAAATATATAAGCTATGGGCAAATTAAAGTGTATGATTGTACCAATCTATGTACGAATTTTGGAAGCTTAAATCACTCTTCTCTGTTGGAAAAATAGGAATCCCTTTTTTTACAGAGGTCTTTTTGATTGATTATTCTGTGTTATAAAAGTTGACCAACCGTGTTATGTTATGGGTAATTCAAAGACAAATACATGATGAATACTGACAACGAACTATAATTTTTTAGCTTTAGTAATTGCTCAGAAAAATCGATATCGCTACAGCCAAATTATGAAGGCGTCGCCTTAGCTTATCAATAACATATATAGTATTTAAAATGTACCTAAAAGTTTTATTTCTTAAATAATTTTGATTATATTTCCACCACTTTTCTATCAGTAAAGTTGAAAATTATTTTGTGTCATTGATATTTGCAGATTTATAATAACTTAGGAATTCGTAGACATGTGAACACATCTTTATGATTATGAGATGTTCTTCCCTCTAATTTATGGGCGTTTTCACACTGCAACGATAACGACACGACAAGATATCGTCGGACTGGTAGTTTCATACAATCACTACTAAACGCTTTCACACTGTGTCGTTGCAGTCAACGATATCGTCGCCGATAGATTGTCGTGCCGATATCGGGACGACACACCTTTGCTGACGCAATATTACTAAGGAGGCGTCCACAAATTACGTGAGGTAATCAGGGGGGGAAAAGGGTTGAGTCAAATCTCATCTAATCTCACGTTGGGGAGAGGGGGTCTCGGAAAATTTCATGTAATTTTTTTCTCAACAAAATAAATTAATATATTATTCTGGTCTTCTTCGATCGAAGATCTTCGTTAGAAAGAAAATCTACTGACTGTCAAACCAAACGTTTACGTAAGAAACCCACATTTTGAAAAATCTCATGTTAGATTTGGGGTTGAATAAAATCTCACGAAATCTCACCAGGGGGAAAGGGGCGGTCAAAAAAAAAACACCTCACGTAATTTGTGGACGACCCTTACTGCATGACAAGCTGTTGGTTTATATTGTGTCGACATCGTCGGACGATATCGTTGTTGTCCGAGCAGACGACACAACAGTATCGTGTCGTGTCGTTATCGTCGCAGTGTGAAAACGACCAATGAAGTTAAATCTGTGAAATCAAAGAATTTACTACTTTGATAAGTAGTGCAACAATAAAAATGTTTAAGAGTCCGTAATTCTGTATACGAAATTTTGCCGATGAACATGAAATTGCAAAAGTTCGCTACAGAAATATTATTAGGTTTTCCCCTTATTAGACTTAAAAAATAAATATTAATTTAAAATATAATATTTAAGCGCGGAAAGCCGACTCGAGCCTTGCGGCGGGTATAGTGGAGTTCCCAGAGCGTAAAAATCCGACTTCCAGGGTAAAAACAATAATAGCATCCTTATAATATGAACTAAAAAGTATTAAATAATAATTATTCCTATCTAATAGTGCCTTTTTCCGAATTCGGCTAAAACTCAACTATTTCTGTACTCAATCTTCATCATTTTGAAGTCGGTACCAGATGAATCTTCAGTTCTCTGACAGAATATTTGAAACTTTTGGAACTGGCACCGACTTCAAAATTATGAAGATTGAGTACAGAAATAGTTGAGTTTTAGCCGAATTCGGAAATAGGCACTATTAGATAGGAATAATTATTATTTAATACTTTTTAGTTCATATTATAAGGATGCTATTATTGTTTTTACCTTGGAAGTCGGTTTTAATTTTTTGATAAAAATAATAATTTCACTCTTTTAGTTACCTAGTAAGCCATCGCGTACTATACGTAGAATAATACACCTGAAAATATTCTACGTAGGTATCTTATTACAGTCACACTTACAAAATATAATATCAGCTGCAGCCTGCAGATAATTTTAAACAATATATTAAAAAAAATCGAAGTGAACACGTGTGACGTCCTAAGTAGCCGGTCACCGGGCTAGTTTCAATAGGCTGGCACTCGCTCGACTTGTCGCACACGCGGACGCCTCGCACTGTATAGTGTTAACACTATACAGTGCGAGGCGTCCGCGTCCGCCGGCTGTACACTCTCGCCGAGACACAGCGAGGCGGCCCGAGTGCGAGAGTGTAAATGGGTGCGCTCGCCTCGTCTCGCCTGTCTCGGACCCTCTCGGTCCGTTGTCGGTATTTTGCACCCGAGACAAAGGGTCTCGCGAGGAAAACGAGCGCACTACTGTACACTCTCGCGTCTTTCAGTACTAGTTTCGCCGTTGGACAGTGTAGAACAGAAAAATAACAAAAATAAAATTAAATATGATTATAAATCTTTGGATTACAATGATATCTTTCGATGCATGGTGAATGGTGAATGGTCGTTTTCGTCCATCTTGTCTGAGTTCTTAACTGCGATTAAACTAAGCGAGAATGTACATGATCGCACTCGGGCAAGGGGCTCTCGCACGAGACTCTCGCCCGAGAGCTCTCGGCGAGAGTGTACAGCGGGCATTACATAGTACGGTAGGTACCCGGCCCGCGCCGCGCCGGCGGCGGCTCTCGCGACTAAACGCGATGCAAAAGGTTGAAATTAGGTTGTTTTATTTTTTTATTTATTTATTTTTATTTTATTAAGACAACTACAACCTTAAAAATTAATTATTTTAAGTACAAAGTATAGTTTACTAAAAGGTCATTTACAGTTATCTACTTAAATATAGCTAAATGGACTAATTTTAAACATTATAAGTTAGAGCTAATTTTAAATTCTTAATAATAGCTCACTTAAGCCAACATGTAAAAGAACAACGTAGACAGAAAAAAAAGGAAATTGTTAGGTACATTGTTATTTGCTATTTCTAGGAATGTTGCGTTGAGGTAAGATATGGCTATAATATTAAACATACATATTATTCTTATGATAAATAAAAACCACTAAGGATTCCCTAAACATAACTTACTAGTTTCTATATTATATATATCTTAATTACATACTTATAAAATCGGATACAGATAATAATTATTATATTAGTACTTACTATATTTTCACATTAAGCCAGTTTAATTATTTACTTCCACTAGATGCAATATTTTTTATTTTTTCCATAAAAGATTTTTTGTTACCAAGAAAAATATCATCCTCAGAAAAGTTTTTACTATAAATTTTGGATATTCTTGTAAGAACAGCATTTTGCCCGAAAGATGTACGATGCGAAGACACAAAGGGAGAGGGGTTTTCCTCGTGCGGTAAGCAGGAGTATTAAATGTTATTTGTGCTAACAAATCAGGGCTGTTTATACGCCCTCTCAGGATGTCGAAGAGCAGAATTTCCAGAATATCTCGGCGAAGTGAGACAGAATGTTACATGGTCGAAGCAACTTTAACTTCTCAGAAGTAATGTCAGTTAATGTGTGCCTTATGCTCTGGAGATGAGGTTGAATTTGGTGACATTGGTGACCCTGACGTGGTAATGATGATTATAATGATGATGATAATGATGATGATGATGATGAATGTAATTTGCATAGTAGCATATGCTTTCAGCTCTTAAAACAGCGCCTAAACTCCCAAACTTGTATTTATAAGGAATCCGGAGTTCTCTTAGTATCTTCGGAACCATAGTATACTTATAGCTTAGGATGCTTCTTATGAAACCAAAATCACCATATGTTTCCATATAAATTTCGAGGAGTTCCCTCGATTACTCATGGATCCCATCATCAGGTCACCACTTTTAAGAATATGGTACCAAATTGGAGTGAAACCTAATACAACAAAACAAAAATTTCGAAAATCGGTTCTCAAACGGCGGAGTAATCGTTGAACATACAAAAATAAAAAAATAAAATAAAAATATCCACAGCCGAACATATAACCTCCTCGTTTTTAGGAAGTCGGTTAAAAATCGTGCAAACCTCCGATTTTTGCAATAGTGGATGAAAATTGAAAAGAAAAAAGGAATGTGTAGCTGATAATATAAATAATAAAGTTTACCTATTGAAAAGTTGTGCTTTTGATTTTTAAATTATTCTCTTCCACTTCAAGTAAACTCATAAACTGTAAAATTTTGAAGAAAATTTTGCATATTTCTTTCTTTTAAATATAAAGCAAAATAATAAGATATATTATAATTTTTTTGATTTGTATCGTTGCTTATATTCCAAAGAAAGAAAATAAGTTGAAAAAATATATAATTTAGATTTAAAATTAATATTTTTGTATGTAGATGAGCATACCTTCAAATATATTATTTTCATGTAAAGTGTTGCCAAGATGAGAACATATAAGGGAGCGTCCACATTTGTATCATTTGTGCGATCAGATCCCCGATCAGATCTCCGTCGCGTATCATCGAAGCGTGTCAAAATGATACGCGTATCATGATACGCCCCGATCACTTTTAACCGCGTATCTAATACATGCCGTATCAAATACTCGCATGATCGGCAGAATGATCTAATAGGCGTCCACACTATGATACTCATACTTGATACGGCGCGCGGCGCGATGATCGCGACGGAGATCTGATCGGAGATCTGATCGCGCAAATGATACAAATGTGGAGCACCGTTATAGTTTGTGGTGTCAAAAAATAGTGAGATCTCATATAGAGCCAAGTTTCTAACCTCAGCCCTAAATCTAAAAACCTTAATTTAACACTAAAACGCAGCAAAATACTTGATAATAATAAAATGTGTCAGCCGTACGAGAAGAATCTAAAAACTCTACACATTAGTCAAAATCGGTGTCTTAGCCATTTTGTTATTCATCATGTTAAGTGCTTTGAACTTAAGGGCGGGAAGACCAAAGAAAGAAAAGTATTCGCAGCGACGAAGCTCCGCTTGAAACAATCCGAGCCGGGCCGAGGTGCGGGGCAACTTTCTGCGAGGGGAACTCGTGACTCAACCTCCTAAGCTGCGTTTGAACGCGCCACAGTATACAAAAAATGAGCCGTAGTCTAATTGGCTACATATTATTTAATTTTATTTAGAATTTTGTTTCTTTTATTCATTTACTTATTTATAGTGATGTTAATGAGTAGCTCTTTAAATCATATAATAATATCATGCTGCATGCATAAAAATTAACAGTTGAATTATTGGTTTATCCAATATTGTACTGATTTCGCTGATGTAATTATTTTGTTTTTTTTTGTTTATTTCATCTCATACTTCTTATATATAAAATTCTCGTGTCACAATGTTAGTAACCTCATTATATGCATATTCAGTAGGTCTGAGAATGGGCTACTGGGTACTTTTTATATTGATAAGTGCATATTTTGTTGAATTATCTCCTAACTACTCCAAATTAATTTCCATAGTCAAATTTTCTACTTTCAACTTTTCCAACCACACCCCCTTTTTGAGCATTCATTTACAACTACATGGTTCCTTTCCTATACTTACTAATTTTGTGAGTCATGATTTGTATCATGGGCATACCCAAGATTTCAGCTACATGAGCTGTCCCCTGAACCTTGGCACCTGGGTGCGCCCATGATTTGTATGAAAAGATATTTACTCGGCAGAAATTTTGCGACTCACAACTCAGAAAATTACGCTCGTTACTTAGAGTGAAAATTAATATATTTTGTGTACAAGCGGTTGATGTCACTGTATATTATGTATTAAAAGGTGAATACATAAACCCAACATTATTTTTACAGACGGCCGAGTCGCTCCCGCGGGAACCTCCCTTGTGATTCTCTTCGAAGCTATGTATGCGAACCCGAAAGTATTCCCTGAACCGGAAAAATACGATCCCGAAAGATTTTTGGGCACCATAAATACATTTGCCTTTGCACCCTTCAGTGCGGGGCCCAGGAACTGCATAGGTAATTCGTCATTTTTTTCTCATCAAAATAAAACATTCTCATACCTAATACTAGCTGTGCCCCGCGGTGTTTCCCGCGGTTTAAGTGATATATTATAAAAGACTATGAAAAGTTTAAAATACCATTAATAGGGTCAAAACGGGACGATACATTGTTCTATAATGGTTTATGGTAGTGTTGATGATGATAATAATTAATATAATTTGTAAGAAAGAAAGAAATAAAACCTTTATTTGTGCAGGAAAACATACATAGCTTAGTAACAATAAAATACATCATAAAATGTTACAAAGTTTTCGAGCACAAGCCGACGCAGCTCAGCATAACATGCTGACTGCAAGCAATCAGCGCTGATCTTGCGCTGGGCCGACAGGTGACGTCACGGACATCAATCCGGGTTCATATATACAAGTTTATAATATAACTTACTCGTATGAGTTATGACACAACATTATAGAAAACAGCTAGTCATAAAAGTAGAAACATATTTTTTTTTGCTGTTTTTTGCTCGATATCAATAATGGCAATAGGTAGGCACTTAAAATGTTGACAAAATACTCAGTCGTATTTATACTTTGATAATTAATAATAAAATTGAAACAATTTTTCGCATATTTACGAAAAGTTCGATCTAATTCTATGTTTGTGAGTGAATAAAAATTAAAAAAATAAAATATGCTAATATTTGCTATGTTACCTTGATATTTGAAATATTTTGTATCGAAATAATACAACAATTTAGGTATAGCATAAAATTACTTGAAAAAAAACTTGTCCCAAAACTTCAAGGTTTACTTTCTCGTAGAATCCTCCATCTCTAAACTTCTAGAGCTTTTATTGGTTATTTCTGAGAAAGCATTTAATTAAGATTGCAGTAGAGAAGCCACTTACTTACACCAAGTGAAGCGAAGCTTGTACTCGCCATTAAAATTATTGTATTCCGTTTGATTTTCAATTTAAATTAATTATTGAGCTCATTTGATACCTCTTGTGCCTATTATAGATAGCAATGCAATTTATAAAACATGAGAACTAACCAAATCCACACTTACAATGTTTTTTCTTTTCTTATGAATAAGTTATCAGCTTATTATAAACTCGTACTGGTTATTAATGATTGCTTGAGTTGTTACTCAATAAACACTTTTAGTGAAAATGTATCAATTTTACATAACTGTGTCAGTAATAATCATTTTAAAATGTTTTTAATGCGTCTGAAATCATGGGCCTAGACAAGTGGCAAGCGATTAACGTAAACGCCAACAAAATTTATAGGATGACATTAGTATTCGAAGCGAAGCGATGATTTATGTCAAATCGCATACATTTTGTTGGCGTTTACGATAATCGCTTACCACTTGTATAGTAGGGCTGGTAGTTATTCTTGTAGTCTGTTTGTTTGCGTATGATTGTTTCATCGTAACACCTACGCTATCAACCCGATATCAATGACTGACGAATATACAGCTGAGTAACAGTCTTTTAAAGAGTAAAAATATATCCTTCCTTCATTCAGGTTTCCGCTACGCGTGGGTGGTGATGAAGTCAACTCTGTCCCATCTGCTGCGGAGGTACGAGATCCTGCCTGGTTCCCCGGGAACGGAGCCACAGTTTGCCTACCGCATCATCACCGAGTCCAAAAACGGCCTTCATTTGAAACTGCGGAAAAGGATTCACTAAATATTATATTCGATGACCCCAACGAATTGTAACACTTGTAGTTGTTAAATAAAAGTACCAGTTAGAATTTAAAAATATATTACAATACAGATAATTAAAATTAGAATTTAGAGAGCATGGGTCGTGGTTCGGTCGTTCACAAAAAAATGTACCTTGTTGTATCTATGGTACTTTGCTTTCCTGGAGGCTGGAGTGCAGGTGGAGGAGTCTAAGTAGCGTAGGTTGTAAGTGGTTAGGTTGCAGAAGGGCAGGACGCAGGCAGGAAGAATTCGGGTAGGATGTAGGAAGGACGCAGGCAAGTAGGTAGCTCTCGACGACGACAGAGCAGGGCCCAGAGAAATGAGCAGGTACAAAATCACCCGTAGCGGTGATACCCGTCTCGGTGATCCTCGTCACGATGAAGCCCGTCACGGAGATGCCCGTAGCGGTGAACCCTTGAATCAGCATCCAGACATTTTCATAATTGCCCAGATTCTTACTTTGACTGCGACATCAAATCCTTAAAACTACCAGCAAACAAGATTGTAAAGTACACTTAATGCATGCTAGTAATCATTGGTGAGGCAGTCAAAGAACACAAAATAAACAGTTAATACAGAAAAATAGTAGTATCTTACAAGTTATTAGTCAATGTAAAAAAAAAGACTTATTTCTGATACAGTACAACAAAATAAATATTTACAAGAACTTTCTTTACCCATTTAGTTACATTACTAAGAATGTTCCCGGCCGTTCCCAATATTGGATCTATCTCTGGTTTTGACATACTAGGTATAGAAAAAGCTCTCTATCTTTAATTTTTCTGTCCCAATATGTCTATCCAACATAGGCAATCCTGTCCGCGGTGCCTATGTATCGATGCGAGGGCCAACCATAAAGTTAATATACCTATCGGAATAGAGCAACAATCTCGAGCTGTCAAACGTAACCAAAATTGGTTTTCATCTGTGTGAAAAATATGTGTACATATACACTTACACAAGCATGATTGAACATGAATTCTATGAGATTATATTGACAACGTGCCGATTGGACGTCAAAAAAAAGAGTGCTGCTGTCATGTATCACACGTCTCTTTTTACCACGCGGTGTTACTGATAGTGGCATCTCGCTTGCTCAGGCCTTTGTTTCTCTATTCCGCTAGGTATAATCACTTTATGGGGCCAACAGCTTACTAGAGTTAGATATTTGTATGAAACTGACAGTTGGCGCGTCCCAATAACAATATTATCTGTCAGTGTCATTGAGGTTGGTTACCTCTAGTAACCTAAAATTTGATCCTACGATTTTCTGAGATCAGCCGAAGATGACACGTATTATTTTTATAAAATAAGTTAGTTTTGCGAATTAAACAATGTCAGACTATTGTGAGATATATATATGTATGTATCTCAGGGTATTGCAAGACTATATCCAAAATATATTTAAGGGAAAGGCGCTAATGGTAGACACTGAATTAATAGAAGACACTTGCGACAAAAATGCCATAAAAATAAGAATTATTCTAATTATTTCTCAACACTGTAAATTTTATAAGCTTCTTATGCTATCTGTTGATGTGAAAAAATATATTAGGGATGCCTTCGGGAACAAAATTTTAAAATGGGATCAGTTTTCGTAAATGATGTGACCGCGTCAACACGCACCCGGCAATTTCTTAGCAAATAGGTTAAGGAAGGCGAAATTTTGCACGTCAGTTTTGAATACATTTATTAGATTTTTTGTAATTTCTATTGACTTCATTGGATTAATGGTCATGTTGTTTACACTAATTAATGTTTATTTATGATCCTTTATCCATTTTCCCTAACAATATAAAGGGTGTCTACTATTAGTTCTTGAAAATGTAAAAAAACCTAATAGATGACATGGATCTCATCTTTTAGTTTTTCAATACATACTAAAGTTATTTTGTACTTTATTCTACTGCAAATATCATCACTATTCTCTAAAAATATAATTCTATTAACAAACTAAGAACTTAGAACTACTGTACCTAAAAATGGACATGGTGTCTAATATTAGACCTTGCACTGATCTAAAAATCGATGCTTTAGTTTTGTAGCAGTAAAAAGAAGAAAAAGGAGAACTGAGAACAAAAAGAAGAAAAAAAAAGAGGCAAAAGAAGCATGGAGACTTAAGACTAAAAATAAATTTGCTAAATATGAAAAAAATAAATAAAAGGAAAGATAGTTTCAGCATGGAAGAAGAATGAATAGAATCTGGAGACAACGTGGATAATATTTCTGATGCATGTAGTTACTATGATGAAGTAAATGAAATCTTTTGAAAAACGGCAAATAAAGGCCTAATAATATGAAAAATGTAAAATGTAATTTAATGTTCTATGTCAACTATTAGTTCATATTGGTGTCTACTATTAGTGTTGTTCGCTTATTGTGATGTCATCTATTAGTACTTATGACTAAGTTTACAAAAAGACCAATAATATATTTTTTTATTGATTTGTCAGAGAATAATTATAATAGTTTTATTTTGTAAGAGTTACTGAAGACATGGAAGAAGTTATCAATTCTTTATTTTCATAAATTATATATTTTATAACATTCGAATGTTTCATGTTTCCTTAAAGTGTCTGCCATTAGGTCTTCTCCCTTATGTACACAACAATACGGCAGAAGATTTTTATAAAATTACAGGGTTTCTCGTGTGTTAGGTGCAGTTGATGGCACACGTATATTCTAATGCAATCACCAAGTAAGTATCATACGAGTAATATTAGATGTAAGTAAATATGTAAAAGTTGGGATAACTATTTAATCAAAACTTGTACTTAATAAACCTCATTCCCATTTTGTTGTGGGAGAAATTGTTTGTAAGAAAGCAAGTTCCCTCTAAAACCTCATGTCTGTGATGTAAATCTGTATTTTATGAATGTAAAACTATCGAGCAAAACCGTATGACAGTACTTAGCATATTACAAGACAAAAAATTATTCGTGACCTACAATGGTTTTTCCATCAGCATAAGTGCCATGCCACACGATGCGGTGCAGCGGCGGTGTGGCGCCTGACCAGTGCCGCTCCGGTTTCCTATATAATATAAAAACCGGCCAAGTGCGAGTTGGACTCGCCCATGAAGGTATAAAAGCAACAAAAAATTTAATTGGCTAGATAAACGACGTTGCACTATGCTTCGTTTTGGATAAAACTGTTTCTATTGTACTGATACTATAATGCTAAGTACTCACAAACGGTTTTACTCGATCAAGCAATCACGTGCAGTAAAAACCACGGCTTGAGCTTTTGTCCACACATTCAGCACTACTCGATAGTTTTACTCCAAATCGAGTAAAGATTATCGTGTGGACCGTACAACTCACATGCTTGAGTATGGCTTGAGCAAAGCGCGATGGCTCGCGTCGAGTAAGTTCGACGGAAATTAGATTTATTTAAGGCCCTCCCCCTACGGAGATGCCGCAATTTCACGTTTTAGAGTTTTAACTCATAATTCGAAAGCTACAATACTATGATAAAAATGCAGCAGTAATCTTCAGCATAATATGAACAGTCCTATCACCGTTATTAATTTCCTATTTTTGTTTATTATACTCATGATATCAGCTTCCGAAGTAATACCAATTTATTTAAATTGAACCATACATTCAGTATCTCCCTAGTATTTACGAATTATGTTTATATTTGAAACACACCAATTATTGGACAATTTTATTAACTATATATTCACCGTTTGAATTTTTTTAGGTAAAATTTAAACTACGTTATGTTAAAAAAAGGTTTTTTAGCGCGATCTCGGCAACGCGGCAAATTATGGTCTAGGTCGTTTGCTTAGGGGATGGCCTTAATTCCATCGAGCCGGCTTGATGCGAGCCTTCGAACTGTGAGTTTTGCGGTCCAGACGATAATTTTTACTCGATTTGTAATAAAATTATCGAGTAATAATGATAATTAGTGAGTACATACCATATAGATATTATTATAATATAGTGATTATATTCTCTTTGATTATAATTACGCAGCGTATAACTTAAAGATCTTTTTCTATCATGTCACTTTTCCACGTCTCAGAAAAAGACAGGCAGACCTTGTACTTACCGTTATTTGTTGTACTAATATTTTCTATAGCAAGGGAGAAAGTGAATAGAAGTTTATATTGTGTTTAATATTAATTAAAGTAATGGGCATCAACCATCTCAAATGTCGGACGGAACACATTCTGGAGACAATCGTCGGGTGTTATCTGCCCGCTGCCGGCGCATGACTGACTGGTCAATGAATTATGAACTTGATCGTTTATCAACGACTCCTCGGAGTCGGACACATATTGGACAGTCGCCAGGAACCATTGTAATGGAACAGATATTGTTTTAACTAACATCAGCTGATTTTGAACTTGCGTTATCTCTAAATTTACGACACCCGCTCGATAGGATATCTTTTTGCTCTTTCTTTAAGAGTTTAAGATATTAAATTAAATTATTTAAAGTTAAAACTATAGCTATGTATCAAAATTTTAGCCGTGCTAAAAACTATAATAGTTATTATTATAACCAGTTGAAATATTGAAATAGTACGAAGCCTTTTTCATTTACCGTAATTTTGGCAGCCCAAACTGTAGTAAGCCTCAGGTTGTGTTTGTTTATGAAGATTATTTTACTAAAAATGTTACAGATTAAAAAATGTAAATGTATATGATTACATGTAAATTATTTATATTATTTCCTGATAACTAATATAACTTTATATTATTCCCATTCGACTAAATAACTTGTGAAGAATGGTCGAATATGTCAATTCAATGTTAATTGTGATCTATCGTCTGGGTTTGACGTAACGCAACCAAACTACGTAGGTCCCCGATCTGCATAGGAATCAACTTCTCTGATAGTACATATACTATTACTCTTCATTTCCAAATTAGGTCATTTAATTAAGATATTTTCAATCAAAGTCAAAACGGGATCCTATTACTAAGACTTTGTTGTCTGTCCATCTGTCTATCTGTCTCCAGGCTGTATCACAACAACCGCTGTAGCTAGACTTCTGTCGCAGATTGTGTATTACTGTTGCCGTTATAACAACAAATACTAAAAATTAAATAATGTGTGAAGGGAGCTCGCATAGAGCGAACGTGATTTTTTTGCCTTTTTTGCTTGAAATCAGTAATGGCAACTGGTAGGACCTTGAAATTAATGATAAAATCCGAATAAAATAATTTTTTAATATTCCAACGCATAAAACATTATTTTTTCGGTACGGAACCCTTCATGCGCGTGTCCGACTCGCACTTGGCCGATTTTTTTTAAATATAGTTTTTGGTTACAATGCTTGTATTCAGCATTAAGTTAGTGCTTGTAAAACAAAACTATTCCATTAATTAATCAGACAATGATAGAATACTAAATTAGAGCCGCAACTGACGAAATTGCCTGCCTGGGCAAATATATATAATATATATATCGCAGGGAAAAGAAGATATCAGGGATATCCCCAAATCCCTAGGGATATCACGAAATCGAAGATACCGAATATTCTTGTTTCTTACGTCTTCTTACTAAACAAATCTAGTGAAATGTCAGAAAAGCGGATACCGCCGAACAAAAATCGAGCTACGCATTTGTCTCGCTCGCTCTAGTACCCACACGGGAACTAGACGTGTTTCTCTACTGGTGCTGGGTACAAATTCTTCTTCATTCATTGTCACAGTCACCTTGTATAAACGCAAAATAGTCAACAAAATATTATAATCTATATGAAACGGGCATGCGATGCGACGTGCGCGCGTGTTACCTGTAGCGTAATAATTCAACGACTAAAATGAAAAATCACACGAGCCGCGCCAGCGCGAGCGACGCATAATATGTTTCACTTCCACTAGTGCCCGTGTAGGTACTAGAGCGAGCGAGAGAAATGCGTAGCCTGATTTTCATTCGGCGGTATCCGCTTTTCTGGCATTTCACTAGATTTAGTTTAGTGAAATGACATATCACTAGATTTGTTTAGTAAGAAGACGTAAGAAACAAGAATATTCGGTATCTTCCGCGACTTCGTGATATCTCTAGGGATTTCGGGATATCACTGATATCTTCTTTTCCCTGCGACATATAGACAATAGTTCGAAATAACGCTCGCCAGCTTTGTACGAATTCAGTTATTAGTAGGTAATGGAAGTAGGAAATAATAATACTAGTAATCCTATTACTTGCCGCCGCGCCGCGTCAGCGCTCAGTCGCCGATAGCTAATACTGCGTATCTACATAATCTAGTTCACTATTGGTCGCTTTATATGTTTATTGATGATCAACCGAGGGCGAGGTGGTAGTATAAAACAGACTAGATGATGCCTGGAACTCAGTTGCGCCAAAATTAGTTTATCGCGCGGGAACCGTGCATTTTTCCGGGATAAAAAGTATCCTATGTGCTTTCCCGGGACTCAAAGTATCTCTATACCAAATTTCAGACAGACAGACAGACAGACGGACAGACAGACACACTTTCGCATTTATAATATTAGTATGGATAAACGGGTCACCGATGGAAAGTAAATACCGTCGCCTATGGACACTCGCAACATCAGAAGAGCTGCAGGTGCATTGACAACCTTTTAAAAGGGAAAACGCTCTCTTCTTGAAGGTTTCTTGAATGTGTAAAAACCTTTCGAATAATAATGGTATTATTAGTTGATCCAGCAAACGTTGTTTTGCATTAGTATACGGTTTAGTAGTTTTCTTGAGCCCACAGTCATTTATTGAGACGTTGTTATAGAAACTGTATTTTTCATAGTAAAAATCTTCGTTAAATCGTACAAACTAGTTCATACTAATACTATAAATACATCTATGTCAGTTGGGTTGTATAAAATATTTCCAAAACATGTATGAAACGTTGCGGGAAACATCTAGTTCAATACTTTAATCTCACTGAAATACGATATTGAGAATTCTCTAGCAATTTACTGTATCCAGAGGCTGTAATGTGTACAGGTGGTTAACATGAAGACATATTATGCTGAAATGGAGAGTGATGCCGAATCATGGTTAGTGGTTAATTGGAAATATAGATTCATGGAAGTAATATAATCTATACCGTACTCGGCGAAACATGGCGGTAGCGGTCATTGATTCCCTGTCAAAAACTTCTATACTCGTATTGACCGCGAGTATATATAGTTGCAATTACAGCGGAGTGAAAGGAGTAGGCGCTTAGGCTGGCCGCGTATACACGTTTTCCGTATTCGATTTCATAATTTAGACGTGGGAGAGCCATGCTTCGGCACGAATGGGCCGGCTCGACCGGAGAAATACCACGTCCTCACAGAAAACCGGCGTGAAACAGCGCTTGCGCTGTGTTTCGCCGAGTGAGTGAGTTTATCGGAGGCCCAATCCCCTACCCTTTTCCCTTCCCTACTCTTCCCTATTTCCTTCCCCACCCTCCCCTATTACCCCTTAAAAGGCCGGCAACGCACCTGCAGCTCTTCTGATGCTGCGAGTGTCCATGGGCGACGGAAGTTGCTTTCCATCAGGTGACCCGTTTGCTCGTTTGCCCCCTTATTGCATAAAAAAAATGTGGAATTACGATTTGGGATTACGGGGGCTAGTCGAGCAACGTTCGTTTATTTCATGTGCGAACGCGCTGGCTTGGACTTGCAAGGTACGCGCGAAATTCGTTGTTTGTTCTACTGATTTCATGCATTCGGATTTCCGAATAGGAAAAACGAATTCGGAAATCGAATACGGAAGACAGGTGTGTATGCAGCCAGCCTTAAACGTACTTAATTAATCCTTCGATCGCGGATTCTTGGAAATGCTATTGTATTCTATTGTTGTCGCGATCATCGGTGCTCTTATGGGGCTTGTAGGATTAATATAGAATTTCGACTGAATTGTAAGAGACTTGTGTTGTAATTCTGCTAATTTAAAGTCAACATTCAATACAATGTTGTATTAATGTATGTGTATGTGACCATGCGAAATGAATAGCATCAGATATGCAAGCCCTTAACGAGTAGCGTTGTCTATTGATCTATAATATTATACTGATACAGATATTAATTTCCAAGATTTTGTTGATATTTAAAAATAAAAAAAATTGACTATAGTTTCATATATTTTTTAAGAGCCTGTGCTGTCCCACTGCTGGGCAACGGCCTCTTCCAAAGTCTTCCAATCCTCTCGATAGCAGTTGTAGCTCGTAGGCCAGCCTGGGTCGTATTTGTCTATATCATCGCACCATCGTTTTCGAGGCCGGCCACGTCCCTTCCTTTGTCAAAAGAGAATAGCTGGCTCAAGTAGATGTACTCGTCGATATACTCGTACTGTATTTCTTGCGCGTGTACCTCAACGTTTTCTGCTATTGGTATTGGTATATTTTAGTTTTGAACCGATTCATCGCTAATCCTCATAATATATATGTACTTAATACAATTAAAACACTTATTGTGTTATTTATAAACGCTGTATTTACTGTTATAACAGCTGTAACGGAAATTAAAATTAATAATCGGATTACGAAAGCAAGATTGTGAATTCTGTATGTTTAAAATTTAAAAGATTTATTATTAAATAATATTATTATGATAAGTAATAGTTTTTAATACAAATTTTGACATTAAATGTAAAAAAAAGTTGTTAAATTGGATGGTAGTTTTTCGTATAAAAAGCCTAGCGATGTAGAGATAAACTATGATAACATGGCGCGCCTCTCCAAAATTCAAAATGTTTGAAGTGCGTTGTCAAAACGTTTGAAGTGCGTTGTCTTGCGCGGTCGCCGGTCGGCTAGTTATGATTAGTTGACCAACAAATCTTGGTAGTGTGACATTAAAGTGAAATATTATGAGTACCGGTTGATTGGTTTAAACTTTAATACTTACTACATACAAACTCTTTCATAAGGATGTGACTACACACATTGAAACAGTAATTTAAAGGTGCACGGCATGTTATCGTAGTTTATCTCTAAGCGAGATTCATTCTCTTGCCAAGCTAATGAAGAGGCATATTTAGGCTTATGTACAATAATATATTGAGTGAATAAAGTAAGTTGTGCAAATGCTTAAGTCGTTTTACTTAACAATTGTGACTCAATTTTGAAAAAAATGTGACTAAATCGCGACATAATTTTCCATTTTAATTTTTAAATAGAAAAGATTTTAAAATCAAACTAACAAAAGCCGTAGACAGAATAATCAATCCCAACGCGGAACGTGTAACATTTCCTACATTTAACTTTATCGGCAGATGAAATCAGTAATTATTTCTCATTTAAAGTAAGAGTAAAAGCATCTAGGAATAATTATCGGAACTTTAATGTTTTCAATATTTAATTGAACTGCTCAGCATTCATACGGTATCATTATTTGAATAACAAATTCTTTCTAAAGATAAAATTGCTAGCGTCTACTTTGAGACGGAGGACAACTTTTCTCGTTACGTCCTTTAGAGATGTTTTACGATTCGCAGTGGCAAAGTGCAGGCAGAGCACAATAGCCTCTATCGCATACTGGACACTTCTATTTGAACTTTTTGCTGGGGACAGCCGGGGGCACCTCGCCTGGGGCATCGCGACGGGGGCACCGCGCCGCGCCGGGCGACGATCACGTCCCATCGCGAGTTCGGAACGCGCATTGAATTTAATAATCCGGTTTTCAGTTACCGTCTTTTCTAAATTAGTTGGACTTTTTTAGATCAAAATAATATTCGCCTTGTGGTCAATATTAGCAATCAGACGGTGAATTATGATTACAAAAATATTTTTTTTCTAGTTTTTAATAAAGCAAATTTCTAAACAGCTAAAATATGAATTCAAGACGTGAGTGGAAGAATAAGGTAAACATGAAAAAACTTCCCGTTTTTTTGTTTAAATGAAGGCTTTAGGGCCGGAAAAAATATTTCAAATAAAAAAACTATGGAGTATATATTTGTAGCCAGATATATTAGCTAGGTCATAAAGTAGATTCCCAGAGTGAGTCACGATGCACCAAACGCTCCGTGCATCGTGGCACCAGAGAAGGCGGGCCCAAGCAAGCCCCAAGTGGGGCCTCTGTCGGCCTGCGGGGCGAGAAGCGCCTGCGAATGAGTGGTCTGACAAAGGTCGGACGGCCACTGACGGAGTTGCGGTGGGTGTGTCGTGCCCGTGGCTTCGTCTTGGTTGGCGAGAGGAGCGTCGCAGAGTTTTAGTGGGTAGGATCGCGGCACATACCATCTTCGCCGCGATGAGCCCCACATATCCGCAGCGGGAGTCCCCATCCCATGCGTCGAATGCGTAAAGCGTCTCCCAGACAGACGCGGCCTGCGGTGGCGGCGGTGGTGGCGGTCAGTTGGATGACTTGAGAGTTCTAGGAACGACACAGACACACGCGGCCACGCGGCCAAGCCATTCAACTGACCGCCACCGCCACCGCCACCGCAGGCCGCGTCTGTCTGGGAGACGCTTAATGCATTTCTCTGCGTGAAAAAAAGGTCATAAAGTAGATAAGTTAAAAGTTTTGTGAAAATAATAAGGGAAAAATTAGTTATTGTCCGTATGTTTCGAAATGTTACTTGTTCGATTCTTCCACTCACGTCTTCAATTATAGAAATCAAAATTACTTAAATAAATGACCATAAATATTTATATCATAATATTCCATATTTAATTTTGATACATTTTGGCTTTCAGAGTTACAGTAAAATTACAAATAAAAGCAACTTTTGTCATAAAATTAATAATAATATCTATGGACGCTTCACACCACGTCAGTCTGGTCCCGTGGTAAGTACCTTAAGGACATATGTTACGGGTACCAGACAACGGAAATATATTTAATTCTTTTATACTATACATATATTTAAGATTTTTATTATATTATACACATATTTAATACACATCCATGACCCAGGAACTTTCAAAACTTTTTGTTCCGTCGGCGGGATTCGAACCCGCGACCCCCGGCTTGAACTACCGACAGCCCACCCACTGAGCCACAGAGGTCGTCAAATTGTTTTCTTATATATAAAATTTCCCTGTCACAATGTTAGTTACCGTACTCCTCCGAAACGGCTTTACCGATCTTTATGAAATTTTATATGCATATTCAGTAGGTCTGAGAATCGGCCAACATCTATTTTTCATACCAAAAATTATTTATATGGCAAAACAACGTTTGCCGGGTCAGCTAGTAATATTATAAAATAATCGGCCAAGTGCAAGTCGGACTCGCGCACGAAGGGTTTCGTACCGTTATAGAGCAAAAATAGGCCAAAAATTGTGTTTTTTGCATGGGAGCCCTTCTTAAATTTTTATTTTATTTAAATATTATTACTAATTATTAAAGTACACATATAATTAAGCTCTTTGTGAAAATTTCAAGTCCCTACCTGTTGTCATCATTGATACCGAGCAAAAAATGTTTGAAGAAATCACGTTTGTTGTATGGGAGCCCCCCTTAAATATTCAATTAATTTTGTTTTTAGTATTTGTTGTTATAGCGGCAACAGAAATACATAATCTGTGAACATTTCAACTCTCTAGCTATTACCGTTCTTGAGTTACAGCCTGGAGACAGACGGACAGACAGACAGACAGACAGACGGACAGACGGACAGACTGACAGACGGACAGACTGACAGACGGACAGACGGACAGACTGACAGACGGACAGACTGACAGACGGACAGACATCGAATTCTCAGTAATAGGGTCCCGTTTTTTACCCTTTGGGGACGGAACCCTAATTTACAGTACCCGGCAATAAATATTGCACATCGACCTTTGGAAAGAGACATTCGGCTAATTTCGGTTTCATAGAGCGTTATCTTTGTAGCACACACTTATTTGACATTATGTCAGTCGTTGTTCAAATTCAATAGAGTGCAGTCGCGTCCAGTTCAGAATATATATCTAGAGTTGTTAACACCCCTAAATTTGCTACAGCTGTAATTTTCCAAACGAATTTTAAATACGTAAACATAATTTGAACACCCTTTTTTATTTTATTTTACCCGAACCTAAAGCCATAACTTATAGAAATTTTGGTGTATTTTATACAAAAAATAATAAAATTGTCAAAAGAAGCAAACCATAATTGTTTTAACAGCTCCTAATATATACCGGACTTTTTGTATTTCGTGCGTAAGAGATAACGCTCTACAAAACCGAAATTAGCCGACTGTCACTTTCCAAAGGTCGATGTGCAATATTTATCGCCGGGTACTGTACTACCAGCTGTCCCGGCAAATGTTGTTTTGACATAAAAAGTATTTCGCAATTCGCCCGTATAAATAATACGGGCGAATTGCGAAATACTTTTTATTATTATTATATATTAAATTGACTAAATATTAAATAAGTATGTGACCCAATGGCAACGTCCATCGCTATCGTCGCACAAACAATGGTCGCCGTCAGTCTTGAATCTCTCGAGTTGTAATAATTTACTATTATGTATTCAACTAATGCACTTATTAATATAAAAAGTAGATGCTGTCCTATTCTCAACCCTAGCCGATATGCTCGCTAAGATTCACGAAAATCTCTCGAGCTGTTTCAGGAGGAGTTCAATTACGCACACCGTGACACGAGAATTTTATATAATAAGTTACATTAAAAAAATAAAAATGGTAATAGAATTCAATACAGGAAATAAACGTGTTTTCCTTTATTCAGTTATTGGAAATCAACGTGATTGATTGCAACAACAGAGCACATGTACGATGTGCAAGTCATTACTATGACTTGTGAATACCTATTCCGCCTTTATATATTTAGAAATAAAACGTGCCTCAACCATTGATATAAGGCTAAAGACGTACTTATAATAATAGAACAGTGTGTACAAGCAAAAAGGTGACCAAATTCAGCGTTATTGGGGCCATTTTAACGTTAAGGTGATGACGCGTTAGAGTAATAAGTAAATCATTTGATCGCAAAACAAGAAATGGAACAGCAAGAGATGGAAAGGGCGTAAGCGACAAAATTGTCGTGTCGCGTTATTTAAAAACCATAAATATATTTCATGTAGGCTATGGGCAAATTGTAGTGTATGCTTGAACTAATCTATGTACAAATTTTGGAAGCTATTTAAGCTTCCAAAATATAAACTCTCCTCTGTTGGTAAAATTAGAGGTATTTTTGATTAATTATTCTATGTCTAAAAATGACCAATCGTGTTATGCTATGGGTGATTCAAAGATAAAGATAAAGACTTTAAGATAAAAACTTTAATTTCTTAGCTTTAGTCATAGTTGAGAAAAATCGATATCGCTGCAGCCAAACTATCAAGACCTTTTTACGTATGACTTAACTTTTTCTAACATTTTTTTGTGAAATACGAGTATACTCTTGGCATACTTATCGTTAGTTTTGAAATCTTGTGTACCTTAGGAAAAGATGCTTTGCATCTGTGAAACTTTGCATTTAAAGGGAAGCAATCTACATTTAGAACTCTCACTCCGTAATCTTTATATTAAAGGTACAATAAAATGTTAGTCTTTTCAAATTGCTCCAACTAGTGAAAAAAATTACTTCAGAAAAAATTGTGAAAAGCTGTACTTCCTTTTATGGTCCTGAATAAAACTTAATATTATAATTTACTAGCTGTCCCGGCAAACGTTTCTTTGCCATCTTATATATAAAATTCTCGTGTCACAATGTTCGTTCCCGTACTCCTCCGAAACGGCTTGACCGATTCTCATGAAATTTTGTGAGCATATTGAGTAGGTCTGAGAATCTGCCAACATCTATTTTTCATACCAAAAATTATTTATATGGCAAAACAACGTTTGCCGGGTCAGCTAGTATTATATAAAGTATATCGCCCGTATTATTTTATTGAATTAGTGACTAAATAAGTATGTCACCATGGCAACGTCCATCGCTATCCCGTGACCCGCGTCGCATAAACAATGGTCGCTCTTTATAGACAAATAATTTGCAATAAAATAAAATTGCGACTATAATTATTAAACATCTAAGCTATCCTATCTCTCAAGTTGGAAATAAGCACACATTTAAAAAAAAGAAACATTAAAATCGGTTAAGTAGTTTAGGAATCCATCGCGGACAAACATTGTGACAGGAGATTTATATATTATATTAGCTAAGTATACACCTCTGAGAAGCTATCTCCCTTAAATGACAATAATATGAATTATGAGCCATATGCGTTAAAAGTTTAAAATTCTCTAGATTGAAAATGTTGGCTATTGCATAGCTTTTATCGCGGGCTTTGATTACGGCGACCGAATCAAAAATTCAGTAACGAAAAAAATCTAACACCCCCACTCAGACCGTCACAGCGGTGCAGCGTTGCTAGATTACGGCTTTGTGTGCGTGCGACTAGACTTATGAAATTAGTAGTTGCATAAGTTGATAAAAATGCTAATAGTGCAAATAGCTATACCGCGCGTATTTTTTTTAATTTTTCATTGCTAGCGAACGGAAAAAATTTGTAAAACATTTGATTATATTTAAAAAAAAATGTCACATACTTATAATGTTACGTTGGTAACATAGAATATCATTGCTTATAATTATAGAAAACAAAATTGTCGTCAGGGGCGGAATGGAATAATAATTCTTTGTTACTCATAAAAATATTTCTATGCACAACTTTAACTATAATAATCAGAACGACTAACTATAGTTTTTGATTATTATACCTCTAATATTATTATCATTGTAACAAGTAACAACAATGCTAACTCGTGCAAAGCATTCGGTTTGTATCCGATTTCAGTGACCTGCATCAACTGCCGACGAAAATCCTCTTGAAAGAGGAAAATTTTTTACTCGGAAAAGGTTGCCATTGAAATAATAAAAGGGATTTTCTTTATCATTTGGTGTTACCGAGAGCGGCTAAGCTTTTTCAATCGGCTTTCATACATTTCTCACCAATCGAAAAGGGCAAGCTTATAAATGAGATATTTTATATTTATAAATTCTACATAAATTATCGTGATTATATTATGTTTCATTTTCGGTGCTCATAATTTTCTATTTAGGTCGTAAAATACTAATTCAAGTTTTTGAATTTTTTGACCACACCTCTTAATGAAACATAAGTACTATTTACAAAAGCAGTGACATTTTATAGCTATATTATATATAGTATCTTATATCTTTAAACGAGCAATTTTTGTATATCTTATATATTATAATTATATAATTTTAATCTCCAAATCAGCTCCAAGATTTTCATGAAATTTAGTATATAGGGGGTTTCGAGGGCGATGAATCGATCTAGCTAGGAATCATTTTTAGAAAATGTCATTTTGTACGTGTTTTATCGAATACCGAGCAAAGCTCGGTCAAATAGCTAGTGATTATTAAATCAAGCAATCTAGTATAAATTTCTTATTAAAGCTCATTTATTGACATCATCCAAGAGTTTTAATAAGTAAACATTCAACAACATTTCATGTTTTTTAAATTTTGCTCATTACAAAAACATTTCAAGGAATAAGGTCAGTGATCGTTTTTCTGTATATAAACGAAAAAAATACCCATTAGTTACTTATATTTTTGAACAAATATGTTTGACCTTAGTTTGACCTTCAATGGCGTTAAATAAGCAATAAATTCGACCAACATTCGAACTTTTGGTAAGCTTCTCGTATCAGCTTTCACATAATGAGAACTTGCATTTGACGAACCAGCCATTATAAATAAGATTGAAAGGAAGTTTAAACCATAAAGTTAATATACCTATCGGAATAGAGCAACAATCTCGAGCTGTCAAACGTAACCAAAATTGGTTTTCATCTGTGTGAAAAATATGTGTACGTATACACTTACACAAGCATAATTGAACATGAATTCTATGAGATTATATTGACAACGTGCGGCACGTGCCGACTGGACGTCAAAAAAAGAGTGCTGCTGTCATGTATCACACGTCTCTTTTTACCACGCGGTGTTACTGATAGTGGCATCTCGCTTGCTCAGGCCTTTGTTTCTCTATTCCGCTAGGTATATTAACTTTATGGTTTAAACATACTGCAGAGGTCAATAATTGGCCGCCGATGATGACGTCAGAGCGAAACTTTAAAAATTTATTGAGAAAAACTAGCCAATGAATTTCAAAATACTTTAATTTATATTCTTAAAATACCCTATTTAAACGAAAAAAAAATATATGAAAAGGATATGTGAATTTTGTTTGGACAATGCCCAATTTCATTTTAAATGATATTATCTGGGGGCACGGTAGTGCCCCACTCCAAGCTTTTTAGCAAAGGCACGGCCGTACCATACTTTTCTCGAAGCGGTTCGCGGCTATTTCACACCCTCCTCATCTTCGATGTTAACAAAGCTAGAGATTTAGAATTTCGCTGACTAGAAGCAAGTACTAAAACTAGCTTAACCTCCAAATTACATTATATTCTGATTAATAGTTTACTAGTTACGGATGGTCAAAGTTACTACGTTTTGTCACTGACTGACAGATCATCAAAATTATAAGGTACTTCTAGCAGACTTAGAACCTTGAAATTTGGTACCCGGATAGGTCTTTATTCACAATGAAAGGAAAAATTATGAAACCGGCCAAGTTCGAGTCGGACTGGCGTAGATAGGGTTCTGTGCCGTAAATTTGTGTGGAAGCCCCCTTACAAATAAAAGGTTTATTTAATTTTTATTATTTATTATTAAAGGTGAAATATAATTGATAAATTTCTGAAATTTTCAAAATTCTTACTGTTACCATTATGAAGATAGAGCAAAAAAAGCAAAAAAAATCGTGTTTGTTGTACGAGACCCGCCATTCCTAAATTATTTTATTTTAATAGGACTATTCTATTTTATAGCGACAGTAAAAATACATAATTTGTGAAAAATTCAACTATCTAGCTATTGCCGTTCTCGAGATCCAGCCTGGTCACCGAAGTCTTAAGACTTTGTTAATATGGTAGAATAGTTTTAACGTGACCTGAAAAGAAAAAAACCTTAAAAAAAGAAATGAAATCCCACCAAAACATTAAATGTAAAAGGAGCCAAGCAAAATATAGCATAGCTATGCAATACTTGTGTCGTAAAAAGTTTTCAGATCACATTCAAGCCAAGCCTTCAACTTATTTTGTAATTGAAATCAACATTCAGTGAATGTATCAATAGTTTTATTTATTTTAAAATTATTATAGTAGCTTGGCAATGAGCACTAGAGAAATAATCAGCGACTAATTGGATTTATATGGGTACCTGCATCGACCAGATGCGTCGTTACGATAAATTCTCTCTTTGATAGACTTCACGTGTCTCGTAATAAAAGCTTATTATTGTTTTTTACCGAAGTATCGAACGTGATAATACCTATATTGGCGGAAAATACGATAAAAGGAGATCGAGTAGGAAAATATTTTATGAAAATAAATAATAGGATTGCACAGAATAAAGGCGATTGGATATATTGGAGGTACTTACTGATACGAGGGACGATACAAACTGGTATTCCAGCACCTATTTTGTTTTGTTTATGGCCTGTCAAAGTTTTGTACGATTTTAATTCAGACGAAGTGAGTCCCATCTGCGGTTGAAGTGAATTGAAATCTACAAATTGTGAAAAAGTTGGTGTAATTTTTTTGTAGTAAGCTCCTTTCAGTTTTTTGTGTTATGTGCCTCTATAAATTGTTCAACCATACCAAAACTATAATTAGTTTTTTTTTTTCGTTTAAACTTTGCAATTATTGTAAGATGTTTTTTTATGAAATAGGAGAGATGTTGTAGGACTTTATTGTATGAGAGGATAAAGAAGGAATACAGTCGCACAACACAATATCATACGAATTACGTTACAAATCTGTGGGTAGGCAAACCAATATCTCTACATAAAGCGAACGAACAAAAGAATAACGATCGATGACGACTGTATCAAGTTAAAATTGTTTTCATAAAAGCCAATGAATGATTTTAAAACAAGTCACGTTTATCGAGCCTCGTAAACCATTTTACAGTTTATGCAAAGTACAAGTATACGGCATTAAGGCAGAGTACTAAACCTTATTGGTTATAAATTATGCAACGCCTCAAGAACAACGTGAATTTAGTTAGGTACATGCTTGTAAGCAAAATTTTCTGGGAAAATTAATACATACTCCGAGCAACGAATTTTCAAAGAAAAGTATAGTTACTTTTATTACTAAAAGTTTACTAAAAGTATAGTTTTACTAAGTCACAAACAAATGACCATTTTATTTAGAAAACACATTAGTATGTGTTTTCTAAATAAAATGGTTATTTGTTTGTGACTTAGTAAAACAAAAAGCTGTTACACCAAATAAACTAAGACCTTCTGATATTTTTGTTTTATCTGATTCGTAGCGCTTTTAATGCTTACAACATTGCAATATTTAATAACTCGTGTAATATCAGAAGTCAGAACCAATGCATACGATGCCATGACAATATCATCCAAGTGACATAGGATCTAGAGAGGGTCAAAAAAAGTCTAAAAATCATTCTTCGATCTCTCAGTAATTGTGACAAAAGAGCCTTCGAGAAAATACTTTACAACAAGGCTACAGTCTCAATTGCTTGGTTGGTACGAAATTGACCTGTGTTGATGATGAAAGAGGCTTTTGAAAGCCGAAGGCAGCATTTTGTAGGCCGAAATATTTGGGGAAAACAATGGAGCGAAACCTCGCTGCTTCATCTCAACTTACCACAATACGACTTTCCGAACCTTTCTCATTTCGTTTTTGTTTCGTTGCCGTTGTGCAGCCGCAGATGTTGCTGTGAAAGTGCGGCTCATCCAAGGATTAGTACCCGTTAGGCTTCCGTATTATGTGCCCTACTTTACGAAACGAACTTTCTAGAGAATATTTTGACAGCCGAGATTACCGACTCACTCGAGCTGAATGCGAGTTTTTATTGGAAATGCTTGTCAGTATTCTGAAAGGGCTTAATCTATTAGATAAAGGACTATATGGGGTTGACACTATTCGTGCTATTATTTTTTGCTTATTATATCATATAATATAGCAAGCCTTCATCAACTTTGTGTTTGTATATCGGTATAATATAATAGTACCTCATGATTATGTACTCTACTTTCTAAAACATTTTATGGTACTTTATAAAAATCCAAATTATATTTTATTTCTTCAAAGGAATTCATAAATCCCTTTATTTTAATATAGTCAAAGATCTACGCAATTGATACCTTGGGTGACATCGACGGTAATATCTATTTAAGAAAGCCCGCCGACTTATTAAATACGGAAAAGTAAATTAAGTTACTAGACGTAAGTCGACCTCGGTACTCCTTACAAATGTCCTCATTAGCATTCTTAGCACTGACTTGGCCTTTTCTCTCTTTTAATGAAAAGTGTATAGTTTTTCTTTTTCTCTATATAAATAGGTACATGTATTTTCGAATTAGTGGCGACTCGAATTTGATGAAAATCGTTTTCACAGCGCCGTTTAATCACACTTCACACATAAACAATAGATACACATTCGTTCATTAGTAGTCCAACCACGTACTCGTATGCAACTATTACTGTCAATTCTTAAAATATGTAATAGTATTTAATCAGCTTTCTACAATTTGGCCAAAAAACTAAATTGTAGCTAAACATTAGAATGACTAAGCTTGCGAAGGCGGTGCTCAGCTTCAGGTTACAAAGACTGGGCAGCGCTCGAGAAAATTACGCGAAAATTTACATAATAGAGAATCTGTGGCCGGTCCTTTGAATAGAGGACCGCGTCGAGTGACACCGACGAACATTAAATTAACATCTCTCTCGCTTTGTTTGTGAAGTCGACGCTTAACTAATTTGAGCTGAAAATGTATGAGTCTATGTCACAGCTAGGCTAGAACTTAATAAGCTCCCGCTTCTTGTCGGTAGCGCTGCGGGAACAGACTGCTGGATGATTTAACTACACGTAATACACGAATTAATCATTGATTATTAATTAATTATTAAATTAACTAATAATCAATTATTAATTCGTGTATTACACAGTGCAAAACTGAGTTTTGCGCTGCGCGTGAATGTTTGGTCTTATAATACATATTCAGATTTGGCTTACCTACGTAAAATTAACGGATTGACGGATTGATATGGAATGTGATCTGAGGCTTTCTTATTTACTGCCTGTGGTATGTATACTATTTTTCTCATCGGCGGAGGCGGAAAACGGCAACATATAAGCGCAGCGCGAAAAAAGTTGACGTTTTCCGCCCGGAGGTGAGAAAAAGTTTTTTTCGTCGAAACTTTTAATGAAGTACTTTTTAAAGATAACTAAGTTTCATTTGACTGTGGTTTCATTTTTAATATACTTATATCATATTTTGGCCGGACAGTAATATAAAATTATCGACATAATTAAAAGGCTTTTGGAGTCGATACTTGCGTATAAGTTTATTGATACTAAGTGCCATCACAGCGTGGTTACTGGGTAATGGATGCGGATTACACGACAGGGTAGCCAGTGAATGGAACTTGTTTGTCTTATAAAATAATTGAATAGGTTTATAAAGGTATATAATAATAATAAATAATAATAAAAACTTTATTTTCTTTAAAACAAAATACAATAGTTAAGTATAGATAACGAAGTCGCCTAGTAGGCTGATTAGCCTGTATCAGGCAACAACGCTCTTCCATTTTTATAATATTATGTACTAGCAATTAGTTATTACAATATACTATCTAAGATTTAAACTTAACATAATTAAAATAGTTACACACTCAGAAAGTTCAGAGAAGATTAGCAGATTTGATACAATAAAATATTAGTAAGATATCTTATTAAGAATAGGATAGAGAGTTTGGTACAAATTCTTTAATATATTTCAGTGCATTTTGAATAAATAATAATTACATATATATACTTATATAAATACTTAACAATATTTTACACTTTGGGATAGAGCGGTCAAGTTAACTTTAATATTAAATTAATTTACACTCAGGATTAATTTAAAATTTAATTTACACTCAGGAATGTTCACACTGTGGAAGATTCCTGAGTGTAGCTGATGGGATCAAATGCAATAAGTGCACGGGAGTGTACCACCCTCAATGCGCTAAGGGCATGGCATTTGACCCAAAAACTGCTTCAAAATGGTCTTGCCGTTCATGCAGAGCTTCTCCCACAACAACTGCCTCTGAGGGCTTAACGTCACCACAAGACACTTTCGCCGACGCGAGTTTCTCGCCTAACCCCTTGGTGGACGAAATAAGACTCCTGAGGGAAGTTGTTATGTCTGTACGACACAAAATGCAATCCTTCGGTCAGGAGATCTCTAAACTCAACACGACTATGGCAGAGATCAATAATCGTCTGGAAGGGCTCGAGAAACGAATGATCGCAGCAGAGCAGCGTATCGATGCGCACGCGCGCACCCCCGGCCAGGACCCGGCGGTCACTTACGCGATAGGTAAATTAGAATATCGACTAAATCAACGGGAACAGGATTACCTACGTAATGACATACAAGTCACAGGCGTACACGAATGCAGCGGTGAAAATGTACAGCATCTTGTAAATTTAGTCGCGAAAAAAGTTGGTGTTGAGCTTGATGAGCGAGATATTGTTAGTGCTGAGCGGAGGGGTCCGAGGCGATCAGGAGCCGAAGCGGACCAAGCGCCAGAATCCGCGGCCTATTATTGTTCGCTTTTCCCGTAGGATCGTGCGTGACAATGTACTTAAAGCGGCTCGAGTTCACCGTGGCGTCGACACCACCGGTATCACAGAAGGCCGAGCGACTCGTATCTACATCAATGTGTATCTTACCAAGCTCAATCGCGCGCTGTTTTATAAAGCTCGCGAGGAAGGTTGCCGCAATAACTGGCGATATGTATGGACTCGCGGTGGACATATCTTCGCTCGTCGTGATCCCGACTCCCCTGTATAGCGTATCACTTCAGATAGTGATCTCTCTCGCATTTTTTGTACTGTTGAAATTGGTTCATTATTATTAACTTTAAAAGTTACTTATTGTGCAGGGAATCGCGAGTCTATATTTTTAACCGACTTCCAAAAAACGAGGAGGTTATATGTTCGGCTGTGGATATATATTTTTTTATTTTTGTATGTTCAACGATTACTCCGCCGTTTGTGAACCGATTTTCGAAATTTTTGTTTTGTTGTATTAGGTTTCACTCCAATTTGGTCCCATTTTCACAAAGGTGGTGACCTGATGATGGGATCCATGAGTAATCGAGGGAACTCCTCGAAATTTATATGGAAACATATGGTGATTTTGGTTTTATGTGAAGTGTACTAAGAATACGCTACCAAAAAGTCAAATATTGGGTCAAGGTATACCATGGTTTCGATGATGCTGAGAGAACTCCTGATTCCTTATAGATACACGTTTGGGAGTTTCGGCGTTGTTTTAAGAACAGAAAGCATAAACTACTATGCAATTTATATTCATCATCATAATCATCATCATCATCGTCATCATCATCATTACCACGTCGTGTTAAGGCCACCAATGTCTCATGGCACAGAATAGATAATAGTACAAGGCATAGGTATGGATATACTAATAATAATAATTATGTACTGTATAACAATTAACAGCACCTGTTTGTTTTTAATACACGGCAGTCGGCGTCGCCGCCTAGCGCCGCCACGCGGCGCGTGGCGGCAGAAGACAGAATATCGAATACTTTACTAACTACTTTATATACAGATCGAATACTTTACTACTTTATAAAATTTTAATAGACAAATAGAATTAAAATAAAGTTATTTTAAAAAGAGCATTTAAACAAAACAAAGTCATTAAGTGTCTTTTTAATTAGTTATACTTATTAATCGATAGATGGTGCACTAAGTACCTATCGATTTGAATTCTTGATAACAAGAACAGCTGTCAATAATTATGATAATATTAAATATTATGCTACGCTACATCCTATGCAAGTTTGTACAATTTTTTATCTGATAGATCCTTCGATCGTGGAAAAACGAGACACAATAGCCTTTCTATTGTTATCGCAATCGCCGGTGACCGCTTCGGGCTTGAAGTATTAAAATTGTTAAGGTCGTCTCCCGAGCAAACGACCTTGGCCATACATTTGCCGCGTTGCCGAGATCGCGCCAAAACCCTATTATTTTTACTTATCTTAGTTCAAAATTGTCCTAAAAAAAAATTTAAACGGCGAATATGTAGTTTATGATATTGTCGATCTATTGGCGTGAGTTTCAAATAAAAGTAATGTGTAAATCCTAAGGAGATGCTGAATGTATGCTTGAATTTTAACAAATTGGTATTACTTTGGAAGCTGATATCATGAGTATAAGAAACAAAAATAGAAAATTTAAAACGACAAAAGGAATGTTGATATACTGAAGATTATTGCTGTATTTTTATTATAACTTTGTAGCTTTCAGATTATAAGTTTATAAGGTTTTAAATACGGTCAATTACGGAATCTCCGGACGGAACGCCCTTAAATTACTTAGCACAATATGTTCACTTCACTGATAATATTATATTATTTTGTGAGTGTGAGTTGTGACTCTTAACAAATTGTAATAAGATACGTAAAATATACGCGAAGATTTATCTACTAGTGTAACTAAAAAGAGTGAAATTATTATTATTTTTAACAAAAAATTAAAACCGACTTCCAAGGTAAAAACAATAATAACATTAATATGAACTAAAAACTATTAAATAATTTTTACTATCTAATAGTGCCTTTTTCCGAATTCGGCTAAACCTCAACTATTTCTGTACTCAATCTTCAAAATTTTGAAGTCGGTGCCAGTTCCAAAAATTTTAAATATTCTGTCAGAGGACTGAAGATTCAGCTATCTGGTACCGACTTAAAAATAATGAAGATTGAGTACCGAAATAGTTGAGGTTTAGCCGAATTCGGAAAAAGGCACTATTAGATAGTAAAAATTATTAAATACTTTTTAGTTCATATTAATGTTATTATTGTTTTTACCTTGGAAGTCGGTTTTAATTTTTTGTTAAAAATAATATCATATTGTTATAAAATCTGTGTGTTACTAGTATGTTATATTGTATTATTTCTGTTTGTTAGTTTTAATGTTATTTTATATTATAATTGTTTTTTACCTTTAAAAATGTTTCACAATATCTTTGTTACATTTAAAACTCGGTTTAAGTTTAAAACAATTTTGTTCTCGATAGGCTGTGCGGTACCTAAATTATGTTTTATGAACTTATGTACTATTTTTCTATGTAAAACCAACTTACTGTATACCAACGATACATTTTTATATCGGCCTTATTTCACTAAGATACTGGTACATATGGACGGCTGTGTAATACCTAAGTCAATACCTACATTACAGTTTACAGAAAAGGACTCAAAGATAATGTTACACATAGTACTATATTTTTTATACAGCTGTGTGTTCATTATGCCTAACAAATTATATTATATTGTCACTTTTTACAACCTTTATGTATATACTAAACTATCTCATATTAGGAAAATGATAATAATGTTATTATACATACTTACAGAAAGCTGTTTAAATTATTTAGTTATTGTTATTATATATTTACATAATATTATATATTTTATATTGCTGTTGGTTTATTATTTTGAAAAAATCATAATTTTTAATTTTTTAAATTTTTTACTGTTTACTCAACCATTTTATACTGGGAATGCAATATTATTAATACAAAACATTACATGCATTATGCAATTTACATACGATATTATACCCTTCTTTAATTACTTACATACATTTAATCTACTAAGATGATCAATCTAAAAAAAATTTAAATTGGGTTCTTAAATCCCGGTTCACTTGGATCTAAACACGACGAGTTTTTTCTAGTTATGGATAAACATGACTGCGACATAGTTGGTATTAATGAAACTTGGTTGAGGCAGGGTGAAGATAATCGCGCTCCAAAAGTGCCTAATTATAGACTCGTCCACATTCCTAGACCTGACCATGTGCGATCTCGTGGGGGTGGGGTAGGCTTCTACATTAAACGAGGCTTAAACATTCATACACACACTCACCGCATAAAGTCTTCTCTCGTCGAGCAAATGTGGCTTACTTTCAAAGCTAATGGCAAAATTATTTATTTAAATACGGCCTGTCGGCCACCCTAAGACATAAAAAGAAAAAAAAGGCAGACCCAATAAACGATGGAGAGACATTTTCAGAGACAGGTGTGGAAATAACTGGATGCAACTAGCCCGAGAAAGAATTATTTGGAAGGATTTAGGAGAGGCCTACGCCGTAGAGGCGACTACTACCAAAAATTTAGTTACATAAAAAAAAGAAAAATTGTAATATTAAAAATATATACTTAGATTTATAGTTGAAAATTCTATTGTAAGAGAAATGTTATATTATTTTGTTATGTTTAGTTAGTATAAAAAAAATATTGTGTTTATTCTCTAGTATATTTCTGTAAATTGGTGGTAGGAAAATAAAGGCTATTTTTATTTTTTATTTTTATTTTATTTATTTTATTTTTATCGGCCACCCTGACAATCGGCAAATATATTCCTAGATGTTCTCAGTGATACAATCACTAGCTTACCCTACTATGACCACCTATATTTGACCGGTGATTTTAACATAAACTTTTTAAATACTAGCAGCAATCAGTAGGTACATAACTTGCGTCAATTTACCTCCGAAGTGACTCACTTCAGTAACGATAGTGCGACTCTTCTCGACCTTGTCTGCGCCAACGAAGGAATAGATAAAGTTTGCGTCGATTACATTCCTGACCTTAGCCACCATGCTTTCATATATTGTTATATAAACGTACCTAAACTTAAACCTGTGGCTAAAACGATATCTTTTAGGTCCATTAATGATATCGATGTTACTGATTTCAAACATGCCATGAACATGATAGACTGGTCCCACTTGACACAGGTTGCAGATATTGATGACTTGGTGCAAGACTTTAACTCTAACATACTCTGGGTCTTTAACCAGGTAGCTCCTATTAAAACAATAGTTGTGAAAGAGAAACAATACCCTTGGTTTACGTATAATATAAAACTTTTGATAAAGCAAAGGGATGCAGCGCACAGAAAGGCGCGAAAATCTAAAAATATGTCACATCTTACTTTCTACAGGGAATTAAAGCATGAGGTATCACGTGCTATTGAGAGGGAGAAGGTAGCTTATTTTAATACCCATATTAATAATAATCTCAAAAATTCTAAATTATTGTGGCAAAACCTTAAAAAGAAAATTATTACAAGCAAGGATAAAACGGATCCGGTTCTTCCACCACACTTGTGTGATCCATCTTTAATTAATACTCACTTTCTAAATGTCGCTGGTCCTGATGTCGTACTACAATCAACTATATCCTTCTTTGAATCACATAGATTTTGTTCCTCGACCTTTAGTTTTTCAACTGTAATCGATTCAGATGTGTTACGAGTTTTAAAGTCGCTGCATTCTAACGCGATAGGAACTGACGGTATTTCCCTGGATATGCTTCTTATGGCTTGTCGAGTACCTTCTTGTCTCAGTGTGATTACGTTTATTGTCAATAAATCGCTTGAAACTGGTTCATTTCCCAGACTTTGGCAAAGGGCTATTGTTAAGCCCCTACCTAAAAAGAGTACTGTTGCTGATCTAAATGACTTGAGGCCTATCAGTATCCTACCATGCATGTCAAAGATTTTGGAGAGGGTTGTTTGCATGCAAGTAATTTCCTATTTGAAAAAAAAAATATATTACCTCCAATCAGGTTTTTGCAGATGACACGGTACGGCCAGCGCTCTTATGGACGTTATTGAGAATATTCTTTGTGCTCAAGATACTGGTGAGGGGACCATAGTTGTCTTTCTCGATTATTCACGTGCATTTGATTCACTTAACATATCTTTGCTAGTTTCCAAACTGAGATACTATGGTTTTGATGACAATGCGATCGCCTGGTTCTCAAACTACTTGAACAATCGTTCTCAGATTGTAGAGGTAGTCAATACAACTGGCAACATATCACGATCCGACCCAAGTAATGTTGATAAGGGCGTGCCACAGGGTTCTGTCATTGGACCACCTATGTTCAGCTTGTACGGTGCAGATATTACAAAGCATATAAAACACTGCAAATTTCACATATATGCAGATGACATTCAATTGTATATATCGTTTAAGCCCGGTCATCTACAGGAGGCATTAATCAACTTAAACGAAGACTTAGCAAAAATATCTAAGTGGTCTGAAGACAATGCTTTAGTTCTCAACCCAACTAAAACCAAGTACATGGTGGTAGGCACCTCACACCAGATTAAAAAAATATGTGTCGCTGAGCCACACATAAGAGTCATGGGTCAAAAAATCGAAAGGGTAACTGAAGTAAAAAATTTAGGGGTTTTAATGGACGAGAGATTGAGGTTTGAGAAACATGTAATTAATACAGCTAGGAACTATTCTTATAGACTCAAACTACTAGGGGGTCGAGTTACTTGATGATTTCTCAACTACATCATACCGCTGCCTTCAGAGGAAGTTTTAGGTATGTCGCGAGTAAAGTTTGGAACAACTTGCCCCCACCACTGAGATCGTTGAAGAATAATTTTAACTTTAAAAATAAATATAAATTACACTTACTTAAGCCACAACTCTCTGACATAGTATCGTAGCATTCACGAAAAAAAATATATGTTAGTCCTTTTTCATACATACAATATACATATAAAACATATATAAATATAAAATATATTATATTACCTCTATATAATTACCGGTATACTTAAAAATATACAACACATGCAATATTATGGTATATCTATGAAAATGTAACAAGTGACAATGTATCTATTTGTAATCTGTATTTGTATCCTTTCATTAGTTTAATGTTATTTATGTTATTGTTATGTTATTAGTTTATTGTTATTTTCAACACTATATTATGCATACGTCTTTAATATAATATCAATATTGTGAGTATTATAATTTTAAAATATAGCTTCCGTCTGCTGTCTTTTGCCCGAAATAAGGGGTCCACGGAAGATCAGGGACGACTGTTCGGTCGTCTTAACCTGAGTGGTCTCCGTTTCTGCACACTTGGGTGTTACACTGCCTTGCTATAATTGTGCTATCATTTTTCTTTAATGTTTACCTCTGATAGATTTTATGTATGAACTAGCTGTAGAATAGGTAAAATAGGTTAATTTTTTTTTTAATTTTGTTCTTGTTGATAGTTCTGTATATTATGTCATATGTCATATAACATTTAATGGTGGCAGAATAAACGTTTTATTTATTTATTTATTTATAATAAAATACGGATTATAAGTTAAATTATACGAAGATGATATAATAACACCGCACTGATAATAGTTTTATTGGTGTTACTATGTGGTTTCGAGAAACCAGAGTAAAACTCATTTAATTACAGAACTCAAGTCTTTACTCTGGTGCGAACTAGCCTATGTACACACCGCACACGTACGAGTCTCAGCTTGCAACTCGAATGAACTAAAAGGAATAACAATTAATTATCATTTTCATAACTTACTAATGAAATATTAATGAAATGGTTTATTATAATTATATTTAGAAAATAGTTTCTATATTAAGCTAGGTGCAATCTTACAGTCTATCACCAACAGCACATCTAATAATATGTAACACAATATAAAATCATGTGAACAATTGAACACGTCATGTCACAGTCATGTAAGAAGATTAAGCTGGCTTGGTTTAAAGGCAGATAGGCTTACATTTAAAAAATAATGGACCGGAAAATTATTTCCGATTTTCAATGCGTTTACCTAAGTACTTGTTAAAATTTGCGACTCAATATTTCATTGCAGAAATTGTAGTTTGATAGGTCAACCTATTAGTCCAAGAGCCCGTGAGGGCCAGACCTTCGTCTTTTTATAAAACCTGAAAGTTCTTCTGTGTATATCCCCAATACAGGTAAGAATGATCCCCACCCATGAAACCTGGGTAGTGGTGGCTTTGGCAGGTAATAGGTAGCAAAGGTGTAAAAAATTCCGCCTCAAATTTATCAATTTATAAAACTCAATTTCTTTATATTTTATTCATAATAATATTAAAACTCGCGTTGCTCATTGCCAGACACTTAGTATGGTTACAACCCCCTGCCGGACACCCCTAAACTATTATAATTTGTAATTATACTTACGTTATATTATAAAAGCTAAATTTTACATATGTTTTTTGGAGAACTATTTAATAATGTTTCCTTAGTAGCCGGACAGTTTCGAGGGTTCTATCGTCCTGCCAGACGTATTGAATGTGTACAATACTTGTGAGCGCGAGGAGCATATAATATAGCAACGGGTGCGAGTGAAATAGAGTGTTCGGTCTATTGCGATCCTTTACTGCACATCTACTGTTGTTTACTCCGAATTACCTAGCAATCTTTTTTCTAATTTTTTGAGAAATTTGATTGAATAAAATTATTACAGTCTGAGCAATAAATTTTTAAAACAATATTCTGTAAAATTTTACAATAAAATATCAATCATATCAAAAATCTAGTAACTCAATTCATATTATTTCTAAATTTTATGAAGTTTATTATATTTAATTCAACTGAAATTTCAAAGTCATCAAAATCTTATTGTTTATTATACGCAATTATAAGAACAATTTTTTTGTTAATAAAAAATTTAGAGGAAAATGAACTTATTTAAATCAAATATTTAATCTTCTTCATTGTCATCGTAGTTGATATCTTCATTTTCGTCGTCACTGCTACTCCACTCCCTAGATTCATCGTTATCAACATCGTCTTCTTCGCCTGCTTCTGCAATAGTAAAATAAAACCACGTTAATTTAATTTTAATTAGTCACAAATTAATGTGAAATAATTTAACATAATTATTATACACCTGATACGGTTTTAAGCGATTCACTGACATAATTCGGTAGTTGATCCCCTTCAAACCATTTAAACTGGTAGTGGTCATCTTCCAAAATCCAACCATTATTTACTGGTTCATATGTTGTTGGTTTTTTCAAATGAGCATTGTTCCAGATAGCGCATATATAATTTGCTCGCAAAAATTGCTGTAGTAGCTCACTTTTACAAGGTGGTAAACTACTAGCGTCGAAATTTCGCAATTTTTTTCGATTAAAAGCTTCGTTCACATCAGACACTGTATAAGAGTCTATAAAAATTTGTAGTCTAGCAGCATCAACATCATTTATATTATCAACATTGTATAAATAGCATATAAAATGCTGAATAACATTGAAAAGGTCTTTATGTTCATTATTATCTTCGATGATTTTGCTGTCACCAAACTTCATGAAGGCTTGCTGAAAGTCTACATATTTTTTTAATATCTTATACGGTTTCAATTTTGCTTTTCTGAAAAATGAAGGATTGTAATCACATCCTGTAATTGCATGTAATCCAGGTAAGCTTTTACAAATAGATTCTCCCAATTTTTGGTATATCTTAGTCAGGTTCACATATCTCAAATTATTTCCAGTTCCCGTAAGCATCCAAACTTGCGATTCATAATTCAGACGGTGCATATGACCCAGCATTATAGCAGCAACATCAGTATCAACTCCGAACACTCTATTTCACTCGCACCCGTTGCTATATATGCTCCTCGCGCTCACAAGTATTGTACACATTCAATACGTCTGGCAGGACGATAGAACCCTCGAAACTGTCCGGCTACTAAGGAAACATTATTAAATAGTTCTCCAAAAAACATATGTAAAATTTAGCTTTTATAATATAACGTAAGTATAATTACAAATTATAATATTTTAGGGGTGTCCGGCAGGGGGTTGTAACCATACTAAGTGTCTGGCAATGAGCAACGCGAGTTTTAATATTATTATGAATAAAATATAAAGAAATTGAGTTTTATAAATTGATAAATTTGAGGCGGAATTTTTTACACCTTTGCTACCTATTACCTGCCAAAGCCACCACTACCCAGGTTTCATGGGTGGGGATCATTCTTACCTGTATTGGGGATATACACAGAAGAACTTTCAGGTTTTATAAAAAGACGAAGGTCTGGCCCTCACGGGCTCTTGCTCTATATGTTTAAGTTGGGGACACATTAATTATTATTATTATTTTATGATGGAACACTCCGTAACTATAGGGTCGTGACGACCCGGTCGTCAACTGGTTATTATGTAGTAGTATTATAAATAATTAATGTTAAAGTTAAGTTTATTGAAAATGTAAGTAAATGTTAGCCGCAATTTTTACACTTTGTATTCTTTTAAACTACCCCATGATACTACGCCTAGTTTGGGGGACTGTTACTTGTAAATATGCATGTAAACTTTAATGGCCAATAAACTATATTTTGTATAATGTTTTCCCCCATATTATGTTTGTAAATTAAATTGTCGTTATTAGCATATTAGTCGCAATTTTTACATTATTTCTCATCTTTGAAAACTTCCCTGGACTTCTACGAATATTTTAAGTCTAAAATCAGCCCAATCCGCTCAGCCGTTTTCGAGTTTTAGCGAAACCAACACATTTGAAAATCCAATTTTATATGTATAAATAGGTAATTAGTTTACAAAACTCTTTTTGTTGACTTTTCATAGTCTATGTGTATTTCCTCAAACAGATCAGAAGAGTTCGTTTGTTACTTTCTTACGCCAAACACACACAAACTAAGACGATAATCCGACCGAGGCTGTACGCGGCGTCTGTCAGACGCTACAAGTGTGTATCCGCCTTTAAATAATTCTGGGTATCGATCGTCTTGAAAGCTTTCTCCAGACGTTATCCTTAATGACCGATTATCCGTCCCTAACTCCCCCCTATCCTCTCCACCGTAGCGCTTCAAATAGAGGTAAATAAAGTTGATCAACTTAAAAAAGTTAGTTGGGTAGGTGCTTCATTTTCCTTTTTGTGACAAGATGGACAGTTGGCCACGTGCGTTTGCTAGCACAGTAAGTATTTTTTTGTAATTACTTACCTATTTACTACACTTTTCAATGAATAAGTCTGAGTAAATCTTTAACATCAGCTTGTTTTTACTAAATAATTTATCGCACTAAGGCCGCACTCACAGACATTTAATGTTGATGAAACTTAAATTAAATATAGAGATTTGACGGATTGTGTATAGGGAAAATTTTTATTTAATTACATTTAGGGGCCAATAAAGCAAAAAATAAAACATCGCCCTTGTCCCTTCACTCTTCGCCCGTCATCATAATATTATTATGCCAGGGTAATTTTGAACGACACGGAATCGCCGGCACACGGTGTAAAGTAGTTTTTTCGTAATTTAACTCGATAAATATTAAATAAACATAATTTTCAAAATCCGCTAGTCTAGTGCCTTGGGACCGTTCATAAAATACGTCACACTAAAATTAGCTTTTTTTTGACCCCCTCCCCCCCGGTTGTCACGCTGTGTCACACTTTCTGTGACCCCCCCCCTGTAAATATTTCGTAACAAAAACTGAGGCCCCTCCCCCCAAACATGATACACTTTTGGTATATTTATTAATACAAACGTATGTAATACAAACGGTGTTGTATGCGAACGTATTTTATGAACGGCCCCCTTAGTAAACGAATTTTACATTAGGTATCTAAATATTGATACAGTTGAATGCACTGTTTTGGAAATAAATTGAAAATTATTATTTTTAACAAAAAATTAAAACCGACTTCCAAGGTAAAAACAATAATAACATTAATATGAACTAAAAAGTATTAAATAATTTTTACTATCTAATAGTGCCTTTTTCCGAATTCGGCTAAACCTCAACTATTTCTGTACTCAATCTTCATTATTTTGAAGTCGGTACCAGATAGCTGTATCTTCAGTCCTCTGACAGAATATTTAAAATTTTTGGAACTGGCACCGACTTCAAAATTATGAAGATTGAGTACAGAAATAGTTGAGGTTTAGCCGAATTCGGAAAAAGGCACTATTAGATAGTAAAAATCATTGAATACTTTTTAGTTCATATTAATGTTATTATTGTTTTTTACCTTGGAAGTCGGTTTTAATTTTTTGTTAAAAATTATAATAATTTCACTCTTTTTAGTTACACTAGTAGATAAATCTTCGCGTATATTTTACGTATCTTATTACAATTTGTTAAGAGTCACAAGTCACACTCACAAAATAATATAATATTATCAGTGAAGTGAACATATTGTGCTAAGTAATACTTCAAGCCCGAAGCGGTCACCGGCGATTGCGATAACAATAGAAAGGCTATTGTGTCTCGTTTTTCCACGATCGAAGGATCTATCAGATAAAAAATTGTACAAACTTGCATAGGATGTAGCGTAGCATAATATTTAATATTATCATAATTATTGACAGCTGTTCTTGTAATCAAGAATTCAAATCGATAGGTACTTAGTGCACCATCTATCGATTAATAAGTATAACTAATTAAAAAGACACTTAATGACTTTATTTTGTTTAAATGCTCTTTTTAAAATAACTTTATTTTAATTCTATTTGTCTATTAAAATTTTATAAAGTAGTAAAGTATTCGATCTGTATTTAAAGTAGTTAGTAAAGTATTCGATATTCTGTCTTCTGCCGCCGCGCGCCGCGCGCGACGCCGACCGCCGTGTATTAAAAACAAACAGGTGTTGTTATACAGTACATAATTATTATTATTAGTATATCCATACCTATGCCTTGTACTATTATCTATTCTGTGCCATGAGACATTGGTGGCCTTAACACGACGTGGTAATGATGATGATGACGATGATGATGATGATGATTATGATGATGAATATGAATTGCATAGTAGTTTATGCTTTCTGTTCTTAAAACCACGCCGAAACTCCCAAACGTGTATCTATAAGGAGTCAGCAGGGCAATCGCGTTATTTTTAAACGTTTCAATTCAGGTTCACATCTGCTTTGGTTGTGGTTCAGTTACGGTTCGGTTCCGCTGCGTCTGAGCAAATTTCAGTATCGTGCTAACGTTCCAACCGTAACTCAACATTAGATGGAACTCGAACGAAGCGCAACGTTTGACCTTTAGACAGACAATGCAGCGGACCAATCAGCGCCCTTCTGATTTAATTTTGATTGGCTTAAATATGAACAAATTTTTTCCGATGCGTTAATTGGTCAATTGATAAATTGTTTATTTACATACGGATAAATATGACACGAGTGAAGTTGTTTTGGTACTTGGTAGTTATGATCAATGATGTGTATGATTATTACTTGGAGTTTTTAATTTACGTAGATGAATTCTTAATATTGTTTTACTATATTTTACAAACGCCATATAAGTGTTGAATAGTGACACATAGTGTGAATTGTGACTTGTGACAAAATTTTTATGTGGCGCAGAAAACATTTACGTAAAGAAGTAATGTCAAAATTCAATTCACTTTTTAACAAACTCAAATAACAAAACATAGTCCGTTGCATGTTATTTTACAGCTTTAAAGTAAAATATAAGCTTAAATTATAATTTAATTATAGCCCATGTTATATTTTTCCATCGATTTTTGTCAATTTAACACACCAAAATAAGAAACGTTTCAGAAACGTGCGAGTAGAAGTTGCATTGTATCAACTTTTTGTTTTGACAGCGTTTGCGCTCGGGCTGAGGTTCAGTAACGTCTCAACTAGCTGTCAAAACGTTAGCGCGATACCGAATCGTTCCAAAAGTCGATCAACGTCCGAGTTTCACTTGCGTTTCAGTTGAATAAATTTATCGCGATTGCCCTGCAGGAGTTCTCTCAGCATCTTCGAAACCATGGTATACCTTGACCCAATATTTGAGTTTTTGGTAGCGTATTCTTAGTACACTTCACATAAAACCAAAATCACCATATGTTTCCATATAAATTTCGAGGAG
This sequence comes from Polyommatus icarus, assembly GCA_937595015.1. Classification (NCBI taxonomy): domain Eukaryota; kingdom Metazoa; phylum Arthropoda; class Insecta; order Lepidoptera; family Lycaenidae; genus Polyommatus; species Polyommatus icarus. The sequence goes on from OW569326.1 coordinate 11,847,649, forward strand.
TTCCCTCGATTACTCATGGATCCCATAATCAGGTCACCACTTTTGTGAACATGGTACTAAATTGGAGTGAAACCTAATACAACAAAACAAAAATTTCGAAAATCGGTTCACAAACGGCGGAGTAATCGTTGAACATACAAAAATAAAAAAAAATAAAAAAATATCCACAGCCAAACATATAACCTCCTCGTTTTTTGGAAGTCGGTTAAAAAATGAAAATTAGATGCATCTTTGAGATTTTTGACCGAATTCCAAAAAGGAGGAGGTAATACGTTCGGCTGTATGTATCTTTTTTTTCTTTTTGTATGTTCCTCGATTACTCAGCCGTTTGTGGTCTGATTTTCAAAATACTTTTTGTATTGTTTAGGGTTTAACTCGAATTTGGTACCATGTTTACAAAAGTGGTGATCTGATGATGGGATCCTTGAGGAATCGAGGAGACTCCTTGAAATTTGTATGGAAACATATAGTGATTTCGATTTTTTCTGAAGCATTCGAGGTAAATGCTACCGTAAGTAAGACTTCGCACCAGGTAGTAGTAGAAGGTACTGAACAGAACTTTTGAATGCTTATAGGTACAGGTTCAGGGATTTCGACGTTATTTAAACAACTGAAGGCATAAGCCAACACATCAATTTGATTAATCATCATCATCACAACTATAATAATTGTACCATGGTCATCAGTCATCACACTATGACCCAATTATTGGTACTTTTCGTGATATTTTGCATCGAAGCAGATGTTTTTGACGATGATTTCACTGTTTTTGGACCAATTTTCGAAATTTTTGTGTTGTTATATAGGATATAATCTTAATTTTGTATAACAATTACGAAAGTGGTGAGCTGATGATGGGATCTATAAGCAATCAAGGGAAATCCTTGAAATTTATTAAAACGCTCATAGTGGTTAAAATGTTGTTTCTAGTAAGTTAAACATAATATATTACGAATAAGAGAAATTTCATACAGAGGTGTCTCTTGGTCCAAAGGCACTGAACAGAACTCCTGAACCTTTAAAGATAAAAGTTTGGAAATTGCAGCATCGCTTAGATAACTGCAAGCATTTGCCACAATTTTGCTTACAGTAACATAATGTACTGAATAGTTAACATTCGTATTGGTAATTTACGCATAAAACCTTATTTTGTAGACAACACTAAAAAGAGTGAAATTATTATTTTTAACAAAAAAATGAAAACCGACTTCCAATGTAAAAACAATCGTAATATGAACTAAAAAGTATTAACTCGTACTCTTTAATAGTGCCTTTTTCAGAATTTGTCTAAATCTCAACTATTTCTGTACATATTACAGTCTTCATTACTTTGAAGTCGGTACCAGTCCCGAAAATTTCAGATATTCTGACATTACTGAACTCACGATTAAATTAGCTGGTATAGTTCTTGCAATCTAAGAGTGCGCGTCGCCCTTAGTTGTGTGAGTGACCATATCTATACACGCGTACATGGCTCGCTCGCTACTGACTGCTCCGTCGGGTACGCACACTAACGAAAATGTCTATTCACATTTCCAACTACAAATAAAGGCGACGCGCACTCTTAGATTGCAAGAACTATACCGACTTCAAAATAATGAAGACTGTAGTATGTACAGAAATAGTTGAAATTTAGACAAATTCTGAAAAAGGCACTATTAAAGAGTAAGAGTTATTTAATACTTTTTAGTTCATGTTACGATTGTTTTTACATTGGAAGTCGGTTTTCATTTTTTGTTAAAAATAATATTTTTTTATAGAGATAACAACATGGTATGTACAAACTAATTCTGTACGACTCACGAGTAGTAGGTATACATGCTAAAAATTGTGAGGGTGAATCTGGTCTCTAAAACAACTTAACTAATTTAAATTTTGTATCGCGAAAAAATATATTATAGTCATAACTCATAAGATACTGCTACCGCAACGGGTACTATAAATATGGTATACCTAATAATCAACTAATAATAATTTTATTATTCACCTTACGTATCCTTGGCCTACACAAAGCAGCGATATAGTTCAGGTCGATATAATCCGGGAGATGTTAATATTAATTTGGGTATTTGAGTGAAATCCGCTGACGGCTCTGTGACGTATTAGGGCGCTTCTTCACTATGTCACTGACCTCCATTATGCAAGAACGCTGGACTTATGATACCCTTTGAAATGATAGCTATTTTTATGCCTATTTGAAGCGGAATCAGCAACCCCAATGCGGGGAAAGAGAACTAAATCTGACGTAAAAATGACGTTTGAAAGTCGCCATATTGGCGCTGATAGCAGTAGTGGGAGTACTTGGAACTAATACCAGTTTCTACAACCAATAGGGATTAAGCGGCCATTTGCAAGTTACGTCAGATTTAGTTCCCTTCCCCCGCATTGGGGGCGCTGATTCCGCTTCAAATAGGCACAAAAAACAGTTGGGTATCACAAGTCCCGCATACAATTGTATAATGGAGGTCAGTGACTACGGTGCACAATGCATAGTTTGCCGATGCAGAGTAGAGAATCAGAGACAATAATTTATTATTTTTGAGTTAAATAAAACAATATGAAAAGAATATAGACTTTTTTAGTAAAATAAATATAGGAAAAAATTGGCAAAAAGCTAGTTTTAGTAGTCTTGACCCAACTCAATAAGACGACGAAGATAGTTAATATGTTAATAGGGACTCATATTTTTAATGATGCAGATTGTTAAAATCGTACTTATCTTCTTCCTGTATTTAAGAAATAATTTTAATGTTTTTTTAAAATTAATTCTATAGGTACATTAATAATACAATGTAGCTATGCCTTTAGTTTGACGGTGAATCAAATTAAACGGAATATGTATGTATGGGACGATTATTACGTTATCATTAACTGAGGACTTCCAGGTATTTGTTTAGAGTTGAGTAAATGTTTTTGAAGGTAACACTCAACATCCAACTTCCAAGTCATTTTACTTGAAATTATTTTTAGTAGTACAAACGTGCATATGACAAGAGATAAAATAATATGTATAATATTTATACATTGTTTACATGCATAATATAGTACAGATAATTAGATATAAAATACTATATTGAAATATAAAAATTATATTGATTCTTCTGAAGTTTTCTTAAGGCTGGTCGCAAGTAGTTCGGCAGCCCGCGACTTCTGATACTAAAACGCACTCTTTCGTATAGAAGTCGCGCGGCTGCAGCGCTGCTGCCGCACTGCTTGCGACGTAATGTGAAGGCGCTCTTAGGGCGCACGAAATTATGAGTTATGAAAATACCACAATTTATATTTAATAGGCATTACCTTTGCTTTTTACGTAGGTACGCCTGTTAATAATAAGTACTAAGTATTGGAAGAACAAAAATGAACATAGTGTTTTGAACTCCGATAGTTATTTATACGTATATTCCCCACAAATGTATTAAGTATTATGAGGAGCCCTCTAACCTCTAAAACACTTGCTGGCTAAAACTTAAAACCTAGCTACGTTATGAAGGGTCTGCAATAATAATGAAAGTCCTCAGTCATTTGTTTTAAGATAATTGGGTTTTTAAATTTAGAAAGGTGTAAGACAACTCAGACTTAAGGATTTTTAAGTAAACACCTGTGACGTTGAGCGTTTTAGCCGTGTAGCCAACTACAAACAATGTGTAGCGGAACTACAAGCAAAATTGCTAACTGCTAAGTATAATATTATATAAATATTATTTCTTTGGACAATCATCACCATTGCAGTGAACTCTTCATATTATGATAATTTTATGGGGCTTTATTAATGTGAACTCTTAAAAGAAAACAAGCCAATCGCAAAATACAATGGAACTATTTGCATTCGAGCGAGAACTTTAATCCCAGTGACGCGGGTCATAATCGGAATCCGTGGATTATAACAATTATCAATTATCTGTTACGTCAGCCGTGGTGCCGTTTCGGTGATTCAACTAAACACCTCGTTAGTCCATTTGATCGTGATAAGAGGTTACAGCCATTTCAACCTGATTTGAATAAGCTCACAATGTTGTGTCGAAACAAATTTTTGCAGTAGCTCTAGAACAAAATTGCATTGGAAATTTTGTTTGCAAAATAACCAGTTTACTATAATAGTGTTTTTGAATGTTGCCGTCGTTATGATGGCAGTGCAGGGTTGACGCCGATAATAACATATTTTGCGATTCATTAAACTTTAATCTGGCTTTACTAATTAGTAATTATAATATGATTCAAAGGTGACCTTAATACATGGCATAGTAAATGATGTGCTACTTATGTGTTGTGACACTATAATATAATATTATAAAATGCGATTATTACATAGAGTAGGTACACTGTACATTGAAAAACATTATTCAAATAATTGCATGAGGTTTTGACTGTTTTGACAGCAAAGTTCGATATTAGAAAATATGTATATAATTAAAACCATCGCATTACAAGCGCTGTCATTTTGATTATTATTTTCTGCATATTATAATATTAGGTTGGTCTTTGATATTAGTATAGTTCACCAGGTTGTCAAGCTAATATTCACAAAAATAGTATCTTTATTGTAAGTCTAGACTCTAGAGTATCGCCTTATAAAAACTAGACTCGTTTAAAGATAGTTAAACAGTCGGAATTGATGCTTTATTTCCATTTTAATGTTCTATCATTGTGTGTTTTGTAATGAATAATGCGTAGAGCAGTTACAAGCTAAGCCCTCGTTACGATATATGAGCAACGAAGTTAGTTTTAATTGGGACGTGATGGCGCCCTGCGACTCTCTCGAGCTCTATATATCTTGCATACAGAACAGACCGAGCCTTTGACGAGCAGAGAAAGAAAAAAAGAAGAATAGAAAACGGAAAAAATTATGACAATAATATAATGTCACAGTATGTGTGACAATATTATGATATCGTTCTGCCTCATAGACTTATAATATAAATACTGACGTATTCAGCCTCACCCTCGTATACTTTAACATCATCATGATCTTTCGCTCATCAATAAGATCATAAAAATGTGAATAGTCTAAATTTCCCAAGAAAATTTATTGCATATATTCATCATATTAAAATTTTCATTAACATAACTATTATGTAAATGAGATATATTAATATTTACTAGCACTGTGAGACATATTAATTTTACGTGTTTTATTCGTACTAGAAAATTAAATTCTGAAGAGAATTGGATGGGGGTTGACGTGAAATTTTATCTTCCTCTACATTTCTCCACTAGGAAAGATATTATATCTATTATTATCTAATCTGCTCAGATACTTCGACGTCATAACTCAGAATATTCAACAAGTTTCTCGGAAGACGTAGTAACTACTGTTATAATAATATGTTACCTGAAATCAGATGCTTCAGTAAAATTATTATTAAATCCACTAATGCTGTAATGTTGCCAAATGCTACCAAATAGCAGATACTGTGAATCAGCTTAAGGGCATAATATGGGGAGTTTCGAAAAAATACTACAACAGACAAAAATCGGCCAAAAATAATAACTTTCACATAAGGCGGTTTTACGATTTTAGTTATAATAGTATATTACTAAATTTATTCAATATCATATTTTTTTATGACTAATAGACTATATTTCACTAGTAAAAAATTAAAAAAGATGTGAGTTAGCATCAAATTTGTGTCCGTTTTGTTACCATAATAAAGTTGCTTAGAAATAAAACTATAATATATTTTGAGACTCTTACGTATTTATTGAAATAATACAGTCCTTTTACGTTATTTACATAAAAAATTAAGACACTGCACATTTTAAAACAGATTAGAAAATCCAATTTTTATTTTGGGTTCCAAAACTACATCCATCAAAAATGAGCTGTTTAAAATCTGAATGCAATTAAAAACGCTTAAGGGGCCGGGTACCCTTCGAATTTCTCATACAAACGTAATACCAAAATCATTTTCACATACGAAAATATGTAACATGTTTGAGTTATTTTTCAGTTTAGAATAGTAATTACCTAGGTTCCTACACAAAAAATACTTCAAAATATTTAAACACAAAAAAAATTTTTTTGTTTAAAATTTTTTTTTAGTAAATTTACTACTAAATATTGAAACACTAAAAAATAGAGTAAAACACAAAAAATATATAAATAAATACTGAATTTACTACTAAATATTTAAATACTAAAAAATATTTTTTAGAGTTTAAATATTTTTTTTGTGTTTAAATATTTTGAAGTAAATTTTTATGTAGGAACCTAGGTAATTACTATTCTAAACTGAAAAATAACTTAAACATGCTAAATATTTTCATATGTGAAAATGATTTTGGTATTACGTTTGTATGAGAAATTCGAAGGGTACCCGGCCCCTTAATATTAATTGTTTTAGCTAAGACAGGAGACATATCTCATAAGATAGAAATTTACGTCAGAATTTTAAAAAATACCTTAAATAAATTCAGGGACAGTAACAAAACCGACAGTAACAAAATTTTAAGGCATAGTGTACAAGACTTAGAATTCAATATTAATTTATTAAAATTAGAAATTATTTTTTCTTAACTCCACTCGTCTATTCTAGCTTCTGCCTCAGCTGGATTCTTTTTTTATTTAATCTTCGTAAAATTTTCTTTAATTTACTCTGGATTTTAATTATTTAACCTCTCCTTATACCAATTTGTAAAACAAAAATTTTAAACAAACTATCAGCTATCTTTTACTTTACAAAAATTGTATTTAATTATTGAAACTTCTACTAACAACTAATTTATCACCATGCAAATCCACAGTGTATGACTATCTTTGTGCTTTCGGTTTTGTTACTTTGCCGATCCGTCTATATGTTACCCTGTAAGCAGTAACAAAACCGAAGTAACATTATGCGTCTACCTTACACTTAAAGACATGTAAAACTTTTTCTGTTTTACGCTGAATCAAACTACACACACTTACTTGTAGTTAAAAAATCAGTCAATCTTTATAAAATATTATGTTACAAATAAAGATAGTAAAAAGTATCAAACAGTCGTAACAAACCTGACTATCAATTTTGGTCCATTCCAACTGATTACACATTTCTTTGCACCACCGAAAAAATTACTCAGCCAAGCCGTATTAAAATAGCCCATCGTACTAAATATTAGTTTCGCCATAAACAGAACACAAAAAATATATTTTAGTAGAATGTTATCATGAAACAAAACTGGAATGTCCGGAAATAGCATATTCCGGGGACAACGGATAACTGCAAATTTAAATGGATTAAAGTAGTCTTACGCTTTAAATTGAGCCTTAAAAGTAAAGAACATGTTTCATGTAACCAAAAAAACAATTTAATGTGTCAAGTATTTCCAGAAAATTTTAATTTAATTCAGCCCAAAGTTTTAAATTGTTACTGGGGACATTGGAAAAAGAGGGGCTTGATAAATTATATCACCATAATTTCTTTTTTCTTTCTATTTGAATTAAATTTTTAATTATCCAAAATAAAATACAAATAGACACTCTTTCAGTTACTTTATAAACAAATACCAATAACGGTAAAAGTTTTTAATAAAATAAATATTAAAATAAAGGACATGCCAAAATGGCTGTTGTATTATTTTTTTGAAACTCCCCATATAATAAACATATTAATATAATACTTGTGGATCAAAATAGAACAATAATTGGAGCACTTAGTTGCTCTGTGTCGAAATACACTAGGCTGAATTACGCCGGCCTAAATTCCGCCGCGTTTAGGTACGCCGCGTTTCTAACACATGTACTTAAGGGCGTTCCTTCCGGAGATACCGTAATTTACCGTATTTCAAGCCCTATAAACTCATAATTTGAAAGCTACAAAGTTATAATAAAAATACAGCAATAATCTTAAGTATATCGACATTCCTTTCCCCGTTTTAAATGTTCTATTTTTGTTTATTATACTCATGATATCAGCTTCCAAAGTAAAACCAATTTATTAAAATTCAAGCATACATTCAGCATCTCCTTAGGATTTACAAATTACTTTTATTTGAAACACACGCCAATAGATCGACAATATCATAAACTACATATTCCCCGTTTTAAATTTTTTTTAGGTCAATTTTGAACTAAGATAAGTAAAAAAAATAGGGTTTTGGTGCGCTCTCGGCAACGCGGCAAATGTATGGCCAAGGTCGTTTGCTCGGGGGACGGCCTTAAATACGGGCGGAACGCGAGGGATGCCACACTATTCCGTCGCGTTCCGTCCGTATTTTGTATGAAATTTTAAAACGCGGCGGATTTACGCCGGCGTAATTCAGCCTAGTGTGTTTAGACTGTAGATACTTAATTGTTTAGTCTATGAGTTGCTACGGGGCTACATTATTGAGCGCAGTTTAGGGAACATGATTGAAATATGTTATCTTTTTATGCCAATTTTAGCCTACCTATATAAGTACTCTGTATAATTGGGTCATAATTAGAAAATAATATTTAGTAACTACAGTAAAAAAGAATATTAGCAAAATCGGAACAGAGGGCGCTACTAGCACATACTGTAAATAATCTGACCGAACTCCGACATGTTGAATACGTAATATCAGAAAATTGACAGAAACTTTTTGTTTAGTGTCTATGCTGGTGCTGCCTCTAGTGTAAAAACATTTCAGTAATATAATTTTATCCTATTGGTAACCACACGTCCTTGAGTTGCGATTAACTTTTGAATATTCTTAAAGTACTACCTAACCAAAACTGCCCTACAGAATTTGCAGCTCGAAGTCGTCGAAAGCGTCATACCTACTGAAAAGATGTAGATGTAAAAGCATCGTTTCATTGCAGGCGAAGTGGATGTGAACTAAATGCTCCATGAATATGCGAAAATAATTAATTACAGCAACTTGTGGGGATTACTTACACCGATCGAGTCGAATACAGCACGTCACAACTCCGAACTCTCGTTTATTTCTTCGAACTCTCCCTTCCTGGCCGTAAGTTTCCTGCGCTCTGCCAATTAATAAGAAATTATTCTCGCTACATCATGTTCATGAATCATGCAGGTTTCATGTTACTTAACGTATTAAGAAAATCTTACCTCCTTTCATTGTCTGGAAGAGGGATCGGAAACCGGTTTATTTTTGAAACCGGTTTGGGGTCAATGACCGGAACCGATTGGATTCCGGTTTTAGGTTTAGGTTACCGGTTAAAACCGTATCAATCGAATGAAACCGTTTTTCTCTGAAACCGGTTTGGTAGAACGAAATTAACCGGTTAATTTGAGAAACAATGTCATCTTTTGAATATTAACATGCCACAACGAAGTTGTTGCTTGTCTGTAATTGAACAAAGACAGAAGGATAATGTGTTTTGTACTATTTGTAGGCGTCATGCAAATCTGTCAATTCAGTACAAATTAAGAAATGCATCTAGGTGTCGCGTTGCGGTCTGAATTGACCCAAATGGGACGAAACGGCATCGACATGTAAAACATTCCCGACTTGTTCTAAATGCGGCATAATCACGTAGGACGAATCGGGAGCGACTCATTTAATTATGTACCGTGATTTATTACTAACTCGTACCTGCGGCTTCGCTCGCGTTAAGGAATAATGTTGATATTTGTTGACATTTTTGTTTTGTAACTTTTTAAAATTAAATGTAAACTATGTTACTTGAACTATTAAATGCAGGTTCCATGAAATAATACGTCATGTACTGTTTTATTAGCTATATTTTTATTTCAGTTAAAGAAAACTCTACGACAATAAGAAAATATGACAGCATTTTGAACAATGAACAATCTAAGAGTTATTTAATATTTTAAAAGAATTATAGCAGTTATAATTTAAACAACAACGAAGATTGTAATGAAAATGATAAATTTTCAGCAGCTAATGATAACTGTATTTTAATAAAAAGATAAAACCGACTTCAAATTTGTACGTAATTGAGAATTAAAACTCCGTATCTCCAAAACTACTGAACCGATTTTGATGAAACTTGCACTATTCCCTAAGTTGAACAATATCTGGTACAATGAAAAAAGAATCACTTAAATCGGACTTGTAGTTCCAGAGATATATGTGCACAAACATAAAAATATACATACATACATACTGTATACATACATACATACATACACACACACATACATACATACATACATACATGTATGCAAAAACTGGGCAGTTCTGGAAATATTACATACATACGCGTCGAATTGATAACATCCTTTTTTGAAGTCGGTAAAAATGAAGACGTGGAAAATAAATCAAGTTCTGCATCTGATTTACATAATATGAAAAGTGCAGATAACGTGCAAGGCGAGGCGTGTAATGAATGTTCTTTTGACAAAGAATTAGATAAAAGAAATTACTATTTTGGAAATTTATTAATTGGAGAACTTCAATTTTGACGTGTGGCTCAGTGGTGAGCACGTTGGTAGCTCAAGCCGGGGGTCGCGGGTTCGAATCCCGCCGACGGAACAAAAAGTTTTCAATGTTCCCGGGTCTGGATGTATATTATTAAACATGTGTATCATATAACAAAAATCTTAAAAATATATAGTATAAAAGTATTAAATATATTTCCGTTGTCTGGTACCTGTAACACAAGTCCTTTAGGTCCTTAGCACGGGGCCAGACTGACGTGGTGTGAAGCGTCCATAGATATTATTATTATTATTATAATTTTTGCCGCCTTGTATGCGATCTGAAGCATACGTTACTTTTAAAATACGTAGATTCTTAATTAACATTATTTTTTTGATTATTATTTAATGAATATACAGACAGTGAATGTTTTTAAAGTAAACTTTCATTAAGAAATAAAATATGTTAAAATCTAAATACTATTTTTAACCGACTTCAAAAAAGGAAGTTATCAATTCGACGCGTATGTATGTAATATTTCCAGAACTGCCCAGTTTTTGTATATGTTAATCTATAACAGCTTCTGAACAAATGTGCCAAATTTGAAAAGTGTATGTATGTATGTATGTTTTTATGTTTGTGCACGCATATCTCCGGAACTACAAGTCCGATCTAAATGATTCTTTTTTTATTGCACTAGGTATAGGAATACTACAAGTTTCATCAAAATCGGTTCAGTAGTTTTTGAGATAGGGAATTTTAATTATCAATTACGTACAATTTTGAAGTCGGTTTTATCTTTTTTAAATACAGTTATTTCTTATTGTTCGTTTACTTCCTAAGCCTCTCTCCTCTCATGAAGCTGCTTAAGTAGCACTGGTTTTTTCGCCACATATTCACATTTAAACTGTGACGGCCGAAATACTATTATCTAACAAGTGAGGTAGTTATTAAGAGTATTCGGGCTAATGGTCCCAAAAAATTTGGTACCAATGGGACGAATGACTAGATTACATTAAAATAAATAGATGACTAGAAAACATTCAAATAAAATTAAAGTAGGTTTTTTTTTCTATAAACTAATATCACAGGTTTTATTATAAAAACATCTTAGGTGTACCTTGTAATTGTGAACTTATAGTTCATAATACAATTTACTAAGTTTAAAAATATTAGAATTGCCACCAAAATAATACGTGTCCAGGCTGCACTGGTCCACGACGGCCGAGCAGGTCGTGGACTACATCAGGAGCAAGACCCACTTCGTCCTGAGGGTCGAGCGTTTGGAGTCCCGCCACAAAGTCAATTCAGCTCCTTTTTGCGAGGGTCCCGACGCATCATTTACCGACCTTAGAGAAGGAGGAGTTCTGGCTGATTGGAGTCGTCTACAGGAGGTTCCGAGGACGACTTCCGAACACGTCGCGCCCCACGTCGCAGACAATACGTGTTTAGTGTTTTAGTGTTAGTTTTAGTATAAATGTTATGTACGTTAGTTTATAAGGTATATATATTATGGGCCAAGATGCCTGATTTAAATAAAATACATTATTTTTTCTTACATTATTTTTTCTCATTTTCAATAATATTATCATTTTTTAACAAAAATAATCCTATGTTACATTAAGTAATTGCTGTGGTTATAATTTATATAAAAATATATTATTTTATATTTTTATACAATAATAATAAATCAAGTATTAAAATTTAAAAATACCTGAAATCAGTCTAAAGTGTAGTCGCTTTCGTTAAAACTATTTATAAAATTATAACCTTGTGTAAAGTCTTACGAGACTTTAACAGTAATTAACGTTAGTTTAAATACTTTAATTATCTCAGGTCATTCGTCCCATTGGGATCAACATTTTTGGGGACCAATAGCCCAAGTATTCGTTATTAAATGGCGGCAATGATCCGACTGGGGCATAAATTTAAGGAAATTATTTGGAATACAAATAATTATATTTAACAATCATTACATCATCTATTATGGAGTCTTGCAAACGCATTCTTAAATTGTTGAGTACAAATTTTAATAGAAAAAAAGCCCCTCGACGGTGACACTTGTTAGTGGGATAGCTAAAATAACTTTTGCCAACGAAAAAAAATACCGATCCATATTTACGAGTATCTATATAGTATATAAAAATGGATTTTCAAATGTGTTAGTCGCGCTTAAACTCGAAAACAGCTGAACGGATTGGCCTGATTTTAGTCTTAAAATATTCGTAGAGGTCCAGGAAAGGTTTTAAAGTGACATGAAGTTCACCGGGACAGCTAGTATAATATAAATATGGATCGGTATTTTTTTTCGTCTCCCAATATTTAAGTATATTAGAATCTAATGGAAACTTACATATTGGTTCTTGCAAAAACTCAACCAATTTAAAAATCAATTCAGTCTCTAACGAGGCATTAGAAACTTACGGTCTGTTATTTCCAGACTCTGGAAAAATCACAACAAGTACTATGTTACGCTAGGTGAGTATAATATAAAGATTTGAAGGTAATGAGACATTGGTGACCTTAACACGACGTGGTAATGATGATGATGACGATGATGATGATTATGATTATGATGATGAATATTAATTGCATAGTAGCATATGCTTTCTGTTCTTAAAACAACGCCGAAACTCCCAAACGTGTATCTATAAGGAGTCAGGAGTTCTCTCAGCATCTTCGAAACCATGGTATACCTTGACCCAATATTTGACTTTTTGGTAGCATATTCTTAGTACACTTCACATAAAACCAAAATCACCATATGTTTCCATATGAATTTCGAGGAGTTCCCTCGATTACTCATGGATCCCATCATCAGGTCACCACTTTTGTGAACATGGTACCAAATTGGAGTGAAACCTAATACAACAAAACAAAAATTTCGAAAATCGGTTCACAAACGGCGGAGTAATCGTTGAACATACATACCAAAAAAAAAAAAAAAAAAAAAATCACAGCTGAACATATAACCTCCTCGTTTTTTGGAAGTCGGTTAAAAATACAAAGGCCTATTAGGGCCTATACGACATACTTAATTTGAGGCATTAAACTAAATAACATTTTCCGCTATATAATATACTAGCTGTCCCGGCAAACGTTTCTTTGCCATATTATATAAAGTATATCGCCCGTATTATTTTATTGAATTAGTGACTAAATAAGTATGTCACCATGGCAACGTCTATCGCTATCCCGTGACCCGCGTCCCATAAACAATGGTCGCTCTTTATAGACAAATAATTTGCAATAAAATAAAATTGCGACTATAAATAAAGATCTAAAGGTATGATTCGGATCTGGGCAGTCGCGACCCGGCAGCCGCGGCCCTGCAGCCGCGACCGCGGTCGCGACCCACCGCTTCGTAGGGAATTGTATGCAATAGTAACCAACGCAAGCGACCGAGCAGCGCGGCCGGGGGGCGTGGCCTACGCGCGGCCTTGGCAGCGCCGCCGAGCCGCTCCGGTGGCAGTTGGGTCGCGCTGCCCGTTCGTAGAGGGTGACAAAATGGCGACGTTTACCGATGAAAATGACGAGTTTTTAGTTGAGTTAGTTGCTAAAAACCCACCGCTTTACGTTCCTCAACTCAAAAGCTATAAGGATAATGTTGTTAGAGATAATATATGGGAGCATATTGGTAGTCAACTCAATAAAACAAGATGATATGGGTGACACTTCTCAAATTCCTTGCTACGGACTTTTTTACAAGAAAACAAAAAAAAATCAAAATGTAATAAATTATATTCCATCTACAAAAACAAATGTTTCCTATAATTGTAAATGGATAAAAATGAAAAGTTGCTAAATGCTAACTTATTAATATAAAATTATAAATATTAACTGTGAAATAGGAGTATAAAATTATTGTTACGAAAATATTTGAAAAATGTCAGATGCATGAAACGGAACTTATGCCAATAGAGATTGACGCTTTTGAATCGAAATCAAATCGATAAAAAGGGCGGCCATCTTAAATCGCCGGCGCCACTCTGAAACGTCAGTATGAAATCGATAATTTCGATTGCAATTCCTTTACGAAGTGATTCGATATTTTTAAATTATCGATTATTTTTTTTAGGTAACTTCCCTACTATTGTCAATTATTATGTGTCACCCATATCATCATAAAACGCACAAACTATAGATAACTTTTTACCTTAAAGTGAGAAATAATTTTTCCTCGCTTGTTATTGATCCTTTTTTCATTGGTTGAATATCACTGTTGATTAAACTAAGTACAAATTGAAATTGAGTTTTATTTAGTCTACAGTAACCCCTGAATTTCTTTTCCTTTACATTTAAGTGCCGTTTTATCAGGATTTGATAGGTGCCTTCATCAATTCTGGACGTATATAATGAATCGATGTTATTCCTCTTTGATGATAGCAAGATCAACATTATTTCATCATCCTCTTCTTCGTCTTCTATCAGTCTCTTCACGAGTTCTCGCTTTCGTATATTTAAATAGTCAGACATAGTGAATATTTTATACACGACTGGAATGCACAAGCGTTCACACTGAGTGCTGTTTGACTACTGCACGTGGCAGTCGCTGCCCGGGTCACGGACGCTGCTATCCGTAAGCTTCTAGCAGCGCTGCACAGCAGCGACAATGGGTCGCGGCAGCTGGTCGCCACTGCCAGGTCGCGGCTGCCCAGATCCGAATGCTGCCTTAAGCTATCCTATCTCTCAAGTTAGAAAAAGCACACATTTAAAAAAAAGAAACATTAAAATCGGTTAAGTAGTTTAGGAATCCATCGCGGACAAACATCGTGACAGGAGATTTATATATATTAGATAATAACATTCCCTAATTATCATTCTTCTTTCTATATCTTGTCACTGTCAGATGACAACAGATAAACCCATGACCTCCCAGTTGACACCAAGATCTGGACAATGAGGTAGATACCATTAACTACATAATCAATACATAATTATTCATTGCATCAGTGTCAGAAATACGTAAAAGTGTCGACAGCAACTAAAGACCATAATGATGTATGCAAGAAACTTACTCGTAGCCAGTTGACTTCACGACTCGACCGACTACCGCATAACTTCTACGGTAATAATTTATTACCAAGTTTAAGTAAAATCGCTGTTATCCTGACTGGCGATTTAACCAATTAGCACTATGCTAATCAGTTTAACAAGCTATTAAGCTACAGCTAAATAGTGTTTAAATTCGAAAGCTCATAAAAATTACAAAACCATACTTGTTTGCTTAGAGTTCCTTAGTACATCCTAATAATAATAGTAGCTCCATAGCTTGGTATTTACAAAAAAATATAATTATGTTATTTGAAAAATGTATTGCTTTCCGCGAACTTTGCCACACTTCTGTGGAACTTTCACGTCGTATCGAATACCGATATCATTGCCACACTGATTGGCAACTCAAAATATCAAATTCTATCCTAGTGGTGCTCCCAGACAGAAGTTATATAACGTTATATTTAACATTTTTGTATAACATTATAACATTATTAACAAATTATAACATTATTAACAAATTATTACAAAATACACGTTTATTTTGACATAATATTGTTGTAGCGTATGTTACACGATGTTCTAAAATGTTATCGTGTTACACAATGTCTTATAACGTTATATTGTAGCTTATGTCTGGGAGCACCATAGGAATAATTGAAAACATCTAATATGAGTGGATAAAACGCGGTAAGTAATTTGATAACTGTCTTTTTTGCGTACTTAAATAGCTATAGCATCTGGCTAATATACTTATCCCACCAAAAACATACCTGTTAAAATGGGGCCAAGTTCCTATCAGCAAATTTTTGGTCTAAAAAAAGAGTTGAAATCCAATCCAATGCCAAGTTTAGATGCACTTCATCGATTGTTATCATTTTCATCAACAGCCTGATCCATAATACTTCTAAATTTGAGCGTGGCAGGTTAATTTAATTATATTATCTTA
This sequence comes from Polyommatus icarus, assembly GCA_937595015.1. Lineage (NCBI taxonomy): Eukaryota > Metazoa > Arthropoda > Insecta > Lepidoptera > Lycaenidae > Polyommatus > Polyommatus icarus. The sequence continues at coordinate 11,863,880 of OW569326.1, forward strand.
TTTTACAATTAATCCAGAGTTACGTAAAGCACGAAAACCTGCCAAGTTCAAATTTAGAAGTATTATGGATCAGACTGTTGATGAAAATGATAACAATCGATGAAGTGCATCGAAACTTGGCATTGGATTGGATTTCAACTCTTTTTTTAGACCAAAAATTTGCTGATAGGAACTTGGCCCCATTTTAACAGGTATGTTTTTGGTGGGATTTCAGTCCTTTTTTTCAAAAAATTATACCTATTTTTTTCTTTTTGTGCCACACCCGACTTAAACAATACCTTCGATATCGGCGCTAGTTGTAAACTATCAATAGAAGCGAAATTTTCAATTAAACAGTAATATTTATTTAACCTAAGTATATCAACTCCCAAGCGGTCGAATTCGACCGCGTAAACAATAGATTTCCAAGAATCCGCAATCGAAGTATTAATAAGCTATACGGTATGCATTATACATGATGACAATATTTTAAACCAATTCTCGTTGTATCACTGGCGTATAAGAATTTTTACCTATAGTTCGTAGAGGAGCCGATTCACGCTTGACCGATTTCTTCTTAATTTTTTTATTAATCTACATATTATAACACACGACCTGAGTGTCAAATTTCATTACGTTAGGAAAATTGGAAGTGGTATCTAAAATTCGAAGATGAACCGATTCACGCTTGACCGATTTCTCAAATTTTTTTAATCTACTTATAACACACGACCAGCGTGCCAAAGTTCATAATGCTAGGACAATCGGAAGTGGCCTCTAAGGTTTGTAGGTGAACCGACTCACGCTTGACCGATTTCTTAAATTTCTCAATTTTTTGTTAATTTACTGACAACACACGACCTGTGTGCCAAATTTCATAACGCTAGGACAATCGGAAGTGGCCTCTCAGGTTTGTAGGTGAACCGACTCACGCTTGACCGATTTCTTAAATTTCTCAATTTTTTGTTAATCTACATATAACACACGACCTGTGTGCCAAATTTCATAGCGCTAGGACAATTGGAAGTGGCCTAGAGGTTTTGATTACCGGTCAGTGAGTGAGTGAGTGAGTGAGTGAATGAGTGAGTGAGTCAGTGCCAAAATTAGCTATTTTCACAGGGAGATATTTCAGGATCTACCGAAGCTATATCTATGAAATTTGGTGTACTGCGTAAGTACTAGTATATAATTACGTAGGTATAATTTTATCTTTGTACTCGCAATAGGCACTGAGCTACAGGGGGGTCAAAAGTGCGTCGAAACGGTTCGTGTAAATAGTGCACGGCATGTGCGCGGCCTGCGGGAACTTGGCCGCGCACTCCGTGCGCTTTGAATATTAGAATCATTATTTTTCTCTTAGGTTTTAGGAGTGGAAAATGGTTATTCCAGTCCTTTTTTATAAATAAATTATTATAGTGATTGGTCGATCTAAAATATAAAAGTAACTTACAGCCTCCTCCTTTTTGGAAGTCGGTTTAATAATCTTCGAATTAATAATCGAATGGTTTGCTAAGCACTATCTCCGGAACAGCAGAACCGATTTCGCTATTTTTCTTTTTGTGTTTTTGAATGACGGAGAAAGGTATTACTCGTATTATTCATTTTTCAATGAAAGGAAAACTTTATAAAGTATGTTTGTCTGGGTTAGCAGGATATTTACAGCTACGTAATAGAAACGTATATGTGTGAAAATGGGGCTGATTACGTTAATGTAAAATACGGATTTATCAAAAACCATACAGGAATATATCTACACTAATTATAATATTTTTAATATAATAAAGAGGTAAAGTTTGTTTGCAAAAATTTGAACACCGATAGAAAGCTGGTGTGTTTCTGAGTGACATACGCTATATTTTATGTATAAAAAGTTACTTTTTTCCTGAAATTATGACGTTCTTATAATTATTCCACGCGGGCGAAGCCGCGGGCAAAAGCTAGTATATGTATATTATATTTCACCTGCAGCCTCAGGTGATCAAGGGCCAGTGCACACGCCAGGCCATGTACGGCAATGTACTTACCGCATGGAATATTAACTGTCACGTATTACACAATTTGCGCATTTGCCGCACCACCCCCGGACATGGAGTTAATACGAAACAGGATTACGCTTCGCTTACCAGGAATTCGTTAAATCTATTTCTCTTTCAATTTTGTAGCATATTAAGTATTCCATTCTCAAAATAGGAAACACAGCAAAAGCTGTGAAAAAATCAATGACTAGATGACTGTATTCTGTTAACTTAAAAGGGGTCGAAGCAAAATTGACGATTTTGTAATTCATTGTTATAATATACTTGCAAATATTCCCCGAATTGTTTTTACTCTTTTTAGTTATCTACAAAACAAGGCTTTATGCGTAGATAACCACTACGAATATTATCTATCCATATTACATTACTGTAAGCGAAATTGTGATAAATGCTTGCAGTTATCTAAGCGATGCTGCAATTTCCAAACTTTTATCTTCAGGTTCAGGAGTTCTGTTCAGTGCCAATGGACCAAGAGACACCTTCGTATGAAATTTCTCTTATTCCTAATATATTATGTAGGTAATAGAAACAAAATTTTAACCACTATGAGTGTTTTGATAAATTTCAAGGATTTCCCTCGATTGCTCATAGATTTCAACATCAGCTCACTACTTTTGTAATTGTTATACAAAATTAAGATTATATCCTATAAACAACAACACAAGAATTTTGAAAATCGGTCCACAAACAGCGAAATATTCATCAAAAACATCTGCTTCGATGCAAAATATCACGAAAAGTACCAATAATTGGGTCATAAATCATAATGTGATGAGTTGATGACCCATGGTATAGTTGTGGTTGTGATGATGATGATCAATCAAATTGATGTGTTGGCTTATGCTTTCAGTTGTTTTAACAACGCCGAAATCCCTGAAACTGTATCTATAAGGATTCAAACGTTCTGTTCGGTACGTTCGGATCCAGGGTATAACCTGGTGCGAAGTTTTACTTTTTGGTGGCATTTACCTTGATTGCCTCAGAAAAAATTAAAATCATTCTATGTTTCCATACCCCTCGATTCCTCATGGATCCCATCATCAGATCACCACTTTTGTGAACATGGTACCAAACTCGGATTCAACCCCGTACAAGAATCATGAAAATCGGTCCACAAACGGCGACGCGAAACGACAAACATATAACCTCATCATTTTTGGAAGTCGGTTAAAGATAAACGTGATCTAAATCACAACATTGTCACGAAAAAATTCATTCAATATAAACCAACCTGAAATATACTTAATTTGGAATTTTATTCAAATTCAAAGTGAGCGCTATTTTTCAAACTCTGTAGGATAAAAGGATACTGACAAAAATTTTTACGAAGTTTTTAGACATCCAATTTTCCGAATGGAAACTATAGCCTATCATTAATGATTCAGTCGCGTTAGTAACAAAATATTATCTCTGCACTGACATGCCTAGATTTAAATAACTGGAACTCGATTCCCGCCGCAGGGACTTATCTATACTAATATTATAAAGAAATAAACTTTGTTTGTTTGTTTGTTTAATTGTAATGAATAGGCTCAAAAACTACTGGACCAATTTTAAACATTCTTTCACCGTTCGAAAGCTACATTATTTACGATTACGAGTAACATAGGCTACTTTTTATTTTGGAAAATGTAGGGTCCCGTAAGATATTTGGGTATTTCTGACACAGGGTGAAAAAAATCAACCAGTAAAGTTACTTATTTTGCGTACGCTGCCTAAACTATAAAAGATAGAACCATACAATATTCTAAGTAAATGTAGATCTTATAAATATCTACAAAAATGTCCGCGACACACTATACCTAGCTATGTCAAGAGACGACACAACCATAGCGCTTCCTGCGAGTAGTTGCGACAGATCTCGCTGCGGGTCACCGCAGATATACGGTCTACTTTCGTATAGTATTATCCGCGAGCTTCTCGCACGACATTTATTGCAGCAATAAATTGCTGGAGTTAGTATTATATGAAATATAAACAATATTGCAAGAAACTCACGCAAGACTTACGCGAGTTTGCTTGCAGGTGGAAACACGGTCTGATAATAATGATATTCTGTTACATCAGTTAAAACCATAAAGGTAATATACCTATCGGAATAGAGAAACAATCCCGAGCTGTCAAGCTTAACCAAAATTTGATTTACATCTGTGTATACAATTATGTTTACGTGTGCGTGTCAGTGATGTACAAACATCTTGTAATTCGACAAAATATCGATCATGGAATAATAATTGTAAGACTGTAAACATTATGCCGGCTGTACATTCTCGCCGAGACACAGCGAGGCGGCCCGAGTGCGAGAGTGTAAATGGGTGCGCTCGCCTCGTATCGCCTGTCTCGGACCCTCTCGGTCCGTTGTCGTCGCCCGAGACAAAGGGTCTCGCGAGGAAAACGAGCGCACTACTGTACATTCTTGCGTCTTTCAGTACTAGTCCTGCCGTTGGACAGTGTAGAACAGAAAAATAACAATATTAAACGTCATTATCAGTCATCATCTATGAGAAATAAAATTAAATATGATTATAAATCTTTGGATTACAATGATATCTTTCGATGCATGGTGAATGGTGAATGGTCGTTTTTGATATGTGTTAATGATAGTTCTTATCTGCGATTGAACTAAGCGCGAATGTACATGATCGCACTCGGGCAAGGGGCTCTCGCACGAGACTCTCGCCCGAGAGCTCTCGGCGAGAGTGTACAGCGGGCATTATAAAATGGGATAAAATAAAACTGCATAGATATAATATAATAAAATTGTAATTTTGAAGTAAAATGTGACTTTTCTTCAAAATGCTTGCTGCATAATTAAGTATGCATGAATTTTTCTTGGGAGTCCAGTTTGGACGGTTAATTATTTTAAGCCATGAATTTCTGGTATCCAGGTCAGCAGGAAATCTGAAAAATTGGCCAAGTGTAAGTCGGACTCACGCATGAAGGGTGGCCGGTGAAAAACCGGGCATTTTCTAAAACCCGGTACGATACGACACGACGTATTGTCATGACACGATTCGACACGACAGGTTACGTCACGTGACATCAGTACCTACACGACACGACACGACTTCACTAGACCCTATTAATTTTCAATTCACTCTCAATGAGCCTACTGAGCCCTTTTATTTGATGCCCATCTTGCAGAAGTGCTTTCAACTATTTCCCTATCTTGGATGAGCAGCCGTATTGGATATAGAATGACATTACATCTGTGGAAATTTCAAAAGTCTATTACTATAGTGGTTCTTGTTATACAGCCTGAAGACAGACAGACGGACGGACGTATGGACAGACGGACGGACGGATGGACAGACGGACAGGCAAAGAAGTCTTATAGTAGAGCGGGCTGCGGGACCCCACTACTAGGACTTAATTTTTACCCTTTGGGTGCGGAACCTTAAAAACGATAAATTATGTATGATAGTATATTAATATACTTAAAACTAATTATAAACTACGGATGAGTATGTTATCATTTCAACATTCCTAGATAATTAGTATACTTAACTAAAAAATATTTTCATATCGACACAACTTATCGATAACTTGATGCAGCCCTAGTGTAAAATAGATGAAAATTGTTTACACAAAATATCCTAAAATTGTGCACCATGGCTAGTCAAGTTATGTTTTCCATATAATTAAACATATACAGAAGTGAACACGGACGTAAAAATACCAATAACTCGTAGGGAATTGGCAAAAATAAACTTAAAACTAGGTCCTGTCGATGTAGAATAATTCACCTGCGAAATGAATATTTGTCCGGGTTTTTTCGATGTGTGGATCCAGAAACATTCCACAAACATTTAACCATGTTTCTAGAGCAGTATTTCTAAAAATTATTCATTATTTAACTTAAAATCACAATTTTTCTGAGAACCCAAATTGACAACGATCGGCCCAGGGGCAGACAGACTGTCAAACAGATGAAAAAAAAGCTATGCAACCTCAAATCACGCTTCTCTTTCTACCACGCAGTGTTACTGATAGTGACATCTCGCTTGCTCAGGCCTTTGTTTCTCTATTCCGATAGGTATATTAACTTTATGGTTAAAACACCAAATTGTTAGTACTACCACAGAATACATATTAGTTGGTACTACAGAAATTCCTATTATTGGCATTTATAGTACTTTTAAACAAACGTTTAAGGTGCCTATAATAATAAATTATAATGACTAGGTACTAACAATGGGGTAATTTCCTCTACATAATATTATATTATAGGGCAAAGTATATAATTTTCTTTCATTCGTATAAAAAGAACCTATAAATTAAATTAGAGTTTTCTCTACATCGAAAAAACATTGGATTGCATAAAATCTCACATTGCATTAGAATAATGCCCCGACATTGCACTTGCGATTCCACCAGCGAATATGTCCGTAGATATAAATAGCAGTTATCGTTTGCCATCAGGGTACGGGCTACGTTTTCCGACACAAAGAAATGTTGTCAATTAAAAAAAAAACTTAAATAAATTAAATGACGGATCCACCGAAATTAAGGTAATTATAAAATTCTTTTTGTGACTTAATCACTTTTTTTAAACACAAGCTTCGACTAAAAATTCGACCATCGGTTTTGGACTATATTTCTAGAGCAATTTCGATTTATTGTTATAGTATTTTTTTTAGTTTTAACGTGGAAATAATTATTTACTACGTTTACTTATGGGTTTTTTATACTCTTAACAACGAAGCGGCAGTCGGCACGTGACAACAGGAAAACCACAAGAACTCAACACGTGCGAAAGGGCGGCGAGCGCACATGCTGTACCTGACTCATTTAATTCAACTATATACGTCTTATATTTCCCATTGACACACACAAGGAAGCTTTGTTTACATTCATGTAGGTCAGGCTTATAATTTGCACTGAGTTGAAAATATTTTATAATATTATAGTGATTGATAAAATTAAAGTTGAAACTATGAATCTGGCTTGTTGTGTGTCGATATAAACGTAACTCGTTTTTACCAATACACTCAACTCTAGCTCGTTTTTACGTTTTACTTTAAAACAACAATTTTCTAACCGTAGCATCCTAAAATTTAGTGGGATTCCGTAACACAAGGATTCCACAATAATCCAGATTTTCATACACATTTTACATTTTGTAGTTTCTTCAAAATATACCTATTGTGTACCTATGTATGACGCAAGTAGTCTAACTGTGTAAACCCATGAGCTGAGGGAGGTCTGAAAAACCCATATTGTTGCATTATAAAATGTGTAAATCGATATTCACGTCATATTTTATGCGCGAAATATTTTATTCATAGGCATATTATACAGAGTGTATCCGGTAAATTAATTTCAAAACTATTTAAAAATATAATATAATAATATACCGTGTATGAAATTAATTTACCGTGTATTGTACTTACTTGCTTGCTCTTGATGAAAAAGTTATGAGTTTTTTTAACCGACTTCCAAAAAACGAGGAGGTTATATGTTCGGCTGTGGATATTTTTTTTTGTATGTTCAACGATTACTCCGCCGTTTGTGAACTTGTTGTATTAGGTTTCACTCCAATTTGGTCCCATTTTCACAAAAGTGGTGACCTGATGATGGGATCCATGAGTAATCGAGGGAACTCCTCGAAATTCATATGGAAACATATGGTGATTTTGGTTTTATGCAAAGTGTACTAAGAATATGCTACCAAAAAGTAAAATATTGGGTCAAGGTATACCATGGTTTCGAAGATGCTGAGAGAACTCCTGACTCCTTATAGATACACGTTTGGGAGTTTCGGCGTTGTTTTAAGAACAGAAAGCATATGCTACTATGCAATTAATATTCATCATCATAATCATAATCATCATCATCGTCATCATCATCATTACCACGTCGTGTTAAGGTCACCAATGTCTCATGGCATAGGTATGGATATACTAATAATAATAATTATTTATTTTTACATAACAACACTTGTTTGTTTAATACACGGCGGTCGGCGCTGCAGAGGCGACGGTGTCGCGCGGGCGGCGCGTGGCGGCAGACGACAGATCGAATATTTTACTACTTTATATTATACAGGTCGAATACTTTACTAACTACTGTTCACTTCACTGATAATATATTATTTTATGAGTGTGAGTTGTGACTCTTAATGTAAAGAAACGACGTCATACGCCTAAAACTGGTCTTATGGTTCTGTAGGGTTACCCTGGGACGTTAATCCCTCTGGCTTAATATCAATTAAGACAACCAGTGAGTGTGAGCAAAAAGAAAAAACTTATTGTAGCGAATTAGTTATATCAAATGCTGTCGATTAAGCGATACCGCGATGTAGATGCTTAACAACGACATCTGTTGTTGAATTGCGGAACTAAATTTTCTTAGAAAATATAAAGTTTACAAATCTCAACACTTAACAAATTGTAATAAAATACGTAAAATATACGCGAAGGTTTACGTACTAGTGTAACTAAAAAGAGTGAAATTATTATTATTTTTAACAAAAAATTAAAACCGACTTCCAAGGTAAAAACAATAATAACATTAATATGAACTAAAAAGTATTAAATAATTTTTACTATCTTATAGTGCCTTTTCCGAATTCGGCTAAACCTCAACTATTTCTGTACTCAATCTACATAATTTTGAAGTCTGTGCCAGTTCCAAAAGTTTCAAATATTCTGTCAGAGGACTGAAGATTCAGCTATCTGGTACCGACTTCAAAATAATGAAGATTGAGTACAGAAATATTTGAGGTTTAGTCGAATTCGGAAAAGGCACTATAAGATAGTAAAAATTATTTAATACTTTTTACTTCATATTAATGTTATTATTGTTTTTACCTTGGAAGTCGGTTTTAATTTTTTGTTAAAAATAATAATAATGGAAAATCAAGTTCACTAGCTGCAAAGTAATGAAGCTAAATAAAAATAAAATAAAATCGGCTAGGTTCAAGTTTGACTTAAATATATATTTTTTATTTTAATTAAAATTAAATATAGTAGTGGGTACAAATAGAATAGATTTTTTAAATATTTCAAGTGCCTACCCATTATTGATACAGAGAAAAAAAAATCGCCTTAACCTATCAACCCCCGTAAGGCCCAAGTGGGCCGCGATAACAAAAGATTTTCAAGAATCGGATCTCGAAGTATTAAATATTAACTTTATTTTGTTTTTAGTATTTGCTGTTATACCAGCAACAGAAATACAATAAAGTGTAAAAATTTCAGAATTCTAGCTATAGGGGTTCTTAAGATACAACCTGGAGATAGACAGACAGAGAGACATTGAGCCTTAGTAATATAGAGTCAGGTTTTTACCCTTTAGGTACCGAAAGCAACATGACAAAAAAATGACTATTTATTTCCCCATAGTTTACATCTGTACCACTTCAGCAAAATCTGTGATAATTTATGAAACCTATATAAATAAACAAAAATACAACAAAAATGCTCATTAATATTTTGTCTCAAAATCAAAATCGCTTTACCTACTGATAAAATTTCCTGCTAAGCAAATATTCGTCATTCGGAAAAGAAAATCAATTTTCGGTCTGGATTTTTTTATTAGCCTACGCTCGCGCTGGCCAAAGACAGAGTCTTCCATGTATCTCGATCCTGTGCCACTGTAGGCCAGCTCGGTTGGTATGCCACCAGCTCGACGCGCCATTTTTTCCTGGGCCGGCCATAGTTGCGTCGTCCGTGTTGGGACTAGTTTTGTGGCCAGGCCAATCCCACTTCAATTTCTAGAAATACTTTAAAAATAATAATTTTGAACTCCTCCTCATTACTGACTACATTGATGCCGTCATATTACTAGATAACTAGGTAACCTAGCGTACACTTTTGACTACGAATAATCTGGGGATTACCCAACATCGAGAAGGGAAAACGAGTAACGAGCAATGTGATAATTGTAGACCAACGTTTTCCTTCATAACAATATCACCCATTAACTATATAAAGCTCCCGTGCAAGTAGAAGATTCCCACTACAAAATCAGTCGTGATACGACTGTGAGCTATTCGAGTACTGATAAGAATTTGTATATTATTATAAACGACGGTACTCGTTGGACGGTCGCGAATCGCAGATTTGATATAATTATCAAACGCATTGCAAACAAAAATGATTCTGATCCTTCTGTTCACAGTCTTGTGTTTGGTGTTGGTGCACGATTTCCTGAGGAAGTGCGGCTACAGATGGAAGAAGTTGAGCGAGTTTCCGGGAGATAGGCCGCTGCCTCTCGTCGGAAATGCTCTGCAGCTGGGCTTCGATTCTGATGGTGAATATAAGCTCAAATAATATTCAGAAGATGTCCGCAACTTTGGTTATACAGAAATTAGTTTATCGAGCAGGATCATTGCCCTTACCTGGGACTTGATTATATTTATAATCGGCCAAGTGCGAGTCGGAACGCGCACGGAGGGTTCCGCACCGTTATCGAGCAAAAGTAAGCCAAAAATTGTGTTTCTTGGTATGGGAGCCCCCCTTAATTTTTTATTTTATTAAAATATTAATATTTATTATTAAATTTTACATTTAATAGGTGAGGCCTTTGTGAAAATTTCAAGTGCCTACCTGTTATCATTATTGATATGGAGCAAAAAAGAACAAAAAAATCACGTTTGTTGTATGGGAGCCCCCCTTAAATATTTATATTATTTGGTTTTTTAGTATTTGTTGGTATAGCAGCAATAGATAGTCAGTGAAAAATTCAGAAGTCTAGCTATAGCGGTTCTTGAGATACAGCCTGGAGGAAGACAGAAGACGGACAGACAGACGGACGGACGGACGGATGGACGGACGGACGGACAGACAACGAAGTCTTAGTAAGAGGGTCCCATTTTTACCCTTTGCGTACGGAACCCTAAAAACTAGCGACAAAAAATGTTATTGTGGGATATCCATAAGAGATAGACATATTATACCATCGCGTAGTTTTCTGTAGCAATGTAAGCGGTTTTTTTAAGAAGGCAGGTCGCTATATCCCTGACGTCACTGCGACCCATGAGGATCTATTGTGACTCCTTCGCACTAGATAATCATCCCCAACCCAATACTGCTCATAAATTGAACAATATGGTTGGGGTTGGTGCCACGAATTTCCTCTGTGGATAAGTATTCGTGGCGACCAAGGTGCCTGTTCCTGTTCTGTGGTAGAGCAGGACAGTCGAGGAGAAGGTGAATAGGTGTTTCATCCTCTTCCTCACAGAATCTGCAAGTCGTTATGCTACAAATACCCATTCTGATTAGGTGTTTGTTGAGCTTGCAGTGCCCAGTTAGGCTTCTGGTAAGGATTCTTAATTGGCTCCTACCCAAGGTGAGTAAATTCTGATAGTTTGTTGTTCAAGCCAGGAATTAGTGCCTTGGAGTGTTCAAGGCTAGGGGTCTCAGCCCATTGCTTCCTGCATAGTCTATGATCCCATTCCTTGAGCACTTGCTTTGTAGTACTGGGAGTTATACACCTCTGTGTATTATTTAGTATATTTTGTAAGTACTAGAAACAATTTCAAAACTTATATATACCTCTAGATAAGTTACATAATATTGTGCATATTCTAAACTCTAAAGGTATTACATACTTATTTGTGTGACACCCTGATACATACAGCCGTATCCACTGTATGCTCACATAAAACCCATCTGATGACGTTAATGACTGATGACATCAAGATATTATCATTATAATAATAAATTAAAATAATTATAATTAATGATATCCTGATGTTATTTAGTAACTGTTTATTTTCCTCCAAAATTTCTTCAAATTCTATTCCTACCTACTCGTATATTCGGAAATGCAGCTTCCGGCAATATGATATTGATGATAACATTAGTATAATAGGCATAATATTATTTATTGTTATGAGTGAATGAATTTATCATTACTCTCCCACCACGAGTAAACTACGGAATAATAACGGAGTCAGAGAAATGGTTCCAAGAAATGCACGCAGGTACTACGAGCATTGCATTTCGAGGAACTTACGTATTTTCAGTTGGTCTTCAAACTGGAGACACATTTAATAGGTCAAATGTACGAGAATAAGGGCCTGTTCCAGTTTCCGCCACTTCCTGATAAAATGCTGGATGCCTATCCACCACTTAACTTGACAGATAGATGGCCCGTTTCACCGCTTCCTGATAGGGTGCCCGATAGGGTTATTTGACAGATTTTCCGTTCTCCATCTGTCAAATTATGTGGTGGATAGCCTTATCAGGAAGCGGTGAAACAGGCCCAGAGTATGGAGAATCTCTCAAAAAAGTTGTAGATAGCCTATTCGGCACTTTATCAGGAAGTGGTGAAACAGGCCCTTAGTGTCTAACCACACCATGCCGAATTTCCGCAGCGGAAGTTCGGCATGATTCCGCCGGCAATGTACATATAATTTATTTTAAATTACCAAATGACACACCATGCCGAAATCACATTCACCGTTTGACATTGCTGACGTAATCATGCCGAACTTCCGCCGCGGAACTTCGGCATGGTGTGTTTAGACACTTACCGCTCTATATTATTGTATTATTCTATTTCAATGATTGCCCGTCAATTAACATAATTAATATCATCACTTAAGTAACAATTTTACTTTAAACGAAAAATTCATTTATATTAGAAGAACATTTTTTTATTAATTGCCACGTAAAATAATAAGTTTATTCTTATGTACCATCGAGGAAGTTGATTCCTATGCAATTGATAGACCAACGTTATTTGGTCGAATATGTCAATTCTATGTGTCGGCTGGGTTTGACGTAACGCAACCAAACTACTTAGGTCCCCGATTTGCATAGGAATCAACTTCTCTGATAGTACGTTAGCACTTTGTTAATCGGAATTAGAGTAGGCAAAAGTCTTTGCTTCCCGTCTGTTTATACTATGTATAAAACTAGGTAATAAAATATCTTTATATTTTAGAGTCATCTCACAAACTGATGGCGTTGTGGCGCAAACACGGGAAAGTGAATTTCCGCATGTGTGTCGGGTCGGAAGACTGGATTCTGCTCTCAAACGCAGACGATGTTGGAGTAAGTTTTACACTGTTTCGTAGGTATACGCACAGACAATACCATTATAGAGCATAGTTCCGTACCATTATAGAGCAATATTAGGCCCAAAATTGTGTTTTTTGTATGGGAGCCCCCCTTAATTTTTTATTATTTTTTTAAATTATTATTAAATATTAAAGTACACATATAATTAAGGATTTTGTGAAAAAGTTAAGTACCTTCCTGTTGCCATTATTGATATGCTTAGAGCAAAAACGGCCAAAAAAATCACGTTTGCTGTATGGGAGCCCGCCTTAAATATTAATTTTATTTTGTTTTTAGTATTTGTTGTTATATCAGCAACCTACGAAGGGCAACAGACAAATTGAAGATTCTGTGAAAATTTCAACTTTCTAGCTATTACCGTTCTCGAGTTACAGCCTGGTGACAGACAGACGGACAGACGGACAGACAACGAAGTCTTAGTAATAGGGTCCCGTTTTTACCCTTTGGGTACGGAACCCTAAAAAACAAGGCCTGTGCAGTGTGTATCCATTGTGGATGATTTATACAGTGTTTTCATTGCAAAGTAACCACTTTTCAAATGCCTGGGGCAAGTAACAAGATTTTAAATGTATGGTTGCCTAAGCACGTAAGACATTCTCGCAAAATAGTCGGCCTAGTCCAGAAGAATGAGCAGGTCAATACATCTGGGACCAATCATGTGTGGGTTTTGTCACGATGCTTTATTTCTTTTCCGTACAAGCGTCCGTATTATATATTTGAGATCTGGAAATGTCTCATTGGTATACGCCTCCATCCGGGATGGAACCTGCACCCTTTCGAGTGCGAACCAACTAGGCCACGGACGCTCTCTGAGAATTTCTAGGGATATAATACAATCATGGACTTAATAATCTTATCTTATATATAAAATTCTCGTGTCACAATGTTAGTCCACGAACTCCTCCGAAACGGCTTTACTGATTTTTACCAAATTTTATATGCATATTCAGTAGGTCTGAGAATCGGCTACTGGGTACTTTATATATTGATAAGTGCATTTGTTGAATAAATAATAGTAAATTATTACAACCTGAGACTGACGGCGACCATTGTTTGTGCGACGGGATAGCGATCGACGTTGCCAAGGCGACATACTTATTTAGTCACTTCAATAAAATAATAAGGGCGAAATACTTTATATTATGTGCCCCGTGTATTATATTATATTTTCCTCTGTGATATTATGGCAAAGAAACGTTTGCCGGGACAGCTAGCATTCTATAGTATATTATACTACGTGGTTACAATAAATCGCTCAAAAACCTCTGACAGTCGGAAAACAGTTGTTATTAAGTAACTAAATAGGAAATAATCTACAATTTAGTATCTTTTTGATACTTAAAATGAGTTTTTCAGACGATTTTGAACCATACGTCCGAGTTGTCAAAGCCGTTGGAGAGAAACACCGCGATGAAGCCTTTCTTCGGCAACTCCGTCTCCAGCTCTGAAGGTAATGTTATTTGAGTTTCACTCAATAAAAGTATATAGAACTTCTAACAAGAAACCATAGAACTCCGCCCACGCCACGTAATAACTTTTACCACAGCATAATTTTATTATTGTGTTTTTACATTGACCAACTCTTTCGTTTCAACCCATTTAAATCTAAACGTAAACAAAAGATTGAAACTCGACCGAATGATATTATGTCATCGAATTCCTTGTTATTGAACGTTTAATGGTTTTTGAGCCAATAGCATTGTATTTATTTACTTAGATTTATATTTAACACAAAATGAATCGAAACACAGTACGAAGTAGTATAAGCTGAAATGGAACTTATTGTGCGCAAATTCTACAAGTCATTCAGGATAATTCACCGCCTAATTATCTACCACACTTATCAGTCCAGTTACCAATCCTAGTTTTAGGTATTGTAAATAGTCGAAATCGTAAGGCAAAGCACAGATTATTGACGTATAGTGACTCTCAAGATTTTAAAAATAATTTGATCGGGTTTATATTCAACTTCGAGATAAAAAACGTAATACTTCAATTATGTTGTTTCATAATAAAAATACACATAATAGGTAATTTTATCCCATTTAGTAATAAACTATTAGATTTAACGTCACAAATACGGTAAATCTAACGTAAGCCGCGGTCGCCGCTAAAACAATGTGCGTTTTGCGGTCGCCGGCCGCCCGCCCTACCGCCCGCCGTTGTCACCGACAAATAACGCTTATTTTATAACATTAGCCTGCGGTAAAACCTTTCATTAGCGAAAGCTGCCATGACGGTTTATTATCATGTTATGATGTTGGATTTTTAACGAACGGAATTTCATTAACTTTACTAATGAAAATTACCCAACATTTTTTTTGGCTTTTCATTTTTTAATTTGTCTGAAAATATTTTTCACCAAAGTCAAGAGGCCATCGGCCTATTGCTATTTAGTACTTGTCAATTTTATTAATTTGTGAAAATATCGCTATTCTATGCCTGTGGATACGAGATTGCTAAAAATATTCGTTACTCTGAGTGTTGGTAGATCAATTGCAGATTTTTACGTGTTCTGTTATCTGTGACCGGTGTATAACAATATTGTTGAAAACAAGAAATAATATAATACTATCACATTTTCATATTTTAAAATTATGAGCACATGATTTTCCTCACTTCTTCAGTAATTTCAATCTGGCAATATTAATATTTAATTAGTCGTAATTATAATAATTCAAAATTTGTAAGCTTGTGACTGCATAAATTAGCAATAAAATTTTAATTAAAGGATTCAAAATAGGTGCTATGTGGAATTTATTTCAATCTGGTCACTGCATTCTGTATGAAGATAATTTAAAAAGAATGTTAGAAGTTACGCAACCAAACCACGGGACTAGCATCAAAACCACGGTGTGCAGAATTATACAGTCTACAAAATATATTTTAATGTGCAATTTTCCATATACAAGATCTACTATAATATTATGCTAATTATACTCGTAGTAAAATATTCATGTTAAATTGCCTATTCGTATATATATATATATATATATATATATAACGTCTGGGTAGACGTTTTATTTAAAATCACCTACGCAGAAGTAATCTTATAGCGCCCAGGTGTGTGTGTAAAGAGACCTTAGAGCCACTGGCTATCATGTTTGTTATCAAGGCCTTTACCATTTGCCGTAACAATAATCTACATTACGACTCCCATTACCATGGCAAACGTTAAATTCTATAGTCCTGCTTAATGTACCCATTAAGCCTCCGTTTAACTGACCATACGACATAAATTAGTACAACTTGCTACTTATTACTATTGTTTTTGTATATCTGTAGATAAATTCATACTACAAGTACTAAATTACATTACAAATCACTAAAATTTCTTCCCAGTTTTGATATTATTAAATTTTATGTAGTTTTACGGATGGAAATCTCTAGAAGAAAGATTTTAGCTGCCACACTCAAAGACGAATATTAACTACTTAAGGGCCTGTATTTCCAGAAACGGACGATTTTCAAGATTTTAAAGTTTTGGATTAAATATTTGCATGAGCGCCTGAGCGCGACTGAAAGCCTTTGCGCCTGCTGTTTTATAGTTTTTAACCGACTTCCAAAAAACGAGGAGGTTATATCTTCGGCTGTGGATTTTTTTTTGTATGTTCAACGATTACTCCGCCGTTTGTGAACCGATTTTCGAAATTTTTGTTTTGTTGTATTAGGTTTCACTCCAATTTGGTACCATGTTCACAAAAGTGGTGACCTGATGATGGGATCCATGAGTAATCGAGGAAACTCCCCGAAATTTATATGGAAATATATGGTGATTTTGGTTTTATGTGAAGTGTACTAAGAATACGCTACCAAAAAGTCAAATATTGGGTGAAGGTATACCATGGTTTCGAAGATGCTGAGAGAACTCCTGACTCCTTATAGATACACGTTTGGGAGTTTCGGCGTTGTTTTAAGAACAGAAAGCATAAACTACTATGCAATTCATATTCATCATCATAATCATCATCATCATCATCGTCATCATCATCATTACCACGTCCTGTTAAGGCCACCAATGTCTCATGGCACAGAATAGATAATAGTACAAGGCATAGGTATGGATATACTAATAATAATAATTTTTATTTTACATTTATTTTACTCATACGCGCCGCGCGGCGGCGCGGCGCGGCGACGCCGACCGCCGTGTATTAAAAACAAACAGGTGTTGTTATACAGTACATACTGTATAACAACACCTGTTTGTTTTTACAGTACAGTACATACTGTATAACAACACCTGTTTGTTTTTAATACACGGCGGTCGGCGTCGCCGCGCCGCGCCGCCGCGCGGCGCGTATGAGTAAAATAAATGTAAAATAAAAATTATTATTATTAGTATATCCATACCTATGCCTTGTACTATTATCTATTCTGTGCCATGAGACATTAAATGAGTAAAATAAATGCGTTTACTACGTTTGGACTACAGTTCAAAAAATCAAGATTTTTAAATAAAAAAATGGTTGTTGTGCCTCACTTGACATAGCTAGGTATAGTGTGTCGCGGACATTTTTGTAGATATTTATAAGATCTACATTTACTTTGAACATTGTATGGTTCTATATTTTATAGTTTAGGCAGCGTACGCAAAATAAGTAGAGTTTTCTGGTAGATTTTTTTCACCTTGTGTCAGAAAAACCCAAATATCTTACGGAATCCTACATTTTCCAAAATGAAAAGTAGCCGATGTTACTCGTAAATAATGTAGCTTTCGAATGGTGAAAGAATTTTTCAAATCGGTCCAGTAGTTTTTGAGCCTATTCATTACAATTAAACAAACAAACAAACAAACAAAGTTTACATCTTTATAATATTAGTATAGAAGTATAGATTAATATAGAAACTGTATTATTTATGAAAAAATTGCTGAATATTGGCGAGTAGCGGATGGTGGACCTATGTCCAAACTGACCAATTTGGTCAGGTTGTGTCAGTCTCAGCCGACAGGCCACGGCTAACATTGACTTGACATAACCCGACAAATTAGTAGGTCCACTATCCGCCTGAATCAATTTCTCTGATGGTGCAATCAAATTAGTGAGAAGTGAACAATTCATTGGTTTGAAATGCTCTTATAGCTGTGTACATTATGACGATGCATATTGTACACCGAGTTGAGTTGCATGAAGTTTAAACACATCTCTAAAATGCCACTCATATTACGATTTTGATTGAAGTTTAGTCTTCGAAGATTTTATTTCAGACTAGATATCCTGGTGAACTTCGTGTCACTTATAAACCTTCCCTGGACTTTGATGATTATTTTAATACTAAAATTAGCCAAATCGGTCCAGCCGTTATCGAGTTATAGTGTTACTAACACAATTGAAAATCCATTTTATATATAAACTAGATGACCCGGTGAACTTCATTTCACTTAACAATAATATTATGTATTTCACTATTTTTACTAATTATTTCAGTTTATAACAAATAGGGGTTTAAATTAAGGGATTAAGGATAGTTGAACGTGACAACGTCATACGTTGTCACGTTAGTAAACTGACTTTACAGACAACCGATTTTTTTTAACAAAAAATTAAAACCGACTTCCAAAGTAAAAAGAATAATAACATTATGAACTAAAAAGTATTAAATAATTTTTACTATCTAATAGTGCCTTTTTCCGAATTCGGCTAAACCTCAACTATTTCTGTACTCAATCTTCATTATTTTGAAGTCGGTACCAGATAGCTGAATCTTCAGCACTCTGACAGAATATTTGAAACATTTGTAACTGGCACCGACTTCAAAATTATGAAGATTGAGTACAGAAATAGTTGAGGTTTAGCCGAATTCGGAAAAAGGCACGTGCTATTAGATAGTAAAAATTATTTAATACTTTTTAGTTCATATTAATGTTATTATTGTTTTTACCTGGAAGTCGGTTTTAATTTTTTGTTAGAAATAATAATAATTTCACTCTTTTTAGTTACACTAGTAGGTAAACCTTCGCGTATATTTTACGTATCTTATTACAATTTGTTAAGAGTCACAATTCACACTCACAAAATAATATATTATAGGTGAAGTGAACATATTGTGCTAAGTAATTTAATAATTTTAATGCTTCAAGCCCCAAGCGGTCACCGGCGATTGCGATAACAATAGAAAGGCTATTGTGTCTCGTTTTTCCACGATCGAAGGATCTATCAGATAAAAAATTGGATAAACTTACATAGAATGTAGCGTAGCTAGGTACTCATAATATATAATACTAGCTGTCCCGGCAAACGTTTCTTTGCCATATTAAGTATATAAAGTATTTCTTTTTTAATTTGATCGCAGCGCTAACTGTCGGGACAGACTAAAATTAAAATTCGAATTCGAATATTATTTAAAATTTGACACTGCGATGGTAGCGCCGTCTGTCGGATCCAATGTAAAACATTCCAAAATCAACAGCTACTAATAAATTAAAAATTAATTAAAAAAACATTGTCCAGCGAACAAAATTGTGAACCTAAACCATTCCCAGATCCCCTTGAACACACACAAAAATTTTCATCGAAATCGGTCCAGTCGTTTGAGAGAAGTTCAGTGACATACACACTCACAGAAGAATTATATATATTTAGATTATCATAATTATTGACAGCTGTTCTTGTAATCAAGACTTCAATTTCAAATCGATACTTAGTGCGCCATCTATCGATTAATAAGTATAACAAATTAAAAAGACACTAAATGACTTTGTTTTGTTTAAATGCTTTTTTTAAAATAACTTTATTTTAATTCTATTTGTCTATTAAAATTTTATAAAGTAGTTAGTAAAGTATTGGATCTGTATATAAAGTAGTTAAAAGTATGCGATCTGTCGTCTGCCGCCACGCGCCGCGCGGCGGCGCCGCGGCGATACCGTCGCCTCCGCGGCGCTGGCCGCCGTGTATTAAACAAACAGGTGTTGGTATACAGTACATAATTATTATTATTATTAGTATATCCATACCTATGCCTTGTACTATTATCTATTCTGTGCCATGAGACATTGGTGACCTTAATACGACGTGGTAATGATGATGACGATGATGATGATGATGATGATGATTATGATGATGAATATGAATTGCATAGTAGCATATGCTTTCTGTTCTTAAAACAACGCCGAAACTCCCAAACGTGTATCTATAAGGAGTCAGGAGTTCTCTCAGCATCTTCGAAACCATGGTAAACCTTGACCCAATATTTGATTGGTAGCATATTCTTAGTACACTTCACATAAAACCAAAATCACCATGTTTCGATATAAATTTCGAGGAGTTCCCTCGATTACTCCTGGAGCCCATCATCAGGTCACCACTTTTGTGAACATGGTACCAAATTGGAGTGAAACCAAATACAACAAAACAAAAATTTCGAAAATTGGTTCACAAACGGCGGAGTAATCGTTGAACATACCAAAAAAAAACCACAGCCGAACATATAATCTCCTCGTTTTTTGGAAGTCGGTTAAGAAGAAGATATTGGTGAGCAAAGCACCCTACGTCGAAATCAAACGTCGTTCGAAAACAGCTAAACGTGTAGGTTAAATTAGAACGATTTCTTTAATTACATTCATCGTCATATTGTTTCTGGCCCCTTGTAATTGATGTGCCCGAATTTATTCAAAACGCAAAGCCATAATGCCATAAAAATGCGTTGTTTTCATTATCAGTCTCTCGCTGGTCATCAGTGTGGTTAACGCGTAAGGTAGCTCGTCACACATCATAATATTGGGATCGGCTTGGACGACCGTTGTTATTTCATTTCCTACTCGCCGTTGTAAAGAGATATGAGTAGAATGAGGGCAATAATTTTTTCGTGGGTATTTAACTTTCTTTTTCAAATGACCTCCATTACGTAATAGCGAGTATCAGCAATTAAAAATTACACGATTAAATCAAGTCGAATTCATTTTTAAGAGTTGTTTGCACCAAAGGCGTTGTTATAGTTACAGTTATGGTCATAGTTAAGGCTAACTTAACTTTGACCACAGAATTTGACAGATCTCTGTTGCATTTATTGAAGAGAAAACTTCTTTAGCGGCGTTGAGCACTTTTGTGGGATGGGTAAAAACTGTGAAACTCGCGTCAGATTCTCGTGATTGAAAAACCTTGGAAAAACCGTAAGACGGTTGGAGAGTAGTGTTGTAACATCGAAATTGAGTAATCGAACAAATTGTTTGATTTTTTTTATCGATAGTAAGGGTTTCGATTAATTAAAAAAATCGATTTTTCAAAAATCGATTTTCATAAAAAATGGGTTAAAAAAATTGAAAGGGTTTCGATTAATTAAAAAAATCGATTTTCATTTTTCATAAAAAATGGGTTAAACATTTAATCGATTGTAAGGGTTTCGATTAATTAAAAAATCGATTTTTTAATAATAGATTTTCATAAAAAATGGGTTCAAAAAATGCACAACGTCAATAATCAAGTTTTCACTTCTGCCGGCACTCCCGGAGTGCAACCCGTCTTTTTTTTGTTAAAGCTACGGTTACGGTATAAAAAATGAATTGAGTATCCGTAAAATCGTCAGGAAATATATTTGTTCTATTAACACTGTAAGCCATAGTTACGATTAATATAAAAAAAAAAATATTCCGTGGTTACAATAATTATTTTCACAAAAAAAATTCAATTTAAGTTTTAGCGGTTATGGTTATCGTTAATTAATATGGCGTCCATATTATTATGTATTGACTTTAACCAAAGATTTGACATTTTGCGTTGTAGTTACAGTTAAAACTACACTTATAGTTATGGTGAAAGCCACCCTAAGGGTTATTTTAGTGGTTTATAATATTATTAGTCTCCGTCATCAGTTCATGTGTGATGGAATAATTCACATCACATCAGTGTTCTGATGTTGGCGATTCACGCAGGAGCAATTTAAAAGAAGAAGAAGTATTCTTTGTTCTATAGTCTATCGAAATGTCAATTATAGCTGACTTGTTAAAAAATGTAGGTATTTGATAAAAAATATATTTTGTTTTTGTGTCAAATTGAATTTGGAAAGTGTGTATTACTAGTGTTTTTATTTTTGCAAATACGTGATAATTCGGCTATTATAGATACATGTTGTCGATTCAAAACCCTTATTTATAATAGAATCACTTGTAGGGAACGTCTCTCTCTACAGTCAAGTTTGTTGTTTCAGGCGACCGTTGGCGTACTACCAGGAAGCTCATGACGCCGAGTTTCCACTTCAACACCCTGGAGAAGAGAGTGGACGACGTCAACAAGCACTGCGTGGACCTCTTCCGCCATCTCGACGAGTTCGTTGGCAAAGACGACGTGGAGATTTACAAATATTTGAAGCCCTACATGTTCGATATTTTGAGCGGTGAGTGTAAAATTCAATTAGATTTTTTTTCTGTTTAGGGATTTAGACCCCTATGCATTTCTTTTGTATGGATTTGACAGTTTTGCAAGACGTCTCATGCAATTGAAATCTATCAAATCCATACAAATTTAGAAATGCATCCACGCGTCACGTTGGGGCCTGATTTGACCCCTCGGGTGGTATGCAATTCGTGACGTCATGGCTACTACGGTTGTACGTAAAATAATGATGTCTAGTACATACCATAAATTATTATCGATAGGTTTATGGATACTCAGCTAGTAAGCCATGTCATCAAAATATCATGTCGAGTGCACAGGTTTTTATTAAATATGGGGGCAAACGAGCAAACGGGTCACCTGATGGTAAGCAGCTATCGTCGCCCATGGACACTCGCAACATCAGAAGAGCTGCAGGTGCGTTGCCGGCCTCTTAAGAGGGAATACGCTCTTTTCTTGAAGGTTATAGGTATTCTGACAATGTTATGTTATAATATTAATTTGATAAAACTTATAATTACTAATTCCTAATAATAGTTAATGTACTCGTAACTATGCATTTGTTTTAGAATCACTGATGGGCGTAGAAACGAACTTCCTTAATAATTTGGATCATCCATACTTAAAAGCTGGTGCAAAGTGAGTAACATAATACATTGCTTGCTAGAAAGGTTATAGCAAAATTATTATTAACAAAAATTGGAAATAAATTAATTGTGCTTAGATTCAAAAGCTGGTAATGGTGATTCTAAATAAAACGACCTTTGCTAACGGGAACACGGAAGCAAAGGTCGTTTTATTTAGAGGTTATGGGCCCAGATCTTTAATTTTAAAATTATTAGATAAAATATCTTTCAAGTGCTCAGTTTCTTTACTATCATTTGAAAAAATGAAAAAATCGTCGACATAAAGTGTTACAATAGTTTTCAACTTATCCTTTGTTTTTAAAAACATACATGGTTCTATCTTAGATTTAACATAGCCAATTTTTAATAAACATTCTTCTACTCTCTTGTACCAAACTCTTGAAGATTGTTTCAGACCATACATAGATTTTTTTAATTTAAGAACTTGACCTTTCTGTACTGTCTCAGAAAAACCTTCAGGTATTTCTATATAAATATCTTCTTCAAGAATTCCATACAAAAAGGCTGTTGTTACATCTAAATGTGTAATATCAAAATTAAGTTGAACTGATAGAGCAAACAAAAGTCGCAACGTGGTATGCCTCACTACAGGAGAGAAAGTGTCATTATAGTCCACACCTTGCACTTGTGAAAAACCTTTTGCTACTAAACGCGCACGAAACCGAACTTTGTTTTCACAATCATATTTTTTACGCAACACCCACTTGCACTTTACTACTCTACCATCTTGAGGAGGATCGCTCAACTCCCAAGCATCATTTTCTTTGAAACTCTCTAACTCTTCAGCCACGGCCATTTTCCATTCTTCCTTTTCAGGTCCAGCTAGAGCATCACGAAGAGACAGACCTGACGCATCATCATAATATGTGTTCTGTTCTGCACAAAAATTTATAAAATTTTGATTGTAATACCTCTCAGGTTTTTTTCTCGTTCGTGTAGGTCTTTGAGATCTAATATTTGTGATATCTTCAGTCTCAGCAACGCTGGGTTCGTAAGTCTCATCGTTTGCATCTAAAAATGTATTCTCCGAGCAAATTGTGTTATCGAATTCCAAAGTTTCATTTTCATCCAGCTTGACTTCTTCTTCTTCCCCCACTGAATCAAAAGACTGAGATGGAACTTCTATCTGACATTCAGATTTTAATTCATGTTCGACTATGATCACATCTCTACTCGTCAATATTGATTTAGTTTTAGGGTTATACAGTCTGTATCCTTTGACATTTTCTGGATATCCGACAAGAATGCATTTTTCGGACTTTCTGTCCCATTTTTTGCGCTTTTCTTTAGCTATGTGGACCATTGCAGTACTACCAAAAATCCTAATGTGACTCAAGTCCGGCTTGCAGCCAGTCCAAATTTCATATGGTGTTCTGTTTCCTAATGCTGCAGCCACGCTTCGATTTTGTAGATAAACTGCGGTGTTGGTGGCCTCACCCCAAAATTCTTTTCCTAAATTGGCATCGAAGAGTAAGCATCTTGCCTTTTCAACAATTGTGCGATTAAATCTCTCACACAAACCATTTTGCTGCGGTGTATACGGATTTGTTTTTTGATGTATGACACCAATTTTCTTTAAGTAGCTGTCAAACTCCTTATTGCAGTATTCTAGACCATTATCACTTCTTAACACTTTGATTGTTCTTTTAGTCTGGTTTTCTACTTGGTCTTTAAATTCCTGGAAAAATTTTAGAGCCTCATTTTTGTGTTTCAGAAAGTATATGAACACCATTCGACTACAATCATCAACAAACAATAAAAAGTATCTGGACCCTCCCAAGGATATATTTTCCATGGGCCCACAGATATCTGTATGGACAATGTCTAATAAATTGCTACTTCTCTGACTTGTGCTTTTAAACGGTAAGCGACTCTGTTTACCTTCGCAACATGTAGCACATGAAGATTTACCAATATTTAATTTATCATCAAAAGATATACCTTGTACTGCAGTCTTCATTTGATTGAGGTAATCTCTGTTTATGTGTCCTAGTCTGCGATGCCATGTAACGCCTGACACAACTGATGCAGCCAAAAGCTCCTGATTTTGTAAGTTTACTTTGTATACTCCATTTTCCAATGATGCTGTAGCTACTAGTTTGTTTTCTTTATTATATACTAAGCAACTGCAATCAGAAAAAGACACTTTATTCCCTTTGCTAATCAGTTGACTGACTGACAGCAAATTAGTTGTCAAACTTGGAATACAGTAAACTCCTTCAACAGTAATGTCGTAATCAAAATTACCAGTTGTAGTCGTGATCTTTACATCGCCAGAACATAAAACCTGCAATTTTTCATTGTTTGCAACCATTATTTCCTTCTTCTGTTCATAACATGCATTCATTATCCAGCTTTCATTCGCCGTGAGGTGTACACTGGCCCCAGAGTCAATGTACCACGCATTTTTATTGAAATCCCCGCTCAGGAACACTGCACTAAATGCATTAGATTGCAATCTGGGCTTTTCCTTGAAATTCGCCGCGTTATTTTCGTTATTTGTACATTGATTTCGATAATGTCCTTTTTGTTTACATCGGTAACATATCACTGTTTTGACGTTTGACTTTGACATTTCAACAGTGCTACCACCATTGACATTTCTTCTTGGCGCCATTTTGTTTTTCCTGCCAACATTGAATTTCGAACGAGCTGCGAATGCGCCGCTAACCTCGCCATGTTCTTCCGTTGTAGACTCCATGTCTAATAATTTGCTTTTGATAGAATCAGCCGTTATACTTATGCCTGAATGCTCTATAGCCATGATCATCGGTGAAAACCGCTCTGGCAATCCTGCTAGTAACAATGAACCTGTCCACTGGTCATTTATTTCAAAACCCGTGCCACTTAATTTCTGAGCTGTGTCGATAATTTGGGTCACGTAGGACGTCATTGAATTACAGTTTTCCAATCTTATAGAAATAAGATTCCTCAGTAGACTGATTCTTCTGGAAAAACCGTTGTCATCAAATAGCTGTTGTAGTTTTTCCCATAATTCCTTTGATGTTTTCACGTTCTTCACGTGTACGTACAAAGCCGGGTCGATCGTCATGATCAATTTGGCCCGCGTTCGCTCATCATCTGCAGCTCCTATTGTTTCTCCTTCAGGCTTCACACATTTTTTCATGCCCTCCAGAATTAGGAAATTCTCTGCCGCGAAGCACCATTCGCTGTAGTTATCTCGCCCGCGTAGCTTGGGTACATTCACCAAGTAGTTTGCCGCCATTGCAAAAGTGCAATCCGAAAATCGAAACACTTTTACGATCGATTGTCCAACACTGCACAGCGAAAAACGCGTATCGGAAAAAAGTTTTTAACACTCGTTACTCGAACCGATAAAAAAAACGAAATACTTGTTAAAATCTTTACTTTTTCACTATTTCTGGGCCCATAACCTCTAAATAAAACGACCTTCACTTCCGTGTTCCCGTTAGCAAAGGTCGTTTTATTTAGAGTGATGAATACCATATTAATGGATGATGATTTTAGTATTTTTGTCTTCAGAAAAAAAATGGTAACAGTTCCATTTTATTTCAGAGTGATCCGGCTCGTGACAGAAAATTATTTTTCATACTGGAGGAACATACGACCCATTTTCGTGCTGACGCCCATTTACACCGAAATGCTGGACACCATTAGAAGCATTAGAGCCACCAGCACCGACGTACGTTGCTCGTAAACGCAGTAATTCATAAACGTTCATAGTTTACAGCTTCCCAGGAGCGCTTTTAAGCGCTTGATTTACCGCCGAGTTGCATCGTAATGAAGTAGTGTATCAATGCGGAATAACAATGAACTGTTTATACTCAGGAGCGCTTTGTGCGACGTGTTGTAGGAAAATATACGATCTGGGGCTAATTCTCATGCCAAGAATCGCTTCGATCGCAGATATGCCGTGTGCGACAGTCACGCGCGAGTAGGAAAGCCTGCGATCGAAGCGACTATCGAGGTACGAGAATCAGGGTTACTTAGGAATGAAGGAAAAAAAACAATTTTGACATTCGTTTATGTCCATTTACCGGTCGTATCCTTGTTTGTAGAAAGTTAAAAGCAAAGATTACATGAACACCGATCTACGTAATGCCGCTAATACAGCGAACTTATTGAAAAATCCAAAGAAATCAATGCCGTATACTGATTTATCATTTGTTACAAAGAAAATTGAGTCCATGAGTCCACGACCGAGTTGCAGCCCTCTATCGATTCGACTGACTTGCCTGTTCTGTGTGTGTTCAATAGGAGCAAGTGGCAGACTTGTGCCAGATCGGGCGGCCCACGGGCAGCCCGTCCCCGGCCGGTCTGTCACATGTCTGCTCGTCAATTCGTAGGTACGGGCACAGACATGCCCGTTGGCCCGTGCCCGCAGCCTGCCCGCGAGATCGCATTTTTCCGCGCGGGCACGGGTAAGTCTGTACATGAATGGTCGCGACGGGCGGCCCGTCGTCATTCGCGCCTTGGAGAGCGGCTCTATTCGACTGACTTTCCCGTTCTGTGTGTGTTCAATTGGGGCAAGTGGCAGACTTGTGCCAGACCGGGCGGCCCGCGGGCAGCCCGGTAGTGAATTCCCCGCTTAAATCTGGGAATACCAGTAGATGATAAGACAGAGATAGATGATAAAACATGCTTGATTGATTGATAAAAGGTTTAATCAGCTGCTTGTTTAATTTTTCAATTTTAATTTTTGTAAATTATCAACATCAGTAATCAGTTTATTTCATTGATGAACGTTGAAATAATTCTCATGTACCTACTTACTGATTGACTTGCTGTAAATTTCTTATTTTAGATAATTTAATTTACCTAAGATACTTTCATTTCTGTTAGTCTTATCGACGGTATTTTGTTACGTCTCGGTAATCCGAATAACAAAATGGTCGATTAATTTTGTATCCACAGAGGTTAAAATCCTTACTCAGATTTGATATTTCCGCCTCATTAGTACGATAACGGTAATCGTTTAATCCATGCAATTATTATCTATAAAGACACTTTTCGTAGTAATTGCAGAAAATCATGATAAAATCAGATGACGCCAAAATTAGTTTGTCGCACGGGAACCTTACATTTTTCTGGGATAAAAAGTATCCTATGTCCTTTCCCGGGACTAAAAGTATCTCGATACCAAATTTCAACATAATCGGTTCAGTGGTTTGGGCGTGAAAAGTCAACAGACAGACAGACACCCTTTGGCATTCATAATATTATTAGTATAGACTGGATGAGTATGGAATATATTTTATTGTTTTGATGGCCGTGGGGCTATTTTCCTCGTAGAGTGTCATTGGTACTAATTACTATTACAAATAAGTAGTAATTAAATAATCTGATGTTATTAGATATACAGGGAAATCCATGGTATGAACTATCTATTAAGAAAATTAAACAGCATGTAAAAAGAAATAAATGGAATTACAGATCATATAATAACGATAATAACAATTAATGTAAACCATAAATTAATTAATTATGGTGTTTTTAAAGCAGTATTTGCATCACCGGAAAAAAAATACAGTAAATCTTGATTTCATTGCTAATTATTGAGTAATCATCGAATCATCCATAGACTTACCTACTGTAGTGGCGTAATCAATCTATACTAAATACTAATATTATATATAATATTAATATAAATGCGAAAGTGTGTTTGTCTGTCTGTCTGTTACCTCTTCACGCCCCTAACCGCTGAACCGATTTTGCTGTTTGGTATGGTAATTAGTAATTACTTTGAGTCCCGGGAAAGGACTTAGGATACTTTTTATCCCGGGAAAATGTACGGTTCCCGCGCGATAAACGAGTTTTGGCGCAACAGAGTTGCGGACATCATCTAGTGTGTATAATATTTTTTCTAAAGTCATTCATGCTATCTCACATTTTTGCAGATCATCAACCGAAGAAGGGAAAAGATTAATGAAATGAGAGACGACCTAATAAATAATAACTTGGAGTGCGACGTGTCTGAGCACGTTGAGAAGAAACTCAGTGACAACGCGTGTTTGTTAGACAAGTTCCTCCTCGGGAAGAACTCGAAGGGCGAGCCCATCCCTGATGACATGATCTCCGACGAGGTCACTCTCGTTTGCTACACTGTGAGTATGGGTCTAAACACACTAGGCTGAATTACGCCGGCGTTAATTCCGCCGGCGGAACGCGACAGACGACACACTGCCGAAATTCCGTCGTGAGCCGAATTTCCGTCGAGCCAAGTCAAGCGTAAAGCTCGGCAGCGATTCGGCGGTAATGTTTTGTATAGCAACACACTATAAGAGACGGAATTATCAAAACCGAACATAGCAAATCCAACCTTATCTCCAAAGCGTTAACGCACACATTACATCTGAGAATTTTAAATACTTACGCGCGCGTTCGGCTACGTAAATTACGCCGGCGTAATTCAGCCTAGTGTTTTAGACACTACTACTTTACTTAAAAACTGGTCCCTTCTACAAAGTCCTTTTTGTTAAATCGAAGATCCATCAAAATGTATGTGTCGAACGTCAACGTCATATTAACGAATGCATATGTCAATTCCATACATTTTGATCGGCGATTCTATAAAGAAGCGATAAAGAAAAGTCTTGGCTAAAGGGCCAGATCTGTGTACGTAGGTGTTCTGTTTACTGTACACTGTTGATACAGGCCCTTTATTAACAACGCTTTTATAAGCTTGGGCTGTATCAGGTAAAGTATGTAACGGAATCTTTGAGCGCGATTTTTACCCATCTCCCAGTAGTCTAATTGATTCGAAACTTTGCATACGTATTAGAAGCCAATGACAATGCAATAATTAGTTAACATTTATTAAATAAAAAAAAGAGCGAATTTATTTTAGTTTTTATTATTATTTGTTGTCTGAAAATCGCAGACAATTACAAAATATTGTGTAACTATAACGTCTGCGTAAATCTTTATACAAGTAACGAGTTAATGCATATTATAATATAATTTAAAAAACTGTTTATATAAAAATATTAATTCAGACTACCTCTTAGCCCCCTCTTGGCCTCTTTCTCTGCTTAACTCCCAAAAAAGCGTTGCACAGCTTCTTACCAACTTAATCACAAATTGTGATTCCCTCGTGCGTATCTTTTTAAATTACCTCTTTCCTTTTAGTTCACAAATTTAATTAGATACCTATTATACCATTATTTTACGAATTAATGTAATAAATTATTCTCTTGTATGTAAAAATCATATAATTTTTCTAGGGGCACTATACGACAACGATGACGATGGCACATACACTATACTGCTTAGCGAAGTATCCAGAAATACAAAAGAAAGTCATAGAAGAACAGAGACAGATCTTAAACAACGATTTGAACAGAAACCCAACAAACCAGGAATTAAATCAAATGAAGTATTTGGAGGCCGTTATAAAGGAGAGCATTCGAGTTATTCCAACCGTCACAAAAATAGGTAGACAGCTTCAACACGACCTGAAATTCAAAGGTATGTGTAAGCGTTCTGAAATGCAATTACCTAGTTAATAATAATCATAAACTATTTATGAATGAACACAATATTCACTACATTCTTACAAAATAAATTTCATAAAAGTTCTCAAGAGAAGAAAAGTAATATTTTTAAAGCGTGTAGTTTTCCCTTAGGGCGAAGCCAAATGAGCGTAATTTGTGAGTCGTGAGTCGCAGAATTTCGGTTCGGCAGAATTATGCTGCATTTAGTTTCATACAAAAGTCCTATTTGTATCACACGAGCGTAAATTTGTAAGTCATGATTTGTATGAAAATATATTTACGCAGCAGAAATTCTGCTGCATTCAGTTTCTAAATACAAAAGTCCTGTTTGATTCACACGAGCGTAATTTTGTGAGTCCTGATTTGTATCAAAAGATAATATTTACGCGGCAGAAATTCTGCGACTCACAACTCACAAAATTACGCTCGTTTGGCTTCACCCATAGAGTGAAAGTTAATATATTTCATGTACAAGCGGTAGATGTATTAAAAGGTGAATACATTAACCCAACATTATTTTTACAGACGGCCGAGTCGCTCCCGCGGGAACCTCCGTTATAGTTTTCTACGAAGCTATGTATGCGGACCCCAAAGTATTCCCTGAACCGGAAAAATACGATCCCGAAAGATTTTTGGGCGCCATGCATACATTTGCCTTTGTACCCTTCAGTGCGGGTCCCAGGAACTGCATAGGTAATTCGTCATTTTTTGTCATCAAAATAAAACTTTCTCATAATATCTAATACTAGCTGTGCCCTGCGGTGTTACCCGCGGTTTAAGTGATATATAATAAAAGACTATGAAAAGTTTAAAGTACCAATAATAGGGTCAAAACGGGACGATACATTGTTCTATAATGGTTTATGGTAGTGTTGATGATGATGATAATGAATATAATTTGCGTAGTAGCATAATATGCTTTCCGTTCTTAAAACAACGCTGAAACTCCCAAATTACTTGTAAGTATCTATAAAGAGTCAGGAGTTCTCTCAGCACCTTCCGAACCATGGTATACCTTGGTGCAAAATCTTACTTGCTGGTAGTGCATAATTATACATAGACTGCTCACGAAACTGAAGTCACCGCATGTTTCCATACAAAGATTGAGGAGTTTCCTCGAATACTTATGAATCCTTTCATCAGGTCACCACTTTTATGAATATGGTACCAAATTGAGATGATCCTATACATCAAAAGAAAAATTTTGAAAATCGGTTCACAAACAGCGGAGTACTCGATGAACATAAAGAAACGTCGAACTTAACACCTCCTCCATTTTGAAAGTTCGTTAAAATTGTAGCCTATGTACTATATATTATAATCTTTATTATTGTAAAGTTTCATTTAAATCCGTTCAGTAGTTTTTGCATGAAAGAGTAACAAACACCCATATATCCAAACTTTCTCATTTACAATATTTGTAGGATTTCAGATAAATAGAATACTAAGTTTTCTTCAAACTCGTATATTTCAACGGATCGTGGCCTGCAGTTTTCCGATGTTCTACTGTCATAATAATATACTGTGCATATCAGCTTTTCAAATTAAAATTGCAAGATTCGCTTTTTATAAAATTAATCTGCTCAGAGTAATAAGAAAATGAATTAATAGTAAATGAATCACGAGATCTACGAATGAAAACACATCCCTAGATTTCTAGCGCTTTTATTGGCTATTTCTGAGAAAGCATTTAATTAAGATTGCAGTAGAGAAGCCACTTACTTACACCAAGTGAAGCGAAGCTTGTACTCGCCATTAAAATTATTGTATTCCGTTTGATTTTAAATAAAATTAATTATTGAGCTCATTGGATACCTCTTATACCAATTATTATAGATAACTATGCGATTAATAAACATGAGAACTAACCAAATCCACACTTACAATGTTTTTTTTTTCTTATGAATAAGTTATCATCTAATATATATAAATCTCCTGTCACGATATTTGTCCGCTATGGATTCCTAAACTACTTATCGCAATTTTATTTTATTGCAAATTATTTGTCTACAAAGAGCGACCATTGTTTATGCGAAGCGTGTCACGGGATAGCGATGGACGTTGTCATGGTGACATACTTATTTAGTCACTAATTCAATAAAATGATACGGGCGATATACTTTATATAATATGGCAAAGAAACGTTTGCCGGGACAGCTAGTCTTATTATAAACTCATATTGGTTATTAATGATTGCTTGAGTTGTTACTTAATAAAGACATTTACAGAAAATGTACGAATTTTACATAACTACTTCAGTAATAAATAATAATCATTTTAATAGGTTTTTAATGCGTCTAAATATTTTTTTATGATCTGGTAGTTATTATTGTAATCTGTTAATTTACGTGTGTTTGTTTCATCGTAACACCTACGCTATCGACCCGATGTCAATGACTGAAGAATATACAGCTGATAACAGTCCTTTACTCTTTCTATCTTCAGGTTTCCGCTACGCGTGGGTGGTGATGAAGTCAACTCTGTCCCATCTACTGCGGAGGTACGAGTTCCTGCCTGGTCCCCCGGGAATGGAGCCCCAGTTCGCCTACCGCATCGTCACCGAGTCCAAAAACGGCGTTCATTTGAAACTACGGAAAAGGATTCACTAAATATATCTAAGCTTAGTATGTACAGGATATGGATTAACTCCTTTGTGATAGTTGATATAGCCCGGGAGCTAGTCGCAAATTTAGAGCTGTTTGTGGCGGGCTGAAATCTTGTATCACTTTCAGTATTAAACCCTATCATTTTGATATGTGAGGTCTATACTATCTTAATTTTATTAGATTTTGTTTAATCTTAATAATTTTACTAAGGTTTCAAAAAATTAAATTAAATAAATAACTACTTATTTAGTCAAATTCCAAAGACATAATATTAAGGCATCTCGAATTACAAATCGTTCTTTAGCGATGCAATGTCGCCTTTCGACAGCGAAATTGTAAGAAACTTCGTTTAAGGATTATCTCAAGGTTCGTTTTAGGGTTTACGTAGTATGCAACTGCTTTCAGCTAGCCTCAAGCACCTGCTCTAAATATAGTACCTAGCTCCCCAGCTAATAATAGATTGCCTAAGACTATTGAATCAGTGTTTAACTGTCTAGTTTATTATTTATGTTAAGCTTTAAATGATTAGTAATTTATTATTAAACTATTATGATTATTTAATGGACGCAAGGCGGAGCGGCTGTGTTTGATAGAAACTCTGTCTGTCGTAAGTTGGAGACCCAACTTGAAACAACACAAACTTGGCTCTTGAATCTTGTCGCTTGTCCTACATCCAAAATGTGTGACTTTTATGTTACACTATGCATAAATGAATTATTTATTTCCATCATTAAGTATATTTAAACTGCAGGTTTACGTTCGAGTAAGCTCATGATTCTCATGCTGTTGAAATTTAGTTTTTATGCATGTAAACTTTTCTCCCAAGTCAAAACGAAAATAAGAGAAATAAGAATCGTGCCCTAATAATTGTAATAATTGTAGCGACATGTTAACATTACGTAAGTCAAGTATTTTTGCCACTAGATTGTTCTGTAATGAATAAATTGTTATTACAATATAATTATGATTTTCCTTTATTTCATCGCACAAGCGGATGATGCTGAGCAGTTGACCCTTCTGATCGAGGTTAAGAGTCCGTATACGAAATTTTGCCGATTTCGCTCATTTAAGAGACGTGATTTAACAGTTAAAATACAGTATTTCTATAAGTTTTAATGCACAACATGTAAGATTATTTCAATTATAATCTAATGTTGCAGATAGATTTTTTATTTTTTTTAAGTATCTTTAAATGATCCAACTCAAACCCGCGACAGTTTTGTGATTTTTGCTGTAAGAGGTTTAGAATATCACCTTTTTATGGATTGTATTGACGTCTTAACGGTATGAAAAAAATACAATGTACTGTTGAGAAAGTCGTCTATACAATGTTGGAATTACTTTTTACCACTTTCATATAAAAAACCCTTTAAAAAACAGAATACCTATAACTGCCCGCTAACTTGGCGATAGTCCTATTTCACCTGGCATACGAAAGACGGGCGTGAGTGTGAAGAGAGCAGTAGAAAAGAGAGTACGGGCTCTTAAATTAATATGTAATAATTGTTATGTCCACTGAAGATATATTTTACTATTCAACATTAATAAACATAAATATTACTAAGCAATGATTTTTTACGAAAAGCTCATTGTAAGTAATATTACTGTTATTTTTCAGTCAGAGTTTCAGCAGATGATGACGATAAAACTCGTCTGGCATTTCTGATATCTACTTATATAAATTATATCTATCATTTCCACGAAATATTCCAGTCTCTAGAGCTCAATAAGTGTGACTAACATAATAATGCCCAATGATAAGTTGGAATATATTTTTATTGAAGTAATAAAACAAAAACGTCCCGGTAGAGCAGAATCGTAGAAATTATTGAGGTCCAATGAAGCCTTTAAAAACTTTTCAAGACATAGTTTTTTTCGGTTTCAAAGGCTACTTCAATCACATAAACTAGCCCAGGTAATATTTGGCTTGTACATTAAAAGAAGGACTCGAAAGAAACTTTTTTAATTTGACCGAGGAGAATAAAACACACAAAGTTACCCCGTCGAGGAGGAATTCTTGCATTGGTATTCTTGGAAAATATTTTGTTAGCTACAAAATGTTAGATTTTATTTTTATTAAAATAATATAGTGCGGTAAAGTAAAGGTGAAACTCGGGCGTATTTCCTCCTATTTTATATTTTACGGTATTAAATGATTATAAATACACATTATTTTCTCTTATTAGTAATAATGGAAATGCTTATATATTTTAGTCAGGTTTACTGTAGGGTTAAAAAAGTATAACGAAAATAAAATTTGATTGTTCCAAAATCCATAAGCATAATGTGAAAACAACACCTGAGCCCCTAGCCAACATGTTTTTGTTATCGCTTATAATATTATATAGAATTCACTGAAAAAATCGTCGCTGCATCTTCGAGACTTTATAATTAACCTGGTAGTCCGCCCCTAGCGTCCGGCATCGAACACTTTTCAGAGCTTCCTGAAAAAATAAAATAGATGGCGCGGCAATTGTGCCATTTCCGGAGTGGGGGTTTTTATCCCTCCGCTACCGGTTTCTCCCCACCAGTTTACCTCGGAGGTTCACTGCAGATCGGTCCTCATTCGCTTCTAGTGTTCGATCATCGAAACATCTCTAAGTTATAGTGCTTTCATTTTGTGAAGTGAACAGTGAAATAACTTCATAATTTATTAAAGTGTTTTAGTGAATATATAAGTGCATAGTCATTTTAAATATCAAGTATCATGGTAATCCTCTGTAAATTGGAGGAAGAAATGAGAAAAATTCGTTGCTTGGAGCGTCGTTTGAAAAAACGAATGGATCGGAAGTTAGTGAAGAAGGTTAGTCACTTTCTTTTTCGGATCTGTTTTTATACAGTTTTATTTTTAGAATGGTTATCTTTACCTATTACAATTATTATTGTAATAAGAATTAAAATTCTGAATTTATCCGGAATATTAAAGTGAATATAAGTAACCCAACAAACAAACTAACCTTATAAAATTAAGTCAATAAGGTCTAAAGTCTAAACTCTTAAACTTGTTGTTATAAAAGAGCATTCATTATGTCATTGTTACTTATAATGGCACATTATTAGGTGATTTGGCTAATATTACCTTTATTCTACCTTTATTCTTATAATTTGGTTGGGTAAACGTTAATAACTCTAATTTATACTGCAACTATAAGGCTTCAAAATATGTTCATCTTATAGTGGCTAGTTACATTGCCTTTTAGCCTTATAATATTCAAAGACATATAAAGGCTTTTAATATGGTCAATTATTCTTATAAAAGTAATGCACAAGGTAACTATAATAATGTTTTAAACTTATAGGGTCATTTAATGAGACATCTATCCAACAAGCGAATGCTAACATTTTATATGACCTTAACAAGGATGAAAGCAATCCCTATTCTCTTATACAGTGATTATAAAGATATTAATATTCTCTTTAAGGTTACAATAAAATGCTTTACATTACTAAATTCGCCATTTTAAACGTACAACAGATTGTGTGATTATCTTGCGGAGCAGAATAATCGGCCAAGTGCGAGTCGTAAAAAATAAAACAATTCATTTGAAAATCACGTATTTTTATAATATTTCAAACTTAAAATTAGTGCACAAAAGTGAGCTAAAGTATCCTTATAAAGAGGTCTCTTTCAGCCAACCCAACTACAGTGGAAAAAAAAAACATTTTCATATAAAATATACGGGAACAACACTAGCTAGGTGCGATTTTGTTAGTTTGAAAGGAACCCTATCTATATGTAAAGTGGCGATAGCATAATAAACAATAATTGATGCCGTTATAAAGTCTTTACTCTCATAGACTCCTTATAGACGATGTGTGAATCCTGTTGTTCTTTTAAAAGCACTGTATTTAACTTGACTAAATAATTAATGACTTTTTCAGCACAAAAACAGCTTAAATTCAAGGGCAAGTTCATACCAAAACACACAGCGTATCACATTTTATCATGCATTTGAATTCCCATATACTTTTCACTATAAACGAGCACAAAATCAGGTAAATAAATTATACATAAAATAACGACTTATCGTTCACTTGACAGTAAAATGGCTGAAATTTCTATTTCTTCTCCAAGCTGTTGCGAAAATGTAAATCACTTATGACGGCAAAAAGGGCTGACCGATTTTAAGAGCCTTTGATTTGCCGCATATATAACACGTATAAGGGTGATCGCCCGTATTAACGCTTTTCATATGTTTCTTAATTTCTTTCTTTTCCTTTCTTTCGTTTCCAATGTTTCTTATAAGTTGAAGTACCTTGTTGTTTATCAATATACTAGCTGACCCGACAGACGTTGTACTGTCTTAACGATGATTATTTAATTCGAATTGTTATAATTAAGAAAACAATTGATTAAAATTAGTATCTTCTTGCCAAATTTCATCAAAATAGATTAAATAGTTTAAGCGAAAATCATAAAAGTTTATTGTGCGGGAACCATACATTTTCCGGGACCAAAAATATCTGTTGTCCTTTCCTGAGACTCAATGTATCTCCATACCAAATCAAAATCGATTGAATAGTTTAGGCGAAAATCATAAAAGTTTATTGTGCGGAAACCGTACATTTTCCGGGACCAAAAGTATCTGTTGTCCTTTCCCGAGACTCAAATTATCTCCATACCAAATTTCATGAAAATAGACTGAACAGTTTAGGCGAATATATAAAAGTTTATTGT
The DNA here is from genome assembly GCA_937595015.1 of Polyommatus icarus. Lineage (NCBI taxonomy): Eukaryota > Metazoa > Arthropoda > Insecta > Lepidoptera > Lycaenidae > Polyommatus > Polyommatus icarus. The sequence continues at coordinate 11,901,663 of OW569326.1, forward strand.
GCGGGAACCGTACATTTTCCGGGACAAAAAGTATCCCTTGTCCTTTCCCGAGACTCAAAGTATCTCCATACCAAAATTCATCAAAATCAATTGAATAGTTTAGGCGAAAATCATAAAAGTTTATTGTGCGGAAACCGTACATTTTCCGGGACCAAAAGTATCCCTTGTCCTTTCCCGAGACTCGAAGTATCTCCATACCAAAATTCATCAAAATCGATTAAATAGTTTAGGCGAAAATCATAAAAGTTTATTGTGCGGGAACCGTACATTTTCCGGGACCAAAAGTATCCCTTGTCCTTTCACGAGACTTATAGTATCTCCATACCAAAATTCATCAAAATCGATTGAATAGTTTACGCGCAAATCATAAAAGAATATTGGGCAGTAACCGTACATTTTTCCGGGAAAAAATGTATCCTTTGTCATATTCCTGGTTCTAAGCTACCTTTCCACCAATTTTCAGCCAAATCGGTTCATCCGTTATTAAGTTATAAGTGGCGTAACTAACACAACTTTCTTATAAGGAAAAAGCTTTCTTCGTTTAATGAAAAAAGCGGACAATAAAGCAACTATAAGGAGGGTATCAGGTAATTATCTTTATAAATTGTTCCCATATGCGATTATATGATATTAGCGATAATACGACTCCTATAAGAATATTGTCGTGATCTAGCAGCTAGACTTGGCCCAACAAAATTGCATTTGTCCTCCATAATAATATGTCTATGAATCATTTTCTCCGTCTATTGACGGAGATTATGAATTTATGAACGTGTTATATTTAACATGTTAATAAAAAGAAAGCTTCAGAATTAGAACATCAACGCCAGTTTCTTTGATACACGTTAATGTTGAATGCATGCTTCAGAATCCGAGCGTCAGTGCTTCTAATGGGTTAATAATGGTTCCACCGCTGTTCATAGAAATTAGGGCTCCTTATTTTTAATCTGCACTTTCTGCACAGATGTATCGGTGATGTATGACGCATTATGCACATTGTGTAACACAGGTCTACGCATCAATCTTTTTCAAGTGGTAATTCACATGAATTATTAAATCACTAGATTATTGCAATTGTTAGGCGCTATTGCCAAATGTCAGGATGTTCCTGGACTATTTATTTCTGAAATCTTTCTCATTCCTAAGGATGATGGAAGTTATAGATTTGTTCTGAATTTTAAAAAGCCAAATTTATTTATAAAGACTAGTCCCTTAAAATGGAGGACATTAGGACTGCTATCAAGTTAGTATCGAAACTAGACGTTACAAATATAAAATAAATAATAAATAATAAAATTTGTTTATTTATCTCACCACAGGTACAATACAAGATGTTTTACACACTCTAGAAAGTTAGCACAATTTATGTGGGAGACTGGTGCCTAAACTAGGCATAGCCTACAGGCCTGTATTTCAGGACACCAGGATCTCTCTCGTTTTTTCCAGCTAGTCACACAGAGTGAAACTTATTATTATTGTGTTGCTTAGGGAGATCGCAGACGACAGACTTTGTGCGATCAAAGTCTGCGGCTTACATACATTCCGCATGGCGCGCGCCATCAGATTGTATGGAAGCCGCAGACTTTGATCGCACAAAGTCTTTCGTGTGCGTGTGCGTGTGCGTGTGCGTGTGCGTGTGCGTGTGCGTGTGGGTGTGGGTGTGGGTGTGGGTGTGGGTGTGGGTGTGGGTGTGGGTGTGGGTGTGGGTGTGCGTGTGCGTGTGCGTGTGCGTGTGCGTGTGCGTGTGCGTGTGCGTGTGCGTGTGCGTGTGCGTGTGCGTGTGCGTGTGGGTGTGGGTGTGCGTGTGCGTGTGCGTGTGCGTGTGCGTGTGCGTGTGCGTGTGCGTGTGCGTGTGCGTGTGCGTGTGCGTGTGCGTGTGCGTGTGCGTGTGCGTGTGCGTGTGCGTGTGCGTGTGCGTGTGCGTGTGCGTGTGCGTGTGTGTGCGTGAGTGGGTGTGTGTGGGTGTGGGTGTGTTGGCTATGTGGGTATGTGTGTTGGGTGGGTGTGTGTTGGGTGGGTGTGTTTTATTCAGGTACAGTTAACAGTTTTTCTGTTTTTCCATAGTTGAGAGTTTGCAGCCTTTCATTAATTTTACTCTTGCAAGATGTCTTCGTCAGGGAGTAAATGTTTAATATTTTATATTTTTTTTTATAAATAAATCCTCCAATAGAACTGAAGAAACGATTTGAAAATTTTGATTTGAAGAAGCTTATTTTTGTATTCCCATACACAAATCGAGCAGAAAGTTTTTTAGATTTGGATTTCTTGACCTATGAATTTTAATCCTTGCCCTTTGGTTTGGGTTCTGCTGATTAATTTCTGTGTCCTGCACCATTCGTGTTTGCAAAACTTATGAACCCTGTCATAACTTAACTTAAAAAACTACTTCATGTGGTGATAACGATAATGAAATAATAATTTAATAAAAGTTTGAGTATCTAAAAATTCTAGCTCTCCAAAAATCCGTCTTCTTGCGTCGTCATCAAAATATATTTTAGGGGGCCTCGCCAGATATATCTTGCCCACATCAAATTTTGGTCTTGCCCCGCCACTGAGTCTTTCCACGGGGTGAAAATGTCTGCCGAGCGTGTATATCTCAAGTTATTAAGTTGAGACCCGATGCAGTCCCTGAAGGGATGGCGTTTTTAGACTAAACCTACAATGCATCGCGAGACAAAAAGCTTTTCTATCTTATCCATCTCACGACAGCTTTACAGTAAAGCTACAGATTTTTACAAAATGAATAATTAGAGAAACCGATTTGGTCGGGTTTTCTCAAGTCAGTGTTAGTCGTGATCTATCAGCTGGACTTGGCCCAACAAAATTGCATTGGTCCCCCATAATAATATGTCTATGAATCATTTTCTCCGTCTATTGACGGAGATTATGAATTTATGAACGTGTTATATTTAACATGTTAATAAAAAGAAAGCTTCAGAATTAGAGCATCATCGCCAGTTTCTTTGATACACGTTAAAGTTGAATGCATGCTTCAGAATCCGAGCGTCAGTGCTTCTAATGGGTTAACACCTTCACTGCGGCAAGTAAAATCTTAAACCTTCGTCTGGTGCGGCGGCGGGCCAAAGTGTGCCCCCAATGATTTTTCCGCCAGTGCGGGATGGGCCTTTCTCGACCCACCAGCACAAGGTTAGATTAAATTACTATAACTTTGCGAAAACATAATGTAGGTGTACAGTTTTTTGACTGTTGGAATAACCTTGAACCCAACTACTTTAGATTTGATTCGCCCTGGGATCTGCCAAACAGGAAATGAGAAATAAACCAGGGAAAGTGGCGGGCCGATATCGACCCGAACCGCACTAGAAAGTATTTTTAGTAGAGATGGGAAATACAAAAATAAGGCGATATCGAAAATATATTTTTTTATTAATATATTTAAATTCCTGTCTTTAAAACACAAAGCCCGTTTTTGTTTGCACATTCTGCAGTATGTTTTATTGTTTTTTAATTTCTTTTTTGATTCGTCACTCCTCATGGTTTCTCCCAGTTTTTCATATCACCCTGCACAATTTCGCCGTTTAACGCTCATCAAGGACATGATTTTTTGTTTCCTGCTATCGTGCGTTGTTAATTTTATAAAATGAATAAATATATAAAATGAAACCGACTTCAAAATCGTACGTAATTGGGAATCAAAATTACCTATTTTAAACACTACAGAACCGATTTTGATGAACAGTATTCCCGAAGTTAAATAGTACCCAATACAAAAAAAGAATTACTTTAATCGGACTAGTAGTTTCGAAGATGTGCGAACACAAACATAAAAACATACATGAATACTGTGTCACTTTAGAAATTTGTCACATTTGTTCAGATGATAATATAGAGTAAAACGTATCAAAACTAGGCAGTTCTGAAAATAATACGTACAATTTACAGGTTGAATTGATAACCTTTTTTTGAAGTCGGTTAAAAAACGTGACGTGTGCAATCTATGGTAAGTCGTAGCTGACGTCTACGACTTACCATAGATTGCACATCACTAACTGGCGAGGCGGACGGTCGGTGCGGTATCGGGTCGCCAACCGCCTGCTTGTACGGCGGGCCGCAATAGGCCCACTGCCGCACTGAGTTGATTTTTGACCGTGGGCCGATAACGACCTGCCATAATTTTTTTTAGGAAAGACCTATAATTTTAAACACAATCTCAAATATATATTTACCTCTGTCGTACCTTTACAAACACCTGAGATAAAGTTCCGCACCGAGTGAGAGAACATAGTTTTCTTCGTCCGCACCAGCTGAAATTCCGCGGCGGGCCGATTTCGGCCCGCCCCGCAGTGAAGGTGTTAATAATGGTTCCACCGCTGTTCATAGAAATTAGGGCTCATTATTTTTAATCTGCACCAGATGTATCGGTGATGTATGACGCATTATGGATTCGCATCGGGCGGTGGCCGATCGATCACCGCCCGACAATACGGATCACTCAGCCGGAATGCTGTTGGCGCTGATTAGATTAGCAATCCAACAGCATTGATGCTGTAGCGATTAATTTCCACACTCACGGATTATTGCTGATGGACAATGGACATAATATTCGAATATAAGATACGTCTTAATGAATAATCCAGCTTAGCTTACGTAATGAACGTTTGCTATTGTTGGTTACTTAATTAATTATTATTTCAGAGTTATAGTTCCACATATTATGTAGTTTCTTAGTAATAATTTTTATTATTGTCGTAGAAAATAACTGTAACTTTTACTGATTTACATAAATTATTAATTTATAATCCGTTATTGCTAAACCATAAAACCGACGAGCGATAATTATTGTTAACCGACTTCCAAAAAAAGGGAGGTTATATGTTCGGCTGTGGATGTTTTTTTAAGACCAAGCTCCCTTTTTTGCTGTGTTTTCTAATAAGTATTACGATCCCGGAAGACGATTGATACAAATGAAATTGAGATTTATTTAATCATTGTATATTTATCTGATACTTGCCTAACGGAAAACATGATTCACTTGACTCGACAGTTTTATTTTTTGAAATTATGAATTTTTCTGGGCTTCTCAACAATTATCTGTTACACTTATTGAGTCACTATCATTCAATAACTTGCACTACTACAATCACACACTTTTTAAAAGATTAACTTAAGGAAATATTAGTATTGTATTTAATTTTTAAGTAATCATCAAAAACATTTTTGGGACTAGCGAAATTTACTTTCGTGATATACGTTGTTACACGTATGTTACACGATATTGTTCACTATTAGCTACAGCGCAAAATACATTTCATGCGGGCACGATTCATGGAATCATTGTATCATGATTACACGATAGCCGTGTGTGTAAGCGGGGCTAGCGTTTTGGCAGCAGGCTCTTAAAGCACAACAAATCAGATTGCTGATCATCAATGTAAAGTTAAATCGGAGTAAATTTAATTCGGTTACAGTTCATAACAATAAGGACTTTTAGGGGGCGGTTTAATTAATATAACATTATATTTTTAAGTGGCTAATTGCATATCGTCGGCGTTTTGAACATTGGGAATAATTGGGTCAGACCGAGAGAAGATCTGAAACCACCAAAGCTTGCTACTAATTAATATTAATATTTAAATTATGTTCGGGCAGTTCTGTTTGTTTTAGAATATTTCTGCTGATATTGTATTGTATAAATACCTATCTGCAACAATATTTTGTGGAAAATATATACTGCGCCACTGCGTATTGTATATTTCAGATTTCCATTGCACAAATACGTCAGTTAACGATTCAAGTTTTATATTAAACTTATATTAAATATCAGAGAGATAATGTACAACAGCTTATCATGCGTATATATTATAAGCGTAGGTACATGTTTTTTATCATATTTTTTAGTATTACAATGGGCATTGTCCAAAAAAATCACATGTACTTTTTATATTTTTTTTTTTCGTTAAAATAGGGTATTTTAAGAATATAAATTAAATAATTTTGAAATGCATTGGCTAGTTTTTTCTCAATAAATTTTTAAAGTTTCGCTCTGACGTCATCATCGGCGGCCGATTGCCCTCTGCAGTATGTTTTTTTTTTCCTTTCAATCTTATTTATAATGGCTGGTTCGTTAAATGCAATTTCTCATTATGTAAAAGCTGATACGAGAAGCTTACCAAAAGTTCGAAACGTAATGTTGGTCGAATTTATTGCTAATTTAACGCCATTGAAGGTCAAACTAAGGTTAAACATATTTGTTGAAAAATATAAGTAACTAATAAAAATAAAGTAATACCTATTAAGGTATTTTTTTCGTTTATATACAGAAAAACGATCACTGACCTTATTCCTCGAAATGTTTTTGTAATGAGCAAAATTAAAAAAAAATGGACAATCCCCATTCTTTGCTTAACACAGGTAAGCAAAAGATTTACTTGAAAATGTCCTTTGTGTGTGTATGAGTTTCATGCACGTAGCGAAACTGACCCTGTAACTATAGGCAAAATGCCTCCATAATTTGAGCGAGCCTCAATGTCTACATGAGTAAGAATTCCACAACCAAATAACTATCTACTGTACTATTTATTATGAAACAAGTTGAGATTTCAGCAATTTAAACGCTTACCAATTCATTTATTAAGCTAGTCGAACTGTAATTTATTTTAAATATTAGAACTACTCGATTAGACTACTTCTGGGGTGTATCAAAATTGAGCACTTTTAGCGGGAAGACGCAGATAGACACATTTTTATTCTAAATTAAATATCCATGGATAACTTAAGAATAAGAATATTTTTATTTTGTCGCCACACAACACAATATGTAAATCAAAACAAAATACAGAAGTACTTAGCATTAATTTCTAAAATACAATATAATATTATATTCTACCTAAAATACATACATTGTGTGATGTCAAAAGTTAGTTCAATTATTATTGTCACAATATAAAACGACAAAGTGCGAAAGTTCCCGCCATAAATTTTGTAGGAACTAGTGGAAATTTTACGTACTTATGTCAATCACTAATATATTATGGTCACACCGGCCATCCCTACAGCGTCATACTTCACAAAAGCTTTGCCTTCAAGCAATGAACTTAAATCAATTGGCATAAAGGCTATGTATGAGCTGAGTTAATGGTAGTTTATAGTAGAGGTCCTGGCATTTCAGCAACTTCGGCGATACATAGTTTAGATTCCATCGTTAAAATAGCAGGGTGCAAACTGCGCTGTTCTATAAAGCATTCACGTATCTTTTAAATGATTTTAATGTAGCAATTAGGTATCATTTAAAGTTCTAACGAAGCTCTATTTTCCATTGTAAAAAGTAAGCGAACAGAATTTTAAAATTTTGCTTTGCAGCTTTCATTATTTCGTATAAATTCGCACGCGTGTTAGAAGATATTTTTTCGTTTATCTCGACTTTATTTGAAATTATTTTGCTAACAACGATTAATTATTATCATTAGGACGTACTAGATAAATAAACGATAATTATTATTATGGTGTATCATAAGATTAATGATATTTTCAGTAAAAAATACAGTATTGTACTCTTTATTCTCGTGTCGTGGTGTTTGTTACCAAACTTACCCATAATGGCTGGATCTACTGTGTTGATTTTGTTTCATTATCCTGTAAGTCTGAGAATAATAACTGGCCATCATCTATTTTTTATTCTCGAAATCATGTTATGACATACCAAACAGCCTGCCATGGTCCCGAATCACGCACAACGAATTTTGTGAGAAACTTAAACAAGCTATCATTAACAACGTCTGAAATGGACTGCACTCTCGGCCAGAATATCTTTCTTTTATGCTATCTAGTGTATTTCTATAACGTATATGACAAAAGAACATTTGACGGATCAGCAAGCTTTTTAATGAAATAAAAAATAATGTTGGGAAACTTATTAGTTAAACAATAATTAATTAATGACTCTGTTTGGCTTGCAATATTTTCAACCAGGTGAACAATTACAGAATAAACACGTTAATAAGCTGCAAAGTCAACCGTTGTTTTGTGTTTTATTAATTGTTTATCGCCGTAATACAATACAATGTAATGTTTGGACCTTCATCAATAATTGTATTTTAACAACAATTATTGCGAAAGGTTTTACAGCATTTTGTACATAAATTATTTATCTAACAAGTTATACATGAGCAAATAATTAGTACTTAGTAGTGTAAGCTTAATAATTACAAATAGTGATACATATTTAAATAATATTATGATTTATGAACCGTTTAAATGTATAATAATTATGAGTAATTAAATATTTTGGGCATTATAATATTATTTCGAGTAAGGCCTGCCCTATTTTTATTAGAAAATAAAGTTTCAATTGTTTTTCAATAAGTAGACAAATTATTAAATTAACATTAACATAAGTTGATATTAATTTTAAAATTATTGTAAAATATTTATTGCATTTGATTAGATTAGTGCATAAGTAGCAAATAGTGGGGACATTCTATTAGTCGATAAAGTAATAAAATTTATAGTATAGTCGATAAAGTATTAATATCGAGAAAACCTATTAACTGCAAAAAACCTCGAATATTGGTCGGTCAAAATAAGTGAAGAACTCTATAAAGTTTCCGAAGTGAACGTCTTTATCAGGGAAGTTTCAGTATTGGATTCTTTCTATTATCGAAGTTAGATGCAACCAGCCGACCAACTTAAGCGATTCCAACTCCAAAACTACTCGCCCGACGTGCGAACCACAAAACTACTAATCGAATCTAATAAACCTTATTTTATTCTGAATCATAAAAGCGATAAAATATCGCACTAGATGTTCCCCGCCACTTCCTTCCTCTGTCACATAGTCGTACATTTTTCCGGTGTAAAATGATTATTCTAAACAAAATCGCGTTAGAAATACTATCGCACTTAAGCGTTAAGATTATATCTTGGAAGAAGCAGCTACAGGATCGTTTGAGATAGCACGTAAACCAGTGGTCCCCAACCTTTTTTTCATGCGGGCCACAAACATGTTTTGGTCTTGGTGTCGCGGGCCGCAACGAAAATTTTTAGGGTTAAAAAATAGCATCCTTCAAAATTAACGATTTTAAATTGGAAAAAATTTAACGACTATCACGTAGACTTTACGTTATTTAGCCGATGGGCGTGAATTTCGAAATTGTTTAACATCACGCGGGCCACAAATAAAGTCCCGGCGGGCCGCATGCGGCCCGCGGGCCGCGGGTTGGGGATAGCGGACTTAAACGGACACAAATTATTATTATTAGTGGAGTTCCCAGAGCGTAAAAATCGTGCTAACCTCCGATTTTTGCAATAGTGGATGAAAATTGAAAAGAAAAAAAGGAATCTATAGCTGATAACATAAATAATAAAGTTTACCTATTGAAAAGTTGTGCTTTAGATTTTTAAATTATTCTCTTCCACTTCAAGTAAACTCATAAACTGCAAAATTTTGAAGAAAATTAACATATTCCTTTCTTTAAAAATATATAGCAAAATAATAAAGTATATTATTATTTTTTTGGTTTGTATCGTTGTTTATATTCTAAAGAAAGAAAATAAGTTAAAAAAATATATAATTTAGATTTAAAATTAATATTTTTGTATGTAGATGAGCATACCTCCAAATGTGCTTGTTGTGTGCCTCGCAGGTAAATGGCGTTCCTATTTTTCTTTGGTTTTAAATAGGAAGTTTAAAATTATTTTTTAGGCTTAACGAAACCTTCTATTTCTTAATGTGTATAACTTTTTAGCTCTTACTTTATTAAATTTTCTGAAAATGTAGCACAAACTTATCACGGATATTTCGAAAAAAAACTGTATTTTATTTCTTTTGGTTAGGTTTTTACAGAATAAAATTGATTTTTTATTAATTTTTTTTCATTAATTATATTTGCTAAAACATACTTAAAGACAAAAAGTACAAATTAGGTTAAGAACTGATATTTTTTATATTCAGGTAAGCATTTTCCAAACATAGGTCGCAGCATGCGTCTTTAGTATGTACGTGAGACTTGTAGCACCCAATTTTTTTTCTGGCTTTAAGTAGAAAGTTTAAATATATTTCGAAGACTAGAAAAAGTCTTTCATTTGTCGATGCATTTAATGTTTTAGCTCTCACTTAAATAAATTTTCAACAAATATAGAAAAATATTTTCGGTCCATTTTACACATTTTTGGAGATATTTAAACGTTTTTAAGTACTTAAAAGTTATCATTTCTCTTAAAATTAAATACGCACAACAAGTAAATTTAACACACTTTTCGTTACAACCCTTAAATTCACCCAAACCCTTTTATCTTGGTTACGACGAGCGTTAATCTCTAAAAACTTTGCAAAAACCTTATAGTTGTATTTAGCTTAGCAAAGCAAACTTTCTTTTTTAAATATTGTGTATTTGGTTAATTTTCAACGTAAACAATCGGATAAGAGTCATTAAATAACAGGAACAAGAAAAAAATATTTTTCTGGACCGGTTTAATATGGTGAAATATTAATATTTAATTAAGTAACTAAAAAATTAAAAGCACAAAAAAAAGTTGGTAAACTTTGCAAGTTATAGTGTAAAAAAGAAAATGACACCTCAAAAACAAAAATCCATTCACTATTACAATTTTCGGAGGTTAAAACATCTGGCGACTGCAGTATATGTAGCTTTCCAAGAGAATACTTCATAAAAATATGATGTTGCATAATATGTAGTAAGGGAGAATTATTTTTCTAATTCATAGGTAATGAGAATAAAGCGTAAAAGGCAGCTCCAAAGGATAGCAATATATTCAAGTAATGATTTTTTACAGTACATACAATATTGAAAAAGTGAAAAACACATCACAAGGTATTTATATTGCTACCTTGTGATGTGCTTTTCACTTTTTATTTCATTTTTTTTTTCATTTAAAACTACCGATTTTATTTAAGAATGAGAATTAAAAAATCTTTAAGTAAACCAATCATAAACGATGGTTTTCGATTTGATGCAAATGATTTGATGCAAATGAACATGGTATAAATGCAAACGAAGTGTATAAAAAACAATACAAGAGAACCCAACAGTCCATCTGCGACGAATCGAATTTATCGCAAATGAGTAGCTGTTTTACCTCTATATCAGTTCTAAAGAAATAGGTAGCCTAGATTACGAACGTAATACTTGTTGCTATCTGTTACCTGGCTGAAAGCTCTATCTCATAGACAGATAGGAGAAAGTTAGTTAAAGTTTTCAGAATTCGACTGACAAATTCTGTATACGGGGGTCTGAAAAGTTACCGGTTCTTTCTTTTATTTAATTTATTTATTTATTTAATGACAAAATAAATAAATTATAAATACTTATATACCGAGTTCTACAACAAAAACAAACAATTCTTTCTTCCTTTTTAATAAGGTATTATTGTAAATAGTGCACAAGTGACCTAAATATTCATATTACTACCAGTTCGCTAGTAATAAAACGTAAAAGCAAATCTCTTAATACTGCATTTACCGACGCCATATCAAAAGCGGGATATAGCGCTCCATTTGGGTGTTTTTGTGAAATAAAACTCTCGGCCGAGCTGCGACGGCCACGCGCGCGCTCTAGACCGTTCCATTGCGCCTGTTGTTTCACATTTCATTCGATGGCCGTCTGAAATTGAAAAACCTTTGATTGGCTGTAGTCGGGGCTGAAACGAATCGCCAGTTACTCGTCCCCGACAATTTCAAAGGTACGCCGAAGTCAAAAAGGATTGAACGCTCGGCTGTGTTCTTTTTGTTATAACTTGTAAAACATTTTCACTGCGACTTTTACAGGCACATTTTCTATGCAAACCGAGTTGGAGGAACATGATAAGAAGAAGACGGTTGGAAGAATCGAACAAGTAACATTTCGTAACATACGGACAAAAACTCATTTTTTAGGGTTCCGTAGTCAACAAGGAACCCTTATAGTTTCGGTCTGTCCGTCCGTCTGTCCGTCTGTCTGTCTGTCCGTCCGTCCGTCCGTCCGTCCGTCCGTCCGTCCGTCTGTCTGTCTGTCTGTCTGTCTGTCTGTCTGTCTGTCTGTCTGTCTGTCTGTCTGTCTGTCCGTCCGTCCGTCCGTCCGTCCGTCCGTCCGTCCGTCCGTCCGTCCGTCCGTCCGTCCGTCCGTCCGTCCGTCCGTCCGTCCGTCTGTCTGTCTGTCTGTCTGTCTGTCTGTCCGCGGTTGAAAATGAATGAATACACATATTAGTGATGGCAACATGGTACATGAAATCTTAAAAAAATATTTTTTTTTATGGTACCTCCCCTACACATCAAGCGGGGATGAATTTTTTTTTCGCGCCCACCCCATCGTGTGGGGTGGTCCTTGAATAGGTTTTTTAAAAATATTGCGAGTATTCATAGATCATTTTCCGATTTAGGGATCCGTTTGTGAAATATTAAGTTTTAAAGTGGAAAAAATCGTTACAGTCCAGTGTCCCCCCCTTCTACCAGCTAAACGGTTCTGGAAATGTGAAAAAATTCACGGGAGTAGAAAATATGCTGAATTTAAAAGGAAAACTATCACGGCTAAGAAGACTTCATAAGTTATTGAGTAATAGTCGATTAACTAAAAAAAATGTATTCGGCGAAGTATAAAGGACCTTTTCGTTCAAATTCCTTTGTAAGTAACTAAGATGATGTTGTTAGTAGTGTAAAACACGCTTTAAATGTACGTTCATTAATGATTTCTTAAGTTTTCGCGAGTATCACTCATGATACTTTGCAGCGGCCGTGGTCACGGCCGCTGCAAAGTAGCCGAAACGTCGGGATTAATAAAAGTGCTCCGCGACAAAATCCGTAAGTGTTTAAACTTATAATATCATGTACGTTCATTAACTATAAAAAAAAACTTGCGGTACTACGGAACCCTATATTGCGCGTGGCCCGACATGCCGGTTTTTCCCTAATTATTTCAATAAAACTTCTAACTTATCTACATCGTAACCTAGCTAATACACTCTAACGGGCTACACATATAATCCATAGTTTTTCTGTTACAAATAATTTTTCCGGACCTAAAGCCACCATTTAACCCTCTGCCACTGACGTTACGTCTGACAGACACCAGGATACTTATGAGTAGTTGCTACGTTGCCAATTCGCGCCGTATAATTTTGTTTCTCTCTGTACCTTCCTGCGTGGACACAAGCAGTCCGCCAGTGCAGCGTAGGCAGCTGCAACACGCACATGTATGGAGCTAGAGCTGTTTGGTGTCTACAAGACGTAAGATCAGTAATAAATGATGGATCTGGCAGACGTAACGTCAGTAATATCGCTATAATTTCGTAGTGTCGTACATACGTCTGGTCAGTAAATAAATGATTGAACCTTTAGCGCAGCTACTTATATTATCATATATTGCTTTTACATGGCAAACAGCTCTCAAAGTAGACCTGCGAGGAAGAGGAAGGCTCCTGAAACCGTCAACATTTTGAATGAGCAGCAAATTCTGCAGTGGTTTGATGATGATCAGGATTTTAGTGATTGTGACGATGATGTCGCAGACAAATATTTTACCATCGAAGAAGAAATAATAATAATAATAAGCGTTTATACGGTACATGCAACAGGAAAGTGAGATATCGGCAGATGAAGATGAAAGTTTGGAAAATGAGTATGAAACGGAGGAGCCCATAGTGACCAATGATGACACCATAAGAGAGAGAGAGGCAAGAAGTGGTTCAAGTGCCTGTTATCTAGGCAAAAATGGATTTTCTTGGAGTAAAACCGATTTTGCAAGAACTTCCCGTAAACCTGCTCGCAACATTATTTCTTTACCATACACCTGCTCGCAACATTATTTCTTACCTCCTCCTGGGGGATCCTGGGAGCCTGAATCATCATCGACAAGAAAATTGCGTCAAATTTGCCCAAGAAAATTGAAAAGACAAACAAGATTAGTCTGTTGTGCTTGCGCAAAACCTATTTGTCTGCAATGTTACGCGCGAATTTGTGAAGACTGTAAGAGCGAAGTTCAAGGCTGATTAAAAAAAAACTACTCTAAGGATTTCTTTTTTATTGCTTTTTTTGGTTAATTTTATGTTTAAAGAAGACTGATTTAAGTTAAAAGAGTTGATTTTATGTTATGTTTTTTTTTAAAGAATATTTTAAAAGCGACTGTGTCAAATGTTCCTATTATTACTATTATAATAAAGATTTCATATTTTCGTAATTATGTGCTTTATTTAACATAATTAATGTTAAAATGAGTTTTATATAATACTACACATATTATATCTAAACAATTTAATTAAAAAAGTTAACCATAAAAAAAAAAATTGATAGTCAAAGTTTACGTCTGACAGACTACTCCTCAGTAGAATTTTTACAAGAACGCCACCTCAGTGGCAGAGGGTTAAGCAAAAAACGGGAAGTTTTTTCATGTTACTTACCTTATTCTTCCACTCACATCTTGAGTATTTATTATGAAATCGACGTGAGTGGAGATGTAGGAGAATCACCTAATGACCGATGTGTAAACGAATATAGTATGCTGAACGAGTGTCTTTATTTAGCCGACCAAAGTTACAAATTGAACAATAAAACGTTTAAAAGCAAAGTTGAGAGGTTTAAAAAAGTTGTGTATTGACAATAAAATTGAATTAGCCGGCGCGAGGCTATGTCTGTCGGTAATCCTATTGCGGTCTCGACCCCCAGTTGATCCCGAAAGTTCCGCGCAGCACTCCGCCCCAGGACTTACCGCTACTGAAGGCTTTATAAACACCACCGCGAGTACCGACTATTTTCTTTTCTAGATTGTTCTCGTGATCTAGTTCTAACTCGGCGAACACTACCTTTTCATTGAAAACTAACGAGATGTACTTGATTCTTAGTGCCTGGCCATTGTTAGTCTGTATTGATAAAAATGTGTACGATTATTTACATTTTGCACACATATAAGATTGTGTAAGTACATGGTGACAAATATGGACATTAAAAAAATAATGGAAAGAAATTGCTTTACTCAAAAAGGAATTAAAATTTGGTCATCAACAAGTTTATTCAAATACTTACTTATTATTATGATTACGTCATTCTTTTTTTGTGTTTATAATACTGCATATTTTATATGTTGATCTCCTCAGACGCGGGAGACACAATCTCACTACGGAGCCTCTCTTCACTATTGAATCGATATCTTCCTTTTATCTCTACCTTTACTTTGTTTCTAGAACTAGCAATAAAAGATTTACATTCAGTACACGTCTTTGTGAAATAAGACTAAGTCATAAAGCGAATGCACTCACTAAGTAGATGCTTAGAACAGTCTTCTTACTTTTTAACCCCCGACAAAAAAGAGGGGTGTTATAAGTTTGACGTGTCTGTCTGTCTGTCTGTTTGTCTGTCTGTGTGTGTGTCTGTCTGTGGCATCGTAGCATCCAAACGGCTGGACCGATTTTGATCTAGTTTTTTTTTGTTTGAAAGCTGACATGATCGAGAGTGTTCTTAGCCATAGTTCATCATCATTAGCCTGCTCAGTGCTGGAAAATCGCGGTTCATCTGGTTCGCGAAAGGCCGATTAGCAACTTGCAGTCGTTAGATGGGTTTTTTGCATTCTAGTTCGTGACATTTATGAATATATACACATTAATAGAATTTGACATGGTGCTGCAGCATCATCTGGTAATCAATAGGATACCCATTTCCTCACCAACTTAGAGCAGAGGTTTCGTGTTTGGGCTGATTTTAATCGCGACAACTAGTAAGACGTAGATAAACAGTAAATATTTGCATGCCGCTCCTGCAGCATCACCTGGATTCCAATTTCTATAGGAGCCGAGCTCCGTATGAACCCAAAGTCAAGGTTTCATGTTTGGGCTCTTACTGACGGCCTCATCCAAGAGGACACTAATGGTATTCATTGGGATATGATACTGTTGATAGGAATTATTCTTTACTATAACCAACACAAGTTTAAAAAGCATGAAATAAAATTAAATTAGGAATTTAAAAAAAATCCCGCCAAACAACTTTAAAAAGTAATGAAATAATATTTAAGCATTGACTTTAAGTTTGAACCATTCCTAAGTGTAAAGTAATATTTTAGTCCATAATTGTTGTCAAGGTGTGTCGGGGGACCGCGCGTATAGTTTAGGGGTCAGGTCACAACACACAAATGCAAAAGTCGTTGTTGTCGTAGTTTGCTTGGCGGTCCCCCGACACACCGTGACAACAATTATGGACTAAAATATTACTTTACACTTAGGAATTGTTTAAACTTAAAGTCAATTCTTAAATATTATTTCATTACTTTTTAAAGTTGTTTGGCGGGGGTTTTTTTTAATTTCTTAATTAAATTTTAGACCAAAAAGCTTATTGTTTCGTACATAACACCGTAAAATTATGTATTATTACAACAGCTAGTACTTATAAGTAAATAATAGATATTATAAACGTTGTAAATTTAACTTTTTCGTATAAAAAAAATATTTCGTAAAATAACTAAAACAATATTATGTTTTGACGATGATTTATTTCTTAAAATTATTTCTTTCTAAACATTCTTGCACTATGCAAATATAGTAACGGATCGTTAAGTACCATATCGACGGTTAAAAGGAAGTACGAAGCGACATTTTTGTCAAAAATGAGTTTTAAATGCCATCTTACTTAAAATTTCCCGCTCTTTCGAATGCGCTCACTCTCATAGCTCTACGATGAGTTTTTTGGCGTTTATGCCCTAGCAAAAAAAGCATTTTCCTGGTAGTATTTTTTGTAACCGACAAAAATTCAGGTCAGTTTGTCTGTAAAGGTGCTTGTACCCCTGCAAAAAATATTTGTCTACAGCTTTCGGCTGCTTATATCTTTTAAGCAATTCTCTCAAAAATTAGAAACGTCGTTTATAGCCTTCTTCCATTTCGTAATTGGTCATAGCTTTGGCGCTTGTACCCTATTACCCTATATATCCAGAATTTATTTACATATTACTCTGTCGGTTATACCCTACAACCTTTTTCAACCATATTTCCATAGACTCACGCAATGCCAGTCGCCAGATGTTGATTATTCTTCTTTTCCTTCACTTTCAAACGACACTGTGTGTCACATGTGTGTCACTTAAGTCTTATACTTCTAGTTTTTGTGAAAGTCTACTGTTACTTGTGTTCTATTAACTAATAAACGACCATAACACGACCTGTAAAAAGTACGTTATCCTTCTTTTCCTATAACAGTTATGAATCGTCTAGTCTCGTATACCCTTTTACTTTGCGATGTAAGAAATCAGAATGTTGTTTAGGCTTCTTATCCTCTAATTTTTTTTTTGTCATTTGTCTCTTATGCCATATTACCTCATTCGAAATTTTAAAGCAATTGTTATAAGCGACAAAAACCACTTTAAATAGCGCCAAATAATTAAAACTAACTATACCGGTAAGAGGCCCATTTTTTTTATCATTTTATAACTATTTAAATTTTTACGATACGTCAATAAATAACAGAGATACGTCAGTTTTTGTTAAACTCAAAACTTTAAACGGCTCTCCTGAACATTTCACTTTTTGGCGCTTATACCCTACTTCCTTTTAACCGTCGCTAATATAGAGCTCCACAAAATCTGTGCCTTGTTCTCAACTCAACTGAATGGCGTATGAAGCTAAAATATTTTATGCTAAGAAGTTAATTACGTAACAAAGGTGGGTTGCTTCACTTTGCTCGTGAAACTCTAACGTTATTTACATAACAGGATATGCGCCTCAATGTGATAGAATACTCGAGCAACAAACTCTCGATACGGCCTCACTTCGTCTCGCATTATAAAATATGTAGATAGGTTACGGGAATTGATTCAAAGCACACAAGAGTTGAACAACTGTCTGTGTAGGCTTGAGATTTCAGCAATAATTTCCCGGGAGAGTTCACCTTTATCTCGCAATACGGAAAGATTTTAGTTAGCGAAACAAACATAACTTAATAATGCTAAGTTTTGTTTTGGCTTCAAATCAACGATACATTTCTGTGAAACCCCAGAGGCATAAATCTTCAAAAGCGCCGTCAGGACCGGGATAAAATCTAAGTAGAGTTTAAAGTACTTTAAACCGAATGTCCTCCGAGGATAAAATTATGAATAAAGCGGAAGAATTTGTCATAGAATATAGTAGAGTATGTAATAATTCGCTAGTGGTTCTCAAAGTAAGTACATTGCCATTTGGGAGCTACTTATTCTTAATAATATAATATTAATTGAGTTGTGAGTTTTTTATATATTAATTGAGTTATAGATACCGCAGAATTTTCAAAGTTTCTAATTATTATTAGAACGAAACTTATATAAAAACTGCAATAGAGTATATTATTGTAGTAAATTAGTTGAAGTTAATTAATTATTGTAATTATCATTATCTTCACAACTTTGGTTTTCAAATGAATCCTCAAACTAGGTTGTGGTTAAAAATTATATGTTTTGGTTAGAAATAATTGCTATAATTGGCAATCGTAAAGCTCAGTGGAACCAAGAAAATGCATAATATACATTTTAAGAGTATTTTTTTGGCTTTACAGTTTCTCATTTGTATGGAAATGCGATTCGGTCACTGGAGGTTTCGCCGCAAAGGCTTCCTACAATAAATGTCAAATACGTAGACTTGACTCGCATTTTGCAGTTCAACTTGAAATGTGATTTTATATTTGGTATATAATTTTTGTACTTGCGAAACGATTTCTTACATCTAAAGGGTTTTCCAACAATAACTTTGTTTTTACATCCTAATAAATAATTAATAAGCTAAACAAATAAACCTAATAAACCAAAGAATTAAGACGAAAATGAAAAATGATTTTATTGTGGGTACTATGAAGAGGAAAGGTGGCAAATGTCCACCACTACCAGGCTGACAGCTGATGTTGATTGTTTCATGAAAATTTCGAAAAAAGAACGGCCTTATCACGCCTCCAGACCACATAGCACAGCACACCTCACAGAGGCACAGTGACATGCAATGGCTTCGCAATAATTGTTGTAGAAACCCAAATCAGGCAATCTTGCTTATTGACGAAGAAAATGAGCCTCGTCGGAATGCAGCTGGCAGTTCCTGAATGTGCTGAGCAAATTATCTACGGCGATTTGAATTCAATTCTTGTACCAGTTAAATCTTATAAGGATCCAAGCTAAACCCTTTTGCAGAGTTCGTCATAATATAATGCTTTTGGATGACCCTACTAATTTTTAAGAGCATTGTGATATTAGCTATTTAGGAGCTTTTTTAACACCGTCAAAAAGTAAATGTCTAAATTGAAATTGGAAAACAAAGTTAACCATTATATTAATGCGAAAATCTTTATATTCGGAAGATAAACAAAGTAACACATCATTTAAAAGAAAAACATTTTAAACATTATGAAATTATTTTCACATAATATTATTATATCGTGCTCGTTGGTTTACACCTTTATCAAAGGTAATGTCAATTAATTGAAACAATCAGCATGGCCGCGGCTTTTGCCGGTCGATTGAGCTTTATTATCATGAACTAATTCAGTGTAAGATTCTAAGCACCTTAATATAATCGGTAATAGCATTTTGCTTTGCGTCCATGAGTAGTAGTAGTCCTTGAGTAGTTTGGGTTTATCTTGATAAGGCACAGAATCCCGCAACGGATTGAAATGTGAATCTTGTAAAATTTCGCTGTATTACTCTATCATTTCAGAAAAAAAATCGTTACGAGAGTAAATTATTCTTCCCTGTAGTAAAACCAATTAAAACTAATGTTACCTAATTATTTTTATTCCATTATAAAAAAATGGCAAATCTTAAATGACAGGCGTTCTGGCGCTTACAAAGTTAACAAGAAATTCACTTAAAAATCAATTTCACCAATAAAATCCTTGTTACCGAGAGTCAGAACATCACGTAGCAGTGATTAACAATAATTTATCTATGCTGGCAACTTTGTCCACGTCGACTCCACACGAGCTTGTAACTGAAATTAAGGTATTTGAAAATATTTTGGAGCCATTGATTTATTATGCAGACTGTTTGAAAAACGGCATAGTAAGCCGAAATGGGGTGACTTAGCGGTCATTCTAAACAACTTTAGTAAATTCCAAAAAAAAATTGATTCTCCATAGAAACTTTGTTGGTCACGTGACTTTTTACTTTGGAACAGCAACATTTTTTCGCGAATTTCCAATGTAACACCCTATATATATATATATATATATATATATATATATATATATATATATATATATATATATATATATATATATATATATATATATATATATATATATATATATATATATATATATATATATATATATATATATATATTAATAAGAAACATGCAGCTGCAACCTAGTTATTTCCATTCAACTTTTCAATTCCTAAAATGTACAAAACACCAATACAAAAATAATAAATATAAAAATTTTGTGTACAAGAATCCATTACTGACCCCTAAAATCGTTTAAAACTTTACTGCTGTAATGACGTCGATTCTACAATATTATATTTAAATTAATTAAATCCAGTGATTCCAAATCGCGAATGTAATTTAGCTTAAACTGAACATTCTTTGGTTTGGGAGTTAATTTAAGTTGAAAATTTGTTTTGTTTTCACTTGGAGCCGTTACTGACGGCCGGAAACTTCTGGTTTTCATTATTCGGATTCTTTGCGATTGACGTGCCGTGAACTTGGAGAGAATAATTTATTCAGTAGCCGTCAGTCGCCACGTTATGCTGCAGACGATTGCTAAGTGAAACAATACTTTTCACTAATTCCTATGTATACAGAATGATAATTATTTATTCATTATTGCAGTATGAACGCCTCCGTGGTCCAGTGGTTAAGAGCGTGGCTCTTGACTCAGAGGTCGTTGGTTCGATTACCGCGTTGGAAACATGTTATTTCCAAGTTTGGTTAGGACAATGCAGGCTGATCACCTGATTGTCTGACAAGTAAGATGATCCATGCGTTGGATGGGCATGTAAAAAGTCGGTTATGCGCCTGATCTCTCGCCAGTCGTGTTGGTCGTCCGTCCCACTGGGTTATGAGAGTAAAAGGAATAGAGAGTGCTCTTATGTACGCGCACACACTTGGGCACTATAAAATTACTCCTGCGTAACTGGCCTGGTTTCACCGATACCGAAACCGGTGTGGGATATATATTTTTTAAATGAATAATATACTCTTGAACATGAAAACTTTTCCTATGGAAACATCTTTCATGAAATGAAATTAGCTGTTTTCGAAAAACTGATAAAGTTGATCAACGCTTTTTCGTGAAACAGATGATTGAATACCAAACAAAGTATAATATTATTATTGTCATCGATTTTCTACTTAGGTACTTACTACGATGGCTCACCGCTCAGCTACCCAAAGTGGATCTTGGCCTCCGACACGAGTTTGCGCCACTTGTCGCGGTCTTGCGCAGTTTCTTGCCACTCTGTGACTTGAAGATCGCGCAGGTCCGACTCCACGACATCTAGCCACCGGTACCGTAGACGGCCGATTTTCTACTGCTACAAAAAATATATTTTATGAAGCTTAGTGTTTATAAGAAAGTCTACTAATTTGAAAGTCAAAATCCCATTTTCCAGCCATTATTTTTGTTTTTAGGACACGACGTATACAAAAATGTTAGTGTACGTTTTCGTCGCGTCGCCGAGTGTGCTACTCGGCCTAGTAAATAGAACGGGGCCCGAGTGACTGTCTCGGCCTGTTGCTAGGCCAAGCAGTCGGCCTATCACTCGGTAATGTGTTACACACACCGAGTGCTCAGCCGAGAGCACTGTCTCTCTACTCGGTAGGCGTGATCGAGAAAAATTCTATGCCGTTTGAGCAGGGATTTTGTCGATATTGTACACTATCTAGATTCTAGTGTATAAATATGACTGTGTGTACAATCCATACATAATATTATAAATGCGAAAGTGTGTCTGTCTGTCTGTCTGTCTGTCTGTCTGTCTGTCTGTCTGTCTGTCTGTCTGTCTGTCTGTCTGTCTGTCTGTCTGTCTGTCTGTCTGTCTGTCTGTCTGTCTGTCTGTCTGTCTGTCTGTCTGTCTGTCTGTCTGTCTGTCTGTCTGTCTGTCTGTCTGTCTGTCTGTCTGTCTGTCTGTCTGTCTGTCTGTCTGTCTGTCTGTCTGTCTGTCTGTCTGTCTGTCTGTCTGTCTGTCTGTCTGTCTGTCTGTCTGTCTGTCTGTCTGTCTGTCTGTCTGTCTGTCTGTCTGTCTGTCTGTCTGTCTGTCTGTCTGTCTGTCTGTCTGTCTGTCTGTCTGTCTGTCTGTCTGTCTGTCTGTCTGTCTGTCTGTCTGTCTGTCTGTCTGTCTGTCTGTCTGTCTGTCTGTCTGTCTGTCTGTCTGTCTGTCTGTCTGTCTGTCTGTCTGTCTGTCTGTCTGTCTGTCTGTCTGTCTGTCTGTCTGTCTGTCTGTCTGTCTGTCTGTCTGTCTGTCTGTCTGTCTGTCTGTCTGTCTGTCTGTCTGTCTGTCTGTCTGTCTGTCTGTCTGTCTGTCTGTCTGTCTGTCTGTCTGTCTGTCTGTCTGTCTGTCTGTCTGTCTGTCTGTCTGTCTGTCTGTCTGTCTGTCTGTCTGTCTGTCTGTCTGTCTGTCTGTCTGTCTGTCTGTCTGTCTGTCTGTCTGTCTGTCTGTCTGTCTGTCTGTCTGTCTGTCTGTCTGTCTGTCTGTCTGTCTGTCTGTCTGTCTGTCTGTCTGTCTGTCTGTCTGTCTGTCTGTCTGTCTGTCTGTCTGTCTGTCTGTCTGTCTGTCTGTCTGTCTGTCTGTCTGTCTGTCTGTCTGTCTGTCTGTCTGTCTGTCTGTCTGTCTGTCTGTCTGTCTGTCTGTCTGTCTGTCTGTCTGTCTGTCTGTCTGTCTGTCTGTCAGCCAGTTGCCGCTTAGGTATTGATGGGTTAAAATTATTATAAAAATGTGACTCATGTTATTAGGAAACTCAGTAAGTCTATTATATTAATAAAACGTGTTCTAACATTGCACCGCATTATAATTTAATGCTACGCTAGAATTGAAAAAAAACCTTAGTAGATGCAAACACCGTCTGATATGACCCAGTTTCTGTCTTTCGTTGCATCCAGCTTTCTGAACACTATCTAGATGACTGAAATTGCTATGCAAATTTTACTTTTTACTACCTCTACGTATACAGCTGGATATAAAATGGACCATTTTTAAAATATGCGAAAAATATATTTTTAAAGAGTATTTCTATGTTACTACTTTGTAAAGAATCACTCGTAGTCAGTCAGGAGTTAGGCAACCTGACATAAAAATACGTGCATATGGGTGAACTAGTAAAGTTACTACAGTGATTTTTTTTAAGTATTATAAATGAACATATCAACAAAACTTCTTTGTTCGTAATACAACAGAGCTACCTTTTCATTCGAGCACTATTCAACGGAAGCTCAGTAAGGGCTCCCGCACACGGGCCACCTGCCACAGCAACAAAACGTCGCTACCGGCATATTTCCTGTAGTTTTCATACAGTTTTTGACGCCGGTGGCCGCCACACGCTACAACGATTCACTTTACAACCAATATACTAGCTTAAAACGGCGTTTGTGGCTGTCGCGTGTGGCCCGTGTGCGGGGACACTACAACTTGAGAAAGTCTGACCAATAGTCAGGTCTGAAGGAGTGAAGGATCAGCTTGTTTCTGCAACTCAATCAATATAATAAATGTTATTACTGTCAGCTTAATCCGCTTCGCTGTTTTCAGAAAGTTCAGTGTTGCGCTGAAGCCTGAAACTGGGGAACTGTTCTGGCAAACATCCAGATATCAATGCACTTGACGTTCACTACTCGTCGCATGTAAAATACGTCGCGTTTAAATCAATCGAGTTCTTAAAATATAAATCTATAATTTGTTTTTAATAATAGGTATGTGTTACAATCATACAGTGTACAGTAATTATTGTTCTATCGTACGTTTAGTAGCACCTATGATGATTATTGATTAATAATAAAACTGCTCATCCATACTTAATATTATAAATGTGAAAGTCTGTCTGTCTGTCTGTTACCTCTTCACGCCTAAACCGCTAAACTGATTTTGCTGAAATTTGGTATGGGGATACTTTGAGTCCCCGGGAAAGGACATAGGATACTTTTTATCCCGGAGAAATTTACGTTTCCTGCGCGATAAACGAATTTTGGCGCAACAAAGTTGCGGGCGTCATCCAGTCTTAGATAAAACAAATAAAAAATACGTGCGGCACTCAGGGACTGCTTAGGTAAAGGTATTGTATAGCAATAGCTAGTCTACTACTCTATCTATACGCATAAGTACGTCTATCGCACGCACACAAACACCGTGACGAACGGAAACTACGTTATAAGATGTGTTAGGTTAGGTTACGGAATTTCTTGATTCGGTCGCCGCGCTCAAAGCCAACGATAAATGCTATGCGATAGCTTAAAAACTTATTCAGTACACACATAGAGGTTCATATTTAAGGCCATCCACCGAGCAAACGACCTTGACCATTTGCCACGTTGCCGAGTTCGCACCAAAACCCTTTTTTTTTTTACTTATCTTAGTTCAAAATTGACCTACAAAAAATAAAACGTGGAATATTTAGTTTATGATATTGTCGATCTATTGGCGTGTTTCAAATAAAAGTAATTTGAAAATACTAAGCAGATGCTGAATGTTTGCTTGAATTTTAATAAATTGGCTTTACTTTGGAAGCTGATATCATGAATATAATAATTAATAAACAAAAATAGAAAATTTAAAACGTGGAAAGGAATGTTGAGATACTGAAGATTATTGCTGTATTGCGTTGTGGGATCACGGACTGACAGGGGGCCACGGAAGATCAGGCGCCACGGCTTGCCGCGGTCGATGCCTGAGTGGCTTTCCCTTTAAACATGCGGTGTGTGCAATGTGCATTGCACAGTCATAACCGATCACCAATTAGCTTTGTCCACATTGTGCCTTTTTTTGTTCAACAAGGGCATTGAGTTATAGCGCAGTCAACAGCGAAGGTGTGGCATGCCCGTGACACGCGTCAAAATCCACCCGCGTTGAAAGAAAAGTGTCATAGCGCGCGCTACGAATTCAACGCGCGTTACAAGCATGTCTCACTCCTCACGTTCGCTGTTGACAGCGCTATAAGGCATGCCCTTGATGAACAGAAAAAGGCATAATGTGGACAAAGCTAATAGTTTTTAAGTAGTTCAATGTTATATGTTACAGTGCGTCATGTCAAATTGTTGTTATTCTTTTGTGTTATAAACTCTGGCTTTGCTCTGTCCTTGTATGTTTAATAAAGGTATTTTTATTTTATTTATTTTTATTATAACTCTGTAACTCAAACTATAAGTTTATATAAGGCTCTAAATACGGTGAATTACGGATAAGCCAGCCTTCTGCCTTAGTGCACGAGTAGCGCCAGGCAGAATCGCGCGTCGGAACGACTCCACGGCGACGAGGAGACACGTCAGAAAAGGAGAATAATACCTTCGAGTATACATTTTGTATGATCTACTGATAACATCATAACAAACGAAGTCGCTCGCAATAGCTTATTGAATAAACTAACCAGTACATAGCTCATGTTATTATTACATTTTATCTCGGATAGTAAGGCGAATATCGAATAACAATTTGCAATTTTAGTAAATTTCATTCTAGAGAATACTCAAAAAATAGATTATTTTGGGATAATGCTGTTATATAGGATTCAATTACTTTACAAACATTTTCGACTCTACAAATATTTTCTAACGAAATCGTGTTTAAACAACATTCTAGGTTGTTTTATAAATACAGTGTAATATTTCAAGAAAAGTTTGAGAATTAAGAAGGCTTTAGGGGCTTGCGGAAAATAGTCAACAAGTTATGAAATATGAATTCTAGGAGTAATATATAACTAATATTAACCAGGTACTGCACTATAATACTCGTAATATGCATCCCACACCGGTTTCGCTGACGGTAGCGGATTTCGTTGTGGCAAGCAACGCAGAAAATATAATTTACGTAGGTAACTAGGTACTTAAGTTGGCGTGCGAAGCACAATACTTCACTTCTCTCTAAGATAATACCCACAATATGACGTAGGTAATGATATAATTTCCTTCTCTTATGAGTTATGACGTACGTGTTGCACTATTGCTATGAGTACGCTCTATGTTTTTCTTACAAAAAATCGGTCATTTAACAGATGATCTACGCGACTGTTACGCGATCACACGTAGAATAAAATCAGAACCAGTCAGTACTGTTTCTGAACTCCAATTAAAATAATATATTCATATACATTTTATATTATACAGCTGTAACAAAAATTCTAAGAATTTGTTGCGTAAGACCGCGAACATTATTAAACAGGCATTAATTATCACCGCTGAAATTGTCTATGAAGTAAGTTATAAAGTTATAACCTATTTTTACTTTGCTACCTATATTAACTTTGCTTTACATCAATTATATCTAAGCAAAGTTTGCGCTCACTTTGCTCGGTAAAAGTGTAAAGCGCCACACCGGTGTCCCGCACTCCTGAACACTGCGCTCCTCTTTTGTCATTGTAACCAGTTAAATTAGAATGACACTTTGGTTCTATTACACTTTATATTATAGTTAGTAGTTGTATGATTTTAAAATGTAAATATCCATTTCAAGAATTGCTGAGGTTTACTCCATTTCAAAAACATTTTGTTACATCTGTTTCGCTTTTACACATCATAATATTATATAATAATATAAAATAATATATAATAGTGTATATTATGTAATTTAGTATTCAAAAAACAGTTCAATTAATGATTTCTTAAGTTTTCGCGAGTATCACTCATGATATTATAAGTTTAAACACTTACGGATTACGGATGCTCCGGGACAAAATCCGTAAGTGTTTAAACTTATAATATCATAAACAGTTCAATTGTAGTTCTTTAACAAAAAATTAGGTATTGACTACAATATTCAGTGGATGGTTTTAAACTAAACATGCGATGACCGTATTTGGGTCTTCGATGTGTTCATATATAATTCAAGCAAATTGGGGACAGATTATATACTGTGTACTCACACTTGCCCTTTAAACAATACAAAGTTAGTAACTGGGTATTCTAGTTCGGCTGAATGTCAATGTACCTAGATCCTGTTAGAGCGGGGACGGGCCGCCTGCTCACAGAACTCAAACACGGTACTGTAATGAATTAAGTTAGCGAGTTGCCCGGACCCTTCTCATGTCACACTTATTTGCATCTTCTCGCTAGACCCCTGGTAAAACACGGAATATAAAAGTGTATTATTTACATTTAGGGCGTTGACTTAATTTAAACTTTTTATTGACTAGACGTTGCCCGCGACTCCCTTGCGCTGTTTGTTTTCTCGTTAACCGTACGCTTTTCCAAATTTTCCTAAGCTTAAGGCTCAATTTCACCAACGTCTGTTAGTGTTAACAGCTTTTTAAAATGTGATATCTTCTCCTTCATTCATATGAAAAACGAAAGAGATAACGTGATACTAAATCGAGCATTAAACTTTAACAGTGGTTGGTGAAATCGGGTCTAAGTAAGGTTAGTTGGGGGTATTCCGAATTTGGTTATATTCCGAACAACCGATAAATCTACCAAACGAAATAATATTTTTATGTTGGCAACATTTACGTAGGTGCCACGTTGATTTGGCTATCGGTCGCCAGTTGACGCTCGTCGCTAGCGCGTTTTGGATGAGTGCAGTGACAGTTGTTGTGCCAACGGACGATTTCGCGCCATTTTTAGAAAATCGGAATAACCCCAACTTGGATTGTGTCTAAAGTAGGTAAGTAAATGAATTTATTGTTTGTTTATATGGTAATTTGTCGTTTTTTAAAGACAATTAAATGTGCCAGGACGTTCTATCTCAAATTTTTAGTTTTATTCGCAATAAACCCGACGGGGATATTCCGACATGTTTTGTTCGGAATAAACCCATTTTGTTTTCTCATAGTAATTTGTAGAGGTTCTCAACCTTTCAAAATATTATGTAGGTAGTAGCGAAAAGGTACAGAGGCCTGCAACTGGATAAAACCGGTTTACGCTCGCTTAGCTAGTCCTACGATCGCGGATTATTGGAAATCTATTATTGTTATTCTATTGTTGTCGTGGTCACCGGTGACCTTATGGGACTTGATAGGCTAGTGGTCAAACGGAAAAGACGCACGCACGTACGTGTAAAATATTATTTGTGAATCTAATGACGAAATTCTTCACTTTTTAATTATTATAGATAAAATAACATGTACACATACCTACTTGGCAAAAAAAATCATTTACTTACCCTTTACATTTTTCGCCTTCTATCCACGGGAGGTAAACCCATCAAGCCCCATTACGACACCGGTGACCGCGACAACAATAGAATAATAATAGATTTCCAAGAATCCGCGATCGAATGATTAATTGATGTAGGTAGGATGGAGGATGTAGGAAGATATGAAGACAATACCATACGGCACTTAACTTACATTGTCTAAAACTGCAATAAGTACTTACCCCATATTTTTTCAGGTCAAACATGCCCCGTACCTACCTACGTCCGTAAGAAAATTAAAGCATATACGCCAGAAGATACGCAAAAAATACATTGCTTTTCAAAGGTTGTTTTTGCGATACGACGTCGCAACGCAGTATTGTGGCCAGCCTTAGCTTTTAATAAACACAAGTGCGCGGCTAACACGCGTTAAACGCACCCTTAACTATGACTTTGTTTCGTTTTTATAAGTTTGTAAGTATTTCGTCTTAGTACTTAGAATCTATCTTGATCTATTTTGCTTGATAGAGAAACAAAAATAAAGTTTGGTATAAATTTCATATTGTCTTTAATTTTAAAATTTACAACGCTTTGATGAGTGTCGTATAACCAAAATGTTGAGGACCTCTGTAACTGGATGGGGTAATTCCGAATTTCAAATCTATGAAAATTCGGTTGAGCGATATACTTGACACATACGTTAATATTTTTATTACCGGGGGTTTTCCGAACGAAAAAGAAATATGCACTGTGAATACTAGATCTTAAAACACACTTTTGAATGAGTTCGGAATAACCCCGACATAGTTCGGAATATCCCCAAGAGAAGAAAAAAAAAGTGTGTTTTTTTAAATAACTTTAATTCATTAACTAAAATACATATCATGATTCTATAAGTGTACGCTAATAGATAATTTCCTTGACTAGACAGAGGTAAAATCAGTTTAAAAAAAACAATTACAGATCTTTTACAAATAAATAAAAACTAACACTACCTATGAACTCAAGAAAAATCGTATCGGAATAGCCCCAATAAACCTTATTACAATTATGTCCTCTATCCTTTTTTACTTTTTCGTGTCGTTTATGCCAAGTTTCATTGACTCAATAGTTTAAACGTAAAAAGTTGCAAAAAGACATACTTACCCAATACCCATGCTTTTGCGTTGATTTTGAGTTTACTGATTCTTAACTTACCTTTGTTAATATCATTCGTGCTAATCGTTAAATAAAGTCTGATTTAAAAATAAAACAACGCTTCGTTTAATTTATAAAAATTTTGTTATTTAGTAATTGCAACTAAAATATTTCCAAGCGCTCTCTGCTGTGAATATAATAAGCATTCGCGGTCCGGTAATATTCGCCGGCAGAAAGCTTTTAGGTCTGTTTTCGGTTTACACTTCAGAGACCATATTGTGTTGTCATTTTTCTAAACGGAACGAGGGCGTGTTTTGAAAATGAAAGCAGCCATTGTTACAGTTCCATTTTTGTAATCAAAGGCGTAACCCCTTTGCAAAAAGGCAAGCAGTCCGTTTTCTACTCACAAAGTGTAAAGTGTGAAAATGAGGAGAGTTTATGTAAGGAGGACCTATGTTAAGTTAAATGTTAATTAAGGCTTGACATACTAGGAATAACTCAGAAGGTAGGTACTCGTATCTAGTGTACAATTAGTAAGTATTTACTACATAACATTATTGTATTATGAAGTCAATATATATGTAAACGTTCGCCCTAGAAACCTAAAAGCAGTCAACAGCAGACGATTAGCCTGGAACATACATAAAAACTTATTATACCTATATAATAGCTCACATATTATCTAGTTCACGCATTTAGGACAAATATAAAATGTATTATAATAAAAAATGTATTCGGATATCTTATTGGGCTCGTCGCCGGAATAGCAAATCAATTCTTATTATAATTTATAGCGTTTCAAAATGATTAATGTCCATAAAAAATAAATGTTTTGCGCTATGGCTTTCACGCTCACAGCTATAAATGCTACAAAAGTTTGCGATTACGTCTTCAAAGTTTGCGTTTTGCGGTTTACGGTGTGGCGATCGATAGTGATGGAACTATTTCGTCTGAAGCCCGCTATACACATTAGGCCAACTCATAAAATAACAACCTGTAGAGGCCACCTTGGCTGTGACAGCGTGTACAGTATGGACTGACATTCCATACTCTACATGTTGGCCAAATGCGCTGGCTTAAATGCGTTGGCCCAATGTGTCCAGCGAGCTTAAGGTGCACGTATTTTTTTGACCAAATAAGTACTCAAATAAATTATTTTAAACCTCAGTGTTTCAAATTGTTTGAAGTACAAAAGTATGTTATACTTATAAAGCAAGTGTATCGGACATAAATTTTTCACTTGAGAGTTTCTCTGACTGTTCATAGTAGAAACGCGTGACCGCAATATTTTATAGTTATCGTAACTAAACGCTTGTCATAATAATTAAAGACTCTGAATGTTTATTTTTGTAATTAAACTTTTTTCAAAGACTTTTTGTTGAAAATTAAATTTTCAACAAAAAGTCGTTTCGGAATTAGCGAAATGAGCACAGCATGAGAGTAAAACTCGACTTAATTTAACCATTCCTTTAATTTCTAATAATATGTATCATTTTCCTGGTATAAAACAGGAACTAGCCAGTCCTAATACGTTAATGATCAGTTTGAGTCCCAATCACAATGTAATACGGCGTCATGTACGCTGTGAATATCTACCGCATTAAGCTAATGGCCACTGCAGCAGCTGCGTTTCTCATTTCGCGGTTGATCGTCAACGTTTTAACCGGTGTTTTATAGCATCATACTATAACGCTATTAACGCTTAACACCGGTATTATACTAGAATTTTTCTAGAGTAATCTGCATAAATAGTGATATAACCAGCGTCAATATGTTTTTAATAGAGCTCCGACTAATGGTTATTTCTGTTGCATGGTTTTATCCGAATATTGAATGGCTTTTACAGATCAGATTAAAATTAGCAAGAAAAAATAAAATCGAAATCTGAAAACACAATTTTATTTGGAACATATTGTAAAAAATAAATACAAAAAAATTTCATAAAAGCTTTCAATATTTTCCGGGGTGTGAAAGTATCGTCATGAGTCATGACAATCTAAATCTGTTCAGGGACCATAGCGCCAAGAGGCTTAAGCGCATTTTCACGTTTTTAATATTATAATAAGGATTTTAACATAATTATTAGATATAATGCACAGTACATACAATGCGTTTACAGAATAGTAAATACTAAATACATAATTTTCATACTACGCAATAGTTTGGTAAGGAGGTTGGAGTATCCAGCCAAGTCCATTAACAGAAATCAAGATACGAATACGATGATATATTGTGGTTTTGTAGTATAATGATATAAGGAGATCTCAAAACAATATTTTCCATTGCATGTGCTGCAGTTTCAGACTACGAGTACATCAGGATGAGCTTAAATATATTTCCAAATGAGCAAGGGCAATAATAAAGCTGATAAATTATGTAAAATGAACGAGCAATCAGAATTCACGTGGAGTACTCTCGGTAAACGTTTTGAGCAGCAATTTAATTTTACGTTCAGCAGTCTCAATCAAGGTTCGCGTTCTGACCGATCATTCGATCAACCATTCCATCGACATGAGCATTAATTAAGTCACGATATAACTTGTCTCGTTAGCCATGTTTATATTGTTCGTTAAATCCCAATTGATCCAGCAAAATATTCATTTTTTATATCGTCATTACTTTTAGGATTAAAACTTTTTAACCTTGCTAGAAAAAAAAACAATTCTTATAATCATTGCTTTATAATATTATGTTTGTAAACGTAACTATATTTTTATAAACTCAATTAATAAAACTCAATTAAAAGTAGAGATTGAACAAAAAATTTAGAGGATTTAGTCCACAATTTCATTCGCGCGGATATTCGTACATCGCAGCTATTACGTATAGAACTATATTTTCCGCAAAAAGAACTGTCCTGCTTTCCACCCCAGCGCTCAAAATTTTATTACGAATTTCATCAAAATCGCATTCAGATTAATTTTAATGTAACAACTAATATATTAATAAAGCAGTACATAGAGCGATTCAAGAAAGTTTTCGGGAGAATACCAGCTAATTCATATAGGCAACGTTCTGAGAATTTTCACTAAAACCTAAACAAATAAATACTTGACTATAAAATATATAGTGAAAATGTCTATTATATTTAAACCATTAATATCTCAATACAGTCGAGTAATTTCTATTTCAAACAAAATTCAACACGTTACATGGATTATTATATTATCAAAAAACTCTAATGATAGAGATTAGAGTTTTTGGAAAGATCTAAATTGCTTCGTCAAAGAAGCTTTTTAGTGGACGTGTTAGCTAGAACCTGTTTTCACAAATTTTCCCAGGAAAAAATCGTCACAGGCTTGTTAAAAACCTCTATTACTTAATTGGCAAAACATAGCTAATCCTTCTGGATTAGCTATGCTTTAGCTTAGCAGGATAATGCTTAAAAAGTAGCGACAAAACATTTGTGCAAATGACCCCTTAAGCCTTAAGGCCTTATCCATACTTTACTAATAAGTATTATAAATGCGAAAGTGTGTCTGCCTGTCTGTCTGTCTGTTTCCTCTTCACGCTAAAACCGCTGAACTGATTTTGCGGAAATTTGGTATGGAGATACTTTGAGTCCCGAAAAGGACATATGATACATTTAATCCCGAAAGAATGTACGGTTCCCGCGTTATAAACTAATTTTGGCGCAAAGGAGTTGCGGGCGTCATTTAGTATTTCATAAAATGATTACTGTAGGTATTATGAGAAGATATTTTGTGAAAAAGATTTTTTCTTCTCACATTTAATGTTTTAGTATGATTTAAGTAAATAATATTTCCTTTTTTTTCTCAGAACATTCAGATCGTAAGGTTTGAAATCGTTCCGTCTAATAATTTCTGACGAGGGGTAGACATTAGACACGTCTGATAATAAAATAAAGATATTCCGATTTATTTCTCAAATCTAAATGCTTTATCATCCGAAAAATATACCTGTCACTATTTGTACATACTCGTAATATAGGAAAGGACGAAAAAATTTAACAGAAATACTTAACTGTTTAATTTCAGTAAACATTCCTTTACTTACTTTGCATAATCCTTCTAGATGCTATATAAAATCTTTATAAAATGCGTACATAGTACATATTCAAATTCACATGTCGAATCTATCGAATGTCGGCTTACGTTGTAGAGCGCGCCGAAAGCCTTCCGGCGCAAAAAACAAAATGCTCACATACATTGTACTAAAATCGCATTTTTGCACATGTCTTCTCCTTTTGCTTCTCCGTTGGGCTGCTGGAAGAGATTTCTTTTTAGAAATAAGCAGATCTTTCGTGACGTCCTTCTGAGTTAAGTTCTGTAATGTCGTAAATGTTTCTTGTACACAATAGCTATGTCCATATTATGCACTTTCATCTTCAATTTTCGTCATTTTCTTTCATTTAGCTTTCAACGAACGCAACGCCAACATTGCGAAAGTTTTGGATACGGTCAGAGAGCATGCGTCGCAGGCATGCCTCATGTTCGCTCTTGACTGCGCTATAACGCATGCCCTTGATGAACAAAAAAAGGCACAGTGTGGACAAAGCTAATCAAGTTTAAATAATTATTTATATAGCTTACTTCCTAGGTCGAATGAGAATAATGCTAAATTTTCCTTATACCTACTTATTCAGAGTTTAAATTACACTAAGTCGAAATTCATCTTTGTGAGAAATCGTAGCTTTACTGCTTCAACAGTTTGCTTCGCAAACAATAATAACTCCTAAAGTTATAATGTCTCCTAGTAAATATCTCAGTCTTGTTATGAAGTTGTATAATATGAAAGTTTGAAAAGGCAAACTTTCAAACTGATGAACTAGAAATCTTATTGAAAAATCAAGAATTCTTAGTTTGAGTTACAAGTGCATAATAAAACTTATTATGCAGATTTTCACTGAACTTCTTTTCCATTAGGTAAGTACATTATATAATTACAATTTACCTCTTTATGCTGAAAAATGAAAAATGAGATGGGAATAGAATATTAAAATCTACTATTCATTAGCTACCTTAGTATTGAATAATCAAAAAACATAAATTAAAAACTAGAATCTTGATTTTATGAATCGAATCTGTAACAATATAACATACTAAAACATAAATAATAATACGAGTATGTTTGTTGCATATCAGGGGTTCTGGATTCTTATCGAAATAGATTTTATAAGTGAGGGTCGAATTGGAAAGCATACAAATGCCGAACCTATTGAATAGCTTAATGGCCCCTTTGCCCTAATGGAAACCTTATTTTAGACGATCACCATGTTACCTTTTCAATTCAACTTATTATCTGATTGATATATGGACAAGATTAGAAGATTATACTGGAAGCCAAAAAATGCGGTCATTATTATAGATATTATATTTTCTAAAACTATGGGGATATTTAGGTCTTGCGATGTAATTGTATGATTAAGATGTGCACAAAGCACATCTTCATCATACAATTATAATTATTATTCTAAAAGAAATTGACAGTGTTTTCAAACCTTTGATTATGATTATTATTACCGCGACCCATTGCTTCTTTATCATGTATGTATACTTACCTAAAAAAATCTATTTAATATGTCAATATTTTTAATCTCTATTGTTTTTTTTTTTTGCATAGTTCTCGCAGACTCTGGCGACAAAAGCTTTGCGACCCTCAGGGGTCTCGCGACTCTCAGGTTGAAAAACACTGTTCTACGCGACTCTGACACTATTTCCGTCGGCCGAGAGGGTCGTCTGAAATGACTGAGTCTTCGGCCTGACCGAGCACAACAACTCCCTAGATATCGGAATATCTTCCTTTGAGGCTCTCAACATATTCTCACGACGCATTCGGCAAAACAACATTTGCCAAATCAGCTGGTACCTACCTTAAATTACAAAATATACAAAATTAACATAAAACGAGTAACGAAATGCTAAGCAAATACTTGAAATACGATTTACTACAGGATTCCAATAAACATAATGTTCAATGTTAAATTTCTTGTTTCGCAGGTCAACGATAATCTCTTCACATTTGCGAGGATATAAGTCAAAATATCGGCTTTCCGTGAAATATGTGAGACCTTTTGTATGCTAATACGATTCCATTGTTCGCAGATTGAATTTTCAGCTTATATCCTACTTAACGCATAACGGGGTAGTGACATAATATAATATTATGTGCCTGAAATACTCCTTATTGTATACGTGAAATTAATCTTGAAATGTGACATTAATTATGATCTTAAAAATAATTATAATCTTTTAAATACAGCTTCAATTGTGTTTGTGATAAATCGTTATCGACTCCGGGTTTTTGGTCCATACATTTATGGATTCTCCTTTGATTCTATAAGATTCTTCACATTTAATAGGGAAGTTCAATTAAATATAGTATATATTAGAGTTCGTGATAGTCACCGAAGGAAACCATTAAAGTGGTCGCTCGTTGAAGGCGTAGCACATCGTCTCTCGTCCCCCATCGTCGCTCAGGCGCGGGAAATTGAAACTTTATATTTGAGCGCACTTTATCTGACCGACGAACTGTTCCCCTCTAGCGTGAAATCCTTAGTCGAAATAAAATAAAACAAGAACGAATTCCCTCAATACTTCGACTGTGAATACGCTCGCACCGATTTTCATGTTTCCACCTTGTCGTTTTGTGCTTGTTTTTGAGTGCAATTCGTATTATCTTGTCCGAAGATTTTTTAAAAATCTGGAAGAAGTTTAAAATGTCACGTACGTTTGAAGAAAATATTCGTTCGTCCGTATTACTTCTTGTACAGTCGAGTGTTTAATTTTCCCTTTTAGTTTGGACTTCCGAACTAAGATTAGATAATGTTGGCAGAGATAAAATATTATTCATTCCTATTTTCATACATTTTGCGGTGACCTGTCCGCTGTTTACCAATTAATAGTTGATATTATACATCCATCATATCAGCATTTTCACTGTCATCGACATAACCAGGTATAATTAATTCAGTTGAGTATCAATTACCCCAATAATATTATGGATCACCGCACGTCACGCCCACCTAACTAACCCATTATTGTCTTCATAAATCATATTGTTACTAATATTTAAAAATTAATGTTCATTAAAAGTATCGCTGAAATTATTTATTTGCTTAACGAGTACGACACCGTATTGCTTGCACTATAATATAATAATTTGTTCGTAGAAATAAATAAAATATTATTGTATTTTATTCCATTGTATCAAACTGCTTATTCATTTTACATTGTAGGCCACGATTTTGTTGGAAAACTTTTCCCGTCGAATCGAGCAACGTCAGCGCGTAGAATATAAACATTAACAGATTTACACTCGCCTCGCGGCTTGCCTCGAGCCTTGCCTCGTGACGCGGCACTAGCCGCGTACTGACTGAGCGAGCAGACTCGCGTGGCTGCCTCGCGAGGTAATTCCTCGGTCCGTCAAGACGTGCGTCGTCCGAGGCAAACGCACGCGCTTGCCGCGGCCCGAGCCGAGCGTTGTCGGTTTTTGCCTCGCTTTTTCGTTGCGTGAGTTGTGAGCGTCGATGCTGGCTTGGCTAAGTTACGGTGGCTCAGCCTTGCCGCGCGAGGCAGCCTCGGATTAGAAAACATACAGACCGAGGTCGCCTCACGCGACATGCGTACTCCGGCAAATTATTATATACAAACTTTCATCCCCTATTTTAACCCCTTGGGGGTAAAATTAATCAAGATCCTTTCTTAGCGGATGCCTTCGTCATGTCCAAGACTGCCTCGCGAGGCTGCTCGCTTCGTCAGTACGCAGCTACTCGCGTACACTACGCGCGAGGGGCTTCGGCACGTGAAAACCAGAAGAAATACTAATTTTGAAAAACATTTCACTTATAATAATCATGATATTATGAAGAAAGAACATCAAATCTAAAACAGGTTTCGCGAAACATATAAAATTCGCTTACAGTTAGGGCCGCAAACGCTTTCTTTCGTCGTATATCGGAGGTGATACCATGCCTTACAATAGGGCAAATCAAATAAGGGTTGAATTATCGCAAGGGTCGAGCCGATACTAAACATTTCTAAAAGTATCATTGTTTACGTTTATAGAATGTGTAGCGGGAAGTGTAATACTGTCTACTGTGTAGGTTACCACTTACGAATACAACAAAACTATTTCTAAAATGTATTTATGACGACCTATTGCCCGCGGCTTCGCTCGCGTATTATTATATATACCTACAAACTTTCATCCCCTATTTTAACCCCTTGGCTTGGGGGTAGAATTGACCAAAATCCTTTCTTAGCAGATGCCTACGTCATAACATCTACCTGCACGCCCAGACCGATCCGTCCAGTGGTTTGGGCTGTGCGTTAACCTTTGAGTTTTATATATATATAGATGGGTGATAACTGATAATCAATATTTCTAAGTTTATTTTATATCAATTAAAACCTTTGTAGTCCACAAGAATATATTTTCATTATCAAATCTTATATATAAAATTCTCGTGTCACAATGTTCGTCCCCGTACTCCTCCGAAACGGCTTGACCGATTCTCATGAAATTTTGTGAGCATATTAAGTAGGTCTGAGAATCGGCCAACATCTATTTTTCATACCAAAAATTATTTATATGGCAAAACACCGTTTGCCGGGACAGCTAGTAATGTCTAATATTATAAAATTCTCGTGTCACAGTGTTTGTGCACGAACTCCTCCAAAACGTCTCAACCGATTTTAATGAAATTTTGTATGTACATTCGTTAGGCCTGAGAATAGGTTTTTATCTACTTTTTATATTTATACTAGAAATAATTTATATGGAAAAACAACATTTGCCGGGTCATCTGTAATATCATAAAAATATATTATATTGTGAAAGTCTAAAACCACTTTTCACTAAAACCACTAAACCAATTTAAATTAATAAAATAGTTTTAGCCCGGAAAACGATACGAATCGTTAATTATTTAAAAATTAAAATATTGTACAAGAGCGTTGTATAAAACTACTATTGTGTAAAACGTTACTTTATGTATAACGTGTTAATTTGAGCAGATCGCAAAATTGGGGTCACCTAAAAGCTGGCCGTTCAAAATGTATATCTTTTGAAATATTATTCATATTCGACGGGTTTTTGTACGGGGGTGCCGGGAGGATAATATTAAGATCGGAATTATTTATAAGCGCTTTATCCCAAACCTTCCTTACGTGTTTTTAATTAGAGGAGATTAACAGGAGCTCATTAAATATTAAGGTCCAATCGGAACGAGTTTTCTATTACATTGTTAATGTATGCGAGTACTGTACGAGTAAATTTAAACTCTAGAATCCAAATAATTTATTTGTGGGGATCTAATTGCATCCTCTGTCCTCATTTGTATTGTCTAATTAGATATAGTATATTAAATATGTATTACAAATATCGCCAACAAACTTATATGCAGTTTGGCGGTTTTTAGAATAAAGAAACAATTTTGTAAAATACTTGAATAAATACATTTAAAAAAATGTTACATAGTAAAACTAGCTGTCCCGACAAACTTTGTTTTGCTATATAAAGTTTTTCGCTCATATTATTTTATTGAAAAGTGACTGAATAAGTATGGCACCATGGCAACGTCCATCGCTATCCCCACAAACAATGGTCGCCGTCAGTCTCGAGTTGTAATAATTTACTATTATTTATTCAACAAAATATGCACTTATCAATATAAAAGTAGCCAATAGCCGATTCTCAGACCTATTGAATATGCATATAAAATATGGTAAAAATAAGTAAAGCCGTTTCGGAGGAGTACGGTAACTAGCATTATGACACGAGAATTTTATATATAAGATACCGAGACTGGTTTTTGTGTGGAAAAAATGTCCGGCTCCCGCGAGATTAACGAATTACTGAGCAACGAACTCTCGGATAGTATCAGGTATGCTTTAGAATTCAAAATAGGATTCATTTTTAATTCTTCGGCTGCCTTCGTCCAATTAAAATGGAAGTGTTGCGGTCACACGCTATTTTTAATATCGCCAATTTGAATTTAGGAAAATCCTTTTAAAATTGCTCAAATTTGGAACTTTATACGAGAACCTTTCCGTATATTTTTGACTCCAACAGTCCTAAATACCTAAAAGAAATCTTCAACTTCCGTTCCCCCGACAGGCATGAGCTGCGTTCCTCAAAAAGACTCCTTCTTGATATCCCTATCCACCACACCAAGTATTTCCACTCATCCTATTCCGTACAATCCGTCTTACTCTGGAACTCTCTCCCCACCAACATAAGACTATCTAAAACATTAAACACATTCAAGTCATCCCTTAAAGAATACTATCTCAATACATCTTCGTAATGGCATTACATTAATTGATTTGGAACTGTGTATAATTTTCATATGTTATTTTACGTAAATCTTTCTAGTATTTATTGTATGTTATCTACAATATTAAATATTAAGTATGTATGTAATAGTACTATTGATAAAATATTTATTTTATAATATTTTGTATACAGTAGTATTGCGTTATAATATATGTAAGTATATTATTATTATTATACATATATTATTATGTACCTAAGTATTTTTTTTTATTTTTTTTATTATTATTATTATATATGTAATAATATGACCGTATTTATACATATATTGTTATTTACAATGTTTAGTTTTAAGCCTTTATTTCTAATATTTTTATACTTTAAGCACAACGCCCTTTTCTCCAGCAATTTGCTTCTTTCTAACAAAGGTTGCCTGGAAGAAATTGCTATGTAGTAATAAGGCCGCCTTTGTGTGCTCTCGCCATTTTATGTCTTTTTATTTTATGTATGTTGTTATTGTAACTATGATTGTGCACAATAAAGTATTCATTCATTCATTCATTCATTCATTGTATTTTATAACTGGTAGTTTTGGTGTGCGATATAAACACTAACGGCCGTTCCCAATATTCCATCTATGGCTAAAGACAGACAGCTATCCTCGTCCCATGATAAGCATTTATCTGTCTTTTGAAGCTGTCCCAATATTACAAATAGGTGTTTGCTGTCTTCAGTTGACAGTAGATAAGCCGCCTGTCCAAACCCTCCCTGCGTTTCAAAGTACGTACGTACGTACGTACAAAATGTACATTTTCTTCTGAATTAATTAAAGAATATTAAATAACTGTTAAATAACATTTATTAAGATTATCTGATTTTTTAAATTCATTTTAAATGTTGAAAATAATACATAAAACGTTAAATTTATGAATAGGGCAATGATGGAACGGAACGTCTAGACCGACGCGAAGCGACAGTTTGTTGACAAATGACAATTGATAAGTTCCTTTTCTTTGTTTTGGTGTGTTTGTTGATGTTTAAAATACTGTTTTTGCCTTGCTTTTTTGGGATATGTATACGAAAATGTCTGCAGTAAGTATCTCAGTTATATTCTACCATAATTATGACAAATATATTTCAATTTCATATAGAAATTCTGTTCACTTCTCTAACAGTTTGTTGTACTTTCAGCAAAAAAGCGTAGCTCTGACGAAAGAAGTAAAACTACTGGTAGATTTTGTTGAAGACAGCCCTGTGTTTTAGAGTAAAGCCTTAAGCCACCAATGCGAGTAACAATTAGCTCAAGGAAGCAGCTTGGTTAAAAATAACCAACTTCTTTCATTTCTGCAAGTGGACCATAGGAGTATATTAAACTAGGTAACTAAAGTTTGGTGGAGAAAACAGAAATTATGAAGCTAGGCTAGTTATCACGTGTTTGTGGTTTGGATTTGGTGCAACAGAGTGGAGATTTATAGGAAAAGTTAGGATAACGTTTTCAAAATCAAATGGAAATTAAAAGTATATCCTTTTTTAGGAAAATTGAAACGTCAAATTGTCGCTGATGATATGAAGGCTTCCATAACAGCAAGAAATCGGGTGATTACAGACTATTATGAAGAGAAAAAGAACAAGAAGCAATTTTAGCTGCTCTAAAAAAGAGAAATTGGAAATGGAAATTGAGTTGGGGAAAAAAGTTTGTCCTAATAATATATGGGACGAGGATAATAGTAAATAATTATAATAATAGGTTGATAATTTCTATGTTAAGATGCTAATTTAAATAATTTAAATAATTATCAGAAATTTTGTTTTTTTTTTCTTTAATTCACACTATTATTATTAGTAATTCATTTATTTCAGATTTCTCCATAATATTGTTAGTATATTTGACCTTACAAACTATGTTAGTAGGTACCTACATAATAACTATCTCACTTAAACCTATAGCCCAGGGGTTCCTAAACTGTGCGCCGCAGAAAGGCAAGAGGGGCGCCGCCGTGAGTCGATCCTCATTCCTCCATCATTATCCATAGACAATAACTCAAATATAATAAAATAAAATTATAATATGAATTATACAAAGCATGCAGAAGAATAATATTTGTTTATTATTATTTACTTGCTTAACCTACTTATAATCATTAAATGTGTATATTTTTGTTATACCTAGGAAAAGCCTTTTGTACTTTTTACTCTTAGTTATAAGTTTTGTATATTTTTATGTTTGTCTTGGTGCAATAAAGTGTTTTCATTCATTCATTCAAAGTAGGGCGCCGTGACAAAATGTTGACTTGAAAGTGCGCCGTAGGCTGAAACAGATTAGGAACCCCTGCTATAGCCTATTAACATTAAAATAATTCTCAATTAAGGATCATCTTTTCTGGATCTCATGTATGAAATGCGATTCCGGGATATTCTCGTACGTTATATTATTTGCATTATGACATGGAATGTTAATTTCAGGCTCCGCCTCAAATCCAAACTCATTTTTCTACAAATATTGTGTAGCACTTGCTGTTGCGATGACTACAGCCTGAGTAGTTTCTAAGCAAAGCCTTATTTTCAAGGACAGTACTGGGAATCGCCTTTTTCAGACTCCAAAACATCTGTAAAAGATTTTTGCAAATGTTATCTCCTTTTATTTATTACAATATCTATTGTAACAAATGATACCTAATATTTTAATAGAATTTATTAAGACTTTTGATTATTTACCTTTCTATAGTGTTTCTAGTTTTGATATGAGCTCAGTTCTAGTATATTTAATTCTGAGATTCTGGATTGAGTAATTATGGTGTTAACAGGTAGTATTTGCAAGGGTTTGCACTATCGCCAAGTAGCCATCGATTGCCATAAAAACCATTCTCACATTGAGCTAGAAAGTTACAATACTGTTTAATCAATTTTACTGAAGACACAAAACTCTTTTTCTATAGTAAAGGAATTTATTGAATTCCCTTACTATAAGAAAGACAGTGATTGAAAGCTCGATATATTTAATAACTCAGTATTATTAAAGATGGTAGCATCATGACTTGATCCAGGCCATCAGGCTACAACATTCATAAAATACAGATTTACATCACAGACATGAGGTTTTAGAGGGGACTAGCTTTCTTACAAACAATTTCTCCCACAATACAATGGGAATGAGGTTTATTACAAGTTTTGATTAAATACTTATCCCAACTTTTACATATTTACTTACATCTAATATTATGATACTTACTTGGTGATTGGGCATTAAGGTGAACGCAGATTTGGCCGTCGATTTAGAAGTCGCCGCATTTATTAACCGACTTCCAAAAAACGAGGAGGTTATATGTTCGGCTGTGGATATTTTTTTTTTTATTTTTGTATGTTCAACGATTACTCCGCCGTTTGTGAACCGATTTTCGAAATTTTTGTTTTGTTGTACTAGGTTTCACTCCAATTTGGTCCCATTTTCACAAAGGTGGTGACCTGATGATGGGATCCATGAGTAATCGAGGGAACTCCTCGAAATTTATATCGAAACATATGGTGATTTTGGTTTTATGTGAAGTGTACTAAGAATACGCTACCAAAAAGTCAAATATTGGGTCAAGGTATACCATGGTTTCGATGATGCTGAGAGAACTCCTGATTCCTTATAGATACACGTTTGGGAGTTTCGGCGTTGTTTTAAGAACAGAAAGCATAAACTACTATGCAATTCATATTCATCATCATAATCATCATCATCATCATCGTCATCATCATCATTACCACGTCGTGTTAAGGCCACCAATGTCTCATGGGCCATGGCACAGAATAGATAATAGTACAAGGCATAGGTATGGATATACTAATAATAATAATTATGTACTGTATAAAAATTAACAACACCTGTTTGTTTTTAATACACGGCGGTCGGCGTCGCCGCCCAGCGCATACTTTACTAACTACTTT
Source organism: Polyommatus icarus (assembly GCA_937595015.1). Taxonomy (NCBI): domain Eukaryota; kingdom Metazoa; phylum Arthropoda; class Insecta; order Lepidoptera; family Lycaenidae; genus Polyommatus; species Polyommatus icarus. The sequence continues at coordinate 11,945,120 of OW569326.1, forward strand.
ATATACAGATCGAATACTTTACTACTTTATAAAATTTTAATAGACAAATAGAATTAAAATAAAGTTATTTTAAAAAGAGCATTTAAACAAAACAAAGTCATTAAGTGTCTTTTTAATTAGTTATACTTATTAATCGATAGATGGTGCACTAAGTACCTATCGATTTGAATTCTTGATAACAAGAACAGCTGTCAATAATTATGATAATATTAAATATTATGCTACGCTACATCCTACGCAAGTTTGTACAATTTTTTATCTGATAGATCCTTCGATCGTGGAAAAACGAGACACAATAGCCTTTCTATTGTTATCGCAATCGCCGGTGACCGCTTCGGGCTTGAAGTATTAAAATTGTTAAATTACTTAGCACAATATGTTCACTTCACTGATAATATTATATTATTTTGTGAGTGTGAGTTGTGACTCTTAACAAATTGTAATAAGATACGTAAAATATACGCGAAGATTTATCTACTAGTGTAACTAAAAAGAGTGAAATTATTATTATTTTTAACAAAAAATTAAAACCGACTTCCAAGGTAAAAACAATAATAACATTAATATGAACTAAAAAGTATTAAATAATTTTTACTATCTAATAGTGCCTTTTTCCGAATTCGGCTAAACCTCAACTATTTCTGTACTCAATCTTCATAATTTTGAAGTCGGTGCCAGTTCCAAAAATTTTAAATATTCTGTCAGAGGACTGAAGATTCAGCTATCTGGTACCGACTTCAAAATAATGAAGATTGAGTACAGAAATAGTTGAGGTTTAGCCGAATTCGGAAAAAGGCACTATTAGATAGTAAAAATTATTTAATACTTTTTAGTTCATATTAATGTTATTATTGTTTTTACCTTGGAAGTCGGTTTTAATTTTTTGTTAAAAATAATAATAATATATATATATATATATATATATATATATATATATATATATATATATATATATATATATATATATATATATATATTAAACAATGTCAGACTATTGTGAGATATATATATATATATCTCACAATAGTCTAACATTGTTTAATTCGCGAAACTAACTTATTTTAATCAATGATATTGTATGTTACTAACGTAACTAGATTGGCAGTCTACGACAGCAACGCGTCACCACTTTGAAGATGCCTGCAGGCATATCTGCCATACATAATGACATAATAACATTATGAAGTGACATTGTCTTTTGGGCTATCAAGTGGTTACGCATTTTTTGCATCAGTTTGTAAGACATTGCCACTCTAGTATTTTAGAAACTCATTGATTTTAATTAAACAATTAATTAAACAATGTCAGACTATTGTGAGATATATATATATATATATATATCTCACAATAGTCTGACATTGTTTAATTCGCGAAACTAACTTATTTTATAAAAAATAATACGTATAATCTTCGGCTGATCTCAGGAAATTGTAGGATCAAATTTTAGGTTACTAGAGGTAATCAACCTCAATGACACTGACAGATAATATTGTTATTGGGACGCGCCAACTGTCAGTTTCATACAAATATCTAACTCTAGTAAGCTGTTGGCCCTCGCATCGATACATAGGCACCGCGGACAGGATTGCCTATGTTGGATAGACATATTATTGGGACAGAAAAATTAAAGATAGAGAGCTTTTTCTATACCTAGTATGTCAAAACCAGAGATAGATCGAATATTGGGAACGGCCGTAAGAGTAAATTATTGTACTGTTGGTAACTTCTTGTCTCTGTAACATATCATGTTATCGAGACAGCTGCCTTTATCAAAGTTACCTTCCAAAACAGTGTAAATTAAGGAATTATTGAGTAGCTCTGAATACAGCTGCTGAAATATTTAGCTAAACTAATTTTCATGTGACTTTTGTAATTTTGATTTTTATGAGGCTGGCATTGTCGGTTTCGACTTTCGACACAAGCTTTTAAGTAAAGAAAGAAAAAAAACTGTGATTTTAACATTTGTTTACATATAATATATTTTAATATGTAGAGAGTGGATGCTTGAAGTTCGTTTCTGGAAAAGTACAAAGTTTCGCCATTTCATCACGATCAGTTCAACCATGACGAGCCTTAATTTATTCAACGTCACACTCATCAATATCTCACCTACATTCTGCTTATGCTAATCACGGCGTCTAATTGTGCTTAATATTCCTATACATTACCCCGATGTGCTCTTATCTACGTCGAGCACGTACTTGGGAAGTCATCACTTCGAGCATATGATTAGGATTAGCTAGATTACGCCCGACTTTGTTCGAGAGTGTAATATAAAATCGATGGAGCTAATATTCGCTACACACTAATTAATAACTAGCTTAATCGGTACTTAGACAGTGGTTTATTATTCTAACAGGTCTGCGATAGAGGATTATTTTGATATTAATAAACTTTAAGGCTTAAGTGTTTCTGAAAAGAAATAAAATTACAATATTTCAAAGCTTTTATTCATTGAAGCAGACTTAGAAATTACATATTATTTAATACTAATTAATCCTTCCATCGCGGGTTCTTGGAAATCTATTGTCATTCTATTGTAGTCGCGGTCGTCGGTATCCTCATGGGGTTTGATAGGATAAATAAATAAGAAAGGATGTCTGTCTGTTTGTTACCTCATCACGACATGGCGCTGAACCGGTTTTACCGGTTTAACCGGAAATTTATTAAATTATTGTGTCCCAGGAAAATATATAAATTATAGTTTTTATCACGAAAAATATAAGGTATAAGGCGCGACATACGACTTACGGCGCAACAAAGTTGAGCATCATCCAGAATACCACAAAATTCCCGGTATACGCCGCGTAAAATACTTAATTTATTTTCTAAATTATTATTTAAGAGGAATAAATTATTGCATTAAGGTCGTCCCCCGAGCAAACGACCTTGGCCATACATTTGCCGCGTTGCCGAGATCGCGCCAAAACCCTATTATTTTTACTTATCTTAGTTCAAAATTGTCCTAAAAAAATTTAAAACGGCGAATATGTAGTTTATGATATTGTTGATCTATTGGCGTGAGTTTCAAATAAAAGTAATTTGTAAATCCTAAGGAGATGCTGAATGTATGCTTGAATTTTAACAAATTGATATTACTTTGGAAGCTAATATCATGATTATAAGAAACAAAAATAGACAATTTAAAACGACAAAAGGAATGTTGATATACTGAAGATTATTGCTGTATTTTTATTATAACTTTGTAGCTTTCAGATTATGAGTTTATAAGGTTTTAAATACGGTTAATTACGGAATCTCCGGACGGAACGCCCTTAAATATAAAAGCAATCGTCGAGACGTATTTAAGAAGGAGCGTAGCGTAATACAACGTCAATTACGTTACAATAAATAAGCCGGCGGAATGAGAACGTTTCTCTACAGATAAAAGTGGCGTTGTTCTTCTCAGTTGACTTTTTACATTATTTGCATTCACTTGTAGCAGTCGCGGCGGCGCCATAATTCAATTTATAGTAAGTAATACGTTTTATTTTACGACCCTAGAATAATATTTACTTTTATTTATTTATATACTTAGCGCACCAATTGGCAATTACAGTACACATACAATAACACATTGAGATATATCATTTGATATATATTGAGATATTAATACATATATAATAACAAAACTGAGTGATAAAATTTTAGCTCTGTATAGAGTTCACTGTAAGTACTAAGTAACTAAGTGGTAAGTACTAAGTAGCAGCGCTGAAAATGTAACTTTTTTTTACTTTTGTATGGGCTAGCTCCTGACGCTGAGGCGCTTGCCCATTCAAATGACAAAAATTTGCTCCTTCTGCTACTCTCACAGTTAACTCTTTATGAGGGACACATACACAACCTAAAGTATTATCACTTAGTTTTATTACACCCTGTATATGAGGGTCTTATACAAAACCCTTATGTATTATCACTTTGTTTTGTTACACCCTGCATTTTTTAATCATTTCATGCACAAATCCATACTTAATATTATAAATGCGAAAGTATGTCTGACTGTCTGTCTGTCTGTCTGTTACCTCTTCACGCCCAAACCGCTGAACCGATTTTTCTAAAATTTGGCATGGTGATACTTTGAGTCCTGGAAAAGAATACTTATAGGATACCTTTTGTTCCGAAAAAATGTACGGTCCCCGCAAAATAAACGAGTTTTGGCTTAACGGAGTTGCGGGCATTGTCTAGTTATAGATATGTATGGCATTTAGTAACGTAAGCTTCATATTCGAGCCAACGAAACTATTAAAAAATATGTTCACTTTTCAAAGAAAATGATCCGACATGATGGATTTAGATGGAGTTTGGGATTTCCATAAACAATGCCCTTTATGTCCGCTAGCTGGTCAATAGACGTTTATCTAATCGGGGGTCTATAAATCGTACCTGCCTTTGTTTCAAAACGATAAAGCTACAGACGCCCATAAACTACTCTACAACGCATTTCCTACTATTTTCGAATTAGGAAAATAAGAAAACGGCTTTTCCGGCAACTACATTTATTTTAGCCTCATTTTTAAGTTTTAAAAACCTGTTGAATTTATAGTAGGAGAGTTTTTGTTTATTCGTGTACTACTCCATAAATATATCTTATGAATGAATCTTCCCAGTATTATCCTATTATTGGAACTTTTATAGTCTACTAGCTGTGTCCCGCGTTTTAAGTGAAATATAAGTTATCATATTATAATGATTTCTTTAGTTTACGCGAGTGTCACTCACATGATATTATAAGGTTGAAACACTTACGGATTTTTGTCGCGGAGCACTTTTAATAGTGCTCCGCGTCAAAAATCCGGAAGTGGAGTTCCCTCGATTACTCATGGATTCCTTCATCGGGTCATCACTTTTGTGAGCATGCGGGTAATTTTAAATTAAATAAAAAAAATGAACATAACACCTCCTCCATTTTGAAAGTCGGTTAAAAATGTAGCATATGTGTCAATCCAGTCCTCTAACTTCTTGTAAAGTTTTGTCGAAATCGCTCCAGCCGTTAAATCATGAAGAAGTAACAAACATACAAACTTCTTCACGCCTAAACGACTCATAAACTCACAAACTTTCGTCTTTATAATAATAGTAGGATAAATACACAAGACAGTCGTCTATATGTAACATAAAGTTTTGTCCTTACCATTTAAGTGACGTTTCTCACGTATAATAAGGTAACAAATTATTATTGTATAACGTCTATCTATAGATACAGTGTGGATTTTTATTAATAAACTAGCTGTACCGGCAAACGTTGCTTTGCCATAATATATTACGTATTTGACATATTAAAAATTGAATTAAAAAGTCAATTCAATAAAAATTGAAGTGACTAAATAATAAATATGTGTGTTACCATGGCAACGTCCATCGCAATCCCGTCGCACAAACAATGGTCGCCGTCAGTCTCAGGTTGTAAAATAATTTGCAATAAAATAAAATTGCGACTATAATTAAAGATCTAAGCTATCCTATCTCTCTAGTTGGAAAAAAGCACACATTTAAAAATAAACAACATTAAAATCGGTTAAGTAGTTTAGGAATCCATCGCGGACAAACATCGTGATAGGAGATTTATATATAATAGATATCCAGCGCCGATGACCTCTACACCCTGCTTCGCTACCTGAAATACTCTAGAAATAAATTTCATTTACACCTAGCGCCATTTTCATGTTGTCGCTGAAAATTTTATACGCCAGTGACACAGCTAGCTAAATTTGAATTCATCAGACATCCGCGTCCTACTTTCGAGCATTTTCTTTTTACGTTCTAGACGAAAATACAAATCCTCTGAAAGGAGTACTAACCGAATCCGGATTCCAGGTGTCGGCCGAACAATGCAATTCTGAGAACAAATCGCATCGTCGCGCTTCGAAGCGCCGCCCGCCTTCGCCCGCCCTCGCCGGTAGAGCGTCTACTTTCTTCCCGACACTCCGACTGACAGATGACTAATGCTATCCACCTCGCAACAAATCGAATATACGGTGAGAACACCATCACTCACACGTAAAGACTTAAATATTATTCAGCGTCCGATAGTAAAGCGGCGACGGAGCAGGACTATATTATTATATTACTGAATTTGACAGCCAATAGTTTGTCCACACTGTGCCTTTTTCTGTTCGTCAAAAGCATGCGTTATAGCGCAGTCAAGAGCGAACGTGAGGCATGCCCGTGACGCATGCCCTCTGACCGTATCCAAAAAACTAAAATGACAATGTTGGCGTTGCGTTCGTTGACGCATTCAATTATTGAATGCGCCAAAACGAAAGTTGAATGAAAGAAGATGACGAAAATTGAAGACGAAAGTGTATAGTATGGACATGGCTAATGAATATGTTAAAAACTGCACTGTACAACTAAAAATGCATCATCATACTATGATATGAAAATTGTGCAGATATCGATGAAATCCGCACATAAATTAGCATTGGAGACTAAATAAAGTGTCATTCTTTCGTACCATCGAGGAAATTTATTCACAGGCAATTGACACGCCCACGACTTTTGGTCGGATCATGTCAATTCACCCGGATCACAATGTAAATTGTGATCCGGCTGGGTGATATAAAACGACCAAATTACGCGTTGGTCCCCCATCTACCTATGAATCAACTTCTCTGATTTATGTATCGTTTTGACGATTTTTCGAGATGCTCGTTACGAAAATTACATCAACATCTTGCTTATATTTTATGGATACAAAATAAATTTACTTTAAGAAGCTCATTTATTTAATTTGTTTAAAAAGGTCAATAGTCACTTTTATACAAAGACAATCTATATATATATATATATATAAAAGAAAATTGTGTTAGTTACGGCACTTATAACTCAAGAACGGATGAACCGATTTGGCTGATAAATTGGTGGAGAGGTAGTTTAGAACCAGGAATAGGACATAGGATACATTTTGTCCCGCAAAAATGGACGGTTACTGCACAATACACTTTTATGATTTGCGCGTAAACTATTCAATCGATTTTGATGAATTTTAATATGGATATACTTTAAGTCTCGGGAAAGGACAAGGGATACTTTTTGTCCCGGAAAATGTACGGTTTCCGCCCAATAAACTTTTATCTCAAGAACGGATAAACCGATTTGGCTGAAAATTAGTGGAGAGGTAGCTTAGAACCAGGAAAAGTTCATAGGATACATTTTGTCCAGGAAAAATGTACGGTTACTGCACAATATACTTTTATGACTTGCGCGTAAACTATTCAATCGATTTTGATGAATTTTGGTATGGAGATACTTTGAGTCTCGGGAAAGGACAAGGGAAACTTTTGGTCCCGGAAAATGTACGGTTCCCGCACAATAAACTTTTATGATTTTCGCCTAAACTATTCAGTCTATTTTTATGAAATTCGGTATGGAGATGCTTTGAGTCTCGGGAAAAGACAAGGGATAATTTTTGTCCCGCAAAATGTACGGTTCCTGCACAATAAACTTTTATGATTTTCGCTTAAACTATTTATTAATCTATTTTGATGAAATTTGGCATGAAGATACTAATTTTAATCTATTGTTTTCTTAATTATACCAATTCGAATTAAATAACCATCGTTAAGACAGGACAACATCTGTCGGGTCAGCTAGTTTAATATAAAGCCCTTAAATCATAGATTATAAGATTGTTCTTAGGTCAGAGCAACAGCAATAAGTCATAACCCATCATAAATCTAAGCCCTAAATATTATGTACATACAATAACTGATTTCAACACAGAACTAAATAGAATCTATTTAATACTTAATTGTAATAGATAATTGATTGTTCACACCGATAATTCCATCTACTTTATGAGCTCGAGCTATTAAATGATCACGGAATAAATATCATTTTCAATCAGAAAAGCGTGAAAATGGGAAATCAGGAGAGCGTTCTCGCCGGCGTTGGCTCGATGTTTTGATAAATAAAAAACGAATTTATAAAGCAAACACGGGGCTATAAACACAGAACGGTTATGTATTGTTTATGTACGACTTGATGGTTATCGTAAAATGGACGATGTGATTTGCCACACGATTTTATACTTTATTGAGTTGTTTATTCTTTACGAGTATACTGTATACAAAACGTTATCAGTCCCTCTGCGTTAATAAGAGTCATGGTCGAATTAACCTGCGTGGGGTAATTTTCCCGGCGCCATCAACTTTTTAGGGCCGAAGCTGAAATTACTATTTGTATTCCTATTCGCTTAAGAGGGCGACTAACCCAAAAAATGAAACATCGTCCTTCTCTCTTCACACTCACGCCCGTCTTTCATAATATGCCAGGTGAAAATGGACGACGCGGGTTCATCGCCAAATTAGTTTTTTCTCAATACGAGTAATTCGATAAATATTAACATAACAAACATTTTAAAAATCCGCTAGGTTGGTTTCTCAATGATAGAATTTTATACAATGTGTTAAAATATTAACTTAGTTCGATGCACGGTTATGGCAATAAAATATGAAAAATTCATGAAAATTAGATGCATCTTTGTGATTTTTTTCTATCGAGAAAATTTTAAGATATTATCGTGATTTTGCTCAGATCAAATTCTTGAAAATATAATTTAGTATCTAATTTTAGAAAATGAAACAATTCGGGGCTTATTTTCAAGTAGGAACCTACTACCTAATTACAAAAAATAAATGAATTATAAAATCGAAAATTTTGGGTTAGTCGCCCCTTTAATAGTATTATCGACACTTGAAAAACTCGTTGGAATTGAAGAAATAGATAGGTTACATTTGGTTATTCTAAATTTATCTCTCTCTGTCTTTGAGATTTAGGCGCCAAAGAATGGCGCCTTCTGATAAATCTCACAAAGATATTTTTGCAATAAGTAGGTGTTACAGGTAAACCTTTGAAGCGTTTGCTTTGAACAGGAAATAAGATTATATAAGTACAAGTAAAAACGTTTTATGTGCTCATGTTATATTATATTACTAGCTGTCCCGGCAAACGTTGTTTTGCAATTTAAAATAATTTCTACTTCATTAGTTGATACAAAATCTTACCCCCTCTTATGTCCCCTAACAGGGGTGGGGGAAAATTTTTTATACACCAGATGTTGAGTTGGAAGAAGGCAAATATATCTGCGAAAACCGTATGCAAACCGGATCAGTAGTTTTCGTGTTAAAGCAAAAGTCTTATACAAAATCTGATCCCCACTTTCGTCTCTTTAGAGGGGTGGGGGGAAAATTTATTATACACCAGCCTGCCTAGCATACGCCAACGAGATATATCTCGTATCTCACTCTCGAGATAATTAAAAACTACTCGTCTCATAATGTGAAAATCTCGACATTATCTCGACAAAACACTATAAAAATGTGTTCTTGGATGATAGATCTACACGATAAAAAATGTTTGTCATGCTAGGGTCAATAGAGATGAAGATACAAACTATCAAACATCGAGAAACATGTAGAGAGAGATATCTCGTTGGCGTATGCTAGGCAGGCTGATGTTAAGTTGGACGAAGACAAATATATCTGTGAAAACCGCATTCAAATCGGATCAGTAGTTTTCGTGTGATAGTGGAACAAACATACAGACAGACAGACAGACAGACAAAAAAACTGACCACATTTCTGGCTTCTATAGCGATGTAGTGACACCCTCCGCTTATTATTTTTTGAATATCTTTAATGTACAGAATCTTTATTTCTACAGTTTTATTATATGTATGGATGTATATAGGTTCAGGGTTATAAAATCGGCCAAGTGCGCATCGGAGTAGATCGATTGTATTTTAATGCCGCTATAAGAATAAATTAATTGTTCTTATAGCGGCAATTAAAAGAATTGTGAAAATTTCGGAAGTCTAGCTGTAGACATTTTTGAGATACGGCCTGAAGACAGACGGACTCAGTACCGTTTTTACGCTTTGGGTACGGAACCCTCAAAACCTACTTCAAACATTCATCCAGTAGGTATCTATTTGGTAGCGTATTTTAGTAATGAAACACTATTTTAAGAAAACTATGTAATGCTATAATCAAGCACGTAATTACTAATCAGTAATTAATAAAATTATAATAATACTAGCTGCTGCCCGCGAAGTCGTCCATATGCACGCTCTACAGCACCAAAAGTAGGCGATACCATGATAATATCTAGCTTATATTATGTTGACCCGACATCTTATTAATATTCATGCAAAATTTGAAGAAAATCCGTCCAATACTTTTTTAATCTAGCCCGGGCATATAATATATACAAACAGACATAAATTCTAAAAACTATTATTTAGCTTCGATGTCTATTCATTGTAGACCACGCCCAAAACTTTAGTTTTCAAAATTACAACATATTATGTAAAATATATTTTATAACGATGCTGTTTACAAAGTTTATAGAGTACACGAAGAACTAAATCGAAACATTTTTCATGTTAAGTTTCCAATATTCATTGGAATATAAATAAAACATCGTTATTGTAGGATTGTTTCATATTTCAACTCAAATATTTTCACTCCGCGATACAACCATTTCAATCTGTGTAAAATGAACAAGAATTTACATACAAAAAGCGGTATCTGTTTTGCATAAATCGATTTACCTATCCTCTTTCAAAGCAGGGTTTTTCTTTTCGACTTCAAAGGCAAGTTGATTTGTAAACAAAGTAAAAATTGCTCTAGGGTATTACAAATAAAAGTTATTCCCTCACCCGAAAATCAGTCCTCATTTATTTTTCTGGAAACTTTACACATAAATTTATCGCTCTCAAGGCTGAATAACAATTTCGGCAGTCTCGTGAATAATTATAAATCATAGGATGTATCACTTGTGGATAGCTTGTGGAACTTTCATGATTCATATAGTAGGGGAGGTGAAGGTGCTATTTTTGTAGTCACTTGAGCCTCATGGAGGCCTAGTAGGTTTTTTACATTGAGTAAAACAATAATAAGAACGTTTTTTAGTACTGATATAACAATAATATCTCCTATCTTAATCTGAAAGATCCAAGTTCATTTAATAATAAATATTCTTTATTGTGCAAACGCTAAAGTAAAATTACAACATTGGTTAATTACTAAATACAGTGTAATACAATAGCGGCCTTATTACCAAATAGTAATTTCATTATTTTAAAAAAAATTAACCCACCACGTGAGAAATCTGATTTCTATACAATTCACTCACTCCTTCCCTCCCCAACTAATACAAACCGCGCTGCTAGCTAATCTATTTATTATGCAACGCCTCAAAAGTCAAATACTCTCCCTAAAGTTAGGTATTTATTGCTTTTATAATAATCTAGCTGACTCGGCAAACATTGTTTTGCCGTATAAATTATTTCTAGTATCAATATAAAAAGTGGATAAAAACCTATTCTTATGCCTAACGAATGTACTTCCACAATTTCATTAAAATCTGAGCCGTAAGAGTTCGCGTAAAAACACTGTGACATGAGAATTTTATATTAAATATTAGATACATTAATGTCATCAGATATTGTTTTTATAGATTAGCTTACTACCCACTCTTATAACAAGACGTCAGTGGAAGAATTTAAGGTAAGTAACATGAAAAAACTTCCCATTTTGTTGCTTAATAATGGAGGCTTTAGGGTCGGAAAAATTATTTAAAATAGAAAAACTATGGATTATATGTGTAGCCAGATATATAAGCTAGGTTACAAATTAGATAAGTTAGAAGTTTTATTAAAATAATTAGGGAAAAATGGTTATTCATTATTGTCCGTATGTTACGAAATGCTTGTTCGATTCTTCCACTCACATCTTCCACGCGCGTGCGGTCTTTATAGGCAAAAAGGCAGTGCTTGCCATTCACAGATAACAGATATTTTAATTTAACTTTCGTACTTTTTAAATGACTCATGACGTTAATTTTTTAATAATACATAATAGTAAAAAATATAGTAAAAAAATAAATATACACATTTAAAACACCTCAATTTATAAAATAGCAACATGTAATCAGGTACACGCGCGAACGGGTTCACGAGAGGTCAAGATAGGCTCAGTGTTGAGGTGCCTGCCTTGCGCGTATGTGTGAGTGTGTCCGTGCACAGCCGAAAACGCACACAACCATGAATATCGAATGCGATTGTGTACTGCAAGCTCTGCGGCAGACACCAGCAGTGTTGCCAACTATGGGGATATCCCACTTTTAATAGGGAAAAATTAAATATATAGTGCGTATTTTAGGGAGTAAAAATATCATATTATATTCATGGGCGTGAAATATTTAAGCAAAAATGTATATTTATTTGGTTTTTATTACTGTTTTTATATAAATAATGACATCATGAGTGATGTTTTTGCCGCAAACACAATAATTGCGGTCGGCTGAAGTAGTATTTTCAGCGTTTTGATCTCTCAGTGGAAAGTACCCCAAGTAATAAATAATATATTTAAATAATAGTTGGGGAGTTCTGGTTGAAATTCAATGTGTTTTCAAGTTAATTTAAGGGGGAAATTTTTGAACAGTTGGCATCACTGGCGCCGCGGCCGGCGCGGGCGCGCGCCTTGCTGACGGCGATCGGAACTACTCGTGAATTATAGTCGTGAGCAATCGGATATAATCCGAGTAAAATGAATAGATGCAATTAATCTAACTAATTACGTACAATATGTACATTATGCATTTTTGTTTTGTGAGGTTTATAATATTTGTTTACATTTTACATAGCTGAAATTTTTAGTGTTTTGGGAGGCCATTTGCTTTTTTCATGTGATCGAGAACTGTCTCTATATTATATTATTATTTTTGGTTTTATAGTTTTCTAAGAATATTTTAGATTTTAATATTCGAAAGTTTGTATAATATTTAACAGTTTAACATTAATAATTGCGTACATTCATAAAGTATCACTCACTTGGATAAGATAATTTGTGGTGGCCGAAATTTTGCATTTATTTACATCGTATTATGGATCGGATCTCAAGTAACCGGAACCTTGATTATGTGAAAAGACAAAAGTTAAGCTGATTAGGTGAGTACTTAAAATATACTAGATATAAAAATGAAAAAGTTGTAAAAGAAAAAGTTTTTGTTTTGTTTTGTTTCACGCCAAAACTAATGAACCGATTGTAATAAAATTTTGAACACAGTTAGTCTAGAGCCTGAGAGAGCCATAGGCTACATTTTGATGAGGCAAAGATATATTATCTAATTTCCATGGAAATATCTATGAAAATAAATTCACATTGTATTTCTAATACGTAACAATAGATGGCGTTTTTTATTTATTTTAGCTTAGCGCACAATATTATGTTGTATGGTAATTGGTATACATCGATGAAATAAACTCTCATTGTAGTTCCAACGCGTGACAACAGATGGTGTTTTTTATTTCTTCATAACAGTACGTAATTATACTAATTAGTTTCAATGTATATCCACACTATTATTATTATATTAATATAGTAGTATATATTAATTAATAATAATTAATTAAGTAAGTATATATTAATTTATGCGAAAATATCTCTTTTTGTCCGTTTGTCTGTCTGTTTTGCTTTCACACCAAAACTACTGAACCGATATCGCTGCATTACCAGTGTCAAAATCTTGTGCACGCCCCTGACATCTTCCTATTATTACAAATGCGAAAGTGTGTGACCCGTCTGTTACCTATTTACGCCCAAGCCACTTAACTGTTTTTTTTTTTCGAAAGTTCACTGGAGATACTTTGAGTCCTGGGAAAGGACTGGGAAGGAAGGGATACTTTTATCCCGAAAAAATGTACGGTCCGCGCTAAAAACGAATTATGGCGCAACGGAATAACAGGCGTCCCGCGTCACCTAGTAACCAATAAGGGTATTACGAGTATAACGTAACTGGTAAAACTATTCGAGGTGAATAATTAGTGACTTTTTTAATAAGTTAAACAAAGCAAAGCCTTGCTTAGCAGAGGTGACGTAAGGCGAGGGCGATGTGGGCCACCGCCCACGGTCTTGCGCTCCAAATGAGATATAATTACTTAAATCTTGTAATAAATACTTAATAAAAATTCGGCTAGCAATTATTATAAGCATAGGATTTGAAAAATTGCAAAACTTCTAAGTAATAATTATTTAAAGTTAGGATTGGTCCTCTTGCGTCAACCATCAGGAGGCCTCGCAAAATATATACTTGCCCACATAAAATTTTGATTTTGCCCGCCACTGTTGTATAGCTGTTATTCACAATTATTTGGGTACTTAGTCAAGATGCATTCGATATTAACAAAATTCGAAACGTAGTTAGAAAATTCTAAAGGTATAAGTTGGGACCGAGCGACTCGCGACAACAGTAGACGACGTGTCGCCGCAACACTATAACTGGTCTCTATGTATTTCTATGAAATACCCTCCGCATCTAGCGACACGAAGCTAGCGAGAGCTTCTTTGAATAAGTCAAAGAAATACTGCAGACACGTCGTCTGCAGTTGTCGCGTGTCGCTCGGTTCCAACTTGTAACTCCCATACACTTTAGATTTCGTTCCACAAGAGGCGTTAAAGGCGTCATGTCAAATCCCATAGCTTTTTTATAGCTTCGAATGCAAGTTGTCTATATGTACCCTGCTCTCTTTTAATAAGATATATACTATGAACTGTCACTCAACATAGAGCGCTTACAGACGAACGGCACTAACTGCCGACGGCACGCGTCAACGGCAGTGGACGGCAGCCGTTGATAAAGCGTCAAAAAATCAATAAAAAAAATTCAGCAACTGCCGTCGACGCGTGCCGTCGACACAATAGACACCAGTAGTTCGACTGCAAAGAAATGGACAGGTTTTAATATCTGTCAAATTCGTCGGGTTTGGGGGTGATAAGTTAGAGGCTGGCGCGCTGGCTGGTATAATTTATTTTTAAAAATAAGATTTTGAAATTGAATTCTGACAGTTTTCTTTGCATGTGCCAAAATATAAATAACAACTAAATTTGTAGGTAACGACCCTAGCGACGACTTTTGTCATAATACGTCAAAATTACATCAGTTCTAAGTCGGCATACTCTATAATTCTGTCTACTCTGCCGTCGACAAGACGTGTCGTTCGTTTGAAAGAAGCGGGTCAATTCAGCCCTAGTAGACAAGTGACAAGCGATTGTCGTAAACGCCAACAAAATGTATGCGATTTGACATTTAAGTCATCGCTTCGCTATTGTCCGCGCGCTACTAGTTGGCCGCTCTGCCCGTATACTCACATACCGGCAGAGCGGCCAACTAGTTCCGCGCGGACTATAGCGAATACTTAATATGTCAAATCCCATACATTTTGTTGGCGTTTACGATAATCGCTTGTCACTTGTCTAGGCCCTCTTACCGGAAAACAGATTTGACTGATTTCAATTGGGTGAGGCGTCTTGCGAATCTGTCAAATCCATATAAATTTAGAAATACGAGTACGTCTAAGCGTCGCGTTGCAGTCTGAATCAACCCTTACAGTTTTACTTTCGACTGTTTTTAGCGAACTATATACTCTGGCACGAGTACCTACTCGTGGCCCCGGGCGTGCCCTGTGCAGGTGACGTCACGTGGCGACCGCAGATAGTTTATCGTCCCGGAACAAATTTTATTTAATTCCCTCACAAATGTATTTTTCCCAAAAAAGAATGATACGAACCAAAATGGTGAAAGCTTTTAGTTCCACCTTTATTTTTAACCGACTTCAAAAAAAGAGGAGGTTATGATATAAGTATTTAGCTGTGGATATTTTTCTATTTTATTTTTGTTTGTTCAAGGATTACTCCGCCGTTTGTGAACCGATTTTGAAAATTTTTCTTTTTTAAAAAGCAATAGCAAATAAAGCAAAGCAATAGCAAAAGCGGCAGCTACCGCGAGTGTGTAATGATAATAATTAATAATAATTAACATTTTCCAAATCGAACGATTTCATCGAGATCTTCCAAAGCCGCTGGAAAGATGAA
Source organism: Polyommatus icarus (assembly GCA_937595015.1). Taxonomy (NCBI): domain Eukaryota; kingdom Metazoa; phylum Arthropoda; class Insecta; order Lepidoptera; family Lycaenidae; genus Polyommatus; species Polyommatus icarus. Next base: position 11,960,995 of record OW569326.1, read on the forward strand.
AGTGCCCGCCCTATTGCGCACAGCAATCTCTATTCCATCCCTCTCTCCCTTCAGGTGGGACGGTTGTCTGAACTGGCGAAGGACTGCTTTGTATGCCCAGTCTACGTGTATGGATCGACTTTCTTAGATCAGCAAAACAAAGTTCGCGGGGTCAGCTAGTAATATTATATTATGTATCGATAAAAATCACAGACATTTTTCTCTCTGAGTTGCGAGGTTCAAAATAATGAAACTATAAATCAGTTCAGCTCTATTGTTTACCATTTATACACTCGACCTAATAGCGCTATTGGGGTTTGAACAAAACAATTGTAATCATAAGAAAAAATAAATGAAAACCATTCCAGAACAAAAGCCGTTCTGACCGTGACAACAAAAGCGCGAACATCATAAACAAAGAAATTTACTTTCTTTACCCTTGAATTTAAAATTGTACCGAAGCACTGAGTACTGACCAATGCACTAAGCAAAGCACTGAGTACAAATCAACTATGGATTTTCTTTTAAAAAATTAAAACGACACTATGTTTATAGTTCTTAAGTTGCAGGAAAAACACTGATCACTGATGCCCTTTTTTACCAGCCTTATCTCTTAACCCATCAAGCCCCTTAAGGACATCGGTGACCACGACAACAAATAACATAGAATAACAATAGATTTCCAAGAATCCGCGATCGAAGGATTAAGCAAAACATCAACCATGTATAAATGACTATACGCTTTAAAACTACGTAGAGGTAAACAGGTCTAAGAATCTAACATCAATTTTTGTACCCCAAAATAATGTGCATATGTTGCAAAACAATGTTTGCCATGTCGGCTATTCTTTTTATATAAGTAAATGAATCCTCTCTAATACAAAATAATTATAAAAAAAAATAATGTATTAATATATTTTATTATTTAAAGTAACACATAAGCCGATACATCTGTATATATAAGAATCATTGAGGGAAGAGCGCCGTTTGTGTTCTATAGTCAATAATAATAATAATTTAGCGTCCAAAATCTCTGTAACCACCGCCGCCGCCAAGCTGGCCTTTGGGATTGCCCTGAAACAACACAATATAATTAGAAAGGTCTTACGGTTTACAAAGAGACATCAATCGATGATCACTTGACTTTAATTTAAAGATCTAGACACGCGCTAGCGTGTCAAGCCAAGTTCAAGTATAGTACAGAACTGGCGAGCAGCACCGTGTATAATATTACACAAACCATTTGCAGCCACTTTTGACCCCCTCACAATTCAAAAACGATTAAACTTAAACGTGTCAAAATATTTAGCTCATAATATAATATTGAGACGAGAGAGAGTCCGAAAATCTACATTTTTATTACTGACTGACCTATAGATCAAAATTCTAACCCACATCCAGACGACCAAGAAGGATGCAATTTGGAATCCAGCTTGGTAATTATGTGTAAGCATAAGGAAAAATAAAAAAAAAAACAAAAAAACGGTCAACTGCGAGCCGGACAAAGCGAAACTAAGCAAAAATTGTGTTTTTTGTATGGATATCCACCTTAAATATTTCTTTTATTTTACTTTTATTATAATAAACTATGAAAGTAAAATTATGATCAAAAATTTTGTGAATATTTTAAGTGCCTACCAGCTGCCATTATTGATAATGAGCATAAAAAGGGCAAAAAAATCACATATTTTGTTGTATCACTTGTTTGAAGTGAAGTGAAGAAACTTTATAAAATGAATAGAGAGTAAATTTGTGAAGTGTGTCTGTCTGTATGTCTGTCTGTCTGTCTATCTGTCTGTCTGTCTAGGTTCTCAGCCTCTTAAGGTTAGGAGTGACTATAGTCGAATTTGTAAGTTTAAACTGGGAGGATTTAGGTGTCTAAACTTGCTAGGATTTTTTTACAAAAAGTAGCGATATCCCACCAAAAATATAAATGTAAAATGGAGAGCCAAGTTCAATAGAAACATTATGCAGGTGTTTTTGGTGGGATATGTTTGTCAAGAAAAGTAAATGAAAAACTCTGAATACAAAATGAAAAAGAAACTCAAATGTGAACTGATTTTTCAGCAAAATGATTCAAAATTGAACTTTAGTTATTTGATATTTCGTTTGCAAGTTTTGGAAGCCGGAAATTATTTATTTATGTATGATTTATTATTTCAAATACTTACAGGGTTGGGGTCAGCTTGCACGATACCAGCAGCCAAAATCAGGCCAAAGATGAACGTTGACACGATCTTCACGAAGTTCATGATGCGTCTATAATAGTCGATGCGGATGTTGTACAAATTACAAGCGGATAACTAATGATAATTTACTGCACCAAACCACGGCATATATAGTAATTAGTAGCGCAAAAGTCAAAACATCTGGTTTGAATTTCAATCTCATGAAAGATAACATTTTAATAGTATAATAACAAGTGTACTAGATTATTATTAATACTAGATGTTGCCCGCGATTTCGTCCGCGACAATGTGTTGTTATAATCAAGATTAATAAAATTACTTACCGCCTTACTCAGAGACATATAATTATGATTATTTTTCCGACCCAAATATCGACCAATAGAATTGCACCATTCGACGTCACGTGGTACAACCTACATGGTATTATACTGATAATTTTTTGAAAATTTTCTCTGGTTACCACGTGACGTCGAATGGTGCAATTCTATTGGCCGACATTTGGGACGGAAAAATAATCCCCCGAATACCACACGAGCTTCAAAATTATCTGGCATTTCCCTCAAGGTTCCCTGCAAACAAATAAAGTCGTCAAGTTTTTCAGGAAAAATCACTCGCGCTTCGCGCTCGTGATTTTTTAACCTGAAAAACTTGAATCCTTCATTTGTTTGCAACGAACCTATCGGGAAATACCCGATAACTTTGAAGCTCTTGTGGTATTATAAGTGATTAATCTTCAATTTAATTAAGAGTTTGACAGATAATGTATGGGGCTTATGTCAAAATTACATTTAAGTTATTAAATATGTTGCACTGTAGTACACAGTACATCAACAACGCATTTATGGATTAGTATTTTATTATACACAAAGAACTTCAAGCGTTATTTTATACTTGTTTACTTGTAAGTTGTGAGTCAATAATCATGATGCATCCCAAAAAATGCATTAGTCATTCTCATTACATATTTTAAAATACAAGGGACTCTGTATACACAATATCCCAAGGGAATATTATACGAGGTGTAACAAAATTTTAGTTTTGTATAGTACAAAATTAATATATTATCATGATATAAATATTTTATTTGGATCTGAGTATGTAATATTTTATGACGGTTGTAAACACGGACGTAGTAATGTGGCAATAAATAGTTCTAGTATTTTAGTAATTTATATTTGAATGATAATTTAAGTTATTGAATTACTAGATGTTGTTGTTTGTTAAATATTTGTGATCTCGTGTTGTAGATGCATATTTAACTCGAGCCATAATATAAAATATAATATAAAAAATAAGAGCATACGCTAACACTGTTTTTCCATACAAACGTATAACGTATTCCCCAATGGACAATGCGTCTAGACTACTCTAGACAAATGATTTTTATGCAATATTGGGATCGGTTAAAACTAAGCCCGTACGTTCGATTTTAGAAATTTACTAATATATAAAAAAACAGACCATTCGAAAATTGCCAAAAACGAATGTCGCGTACCCCGCCAATCAACCGACCATAAAATTGAAAGATGTTTACAATAAAATTACGTAGTGGCACAGACTCATTCTTCTTGAAGATATTTAAAAAAAAATTAGACAGGCTCTATTTTGAAGGAGGAATCAGAGGAATACGTAACCTCGATTTACTGTACCTATCTGTCTCTATTAAAATACACGTGCCGGCGCAGGGTGAAGCGTGATGGCAATAGTTTCTTCGTTTAAATTCAAATGTACCCGCGTTTCCTCTAAAAGTATATCCGTATTAACGGCTTAAACGTAAAGAAGTAACAGAGAGATAGACAGACACACAGGCACATTTTTAACCGACTTCTAAAAAGGAGGAGGTTATAATATTATGTTCGGCTGTGGTTTTTTTTCATGTATAAATTTGTAAGAATTTTATTTTCAAGTGAAATAATATGTTTACTTGAATATTTAAGTATGTAATACAATACCACTATGGTCCAAATAATTCGTTTATGATCTCACAGTTGATTAATTCTAAGTAGCTATTAGTTATTATTTATTATCCACGGGATATAATTTATCACTAGTATATTATAATATCCCGTACTTTTACCCCTTTCATACTTAAGGCCGAACCTAGCTATTACATTACCTAACGGGAAAGTTTTGATAATAATATTACAATGTCGGGATAAAATGTAGAGTATGTGTACAGAGCCTAAGCTACTCACACTCCGATACTAACTTGTTTAGTAGTAGTTTCGATAATAATATTATGTAGCCAACATTTAAACTTTTGCATTTTTACATTTTAATTTTTGGCACTTTAAAATAACTTAAATACTATTATGTACTTAAGTATTACTTTCTTTTTTCGAGAAGTTCTGTACTTATGTCTAAAAATTTTGAAATAGTTGCCTATTCAATGACGTAAGTCGTAACTCAGAGGTTCCCAAACTCCTTTGTTTCGTGGCCCACTTGGTGTTGGTGCATACTGCGGACCCCTGTAACACCCCCCTTTAATACTAATCCATGAAACTTGCTATTATTTTGAGTAACGAGTCGCTGTGTTCTTCAACAAATTATCCGTCTATGCCAGGGATGGCGATACATGGCACGCGACATGAAATTTTTAACACGTCAATGATCACAAAATTATCACTTGAGTAATTCATAAAAGTGGCAAATTTCCACGATATAGGTAGCTTTGCTATCACGTAGTTCCCGCGTAGCTATATAGGCTAATAGGCGAAGTTCAGACACGACTTCAACTAGACGGGCGGGTACTATTCATAGGAGAAGTCATGTCATGTCATAAAATACATTTTTATAGACCCCCGTTAGCGACTTGTGGACCCCCGTTTTTTTCCACGCAAGCGTAGACCCCTGTCGAGCTCCCGTGGACCACCTGGACCACTTTGGGAATCAGTGAGTCGTAACGGAAATTGGAATTGATTTTAATATTTATTCGGAAATCAATAAGTCTCTACATATAAAAATCAATGCCACTTTTCGTTGTGATTTTATAACTTAAGAACGGGCTCGCCTATCCAAACCAAATGTATAGGCTTTGTTTGGACTATTTAGTACAGAGGACACCAAATCGCGGACCGCGGTCCGCGTCCGGACCGCCCGACCCATTGTGTGTGGACCAAGCATGTTCGAATTCGAAGATAAACTTCGTTAAAAATTAATTAATTTCGGTCTCGACATACTGAATACCTTAGTAATTTCCGGAATTACCTTTGTTTAATAAATATTTTTTGTAATGTGTGGTCCACACATTACATGGTCATTTTATTTTTTAAAACGGACCCCGAGCGAAACTAATAATTGGTGACCCCTGATTTAGTAGGTGGTTTATGCATAGTTTGCAAAAAATCGGTTTAGTGGTATGTAGTAGCGGCAGCGGTACGAGTAAATGAAGATCATATTTGATCACATTTTTTGTAACAAATTAATTAATTGTTAATGGAGATTTTACTGAAACTTTTGTCAGTACTGGCCGGGCCGCTATCGTATTATATTGCGTATTGTGTATCGCTATTAAAAATATAATATGCTACTCACTGTACCTTGAAGTGCTCATACCTACTACGTTTAATGTACTCATAATTTTATTATGCATCATCACAATATCATCATACCAAGTCACAAATATCAAGTTTAATTAATACTTGTCTTATAAATGAAAAGTATTAATTAAACTTGATATATATACATTATACAAAGTAATAAAGTATTACGTAGAGGCCTGAATTTTACTATATTTTGATTTATTATTATTATTATTTTTATTATTGAAAAAGGGGGCAAACGAGCAAGCGGGTCACCTGATGGTAAGCAACTACCGTCGCCCATGGACACTCGCAACATCAGAAGAGCTGCAGGTGCGTTGCCGGCCTTTTAAGAGGGAATACGCTCTTTTCTTGAAGGTTTGCAGGTCGTATAGGTCCGGAAAAACTGCTGGTGACAGTTCGTTCCAGAGTTTTACAGTGCGCGGCAGAAAGTTACGCGAAAAACGCACTGTGGAAGACTGCCACTCATCAAGGTGATGAGGATGGTATGTTTTTCGCGTGGATCGATGGCGAAAAGTTGCAGGTGGTATGATTCCGAACAATTCCTCAGAACACTCCCCGTGATACAACCGATAGACGATGCAGAGTGAAGCTACATCTCGGCGTGATTCCAAGGGGTCCAAGCTGTTTGAAACATTATGGCAATCAACAATTCAAGCGGCCCTTCGTTGGATACGATCCAGAGGGAGTAGTTGGTATTTTGGCGCCCCTGCCCAGAGATAAGAACAATACTCCATATGAGGCCGAACCTGCGCCTTGTAGAGTTGTAGGCGTTGGTCCGGACTGAAGCACTGTCTCGCTCTGTTAAGAACACCAAGCTTCTTTGAGGCCTTACCCTCTAGATGGTATCGGAACTGGACTTCGCTCGATATGGTGACGCCAAGTATCTCAATGCTAGGGGAGATGGTTAAAGATGTGCCCTCGAAACGAGGATATACGACCATTGGTGACTTTTTAGTGGTGAACGCGCAGACTTGTGTCGTGGCGGGGTTGAATTGGACCAAGCTACGTCTACCCCATTCAGAGACCTTCTCCAATGTATTCTCCACCTTAGACACAAGTTCGTTTCGACTCTCAGTGACATTTTGCCGAGAAATATTGGGGGAGCCGGTATATACAGCATCACCTGTACTGTATTTTATTTATTTATTTATCTGCATAGCAATGAATGCCGCTGGTCTGCAACATGTCGTTGATATGCAGTAAGAATAGAGTAGGCGATAGCACACAGCCCTGAGGGACACCAGCATCAACAGAGTGAGTCTCCGAGCATTCGCCGTCAACTACGACCTTTATGCTTCTGTCTGCTAAGAAACCAGTGACCCACTTACATAATTTCTTGGGCAGCCCGTATGATGGAAGCTTTGATAGCAGCGCTTTATGCCAAATCCGATCAAAGGCCTTCACAATGTCCAGACCAACAGCCAATGCCTCTCCCTTCGACTCATCAAATTAGTCATCAAGCCTATTAGCATTTTTTGTTTTATCTTAAGAGTGTCGTACCGGTATGCAGCTCGTAATTTTAACTGTTTCCTTGCAGTAAATATTACAATTATTATAGTCAATACGCTTAAATTCTGAATCCCAGATAAAATAGTGTCGTCTCTTTTTTCGATGTACTCGTATCTGTCTCACATTGTGATAAATTATGACTTTTTTTTTGAGAAAAAACTAGTTATGTATATTAAAAAATTATTTAAAAAGCTAATGCAGGAGATATGCCATTAATAATTATTGCGATAATGCTATAGCATTATCGCAATATAAGTTTCGTCTTCTGAGGTTGGACTCTTGCAATAAATACCAAATTATTTAAAAAAAGTCTTGCAATAGGCTACTTGACCTATATTCAATTTCATTGAACAAATGCATATTTCTAGTAGAACTTGGCCTAGGAAACCATATTTCACCCTTATCATCAAATAAAAGCTTATGATTGATAAATAAAGTCAATTTGAAAATATGATTTTATGAAAATAGGATTTGTACTGATGAAAACGCTTATGCGGTACTTCCGATTTGGATGTGACGTCATCCTCATAGTAATTTTATATCTTTTATTTATCGCGCTCGTTTTATGTAACATAAATAATAAGAATAAGCCTAGAAAGATTTGCAAAATATATTTTATTGAATAATTCTCTTAAAACATCAGTTTTATATATTATCTCCATTTATTGTAGACGGGAAATGAAATGGCTAAAACTTTTCTCCAAAAGTTTTCAACATTACAAATGATTTCTAATTTCTTATTTAATTCTTTTATAATATTTGGGCACTTTTACACTCTTACATTTAGCACATAAAAAATGTTCAATAAAGAGAGTTTAAAATACAAAGCGTATGACGTCACACTATGACGGACAGTGTTTTCGGCGTCATTTAAGAGGCGTATTTTTCAATAAACATTTTTATGGATTTCTACTGTGTAAAATATTAAAATATTAGTTTTTTTGTGAAAATGAATGATTAAGAAGCAATTAGCATGAAGAAAAAATTTAGGTCAAGTAGCCTATTTAAGTTGCGATTTCGTTCAAAATACAGCGCTGCGTCGCTTTATGTAAACTGACCCTTATCGGGACTCGATTTGCTTGCAAAATTTTGAAAGCACGGAAAATAATAATTACCACTGTAGTTTTGTTATTCGTTGCCACTGTGTATGTTTTAGTAAGCCCAGCTAAATATTTGTATAAAGTTTTGTGCAAACAATCGTGTTTAATTATTCTACCAGTAATATCTCATAGCAGTCCTAATAATATTGTATGTCAGCAGTAATCCCCATTTTTGCGATTCACCGACGTATTATCGTTTTAAATAAATATTAAATACCCTTAACAAAGACCCCCTAAGTCATATTTCATGACAATTATTTTGTGCGGTTTTTTTCAGGCTTTAAAACAATGTACTATTTTTGAGAGAGGCGCTATTTACCTGGTCATAATTAAATTATCGCCTCTTCACATTTAAAATTACTGACGTGTCATCAGCAAAAAATGCTTATTTTCACTGTACTAACTACGGGCAAAATTCTTTCTTTATAATGTCTATGTATACCTACAACCACTTCAGCACTCCATTTTAATTCAGTTAAGTTTTTTTTTCCCTTTGTAAGTATCTATATGCGAAAACAATGTAATTGTGTATCTTTTTTGTTATGTATTTATTCATATTGTCACTTAATTAAGGGCCTGTTTCACCGCTTCCTGATAAGGCTATCCACCACTTAATTTGACAGATGGAGTATGGAAAATCTGTCAAATAACCCTATCGGGCACCTTATCAGGAAGCGGTGAAACAGGCCATAAGTATTGTTTTGTTTTCCGGTAAAATAAAAAAATATTCTATAACTAGATGAGGTAAGAGTTAGACGTTACTTATAAGAGCCCGTACTATCTTTTCTACTGCTCTCTTCACACTCACGCCCGCCTTTCATATGCCAGGTGAAAAAGGACGATCGCCAAGTTAGCGGGCAGTTATAGGTATTCTGTTTTTGGAGTTTACTCCTTAAGAATCGATTTTCATATATAAGGCGCCCGATATGAGAAAAATCCGAGGGGGAAAACCTACTAACAAGTAACGAAAATGTGTCACGTTTTTGGACGACGGAAACTTTCTAATTTGGCTGTGAATGTATTAAGACCATAAAGGTAATATACCTATTGGAATATAAAATGATATAAAATAATAAAATAATATAATTATTTCAAATTCGGGGAGGGGGTAGCCGAGGTGTTGCCTTTGATGTTTGAAGAAACCCCGTTCCTCTAGGCCTATTAGGAGCGGAGTTATGGCTACTTTAGTAAGACGTTTGACAGTTGCTGAGCTGTCAATGTCAAAGTTTGAATGCTTATAACTCGGCAACTATTTGTCCTGGATATGGGTTTCTTCGGCTTGATCTTCCTGGATTTTTCTCCTCTATTTGATTCTGGCCTTAGAATTGAGAAAAAAAATTAAAAAAAATTATATAATAATATTATTATATCATAATATAATATTCCGACTCACAGCCAAATTAGAAAGTTGCGCACTAAAGGTGCGCACCAAAAACGTGACCGATTTTCGTTACATGTTAGTAGGTTTTACCCCTCGGATTTTTCTCATACCGGGCGCCTTAAATATGAAATTCGAACTCCAAAAAAATTTATGTCTCTGATTTAGTTTAAATTCAGGGAGGGGTAGCCGAGCCCTGAAACCCCGTTCTTCTAGGCCTATTGGAAGCTTAGTTATGGCCGCTTTTGTTCGACGTTTGACAGTTGCCGAGCTGTCAATGTCAAAGTTTGAATGCTTGTAACCTGCTTTTGAAAAATGCTTGTAAAATCTTCCTGGATTTTTCTCCTCTATTCGATTAGAATTGAGAAAAAAGTATTTTGAAATAACTATGGCAGAAAGGAGTGTAGATAATTAATAATTATATATAAATTGCCGGAACATCTGATTTCATATGATATTAATCTTTTTTCAGTTGAATAAATTCTTTTTACGTAGGGTTAGATACCCGTACTTAAAGAGTAAACTCCAGTCGTGCATCGGAGCTGACACGCTTTTTTATTATATTATGAAAGTGGTGAAAAGTAATTCCAACATTGTATAGACGACTTTCTCAACAGTACATTGTATTTTTTTCATACCGTTAAGACGTCAATACAATCCATAAACAGGTGATATTCTAAACCTTTTACAGCAAAAATCACAAAACTATCGAGGGTTTGAGCTGGATTATTTAAAGATACTTAAAAAAAATAAAAAATCTAGTTGCAACATTAGATTATAATTGAAATGATCTTACATATTGTGCATTAAAACTTATAGAAATACTGTATTTTAACTGTTAAATCACGTCTGTTAAATGAGCGAAATCGGCAAAATTTCGTATACGGACTCTTAAGGGGGCGACTAACCCAAAATTTTTGATCTAATTCATTTTTATTTTTTATACTGGAAAATAAGCCCCGAATTGTTTCATTTTCTGAAATAAGACATAACATCATATTTCCAAGAATTCAATCTGAGCATTAACACGATATCTTAAAAATTTCTCGATAGAAAAAAATCACAACGATGCATCAAATTTTTCATATATTGCCATAACTGTGCATTGAACTAGTTAATATTTTAACAGATTGTATAAAATTCTATAATTGAGAAACCGACCTAGCAGATATTTAAAATGTTGTAATTTATCGAGTTATTGAGAAAAAACTAATTTGGTGTTGAATCGGCGTCGTCCTATTTTCACCTGGCATATGAAAGACGGGCGTGAGTGTAAAGAGAGAAGAACGATGTTTGATTTTTTGGGTTAGTCGCCCTCATAACTATAGGTACTATGTACGCCTCTCGCGCGATAAACAAATTTTGGCGCGACGGAATTGCAGGCGTCATCAAGTTTAGTCTAAAATAACACGTGCTCATCCGATTTCATACAGGAGGATAAATCTACAGTACGAATTTCGAAGTACGAATGTAGATGACTGAAGCATGCTACAGTTATCTCCATCTCTGTCAAGGCCTGTGTTTAATCCGTATTTCACCTTCCAATATTCCCTGATGACATTATGACGTCCACAAAGTCGAAGTTGGCATTCGATAATTTCTGTAATACTTCGCACGGGAGTGAATCTAATATCACCCGAGACGTGATGTAAATGAACTATTTTGAAAGGTGTTACATGAATATTATTCCAATCATCCAACCATATTTTGTAATGTGTGTGATAATTACAAACTTAATTTAAAATTGAGCGTCTGGGTAAGTTTTGAGTCAATAAAATTCTTAAGTTGTTTATTGTACCCTATACAGATTTTCTTAACTGAAATCCCAGGTAGCAAAATAGAACATTAAAGTCTATAAAATTGCTAATTTTGCCGAGAATTTCCAGGTATAGCCACACAAATAACTGCGATAAATGTAAATACTAGTAGCTCCAAGAATTAACCATTTTGCAGCATAAAAAATAATGACATGTATAAAACGTTTGCCAGATGCAAATCATAATATCATAAGCGAAAAATATTTTATACGATAAAGGAAAAGGATAAACGTAAATAAAATACTTTTAGCTAATCCATTGATGCGCGAAGGATCAGAGGATTGCCCTTCCAAATATAATGGCGGCCGTCAGACGCCGGGCTCATCTTATTACTATCCCACTTACAACTTTCTATTAGCTCGCCCGGCTGCTTTATACTCTCGCTGTTAATATTTCAGTTTGATAAAACACTTGGATAAAACAATCAACTTGTTGTCTAACAAGCTGATTTCGCATTTCACGAAGTACAAAACTAAATAATGTAATTTAACTAACTGAGCCATAGACATAGCCACTTAATACTAATCGAGATAATAATTATTATTATGACAAAAATGATGAATGCAAAAATGCCAAATAAAGCTAAGTACTCGCATACAGTTTTGCTCAATCAAACAATAACGTCGAGCAAAACCCGCGGCTCGGGATTTTGTCCACACATTAAGCATTGCTCGATATTTTTAATCTACATCGATATAATATACCTAATTAATTCCATCGAGCCGGCTCGAGGCGAGCCTTCAAGCGGCTCGATACAAGCCTTCAAAGAGCGAGTTTTGCAGTCCACACTGTAATTATTAGGTACTCGTTTTAGAGTAAAACTATCGAGCAAAACCGCATGTGAGTACTTAGCATTACACTTATTAATCCCTTAAGCCCCGTAAGGTCCATATGGGCCGCGAAACCAAAAGATTTCCTGGAATTGGTGATCGAGGGATTAAGAGAGCTCAGTTAGTCAATGCAAACAATAATTGTAATAAGCCAGCGACATAAGCATTCGTCAACAGTTAAACGATTATTATTTTTAACTTGGGACGAAATTAATAGTTTAATTTTTTGCCATTTAAACCATTTTAAGCAAATAAGTCACTGGCACACAATTGTCACCCAAAAACGTGTCAAATTACAAGAGCAAGGACTCGTTGGGAATGAAATGGCAATGTTTTCCTTCGTTAATTCAAGGGGCGTCGTTGTAGAAAATGTGTTTTACGATTTTGTGAACGAGCTTTTTATACTCTTTTAAAAGACACCAAACAACTTTTCATTCGCTCACAAAGCATTAACGGCCAGCTCGAAGATTCTTTTGAAAATAATTAAAAGCATGAAATTGAATAAAGCGGTGGTGAGACGGAGCGAAACGTGGAATCGGCTGGAGGCAGATCGATATCACACTAATGAGTAATGAGTGGCGCGTGATGAGCTGCTGCGTCACGCATGGCTTCACTCTTCACACAACTGCTGACTGTAATTTACTGCGAGTGATGTTTTCCTCCCTTTGTCTACCTGTACACTTACCATCGCCACTGAAGAATGGTTGCCTGGTACCGAAGAAACGACAAAGTTTTATTATAAAGGAAACTTATCATTTGACTATAGTGCTCTCAAGCTATCTTGTCTCTAGCGTTTATTCATCCTACCGCTACCATGTTTCAAAAATCTTGACGTAATTTATCGTTTTCTATCAAATCGCGACAGAAAACGAAGCGACAGAAGTTTCATAATACCTCATCCAAATACGTAGTGTCGTAACTGAGAAATTAGGAATATTTGAAGTTGGATTTCCTTAATTACGATATTGTCAGCAAATTCATGTTATTTTTATCACAATTATGATAAGAATTGATATTTTTCTGAAAAAATCGATTTTCAATTTTTTTTTATAAATAATAGGTTTCTCTTAGTTTTGTGCGTGTTAATTAAACAATTTGCAAATAATATCATCAGATAAAAGTGAATTATTCTTTTTTTACGAAAACTACGCAAAAATATCAAGAAAATAAAAAGTTATATTTTTCACCAGCTGTCACTGAATTTAGAAACTTTTTGACAATTATGTCATACAAACGATGCGATAGATATCGCGACATCTGTAAAATTTGAATACAATGGTAGACGAGATGCCGATAACCGCTAGAGACTGAGCGTTTGAACCATAGATGACCTATTATTATATACTATTGCATGGAAACCGTAAAATTTTCCGGGATAGAAAGTATCCTATTTCCTTTCCCGGGACTCAAAGTATCACCATACCTTCAGTCGGCGAAATCGGTTCAGCGCTAATTGGGTGTGAAGAGGTAACAAACAAACAGACAGACAGATAGACAGACAGGCACACTTTCGCATTTATAATATTTAAGTATAGTAAGTATGGATTCCTACATTTATAAGATGTGTGATGCTTTATGTAATAATTGTAGTCCTGCTGAGCCTTCCGAGATTTAAGTCTTAGAATATAGATTTGAAGTTATCGGAGAAACTGAAAACTCTACATAAATCTCTGTTCATATTAAGCATAAGTTGAGTAAACGAATTTTCAAAATCTCCATAACCATGACCACTTTACGCCGGTAATAATCAAAACACTTTGAAGTTAATTTCATGAACAATTTCTCTTCGAGTCAGTGAGTACAAGGCCGGTGATATATCTGTGTGCCCGCCGCAGTTCCGGAGCGGCGACATTACTCACCCCTATCTGATTCCTTCGCTAATTGACCAGAAGTGAAGATTACGCCTATTATCCGTAATCCCAGTTTAAATCCCGCCGTTTTCCGATTTTAGAACGCAAAGAAAATCTAAGTTTAATTCTATCGGTAATTGAAATACTACTTTTTTAATATATTAAAACAAAAGAGGCAAATATAAGTAGCAAGAGACTTAATATTCTACTTTAATACACATTTTACAATTGCTTTTAACGTCCTACATGACAAGTTTCGAGGTACTCCTTATTTTACATAGAAACGATACGTAAAGTATCTGATAAAATCGCACAAGTGGATGAAATCCTTGAATAATTACTGTGAAATAATATATTCCAACATGAATATAAAGTGATCATTTAGTAAACATCGTAATAAGGCACCTATTGTACAGACGTCACACTGTAGACAAATTATAGGCATTATTGTGTTGAAGTTGTATTGTTTTAACAGACTATTACGTTTAATATTATAATATTTTCACCTAATATTGATTTCGCTTGCCGTACAACAAAGGTTTCTATAGACTTACAATATTATTACAATATTAATGTTAAAATAACCAGGCTCAATGAAGTCCCTTTGTTATTAGTATTATATATGATATTGACTGTACCGTAACTACTTGGTGGAAATTTATGTTTCACAGTAACAATATACACTTTTCATGCACGATTTCCACATTTATTAATTCATTTTATTAAAATTAATAAATGTGGAAATTGTGCATGAAAAGTGTATATTATTACTGTATTAGTATTATGTTTCTGTGCTGAAAAAAGAGCTTAATAATTTTCTTATTAACTATTCTACAAAGTAATTAAAAATTTTCAATAATGTTACTGTTGTAAAAACGTATTTTTTTTACACATATTAAATGTTAATTTAAAAGTAAGCGTAGCTAGCTGTAGGTGATATTTTTAATCATGATAGTTAAACCTGTATTGCAATGGAAATAAAACAAATATTCCAAAGGCAAATTTTATTCATGGTCCTGCGTATACTGAATGAACGGAACCATTCAATGTAAAATTTCGCATTTACACTTATACATTATATTACAATATTTACAGACACATACAAGAACAGCAATAACACTGAGCACTCAGCCGGTCGCGAGATAAGCGATCGTCGCCAGCGCGAGGAGGAGGCGGCGAGCGAGGTGCGCGCCGCGGCGGGCGGACCCGGCCGACGCGCGCGCACGGGCGCTGCCGCCCACCTCCCCGCGACACACGGCCGCCGTCGCGCTCGCCAGGCTCCGACCGCGAACCTTCAGCGGCGATATGCACTGATTCTCCTCCGCGAAATCCGGAGTCAGCGCCAGCGGATTGGCTAGAGGGTCTCGTCCGCACTCGCACGGTAGGTGGTTGCCTCTTATGACGATATTTTCGACCTCCAGCACGACCAGCTCGGGGTTCTCGAGCATGTGATTTCCGGTCATCTTGAACGTGGTGACGCTGTTGTTCTGCACCAGCGCCAGCTCCTCGATGCCGTCTATTTTGTTGTTGCACATCTCGAGGGTCTCCACCCGCCGCAGCCCATCGAAAGCTCCCACCTTCACCACCCCGAGGTCGGACTCCCGGAGCGACAGGCGGCCCACGCGCAGGAGCCCGAAGAACGTGTCGGGCAGGAGGGCCGGCAGGTCCATGTAGGCGAGCTCCAGCACTCCGACGCCCTCCAGTCCCGCGAAGGCCTGCGGCTCGATGGATCGAATTCCGGAGGGGAGCTCGATCTGAGTGACTTCACTCAGCCCGGAGAACGCGTGGGCCGAGATCTTCTTTATGGGGTTGTTCCGCAGCGAAATCAGCTTTATAAAATTGGTTCCGGCGAACGCGTACCCCTCTATCTGGGCGATTTTATTGTGCGTGAGGACGATAGAGGAGATGTTCTGGAGGGCCGCGAACGCGAAGGCGTCGACGGTGGTGAGGGGGGTGTGCTGGATGTAGAGCTCGTCGAGGCGGGGCAGGCCGCGGAAGGCGAAGGGGCGTATGCGGGTGAGGTTGCAGGCGTCGAGCGTGAGGCGGCGCAGCTGGCGCAGATGGGCGAAGGCGTCGGAGCGCAGCACGCGCAGGTCCGCGCGCGACAGCGACAGCTGCATCACGCTCGACCCCAGCGCCGACGGCACGCCGCGCAGCGCTGCGCTGTTGCACACCACCTGCAATCACCAGACCCATTAGCGATTAACGCTCTACTACACACCTACCCGGTGCCCGGCCTGTGTCGCATTATAAATCAAATTAATGTTCCTGTTTATTTAATTCAATCGTTGCAGCGTTTACGTAAATTGCAATTTGTAGCGAATGTCATTTGTCAATGTTTTGCTCGCAAATTAGATGTTTTGCAGGCTATTTGCAGGGTTAGACTACAATAAACATTTATAATAATTTACGTTTAACCGTATAGGTATCCAAGTACAATTTATATTCTTTAAATGATTGTAAATTCTCTTATACACAATATCTAGATGTTTGCACATTGTGCACGGCAGTAATTTGTAAGCTATAGAAAAGGAATGCGATCAAAAAATATACCTCCTACACACCTCTACATGGTAGTCTACATGATAAAATTGTGTGAAATTGAATTCGAACTCTCTATTTTGAAATCAAATATTAAAAAAAAATGTTTTATTAATGGAATTCTTAATCCGTATTCAAACAAAATATGGCCGTGCGTATCATCGCGCCATAGGATTTTAGGTGGAAGATTAAATTTATTGCTAAATCAAACAATATAAACGCAATTCCGCCGCGACCGAATTGATCACTCTGTGTATGTAATCGTAAATGCGACGCTTTCGGTGAATTGGTAGATAAAGCAGAGCAGTATTAAAATGTAAATAAAACCAACCATAACATTTGTGTATCAAAAGTGGAGCTTAAAGAGAATCAACTTCCGTATCACTTCTCATCATACGTTACGGTAGAATCCAAACGTTCAAAATTTAAAATAGTTTCTTCATAGAGAAGCTACGTAGAACGCACACGTTTTAAAACTTATTAAAAAAGTTTTAAAATAGCCTGTCTAATAAGTCTATATCCATAAGACCACTCCAATAGATTTAAAGTAGGTCGCTATCTATTAGAATAGATAGCGACATAATATAAACATAAAACGTAAGCAGCCGTAGTCTTCAAAACAAAATATATAAACCAAAATATTATACTGCTATACCAATGAATTTAACTCGGACATAAAAACTTTCAATTTAAGTTGAAATTGATACTTTATAAATTTATTTCTGCAAAGCAGATGTGATTTCGTAGGATCAATACAAGTCCGGAGTCTGACAAAATGAAAAGATTTCTGCTGACTTATTGTTTTTAAGCTTTATATTCTCACTTGTAAAATATGACTTTGAAGACGACGTAGCTTAGTAACACTCGAAGTTAAATTATAACAGTCGATGATAACATTAGATCTTTATCTGTAACTGATAATTCATGGGTATTTTTATTTACTAATGTTTAATCATAATATATTATGTAATGGTTTCAGTAGATATCCTTTTCATATTTATTTAAATTAAGTAAAGACAGCAACAAATACAGCTACACAAAAAGTTGGAGCATTAAAAGTTAAATAAAACTATTTTAGTGACTTTCCTATTTCCGATTTAGTCGTTTGGGACGTTTGATAGTCCGAATAAATTATTCACAATGATACCCCCTATATTTACAATCTTCATTATTTATCTATAGCTTGGATTTTCGTGATATTTGTGGCGATATAAACAGTATAAACATTAAACATATTATGTACTCGTTTCTTTTTTAGGGTTCTGTACCTAAAGGGTAAAAACGGGGCCCTATTACTAAGACTTCGATGTCTGTCCATCTGTCCGTCTGTCCGTCTGTCTGTCATCAGGCTGTAACTCAAGAACCGCTATAGTTAGACTTCTAAAATTTTCACAGATTGTGTATATCTGTTGCCGTTATAACAACAAATACTAAAAACAAAATAAATTAAATATTTAAGAGGGGCTCCCATACAACAAACGGGATTTTTTTGCTATTTTTTGCTCATATTCAATAACGGCAGCACATAGATAATTGAAATGTTCACAAAATACTGAATTGTCTTTGTACTTTAATAATTAATAATAAAATTTAAATAAATTAAATAATTAAGGCGGGCTCTCATACAAAAAAAAACACTATTAGTAGTGGTACGGAACCTTTCGTGCGCGAGTACAACTCGTACTTGACCGATTATTTATAGGTCGTGTTCGTTTTATTGGTCTTTGGGTTCCGTACCCAAAGGGTAACAACAAGACCCTATTACTAAGACTTCGATGTCTGTCCATCTGTCCGTCTGTCCGTCTGTCTGTCA
This sequence comes from Polyommatus icarus, assembly GCA_937595015.1. Classification (NCBI taxonomy): domain Eukaryota; kingdom Metazoa; phylum Arthropoda; class Insecta; order Lepidoptera; family Lycaenidae; genus Polyommatus; species Polyommatus icarus. The sequence continues at coordinate 11,979,546 of OW569326.1, forward strand.
CCAGGCTGTAACTCAAGAACCGCTATAGCTAGACTTCTGAAAATTTCACAGATTGTGTACATATTATCTGTTGCCGCTATAACAACAAATACTAAAAACAAAATCATATTAATATTTAAGGGGGGCTCCCAATACAACAAACGTGATTTTTTTGCTATTTTTTGCTCTTAATCAATAACGGCAACACATAGGCAATTGAAATGTTTACGAAATACTTAATTGTATTTGTACTTTAATACCTACTTAATAATAACATTTAAATAAATTTAATAATTAATTTAAATATATCCTATACAAAAAATAAAATTTTTAGCCTATTTTTGCTTTGTAGATAGTGGTACGGAACACTTCGTGCGCGAGTACAACTCGTACTCGATTTTTTATTTTGTTTCGACAAAACATCAATTACAAAAAGCTTTAATACTTTAAACTGATACTTAAAAAAAGTCAATAGCCATATCAAGTTGACAAGTTTGTGGGATACTTTGTGTCTATAACATTATTGTCTATAATAGTCTTTTCCAGCCGTGTATTACCTACTGGCGTTTCTAATTTTACCTTAATTGTGTATTCGTTCGTTTTCTGTACTGCAATGTGAAACTTATTGTAGTTTCCCCTCTATTCTATTATCTCAGGTGGTTTTTCCTTCTAAAGTTTTATTGTGCTGACAGAGAAAACAATGGGACATTAAAACCTGGGATTTATATGTTCCGCCGAAAGCATACGAAGCACTAAGTAAAAATAGATTTTCCAGAATATTATTCTGGAAAATCTATTTTTATTTTTTACTTAGTGTTTAGTGCGGCGTACGGGAGTCATAGAACAATTTTTTTGATTACTATAAAGGTAAGATTTTGTGAGTAGCTTCATTTTGATAAGACAAACAACATTTTTATCTGCGAAAAATCTTTAGGGTTCAGTAGTCAACCAAGTTTTGTTACTAATACATCAGTTGTATTTCTACAATATAATAAATATTATAATTAGACGACGATATCGTGATTTATTAATCACGATATCGTCGTCACTGCCGGATTTGTGCTATTGTATACAATACTATGTGTATATTCTAACACAATATATTTTTAAATTACCTGTGACTGTGATAGGCAGATGCACTCAGTGGGACAGGACGGGACGAGATTGGAGGTAAGCGGCCTCGCCTGCCCGATGACCGTCCACGCCGAGAACGCGACCACACACCGCACCAGCCACCTGCATTATATAATATAGCCTATTATATATAGCGTTTTCAGCATCTGGAACTGCCCCGGGGCAGGGCAGGCAGGGCGGACCGAACGGATACGAAAATAGCCGAAGTTTAAATTAGAAACATAAACTACGTATTGCATTATTACTAAGTCCACGTGCTTCGTGGATCATCGGTTTTTTTCGGCTATTTCCGTATCCATTCCGAAAACGCTTAATAGTTTAAACGGAGAGAATAGTCTTTTTAGGGTTCCGTACCCAAAGGGTAAAAACGGGACCCTATCACCGAGACTTCGATGTCTGTCCGTCTGTCTGTCCGTCTGTCTCTCTGTCTCTAGGCTGTAACTCAAGAACGGTAATAGATAGAAAGTTGAAATTTTCACAGATTGTGCATATCTGTTGCCGCTATAACAGCAAATACTAAAAAAAATGAAATTAATATTTAAGGCTTTTTTGGCTCTATATCAATAATGGCAACAGGTAGGTACTTGAATTTTACTCAAGGTCCTTAGTTTTATGTGCACTTTAATATTTTATAATAATAATAAAATAAAATTAAAAATTAAGGGGGCCTCCCATACAAAAAACACAATTTTTGGCTAATTGCTCTATAATGGTACGGAACCCTTAGTGCGCGAGTCCGACTCGCACTTGGCCGATTATTTTTAATTCTGGTTTCTGATGCTATGAAATTGCATCACCATTGTTATTTTATTTTCTTCAATTTTTCTCTTATATTATGTTGATTTTATTTACTGTTTTATGGTTTTTTCTTTTGAGAGAAGATTCACGAAATTTCAGAACTTTTAATTTTTCGAAATTCATCAGTGTTAGTTCATGGTCTTGGCTATATGAAATACGAGCAATGATGACGCTGCGAAATGGTGTCGTTTATTTATCTAGACATGTACTGCAGCTTATAGTTCCTGTTGCCTGTACATTCACTATACGAAACTCATCGCAACAAAGTTGTTTTTTTTTATATATTTATAACTATTTATAAATAAAATTACATTATTAAAAACTTTTAGTTGTGTGTGTAATATGCGCATGTTGTTAAAACTTGCTAGCATTTCTTGGTATAAAAGTTGAAGTTGAAAATGGAATAGCGTCAATAAAGCTGAAAGTATCATATCGGACCCATACACGGAGGAAACTTTAAGAATATCTGATTCGATACGACTTCGAATATTGGATTTTCAATAATACGATTTAAGTTATTGATACTGATGAAACTTTTAAAAATGTTAAGTTTTGTCATTACATAAATGAAGCTGCAGTTAGGCCTGTACTTTCCCAAATTGCCTCTCGATGAGACTTTGGCTCCTCGCCAGGGTTTAATATTAAACGAGACGAATCAATTCGATCTAGTAAAATATTTAATATTTACCCGCCATTTACAGTCTGACTTTAGGCACAATGACATCATTATTTCTTTAGAAACTTGTCGCCGTATCCTAATGTACACAATTATACCCTAAACTATTTTTCAAACCCACAATTTAGAGTAAAATGATTATAGCTTACTTTCTTTGACTTTTAGCCTTTCGAATATTTTAATTATTCAAATGTAGACCAAAATTTAAACAGTTACTATAAAATATTTCTCATAAATATAATAAATTGCAAACAAACGAATAAACAAACAAAATGTATTTATTGTTTGCACATTATAAAAAGTTCAGAAAGTAGATGAACAATGATAAAATTTTGGATCAATTGGACATAACTCATCCATACTAATATTATAAATGCGAAAGTCTGTCTGTCTGTCTGTTACCTCATCACGCCCGAACCGCTGAACCGATTTGGCTGAAATTTGGTATGGAGATACTTAGAGTCCCGGGAAAGGACATAGGATACTTTTTATTCCGGAACAATGTACGGTTCCCACGCGATAAACGAATTTTGGCGCAACGGAGTTGCGGGCATCATCTGGTAAGTCATAAGCTACCTTTTATTGAGATAAAAAGTTATACTTAATGCACTCTCAGGATTTGCTTTTCAATTAAGTCGTGTCTTGTGTTAATTGGATTTAACAAACTTTTAATTTGCTAGTAACTGTACATTAGTGGAGTTACCAGTAGATATAAACTGATATTAAGATGAATTACTGTAATGTAGTATTTCCGGACAAATACGACCTGCAAACCTTCAAGAAGTGAGCGTATTCCCCCTTAAAAGGCCCGCGACGCACCTCTTATGATGTTGCGAGTGTCCATGGGTGACGGTAGTTGCTTTCCATCAGGTGACCCGTTTGCTCGTTTGCCCCCTTATTTTATAAAGAAAAATAGGATGATATACATCCTAGCCATAGGCCATGTTACTCACCGTATATGTAGAGCAGATGCCATGGGCGGGCGCGGACGGGGCGGCACGCCCGCCTTCCGTCCTTACCTGCAGACTTCCATCTCACATCTTACACCGACCTGAGAAAAAAATCAATTAAATAATTTAGGTACTTGCAGAATAAGTACAGGTAATAATAGTATTTTAAAAAGTTAAAACCGACTTCAAATTTTTGTACGTAATTAAGAATTAAAATTCCCTATCTCAAAAACTACAGAACCGATTTTGATGAAACTTGCAGTATTCCCTAAGTTGAACAATATCTAGTACAATAAAAAAAGAATCACTAAAATCGGACTTGTGGTTCCGAAGATATGCATGCACAAACATAAAAACATACATATAATACACTTTTGAAATTTGGCACATTTGTTCAGAAGGTGTCATAGATTAACAATATACAAAAACTGGGCAGTTCTGGAAATATTACATACATACGCGTCGAATTATTAACCTCCTTTTTTTGAAGTCAGTTAAAAAGATGTTATACTTGTAGTACGGGAGGTACAACTTATTCTAACATGTCTGAGGTATGCAAATCTGTATGAGCATTATGTACATAATATTTTGTATTTGAATATTATAAAATGATTTTATACATTATGGCAGAGACCAGACATACATATAGTTACATATTATAGATCTGTGGTTGACCATGGAAGAATTTTTTATATTCTCTTAATATTATAACGTTTTATTTTGCATTTTGAGCTGTGTAAGACCTAAGTGTATAAATACATGGTATTATGTATTGAAATACAAGATGTTTGTGTAAACACTATTGTCCTTGAAACCATCAAATGAGCCCGTCAATATGAACAACTTTTTCTATGAGAACAATGCTGGGAATTAAAAAAAATCTGTCTTCATACCCATACAAATTGCCGATCCGGGCATCCGTATGGGTATGAAGACGGCATTTTTTTTGAGTTCCCAGCATTGTTCTCATAGAAAAAGTTGTTCGTTTTGACAGGCTCATTTGATGGTTTCAAGGACAACGGTGTTTACACAAACACACTGTATATGAAAACCCTCATCACAAATTAGTACTAAACACTTTTATCATTTTCGAAAAAGATTTCAGAAATCTCTGCTAAGATTAAGAATTTTTAAAGCTTTTTATTTAGTTCAATCAAAGTGTCAATCTGCCTCTTAACGCTTAAACAGCAAACCCAACATTTTGATAAAAGGTATGGGATACTTTGAGTCCTGTGTCATAAACTAGTTCTTATCCAGATAATGGGCATGGTTATGGAGTGATTAAAGTATTTTGTACATAAAATATATACAATATCTAGTTTTACATTCGAAAAACGAATTCTGACTTTCCCACTGAACAACAACAATACATTTAACACAGTAAACCTAATTGACTACATCAAGTAGTCGTAATAAAAAGCTTTTACGCCGAGTTAGCAACAATAAGGCGCAATCAAGTTCAGATCACGTCGGCCGGAATTTGCGCCGTGAATTTGCCAGATACTAATTGTAGTACTGCAGTAATATCATTGATCACTACACGGTACTAGTTACTAGCATGACTGCTTCGGAAACTAATCTAGAATGGATTTTAGCCATGTTGTGATATATTAAAATTGATGAAAATAATAATATTAAGCATAAATTATTATTATACATTCAAAACTTAGCTATGTAATGCCCAGTTTCTGAGTTTTTTAACCGGAGTTTATTTTTTTAACCGACTTCCGAATTCGGCTGTGGATTTTTTTTTCTATTGCTTTTGACTGGCTAGCGTAAAAAAAATAACCAATTAATAATTTTGTGAAAAGATATACTTCATAAATGTCATTAAAGCCAGGTTCAAAGTTTTTTGAGAGAAGTATATCACTATTCACCGGCGGTCTCGATTGATTGATACGATGCAAGCTAATCAAAAGCGCTAGTGAGTAAAGTCAAAAAATATAATTAGGTTCAGACTTCAGTTACACTTAACGCGCATCTCATATAATATCATGCTCCACGTTCAGACGGTTTCTTGCCTTTTTTTAAATGTTACCAGAGTTGAGAGGCCGCTCTCTCATTTACAAGTGGTAGCTAACGGTACCAACATTTTCAGATATCTGTCTGCAATGATAGGGTATTCTGTAGCTGTGTTTCTGTACAGAGCTGCTCTGTATGTACAGAGTTTGTAATTTTTTTCTGCCAATTCATTTATGTTAGGTACCACCTCTGTACCTGCTCTAGTACAGAGCAGGAACAGGCACCTTGGTCGCCACGAATACTCATCCACAGAGGAAATTCGTGGCACCAACCCCAACCATATCGTTCAATTTATGAGCAGTATTGGGTTGGGGATGATTCTTTAGTGCGAAGGAGTCACAATAGATCCTCATGGGTCGCAGTGACGCCAGGGCTATAGCGACCTGCCTTCTTTTTAAAAAAAAAAAAAAAAAAAAAACCACCTCTGTTACCCCTTTAGAATAGCTATTTACCTCCACGGGAATAATTACTCCCAGGTTGGGAACTACTTAGCTATATGGACATACTAGCATTAAAAAAATATAAATTGTGTAAGTGTCATGATTTTGTCAATGGGAATCCAGACAAATCCGGTACGGATTGAAAATGAAGCCGGATCGCAATCCCTACTCTTGGTAACTCATAGTTGATTCGATTCAATGATAACTGTATGCGTTTGGAATGATATTATATACTTCATACTCAGTTCTTATTTAGTATCAAAAATACTAGTTTCTTATGTCAATGACCACTACGGATAAGATTCGTCAATGATACTCGTAAACTCCTGTTAGTATACCCCGAAACCTGGCATTGACTTTGATCAATTTCTGACGGCTAATTCAAGTCTATATATTATTATGTTTTGTTTTCGAACTATACTAAAGGTTCTGGCTTATACTCCGACATTTTACTGAGCTGTAATGATAAATCATATTATTTTGATGAAGGTAAGTAAAATTTTTTTACTTATTTAAATTTTGCACTCTAAAACTGACAACAAAATTTTGATGTGTAAAATGAATGTTTACAGTAACGTTCTTAGATACTAATTTGGTATTGTAAGAACTGAATCTGATGCTGTAGCTACATCGTACATACGCGCTGCTGATGATTAACATAAATGAGGGTGCCCACAGTAACTAGCTTAGAAATTGTACCGTAATAGGTTACTAACAGCCACGACAACGAGTCCAACCTCAATTTGCGACCCAAAAGACTCGTTATCTTCTATTAAAAGCAGCAGTATATTTTCACAGAACTGTACCTCGGCGCCTAAGAATGAGGGTCGGCTTAATATTCTTTTTAATAAAGACATATAATATATCCTATAATATTCTTCGTGTATACTAATGTTTGTTTTTGTTTCCATAGACATTGGACATGAAAAGCAAATTGTTTCTATTAACGGGCCCCAAAACGATCAATTTTATTTAATGCAATATCACGTATCGTGCAATATTATTGACCGTCTAGACCCTAGGGCCTTAGGGTTAACATTAAACGCGCCCGCTTTTTTTGATTGCAAAATCTAAATGTCAAAAAAGTTTTTCAATAAATATATTGTGTGTAATAACTAATCCATACTAATATTATAAATGCGAAAGTGTGTCTGTCTGTCTGTCTGTTACCTCTTCACGCCCGAACCGCTGAACCGATTTGGCTGAAATTTGGCTTGGAGATACTTTGAGTTCCGGGAAAGGACATAGGATACTTTTTATCCCGGAAAAATGTACGGTTTCCGCGCGATAAACGAATTTTGGCGCAACGGAGTTGCGGGCATCATCTAGTAATGAATAAAATTGATCATCTAGGCCCGATTCGATCGATTCTTTAAATTTAGAAATAGGAACCCCTTCGTGCTTGCATTAAACAAACCTATTTAAGTGGATGAGTGTTTCATAACGAGCTGTTAATACTGAGTAAATATTTAAAAAGTTTGACCTACTTTATATCCATGTGATAGAAAATTTTTGAAATTCCGTAAGTACAAACTCTAAAATCCACTCGAACCAAAATTATTTTTTTAAAGTAGGTACAGATAATTTTAAACTATCAAGATAACTAAATAATTTTAAGATAAACTTAAGTAACTTGGACGTCCAATGTTTTTTATTACTCTCTAGTTCAGGGATGGCGAACCAATGGCACGCAACCAGTGGCACGTGACATAAAACTTAGAGCACTGTACTGCTCACAAAACTAGTATCGAAATAATTATTTTACCAACAATGAAGGTTATAGTCTTCATAGTCGTCTACATAGTTAGCACTAAATTAGGGAAATTTTGAAATACGCACCGAATCCCAAAAATATTGAATGACACGTTTATGACTAACTAGATGACGCCCGCAACTCCGTTGCGATAAAACTCGTTTATCGCACGGGAACCGTTCATTTTTCCGGGATAAAAGTATCCTATGTCCTTCCCCGGGACTCAATGAATCTCCATACCAATTTTCAGCAATATCAGTTTAGCAGTTTGGGCGTGAAGAGGTAACAGACAGACAGACACACTATCGCATTTATAATATTAGTATGGAAGTATGGATTCAGACAGATTTCTTTAGAAAAGGGCACGTTGATACGAAAAGGTTCGCCATCCCTGCTCTAGATAGAGAGTCTATATTAAATATTAGCCCGATGAAATTCTATTAGTAGTCTATTGGTCCCGGTCACGTGACACCTGACGCTTGCTTCTTTCTTTCTTTCTTCAGATTTTTTGTTTGAAATAAAACCTTTAACAGACACTTTGTATTATGAATAAAAGAAATTTGTTTAAATGGAGATAGAATTAGCTTGACGTAACTCGGCAAAAGAACGTAATATGTTCACAACAATTCGAAGTGTTCGCTATAATATTTTATATCGATTTCGAGCTCTATAACAATGTTTATTTAACTTGAAAGTGATGCAGTGTGTTAGAATTAAATTAAATTTCGTTTTGTTTATTAATCAACGTGTGCGTAATCATTTAATCAGACACATTACGCAGTTAATGAATATTGGATTCATACGTGATAATAGCATTCCTCATTACGGCCTGGATTTTAACAGGGTGTCAATTATGATGAACGATACGGTAAATTGATGAAAAATATTCATCAATAATATATTGCATACTGCACGGATTGATTCCTAGGCAGTTGACAGATTAACGTTATTTGGTCGGATCATGTCAATTAATTCAGTAGTGTATTTTAATGTAACTACTCACATTTTACGGTTTTGCTCGATCGAGCAATCACGTAGAGTAAAAACCACGGCTCGGGCTTTCGTCCACACATTCAGCATTGCTCGATAGTTTTACTCCAGTTCGAAGGAAATTATCCTAATAAATTAGTTAAATACAACGAATAACAAACTACAGGAAACGTAACTCCCATACTTCAACCGTTTTAAATTTGGCTCCTTTTCGAACACTCAAATATGACAATTCAGATTCTCGCCAAGGTCGTTTCCCAGGTAACGTATCATAATATTGCGCGCTGGACGACAGCCTGCGCGGTTATTATCAATGTCACAGTTATGAAACAAACCGGATGGCATTATGCAGTATACACCAAACATATCTACTATCACGAAGAAAGGAAATAAAGAAAATAAATCATAATTATTATTTTAAAATCAAACATTTTCCTCTGATCCTTAAATCGTCGATAATAATAATATAATATAATAATTTTGAACAAACCGTGTACGACTCGGACGACGAACTATCCAGAGCACCTAGACAAGACGTTTTCAGATTACAAAAATATATGTACTATACTATAATATACTGTTATTACAGAACTAGCTGTTGCCCGCGACTTCGTCCGCGTGGACTTCAGTTTATAGCGCGCGTTTATATCTAAAAACAGCTGTGCAGTGCACACATAATATTTCATTTTTTTATATTATACCTAAAGCTTATTTAGCCCCCCATTACACAACTTTAGCTTTACCTATAAACTATTTAGCATTGGTAGGTTTAAGGTTTCGTCACTCATCACTGCGTAGATAAAGTACTGAGTACTGACTACTAAGTAGAGTAGTGACTTATTCATTATTTATAGACGTGCAAAACAATCGCAAGAATCGAAAAACGGTACTCAACTTGGTACCTCTTATAGAAAGATGCACGAGCAAGCGATATCGCGATGTAGGAGAGGCACGGCGCCATCTATTATGATTTTTGGAACCAATGATATTATATAAAAAAAACTCAAAGCAGATATGTTACTACCGCGCGCGTTGTGAAGCCATTAAATACGGGCCAATTGACCCGTCTTTTGTATAGTCTCTCTATTATGTAAATGTCATTTCGTATCTTTTGTTTCACTTATCTGTCAAATTTGACAATTGAATTTGAAAATTTTTCGGAAGCAATTTAAGCCGGAAAATAGTATGAACGTAACAGATCTGCATTTAGTTGAATATCATTGTTTGGAACTAACTTAATTTGAACAAATTTACGCATTTTCACCCCCTTACAACCCCTTTTTCCGGTTAAAAAGTAGCCTATGTCCTTTCTCAGGCTTTAGACTATCTGTGTATAAAATTTAATTACAATCGGTTCAGTAGTTTTGGCGTGAAAGCGAGACAGGCAGACAGACAGACAGAGACACTTTCGAATTTAAAATATTAGCAAAGATTATTACAGAATTGAAATAAAAAACTTACAGTACAAATGCAGATTTTCGTAATCTCTTTAATTTTCGGTCATTACTCATACAAAATATATCATGACTAGGGCCCGGAAAAATATGTACAAAAAAATCCAAAATATGTACATAAAATATGGACTAAAAAATCGAAAATATGGAAAAATATGGAGTATTAAATAGAAATGTGGAAAAAATATGGAGTGTAAAATTCCAAAAATTAATCGTTGTTTTAGTGTTATAGGTAAGAAAAGAGTCACTCGTGACAGTTAACAAAGAGATAGAGGCCAGAAATATGCTATGCTGGCTTTGCCTATGCATAAATGGTTTGGGAATAAACATATTATGTGACAGTATTAACTGTACAACTTGCATGACATGCTGATCATAATATTGTAACCATGACAGCACGTAACGCACGTCATGCTGCATGATTTCACGTGGGAGAGCCGTGCTTCGGCACGAATGGGCCGGCTCGACCGGATAAATACCACGGGCTCACAGAAAACCGGCGTGAAATAGCACTTGCGCTGTGCTTCACCGAGTGATTGAGTTTACTGAAGGCCCAATCCCCTGCCATTTTCCTTTCCCTGCCCTTCCCTCTTAAAAGGCCGGCAACACACCTGCAGCTCTTCTGATGCTGCGAGTATCCGTGGGCGACGGAAGTTGCTTTCCATCAGGTGACCCGTTTGCTCGTTTGCCCCCTTATTTCATTTTAAAATATGATCGTCTTGGGTTCGCTTAATATTGGCTAAATGATCCCTGCACGTCACAACTCACAATTCACGATATTTTTTACTTCAGTTTTTGTTTAGCCATGTCAGTAACATGACCTTCAGCATAGCTGAAACTTTATTTTCTATTTCTTCAATAATCTTCTTTGAAAACAGAATACCGAAATAATATAATAAATAATAATATAAAACGCGAGAGGAACAAAATACGCAGCCGCATGGTGGCGGGAACGTATTTTTTTTGTATTTTAGTGAAAATATGGACGATTGTGACATTTTCTTGCAAAATATGGACTTATCTTTGTAAAACCCTAAAATATGAAAAAATATGGAAAATAAAACTTGGGATTTCACAGTCTAAATATGATAATTCATCTAAAAACACACTCCCTAATCATGACTATTAAAGTGTATGCTACATAAACGAGTAATCTGGCTCGGCATCCAATTCAGTTCGTTTCTTACTAAACGAAGTACGAACGGCATTATAAAAATAAGATACTCCATACTGATGTCAGTCAGACCCCCGGTTATGAATTATGTTTAAATTGATACATCTTGCATAACACTGTCCATGGCGACTTTGTAAAAATTTTGTAATTATATTATTTTTTGATTATTGCATTTTTACAATAACATGTAAACTTAATAAGACAAACACAAAGAGACCAGCTTAATTTTACGCAAATACCCTGGCATCCAACTTAAATAAACCATCTTTTTGGACATGTTTTTGGGTCGGAAAAAATACAAGAACTTTACCTAAGCATAATTTTAAAAAAATCACTTACTGATGAAACTTGAAAGGTTATTCCTGTATTAAAAGTCGTATCTGTATGACTTATACACCATTTCACAGGGCATTTAGGCATTTTAACAACGAAAATTTTGTAAAAAGCTACGTAAAAAGTAAGTAAACCAAAAGTAAACAAATTGTAAAATGAGTTTGACAATAATTATCATGTCAACCCGGTTGAACGTCACTCGAGTATATATACACGAAAAATGTGTACCGAACACATGCATAAATGTGCATGTATTCGGGTCACATTTTGTAGCCATTTGGTGCACTTTTTTTGACGGAGTTACTCTTCCTGTAGTTTAAAGTTCACTGGTTAAATAATAAAAACTAGTGTCAAAAAATTTGTCAAGCCGGCTCGATTCGAGCCTTCAAACTGGCTCGATGCGAGCCTTCGAGCTGTGAGTTTTGCGGTCCACACAACGGTTTTTGCTCGACGTCGAGTAAAACTATCGAGCAAAACTGTATGTGAGTACTTAGCATTAAACACATTCCGCATGATTCCGCCTGCAATGTTTTTTAAATTACCTATGACATACTAGTTCCGTCCGTATTTTGTATGCGTTTGATATTGCGGACGTAATCATACGGAATTTACGCCGCGTAACTTCGGCCTAGTGTGTTTAGACACTTAATTGTGATCTGTCCGCTGGGTTGGACGTAACGCTACCAAACTAGGTAGGCCTTCCATCTGCCTAGAAATTAACTTCTCTAATAGTAAGATTTGCCGAATAAACCGCTAGTCAACCAACCACCAGCACAATAACGAAAACGTCCTATGGACATTAATTATTCTGTGTTATTTCATATTTGCTTTCGTGGAAAAATAATAATTTCCTTACTTTGAACGTGAGTGCATTTTCTTAATAATAATGCTTTTCATTAATCGATTTACGTACCTACAACTATATTATTATTTTATATAATACTAGCTGTCCCCGCAAACGTTTCTTTGCCGTAATATAAAGTATTTCGCCCATATTATTTTATTGAAGTGACTAAATAAGTATGTCGCCATGACAACGTCGATCGCTATCTCGTCGCACAAACAAAACTATATTTTGTGTTTAAAAAACTCAACGCTCAATTGTATTGGCACATTTTAGCGAACATAAAATTGTATGTACATTAACTGGGTTTTATTATTCGTAGGTATTAACAAAACTTTGTTCAATGTTCGCATGTTACCTACATGTGAAGCGACAAAAAACTATTTTTGTGGCAAACCTGAGTGGTGAACAATGAAATGATTGGTTATTGATTAGAGCGGTTCGGGGACAACAGAACCAAAAAATAATATGTTGATAGGCTTTTAAAGCATGGGTACAGTAAATATCGATCCTGGCAACACAGGAGAATGGAGATACAGTGGTGGGAATGTGTGGTGACTGGTGGGCCAAAACCCGTTTTAAAAGTAAACTCTAGATCAAATCTACTTTAGATTTAGCCACTAGATCAATTACTTTGATCTAGTGGCTAAGAACACGAGTTTTTGCTCAAAGTTCGTGAGTTTGCCTACCGGGTTTGTTTCTGCAACTCATATATTTTAGTTGATTGACAAGAAAGATGCGTATTATTCATCATAATCAGAGTATGTAAAAATAAATAGCAAATTATTATCAAAATATGTCCAATATTTTACGCGAAATAAAAGAGCCATCCATCCCACAACATCACATTTAGGTATTATAATAATAGTAGAAGGATGATCCCACACGTTCCTCGCCTACATATTATGTAGGCCAGGAACGTGTGTGTGTGTGTGCATATGCAGGTGTCCTATATTTTATCTTGCATTTGACGTTTAATGTTATGAATACAGAACACACGACAGCCACCACGTAGAACAACTTTGTTTTCCTTCCTTTTCATAATATTAAAATGTAACTTTATATGGAACTAGATGTTATCTGCGAATTCGTGCACGTAAAATAAATAACAATATTCCGCAGGACCCGTAGGTACGCTAGGTAGGTAGCTTATACAGTTTACCGAGGTCTACTATATATCTGAGATAAAGTTCATTTATATCGGTAGTTTCGGAGCATTAGATAGAAACAATGAAATATGTTATTTCCGTTTTTTTATTCTAAAATTTATTTTTTTTATTTAGGGTTAATTCAGATTTATTTCATTTAGGTAATTTATATGGATATTTTGACAGATTCGCAAAACGTCTCACGCAACTGAAATCTGTCCAATCCATACAAATTAAGGCTTCGTTTAAACCATTATACCACGCCGCGCCTCGCTCGCCTCGTCGCGTTGCGGTCTGAATTGACCCTTAGACTTAAATACACAAGGCTCTAACTCATTTTCTGTCTCATTCTTCATACTCTGTAACTATTCGAAGACAACAATAAATAGCTTGAATGTTCAAAAATGAAAATTTAATTGGATGCAGAATAATAATGAAAGCACTAACCGAGTATCTTATAATAAATTCTAATTTCTAGTTCAAGTATCTTGTGTTTCACCGAACTTTATTATTCATGCTCTCAAATTAAAGGAAGCGCCGGACCTCACGAAATTCCGTGCGGTAACGAAATTAATTTAGTATTGGGCGTATGCTAAATAAGATATTATCATATTAGCAAAGGTATATTGATGTTCTTATTAATCATTATTATTGATCTTGTATGTAGATGTAGAAGTTTATTTTATTTAAGTTTTGCACTCAGTTGCTTGGTTGGAATTCTTATTGTGTTTATCTTAAAATTGAATTTTGGATTCAAAAAATAAAATAAATCATATATTTAAATATGTATTAAAAACTAAATGCAACCTTCTCACTTATAAAATTACTACAAAATTAGAAAATTATGTACAATTTATATCATAATAATTGTACCTGTAACATAAAATGTGTCATTTTCTACACGTCTGTTATGTTGTATTTGAGCTCAAACTCGTTATAACATATTATTAATGTTGTTAAAATATCGAGTAATGAGATATATCTCGTTACTCAATATTTTAGCAGCAAAATATACTTGTTGAACAAATAAATATTTGTTAAAATTCAATGCAATTCGAGTCGACGTCAGATGTATTCGAGAAATACTTTGAACAAATATTTCCACGGAACAAATCCAAAATGAAATCTCAGTTGATATTATCGATTGAGCTATCGGTCGGAGCGTGGTCGTATGGAGGTCGTAGCGGCAACAGAATATAGGTAACGATACATCGTTTGCCTCCAGTGGCTCGGCCAGGTGACCTCGTTAGCACTTGCCACTTCAAACTTTTGCGATAGCGTACGTGGAGAGCCTCTGAACAACCACAAGATTTCTGATCACATTACCGACTTGTTTCAACCGACTTCCAATTTTATCCCGTTTTTGTGGGCGTTCCGTTCAAGAGTAGATAGATCGTATGATCGCTTGCGATTACCATCGCCAATAAGCACACCATATCTGCGTAGACATGGTCGTTTTCATACAAAAAGGTCGTAGATTATAATTTGGTACCAAAAATTGATGAAAATGTTCAAGAAAATTTAACCAAAATTCTAAATGTTATAAGATGGTGCCTCTTTTTAAGCGTAGAAGCACTTCAAGTAAAAGTTTGATCTTTCACTTTATAAATGTAGCAGTGGTTAGTATTTCAGACAGTTTACTTTAGAAGTAAAGGCCGCCCTTCACAAAAGGTATCACGCCTACACTAGAAATCACGTCTATCAGAGTCAAGGTCTTAATAATCACTTGAACAAGGGATGAAATTGTCTATAATAATAATAATAATCTTTATTTGCATAGAATGTTGTTAACAAAAGATCTTAAAGTATAGGTGCAGTAGCAAACATTCTGCTTTTGAAGCATGCAAAATATATTTTAGCTTATACAACTATTTTACATTTTAAATTCACTACTTAATTATTACATTAATTAAAGTCAGCCATACAATAATAATGAAAAGAAAAAGATAAAAAATAGAACTATTTGTATAACAGACTTGGCGTATTATAATTTATGTCACTGCCAGATAATAAGATAAGAAGAATAATTTAAAAAAAAACTTGTGCGTCATGTGTCAATAATCAATTGTCATTGTCTTGAGGAGTTTTGGCGGGCATGTGAAAGAGTGCTGTTGTGTTTGCTAAAATTGTGTTAGCTGGGTTTTTAATGTGTAATATTGGTAGAATATTAACCATTAGATATTCGTGTTCATGCACAAGTGTAGGAAAGTGATGTAATATCCAGAAACGTGCTATTTTGTGTTCCCTCCAAAACTCCATCGAAAGTTTCAGTATAGCGTCTACCACTTTACTGAATCGACCGACTTGACTCCTTGACTGTATTGACTTTAACTTAGACTTTGACAAGACTTTAGACCTGACGATACATGAACCAAAAAAAAAATGTCATTGTCTTGAGCTTGAGCAAAAGCTTGAGGTTATGTCTCATCAAATCTGCAATGTCATGCAGCAGTCATAATTTACTGGCCATGTGGCATTTTGCAAGAGTATTTACTGAACAACAATCTATATTTTGTTGAATAATAATCCAGCAATGTTTCGCTATCCTGAGGTGCACACGTCGACGGTAGGTACATTTAACGACTTTTTCCTAATAGAGAGCTCTCTAGTCTCTCTATATTTTTATTTCAATCTTTAATTTTTGTTTCAGCACTCATTTATTGCAGTAATAAGCTGGAGGATGTCAGACTACATTTAAGTGTCTAATAATTTACAATTGTTATCCTGGCTATTAGGTTCAACATTTAGCAAGAACATATTTTTGTACAAGTTACTTACTTAGGTACTTATTTACATAATATTATTATAGTTATCAGTAGGTATATACTTAAATACTAATATTTTAATTAGTCAAAGGTAATGGGATCATAGATAATATCAATTATTAAGAACACAATATGTCAAGTCGCAATTAGGTATAATAGAAATCATCATTAGAATATAAGGAAACATAATAGTAAGTCAATTTTAATACACATTCAGTTTAGTTATCAAGTAAAATTTGAATATTAAATAAAATATAATATAATTATGATATGTCAGTCAATGATCACATAAATTCATTCAATGAATAAAAGCACTTCTCTGCCAACCAATTAAATGGTATTTTCTTAAAAATTGATAATGGATATTCTTTTATGTCATTGGGTAATTTATTATAAATTTTGATTGACATATTGTAGCAGCCCTTACTAGCTAAAGTTGTTTTTGAGTTAGGTAAAAACTAACTGTTCGGGATACCGGGGTTTGTAATATTATGTTAATATAAACAATATTAACATAATATTACGAACATTTTCAAAGATTGAGTACAAATTAGAAATTTCTAATTTATAGTTTTATTGAGGAGATACAAGAACTTGAAAAAACTAATAATAAGATCTTAATAAAATTAATAAGTATACCGTATATCCATACCTTATTTAATAAAATCTGTTCAGCGTTTTAAGCAGAGAGGTTAGAGATAGACAGACATACTTTCACGTTTATTATATTACTTAGTATGGACTATTATAGAATATGTACTTAATACAAATTTAACTCTAATACCTACCAGAAGTCGAGTCTTGTGAGCAGAGCTGAAAGTTGAAAACATATTAATATTAAATTTAAATATAAATTGAAATCTAATCCGAGTTCTTGGTACTTATTTTTTAGTTAAGTACTTGTTTTTCTTGCAGAAATAATTATGAGCGTAATCCGAACTTAAAATGTAAAGCGTTCCTATCTAGAGATTTTCTAACTACTTCATAATTTAAACAAAATGAGCAGCTTAGCCTTATTAAGCTTTTTTAAAAAATAATTTGTAGACCAACCACTTCCTTAACATTTTATATCTTATATTTTTTTTAAGTCGGAAATACTGGAGCACTATTGTAAAATTTCTTAAGACTCCTTGTTTTAATAAGTAAATAAAAGAAACCTTCGTTTCAATTTTGTAACAAAAACAAAATAAAGTCTATATTAATAAGTTACATTTTTATAGCCGAAGAAAATCCATTCTGGTAAATTTATTAGTAGACATCGGTTCTCTGGTTACTTATTATTATACAATTGCATATGCAAAATATGCGTATTATATTGGCACTTTTTAGGCGATAATGCATATTTTGGCAATTTTTCGTTGATAGTGCATATTTCGGCCATATTATGCCCTAGAAGTCTCCTAAAATACCTATCATAATACACGCCGAGGCATCTTTCTGCAAACAAAATGTTTCTGTGTATTGTCAAAAAAATGCCTACTGGCAGCAGATTTCGTCTCTGGTTTGGTTCATCCCCCAAAAAAGCTTCTCGCCGGAAGCAGGAGGCTTACCAATCCTGGGCCAACGCAGTGTCTGCTCGCGATTTAAATACCAGCACATATAAAAAGGAGTACAACCTTGCCTCTAGGTCCCTCAAGCACAACATCACGTCAATAGAATTGGCAAGAGGCTTGAGCGCCTCCCCTCGGGAACCCGTGCATTCTGGTCTCTGGCCAAAGCTATTGAAGGAAATTTCTGCAAGCCAACCCTACCATCCCTACACGTAGGAAATGGATCGTTGGCCCAGGACGCAAAAGACAAAGCCGATCTTCTGGGCAAGCTCTTTGCATCAAACTCGACCCTGGATGACGGGGGGCAGAAACCGCCGACTATACCGCGATGCACGAGCATCATGTCGGATATTCGGTTTCATCAGCGCTCAGTGCGAAAAGCCCTCCGTTCCCTTGATATCCAAAAGTCGAGTGGGCCTGACGGAATCCCGCCTATTGTGTTGAAAAAGTGTGCTCCAGAGTTGGCTCCGGTCTTGACGCGTCTTTTTCGGCTCTCCTATTCCACTGGCGTCGTCCCGGCTTCCTGGAAGACAGCCTTGGTGCACCCGATCCCCAAAAAAGGAGATCGCTCAAATCCTTCCAACTACAGACCAATCGCTATAACCTCTCTCTCTTTTCGAAGATAATGGAATCCATTATCAATAGCCAGCTTCTTCGATACTTGGACGGCCAGGGATTACTAAGCGACAAACTATACGGGTTCCGTAAGGGTCGCTCGGCTGGTGATCTCTTGGCGTACCTGACTCATCGATGGGCTCAGGCAATTGAGTCGAAGGGAGAGGCATTGGCTGTTAGTTTGAACATTGCGAAGGCCTTTGATCGGGTTTGGCAGAAAGCGCTGCTATCAAAGCTTCCATCATACGGGCTACCCGAGAAATTATGTAAGTGGGTCACTGGTTTCTTAGCAGACAGAAGCATAAAGGTCGTAGTTGACGGCGAATGCTCGGAAACTCAGTCTGTTGTTGCTGGTGTGCCTCAGGGCTGTGTGCTATCGCCTACTCTATTCTTACAGCATATGAATGACATGTTGCAGACCAGCGGCATTCATTGCTATGCAGATGACAGTACAGGTGATGCTGTATATAACGGCTCCCCCAATATTTCTCGGCAAATTTCACTGAGAGTTGAAAAGAACTTGTGTCTAAGGTGGAGAATTCATTGGAGAAGGTCTCTGAATGGGGTAGACGTAACTTGGTCCAATTCAACCCCGCCAAGACACAAGTCTGCGCGTTCACCACAAAAAGTCACCAATGGTCCACAAAAAAGTCACCAATATCCTCGTTTCGAGGGCACATCTTTAATCACCTCCCCTAGTATTGAGATACTTGGCGTCAACATATCGAGCGAAGTCCAGTTCCGATATCATCTAGAGGGTAAAGCCAAATTAGCCTCGAAGAAGCTTGGTGTTCTTAACAGAGCGAGACAGTACTTCAGTCCGGACCAACGCCTACAAGGCGCAGGTTCGGCCTCATATGGAATATTGTTCTCATCTTTGGGCAGGGGCGCCAAAATACCAACAGCTCCCTCTGGATCGTATCCAACGAAGGGCCGCTCGAATTGTTGACTGTCATAGTGTTTCAAACAGCTTGGACCCCTTGGAATTACGCCGAGATGTAGCTTCACTCTGCATCCTCTATCGGTTGTATCACGGGGAGTGTTCTGAGGAATTGTTCGGAATCATACCACCTGCAACTTTTCGCCATCGATCCACGCGAAAAACATACCATCCTCATCACATTGATGAGTGGCAGTCTTCCACAGTGCGTTTTTCGCGTAAATTTCTGCCGCGCACTGTAAAACTCTGGAACGAACTGTCACCAGCAGTTTTTCCGGACCTATACCACCTGCAAATTTTCAAGAAAAGAGCGTATTCCCTCTTAAAAGGCCGGCAACGCACCTGCAGCTCTTCTGATGTTGCAAGTGTCCATGGGCGACGGTAGTTGCTTACCATCAGGTGACCCGTATGCTCGTTTACCCCCTTATTTAATAAAAAAAAGGGCTGCCCTGGATTTGTTGGAATAAAAATTGGCGTATTTATTATGGGCAACACCGGAAAACTCTTCCAAAAATAATACATTTTAATAATAAGTGACTTTTGACTGTGCATATTTTGTGCATATTTCGGCCATATTTCGTATATATTTGCATGCATATTTTGGCACTTTTATCGTGCATATAATCCGATATCTACTTATTAGATATAAATGCGGAAGAATTTATGTCAGCAGTGGCGGTCTTAGGCGGTGGATAGCAGGGCAATAATCGCCTAGCTTACGTCAAGTAAAATAAAAAATAAAATATTTTTTTACTTTATATATTTTTTTTATTTTAAAAGTATCGATTTAAAAATCTTAATTATTTATCAAGGTTATAACATGGCGGTAAGTTATAATAAATTTATTCATTTAAAATTTAAATCATTATTGATAAATTCGTATTGTAGTTTGAATATCTCGTAATACTTGATGATGATGATAATAGTCTGTGACTCAGGATTCTGGACATAATGTTCTGCTCGTCTATCGCTCGGGGAATTCCCGTCGCTAGAGGAATTCTCTTGTTTCAATTCGTTCGCCAACTTTTTTCACCTTGGAATTATTTTGCTTGCAGTATGAGTTATAAAATCGTTGCCGTACATATTTTTCATCATAATATTTGAAGAATTCGATGACACAGGATCGGCTTTCGTTGATTGGCGGCCCTTGTTATTTTTTACAATCGACAGTGATGTAGCCCATTCGTTAGATTTTTGTGTTTAAATTAAGGATCTTAGTAGATTCATAAAATCCGCAAACATTAATTTTAAAATTTATCATCTCTTTGTTTGTAACTAGCTGTCCCGGCAAACGTTGTTTTGCTATATAAAGTATACTTATAAGTTAAGTGTACTTCATCAGTTGATACAAAATTTTACCCCCTCTTTTGTCCCCTATGAGGGTTGTGGGGAAAATTTTATACACCAGATATTAAGTTGGAATACACAGTAAATAATATGAAGTAATCCGTTACAGAAAAAAGTTTGATACAAAGTCTGACCCCGCCTTTGGCCCCCTTAGAGGGGGGGTGAAATTTTATACACCAGATGTTAAGTTGGAAGAAGAGAAATGTATCTGCGAAAACCGCATTCAAATTGGATCAGTAGTTTTCGTGTGATGCTTGAACAAACATACAGACAGACAGACAGACAGACAAAAAAACCAACCACATTTTTGGCTTCTATAGCGATGTAGTGACGCCCCTGCTTATTATTTTTGGAATATAATATAATATAATAATAATATCTATGGACGCTTCACACCACGTCAGTCTGGCCCCGTGCTGTACTTAGCACGGGGCCAGACTGACGTGGTGGACTAAAGGACTTGTGTTACAGGTACCAGACAACGGAAATATATTTAATACTTTGATACTATACATATATTTAAGATTTTTATTATATAATACACATATTTAAGACACATCCAGACCCGGGAACATTGAAAAACTTTTTGTTCCGTCGGCGGGATTCGAACCCGCGACCCCCGGCTTGAGCTACCAACGTGCTCACCACTGAGCCACAGAGGTCGTCAAATAATAATATATTCGTCAAATAGGAATATCTTTAATGTACAGACTTTTCATTTCTACAGTTTTATTATATGTATAGATTATTTTCTAAATCTTTCAACATTAATAAAATATTTTAAAAATCTATTTATTTGTAAAACCATATAAGTTATAACATTTCTCGTCAAGCGTAACGAATACCTACTAAACATTAAACAACCATACCTACTTTTGCATCACATAGGTATTCGCTATATGACTCTTAGTCAAGACGTTAAACGTTACAGTCAACGTCTTGACGAGTTGTCCTTTAGTCATTCAATTAAATGCTGTCATTAAATGAATGCGCTAGTCATTCGATCGAATCGCAGATTAAACCAGATGACTGCGACATATACATAATATACTAGTCAGAAAAATAATTGTCATACTCAAAATGATGATTTTATCTTAGCTATGGGTAAGACTTCGCTCAACGCAAGCTCATATAAAGGATTTTAAATACGGTAATTTATAATTATACCTAAACGAAAATTTGCAAATATCTGTTGTTATCTTTACACCTTTTATAGATGTACCTTGTTTAAACTTTAAATAAACAAACAACTCTTTTCCCGGGATAAATGTTTAACATAATATTGCATATCTATAATCTAATATATATCTATAAATCTCCTGTCACGATGTTTGTCCGCGATGGATTCCTAAACTATTTAACCGATTTTAATGTTGTGAAAAATCGGGCTGAAATTTGGTAGATGTTATGACGTAAGCATCTGCTAAGAAAGGATTTCGATAAATTCCAACCCCAAGGGGTTAAAATAGGCGATGAAAGTTTGTATGCGAGTGAAGCCGCGGGCAAAAGCTCGTTATAATATTATAATGTAGTCACTATGTGATCACATAACATGACATAAACTTAAAAATAATTGTGTTATGTTTTCGTGTTAATGCCGAAAGCCGCGGGTATTATTCCGTTCAATATAATTGTATTTATATATTATTATGTTTCAAGAATATAAATGACGATTGTTAATAAAGTATTTCGCTTTTCGTGGAATTATTCTTTCGACTCTCAGCAAAATACCTACAACTTATTTTAAGGACAGTTTTTCAAAGTAAAAATAATATTAACAAAACGGCCGATGGCTCAACTGGAATATTTTTTGCCCCGAAGTATTCTTATAATTATTTCGGCATTTTATTGAATTACATTTTAAATCGGAGCTGTACCATTTAAAAAAACATGAATCAAGACCGTTTCCGCCGAAAATTAATCGTGGGTTAGTTAATATTATTATGTTAACTAGCGACCCGCCCCGGCGTCGCACGGGTATAAAATATATAGCCACTAAAAAAAATTATGCCTATAGCCTTCCTCAATAAATGGGCTATCTAACACTGAAATAATTTTTCAAATCGGACCAATAGTTCCTGAGATTAGCGCATTCAAGTTAGCCCTTTCAAATAATTTCCCCCATTTTTTCCACATTTTCCTCTATTTCTTCGCTCCTATTAGTCTTAGCGTGATAAAATATAGCCTATAACCTTCCTTGATAAATGGGGCTATCTAACACTGAAAGAATCATCAAAATCCTTTGCGTATTTTTAAAGATTAAAGGGAACAAAGGGACATGAGGGAAAAAAGCGACTTTGTTTTATAATAAGTATAGATTCGCTCTTTCCATATTTTAGTACCAAATGTACTATATCAGAGAAGTTGATTTATAGGCAGATGGCAGACCTACGCGTAATTTGGTGGCGCTATGTCATACACAATCAACCAACAGTCAACACAATATTACGCCTGGGTTGATTCGGACCGCAACACGACGCATTTCGAAATTTATATGGATTTGACAGATGCGCAAGACGTCTCAAGCAATTGAAATCTGTCAAATCCATAGCAATTTTGGCCGAATCGCGCCTCCCCTCACCTCGTCGTGTTGCGGTCTTGAAGGTTTGCAGGTCGTATAGGTCCAGACTGCTGCTGCTGGTGACAGTTCGTTCCAGAGTTTTACAGTGCGCGGCAAAAAGTTACGCGAAAAACGCACTGTGGAAGACTGCCACTCATCAAGGTGATGAGGATGGTATGTTTTTCGCGTGGGACGATGGCACTCCCCGTGATACAACCGATAGAGGATGATATCTGTCAAATCCATACCAATTTTGGCTGCGTCGCGCCTCGCCTCACCTCGTCGCGTTGCGATCTGAGTTGACCCTAAGGGTTGATTCAGACCGCAACGCGCGCGACGCGTAGATGCATTTCTAAATTTGTAATGAATTGACAGACTGGCATGTCGCCTCGCGCAGTTGAAATCTGTCAAATCCATACAAATTTATGCCGCGCCACGCCTCGCCTCGCCTCGTCGCGTTGCGGTCCGAATTGACCCTTACATTGAATTGACATATTATCCTGACCGTCCATCAACTGCCTATGAATCAATTTCTTCGATGGTACCTACCTGCTGAATGAAAAATTATGTAAGTACCATCCGGACAAGAATAATTTGATGGAACTACATATACATCATGCACAATTGCACCCACCGTGATATCTAAAAATACTATTACATACATTGTTTCTTTTTGGCTAAAAATTCAGCTATTCTTTGTAACGCGAGCATGCATTTTAGTACTTTTGCATATATATAGGTTTTGCTAAGTTAGAATCAAATAACCTTTAAAAAAAAAACAAAACTGAGAATACTCTCCGTCGTGTACCTTTTTTCTCAGACGATAGTATGCTTCTGCACAGAGTATTATACATACTATTGAAAATTGTTTTCCAATAGGTAATAGGTATGTTAATTGCAATATTAAATTATTTATACCCTACTCATTAGGTAAAGTTACTTAACAAATCGTAATTTCCGTTTTCTACCATTACTTACATATTGGCCGTCTTTAATAATGCAACATGTTACGTTGTCTTAAGAGTATTAAATTATATTATTACTAGATGACGCCCGCAACTCCGTTGCGCCAAAATTAGTTTATCGCGCGGGAACCGTACTTTTTTCCGGGATAAAAAGTATCCTATGTCCTTTCCCGGGACTCAAACTATCTCCATGCCAAATTTCAGCCAAATCGGTTCAGCGGTTTGAGCGTGAAGAGGTAACAGAGAGACAGACAGACAGACACACTTTCGCATTTATAATATTAGTATGTATATATATGTCTGAGAAGAGTATAAAAGAGTGTTCCTTGGATTAACTAATTAGTTAGGTAATTAGGATTAATTTTAATATCATATTACGGAATATTACATTGTGGGGTATAGGAAGCCCCAAAAACGAAATTTTATGCCGACCGAGTAATCTGCTTGTTAATATTATTGATAGCGACGGCCTCGGTGTGATAATATTAATGATGGGATATTTAATAAGCTACTTAATTTTTACAAAAAAATCTATAGCCTCGAGTAAATTAATCGCTGTATTCACGTGGGTGGCATCTTGTATCTAAATATATAAAACTCAAAGGTGACTGACTGACATGGTGATCTATCAACGCACAGCCCAAACCACTGGACTGATCGGGCTGAAATTTGGCATGCAGGTAGATGATATGACGTAGGCATCCGCTATGAAAGTATTTTGATCAATTCTACCTCCAAGGGGTTTTATTTATTATTTATTTTATTTATTTATTAACCAAAATAATATAAAATATACATTTTAATATACAGCAACAAAAAACCCTGACAGGTTTGTCTTGTTGCTGGTTCACGCTCCTTATATAAAACAAATTAAAAGCTACATAACCCTCCTGGCAGTCGGGTAAAAAATACTACTACAATTTCTAAACAAATAAACATACAAACCTACATTTTACAGTTTGTCAAAGAAAGAGTAGACACAGTACCTACACAATTTTCTAAACGTAATCACTAATCACGCTCAAAAAACGATTCTACCTTTCACATTTTTATCTCGATTTAGTAAGGTTTTCATATTTTTATGTTCCAAAATTGTGTAAGTACAGCTATTTATATAATATTTTAATTGATAATTCACAATTTCACACAATACCTACCAGCCGAGCGCTCGGTGCGTACGACAGCGGACGCGCATGCTATACGTCTCGACCGTCTCATTACTGTGAACATTATGCGGCTCGCGGCCGGCCCGGCCGTCGCATGCACCGCTCGCCCGTACTTGTACAGCTATACAGGATGCTACGTTGTTACTAATTTATTCGTAAAGTAGTTCATTAGGACTGTTTTTATATTGAGAGGTGTTATTTCACTTCGCACTTCAGGGGGCAAGGTGTTAATTAGAGTGGGTATTATATAGTCTGAAGTACGAGTACCGTAGAAGTTAGTGTGTTTAGGTATTAAAATTTTTTTATTTGATATACTTCTTGTGACTATAGTTGGTACCTTCTCGTATTTTGTATTATAATTATGAAATTGATCAGAGAGCATGATATAGTCGCGTTTTTCGTAAACCGGTAATACCTTGCAATAATTGAACAATCCCAAGTAGTTATTTTTAAATTTTTCTTTTATTTTTAACGGCACTATAGTTTTAAGTAGTCTACACTGTAATTTAAAGATTGGATCTAAGTACGTCTGAAAAGTGCGACCGTAGCTACTCAAACCATAACAGACTATACTTTCTGCTAAAGTCTTATACAACGTAAGTAGCACACTAAAAGGAACTCGATTTTTTATTATGACGAGATTTGCTAAAAAGGCACGTAATTTTCCACAGACCCTGTCGATATGTTTGGACCAGTTTAACCTATTGTCTATGACGAGCCCTAGGTACATTTGTTCTTTGACCAATTGTAATTTTTGACAGTCTTTTGTACAGAAGTTAGTATGAAGACAAAGGTGACTGTGAGCCGTTACGACTATATCTTCCGTACAATAAGTATGACTTGAGTGAATGTGCAATAACTTTGTTTTATCCGCGTTTAAGACTAAACCTGCGTCGTGAGACCATTTACATATTGCAGTAAAATCGGCCTGTAATTTTTTTAGGGCTTTTGATATGTCTCGGTCAGCGGAAATGAGACAGGTGTCATCGGCGAACTGATACATTAAACAGTACTTAATTACGTTTATGAGGTCGTTTACGTAATCCAGATAGTGTACGGGTCCTATTACAGAGCCTTGAGCGGTGCCTTCGTCGACTTCAACCGGATCACTTAGTTCAGATCCTACCTTAACGCGGTAGCTACGCTCATTAAGGTAGTCGCGACACCAGTCCAGTAATTTGCCCCTAATACCACTGTCTTTTAGTTTGTCTATTAGTGTATCGTGTCTGAGAGTATCGAACGCCTTACTATAGTCTATAAAGACTATTAGAACGTGTTTTTTCTCATTTAAGTTCTTGTTTATCTCGTCCGTGAAGCGCGACAATAGTAACGTTGTACTCTTCTTTGGCTGAAAGCCATACTGTGTCGTGGATAATATATCGTGCGACTTGTAGAAGTTCTGTAATAACTCGCATATATATTTTTCAATAATTTTGTCCACTACCGGCAATATAGTTATTGGCCTGTAATTATTATAAACATCCGTGGGACCACTTTTGTGTATTGGCCTTACTATCCCCGATTTTAACGTTTTAGGATAGGTTCCTGTATTAACACATGTATTTATTAATCTCGCAATAACAGAAGCTAATCTATCACTCAATCTTTTAACGTCTATTGCTCTTATACCGTCAGTACCTGGTGCTTTATTGGCATTTAGATTTTGAATAATTTTTTTGATCCTACTACTCGTAGCTTGTTTAAAACGTAAAGACATGTTACCTGGTTTAATGTAGTCAGATTTGTTAAGTATTTCTATAGTGCATGTGGGAATTATGCGTTTTATATTGTTTTGAAACCCTGTAGCCATATTGTTCGCTATGTCCTTATCATTTTCGTGTTTAAAAGCCTGCTGAATTACTGTATCTATAGATTTATTTATCCTACCTGCTATTGTATTAATTATGCTCCATAGTTTTTTAGTGTCCCCTGTATTATTTATTATCTCTTGCTTATAGTATGTATTTCTAATTTTGTTAATTTGTTTATTTGTTATATTTCTCACCTTATTGTATTTAAGTCTTAATATTTTATTACTAGTATCTTTAATCCATTCGTTGTATAGTTTGTCTCGTTTCCTACATAATTTTACAACCGTATTGTTAACCCATGCCTTGTCTATACGTTGAGAACTCTTTAGTTGCTTATATTGGGACTCGGTATAGCATTTAGTAAAGTTGCGCTTTATAAATTCGTATATGTCATTCGGATTATCCAT
Organism: Polyommatus icarus; assembly: GCA_937595015.1. NCBI lineage: Eukaryota > Metazoa > Arthropoda > Insecta > Lepidoptera > Lycaenidae > Polyommatus > Polyommatus icarus. Next base: position 12,007,367 of record OW569326.1, read on the forward strand.
ATGTTCGGTGATTTGCCAGTCTATATCTTCCAGAAGACGTTTTAGTTTTTTATTATCGTATCGCGTAATAAACACCGGAGCATCCTGTGTATTAAGCGAGTTGTTTACCAGTGTAACCACAGTCAGTCGGTGATCGGCCAGTACAGTGCCGACTGCGGCGGCGTACGTGTCTCTTATGCGGGATCTGACGAAGACGTGGTCTATACAGCTTTTGGATATAAAGTGTTCCGTACTTTCTATTCTAGTAAAGTCTGTGATTCCGCATATTAGACCGTGCGTGTGTATGATATCTAAGTATGATTTTACGATGGGGGACTCGTTTTTAATATTAATATTTATATCACCTAACATTACACAATCTAACTGAGTGAGAGATTTCAAAGTGTTATCCAGTTCTTTAATAAACGACTTACAATTAGTATCGGGTGGTCGGTAAATTGCACAGATATGAAGTGAATAATTAGATTTTACAATTAATTTACCTAAAATACATTCGAAGTGTTCGGTGGTTTTATTTAAAGCGACAAAAGTGTAACAATTTTTAATATACACAATAAGGCCACCACCTTTACGACTATTTCTAAGTTTGGTGTACATAGTGTATCCTTGTATATTATAAAGTGACTGGACAGCACTCGATATGTTAACCTCAGATAACACCATTACATCGACATGAGTTTGCGAGTTATATAGGATTTGTTCTACCTTCCAGAAATTTTTTATTAACGAACGAACATTCACATGCAGTATTGTAAAATAGGGGATTTATTGTTAAAATAGGGGATGAAAGTTTGTATATAATAATACTTCTTAGCGCGAGCGATAGCTCGTAATCTACTAAATATAGTGGCATGGAGTATTCTTCTTGACTTTGAAGTCATGGATTCAATGGCCGCATTGGAACACCTACAAACGATGACATGTTTCAGCGCATTTTAACTACACCTGAATTATAGCCAGTTGTGTCGCTCTTGATCCTTGTCTCCTCCGCTCTACTCCTCGGCGTCTGCTCCACGGAGTTAGGAAAGATTAGAAACCGAGAGTGGCCTTATGTATTTCGCACACATACAGATATTATAAAAATTATCCTACCCGGCTTAGTTTCAATTAAACCGGCCAGGAAATCGGTGTGAGAGCCAGTATTTTATACAAAATATAAATAATAGTATACGTACAGTAGATACGCAAATGTAGATAGTAAAAAACTAGATAAATTCTTGTTAGCGATGAGCTTAGCAAGTAATTAATATGTCCTCTCTGTCCGCACTGTAAATGGGCCAGCGACAGTCGCAGCCGCGACAGTTGTAAGCGCGACCCCGCGGCGTTCATTAGGGCGACGTTTTGTAGCCATCATCCATTCATTCACGCCGGATCGTAGCACAAATTAAGTTAAAACTTCCCCTTATTACAACCGTACGGTAAGTACTCATTAAAAGTCAACCCCGTACCCATCCTAACTTATAAATGCGTGGATCACGTCGTACAGAAAGTACCTACTTGTTACCTGTTGAATATACAACTAGCGATCTGAATAATTTACATTAGTAACTTTTTGTAATCAAATACTCTGGAATGTAATTTATGTTAGCTATGGTTTAAGTTCCGGAGCTAGTTACCGAATTTTAAATAACATTTGATTAAATGTTTGTGACTTTCCTTGTGGTTTGAAACATTTCGTTTCGTTCCGTACCCAAAGGGTAAAAACGGGACCCTATTACTAAGACTTCGATGTCTGTCCGTCTGTCCGTCTGTCTGTCACCAGGCTATAACTCAAGAACCGCTATAGCTAGACTTCTGAAATTTTCACAGATTGTGTATATTTGTTGCCGCTATAACAACAAATACTAAACACCAAATAATTTAAATATTTAAAGGGGGCTCCCAAACAACAAACTTTTAACGATGTTCGTGGCGGCCGAAAAGGAAGATCTTCCGACCGAGCGAGGTGGTATGCCCGGTCAGGCCGAAGCCCACTGACGTCATTTCAGACGTTGTATATGTCTTGCCGTTCTCCGAAACTTCGATAGCGCGATGTAGGATTGTTAGGCGAATTGTGGGTACCGCCACATCACTCCCCCCCGAAGACCTGTGGTATTCTTCGATGCGCTTGTGTTTTCAGGTGTGGGCCGAAGCCTGGTCATTGCACGCGTAGTGCAATGACCAGGAGAGGGACCCCGTGCTCTGCTTGCTGACCGGTCGTTGTAGCCTATGGCTGCCCCGTTCAAGCCAGACGCGGGCTCGACCGGCGCGGACGCCCAACGCGGCTTATGGTCGAGGCGACCCGGTTATGCTTGATGTCTGCTGACGTGGTGCGGAGGGGCGGGGAGTGTTGGTGATTGATGTCAAAGATGAAGGATGCGTGTTCTTGTCGGTGGTCACCAATTTAACGATGTTCGTGGCGGCCGAAAAGGAAGATCTTCCGACCGAGCGAGGTGGTATGCCCGGTCAGGCCGAAGCCCACTGACGTCATTTCAGACGTTGTATATGTCTTGCCGTTCTCCGAAACTTCGATAGCGCGATGTAGGATTGTTAGGCGAATTGTGGGTACCGCCACAAACTTAATTTTTTTGCTATTTTTTGCTCTTAATCTATAACGGCAGCACGTAGGCAATAAAAATGTTCACAAAATACTTTATTGTATTTGTACTTTAATAATTAATAATAGCATTTTAATAAATTAAATAATAAAGGGGGGCTTCCATACAAAAAATACAATTTTTAGCCTATTTTTGCTCTGTAGTGTAGTGGTACGGAACCCTTCGTGAGCGAGTCCGACTCGCACTTGGCCGATTATTTATTACAGGTTGCTATAGGTCTACCAGAATCTGATGGTAAAAAGTGAGAAAATAAATTGACTCTAGCAATACCGGGGTAATAGGAATAAAACATTTTCATCCTTTTTTATTCCTTTAGCGGCTTATTTTGTGTGTCAATTTGTGAAACATGCAAATATAAAAATTTGTCCAATGATCAAGGATATTTTTTGAAAATCTGTTGTCAAAAATTTCCATCAAATTCTGGCAGACCTATGTCCTATAGTAATAAATAAATTATTGTAAGTGAGTCGCAAAAATATGCTACAATTTTTAGGCAATGGCACATTTCATAAATCATAGCACAATGGATTTTGCAATGATTTTGTGGGGTTTTATTATGACAACGACAACGCAGCTTGTTTGGAGAGTATCGGCTGACAGTCTATTAATGCAATAAATTAACACTATTTTATTATTAAATACTGTGAAATAATAATAAGTTGATACTGATGATTTGCCTTTAACGTGACGTGCATTTTCTCAAGTGATTTCATATTCATAAGTAGATTAGAACTGAGAACTTCTTAACCGTTCGAACTTCAAAGACTAGTAATAGGTTTGAACTTTGAATATAAGTAATTTTATTTTATTTAGGCACTGCAATATGCATATTATAGTAAAAACAAATTTGATAGTCTTCACTAACGTAATGATATATCTAACCTAATATGTCTGGAGGTCCCACTAGTAAAATTATAGAAGCAGAAACCAAACATGAGTGCTAAGATCTCTGAAGTTGAAGAGTGTGTTGAAGTATGTCCTCTGGAATATTGTTTATATTATTGTGTTCAAGGATCTCCACTCACAAAAGTCGAGAGCAAAATATTTGATATTGTTTGCTCTTGAGTCTTGATACTAGTGTTTGTCATTGAGAACGACCCGTAACTAAATATCGAGGTGTTATATTGTGAAAAGACGAGATATTATTTCAGTCTTTTCTGAAGCTATAAGCGGTAGTGGCTTAAAAACGAGACCGTTTATTATTTCATGTAAATAAAACTTTTATAGCTTTATTTACTCGAGCTGAAAAAGCTCTATTTAAACGATAGTCGAAGTTAATAAATATAAACAGTTTTCGCGCGTCGTTTTTCATGTAAATTTTGCTTTGAATAATGTGGGTAGATAAAAAAGTTAAAATTGCAAGAGTATGATTACGCGAGGCGTATAGAGAGTCCCCGAGCGCCCGGCGCCATTACGCCGCGTGGCGCGGGCTTTTACACTAAACGATGTTCACGAATTACAAGCGAATATAATACATAAACACGTCATATGTTCATGCGCATGTGATAATATTATGTAGAAATTGCTTGTGTGACATTTCACTACTTTACATCTAATGGCTGGTTTACACGTATTCAGTAGATAAGTAGTAACTAAATTCTAATTGTCATCTATTTTAGTACTTAAATTTGCTACTTGCTACTAAATTTTGTGTTTACATGCAATTAACAACTTGAAATTAAATTTAGTTAACTACTTATCAACTTAATACGTGTTAACCAGCCATAACTGAAATCTACTTATGGATACTCCCAGACGCTCTGTCTTTATGCGATACAAAAAAGGATTTTATTTGACAATTTTCTACATAATATTAGCTGCTCTTACCACTATCTATATACATATTTTGAAGTAGTTTATTAAGATACAATATATCTTGTGGCAAATCTCGTCCAGATTGCTCTGTACCCAATTATACAAAACCCTTGAACCTCTACCTCAAACAAAACACTCTTATTACATAATTCAAAGAATTTCCCCCTTTAACCTTACCCGCGTTAGTGGATACTTTACGCCAAGAATAAATAACATGGTAGTCGGTAAATTAATAAATAATAATATAGTATTAATGACACCACACGTATACCGATTAAACTGTACTAATCAGTCACAGAAGCTCTGTCCCGATTCAGATGAAATTAAAGATGCAGGCTCTATCAAAGAAGTTTTTGGGCTCTATATCTATAACAGCTGTCATCGAACTATCAGTAATTATCTTTGATGTCGATAGGCCGAATAATTATACATATACATACGTTACGATAAAACTACTCAGCTTATTACTTGGTTAGAAGATCGGGTGAAGATGTGATACCTAATAATATATCCCACCAAAAACATGAAATGTAAAAGGTCAAGCCAAGCAAAATAATGCAGGATATTCAATACTTCTGTCGTAAAAAGTTTTCAGATCACATTCAAGCCAAGCCTTCAACTTATTTTGTAATTTAAATCAACATTCAGTAAAAGTATCAATAGGTTTCTTATTTTATAATTATTAAAGTGGCTTGGCAATGAGCACAAGAAAAATAAAATATATAAAACTGCATATTTGGAGGAGTTCATACTTACACAGACAGCAAGCGTAAAGTGTTTTTAGTATGTAACGACGCATGTGGCCGATGGTACCCAATAATATCCAATTAGTCGCTGATTATTTTTCTAGTGCTCATTGCCAAGCCACTTTAATAATTATTTAATAAGAAATCTGTAGATACTTTTACTGAATGTTGATTTAAATTACAAAATAAGTTGAAAGCTTGGCTTGAATGTGATCTGCAAACTTTTTACGACAGAAGTATTGAATATCCTGCAATATTTTGCTTGGCTTGACCTTTTACATTTCATGTTTTTGGTGGGATATATTATTAGGTATCACATCTTCACCCGATCTTCTAACCAAGTAATAAGCTGAGTAGTTTTATCGTAACGTATGTATATGTATAATTATTCGGCCTACCGACATCAAAGATAATTACTGATAGTTCGATGACAGCTGTTATAGATATAGAGCCCAAAAACTTCTTTTCATGTTTTTGGTGGGATTTCATTTCTTTTTTGAAGATTTTTTTTCAAATTTTTTTAGGTCACGTTATAACTTTTCTATACTTAGGTTAGCACCCATTCTTCATCTCTTTTATATTTTTTCTTTGAGACTTCGTCAGTTGTATAGGTGGACGTAAATTACTTCTGAGTCGATTATTATATTCATATATTAAATAATATAATTATTGACTCTTAAGCTTAAGCTTAAGGTAGTAATTTTAGCATTACCGTTGAATACCTACATAGCAGCACTGATATAAGCGTCTTGACGTTCCTCGCAGGAAAGGAGCACACCTTATTTCATATTGTGATAACTAAAAACTCCCCTATTATATCGAGTGAGTAAGGAGTGTATATCGCAGTACTGATTACATTTATATTATTTTAAATTTAATTATTGTTTCATTGTCAACGTTGTTTATACTATTTTTTATTTAATTAATACCATTTCATTAAGTACATAACTAAATTTAAGCCTTAATTAGTACGTATGTACCTAAAGCAAATATGCAGTCGAAACTCATACTGTTCTTGCAAAGTTACAAACATAAAAATCTTTTATTGTAATAAAGTATTTATTATTATTATATTATTTTTCAGTTTTTAGGTTTCCCTTCCTAAAGGATGAAAACGGGACCCTATTATTAATAAGTCTGCCCTGTCTGTTTGCGTCCATCCGTATATCACCAGGCTGGATCTCGAGAACCGCAATAGCTAGATAGTTGCAATTTTCATAAATTATGCATTTCTGGTGTCGTTATAAAAGCTCAAAGTCCAATTAAAATAAAATAAATTATAAATGAGGAGCATCATTCAACAAACGATTTTTTCCCTTTTTTGCTCTATATCCATAAAGGTAAGTAAGGTTTTTGAAAATTTCAGGAAATACTGAATTATATTTTAAATTTAATACTTAATTCAATAAACTTATTATTTAAGGGGGGCTCCCATACAAATTTACGGTACAAGACCCCATGTACGCCAGTCCGACTCGTTCTTGGCCGATTTTATAATTTTTCCTTTCATTGTGAATAAAGATCTATCCGGGTACCAAATTTCAAGGTTCTAAGTCTGCTAAAAGTACCTTAGAATTTCGATGATCTATCAGTCAGTGAGTGACAAAATGTAGTAACTTTGACCATCCGTAACTATTGAACCATATATCGAAATTTCATGTAATTTGGAGGTTAAGCTAGTTTTAATACTTGCTCCTAGTGACCGAAATTCTAAATCCCTAGCTTTGTTAACATCGAAGATAAAGGGGGTGCGAAATAGCCGCGAACCACTTCGAGAAAAGTATGGTACGGCCGTGCCTTTGCTAAAAAGTTTGGCTGGGGCACTGCCGTGCCCCCAGATCTACTGGACCGAACTCCGTTATTATCGCCCGTCTTGCTATACGCTTAAAGACAATACATGCAGTATTGTGACAACACACGCATTTGGTCACGAAAAAGATACAAATGTCATAGACGATTGTCTGAACGTGCACCGATTCGGGCCTTCTAGTATGAAGAATGAATGTAGTCCTGTGTTTGTCATGTCTCAATTAATGATCGAACTTTACAGTAAAAAAGTGTTTTTTTTTTTAACTGAAAACTTCTTTAGCGGCGTTGAGCACGGTTGGAGAGTAGTGTTTTGTGTCGAACTCGAACTCGAATTGATTGTAAGGGTTTCGATTAGTTAAAAAAATCGATTTTTTTTTAAATCGATTTTCATAAAATTGGGTTAAAAATTTAATCGATTGTAAGGGTTTTAATTAATTAAAAAAAAAGAATTTTTAAATATTCGATTTTCATAAAAAAATGCACAACGTTAATAATCAAGTTTTCACTTCTGCCGGCACTCCCGGAGTGCAACCCGTCTTTTTTTTGTTTCAATTTTAAGCTACCTGCATTATTTTTCAATGATACGGTATATCTGAATCGTTTGGACGAAATTACTGCTAATTCTTTTAATATTATTATTAAAATTTAATTTAAGAAGAAACAAAAATGTTAGGCTTACATATTATTGACAATAATAATTATTATTTTTATTATGATTTTATAGTTTTAAATAGCAAAAGCAATTATGTACTATAATAAAAATGCATAAACAGTTAAACACCATAAACATTTTTTTACAGTAGTATACATTTACATCGTCTGCTACGAGCACAAGCTTTTATCGCCTTATTTATGACACAAATAAGATTAATTTTATAGGCGCAAGTTCATCAGTCCCGACATCTCGGTGCTGTATAACAAATAGTGTTCCAATTTACGGTGCTCAGTGTAGTGGACAAGTTTAATTGGTTCCCGTCGGAGTGTCATCAATCACGGCGGCGGGAGGCGACCGGCGGGCGGCGAGCGGCGGGCGGCGAGCGGCGGGTGGTGAGCGGCGGGCGGTAAGCGGGGCGGGCGACAAGCGGGAGCGGGCAGCAAGCGCGGACGGGCGATAAGCCCTGTCAAAGCAAAGGTCAATCGCGATGAGAACACCCCGCAAACTATGTAAAGTGTCGGACAATTTTTCGACAAACCCCGTTCCGTCAAATGTAAACAACCCACTCGACCTTTAAGCATTCTATCCAACAGTTTTGGTTCCCTATTTGTATATTTATGCAAAATGTACACAAATAACAACATTGTGAAGTAACATAGCTTCCACCGCGGTTTTGGCGTGGATGGCCGATTTCTTAATACAAAGTGAGTGTAACAGAGCCGCTCAGAGTCAGTTCATGGCAAGCTGACGTAGGCTCTCTCCTTTACCTTATTTAGATACGCACTGAAGCATCCGTGCCTGGTGATAATCTGTGTAAGACGGAAGGTGAGGGGGCGCATCCACGCCGCAAGAATAGGACGCAGAACCTGAGCAGTCCGTACGAAATCCTCACCTCACTTCCTCAGTAGCCACTGCTCACTTAGACTTCGCACCCACCGGAGCCTTCCATTGGTGTAAGTTAGAAAAAAATTATAACAGATAGTGACAACTCATAATAATTTTGTAATAAACGTATGTGAGCACTGAGCAGACTAAGGGCTACTGCATATTAGAGACACGACAGTTTTTAGACAGACTATCGCATAATAAAAAATACTAGACATTTGAAACAAAACGTCTCATAGACAAAGATGTCTAATGCGTACGAGAACTGCTCGGCGACAAGTCTGACTAACGACTGTCGGCTTCCATATGAAGTGTATGCGAGCGCGCACATCTACGACAAAACTGTCTAGCTCTGAACCTAGTCTAATGTACGCGTTGCGTCGTCGTAGACAAAACAGTTTCGTTTTGGTATGCGCCGCGTGGTAGACACACCTGTTTCTATTTAATCGTAAAGCTGACTCATCTATGTGAAACAAGATTGTCTAAAAAGTAAAAACTGTCGTGTGTCTAATGTGCGGTCTGCCTAAGAGCTACCGCACACCTGAGACACGACTGTCTTAAGACAGACTTTCGCTTAATAAAATGCACTAGATGCGCACATTTGAGACAAGACGTCTAATAGACAAAGTTATCTAATGCGCCCCGCGACAAATCTGACTAACGACTGTCGGCTTCCCTTTGAAGTGTATGCGAGCGCGCACATCTACGACAAAACTGTCTAGCCACAATAGACATAACGACCAGTAGTTCAACTGCAAAGAGACGAACAGGTTTCAATATATTATTTTGTCAAATTCGTCGGGTTTCACTAAGATTATGACTGGAATGTGCCTCGCGCTGGCTGATATAATTTATTTTTAAATAAGTAATTATAGATTTCAAAATTAGATTCTGACAATTTTAATCACATGTGCCAAAACAAAAACAATAATACGACCAAAAATAGAAACACGTCCAACGATCCAAGTACTATCTTTCCCGTCTAGTATTTCCGTTTATTTTTGAAGTTATTTTTATCCGAATGAGAACTTTTCTACTACAAAATCTTTCAGTTCTGCTCGCAAAAGACGCAAAATATATTTTTCAGTAACGTAATACAACATTCTTTGTGCTTTTTAACCAACTTAAAAAAAAAGATTTCAATTTGAGCCTCACGTATGAATAATGTTTCTAGAACTGCCTAGTTTTCGTATATTATGAGTATATTTTATCAGCATCTGAACAAAATATGTAGAAAATTTTTAAAGTGTATATACTATATAGTATGTTTGTGTTTGCGTATCGTCCGAGCTACATGTCCGATTTAAGTAATTCATTTTTTTTTTTGTTGACTTTGTTGTGATAGGTATTGTACAATTTAGGTAAGTTTCACCAAAATTGGTTCAGCAATTTTGAATTCGGTTTTAATTTTATTAATATACAACTTTTTATTTGTAAATTTACCTAAGTTGTAAACATAAATTATTTCAAATTGACGTGTTTCACATCCCGTTTTTAACGTGTTTAACATGTTTAACATCCCAGAGAAATACAGTAATAGGAAACCCTAATGCCTGTAATATGTCATAGTTTTAAGTCCGTAGTGACAAGTTAACAACCCTAGCGATTTTCTAAGTCGGCATACTCTATAATTCTGTCTACTCTGTCCGGGCGTTCTCTACTGTTTAATAATTGTATGCGTTGCGTCATCGTAGTCAAGACAGTTTTGACTTGGTGTGCGCCACATCACACATGATAGACACAACTGTTTTAATTGTGTCGTAAGACTGACTTGTCTAAGTGAGACAAGACTGTCTAACTACAGTCGTGTCTCCAATGTGCGGTCGCACTAAATTATAGGTATAAGCTTCAGCGTAGCAGTACTTCGTAGCACTGCTACGATCCGCCCGCTACGTGCTACGCACCATTCGTAGCTCGTAGCTCTTAAGCTACAGTACCCGGCCAGGGCGATAATATTATATTGCACATCGACCTTTGAAAAGTGACAGTCGGCTAGTTTCGGTTTTGTAGAGCGTCATCTCTTACGCACGAACTACAAAAAGTCCGGTATATATTAAGAGCTGTTAAAAAACCATAATTATTATGGTTTGCTTCTTTTGACAATTTTATTATTCTTTGTATAAAATACACCAAATTTTCTATTAGTTATGGCTTTAGGTTCGGGTAAAAAAAAATAAAAAAGCGTGTTCAAATTATGTTTAAGTATATATATTTTCATTCTTTTGGAAAATTACAGCTGTAGCAAATTTAGGGGTGTTAACAACTTTAGATATATAATTATATATATATTGAACTGGACGCGACTGCACTCTATTGAATTTGAATAACGACAGGTGTATGCTACAAAGATGACGCTCTACGAAACCGAAATTAGTCGATTGTCTCTTTCCAAAGGTCGATGTGCAATATTTATTGCCGGGCATTGTACGTGCAGATTACACACTATATTATAGAATATATTGCTACATAAGATAAAGTGCATTGGTTCCCAACGTTTTTAGAGCTGTTACCCCTATGGCCTGTTGGAGAAACTGATTTAAATTGTTAAATTGTATTTAAGCCGTATATAGGATTTTCGCCAATATCCTTTTTTGCTATTATGTTATAAGTTTTCACACCAAGGATATGTTTTTTAGATATTAAAACATTCTAAAAAATTTCCATCACTGAATAATATTAGTGATGGAAATTTTTTCAATGACATTCTCGTACAATTTTCCTTAAATTTGGCGATTAAGGTCAAAATGTTTTTGATACAGATTACATTACGTAAATATGTAATAAGAATAAATTATGCGAATTCAATCTGTATCGTAGGGAAAGATGAAACCCACGCTCGTGGCAAAGCAAAGTATTTATTTAAAGATGTTTATAAAAGCTTTATAACGTCGTAAAAATACATTATTTAACAAAAATCAAAGCAATTTGTCTTATTGTGTAGTGTATAATATTATATAGGTGAATTGGGACGCGGTTGTCATGAACAAAATGTTGCGGAGGTGGTTTGTGGTGGCCCTTTTTATCGTTTTACGGTCTAAAAACTACGTCGCTCTATAAAAAAAAATCAAGCGAATTTATAAAAAAAACTAGCTGTCCCGGCAAATGTTGTTTTTCTATATAAATAATTTTTGGGTTTTTTGGTATGAAAAATAGATGTTGGCCGATTCTCAGACCTACTGAATATGCATATAAAATTTCATAAAGATCGGTCAAGCCGTTTCGGAGGAGTACGGTAACTAACATTGTGACAGGGAAATTTTATATATAAGATATATTAAAGAAACGTGTAGTAGGTACACTAAATATTAAAGATCATTTCATCAAATAGACTATTTTTAAATTCAAGCGATATTTTATATCAATACTGGATGACGCCCGCAAATCAGTTGCGGCAACATTTGTTTATCGTGCGGGAACCGTACATTTCTCCGGGATAAAAAATATCCTTTATCTTTGTCCCGAGACACAAAATATCTCCATATTACATTTTCAGAAAAAACGGTGTAGCGGCTGGGGAGTGAAGAAGTAACAGACAGACAGACGGACGGACGGACGAACGGGAAGACAGACAGACACACTTTACTTTCGCATTTTGTATCTCCATACTCAGCAAAATCGGTTAAGCAGTTTGAAAGTAAAGAGGTGACAGACAGACAGACAGACGGACGGACGAACGGGAAGACAAACAGTGGGACAGATAGACACACTTTCGCATTTAAAATATAAGTATTATCAATATCAACAAGTTTTGTCAAGCTTGTTAAGAAATATTGTGGCTGATATCTCGAGTCGTTTCATTCGAGTTTATATTGTTCCAGGAGACATATAGCTTGGCTTTACTGAAGCGCAATAGAAGACTCAAAGATATGACACGCAATTACAGCTGATATAAAACACGCTCTATATTACACCCCACCTGCCTTGAGTGGAAAATAACTTTGAATATTTCTAGTCACATTAAAGATATACTGTCTACTGCTGATACTCTTTAAAATGTATAAAAATAAAATATGTACGTCGACATGGTGTTAATATAATACCTACTTTGGGTATTAAATTCTTGGAAATCTATTGTTATTCTATTGTTGTCGCGGTCACTGGTGTTCCTATGGGGATTGATGGGTTAAATATATTAAACTAGCGACCCGCCCCGGCGTCGCACGGGTGTAAAATATATAGCCACTGAAAAAATGATTAAAATCGTTAGCCTATTATCCTTCACGTGGTCTACTTCTTATCTGTGCCAAATAACATAAAAATTTCTCCAGTAGTTTGCGAGATAAGCCCTTTCAAATAATTTCCCCCGTTTTTTCCACATTCTCCTAATAGTCTTAGCGTGATAAACTGCAAATTCTGTATATCTTTTTGCCTATCTAACCTCTCTATCTCTCAGGCTAGTTTTTGTTAGCAATAGCTATGATTATGAACAGAAATTGGGCACATTGATAACGGGTGAGAATCTGCCATCCATCCTGGGAGGTAAAAAGCCGGATATCTTTTTGGCTTTTTGTAGAAAGATTGTGGGTGTGCTACATAAGCAAAATTGACATACTAGGCTGCTATTTATGAATCCGGAACTGGCCACTTACAAGAACAATATTTAAAAAGTAATTACAACATTTGAAAAAAGAACTCTTTGGTTGAAGAATACATTTTTTTTCATGTGACTGTCACTTATTTTTCCATTGTGGCGTCATTTTGAAAATTGCGTGTCTTCATTTGCCATGGATTTAACGCGTGAACATTTTCATGCAATGATTTACTACGATTTTCGGCGTGGGCTAAATCAACAACAGTGCTTTATTCAACTCACCGCAACTTTTGGAGATGAAGCACCATCAAAAACCATTGTTTATCACTGGTACAGTGAGTTTAATCGTGGGCGGTCTATGCTCACGGATGAAAATAAAGAAGGTCGCCCAAAAACAGCTGTTGTCCCACAAAATATAGATGCTGTGCGGGAACTAATAATGCGTGATCGTCATGTTACATATCGCGAGATAGAGGCGTCCTTAGGCATAAGTATGACGAGCATACATAAGATATTACACGAACATTTGGCTGTAAAAAAAATATGTTCGCGTTGGATTCCGCACAACTTGACAATCGATCAAAAACGGGCTCGTGTCGATTGGTGCAAAAAATGATAAAAAAATACAACCGTGGTACGTCAAAAGCCGTTTATAATATCTACACAGGTGATGAATCTTGGATCTATGCATATGACCCCGAAACTAAACAACAGTCAACGGTGTGGGTGTTCCAAGATGAGGCGAAACCAACAAAAGTTACTCGTGCAAAAAGTACTTTGAAGCAAATGGTCGCCTGTTTTTTTGGAATCAATGGACATGTGGCTACAGTGCCATTAGAGAATCGTAAAACGGTTAATTCTGAATGGTATACGACCATTTCTTTACCAGAAATCTTGAAGAAATAAGAAAGGACAACTGACAACGCAGAATCATATTACATCACGACAATGCTAGTTGTCACACCTCAGCTGAAACAACTCAGTTTTTGGAGGGTCAAAAGATCGAATTGACTGGTCATCCGCCGTACAGCCCTGATTTGGCACCTAACGATTTCTTTTTTTTCGCTCGAAAAATGTTGACCACAAATTACGTGGTTTAACGTTTTTCGAGCCGCGAAGAGGCTGTTGATGCGTTCAAAATGCACGTTTTGGAGATACCTCAATCAGAATGGAAAAAGTGCTATGAAAATTGGTTCCAGCGTATGCAAAAGTGTGTCGATCATCGCGGCGAATATTTTGAAAAGCAATAAAACCATATTAAATTATATATGTTTGTTTCTTTTTTTAATTCCGGATACATAAATAGCAGCCCTCGTACTTTAGTGTGATATTAGTCTTAGGTTTTATTAGTAGGTTTTAACTGTGATAGTAGGGTTAGTTGAATATTGTGCCGTAATAATATTTATACTTTGCTTGAATTATATTAGAGTTATTGTATTATTTGAATTTGGATATTCAATTCTTGGAATTTGTTATTAGGAATTTTATTGCATTTTAAAATAAATAGTATTTTCAATCTAGGTATTTTATTGGAATTCACTTATTGGAAAATGTATTTATTGGAATCTATAGGAACATTGCAACTTTTACTTCATAGGCTATTAGAAATTGGCATGTTAATTTTATTTTATTGAGCTTATTAAAAAAGACTGAATTACAAAATAATTGTTGTAAAACATGGTCAAACAAAAGTGCTAAAGACAGTTGTAGCTGTGAGTTATATGATGTAAAGGAAGTAAAAATTTAAATTATGCATAAATAGCCATATTATAAGAAAAATTGTAAACACAAGAGAAAAAAAAAAGAGTAAAGAATTAAAAGAAAGGCAAAAAGACAAGCTCTGACACTGATAGGGGGACGGTTTAAAAAAAATGATCACGCTTACACCGGCGGCTGTAAGATTTCCAGGAATTGTGATATCGAGATACTTTTAATTGATAAAGAACAATTTTAGCCCGGAAAAAATACGTTTCAAACGAATTTTATCGCAACGAGGTTGCGGACAAACTATTAATAATGAAATCTACAAAACTTGAAACTCGACTAAAAACAATGTCAGGAACTGCAGACACCTTCCGAACGAGAAAATTAAATTGTATGATTTTCTAGATGACGCCCGCAACTCCGTCCAAACTTCATTTATCGTGCGGGAACCGTACATTTTTACGGGATAAAAAGTATCCAATGTCCTTTCTCGGAACTTAATGTATATAAATCTCCATAGCAAATTTCAGCAAAATCGGTTCAGCGGTTTGGGCGTGAAGAGGTAACAGACAGACCGACAGATAGACACGCTTTCGCATTTATAATATTAGTAGTAATATGAATATTAGTATGGAAGTAAGGATTTAAGTAGGTCGGTGAGAATGTTTTGATAAATGTTTATAACAACACAATCAACAAAGTAAATTAAAACGATAGCTAACCGTAACGTAGACATTGTAGACAAGTTTATATTTTATGCCCAACTAGGGATTCATTTAATTAAACATGGCGCTGATTAAGTCGCTTCCAAGAGGCTTAAAGATACAAATGTAGGCTCTGGGAACATCAAAATTATATCAAAACAGACGTAATGTATGGCATCGTACAATTACGTTAATGCAAGATTATTTTAGGACAGCATTATACGGAGTATCTCGTTTTGTTCAAATAATTGATTGGAAGAAGTAAGGGAGCCATAAATTTTATCACCAAAAAAATTTGAGTGATCTTGATAAGATTAAGTTTAACACGTTGTATCAATTCTGGAAACTTTACTTCTTTATCAATCAAATTATTCCGCATATATTTTTAATATTCATGAACGTTGAAATATTTCATGCATAGTATTTTAATTGGCTAACGTAAAACTAGTTAGTTTTGCCAATGAAACATATTCGAAATGAAACATTTTTGTAAAATATGTGAGTACGACTTTTAGTACTTTATTCTCGGTAGATATTATACTATGATACATGTACCTATTATTATCTATACTATTGCCACTGTAAAATATGTAGGTTCGTAGCTACATAATATTTATACAAACGGTAAACTCTCTGTACTGAGTGTTCTCAGTTAGGGTTAGGTACCGAATTGTATTTAATACAAACGGCAAACAAAGCTTACAAGATCATAGTAAGTTATAACATACGGCATTCCGTACTACGTTGTGTGGGAACAATTATGGAGCGCCAGAGATTAGTAACTTAACAAAGTTTCGGCGCAGCGGTTTGCCCACTTGATAATTTATGATAGTAGTGGCCCTGTTTCTAATGTTACATTAGCTTTACTAATAAATTATAACTGAGTCGGGCCCTCTTGCTCGAGTCTGGGCTACTGCTAATCCTGTATATAATATTATTGTATCATGCCTTCTCTTTCATAAATACGAAGAACGAGAGCGATAACAGTTGTGGTAGTGCCACTCCCACCAATGCCTGTTGAAGTTAATCGTCCGTCAGGTATCTTGATCTCCTGGACTATGATATTGCAAGACACGATATTAAAATATCACGTTTTTCAGTGTGTATTGATTGTTCGTTAAAACGTACAATTAACAGTTACAGGTGTTAGTGAAATTGGGCTTTTAAAATCGATAAACTATAACTACTGGCTTAAGCTAGTAAGCCTTCCACCAAGTCCCTTCATTAATTTTAAGTCTATTATAATATTATATCGCCTCTAATTGCCAATCAGATACTTGTTTTATTGCCAGTATTTAATTATCAATTTCTCGGAAAGAGAAATTTGATACATAGGAATATGGCGGAGCTACGTAATTTAGTCGGGATATAATTTCAAGCCCAGATGATACATAGATTACGCTCAACGATTGAAATTGACTTGACGTAGCCCGAAAAAAATATGTGGGTCCACTATCTGCCTTCAATTTCCTGATAAATGTATTTAAAATATTACATGTCGCGGTTAAATGCAAGATTCACTTAGAATTTCTATTACAGAGTTTTTGCGAGATAAAACAAACATTGTGTTGTGTTATGCGATTATCCGGAGTATAAATTGTCCCAAAAGTTCCCGTTGAGTTTAGCTTCGCGTCGTAATTGTGGGGCGCACGCAAACCTGAACTTTGTTCCAACTTTATCAACTACACGAAGATAATAGTGACAGACAAGTGAACTTGTTACATGCATTGTATTGTTCTGTAATTAGTATAATTGATAGAAATGTTTTGAAATTCTAGTCAGTTGCAATGTACCGAAAACTTCTAAAGGCCACACTTTAGAGTTTAGATAAACGTTTACCATGTCGTTAGATAAAAATTTAAAAACAAAAACATTCAATAATATTTTAAACAAGGCAATTTTATATTATAATTTGTTTGATTTATTTTTATACTATAGTTTCTCCGCAAGGTCTTATCCCTGGGGAAATGTGCATAATTCATGTTAAAAAAAACTCTCTGAACTCTAATCAAAACTCGGTCTCCTAGTAGTATAATTTTTGTCAGCTAATTCTCTACATTTTCACTTCATAAACTAATCAAGAAAATATTCAGTGCATTATTTTTTGCTAATAAAGATGCGCGATTGCAAGTTTCATTAGAAACATAAGTACGTCAATCTATTTTAATTTTACTTGGTCATTTTTATTGTAAAATTTAGGAAAGTTAATTAATTAGTTCAACATTTACAAACCTCGCAACTCAAACCCGCCAACCGCGCTCTGTCAACTTTTAACAACGCTGGCAAAGCCCGGATTTAAAATTAATGCACTAACGTTATTAAAATTCTCACCTCACCTCAACTGTTTGATGTTGATATTGAAGTGACTTTTCTAAAATTAGATAGTACTAAATTTTATTTCCAATAATTCAATCTGAGCAAAAATACGATATCTTATCTCGATAGAAAAAATCACTAAGATGTATCTAATTTTCACGAATTTTTCATTTATTGCCATAACCGTACATTAAACTAAGTGAAGAGAGAAGGACGATGTTTGATTTTTTGGGTTAATCGCTCTCTTAAATAAACTTATTTAAAAAAGACTAAATTTTCCAGCAGTAAACGAGCTGCTGATAGGAACTGTTTATGAGTACACTCTAGATTATGACAGCTTTCAAACAAAAAAAAATCTAAATGGGCCCACCAGTTACAATGCTATGATACCATGGACTAACATACACATAAAAAGACAGACACCGCATACTTATTCAAACACCCCTGTTCTCGTCGGGGGTTAAAAAATAAATTTCTCATTTCAGTTTATTACGTAACTGTTCACACAAAAGCCACTGGTTACTAATATTTTCTAATAATATACTTACGAATAGCAAGGTATTTTTTGTAAGAAAAACAACACTATCTAAAAGCAAAATAGAAACTATCATTTTATTTTAAGTTTAAAAATGTTATTGTGTAAGTTTGTACAAAGTTAGTCAATTAAGAGCAGTAAATACATTCGACAAATCCCTCCCCTGCGAACTATGACTAACGACGCTCTACGCGGTACTTTAACCAATTAATATACTACTTTTGAACCGCTTTATTTAGGTCAAAATATTTTTAACGTACATTCAGTGACTTCTAGTCAAAATTATGTATACAAAAGAAAGTCACCTTTAGTGAGGGAATGAAAAAATTGATATCTCATATTTTTTTCTAAATTATCTGCACTATAATCAATACATTAAAATAAAGTTAATTAAAAATAAGTATAGAATTGAAGACATGAGTGGATGAAGCGGGTAAGTAACAATTTGAAAATCGTTGTTTTATGCATAAAGAGAGGACCAGGAAAATTATTCGAAATCAAAAAAATGTTTGTATAAATTAACCAGATGATGAAGTAGTTAAGTAACAAGTTCAAATTATAAGGGAAAAAATTAGTAATTGCCCTTGTGTAGTAAAATCTTAGTTTGCCGGGTCATCCACGATCATGTCTTAAATTTTGACCCATAAGCAAGCACGGCGAATCTATACATATAATAAAACTGTAGAAATGAAAATTCTGTACATTAAAGATATTCAAAAAATAATAAGCGGGGGGGTGTTACTACATCGCTATAGAAGCCAAAAATGTGGTTAGTTTTTTTGTCTGTCTGTCTGTCTGTCTGTCTGTATGTTTGTTCCACTATCACACGAAAACTACTGATCTGATTTAAATGCGGTTTTCGCAGATATATTTGTCTTCTTCCAACTTAACATCTGGTCTATAAACAAATTTCCCCCCACCCCTCTAAAGGGACGAAAGAGGGGGTCAGATTTTGTATAAGACTTTTGCTTTAACACGCAAACTACTGATCCGATTTGCATACGGTTTTCGCAGATATATTTGTCTTCTTCCAACTCAAAATCTGGTGTATAAAAATCACTCCTCTCCCCCTGTAAGGAGAGCAAAGAGGGTGTCAGATTTTGTATCAAACTTTTTTCTTTAATGGACTTACTTCATATGTATTTTTTCCAACTTAACATCTGATGTTTAAAAAATTTTCCCCCCACCCCTCTTACGGGACAAAAGAGGGGGTAAGATTTTATATCAACTGATGAAGTAGAAATACACATGGCAAAACAACATTTGCCGGGACAGCTAGTCATAAATAAATGCGGTATAAAATTGCATAAAGCATCTCAATGGTTGAGTGACTATTTTCCTAGTATCCTGAAGCGAAACAAAAGGGGCTTATATAATAATAATAATAATAATAATAAATATTCTTTATTGTGCACACGTAAAAGTAAAATTACAACATTAGTTAATTACTAAATACAGTGTACCACAATGGCGGCCTTATTACTAATTAGTAATTTCTTCCAGGCAACCAGGTAAAGGACAGTATATTATAGATATTATAATATGAGTGTGCAATATTATAATTTATATTAGATAAGATTTTATAATTTTTAATAATACATACACAAATACATACATACCTACATTATTATAATACATATTTAATAAATAGGTAACTTAAAAAGTACAGAAACAAATTAGAGGTTGGAACTTGAGACTACAATAATAATTTGATGATCAATTTTGAATTATATTTTTAACAAAAAAATGTATAGTCCGTTTTACAAAGGAATTTTAAGCCTAAAGAGAGATATTGAGTCACGTAATTTTAATTTAGTTCCGTTGCTCATACTACAAAGAATGAAAGAATCTTTTATATTTTGTTTTGGCAAGAAAAACAAAATATTAAAAATGTTTCAGTAGAGACATTTTAAACTAAAACACTTCACAAAAAAATATTCAATTCAAGGAAAACAGAACTTCTTTGTTGTAGAATGTTGAAAAAAACAAGGAGAATGCTGCATTAATGGCTAGTAAGGGACTTTCAGATGACAGTGCAGAGATTACGAATCATTTTTGCTACCCTACCCTACTGCTCTTTTGTCTTTTTTGTGCCGAATAATATTTCATCGAATTTAAGGTACATGAATTCATCTACCATAATTCTGTCTTAATACTTTTTTATTTCGAACTAGATGACGCCCGCAACTCCGTTGCGCCAAAATTCGTTTATCGCGGCGGAACAGTGCATTTTTCCGGGACAAAAAGTATCCTATGTCCTTTCTCGGGTCTCAAAGTATCCCCATACCAAATTTCATCAAAATCGGTTCAGCGGTGTGGGCGTAAAGAGGTAACAGACAGACACACAGACAGACAGACACACTTTCGCATTTATAATATTAGTATGGATTTGACGCACAAGTGTAAAGGTACAAGTTGAAACCAAGCGACTCGTGACAAGAGCAGACGACGAGTGACGTATCTAGACACTACTGATTTCTATGAAATACCCTGCGCAGCTAGAGACAAGAAGCAAGCGACACTTAAAGTGAACGCAGATTTGGCCGCACCGCACGCACCGCAGTCGCCGCATTTCGAATTCTTTATATGAAGTTATAGGCAAGCTCACATACATACCTACCCGCGCCGCAGTCTTCGCAACTTCAGAATAATATGAAGAATTGCGAATGCGGCGACTGCGGTGCGTGCGGTGCGTGCGGTGCGGCTAAATCTGCGTTCACCTTATTTCACAGAAATACATAGAAACCAGTAGTGCCGCGACGACATGTCGTCTGCAGTTGTCGCGTGTCGCTTGGTTCTAACTTGTAACTTTACGCAACTAGCCTCCTTTTTTTTTATCAAAATCAAAACGAAATTTTATTCAGTAATTAGAAAGGGTAAATTCCTACTTAATAAGTATTATGACATTAAAATTTTCATCAACGGTAGCCCCATAGTTATGTATTATTTTCATTCGGTCAAAAAATTATAAAACAATCATAAAATAGACAAAAATATATCTGGGTAGCGTACGATACCGTATTGTGTGAGAACTTTTAAAATATCAACTCAAATCGACAATGGCAGTTATTGTCAATTTTTCAGTTTATCTGATGCGCTCGCGAACTCAAAACCATTACCGAACCAAAAAAAGTTGGCAGAGTTCGATTTTAGTTTTGATGGATTTGCTAATGGATATTCCTTAACCTCTGATTGGTATTCAGCAATTATAGTTAGTCGTAGTATTCTGTTTCCCGATTCTCTAGCTGAATTAATATTTTGTAAAGTATTCATGCAGCTTCGTGGGGTTATCGCTTTCTAATTAAAGCTATATTTTATATTGATAGGAAACACTGATAGTGACGACTGACGAGTTAGCAATTTAACAGCAAAAGATTATTAATTATTTACGTTTAAAGAATAATTTAGATACAATCTATTTACGTCAATCAAACGTTTCAAACAGTTTAAAAGTTAAAACGTTACTTTTCATGAAAATACCACTTTGTTGTTAGATATAGTCAAAATGAAATATGGTGTCCCCAGCGGTCATTGACTTTTTTAGACTAGGAGATATATTATGAAAAATGCTCGCACTGTATATTTAGTCAATTTAAGAAAACAATTGAACTCTTATATAAAGACACAGGCTATAGATTCATCGGAAAACCTCTTGTCTTGGTAACTCTCAGAAGGATAACCTCAACTTTTTTATGATAATATATTTTATAATGAGTTCTCATCAAGTATGCAAAAAACGACAACCTTATAGGCTTAGACTAGAAACATCTGTGATCTATAACATACGGCCGTTCCTAATATTTGATATATCTCTGGTTTTGCCCTACTAGAGATAGGAATAGTTATCTATTTTATGTCAATTCAATGTCAGCTGCGATCGGTCGTATGTCAAACCAGAGATAGATTTAATATTGGGTACGGCCGTTAATTTTCGATCGTGCTTTGTTTAGAAAACGACGACATAATATTACTCGTATGACTAGTTTTTAACTAGAGATCGACCGCTACGGACAGGAATCGGTAACACGAGAAAAGGAAATAATTGGCCAGGTGCAATCCGCAATGTGTAACTAAATTGCATTTTTTTTTATATTTGCATGTTTCACACACAGAATCAGCCGTTATAAGGAAAAAAGGGTCAAAATATTTTATTCCAATTACCCCGGCATTGCTAGAATCAATTTCTTTTCTCACTTTTTGCAAACAGATCATGGTAGACCTAGAATATTATGTTGGATTCAAACAGCCATACTCAACGGTTGCTCCGCGGAGCCCTGGGGTTCCGGAAAGCCTTTTCCCTACAAGAGCCCCTGCTCCGCGAGATGAAAATGAGAATCAGCAAAATACTCCTCTAATATCAATCCGTGTCCCAATTCCGTGTTTTATTAAGTCGATTACGCTTTTAAATAACTTCATAAATATTAATTTAACAATAAATTGAAGAATGCATATATATAAATATTTTTTTTTATATTTTGGCGTTCCCTTAGAAATTTCGCTGTTCAAAAGGGTTCCGCCACTAAAAGAGTTTAAGAACCGCTGGATTGAAATAACAGAATTAAGGTAGGACACTATATTATGGTAGCACTACCCCTCGCGAAATAAAAGCCAGCACATACTCGCATAGTCGCTGAAAGGACTTTGGAACTACCAAGCTATCTGCATATAACGTTTTAGCTCGTATCTTATTATGTAAACTTGTATTGCAAAAGTGTAATTGCATAGTAAGTTCTGTGTTGTGCATAAAGTATAAAATATTTCTTGTTACCAACTAACATGAGTTATTCAACCTACATGCGCATTTTCTAAGCTAACACGAAACAGAGAAATAATACTATACCCACATAGCCTATAGCGTATTAAATATATTATAGAGTACCCATATAGCATATAGTAAACTATACATTCTACTACTACTAAAAGCATAATCCTCTTACAGGCTAGGTTTAATAGGAATTATGTAAGGATTTGTTTGGGCGTGATATTTACTCTCTTGTATTCCTAGCGCGAGCTTCACAGAATCGTGGGTATCCTGAAAGCCCCAAATTCCACGAAGCTTACATTGAAAAAGCTTCGAAAGACGATTAGATACAAGAAAGTGAACTACATCGACTTCAAACAAACGGGCGGGCTGAGTAACGCATTAGTACGTCGCGCACCGGCCGGTATGATGTACTACGTCAAACGTATTTTCGAGATATCTTCTGAGTCCGCCTTCTCGTTAGTTCTGTTTACTCTGGTTGATGTCTGGCCCACGATCTCTTCTGAGTCCGCCTTCTCGTTAGTTCTGTTTACTCTGGTTGATGACTGGCCCACGGTCTCTTCTGAGTCCGCCTTCTCGTTAGTTCTGTTTACTCTGGTGGACGATCTTTTTTAGATGTGGCATCTTGTCCGCATGTCAGGAAGATAACAATATAACCTATACTAATTGGTCGCTGTTAATCGTTAGTATAATAGCCCACAATTTTTTTTGTTATTAAATTTTGAATGCAGTCTTGTTCTAAATCATCTAAAGAACATAACTAAATTCATAACTCAATATGTATTTTTTGTGGGTTAGTACACGAATGCTTAAGAGCGTCCAATTAGTTACTAGTATAAACAGAGGCATGAAGCATAATTTACGTATAGCGATCGACCACGACACATCTACATGTATATAATAATAATTAATATATATCTCAAAACAGAACAGACACAAGGACACCTTCCGGTACTTTGTATACTTAATAGGTTTAACCCTATTTAAAGTTGGCGCTCGAGGCCCGAGGTAGGCAGCTCGACTCCACGTAGGCTTATAATTAAAACGTATATAATCCACCGTGCGTCGGCATTTCACGTTATGAATATATAAACATGTAACGTTTTCGACTTCTCTCCATAATGGAACCTTTTTTAATATCATTATGTGTACATGACGACACGCTATTTTTCTAAATTTTGTACCGTATTTAATGTTTTTAATAATAACGTCAAAAGAAATCCAGCTTTTTCGTGCTTACTTGTAAAAACGTACAGTAAATATTTAAGTGCTTACCTACCAGAAACATTAAAGTATAAAATAATGATTGTTTGATAAACGATTAGAAATATAAAATATTATATATTATTACTTAATTACGCTTCCGAAATACACAAGAATAGGAAAATATAGATCATTTCGGCTCTCAAACAAATAAAAATGGGCGTAGGTTGTACCAGGGTACATCATGTCCCGACAATAATATTATGACGACGGGACAGTAGCATAAAGATTAAAGTATTTATTATATTCTGGATAAATCACCAATTGCGACCAATATTTATAATGTAACTAGCTGACCCGGCAAATGTTGTTTTGCCATAAGTATAGATTATTTCTAGTATCAATATAAAAAGTGTATAAAAACCTATTCTCAGGCCTAACGAAATACAAAAATTCATTAAAATCGGTTGAGCCGTTTTGGAAGTGTTTGCACTTTACGCACAAACACTATGACACGAGAATTTTATATATTAGATAGAAGATGGCAAACAGTATTAACACCTTACCTCTATATTGATTGTCTCACGTCGTCGTGGCGTACTTGGCAGGAGGTCTGTATGTAATCAACCAACTAGTTAGCAACGTAAACTTGATTATCTGCAGAACCTATTATTAATTAATTACCTTCTGTTTGTATCTCCTCTAGATACTCGGCCAAAAAAATGTGAATAACGTATTATAATGATATAACGTGCACGTCCAATAATAATAATAGTCGGTAACCGATTTTCGTACGAGAAAAATAGAACATAATGATTGCAATAGTGCAACGCAGTCGGCCGAAAATAATATTAAGTATGTAGGTATTTCGAATACTGCCCCATTCTCGTTACATATTGCACTCGAATCCTTTCGTTTTAGTAAATCTACGGCGCTGAGCAAATTAAAGTAGTAACAATAATTATTATTAATAATACAAAAATTTACGAATACAATAATTTTTATTGTATACTAAGCTAGAATGGTAGAGCTGTTGAATAGTGCTCATAGTACACATATTTTATACTGCAGCTGTAGCACTCGACGATAAAGATTCATTTTATTACATTCGATATAAAGAATATTCTGGGTGAATTTAGTTCCGGTCGCCTGTTTTCCATTAAATTTTATGCTACAAGTGAACCTTTTTTTCCCAACTTCGTTACGAGTACTTGGGACTAATTTTGAAATGTGCTTTTCATTCTGACACCAGTCCGGTCGCTGTAAAGCAGAGTTATTAATAAAAAGGAACTTTGCAAAATAGCCCCATACAGAAGCAATATAATTACAAGAACATTTTTATAACATGTTTTAATTTAAACATGATATAAAGTGAACATAATATCGTCATAATAAAAAGATCTAGACTACGCATACAGACGTTACGATGTTATTGTATTTATTTGATACGTTAGAAAAAAATTACTTACAAGGCTTATCTTTAAAATTTTAAGTTAAAACGTAAAATTTTAAAGATAAGCCTTGTAAGTAAAAAAATGTTGATGACAAGGTTAAAACCTTGTCATCAACATTTTGAGATTTTACTAAATATATTTAAACATTACATTTAAACCTTAGAAAAGTTTATAACCGTAAATTGAGAGACACTTATTTTAATGTTGTCTTTGGTAAATAAATACAAAAGGAACATAAATTGCTGTGTACTCCTCATAATAAACTGTTATATGAGGATAAAGGAAATGGGATCACATATTATCCCATCGCTGGGATAATTTAGTTCATAGTTAAATAGCTATAAAAACGGCCATGCATCAAACACGCTTGGTCGCCCGCTCGCCTCTCGTGCACTCGGATCATGAACTCTTTAATCATTATTTTATCACCGTTTTACATTAAAATTAATATTGATGACTAGCTGTAAATAGTACTCAACTAAAGCTTTTTCCAGTAACTTAGAGCTTATTTTATCAGCTTACTGTAAAGCTTCACTTGCGGTAATTTTGATGAAGGAAGTCTTACATGTTTAACTAGGTCGCAGTAGTCAGTTCTTATAAAGAACACAATTAGTGCGATCTTCAACATTCGTGTGGTTCAATTATCTTAGAAACACTACTATTAATATTTAATACTATTATGACTTTCTAAGAATGTAATCAGGTAAGTTTCAACAAAGTGTTTTATATTTTATCTGAAATTATCAAGAGAGTCATTATATCGACATAACTGAGCTGGCAACTATCTGTGATTTGGCGAACTCATACAAGATGGAAACTAAAGCGGGTGATCGAAAGGCGAATAAGACAAGACCGTGGTTTTAAATATGTACTGACGAACCCTGGCTCGCGACTCGTCGGTGCTGATCACAGAAATAAATCAAGATAGAACGGCAGGGCGGGTGGAGTACGCGTGTTTCAATCTTGCACAAGTGGGCAAGATTCGTTGAACGTTCATTCAGTCAGCGCGCACGTCTCGACTTGATTACACCGGAGTGGTTGTGCAAAAATGCCTCATTGTGCAGTGTCTAATTACTAAAAACAAAAGTACGAAAGTGAATCGGTCAAAAGGAGGTATTTCTTGCCACGGGTAAGTTATGCCATGGGTTTGCGTCACGAGCCGAGATAACAAATAGCACGACGACGACCCGCAAGTCCGGCTCGGCGGTATTTAAGACCGCGGTATTGCAATGATACACCGGCAAGCTTTATGGCTGGTTTACAAGTGTTAAGTAGATAAGTAGCAACTTAAAGGGCTTCATCCTGGTGGAGAAGAGGAAGAAGAAGCCCGCCGCCCGCAACCATCGCGGCACCGCGCCCTATGTACCTGAGCTGCGTCTGCGGAGCGAGGTCCCCGCGACGCCCCTGTACATATCTCGCCTGCACTGGTCCATGGAGGTTGAGGACGTCGTGGACTACATCCAGAAGAAGACGACACTGCGCCTGAGGGTCGAGCGTCTGCAGTCTCGCCACAAAGTTAACTTTAGCTCCTTTGTGGTGAGAGTACCGACGAATCTTCTGTCGACTTTCGAGGCGCCGGAGTTCTGGCCGATGGATGTAGTCAACCGGAGGTTCCGGGGGAGACTCCGGAACGAAGCGTCGAGTCACGTCGCCGACAAAAATTAGTGACAGTGTTAGTGAATATAAAATATGTATGTTAGTTTATAAGGTATTTATTATATTATTAATATGTATGTTAGATTTAAGGTATTTGTTATATGGGCCTCCGATGCCCGAAATAAAGATGATTTGATTTAATTCTAATTGTCATCTAGTTTAGAACTTACTAAATTTTAACCTGCTACAAAATTTTGTGCTTACATGTAATTTACAACTTAAAATTAAGTTAAAATTTAGTTTACTACTTATCAACTCAATACGTAAACCAGCCATTACGGGTAGCTATGAAACCGCGATCTTATTCACCCTTCGATCACCCGCTTCAGAATAAGAATGAGAACACTTTCCAAGAAAGTCGGAGAACTCAGTTAGACTACCGACAACCATTTTAAGTGCATGTAGAGTTAGAAGCAATTAGTTAAAATGTTAACTCGATGGTTCCGTTCAGTTCAAAATATTTCCAAGGAAATTGGATTTTACTAAATTTCACCTATAACAACCTAGGTAGGTTCGTACCTCCGGATTTTTTAGAGTAGCTACATTTTGATAAGACGAACAACGTTTTTATTTTCAAAAAATCTCGAAAGTGGTAGCTAACATAGATAGAATAGGATTTCATACTTTGAATTGATGGTCCTAAAATATGGATTGTTTTATTTGTAGCTAGGACAAGGTTACTCTTAATTTATATAACTACTAGCTATCCCGGCAAACGTTTCTTTACCATATTATATAAAGTATATCGCCCGTATTATTTTATTGAATTAGTGACTAAATAAGTATTTTTAAAAAAACAGCTTCTTACCACGGGGCCAGACTGACGTGGTGTGAAGCGTCCATAGATATAAATAATCGGCCAAGTGCGAGTCTCACGCACGAAGGGTTCCGTACCGATACAGAGCAAAAATAGTCTGAAAATTGTGTTTTTTGTATGAGAGCCCGTTAAATTTTTATTTTATTTTAATATTATTATTAGATAATAAAGTACACATATAACAAAAGATTGTGTGAAAAATTCAAGTGCCTACCTCCTGCCATTATTGATATAGAGCGAAAAAGGCCGAAAAAATCACGTTTGTTTAATGGGGGCTCCCTTAAATATTAATTTTATTTTGTTTTTAGTATTTGTTGTTATAGCGGCACTGGAAATACACAATCTGTGAAAATTTCAGAACTCTAGCTATAGCGGTTCTTGAGATACAGCTTGGAGACAGACAGACGGACAGACAGACGGACAGACAGACGGACAGACAGACGGACAGACAGACGGACAGATAGACGGACAGACAGACGGACAGACAGACGGACAGACAGACGGGCAGACAGACATCGAAGTCTCATGAATAGGGTCCCGTTTTTACCCTTTGGGTACGGAACCCTAAAAAAGTATGTCACCATGGCAACGTCCATCGCTATCCCGTGACCCACGTCGCATTAAAATCGGTTAAGTAGTTTAGGAATTCATCGCGGACAAACATCGTGACAGGAGATTTATATATAATAGATTAACCTACCAATATACAAAAAATCAGCTGGTTATGGTTCCGTTTTAGGGTTCTGTAATCAACAAAACTTGGTTGACTACTGTACCCTAAAACGGAACCCTAAACGGATATTTTTGTGGGCTAATTTTTCTGTGAAATTCCTTAAATTTACGTGGCTATCAATTGAAATTAGAATATTTATATAATATGTTTTGTATCAGAACTAATCTGAGTCCTAGAAAATTAACTTAAATGCATTAAAAATTACTGTCTACTTAAATAAATAGTTCGTTACTCGTGGGAGCATAATACATACTCGATTAATTCCTGTCGTACATCCGTAAATACTCGCTGCAGATAAAATAAATGTTTTGTAAAACGCTCAGTCCCAAAGGTATACAACACCTGATAAATGCGATTCTACAAAATTGTAACGTCATTTTGCGTTGTGTTCGTATACCCAGGTGGACTAAACCGGTGGCCACTATCGAAACATAAAACAAGGTCATTAGTAAATAAGTTTGGATTATAACGCTTTATTTATCCAGCTATCCGAGTTCCCCGTTGGGCTGTGTTGTGTGTAATAATAACACTAAACTAATGGTCAGCTTAGTTAATTTGCCATTTAACCAGTTAGCTAAGCGTCGTCTAGCTGTAGTGTTGAACGTTGCAGTCAACAAGTCGGCTAAACGACGTATAGCCGTGTGATTGATTGGCGTTGTTTAGTCAAAGGGCTAGCCGTTTGATCGAACGGCTATTTTAACCAGTTGGCTGCGACATATACATATTACAAAGCTTCCGAATTGTACAGTTAAATAAAACATCGGCCAAGCAACCACGCAAAAACAAATAAATACTTACTTGGAGGGTATTGTAAGGGTTTGAAAGTATATACTTTATTACGAGTTTATGTAAAACTTCGCCTACAGAACGTTTTATTTACGGACCGAGCCGAAGTATCATAATATAAAAATTAATTACGCTATTATTCAAACGACTGAGGAGAATAAAAGGGGAAATATCTCGGGCGTTTTAATTTTAATCTCCAGAATATAAAATGGCCGAAAATATAAACTACGGGAAACGTTTCAATGGAATGAATTGCATAAATCGGGACGTCGCGTCGTGGGGAAATCGTGTGTGGCATACGTCATCCACGTCCCATTGTATTTCACATTTTTGTGCCGGATTTTCGCCTCCAATCGCGAATGGGAAGCTATTTATGGTACTTTATATTATATACGCTTTCTATTCACCCCCTTACTAATAAAAAGATATAGAAACATAATGTTTTGTCCTTGTCCAATACGTTAGAAGTTGTTTGAATAAATTATAGTACACAGTACACACAATATGGATTTTCATAAGTTAGTGTCAAATGTCTTTAACAATAATAATAAATTGTTGGCTTTTAAATAAAACCTCAATACTTTTGTTTTGGTTCGTAAATACGAAATATATATAGTGAAATTAATAACTAACAATTTTAAAGCTTAAAAATTATATAATGCTACTTAAATAAAATTTATTATTTATAACACTAACGTATAACCATAGAATTATAACCGTCGTATAACAATAAGTGCGAGAAGGAAACAAATGAAAATACTAAAATTCTTTACGACCTTTTTGCTTCGTTAAACGGTTAAGATATTGTTTCGGGCATTGTTATATATTTGGAGACTACTGTCGGTTAGTTTGTGGGTTTGTTTCTTTTTGGTATTTCATTTATTCTTTGTGCTTGCACTTCTCGCGGAATACTAAAAAGTAATTTTGTTTCTTCCGAGTGTTTTGCTTTGTATTTCGTTCCATAGCTCAGGCGTTTTCAGCAAATATTTAAAATACTGTCTTGGATTATTCTTTTTCTTTAACGCGAAATAGCGAGGACGTGTTAGACGTGGGAGAGCCATGCTTCGGCACGAATGGGCCGGCTCGACCGGAGAAATACCACGTCCTCATAGAAAACCGGCGTGAAACAGCACTTGCGCTGTGTTTCGCCGAGTGAGTGCGTTTACCGGAGGCCCAATCCCCTACCCTTTTCCCTTCCCTACTCTTCCGTATTTCCTTTCCCACCCTCCCCTATTACCCCTTAAAAGGCCGGCAACGCACCTGCAGCCCTTCTGATGCTGCGAGTGTCCATGGGCGACGGAAGTTGCTTTCCATCAGGAGACCCGTTTGCTCGTTTGCCCCCTTATTGCATAAAAAAAAACGTAAAAATCGGTTTCATTTCAGATAATAATAAAGTATTTGTAGCATTACTTTGAGATTGTTTTGCTGTTTGCCACAGCCTTTAACCAATATCATTATTTAATGTATGGCAATGAATGTTAGATAATCTTATAATTACTTTACAATAGTTAATTATTATAGTAGCGTCTTTACTATAGTTAATTTAAAATTTAAATGATTAGGAACAAGAATCGGTCAAATGATGCTCTTTTGTGACGGCAACAAATAAATTAAGTGATCTTCTTCCTTTTTCAGCTATGCTCGTAATGCCAAAGCGTAGAGAAGCGTATTTGCTTGTGATTGTATTTGAAGTGTATTTGATTATCGGTTTCAGCTAATATTATGTACACTGAAAAGCGGGGATACAGGCTAGAAAATATTTCGTAGTACCTTAGGGCTCTCCACATAAGTGTACCTCGGTATCCTCTTGGGTATCGTCAAAATAATTATTAATCAGTTTTGTAATGGACTATGCTACAGTGCCTTAAACAAGGATACGGTTACATGTTGATTTTATAACGATAGCACCATGAATTTCATTCAAATCGCTTATCAATTGACCATAAAAGAGAGAAATTAAATTTCGATGCAACCACTAGAAGAGCAAAAAGTTAGGTAATTACTCGTTATTTCATGATAGGAACAAATATTTCTCTTTGTATCTATTTCCTTCCAAGTTATAGGAAATCCCATTGATGTTCCCGTATTTACAAGCCGGGCACGTACCGCTAAAGTACACAAGAAATTCCACTAAGCTGAAGATTCTGTAAATCCTTTACATGCCAATACTTAAGCTGCAGCCGCTGCATAAAATTAGTGATGCGACTAATACAAATATTTATTTATTTTTACAATTATACAAAATGTCTGTATATTTTTTTAATGAAAAGATATTAAAAATCTGCATCTTCTAGTAAGAAGAAGCAAAAATTTAATTATTAATTTTATTAATTAATACAAAAATCATGTATGAATCATTAATTATTTAAAAACACAAAATATATCGGATTACGTAGGAAATTCCAATAAACCAAACACACATACCAACATTAATTATAATTAATCGCTTAATGAATGGGGTGGAATTGTAAAAAATATTATCTACACACTTTGAGAGGAATGCGTGTGCAAAATGTAAATTTTCCAGCTTTTTTTTATTAAATAAGGGCATTTGGCAAACGAGCATACGGGTCACCTGATGGTAAGCAACTAACGTCGCCCTTGCAACATCAGAAGAGCTGCAGGTGCGTTGCCGGCCTTTTAAGAGGGAATACGCTCTTTTCTTAAATAGATTAAATTTTCTTCAGCTATAGCGGTTTATTAGCATGTGAATGGACATCAGCCGGCAAATTAAATAATTTAACTTAACTCGATAGTGTACTAACTTTCATTAAAATATAACATTCTCTCGATGTACAAAAAACAGCACAACACTAGCTCAACATTCGTTCGTTTTATTTAAATTTCGAATAATCCTTTGCACCGATTTCTCGCATAATGAGCACCGCTTCATTCCAAACAGCATTAGTGAGCATCGCTGCAACACTACCGGAATAAATGGCCCGATCTCCCCTGTGAATCTCATTTCATACTAAATTTTCGAAGCTAATTGCATTTACAGTTAAATCTTTGCTGTAAACTACCAGATTTACATTTTTCTATGGCGTCAATTACTAATTTTCAGTGTGATATTTTTCTTTACTATTAGGTTGGTAATTGCTATTCTTGTAAGGTTTTACCAATATTATAATTATAACCTTACCATATTAAACAATAAACTGACGCAACGGAGTTGTGGACCTCATCTGGTAATAAAAATAATGTAACATGGTTTTCCTCCAACGATATAAAAACAGTTTAATAATCCCGACTAATCTTCTTTCACATCATCTTCCTACTTTCTTTGTTGCAGACTTTTAGCCGTTGGTTCATATCAATATGAGGAGCTTACTGTCAGTTCATAAAGCTAAGTATTTAAGGGTAGTGAGCGATTTAGTAATTTACCATCGAGGAAATTGATTCCTAGCCTCCTAGGCAGTTGACAGACCAACGTCGTTTGGTCGGATCATGTCAATCCAATGTTAATTATTGCGATCTGACGGCTGGGTTTGACACAACGCGACTAAACTACGTAGGTCCCCCATCTGCCTAGGAATCAACTTCTCTGATAGTACTATCAGATAAATTGATTCATATGCAGTTATTAAGACTTAATAATTTGTTTGTTGTCTGAGTTTGACCAATATAGTTGTCGTTGATACATAGATTATTATTATTTATTAAAACTATGTAATGAAGAGAACCAATCCTAGTAATATTAATGTTACTTTAATACGGGATGTATTATATTATAAACACATGAATTTTAAACAGTTGGCGACGCCTTGATAATTTGGCTGTAGCGATATCGATTTTTCTCAGCAATGACTAAAGCTAAGAAATTAAAGTTCATTGTCAGAATTCATCATGTCTTTGTCTTTGAATTACCCATAGCATAACACGACTGGTCAACTTTTATAACACAGAATAATCAATTAAAAAGACCTCTGAAAAAAAAAGGGATTCCTATTTTGCCAACAGAGAAGAGTGATTTAAGCTTCCAAAATTTGTACATAGATTGGTTCAAGCATACACTTTAATTTGCCCATAGCTTATAATTATGAAATGTATTTATGGTTTTTATATTACTGGTTTTTGTCGCTTACGCCCTTTCCATTTTTTGCCGTTCCATTGCTTGTTTTCTATGAGAGGGCGGCCCGGCCTCTCATAGATCTCTAAAATATCTCCATCTAAAACATATGCAACACGGTTTTTTACTTTAATGAGAGACTGACTTAGCTGGGAATAAATAGATATGGAGTATATATTTATTCCCAGCTAAGTCAGTCTCTCATTATATGTATATGGATAGTTCAAAATATTTATAACTATTAAACCATCAAGAACTTTACAAACTCCTGGAGCCTATAAGACGAGAACATTCACTTGATGCAGTAAAAATAAAGCTTATTTTCGTATAGATAGATGGTACAACTTTTGGTACAACATTATCTGTAATAAAGAAATGTGACAGAACAACAAAAACGCATTTAACTTAAATAATAAAGTTACTTCTAAATGTGACCGTGAAGGTTACACAATGCTCGGCATTTGACCTCCGGCATTTGAACACGTGAAATTAAAAACCGACCAAGCGTAAATCTTACTTGACGGGTTCTGTACGATTTTCAATTGACAAGAAATTGGTTCAGATATTCGTCTGATAGATATATACTACTTTTGTGGACTACGATACTGCATCGAATTTATTATTATAAACATTAAAAATCCTCAAGTCATAATGAAACATTGATCAACGTGCTCGGCCATTTTCTAAAAAATAAATAACCACCTTAACACTGTTTATAAAAAAAATATTATTAGATAATGACGCGGTTGCGAACTAAGCGCCAATGGAAAATGTCTCACTATAATAGTGCTAAGTTGCCGCATTTAAGTGATTAAAGTACTTTTACGGCTCTTATCAGAAAATTCATGACTCGGGTTGCAGAAAACTGAAACGTCGCGAATCTAATACCATAAAATAAACCGGAAGGAGATCCATAAAAGTAATTTTATTACCATAATCTCAAACACCTATCTCAGATACAGGATTGAATCGAGGGTATAAGATGGGTTAATATGATGTTCAATCATCGAGAATAAAGTATACTACAAAATTATAATAATTTTTGTAAATCGTTGTCTAAATATAACGACGTTTTATACATCAGTGGACATATTATTAAGTACTTTAAATATATATTTAAAGTACTTAATATCAACTATGTCTAAATCATCTGTTACAAATTTATTTAATAATAAAATAACTCTTATGCATTTATTTAATTTGGACTTGCTACACCTTACAACAGATTCACGCCGAAAGATCTTGCCTTTACGGTTTACCCCAAAAATGTAGATTAAAGAGAGCACGTTCGTAACATTTGAAGCCTCGCCAGGTCAGAGATCTTTACCGTAAGTAGATATTTTTCCGCGGCCACTTAGCAAAGAATGTCGTATTGTCAACTTGATTTATATGATCCCCCAACTGTGTCCATTGTAATGAGCGTACATTTATCAAAAGACCAAGAGTATAGCAGGAACGTTTTCGTTATTTATGTCCTGTATGTGTCTTATGCTGGACGGACCATTATAATATGAAATACTCACCATTTATTGGAAATTCAAACTTATACTGTCTTACTAACTAAAAATTTACAATACAACAACACTTTATTATACACCAAAAATACAAAATGAAACAATTTTACTTAAAATAACATATTCCAGATGATGCACAAAAGGCGAACTTATTGCTAACAAGCAATCTCTACCAGTCAACCTTTTGTTTATCGGATTGACTATAAGAGATTGAAAGCATCGTGTAGGTGTACAAACCTAATTAGCAGAGAGAAGGTTACATGTTATTAACAATTAACTTAATAAAATAAAGATAATCAATAATAATGTAGAAACAAATAATCTATGTCTTATTAAAGAAATGGTATCGTAGCTTATTTTTAAAAATATTAATCGTATCAGCGCGACGAATTTCCAGTGGCAGTGAGTTCCAAAGTACTGCAGCACGAACAGTAAAGGATTTGGAAAATAGGGTAGAGGAATGGGAGGGGATTTCAAGAGTCAGATTGTTGGAAGAGCGTAATGATAATTGGTGGGTGTCACGTAGGAAGTTGAAGCGATTTTTTAAATATAAAGGTGTGGAAAGGTCAAACAGGATATTATAGAGGAGTGAGAGAATGTGAGTGTCGCGTCGGGATCTAATAGAAAGCCAGCAAAGCTTTTTGCGGAATTCCGAAACATGGTCATATTTCCGTAAGCCGTAAATAAATCTGATGCAAACGTTTTGAAGTCTTTCTAGTTTATCTAGTAACTCTTCTGATACATCAATAAAACAAACATCAGCATAGTCCAGTATGGGTAATAATATTGTGTGCGCCAGAGCAATCTTTGTAGAGATTGGTAGAAAGTTACCCAGTATACGAAGAGATGCATTAGTCCGAAAAACTTTACAGCTAAGAGCATCAATGTGAGGCTTCCAGGATAAGTTACCGTCAAATATGACTCCTAAATTCTTGACGCTGTCTACAAAGGGAATCGGGGAGCCATTAAAGGTCAATAGTGGGAGTTCCTGCCAAATTATTCGGGAACGAAGCTTTGAGCTACCAATAATAATAGCTTGGCCCTTGCTAGGATTGACACTAATGCCAAATGACTTGCACCAGCTGACTAAATAGAGGAGGTCTTTGTTGACGCGTTCAACTGCCTCTTTCAGATTCTCGATTAGAGAGTGCGTGTATATTTGAAGGTCGTCAGCATAAAGATGATATGATGATGTAAGGTGGCTGCTTATGGAATTAATAAAAATAGCGAATAATAAAGGAGAGAGTACGCCTCCCTGAGGTACACCTGCTAGAAGTTCAATCCATGCACAAAAGCTGCCATCGCTGCGAATTCGCTGTCTACGGCCCTTGAGATAGCTGTGGAACCATTTCACTACGCATGGAGAAACGTTTAGAATTTTTAAAGTGGCAAGTAGTATGTCAACGTCAACTGTTCCAAAAGCATTTGTAAAATCAAGAAGGGCAAGGATTATTAAAAAACGTTTATCCATATTGTTGCGTATGTCCTCTGAGATATTTAATAAGGCCGTGGTTGTGCTATGACCTGAACGAAAACCTGACTGATAGGGATTAAGGAGATTGTTAGTGCATAGGAAACGGTTAAGTTGAAGGTAAATTAAACGCTCGAAAACTTTGGATAGGAAGGGAAGGATGGATATAGGACGGAAGTCAGTATAACCGGAAGGGTTAGACTTTTTTGGGATAAGTATAATATATGCATCCTTCCACAAAGTAGGGAACGTGCAAGTACGGATGGAGGTATTAAAGATATAGGTTATAGGAAAAATTAAGGAATCAACGATTGGAATAATCATTTT
The DNA here is from genome assembly GCA_937595015.1 of Polyommatus icarus. NCBI lineage: Eukaryota > Metazoa > Arthropoda > Insecta > Lepidoptera > Lycaenidae > Polyommatus > Polyommatus icarus. Next base: position 12,044,456 of record OW569326.1, read on the forward strand.
TCGTCCAATGACATCACAACCAGCGGCATCAGAGTCAAATATTACGTTCCCGCTAAAATTTAAGTTTTTATATTCACAATATTTCATTCGTAAACTATTAAAAAATATTTTTTACTTAATTACTTAAAGTGTAAAGTCGATAACAGTATCAATTAATCACGTAGGGCGTAGGCCCTGTATCTTTGCGATAATAAATACAGCAGTTTAATTTCCTTTTGTTCATAATAACTGTTCCAACTACATATCGTTAATTTTTATTGAAAATTTACATACCAGTGTGGAGGTAATAGGAATCATTCAAAGACTGATTTACCGTGACCGCTTATTGTAGATGAGTTACAATATTGCGAGCTTAAAGCGAAGTGTCTTCCTAATTACAAAAAGATTACTATTTATATAAAGCTGATGTTTAGTCTTTCCTCAGGTACAAATTGGGAATGGTGCCGCAGCCTAATTTCCTAGATAATATGATGAGACCTAAATGACGCAAACATGAATGACAAATAATAATTTGTTAACTATATAAAATATACAATATGTAGGCACAAAAAGATAGACTGGTGTTAATAATGTACATAACTCACGTCGATCCTACTAGAAGAAGCTCTTAAAATCAACATTTTTAACTCCGAATCAGAAAGAGAATGGAGAGGATTTCCCTGAGATTGGCCGTTTCATAACATTGTATACAACATAATGAGGGAGATAACAGTAATTACCTGGCTATTATAAAAACAGTACAGGTCGGCGCCAAAATTCTGTATTTATCTTTATAATTACAGGCTTTTTGTACCGGTAATATATACGGTTCCTTCAACCTTTTTAACATATCTAAATGTCCCTCGGATGCACAGCTCGGATGATACATTTTAGGTAAGTTTTAACGTCTTCCTAAATACAGTGACATTTAGTGTCTAGAAACACCATTCCGAAGTTCCGCGGCGGAAGTTGCAGAAGCATGACACACTATGCCGAAATTACGTCGCGTTATATTGTATGCGTTTGACATTGCTGACGTAATCATGCCGAACTTCCGCCGCGGAACTTCGGCATCGTGTGTTGAGAGTTGAGACACTTATAGTACGAAGATCATAATTGTTTCTACTGTCATTAGTCATTACAAATCGTTTTCCTTAATACGTATTTCTATGTTTTCAATGGTATTTTTAGTGCGGAATATAGACGATCGACCATGACGACTTTAGCTGTTTTTCGTTAGCCAGTCGTAAGGAAACTATTATCTCTACAAAAACTATTTCTTTCCTCTTTTCCCTTATGGCTCCTGTAGATCGGAAGAGGACCAAAAATACATTTTTTACTGTCACGATCTATATTATATGAAAATAAATTATTTATTATTAATACTTTTTGTCCAGCCATAAAGTGAATCCTATTGAGATCATTCGAATAATAATCATTTGTTGCCCGTGGAGTTTAACCCAATAATTATATCATGCGACGGACACTATGCATGTCTTATGTCTAAATAGTCTATAAGCTTTGTCCACACTGGGCCTTTTTTTGTTCATCAAGGGCATGCGTTATAGCGCAGTCAACAGCGAACGTGAGGAATGCCCGTGACGCGCGTTGAAATCGCGGGTGGATTTTGACGCATTCAATTATTGAATATGCCAAACGAAAGTTGAATAAAAAGAAGATGACGAAAATTGAAGATGAAATTGTATAATGTGGATATAGCTATAGCTTGATTCAAGTGGCTTTTTGCCTCATGTCCGTCCTATTCGTCCCTGGAGTTATTGCCGAATCCGAAATACAAAATACACGTGCCAGTGACAATAGCAAGGTCAACAGCCTCTTACACATAAACCTTTCTTGAGCGTGGGCCAAGAGCCGCGCACTCGACAGTCGAGACGCGCACTTTCCTCGCCAAATACGAAGGAACCAATATTTGAATTACACATTTCCTTCCGAACATTCTAAGGAAAAGATTTTCCGGATTTTAGTATTTACTATTTATATGAAAAGCAATTAAAAAATCATCATCTTTATTACATTTAATTAAATTGCTTTTTAATATCTATAAGTAACGAAGGCTATCGAATAGAGTAAATAAATGATAAAGCAATAAAAATGGTCGCAGTATGAATATTATGGTCCTAAAGTAGGGCACTAAAATTTTATGGTAAGCCAGAATATCTGATAAAAAAATAAGCCCGAAGAATTTGATGTTTTGTTTTAGAATGACATTTAACAGGATAAATTAAGTAAATTGTACAAATACGTGTTAATTCAAACTGATTTTATCGGATAGTTACTATAAATATAAAAAATAAAATTGCTACCTAATTAGAATATAAAAATTGTATTCTACTTAAATTATTATTCAAAGTTAACTTTCAAACTTACCATAAGTCTGCTCGGCAATTCGGTACATTCGCGTAACATTCGGACACAAAAACAAGCATGTTCAGAAAACTGTACACAGTTAAAAAATCCCTAAGTTTAAATATACACTATTGAAAAATTCTAAGTTTAAATATGCACGGTTGTATAATCCACAGTTGGCAGTTGGCACAGTGTCGCAAGTACTGCGAAAGTTCGAACTTCGATCAACGTACGACTAAAAGTGTCGCTACGTCGTAGGCGCGTAGCGGGAGACGTGCTACGACTGGCGTAGCGCAGCTACGAGCGAAGTTCCGAACTCCGCGCAGACGCGAAACTAGATGTTCATTTGTCTCAGTTGTATTAAGTCCATACCTCGTAACCGCTGACATGTACAATGTACATGCGTAAATTAATCCCTCCTCAATCTCACTAATATCCTAACCCAGAAGAAACATTTCGAAATTATCGTCTTTAATTTTTGTACGATTATGGTAGTTTCTCAAAATAAATACATATAAATGTTGTATTTTAATGAAAATACGAAAGAGTTAATTAAATATATAGAATAATCAATTCTTTTACTTCGCACTTAAGGACAAAGTTTGGGTTTGTAACTTGTTCTAAGGCCGTGTTTCCACCAGAAAGCAAACTCGCGGAAATCTTGCGTGAGTTTCTTGCAATATTGTTTGCATTTCATACTAATTCCTGCAATAAATGTCGTGCGAGAAGCTCACGGATAATACTATACGAAATTAGACCATATATCTGCGAGCGAGCGAGCAGCGAGCATCGAGATCTGTCGCGAGTGCTCGCAGATATGTTTAGATATTATGCTGCCGCAACTACTCGCAGTAAGCGCTTGACAAATTGTCGCGACAGCACTTGCTACGGGGCTTACACTTGCAAGCTGTTGTCAGACAGACTGTCAGACACTTCTCGCGACAGTTGTCTTGCAGGTGGAAACACGGCCTTACGCGAAGTGTTGAGGTTTGTAACTTTTTTCGAATTTAAATACTTTTATTATATATGAAGGTTTAAGCATAATTATAATATCTCAACAATTGTTTTAACAAACAATATCTTAACCACCAGTATATTATACATTAAACAAAAATATACGATAAAAATATACAAAGAAACAAATGGGTTGAAGTTTTAAATAACGATATTATTAATATAATTTTGTAGCGTGAGCCTAAAGCCACGTTACCCCAAAAGTGAATGTAAACGTGTACATCTTGCTGCGAAAAATAGTAGTTCAACTGTCTACAAGACAATAGGCTACTTGACATAATTTTTTTCTTCATGCTAATCGCTTCATAATCATTCATTTTTAGAAAAAAAACTAATATTTTAATATTTTACACAATAGAAACCCATAAAAATGTTTATTGAAAAATATGCCTCTTAAATGGCGCCGAAAACACTGTCCGCCATAGTGTGACGTCATACGCTTTGCATTTTAAACTCTCTTTATTGAATTTTTTTTAATGTGCTAAATGTACGAGTCTAAAAGTGCCCAAAAATTATAAAATAATTACATAAGAAATTAGAAATCATTTGTAATGTTGAAAACTTTTGGAGAAAAGTTTTGGCCATTTCATTTCCCGTCTACAATAAATGGAGATAATATATATAAAACTGATGTTTTATTTGAATTATTGAAGAAAATATATAATAGGCTTTCTTATTATTTATGTACAAATAAACTTACATATAGCGAGCGCGATAAATAAAAGATATTAAATTAGTAGGAGGATGACGTCACATCCAAATCGGAAGTACTGCAAAAGCGTTTTCGTCAGTACAATTCCTATTTTCATAAAATCATATTTTCAAATCGACTTAATTTATCAATCATAAGCTTTTATTTGATAATAAGGGTGAAATACGGTTTCCTAGGCCAAGTTCTACTAGAAATATGCATTTGTTTAATGAAATTGAATATAGGTCAAGTAGCCTATTTAGAAAAAGCTACTTTATTATAAAATTTAAAATAAAGCCTTATTTTGTAGATAACTAAAAAGAGTGAAATTATTATTGACGTGATAACGTCTTATAATTCGATATGGGGTGCGCACCCGAAAAACATGACAGTTCATACGGCGTTACCTCGCTGACAGCTCTCATGAAGCGTTCCATTTACACTCTCAGGGTGCTGGGCCGCGCTCTTTGTTTCGATTATATTACGTATTTAGATGACTTAGAGAAAACTTTTGTGTGAAGAAGTTTGGTTAGTTATGACCATTGATACATTGACCACACTCTGAATGAAAAATAAATAAACAATCTGTAAGCTATTAGTATTATTTCGGCTATTTAAAATTGTGCTCTATTTCCTACGTGTCAAGGTAGGACTTGTGCTTTGTTCGAAGATTTTACTGGATTTCACGAATGTATGTAGGTAGCGTTTTGTATTGCGAATAGTTTATTTTATTCATTATAAATATTTTTAGACAATCATTTGAAAGAAATACATCGAAATAACTTTAGGTTACAGTCGAAAAAGTTTGTTTCTATTTATAGAGATTCGGAAGCGAGGGTTAAGGGCACAGTATAGCAATATCCCTACAGTAGTGAAACGAATGTACTTGCGCAGAGCAACGGAGGGGTACCCGCGGGGAAGCGGGCGGCGCGGACCCGCGTACACACTCGCGGAGTTTGTGTACCTGCCCGCGCAGGGGTGACGTTGGCGCGTTGTCTACGAGTTTTGTGTTGTAAAATGATAACTTATCTTATAAACAATGGGATATAATATGTGTTCAGTGTCCGGATGTAAATCTGATTCAAAAAACAAAAAGGATTTAAATTTTCATAAATTTTCATAAATTTCATAAGGCCAACACAATATTAGTGTGAACTGTTGGCCTTGTAACGATTTTATGGTTGTTACAAATAATATTACAAATGAGGTTGTATATGTGATTTTTTCTATACTAGCCGGTACGCCTAAACTGTTTTTGTTTTTTCTCACTTTGACATTTTGCTTCTGATTTTCATCTGCTACGACCATAAAGGTAATATACCTATCATATTAACTTTATGGCTACGACTAGACGAATTTGGGAAAACTAAAATAATTTCGCTATTCTCATTGAGATGTATGGAGTTGACACCGCAATGCAATGCTTGGTCACATTCAAGAGACGCTATATAGCCGCAGCGCACTTAGTCGGCCGCGAGCTATTCTGCGCGTTTGACGTATGACAATTATAAAAAAACAAAATAAAAGTCACAAAAATGCCTTGGTGTCTCTTATGATATCGTAAAAATAATTCCAAAAACACTTCTAAATGCGACGGCATAACATTTTATCGATTAGTATTCTTATTTAATTATTTTCAATTAAAATACGAACATTCAACTACTAGGCGAAGACGCGCGCCATTTCGCATTGTCATAGAGTAGTAGATTCAGAGGGGAATGTAGGCAGAATACAGATATCTATGATGAGACGACAATGAATGAAGTATTCAGGTAGACGAGTTTGTATTTCGGTAATATAAATACGGTATTACGTGTATATTATACATGCGTACGATGCGTACATTATAATTGTATTTATAAATATTTAAGTAATTTAAATAAGGTAAGTATGTAGTGGACTTTGAATCCATACTTATTATAATATAACTAGCTTTCCCGGCAAACGTTGCTTTGCCATAATATACATCTCAATGATTTCCCAAAAAAAAATATCAACTGAACTTTTGTCCAACTATACCACAATAAAGTAAACAAAACTAACAACCACATACGAGAAAAGACATAAATTGGGTAGTCATAATTACCTAACAGTAAGGACGTTTTTAACTGCGTAAAATTAGATCGACGAGACTCTCAACGTGATTTTAGTTTGTAAACAAAAAACGCGTGAACTCCCACTCACTGTTTCTGTCGCGCTGATGGTTGATCGAGAATGGCTTCCTATTGGCTTATTGCTTTCTGTTCGCAAGAGTCTAGTTTCTTGTATATTGCCTGACCCCGTCTTACCTCGCATCCCCGTCATGCCCCCCTTCCCCTGCTTGACATTGGCAGTCTTTGGGCAATGGCTTACTTATCAACGGAGAGCTGGCGACCAAATTCGTCATGTAGCTTCAGCTGTATTAAAACTCCCTTGCTACTTCCCTGAACAACCCTTTCTCATAATCTGCGTGCTGGCAGGCCGTGGGAGGTGGGTGTGGGAGTGGTGGGGAAAAACCTACGGGAAAAATAAAAAAAATATACCTATGTTCAGCAGCTTTGATTTTTTTCGTATGTCCGTCTGTCTGACTGTCTGTATGACTCCATGACCGCTATAGATCATTATATATTATAAGTCTATGCTATAGAATATAGAATAAATATAGAGTTCTGAAATTTTCACAGATTGTGTATGTCTGTTGCCGCTATAACAACAAATACCAAAAACAAAATGAAATCAATATCTGCCGTCTGGGGGGCTCCCATACAATAAACGTGATTTTTTTGGTCCTTTTTGCTCATAATCGATAATGGTAACACCTAAGCACTTAAATTTTTTACGAAATCCATAGTAATTATATTTATATTTTAATAATAATTAATAATAAAATTAATACTTAAATTCCCATACAAGAACACAATTTTTGACGTGACAACGTCTTATAATTCGATATGGGCTGCGAAAAAACATGACGCAATATGCGGCGTTACCTCGCTCTGAGGCGTTCCATTTAAGGCTATGACGTTGTCACGTTCAAATATCGTCAATAAACCGACTTTACAGACAACCGAGTTCGAGTCGAGTTCGAGTCGAGTTCGAGTTCGAGTTCGAATCGAATTCGAGTTCGAGTTCGAGTTCGACAAAAAACACTACTCTCCAAATTTATTTTTCTACTTTCGATCTATAACAGTACGGAATCCTTTATTATCCATGTGAAAAAAATTATAAATTATCATCGCAAACATTAATAAGTCGCTGAAACTATTTTTTTTTTCAATTTTTGCCCACTCCCACTACACCCACACCCACCGCCCACGGCCTGCCAGCACGCAAATTATCAGAAAGGGTTGTTCAGGGAAGTAGCTAACGGAGTCTTAATACAGCTGAAGCTACCTACATGACGAATTTGGTCGTCAGCTCTTAGTCTCTTAGCTGTAGAGCGTTAAAAAATATTGCTGTCACTGACCTAATGACAGCTGTCAATTCACAGCTGAGGTTGTTTACTTTTTATTCGCGAATCGCGACGTATTTGCAAGTTTATGTTGAAAAGTAGCGGCTCTTTATAATTGAGGTCAAGTTTGATTCATTTTTACTGCGAGTGCTAACCGACCAGTATCTACCATTTATTGTTACGAATATTTAACTGCAAATACTCTTGTGTGTAACGGTGTGCCTACATAAAAACAAATTTCTTTAAAACATTACATTTAATTTCGTATTTAAAAGTTTTAAGTCTTCTCAGATTTAGTACAGCATGAAAGCAAAATCAGGTTTAACCCGATTCCATAACTGCCAGGTCCTGCGCGATGGTAAAATTATAAAAGAAGACTTGTGGATAAGGGATGGGAAAATAGTGAATCCTGAACAAGTATTCTATATAGAACAAGTGGAGGAAGATGTTAGGATTGATGCCGAAAATTTGCTCATAGCTCCAGGCTTTATCGATATTCAAATAAATGGTACCTTCCTCTGATTTTGTTACTTTAAGGTCCACTTGTACATGTCTAGGTTAAAGTTAACCTTTGAATAAATATAATGTTACCTTATTCGTATTTTTACCAAGTTTTAATTCTGTTATATTATCTAAGGTGGATGGGGAGTGGACTTTTCGTTTGACTCGGAAAATGTTGAAGAAGGGGTAGATAAAGTGGCTAAGCAGCTCTTGGCTCATGGTATCACATCTTTTTGCCCCACTATGGTAACTTCTGACACTGAAAAATATACCAAAATACTGCCAAGGATTCATAAGAAGCAGGGAGGCAAACATGGTGCTACGGTGCTGGGAGTTCACTTGGAAGGACCTTTTATCAATACTACAAAGAAGGGTGCTCATGCTGATGTTTTTATAAAAAATCCTGAAAAGGTAATTTTATTTTAATATTTACAATATTAATGCTTCAAGCCCCAAGCGGTCGCATGCGACCGCAATGACAATAGAAATCAATTGTGTCTTGTTTTTTTTATTATTTTGCCCGGAGCGGCAAAAAATCTGGATCGGGTGCTGCACAAAATCCATGCCAAATTATAAAATTACTTTTGTACTATACAAAAATCACAAATATATACAAAATTAAAAATACAGTTATCAGTTATCACAGACTGAATTTAACTAGGCCAATGAACTTGTTATCAGTGTTGACTGTTGACATATTTACTTACAATACTATCTCATGTTTAATGACTACCTAAACAAACCTTGGGCAAATAGTTTTCATCATAATAATATCATCAAATGCTACTTTGAAATTGCAAAACAAACTTTACTGTAACATTAACAAATTTGTTTCAGGGCTTAGATACTGTATTGGAGATGTATGGTGCAATTGACAATGTTATTATAGTTACTTTAGCACCAGAATTGCCTGGCGCACTAGATGCTATAAAGGGCCTCACAAAAATGGGTGTTAGAGTAGCTGTTGGACACTCCGCTGCTAGCTTAGCTGAAGGGGAAGAAGCGATTAAATGTGGCGCAAATCTGATAACGCACCTGTTTAACGCTATGCTACCAGTAAGTGTTAAATTGTTTAATGATTTTAGATATTATATTTTCAAAGAGTTTATTTGTTTCTAAGAGTAGGTACACATGCAAGCGCGAGTTACTAGCGCGCTTGCATGTGTACGCTTCAATAGAATCCGGGGTTCTCAAAACGCGCGTTAGCAAAGCGCGCGCCTCAAAACGCTCAATGTGTTCCGGGACTTAATGTTCAATTAAAAATGTACAGGTACCATTGAGGAAATTGATTCCTATGCATTTGAGAGACCAACGTCATTTGGTCGATCATGTCAATTCAATGTTAATTGTGATCTGTCGGGTGGGTTTGACGTTATGCGACCAATCTTCGTAGGTCCCCCATCTGCATAGGAATCAACTTCTCTGATAGTACCTACTTTAAATGAGTGTAATCCGATACAAATAGCTAGTTGGATGGCCATAAAGCCGTGAGTTACCTTTGCTAAATCAAACCTATGTGATTAATAGAGTTGTGCCGACTAGTTGCCGACTAGTCGGTAAAGCCGACTATCCGGCCACTTTTGTAGTCAGCGACTAGTCGGCGAATAGTCGGCAAAAGGCGCCGACTAGTCGGTTTTTTACTTTTTTACTATTATTGAAATTATATTAAAGAAAAACCTTGATTTATAATGTGTACTGTATAACACACTCAGTCAGTGTAACACATTTTAAAATTAAATGAAGTGTATCTGAAATGAATTGCTAGTAAAGAAATTATTTTGTAATTAATATAATTTTAACATCATGGTCGCCGTCAGTCTCGATTCTCGAATTGTAAGTAATAGAATTATTTGTTCAACAAAATGAACTTTTCAATATAAAATGTATCCAGTAGCCAATTCTCAGACCTACTGAATAGTGAATGCGCATATAAAATTTGGTAAAGGTTTCGGAGGAGACTCCTGTCTCCTACGAAGATACTGAGAAGTACGGTAACTCACATTGTGACCCGAGAATTTTATATATAAGATTTTAGACTTGACTTCACGGAAACGCGGTCGAACAGGATAAAAAGTATCCTATGTCTGTCTCCTGGTTCTAAGCTACCTCTCCACCAATTTTCAGGCAAATCGGTCCATCCGTTCTTGAGTTATAAGTAGTGTAACTAACACCCCTTTCTTTTATAATATAATAAATAGCTGACCCGGCAGACGTTGTCCTGCCTTAACTATGATTATTTAATTTGAATTGGTATAATTAATAAAAAAAGTGTGTATATTTTTGAGTGCCATTGTGCACTCATCCCAAACTATCCCGAAAATCATAAAAGTTTATTGTGCGGGAACTGTACATTTTGCGGTACAAAAAGTATCCCTTGTCCTTTCCCAAGGGCCAAGACTCAAAGTATCTCTATACCAAATTTCATCAAAATAGATTGAATAGTTTATGCGAAAATAATAAAAGTTTATTGTGCGGGAACCGTACATTTTCCGGGGCAAAAAGTATCCCTTGTCCTTTCCCGAGACATCATAAGATTAAATCGAGATTTCATGTAAGTACATGAAATATTTAATGAAAACCATCAACTATATTATCATAGAAACAAAATAAAGTTAAATTATTACGCGAAGTAAACATACCTACGAGTACTAAACACGATTCGACACGTTTGCAGGCGGCATGTGCGCAAACAGCAGTAAAAAAGCATTACGGAAACTTCCGAAACCATTATCGGCTTGGCCGACTAGTCGGCTTCTTTGCAGCCGACTAGTCGGCTAGTCGCCCAAAGTCATGATCGGCACATCTCTAGTGATTAATTAATTTACGCCTTGCTTCGCTGTTAAACTACTTATGCAACGGCCATAACATAACAGTCAAACTATGAACTAAGCCCTTACTTAAAAGTCATAATATTATTTCGAGCAGTGCAAAATAAAAAAATCATCTACTTAATTTTAGTTCCACCACCGAGACCCAGGTTTGGTCGGTCTACTGGCGTCTACCACTGATAAGCAAGTGTACTACGGCATCATAGCAGACGGCATACACACGCACCCTGCGGCGCTGCGAATAGCGTGCAGAACTAACAAGGAAGGTCAGTCAAACATTATCCTTGTGCTGAGGCTCAACCTACGAATAATAAAGAGGGAGAGAGGGGCAAAGAAGGTCCCGTTTTTTTGTTTTTTGCTTAGGTACTCGTCAAAAAACCGTTTTTGACGAGTACCTAACGGTGCTTCGTAGGAAATTCTCTTCTACTACATAATAAAAGCTAATTAAATTCTCTACAACTTCGTCCTTTACACTTTGTATCTATCTCCAAAATTTATTTCCTCGCTATGAGCTAAAATTTTAGGGTTTCGTACCCAAAGAGTAAAAACGGGACCCTACTACTGAGACTTTGATGTCTGTCCGTCTTCTTGACCGTTTGTCTATCCGTCTGTCTGTCCTTCTGTATATCCGTCCGGGGTCACCTCGGAGGGGTCAGGACTTTTAGCACAGAATACATAATTAGTACTTTTAGTATGTTTATCTCCTAACTACTCTAAACAAAGTACCAAAGTTAAAATTTCTGCTTTTGACTTTTCCAAGCAGACCCCCATTTTGGGCATTCGTTTATAGGCTACGAAAATTTTTATATTTTGTAAGAGTATATTTTATACCTGGCACTGACCTCTAGCTCGGGATGTTCACCGTACATAAAAGGTTATTGACGCCAAACTTGCATATATAATCGAAAAAATAAAAATACTTACATGTTTACAACTTATAAGAAATGCGAACTTAGGTCAATGCTCTGCACTTTAGTGCGATCTATTTCTGCTGCATTAGACTTGGTTTACGCGGCACAATCCTGCACATTTTTTTCAGGATTCACACGTCGATTATACTGCACGAATACTCTATACACATTGTAGGCGCCACTATCTATTCGTTAAGACGTGTACTGCAAAAAAAACCTGCAAGATTATGTCGTGTGAACCAGCGGGGCTAAAATGGTCACATTTAGCAATTCCTCTCAATCAATTCAGCAAATGAATTGTCAAAACTGTCAAACTGACAAATGTCAAATCAGTACAAACATACAGAAATGAATTGCAAGCAGAGTTGCATTTTGCGATTTTAGACAAATGAATCATATTACGATTCATATCATGATTCTTCAAAGCGACCATTTTAGCCCCGCTGACCTGACCTGCGGGGCTAAAATGGTCACATTTAGCAATTCCTCTCAATCAATTCAGCAAATGAATTGTCAAAACTGTCCAACTGACAAATGTCAAATCAGTACAAAAATACAGAAATGAATTGCAAGCAGAGTTGCATTTGCGATTTTAGAAAAATTAATCATTATGATTCATATAATGATTCTTCAAAGCGACCATTTTAGCCCCGCTGAGCTGAGTCCTCATAATTGTTTATCATATCTTAAGGCCGATTAAAGGTTAAGCAAACCCAGTTCTAGCGAATTGCCATTGCCAGAACTCGGGTCTCTCCATCCAAAAAACAAGTAAAGGTTAAAAAATTTAATTATGATTTTTCAGGTTTAGTCCTAGTTAGTGACGCCGTGGCCGCCCAGGGACTCGCTGACGGCAGCTACCATATCGGCCCACAAACTGTCACTGTGGAGGGTGGCCGTGCATATATCTCTGGCACTAAAGTACTCTGTGGCAGCACTTCAGGGTTAGACCAGTGTGTGAAAATTTTCAAGGAGTCTACAGGTGATTTTTTTTTTTTTTAATTTTATTGTGAAATAATTTTTTTTATATTCTTTGGTGCTTATGTACAGAGTACAGTTCTTTAGGCTGAAATGAAAACTAACGCTGGTGACATTATTAATTTCAGACTGTTCCCTGGAATATGCTCTCGAGACTGCATCCTTGCACCCTGCCAAAGCACTTGGTATCGAGAACAGGAAAGGAAATCTCAACTTTGGTTGCGATGCTGATTTTGTTATTCTCCATCCGGAGACATTGCAAGTTTTATCCACCTGGATATCTGGAGAGTGCGTGTACACAAAAGAATGATTGTGATAAAAATGTGATATTTTTTTATATTTATAATTTTGTATGCTTGAAGCAATTATAACATATTATTATACGCATAATACGTCGACTTACCAATAAATATATTTTATCTTGTAGTATCTGCAATTTATTTGAGTTTTGTTTGCCCAATGGGGATTGTCCATTTTTTTTTAATTTTGCTCATTACAAAAACATTTCGAGGAATAAGGTCAGTGATGGTTTTTCTGTATATAAACGAAAAAAATACCCATTAGTTACTTAGATTTTTGAACAAATATGTTTAACCTTAGTTTGACCTTCAATGGCGTTAAATTAGCAATAAATTCGACCAACATTACGTTTCGAACTTTTAGTAAGCTTCTCGTGTAAGCTTTCACATAATGAGAACTTGCATTTGACGAACCAGCCATTATAAATAAGATTGAAAGGAAAAAAAACATACTGCAGAGGTCAATTGGCCGCCGATGATGACGTCAGAGCGAAACTTTAAAAATTTATTGAGAAAAAACTAGCCAATGAATTTCAAAATTATTTAATTTATATTCTTAAAATACCCTATTTTAACGAAAAAAAAATATAAAAAGTACATGTGATTTTTTTTGGACAATGTCCATTGATAATACTTTAGGGTGTGAATGTGTCTTATAAATAGTTAATTGTGAAAATAACAGCGCTGAAAGACCAACTTTTTTTTTGTGATTTTTAGGGAGATCGCAGACGGCACACTTTTTGTGTGATCGAGTCTGAGGCGCACATACATTCTGCTTGGCCGCGCCGTCTGCTATCTCCCGTATGGGTAAGCGCCTCGTCCGAAATCGCTAAATAGTGGACATTCGCAAAAAAGTTGGATTTTGGTGTAGAAAAAAATACCATTCGAATAGATTTTAAGAATCTGAGTAACAAATAAATCCTTAATAAGTTTTTACAAAAATATGATTTTTAAAGTGAAATCTATTTAAAATAAATTAAGTATTTCTATATTTATAGAATATTCCTTCTTTACGAAATCTATCGAATAATATTTTTTCCACACCTAAAAAGTTAGTAAAATTATTTCAAAACTTTGAACTCCTCTACTGAAAAGGTTGCACGTTTTGCGTAATTTTTTTTCTAAACCTTATTTACCACTAGAACTTTACTTGTTTAAAAAATTTATTAGTATGTCTTAGTAGTTTTTGCAAAAAATATATTTATGTACTCTTTCCCATACTGCCGTCCTTATCGTAAACAACGCATCTGCATGGCGGCAACTTTCGAGTAATTCGCGCCTAAAGTTTTATTCTTTTTTTTTATTGTCCCTTTGAAACTAACGGGAATATTCCAAATATTTTTATTTTGTTTGGTGCCTTTAAATGTTAACTTTGCATATGCGATGCTATATTTACATATTTAGTTATTTTTAATATTTTTAAAGACGGAAAATTGTTTATGACTAGAAAACATGGATTGCAGTAATGTTAATTTACTAAGCATAACCAACGCATGTGTGACAGTTGCGCTGTTTATGTCTAGGAAATGCACAATGTGATGCTTATGTCGAACGATTTGTTCCACAAAAATGCTTGTATTTTCAAATAGTCGAAAAAAAATAAGTAGGCGAAAGCGTAATGCCATACTTGTCGGGTGCGGCTTACAACCCGCCATACCGACGCGAATACGTTAATTTTAATAAAAAAATTGAACCATTTGTACCAGGCTAATTTTTGCATAGCTAATCATTGTCGAGTTTCAAATCGTTTGGCGAAAAAAAAAATCTTACACCTTTGCAGTGGTATGGCGGCCATTGGGCGTTGTCGGAAAAGTATGGCAAGGTGATTTTCGTGAATGGTTACTCGACGATGATTAGCTATGCAAAAATTTGCCTGGTACAAATGGTTCAATTTTTTTATTAAAATTAATGTAATTCGCGTCGGTATGGCGGGCTGTAAGCCGCACCCGACAAGTATGGCATTACACTTTCGCCTACTTATTTTTTTTCGACTATCTGAAAATACAAGCATTTTTGTGGAACAAATCGTTCGACACTCGTTATTTATCCGACACGTTCGATCAACGCCCACGCGTTTGGGCTGCCAGTGCGAGCGCTATGACCATCATTTTCCTTTTTGCCTTTACGTAATTATACCCCTGTAAAACCGCCATACAAATCACCAAGAATTTGTGTCACTATCTCCAGGCCTATATTTAGCGATTTCGAGGTTTTTCTCATATAAAAGTGAAAAAAAAAATGTTGCTCTTTCAACGCGCTGTTGCGTTGAAATGTTGCTCTAATGGATACGCAGCTTTAAAAAAGTTGAAAAACACCTGGCAGTATAGATTACATTAAACTTAAGCTTTTGTTAAAGTCATAAAGGCTGGGGTATAACATTTATTTATAAGCTTAAATGTAAGGGATAAAGGGATCTTGAAAAAAAATAATTTTCTAGTGGCATGGAAAATCTTTATTGAAGTAAATATATTTATAAAGTCAGTACAATTTAAGTTCAATAGTTTCCAAAAATATTAAAGTGCAGGTTGCTGATCACCTGGCAATGTTAAATATGATTATTTCTTAATTAAAATACAAGCTAATATTGAGAAAACTGTAATATGTGAATAATAACATGTATATACCTAAATAAAATCATGACAAAAATATATTTTAGGCAGGCTCTGAATTACACTGCTCTGTGCTGTTGTTATCCTGGCCACAGTTCACGACAAAAACTTAATAATTAAAATGCCGCAACGTCACGTGAAAATTTGTTCTCGTCGTAAATAACGAGATTAACACTGTCCAAACTCTCAGGTAACATTGGCGGCGAATAAATTTGGTCAAGGAAGATGTCAACTGGCTAGGAGCAAGGACGCGTGCGCGCCCGCATCGTGCCCGCACTGTGACCGCAGCGTGCCCGCACTGCGCACGCCGCGGCGGCGAGTAGCCAGTTGATCATCTTCTTTTACAATAAAATCAATTTACAAACTATGCAATGTATATTATTCATGTATACAATAATAATAGCTACGTGTATGAATGTATAATAATGTAAATACACTTTCATGAAAACAAAATAATATCATGGAATATTCAAAGAGCCAAAATATTTGAGATTAAATCTACCTCGATACCGTTAACTTCTAAGATCTAGGCACAATGCAGCAGAGACTCCTGTATGGATAACAATAATTTCGTTGACTGTGGGGCAACATAACTCACTCGGCCGACTCCGCCCGGCCGATCCGTCCGACGGACTAACTATAAAATAATACTAAGCGTTCCTCGTGTTAGGCGCGACTAGATTCGTGTAGTAACCTTGAGATATTGGTGGGATATATTTTCATTTTTTGGTACGATCTTTGTATAGATATAATATGACTTAGCAATTTTGGAATGTAAAATAGGTCACTAAGATATAAATTTAGGATATCTACCATAAGAAACACTACGATCGATCACTGAATATAAAAATAATAAAAATTGTATATAGATAACAGTCAATAGATATAATAAAGTCTGACGGGTCGGGCGGGCGGTGAGCGGCGCCCCGCACAGCTTGCCTCGTCGCAAGCCGCCCTCAAGGCAAACAACTCTACATCTAATAAAACATCAACGTTACAATGTTCAAATCTTCACGGAGGGTATTGTCTGTAAGATATAATTTCCTGTCCGGAGTCCACTAATTACGTAACCCACGTGGACTACACCTAAGTTAAAAATACTTTAACAGAATAAAATCATTGAGCAATATATTCTTATGAGAATATAATAGACATTTGCTCGGCTGCACCTCTACGACAAAATCTCGTAATCCTAATATCAAATACCAATGCACACTCCACAAATGTCATTTTCAAATTGTAAATCAATTAAAATTATTATTTAAAATTAATAAGAACAGAAGAAATCTTTGGATTAAAAATTAAAATTTGCACTTCGCATGCATCTTTCACTCGAACGCGTACAGTAATTTGTTCAATCAATGTAAAATGACGAGAACTTAAAAAATGTAAACTAGTGTAATATACTTAAAACTATTTTGAAAAAACGAAAGCCATTTTAACGTAAAACTAAGCCGAGAGGAAAAAGCTGTAGCATAAACACTAACCATTCTCACATTACGTCAGATGCGAGACACCAAACTAGCCCTCTGTGTTGCACTGGGCTGTACGCGGAGGTCGGAACGAGACGTAGTGACCTCCTGCATCAGTATCTCTGTTCTCTTGCACATAGTTATACATATACGGGAACGGTTGCAATCTACAGTCTACACGATGTGGCGTAGTGTGAGACGAGAAGATTCAGTATGACATGTCTCGCAATTTACTGAACGATTTGCTACACTCGAGTAACTAAATGGCCGCTTGTTTGGAAAAAATTATCCTTAAAAGTTATATAATCAAACGAATTAAAAAATAATAGACTACGATACGTAAATACCAAGAGTTGTATAATATTAAAATATTTGTACTTTTACTGACTAAAGGAAAAACATTGGCAACTGCTAATAATCCTACGATTGTAAAAAAAATAACTTGTATAATGTAGATTGAAAATGGTCATCTCAAATTCGTTCACTCTAGATGTGGAATGCAATTAGAATTCTTTAACAATATTAAAAGGTATAATAATATATTAAATTTTTATAATCAGCTCAACAATGTATATAATCTATAATAATTTAAAAGCCTAGATCCAAACTGTGATATTTATTGCACAAGCACACTTGTGGCTTAAGATTCCGACCGGAATAGAGCTCACAACCTCGTTTGTTGGTTTCGAACGGTGGAGAAATAATGACGTCGGTGGTTAGGTGGGTGAAGTTAGAGAATACTAGAAAACATAACACGTCATTCAGTCCAAAAGTAAAGTTGCACCCGACGCGCGGGTGGCGTCGGTTGAAGAAACAAATCGATCACTACTCGTCAGGCAAGCCGGTGATCAGCTGACTGTGCCCTAACGGACGAAGGCCGTACACGAATAAACTAAATCGGCTGAACCCCACCTCCAGACTCCCCGAGAATCCGCTCCAACGGAACGACTTACGAACTTCCAACTGCGCGAGCTGCGAAAAAAGTGCACCTCGCTCCGGCGCCGCGCACTCCTGAACTCTAAAGTTTTCACCGAAGAGAAAATTCTTATGACTTAACGTAGAGTTCAGACGCAACTCGGCTTCGGGTCGCTCAGCAAAAGAATCCCGCAAGACCAAACTCTCGATATAATAGTCGCAGCTCGACAACTTCTCGACCACTCCTGCGCTAGACGGCAGCAGGCGTGTAAGTAAAAGGGCGAAAGCACACGGCGTATTTTAGACGCGCGGGGAAAGCGCGTATGGGAACACGCTGCGCTGGTCAACCGGTTCGCCGTATCTTTTTTCGACTGAACATTTTCGAACAGCGATTGAAGCGTTCATACGCGCGTATAAAATACGCCGTGCTCCAAGGAACTGTGGTCCGGTTACGAGGGAACCAGTCGAGCGCCCTTGTCGCCGTCGCCGCAACCTGTCGAGATGTCGCCGGGCCGCGGCGCAATGCCACATCTCAGTCGACTCCACGTGGAACCATCGAGCCGTGCTCGGTGCCGTAACATAGGCAATACGCCCACCTCCAATAGGGAGGGTAACACTAGAGCTCACCTTGTGCGCTGCGAACCCCTACCGTACCGCATCACTTGGCATTAAACACGCAAACCCGCTACCCGGTACCGACCCCCCCCAAATACCCTTACCGCTAAAATATTAATGTGACGACACAGATTCGTTTTAACACCACGCAATGCGATAACTACATCTACAGAATTAATTTTTATTGCTGCATACATAAGGGAATATAGATTCGAGAGAAATATAATATTTACCAAAAATTGCTTTAAAGTGTATATAGGTAACTTTTAAGATTCCCGAGAAAGGCTACAGTAATGTACTCTAATGATACAATTATTATCGAGTAACGTCAATGGACAATAAATACCATTCGACCTGCCAAAAACCTCACTAAGTGCTTACTTGCTACAGCAAGAATATACAGCCGAGCGGCGCGGCGAAAACCCGCCGCCCGCACACTACAGCCCCGCCCCGCGCCACCGCTGCGTCGCGACGCACGCACTCTAGCGTACCGCCCCGCGGCCGCGACGCCGCGTCACAGGAGCGAAGCCTGATACTGTCGCTTGTAAATCGATTGAAAAATACTAGTCCCTACAAAACTGCTACTTCCCTACTAGATACATGGCAAGAGCAAAGGAAACGTCGTACACGAATCACTAAACATTTAAATTAACATACGAATCATAATACTTTACGCGTTCGGCCGAATAGGGAGCCGACGCGAATTGAATCATTACAATAATTAATATTATAATAACTTCGAATTTTTATTGAATTCACACATAAAATAGTATAATTTGTAAAATTATCCAAAACTTATCACACCACTTTTTTAATATTTTTATGCAACCCTAAAGCGATATTAATTAGTAGCGTCAAACGCTCCCTTTGGGGCTCATATTAACTTCTATTTCGGTACGTTACGTCACTAACACACGAAAATTTGATATCAGATAACAAATAAAAAAAGAACAGTTAATGATATAAAACCCTGAATATTATCAATAAACATAAAATTGGCAACAATAATTAGTAACTCATCATACACAATATAATACAAATTTCAATGAAATAATAATTACTATGCGCATGCACAAACATCGTAAGAAAATAATTTTGGCAGTAAAATTCGTAACACTAGTGGCCCACCCCGCCGGCCAAAATACTATTTAGACGTAGGCCATATATAATAATAAAACAAAAGAGAAAAAAAAAACAAATTTAAAAAATCCGAGTATTATTCGAACCTACAACTACAAATGTGTAGACGAAATTTAATCTAATTAAAAATTAAAAAATGAAAATAAAATTCCCTAATCCTATCGGGACAAAAATCCTGAAACAAAATAACTTAAAAACAAGAAATATCAACCTAAAATATTAATCACTAATAAGTAATAAAATATAGAGGATTCACAAAGTAAAATGTCAAAAGACTAATTACTGGTTCAAACTGGTTACTGTGTCGCGCCGCGCGTCTGCGGCGTGCGGCGTGCGACGTGCCGCACTCAGTTCCGAGACATCTATTTCCGTTCCTGCTCGTATCACATCCATACGGGCCGTGAGACGACAACAAATAAAATACTACTAATTAAGTACATACTTCAGATACAATTGCTAATGAGTACCTACATTACTGTTTACCGTTGGATGATAATAATATGGCTCCGAAAGTAAACAACGATTGATGAAACATTTTCATAAAATAGTTTATCTCTAAGCTAGTAAAGGAACTTAAACGGTCGAAAGCGGTGGTATATTCCAATATCTTTTCGAATGCGATCAGCTTTTGAAACATCTAGAGAGCACTGACAAATCCCACGTTGCGAACTGAATATCACAAATACAGATGGTTAGGTTAAGTACATATTTGCGTATTAAATTCGAGAAAATTCTATATAAAACACCTACCGTCATAATATACAATCTAGTCGCTGTTACCGAATAAAATTTTGATTTAGCAAATTAGGGTCTTTTGGTATGGAAGACGACAGTGTCGATGATAATTTAATACGCAAGCATAATCTTGAACATAATATTATTGTCTCGAACATAAACCATATTATTATCACGTGCTAATTTCGATATAACTGTACACTCTACAACCAGTGTTATTAAGCCGAGGGATTCTCAATAAGAAATTCTAAACATTCAACGTCCGACTACCTAATATGAACTTCAATTTGGAATAGTGTGGATAAATATAACCATATATAAATATATAATTTGGCGTACTGTGTATAATATGAACTTCGAACAAATACTTTTGTAGAAATAAAATGTTTGCAATGGCACTTTTACGCTACATCGAATGAGAGTATAATAATATATTTAAATTGGGTAATTATTAATTTTGTGACCATCAATCTATCTATACAATAACTAACGTTTAATATTTTTCACACATAAAGGTGCCATTTGAAACAGTTAAATTTTCTACCCCTTCTAATTACGAGTAAACATTACTTTTAGTTAAATAACAATGGCATCCCAATATAATTCTGTATCAGAATTTTCTAAAATTAACCAAACCGTACTATAATATTATATTATCATTATCATAGTAGCCTACTCATGAAAAAACTTTAAATAGGCTCTCAAAACAAGAGTACATGGAAAAAACATTTTGTATAGACACAAGAATTCTGTAAATGGTAAATATATTCAACGGACAATATATAATATTGTATACGCGATTAACCTAAACTAGATGGCACGTAATTTAGTGTCGCCCCTTTGGTCAATAGGAAACTGGGTAAGTATCATATAACAGAATTGTGCGTTCATACACTACGTTCTCAGCTCTAGGCTCTAGGAATCCGTCTGCCAAATTCGTTACAAGCGAACCTAGTGATTACGATAAAAAGCCGCAAACGCAAAACCGCGTCTACTCAAAATGCTAAAAAACTTATATAATATGAATTCGACTCGACTCGGGCACATCCCTAGAAGATAGTTATATTGTCGAGCAACGAACATCGTCTACTGAGGCGACACTTCCACGCAAACCCCTAATTGACATGTATTATTAACTTCACTCGAACTAGGAACCATACCAGCTGCTCAATTTAGAAAATGAACAATAACCCCAGTCGTTGGAGCAGCGGCCGTGTGCCGATTCACGCTGACCGTGCTATATTGCAGAGAACTGTGCTCCACTCCGCAATATATTATATAGTTCACTTCACACTGGTCGCGGTAAATCGTCACATAACAGATTTTTCTATACTACCGATTCACTTTTCAGCGAATGAGACCGCGTTAGCCGAAATAAATAATACTTGACAAAAAAGTTTGGTGGACACAAACAACATCAATACAATAATATTTTTGATAAGTTTTGTGAGAGTTTGAAATATCTATAGAAGTCTTATAATATACCACTTCAACGACTGGATTTTAAACTTAATTAAACAAAATATTGTATATTTATAGCCTAAACTTTGGATTTTCTGTTTACAACTAAATGCAACCACAAAAATGAAAAACGAAACAAACCTAAAACGTAAGTTTTTAGTACTTTGGGAATAAAATTATTCATATCCAAAAGCAGTGAAATCAGTATAGTAGTAAATGTTACGTATAAATTTGATAAATTCCAAATTTCAACTAGGGTAGAGAGTAGTAAGCGAATTAGGATGGAAGCCACTGCTATTGGATATAATGACTTACATGAAATTAAACACGAAACAACAATAAGTAGTCAAATACTGGTTTAGCAAAAAAGGTTAGCTTTGTAAAAAACAGCAATTAAATATAATATATAGGGAATAAATGTGAGATCTTGTAGTATGCAGACTTACAGCCATCGAGTCATTCCTCAGACGATATACAGGGTGTTGAGGACTAGAACGTGGTGGTTATTCTTAGCCAGAGTGACGATGTAGCCCTCAGAGGTGATCTTCAAGCCGCAGCAGCGAGACACCTGAAAATATATATTGAAAGCACAACTACAAAATCTTACTAAATTACTATGTAATAAATAATAATACATAATAATAATTTATTAACTATGAACACACTATTCATTGCTATTTAAAACGAAAATGGAGAATATTATATGAAAAAAATCAATATTGATTGAAGTCTTTGGTTCAATCAATATTACGCCTTTATTTACGTTCTTTTAACGTTGTAGTCGCAAAATGATGGAACATATTTTAAATGCATCTTCCAGTTTCTCCGATGGTATGTACCAGCCTTAAGTTCCCCAAAGTTCCCCTTTTGTGGGCGCTGAAGGTCTAAAGTGAGGTGTGGGACCCAGAAAAAAATGGAGGTGTTGTGTATTGAAGCTTGGGGGTGATTTGTAATTTCATTTCATCTGAATGCATTTTAAATTGAAAGAATGGGGGCGCTAAAACATATTTTTTCTCATTATGGGCAGATTATATATATATGGGCAGTAGACAAAATAAGTTTGGGAACCCCTGGTATATACCTTCACGTAGGGGCATTCGAATTCAGTGACGAGCACGCCGTCCCGCGAGAAGACGGCGACGTGGAACTTGTTGCCGTGCGAGTCGCCGATCAGCACGTCGCCGGCGTCCGACACGTCAATGCCGTTGGGGAAGTTCGTGACGTTCTCGCATCCGATGCGCCGCAGGAACCGCCCCTCCTCGTCGAACACGACGACGCAGTGACCCTTGAAGTCGCAGACGTAGAACTCCTTGCCTGGAACGCGCGATTGTACATGGATCAATAATAATGGGCCAAGATGCCTGAAATAAATCCTAAGTACATAAATAATAATAGTTACAGTAGTCATTATGTTTTGTACTATTTGGTGTAATGTGAGTGCGCAATGAGTATAGGTCCACTCATTTGCTGGTGGCGAAATCATTAACATTCCAATTTCAAAAATTCGTTGACTTTCAAACCTTTACCTGCTTGAATCCATCGGTTTACACACGCAAATTGTTTCGGATAGCTTACAATTGTATATCTTCTGGATATAACACGGACTATCCGTGGTAGTAACTGAGCAGACACTTCGGCACTTTAATATTAGAATATATCCTGCGTAGCTGTCAGTGACACCGGCCACCGACACCAAATCCAGTGTTCAAGCTATTTTATATAATACTAGCTGTCCCGGCAAACGTTGCTTTGCCATAATACCTATAAAGTATTTCGCCCATATTATTTTATTGAAGTGTCTAAATAAGTATGTCGCCAATCGCCATGGCAACGTCGATCGCTGTCCCGTCGCACAAAAAATGGTCGCCGTCAGTCTCAGATTGTAATAATTTACTATTATTTATTCAACAAAATGCACTTATCAATATATAAAGTACCCAGTAGCCGATTCTCAGAATTTTGATGAAAGAAGAAACTTGAAGAAACGACCGGTGCCAAAAAGCTCTAAAAATATTTCGTCTTCGTGCGAAGAAAACACGGTCATTTTGTATCGGTCGCGCCACGGCACTGCCTTGTGAGCGACTGGGTGGCGCGACAAAGTCACCGGCAGGCCACGCCCACACGTCGCGCGACTCGGTCGCTTGCATTAGTCAGCACTACCTATTAATTCATATAAAGCAGAGGGTCGCGGCACTCTTGATTCGAATGCTACCTTAAGGGCTCGGACAGACTTTTTGTTAGGAACTTGTCTCACCGCTGATAGCAATGTCGGAGGGTTCCCGCATGCACTCGCTGCAGTCGAACCAACTCAGCAGGTCTCCGTCTTCGGACAGGATGAACACGGTCGGAGTCACGCTGTCCACGGCGACGATCAACCCCTCCGCCGTCACAGCGAGGCCGGCCACGATGTCTATGAAGCGCACCTAAAATAATAGAGTACTATCAGAGAATTCATGATGGACGTAAATAAGCGGTATCGATACTAAACCCAGCTGACAGATCACAAACCATAAAGTCATAAAGTGGCATTTCGTTTGAATTTTCGTCGGTCGCAGTCGCCTGCGGCAAAAATCCGAAAGCCTGCTTAAGATTGAATTGAACATATATATTTTTTTCTGTGAACTTGTATTATTATTTTTAATTTAATGTATACCTTTGTATTGACCCATCAACTCACAAGCGGCACCCGGCTGCCGCATAACAATTGAATATCTATTATGTCTGCGATTCCCAAGATCGATGTATTACAACCCATATTTTTTTTTAATCATAGTCAGAAATTACATGACAACATAAGTTCATAATATAGATTTAAAATAATTTACAACCTGACCCTCGTGTCATAACGATAGTGAAAATATAATGAGAAAAATAAAATTAAAATAATTAGTTAAATATAATTAACATACAGCCCATTATTTGCCTTCCTTAAATCGGAAGGTAATAATGGTCTGTATGTTATATTATGTAGGAAAATGATAACAGTTTATCGCCTAAATTCTGTATAAAATTATACATGATATTATGAACATTATTTACAGAAATACGAAGCAAATAGTGCACAATTCAAGATGTAGCAAAAGAACTTTGAACAAAATTAGCATGGGATTAGATGACGTGCTTAGTGTGTAGACCATTGGTTCGGAGAGGTTCCTGGTTCGATCCCGGGCGAAGGCCAACCAACGAGACATTTTCAGATCTCAAGTACATAATATGGACGCTCGTATGTTGAAGGAAAACATTATGAGGAAACCCGCAGATGGTTGGTCCCAGATGAATTGACCTGTTCATGTTCATGACCTCTGGACTGGGCCGTCTTTATTCCGAGAATGCCGTATGTGCTTGAGCAACCAAACGGACATTTAAAATCTTGTTCCACGCACTACACTATTTGAAGATTACTTAGCTCTGAAAATACTGTATAAATCATCTAGAAATGATGCTGAGGGTGCGTTTCCACTGAAGCAGAGCAGAGCTTAGCGGTGTAGAATTGACCAATCACCATGCTCGAAATCTTCGCTCCGCTTCGCTGTCATTGGCTGCGTTTCCATTGAAGCGGAGCGGAGCTTAGCGGTGCCCGAATTGACCAATCGTGCTATTCCAGAGGAATGACAGCGAAGCGGAGCGATAATTTCGAGCATGGTGATTGGTCAATTCGGCACCGCTAAGCTCAGCTCCGCTCCGCTCCGCTTCAGTGGAAATTGCGGCCTAAG
Organism: Polyommatus icarus; assembly: GCA_937595015.1. Lineage (NCBI taxonomy): Eukaryota > Metazoa > Arthropoda > Insecta > Lepidoptera > Lycaenidae > Polyommatus > Polyommatus icarus. The sequence goes on from OW569326.1 coordinate 12,070,111, forward strand.
GCCTGGTTTTTTAAATGACGTGATAGACGTGATAGCTCTATGCTATTGTATGTTGTATTGTGTGTATAAAACGCCTCCGTGGTCCAGTGGTTTAGAGCGTGGCTCTTGACTCGGAGATAGTGAGTTCGATTCGCGCGTTGAAAACATGTTATTTCCAAGTTTGGTTAGGACAATACAGGGATTTTCTGACAAGTAAGATGATCCATGCGTCGGATGGGCATGTAAAAAGTCGGTCCTGCGCCTGATCTCTCGCCAGTCGTATAGGTTTTCCGTCCCATTGGGTTATGAGAGTTAGGGAATAGGGAGTGCTCTTGTGCACTGTGTACACACTTGGGCACTATAAAATTACTTCTGTGTAACTGGCCTGGTTTCAATGAAACCGGCCACTGTCACCGAAAGCGGTGTGGGGGTTATTATTATCATAATAAATAAATTTGTATTCAACTTACAGCAATTTTCTTCAAGAAGTGTCCATTTTTGGTGAATATTTGCATGCGGGATCTCTCGTTGCCCCTGTCGCAAACCACGAACTTGCCCGTGGCGCGCACCACCGCCACCTTGCGTGGATACCACAGCTGACCCTCCTCCTTTCCCGCCACACCAAAGTTAAACTTGTGGTTTCCAGACTTATCGAATACCTACAAAATCAAAAATTGTATCAAACAACTTGTGGGAATAGTCACCGTTTTTAAAAATCTATCCTCTAATACTTAAAAAAGAAGCACTGTATAATATGTTACACAAGTAATGGGCATTGTCCAAAAAAAATCACATGTACTTTTTATATTTTTTTTTCGATAAAATAGGGTATTTTAAGAATATAAATTAAATAATTTTGAAATTCATTGGCTAGTTTTTTCTCAATAAATTTTTAAAGTTTCGCTCTGACGTCATCATCGGCGGCCAATTTACCTCTGCAGTATGTTTAAATTTCCTTTCAATCTTATTATAATGGCTGGTTCGTCAAATGCAAGTTCTCATTATGTGAAAACTGATACGAGAAGCTTACCAAAAGTTCGAAACGTAATGTTGGTCGAATTTATTGCTAATTTAACGCCATTGAAGGTCAAACTAAGGTTAAACATATTTGTTCAAAAATATAAGTAACTAATGGGTATTTTTTTGGTTTATATACAGAAAAACGATCACTGACCTTATTCCTCGAAATGTTTTTGTAATGAGCAAAATTAAAAAAAAATGGACAATCCCCATTGTCTGTAAGGTCACATTTGTAACATGTTAGACAAGGGCAAAACATTGTACAACAACATCAGAATAAAAAAAGTTGACATTTTATTAGGGTTCATCATATAAGTATCATCAACCAAACATGTGGGATACACAACACAGTTATTCACAAAAAAAGTACTTACTACTTTATAAACATACCGTAATACGATGGTTGTTGGTATCAGCTACGATGATGTCCTCATCATTGCCGAGACAGAATCCATGGGGGGAGTTGAATTGCCCCTTGCCACCACCAAGTTGCCCGAACTTGAATCTAATGTGCATCGGCGTGGCCTTGGTCGCTCGAACCAGCGGCGCCGGCGGGGCAACCAGAGCTGCCTCCTCTACAGCCGTTAGCAGTGGTCTTCCGGGGGAAACCCCCCGAGGCCCGACTCCCCCCATACCGCCAACACTACCAACGCTACCGAATCCATTCACATCTGAAAATTGCCAACACCATTAGGTTGTTCGTGTTTGTGATTTACCCTTTTACCGAAACATTTATTTTTGGCAGACATTAAGAAGGCGCAAAAGCAAAATTGACGATTTTATAATTCATTTTTAAAATTTAAAAATAAGCCCCGAAATGTTTCTTTTTGTAAACATAGATATATATATCTACTACATTATTCCGAGGGACCGTCCTTTTCCCTGGCATATTATGAAATACGAGCGTGAGTGTGAAGAGAGAAGGACGATGTTTTATTTTTTGCCCTATTCGCCCTCTTAATAATTGTTCTGTTTCACGAAACTTTGTGTCTCTAGCGTTACTGCAGAGTGCAGGTGACACAACACAAGTATACATATTGCAAAACTTACCCGCGTTCAATCCCAATTTGGCCAGGGCCTGCAGATTATTGTAAGCTTGTGGTGAGTTCAGGTCTCCCGCGAGTAGTTCGGCGAGGGTGAACGTAGGAGCGGGGGACGCGTGGGGCGGAGGCGGCACCTCCTTCTCGGCAATACTGGCCAGCTGTTGTAGATTGTACTCGACCATCGACGGCAAAGCCGGCACACCACCGACCCCCGCGCCCACTCCGGAGACGTTGTTTACGACCCCCGATATAACGCTGTTGTTGGTGGCCACTCCGGGCACGCTACCCACTCCCATCGGTGGCACACTACCGACGTTCGGAACACCGACCAAGTTTCCCACTCCCCCGGTCACCCTCCTCATCCCTAGTGGAAAATCGTCGAACACCGGAGCATTGGTGACGGAGACGGCGGGCGAATGACAGTTGGAAGCCAAGGATACGATAGCGGACGCTTCACTTGCGCGTTTTCTTTCCTCCGCTTTTGTCGTTTCGGTGCGAAACGTTCCGAACGTCTCCTCGGTGATGGCGTCGAATTTGTCCACGTTCGTGACGAACTCCACCGAGTAGTCTACGTCGAATTCGGGTGCACCCTCCATGACTCGAGCGAACTGGGATGCGACCGTTTTCTTCAGCATAACGATCTCGGTTCCGTCGCCGCGGCGCAGAAGTCTCGCAGCAAAATTACAGGCGCAATCTATACGTTGAACAGTTTTGTCGACGCGATCGAATAGATCCATCACTTTGAGCTCCCTCTCTTTATGCAGACGTTCGAGCTCCTCGAGCGCCTTGTCGCGGCGCCGGCCGAGAGCGGCCACGTAAGAATGGTAAGCTTCATTGATTAGGTTTTCGGCGTCGTCGCGTTGACGCTGAAGCTCCCCGAGAGCATCGTCGAGCTTGGCCGATGCGCTCCCGGCCGCGACCGCCCTCGCGTTCGCTTCCTTGATAAAATTACGAAGCTCAGCTCGCAGATTCGGTTCGGCGTCCACGATACGCTCGCAGCGATGTTCGCCGACTTTGTGGTCGACCGTCAGACATTCCGTGCACGCGCCGACCTCGCACTCGCAGCAATAAAACTTGAGGCTTTCCCCCACGTGGCGAGCGCAAAATATCGGTTTATGCACGGCGGCCTTATCCTTAGAGGACCTCAAAGCGTCGAAAGGGACAACGCGATGATTTTCGAAGCAGCGCATGAACTCATGGGCCGAGTTACAATTGGCGCAAAGGAAATGAGAACAATCAGTGCATCGAGCAACGGCAGGTTCCTTGCTTTTGCAGCAGGTGCAAACAACAGACTGATCCATAGATGAGACGTCCAAGATGTTGGTAACGACGTAATCGGATGGCAGAGAAGCGGCTCCACCATTAGGCATCTGTTTTAAAAGTCAAACAGAGATTATATTATTTATATAAATAAAATAATTAATTTTATAGGTTAAATGTACAATAACCATTCGCATACCTTAGTTTCTTGTTTGCACAATGGACATTCCACAGCCAAATCATATTTAAGAGAATCACCAGCCTCATTAACCATTAATTTGTCGATGCACGCTTCACAGAAAACATGAAGGCATGACAATACTCGAGGACTGCACAATTTATTGCTAAAAAGCACAAAAATGTATAAGAAAAACGACTAAATACCTATTCCTACAAATTGCAATATTACTTAACTGTACCAATCAATTAAGACTTACTCGCAAATTTTACAATTCTGATCCTGATTTCCATTTTCAGAAGACTCTAAAGAACCTTCATCTCCCAAACTAAGAAGGCCATCTCCATAAAGATCCCCGTTTAAATCTTCCATTTTACCTTACACTTACAGCAATATATTCGTATTTTTTAACCTCCTATTAATAGAATATCTGCAAAAAATGTGTATCTTTTATTAAATGTTTAGCTTTTAAGAAAGTGCTTAACCGATTCGTTGCCACCTTCATTTTCACGAATTGTTACCACAGGCCAAGCAGTTTGTTCGATGACGCGTCATAAGCGTCATCGGCCCTGATAAACGATGACGCCCCACATGCGGCATTGGCCACTGGTTGTGTTTTATGCACATTTAAACTAAGGAATTGTAATTACAGTATAATAACCGTTTTAACGTGTTTTAACAATCCTTGTATGCCGCGCCTGGCGCGTCATCGGCCTCACTCAATCGTTTTAAATGACGCGCTGGACGCGGCAGTGGCCACGAATCGGTTAATATAAAGATTATAAAAAAATCAGCCAAGTGGGAGTCGAGTTGAGTGTGAGTACCGTACCATTACAAAGTCGGCAAAAAATGGTGTTTTATGTAATGGAAGAATATTTAAGTACAAATACAATAATTAAGGATTTTGTAAATATTTTAAGTGCCTACATGCTATTAATGATTGTTTTCCTAAACTGTCTTGTGTGGTTAATGGATGGTCCACGAAACAAAATAAAGAAACAATACAGTTAACAGTTACCTATCAACAACATCTTTAGAGCATCTGTCTTTTGTACATAGGAAAACAATGTAATATTTATTTATGAAGCAAAACAGATAAACCATATTGATAAACATTTGAACCACTCTGTATGTCACCTATGTATAATTATTTTAAGAGGCCGGGTACCCTTGGAATTTCTCATACAAACGTAATACCAAAATCATTTTCTCATACGAAAATATTTAACATGTTTGAGTTATTTTTCAGTTTAAAATAGTAATTACCTAGGTTCCTGCACAAAAATTTACTTCAAAATATTTAAACACAAAAAATTTTTTTTTTTGTTTAAAACTTTTTTTTAGTAAATTTACTACTAAATATTGAAACACTAAAAAATAGAGTAAAACACTAAAAAATATATAAATAAATAGTAAATTTACTACAAAATATTTAAACTCTAAAAAATATTTTTTAGTATTTAAATATTTTGTAGTAAATTTACTATTTATTTATATATTTTTTAGTGTTTTACTCTATTTTTTAGTGTCTCAATATTTAGTAGTAAATTTACTAAAAAAAAATTTTAAACAAAAAAAATTTTTTTTTGTGTTTAAATATTTTGAAGTAAATTTTTGTGCAGGAACCTAGGTAATTACAGTACCCGGCAATAAATATTGCACATCGACCTTTGGAAAGAGACATTCGGCTAATTTCGATTTCATAGAGCGTTATCTTTGTAGCACACACCTATTTGACATTATGTCAGTCGTTGTTCAAATTCAATAGAGTGCAGTCGCGTCCAGTTCAGAATAAATATCTAGAGTCGTTAACACCCCTAAATTTGCTACAGCTGTAATTTTCCAAACGAATTTTAAATACGTAAACATAATTAGAACACCCTTTTCTATTTTATTTTACCCGAACCTAAAGCCATTACTTATAGAAAATTTGGTGTATTTAATACAAAGAATAATAAAATTGTCAAAAGAAGCAAACCATAATTGTTTTAACAGCTCCTAATATATACCGGACTTTTTGTATTTCGTGCGTAAGAGATAACGCTCTACAAAACCGAAATTAGCCGACTGTCACTTTCCAAAGATCGATGTGCAATATTTATCGCCGGGTACTGTACTATTTTAAACTGAAAAATAACTCAAACATGTTAAATATTTTCGTATGAGAAAATGATTTTGGTATTACGTTTGTATGAGAAATTCCAAGGGCACCCGGCCCCTTAAGGAGAAAAAGTATTAACAATTAATGTAAGACCAAAGATCATTATGCTAAGTGTGAGTTTTGTATGACATTAAATTGACTACCTAGAAACACTACAGCAAACAAAGTTCATACTGATGCAGAATATTATTTATTGTACCATTGAGGAAATTGATTCCTAGGCAGTTGACAGACCAATGTCGTAAATTGTGATCTGTTGGCTGGGTTTGACCTAAAACAACGAAATGATGTAGGTCCCCCATCTGCCTAGGAATAAACTTCTCTAGGCTAGTTCCCATTAGGCCAGTATTTTAGTCAAGTAGTGAGTATTGTAGTAGCTAAATGTGTCTGAAGATTAGTAAGTAATTAAGTCGAGTCAATCCATTTTATACGGGGCGAGTAACACCTCCCGAGTGGGTAAACAAGTCCGACCCTGTCCTTTATTAGTCAAGTTCATTAGTTACCGCAAACGATTTTGGGGCAGAAGCGAGAATTTTAGCTACTAAGACTCTGTACTACGCCTATCCTTAACATGCAATTGATAAGTATTTCAAATAGTTATGCCTGTAATTGCTAGTGCTCCTACAGATATTATTATCTGCCAATTGCTGTTGAGGAACTCAATCAAGTACCCAAGTAATTAAAATAAGACTGCTCTTAAAACTTTATCATTTCACTAATGTACTCAAATACATCCCATTACATAACAGTAGGAGAGAATAAATAGCTTATGCTTCAATATTTTGGTAATTTTTGAAGCTTGAACCCATAGGTTGTACAGAAGGAAGCATGATCAAGAGTAAAAACTATTCGAAATTAAATTATTGTACATTACTGATTACCTACCTCATAGGAAAGTATTGACAGGTGCAAAATTATATGTATTTATCGTGCACAAACCATTTTTAAAGACTGTAAAAAGTGTGATACGATGTTTAGTTCCGAAGATACCTACATAACTACAGTGAAGTAAGTATATGTATAGGTAATAATCGTGTTTAACAAAAACGCAATGCACCATGCTCGATGCAGACAATGGCGAGGGTCGATAGTCTATTTTTTGGATTTTTAAAAGGTATAAACTTAAATAAAGGTATTCGTTTCTTACAAATCGAAGTGAATAATGAATTTTACTAACCTTTTGTATAATTTTCAGCTAAGATGTTCAATCAAACGCAGAATATTCTACCACGCCGTAACTATGAAAATTTGCATCACTATGTAAATAAATAAAAAAAGAGCATCAAGCTTCAAATTATTTTTAAATAAAATGGTTTCTTCGATAAGAAAATATGTTTTGTCACGTTCTCATTTTAAAAAGACGAATGGAAACATCAGTGTATTGATTTTCTGCAAAGTACCTACTCGATCTCGATTGGATTGCGCTCGCTTGGTTGTATTTTCAAATAGGTACCGTATTCTATTTTTAATTATAGCAACCCTAGATAACGAGTACAGTCGGTCAAGAATAAAGGCTCCAGTACACAATGGTCCATCATGATTCATGGCCCACTGTAGGCCATCGTCAACTGTAGACCACGATCACTTTGAGCCCGCGCACACGAGCAACTTAGTTGCACGGCGATTTATTTGTCTCTTTCGAAAAAATTGCCGCCATGTCGCAGGGGTGCGTGCATGAGAGCGACAGCAACGCAACTTTTTTCCGATTTTTCTAGACAGTCGTCAACATGGATTTGGTCCTGTGGTTGTTGCACTCGCAATAAAAAACCGAAGAAAGCGTCGCAAAATAGAATATTGGGTGCATCCATTATGGAGCGATCGCCTGACTCTTGGGAAATTTCATACTGTGTTTATGAAATTGAGAGCATACCCAGAAATTTTTTACGTTTTCTTTAGAATGAGTGTCGAAAGTTTTTATGAACTGTGCAGAATCTTACGACCTGTCCTCGTTCATGAAAATCTAGGGGAAAAACCCGATATTTTGCCTCTATTTTGCCCCTATCTTGGTCGAAAACTCCCTAAATCTAGGGGGAAATCCCCTGATCTGGCAACACTGCCGGTCGGCGATTTTATTGTTGCCTGTGCGCGCACTTGCATAGAAACCAATAGGGAAGGAGAAAGTTGCGTTGCAACCAAAAAAGTTTCCCAGAGTTACGTCGCGTCGCGTCGCTACGTGAGCGCACTTTCATACTAGCTCATAGACTTGATCAAGAGACAAATAAATCGCCGAGCAACTAAGTTGGTCGTGCGCACAGGGCCTTAGTGTTTACACAATGGCGCATGGCTTATTGCTGCCCGGCAAGCCACTTGCGACGTGGAAGAAATTACGGCTGTGGCTGTTTATTTATATTCTGTTTACAAGCTTATAGCTAGGCATATATATATTTCTATACTAACTTTCGCGTGACCGTACACTCAGCTATGGTATATTATAATATTTCTGTGCCGTCATGTGGATTTAGTATGGAAAATATGCCTAGCTATAAATATATTAATATTATATATTATAGCTAAGTCTGTGACGGGCTTAAGTTTAAAAAATTATATTTAGTTGACTACTTAACTACTTAAGGGGCCGGGTACCCTCTAAATTCTCATACATACGTAATTCCAAAATCATTTTCTCATACGAAAATATTTAACATGTTTGAGTTGTTTTTCATTTTAAAATAGTAATTATCTAGGTTCCTGCACAAAAATTTACTTCAAAATATTTAAACATTATTTTTTTTGTTTTTAATTTTTTTTTAGTAAATTTAGTACATATCCTCTCATCTGTCACGAACTGTCAGATTTGACAGTTCGTTTTTCGAAAATTTTCAATTTCCAATTACTCTCATTAAACTGATCAAATTATATAAAGAAATTACCATGAAAGCTATATATAATTTTTATATAATTAGAATTTTTAATAAATAAGCTATTAGTCGCAAATACACATAGTTTTATGTTTGAAACAAAATACTAAATCTGTGGTCTGCAAAGTAGAAGAAGAACTTTTGAATAGTTTTAGGGTAAGGCGCCCATTTTGGGCGCTTGACAGATGAGCTATTAATATTTAAACACTAAAAAATAGAGTAAAACACTAACTAAAACACTACCTAAAAATATATATAAATAAATAGTAAATTTACTACAAAATATTTAAATACCAAAAAATTTTAAATCAAGTTTAAATATTTTGTAGTAAATAATTAACTATTTATTTATATATTTTTGTGTTTACTCTATTTTTTAGTGTTTAAATATTTAGTAGTAAATTTACTAAAAAAAATTTTAATGCAAAAAAAAATTGTGCTTAAATATTTTGAAATAGGTAATTACTATTTTAAACTGAAAAACAACTCAGACATGTTAAATATTTTCGTATGAGAAAATGATTTTGAAATTACGTATATGTATGAGAAATTCCAAGTGTACCCAGCCTCTTAATACGATACGATACGATACGAATCTGTCATAAAAATCAAAAATTCTAGTTCACAACCTAGCACGCAACAAAAAATCGATTGTCTGTAAAGTCGGTTTACTCATTACTGACGAAAGTTGAGCGTGACAACTAACTTCCTTTGTTGAGATTTGTACACTTCATAATATTTTATAAGTAAATTTAGTTCCGTGATTTGATAACAGATGTCGCTGTTAGGCCTCTAGATCACGCTATCGCTTACCCGACAGCATTAATTGGTATATGTAATTCAATGGAATAAATTCTCGTCTTCGCTGACACTCACTGGTTGTTCTATTTATTATTACGCCAGAGGGATTTGCGTCCCAGGGTAACCCTACAGAACGGATCGGACCAGTATATTAGGCGTATGACGTCACTCAAGTAGGACTTAGGAGAGAGACGGATGTCGAACGCTGCCGAACGCAAAGGCCGATTGTGCTTCATTGTCGCTCGTTCCGCGCTCTCGCTTGCACTTCAAGCCTTAAATGGAACGTCCATAGCTGTCAGCGAGGTAACGCCGCATGAACGTATCAGTCATGGTGAACACCTTCATGGGTTTTAAGTTGGAAGGACACATCACACAATATACATTAGGGTTTAGAACAGTTATGACGTAGTGTATCGTCGCATACGACCTTTCGAGTTTCGACAGTGCAACGTACGTAGGCCGTAGCGTGAAGACATTGAGCGCGCGTTTTAACATTGCGTTTTTAGTAATAATCATAAAATTTAAAAAAATATTTAAAAAAATATATAATATATATACATTTTCGTAATCAGTAAATGTAGTATAATCATACCCCAAAGTTATCGGTGGTGGACATATATATATATATATATATATATATATATATATATATATATATATATATATATATATATATATATATATATATATATATATATATATATATATATATATGTCCACCACCGATAACTTTGGGGTATGATTGGCTACATATGATATGATGGCTCCATAGCCAGCTTTTAAAAAATCTGCGGTAATACCTATCCATAAATGTGGAAAAAAGGATGTTGTGAGCAATTACCGACCAATAGCTATTCAAACTTCCTTCTCAAAGGTATTTGAACGTGTTCTTAATAAGCGCCTAGTTGATTTTTTAGAATCAAAACATCTCTTGGCAGATACACAGTTTGGTTTTAGAAAGGGAAGGTCGACTGATGAAGTTGTTCATAACTTTACCCAAAATGTAGCAAAAAATCTAGACAGTAACAAAAAAACACTAAGTGTATTCCTAGACCTTAAAAAAGCTTTTGATACTGTTTCTCTGCCAATATTGATTAAAAATCTTGAAAAACTAGGTATTCGTGGCACACAATTAGCTTTGTTTAAGGATTACGTAACGAATCGCTCCCAGTTTGTTAAGATAGGTAAACATACTAGTTCTGAAAAAAAACTCGATTTTGGCATTCCGCAAGGAAGTATACTAGGCCCAACTCTATTTTTATGTTACCTAAATGATTTGTGTCTACTTACATTGCAAAATGGTGAAATAACATCATACGCAGATGATACTGCCCTAACATTCACGGCCGACACTTGGACTGAGGTTTTCAAAGTAGCACAAAAAGGTTTTAACGTCGTGTCTTGGTGGATGGCTAAGAATAGTTTAACGCTTAACGTAGAGAAAACCAAATACATGTGTTTCTCAATGCGTAGGCTGAAGCTGCCGCAATATTTGAAATTACATATGCATAAATGTTCTTTGCCTTCGTCCCGTTTATGCCAATGTCCAGAAATGGGTGAAACGAAACATATTAAATATCTCGGGGTGACGATTGACAGCAACTTATCATTTGCTGAACATATACATAACATATCCCAGAGACTGAGAAAATTGATATTTGTTTTTAAGCAATTGAGGTACGTTGCCAACAGAGAGACAATGAAAATAGTTTATATCGCACTTGCACAATCGGTTATCACCTATTGTATTACATCTTGGGGCGGAGCTGCAAAGACCAAACTCATAGAGCTGGAGCGAACTCAAAGACTCCTCCTTAAGATATGCCTGATCAAGCCGAGGCTCTTTCCCACCACTGAGCTATACCAGGAAGCGAAAGTCCTCACAGTCAGACAACTTTTTGTGCTTTATTCGATCCTCAAACAACATTCACTTGTATACTATACACCTGCACCCGTTTCTAGGAGACAATACAAAATATTTGAAATTGAAACTACCCGAACATCTTTTGCTCATAGATTCTTTTTTTACTTGGGAAAAATTTTGTATAATAATACCAATAAATTATTAAATATCTACCCCAAAACAAAATTAAAATGTAAGCAATCTGTAACTGAATGGCTTTTAAACCTTTCTTATACTGAAACAGAAAATCTAATAGGTAGAAATATAATATAGTAAATAAAATAATAATTAAAAAATATATAATTTATTTTAAGTAACTTTTATATAATAACACACACACACACACACACACACACACACACACACACACACACACACACACACGCGCGCGCATATAATAAGTATTGTTAAATTAAATAAAACTTCACATGTCATTAATTGCCTAGTCATGGTAATATTTATTGTTTGTCAACATTTATTAGAGAACGAGGGTTGGAGGCCTGGTGTCTTGAAATACAAGCAGAACTGCTTAGTTTAAGACGCCAGTCTCCCCACAACATATGTGCACTGTATTGTAAATGCTATATTAGTTTTGTAAATGATTTTGTGGAGAGAAAAATAAACATTATTATTATTATTATTATATATGATGGCTACATATATATATATATATATATATATATATGTAGCCATCAATGTACATTATGCCCGCTGTACACTCTCGCCGAGAGCTCTCGGGCGAATCCAAAGGTTTATAATCATATTTAATTTTATTTCTCACAGATAATGACTGATAATGACGATTATTATTGTTATTTTTCTGTTCTACACTGTCCAATGGCGGGACTAGTACTGAAAGATGCGAGAGTGTACAGTAGTGCGCTCGTTTTCCTCGCGAGACCCTTTGTCTCGGGCGCAAAATACCGACAACGGACCGAGAGGGTCCGAGACAGGCGAGACGAGGCGAGCGCACCCATTTACACTCTCGCACTCGGGCCGCCTCGCTGTGTCTCGGCGAGAGTGTACAGCCGGCTTTATGACCGCTGTACACTCTCGCCGAGAGCTCTCGGGCGAGAGTCTCGTGCGAGAGCCCCTTGCCCGAGTGCGATCATGTACATTCTCGCTCAGTTCAATCGCAGTTAAGAACTCAGACAAGATGGACGAAAACGACCATTCACCATTCACCATGCATCGAAAGATATCATTGTAATCCAAAGATTTATAATCATAATTAATTTTATTTCTCACAGATAATGACTGATAATGTCGTTTATTAGTGTTATTTTTCTGTTCTACACTGTCCAATGGCGGGACTAGTACTGAAAGACGCGAGAGTGTACAGTAGTGCGCTCGTTTTCCTCGCGAGACCCTTTGTCTCGGGCGCAAAATACCGACAACGGACCGAGAGGGTCCGAGACAGGCGAGACGAGGCGAGCGCACCCATTTACACTCTCGCACTCGGGCCGCCTCGCTGTGTCTCGGCGAGAGTGTACAGCCGGCTTTAGACTTTTGACAAAATGAGAAATTTTCTTAGCTTTTTAATTTGATTGCCAAACAGCTTCCATTTTAGTAACTAGATGGCGTATGGGTAGACAACTATCGGTAATACCAGGGAATACCATCAATAATTGCTACATAACTGGGCAAAAGCATGTAAAACTTGATACATTTCAATTTGAAAAAGACGCAATAATATTCCAATGAATAGGGGAATAGAGTTATTTAACGGTGTTTCAGTTAAGACTGACGGAAGAAATAGCCCTTTTTACCAATATTCACACCAAATGTCACAGGAATTATACATTTTGGTTTTGACAACATCTTACCTGCACTTGTGCAAGATAACAGATATTTAGTGGCTAATATTTTACCAATAATGAACATCAAAAACCCAAATAACACAATTTGGGGAAAAATAATAAAAACCACACCGACAATAAAAAGTAGAAGTAGAAAACTTTTTCAGATAACATGTTTTCAGTTTGACAAGTGCAAGCGTGTTCCTAAGCTGTTACCAGTATACTGGCATAATTGCTTAGGCCAATGATCGCTTAGGAGTATGATATTTTGATTGATATTACACTTGACAGTACACTGATATTTTTTAGAAACACGACCAACATGTAGCCAGTAATGCCAACCTGCAGATAATTTCAAATCGGTGGGGAACCAATAGAAAATTAGTGAGTGTCTACCGTCGCGCCGTCTGGTGGAGATGATAAAAAGAAAACAACCCATTCTGCGAGCGGGCTCTCCGTGTATTATTTTTCCTCCATGGTAGGATCCTAGCTAGGATCCTAACTTTCTAAATGTTAAATGAAAGATTTTCTTATTTTTTAAATTTGATTGTCAAACAGTTTCCATTTTAGTAACTAGATAGCGTATGGGTAGACAACTATCGGTAATACTAGGGAATACCCTCAATACTTGCTACAAAACTGGGTATGGGCGCAGGCAGAAATAATTCACAAGGGGTGCAGATTTTAGTTTTCTTTCTTTTCTTTTCTTTTTACTTTTTATGAACAACAGTGACTGTCTATTTACGTCAACAGAATACATGTGCCAAAACATTACGAACTATCTTTGTACGGCATGGTATTTTGGGTTACAAAATGCTTTTTATTTCAATCATTCCTGTTGATCTCGAGATTTCCAAGGGGTGCAAGTGCACCCCTTGGGATCACTGCACCCCAGCCTGGCACCCCCCTGCCGGCGCCCGTGAAACTGGGCAAAAGAATGTAAAACTTGATACATTTTAATTTGAAAAAGACGCAATAATATTCCAATGAATAGGATAATAGAGGTATTATAACGATGTTTTAGTTAAAACTCACGGAAGAAATAGCCCGGTTTGACAACATCTTACCTGCACTTGTGCAAGATAACGGAAATTTAAAGGCTAATATTTTACAAATAATGAATATCAAAAACACAAATAACACAATTTGGGAAAAAGTAATTAAAAACCACACCAACAATTAAAAGTAGAAGAAGTTTTGAAAGTGACATGCCCGCCAGAACTCTCTGTCAGTTGTCAGTTTTCAGTTTGATAACTTATATCGGCTATCGTTATCAGATACTACGTATCTTGTAACAATATAAATTGACTATAATACAGATTTAGCAGTTCCCACTGCAGACAAAAGGTTGAAACCATCTGGCAGCACTAATTTAGTCAGTCAGAAGCCACATTTTTTTCCGAAGCTTTCTAAATGTTATTTCACTTGACTAAATTTTTTAGGATCCTAGTTAGAACTTCTAAATTTAGTGAAATGGAATAAGCACTTTAGAATCTATCGATCTGAAATTATCTGCAGGTTAGCATGAGGGATTTCCTTATTTTTTTAATTTGACTGTCAAACAGTTTCCATTTTAGTAACTAGATGGCGTATGGGTAGACAACCATCGTTAATACCAGGGAATACCATCAATACTTGCTACAAAACTGGGCAAAATAATGTAAAACTTGATACATTTCAATTTGAAAAAGACGCAATAATATTCCAATTAATAGGGGAATAGAGTTATTTAACGGTGTTTCAGTTAAGACTGACGGAAGAAATAGCCCTGTTTACCGATATTCACACCAAATGTCACAGGAAATATACATTTTGGTTCTGACAACATCTTACCTGCACTTGTGCAAGATAACGGATATTTAATGGCTAATATTTTACCATTAATGAACATCAAAAACACAAACAACACAATTTGGGAAAAAATAATAAAAACCACACCAACAATAAAAAGTAGAAGAAGTTTTGAAAGTGACATGCCTGCCAAAACTCTCTGTCAGTTGTCAGTTTTCAGTTTGATAATTTGCGTGTTCCTAATATACTGGCCTAATCGCTTAGACCAATGATGGCTGTGACCAGTGTGACGTAAATCAAAATATCTTAAATCTAATTAAGATATTTTGATTTACGTCACACTTGACAGTACACTGATATTTTTTAGAAACACTACCAATATGTTGTCAGTGATGCCAACCTGCAGATAATTTCAGATGGGTGGGGAACCAATAGAAAATCTAGAAGTGTCTACCGTCTGTCAATAATGCGGCTGATAGTACACTGGATTGCGTTCCGTTTTAAATAGTAACCAGTATACCAACAGTATACTAACTATAAAGGAACGGCTTCGCAGTATACTAAAATGACGTCACACTCTGCAGTGGTCGCAGTACGTTTAGGAACATAGCCTTACGGTGCGTCCACATTTGTATCGTTTGCGCGATCAGATCTCCGTCGCGATCATCGCGCCGTATCAAGTATGAGTATCATAGTGTGGACGCCTATTACTATTAGATCATTCTGCCGATCATGCGTGTATTTGATATGACAAGTATCAGATACGCGGTTAATAGCGATCGGGGCGTATCATGATACGATCATTTTGACACGCTTCGATAATACGCGACGGAGATCTGATCGCGCAAATGATACAAATGTGGACGCACCCTAAGAAAATAAGAAAATGCCTCAAACGATCCATTGTCATTTCTTAAGGCTGAAGAAACTAGGCGGCATGGTCGAAAGACACGAGAAAAAAACACACTGCTGAGTTGTCATGTTATATGTCATAGAAGTTTGACGTTTGAGTTTGACAATAGCAAAACCAAGATAATAGGTTAGAATTTAGAAAACACTACCGTACTGACTACAATTATTTACAAAATTTACAAAAAGTATTGTTGAAACTGTTAATGAAAAAGAATCTTTTTTACAAATTGTAAAACATATTTCGGTGATATACAGACATAGCAAATAATATTATATTTAATCATGACTTTCATACCTAATTGGGAAGAGTTCGAAAAGTCAGCAGAAATGTTGTATCTTAGAGATCCTATAAATACTCGATACAGCGTAAAGTACTCTCATTCCAAAGGATTATTTTTGGTCAAAATTACGGATAATAAAAAGGTATCAATCCCGTTTAATCATCTAAGACAAAACAACACTTTAGTACACCAGTGAAAGTTCATAAAACTGTTTTTATTAGCCTCAGATCAGTAATTACTAAAACCTCCTTTTGTATCGGCTTGAGTTGGTAATTTATGCAACAATATTTCTTTTACTTTGTCTGTAATTTGTTTTCCAATTAAAGAAGTAATGGTACAGTAGACCCTTGCTAATCTGGGCCCCCTTGTAATTTGACATGCCTATTTAGATACATAAACATTATTTTGCCCAATGTTTAATCAGCTACGTAATTTTTTTTTTGTTACATTTCATGCATTGGATACGGTTACAGCTTGCTGATAAGTACCTGGTTTTTTAGGGTTCTGTAGCCAAAATGGCAAAAAACGGAACCCTTATAGATTTGTCATGTCCGTCTGTCTGTCTGTCTGTCCGTCCGTATGTCACAGCCACTTTTCTCCGAAACTAAGAGCTATACTATTGAAACTTGGTAAGTAGATGTAGTCTGTGAACCACATTTTTATACAAAAATGGAAAAATTATTAAAAATTTTAGGGGTCCCCATAGGTACAACTGAAACAAAAAATTTTTTTTTCATCTGGCCTATGCGTGTGGGGTATCTATGGATAGGTCTTCAAAAATCATATTGAGGTTTCTTATATCATTTTTTTCTAACCTGAATAGTTTGCGAGAGGGACTCTTCCAAAGTGGTAAAATGTGTGTCCTCTAACTTCTAAAGTAGGGGCATGATAATTCTAAAAAAATATATGATGTACATTACTTTATAGTAATGTACAAACTACCAACAAAAATTGGTTTGAACGAGATCTAGCAAGTAGTTTTTTTTTATAACTACGTCAAAAATGATAAACCTTAATTTAACTTTCATTTAAATATCAAAAATGAAATATTAAAATAAATCAAAAACCTTACAATTTCATAGAAATAATTCTTATTGCTGCTGCGGAACCCTTCATGGGCGAGTCCAACTCGCACTTGGCCGGTTTTATTTCAGATAAAACCATAACATTATGATTTTAATGTATTGTAATGTTTAAAAATGTATGAAGTATTCTATATCCGACAAATTCGCTAATCCAACATGACCATGCAAAAAGTTTGTCAAATTAATGCGGGTCTACTGTATAGAAATATAAACATGAAATAATTAGTTACCTAATATATTTTATTATTGTGAATGATAAATTAATAATTTATTATTACTAGCTAAAAGCCGAACTTTGTGAGGGCTTGCGTTGTCACACCTTGACTGACTAATGATAACATGTCTACATAGAAATAAAAATTACTATGTTAAATCTCAAATCAATAGGCGTGATAGTTTTTCCATAGAGTGGTTTCATAGAGATGTACAGGTTGTGGAATATACTAGGCCTCGCTTCCCTCACCCTGACTACTATTATTAACCGACTTCCAAAAAACGAGGAGGTTATATGTTCGGCTGTGGATATTTTTTTTTTATTATTATTGTCAATCTATTTATTATTTTATTAATGATCATTGTTATTGATTATAAATCAACACATTGTCACACAAATCAGCCTACATGTAAGAATCTCACTTCAAATGTTTTGAAATTTTGTTTTTCAGTGTCTTCAGTATAAGACAGAAGTTCAACAAGACGTCCGAAAAGTGGATAAATTTATTACCAACTTATTAAGACATATGGCATCTAATGATAACTAATTTGAATTAACTGTTAAGCCTTAAGGTCAATAAATTTTAAAGATCTTGCTAATATTTTTTTTTTTTACTCAATTTCTAAAATTCCTGTTTTAGTATAATATTATTAAAAAGAACACAATGGAACACAGATCTTGGTGTCTCGGACCACAACAAAATGTTTTTAAAATGTGGTTAAAAAATAACGGTCTCCAAAATTATTGATTTAAAAGTGAAAAAAATCACGACTTTCAAGACCACTACATTATTTTGAGCATGAATTTCAAAATGGTTTAACATCACTAAGACTAATATACTTAATAGCAGTGAGGAATATAGGAAAATGTGGAAAAAACGGTTGAAATTATTTGAAAGGGCTTATCTCACGAACTACTAGAGTAATTTTTCTGTTATTTGGCTCAGAACTGATAGAAATAGAATATATAGAATCATAAAGAATCATAGCCTATTTTTTGTGGACTAATAATTTTTCTGTGAAATATCTAATTTACGCGGGCAAAGCCCGCGGAACGTTTGCTATAATATTATAGTGATAGTATTTTATTAAAAAGTTTAAACCGACTTGTACGATGTACCTACGTACGAAATTGCCTCATGAGTCATGATGCCTCATCTCAAAACTGCTGAACCGATTTTGATGAAACTTGTAGTGTTCCCTAAGTTGAACAATACTACTAGGTATTGTTAACAAAAAAGTATCAATAAAAGAAAATCGGACTTGTACACTTGACTTGTAGTTCCGGAGATATGCCGTATCTGTCTATATACCAAAGAGGATGTAAACTGTATACTACGTAACAAGAGGTCTTAGAAGAAAAAAAATTAACATCCGTTATTTTTTGAATTTGAAACTGAAGTTAAAATTTTTAAGTGCAAAACCTTTCACTCTAAACATACCAAAAATAAAAAAAATTAAATAAAAAAGAAATGAGCTCAAATAAATGTTTTATCTCATTAAAAATTATTGTACATGGCTAAATAAATAGGCTTATAAGGTAAATTAAACAATAAAACAGATTTAATCCACAAGCTTTTGTTGATTTCTATTATTCAGTATTATAATATTACAGTACAGTTTTAAGAGTTTTATTTATAAATATAATAGAATAGCTGTCTATGCTACTCCACCAACTACATGATTGGCTTATACAGTAAACTCTATATAGGGAGGGGATTAAAGCTGCACGTCCACCAGGTCGGAATCGGGACGTACGCGACGGTGCGGACGGCGCGTTGTGTCGTCATATATTTGTCAGGCGCAGAATGACGTTCCATTACTTCTAGTCCAGTTCACAGTAGTCAGTACCATACATACAAAGCAACAAATCCGTCCACTGCGTACCTACGCTCCGATTCCGATCCAGTGGACGCGCACCTTTATATATACACACTTAAGTATCATTACTTTGTTCTGTTACACCCTGTATACGACAGCTGAAATCTATCACGCGGGCTCAGGCCAGCTGCATACCACCTCACTTGATCAGAGGATTTTTCCTTGGTGGCCGTACCACTCATAATCCCATACCTTCCTTCTCCTAAAATCTCCTTAACAGCTATTGCTTGCAGACTAAAATGTTGCAAACTAGTATAGGAACCTAAAAATCTGAAATTAATTAAACATTTTTCATTTACTACATTTCCATACAGTTCACATAAATTATTAAAGTATAGTTAATATAACCTCATGTATTATTACAATAAAACAATATACACATTTCAAAATTTTCTAAATTAACTGCATACTGATATACATTATAATATTTTCTATGAAATAATAATCTATCTTTTTCATATATTATAGTTTAAGTTGTAAATTAATGTACAAATATGCAAATAATACTACCACATACTTTGTATTAAAACATGGTATGACATAGGTAGTTATGTTTTGCTTCAATTTATCAATTTACGGTTACATTTACATTTTACAATGGCTTACCTACCTTTCGTTTTTCAATAATTAATCCACTTAATTTACAATTTTTGTATGAGTTGCTACAATAATTTTCACAAATTGAAAATCGAACTTTGAGTTTTAAACTCCTTCTTCGTCTTTTTTCTCATGTAGTTTATATTCTTTATGGTCTTTTTTATCAGCCAATCACAAATCAAGCACAGATTAGGTGATTGGGTACAGTTGCTACGTTTAAATTTGGAACCCAATTTTTTTTTGTTCGAAACTTGCGTCCACCTGCGTAACATACATACTAATTACATACTTTTAAATTGATATTATTAAAAAAAAGTGGGCAGTTCAGCGGGGTGATGCACTAAGCGATTCCGCGCGGAATCTTCCCATTTGCGGAAACTATTTCACTTTCAAGCAAATGACAAGTGAAAACTTTTCGATTTTGCTGTCATTTTGACAGTAGTGACATTTCTTTTGTATGAGTGAAAAAGTTTCCGCCACGGATTCGAGAACATCTCACCGCGGATGGGAGTTTGACATTCGTCGGCGGGAAATTATCCGAGGATTAGAGTCGATTTTGCGGAATCTTCTCGCCACCTCCGAGGCTCGTGAAATCTTTTCACTTCGAGAACCGTGTCATGGCGGATATTTTTAGATGAAATTATCAAATAATAAGAATAAAACAAAGCAATAAGATTAAGATTTAGTTAGTCATGTCTTGTTATATAATGAAATAAATGTCGTACTGTATAATGAATGTGTTAAATCTTTAGGAAGTGTCCATTGAACAATAAATATTTTTTATTTATAAATGCAGGCAAAAACTTGTATTAATATTTGGTACTTACTCAAAGATTTATAAATAAGTACTTACTTATAATATTTTTTAAATTTTGTATTACCTAATATTTATGTATTATGTTAAAACATTATTGTGCTTTTACAATAATTTTAAATATAAATATCATTTAAATAATTCCAAGGTCATACTCACAGCTCACCACCCGGAACTTTCATAGTATCTAATAAAAACTAATATTAAATGAAAAACAAATCTAAAACAAAAAAAATCTAAGTGAAATTTAAATTAAGTATAGGGACCGTGCAGAAACTATAATAATAATAATATCTATGGACGCTTCACACCATATCAGTCTGGCCCTGTGCTAAGTACCCGAAGGACTTGTTTTACAGGTACATATATTTAATACTTTTATACTATACATATATTTAAGATATTTATTATATCATACACATATTTAATACACATCCAGACCCGGGAACATTGAAAACTTTTTGTTCCATCGGTGGGATTCGAACCCGCGACCCCCGGCTTGAGCTACCAACGCGCTCACCACTGAGCCACAGAGGTCGTCTAAATTATTATTATTAGGGCGTTGTAATTCGACAGCAGCGACATGGTGCAAGTAAAAGATGTGACTTGTAAGTTACTTTGGCTTCGCATTCTCTAATCTCTTTGACCCCGGCTAGTTTATTTAAGTGATTTTTCATGTTTTAGACTATAAAATGATTTCAAATATTAAAGATAGGTTTCCACCCGTAAACATAGATCGAAAGCGTGAATAAAAATGTATGAAGCTTATCTAGTTAACTAAGAAAATATCTAAAAAAGTAATTAGTGCCATTCTTCAGCATAGAAAGTAAAAACTTGATAAATATTGCAATAAAATAATGAAGATGCAAAAATACTTATAATTTATACTGAAAATGCTTGTGGATCAATAAAATAAAACAAGTTCACTAAAATAAATGCTTTTATTTCATCAACCTTCTGCGATTCGATCGATACCATCTTCACAACTTTTGTCTGTCACTGTTTTTAACTAATTTCAGTCTGGACCTCATTAGTGCAAACACCATTTATGTATTCTTTAAATAGCACACAAGACTGCACTATTAATCTTTTTCCTACTTGAAGAATCATCATTTTGAGAACCAACACTTTGTCAAGAATCAAGATAGTTCAAGTTCAATATCGAGACAATCATTCGATTTGCCTTTATTTTTCTTGTATGTATTAGAACATCCGGGAATACAACAATGCATTTCAATTCTTGAAAATACTTAAATTTTCGGCTATTCGTAATTCGTCACTAGCGGCCTGTGGGCTGTGGCAGACGGCAGTGTCATCGCTCTGCACGGTCCCTATGTAATAAGTTTGTTTTACACATAAATAAAAGGCTTTCTCACACAACAAGATTTACCGATATTATAATAAATAATAATATAGTAGGTACGATACTATAAATAGCTGTGATTTACCGGAGCACATGTCACAACTGACAACACACAACTTACAGATTTGACAGATAATAATTGTCACTGTCACTACTCACTCAGCAGTCGGCACATAGACAATATTTTTTGTTTTAATTCCACTCAACTCCCAAACGGCAGCCGGCAGCCGCGCTAATTTTGCTTTATGTATGTACCTACTTTGTACTGCGCGGTGCGCCGTGCGCCAGTCGCCACGCACTCAAGCCTCAAGCGGCAGCCGGTTACCGCGCTCTTTTATTCAAATAAGTAACGTATTTCGCTGACTTACAGACTACTTTTGTATAATCCTTCGATCGGGGATTCTTGGAAATGCAGCTATTATAGGTGTCTGGGGCTTGACCGTTGACGGGTTAGTATCTTTTCGGCTACTTTATTCATTATTGTGCGTTATTTAGTGTATGTTGCTATAACTTGTACTTTTTTCGAAGTTTTTCGAAGGTTTTCGAAGTGTTTTGTATTTTTTTAATGAGTAGCAATTTTTTAATATTCAACGAAATAAGTACTCAAAATCATTCGTTGATTAAAACGCAGCTGAAATATACATCTTTTGTAAGGTACGGTAAGACTAATCTTAGTCTCAAAAATTTTGTTCATTAAATTATGAGGTGCAGAAATTTGGAGACAATTAATATTTTCCCGTCTTTTATCTTGATACTGACAGCGATAGCCGATAAGTGATGACTAACCATTAACCAAGGCTATTATAATATTATGTATTAAGCCGTAGCACTTATTACCAAAAAAAATTGTTCTCTTTGGTTTCGGATTCGTTCTCGCCACGGAAAGTTAGTGAATCGCTTCAATACTGACAAAATAATGAGAAGTTTTCACGTGAGATCTTTCCGACGATCGTGAATCGGGGGGCAGGGAAACGTGTGGCCGCGGCAACCAGTGCACAGGACCAGTGCCACAGATTAGTTATATGTACCTAGTAACCAGTGCGCGCGCCGCGCACACTGAGTAATTTCATACAAATTCCCGTATCTCGTTGGCCGCGGCGGCCAAGTGGCCGCGTGTGTGTCGCGATGTTTTTCGTTGGCCGCGCGACTAGAGCGTGACAGCTGGCCGCTGGTCGCGTAAGCGTCTCCCAGACAGACGCGGCCTGCGGTGGCGGTGGCGGTCAGTTCGATGACTTGAGAGTTCTAGCCGCCACCGCCACCGCAGGCCGAGACGCTTAAAGCGTGTCCCACACAGACGCGGTCTGCGGTGGCGATCTGCTGTTGCCTTCTTGCTTGACCGCGATAACAATAAACTGCCGCGGCCGCGGTGGCGGTCATTCCCTACGGCGCGGCGGCGGCACATAGCTCTCGAGTCTCGCCTGCGAGTGGTCGTTAGTAATGGCCAATCGTAACGAAATTTTATTGCTTTTATTATTGGCGCTTGAAGAAGATGAAAGATTATTTTAACAAAAAAATGAAAACCGACTTCCAAGGTAAAAACAACAATAATATGAACTAAAAAGGATTAAATAACTCTTACTCTTTAAGAGTTCTTTTTCAGAATTCGTCTAAATCTCAACTACATATTTCTTTACATAATACAGTCTTTATTATTTTGAAGTCGGTACCAGCTAATTTAGTCATGAGCTCAGTCAATGTCAGAATATCTGAAACTTTTGGGACTGGTACCGACTTCAAAGCAATGAAGACTGTATGTACAGAAATAGTTGATATTTAGAGTTTAGACGAATTCTAAAAAAGAACTCTTAAAGAGTAAGAGTTATAAATTAATACTTTTAGTTCATATTATTATTGTTTTTACCTTGGAAGTCGGTTTTAATTTTTTGTTAAAAATAATAATTTCACTTTTTTACATTTTTAGTTATCTACAACATAAGGCTTTATGCGTAAATACTAAATAGCCACTTCGAATGATAACTATTCACATTATGTTACTGAAAGCGAAATTGTGGTAAATGCTTGCAGTTATCTAAGCGATGCTGCAATTTCCAAACTTTTATCTTAATAAACGACTTTGACGACCTCTGTGGCTCAGTGGTAAGCGCGTTGGACGCTCAAGCCGGGGGTCGCGGGTTCGAATCCCGCCGACGGAACAAAAAGTTTTTCAATGTTCCCGGGTCTGGATGTGTATTAAATATGTGTATGATATAATAAAAATCTTAAATATATGTATAGTATAAAAGTATTAAATATATTTCCGTTGTCTGGTACCTGTAACACAAGTCCTTTAGGTACTTAGCACGGGGCCAGACTGACGTGGTGTGAAGCGTCCATAGATATTATATTATAGATATTATTAATAAAGGTTCGAGTTCTGTTTAGTGCCTTCGGATCAAGAGACACCTCCGTATGAAATTTCACTTATTTGTAAATTATGTTTAAGTTACTAGAAACAACTTCTTAACCACCTGCAGGGCTAGCATAACAACAGTAGACATGGGAAAGAATCGACATACTGACAGACTTTATCGCCAAAATGGCGGATTTCCATTGTCTAACTGTCACTTTGTCTATTTTTCCGTAGAAAGAAACCGTTTCTATGGTGACCATGCTACGCCTGCATGTGTGTTTTAATAAATTCCAAAGACTCGACTGCTCATAGATCCCATCATCAGATCACCACTTTCGTAATTGTTATACAAAATTTAGATTTTATCCTACACAACAACACAAGAATTTTAAAAATCGGTCCACAAACAGCGAAACAATCATCAAAAACATAATATAATACTTTGTATAGGGTTTAACTCGAATTTGTATAGTATACAACACAAAAAGAATTTCGAAAATCGGCTAACAAACGGCTGAGTAATCGTTAAACCTACAAAAAAAAACATACAGCCGAACGTATTACCTCCTCCTTTTTGGAAGTCGGTCAAAAAAGGTACTTAAGTAAATTCAAAGTAATAAAAGCAAAGTTTAGAAGAAAATATTTACTAACGTCATTTTGGTTATTCTTTTCAGAAAAAGAGAATTGTGGGTCCATGAAATTAATAAAGAACGGCAGCAACATGGGGAATTCTGGACATAGGCATAATTTATAGGCATAATTTCACGCGGTACACGCGGCCTGTTGTAAATATTTACAACTGATCGCGTAATGGCCGCCTCATGTCCGCGCGCTCATTCACACAGAAGCAGTGGTGGCGGGGCAGGGCCGTCTCTAGCCCATGTGGCGCCCGTGTGCAAATATCATCCTAGCGCCCCCTAGCAAACGCGCGGCCAAAATGAAATGGGTACAGAGTACAAGTACAGTTTTTCCGGCCGCTTAAGGGTGGGGACTGAGGACCAGTGCCGGTCCTAGTCAAATTAAATAAAAAAAAATCGGCAAGTGCAAGTCGAACTCGCACATGAAGGGTTCCGTATGATTATAAAGCAAAGATAGGCAAAAATATTGTTTTTATGGGAGCCCCTTGAATGTTTATTTAAGTACAAATACAATTAAGTATTTTGTCAATATTTCAAGTGCCTACGTGGAGCCGTTATTGGTATACTTAATACCTCGATCGTGGGAATCGCAGACACAATAGATTTTCAATTGTTATGCGGCAGCCGGGTGCCGCTTGGGGATTGATGGGGGTAAAAAAAAGTCACATTTGTTGTATGGGATTGTATCCCTCAATATTCAATTTATTTTGTTTTTAGTATTTTTTATAAAAATTATAGAATAGCTTATAGATGCGTTGGGGCTGCGCTGCGAGTCGCAGTCGAAAAGACGTAGGCCATGTTTTTCTATGGGCCCCGGAAGCACCGCCCCCGTGGAAGCATCACTGCGCATCGCAAAGACGTGGAGGAGAGTGTGCTGATCGGCGCTGAAATGTACTACTTGGGTTTATTCCTGGATTCTGAATGGATCTTTGCCCCTCATTTTCGTCGATCGGCACTTAAACTGAAGAAGATGGCCATAGCCCTGAATCACCTTCTGCCAAAATCTGTGGTCCAGGGCCAACCTGCAGACGACTTTGTACAGGGGTCCTGTAGTCCTGTTTGGGCGGAACATATAGGCGCCCGGAACAGACAGCTGCTCAGAAGCCCGCAGCATGCTTTAGCGCTGCGGATACTACGCTGCTATCGAACCGTTAGCTGGCGAAGCGGCGTTGGCGCTGACAGGGTCCCCTCCGTAGGATCTGGAGGCTCGCGTGTTGTAGGAGGGTGTATCAACATACAGCCGAGTTTAAAAAGCGAGGAGAGCGCGTGCTACCAGAGCTGGTAACCCGATGGCGCCTCAAGGCGCATGTCATTTCAATACGCACCTGGCAAGACCAGATGGCGTCCCCAACTGCCGGCTGCCGAACTGTGAAAGCGATCCGGTTGAAACTCCAACAGTGGATGGCACATTCAAGGGTCACCCTTACCTTCGGTCATTACCTGGACCATACGGACAGGAGGAAACCATCGCCTAGGTACCACCACAGCCTGAGAAAGACGATACGGCGCAGCATACACTCATTGAACGCTCTGCTTGGGCTGAGCAACGGGCTGAGTTTTGCGCCGTCTTTGGATTGGACCTTACTACTTATTGGGAGGCAGTAGCTATATATGTATATACCCTCTGCGAATCTGTTATGTCGCAAACGGAGGCTGCATAAAGAGAGCGGGAAGCAGATTAATACGCAGATCCCATGAAAAGGAGGCACATAGGGCGTAGGCTGCACGGCGCCCGGTGCAACCGTAAGGGCGCCGCGGCCAAGAGTACATACTCGTATTTTGCTTGTGATCCATCTTGACGAAAAATATAATCTTCATTTATATGTTTTAAGTTTTTAAAAAAAGGGTTCATTTTAAGTTGAAAAACAAAGTTTAAATTTATATTACCAAAACCGAGCCGCGCGCCTTGCTTTGCTGTAATACGCTACATGCTACATAAAATGTATGCAAACTGGAGTTCTTTTTAGTTCTTTTTAAAGCGCGGCGGCTGGCCAACGTGCGGGCGCGCGCCGAGTGGGGCTCCCTTGCGAGCGGCGCTCAACGCCCCTAGGACCGCGGCGCCCGTGTACAACGCACACCCTGCACCTAAGGGAAAGACGCCCCTGGTAAGGGGGCGGGGCTTGCGGCCGCGGTAAGCCGCGCTGTGACCGCGTCCAGGCCGCGTGTGTCTGTGTCGTTCCTAGAACTCTCAAGTCATCCAACTGACCGCCACCGCCACCGCCACCGCAGGCCGCGTCTGTGTGGGACACGCTTAAAGCGTCTCCCAGACAGACGCGGCCTGCGGTGGCGGTGGCAGTGGCGGTCAGTTGGATGGCTTGGCCGCGTGGCCGCGTGTGTCTGTGTCGTTCCTAGAACTCTCAAGTTATACAACTGACCGCCACCGCCACCGCAGGCCGCGTCTGTCGGGGAGACGCTTAAGCGGGGAATTGACTACCGGGCCGCCCGCTACGGGCCTACGCTACGGTCTGTCGCATGTCTGCTTGTCAGTTCCTAGGTCAACGGGCATGTCTGTGCTGGACGGAGGGGACGGGAGGAATTGACGAACAGACATGCGACAGACCTGCCCGTGACGGGCGGCCTGCAGCGGGCGGCCCGGTAGTCAATTCCCCACTTTAATGCGCGCACCTACATACATCGTAGAAGAATTAGTTGGCCGCAGCGACCTGGCTGCGCGACCTGGCCGCCTAATGCGCGGGGGGTCTAAATATGTAGGTGCGTGCATTATGCGACCAGCGGCCAGCTGTCACGCGCGAAGAATTAGTTCGTGCGTGACAGCTGGCCGCGCGACCTGGCCGCCTAATGCGCGGGGGGTCTAAGGGCCCCCGCGCATTAGGCGGCCAGGTCGCTGCGACCACCCCGCGCACTTTGCGGCCACGTCTGCGACCACACTCGTATGAGTAGTGATTTGATGAGTAAACTTTGACAATTATTTTGTTTTCTGTATACAAAAAACGTGTGGCCGCGGCGACCAGTGCGCGCACACTGAGTAATTTCATACTAATTCCCAATCCCGTATCTCGTTGGCCACAAGTGGCCGCGTGTGTGTCGCGATGTTTTTCGTTGGCCGCGTGACCAGAGCGTGACACTTGGCCGCTGGTCGCGTAATGCG
The DNA here is from genome assembly GCA_937595015.1 of Polyommatus icarus. NCBI lineage: Eukaryota > Metazoa > Arthropoda > Insecta > Lepidoptera > Lycaenidae > Polyommatus > Polyommatus icarus. Next base: position 12,098,147 of record OW569326.1, read on the forward strand.
CGCACCTACATAATATATCGTAGAAGAATTAGTTGGTCGCAGCGACCTGGCCGCGTGACCTGGCCGCCTAATGCCCCGCGCATTAGGCGGCCAGGTCACGCGGCCAGGGTCTGGGACCAGTCACCGGATGATTATTCAGATAAAAATTATAAAGGCAATTATGGTTGGTTTATTGTTTTAGTACCTAGTTTACCTATTTACTGAACAAATTTGCTACATACAGTAGCCTTTTATTTTTATAACAAAACTAGCTGTCCCGGCAAACGTTGCTTTGCCATAATATAAAGTACCTATTTCGCCCATATTATTTTATTGAAGTGACTAAATAAGTATGTCGCCATGGCAACGTCGATCGCTATCCCGTCGCACAAAAAAATGTTCGCCGTCAGTCTCAGGTTGTAATAATTAAAAATTAAAATGCACACAATGCAATCAATATATAAAGTACCCAGTAGCCGATTCTCAGACCTACTGAATATGCATATAAAATTTGGTAAAAATCAGTAAAGCCGTTTCGGAGGAGTTCGTGGACTAACATTGTGACACGAGAATTTTATATATAAGATAATATTCAAAGTTTACTCATCAAATCACTACTCAGTACTCATACGAGTGTGGTGGTGTGGCCGAGTGGCAGACGTGGCCGCGCTGCCTGGCTGCCCAATGATTTTTGTCATTGTGGCCGCCTAATGCGCGGGGGCCCTTTTCCACACTGATCTTCAATAAACAAGTAGAACGCGTCTACGCGTATTTGTATAATGTACGTACTTGTATTGGGGGTCAGACGTCAGTGCTTTTCCCAAAGGCTTTTCTAAGTTCTGCAACTTCCAAGTTCCAAGTTCCAACCCTTTTCCTGCTTTTTTAACTTGACACTGGTACTGGTTCAAATCGTTCAATGTACAAGTTTCAATGCTGTTTCCTCATTAAAAAAAAACGTCGTCCATTGCTAGAAATGTCAAAATCAAAAAATGTTGATGGACACAGGTCATGTTATTTTACTGTCAGGCAGTGCGAAACATAAATAAAGCGTATTTAATTTTATATTAATCATGACTTACTCAAAGCTAAACTGATAAAATGAAAAATTCCGTGTAAAAACGTTACTGCCACTTAAATATTTTGTTTTTTTAATGACATTATGGATGGTTTAATTCACGCGGCACTGGAAGCAGAGGCAAGAAGAATTTAGTTTTTTAGATACTATCTACTATATTTTCAATTGAAACAAGTGAATTTTATTCTACTTAAAACTCTTTAACATTTTAGGTAATACTTGACCGGGCTAAACATGTGAATAAAAACTTGACTCAGTTTGACAGTGGTGTCTCAGATCATAAAATGACTTGGACTGATGAAAAGATGCATTTAGCAGAAACTGTTGATGATTCTAGGATGAAGTTTCAACGCAATTCGACTAGTTCCGCTGGGAAGTCTACCGAAAAGTTTGATCTTTTCAAGAAACTTCATAAGTTGTACAATGAGCTGAGCAGTGATGAGTCTCAGGCCAACTTTGTAAGTTGTTGTAATTTTTATGAGCAATCAGAAAACTGCATATCACATACAGGTCTTTTAGATCTGTATTTGTATATTTTAATAGTAAAGAAAGTCTTCATACTGCGGACGTGTGAAGACCGTTCATTTGAACTTTCCCTGTATGTGACCAATATTGGACTGTTGTCAAGATATTTCTAATTTAGACTTAAGTTATGCTAAACATAAAAAGATATGTTGCTAGCTTTATATTCATTAACCATTTTTCTTTAATTTCAGCAAGGCCTAAAGACAACATCATATCTACTAGAGAAGTTATTAGCAACATACAATCTGAACACATTAATAATCAATTTGTATCCAGGAAACAAAGGGTATTCACTTGCTTTTAAGGTAAATAGCACTTCTTAATAAGGAGATTATCCAAGACTATAACAGGGGTCACCAAATGACGGACCGCGGTCTGCATCTGGACCGCCGACCCATTGTGTGCGGTGCGGTGCATTCTCATTGATATCTAAATAAATACCTATGTAATTTCTGTAATTCCCTTTGTTTCATAATTTTTTTTTATATTTAAAAATATTTGGACCGCGAAGTTCATTTTATGTCTTAAAACCGTCCCCGAGCGAAACTAATTGGTGACCCCTGCTCTATAAGTCTATACTGTACTCGGCGTAACATGGCGGTAGTGGTAATTGACTCCCTGTCAAAAATATTTCATTTTGTATTTATTTTATAAACCGCAATTGACAGTGAAGTGTCAGATGCTGTCAATCGTGGCTTTGTATAGAAAATAGTAGTGTAGTAGTACAGTATAGTATAATAATCTTTGCAGAATAAAATGTTTTGGACTTTTATTTTGTGGGTATAGCTTTTAAAGCACCCAGTCAGCCCTAAAATCACCCAATCAGATTTTTTTACCATTTATGCTCAGAAAATCTGACTGGGTGCTTGAACAAATTATTCTGCTTAAAGTGTAGTTTTGATTTGAGGGAGACAGAGTGTTTCTATTAAAATATAAATTATTTTTCTATTTACGAACTATATAATATTATTTCTAGGCCTCGTCTAGTCAAGATGAAACTTTGATTGAAACACCCAGATGGCCATATGAAGAGGAGGAGCTTTTAAGTTATATAGACAATGAAGAGCTTCCTGTTGTTTTACTCGACCTGTTGGAATCTGAGCACTCATGTCTTTTTTATTCAGGATGTATTATAGCTCAAATAAGAGACTATAGACAGGCATATCCAAGTTTTCTATGTGATACACACCATGTGTTATTAAGGCCCACAAATCAGGTAATATATTCATAAAATTTTAATATTTAATTAAAACATAAATATACTATATCAATTTCGGAGAAAAACCCAGTGCAGTTTATTCCAGAGGCACAAACGTTTTGGGTTAGGTTAGAATTAGTTAACTGAAGGAAATCTAGAATGCAATACAAGAGGAATTATAATTGTAACAAGTGTTACAACAGTGTGTTATAAGTGGGACTCCTTTGGCATTTTGGCATTCCTTTCAATTATCAAATGTAATATTAATCTTTGTTATAAATCTTTACAGTACTCCCAAATTAATAATGCGCATGCAAATCTTTGCTAATTGTCGTAATCACGGAAACACCCAAATCTATGAAACGTAAGAGCCCCAAACAATGCACTTGCATTTTGCACCTTGTTCAAAGTAAATAGAAGTAAATATCATAACATAGCCAGTGGCTGTCCGCTGTCGCCGGTCCGTCATTGTGCTATAACTCACCGAGAAGCTATCGCGACGTGGCCAGTGACGTTACCATGGTAACGTCCAAGCAACGTCAGGCGCCTCTACGTCGCTGCAAAGCGCTGTTTTTCTTAAAGTTAAGTTAAAGAAAAAAAATTATCCACAGCCGAACATATAACCTCCTCGTTTTTTGGAAGTCGGTTAAAAATAGCGCTTTGCAGCGACTTCTTCCGACGCTCGGGAAATACGACCTTTGCCGAAAAATTACGAAAATTTCTATGCGCATTATCATTATCAATTGGAAGAACTGTACATAGTATTTGTTTAAATATGTTCTTTCAGAGCAACGATGTCAATACTTGGATATGGCATACACCATCAAAACTGTAGCAATGTTTTTGCGTGCAAAATGTGTATCAAGGAAATATTGTCGTCCTCTTTGCCTTATAGTAATAGCATAATATTATACTACTTTCTCTTTCACTCATTTTACGGTTTCAATGCATATTTTACGTAATCAATGCATTAAACACGTCCGACTGTCACCGCGTCCTATGGCACACTGCTGTGAGATGAGTGAGCTCACTCATTTCGAGGGTGACACATTTCCGTGCTGACTGTTGTATGGAATGCATTTTCTAAAGGATATAATTCTATGTTTCAGAGTATAATAACTGATGCAATGTGCATTGGTAGTCGTTGTGGCTGGGTGGGTGAGGAGCGAGGGGCGTTGGAAGCAGTTGAAGCGGCACTTGTGAACGCCGCAGCTCCACCGTTGTGCCTTGAACCTCGACCAGCTATCGGTCTGCTTGCTGCTAGGTTACATGCAGCACCAAGACTCTTCAATACTCCGAGAATACGGAGGCAGGCAAAAAAGTTTTCCCAGGTACTTTTTGTTTTACACACAAGGTCCAAGCAATGTGCGTCGAGTTGGAATGAAAATTGTTATGGCCTATAAAACTTTGCAGGTGGCTGTAAATAGAAAACGAAAATTAGATCAATTTACGCACTACCATGGAATAGAATTGTTGGAATTGATACATCGCCAAAGAGCTAAGAATAGTAGGCAATCAGTACCTCATACGCGCCTCACTTCTAAGTTCCCGAAGAAACCACCAGAGGTAAGAAAGATAGCAAATAAATGTGATAAATCCATACTAAGCCATACCTTAGGCTGGTATAAATAATCAGTACTTATGATGCGACCCGGTCTCAAGACGCGGTTGGCTGTCATTGCTCCAATTTTTGACAGCTAGGTACCCAATCACAGAGCCTACTACGAAACCGTTTTGAGACTCAAACAATCGGACGAGAATGCCGTGTCCTGCTCTAACAACGTCATTTCACGTTTGTTAGAGTAGGACGCAACTTTCTCGTACGATTGCTTGAGTCTCAAAATCGTTTCGTGGTACGGGCCCTGAACCGTGTCTTGAGACCGAGATGCATCTTGAGTACTGACTATTTATACCAGCCTTATATTATAAATGCTAAAGTGTGTCTATCTATCATGTGCGCAACTTGACCAATTTATATTAAATTTGGTATTGAGATGCTTTGAGTCCCAGAGAAGGACTAATTTAATGTTGTAGATAAAATTTACCACACATTTTACTTAAACACCATGCCCATACCATACATTTGGTACGGTTCCTCCGCACTAAATACTTTCGGCGAAAAGTGGCCAAGCGAAAGAAGCCAGCAAGAATTTTGTTTTGGAAAAGCCTTCTTATATTTTGAATATATTCAGATTTTAGTTAAATATGTTTAGGTAAGGGTATCGCTACTAATGTTCGATAGTCGTTTTTACAACGCGCTACTGTAGGCTGTAGTGACTGACTGACTGTGCAACGCGCGACTGCGTCGAGCGACAGTGGGGACAAAATGGGGGGAGGGGTTGGCGTTTGCTAATGTTGCCCTAACAGAGTCTGTCTTGTAATTGTAGCGATCTCAGTTATATTTTGTGCCTTCACTGAATCGCGTTTGTATCGCGACTTAATGAGCGCCCTATGTGCTAGGGCAGTGTTCCTCAAACTTTTTGTGTTCAAGGTACATCTAGGAAAATAAAAATATTTGGAGGTATACCACAAATTACTCATATATATGTATAGGCCATAGGGCTAACTCTGAGCTTCTTCTTCAACACAGAGCCTTTACCATCACTCTGACATTGGCAACTCACCAAGGAGCCATTATTAAAAATAAGATTGAGCTCCCACCCCTTCGTCGATCGTCCTGAGATGTCCCTTTCTTGGCACTTTAACTAAGCACCTTAACTATGTATGTACTATCAGAGAAGTTGATTCCTAGGCACATGTCGGACCTAAGTACAGTACCCGGCAATAAATATTGCACATCGACCTTTGGAAAGAGACATTCGGCTAATTTCGGTTTCATAGAGCGTTACCTTTGTAGCACACACCTATTTGACATTATGTCAGTCGTTGTTCAAATTCAATAGAGTGCAGTCGCGTCCAGTTCAGAATATATATCTAGAGTTGTTAACACCCCTAAATTTGCTACAGCTGTAATTTTCCAAACGAATTTTAAATACGTAAACATAATTTGAACACCCTTTTTTATTTTATTTTACCCGAACCTAAAGCCATAACTTATAGAAAATTTGGTGTATTTTATACAAATAATAATAAAATTGTCAAAAGAAGCAAACCATAATTGTTTTAACAGCTCCTAATATATACCGGACTTTTTGTATTTCGTGCGTAAGAGATAACGCTCTACAAAACCGAAATTAGCCGACTGTCACTTTCCAAAGTTCGATGTGCAATATTTATCGCCGGGTACTGTAATTTGGTCGCGTTAAGTCAAATCTATCAGACCGATCACAGCTAACATTGAATGGGGATTGTCCATTTTTTTTTAAATTTTGTTGATTACAAAAACATTTCGAGGAATAAGATCAGTGATCGTCTTTCTGTATATAAAAGAAAAAAATACCCATTAGTTACTTATATTTTTGAACAAATATGTTGAACCTTAGTTTGACCTTCAATGGCGTTAAATTAGCAATAAATTCGACCAACATTACGTTTCGAACTTTTGGTAAGCTTCTCGTATCAGCTTTCACATAATGAGAACTTGCATTTGACGAACCAGACATTATAAATAAAAATTGAAAAGAAAAAAACATACTGCAGAGGTTAATAATTGGCCGCCGATGATGACGTCAGAGCGAAACTTTAATTTTTTTTTGAGAAAAAACCAGCCATTGAATTTCAAAATTATTTAATTTATATTCTTAAACTACCCTATTTTAACGAAAAAAAATATAAAAAGTACATGTGATTTTTTTTGGACAATGCCCATTGACATAAGCCGACCAAATGACATAGGTCCATCAACTGCCTAGGAATCAATTTTGTCCATGGTACGATGGCCTTTTCCGAGGCACACCAATTGCTGACCATGGTACACCAGTGTGCCGCGGTACACACTTTGCGGATCTCTGTGCCAGGGCACAGCTAGCGACCACAACGCGACTGTATCGATGCAGACGCGCGACAGCATCGCTTCAAAAAGTTGACGTGTGCTAGGGCTCTAAATTAAGTTCAGCTGGGATGCAATTATCTAGACCACCTTAAGAGAAATCGGCCACTATCAATGCATCTTTGAATTGATTGTCTAGTTTATATTTTCGTTTTTAGGGTTCCTTACCCAAAGGATTACTTCGTAGTCTGTCCGTTTGTCTGTCTCCAGGCTGTATAGCTCAAAAACAGCTATTTCTAGAATTCAAACAAAATCCTCCATTAAGTTTGACTTCGCACGGGCATAAAATATAATAGGTGTCCAATGAAGCGATCTTCAATAATTATTCTTACGACGGCAATGTTGCATTGATTGCCGTTTGACAGCAGAATATATTGTCTGACGTTGTGGATTGTATAAAGGACTGTGATTGACCAATAATGTTGGATGGACGCAATATCGCGTGTATAATCTATACTTCTATACTAATATTATAAATGCGAAAGTATCTCTGTCTGTCTGTATCGCTTTCACGCCAAAACTACTGAACCGATTGTAATGAAATTTTGTACACAGATACTCTAAAGCCTGAGAAAGGACATAGGCTACTTTTTAACTGGAAAATGGGGTAGTAAGGGGGTGTTTATGCGTGTTCAAATTAAGTTAGTTCTAAAAATTCATAATAGATGACGCAGTGCGTCTCCTACATCGCACAAGCGCTTATTCAAACGTGTTTCTATAAGAGGTGTTAAGGATAAAATATCTTCTTGCGTTTTTTTTAAGTTTTAAGAAGATTCTTGAAGTTTAAAATAATCGTACCGCGGAAGCAAATCTGTCGTGGAATTTTTGCAGTAATATGATTAGCATACATGGAAACGGGAACTACCGCGCTCTATAGGCTGAAGTCCACGCGGACGGAGTCGCGGGCAACAGCTGGTCATTTATATGTGTATAACGCTATATTCAACATTAAATACAACTGTCATTTCAAATATACGAACAAAGAGGACAAATTAAAACTATAAACTACACAATGTAATATTTTTATTACCCATATCTCAAAAAGTGTATAATTAAAAGTACCGTAAAATCAATAACTACATCCAATATTTTCAATGTAATGAAACATTCTATCCCGCTGTATGTAATCGATTCTACTGAAGAACCTACGAGTACCTACCTAGTATTTGGATAAAACTCAACAACACCTATAATTCAAAATAAAATGAAGCCTACATCTAAATATATTTCAATGAACAAAGGAATTATATATTTATTTCTACCGTTGCATGTTTTAGATTGTGTATTTCTGTTGCCTAAATACAAAATGTCGTTCAAAGAAATAAGACCTGCTGGAGTTTCTCTTTCAGTGTTGTTCTGGGGTTCTTCACTTGTATATATTTCGATCATGGCTTTCATAAGCTTTGCATATTTATTTTTCAGCCAATCGCTGGCTGAAAAGTATTTCATTATCCACACTTGTGTGTGCTACTCGATCGCGGCTTTTGCTGCACTCCTATCTAGCGTCGCGTACAAAAAAGTTAAAATTATTTTAACTTTACAAAAAACCTTGAATATTCTAAAAGTAGAAACAAAAACGTGGATGCCTGTGGTTGCGTCAACTTCGTTCCGTATATTAATATCTATTCTTTTTCATATAAGGTGTATGTCCTTTAATTCCGAGGGATCATTTAGAGTATTCGCTCAAGATTTTTTAGTACTTAATAATTTTTTTCTGGAAATGAATCTTATTTACTCTAATACAATTACGAAAACTTTAAACTATGGAATGTCACGTTTGCTTAACACAATTGGAGAAAACAAGAGAAGTACTCCAGATTTGTGCAGAAATCACTTGGAAGCATACAAATGTATCCTAAAAGTTTACGAAATCAATAACAAAATGTCTCAGCCGCATGTGAGTAAATGTATAGCTTTAGTAGCTTCTGAATACGGTAGTACCTAGTACACATCGATTTTTTAACTATGATATTTTTTTTTACTTTTTTCAGATGATTTTGTATGTAAGTGGCCTTATACTAGGTACAGTAACGTTCGTATGTCACATTTTCCAAATGAATGTCATCGTTAAATCACATAATGGTGATGGCTTTGATGTAAGTAAGGGAACGTACCCATACTACGTGATCTTTTTAGATGGGGAGGGGAGTCTTAAAAATGTTACAGGAATGGAGGGCGGGGTTTAGGTTTTTGTCACATAGGTCGTAGCACTCGTAGCCCGTTTCGCTGAGAAATCTTTTGAACTTTAGAATACATACACACTACACATTCTTCTGAAATAAAGACGAATATAACACAAATTTTTATTATACTTAGGGCCGGTTTCACTACTTCCTGATAAGTGCCAACTAGGCTATCCACCACTTAACTTGACAGATGAAGTATGGAGAATCTGTCAAAAAAGCTGTGAATAGGCTATTCGGCACTTTATCAGAAAGTGGTGAAACAGGCCCTTAACGCGCATATAATAAAGCAATGCTAAGATCCTTTATTATGCTAAGTTCGCATATTATATATACTACTGAGTATTGACACTCGGTACGATGATATCCGCGACTTCACCACTCTAGCCTTATTCTAATTCTAGGTATATTTTGATTATCGAATAATGTCACTGGGGTTTATTTGGGCACTGGAATATAGTATGAATATATTCTTGAACTCCAAAGAGTATCAAACGTTCTACACGCTAGTACGAGACATTAACGTGGCATGTTTGATGAAATTGAACCACTTTGATGACGTACCAGGTAAATATACTATTTTCAAGCTGTTTAACGGAAACAAAAGACACTTGCTAGTGCATTTAAAATTTAAATGATCAAAAGATTTAAACATTCATATTTATAACACGGTCAAGTTAACTCCGCACCTGGCGACCATGACGTCACATCGACGGTGTGTGCGACGGGGCGAACGCGGGGAGGTTGCGGGTTAGTGGGGGGGGCGAACGCGGGGAGGTCTGCGGGTTAGTGGGAGGGGCATCGCTTTCCAGCGAGGTTCGGAGTTAACTTGACCGTGTAACATTTGTTATGAACCCACTTAAACAATTTCTAAATATTTTAGAGTGCTTTAGAAGGATGTGCAAGAGCATAATTCGTCTGAACAGCAACATAAGCCAGTTTGAAGTATACGGACTGTTCACTGTCGACATGCCGTTTAATATCAACCTACTCTCAGTATACACCAGTTCTGTCGTTGTTTTGCTGCAGTTTGCTTTACTTGAGGAAGATGGTTGAATATTAGCAAGATTCAAGAAGCATTTGAGATCTGCTCGCAGTTGACATGCGGCTTACTCTCAGCTTACTCTCAGTGATCACCAGTTTTGTCGTTTTGCTGCAGTTTGTGTGTTTTTAAGATATGTAATTTCTATTAGAAGACAAACTAGTCCTCTTATTTGATGATTTCTGCTTGGTGTTATCCTTTTAAAATAATTATTATATCGATTTATTAAAACATTTTATTTACCCAAAAACTACTAACAAAAGTATTACAGGTATGGAACTTGTTACTGTAACATAAACTTTTTTAATTGGGGTGAAATGTTCCCCGAGGAATAGCAGCATGGATATGTCTTAGTCTACTGGTTAAAAAAGCCGTTCAATCAAACAGCTAGCCCTTTGACCGAACAACGCCATTCAATCACACGGCTATACGTCGTTTAGCCGACTTGTTGACCGCAACGTTCAACGACGACGACGCTTAGCTAACTGGTTTTTGGCAAATTAACTAAGGTGACCATTAGTTTATTATTTATTATTACACAAATGTAATGATAACAAGTAGAATGAATTATTGTATTCTAACTCATTTTGAACAAAATTGCAATAAATACCTTGGTGATGCATTTCATAATCCCGTAATTTCTCCTCAAATATTTGTTTAAATTTTGATTCATTCGTATGTGTTCCCATATTTTTAAGTCACATTAATAACACTTGTAACGTATATTTACGAAAAATATCATAATACAATCACAAAATACTGGCTAGTTGACGCCATATTATAAACAAAACGCACCTAGCGCCGCGGTGGTAAGCGCTGAACTAATTCAATCAAACGGCTACTTTTGAATCAGCTGTAGTGTTGAACGTTTTGAACGACTGAAATATTCAATTAAAAAGCTAGACGTGTGATTGAATGACGTTGTTGAGTTTTGACTGAACAACGTCATTCAATCACACGTCTAGATTTTTGATCACAGGGCTAGCTGTTTGATTGAACGGCTATTTAAACCAGTTGGCTGCGACAGATAATATATCCGGATTATCTCCAGCAGTACGCTAAAAATCTACCGACTAAGCGCTCCTACTGCCGTCGACAAGTGCCGTTCGTCTGCAAGAAGCCAGTCGACGGCAGCCGTCAACTGTCGACTGCTGCTGTAAGAAGCCTTAAGCACCCCGAAGCGCTCTAGATGGGCTTCCTTGGCGCCTAGCACAGTAAATCGGAAAATAATTAAATAAGGCATCAGTCCGCGTACCTGTTATTATGTAAACCCTTTGTTTGAGAAAACCAGCTAAATCAGAAATGCTGCTGACTGCTTAGTTAATATCATACCTCTTTGTTCTTAATCGAACTGAGCTGCACATTTTACTTTTGTATTTTGATGTATTTAGGTAGATTTGTCGGATAATTTGAATTATAAACAATGCGGAAAAAATCTAGAAACATATTAGTTGTAAAAATTACCTAGATGCCGTAAAGTGCAGGTACCGTAAATTTTTATATGACAAAACTATAATATACTCGAAACTCAAAGTATCTCTAACCAAAATTCCATCCAAAACATTTTAGCAGTTAAAGCGTAAAGAGTAAGCAGATATACTTTCGCATACTTATATGGATGTTCACAATATATTTGCTAACAACGTTACTCTCTTTTAAGTAAGACTGGCATTTACCTATCTGGTATGTAATTAAATTATAAATGCTATTTATAAATATTATCGTAAGTATATTACGTACGATATTCACCATTACAACTATTTAATAGGTATTCAAACCAATCGAACCTCCGAAAATGGATCCACTGCCTTTAGCGTTGCCTTCAGAACCGAACGGACCTCTCAAACTCGCCAGGGCCTATGAACGGCCTCGGCCCACGCCCGACTGTCAGCCGCAACTGGTGGAGGAGTATGTTCTAGAAACGGAGAGAAATTCCGCCCAACCGGGAGCGGGTTTCTTCCACATAAAGCTATCTATACTACAACGGCCATCGGATCAAGAATTTTTAGGGGAACTCTACGTTGATAGAGATCACGTGGAGGGGGAGAAAAATGGAGCTGCATGCCGTTTTGCCTTAGGTAAGTCACGTTGTTCATCAACGCCCGAGACCCGAGTTATACTACAATAGATTAAATATACACGGTCTTACCACAAAAGATTAAAACATCTGTTGAACAATCAACTGTTCAACGGGTGTTTAAATCTTTTGTAGTAAGACCGACAATGTTTTTCCTTAGTCAAGGACAAAACAATTTATACCGTATCCATTATTTCATCCATTGCCCATAGGGGGAAAAACTATGATATCACTTTTCTTGCTGTTATGTCTCTATATTCTCTCAATTTTATATCAAACCTATTGTTACAGGAACACGACTTCAAGCCAATAAATATATACAACAGTTTACCGAAATATTTACAGAAGAAGGACGCAAGTCTGTTAGGATAAAACATATTGTACCCGGTCAGTTACCTAGAGTATCTTTTACCGGAGGCATGAGAGAAATGGTAAGTCAATCAACATTTTACAAAAAATAATAATAATCAAGGTATATTGTTGTTTTACTATTTATTTTGGAAACAAGTAAGTGAATATTATGTGGTTAGTATAATAATTTATAATCCATCTTAACCTAATCGTAAACAAAGCTCTTTATACTGCTACCAATAAAAATAAAAATAGAAACAATATCTGCCTTATCTTAATAGTATTTTATCACGTCAAAATAATTAAACTTAATTTCTCATTCATAGTACTTACACCATTTACATAGCGATCACCATAGGCGCCGGCAGGGGGGTGCCAGGGGGTGCACTTGCACCCCTTGGAAATCTCGGGATCAACAGGAATTATTGAAATAAAAAGTATTTTGTAACCCAAAATACCATGCCGCACAAAGATAGTTCGTAATGTTTTGACAGCACTCTTTTGAAGTATTCTTTTGAAGTAAACAGACAGTCACTGTTCGTAAAAAGTAAAAAGAAAATAAAGAAAACTAAAATCTGCACCCCTTGGGATTTATTTCTGCCGGCGCCCATGGCGATCACATTTGTCTTCAAGGCGGATCATCTAATATATATATAAATCTCCTGTCACGATGTTTGTCCGCGATGGATTCCTAAACTACATAACCGATTTTAATGTTTCTTTTTTTAATGTGTGCTTTTTTACAACTTGAGAGATAGGATAGCTTACATCTTTAATTATAGTCGCAATTTTAGTTTATTGCAAATTATTTGTCTATAAAGAGCGACCATTGTTTATGCGACGCGGGTCACGGGATAGCGATGGACGTTGCCATGGTGACATACTTATTTAGTCACTAATTCAATAAAATGATACGGGCGATATACTTTATATAATATGGCAAAGAAACGTTTGCCGGGACAGCTAGCCGATAGTTTTTATGTGTCTCGTATGATTTTAGTCATCACAGCAACTCTTACTACAGCAACGGAATGCAGCGGCTGTGGCTGCGGCGGCGGCGGCGGCGGCGGCTGCGGCGGCCAGCAGTGCCAATGTTACACACGCCACCAGTTTGCCAGTTGTGTTAGTATAATCATACTTTTTTTTTAAAATATCTATGGGCGCTTCACACTACGCCAGTCTGGCCCCGTGCTAAGTACCTACCTGAAGGACTTGTGTTCCGGGTACCAGACAACGGAAATATATTTAATACTTTTATACTACACATAAATATATTTAAGATTTTTATTATAATATGATACACTTAATACACATCCATGACCCAATAACTTTGAAAACGTTTTGTTCCGTCGGCGGGATTCGAACCCGCGACCCCCGGTTTGAGCTACCAATAGCCCACCAACTGAGCCATAGAGGACCTCAAATATCAGGTAAAAGGCAGCTTTACCCCTGAAACTAATACGATTTTGATTTACGAGTATATATATATATATACGGCTTTTCCCACTCCTGACAGCTACAACAGCTATATATATATATATATATATATATATATATATATATATATTTATTTATTTATATATATAAATATATATTTATTTATATATATAAATATATGGGAAAAGCCGTTGAGATTGAATCAGTATCGTAATTTATTTTTCCTAATAAACCGCTGATACATCGCGGTGTGCAATTAGTATACATAGTAATATTATACTATACTACCTTTTGGCCGCGCTTTGTTCGCTTGAAATAGTATTCTTGGAATACAAAATTTGATCCCTTAATTGAACTACACGATGGAAAAAAAACACCTTTTATCAAATTATTTTTTTACAACAAGAAGAACATCTTGTAGCAATAAGATGTCGCCTATCTATAACTACTTTAGTAAAATCGGTCCAGCAGTTTTCGCTTAATTCTTTTAATTCACCCGTTTAATACTTACGTAAATGAATATTTTTTCTCAACGTTAAATTAAAATTTCAGGACCTCTACGATAGCTACGCCTAATGTGCACACGGCGCCGAGGCAGTTACCTATATTGGTAAGTTTTGACGATTTTATAAAGGGTACTAGTGGAAAATAAAGTTTAACAATAATTATTATATCCTGATTCCTGTAAGAATTAGCCGGCTAAAATACTCACAATATTTATGCAAATGTATGGGATGCTTGCAATTTTCGAACTATAGTTCATTATACACAAAGCAACGCCTGATTCTCTAAACATATTCTTTTCTATTAGCAGGCACAATTACAGCAGGTTGGCGCTGGCGTGACAGCGGTTGGCACTGTTGTGGGCGCAGTTGGCACGGTGGGCGCGGTTGGCACAGTGCCAGTGGGCAACGTCACCGCCGTTGGCAGCGTCGGCAGCGTCGTCAACGTCACCAATGTCGCCAACGTAGCGAACGTTGCTAATATTGGCAACGTCGCGAACGTGCCGACCCCGGTTGCAGTGGAAGCACTAAAGCAACAACCGTCACCTAGCACGCCCAGGCTTTCCCCGCAGGTATAATTTACATTTTATACATAGTAATTAAATTATATGAAGTGTTCTTGCTCACATTAACAAACTATTAGGGCAGTGTAAACGTTTTTGTGTTGACTGTACATTAATAAAATCCTTTGTGTATTTGCCTCGTTAAATCGGGAATTTCCATTTTAAACAACCTGCGCAAGCATTTCTTGTATGTGCCTGCGTGTATGTGTGTTTGTCTGTATCATAGTAACTAGCGGATGATTCGGTTCCGACGACGATGAATTTGTTTTACTTTTTTACATCTGTAGATATTGTCTAACAAAGTGTTTGTACCAGGTTCATAATGCTCACTCGGCGCAAGCGTCCACGAACCAATTACTGGCTCAACAATTGACTAACCCACCTCAACCACTAAACCCTCAGAAGATGCAGTCGGCCATTATCCATATACAGAACCCACTAATGTCCAATGCTGGGACGTCGCAGGTATTTTTTGTATTTAATATACATTATCTTCATTCATTATATATTTTGTATTTAATATATATATATCAACAAAACAATGTTGCTAATGCTCATATCCATTTTGATAAATATCTTTATATTTACATGACACTTACGCAAATTGATATAGCTGTATTTTTTAGGGTTCCGTAGTCAACAAGGAACCCTTATAGTTTCGGTCTGTCCGTCCGTCTGTCTGTCTGTCTGTCCGCGGTTTTACTCAGAGACTATAGATAGGACCTACAAAGCTGTAATTTGGCATGAATACACATATTAATGATGACAACAAAATGGTACGTGAAATCGTAAAAAAATATTTTTTTTATGGTACCTCCCCTACACATCAAGCGAGGATGAATATTTTTTGTCGCGCCCACCCCATCGTGTGGGGTGTCGTTGAATAGGTTTTTTAAAAATATTGCTAGTATTCATAGATCATTTTCCGATTTAGGGATCCGTTTGTGAAATATTAAGTTTTATAGTGGAAAAAGTCGTTAGAGTCCAGTGTTCCCCCCTTCTATCAGGCTAAACGGTTGGTTCTGGAAATGTGAGAAAATTCACGGGAGTAGGAAATATGCTGAATTTAAAAGAAAAACTATCACGGCTAAGAAGACTTCATAAGTTATTGAGTAATAGTCGATCAACTAAAAAAAATGTATTCGGTGAAGTCACAGGGTGAAGTATAAAGGAACTTTTAGTTCAAATTCCTTTGAAAGTAACTGAGATGATGTTGTTAGTAGTGTAAAACACGCTATAAATGTACGTTCATTGACCATAAAAAAATGACAAAAACTAGCGGTACTACGGAACCCTATATATTGCGCGTGGCCCGACACGCACTTGGCCGGTTTTTTGATGCAAGGAAAGAGTCACCACACAGACAGAGGCAGCCTCGTGGATTAGTGTCATGATAACAGTCAAAAAGATTGTAAAAAAAGTGTGTAAAAATATTGTAAAAATAAGGCAGTATTTTTTGAAAGAATGCATTTTAACAGGTACAGAGCATACAATATACAACAACTACAATGTCGCAGCAAAAAGCAACCGTCACTAAACCGAGAGCAACAAATCCGGCTATAAGTGCGCTCGTCACAAGCCTCATGAACTCCGCCCAACAGTTTCAGCAAGGTAAAGGTAATATGCTGCATTTCAATTCTTTTTATAAAAACAATTCAATAAAAATATATTTGCGTGATATTTTGATTTGGCGAGTCCATTTTCGTAGTTTATTATTATTATCATAATTTTGCCAAGCGGTGATAGTGAGAGCCTTGTCATAGCTTCTTAAATTTCGATTCGAAGTGCTAATCAAAAACAATCGACAGTATTCGTTACCCTACTGAATGTAAAACGAATTGAGCGATCAAAATTCTTCTACAATTTTTTCAAATGATATTACATCTGTCAATTGTTCACCGTTAAACTAACCTTTTCCTTAATTCTAGCGGCTGCCAATCAGAACGCGGCTAAGGCGACAGTGAGTACGGCGAACAGCAACGCGACGATACTGAATCTGCTGAATAGCGCTCCGGCGGCCATGTCGCACAATGAGCCGCATGATGCGCACAAGCTGCTGCGCACCGTGTCGCTTACTGGTGCGCGCCTAGTGCCCGCCTCCACCACTAGCCACACGATACCTACGTACACGCATCAGGTACGCACACACGCAATAATATGTTACGTACACGCGTATCAGGTACGTATATACACGCATCAGGTATGATACGCAATATTATGTTACGTACACGCGTATCAGGTACGCATATATATACACGCATCAGGTATGATACGCAATAATATTTATGTTACGTACACGCGTATCAGTAGGCCTACTACGAAACAGTTTTGAGACTCAAACAATCGGATGAGAATACCGCGTCCTCCTCTAATAACAGGTCTTTATCGTTTATTAGAGTAGAACGCGGCATTGTCGTACGATTGTTTGAGTCTCAAAACGGTTTCGTGGTGCGGCCTCAGTCACGTCACGCACATAATATGCAAAAATAGGTTACGTACACGCTTATCAGGTACACATAATATACTCGTACATTATACACGCATCAGGTACGCACATACGCAGTAATATGTTACGTACACGCGTATCAGGTACGCATAATATACTCGTACATTATACACGCATCAGGTACGCACATACGCAGTAATATGTTACGTACACGCGTATCAGGCACTCATATACTTACAAACGCATTAGATACGCTTGTACTCGTGTAAAACACGCCTATAAACACGTAGCAAGTACGGTCAATGCTCATACACTCATTAATGTAAGCCAGATATACGCATCAAGTTATAGTACAGGCACAAATATACTTATTATTTCATTTTGTGCTAGTAAATAATATTTCTTAATCTTTGCAGGTTATGAGCTATACCAGAGACAACGAATCAACGAACGTGTCTAGCAGTGAGAGCGCGTTATTGGAGAGGCTAATGGGCGCGGATACGGTTACGGCAACCCCCGCGCAACAGCAAGCGCAGGCGCAACCGCAACAGCAGGCACAAGCGCAACCAGTATGCCATTTACAGGTACGTGCTTCTCTTTATTTACTTAAATTACTGGCAAGTGAAATTTCCCTTTCATTATAATATACTAGATGACGCCCGCAACTCCGTTGCCCCAAAATTAGTTTATCGCGTGGGAACCGTACATTTTCCGGGACAAAAAGTATCCTATGTCCTTTCCCGGGACTCAAAGTAGCTCCATGCCAAATTTCGGCAAAATCGGTTCAGCGGTTTGAGCGTGAAGAGGTAACAGACAGACGGACAGACGGACAGACGGACAGACGGACAGACGGATAGACGGACAGACAGACACACTTTCGCATTTATAATATTAGTATGGATTATTATACACCCTTGGATCTCCTTTGAATCCAATCGGGAACGAAATGTTTTTATGTCACAAAAATCCATTATCTTAATGATGGCGCTATAAACGTACAGATTTTAAAATGTGTGATATTTTTAGGGTCTCAGTTTGACGTCTCTTCAAGGGCTGCAAAGCTTGCAGGGTATACAGGGTTTGCAGAACGTGCAAGTTCAGATACCGGGTCTGTCGGCCCCGATATCGTTGTCGTTGAATGTGTCGGGCGCGCCCAGTGGGCTGCTAGTGTCGGTGCCGCCTACCACCTCCGTGGTGCTCACCAACCAACCATCCGTACTCTCTTTGCCTATTGGTATGTATTTTTGTTACTACATTGCACACCGCTAAGTGTGAGTTATCAGGGACGCTGTTTTGATGCCATTAATTTGTTGTTCCAATCCTCACAGTGCATCTATAGTAGTGAAAAGAGAGCTAGTGCATGTGCATGTGAGTAGTGGCTAGTGACATAACATTTTCGAATAAACACGAATGCCAATCCAACGCCATAATTCTGTGCCCGATAATGTTAAAAGCATTATCTCTAATACAACAAAATAGGCGCCTGTTAAGGTTAGAAGCTATCTCTCAATTGTAAAGAAATTCTGAAGACGACTTCCGTCAACACGTCGCGTCGCAGACAATACACGTTAAGTGTTTAGTTTTAGCATAAATATAATAATATGTTTGTTTGTAAGTTATTTATAATATGGGCCAAGATGCCTGAAATAAAATGTTAAGAAAA
The DNA here is from genome assembly GCA_937595015.1 of Polyommatus icarus. Classification (NCBI taxonomy): domain Eukaryota; kingdom Metazoa; phylum Arthropoda; class Insecta; order Lepidoptera; family Lycaenidae; genus Polyommatus; species Polyommatus icarus. The sequence continues at coordinate 12,117,138 of OW569326.1, forward strand.
TAAAAATTAAGTGTTGTCCCGTAAATTCCAGCTCAGCTGATGTCAAGCGGCGTGAAGGGCGGCGTGCGCGGTGGTGCGCTGCAGGTGGTGCGCGGCGCGCGGCCGGCCCGGCTCGCCCGCCCCGCCCCGCCCCGCGCTTCGCCCGCACCCGCCACGCCCACAGGTGCGTACACTCTACTAAGTACTCACATACGGTTTTACTCAATAGTTTTACTACAAATTGAGCAAAAAAACACCGTGTGGACCGCAAACCTCACAGCTCGGCTCGCATCGAGCCGGTTCGGTGGAATATATCTAATTTCCTTCGATTTGGAGTAAAACTATCGAGCAATACTAAATGCTGAAAGCCCGAGCCGTCGGATCGGAACAGAGGGCGTCGCATACGTCATAAAGTATAATTTACACAGAGCCAGTACTGGCTGCCAATAAGACTGGCAGCCAGTATTGGCTTGGTATATGCCGCGTGTGAACAGTTTTTCAAGCCAGGCCAATATGTTCACACGCGGCATATGTCAAGCCAATACTGGCTGCCAGTCTTATTGGCAGCCAGTACTGGCTCTGTGTAAATTATACTTAACTCATAACTCATATCACAATGTTGACAGAAACATTGTCAAATGTAGTGCTGCACTCTAGCGTCAAAACATTGCAATAATAATATGTATATTCTATTTAATTTTATCGTCTGGGTTTGATAGAACGTGATCACTGATCAAATTAATAAGGTCCGCAATCTGCTTAGGAATCTGACAGTACATCTCTAAAAGGTTTACAAAAAACTACACGACGGGTCACACTAGCTTACAGGCATTACATTACATAGTCACATCCTTATGAAAGAGTTTGTATGTAGTAAGTATTCAACCAGTACTCGTAATATTTCACTTATAGTCCGTGCGCAACTAGTTGGCCGCTCTGCCCATACACTTTTATACCGTCAGAGCGGCCAACTAGTTGCGCACGGACTATAATGTCACATATTACCAAGATTTGTTTGTCAACTAATCATAACTAGCCGACCGCGCAAGACAACGCACTTCAAGCTTTTTGACAACGCACTTCAAACGTTTTGAATTTTAATAATAATAATAATATCTATGGACGCTTCACACCACGTCAGTCTGGCCCCGTGCTAAGTACCTGAAGGACTTGTGTTACGGGTACCAGACAAAGACAATTTTGGAGGGGCGCGCCATGTTATCGTAGTTAATCTCTAAGAATGACTCTCTTTTTTCAGGCACAACGCAATTCATCACGCAGGCACAGACGCAAGTTTTAAACGTGCACCAAGTGCGGCGGAAATCGAATGCGGACAGTTCATAGTAGAAGCTGTAATATTAGCACTGCCAGTGTACATAGCCTGTACATACTGCATGTAGATAAGTATATAGTAGTCACGTTAAAAGTACTGGATATTATATTTTTAATTAGTAAAATATTGAGCGACATTAATATCGTTTTATGGATTGCGTTTTAAAATAACAATTGGTGCTGTTTTTAAATATATTTATTTGTGCTAATTTAAGTTTCTTGAGGTCTGGAATAGTGCATAGCTAATATTATTAAATAGTTTGAGACCCAAAAACGTTTGTTTGTAAAATGTTTAAGGGGCAAAGCACATCGGTACAGTGCCAGCTAACTATATGCTGTTGTAGATATATTATATTGCCATAATTTGTGACCTGGATACCTTATTTCTGTTGGGAATGTTTTACTCCCACAATAAACTTTTCATTTAGACTTAATTAGATACATTATTAAGGCAAATTCAGACCGCAACGCGACGCGTTGATGCATTTCTAAATTTGTACTGAATTGACAGATTTCGTGAGCGTGAGACGTCTCACAAATATGTCAAATCCATACAAATTTAGGGTCTAAACACACTAGGCTGAATTACGCCGGCGTAATTTACTTGCCGAAATTACGTTCAGCCGCTTACGTTTGATGCGACACACTATAAATTACGCGAAGAGCCGAAATTTCGCGGCGTAATTTCCGTTGCGGAACGCGCGCATGAGTATTTAAAATTCTCAGATGTAATGTGTGCGTTAACGTTTTGGAGTTATGATTGGATTTCCTATGTTCGGTTTTGATAATTACGTCGCGTATAGTGTGTTGCTATACAAAACATTACTGCCGAATCGCTGCCGAACTTTACGCTCGACTTGGCTGCTCGGAAATTCGGCTCGCGACGTAATTTCGGCATAGAGTGTCGTCTGTCGCGTTCCGTCCATATTCTGTATGCGTTTGATACGCGGCGGAATTTACATCGGCGTAATTCAGCCTAGTGTGCTTAGACACTTTGAAATGCATTTACGCGTCGCGTTGCGGTCTGAATGGACCCTTATACATCACATACAATTTCGGTGTTGTGTATTTATACGGCAGCTTAACCTGAACGAGCACTAATATACCTCTAGAAAGCAATAAACTAGTGTAATCGGGAATTTTTGACAATTACTTATAGGAATAGAACTAGGCAGATTTAGAAATTATGTGCTTCTTTTTGTAAAACCTAGAATAACTGTTCTGGTCTTTATTTGTTTAAAAAGAATTATCAGTGGGGCGCTAAATGCAACTTCATCGACAGTCGGTCGGTAAAACAACATTGACAGGCTTTTAGACCCGATACATAAAGGGTAGGCGGCTTGTTTTTATACTTTGTTTACTTCAATGAAATTTCCTAAATTGAGTACTTATAGCTACTACCACTACTACTACTAGCTTATACCGTAACTCATTAAGTATATTATATAACTCATAAAGTGGTAATGGAATTTATCGTGCAATATATTTCAAGAAGGCTGAAGTATGATCACATCGAAAACTATACAAACCTACAAGCAGAGTAAACAGAATGATAGAGTATGCCGACTTAGAACTGATGTAAAAAAAATTAAGTTTGACGTATTATGACAAAAGTCGTCGCTAGGGTTACAAATTTAGTTGTTGTTTATATTTTGGCACATGCAAAGAAAACTGTCAGAATTCAATTTCAAAATCGTATTTTTAAAAATAAATTATACCAGCCAGCGCGCCAGCCTTTAACTTATAGGTATTGAAACCCGACGAATTTGACAGATATTGAAACCTGTCCATTTCTTTGCAGTCGAACTACTGGTAGTTATGTCTATTGTGCTACAAGGATGTTTTTAAAGTCGAAATCAGAAGCAATGCTGTCATCTTTAAAATGTCACTCGAAAGCTTTGAGTTGAGCTCATACTAGAAGTTGGTCGGTCTGGTATATTGAAACAAAAAATAAAAATATCCGACTGAAAATATATTTTGTATCCAACACTTCATTTTGCGCAGAGTCGCAAATGTTTAAAAAATAACATAATATATATTATGAGTGCCTAAAAATTAAAAATGAGTTTGTTCACTTTTCGAATTACTTAGTTAAAATTATCTCATACTTTTCTGTTACAAAAATGCTCTACTTATATTTTCAAAACACCAAAATCACGCACGTACAACAATAATTAAATTAAATATAAAGGTGCAGACAGAAATATATTCTGCTATTCTTATGATCTCATTTCTTTCTTAGTGTAAATATCTTTGTCGGTAACATTCTTCTAAAATAGTTAAATATAGTTAACAAAATATTCTTTGCCTGACTTTAATTATTTTATTACAAGTTAGTTTTTTCCTTACCAAATCTTTTGTTTAATGCTTTCGAAAACACAAAGTATTCGCAGTCTTGGGAACTTCTCTTGTATTGTGTAATTCTGTGTAACAAAATATGTAAATGTTACCGTTAATGTGCGTAAATCAGTTAGACTGCAGATTAACAAGGTATTCTGCAGATTATCTGGGTGAATCAGTTAAAGTGAAAAAAGTTTATTATATTCTTAGTAAATTACGTAAAACAGGTTCTTATTTTAATAAAACATGTTATTTAGTGGTAGAGAATTATTAAATATAATTTTTTGGACATAAACAAAAGGAACTAATTATTAAATTTCAAGTAAAATGTTACTCCACTAATAACTTCAACTCAAGTATAGCCAAAGTGGGCCGCGATAACAATTAAATGGCATTGTGTCTCGTTTTTCCGCGATCGAGGGATTAACAGGTCGTATCAACTAGAAAAAAACCCATTAAAAACAACAACATTCTTATGGCTCATTTTCACTGGTCGATAGGGCCCGCATGCGGGCTGCGGGAGATCATGTCTTGACCAATCAAAATGCGCCATTAGTTGTCATAGACTCCCCGTATGCTGTATACAGTATACCGCACGAGTTAACGACTAATGAAAATGCGCTCTTAGGTTGACAAGCTTAATTCAAAGTTTTTAGAACTTTTACGAAGGAAGAGAATTGCAAACTAACTAGGTAAAGTACAAATATAAGCTTTTTTATTAAAAATTCATACTTTAACTGATGGTATCAGGGCATCTGCAGATTATCTAGGTGTGCACGTTAACGTATTCTGCATTCTAACGGTAACATAAATATTTAATAGTAACATTAAGATGTTTAATTATATTATGTACAATGTCAATATCGAGAAAGTTGTCGCTCGACCGAGTTCTAAGCACCGCTTTAACATAATATTATGTATATGTCGCAGTCATCTGGTTGAATCTGCGATTCGATTGAATGACTAGCGCATTTATTAAATGACACCATTCAATTGAATGACTCGGCGGAACGTCGATTGAACGATCGTCCCTCAACGTTCAACTAGTTAGCGATTTGTAGCATACCGTTTTGAAGATAGCAGACATGAAATCAGTCAGGTAATCGAACGTATTTCATTTTCTTCCTACTGCGGCGCTATACTAGTCACTAAAACAAATATGGCGTCAAACAGCTCGCACAACTGATAGCAATAGCACTGTTTTGATATTTTATCGATTACATTTACATTAAAGTGCTTTATATTTGCAATATAAAGCAGCTTAGTGAATTTTTGAAAAGCGGTTAGTTTTCTGAATAAAATAAAAAATTAAAATAAAAGATCACAAATAACTAATCAAATAAAATGAAAGCGTGGATTTACCTATAACTACCCCGTCAACGGCTACTTGAAAAAAAATATAGCATCCCATTTAACGACTTCGCTATATGACTTAGTCAAGACGTTAAACGTTACATTCAACGTCTTGACAAGTTGTCCTTTAGTCATTCAGTTGAATGCTGTCATTCAATGAATGCGTTGCGAATGACTACATTCGATCGAATCGCAGATTAAACCAGATGAGTGCGACATACATAGAAAGCTTAAGATATTCTGCAACAATTCCAGGTGCAATTAATTTTATACACGTGAGTTTGTGTGCGTGCGCGTAATTAAACTGCGCTGTTAAGCGATTTTCTGCGTGCTTGGTCGAGCGGCAACTTTGTCGATGGTAAATTGTGATGGGTGTACACTGTACATAGACTGCCTTGGATATGGTACTCAAAACATAAAATTATTCTCATATTATAGAGTTTTGTAATAAAGAGTCGAACCAAAAACGAATCAGAAAATTATGTTTTTAGTGTAGTGTCCGGTGTTCAATCTGCGTTACAGTGTTACATGTTACAAGGATCTGTTTCGTGTGGCCAATATTAGAATTGATGCTGCCATATTGTAAAGTGAGTGTAAGGGCCGGGACACAAAAACACGACTCGACGTCGCACGACGCCGCACGACGCCGTATCGTGGGAATCCACGACGCGCGTCGTAAAAAACCACGACACGGCGTCGTACGACGTCGCGTCGTAGAAACTCACGTAGAAATTGAAGATGAGTTTCTACGACGCGACGACGTCGTACGATGTCGTGTCGTGTTTTTGTGTCCCGGCCCTAAGGCAGACTCGTAAATCAAAGTCGTATCAGTTTTGGGGGTAAGCTTGCTGTTTTGCCAAATGGCTGAAAAAGTGCATCACAAGGTGAGTTTCATTTGTTTCACATTCACCTCCTGTCAATTTCATGATTCATCTATACGCGAAAAGATTCTAGTAGCATAGTAAGTTGTAATGTATAAGTGAGTAAGTTGTAATGTATAAGTGTAAATGTTAAACTGCCCAACAATGTTCCAAGCTGTAAAAAAGGAGTAATTTTATCATTTTCTCTGATCGTATATTTACGAAAAATATCTTAATACAACCACAAAACACCGTTTAGTTGACGCCATATTGTAAAAAAAACGCACTTAGCGCCGCGGTGGTCAGTGCTGAACTAAATCAATCAAACGACGGCTTTTGAATCAACTGTAGTGTTGAACGTTTGAGCGACTTAATAAATATTCAATTAAAAAGCTAAACGTGTGGTTGAATGGCGTTGCTCAGTCAAAGGGCTAGCTGTTTGATTGAATGGCTTTTATAACCAGTCGGCTGCGACATATAATATATCACCTATAACATCACCACACAACTTATATCCGTCAGTTTATATATCCTTTTTACATAATTATCTATTAATACAAAATATAACAAAGCAATCATATTAATTTTAAAGTAAATATTTCACATAGATAAACCGTGTTATGCAGACTGCTTTTATAAGTTAAATCTTCGTAGAGTGCAGCAATATTTCGTATCTAATTATAGTTTCTATTACTTTTAATCGGTGATGTATGGTGATATATACAGAATCGAGAGCAAGACAATATTATTTCATATTGGTCAATGTTTAACAATTTAAATGAAAAATTAAGTATGAAAAAGAGTCAAAATAAGCTATATAGCCTTACAATACTACCTTTTAAACTCATTTCTCGTCTTAACTAACTTTTTGAGATTAAAAACAGACCTTGCAAATATTTGAGAATATAAGAAAAGTCAATTACTAGGCCACATCATGTAAATGTAGCAAGTATACATTCGCGGCTGATGGTTTGCGAAATTTGTCATAAATATATAATTGTTAAGTTTAGTACTTATAAATTTTGTACGGTCCCTGCTAACGTTAAAATTTTACTTTGTAAGACCTCTACTTACCTCGAATAACAACTATGACGAATAATAAGGAAACAATGCTTCTCGCACAGGATGCCTGTAGTAGAGAAGCGCCCTAACCCTTGTTTTGCCAGTCCTGTAGACCAGCGGCGGCGCCGCTAGTCGCGAAATTTATAGCAGAGGCCTGATGCTAACGTAAAGCTTCTTTTATGCAATCGACCATCATATTTTGTGACATGACTGAATGACTGTTCTTGTAAGTTTGAAGTTTCCACGGTAAACGTACCCACTAACTCGCTCAAAAATTTGTTTACGTTGTAACAGCTATTCAAGAGAACTTGGACGAATGATTAAAATGATGGTTTTTCATTATTTTGGTTTATCACTATAATTATAGTGCTTTGTCATAATATGTTTTGATTACTATTTAAAGATAACATTTAGTACTTAACAGTTTCAAAATCTGAACATTACATTAGTTACTATTTAATACAATGAATATTTAATATTTAAAACTTTTGAGAAACGATCATATTGTGTATATTTAGACGGTGTCTCTCTTTATTCTCTTGTAATGGTTAAAGTTATAAAACAAGGTCACAATAATTTAGAATGATTAAGTATTTATGAAATACATATTGTATTAAGCCTATTTGTATACACTGCCGTAAAATGAAGAGAGCAATAATTTTAATTTTGGCTGTAAAAGTGCTAATGCTGCGTGTCCACTGCATCGGAATCGAACCAAACGTTGACATTTGTTGACATGTACCTGTCGCAGTCATCTGGTTCAATCTGCTATTTGATTGAATAACTAGCGAATTCATTAAATGAAACCACATAATTACTGACTTAAAGCCATCTCGTCAAGTTGATGACTGTAACATTTAATGAAACTAAAGGCCAAATCGTCAAGTCTTTAGCTGTGAATTCGGTAGTCATTCAATCAAATAACATATTCAACCACATGACTGCGACCTATCGATTAATATGGAACAGCATGTTATTGTAGAATCATCATTAAGCTTCATGCAGTATTTTGTAAAAAAAACTGTCAATAGCGCGTCCGACCTGATTTCGAGGAGTCGTGCAGATAATAATAATATCCTAATACATAGTAGGGATCAAACAATATGCGGCGTTCTACGCCAAGCGGACAGGAAAAATAGTCGATGTCTCCGATTTTGATAATATTTGGATATGTTATACCTACACGTGTTATTAATACGTGTGCTAAATATTTTTGTAATCTAATGGCTAGATTAAGAATGATGGGACTTTGAAACGTGACTTTTCTATTCAGCACTCAATCATACTCAATGCTTCAAAGCCGATTATAGATTGAAAAAATTATATATTTGAATAATCAAACTACTGAACTTGTTACTCCATTTAATGAGCTTTTTAATTGCATTTTTTAAAACGAAAAAATTTTTTTTTTTTGAAAAAGATTCAAATCAAAATTTTTTTCTTGATTTTCTCAAAGAAGGACCATTTTGATTTTTTAATATTTTTTGTGTAAATAGCTAACATTCCATAGAACATTCCTGCACTACTTCTATAATGGGCCGGGAAGTGGATTAGGAGCTAGACTAAAATACTGCTGAAGGGTGGCTTCCAGCGCCATACTATACTATGGCTAGAAATCGCTAAGTAGTGGAAATTGCCAAAAAACTTCCGCTTGCTTAAAAAAAAAATATTTATATTTTTTTCATTTATGTTACTCTTAAAAAAAAACTTATCGAAGGGTACACGACATCGAAATCGAAGTTTTTTGGCAATTTCCACTACTTAGCGATTTCTAGCCATAGTATAGTATGGCGCTGGAAGCCACCCTTCAGCAGTATTTTTAGTCTAGCTCCTAATCCACTTCCCGGCCCATTATAGAAGTAGTGCAGGAATTGTCTATAGAATGTTAGCTATTTACACAAAAAATATAAAAAAAATCAAAATAGTCCCTCTTTGAGAAAATCAAGAAAAAAAAATTGATTTGAATTTTTTTCAAAGAAAAACATATTTTTTTTCGTTTTAAAAAATGCAATTTAAAAGCTCATTAAATGGAGTAACAAGTTCAGTAGTTTGATTATTCAAATATATAATTTTTTCAATCTATAATCGGCTTTGAAGCATCGAGTATGATTGAGTGCCGAATAGAAAAGTCACGTTTCAAAGTCCCATCATTCTTAGTCTAGCCATTAGATTACAAAAAATATTTAGCACACGTATTAATAACACGTGTAGGTATAACATATCCAAATATTATCAAAATCGGAGACGTCGGCTATTTTTTCCTGTCCGCTTGGCGTGGAACGCCCCATATTATATGTAAATATCAAATGTATACAGCATACTGTAAAAGTGTCTATTGCCATAGTAGTAGGGATGTATCATGTATTTTCCAGAGCATTTAATTGCAGTGTAATTACCCACTTAATAATAATTATTAATAAGATCTACACTTTATGTGAAACAGACGTTTTATAGTAACATTGTTCTTGTCTTTCAACAACTTTTCTTATTTATCGGACAAGGAAAAAACATTGTGAAAGTAAAACGTCCCTGAAGTGCGAATCTTTTTAATTAGTAAAGGGTTTAGCTCCTAAGTTATTACAAAATGCTGCCTTGTAAAAACTCAACAGCTAAGACCGCTAACAAACCAACGGCACTTGTCGACGGCAGCCGTCGACACATGCTGTCGACATGTGTCGTTCGTCTGAACAAGCCTTAGAGAAATAAGAAGCTTAAATTGTGGTTGTGGTTTACCACTTGTGCCCCTAAATATACAGTTTACAGAAACTGGTTTAATAACAAATATTTTGTTCCCTCATTCAAATGCAGTGAAAGTAGCGATAAGTATAACCCCCTTTCTAATACAAAAAAAATACACGATTTGTTTGTCTTTGTCCATGGCTAACTGGAAAAGTTCCATAACAGATAAAGACGCAGGATCTTGATTAGATAAACATGCGTAAACGTCTTTATTAGCAAAGGGGCTAAATATATCAGTCAAAGTAATAATAAAAACGCACAACTTTATTTGCGAGATGTATTAACAAAATAGGATAAAATATTTATATTATTGATATATTGTGTAATGTGTTCATGGTTTCGTCGAGATCCTTATCCATAATATTATAATTAGAGACCGGAATATATGCAACATAAAAAGCTTGTTATATGCATGCAAATATGCATGAAAAAGGCTTGAAATATGCACGAAAATTGGTAGAATATACAAAATTATATGACAATATGCAAACTCAAAATCTGCATACAATTAGTAAATTATTTTTTGATAGGCGACAATAACCGTACAGTAACATTATAATATTATGCCATTAAAATTAGTTAAATTTGTAAAGGTAAGCAATCAAATATTTTTCTAAATTTTCAGTAGGTAGTAAGATTGCGACTACGATCATTTAGAATATTTTTGTAAATAGAAAAGGTTCGCTCCACATTCACTGAGGAAATTAGTTACCTGAATTAGCAGAATATGAACTTGGGTGCTACGTTAGCACGTCTTACAGATTCTGGCAAAAGTTCTGCCGTTTAATTTGTAGTTAGCGAGTGCGACTTACTTCTGTCTCTTTCATTTTATTATCGTAACTGTCAAAAAGACAAAAGATGCGCACAGCTACAGACTGCATTTGAAATGCAGTAAAAGTCACAACTATTACTCGATAGCATGTCGATAGCCCTTATGTTTCGTAAAGTTTCTGTTATTGTTATTTTTGGTCGCATTTCGAAACGCAGCATTAGTGAAAAATGTTGTAAATGTACCGATAATATGCATCATAACTAGATTTTAGGTAAAATATGCTATTACTGCTAAAAATGGCTAAAATATGCAAATGCATATAATCCGGTTTCTAATTATAATTTATAACTATAGTATATTGTGAAGTAGGAATTATCCTAACCACGTGTATATTTCTTGTGTATGTTCTTATTCTTCACTTGTATTTAGGTTTATACACTGAGGTTTATTTTACATTATGATATGGACCGTGTTGGTTTGCTTTCTTATTTTTGTCTTTATTTATATGAAATAAGTGTAAAAAGTTACTATAGTTTTCTATGGGACGATTACCACCTGTTTATTAATAACTTTGAATGGAATAAAAAAAAAGCTGCAGGAAAAACGGTTTTCAAATTATACTCATTAGCCATTACAGTAATATTCAGTCCTTGATCCGTACTAATATTATAAATGCGATAGTGTGTTTGTCTGTATGTCTGTTACATATTCACGCCGCTGAACCAATTTTGCTGAAATTTGACATGGAGATACTTTGAGCCCCGGGAAAGGATATAGGATAATTTTATCCTGGAAAAACGAACGGTCCTCGCGCGAATACGAATGAACATTGGCGCATCCGTTGCGGGCGTTATCTAGATTCTAGATTCTAGAACATAATAATAATTATATTAACTACTAGGTACTAGCTCACGCCCGCAACTCTGTTGCGCCAAAAATCGTTTATCGCGTGAGAACCATACTTTTTTCCGGGATAAAAAGTATCCTATGTCCTTTCCCGGGACTCGAAGTATATCCATACCAAATTTCAGCAAAATCAGTTTAGCGGTTTGGGCGTGAAGTGGTAACCGACAGACAGACAAACACACTTCCGCATTTATAATATTAGTATGAAGTATGATTAATATGATAAATTATTGAAGTTCTTTAAACTAATTATTATAATATACTTATTATAAAATTCGTCATATTATTGGAGCAAGCGAACACGGTCGGTCTGCATGATGTAGTTGTAATGCGGCCTCCACGTTGACCCATGATGGACCAGAGCCTGTAGCCAACACGTTTTCTTTATAGCTTCTTTATTCAATCGCCGTCCGCCGATCAAAATGTATGGAATTGACATGACGAGTCGAACGTCAACGTTATCGAACGCTTTAAATGTCAATTTCATACATTTTGATCGGCAATTTTACAAAGAACTAGACGACGCCCGCAACTCCGTTCCGCCAAAAGTCGTTTATCGCGCGGGAACCATACATTTTTCCGGGATAAAAAGTATCCTATGTCCTTTCTCGGGACTCAAAGTATCTCCATGCCAAACAGCAAAATCGGTTCAGCGGTTTGAGCGTGAAGAGGTAACAGACAGACAGACAGATACACTTTCGCATTTATAATATTAGTAAGGATAGATAAGGTCTTAGCTACAGGCTCAGTCGTCTACACAGGCGATTACGAACAAAGTCAATCATAAACGAATATTGCGTTTATGGTTATAAAAAATTAAATAATTTATTTCAGGCTTCTGATACCCATAAAATTAATTAAGTACAATTAAGTACACTAAAATAATTGCAATGATTCTAATTCCCCATGCAGCTCCCCAATCATGGCTTGACGTGAAGATTATTATGGGAATTGTTGATCTCATTCGTTAATGAACATAATATAGCTCAATATGTAAGATTATTATTTGTAGTATAAACACAAAACGTTATCCGAGTATATGAATAATTATTGTTGCAATTAATATAATGTATATTTTTAAAGGAGATTTTTATACATATTAACCGTATGAAGTTTCCAGTGTCAAATAGTAGGTGTATAAGTTCGTTTTACTGTAAATATTTTGTTTTTAAATAATAATTATAAGCCTAGTGACGCTTACCGACAAATTGTATCATAAAATTTATATTAATGCGTTAAATTTATTTCTGTATAAATGATATTGTATAAACTTACTCGACTACGTTGTTCAGAGATTGTCATTTCGAACATAAATAAATAATAACTTTTACACATATTTGTTTTGTTAATGCCCAGTACGATAAGGTTACAAATTAGTGATTATAAAAGTTTGCTGTTAAAAAGTTTTAAATTAACGTCAAAGGGACTAAAGTGATGGAGAAAGAATCAAAACAGTTTACTATATTCTATACATATTAAAAAACAAAGTCGCTTTTTTCCCTCATGTCCCTTTGTTCCCTTTAATCTTTAAAACTTCGCAACGGATTTGATGATTCTTTCAGTGTTAGATAGCTCATTTATCGAGGAAGGCTATAGGCTATATTTTATCGCGTTAAGACTAATGGGAGCGAAGAAATAGAGAAAAATGTTGAATAAACTAGGAAAATTATTTGAAAGGGCTAACTTGAATACGCTAATCTCAGGAACTACTGGTCCGATTTGAAAAATTCTTTCAGTGTTAGATAGCCCATATTTTATTGAGGAAGGCTATATGCTACATTTTATCACGCTAAGACTTATAGGAGAATATGAAAAAAATATTATTATTATATACTTATTATAAATTTTTATGTTATTTGGCACAGATAAGAAGTAGACCACGTGAAGGATCATAGGCTATCGATTTTAATAATTTTTTCAGTGGCTTTATATTTTATACCCGTGCAACGCCGCGGTGCACGGCGGGTCGCTAGTGTATATTATAAGAGCTGTCTTTAAATGATTAACCTTTTGTTTCTGGCGGGATTATAGGCGACTGACATTTTAGAATTTGAGACAAACTAGCTCAATAGATGGCGCTCGAAAGGTACATATTTACATATCAAGCCGTAGTCAATTTTAGTATTTTCAGAAATAATGTGATCACGTGGTAAACTCGACATACAGAGTAATGATTAACAGAGATGCCATGTTCATAACTTATGCATAACTTGATAAACGAAATCTTTAATGAATTTTGTATTATAATAAAATGATGTATTTATAGATATTTAAATATGATGTTTGTTCTGTACTCACGAACATAAAAAAGTATTTCCTCATAATAATACATATACAAATTACAATGTATAACAAAATAAAGCATTACCCATACATAGTTCATCGCAAATGTTCATGATATTATTGGCGTATTTTCCATAGAAACATTGGAATTCAAAAGCAACTCTTTTAACGCTCCTACTTTCACAGTGAACTTCATATTTAAAGGGATACATACACATCCCAAAGTATTAATACTGAAGTAGATTTAAAATTCGGTAAAGTAGATTCAAAAGTTCTTAACTAGAATAAAACAGCTCGCTTACTGCTGGGAAATAGTTAGCTTATTTTATCACCTCAATGAAGCCTCAATGTGAATCTTGTGCTTGGGTTTATTGCAATAGCTTTAATAAATAAGATGTAGAGTGTAGCCCCATGATGATCACTTATATCACCTGGAACCAATATACCTAACACCCTCCACAAGTTCAAAAACGATAACTCTACTTGCAGTAAAGGTAACGTTTCTGTTTTCATTATAATAATAATAATATATTCATTATACTTATGCAGATCACATTCATATTTTCTTTGTCATTTTAAATTTTTAGGAATCTGTTCCCAAAAGAGATATCCGTCTGTCTGTCTCCAGGGTGTATATCAAGTAAACTCTGTAGCTAGAGAACTTAAATTTTCAAGAATATTTTATTATTTTTGCTGTCACCAATCACCATAACAACCAAATATAGAAACAAAATATTTAAATGAATAATTAAGAGGTCTGAAATATTCAAAACAAAAATGCAATTTTTAGGCCTTTTCTGCTCGACATTAATAATGACAACCGGTATCGGGTAGGTGTTTGAAATATTTACGAAATGTGAATCTTATTAAATTTAAGTTAAGGCCGCTCAAATTGTTGACTGCCATAGTGTTTCAAACAGCTTGGACCCCTTGGAATTACGCCGAGATGTAGCTTCACTCTGCATCCTCTATCGGTTGTATCACGGGGAGTGCTCTGAGGAATTGTTCGGAATCATACCACCTGCAACTTTTCGCCATCATCCCACGCGAAAAACATACCATTCCTCATCACCTTGATGAGTGGCAGTCTTCCACAGTGCGTTTTTCGCGTAACATTCTGCCGCGCATTGTAAAACTATGGAACGAACTATCACCAGCAGTTTTTCCGGACCTATACGACCTGCAAACCTTCAAGAAAAGAGCGTATTCCCTCTTAAAAGGCCGGCAACGCACCTGCAGCTCTTCTGATGTTGCGAGTGTCCATGGGCGCCGGTAGTTGCTTACCATCAGGTGACCCGTTTGCTCGTTTGCCCCCTTATTCAATTAAAAAAATATATAAACTTTATTAATAATCTATACTAATATTATAATAGTCTGTCTGTTACCTTTTCATGCCGAACCATTTTTTATGAAATTTGGTGAAGAACGGACAAAGGATACTTTTTGGTCCGGAAAAAAATTACGGTTTCAGTACATTGCATCAAATTGTCGTGAGTAAAGAATTAATAATTGCATAAATGCAATCTCTTTAGTTTTTACTTTTAAATGCCGTCGCGATTTTTATTCATAAAATATATTTTTTTGATAAAATCAAATAAGGTTTTAGGGCATTTCATTTTGATCACATTATGTTTTCTTAAATAATTTAGAATCCTTAGTTAATATTTCCTCCCGAGGTGCACCAAAATCATGGTGTAGTACTTTTAAATGCCGTCGCGATTTTTGTTCATAAAATATATTTTTTTGATAAAATCAAATAAGGTTGTAGGGCATTTCATTTCGATCACATTATTTTTTCTTAATTAATGTAGAATGCTTAGTTATTTCCTCCCGAGGTGCACCAAAATCATGGTGTAGGTATCTACAAAATATCTAGATCTATCCGCATGATAATATTATTTTTACGATTTCTTGTACAGATTTTATTACTCCAGTGCTAAGATGTAATAATTCTTTCTATTGCTTTATATTGGACATATCATATAATTATCATTTTACAATGTTTTGACATGTATACGTAAAAATCTGTCTCTGTGTTGCGGTAATCTGTACATAGTTTTCTGACTAGCTGTAATGTTTAAATTTTTTGATTTTCAAACCTACCAAAACCGTAAAAATGATCGTTTGGTGAATATAAATTATCGAATAGCATCTTATTAGGTAGTCTCTCGCCAAATAATTTAGGTTACAACTTACAAAGCAATATTGTAGTATTTGTAAACCAAAAATGTTGACTAGGTTCCGGAATAAAACCCAGTCTACTGACCACTGCCCAAGATGTCAAATTACGGCGCTATTTTGTACTGGTATTCCACTAGTATTAGATAAGTATGATGTATTATAATTACATTACAAGAAACGTATTAGACAATTCACTGGCAAATATTTCGAAACGAATCAACGGTATTCTAGACCTAAAGAGCTGCCAGTATACTGGGATATATTTGTGAACATACTCTAGGTTTTCTATGATAGACAATCAGCCACTGACACACAGATTTGACTGATGTCATTTATTTATTTTCCATCAAGCGCCTGTGGATTTTTTGTACCAAATATTCATGATTAGGCGTTGCTCTCACATATCAACAGATTGTTCAAATTTGTAAACAAAGATTTATAATTGGTATATTTTATCAAAAACGAAGCTGATGGGTGCCTCCGGAATCATGATTGAAATTTTGGCGTAAAAATATTTATTCCTGTATTTGTTTTCGCTGAATTCTAGAAGAAATAAAATTTTGAAAGGATTATTTTTAACGCACATTTTTTAGTGGTAAATGGATTTAAATCAAAATTTTAAGCTAACCCTAACATTGGTAAGGAACGTAACTAACTTACAAAAAATGTTTGAATGCTTATAATTACTTGTGGTCAAAGTTCTAGTGAAAATAAAAACACGAAATTTCACTAATCCTCGTTGTATGCGGCCTTAAGCTTTGGGCGTTGGCATGCATTGTCAAGATAAAGACAGCAAACTTTGAGTAGTTAACTGTACCTGAGTAGATTTTATCAGTAACTAGTAAGGGGATTGGAACCTATACACGAGGCAAGAGGATACATCAAACGACACAATGATTTGGTTAAAAAAGTATGCTTTTTTATTATTCTTTCAAATAGTCTTCATCTAAATTTTATAAGAACATTGGACACAATTGAAGCTTTTTACCGATAAATAAGTATAAATAATTTTATATTCACATAGATCTTATTTTATACATACAATACATTTATTTTATATCAGTCCTCACAAAAAGGTCCACTCTCTCCCCGCAACAAAAAATTAAATATTTACATAGCGATAGGGATTCGCATCTACCGTACATACATACATACATTAACAATTAACAATCAATAGAGACTATTTACAAAATATATTTATTTAACCGCTCACACATGTACACACTCGTCCGTCGCCAGGCACACACACCGATTACATTCACACGATTTGGCATATGGATGGCGGCGATCACTAGCAGAGGTCGTCCCGCGCGAGCCACCAGGGCGCGCGGCATGCCTCGCGCTTCCGCCGGCGCCGCTCCGCGCGGTCCGAGCGCTTCTTCACGAAGCGGACATTGTAGGGGTCCTCGGCCAGCTCCGGGTAGCGCGCCACGTCGTGCACGTACTCGCCTTCGTAGCCCGCCGCCGACCCCGACTTCTGGATCTCGTCTAGCTCCGCTGCCGACCAGTCCAGCGACCCGCCGAGCCCGGCCCGCAGCGTCTCGCGCTCGCGGTGCCACGCCTTCCTGATCGCCGCCGCGCGCGCGTGGTGCAGCAGCCGCTGCCGCTCCCTCTCGGCGCTCGTCCCGTACCGCAGGTTCACGATGCTCGTCTTCCCGTGGATCTTCACGTCGGCGTACGAGCGGCCGCCCTCCGCCACCTCGTGGAAGGTGACGTTCAGCTTCCCCTGCATGCGTTTCAGCTGCTGCTTGTCGTCCGCCGCGCGCCACGTCTCCTCCTTCACGAAGTAAAATACGTCCTGCTGATCCCCGTGAACCACGAAGGAGAACGGAAGCAGGTGAGATCTATTGAAAACTGAGGTGTAAACGTCCCGATAGATGGCGTTCGCCGAGGGGACGGCCGTGACCACGGCGCGTCCTCGGGAGTTTCGTGAGATCAATATGCCGCGCCCGAACGGCGGCTCGGAATCGGATCCGATACGTTTGGGTGCCAGGTTCAGCGCGTCGGTCTTGAGAGCCGACATGGCCGGAATGGAGAGGCTTCTAAAGTCAGCTATTCTCTTGTTGGACATGTGCGATAGGAACCCGGATTCGATGATGACACTGGGAAGAAGAGACATCGCGGATGGCAACCCCGGGCTTCCGTCAGTCGGAGCGGTTCCCCAGATCGGGCGCCCGTGTGGAATGCTGGGCAGCACGGATCCTCCTGGCAGCTCGTCTGGATACAGCTGTGGCGCTAGACTCTTCGTGTCGTAGCCGAGCAGTTTCAACCAAGATAGATGATCTGAAACACAATTGTAAGTAGTTAACAACTTTGTTATTTTATGCAATTTCTATAATTTTGTTACAAAGTTAATGTAAGTTAAAAATTACCTGTGGGCTTCTTGTCGTGAGGCCGTACGTTGATAGGATCGTTTCCATTGAATCTATATAAGTGCAATTGAGTGGGGTTATGTATTCTCTCTATCAGGTTTTCCCAAAGTGGCGACATCCATTGACCGATCAATGGATCATAAACTTTTCCATTAGCCATGTGCACCAAGGATGTAACTTGATCTAATAATCCGCCGCAGAAGTCTACAGGCAAGTATAGGTAGGGATTCGAATCGTAGACGATATGACCATACGGTGATCTCATTATTTCTCTGATTCCTTCGCCGTACTGGTTAAATACCATTACAGGAGTGCCGCATTGATCAGTAGCAATATAGTACTTATGACGAGCAACCTGAAAATAATAATAATTATTGTTTCTTTTAATTTTACATGTAGCAATTACCTTCTCTGAAGGATGATTACTATAAGAATTATAAACTATAGGTATAACATATTACCGTTTAGTACAAAGCAATATATTACCTGAGTATAAATAAGATGACCTCTATCGTCATAAACTAATGTCATAAATCTGTTTTCTCTCGGGGAATAAATATGACTGACTTCATGAGGTCGATCCTTGTTTGTGTAGAAGAATTGTGTTACGTTTCCGAAATTATCTTTTCTCGTTGAAAGTCTATCCAGATGATCGTAGTAATAACGAACATCAAATCTTCCCCGCTTAGAAGCTCTTATAAGGAGCCCCTTCGAATTGTACTGGAATCGTTCCTCCCGAGCGTTCTGGGATACGAGACCTCTACTATCATAACGATATTGTCCTTCTCCAAACTTTATTATTCGGTCCATGTCATTATATTCCATAGGAATTGTGTTTCCCCGATAGGTCAAAGACAGCATATTGCCGTTGTCGTCGTATCTGAAGCCCCATGGCTCTTGAGCTTCTAGTCCAGTGAGTTGACCATCGCAATCCCAAGTGTAATTTTTAAGATTTGTGTAAGTGTTCACACCGACGTTTCTCGTATGCGTTCGCGTTTGAGAAATTCTGCCATGAATATCATAAGTAAATTCCATTCTAAATACTTCCATTCTGTGAATGTTCACAGAAATTTCTTTTTCTAAGAACTGTTCGTTCATAGTACGCGAGAACATCGCGATTCCATCATACACTGAAGTTTCATTCCATCTTTGCTTCGATACAGTGAACTGTCCAAGAGTTTCGTGAGCTCCGGTATTGCTATTATAAACAATATGGTGTGGAATTAACGTTTGACCCCCTATGCGTCCTTGAACAGAAATAGTTCTATAGTTGTTATCGTATTCGTAAATTATTTTGGCATTGCTGAGCCCCGTTTTAGCGCCGTAGTCTATCCTTTCCTCCATAAGTAAACCACCCGAGTAGCTAGATTCCCAGCGGTAATCTACATCACGATCGACGTGCAATATTTCCGAGGGCAGGCCGCTACTTTCTGAATAATGTATTTGTGTTTGCCCATCTCCGTGAACCACTTCTGACACTTTATTTGTTGTGAAATATCGGTAAATTACCCTCGCTCCGTCACCTGGAAATACTGTTTGAAGGAGTTCTCCCGTGTGTGAATAATGTTGCAAATATTTCTTTGATGAACCTGGCGGGGAATAGGTTACTCGTAAAAATCCTATTGAAGGTTGCACGCTGAATGAGTGATTCGTTCCAGAAGGTAATATAACGTTCGTCAATCCGCCATCGCTGTCGTACGTGTATTTAAAGTGTCTCTGACTAGCTAGAGTGATTTTAGACACTAGATTACCCTCATTGTAATAGATGAATTTTGTTCCATCTTGCGGACTAGAGATTTCAGATAACATTCCATGCGGATCATAGCTATATATTTCTTCACTATTACCCCACTTCCATCCGTTAATTCTATAAAATCTGTCGTATGTAATGTTAAGAGGAACGCCGGCTCCGTGAGGTGTAAATGACAAAGGCAGACCGGCTGCGTCGTAAGCGATAGTAAACAGGGGACTTCTGTCGGCGTTAAAGAATGTCTCTTTACTTTTAAACTGGTCAAACTCTATGATCAGAACTCGTGAATCGTTGACCCATATTTCTCTGTTTAAAGTCTGTTGCGGATTTCTTACATCTCCAACTAAGGTGTATAAGGAATACATTTTATTCACTAAATCGTCTCCAAATGTTGTTGTCTGGTGCGACCACATATGAAGCATTTCAGCCTCGATTGGTAACGCCGCTTCGAGCAATGGGTGCTTGGCAGCAGCGATGCTTTTGAATTTGCCCGACCATGGAGTGTCCAATATCAGAGTATTATTTGAAAATATGCGTCCCTCCGTTACTTGTTTTCCATTGTTAACCGTTATCTGTTTAAACGATTGACCATGTAATACGTATTCACATTTTTTAGCTACTCCCACAGGTATACTGCTGGTTGGATTTGACACGGTGACCGCAAGTCCATAATTTTTAGCTAATCCGGAAGTAATGTGCACTTGTTCTCCCGAGGGCATAATTATTTTCGTTACTCTTCCGAGTTCATCGTAGTTATAAATAACCGTATCCCCAGCCTGAAAAAAATAAATAAAGTTAACATCGTATGTGCATAGCAAAGAGAGTTATGTTTCTTTAAATATAGAGTAGATATTAAAATAGCTTACCCCTGAACGGCTATTGAGCAAGCCGGTATTAGCATCGTAATCTAACTCGATCTCAGAAGAACCCTTTTCAGTTATCTTTGTCAGATATCCAATGCCTGATATTTTCAGCTCTAATTTATGATCTTGTGTATTTTCAATAGAACTAACGATGTTGCTGTAGTCTCTGAGAAGTTGTATTTTATTTCCTGATGCATCTGTCACTGTCGACAATTTTCCAAAGCTCGTATTTTTAGAATACAAGAATGAGTATCTTGTTTTTCCTGAAGTCAAGTCTTTTGTTGTTATGTGTTGTCCATATCGATTGAATACATAAACTTCTGACGTTGGCGGGTAAGGTATCCTGAATTCTCCATTTTCGTCGTGGGTAGGTAAATAATGTTTCAACGCCAAAATATGCAAGGAACCTAAAATAAATTACATTTATTATTAAATTTTAATTAATGATAATCGTTTTATAACAACATTCAATAAATACCAAAATTTATATGAATATCAGTGATTATAATAATTTAAGTATAGTATGTACTACACATAATAATAGGTTTATGCAAATTTAACTTACCTTGATCTACAACATTTAAAACGCCATCAGGCGTTACTGCTAGTGCTGATATTGTTTGGAATTTAGCGTTAGATGACAGAAGTGTCTCCGTGCTTGTAGGTGGTTCATCGCCAGCTACAACGCTAAGACGACACGGACATCCAGCCCCCTCATCGCGTGAATTTGTTGGGATGACAGTTGCTGCGACGGATGAGTTACATTCGCAGCTGAGTTCCTTAAGATTCTCTTGTAGTTTTCCAGCAAAGTGCATAATTTTGCCCGATGGATCGATTGTCTTAATAGTGTTTGTTTTCTTAGAATCAGATTCGGCAACGTACAGCATACCACTAGGAGCAAAAGCGATGGCCAATATGGTGCCCAGGCTAGAATCTTCGCGGAAATCGGTAGATGTTTTATTTGTAGTTTTAGCAATAGGTTTACCGTCGCTACCGATACGACAGTGAGAAGGTTGACCGGCGATAACTTTGATTTTCATGTCTACTGTTAGTTTTAAAATGATTCTGTCGTCGATGAAGTACAGGGATCCATCTAGCGGAGACAGCGCGACTCCTGTGGGCCATTGCAGTTGAGCTTCATAGGGTGGTATAGCGCCTCTACATGGCACAGGCGACCAATGATTATGATGACCATGATGTCCAACTAGTGTGTGGATTATGCCACTCGGATCAACCGCCCGTATGTTAGTTCCATCCGCAATATACATAGTTCTGTCAGCGGCTATAGCAAGTCCTGGAATAAAGATGTTACCAATAAGTTTTTAAATGCATGCTTTTGCGTTACGTTTAAACTCGTATATTATGATATTTATTATTATCGTAAGCTGCGCAAGGAAAGCTTGGGTAATTGACAAACCTTTAGGATGAGCTAACTTCGCCTTTATGGCTGGTCCTTCGTCGCCACAGTTAGAATCATCGCCAGGAACACATCGGTCTCCATTACCCACAACGGCTTCTGAATTTGAGGAAGGATCGCGAACTTTTTCCAACAAGAGAACTCTCCTGACTTGGTGCCTCTCAGAATCAGATATGTAAAGAAATCCGTCTGCCGGTGATATGCACATGTAATACTGATATGCGACTTGCGTTGTCCTGTAAAAAAAAGTTATAAATTATCCATTTGTCTTCGTAAATAGCTAGTATTTCTTAAAAAAAAAACAGTTTCACAAAAACTTCTGAATGTTAATAATTAATTAGATATTATTAATCAATTAATAATACTTACTCTAGTTGCAACACTGTTGTTACCACGCCTTCGGGCGTTATACGGCGGACAAGGTTGAAATCACCGACGTAAAGTGAACCATCTGGACCAGAAGTTAACGCGGTTGGAGTCAAGAGGCGTGAATCTGCTGCCTTGCCATTGCAGTGATCAGGACAATTCAAAGATCTTTGAAGCCCAGTTCCCATAACCACCTGCAATCAGAAACGCGTCATGAATCGACATAGCAAAATGTAAAATTAAATGTGACAAGGTAAGTACAATTTCCATAGAAATCGTGTGTGTTTCTATGTTACCTGCACAGTCCTGGGATACTGCTTCAGATGAAGTAAAGCTCCGTCTCCTTTTTGTAATATTCCTTCGTGGAAATTGTAATGATGATGGATATCGAGTCCCCAACCTCCAATGTCCGAAATGTCAACATCAAATCCGGCTAGCGTAGCTGTTTGTGTTTCCCAGACAATAGAAGTACACGAGGAGTATTCATAACCTATTGAGACTTTGGCCTGAGCTTGCCCGTAAACCTGGCGAACAAAAGATTTATTGATCGAGATAAGGCTAAATTGTTTACGCTACACTTAACACTAACAAAGACGATAACAAGTCATTATTATGACTTATAAAGTTATAACCATTTCAAGAGCGTTGCACAAATTTTACTATAGTTAAAGTTGTAAGAGACACTATTTTATTAAAATGTGCTAATGTAAAACAAAAGAAGCCGAAGTCTAAAACGTTCTCAAAATTCTCTCGCAGCGTTCGATTAGGGTTCCTTCTTTTGTATTAGAATTCATAACACGTTCATCGTAACTATTCCTTGGCTTACCTTCTGCTTATAAACATTCCTCTTGTTCCACGCGAACACATGGGTCAAGTCTGGGTCAGCCTCGTATGTGTGCGTGTACAGCGAGCCCTCGATCTCCACACGCACATGGACGCGCGCTAGAGACGCGGGGACGACGCGCCGTGTCAGTTGGATGTGCACACACGATAGGTACCCAGCGGCTTGCGATGATCGATATGTGAGCTTCACTAATGAGCCAGGTATGCCGAATGATTCACTCACGATCTGGAAGGAAACTTGTCATGAATCCCATGTTGTTCCCGTATTGTTCTTTGGATATATTGTACTGCTAAAGATAATTATGTCAACCCTGGTAGTAAATGTAGAGGAGTAGCTAAGAAAAAGATAACTTACGATTTTAACAAAACACCGTAAAATAAGGCTAATAAATACAGATAATTATGTAAATACAACTAACATACTCGTAGGTGAATAAATAGATATTATCTGTAACAAAGGGTAAGGGCATTGTTATAAGGTGTGATCTAGAGAAATCTAAATAATGTTATTACTGCATGGAAAATAATCTGAGGCTTAAAATAATTAATGTACCTGTGCCTCTGGATAAACAACAGTAGTTGTGGCAGCGGTAGAAGCAGCTGGTGCTGCCAGCACTGGCATGGCAACAACTTCTGGCCTGAGGCGGTCGTGGTCGTGAGTGGCACAGGGCGGCGCACCCGCCTCCCACCACTGAGGCATCGGAGACCAGTCAAGGCGCGGCGGAGCCCTAGAGATCACACGAAATTAATTGTCATCATAAAATTAGTTTTATTGCTACATATTCCTTGATTTTATCGTTAAAGACATTCACGAAATTCTTTAGCAAGAATGTTATTTGGCTTTTGCCTTTGTGCTGGGTTTTGGCCGCTTCACCTGCCTCGTTATATGGTAATTAAAACACCACTGTACGACTGCTTATGCTAATCCGATTAACGATCTTTTTGCAATAGCATGCTGCATGTAAGCATTATAAAGCAAGTTGAAAAACATTTCACCGACCATTACCATTGACTCCGTAACTAAGTATATCATAGTTACGGATTGAACTTTTTGTAATGGCGAAAAGTACCGTTAGTTACGAGATTTTCTTGAAATCGAACTGATTGATTTTGAGAAGAATAAATATCTGTCCAAAAACACTTCAAAATTTATCTATAAATAATTATTACCATTTATTTTATTTTACTAATTTATTACAAAATCTTACATCTAAATAAAATTTAAGGTTAGATATGAATAAAAAACACTTGTCGAGTTTGTCCAGGCATAACGTTCTCAACTACAAAGCTTATTTTAGGGGGGTCGCGCGGACTACCATTGTAGTCCACTAGGCTCTATATAGAGTCTAGTGGACTACAATGGTACTAACCTATCTACTATTTCTGGTACTGACCTCGGTGTGGGCACCTTTACGCTGTCGTCGCTCAACTCCATCTGCACCGGAGGAAGTACCACTATCTGGTTCCACGGCACGAATACAGTTTTCCTCAGCGGCTTGAATGGCGATCTCTGAAACTGCAGCGTCACGGCTCCACCTCCGTTTACCAACACGTCGAACCTGAGTTGCATATTTTGTTAATTTTCGGCATTTTTCAGTTTTTGAACACTATAGAAAGGAGGAAGTGTTAGTGAGGCCCAGAGAGTAATATAATTATCTAGACTTATTACGGGTTATCTGTTTCAAGTGAGAACAACAGTTATCTATCAACCAACCAATTTTGATAAAGGTTTTAAAGAAAAAAATGAGAGTTTCTAAAACGCTCGCCACAAATTAATTAATTAGATATTAAATAGTTAAGATCTATCTTTACTTATTAATCTTATTCCTTATAATAATCCATTTATAAGGTAATAAAAATGCGCTGATTTAAGTCTGAGACATCAGGCAAAAGAAATAATTGAATACTAAGTGGAGCACCCGCACAAAGATAGTACATCTCCGTCGCCGACAACTGTAGTTGGCGCAGGTTTTTAACGATCGACGATTTTACATTCCTACAAAAAGCTTTGATTTTCCTTTACATCACGTTTCGTTAGTAACTGTAGTTTAAATGAGGGAAGCATCAGCGATCACAACTTTTTATTATTGCATGACAATATTTGTATGGAATTGTGTGTCTCGTCATGGACTTACCTATGCTTAGCCTATTGCTTAATAATGATGATGACTGAGGTTGGTAAAGCTCTCTACATGGCCTTATATAGGATATCATGCTATAATCAAAATTATAGCATGATAACTGCCTACAAATTACCTATAATTGTGGTGTTCTGCCTTCAATCTTTACTTGAATTAATTATAATTAGTGTTGATAGATTAATGGCAAAATTATAAGTCATTCTTCGTAATTTGGTACGAGTATTTGTCACTTAATCCTGAACATTAGATATTAATTTTGAATCCTTTTGAAAACAAAACAAAATAAAATAATGTTTTGTTTTAAGTATAAACAAAAATATATTTAAAAAGGAACACGCTCAACTCAAGTCACTTGCAAATTATGATTATACGTAGGGCTTTCTAATTACCGAAATTGCTAATTAAAAAAGCAGACCCTTATATAAAACAAAGGAACATCTTACGATCCAGCCTTATTTATGCTAAGCCAAGCGCACAAGGGCCCTTTATTGTTTCTTAATTCTTACAGCGGCTTACCCGGACCCAACATAAAACCCAAATAAATTATCTCGCTGTTTTATTTGCTTCGGACTAAAACTATTCCCTTAATTAAAACAATAAACGAACGTAAGTATGGTATGAGTTATGCTTGGTGGAATATTTATGTATGAGTAATGTCGAAAAACGGCAAAAATAACTTCAAGTCACTTTTACGAAAGCTTATACGTCTGTTACATACCTTTTTAGCCATGAGCCTGTTGAATTGATTTTGATTAAATTTGGCTAACAGATTTTGAGTCCCGGGAAAGGATATATAACAGACTTTATTACGGCAATATTATATATACGAGTAAACTTTCAAACTACATATACATAATATATTAATATACCTAGATTTCCTGCGCAAATGAAGTTTCGGGCAAGTTCTGGTATCATGTTACCTACTTAATAGTTAATAAGTATTTAGGCTAACAGTATTTTATCACTGTCCT
This sequence comes from Polyommatus icarus, assembly GCA_937595015.1. Classification (NCBI taxonomy): domain Eukaryota; kingdom Metazoa; phylum Arthropoda; class Insecta; order Lepidoptera; family Lycaenidae; genus Polyommatus; species Polyommatus icarus. The sequence goes on from OW569326.1 coordinate 12,143,668, forward strand.
TAAAAGTTGTTTGTAGTAAAACAACATAATATGTTGTTTTACTACAAACAACTTTTAAGGACAGTGATAAAATACGGTTAGCCAAAATATGATTATAATAACTATCCTTTAGCGTTCCAGATTTTTTTACAGGCAGAAAACAATTTTTTGTTGTGACAAAGGCCTCTCCCAGTGACTTCCAATTTACTTGCTTCTACGTTACCGTTGGCGAGTCTGCAGGCTAGTGGCTGGTACGCATGGAAACTATGAAAACGGGTTTATGCGAACACAGGTACCTATATTATAGGTTGGATTGAAATTTGAAGCAGCAGAAGAGGAATACACGAGGCTACTTAAAATTTCCATGAATATTACTGGGCATAACCGTACCACTTTGTTTCCGAATCACGTCGAAAATTTCGTAAATGCCCGACCATCCCTATGTAAATAAACAAAACCTCGCTTAACATAAGGTAAGAAAAATACTGGCATACCCTTATTAAAATAGATCCAGCGTGATATTACCATAATATTACATACCCACGTTATAAAGGCACGTTCCTTACCTAACAAAAATACATAGTTACATAATATTAATTTGTTTTATGTTACTTGGGTAATATAAAATTGTTATGATAAAATAACTTTTTAAATAAAACTGCTCGATCTGGAAGCGTGTCACGGGAAGTGTACCTTATTTTTTTTTCTTTATTTATTTAAAGGGATTTTTGTACAAAAAAGACGATGTCAACATCATCGTAACTCGTACCGCTAAAATATAACAAAACTTACAATAATTCTGACTCGCTGACTTATAGTTAAAATTATACAAGGTGTACAACATAATATGTTGTTTTACTACAAACAACTTTACAAATTATACAACTAAACTATGTGATAATACTGTATGTATGCAGTATGTGTTCCTTGTAGAGATTTCACTGTGAAAGTAGCAGCGCTGAAAGACCAACAAATTGTTTCACTTTTGTCACAGAATAGGTACATATTATTATTAACAACTTTTGTAAGTATTTTTATTTATTTAAAAAATTTATTTAAAAAATGGTCTTTCAGCGCTGCTACTTTCACATTGAACTCTTTACAAGGAACACGTACACACCCTAAAGTATTGTCACTTAGTTTTGTTACACCTGTATAGTATTCTAGCAGCCTCAGATGAAGGCTTTGATAAAATGCGATGAAATATGCCAATATTACAATTTACATCTACTTGAAAATTAAATTTAAAATTAAAAATCAGCTGTTCTCTTAAGGCTACTCGTTCGAAAAAAGCGTGCAGATAAAACAACTTTTCATCGGCATTAACATTGAAATTATATCTGAAAAAAATAATTAGTAATCTACATGATATAATACGTAATTTGGTTTTGCCATATTTTTTCTATCGGTATCACATAATAAAGAAATAAAAAACCAAATCACCTCCAAATCGTTGAATGAAACCACTTTACTCCTTCATTATTTATCAAAAGAATATATAAAAAAAATCTACTGATTTGCAATACATAAGTTACTAATTTGGTTTTTTTACTTATTTTAAATATGCATTATATTAAGCCTTAAAAAGGTTTTTTCTCCTATTTCGCCCTATCATGGACACGGCGAGCGTCGTAACCGCCATCGTACAAGGCGCGCTGTTATGAATGTTATTTTAATGTTATTTACGTCGACATTCGCACTGACAGACAATCAACCTGCTAATTTAGGGCGAGAGGGCCCTTAAGTTTGCGTTCCGGGAACACTCCAAGCGGTGGTAGATACCATCCCGCACACCACATTCCTCACCACTTGTTTAACCACACCCTTATCTAGAATTATATAGATGGTCCTTCCAATAGCTTGAACAGTAGATATAGATTATAGCGTTTTTACGTGAGGAAATCTTTTGTTGACTCCCATAAGCGTTAGGACTTAGGAAGGGGCTATCAAAATCGGTTTAGGCAAATCTGCCAATATAATCATAGGTGGCGTCCACAAATTAAGTGAGGTGTTTGCTTGAATTTTTTGACCCCCCTCCCCCCCTGGTGAGATTTCGTGAGATTTTATTCAAAATAAATCTCACGTGAGATTTTTCAAAATGTGGGTTTCTTACGTAAACGTTTGGTTTGATAGTAGATTTTCTTTCGAACGAATTAGTGAATGATCTTAATCGTATAACGATTACGCTTACGATTAAATCTTAAGCATAACGTACAATCTGGATGAAATGGACCAAAATAGTATTATTTTGTTGAGAAAAATATTACGTGAGATTTGCCGAGACCCCCCCTGTCCCTAACGTGAGATTAGATGAGATTTGACTCGACCCCCTCCCCCCCCTAAAAACCTCACGTAATTTGTGAACGACCCCATAATAATATTATAGTCAATACACGCATTGACGCACATCATGAAGATAGCACTATCATCTATGACCTAAGTAATAAGTAAGATCTTCTATAATATAATATAAATTATAAACATAATGTCATAGAAACTTTGCATCTAATTTGGTATTACCTTTTTAACAAAGCTCAACAAAATAATTATGCCGGAGAAAACATTGTTTACGATTATAATTCTCACACCCCGAATAATAACGACAACTTTACGGATAAACCACCAAGGCGGGCGTGAATAAAACTAATTAAATATTATTTTCAATTACGAAACGTGTTCTGCTAATGAAAAACAAGCTTAGCGTCGATACGATTAATGACTTAACAAGCGTAAACCTTCGTTAACATCTAGACACGGTTATTATGAATTTCTTACACGTAATCGAGTTACGTGACGTGAAACTAGCTGTACGGACTATTACGGAATTGCCTGACACGCTTCAAAATTATTTCAATATTGATTTTCGTTTAGGAACGGTAGATTTATGGGAGAGGAATTTAAAGACTTGTTACGTATCAAATCGCTTTATCTGCTTTTATAACATTCATCACGCTCTTTAGACACAACTGAATATGTAATATAATTATTAATTACACTAGATGTTCCGCGCGGCTTCGCCCGCGTAATTTAGGAATTTTACGGAATCCGTACATTTCACCGTACATAAAAATAGCCTATGTCCCTTCACGTGGTCTACTCTTCATATGTGCCAAATAATATAAAAATCTCTCAAGTAGTTCTTAAAATAATAAACAATTTCATATAATTTTCCCCATTTTTTCCACATTTACCACTGTTTTTTCGCTCCAATTGATATTAGCTTAACATAATAATATAGCCTATAGCCTTCCTCGATAAATGGGCTATCTAACACTGAAATAATTTTTTAAATCGGACCAGCAGTTCCTGAGATTAGCGCGTTCAAACAAACAAACAAACAAACTCGTCGTAACACCTTGGACAAAGTTTCGTTTTGTATATTATTATCTACTTATGAATGGGCTTAATTTATAACAGTTTCAATTCAATATCATTATCTACTTCTATTTTAAGATACTTTATTAGAAACTTGTATTTTTTATGGTATTAGATTAGTGCCTTTTGTTCCGCCTTTGTTAATTTTACTATTGAATTCGACCGAAATTCGCCTAAAGTGTAATTAAATTAATTTATACTTATATACATCAACGACAATAATATATTTAAATGTCACTAAAATATGTGAGGCCTAGTGAATTTATGACTTCACTTAATTACAATGCTTTATAGTTTATATTAACAAACAATGCGGTCGACATGTGAATAATTATTTTATAAAAGTAAATAACTAAAGGTGCATGGTACTTGTAAGCGTCATTAATTTGGGTTATCTTTTTGTTTTTTTTAAAGTTGGAATTGTGTATTAAGTAAATCTGTATTTGTAGCAACACTAAGGTGGTGCAAGATATGTGAAAACTTTTTCGATTTCATCTATCCTGTTTTAGATTAAAGTTAGGGTAACATCCACGACGTGTTCACGTTCATGGGGAATTTTGGAAAATCACTGTAAACATGAATTATTTCAGTTGATATTGAATTACATTCCAGAAGAACCCCCAAGTCCTAACACGTGTACCTATTCGAGTTTTAAACTTCAGTTGAAACGTTAATTTACAAACTGTATAAACTCGTAGCTATTTTCTTCTTAACGTTTTTCATTTTTATAATATTATAAGTTATACTTCCAGGTTGTTTGATACATATTTAAAAGGAATACCCGCTATTGCGTTTAAAGGTAAAGGTGAACGAGACTGCAAGCTGCTCATTGTATTTTATAAATTACAATGCCAACTTTGAGTTTTCACCACCTGGCGTTTCTTTATTTTTGCATCGACAATAACCCACAAGGCACGTTAAGGCTTTGATAGACTTATATTTTTTAAACGGGCTTTGGCCCACCATACATTCCCACCACTGTATCTCCTGTGTCGCCAGGATCGACAGCGGTATCCAAGCACGAAAACCCTTTGATATGATCTCAGGGAGCCCGAGGGACATGCTAAATCTTTTAAAAAAAATAGATAGACTGAATACTTTTAACTTTTTTAAAATGCTTACGAATTTTAAAAAATTTGAATCATAATATTGTCAGGTTTTATTTTGTCTTCAATAGGTATCCGACATGGTTATGTACTGATTTCTAAATGCTCAATAAAGATCTTGCTCAATTTATTTTTTAACAGGCTAGTTGCTCATAATAATTTTGGGAATAGATTTTTTCGAATTCATGATGCTATTGTTGACAGTAATTTTGATCTGTTTGGCGTTGAAATGGTTAATGCTTATAAGCACCTTTGAGTTTGAATAAAAATAAGATCTAGTACCAATTGTGGTAGTCTGGAAAGTTTGTTTCAAGTTTTACACCACAAAAGGATTGGACACAATCGGTCTATTCACCGTGGACTTCATAGTCCAAGTATTTTTCAATTGCTTTGCATTTTATGATCATGCAAGGGTTCTTTGTGTGTTACTTTATGTGGCGGTGCGAGTAAAAGAGAAATGTAATCCAAGTTTCGGCATTGAACTTTATCAAAATTGGTTTTGCGGTTTTCTCTTGAAAAATATGATATGCTTTTGCTTGAGAATACTTCTTAGAATCGAAACACCTATAGAGTGAAATTACTACGAAACAGACAAAATACAACACGGAATATCTTTTTGTGGAACTCTACAAAAATAGCAAAATATAACTATAGTTTACTGTAACGTATAATTTCGACTTTTATACCATCATCTCTAACAACGGTATTAATCAATCAAAGAACGTAGGAGCAAAGATAAATAGTCAGTATATCGGTACCACAAGAATTTTCACTTACCATCCTCCAGCTCTGGTGAGAGTGAAGCCGAATCTCGCCTCCCGGTCCACGGAGACTCTGATGCCGATGATACCCAGACCCTGGGGGGAGACTACCTGGCCCCGCATCACCGACACTCGGCTGCACATCACAACTCTCGTCAGACAGAGTCCGACCGGCACGGCGGTAGCGATATGATTCATTGGCTATATTTTTATATAAATTGTTACTATAATTATTATTGATTAATAAACTTGTATCTTTAAATTTTTTAATTAATACGAGGTACGTACCGCTACCTTCGAGGAAATAAGCATTTGACGGACCTACATCATTTGGTCGAGTTATGTCAGTTCAATATTAGTCGTCTATCTGTTGGCTGGGTCTGAGACCAAATGTGACCAAATTACGTTGGCCCGTTATCTGCCTATGAATCAAATTCTCTGATAGTACTGACAAAGAAGTTGATTCCTAGGCAGACGGTGAACCAGTAAGTAATTTGGTCGCGTTAAGTCAAACCCCGAAACCGATCACAGCAGCTGCTAACATTGAATTGACATAAGCCGACCAAACGACGTAGGTCCGTCAACTGCCTAGGATTCAATCAATTTCTTCGATGGTACCTACATGCTTAATGTTGGTGCTAGTATTTTGAATCATATTTATTGTAAATCACTTTCTTTAAGGATATTTATTAATGTATCAGAATTGGAAAAACAAAAACAGAAAACATTTTAATATGATGGTTTTATATTAAAGTAAATTAAAATAAACACATTTAATAATAATAATTTAAAAGCTCTTCCTTTGCATAAACCGACGGGCTTTTTTAGGTCGCAACTTTTTATTCGTATTCACTGTTCAGTTCACAGTAAGTGGATCGATCAATAGTGTTGGGTTACGTTTGTTACCTAATTAGGATCTTTGTTTTTTCTTATTTGTAATTTCTGCTATCGTTGTATTATTTGGTACTCTGCTTTTCATTACCACTTTTAGGCTTGATAAGTGATAACTGATAACATTCAGTATCTAATAAGAAATATTATCTTCTATTGTTTTTGCTTTGCACAAAAAATGGAATAATTATTTCTTCTTGTTATTTTGTACAAATAAATCGCACTAGATCATGAAACTCGTTATAATTCTTGCAAGTCTGAAAAATACCGAGTTTTATAATTTCGTAAGCAGCTGGTTACTAAAATATATTACATAAAAATAGTTATTAATAATTGATTTATTTTATTTTTAAGTAGTTCCTTTAGTTATAATTTAATGATGCTTAATTTATAAAAAATCGGAATGTTTTGTGGTACTTTATCTGATTTTATTAAATTCTTTATTTTTAAAGGGGTTTGGTCACTTAGTGATTAAGCTACTATTAATGATAAAATATTAAAAATATCTACCGCTGTTGTAATAAAATCACAATTTAATTTAATAAGTTTAATTTTTTTGAACCAGGTTCGTCTGACATTAAAATATAATAATAAAATTGATACAGTTCTTATAGCCTATTATTTTTGTATTTTGTTGAGTTAATGAATCATATCGCTAGCCGCCTTCTCAATTTCGAGAAAGTGCTTTTCTGATAAATCTGTGAAAGTGAAGTATGAAAATAAAATCGAAAATAAAATAAGAAGATTGTAGCATTGCACATTCTCTTTTTCAGGAGTAGCTAAAGTTCTAGGCGAGATTTTAGTTTACTCGGTAATTATAAGTAGGTAATGTTCTTACCAAAAATACTATTTTAACCAATTATAATTTATGTAATCATAAATCTGCCTAGATAGTGTAGGTAATGCATGTAACAGCTGCCACATAATATATTTATTTTTATAGTTATCGTATGATTAATTTTCGGTTACTTTATTACATGAGAAATTGGTGCTGAGAAAGTTATCCAATTTATTAAAATCAATAAATGGTAACACAATTTATGATTATGATTACAATAGAGTTAAATTTTGTGTTTAATTTTATTGCCATCTTAAATTATAGGTTCAACTGAACAAGTTATTCTACTTTCCCACTCATAAGTTAACTCAGCATTGTGATGATGAGTTTTAACAATTTACATCGCTGTTAATTATAAATCGATATTAATCTAATTCTGAGAAAACTATCGTATTAAATATTAATAATGAAATTTTAATACAAAATCTTATAAATTTTATAATAGGTTTAAATATATTTTTTGTTACCTTATATTTTTTTGTTAACAGTCACTCTCCAAAAGTTTGTTTAATTTCATCCCCAATACACATACTATACATACAAGAATTGAACTATTTACTTTCTGAAAGAGTTCTTAATGAACTATTAATTACCTTCTGAAAGATATTAATAGATATAGTTAATTAAAATTACTTAACTATTAACATAATTTGTTTTATAAATTCTAGTGCAAGTAAATAACTCTTGAGTATTAGTTAATTTAGCGAAGTTATTATCTTCAAGTTAATTAATATTTCGAACTTCAAGGGTCATTTCGAATGTATTGAATAACAAACACAAATAGTTCAACGTAGAAATCGTATTCAAAATTTGAATAGTCGTTCGAAATAACAGTTGGAAAAGTTTGTCCGTATGAATACGGGGTTTGGAAATTTTCATAGCGTTTGAGCTTATCAACTGTTTGCAGATTTACGTCCTCTGGGGTAATAACGCTCAATGTTAATGTAACTTTGCTTTATGACTCCATATTTATTGTTTTACAACAAACATAAACATGATACTCTGAAATCCTGACTAGGCTCATAAAATATTTTTGCGTTCTAAACATGCTTCATTTATGTTTTACTGGCAAAGTATTTTACACTTTCATATTGGTAATTTTTATGGTTTATATTGTACTAGAAGTTAGGTATATACTTAGAGGAATGTACCTAATGATATTCAAATAACAAAATATAAATAAAATGAATAATGTTGAAATAAATCATAAATTGTCGAAACATAGAATGTACACAATCAATGCATTAGCTAAAATACACGCCTGAAATAGAAACAACACACGATTAATATCACAGGATATAAATTCACAGCACCAATTTCCTGCTGTACTGAACGACCGATGGAAGCGATGTAATGTACAATGTCGACGTGGTCACAACGTCTCGCTGTGAAGTATTCGAGTACATTCAGAGTTGTGAGGTTAGTTACAGGGGTGAGGAGCTAAACACATAGAGAGCTGGGGTAGAGGGTTCAGGGTTGGTTAACAGATGAGAGACGCAGACAAAGGACAAGGAACACATAAAAGGGTAAGTTTATTCGAAGCGTAATTGCGTGTTCTTCGAATCGCTCATATTATATTTTCGCTCAACTATTTCATAATTTTGAAGGACCTATCGATGTGTTTATCGTTTTGCGTGAAAGCGTAAATGATTTTCCTAGATTTTCATAGTATAATATATTATAGTATGTGAGCAATTATAAAAGCAATAGTCGTATAACAAACACGTACAGTTGTGGGTGCGCCAAAACGACCGACGTCAGTGTTTCACATCTTCCACAAAACATGGGGCAGATTTGTCGCAACCACAATAAACAAAAATTAATAACATTCAAGACAGACATACAGATGTTACATACACATAGAATGAAACGAATACAGACAGAGGAATAAACAAAAAGTGAAAAGCATTAGTAGTGCCGTTCGCATGCCACTCGGTAGACAGACGGCGGGCAGTAGCATCACACATATATGCAGGAGACGCAACAAAAGGGAAGAGGTCAACAGATACTGAACACTGAGGGGCGAGGGCGGGCTGACTGACACTTACCATGGTGTAAAGGAATTCCAGAACTCGCTAGGAGTGGCGGACACACGGCGGCACAGGGACACAGAAAGACAGGACAGATTACTACACAGATACCTACATCCCTCAGTGCAATCCCCCCCCGATTTGCAACCGCTGAGGGCTGAGCTCATCTATGCTGGTTACCTTGCGTTTTAACACTTGCTTTAATGGTTGAATTGAATTCAATTTCTTAATTTATTGATTCTGTCATAAAGCCCGTTTGCATTAGAACAACTTCACCACTTTTATAAATTTAGAATACTCTAATTTTTGATCTGATTCTTTAACACTTGCTATCACGAAAATCAAACATTCTGGATTGTAAATATCACCGGGATATTTTGTTATTAATAACGTTTATTCAGGCCTCACAAACAAATGCCAGAACGCAATATAACCCTTCCAGACTTCAATACAAATAAAATAGTAAAGCGGCTTGTGTTTTAATGCAAACAAACTTTAGAGGCGCTTTTGCATATAAAGCGTGGTGGGTTGTCTACTTTATATATTCAGTTTTGCTTGGTCTTATTTTTCATGTTTTACGGTCGGATGTTACTTTGAGACGTATAACATGATCCAATGTAAATTTTTAATGTTCCAATAAAGTTAACTCTAACCACAAGAGATTACAAGTTAATGTTAATTGTAATTTAAATTTATCCAACGAAAGTAATAACTTCTGTGAAATTGTAAACTCCCATGATTCGAGCCTTTAAAGAGGGCCTTATTAAATTAATCATAATTTATTAGTCGAAAGACAAACAAAACTGTTTGTAAGCTTTGAGCGTTTAGTAATTACAGTTCATATCAAACTTCACCAAAACCATCAGATGACGTTTATTAAGACAAACAGGTTAGGTTAGACACACACAAAGGATAAACATTAGACAATACACAACACATCGGATCTGGTGTGAAATAACAAAAACATTAAATAATAATAATTATTAATTACGTACAACATAAAATATTGTAACATGTAAAATTAACCATGCCGGGATTTCTAACAATAAATTAATAAATCACATCAAAATTAGGAAAATCAACAACACTTCCACCAGATGATAAAGAAAAAATAATAAAAATTGTATAAAGTATATAAAATTGAGTTATACAAACTAAAAAATTAAACACACCAAATCCTAGGAGAGGTCAGGGAAGAAGACAGGAGGTATATGGTAGGGGTGCTATTTTAATACCTAAGTATATTATTAATTTTGAGTCGGTTTCTTTAACAATTTAAAATGATAATGATTTTACATTTCTTCTGGATTTAGAGTGCAATAAAATAATTTATAACTGTGCAAAACCGATAAGATCAATTTGAACCAACGTCGAATAAAAGATATCGCTTTTGGGGTCTATTGTGATATTATATCGATATCCTTCACATGATAAGTGACTCGGTGTTAAGTTTAGCTTGTTTATAATATACAGATCACTTACCTCTCAGAATATTCGTCCATGTGAGCGTAACTCTGTACAGAGTTTTCTTCGATGAGGAATTTTACTCGTTGGTAAAATGATGCAGTGACGGATGGTGGTTGCTTACGGAGAAGAACTTCCACGGGGTCATTTGAAGCCAAGCACATAATGTGCTCCGTGCACTCCGGGCGACTGCAGCACTCCGAGTCATGGCAATCGGTCATGCCATCTTTAAAATGCGGAGATGAATGTCAAAAAGAGCGAAAATGATGATTCGAAAACACAAAGGGACAGTCACAATTGTTACCTTCGTCGTTATCCTCATTATCGTTACAGGAGAGTTCGAGTGCGATGGAGCAATCGGTTCCGGCCCAGCCTTCGGAGCAGGAGCAACGGTAGACACCGTCTTCAAGATGACACTGACCATGTCGCGAGCAACCGTTGGGGCAACCGGCTAAATATAAAATTGATATAAATTATTATGTGTATAAAATATGCTACTTTCACAGTGAACTTTTATAAGTCACACACATCCTAAAATATCACTTTTTTTGTTACAATATTATGTAAAAATACATATACACATCCAGTGTGAATTGCACATAAACTATGCAACATTATATTTGTATGTATATAATACACATTTTATTGAAGGACAAAAGCAGTTCAATAAACTATAGGATTACTTTTCATAAATATCTCATTGTTATAGTATGACTTACGCAAAGTACAGTGCTTTCCATTCCATCCTTGGGTACAAACACAAGTGCCATTTTTACATTGACCATGATCTTGGCATCGAACGTCGCATGGGCGTTGATCGCACAATGCTCCAGTCCAGCCATCGTCACAACGGCATACACCTTCTGCGCATACTCCATGCGGTCCGCAATCCAACGAACACACAACTAAAAGGCGTTGAAAATAAAAATTATGTACATTTCATTAATAAATATACTTACAAAAAATCATTGTATATTACTAACTTTAAAATATATATAGGTAACAATTTTTATATAAATTTACCTTGTGAACAGTCATCTCCTGTGTAGAGTGGATCGCAAACACATCTTCCAGCATCCAAGTCATAAACACCACGTTGAGAACAAGCAGGCAGGCAGCGTTGTACGCGGGCGTCGCGTTCATTGCAAGCCGATCCTCGCCACCCGGCGCGGCACACGCAGCGCCCACGGACGCAAGAACCGTGACCACCGCACGTAGGATCCAAACAATCCTCTACAAAAACAGTACGTAAGCCGTTAACTCCAGAATTATCTTTAGAATAGCGATCCATTCATGACGGTATTTCATCTCTTATAACGTTGCATTACTTACCTTCGTCACATTTTGGTCCCTTCCAACCAGCCTTACAATTGCATTGTCCAGCTACGCACTGCCCACGTCCAGAACAATCGGCTGGTTCACAATCATGCGCTGGAACATCACATTCAGCACCTTTCCAACCCTCGGAACAGTGACAAATTCCACCAGCATAAACGCCATGACCCGAACAAAGTACAGGACAAACACCTAAAATATTATAAAAAGTTAAGTCTATTTCAATACTTTTAATTTAAATCTGTGACTTAAGTTAGGTACTAACTTTTAGAACAATCGTGTCCTTCGAAGCCGTCCATACAATCACATTTTCCGAGGTAGCACGAGCCGTGGCCAGAGCAATCGTCAGGGCAAGAGTTGGTTACACCTTCAGCTTCAGATACAATCATTTCTACGCTGTGTGATTGAAGTTCGTCATTATAAACAGAGATGAACCATCTTCCTGTGTCTAAATATTGTAGAATGCTGACGTTCACTCTCATATCAGTCGATCGTTTACTAATCGTATGGTTCCATCTTTGGTATGGACTAATGGTGCCCAAAAATGCGTCCCAGTTATCGTACGGATCATCAGGAACGTCAGGAAAGCTTCTTCGTCTTCGCCTCAATCGATGATCAACTCTACCGCCCCGAATGAATTCCACAAAATCGTACTGAGTTACGCTGGGTGCAACGTTTCGCCGTCCGTAAACAGCGAAATTGGCGCCCCACGGCACTGTAAAGTTGAGGCTGACAAATGCAGGCTGTTTATTCCGAAATTCGGAACTCCAAAATTGATAGGCAGGTATAGTTGCGCTGTGTAACTCGTTAAACTCTCTCAGTTCCAAAGCCGGTGACCACGGCGGCGGGGCAGCCTGTTGTGCTTGTTGAGGTATTATTGCGGACTCTAAAGAAGCCTCGGCCGTAGTTGACCAACCCAGCGATGATGTTGATATCGATTCTAAAAATATTAAAAATTCATCAAATTAAATTCTTAATTGTTATTCTTTAAAAGAAAGCGAAATAAATGCTTAAATTTACGTACCATCGGATGGTGATGAGGTTGATAGCGAATCTTTCATACCGTGTGCATGTGTTACCGCTTTGACATCTTGTACCAGTATACAATTTGAATTGTCTATATTACTTTTAATTGACGATAATGCTGAAACAAATAAAAAAGAGGAAATTAAGAATTAACGTTATTCGAAATATACATTATGTTTAGTAGTGATGTAATGAAAAAAATAATGAATGCTGTTCCGTAAAATTCATATGGGAATGGAAACTAGCGCTACGCCAAGAATTTATCCAGGCACATTAATCAATTGCGCTGTGATGTAGATGTGACGTGTGCTTATGGACGCGTCGTTAGCTTAATGCATCTTATCGTTTGATCGTCAATTGGTAGTGGTAGTTTAATTCTATTAGCCTATATATCTCGCTTCGAGACACATTACACAACAATGAGAAGTGTCTTATAAGAATTTGACGTTTGAATCCTAAGTGAGTAGGGTGCCGTGACGTCACGTCGAGCTTTAATTAACCGGGGTTTGGCTGAAGCGCATTTCGTGTCGGTGTGACTAAGTAATCGGTTCCACCGCCACGGGCTTCGAGCACGTAGGTGCTTCAACGTCACTCATTTCTATCCGCATTTTAATTAAAACGAATATTTTTATATTCTATAACTAAATACGAGTATTACTTAGAAATTACCACACAATTTATATTCTCACTCACAATAAAATTTCAAAATAAGTACCCATTATCTATTCAGCACCTAACATATGGCTACATTGTGTCGTGTCCTCCTAATTATACCTAATATTTTTACCGCACGGGATTTGTGTTCAATCGGACATGGGAGATTTATTTGAAAGCGCCTGCGCATGTTTGTATCCCGCGAACAAAGACCATATGTCAAATGGGACATTGGATATGGGATGTCGTAATTGACGTGGTGGCGTTGCGGAATCCAACTAATTGCCTGAATAACATTATTGAAAAATATTCAAATAAAACACGATAAAGGAAGCTTAAAATAAATGGGCGGAAGTTATTTCAATTTGGATCCAATAACAACGAAATACGTTCAGTTCTGCTCTTAGAATAACACTTTTTTGGAGACGTCGCACTCGAATGAAATGTTTGAAATTTTTGTGATTACCAGGTTGTTGTAAAATTAAATATTATTTTATGCTTCGAATACAAATTAAAATATATTTTTAAATTTTCAACTCCTGGTTGAATATTAAGAAAACAACTGGAAATATTTCTACTCTTAGATAAGCGCATCTTTCAATTTTCACGTTCTCGCCGTGGGGCAAATCTGTTCATATCGTATGTTTGCTTCAATATTACATTTTTGTCGCGAGGATATCAAACAATAAAAAACACTTCTTTCTTTAACAGATGGTTATCTATCCCTCGGTGAAGAAGATTAGGATCGTGATGCGTTGACGCCATTTGGCCGTTTGCGTATCGATTGGACGGTTTATGTTAAATGTGTTGAGGGTGATAGTTAACGACACTAAGTTATCTTCAGATTGATCAGCGGTTAAACTGGTCATTTATATTCATATGTAACTACTAAGCTCTCCAGCTTAAATTGCGCACTGGCCGCAAAGATAAAAGGCTTTTGAATAGCGTACTATTGTTCGGTAGCGGCTGTTTTTGGATTGATATATTTTTATGGTCTATTAAAGAATTTAGGCAAAAAATGTTTATTCAAAACAAATTAAGAAGGGAAACACAATTTGGTTAGAATAGGAATCTTGATTATTACCAATTTTCAAATATAATTATAATACATAACATGTATTACAGTACATAATATGTATTATGCATATTCTAAGACGTATAACTGATAAGTTCTAAGATAATACAGATATTCTATAATATAGATTGTATATATTTCGTTGCGAGAAGGTTTAATATCACTGCGATCAAGAAATCCGATATGATTATAATTTATAACGAAGCTGCTGAGCACTATCAATTTACTTCATTCACTGATGAGCTTGATTGTTAAGCTTCATACAGGCTTTAGATCAGGCAAATTATCTATTGTCATGATATCAATTGCACAATATATTGTGAGCGAATTGGGTCATTATCAATATTGATTATAGAGAACGTTAATGAAGTTAACCCTCCATTCATTCACTGATTTGTTCAAAGATTTTTGAGTAAAATAAGATTTTCGTCCTGAAGAACAATTAGTAGTAGTAACTGGTTGATATCTAACAAAATTTAATGTAGTATCGATATTACTGTAAAGATGATAAAAATAAATCCTCAAAAACTCCCATCATTAATTATCGTTAAACCTATAATCGACAAGAAACAAGCGATAAATTTAGTTTATTTTCATAAGGAATAGTCTTTTATTTAGATCAAACTACAATCCCATAAACATTTCAACAAAAATAAGCACAAACGACATGATTTCCGCCCACAAAAATGATATATTTTAATGCGGTGTCGTGACTTTCCCGATGATAGCTCGTAAAATCTATAAATTTTCGCTATACAACTGCGATGGGGAAATGAAGGGTCTGGCCGATATTCGGGACAATTGTGTGCAGATGGACGATGTTTGCTATCTGCGCTATTTTTCGAGTTAATACAATTTATTGTAATACGATTCAGCATAGATTGCATCGTGGGTTGGGGGAGCGAAACTCGTTTGAAAAACTCTCTGGGGATAGAAACGCGCCGTCGCATCGACTGGGTATTAGTCACGTGATAAATCTTCCGCTCCGTGAATATTACTATCTCTTTCTATTTTCGGTGATAGATTATAACATCATCTCTTTCTCGTGTAAATATAATCCGCATTTGCGAGGGGTCGGAGCCTCGTTTGCTCCTTTATGACGTGCAGACAAGAAAAATTATGTCAAGTGGAAATAAGTTTAAACGCATTCATACTTTTGTAGTGACCTAAGTCGATCATAACACTTTAGCTGGGACAGTTTCCTAAGTACATCTATATATATAAATACGCGCTAATCTCAGTAACTACTGGTCCGATTTGAAAAATTCTTTCAGTTTTAGATAGCCCATTGATCGAAGAAGGCTATGAGCTCTATTTTATCACGCTAAAACTAACAGGAGCGAAGAAATAGAGGACAATGTGGAAAAACGGGGTAATTTATATGAAAGGGCTTATTCGAACGCGCTAATCTCAGGAACTACTGGTCCGATTTGAAAAATTCTATCAGTGTCAGATAGCCTATGTACCGAAAAAAGCTATAGGTTATATTTTATCACGCTAAAACTAATTTGAGCAAAGAAATAGAGAAAAATATGGAGAAAACGGGGGAAATTATATGAAATTGCTTATTATCTTAAGAACTACTGGAGCAATTTTTATGTTATTTGGCAAACACAAAGAATAGACCACGTGAAGGGATATAGGATTTATTTTTGCGGAAAAAGGTTGCGTGAAATTCCTTAATTACGCAAGCGAAGCCGCGCGGAACATCTATATAAATAATAAAATCGTAGGAAAGTCAATTCTGTACATTTAATATTTTTGTGCAATAAAATAATACTTGGGATGTGATCTACTATGCTAACGCGGACGAAGTCGCGGGCAACAGCTAGTAATATATAAATAAATAGCTGCGTACGAATACATTGTTCTTAAACCATTCTAAAAGAATTTATACTCGTTAAAGCATTTTCTAATCAATTTAACAGTGAATGTGGTTTATTTACTGTACTCCTACATTCTGTTTATTTATTTGTTTATTAAGGGGCGATTTCATCAAAGAAATGGAACGCGTTCAATGTACACTGAACCGGTTCAAAACGTATAAACGCAATTATAACATCGAATTGCATTTCGCCAACATAAACCGAACGCGTTCACAGCAAATCCGAGTTTTATCTTCTGAACGCCCAAAGTCCGAAGTTTAACGTCATAAAACCCGTTCAAGCCCTGTCATGGCGGAACGAAAAACATAGATAAAAGAAATGTCAAAATAACAGTTTTGACACATGTGTTTGGTTAGTTTATATATTGTTTCTTACTAATTTGTAGTTAAATTAACGTGAAAAAGCTTTACAATGATGAAAACATGTAAAATAATCGCGTGACGTCACGTAAACTTAGATTTAATAATCGCCATCAATAGAATTTTGTGAAATCCATTTGAAAGAGAACGAGATTTACGTCGCTGCATGAACGCGTTCAATGGGAACTAAGTTTTATAAAACGAAGTTTTATGTGTGATTGGTGAAATCCCACCTTAGATTCCAAGCACTTAATCTCGCTTTACTTGGTCCATCACAGGAATTCTTAGCCGTATACGGTATATCGTACCGCAAAGCAGAATGTAACATTCGATTTGAAGTTTTGTGAAATATGTACATACTATGTTATGAATTAGTTTAAATTAAGTTCGTAATGTTACATTTTACATTTTAGACTGACGGTTTCTTATAGATATAAAATATTTTACTATGATTTTTACTAAAAAGGATTAAAATTTAAAAACTCTATCGCTGTTTGGATCCATATTTGCTGCATTTAATAACCTAAGTGCATGCCATGTGCATGATCCAAATATCAATATTTTAAACTTTAGTTACACTTATAGGGGCTTCGATAAAACATTTGGGGCTCCTAAATTTTCAATTATATTAAAAAGTTGATACAGTGTTATTTGTGCCTGTGTCCATTCATCGTACACGCGTAATGAAGGGTGGAACAGCTGGGTCACATTTTTTCATTACACCCAAAACTACCAAACCAGTAGATTTATGTCGGATTAATATACGAAGCCGGTTTTTATTCGCTACATATCCGGAACGCCAGGAGGCGTGCATTACAGATATTTTATTGTTCGTTTACCCAATAGAGCGAAGATATTCTTTATTAATTAAAAAGACCGTTTCGTTATTATTTGTTTCTTGAAGTAGCTTCGTTAAATTAAAAGTTTTGTTCTTTGAGTTAATTAAAGTTCCTCACAATATTTGAGGAGTTATAAAATGTTCCGACGTAATGGTGTCATTAAAAGTTGTTGTAATTACATGGGATGGAATTTTCGGTTATAAACAGTAAACAAATTCTAACTTGCTTAAATATTATTAAACAAATGAAAAATCGTATTGTTTTTCTTAAGAAGTTGAACTAATTAACACAAAAATACAACGAATAATATTGAAAAGTTAAAAATAACGTACGTTACCTATTTTACAACATATTTAGGCATCATGTAGGACATTCTGAAAATATTTATTTTAAATTTATTCAGAAATAAAACAATTTTGATTTTGATTTGATTTTTTTTTTGATTTTAAACGAGCCAGTTTTCAGAATTATTTGGAGAAAAAATGCAAATACATATTGTAGCAATAACAATGTATGTATATGTAAGTATGATAATATTATTATAATCAGTTATGGTCTAAATAACTTATACCTACGTCATATTTGGTTTAATTTATGAATGAGAAACACTTCACCACTCAAGCTATATTGTTTCCTTTCCCGAAATCTCTGGCATAATGGATTAGATATACATTATAGTAGTCTCCTTACCTTGTTCAGGAATTACCAAGCATTCATGAAATTCTAGCTAAATTGTTCCTATGATTAGTATTGTAACATAATATTATAACCACGACATAGCCTTGCGCTATATCCAAGATGTTTATTGTTCCTTATGCAAAACGAATGCAAGAATGAAGCTTAAGTGAACAAAATTATTGTCACCAAAAGTGTAAAAACCATGGAGTATTAACAAATAAAACGAATAAATTGTTTACCACTGACCAACAAGTATTAACTTATACGAAGTGAACGAGATTTATAAATCTGTACCTTCTACCTATTTAGTATTAAATGGATTCCAATTTACTGTTTCTAGTAGGCGTCGGCATATCTTCTCTGGTCGGAGAGACTATCGGCTTATCTCGGAGATCTCTAAATGTGGCAATTTGGAGGCGTATAAGTGATTTAATTAAAAATACTTACACGATCCGTTCGAGACATGTTACCGGCTAACCGATACAAACGTTATCGGTCTATAATTTTATGTGCTTCTAAACGGAGATCGAAGATAAGATCAAGTCGCATTTCACGTTGCTTTCATTAGTTCCGACGAATGCGGCTCTTAGTTAATCAGGTACACGCATATTTAACCAAATATATTTGTATGTAAACTGCGAGTGATTTGAATATTCTGTTACGTTATGTGTTTCATTATTTTAATTTTAAAAGTGTTCTATTACATACGATCCATAAAATATCATACTTTATAAATATAATATACATACTTAATAATATTAGTGATTACATTTACACTGTGGTACGATGTTTTATACTAATCTATCAAGATACTCTTGTAACAAATCAGATATATTAATAGATTAACTATAGATTTTTTATTAGTTATGACTTATATCATATTATATGAGACTACTCTATAAGAGTAACTTTAATTGGAGTAATAAGAATTTTAAGTGTAGTTTATTTGATTATTATACTCTAGTTCCTTTGTTTAGGGAGATCTCGTTCTAGTTTTAAGTTATCATTATCCTTTCAGCTTATCCTCTGAACTGAAATGATAATTTGGAAACTAGAAACAACCATCATCAAAACTGGTAAAGTTAGATCCGGTGGCGTGTTTGAAGCATATTTAATGTTCGTTCATACAAATGTAACCGTGGGCAAAGTTTAATTAAAGTGGTGGTACTAACGTGAATATAGAACTATGATAACCCCGTTTGCAATTTCTAGTAAACACTTTTCGAAATGTAATTTTAAGCATATTATGTTTAACGGACATTTCTACAAATTATTTTATCGTAATCCGTAATAGGCTATTGGAGTAGAATCCTCTCAGGCTTAACGGAAAATTATTTCTTATTATGGTTGCAGATTAACCAAGATACTGAAGTGATTAAATTCTAAATTAATAATACATTAAGCTCCTTTCCCTACACTCCATCCAACTTACTTGGCATTCTCCTTACTAACTTAGGTCAAGTAAAGCGGTTGCAAACTTAATAATATCGAGAATAAAAGCCAAATTGAATTACATAAGTCGCTTTAATTTTTGCATTTAATTAAAAAGTTAAGTGCGCAGCAATTTGCTAAATTTGCAAAAAGAGTTTCATTCACCGAACAAAATGTTCCATTTACAATTAAAAACATCTCGCAAAATACGTTATTTGCGTGCCGGTAACGACTAGATAGCTTTCATGAATTCACATTACGAAAACACAAATGCTCGCATATGAAAATATGTTCAACTTCACCTATACAAAAGTTGAAATGTTATGGAGGTGCGCGCCATATGTAGGTCAGATGTAGTTATCGCTCTGTCGGTGTAAACTTTGATGCTATTTTTGCCTCCATCAATTCGTCTGCGGTTGGAGTTGCGTCTTCACTTTGCCGTATGCCTGAGCCACTTCGAATGATCTTTTATGGCCCTACAAACGGTAATATCATGTTTGTTTATACTAAAGCACTAGTCGATTCAGACTGGTTTGTACTTTAATAAATGGTTTTTATTGCAGTTAAGTCTTATGGTTTTATTTGTAGTTTATTATTTCATTCCATAAACAATAATATTATCTAGAGACAATTAGATCGAATGTTAATTCTTGCTTACGAAACAAAAATGTCAAATATTATAATGTTGTGTGGAATTAGGTCGTTTTAACAATGGCTTAGTTGGCATGAAATGGATCTGCAATGATAAATCGAAATGAAACAAACATTTGTGCCCCTTTTTTGTTTTCGTAGACGTAACGTGCAGGATATGCATCCGCATAAATAATTTATACTACGAAAATAATGATTTTGTACGCACGGAGGAAATATAAAAGTAGCAATTTATTTTTGGGAGAATATTTTCGTAAATTATGATCGGTCGGACCGGAGATGGGTAGAGATTGCGATTGCTTGATGTATACGTAGTAAAATGATACGGGACGTAAAAATACGGGATAATTTATAACCACGCTAACACAGCAGCGAGGGCCCGAGGCACGCACCGCGCCGCCTCGGGTTAGGCGCATCATTTATATTTTTGTGATGTTTGTTTATTTTTTATCTCATTCGCTGTAAAAGCCGACTGCGAGATCTAAACAAAGAATGTAAAAAGACTAATGGCTAATGTCGGTTTTCATCACGAAGTCGATGTTTAATAAACTCATTTACATACCTGACAGGTTACACTGGAATTGTGTATTCATTTTTAATGTGCTTTATTGTTTTATGAAATGTTAGCAAGACTGCATACAAAATTGTAAATATCTCAATCTAAGTGTTTTGATGCTTAAACTTCTTAAAATCGTTAACTACCAAAGTATTTCGTTAAAAGTTCAGTCGTGTTCAGATTTATCCTATTCGTGGTAACGGCTCAGGGGATTGTGATAAAGTAACTTAAATGTAAAACATAGTTATCTATAATAGGGCACAGGGGCGAGGTTTAAATAAAGCTCTAATCTAACGTGTAATTTAGATAGGAATCTGCTAAAGCACTAACGACTTCGCTTTGTCCGCGAACAACGGAACTTCCCCGAAGGCCGTGTAAGCTTCGAGGATTCTTTTGGAAAATTTCCAATCACAAAAGATTAAACCTGTCCCTTATTGAATCTTTTGCCCCGGGCCGACTTAGTCCGGACAGAACTAGTGGCAGGATATTGAATCGCGATAGCAATTTTGTATTAGTTTTTTCAATTTAGATAATAAATTTTATCATATTTTTCTTCAATCTAGACCATTTTCTGCTAAAGTGGATTCAATGGGATTTTCATAATATTTTCTATTGGATTATCTTTGTAACTTTTTCATTCGTAGGTTTAGAGAAAATTGCTACATCAGTAATCTTATGTTGTTCTCTATTTCTTGTGATGTGGTATTCAAAGGAAATATTTTTATTACAAAAGATTTATTTAGCTAGGCACTCTCTTTATATTAATTATGCACACTGTCTGAATGAGGCACTTTATTTAATTTTTGTATGAGCTAATTTACGACGCTGGATCATTTCTTATAGGAACATAGAAGTTAAAAGTAACCCTTGTTACTTTCACAGTGAACTCTATATAGTGGGACATGTACATTGTACAAATTCTAAAGTATCATCACGTTGTTTCGTTACACCCTGTATATTATTAGATTTTTTAATATCTAAAATAACAAGTTGGAGAAATTGGAGTGAATTTAATAAAAACGGCGTCTATCGCAGCCACGAGCCGAGTGTCCCGCTGGGAGGCTAACGATGATGTATTGTATACTAACTTCGGGCTCTGTTCTACAACCTTATACATTAACTACACGACAGTTCTATTACATTGTATGAATAACTTATTCTTTACACAAAATTTAAATTCCTCGTAACAAGAATCGTCTGTTTCAACGTGTTTGTTACATCTCATAATTTTGTCATCTCATATTTTGTTAATCGTAGGAGGTAGTCTGTTATTTTGTTTAATGAATTGATATTTCCATTATTATCGTTCTTATTAATTTGGTAACGTCCATATTATTTCGATTTAGTACTAATCAATATGTCCATGTCATATAATAAAATAATATTAATTTAAGTTGTATTATAGCAATGAACGCGTTCTGTCCAGTGCCATCGACTGCTGGCATGTCGAGCCACTCGAAACTAACAGACGGGTAGAACTCGTTCATCGAACAAATTATAACTGGAACGTCTTCATTAATGTTCAAATTATATGCTTTCCAGGCCCGTAATGGTTTAAAAAAACACTTACGAGTTCTTTATTGTATAATTTTGTTGATATTATAAATCACATTACAATAGCCAAACGACAGAATGAATTTAATGAATACCTAATAAGTCCATATGTAGCATAATGGAATCTTAGATTACTTAGCTATCCGGTTATGTAATCGAATATGGAATTAGGATGTATTCTTTTGTCATTTGTGACGAACTTAAGAGATCACGCAAGAGATAGTTCAGACAGAATTGCGTAAAAGTGACTTACCTATGAAGTAGGCGAGCATGGCCGCTAGGATGACGCACAGGCAGATCATGGCTATGGCGAGACATTTCCACGTGCACCGATGCTGGCATCGCTTGTCTATGTGAAACCGCGAGGGCGAGTACACCGGCACGGGGCTGGGCTGGCTGGCTCGCAGGGGGAACACCGGCATCACCAGCGGCTGGTTGGCGAGTTGGCAATGTCCACCCATCGTGCCCCTGCCCATGTCGCTCGGCATTCCCGTCCCGCCCATTCTGTGAAAGAAATTGAGCAGTTAATACTCAGTTATTGGCTGCCAAATACACTGAATAGCGCCTACAAATTATCTTCAAAATGTTTTGTTGATGTGTGAAACCATAAATTTCTCAGTGGGTTCTCTCGAGTCATGAATAATTTCACTGATAAGATAAAGTGCCAAGTGAAGTAACGTCTAGAATAAACACTTAAGGAATGGGTTACTTTTCCGAAGCAAACGAGCATGTTTCGTGTGGGTGTAATGTCTTCGTGGTAGGAATTCGTGTTTCGCATTTATATTTGTCTCGGACGGAAATTGCATCCGCGATCCACGTACGGAGCAATAAGCATTACTATTCTTAATGATCGCGACATTCTCCCCCCTAACGATCATTTTACAACGTACTGCAACTGCTGTCTCCACTTCGGGGGAAGTAAAATCAATATTCTCGCTATTACTAGCGGAGTCTACGGAGAGATTCTTCAACATTACATATCCGGTCAACGCGTGTCAGGCCTGAGATGCTTTCTAAACACATTTATATTACAATTAGTGAGTATTGTGGGACACATAAAAGGTCCGCGGCGGCGAGCCCTAAAATGAGTTGAATAAATATAATCAGGTGTTGGATAAGTTTAATAAAAGGTTCACGATTCGGATGCTACGATATTTTTTGCTTCAGTTAAATTACTTGACAAAGCTTCTTGCTACACTCGCGGAAATATAATAAAGGCTATTAGGTACCTCGACTTACATCCTGCGCAGATCTCGACACAATTGCCGCAACATTGACAAGAAGATCTTATTATTACACGAGACAAAAACGTTAGACTGTTATCCATCACAAATCTGTTGCGTTGAAAAAGCTCAGGTACAAAATCGGAGCAACAATGTTGACCCAAACAACAGTTGCGAGAAGAACCATATGTTGGCGCAATCACGGTATATTATAAAGACATCCGAAAAAATGGAATCAAAATTTAAAACCCTGAAGGCGATTAATCAATTAGGCTGGCTCATCTGTCAAGAGTTTCAAGAGTGTTATACTTATAACATATGGCGCGGCCGTCCGCCAACTGACGCCTGTATAATGACCGTACCGTTTCATCGCCTTTACAAAAAACGGCATTTCACGTTATTTTATTGTTTAAAATATAAAAGTGTTCATTTAAGTACTTGTCTTTATAAAAAAAATTGATGCAATATTCTAGAAACGTAAGGTGCGTTTAAAATTTATCAATTTTACTTTATTCTCGTCATTATAAAAACAGTATTTAATTCGAATAAAACAATTTATCTCCCTTAAAGGTTGTTAAATAATGAATTATCAGATCGTACTTCATTAAAACTATCTGAAACAGTTAATTACAATTACAATCAAAAGAATGGGCTTCGATGGAGTCGTGTGGCTTTAAAGATCTTATCAACACAGTTAACAAAATAAACGGGTACTAAGCATATCTAAACTATAATTTTTATTTCTTTAATTCGTTTAATGGCCAATAAAAGCCTTTGATATAAATCACTACCCATACTAAAGTTTATGCTGTAGAGAATATTACTGTGTTTGTAGTACTAACAACGCTTTGTACAGAATATCCATAACCTTGAAATGTTTTTTTTTTAAATTTTCAAATGTTTTATGAATGTTTTATGAACCTAGTTAATTAAACATGAATGTCATACGTATTTGTATTATTCCTGATTCCTCAAACTTAAGTCAATTATGAACAAGAAATGCAAAAAATAAAAAGAATAAAACGCGAAAATAATTGGACAGCCTTAGCAAAAACCGAGCGTGACTCCTAAAGGGTTTTGGAGAACGCTTTTGAGTGTAATTTTCTTTTGAATAGTGCCAGGAGCTTTCGAACAAAGAATGAGTTCATTAGATTGTGTATAATAACAACAAAAGGGATTAGAATTTCTGAGTTTAGGACTACCTAAACAAGCTTGTTTAATTGGAATTGAATTAAAAGCGCTTAATGTTTTAACGGTGTCAATAAAATGAGAAAACTTTTTAGAGATGTAATGGATAGGTTGAAGATGAAGGCAGTTTAGTTTAAATGTCATAGAATTCTAGAAGACAATACTTTCTATATTAATAATATTTGTAATTTTTTCCTGTACAATATACTTTATACCTATTTATAGAAGTCTGTGCCAAAATAGTGTTCTATAAATAGACTGCGGGGCTAAAATGGTCGCTTTGGAGAATCATATAATGAAGTACAATATGATTCATTTCTTTAAAATCGCAAAATGGTCACTCTGCTTGCAATTCACGTCTAGTAATTCGTACTAATTTGACATTCGTCAGCTTGACAGTTTTGACAATTCATTTGCTTAATTGATTGAGAGGAATTGCTAAACCTCCATTTTAGCCCCGCTGTTCGCTGAAAGTAGTTCACACAGCTACTTATTATGTCGCTTATGGTAACTGTACACGAAATTGATTTAGTAACATGAATAGTTATTACGTTTTTTATAGTTGGCAATCTCACAAAAGCTCTATTATCGGGCAGAACGCATCAACTCCGCGCATTACCGAAATGAGGCGACGCCGCTAATGTTTTTGTTTGAGAGATTGTATAGGTAACGTTTCGTGATTGTTTTTTGTAATTTAATTGAAAGCTGTTTCTTATGAGGTAGTAAATTTCCGGTACGAACAATGGTTCTCTTCTTAGGTTTGTTTCTATACTTAAATATAAGAAAAATATGCTGAAAGTCATTATTTAGATACTTTAAAATACCTAAACAAGGAGCCCACAGTTACAAAAATATAAAAGGAAGCAATTACTGATATTGCTAATTTGTCTCGAGCTTAATTTGTGAAGCTTTGCAACCAATTCATTTAGGAGTCTACTTTAAAACAAATTTAAAACGAGGGACTAGGGAGGTAAGATTAGGACAATTAACTAAGTTGATGACGGAGACTATTGTTGGACAATGGCGCGATATTTTAAGCGCGGCGTTCGTTAAGATTTTGACGGCCGCTTGTCGAGAGCTCCTAATGAAGCAGTAAATAATGAGAGGTGTTGAGCTTCGTCAGATCTGGGTGGAAGAAGCAATTAATAACATACTATCATTTCTTTTGTAGTCCACACTTATTTTTTTCTCTTAAGTTTACACTCTAATTTTGTATTTAACAGCGTTGTGATTTTCTTGTAAGGACTAGAAAATAAACCCTTAGTCTGCTAATTAACACTATGGGCTTTAGAATCCATGGCAGTCAAGTCAGAATATTTAAATATTTTCACACGGCCTCGCAGTTGCAAGTTGCAACGGTAACTTTTTCATAAGGCAAACGGAATGATGCACAAAAAGTATCGGAAGAGCGGCCAGTTGCGGGCGACTCGTTAGACGGCCGCGGCTTGCAACTGTCCTACAGTTTTTATCGCCACAATCGCGTGCAGCGGTCACTTCTAGTTTCGAAGACGGCCCGACCTTCCGCCTCGATCACACAAAACT
The DNA here is from genome assembly GCA_937595015.1 of Polyommatus icarus. NCBI lineage: Eukaryota > Metazoa > Arthropoda > Insecta > Lepidoptera > Lycaenidae > Polyommatus > Polyommatus icarus. The sequence continues at coordinate 12,170,109 of OW569326.1, forward strand.
CCGAACGAAATTGACTCGTATGTTAAGCGAGTAAGAATCACTCGATTTCGAAAACATTGGTTGCACTTGCGAGTTAAACTGAGCACGAGCAAACAGAAACTCAAATAAAAGCGGAGACGGTTCAATATCGGTTGAAACACTCGAGTCCGTCCAATGTTGTCTTCTAACTGGGAAACGAGAAACAAAAAAGTAAAATGCAGGCACGGGCCGTGAGAACACTCCTCGGGTGCGGCACGAAGCTCCATACCATTTATCTTACACGGTCGTGCGAGAATAGCCGTCGAAGTGCTTTTATTGCATCGATCCCTTAAATATAGGTCTGCGGCTAACATACGGTAATAGGAATAATTTCACCGAACTTGGAGAAAACTGACATGATCATCGAAATATTAAAATACGAAACATTATTTAAATTTAGGGGACATTGTTAGTACTTATTGTAATATAGAAGCCCTATGATTTAGCTTTGTCCGTTTTTGAAATACATATTATATTAATAACTCACAAATCATAATACATTTTGCTCTATAACATAATCTGCATTGACAAGCCTTTGTGTCTATGACTAATTTAATTAAATTATGATTTCCCGAAATTAACGTTCAGTCGTTTTCACGAAATTAATTAATATACATTTCTACGAAAAGCATACTGTATGCGCCTATTCAAATTAAATCTAAAGTTTGGAGCTATAATAATAATTTACGCCCGGAAATCATAATCTATATTTACTTTACCAATTACCATTATAAAAATCCTTTCCTCTAAATCGCATCCTACGACGTTAACTTTTTACAGGGAAGGATCGTAAATTTAAGTTTCCTAGAAAGCGCCTGTCCAGAAGAAACTTAATGATTTGTTTTGCTTGGCGAGCCCGCCGATTGTAAAAGCTTCGGAGGGCTTTTTATGGAACAAAGGGGTAACACTGCATTATCCTTACTAGTTTCTGTTTATGTACTAATTCTGTCGGCTTTATTAAGTACTCTGCTATTACGTCAGTCGACACGACTAGGGAGTACTTCAGCCAAAGTAATAATTTGCTGTATAAAAGCCGTAATCTGTACATTGTCTTTAATCCTGACAATAAAGAGCGTCTAAAGGGCTCGTAAATATTATCGTATTTCAACTTAATCATGTTTTACAATGGCACCGTGGGCGTGCGGCAAATCTTAAGACTAATTACAAACAGACGTTAACAGCATGGATGGGGCATTCAATGTTTTGTTTGGATCAATAGTGCCATTGTGTGGCGCGTATGCAATAATTATAACGAGTGTATAAAAGATTTGTGGAAATAAAACATGAATATTTCAGTGCACTCTCGTATTCTCGAGCAACGTATAAAATGCAGATATAGCTGGTACCGATTTATAATCTTTACCTGATTAGTGATTAGTACTCAATTTTTGGAGTCGATTTTCATATATAAGGCGCCCGGTATGAGACAAATCCGAGGGGTTAAAACCTATTAAACATGTAACGAAAAAATGTGTCACGTTTTTGGAATCATCGGACATCGGAATAATATATTATACTAGCTGTCCCGGCAAACGTTTCTTTGCCATATTAAGTATATAAAGTTTTTTTTTTTATTTGATCGCAGCGCTAACTGTCGGGACAGACTAAAATTAAAATTCGAATTCAAATATTATTTAAAGTTTGACACCGCGATGGTAGCGCCGTCTGTCGGATCCAATGTAAAACATTCCAAAATCAACAACTACTAATAAAATAAAAATTAATTAAAAAAACATTGTCCAGCGGACAAAATTGTGAATCTAAACCATTCCCGGACACAAAAAATTTCATCAAAATCTATATATATATATATATATATATATATTTATAAATATCAATAATTAATATTGTTATTGTGAAATTATAATTTTTATCATTATACTGGCTAAAGTGAACTAGAAGTATTTTGAAATAACTATGGCAGAAAGGGGTGTAGATAATATTGCCGGAACATCTGATTTCATATGATATTAATCTTTTTTCAGTTGAATAAACTCTTTTAGCGTATGGTTAGATACTCGTAAGTACTTAAGGAGTAAACTCCAGTCGAGCGTCGGAGCTGACACACTTTTCTCATTTTTATTTATTAAAAATGAGCACTAATCAGATTAAGCGAGCAGAATTCCTATATCATATTTTTTTATGAAAAGTTATTCACGTTTTTAACTAATGCAACCATTTCAGGCCATGTTGCGGTACGAAAAAACCTCATTACGCGATCTAATGCCGGAAATATTTTCAGGATCACTTAGCTACAAGTTTTCCAACATTTTCGACGCGATTTATTTTCAGATTTTCCAGCGAATTAGGCGGCAGTTCAGCTAATTATTACATACGGTAAATTGAAACAGAGCTAAAATAAACGGAATGGACAGACCTAATTACGTTTGCGCTACGTGCTTTGGGATTTAGAGGCTGATGTAACATTGTACATAAACTATGTACACGGCATAGCTTCACATAGTATGCGCTACACATAGCGTGTAAGCTCGTGTAACTTCAGTAAAGCAAAATGGTCTACTGAATTCTGAATAGTTACTTTGGAATTTCTACTAAACATCTATTAAACAAGCTTCGTAATATAACATATTGGTAAAACATGTTATCGTAGTAAGCAAATATGAAATTTTCCATTATCCAAAGCTGTTAATAAGTTAAAAGTGCACATCTATGAAACTAGCTTCGTAATATGTATAACATATTGGTAAAACATGTCGTAGTAAGCAAATATGAAATTTCCGATTATTCGAAGCTGTTAATAATTTAAAAAGTGCAAAGAACATTAAATTAATTTGAAAAAAAACTTACAATTAACTTTTAACTCAGTTGCCTTAAAAAAGGTTTTTTAAAGTTAATTGCTAAAATACGTAATATTACTTCTCATAATAATAATATTATGATCTCTCTCTTTATTCACAGTAACTGTAGTGAAACAGAAAGCTGCATAGTATACAAAAAACCTAAAATCCCTTTTTGGAATTAAATAAGTCTTCTGGGGCAGATCCTACATTAACTCGTTACATACAGTGATGAGGCTAAGAGAATACTTTTTACACCCTTTGACTTTTGAAAATCTGATTTATTTGAGAAAATTAACTATTTCACTTTTACGTAGGCCAAAAATCGCATGTAATAATCAGAAATCCAAACTTCCATACTTAATATTATAAATGCTAAAGTGTGTCTGTCTGTCTGTCTGTTACCTCTTCACGCCCCAACCGCTGAACCGATTTTGCTGAAAGTCATCTAGTTATAATATAAAACTAGATGACGCCTGTAACTCCGTTGCCCCAAAATTCGTTTATCGCGCGGGAACCGTACATTTTTCCGGGATAAAAAGTATCTTATGTCCTTTCCCGGGACTCAAAGTTTCTCCATGCCAAATTTCAGCAAAATCGGTTCAGCGGTTGGGGCGTGAAGAGGTAACAGACAGACAGATAGACAGACACACTTTCGCATTTATAATATTAGTATGGATAAGACTGTATATTCAAAATTCTTTGCTTCACAAAATTCTTTTTGTCCCACGTAATGTTTTAGTTGAAAATTAATTGTGAAACATTATGTCCTGTGCCAGTGTTATCGTATAAACAGCCATTAACCGAGGAAAAAACAAAGGCGATAAAGTTATACACATTACAAGGCGAATTCATAAATAGTAAGTGGGCTCGATCGATGTTCTGCAAGTCGCCGCCACCCTCCCGGCGCGCGGCGCGGCGTAAATTTAAGAAATCCCCTCAATTTAAAGCGAAATGTGTAATGACTGTGTCCTGTTTCGCCAATTTCCGCCCTCGTCACTCGGGCCCAGTAGGTACCGTCGTCGCGGCCGAAAATATAAAACTGAAAACGCCATTATAATTTTTAATTGTAAATTGCCGCCTTTTCTTATTTATTTTTTAGACTGCCTACGACGACTTCTTCGTTTATAGCTCGGGAACACATTTTTACATGATTGAGCTATCTATTATATCCTTATCGGGGACTGAAAAATGCCAATTTCATCAAAATCACTTCATCGGTTTAGAAGTGGAAAGGTATGTTAGTATTACCTACACACTATCGCATATTTATTACTAGATGATGCCCGCAACTTCGTTGCGCCAAAATTCGTTTATCGCGCAGGAACCGTACATTTTTCCGGAATAAAAACTATCCTATGCCCTTTCTCGGGACTCAAAGTATCTCTATGCCAAATTTCAGCAAAATCGGTTCAGCGGTTCGAGCGTGAAGAGGTAACAGACAGACAGACAGTTTCACATTTATAATATTAGTATGGAAGTATGGATTAAATATTATACTTGTTAGTATAGATACTTTAAAATATACACTATACAACCGTAAGCGGTTGTATAGTGTATTTAAAGTATCTGTAGTTTTGTTATTCGTTGTATCTATCACGTTCGTCATTTCTCATCGATAATTTTGTATGTTAAGTTATTCCTTATCAATAATTCAATATGTAAAGTTTTGGTAACCTATTTCAGTACGCTCAAGTACCCTATCTACAATAAGGTCCTGAATACAATTTCGATGCCAAGATCTTCGTAAATATTATTTTAAAACCTGACAGGGCAGGATGTTCCGGGAAAATGATCAATCATTCATCTCCGGACTTCTTTACACAGTTCTAATGAGAACGTTATTAAAGTACGAGTACTCGTTCGAGTGCGTTTATAACGTAAAGCTGTAAGATTTTAATTACATTTTTATTACAAAAAATGGAGTGCTCAAAACGTTCGTTTGATTAACTAGAAAAACATCCAAAACAGATGAGAATTTCGCTTTGTTAGGATTTTTTTATATAAGCTCTAAGTTATTCAAACGCAAGTACCAAAATTATTCATTCCAAGAATTTAAAGGAAAATAATAACTCGAAATTTCGGTGTTCAAAGCTGCAATATCAAAGCGTCGCTTAGCCAAGTTTCCTAATATTTCCCCGCCGCCCTACGTGGCGTGTTTAAGATTTAAAGCGGCGGCCGGTATCGTTGAACCCGCAACTCTTATTAATAACCCTCGTCGCTTGTTTGTTTTGGTCGCCTCGGGCGCGGTTAGGTAACGCTGAAGTTGATTCATGAATGGGAGATTGCGAGTCCAGCGAGTGCGGAGTGCCCGCTCGCCGCTCGCGTATATTTAGCGAATATCGTTTTCCTAGAAACATACAACGGAAGCTCTAATAAATAATTGCAGAGCTGTTTGACTATTTCGCTAAATGCACGCGAAATTTCCATATTGCGGGGAGTTAATCTGCCGAAATCAGAATGTTTGAATGTTCCGACTTAATTGCGAGATCTTTTGGGTGAAAGTAAACACCGAATATATAATGTTGCGAATGTAAAAACAGCAACAATTTGCCGGTACAAAAGAGTAGATTTATTTCGTATTCAGTATTAAATTTTCCGAGAGCGAGGCGCAGGACGGCCGAGCGCCTCGGGCGGTTTTATCGCGAGAATGAATGGACTATACTGAATGTAATAAGGGCATTATTGCTGACGCACCGCCACAATAGAGGCATGCATCGTACACGCACACCGCCCTGACTGCCGCCAATACAAAATAACAACACTAAAAGATATTATAGTGGCTATAAAAATAATTTATTGCAAAAATTAAATGCAAGCTCCGATCTCTACATTTCATTAATTCGTAAATAGATTGCTTGATTATTAAGTTTTGTTTACTCATTAGAAATATTTTGATTAAGGACTGATTTTTTTTAATTGCCTGAGTAAGTTATAAGTTATAACGTATACCGACTAGGATGAATCCAGGACCTTACCAGCTTGAGCTGACGATTGAAGAATCGAAACGTCAAACTGAAGCGAAAATAACAAAAAACAATTTATTTATTTACATTTTGTACTTAAAAGAGATGATGGTGAAAATCAATTTTCATATCTTTTCCATACGCAAAAGATATGGCCTTTATAACTAAGTTGTCGTCGGAAGATATTATTATGCTAATGTTAGCGAAATGCAAATTTAGTGGGGCAATAGATTGTACAAGTATGGCGGGGCCGAGACGATTTGAGAAGCTTTTATTTAAAATTGCACTATATTTTATAAATTCACTTATTCTCAATAACGCTAAATCGTTTATCTTGAAACGTTTCGAATGGTTCAACATTGTAGAGCTTTCTAATTTTGTGTTTTGCAAATTGTTAAATACAAGGCTTAAGATATTCACAATAATTATAATATGGTTCAGTATTACTAACACATTCTATAAACTAACATCTTTATTCTCCGGATTCAAGCGGTCGGTCCAGTATGAAGATGGTCTACTGTAATTTATATTGTGGTATTGAGCAGCGTGGCGGAAAAACGGTAGCCCGAGGCAGTATTTCATCCAGTTCAATATTATTGGAGAGGCACAAAGAAGCGGAAGGCCCGTGCCGCGCCCGCCGCCCGCCGCGGGCTCCTCCATATTATCGCCGGTATATTGACAATATTCTGCCGACGGTTGATTGAAAGTTTTATCACATCACCTTCTCACCCTATATTTTTCATTTTAATCCGATTGCTTTTATTCGAAAGTTAAAAGTTGCAGGAAATACTATGAATATTATGTACCATCGAAGAAATTAATTCATAGGATGATTGACGGACCAATATCATTTGGTCGAATTATGTCAATTCAATGTAAGTCGTGATCTGCTACTGCTGCAGGGTTTGACGTAACGCAACCAATTTACGTAGGTCCGCTATCTGCCTATGAATCAACTTCTGTAATAAGTAGTACATTACATACGCATAATATCTCGTAACATTATAATGATAATTATATTTTTACAAGATGATACACGTTAATTTAAATAAATAACTTTTTATAAATTTCTAGAGTCCTACAAAACCGAGAGTAAGTAGTAAAATTTTATCGCCCATTCATAATTACCTTGACATTCAAAGGGAAAGTATCATTATAATAAAAACGTGATAAATATAGGAGTAGTCGGCGAGGGGGAAATATTAATAGAACTTAAACGTAAAAGGTTTCGCGGCGCGGCGAAAGCGGGTGAAAAGCTAGGTGAAAAGTAGAAGCAGGTAGAAGCGAGCGCCGCTGACAAACCATTCCTGACATTTCGCTTTTCGTATTATGAAACGTTTAAAAACATGCCCCCGATTTGACATTTCAATTCGAGTGTTTTTCCGTTGAAAATTCGAAAGGAAACGTTCGCACCGATTTTAAGCCTTTTGATTTTTTATGTATGTCGGGCGGTATATAAACGTCGCTAGTTCGCGGCTTGCGCGCCTTGTACAGCTTCGCCAGGGGGAGAGATAGGTATAAAAATCAATAAGTGCTCAAAGGACCCTTGTTCTGTGGAAAATGGGGCGTGAGAGTATGGTTTCAGTACATTACTCCCGGGCACCCGCCGATCGGGGACCCGTTCTCAAAAACACGATCTATTGTCAATTCTCATTTCCATTTTTCGGCAGTGCCCGGTCCATGGGCCGTGAAATTCATAAAGGGCGATTCCATGCGTAATATTTTATCAATTAAACACGGTCGGCTTCGATTTCGCAATAACATTGGACGTCATTTATTTTATGCCACAGTTTTAAATTAAAATGTCACAGTGGCGCACCATTTGGCTTAATGGGGTTCATAATTTTTGACGATTGTCAAAAATGGGTCGGTCTGTTTGCGGCTAGCAGGATACATTAGGAACGAATATAATCTACGACGTTATTTATATGGATAGAAAGGGAAACAATAAACAAATTGGTAGGTTTATTTTTTGAAAATATTTTTATAAATTACTTAAGGATTTTTCCTTATTATCATCCTATCTAGTATATCCCACAAACTGAGCACTTTTGTGGTACACTTTTCGGAAAAACTGTAACGCCTATTGATTAGTGCTTTAACATAGTAATTTTTATTTATATGTACATGGGTTATCATCTACTTAGTAGTACTTAATAGTAACCAAACCTTGACTGACTGTCAAGGTTTGGTTACTATTAAAATATAAAAAAAATTGCCTTACAGATTATTACCACGCAGAAAAACGACGCGAGCCCTCACAAAGCTCTGCTTTTAGCTAGTTATATAAGACAAGTAACTAACTTGTAATATGAACACCCGTGTATTATTATATCGTGCACTACACGGATTGTACACAATATTATAAATATAGGACAGTAATAAACTACCCGTCGTCGGTCGGTATCGCTAAGAGCTTTAACCTCTCGGAAATGTCAGGACGGCTCCGGTAAATTGAAAAACAATATTCAACGTCCGTGAAATGTAATTCATCGAATTAGTTGCAATAAGACAAACAAGTGGGAGAAAAACTAGTTGGAAGTTGTCAGCAGTCACGGCTGACCGGCGCTGGTGATAGCACTGGGTCATTGGAGCCGATCGATCCGATAAGCCCCTGTTACATGCGCACTGAATATTTATACTGCTGACGACGTCCAAAGACATTCAAAAAAACTTGTTAAGAATCACCCTCCTGAATGGTAACAACTATTTTATGGTACAGAAAGTTTTGAAAATATAAATAAATAAAAAAACAATCTAAACACATAATAATTAATATTAAATCATAACGTTATTTTGTTTTTTTGTCTGAGTTAAAAATCTACAAGGTAACCTTTTAATCATAAAAAAAACATTTTATCCCAACACTTTGCGTTGGGTCAACTTTTACGAGCTTCAGTCTAATAGTGATATAAAAAATCCATTTGATCAAAGGTAAGTTGAAATATTTTAATGTATCTTCTAAAGTGTCGTGATACGAGTGCTCCTAGCACCCTTTTTAATCGGATCGGTAAGTACCTCTTAAGATGAGACAGACGTTAGAAGAAACATGTTTTTAAAGTTCAGAGCAAAATGCAACCTTCTTCACAATACACAAAGTTAAAATTTGCGTAGAGTTTAAGGTATGTGTGATCGGTGCTTTATGTTAATAACATCAAATGGAATGTAAACTGCGCTAAACAAAATTGGTACGTCTATACTGTTTTGCCTTAAAATTAAATTACACAGTTCACGTTAGAATTTTCAGTCTCTAATTGAATGCGAAAATAGTAAAAAATGTTTTTAAATCAAACATCAAATTTTTGTTTTCCAAGTAGAGCTACGAAGCTTAATTTATAGATAAACTTTTTGTGTGTCTGATGAACCTGGTGTGCTGAGGGCATCACTCAGAAATGTCCTATTCTGCCCTTGGCTGGGCGAGTTATGATAATGTCCCAGTAACATGGTACTCCGGACGTCGTGTATTGATACTTACGACTCTGAATTTAGGGTTTGAAGGGCGATCCATTTAGACTCGCCCGGTGACGTGTACCTTGGACAAGACCAAAATTTTATTAGAATGGCGTCGTCTGGTTTTTGTTAACGTCTTAGAACACCGTTTCCACTCTCCCTCGTGTTCGTCGTAAAGTACAACTTTATTAACTTTTTTCTGTTTAAATTAGGGTCACTTCCCGTGTTAATAATACGAACCACGACTAACAGACTTTATCAGTGAAATATTAGGCTACAAAATGTGTTAAATGCGGTGCCAGTTAAGACTTAACTCGTAAATTAAAACAAAGACATTCCATTGTATCTTCCTTTAGCAGCATATTGCGGCGAGTGCACGAATGTCCGGACAAACAAAAGCTGTCGACACGCGAAGTATGCAGGATAAAAAGGCGCTTCGTGGTAAAAAGTTGGGGCGAGCTTTGTTTGTGGTAACGTTAAGTGTTTAGATAAGTGTAGCGGGGAGACGCGTTTATCTCGGCCAGTTGGCTCGACAAATGCCTGTGTGGTCCGCTGTTTACTGTTTAGCTAACTCTCCTCTCTCCGTACTCTCCCGACCAAATATGTGCGCTCCCATCTAAATTCGCCTCTTTAGTGCGACGCATAACAATTGTCTACGGTAAACTGGTTATTATGTAATGCAGACCTAATATTTGTTTTTGGGTGTTCAGACATTCCTCAATATTTTGGTTACATTTTGGATTGATTACATGGTTGGATGTACATGTATGTTGTTGACTAGGAATGTTAGTTGCAGTGAAGTAACACATTAATGAGTGGGTAAAAAGAGGATGTCTTTTCCGCAGTCTCAAATATAGGAACCATCTTCTATTAAACATCGATTAAAATAGAAAGAAATCTGTCAACATGCAAAAATATTCTTCAGAATGAAACATGTTAGCTTCCTAAAAGTCCGCATTCAAATAAGGAATGAAATAAACGAAAGCGGGATACGACTTTACATATTACTGGTCATGCCGGCCGCCTATACATTACATTTATTTATAGCAGCTACTGTCAAAGCGACGTTTGTATTTATTTAGTAAGGCCGTTTGTTTATTTTGTAAAGGTTTTTAAATATCCACCAGATAAGCTCGCACGAATTTAGTGATTCGACCTACAGTCGCTTATGGACTTATCGTAAACATTTCATCGATAAATGCCACGTGAAAATAATATTTTCCATGCTGATGTCAGACGTCACTGTCATTTCTAAGTCATGACGAAATAGAGCACCAAAATTAGAATTACGTGATTACTCAAGAGCGCGTTCACTGAACTCAAATCCCGGAGGATCATAAAGCATATTAGCTTTATGAGTTTGAGTACAGTACAGATTAACGTTCGTATGGCTCGTAATTAAACGGCGGCCATCTTGAATTTTCTGCATTATTAGGTCAATATTGTTGTTGTTCTGAATACGCCCTCTGATGAAAACTAAGGTGTGGCTTGGATTAACAACGCTTATTAATATAAGGATTATTCTGATGAATTATGTAAAATGTATATTTATTGTATCTCGCATTTAATAGTATTGTTCGTATCCTTGGTCCTAAGATGACAGTCAATCAATATACACAATGGGCACTTCTTGAAACGGAAACAATTATGGCCGCATCATTGTGTGAGCTACAAAGCCTCAAAATAAACAAAGGACATAAAAACTGGACGAGATATGGGATTATGTTTGTAGCGTTTTATGTGATAACGGCGGGAACGGCTGTCGATGCTGACAGATTTATGTCTAACTCCGTGACAGCGGTGTTCTCGTAATCCAGGATTACCCTTTGTCCTAAACAACTTGTAAATCACTGCATACCATCACTTATTATCAAGGTTACATTGAAAATGTGACATCCCGTAATAATTAGTCATATAAACTTTTCCATCTCGTTTTCTTTAAATTATTAATGTTTGAGACAAGAGAGGTAAAATTACCCGTTGCATGTTTTGGGTTTGCATAATTACTGTAGGTTTTAACTGTGTCAATAATCATAAGATAGACGACCTTCCAGAATGCAGCTTTATATTACGTACTATAATAGTACAACTATGTATGGATGATACTTTACTGTTAAATGATAATAAAATGACATGTTGTAGCAGTTTTGTCTATATTTGCAAATAATGTAAAGATATAAATAGAAACACCTTTTGTCATCCATGTGCTCTAAACAAACCCTTTAAGGTCAATAATAAAGTAATTAAAAAACGTTTAAGACTTTTTTATGAGACGGAATATTGACACCAATTTGAGCACTTAAGTAACAAACAAAAAAGAATAAATTATAGTTGCGTAGCGAGCTAGATTGGGCCTTATTTTGGTGCAAACAAGATGACAGACTCGGCAGTAGAGTCAGGTCGATGATGATGAATTTATTCGATGACGCGTGTGGCCGAGTAATTGGTAAGTTTAGCCGGTCGAATTATTAGCAATTGGGGCTCGAAGAATCACTTTAATGAAATGATTTCGATATTAAATGGCATTTGAAGGAAGGTAATTGAATTTCCTGCGTTGTGTTGGCTGTAAGGTCGGAGATAGTGCCCCTTTCATACTCCGTTCGCTACTGATGAGGCGTTTCCTCTAATTATTCAACCTATTAATAAGACACGAAGTAAGATTTCGAACAATCCATCACTTTGTCTGGTTTTTACGTTCGACTATAAATGGGAGCTGAAATTAGTGTACGATATGAAAGTAGAAAGGGTTCAGTTTTTTGTACGATATTATTTATTACGTCTGTGATATGAATTGTAGCTTATGTATTATTAAAATTAGAGTACGCTTAGCTACCGTGTCATTGAAAAAAATAGTGTTTTGACTCTACTTGGCCCCATGAGCATACACGACATTTCATTACAGCTAGGTACTACAGCTTACCTAGGAATCTACAGCAGCTTTTGTTAATTCAGCTAAAGATTCATCTTCGTCAGTGACTAAATGATCTGTGTGAACTTCGTATGACTTCAAAAAATGAATGGTTTTATTCGCAATTTTTATACTTTCTCATAGTACAAACCTACCCTGGACTGTAACATCATATATTTCTAGACTAAAATAATTAGCCAAATCGGTTTAGGCCTTTTCGGGTTTTAGGGAGGCTGACATAATTTAAAATCCTTTCTATATAATAATATAGTAGATACATATATCAATTTTTAGCAGAGCGTAAATGAGTCCCGACTAATTATTGTGAATTTCTTATTTTTAACCTGTAAATTCGGACAACTGACAAGAATAACGCTCTGTCAGCTAGCTTAACAAACGTCAGTAGGTAATGACTCGTCATTCTAGCCCAATCGTTGTAAATACTTTGTGTGTTAGTTTGTTGTCTGCCAAGCAGTTTTTTTATGATTCAGTATAAAAATACTCATAACCATTTTAAAAAAGTAGAGCGCTCACTTTATTCCAAATCAAATGTTGTATCAGTTTATGTACTTAATCATAATAGTATATTATGTAACAAGAGTTTTAGAGATATTATAGAAGAACAACCCGCATATCTATTAACGTTAATTTTGGAGTAATATCTAGAACAATGTACACCTAAACAAAGCACGATGTTCGGTTAAACTGAGGTTCAAACTAGACGCCATTAAGCAACTGGAAAGTTTGTATTGAACTTTGATGTGTGAACTGTGTTTGCGTTGTCCGGAGTGTATGGAAATAATTTCTTGCTCTGACGAACTTCCGTTCGAACGAACAAATATTTGACTAGAATCTCTTACGATTTTGATGTTCTTTGAACGTTAATACATATTTACTCGTGCATGTTTATTTTGTAATACTTTGTACACGAAAATTGATTCGTTTCTCCGTCACGGTCGACCCTAACGTGAATGGTTCGGAAGAAGCTCAAATAAGAAAATTTTAAAGGAAAATAAAAGCTCGTGAGTTATTCCACAAACAACTACTGTAGATTGGTCGAGAAAATCTCTGCTAATTTATTTAATAACTCATAGTAAATACACTGATTAATAATTACTGGATTGAGCAGTTCAAATTACACTAAGCAAGCTTGATGAATCGCTACTGTGTGAAGCACTCGAATCATATAATTAGTCTCTTGATTTGATGGAACGCCGCGCTACGCCGCAGTCCCAACATTTGTCACCGATAAAAGTGTCTTCAATTAGTCGAGGATATGGATAATTACGCGCACACACCCATTATAAGTAGATTATGACAGCCGAAAATACCACTCGAATATCTGATAGTGGTGCTCTAAAAATATCACCGAATACACATTTATATCGATATTTACATAATTTATGTCGACGTTTACATACGAATGTGCTCGGGAGGAGTGAATAAGTGAGTGATAATTTTAGGCGCGTCTGGGCAGCGGGCACCCCTCGATGTTATCTGTCCGCTATTGTTGCGTGCACTTAACCGTCACATGCCTCGACTTACTCGGGCCTTGTTAACACGTTGTCGAGGAAATTACATTCTTTACACGCCGGAATACGGCCCAGCACTAGCCCTTATCGACCGTCCATCCGCCGTGTCAAATTACTGTCATTATACGAGTCAATAATGAATCAAGTTTTACTTACCGCGCTCGCTTTTTCCTATTAGAACGGTTCCCATAAGTATAAAAAGTCGACATCTTTTTATGTTAGATATGGTCGTGAGTTAAATGTGTTTTGACTTAAGTATAATGGATTCCATATATGGTAAGGTGAATAGCTCCGAGTCTGACGCATGTGTAGGCGAATATAATGAACTATAAAATAATGGACTTCTTGGCTGCGTCTTCGATAAAGTTCATAATTTAACCAATTTTAGAAACATTTTATATTTCATCATATAATAAAAAAAATATATATCACAGATTCGAAGATAGAACTGGCTGAATTTGAAGATTTTAGGCCTAACATGTTTAAGTTTCTAATGCAAGAAATGGGGGATTCAAAACGGTACTTAGGGAACCTGGGGAATAGTATGAGTTCAAAGTTTTAATCGCTTAATTTATAACATGTTTATGATCACGCAGCGTAAACACTTTATCAGCTTATTCATAATTAAGTTAATGCAATAATTAGAGAATCCTATTAAAACTTATAATTGGAAATTTACGCGTTATAAATAATGAGACAATAGTCTCATTATTCGTAACGACTATTGAGACTCCAGACATTGTTACGTCGTCTAAACTATTATACATTTATCATAGGATAATATTAATATTCATCAATCATCAGCCCGGATAACAATTTCATACGAAAATATCACACATTGATAAAACATCGAAGAAAGCATTATTAAAATCCTTCTTAGTGCGCCTATTCCTACACGGGTACTCAAGTATTGCTATTTTATACTTTTGAAAAAAATATTACCACTTGTCAGGTATCACTGGTAAAATAACCCAAGAATTAAACTAAATAATATTTGAAGCGCATAATGAACGTCGTATTCGAAAGTACTAGAATTTCTTTGATACCTTTGTAAGTACACAATATTAACTTTACGAGTATCTTTTCATACTTGCCATTAGTCAAATAGGTTCGTCTTGCCAGAAAGTTCGTCTCAGGTCAAAGACCGTCTGAGATGCTGCGAGGTCGGGATATTGGTTTTACAAAATTCATGCATATTGGATGTGTAAACTGTAAAGTCGAATATAGTTTAAATATTATGTTTTTGAACTAGCGCATAGGCGGCTTAATCTTTTACATTACTTACTATACAAAGTCTCAAATTATATAATATTATTCATAATAGTTCTAGGAATTCCGATTGTATTTTTTCGTTCTCGCGATCACCGGTGCTCGCGCGGGGCCTGAAGTATTAATAATATTGGTTACACTCACGTGATGCTTCACAGATCACAAACAACAGATCTCAGCTAATGCAGGCACTCGAGAGCACGGAACTTGGCACTCGAGTGGCAGCTCGGGAGAACGTTGAGATCGTAGCATATTGACCCGAGGGTCAAGTCTGATGTTTTAATACAGCTATTATGCTGGAATGATCCATCACTTTAGTCTTAACTTTGAATAGACGTAAACATTTTTTGCTACTCGAGATAGAATAGTAGATTATGGATTATAAAATTTAAAAGTCCATTTGCATATTTAACAAATGATAACTTATATATTAATATATTAAGCGATATACAATGAAGTCATCCTATTGAATCATTCATGGCTATAAAAACCGCGTTCCAAACGAGTCTCGGCGGTGTCAGCTTTCTTTGAAAACTTAAGTCGGTATTCCGCTGATAAAACGATCTAGATTCCCGGGATCACTAATTAAATCGGAAAATTATGCTAAAATTAACGGTGCAGAGGCGAGCATCGTAAGTTGCAGTTCACCCTCGAATAATATGTTAAGCCGGAGCCCCGAGCTGAGCGGGCGACCGCAGACTCCGCAGATGTCAATAATGGCCGCCATCCGAATATGCGCAAAGATAAAAATCACATTCCGACAATATTACAAAGACTTGTCTGCGCAGATTTGTCTTTGTTGCAATCTTAAGTCTTTAATGTTTTCAGTGAATTTTGTGTGAAAGACGGATTGTTACCGGAACTATAATCTATACTTATTATAAAACAAAGTCGCTTTTTCCCTCATGCCCCTTTGTTCCCTTTAATCTTTAAAACTACGCAACGGATTTTGATGATTCTTTCAGTGTTAGAAAGCCCATTTATCGAGGAAGGTAATAGGCTATATTTAATCACGCTAAGACTAATAGAGAGAAGAAATGTGGAAAAAACGGGGAAAATTATTTGAAAGGGCTAACTTGAACGCGCTAATCTCAGGAACTACTGGTCGGATTTGAAAAAAAATATTTCAGTGTCAGATAGCCCATTTATTGAGGAAGGGTATAGGCTATATTTTATCACGCTAATACTTATAGGAGAATGTGGAAAATACGGGGGAAATTATGTGAAAGGAACTACTGGAGCAATTTTTATGTTATTTGGCACAAATAAGAAGTAGATCACGTGAAGGATCATAGGCTATCGATTTTAATCATTTTTTTTCAGTGGCTATATTATATTTTATACCCGTGCGACGCTGGGGCGGGTCGCTAGTACATAATATTATTATGTCTGTTAGTTCGATTTTTAGCACCACCCGAATTTAATGTGTATTTAATGATTAATGAAGCATTTTAACATATTCAACGCTAATACACCATTATTATTTTATAGTCATCCTAAGCTTTAATCAAATCTATCAATTTATGACTATTATTCTTGTTTACGCATAACTTATCCATATTTACTATCTAGAGATAAATCTTTGTTTTCATTAGATCATTGAGTCATCCCTGTCATGTCCATCTGATTCCCAAACGCCCGGGCGGGACAAAATTAGTTTTGTTAGGCCTTACTTTAATAATGGCGCGGTCTTTGGGGCATTTTGAGGTTTCCGTGTTCCCCGTTCGCGATATGAAATAGATGTTTTCTGGCTTCAGGCAGTTTATTGTTACTTTGAAACTACGAGGGGAGTTAAGGTTGGGGCCGGGTAAACAAGTGCAATTGATTTCGCTGCCAATAAACACTCTAATATGGATTCTTTCGTCGTTAAAATTTATAACTCTCGTGTTAGTTCACGAGATTTGTAATTTATTACCTGTGTCCTGTAGCGAATGACGTGAGCTGAAATCATCTTTGAATATTTAAGTTAGGCCCCCCTGGCGCTAATCGAGACTACTGCTTAAATTGTATGTCAAAATATCGCTCCTTCCATTTTATAATTATGAATCGATAATATAGATTATAGATATTAATATCATACGTTTTATTAACATAATCTACGTCGTCCAAGATAATTTAAAAAAACTAGCGCAAAATGGCCCTCAAATCGTACCTGCCTTGAGTATTACACCAAGTCATTAGAGGTATATTATTTCAGCCATCTCTACGTATACTTATGCATGTGCCTGTGTATGTGTATTATTCTTACAGCACAACTAATCTTCTCTCAGTTCCCACAAGAATATCAGTCGGCTCTTTAAAATATTAAGTAACGTTTCTAAAGGTTTTGTCTTCGCTGCAATCGATCACATTGGTTCCGCGTTTAGTTTTGAAAGCGGAGTATCATGAGTGATTTACATTAGGCTGCATACAAAACTGATATGAGATGGTTATCCATAAAGTAAGACACGGACTTTCTTTATGTCTGACATAATCAGGTATATAAGTGAAACTGATTGATCAATATATTAGTGATCATAGTATTTGTTCTATATTTTTAGGTACTATGTAATAATTGCTAGTTAAAAGCGAAAATACGAAAATAAACTACAGTTTGCATAACTAGGATTGCGCGTAGGTACGTATTAAATATACAAAGTACAGACTACTTAATATATAATTAATAGAATCTTCAATATTGTAATATTATGTACCTCGAGAATACTTGTTGTCTGATGTCTCGTTAGAAATGCCTATCTCCGTCGTAACGGTAAATATTTACGATAGTATTTAAACCCCACATGACCTTTAATACTAATTGCTTTATCGTAACTAGTAAATAACAGACATAAAATTTATTTACACGTCTGTTTAAATTATGATTATTATTCATTGTTAAATTATATTTATCGTTACTTCTCATACGATATTTTATATCATAACGAAGTGTGTGGGAACACATAATGTTAATAAAGTTGTGAAGTAAAAGAAAAAATATTATTTACATATAAAGACCAATTAGGAATAACATGGAATACCTTCCCGTGAAGTACTTGTTAGCGAAAGAAAAGATCCAATTTAGGAAGGTTACGACAAAAAGGGATTGTTTGGTATGTACCATATAAACCAACGAATTTAAATCGATTTTTCCTTTTTTATTATGCTTAAGTACCACGTAGATGGAGTATGGATACGATCATAACCATGAAGCAATTTACAATATTATATAATACATCAAAATTGGTATGTACTTTAGTGACTAGCCTCGTGGTTTGGATCATATAATTAATTTCTATTCCTAATTACTTTATACAAAACAGAAAGGTTCACTTAAAAAAACTCCTCGTTGTTAATTTAAAAGGTACGAATGTTTGCGACATTAGTGTAGCAGGTTCGTAGCACTCACCTAGGGTCTACGAAAGGCTCGGCGTAGATGTTCCTGACGGGCTGTCGGCGCGGCAGCGGCGGAGGCACCGGACTGAACCCGTCCATCATGTCCTCCCGCTCGCTGTACTTCAGGGATTTCATCGTCATCTCGACAGTCACACTAGAGCGCACGATCCAACATCACTTCACATCCCTGCACTATCGTCCTCGATTATACAAATCCACTTCAGTCTAAACGTACATCTTCAACGAAGGAACCGGCTACGAAAAGTAAACGATTAGAGCGCGCGCCGGCAAACGCTCCCCGCGGGAGTTCGAGTCGGACTGAGCCGAAGCTCTCGCTCCTGCGCGACCCTCCCCGAAGCTCGGAGCTTTCGAAGTTTTTGCGCGCGCGCCGAGGTGCCACAAAAGCTCGCCGAGTTATTGGGTATAAAAAATACGGGTAGGAAAGACGGCATGGCGTAAGCGATAGATGAAAGGCCGGCGATTTAGTAAGGTGCTAAACCTAAAAAATGTTGTGGAAAAAATGTTAAATTAACTCCAATAAATATAATAATAAATTGAATTTTTAATAAATAATTATTTAAGTATAAACCTGTAAATAAAGGATATCAGTGGATGAATCCCCCAAAAATTGCAAATACTGCTCCTATAGATAAAACATAGTGGAAATGAGCAACTACATAATATGTGTCATGTAGTGTAATATCGATTGAAGAATTAGCTAAAATTACTCCTGTTAATCCTCCAACTGTAAATAAGAAAATAAAACCTAATCTTCAAAGTATTGAAGGCCTATAATTAATTTGTGTCCCATAAATAGTTGCTAGTCAACTGAAAATTTTAATTCCTGTAGGTACTGCAATAATTATGGTAGCTGAAGTAAAATAAGCTCGAGTATCAATATCTATACCAACTGTAAATATATGATGAGCTCAAACAATAAAACCTAATAATCCAATGGCTAATATTGCATAAATTATACCTAGGGCTCCAAAAGTTTCTTTTTTTCCACTTTCTTGAGAAATAATGTGAGAAATAATACCAAATCCCGGTAAAATTAAAATATAAACTTCTGGATGTCCAAAAAATCAAAATAAATGTTGATATAAAATTGGATCTCCTCCTCCAGCTGGATCAAAGAATGAGGTATTGAGGTTTCGATCAGTTAATAATATAGTAATTGCTCCAGCTAATACAGGTAAAGATAAAAGTAATAATAATGCTGTAATTCCTACTGCTCAAATAAATAATGATATTTGATCAAAGGATAAATTATTTACTCGTATATTAATGATAGTTGTAATAAAATTAATTGCTCCTAAAATTGAAGAAATCCCAGCTAAATGAAGAGAGAAAATTGCTAAATCTACAGAAGATCCTCTGTGTGCAATATTAGATGAAAGTGGGGGATAAACTGTTCATCCTGTTCCTGCCCCATTTTCTACAATTCTTCTAGAAATTAGTAGAATCA
This sequence comes from Polyommatus icarus, assembly GCA_937595015.1. Classification (NCBI taxonomy): domain Eukaryota; kingdom Metazoa; phylum Arthropoda; class Insecta; order Lepidoptera; family Lycaenidae; genus Polyommatus; species Polyommatus icarus. The sequence continues at coordinate 12,189,890 of OW569326.1, forward strand.
ATGATGGAGGTAATAATCAGAATCTTATATTATTTAATCGAGGGAAGGCTATGTCAGGTGCTCCTAATATTAAAGGAACTAATCAGTTACCAAATCCTCCAATTATAATGGGTATAACTATAAAAAAAATTATAATAAATGCATGAGCTGTAACGATAGTATTATAAATTTGATCATCTCCAATTAATGATCCAGGGGTTCTCAATTCTATACGAATTAGAATTCTTAATGATGTTCCTACTATTCCTGCTCAAACTCCAAAAATAAAGTATAATGTTCCAATATCTTTATGATTTGTAGAAAAAAGTCATTTTCGCTAATAAAATGGCTGAGCTGTAAGCGGTAAATTGTAAATTTATTAACGAGAAATTTCTCTTTTATTATATATCACACTAGAGCGCACGATCCAACATCACTTCACATCCCTGCACTATCGTCCTCGATTATACAAATCCACTTCAGTCTAAACGTACATCTTCAACGAAGGAACCGGCTACGAAAAGTAAACGATTAGAGCGCGCGCCGGCAAACGCTCCCCGCGGGAGTTCGAGTCGGACTGAGCCGAAGCTCTCGCTCCTGCGCGACCCTCCCCGAAGCTCGGAGCTTTCGAAGTTTTTGCGCGCGCGCCGAGGTGCCACAAAAGCTCGCCGAGTTATTGGGTATAAAAAATACGGGTAGGAAAGACGGCATGGCGTAAGCGATAGATGAAAGGCCGGCGACGACTTCGCCCGCGACGTGATGCGGTTAATATTACAAAGAATACGTATTGTGCTAAGTGCGAACAAAACACTTTTTGTGCCGCTTTTTGTATGATTTTTTTCGAAGTTCGCTAAACTATCCAGGATTTTGTGTCGAAGAAATATGATTAAATCGTGGATTAATCGTAGCTTTAATAAATGCGTTTAATAAATCTGAAACACAATAAATCTGTAACATGTTTAAGCTTTGAATTATTACACACAACGACGACAATGCAACGTTCTATTTGATGTCGTAGGTTAAAACAAACATAGTGACAGATTTATGTGTCGGGAACTAAACTATCAAACCGGAGCAAATGTTAATTTTTCGATTCGAGAGGGCGGGTAGTATTGTTTAAATAATATACAGTGTGCCATACGCGGCGGCTGGTCGATCTCGACGCTTTGCATATAAACAATTACCCTCCCATATTGTTCGGAGCGAATGCAACTGGCGGGTACAAAGGACCCTACATCGGCTTGTTTGTTTTTAAAGCTCATTACGCATGTCTCGAAATTTACGACGGCAAATATTGTGCAGCGCGAGTTATTTATGTGCGAAAGCTCGTTTAGCGGCGAAACTTCGACTCGCCGATAAAAATTTGGTACACACCCTATCCCGGAAAAGCGTGCTCCCGATACAAAGGACGGCCACAAAATTATGTTAAACCTATCCTACGAGCTCGAATGATCCCGCAAGGATAAGGAGTAGGAATATAAAAGAGTCTTAGCGCTCCCTGTCAGGCGTTTTAAGCGAGGAAAATTTCCATACACACGTGTAAAAGTAAGTATACAGCGAACTCGACGAGTATTATAAATTGATTTAGCGTCTCGCGACAGATTTGAGTGTGTTTTGACAAACATTAGGGATTTAAAATTCGCAGCGACAAAAGTTTTCGGGGTTCACCCGGGAGGCCTGCGGAGTGCGGGCTGCGAGTTACGACAGATTTTTGTGGAGAATTCGATTTGCAAAACGTCAGTCTCACGTCTAGATAACGCTCATGATTTTTGACGGGGCGAGATGAGTTGAAAATTAATTAGTTTTACTTTTATTACGAGAGGCCAGAAGTTATTATCCTCATAATATTTCGAATTGGATTTTCATGGTATTCGTTAATGAGAAACGAAAATCGTTTTATCTGTTTTTATAGAAACGAAAATCGTTTTATCTGTTTTTATATTACTATGATAAAGAAGTTTTACTGAAATTATACAATTAAAAAGGTATGAATGAACATACTACGAGTATAATATAACTAGCTGTGCCCCGCGGTGTTACCCGCGATTCAAGTAATATATATAATAAAACACTATGAAAAGTACCAATAATGGTACTTTCATGGTTTGTGGTAATGATGATGATGATGATGAATGTAATTTGCATAGTAGCATATGCTTTCCGTTCTTAAAACCACTTCGAAACTCCCAAACTTATATCTAAAGAAAACATAACACCTCCTCTATTTTGAAAGTCGGTTAAAATTATAGCCTATGTGTTATTCTGATGTATAAGCTGTATTATTGTACAGTTTCATTAAAATCCGTTCAGTAGTTTTTGCGTGAAAGAGTAACAAACATCCATACATCCATACATCCAAACTTTCGCCTTTATAATATTAGTAGGATGTGTTATTCTGATGTATAAGCTGTATTATTGTATGCAGTTTCATTAAAATCCGTTCAGTAGTTTTTGCGTGAAAGAGTAACAAACATCCATACATCCATACATCCAAACTTTCGCCTTTATAATATTAGTAGGATGTGTTATTATGATGTATAAGCTGTATTATTGTACAGTTTCATTAAAATCCGTTCAGTAGTTTTTGCGTGAAAGAGTAACAAACATCCATACATCCGTACATCCAAACTTTCGCCTTTATAATATTAGTAGGATATTACCTAAAAAGAAAACGATTTGGACTAAATACTATTACCTAGTCAATCTCTTTAACTACAACTTTTTCTTAAAGTTGTAATCATTAGTAGCATTCTGACAGTTCTAACAGTAGTTGTGCATATAAGGGCAGCAGGATAGTTTCCCATGGAGCAGGCTCGCACTGGAGGCCTGTTCTTGCACTTGAACCTGTACCGACATGGTTTAGATCACGTGTTTCATAACCACTTTTTAGACGATACGGGACTGGAGGGGCACTCGAGTTCAGTCATATATCGAGCGTAGGCGTAGTTATTATGTTCGAATAACCGGTGTATTTTTATACAATTTCACTATTGGAACTATGTAAATATATTAGTTTATGAGACGTGAAGACGAAAATGATTGCGATAATTTGATATTTCGAATCCATTTGAATATAAAAGTACATTGAGAGCCTCAATGTAGGCGTAAGTGGTTCCGTCTGGATTTCAAATAAACGATTTGGATTGAGGTAAACGCGTCATATGATACTCTCGTAGAGAATGAGATTGCCTTGAAACGACTCAAATTAAGAAACAAAAAATATTTACATGTTTTCGTCTTAGCGACCGCCATCATTGATTTTTTGTAGGTAATAGGTATACGGGCGTCTGCCGATTTCTTATAATAAATTAATAATAATTCTCACCACAACGATTGTTTTATGTTAAAAGTTCAAAATATAACAATATAACATATTTTATAAGATACGTAATATCGAGGCAAAACAAGTATTTTAAAAATTAAATTATACAAGAGTATTGCCAGAATTTAAATCTGTGACCTGGCGAGAGGCGACCCGCCTCTATAGCCTATAAAACAAGTTTGACATAAAAATAATAAAAACTCTTTACTTAGTGGGTCAACAAGTTACGGTTATTGAAATTTAGCATTAAGGGTGAGTGCTAAGTTCAAACTTTATTGGAATAGCAGGAGATTGCAGTATTACGTAATGTTTGATTCGTATAGTGGTTTTGTTTCAATTTTTGTTTTAAGCTTTTAAGATTAATAGTTACCTTATTGTATCGGATTTGTGTGAATATAATTATCTGAAAAAACTTTCTCGAAAAACAAAATCTATATTTTACGTTAAGACTACGTATGTTCAAGTCGAATATAATAATTTTTTTTCTCATAAACTTGCATTGAATGAAAAAGCCGCTATTACAAATCAATCATAACCAGCTACCACGAGCAACATAATGGAGCTACAGAAAGTACATAAATCAGAAACCATTCCGTGTTTTAAAAATGGAACGGAATGTAACGAATTGATATTAGTCATTTTGAAACTTAAAAAAAAGTAAATTATACTTAGTGACGACGTTTAAAGTGGTTGTTTTGGAAACGATAAGATCTCGTATTGAGTTAATGTTTACAGGTTCGTGCTGAGAGCCGCTGCGCTTATAAATAGATTTATTATTGAGTTGTAAACAATTAAAGCTAGCTCAAATAATAGTGCATTGCACCAATTATCGCTGCATTGTTTACATTTAAGATCGCAATGGAGAACAGTAGAAATGAACACGTTTCGCTTTATTTACACAAACATTAACAAAGCGCCTCTCAGTTTGAACCTAATTAATCTTCACTCTGACCCAAATGTGCTCCGGCATCCGTCGACGGGCCACAAAAAACGCTCAGCTATTTTAATTGGCGTAAAGGTTTGGAGTTTCTGTCATAAAATGTCAATGAATCGCTGCACACTTGACATCTGTGGACTGTGCCCCGATTGTGCTATTTTAAGCATATTGTAGTGAGAAAATGGCATCGTAAATTATGCTGTTATTAGTCATAATTATTGTTGCTAGAACTTTAACTCATTGGTGTTGACATAGTGAGAAATCATTATTTTCTATGGTTAAATTGGTAAATGTGCAAATAATTAGGTCATATACAGGCGTAAAATATGACGCGTCCTCCCATTCTTAGTAGTAAAATTTGAACCAATAAATATCAAACGTTTGCCAATAAAAATAAAAATAGAACACATTAAAATAAGCCGCAGAGGAATGAGAGAACGCCTGATATGAAATTAATATCAGAAATTCTCGGGATAATGTTTTCATGGATTACGGCTGCCGACTGCCGACTGGCGAGGAGATGCCTCACGTACTGCGTGTGTGTATGTAGAGCACGTTTCATAAAATAAAAGATATCGATTCCGTGACGAGCGCGAGGCTGTGGGAAACGATTCCTGCTAATAGACGCCCGCGGCCCCGTTGGTCTCTCGGACAACACGTGAACGCGCGAACGTGATTTCATTAAGACATGAATGAATTACGAAACTAATTAGAACCGGAAATGCATGAATAGAATTTGCAACATTGAATTAAATTTCTAGTCGTAATTAAGGAGTTAAAGGTACATGAGCACTTTATTCCTAGTTTAGTGTGAGGCTGCGCGGCGCGGCGGCGGGAGCGACCGCATTCTCGCTGGTAATTACTGCCCGTTCCCGACTCCTAACATTTTATGCTGTATTCTGACGTGTGATTTGCCGAACGTGTTATTTACTGTAATTGTCGTGGGAGTATCATGTGCTCGACGTACTAGCGTGATATTTGTAACTGTAAACTGAAGGATTAATCTGCTAATCGTACGCAAATTTTTTACGACATAATATTGTATATTCTTTCTCCGTTTTATACATTCTTTTTGTTTAGCATACTTTGGATTTCCTTTAATGAATTTCCTTTACATGTACTTCTTACTGATAAAATATTATATCCGTTGATTAGCAGGGACAGGCTAATGTGGTAGTGTGATAATAAAATCTTTTATAATGTTGACTTTTGAGTGATGGCGTTTCTGTCTCCATACAAAGCCCAAAGACGATAGTAGTGATCCTTTGCGTGTAAACAAGTATTGCGACATGCTCCGAGGAATGACCTGATGGTAGAGATAAGAGTCGAGACATGTCGACGTACTGTTATAGATCGTAGATTGGAAGGATGCGTGACTCTAGCAAAGGGAAATGTTGTGCTTTTCTAGGTATTCCTACTTACTTTTTGGTATTTATGGCCCAATTTTTTGGGATTAACAACATAATATGATTATGTTAACATGCTTTTGTTGAATAATTTTTAAATGAATAAGTATATCCTCCGCCACATGGTAAATCATATAGCAAAGCACTAGCGTAAAATACCTCTAAGTAAAAAGACAACCCAAGATAGAATTTCTTAACGCAAATTATATTAAGATAGCCGATCGTAAAGCGAGAAAGAGCTAAACAGAAGTAAAATACGTTTATAGGAACTAAATCAATAAATAATTATTATTTTATCAAAATTGAAAAGATACAGGATGAATTGATAAAAGATGTGTAGGAAGCAAATTGTCGCAGTGCCGGAACGCGATCATCTTTTCATTACATATTTTACTTTGCATAGCTTGTGATGTTTTGTGGGTCACCGTTACAAGGTTACGACGATGAATTCGTTCTAAAACTAAATTGTTTATACAGAGTACAAAGTAGTTACAAAGTCGACATTGCTTCTATTAAGTACGTCACAATCCTAAGCAGAAAGCCATTGATGAGCCCAGCTTATCTACCATCTATGATCAGCCTGTAAAATCACGAAAATGTCTGTTGTTATTGTGAATGGTTTGCGGCTTAAGAAAAAAAGAGCACTTTATCAAAGCTTACCAAAGCGAAATTTAAGCTTTACTGAAGCTAAAAGACTTGTAAAAAGCGGGTTATTTCATAATATAAACAGAGCTTCAGCGAATTATATTGAGATGCTCGTCAACATTTTTACTTTATGATTAATCAAGAGCACTGAAAGCTCTGATGTCGGTTCTCTTGTTTTCCTCTTTTGAATTTCACAGCTCCGAAGTCGATCCGAAGATACATTTAATTCTAATTTGACGTACGAGGAGTTTTATAAGGAGAGATCAAACGATCTCCGGGTCTCGCATCCGACAGACGGATGCAATGTTTTAGTGGGGAGCGGGCGCGGTGACACCCGCCATCGCGAAATAGATACGAATTCTCTGGATTTATGTTTTTTAATATCATTCCCCCATATTACATTAAAACTTTGCAAATTACTTTTGCATTTCGTGTTTTATAATTCGCTTCAAATTATGATTTAGGACTTGTTTTCTAATTTTATGTCACGAGTTTATACGCATAAAGTTAATTAGGTGTACACGTAAAATGTTGGTGTTATGGTATGTTAATATATTTCTGCCGTTATGCCACGGGACTTGGGAACGTAAACGTAGAAGATATTTTTTGTTTTATGGCGACTACCTACGGTGCGAACTGGCGAGATCGGAATGTCGGTTCAAAGGTGCTAATAGAGAACGCGCGTGGGCAGACGCCGAGACAAATTATTATAATTATAAGTCGTTCCAACTTAAGAAATTACGATGATTCGTTGCTTCTTAGTCGTAAATCATAATATTGTTTGATATTTTATAGAGTAGAAAATCTTTTGACATAGTGAAAATGAATTTCTTACAGTTACAACAACAACAAGCTTGTTGCTAGTTACTGGAACGAAGCATAGCTTTAATATGAGCAAGATAAGTAGCAATCATGGCGGGTTTGTATTATCCTCATCGATATCGATAATTTTTTTATTTAAGATATCGTATTTATTATTCTTATTGGTTTTACAGTCCATCGTGCACTCAAGTGATGCGGGGAGAGGGGACTGATTAATTGGCGTGATTGTTTGAGCATTGTTTAACGTAATGACAGGAAGGTGGGGCCCGGCCGGATATCGTCATGTTGGCTGATGGCTCGCCACTCACCGCATTAGAGGGCATTAGGACCATTGCGACATAAACTTACAACAATCAAAGCCGGGCTTTTGAAATATTCTCAAGCTGATTTTTGAGGTTATATTATCCTTAAAGGGTAGTTTTTGAGTGAGTTAAAACTCACACTAACAGTGCTCGATTTAAAGGGAATTTGTATGCCAAATGTTTGTCTCGAGTAAAACACTAGGCCGTTTCTTTTCTCCGAAACTCTATATACCGTTTTTATAAACACAAATTCAAAATTATCATAATAAAATAACTGTTTTATCCTGTCTTATTGAGCTTTCACTTATTTTAAGCTTAATTGCAAACACAACAGAAGAAAATTTTAAGCAATTAAACTAATTCTTATTACCTTTTGCTCTCTATGCTTAGAGTCTGGACTCTAGACTTAATTACTTATTAAGAGATGTAATTATTTTGTCACTAAAATGACTATAAAGTATTATGAGAATTTAAATTATAAATTACCCATTTATTATGCGTGCAGTATTTAATATCAAATTATCTACTATATTCTATGAAGTCTCTACCCTCCGTGAAAAATAAAAACGAATTTTTGGCACTCTAAGATTAACGCTATAAAAAGTTCTACCAATTATAATATTAAACTATAATAGATGGAATGCCTTCATAGTGCGACATATAGAAGAGAAAACAAATAATTTTGTCATTTTACTTATTAGTCCACCCAAAGAATAGCCCAAAAGCAGGTGTAGAGTGCGTGAGGTGCAACCTAAGTAATTTCTTCAGAAATGTGTTTAGGATGCCTAGAAGATAAACATACTAAAAGTCCCCGCGCCTATGGGGTGAGCCGGAGTGTGGGGAGGGGGTTAAAGTTCCCGTTTTTGAGTTTTTGGCTCATATCTTTAAAACGGTACTGTCGTAAAAAAAAGTGTCTTCTACACAATAAAAGCTACTAAAATTTACTACAACTATGTCATATACACTATGTATCTATTCTCCAATCCTTACCATGCTATGAGCTTCTAATGCGGTCGATTTTCAAAAACACACATCAACTAAGTCTAGGGACATTTGTATTTTATGAAATCTATCAGGATTTTTGAAGACAGTAAATGAATGAATAATGAATTTTATTATTCATTTGACTATTAGCAATAAAAATGTAAAAGATTTTCTCTCATTCGAATGAAATTTTCGGTTTTATAAAACGAAGTAAAGATTTTTTGCCATATAACTTTTCTGTGACCATAGAAAAGCCAATGATTTTGTCTTAAAAACAAAAAAATCGGAAAGTTTATTATATGATATGAAATTCTTTAAAATAAGCTATAACTCGTTCATTTACTGTCTTCAAAAATCCTGATAGATTTCATAAAATACAAATGTCCCTAGACTTAGTTGATGTGTGTTTTTGAAAATCGACCGCTTATATAATAATGAATTTTATTATTCATTTGACTATTAGCAATAAAAATTTAAAAGATTTTCTCTCATTCGAATGAAATTTTCGGTTTTATAAAACGAAGTAAATATTTTTTGCCATATAACTTTTCTGTGACCATAGAAAAGCCAATGATTTTGTCTTAAAAACAAAAAAATCGGAAAGTTTATTATGTGATATGAAATGCTTTAAAATAAGCTATAATTCGTTCATTTACTGTCTTCAAAAATCCTGATAGATTTCATAAAATACAAATGTCCCTAGACTTAGTTGATGTGTGTTTTTGAAAATCGATCGCTTTAGAAGCTCATAGTATGGTAAGGATTGGAGATAGATACATAGTGTAAATGACATAGTTGTAGTAAATTTTAGTAGCTTTTATTGTGTAGAAGACACTTTTTCTTTACGACGTACCGTATTAAAGATATGAGCCAAAAACTCTAAAACGGGAACATTAACCCCCTCCCCCCACTCCGGCTCACGGGGACGGGACGGGGACTTTTAGTATGTTTATCTTCTAGGCATCCTAAACACATTTCTGAAGAAATTACTTAGGTTGCAGCTCACGCACTCTACACCTGCTTTTTTAAGTGGACTATTATCTGAAATTATGCTTTTGTGTGCTTGCGATCGATTCTGGCAGTCTAGTTAGCAACTTGAAGATGGGCAACTGTTTTACTATTTATGCAGTGCTCATAGGGTTAAAATCAAATACAATAATAATATTATGCGCAGATTATAGAAGGTATTATGTCTGTAAAGACCTATAAATCTTGTATGTAATGATTATGTCCATTACGGGGTACTGTCAGGTGTCACGGTAAAAGCCAATCTCTTAACTATCGACAAATTTTCCAGCAATTTAGTCTGACTACATAATTGCGGAACAAGTCAAACCTAATTGATGCTGAGGTCGAGTTCAAATCGCCGTTAGGGACAGGTTTTTGTGTGACCCGCGCAGCTCGCTAATGGGTTACATAAACTCGCACACATAGTATAATTCTTGAGTCATAGTTAAATCCTCTTTAATAATTTAGAAACTTAAAAAGAAATACTTCGGGCAAAGTAAGTTATAAAATAGATTTTTACATAATATAATTTAGTAAATAGTTTTTATCACGACTTTGGTTAATACATAAATTATAGAAATGAATCTCTAATAAAACATTTTTCTGCGGACTGCGAACTGAAATAAACCGTTCTTACATAGCAGGAAAATATGTATGTTCATTCTGCACGTAGGACTTATTTGTATTTATGTTAAGCCTCACACAGGTATACTAAGTGTATTATGAATGAAAATAAAATTCTGGAGCAACAGTAAAAGCACGTTAAGCCAAACTGGTACTTGATCCATTTATAGAAGCAATGTTTGATTTCGAACCGGTCCATCCTATTAAGGACATCCCTCGGTCTGCACTCCGGGTACGCACTTGTACGAAAGTTCTCAAGGAAGTTCCAAGTCAGCCGACTAATTGAAAACTTAAATAAATGGTCTTTAAGATCCATGATCACCGCCAAATTAATTTATAATCAGATCAAAGAAAAAACTTCAAATTACTTTGCAATTAATACAAATTGAAACGATAAAAAATACCTTTACAGCTGGTACACTCTATTTTAATTTACAGCTGTGAACTCGAATCAAATATTGTTACAAAGAGTTTTGCATGCAGAAATAAATTGTACCTGGTCGATTATTCTAAAATGAAAAGGCTCTCGAAAAAATATTTTGGGTATATTATTTTAATCTGGATATTTTTAGTTTTAAATTTAAATCTATCAATCTCCGAATCTACAAATTTGTCCTTTACACGAAATCATTGGAAAATGTTTAATCAATATTTACACATAAAATTAAGCTTTGCAAACAAATCCTGATCATCAAAACAACATGTAGCTTTTTAAATTTTTATATATTTTATTTTGTGTGTTTACGTTACTAAATTTAATATTTATAACTCAAAATAATGAAATGCATTGTGTTACACAATACAATTTTAATTATTATACATAACATCTAGTTAACTAAAACATTGTTTGTGGTCCCCATTAAACTGGGTAGCGCTTAAACAAACTTATGAGTGGTTTGAAACCAGTATAAATTGGCTACCGGAGTGCGTTGCAGTCGCCGGTCGCCACCAATTAGTGGCTAGTGTACTGAGTTATTGCTCTTGTCTCTCCACTTTCTTCCTCATTACTGCTAGGGCTTGCTTATTAGCGGAGAATAAATGTGATGAAAATATCGGAGTCACGAAACTGTATAAAATTACAAACTCTTGTTTCCATCAGCGCTGTATTTCACTAGCTTTTGCCGGCGGGTTCGCCCGCGTAGAACAGCTTGACAAAAACTTTTTTTATATGAACATTTCATTGAGCAAGCGTCATGGTGATTATTTTTTTTTCTATACTACCATTTCATCTTTTAAGTGCACATTTTGGAATGATACACATTAATCATACATAATATTTTTCAACACTTTTAGTACAAAAAGACGCTAACATGATAAATATACTAATTAATATTTCAGTAGCTTTTAGCCATCGGCAGCATGTAAATGGTCGCTATCGGGCATAGATCTGGACAGTGGACGTAACTGGTTAGAACCAGCTGGTTACATTCGTTGGTAACTACCGACTATAGTGTTCGTACGAAGTAGGAACTCTATTCACGACTAGCGAGCAGTACTAGCCAGGGCCCGTACCACGAAACGGTTTTGAGACTCAAACAATCGGACGAAAATGCCGCGTCCTGCTCTAACAACGTCATTTCACGTTTGTTAGAGTAGGACGCAACATTTTCGTACGATTGTTTGAGTCTCAAAACCGTTTCGTGGTACGGGCCCTGGCTCTATTGAATGTTGCGTGCAAAAAAATATTACACTGAATAAAATTACATTCTATCATTACCATTTTATAGTACTGAAAAGTTAATTCACGATTTTATATAATATAATATCTATGGACGCTTCACACCACGTCAGTCTGGCCCCGTGGTAAGTACCTGAAGGACTTGTGTTACAGGTACCAGACAACGGAAATATAATATATAATACTTTTATACTATACATATATTTAAGATTTTTATTATATGATATAGTTCTTGCATTCTACGAGTGCGCGTCGCCTTTATTTGTAGTTGGAAACGCGAATAGACATTTTCGTCAGTGTGCGTACCCGACGGAGCAGTCAGTAGCGAGCGAGCCATGTACGCGTGCATAGATATGGTCACTCACACAACTAAGGGCGACGCGCACTCGTAGATTGCAAGAACTATATACATCCATGACCCAGGAACTTTATAAACTTTTTGTTCCGTCGGCGGGACACGAACCCGCGACCTCCGGCTTGAGCTACCAACGCGCTCACCACTGCGCCACGGAGGTCGTCAAAATTTTATCTCTTCATTTATTTATTATTTCACAAGAAATATTCTTTGATTTATAAATATGCCATATTAGCATAAAGTTAATATACCTATCGGAATAGAGCAACAATCTCGAGCTGTCAAACGTAACCAAAATTGGTTTTCATCTGTGTGAAAAATATGTGTACGTATACACTTACACAAGCATGATTGAACATGAATTCTATGAGATTATATTGACAACGTGCGGCACGTGCCGACTGGACGTCAAAAAAAGAGTGCTGCTGTCATGTATCACACGTCTCTTTTTACCACGCGGTGTTACTGATAGTGGCATCTCGCTTGCTCAGGCCTTTGTTTCTCTATTCCGCTAGGTATATTAACTTTATGCATATTAGTTACGGTTTAATTTTTTTATGAAATGCCTCGTGTATTATTTTCCTCTATGTTATGAAATAATAATCAAGAACCGAAAAACTGACATTTATATTTTTGAAGTGAAAACTTCTTTAGCGGCGTTGAGCACTTTTGTGGAATGGGTAAAAACTGTAAAACTCGCGTCAGATTCTTGTGCTGATCGAAAAACTTTGGAAAAACCGTAAGACGGTTGGAGAGTAGTGTTTTGTGTCGAACTTGAACTCGAAGTCGAACTCGAACTCGAGCTCGAACTCGAATTGATTGTATGGGTTTCGATTAATAAAAAAATCGATTTTAAAAAAATTCGATTTTCATAAATATGGGTTAAAAATTTAATCGATTGTAAGGGTTTAGATTAATTAAAAAAATCGATTTTCATAAAAAATGGGTTAAAAAATGCACAACGTTAATAATCAAGTTTTCACTTCTATCGGCACTCCCGAAGTGCAACCCGTCTTTTTTTAAATATTATTTTTAATTTTTATTTTTATTTTTATTAGTAATACTAGGGCATTTAAAAAAGTCATTGTTTTGCACTAACGCAACCCTCTAAAGTGCACGGACGGGAGGACACGATATCACATTTATGAGATTCGCGCTTCACGACTACCATAAAGCTTTAGCACAAATCACCGCAATAGCTACACTCCGCTGTTCACGTCAAAGATAATGAACAGTGAAAAGTAACGCGTGCTTTGTAATCAACACGCGACTCCCCCGTCATTTGAAACTGCTAACGCCGGGCTCGGCAGCCGGCAGGCCGTGTGCGATAGTGCATCCACGTAATTGTAATAACGTGCGTCAGCTCCAGCCTATCATCATTCTGATTGTGATATAGTAGTGGAGAACAGTATGACATCTTTGTACAGATGCGCGAATCGATTCGCTCAAAGACACATCTAGACTAGGTCTATACACAGACACTCCTTCCGTCTTATCATGTTTAAGTAGAGGTGTGCCCTGGGGATGAGCGTCTGGCGCACGCACTCATTTCGACCGATCGATTGATAGGAAGATGTTCTACTGTTCTATACTGTGGCGGTACATTAGAGCGATGAAATTGCAACTGCCAGCAAAAGTAGCAGTCGGCGGGGTCTATCGCGTTATCGGCCGATATGATCTCAGGCTATACCGGCTTTTAGCTCATCGAATTACACGTTCCGCTGAAATTGTAGGTCAGGCCGATGCACGGATATTTTTAAGTCGGCTTATTTCATATTCGCGCTCTATTTTTAAACGTCGAAAACAAACGATCGTGTATAATATTGCCTTTTTTGTTTTTTCGTAGTTCAAATTAATAACGTAAACATTTGAAAACTGAGTACCGCACTTTATAAATTAGTTTGCTGCTAGTGGGCATCCAGCAAATTGAGTTTTCAGTGACGTTTCGATTAAACAATTCAAATTGTGTTTGGCATAGTGTTCATTAATTTAATTAAAGCGTACCTGCAATTAGAACTTTTGATAATGATATATTATAATTTATAAGTATTATGTTTATATTATGTAATAATAGTTATGCATGTAACTAGAATTTGTAAATTTAGTGCATTCACGTTTTTTTGTAATCCTGTTTTTATTTTGTAAATTATTATAATGTACTTACCTATCTAAATTGAAATAGTATTCCAGAGTGGAAGATGCTGGGAGCTGTGTCACAGTTATAACTAGTACAGCTCCCAACGCTTACTACTGAATTTGTACTGAAATTAACTGAACAGTGATAAGCTCTTGAATGTTACATATTATTATGATTTGAAATAAATAAATTATTATAAATTATTATAAATTTTATGCGGAAAACTATAGTACGCGCTTAATCAGTTAAGATTGAAATAAACTGATGACAATAAAGTTAATTAGTATTCAAAAGCGTATTATCCGTCAGCTGTCTGAGTTACATCGACGACAGAGATATTAAGCATAGATTAGAGTCGGCTTAAAAGTTCCCAACAGCGAACAGACAGTGCTGGCTTTTAATGCATTCGACATGCTTTAAAGTGTGTACAGACATTACGAGCGGCGAAATATGCCGAGTTGTTACGCCCCGAAGTTTGTTGAATAGAGCACATTCATGAAACTCGGTGCATATTACATACGCACAGAACTCTGTGTGGTTTTAACTTAAGAAATGACTTTCCATCGCGCTTATTATTAGCGATGTATGCAGCATGAATTTCCGACGGTGGATCTTTTGTTTGAAACTTATATTGTTATAAATTACTTTTGTGAAGCACTACTGCAACCGTAATCTGTATAGTTACTACAATATTTATTTTATAATCTACATAATATTATAAAGCTGATTGATTGTACCTAAGCAAAGAGCTTAAAGCTAGAAACTTGAAATTTCGCACACGAAGTTCTTCTTATGTTGTAGACATGCGGTATGAAAGGTTTTTTATTTTCTCCTAAAGGGGATTGAATAGGTCATCAAAGCGACAAATGGAAAAAATATTTTAAAAGAAATATTATATTACCTTGCCTTTTAAGGTAATTTAGTAGAATTTGAATAAAGTCTGGACTGAAAACTGATTTATTTAAATATAAATTATAATCAACAGTAGACTGTAGATATTTGAATTAAACATTATCTTTACTTTAAAAGTTTCTCACGCAATAACAATTTCTAGAAATATCTAACTTTGCCTAAATAACAATGTAATAATAACAAATTTAGAACCTTATGCAAAACTTCGCTTTACCTTCAATATAACTTTTATTTTCATAACCCCCGGGCTACAGTTTATTTGCCGCACGTGTTATTATAGAAAAAAAGTAAACGTCAATTCTCTTTGGGCACTCGGGGCAACGATTACGATATCTTTATTGGAGATCGGGGCATTATAGTGCCTTACATGCATGTGTTTTGTAATAGTAATGGTACGCTTACTCTTATTTTCCAAACATTATCTGCCGACAAAATTTCTATTGCCTTAGTCACCGACAATAATGATAATGTATTGGATCTAAAGAAATACATCAACAATTTTTTTGTTTAAAGTTAAAAATATGAAGAAAATATAAAAATAATCTAAAAATATACTAACAGATGATAGAGTGGGTCGTTAACGATTAAAATAGAACTGCAACTTTTTACAACATGAATGAGCTAAAAGGGCATCTTTAATAAATTATTATCGATCATCGTATCAACGAACTAAGATAGCTCTACAGTTAAATAGCCCTACGATTTATTGTTAACATTTTTCGCATATTTTGAAGCTCTACATTTTTTTTAAGAATAAAGTCTAGGTACCTAAACTATCTAGACAAAAATCGTAATTCTTTTTATGACTTCAATATTTTTATTAATTAAATCCTTTAATTAACTTTATTACTTATTTGATTTACTACTTTCATCTGCATCTACTTGTATAATAATTATGTTCATACTATAATATAATAGCTCCCACACCGGTTTCGGTGACGGTGGCCGGTTTCATTGAAAACAGGCCAGCTACGCAGGAGTAATTTTATAGTGCCCAAGTGTGTGCGCAGTACACAAGAGCACTCTCTGTTCCTTTACTCTCATAACCCAGTGGGACGGCAGACCGACACGACTGGCGAGAGGTCAGGCGCAGGACCGACTTTTTACATGCCCATCCGACGCATGGATCATCTTACTTGTCAGACAATCAGGTGATCAGCCTGCATTATCCTAACCAAACTTGGAAATAACATGTTTCCAACGCGGGAATCGAACCCACGACCTCCGAGTCAAGAGCCGAGCTCTGAACCACTGGACCACGGAGGCGTTCCTACTATACTACTGTTATAAATATGAATTGCGAATGTGTGTCTGTCTGTTACCTCTTAACGCCCAAACCGCTTAATCGATTTTGTTGTGGTATAGAGAGTGGTATAGAGATACTTTGAGTAAAAGTATCCTATGGCTTTCCCGGGAAAGCCATAGGATACTTTTTATCCCGGAAAAATTTACGGTTCCCGCGTGATAAACGAATAAATAATTAGGTACTTTATTGTGTAAATTCAAAGATACTAGTTTTTCAGGTCTGCTCTCTCCTGATACAATTTGTTGATGGAATAGAAAGCTGATTTCTCTATCTAATCCAGTGTCGACGTTTTTGCTGTTATTCATAATTTGTAGGATAATCTAGAATACGGTTATACATAAATTAGAATTTTATTAATATACATAATACGGGGTCTCGCACGAAAGGTTTGGGCTTAATCCGATAGGATGTTGATTCATTAAAATATTTTGTTACATGTGTAAATTAAATTTCAAATTACTTATTTACATTAACAAAATTACTAAATGAGACAAACTCGATATTAAATCTGATGTACCTATAAAGTTCTCGTGTCACAGTGTTTGTGCGCGAACTCCTCCAACGGCTCAACCGATTTTAATGAAATTTTGTACGTGTACATTCGTTAGGCCTGAGAATAGGATTTTTATCAACTACTATATATTGATACTAGAAATAAATTATATTTCAAAACAACTCAGTCAGCTAGTAGTTTATAAGTATAATGAGAAAATGCATTTTAAGGATAGAGGACAATAAATACCCATTTTTCCATTTTAGTACAGAAGACTAACGTTTTTATAAAGTGTACAAATGCAGTCGTTGAAAATAATTTCATGTTGAAAATGAAAGTTCTCGCTGTTTACATTATTCAAACTTTTAAATTATTTTACATTTTGTTTTATTTCACACAGTCGATGTGATTAATTATGACTTTATATATTTTTATTTCAACCACTTTAAATATTTTGTGGCTCAGCGCAGACGACAGACTATCCGTGGCGCCCTTTTTAGTCTGTGGGAAATAGAACCCATGCAATTATATGCAGTAACGCACACAACGCGCAAAAAGTCCGCATATAATTGCATAGGTCCTATTTCCACAGACAAAAAGTGCGTCACAGTCCACGGATAGTATGTCGTCTACGCTGCGCCTATGCATTACCCTGAATGATATATTTGCTCTGGCATTTTCCGTTTCGAATATTTATGTAACTGGAGGTTAAAATTACTGTAACATTTCCCAGTGAAAGCCTCCAGCGCTAATACGGCGATGTGTCAGCGCTGGCAAAGGCAATCTTTTTGGGTTTGAGCCAATTGATTTGGCATCTGTGCCGCATATTGTACAAAATGTTCGCCGAAATCATTGTGTCAATATTTTAAATTGCCGTTAAAATACATAACGAGCTTGTACATCGTGATATCAATATAATATGATTTTATGAGTTTTTGGCTCGCTTTTTAATTTGTAATATCAATAATATTGAAGTTTCTGTACAAACATTTCAACAAAAAGCAAAGCTCCTTACTTGTATAGGTACCTATTGTACCAACGCGCCAACTACGTAAGTAGGTACTTAATAAAAATTATATCTAAGGTTCTTCATTCTTGTAATAATAGGAAATAATAGAAAATTTTTTAGCAACAGTTTTAGATTTAATGATAGCTACAAGCTTAAATACGGACTTACCTTGTAATTTTGCATATTCTTTTTTCGATGAAAAAGTCCTTTAGAATAATATAATCGACAATGCTATCGAATTGGGAAAAAATCTTGTTACGTAGACAATGATGTTCAAAAAATGTTTTTTGAACATCATTGTACGTAGACCAGCAACTCAACAAGCCCTCTTTACTAATTTCGGCCTACATTGTAATTGTAACGTACTCGTGTTGTAAATCCACCAACAGAGCTATCGAAGTTATCAACGAACGTCGTCCCGAAATACTTCCCTAATTTATATTTACGCGATAACAATCTTGTAAACGATTACGCTCAAACGCGTGTTCATTAATACCGAATGTGGAGCACGTCAGAACTCACGCCATGCCGCGGCCGTAACACTCGGGAACACAACAAAATAAACACTGATAGAGTGGCACATAATAAGATGACGCGCCAGTACTACCTGCCCGTGCAAGCGCTAGGCGTCATAGAGTCGGGGGCGCAGGTCGACGGTGGTATCGGTCAGTGACCGCAGCACCGAGCGCCGACGACTCTGCGAGTGACCGACACGAGGGATACGCGCGGACCGGCCGCCCTCCGCAGGCGTTTTGATGCCCTTCCGACGAAGCCTCTGCGCGCGCACTTTACCGCCGTTTTCGTAATGATGCCCTATCTCTTGTCTATATCGAGTGATTCGTTATCCTTCCGTCTCACCTCTGCACTGGAATGCCGGGAGTTTTTACCGGTGACGAATCACGATGAGCCTAAGCGTAGGTGACGAACGTGGTTTAGGCTTAAAACGCTTCTATTATAACGATAACGTAAATATTGTCGATTCCTTGATATATTCAGATAAACCCCATCACGACACGAGAAGGTCACCGCCGATTAAATTTCATAATCTCCGGTTAGGGTATTATTAGGAAATAAAATTAATCGACACGGTCCATCCCTAAAGAGATTATAATTGGAGCATGCGTGGTGCGTGGCGTAGCGCGGGGTGGGAGCGGCGGGGGGGGCGGTGTCAAAGCGGCGCTACGCCGCGACGCGACGTGATCTTGACACCGCGTATGCAAAGCCTCTCCCAAAGTGTGCTAAAATGTACAGTAAACAATACTTTCGATTTCGATATTCCCAAAACTGGTATACCAAAATAGGAGGCCAAACTTTATTTCGTAGAGCGTATTAACTCTATTGGATTTGCCGGGGTGACCCTTCCGCACGAATTCTGCAGAGAGAGCTCGATAGCTTCGCCGTGAATAAAAAATGGGCTTTATAATAAAATACTTTTCCCGGTTTATCTCCTTAATATTTGTCAAGGCCGGCGTTTACACGCAGAGTACGAAGTTTTCTGCTTTGATGTCATACTTTTATGTTAAAAATATTTTATGGAACTCTGACCTGATTCTCGTCATAGCTAGCGTCAAAATTTGTTTCACCGATCGAAATAAACCTAAACAATAGTCAGTCCACAAAATGACTGATTGACTAGAAATATGCAATTAATGCTAGATTTTTTATAATACCACGTCACAAACCTTAATTGGGATGCCTATCATCACTTTCGAAATGTTCAAATTCAAATAACAAAGCGGACTTATAAAAAACCGTCGAGTAATCCGGCCTGATCGAAATACATAAAAAGGATTTAGTGAAAATTTGATTGTAGTTTTGTTAACGTGTAGTAGAGAGATTACGGGGATTAGGCGGCGAGCGCCGAGCGGGGCCGGTCGTAACGCACAGGTTAACGTGCGCCTTCCCCAGTCCCCGCACTATGGGGAAGGTAGGCTTTACTTTTATACAAATTGACATATAACTTTTTATTGTCTGAGCTCGGTGAATTGAGTCTATGATATTTGAATTCCGAAGCTTCCGGAGGGATTTTCTAAGAATTTTCTGTTGATATTGGTGTATTTGCCTGAATTGTATGTTGTGGAAACTGTTTCTGTCTTTTACGTTATATTACGGTATTAGTACTTTTAATTCGTAGCTCGACCTGTCTTAATAACCGACATTTTTTCAATATGACTCATGATTCCAGTAAAACATACCTGATAATTTCTGGATCATTATGATCGATAATATCAAATTATTGGCAAATTACTAGTTACCGGGGTAAACGGTCGTGACGGATCTGACGTATTAGGGCCTGTCATCGTCGCGTGTGACGGCCATGAGTCACAACTCACGAGTCACGGCTCACGGCTGTCAACGAGTCCGCCGTGACTCGTGAGAGCTGTCATCCTCAGATCGCCGGCCATATTTAGACCGTCATCACACTCATCATCGCCCAAGATCTTTGCACCCAATGAGTCTCAAAACCTAAAATTAATAAAGCGAATCATTAGAAAATACCTTCCCGAATACTCGCGGTTTATTAACAATTTCGAATCAAATTATATCAAAATTTGTGGTCCATGCACGTGGCAAACGATTTAATGAGCTTACCCAAAAAGCACTTGGACGGCTTTTAATTAATCAAACCAGGAAAGTCGATCGGTTAATTTGTTAAATTGTTGCAAATTAAAATTAATATATAATTGAATAATAATACCGATATTAATTACGCAGAAACATCCTGCAACGACAATAGTATTGATCGGAATCAGAGATGTTAATAACGTGACCCCAAAATCAATGGCTGATATTAAATAGTATTTAGCTGGATCTAACTGGTGCCCTCGACAGTTCCACCCTCGCAACGTCCTCCTAACCCTTCCGAACGTGACGCGTCAGCTTAATCTGATGATTACAAAAATAAGTGCAAATTCAATCTTAACTTGAAGTATAATTGGTGTTTGCCTAATGATCTATCAGAAACAGGGCTCATCGAGGGATTAGTTTGCACTTTGAAGCTGTGACTCACTTTGGTTTGCATTTTAAACTATGGCTTGGTGATTTTTACGCGTAAATTGATGCGATAAATTTTATAAACCTTCAGCACGTAGTAAATAATGTTTTTACGAGTATAGTACCTAGTGAGATAGATATCTGAATACTTAATACCGTTACTGTATGTTTTACAATAGCCTAGGTAGCCCAATAGGTACTGTGGTAAACTTTTACCATAAAAAGTCACGAGAGTACTGCCGTGTAGACTGTCGTATTCCACGTTTAAATGGTGGAGAACGATAAGGGAGTCTCGCACTCCCGCGATTGCGCCTTCCATCTCATGTGGCTTCGCAATAAAACCCCCATATCAAAGGGAATGAACATCGAAGTACATCTCATAAGTAAAAGTTCTGTTTGCGTATATACTTATATACTGTATGTGTGCTAAATGCATGGGCACGCATGTCATTGGTATTGGTAATTATTGTTTTGTTAAACAACTAAGGCTCAGTAGTTTATTTACCTTGTTTTGGTTTACTTAGCTTAGACTTATCAAAAAATATGATCCAGGTAGAATTACATAATTGTCGAAAACAAAAAAAATATATATATATAAAATCTTTCCCCTGATCTTCTTTTCTCTTGTGCATCCCTCATCTATCATTATATGGGGCGTCACATTGTAAAGATCTTTTTAAAAACGTTTGAGGATTGAAAAGACATTCGGTTTAGGGACTTTGCGAAAAGGGAGCTTCAAAATGCTCATTTATGTTGAAATCAAGTGCTTTCTGGATCAAAACAGTTTTTGCGTTTGAACGTTTTTAATAGGACAATTATTAAATAAATTCTACGATTACATTTACCTATCTATATATATAAAAGAAAGTTGTGTTAGTTACGCCACTTATAAGTTATAACTCAAGAACGGATAAACCGATTTGGCTGGAAATTGGTGGAGAGGTAGCTTAGAACCAGGAACAGGACATAGGATACATTTTGTCCCGGAAAAATGTACGGTTACTGCACAATATACTTTTATGATTTGCGCGTAAACTATTCAATCGATTTTGATGAATTTTGGTATGGAGATACTTTGAGTCTCAGGAAAGGACAAGGGATACTTTTTGTCCCGGAAAATGTACGGTTCCTGCACAATAAACTTTTATGATTTTCGCCTTTTAAACTATTCAGTCTATTTTTATGAAATTTGGTATGGAGATACTTTGAGTCTCGGAAAAGGACAAGGGATATTTTTGGTCCCGGAAAAATGTACGGTTACTGCACAATATACTTTTATGATTTGCGCGTAAACTATTCAATCGATTTTGATGAAATTTGTTATGGGGATACTTTGAGTCTCAGGAAAGGACAAGGGATACTTATTGTTCCGGAAAATGTACGGTTCCCGCACAATAAACTTTTATGATTTTTGCCTAAAATATTCAATCTATTTTGATGAAATTTGGTATGGAAATACTTTGAGTCTCGGGAAAGGACAAGGGATACTTTTTGTTCCGGAAAATGTACGGTTCCCGCACAATAAACTTTTATGATTTTCGCTTAAACTATTTAATCTATTTTGGTGAAATTTGGCATGGAGATACTAATTTTAATCTTTTGTTTTCTTAAACCAATTCGAATTAAATACTCATCGTTAAGACAGGACAACGTCTGTCGGGTCAGCTAGTTTGTAATAAATGTAACATTTTGTAAGTACACTTTTTTTATAAAAAAATATCAGTAGCAGACCTGTGGCGATTTATGTTCACGTAATTCTGAAACTAACCTTTATCCAATATTCATTTCGTTACATGGACACCTACGAAAATAAACAATATGGACTTGATAATATTGTTTGTATTATTACAGGTACGTAATTTAAATAAATTATAAGTTTACTTTCATACCATAGTCCATAAAAATACTATTGCTGTAGCTTTAATCACAATATTAGATACTTATACAAATTACTGAAGCTTAAAATCACTTACGATACTTTCGGCCTAGTACTAAATCATAGTATTTGGGAACATGTACAAGACGGTAGAACATATTTTACATATTGATAAGCCGTTTATTAAACATCGACGCTGATAGCGATGCGCATACATTAGCTGTTATTGAATTCGATATCCGATTGCTTCAGTGCCGTGTGGGTGGGTATTAGCATTTTTCGGGAATTTCCCGACTTGTTTTGTCAAACGGTATTAGAAAATGTTCCTACTGGAACTATTACATCTACGACTTCTTTAAAAATAAGGGCGGCACTGAAAATTTCGGGAATCAAGGAAGTGACACAACATTACTATTTAAAAAGGTATTTATTGCTTTTCGAAGTATTCTCCGCGAAATTTGACACATTTTTCCATACGATGGAACCAATCATTGAAGCAACCATTCCATTCGGAAGTTGGGGTCTCCAAAATGGCCGTTTTGTAGGCGTCCACAGCTTCTTCAGGAGATGAATATCTCTGACCACGCAATTTATTCTTTATTTTAGGGAAAGTATAGAAATCATTAGGGCTTAAGTCGGGGCTGTATGATGGATGGTCTAATAATTCTATGTTTTCTTGCTCTAAAAACTCTTTTGTCCTGTGCGCGGTGTGAGAAGGATGATGCGGCGGTTGCAGTTCTCTTTACGGACTTCAGAAACGACCTGTGGCAAACAAATGCTAGCATACCATTCTGCATTAACCGTTCTTTGTCCCTCAAGAGGAATAGTCGCAATATGGCCGGCTTTGGAGACAAACGTAGCCACCATTTTTTTTTAAACACTTCGTGAACGAACAATTTTTGTTGGCTTTAACTCATTTTTGAACACCCAAACTCGTGACTGGTTTTTAGTTTCAGGTTCATACGCGTATATCCAGGAAACCTTGTGACAAGACCGAGAATCTTTTTTTTAAATAAATAAATGGTATTAGATTTTTAAAACCAAGGAGTTTTTAATTAAAAAGATTTTAATATGACAGGAACAGTGGAAATATTCCATTCCCGATACTTTTAGTGCAGCCTATGTATTACATGGATTACTAATCGACGATCACTGTGCTTTTCAAAAATACCTTACTACTGTGAAAAGTCATAATCTTACTTTTGAATAATTTCGCAGTGGCATTCAACTTTTTTGCTTTACGTATAATATAAGATATAAAAAATTTTCTCCTTTTTTGTTCTAAAATCCGTTACTACCTATAATTTATGTTTATATGAGTTCTATTTCGTGTGTAACCATTAGTACAAATTTGTTAATTTTAATACTTTATCGGTTTAAAGTTTCAAACTTCAAATAAAAATTTAATAACTATTTTATGTTGAGTTATAAATAGGCCATCCTTTAACGCACCATATTACTTTTATGAGAGGTACTTTATAATGCAACGACGGAAGAGTAACGTGGCCTAGGAAATATTTTTAATATTTATAGCTTCCTTAGACTCTTTAAGTTGAATATGAATATGCATGAGTTTTAAATATTCATTTTTTCCAGGATAAGGCTGTTTATTTCTGTTCTTAGGTTTGTGGATTATAGTGCGTCTGGACTGGAGTTGACAATACTATCGCTCACTCTATCGCTTCCTGTTACACTGTCATTTTATGAATCTATGTATTTACTAGTTTTTCAGTAAGAGTAAAAAATATTATGTAATATCATCTCACCATATCCATCCAGAATATATTATAATGATTGTTAGTTCTCTTCAAGACTATTGTAATCGAAAGCGTATATAAACCATAAACTGTTTTATACTCCTCCTAATCTGTAAGTTTACTGGTAATAGTTTACAAATAAACAAACTCTGTTTAGTTTCCGTATCCGGCCAGTAATGACTCCCTTTACCTTCTGCTATTCACATGCACCACGTGTTACTTTGTTAAATAAAACTCAGCAAATTTTAAAGTAACTTTGTAAAAGTGTTTGAAGATTCCGCTCCTAAGTTTTCAATATGAAATCTCATCTGAAAACGATTCACAACACAAATTGTAATAACAAATTTTGTAAAAAATGTGACTATGTGTTGTGTTTTGTCATTTTTTTAAGTTTACTTATATGTTGTTAAAAACAAGCAAAAAAAGACTCTTTGTATATCTGTTAAAATCATCGCACATGCCACAGCCTTAGAGCTAGATACTTGATGTTTTGCACACCCACGATTTTATTTAGTAGTGTCGGCAACAACTAGAAACTTTTCCGAATTTCTTTACCCTCAAGCGGGTTAAAAAGAACGTCAAAATCGAATGCCAAGCATTAGGTAGAGCTGCGGGGTATTGCTAGTTTACAATACAATTAATAATGATTTCGCAATTAGAAAACCATTACATAATACATCCAATATCCATACTTCCATACTAAATGCGAAAGTGTGTTGGTCTGTCTGTCCACCTGTTTGTCTGTCTGTCTGTTACTTCTTCACGCCCAAACCGCTAAACCGATTTTGCTGAAATATGGTACTTATATGGATACTTTGAGTCCCGGAATTGAGAACATTGGATACTTATTATCACGGAAAAATGTACGGTTCCCACGGGATTATCAAATTTTGGCGCAACGGAGTTGCGGGCGTCATTTAGTATATCAGACGTGTTGTAAGTCTTGGAATGTAGTTCGTAATTAATCTCAGTGATGAGTGCTATTTATGAATATGAATGACTAGGATCAGTGAACCGTTGATCGCCGGTACCAGATGCTCACAGGAACCTGGGCATTGGGCAAACACCGGGATAAAATCGGAACAGATCTGGAAAAGAGCCAATTGGAGAGATGCCGTAAACATTCGGGGTATGGTAAATGTCATATGAGAGATCGGAATATTATGAATAGTTGTATTCAAATTCTATACTATTATTGTATGGTACGTTTGAACCGCGAAACCGATTTAGAAAAACAAGAAATATTAAGCCTGTGGTTAAAATTCGTCCATGGTTTTTGATTCTTGTGCTTGATGTTTTTTTTATTATTTGTAGGTTGCATGGATGCAAAGTGCAAAAACAAAAATAACAGAGCGACATAATATTATTATGACTACTACAAAACGCATTGGTTGTATATTCGACTCTGTGATTGTGTGCTACGAGTAGGTTTTAATTAACTTTTATGTGCTTCTGAAAATCTTTCTAATATTACTAAGATACAATATACACCAATCCACCCATCAGCCATACCTTTAACAAATTTTACGTTGTTTTGTACACCAAAACATTTACCCAAGTTTTGATTATTACTGTACTTTGAGTCCCAAAGAAGAAGGGTAGATTTTGCCTAGCAATAATATCTACAGAACCCGGCCAGAGACCACAAAAGTAAGTATTAAAATAAATTACCCATAAAATTAACTATCGCCTTGAGACTCCAATAGAAATTATTTATGACAACACCACTTGTTTGTCTTTGACTACAAAGCAATCTAGGACTTGTCTTAGAAATCTCAGGGGTGCTTTTAAATAAAAATCGCATCCATTGTTTAGCTTCAATACTTAGTAAGAAGTTGTAGCTAATTTAAAGTATTTGTACCAATTTTTTTGCTGCCTCTATTAACTTAGTTCGAGCTTCAAGTAATATTCTTTTATTTAATAATTATTATTAAATCTTAAGGGCAGAAGATTTGTTAACCCAACATGCTTATTCTCCGCCTACCATTATATAAATTACTATCTCGGCCATAAGGAAAGTATAATGCAACATCAATTTGATATAGAGCCTTTAAATTGTAAGCACAATCAGGACGTGTGGGTACAAACTCCTTGGCGCGTGACTCTTTCCACATGATCGACTTTTTGGTATGTACTTCTATCCGTACCCAATCTATTGGACATCGTAAAATTCTATGCTCAAACGCCTTTGACGTAAACCCACAAATTAATGTCAATTATCGTAAACATGTGATGTATCATATTTTTAATTACCACCATTATGTTTAATGAAATTAGACACACTACGTATGCATGACGTATCGAGTCATTAGCTGTGTTGGGACTTGGGTTATGGGTACGATTTTAGTGGCTTGTAGTTCGACCACACATGGATAATCACTTGATTAAGTTACGTGTTGAAAATATGTCTATTTGTTGATATTAACGACATTAATTAGCTGTGATTGCTTATTAACTTTTTAGTTTTCTTGGCATAGCATGACTGTATCACTGCATTCTTGTGGCTCATACAAGACATCAGATAGTTACAAAGCTAGCAATTCTATTATAGTCTGTTTTGCTATTAAAAAACATCACGCTATTGTAATATCAAATTACAATGTAAGTCATTTATGAAATATATACAAAGTTTATGAAACAAAATAACGTACAATAAGCTTCTGTGTAAGGTTTTTGTTTTTTACCCACAAACATGAAAGTGCCGTTAACGACTAGTCGAGCAAATAGGAAATTCGATCCACCATTACGCATACAAATAACACCTTCCCCTTACTCCTTTCACTTGCAGGGCTGTCGACTTTACAAATGTTTTCTTCGTTTATTCATAGCGAATGTGCGAGGGACTTTGAGCAATCGACGGCCCTAACTACTTGCCACCCCGTGAAAGTATTGTCTTTGTTCCAATCTGATCGCCTTCGTGTTTGCACCAAACTTCACTCGGCTCGTGTTTACTAAACAACCAAACAACCTCTAACGACGTCTACTTATGACAGTTCGTGTTAACAACGCCTAAATAGATAAAACTTTTTTAGGACTATTATAGGCGGACATTATAACTAACACGACTTACATTAGCGTTCTGACTCCAATAACTATTATTAATTATATCTACTAAAGAACTATAATACCTATCGAAATTGTTTATTTCACTCTCAAAGGACCATAATTGTACGTAAAATACAAAATATCTGTACAGTATGTGCGTCGACTTTTTTCAGCTTCAACAACGTAAACTTAGGCAATAGGCACCATTATAATCATAAGATGCGTTTTACGACTCGAAATAAGAAATCGAAAGATTTTAAATTTATAAGTCCTCGATTCGAATCATTCAATATCGGATCGTAAAAGGAATAACATAAAAAGTAGACACGAATTCATAAAAACCTGAAGTGTCGTTATCGTTTGAATCATGACGCTCAGTGCCTCATTCTGAGATATTTTGAAGATATTCCAATCCGAACATTTACGTATCGGTTTACAATGATGTAAATCAGAGATTCAATTGAGTCGTGCGCTCTTTGAAATTAAATTCCAGAATAATTGATCAATCCAATCTGGTTCAATTTTTCCGGGATTCGGTGTTTGTCCAAAAATCTTCTTGGAATTATTTTTCCTGCCGATATTAAATTTTCTAGGAGCTGGATCCCTTGCCTTGTATGATATCAAAATACAAGCTTAAACTTTTATTATTGTCTTTATTAATGCGTCTTTCCTCCAGTTCAGATTTGCAATAGTGAAGAGTTGTTTAAAGTTTAAACAGCTAGTAGCAACACACGTCTACATAGATGTAAATAGTTTAAAATATCGTAAATATATTAAAATAACTTCTTTAATATATTTAAAAAAAAACATTAGATCTTAAATATTAATCTTCAGACGAGACAAAATAACATAAAGACGACGGTTACTTATCACTAATTAGATAATGCCGACCCCATCAAAAGTGATGGGTAATTGCGTTTCCCTGCACGACCAATTCGAAATGGACGGAATGACATGCCGGACAAGACGGAAATAAAAAAATCGTTTAATGGAAAGTAACGCAACGTAAATCGAAGCATTTCTATTGAAGCGCCATGACTGTGCATAAACGTCCTGGAATTCTGTTTGTCACCCGCCGGCTCGACGCTCGCTCGTACCACTGCTGATCACGCGATAACACGAAACGACAAAATATTAAATTATTTCATATTATCTCATTATAATATAGGTGTATTCAATGCTTATATTCATGCCAATATAATGAAATCTACACTAATAGTATAGAGCTGTTTGAACTAGGGTTGTTGAGGATTCCTCTTCCGCTTCCTCATAATGAGGAAGTTCCGCAATATTTTGGGTTCCTCAACCGTTACCGCATCCTCATAAATAAAAATAAAAAAATCCTCTTCCGCTATCGCTTCCTCAACATTTAAGAGGAATTTATGAGGAATTTCACTGCGCTTACGCGTCGTGTATCTAATCATGGCAACGCACACGCCAGAGCGCGAGAATTGTATTATTTGCTCATCTTTTTTGTGTGCGTGTGTTGTGTATGTTACTGTTTGCCGAGTGTGAGTTTTTTGTTTCACATTCGATCGTGAACGCGTTTGGCGTTTACTAAGATTTTGTATGGAATTACTCACTGGGCTGGGCTCACTCCCGTGAGCATCGCTAGGTGGCGCTGTACAAATCCCATACAAAATGTTAGTAAACGCCAAACGCGTTCACGATCGAATGTGAAACACAAAAAATTCACACTAGTCACACGAACTCCTCCCTAATTGCTGGACCGATTTTTAATGATTCTATATTGTGTGTGTTTCGAGAATGGTTTAGATTCATAATTTGGTCCACTGGAAAATGCCCTTTTAATATTTTTTTGTGAATTGTTATGTACAGACAGGACAAATTCTTTTGGGTTGGGTCCGCTAGTATTTATAATGTCCTATCATCATATTCCTCATCCGCTTCCTCATCCGCATCCTCTTCCTCATAAAATATACTCTTCCTCATCCGCATCCTCTAAATTTGCGCGTGACAATTCCTCTTCCTCCTCCTCTTCCTCATAATCACTTCCTCAACAACCCTAGTTTGAACGCACTAATCTCAGGAACTATTTGAAAAATTCTTTCAGTGTTAGATAGGGCTATAGGCTATATATTATCACACTAAGACTAATAGGAGCGAAGGAACAGAGGAAAATGTGGAAAAACAGGCGAAAGGGCCGAACTACTGGAGCAATTTTTATGTTATTTCATATTTGGCACAGATGTAGAGTAAACCACGTGTAGGATCATAGACTAATTTTTTGTGGGCTTATTTGTCTGTGAAATTCCTAATTATGCAGGCGAAGTCGCACGAAATGTCTAGTCTCTAGTAGATAATAATTTAATACATACATACAAATACTCTGGGTGCAAGAACATCCACAGACATAAGTAGGGATCTCCAGTGCCGTCCATGGGTCCGTCATCGTCGGCAAATGCTTTCAAAATATCGTAATAAAAAACTAGTAACAGATTCAACATGTGGGTATATCAGCACATGTGAAGCAAGCTAAAATATTTCCAATTTTAAGTTGTGAAATTGTTTTCAACCTTAGCATGTGCAGAGTTTGTCAGGGAGTTAAGTAGAGTTGTATGACGTTCAGCGATTTTATTACCTAAATAACTATGTGACAAAGTTGCCAAAGGTAGAAGTTGCGTGAAAATATGCTAACTGCATATCAATTTTATGAATCATTATTTCGCCGCCCCCACCGAATAGTATCGTAATCGACTATTACTATAGAAGTGCTTTTATAACGGATTATTGCTTTTGAAGGCCAATTCCACCTCGTGAATTTTTTTCATAGCGGTCGGACTGATAGTTTTTGAGATAGATATTTTGTAATAAACATACATGTATTATTCGCCTACGCATAAGCAACAAACTTTACGACGAACACTATGACAATAAAATATTACTAATTTCTGAATGACCAAACTAATATGGCTAACTGATATCGCGATCTTATTCCGGTAACAAAAAACAAAAGGCGGCTAAAAACAGATGTCAGTCAGGACATTACCATATTATTCGGGTAAAAAGTACATTTCATATTTTTAGTAATTATATATTGCGATTTTATGTTCTAAAAGTAATAATGGTTATTATAGAATACTGTCTAAAGCGGAACGAAGCGGATGCGACAATTTGCTAATGCTTACATCAAAAAATACTATACATTGCTCTTGCTTCGTCGGCATATAAAAGAAAGTGATAGCCTTAACCTCGTCACGTGTTTCGAAGGTCAAGCAATAATAATTGTTTACATTATCTTCATTTGTGATTTTGTTTACGGAAGTGCGTAGCATGCTTACTCTGGTTAACAAGTGCCATTTTTGTCAAAACCTGATCTCATGCACCGAAAATTATGATTTTGGTCTCATTCGATTCAGAATACCATCTAGAACATTCTATCAAAATTCCAAAAGGGGCTGAAAAAAAATGCAAAAGTTATAAACAATTAAGTAAACATAAAAAGAAGGGCTTGGATTTTTTTAATATTTCGAAAACTATTTGAGATAATCAAAATTTGAGAATAGATCCTTAAAGAGCAGGAAATTTCCTACAAAAAATCCTAGATTTTGGAACCTTACCAGTAATCCTTATAGCTTTAATTGAGCTGCGAAAGTAACGGTAAAACCGCGTGGTTCGGGTTTCGCGTGATTTGCCGCAATCTGCTACGTGAACTAAAAAAATATTTTAAGTGATTAAATATTGATATTAAGGATTAAAAAATTTGGGTACTAAGTAGACATATTATGAATAAACAATAATCCGTTAACAAAAATAAATTATCACATTTTGTTTAATTATTATGCATTTGTTCATTTGTTAATAGTCACCATTTTAATGTTAACATAAAAACGCTGATTATTTCAAAACAAGAAATCTAGATTTTTTTATTATTCTTTAGAGCTAATCTTAAAAGGACATATAAGAGATTCCCGTTGAAAACATTCATTTTTTTTTATTTTTCACTTTTTTATTAACATTCAAAATCATTCCAAAATTATTCATGTAAATAAAGCAATTACGGTACTTTTATATCCAATTATTGTTACTATTTTGTTTTGTTACTGTTAGAAGCCAGATAACAATATATATTTTTTTATTTATAACTAATAAAATTTAAATAATCATTTTTATTGATGAAAATTTCCTGCTCTTTAAGGATCTATTTTTAAATTTTGATTAACTCAAATAGTTTTCGAAATATAAAAAGAAAACTAAACCCTTCTTTTACGTTTACTTAATTATTTATAACTTTTGCATTTTTTTCAGCCCCTCTTGGAATTTTCATAAAATGTTCTAGATGGTATTCCAAATCGAATGAGACCAAAGTCATAATTTTCGGTGCATTAGATCAGGTTTTGAGGAAAATGGCACTTGTTAATCAGACTATTAGTTAAAAAAGTTTTTAATTGTAGTTTTCGGTGTTTGGACCTTTTTAGTTATTAAACCTAGATGAGGCTTCCGACACAATAGACATAACTACCAGTAGTTCGACTGCAAAGAAATGGACAGGTTTCAATATCTGTCAAATTCGTCGGGTTTGGGGGTGATAAGTTAGAGGCTGGCGCGCTGGCTGGTATAATTTATTTTTAAAAATAAGATTTTGAAAATGAATTCTGACAGTTTTCTTTGCATGTGCCAAAATATAAACAACAACTAAATTTGTAGGTAACGACCCTAGCGACGACTTTTGTCATAATACGTCAAACTTAAAATTTTTTTCATCAGTTCTAAGTCGGCATACTCTATCATTCTGTCTACTCTGCTTCGGAGGCATAAAAAAAGTATAACTGATTGTTATTTTACTGTAAAATTTTATATACTTACCTTTTGTTATAAAATTATTTAAATACCTATAAAATAAAATTAAAAAATGGTTTTATTTAAGAATCCAGTTAATTATTACAATATATTTTAAGTTTTTTAAATTCTGTATTATATTTTTACATATATAAAGTATGTTTCGCTTGCCATGGAATAATAAAGTTAATATATTTTACGATTAACATGTGACTAACTCTTAGCGTCGAATATATTGGTAACTGTCGATTACAGAGCCAGTAAACATGTCTGTAAGACAGCCAATAGGATCGCATCCAACTATTACTGTGTAGTTCGTTGTCGACAACTTACCCGAATAATATCGTATTGATGTGTTACGTACAAAAATTATATTTAAATTTCGGTATTATACTTTTTGACTTATAATATCAGTAAGAAATATCATTATATTTTTTTAAAAACATTATGATATCGCAAAAAAATTAGCTTTCTTTTGGTATAAAAATAATTTTCCTGTGTGAACCTGTTAAAAACATATGAGCCAAAAACCGTTTTTATTTCTTCCTGTAAAATTTAGATTTTTTGATTACGATTTTATTCGGTGGGGGCGGCGATTTAATTAATGTTCAAACCACTACTACACACTCGGGAACTTTTCAGTGAACTTTACATTTTCTAAAACTGTTTATCTATCAACGAAAGTCAAACGCATATGGTTAAATATTGTGTTTATAAAAAAGGGTAACTCAATATGCTTCGGCCTCCGTGGAGCTAAATCATCCCGTATCAGATTACACTACCCCCTTTATTCATCATTACTCTGAAACGAATAGGTGAAAGCCACACGGTTTTGTTTACGGAGACTATTTTAGATGGATGAAACGTTTTTTGTGGACAACGTTTCTATTAAACGCATAGTACACATACATAACATAAAGTATGGAAGCAGCTGCCTGGCGCGGGCGACTAGGATATTGTCAGTTCATATACTTATTTCTTTTTTTACACTATAGCAGATATCCAACAAAAAGTATTGTAAAGTCTGTATTAACATCTCAAAGGTAAGCATAATATAAATCCACCTTATGGCTACGACTTCAAAAAAAATACATCGTAGACTCTACATGCCCTGTGCAGTAGGTATTAAATTCACTAGTTTGGACATTTCCAATATTATACTCATATCATAGAAAATACTATATTATTGCTTGCAGTAGCTTACTAGCAACTAATAACATAACTCCTGAAGTATCTTACTATACTGCAGTCACCGTCAGCGATGTTTTTGCAACAAAAAGACACAGGTTACTTGAGTCTCTTTATATTCAGAGCCCCTATTTCAACGTTACAATGAGATCGATAAAAAACGTTACAAAGCCGCCAATTTCAATAGAATCTTAAATTCACGCGAATACTTACATTGTTACGATAAAAAGTGGACGGCTTTTTTGAAAGACGATACTTTGTAGTTCGATCACGATGAAGTTTTTTAATTTGATGACAAAATAAGCTTTAATAAGTTTTAAAAATATGTCAAAATATTTTCATTTTTGCGCTAGTTCATTCCACGAATACCTGAACCTCATTAAAACCGCCATAATAAATTCAATCTAAAAAGGTAATTTTTAATTATTGTTTTTACCAAATTTTTTAAATTACTATTTTTACAACTACTAAAACAAACTACAACTACTAAAATACAAGATGTAGAAAATTACATAGGTACTAGTCGGTAATTGCTCCTGTAGGTCCCGACTCCCGATGTGTCGGTGATGTTGTCACTTGTCTCTATGTAGAGAATCATATTGAACTACGTGCCGTTTACAAGATTATAATACATTTTGTCTAACATAATATTAATTATTTGTGAAAGAACAATATTATTTAAATTGAATAGTTATTTCATATATTATGTAAATTAAAGAATTCATTTGTATCTTAATCCTTCGATCGGGGATTCTTGGAATGCTATTGTATTCTATTGTTGTCACGATAACCAGTGCTCGTATGGGGCTTGAAGTAAAAATATACTTGACAAACGAACTGCAAGTTTTGCGCTTGTTTATTTTATTTTTGTAGCGTAAGTGTCGAAGCTGTAAAAGTAAATTGTATGGTACATCCGAGCACTGAGGAAGGAGTGAATTGACGACAATAAAAATTAAATAAAGCGCCTAGTCTGTCGCCGCTTTATAAGATGTCATCTTACAAAAGTTCTCCGCCTGAGTACTCCTATAATAGTCCTATACAATAAAAATGCAAGTAAACGTTTTTCTACTCTCAAATAGAAATTGATAAGCCATCGCTGCATTCCAACTTCCAAGGATTTTTCTCGGAACATCAAATTTGTACTTCAATTCGAGTTATGCGGTATGTGAATAGTGAATTGTTACTTATAAAGTAAGTAAACGTACGTTGGCGTACGATTTATGTGGCAATGGACCATTGTAGCGGCAGTGATTACCTTTTATGGAGATTTGGCGTCCTAACTCCTGACTCGAAGTGCACTATAACTACGTACGTTTCGAATATGAGTTGCGACCGCTCGGATTTTTATTAAATCGAGTTAGCTTGTTTTGAATTTACCCCAACTGAGCTGGTCAGGTGAAACATTCGAATAAATTCAAATAGATTTAGAGTAAAAATTGAAAACCAAAGATAGCCAATTTTGAATTCAATAACGTTTGTGTCTATCACTCAAAAAATGTTTTTTTGGATATTGTTTATTAGATACAGTTTCAGTGATCTACACTGTTGGGGCTTCACTATTAAAAAGATGAAAATGTATGTACCTATATATACTGATAAATAAATATAGTTAGATTGAATTCATGAAAAACAACTAGTAACAGAAAATTCATAATCCAGATAAGTCGACGCGTTTCGACATTCGCCTCATCCGAGCCCCTCACTAGCATGAACGGGTTGTGTGTAGTCTGTGTACGTAAAAGTTTTATGTCTACAGCGTTTTACAGCAGGCCTTTTATTATTTAGTGAAAGGAGCAGCGGTGACGTCATAAATCTCTGCTCCTGCTTGAACTTTATCCTCTTAAGTATCGCGGCGAAGAAATTGTGAAACTTTCTGCCTCTTCAGAGACAAAGTGTTTGGTTTTAAAATTTCCAAATTTTCGAGACTTTGAAATATACAAGTTTTGTGAGTCGTCATTAATTTCCCTTGTCCATCATTTAGCGGTTTGTTTATTTACTGCATTAATCAACTTGAAGAAATTACTCTTATTTCACTCACGAAATTAATCACATTTCTTTTTCGTCGGTTAGTTGTCGATGGTAAATCGTAGATTTAAAATCAGAATGTTAGTATATACATAGTAGTGGGTTGCTAGAATTATTCGGTTAACCAATTAAAAGCGACACCACACTGCTCTGGACTCCGGTGCGTTGTGTCGTCAGAACGGAATAACGTATGCTATTCTTTGGGACATCGCAACGCATCTATTTTGCGTAACTCTACAGAACAATGTTCTACAATGTATCTTTATTAGAACTGCAGCATACTTTTGTGACCTGCGAGAATTTCGGCTTATTAGTTTGAACTGAAACTATGTTCACGTAAGTATGGACATATAAAATAGTGCACCGTGCGACAAATGAAGTTACAGAGATTGTGTCTATAGGTACCTACTATACTATACTTTATCAAGAAAGTGAAGAAATTAAAAAGTGACAACATCGTAGTGTCATCCCTTTCAAATCAATCTAAGAAAAAAAGGATGACACTACGATGTTGCCACTTTTTAATTTCTTCACTTTCTTGACGGACTATACCTATAGCCTATTTAGTAATCTGTGCTATAGCTATCTTACTATCGGGATCGGTTTAAACATAATATTTAAGATAGGTAAATCCATAAAATAATCCCGGCTATACCGCCGTTGTACATTAATCTTGTATTAAACAGTTTCTG
The DNA here is from genome assembly GCA_937595015.1 of Polyommatus icarus. Classification (NCBI taxonomy): domain Eukaryota; kingdom Metazoa; phylum Arthropoda; class Insecta; order Lepidoptera; family Lycaenidae; genus Polyommatus; species Polyommatus icarus. Next base: position 12,226,186 of record OW569326.1, read on the forward strand.
TGTGGGCCCAGGACAGGCTGTACATGTTAGTAATTAAATTACGGCTTGGCCCGACGAATCTCTTTAAATTATACTAACACAAATTATAATTTCTCATATTAAAATTTATCGCCAGTCAATTTAAATTGTTTATGATAGGATGTTAAATTTAGAACTTACTAGCTGACCCGGCAAACGTTGTTTTGCCATATAAATAATTTTTGGCATGAAAAATAGATGTTGGCCGATTCTCAGACCTACTCAATATGCTCACAAAATTTCATGAGAATCGGTCAAGCCGTTTCGGAGGAGTATGGCAACGAAAACTGTGACACGAGAATTTTATATATTAGATTAAATAGTAATCTTAGTAAATTTCTATTAATAACATTATCGCGCAATTAAATGTATTTTAAAACATTTTGAAACTGCTGGCTGGTAAATAAATAATAAAGCATAAAACATTATTTAATTAGTATCTATAATAACAAACTGTACTTATTTAAAGAACCTACAATAGTAGTCCAAAATATTTCATGACAGAATTACTATTAAACATGCAATTAAGGTGATATTTATTTCAAAATGTCTCAATATTTGTTACATAGAAAATGCTATAAAACAATGTTATATACGAAATGAAATAAATAACAATAAAACCAATAAGAAGGACCGTCATAAAGTCACAAATTACGCAACATCTTCGCTGTCATCACCACCAAATGTCATAAAACTATGTCATTAAATTAACTAACCCACCTCGTAAAATATTAATTTTATTGTCGATAAAATTCCCTAATTAATTAATTGAACAATGATTAAGTGGGCCATGCTCACCGGTCACTACTTGCCTACATAAAAACCGTCCTATATCGTTCTTGACTCATAAAATTTGACTTATATAGTTCCCAAATTATCTCTAACAAGGCGTTTATAGCAGACAAATAGGAGAGATGTGACAGTTAAAGAGATATTAACTTAATTATCTACATTTTATATGGTCGCAGCAGTTTTTGAATTACCAATCAAATGTATTACAAAAATTTATAGTATTACTAGCTTTTCCCGTGGCTTTGCATGCGTAAAGCATCAATGGCTTACAAACTTCGATCTTCTGTTTAATCCTCTCATTGCTGGAATTCTTGACAAACCATTTAAGTTGAATGGTCGTAAAAGGAACATTATGTGCGAAGTTCTGGATCAATGTGTTAGGTCTGTCCATTGATCTACATGTCTCGTCTCAGCCTATACTTATAACATCAATACTAGAAAAATCTTTATAGACTGACTTTTAGCGAAAGCTGATTTAAAATATAAAATCGTTTCGTGGGCGCACAAAAAAAAAATGTTGCACGAATCAGGCCTTGTACCATGAAACTGTTTTGAGACTCAAATAATCGGACGAGAATGCTGCGTCCTACTCTAACAAACGTGAAATGACGTTGTTTGAGCAGGACGCAGCATGTTCGTCCGATTATTTGAGGCTCAAAACAGTAGGCCTACCATGAAACTGTTTTGAGACTCAAACATTCGGACGAGAATGCCGCGTCCTGCTCTAACAACGTCATTTCACGTATGTTAGAGTAGGACGCAGCATTCTCGTCCGATTATTTGAGTCTCAAAACAGTTTCATGGTACAAGGCCTGTTTCGTAGTAGGCCTACAGACATCCTGCTATAAAAATCTATAGGTAGTAGTTTTGGAGCCTTTACAAAGTAAATAAAGATAAAAAACTACTCGTACCATAGATTTCTTCTTTGATTTTTAATTTTTAGCTACAGGTTGCTGCAGGTGCTGAAAAACATTGTCAACAATGACTTCAGCAAGAGCAGTTCCGGCCAAACCGAAATGACTGACGCCGATTTATCAAAGGATTTGGAACTCCATGAAAGTTCGCTACTGGAATTTGACGAGTTGCTCGCTGATATGTGCCGGTCGGCCGAGTGGAGTGGGAATTAGGGGAACAAGTGTGCGGTGATGGAAGACTGATGTAGACTTTTAGTAACAAAATATATATTGGTATTGGTATATTGGTATACATTTCAGACGTCAAAACAGAAATCACGTTATTAATCAAAAGTAAAGTCAACATAGAAATATCCTGGATGGCAAATTAATGCCTAAGTAATATCATAGGCTATTTGTTTATTCAAAGTACTCGACGTACAAAGTTGCGAAGCCACAGGCCAGTGTCGTATACGGTCACTATCCTGTTTGTCATCTGTCGACCCTATTTATATAATAATAAGGCTCAGAATCCCTCTGGAACTCATACACAGGGCGCTGGACGACGTGTACCTGCAAATTGCAGCCCGCCTTTGAGCTCTAATCGCAAATCACAAGCCACGCTCGTTACAAACTCTGCGCTCACAAAGACCTGTCACTTAAATAATATTTGCGAAGCAATTGCTTTTAAATTTTGTCGCTTTATTTACTGCTTTTTAAGGAAGAGGGAAGAATTCATTATCTAGCAAGTGTTTAACATAAAGTAACAACGTAATAAGTATTATAACTCACATCATTTCACATGGTATATTGCACATATAATCAGGTTTATTGGCTGATATATTATAAATTGAAAATTAATGTTTTCAATACTGTTTATACTATCTTTTGTGTGATAGTTTGTATGTTATCTTAAAATAAATTAATAAAATAATGTGTACTTAGGTTTAACAGCTCAATTATCTCGGGTGAGACACAATAAATTCAACTTTCCTTTAAAAGGAGAAGAGCGCCTTGCGATGCACCTGCGGTGACATTATAAGCACTAAATTTCAAATTAACCGAGCTAAATGCACCTGTAGAAAATGTCAACGAGGAAAGTAGCTCGCTCGCCGGCTCTATATCGTGAGTTACGGCAGGCGCCGCGCCGATCTGGTCTTCTTTTCCCCTAATTAGCTATTCAATTCCCGTAATCTTGTTTACCCGGGGCCGGGCAGGTGCGATAATGGCCGAGCTATTTGCATGCCGCCATATTGTTCCCGTGTCCTGCTCCTGCCGGCGACCCCCCGTCGTTTCGGGCGGGCTTATTGGATCTACTCCCGATTACTTCGTATTGATCCCGCTGTCCATTATCCACATTCGTTTATTCTGGTATCGGTAATGATATTGACGGCGAATCCAATAAGCTAGTATCGACGGGTTGTAAAATTGATATATTGTACGCTTAGGGTTTACGACGCTATCGGATAATCAATTTCCAGGCAGATCGTTAAACTCACATCAGAATATCGTGATGCGATCACACTCTTTTTGCGACATCCATTTTCTAGCAGGAAATTTCTGAATACTACCCATAGCATAGAAAATAACCTTTAATTGTTGCTACTACATACTTACATAAAATTACTCAACTTTTGGTAGTGGTAGGTGCATAATAGAAAACTTCAAATAGAAGATAATAGAGTTCAATATAACTTAATCAAATTGATTGAAAACAATTGAGACATTTTCTGATGCAAATACCCTGATTGGACACTTAAAAATAATGAGAAACTAAAGTTGTTTGTGTTTAACGAGTGTTTGTTGTTAAATTAGGTTATCGCGTCCATTACTGTAATTAAACAAACTTAGATAGATTAGAAATAGAACATTCAAGAGTTAACTAGCTAATTGCTGTTGGAGAAGAAAACTTTCTTAAACAAAGGACGTTATTATAATGGTGACGTCAGTTGGGTACCTGTATGAATTAATAATAATTATTGTAGAATACAAAATCAAAAAAACACAGGATTGTACTATCTTGTCTAGGAGCATAATATGTAAATAGTATTATTTATCGATTTAATTGATCTAATTTGTATGATATAATTTTGAAATTAACATAGTAAAATTCTCGCGAAATATACCTCGATGAAGTTAGCGCAGTTCCACGGAAAGTCGTCTATAAACATATTATTACTACAAGGTTTATTACTTCGCTGTCTCCATCCAATCCTATTAAGTGTTCCCTTAGTCTTAGGGCCACTTTTTGTTCGATAATTTCCCCATTTTGACCTCGAGGGTGGTGAATGTCTCAGTGTGTCCCAGGTTTAGCGACCTCAGATATGCAACGTAGCGTCTAGCCCGACCTTTGAGATGCGAATAATTTTGTAATATCTAAAGCCCTTTGTGGAACATGAAGAAGATGTAAAGTGCATTAAGTTGTGGTTTTGTGATATCAGTAACGACTTGCGACAGGAAAGGCTTGAAAAGTAGTTCTGTGTGTTCATGGGCGAAGACAGGTCCGGTGGGCGGTGTACCATCGGTGGAATAAGGTACAAAACTGTCATTCATCTTTGCATCACTTTATTAGAGATATGCAATATATTATGCAAGGAAAAGTCGCTTTTTCTGAAGAAATACAATGCCCGTCATAAAAAACGCCATTGATTATTTTGCCCGCTAAGCTAATTAAATATTTAAGCTTTCCCTAAAACCTAGAGGCATGTATTCGTCATCAACTCATCATCAACATGACAGTAGAGTTTTTAACCGTGAATATTTTAGCTTTCGTGCGGTAACAAATAAGTTATTATTGTTTGCACTAGTGACAGTGGTGTTGTTTCTGTGATTATTCAAATTATAGTTACGAGTAATGGTTATAGTAACTCAGCACTTACCAGTCACACTCGCTGGTATTGTTGGAAAAATTTTCGGCAACTAACTACGAAAGAAAGTTAAAAGTTTACACAGGCCTTGTAAATTATTTTTACAGATATGTTACGAGACCGAGTAATCTCATAATGTGTCTTATATCCACTATTATTAATTTACCCTGCTCGATAAGTGTTCAATTCCAGTAAGTTATTGTATTACAGTAAAAGAGATCCTATACAAATGAAATTAAGTTTCCGAGAAAATTCCGTTAGATAGATAATTAGGTTTTCCCGTGAAGGTGAAAAAAGTTTTATTTAAGGTGAACTATCCACTACATATGGAGGAGATCCTCGTTCACAAACCTTCATTAAAAAGTAACAAGCAATCTCATTACTTTTAATTTGGTTTTTTCCTCAACAGGATCTTTTCGTTCACACTTTGTAGAGTCCGTCGCGCGTCGGTCAGTATATAAACACTTTATCATTGTTTAGTTTAAGGCTCCATTCCACCGCTGCGCACGCTGTACACGGCCACGCGCACGCGTGAACGTGCACAGATTTATTTCTTTGACTTGACACAATTCGTGCGTAGCGTGTGCGTGGGTTGCAGTGGACACAGTCACATATATTTTCTTACAAAGCGAAGCTTGACGCACGTGCGTAGCCCCTCCGTGCGCCGCGGTGGAATGGAGCCCTTAGGTAAAGGCTCTATTTCACCGCAGCGCACGCTGTGCATGGCCGCACGTCCGCGTGGACGTGCACAAATTTATTTCTTTGACTTGACACAATTCGTGCGTAGCGTGTGCGTGGGTTGCAGTGAACACAGTCACATATATTTTCTTACAAAGCGAAGCTTGACGCACGTGCGTAGCCCCTCCGTGCGCCGCGGTGGAATGGAGCCTTTAGGTAAAGGCTCCATTTCACCGCGGCGCACGCTGTGCACGGCCGCACGCTCGCGTGGACGTGCACAGATTTATTTCTTTGACTTGACACAATTCGTGCGTAGCGTGTGCGTGGGTTGCAGTGGACACAGTCTCCGTGCACGTCCACGCGTGCGCGTGGCCGTGCACAGTGCGCGCCGCGGTGGAATGGAGCCCTTATCCTGAAGTAAGTAATAAAAGATACATCCACCTAAATAAAAATGATAATATGCCAAAAAAATTCGACCAATCGCCGCACCACATTCATTATCCTAATTTTAAACATTTTTAGTTGTTTAAACGCGAGAAAAGAACCACTACTCCACAGAGGCGTTAAGGTAGACCCGTATATCAATGAAGATGTCAATATGAGTGGACAAAGTGTATTTATTGTTATAGTTACTACTTCTTTCAGACCTTTAGGACCGGGAAAATGATTTGAAATAACAAAAATTAACTAGATGAGAAGTAGGTAAGTTGCAAGGTTTTTTTTAAATTATAGGGGAAAAATTAAGCTCTTATGTTGTAAAATGTTAGTTACCCACTTCAAACGCTAAAATGATATTGCATTAATTAGGACGATAGCTCCTACTTTAATTGCCAATTAAAAATTTGTTTAGCTTCAAATATCACAATAATCAACCCCAGCGCAGGTGGGGGAAGGTAATCCGTTACGCAGTTAGCCGATGGCAAATCTCGTACTATCCGTATAATTAGGGGTGACACAATGCGGCGAACACAATACGTCTGCCACACGTCAATTTAATTTGACTCCTTTTCAAAATGGCCGACCCAGGTTATCAAATATGGTTCGTTACATTTTTCATTGTGCCACGGGTTTGGACGTACTGTTTTATTTGATGTCACAAATTGTGAAACAAAAAAGTGAAACATAATATTTAATAATTAATCAATTTCAATTGTAGCTTGAGAGACAAGGAGTTTTTATTATTAAGGGGTAAAATCTACTTTCATGATACAATATCATATCGGCTTACTTAGTCAATGCCATTCACGAGGGCAAGGGATTAACTTTAACCTAGTTTGGCGTAATCAGGTCTCAAAAGGACATAGAAAAATAAAATTACTTATTCTCTGCGCTAAAAAGGCTTCATCCTGCACAAAAATTTAACTCGACACGTGTGTCACATTCGGTTACAACTGAAATATTAAATCATGATATCAAATCCCAAATATTATTACTTAGATGAAAACTCACATGCTATTTGAATAACTATGTGTGTTTAAGCTTAAAATTTTAACCTGCATTTACATATTTCATCAGAGTGTTTACTCACTTCTCACGAAATTTATTCACCTGCAAATTAATTTGTTAATTATATGGTTCAGAAGTTATGTTAGTTATTAGTTGAACAAGTACTTTAGTTCAATTATAACTTGCAAGGTTCACCATATCAACGATACGGCATAAACGTCAGGTTTAAAAACATTTTTTAATAATTGTATATTATAATATGAAGTATAATAATTATTATTATTGTTAATAATTTTTTACCTTATTTAGGGTAAAAAGTGCATGGACTTTACATCAATTATAAAGTGGAATGATAATTTAATTTATGGCTCTAATTAGAAATTTGTTAAATAAAGTTAGATTAGGACCATTTTAATAAAATCTTAACACAGTAGGTAACGGGGAAGAACGTAGGGTACTTTTTACAAACGCAACATGAAAGGTTTCCGCGGGGTTTTCCTTTTAGCACTTAGCAATTGCTAAGATCCATATTGTAAGTAATATTATAAGACCTTTTTTTACCACATTTTTGCAATAAATCAATAATTCATTCATTCATTCAAGAGCTAACACCCGCGTCAATTGGGGAAAAATTGTCAATTGACAATCTTCGTGTAAATATCGTAAATAATATTATAAATATATTATTAGAAATAAAAGCAATAACGAAATTCTCTGTGGCGCACATTATAAATAAAATAATTCAAAAATTGAGAGTGTTCAAAGATATTATTCTGAAGCAGAGAATTATTAAAAGCTTATTTATAAGAAGCTTTCCTTCGTTAATTGGCTGACTTAGACACGCATGCCCTATGTCAGGTATTTGCAAAATTTTACGAGGAACCACTTAACAAGTGCTTTTTATTGAAACACTCAACAAGTGCTCCAATAATTGGAGCCCTAGTCTGCAACTATTAAACTAATTTTAACGAAACCTCGACGGACGACGACTGTCCTATCGATACTGGGTTTATTTTTCTTAACGCAGTTTGGAAATCACTGTTCTTAGCTACGATTTTGTTTTATTCGAGGAAATTCAAAGGGCCGAGATTTCTGTCGTTCGCCCACGGTCCATTGTATGTAAATAGCTTTAACGTTTTATTCACAATTCACCGAACAAAATAATACGATTGTTTTCATCTTGATTTATGACAAATAGAGGAAATCGTTAACTAGGTAAGTGTACTTTAAGTTTAAGTATTATTATTATATAGGAAAGTTAAGTTGTATTATGTTTATTTTATTAGGTATGTTGATACTTTGAGACTCCGTCTTGGTAAAAACTCTTATTAGTAAAAGTACAATCCCTAGGTGGCTACTACTACTATAGTACTAGTAGGGCATGTATAATAGTTTACAATTTATGTTTGTATCAATTAGTCTGATTAACAAGTGCCATTTTCCTCGAAACCTGATCTCATTCACCGAAATTTATGATTTTGGTCTCATTCGATTCGAAATACCATCTAGAACATTCTATCAAAATTCCAAGAGGGGCTGAAAAAAAAATGCAATAGTTATAAACAATTAAGTAAACATAAAAAGAAGGTTTGGATTTTTTTTAATATTTCGAAAACTATTTAAGATAATCAAAATTTGAAAATAGATCCATAAAGAAATCCTTAGGAAATTTCCTAAAAAAAATCTTAGATCCTGGAACCTTACCAATAATCCTTATAGCTTTAAATGAGCGGCGAAAGTAACGGTAAAAACGCGTAGTTCCAGTTTCGCGTGAATTGCCGCAATCTGCCACGCGAACTAAAAATATATTTTAACTGATTAAATATTAATATAAAGAAATAAAAAAAATTGGGTACTAAGTAGACATATCAATAAACAACAACATATACGTCAACAAAAATAAATTATCACAGTTTCTTTAAATGTTATGCTTTTGTTCATTTGTTAATAGTCACCATTTTAATGTTAACATTAAAATGGTGACTATTAACAAATCAAGAAAAGAATAATTTATTTTTGTTAACGGATTATTGTTAATTGATATGTCTACTTAGTACCCAATTTTTTTTTATTCCTTAATATTAATATTTAATCACTTAAAATATTTTTTTAGTTCACGTAGCAGATTGCGGCAAATCACGCAAAACCTGAACCACGCGGTTTCACCGTTACTTTCGCCGCTCAATTAAAGCTATAAGCTATAATGTCAAGGTTCCAGGATCTAGGATTTTTTTAGGAATTTTCCTGCTCTTTAAGGATCTATTTTCAAATTTTGATTATCTCAAATAGTTTTTGAAATATTAAAAAAAACCAAACCCTTATTTTTATGTTTACTTAATTGTTTATAACTTTTGCATTTTTTTTCAGCCCGTCTTGGAATTTTGACAGAATGTTCTAGATGGTATTCCAAATCGAATGAGACCAAAATCATAATTTTCGGTACATGCGATCAGGTTTCGAGGAAAATGGCACTTGTTTACTAGTGTAAATACGAAGCTACTGTAATATAGCCATCAAAGAAACCACTTGAGAATTTATGACGTAAGGTAAACAGTCGTAAATAATTTTACGACCATATAAATGTGAGTTACATTTCATTTAGTACAGCACAGACACAAATTACCGCGAACAGACAGCATTTAGACCTGAGACTTTGGAGGAATGTAACCCATATTACGTGTCACTCGACTTTTTCCTATTTCTATGTATAATAAGTACCACTTATTTCTACATGCACACTGCACAGTGTCAAAATATTAAAATGTATCCCATAGTTCATATTTTAGACGACCTTCAAGATAGACTTCACGCGAGATTTTTGTTCTAACTGCTTGATATTAATTGCACATCTAATAAACTAAACCAGGTTTCGAAGAACCCATAAGTGACCAGAGCAATGGAAACCTTAAGATTTTTAGGGTCGTATTATACAGGCCTCGTAGTATGGGTATGTTCCCTAAACATAACTTTCCGCACGTAGAGTATTTTAGCTTATTTACATAAGCCGCCTTTCCTATTTTGTGAACGTCCTCAAATATAATAAATTGTCCATATGTTGACCCTATGTAATATAGTAAATAGTACGTCGTAAAGATACAACTTTAAAGGGTATCAACGATTCCTTTTATATTCAGATTCGATAGGAAATAAGAACCTTATCTTCGAGGGATCTTTGTCAGCTTTTTTGCTGCAAATACACTTATTTATATTATTATAGAAAAACATTTTTTTATAAATAAACATCAAACAAAAAGGACATAATATGTATTATTATTGTAATAGTAATATTACTAATATATATAAATCTCCTGTCACGATGTTTGTCCGCGATGGATTCCTAAACTACTTAACCGATTTTAATGTTGTTTTTTTTAAATGTGTGCTTTTTTCCAACTTGAGAGATAGGATAGCTTAGATCTTTAATTATAGTCGCAATTTTATTTTATTACAAATTATTTACAACCTGAGACTGACGGCGACCATTGTTTGTGCGACGGGATAGCGATCGACGTTGCCATGGTAGCATACATATTATATTTAGTCACTTTAATAAAATAATATGGCAAATACATAATATATTATGGCAAAGCAACGTTTGCCGGGACAGCTAGTATTATATAAAATTTTTGAAATGCTAAAGCATTGCGGCGCGATCAACGTAACGAAATGTTGTGTTATATTAATTACTTACTAACAAATCATTTAGTAACTTTAATCAGCAGAAACAGGGTGTAAAAAATTAAGTAATAATACTGTAGAGTACTGTGACTAAGTAGAGTAAGTGACTCGTACAGTGAACTCAATACAGGCGACACTTAATACAAACCCTATTATTTATCATTAAGTTTTGTTACACTCTGTATACCATAACATACGACGTGTATGACATCGTTAAAGGACAAAAGTGCAACAAAAAAATATTGAAATAAACGCTACAGTAGGAGATTCTTGAAAGGGAAATCTAACAAGAAATTACTGGGGTGTTATATTTTCGCAATAGAAATACAATGGCGTCTATTTTCGAATTAAGAACGCGGGAGCCAGTCAATGGGTGCGAACGACATTAAATTGGCTAAATTGCTTTGGCTTAGCTTTGCAGCTCAGAGGGACGTCCGCCCGGCTATTACTTCACATTTCTTATCTCATGCAAATTCTGCCTGAAGTACATTCCGAATACTTGTTATGTTTTTGGTGATTAACTGATCTTGGTTCTGATTGGTTAATAGACAATAAAGTCAAAAACAATATATTATTAACTATAATATTTAGCAATAAGGGTCTATACAGACGAACTGCATTTCAACTGCAATCCAACCGCAAATTGCAGTTCAAGTGCAGTTTGAATGCAGTTGATAATGGTTTGCAGTTCTATTGCAGTCGTGTCAACTGCATTCAAACTGCACTTGAACTGCAATTTGAGGTTGGATTGCAGTTCGTCTGTATAGACCCTAAGATGCACAACGCACATATAGACAATACACAGTTGATTTTGAAGCAGTGAATTCGCGGGAAAAAGTTGGGTATTGAAGATTAATGTGTAAAATGTCAAATTAAAAATATTATAATCTACGTTTAGCTAAATAAATTTGTTGAACGTTGATGGTAATAGTTGTTAAACTAATACGTATTCTGTCGTAACTGTAGTTTTTTATAGAACGTAGTCATTGTGCACTCGTCGGTGATAATTACCTTAAAATGGCTAAGTACATCGATAAAACAAAGGGCTTTTGTGATCACACGTCTTGGCCATTCACGGGGTAATATTTAACTAATTTACTGTGCAATCCGGTGTAGTGGAGCTATCAAGTTGATGTATACAAACTGGCCCGAACCAATCAATCAGCCCGACGGAGCGTCGCGCGATAATTGAACTCTTCCCTCCCTCCAACATTATATAGATAATTACTATACAAAAATTACGTAAGTTGTTTATACAGAATATTGTTTTTAAGAATATGCCAATAAGCATAATAGTACGGGAGGAAGCAACGTAAAAGCAAACGAAAAAGCAGCAAAAGTATAATACATATTTCAGGTCGGCTGATTTTGTGATATTATGTCGTCATTCTTGCTCTTCTGGTTACATACTACAGTCTGGGCGGTGTGGCTGCCGGTAGTCGTTGCGTTCATTCTTCTTGTGATATTCACAAAGAAATATCTATTTAGAACCAAATTGCAAATCTTAATTAAGTTCCATTGAAAATCATACAAGGATAAATCGTGACCGTGACATTGCAAGTCAGACCCATCACAAGGAAAAGTCCGTTCAGCGATCAAAATCGGTCACGTCTTAAGAGGTTTAAAATAACAAGCACTCTATTCTCTAAGTTACTATCAAGGTACGAATTCGGACTTACGCATTAAACGAAAGCTCTACGTGCTTACAGTATAGGTACTCTGTGTCTATAAACGTCTACGGTAGCTCTACGTGCTCTATACTCTGTCTCCTATTCGACTCATCTTCGGATTAGCTCTCAATTCAAGGACGTATTAATAATGGTCGCTGAATGCATTGTCCGTCGGGAGCTGAATGTGTGACCATCGGAGCAAATCGAATGAGCGCCGCCGCCACTCGGCACGTGCTAAATTTACCGTTTGATCGACTTCAGGTAAAGACAAATGGAAGTTTCCAGAAAAACCGCGCTAACGAGTTGCCTGACAAATTTTTGTCACTGATTGAGACGATCGCGGTGAAGTAAATCGCTTTGTCGCTGAAGTCGGAGCTTTTTTCATATTAATGTAGATCTTTGCTCTACGTTTTTCTACGCCCAACGGTAAATGAGTCAAAACTAAAATAAGTTTAAGGAAATTATATGTGCTTTATTAAAACACTAGATTACGCCCGCAGCTTCGTTGCGCCAAAATTAGTTCATCGCGTGGGAATTGTACACTTTTCTAGAATAAGTAGGTATTGTATGTCTCTTCTCGGGACTCAAAGTAACTATCTCCATATCTTTCAGCAAAATTGGTTCAGCAGTTTAGGCGTGGAGAGGTAACAGACAGACAGACAGATCGACAGACAGGCAGACACACTTTCGAATTTATAATATTAGTATGGATAATCAATAACAAATTTCATGAATTTATGTAAAATTGTTTATTTATTAAATGTAACGAGTGAAGGCTGACACAAGAAGAGAATAAAAATACGAAATGATCCACCTGTAGATAAATAATTAATTATTATTGACGATATTGATATTTATGTATATGCTATTACAGTAAAAACAAGTATGAGTAATACAACATTCAACAAGGCTGTTATCAATGGTACTGTAAAATCAATTAAGCAATAAGGCTCATTTTATTAAATAACAATAACTGACTTGTAAAAGTTGTAAACAACATAATAACTGAAAATAAACAAAGAATAAATTGAACTTTGCTCACCAGACGTGAAATGGTTCGTAGGAAAGTTAAAAATATTCGTAAACAGAACCGAGAACAAACGAACAAGAAAATCCAAGTCCAGATAGAATAACTGAAAACAAATAATGTGGGATATAATAGATTTCGTAAAAGTTGATGTAGTACGTATTTTGTTCGTCATTGTTTGGAGTAAAAGTGGAAAGTTGATGCAGGACCGGGAGCTTCCATTGAAAGTCAATTTTCGAAGTTGTACTTCGGAGACGCGGCGGGCATCCCGAGCGGAGTCTCCGCGCTCGCCTTTTGCATACTAGACGCCGCGGCACGGCGGGCACGTGCGCGAAACATGCCTCGACCCACAGACATAGATTAAGATAGATACCGCATGTGTATGTACTATCAGAGAAGTTGATTCCTATGCAAATGGGGGACCTACGTAGTTTGGTTGCGTTACGTCAAACACAGCCAACAGATCACAATTAACATTGAATTGACATGATCGACCAAATGACGTTGGTCTCTCAAATGCATAGGAATCAATTTCCTCGATGGTACTTCGCGTGCCATATCGCGGACCCAAACGACGAGCAATGCTCGTCTTTCGGAAGTCTGTTCTTTAGTCTGCTATCGTTATCGGACGTCAATCGGAATTTTAAAAATGCCTAAATGCCTAAAAGTGCCGTTTTTAGCTGTAAAAATTCAAATAGAAACGTTGGCCTTGATAATGGACACGTTTCTTATCATCGTTACGTTTCATTGATAGGAAAAAAGTAACACACTCGTTTTCATACAAATGGAGCGACATGCGGTATCTATCTTGATCTATGTTTGTGCCTCGACCGAAATAACTGTGTCATCCCGACCGACGTATTGATAATTTCAATAAGCCGCGTAGATATTATACCGTAACACGCCTAATGTATTTCCAATTTTACATCTAATTTCATGCCAGCTTATGCGGGTATCAATATTTGATCGTATTGATAAGTACTCACATACGGTTTTGCTCGATCGAGCAATAACATCGAGCAAAACCCGCGGCTCGGGATTTTGTCCACACATTCAGCATTGCTCGATAGTTTTATTTCAAATCTATAATACATATTTCATTTCATCAATCTGGCTCGATCCGGTTTCATCAATCCTTCGAGCGGCTCGAAGCAAGCCTTCGAGCCTTCAGTTTTGCGGTCCACACAGTAATTATTACTCGATTTGGAGTAAAACTATCGAACAAAACCTAATGTAAGTACTTAGCATATAGGTAGGTTTTCAAATTGGTATAATTCGTTCCGAAAATCTGTAGATTTGCACAAGTATGTCCAAGTCATATATTTTAGCACAAAAGAAACGTTTCCATTGCAAAAAACCAAACGCGAGTTCGTTTAATTAAAAATTCCGAGTAACGGACACGTTAAATCGAATTAGTAAACTGTACGCTGGTGTCCTAAAATAAACAACCCCGGAGCCAAACTTAGGTCTAAGGGAATGGGGTTACTAGTGTAGGGCGAGGTTTGTACTTCACTTATAAGGTTTATTGAGGATGTGCAGGTCGTAGGGGCAGATGGTGGACGCGTGCGCTTCCGTTTCCTCGCGCCGGGGTATACCCACTTCCTCGAACGACTAACAGGTGGTCTGTCGATCAATAGTTCAATTTACATGCATTTTTGGATCAAGTATATTGTATTCGTATTTCGTAATGGTAGTATTGTCAGTATTGGATATAGGAATATGCAATGTGCATACATACAATTTAATATACATATTATTTATGATTTAATAAATTCCTACACGTTGGTAACAAAGAAATAATAAATATATTATACTAGCTGTGCCCCGCGGTGTTACCCGCGATTTATTAGGTGTAATAACGTAAACTAAATTGTGTTGTAACAGGTAAATAGTATTAGAGACAAAAAAAATTAGTTTGATCATCGGAAACTTCAATTTTGATGACTGAGAGAAATAAGAATAATAAGAATAATATATAAGTTTCGTTAAAAGCAACACTTTCAGGAAAAGTGCCACCACTTTGGGGGTTTGGGGGAGAAGTAGAAGAAGGCAAAATTTTGAAAATCGGTTCACAAACAGCAAAGTCATCGTTGACAATAAGTAATTTTAAAAATGGACATAACAGCTCCTCCAATTTGAAAGTCGGTTAAAAATGTAGCCTATGTGTTAATCCAGGATGTCAGCTACCTCCTTGTAAAATTTTGTCGGAATCGCTCCAGCCGTTAAAGCGTGAAGAAGTAACAAACATACAAACTCACAAACTCACAAACTACCCTCCCAAGTAAAAGGAGGAGTTATCGTTGAACATAAGTTATTACAAAAATGAACATAACACCTCCTCCATTTTGAAAGTCGGTTAAAAATGTAGCCTATGTGTTAATCCAGGATGTCAGCTACCTCCTTGTAAAATTTTGTCGGAATCGCTCCAGCCGTTAAAGCGTGAAGAAGTAACAAACATACAAACTCACAAACTCACAAACTACCCTCCCAAGTAAAAGGAGGAGTTATCGTTGAACATAAGTTATTACAAAAATGAACATAACACCTCCTCCATTTTGAAAGTCGGTTAAAAATGTAGCCTATGTGTTAATCCAGGATGTCAGCTACCTCCTTGTAAAATTTTGTCGGAATCGCTCCAGCCGTTAAAGCGTGAAGAAGTAACAAACATACAAACTCACAAACTACCCTCCCAAGTAAAAGGAGGAGTTATCGTTGAACATAAGTTATTACAAAAATGAACATAACACCTCCTCCATTTTGAAAGTCGGTTAAAAATGTAGCCTATGTGTTAATCCAGGATGTCAGCTACCTCCTTGTAAAATTTTGTCGGAATCGCTCCAGCCGTTAAAGCGTGAAGAAGTAACAAACATACAAACTCACAAACTCACAAACTACCCTCCCAAGTAAAAGGAGGAGTTATCGTTGAACATAAGTTATTACAAAAATGAACATAACACCTCCTCCATTTTGAAAGTCGGTTAAAAATGTAGCCTATGTGTTAATCCAGGATGTCAGCTACCTCCTTGTAAAATTTTGTCGGAATCGCTCCAGCCGTTAAAGCGTGAAGAAGTAACAAACATACAAACTCACAAACTCACAAACTACCCTCCCAAGTAAAAGGAGGAGTTATCGTTGAACATAAGTTATTACAAAAATGAACATAACACCTCCTCCATTTTGAAAGTCGGTTAAAAATGTAGCCTATGTGTTAATCCAGGATGTCAGCTACCTCCTTGTAAAATTTTGTCGGAATCGCTCCAGCCGTTAAAGCGTGAAGAAGTAACAAACATACAAACTCACAAACTCACAAACTACCCTCCCAAGTAAAAGGAGGAGTTATCGTTGAACATAAGTTATTACAAAAATGAACATAACACCTCCTCCATTTTGAAAGTCGGTTAAAAATGTAGCCTATGTGTTAATCCAGGATGTCAGCTACCTCCTTGTAAAATTTTGTCGGAATCGCTCCAGCCGTTAAAGCGTGAAGAAGTAACAAACATACAAACTCACAAACTACCCTCCCAAGTAAAAGGAGGAGTTATCGTTGAACATAAGTTATTACAAAAATGAACATAACACCTCCTCCATTTTGAAAGTCGGTTAAAAATGTAGCCTATGTGTTAATCCAGGATATCAGCAACCTCCTTGTAAAATTTTGTCGAAATCGCACAGCTGTTTAAGCGTGAAGAAGTAACTAACATACAAACATACAAATTTACAAACCCACAAACTCACATTCTTTCGCCTTTATAATATATTATTTGTGGGATGTTCCTAAAAAGGAGAATTAAAATTATACACTAACTACGCGACACTGTTTTGTTAAAGCAACACTTTCAGGAAAAGTGGTGGGGTGCGCTCCCCCAAGTAGAAGAAGGAAAAATTATGAAAATCGGCTCACAAACAGTGGAGTCATCGTTGAACATTAGTTATTACAAAAATGAACATAACACCTCCTCCATTTTGAAAGTCGGTTAAATGTAGCCTATGTGTTAATCCAGGATGTCAGCTACCTCCTTGTAAAATTTTGTCGAAATCGCTCCAGCCGTTTAAGCGTGAAGAAGTAACAAACATACAAACTCACAAACTCACAAACTTTCGCCTTTATAATATTAGTAGGATAGGATTTAAATCCCGAGTAACAGTATCTAAAAATAATTATGAAAATGTTCACGACATATTTTATCCACTATTGAAAACAGAAACTTTTAATTTACTGAGCTCAGGTTGTGGTTTAGTTTTTATCCACTTTAAGATAAACGATCAAAATGAGATATAATTTCCCACAAATTTAAGAAAATATAAAAATCTGAAACATATTTTGGATTAATATTATGTAAATATAATAATGCTACGTAGCTTTTATTTTAACTTATAATTTTTTATCTTCAACTATACAAAATGTTATATGGAAGCTGTAAAAGTAATCTAGAATAAAAATTAACGTCGTTACCATGCAGTAGAGTCTTATAGGGCTTTTTTATTATGCATATTTTAATCTCAGGGAATATCAAATAAGTTTTTTTCATAGATGATGCATTTCCGTTGCAACTATAATAGTAAAATATTTAGTGGTAATTCAACAGAAGATTTTTCGTTCCCCAAACTTTTTGTCCTAACTCTTGACCTGTTTTTATAATGTCTTATCTTGGCGTAGAAGAAGTTAAGTTCTAAGCTTTTTTATATTGAAATAAAGGAGGAATAAAGTTATCCTTTTGTTAATAGAGATTGAGTGCGAATCACTTTGTTCAACAGCGCTTGCTCCAGATTTACTATTATTACAGTTACAAATCGCGGGCCTTAGGATTTGCACTGTACTTCAAGAGAATTATCCAACTCGCAGTATGATAAAATTTGAATTTCATTCATAATTTCTTCAATTTTCCATGCCATCAATCAAATACCGCTGAATGAATGAAGAATCGTTGTATGATACGCGAAATTGATTTGTATAGTAGCCTACATTATTTAGTATATTTATATTAAGTAATGTTGGTTGTACAATTAGCCTGATCAAATTAAGACGACAGAAGTTGCGGTCATAGACCTATAAACAAATATCTTTATATTTATATTTAATTCATCCAGATTCCAGCTTCCCAGCCAATACAAGATCACGTATTGGCCACATTCATTAATTGAGTTGGCAGCTAATAGTGTTAATCCTCGTGATGTAGGACTTTCTCTATTGATTCTGTGCCTCAATCTTATTTGTGCCCTCAACGCAGATAAGCTACAATAACCATACTCACAGTCTTACTTCGAAAATAAAACATTACAGTTAAAACTATAAAATACCTTTATTTGCAAAACTAAAATCATATTTCAGTTGAACAAAATAATGATGGGATCTTGAAAAATGTTTTCATTATTGTAGGAAGGAAAAGAGCAAATTCTCCCTCGTCCGCCGGTGCTCGCATGTGTATTGTTGCAATTTCAAAAAATCCTATTATAGTGAAGCGTGAAAAGCGAGGAAATAAGCAACAGACAATAGGATGTGTGAGGGGAGCGGGGGGCGAGGAGTGGGGAGTGGTGCCTGCTGACCGTCGTCCGCCGTCCGCGCCGCTGCCTCCGATAAAGTGGGACTCGACACGAGTGTACCTCGCAGACATTAAAAGGACGTTCATTTAGGTTTATTAAAGTTTTGTTTGTCACTGTACCGCTTGAAAAGAGACGCATTTGTTTGCGATATTTGTGTAGTTACTCTCAGAGTTCTTTTTGTTTGTGAATTTGAATTGCGAATCTTGCTACATAATATTAATAGAATATAATACTGGTGTTCAGCCTATATATTCATACCTATATGAAAGAGTTTATATGAAAAAGTTCCCAAAAAAAAAAAACAACCAAAAAATACTCTTTAATAATTTCACCGTAGAAACGAAAGTTGATTATATTAGGTTGGGGAAAAAGTTTCTTCGTGTTTTATATAAAAATTCGAAACGTTTGTTTTAAGTTTACATATTATTTACATTTGACTAAAGTATGTTGGTGCCATTTTGTTGGATAAGTTTTTGTCATCTTGTAGGTACTAGGCATAAGGGACGTGATCCTATTGCTATAAAAATTTGGGGCTTCTGATAAAAAAACTGCGACAAGTAGGAGGTTACGCTAGCACTGTTTTTTTATACAAATCTATTCCCCAATTCACGCCCTGGACAATGCGTCTAGACAAATAATTTTTTATACAATATTGGGATCTGTTAAGCCTATGCCTCTACGTCCGTTAAATGTTATTTTTATTTAGGTTTATTTTATTCTTTAACATCTGCTTTCTAACGTTGGTGAACATAGATTCTGCTGCAATTTATAAATATGTAATTTTATCTCGGAAGGCGGTTTACGATGGTCTTTGATGTCGGTGGACAGTGAACGAAACACGCTTATTCCTTCCTTTTATTATTTTTCACACTACGCTGGACTAATTTAAAATTGCATGTAATTTTATGTATTTTTTTTTATTATTAAGTACAATATTTTACACACTATGTAGGTTTATCTTTAAAATTAAATGAATAGTCATCATAACAGCTAAGTGACGTATTTTAAAAAGATTTCCTTTTATGCTCTCCAAAATATACAATACCTTTCAACTTTATTTCCTTTTATAGTTTTCCCGGTAAATATATTAC
Organism: Polyommatus icarus; assembly: GCA_937595015.1. Taxonomy (NCBI): domain Eukaryota; kingdom Metazoa; phylum Arthropoda; class Insecta; order Lepidoptera; family Lycaenidae; genus Polyommatus; species Polyommatus icarus. The sequence continues at coordinate 12,245,887 of OW569326.1, forward strand.
TTTATGCGGGGGTTTATTTTATGGAAATAAAATGAGAAATACAATTTTTCCAATCGATTGGAGTCGTGTGCATTGAGTTTTCATCCGTAATGAAATCAAATAATATTTATAGGTACTCTTGATAAACTGATACGGAGTTTTCCGTATAAACGTATTGCAGATATCCCCTGTTTCGTTGTTATTACCTGCTTTGTTGCAATGATCGATAGAAAACCAACCGATATGGTTAGTAGCATTATATAAAACGGCAAAAATAAACTTATTCGATTGCAATGTTCTTTCCAAAATTATTTGCAAGTTTAAATTCTGTCGTACTTAACAAAACCTCTAACGTACATTAACAGCGCAAAAGCGAGACCAGATTACTTCGAAAATTGCTCAGAATCACATTAAGATTCCTTAAGTCACAGAGAGATACCGCAACGGCGCTGCCGCAAAGTAGTGGTTTCTGTACAAAACTCGGAAGCCTCGCAAAAACGACGCGGGGTTCGATCGATCGCCGCGCTCTAATAACATTCCGGGACGATATTTCACGCACCTCGATAGCGGCGTACATCACCTCCCGACACAATGCTGCGGACGATTTATAGCTCGGCTCCAGATAAGGCGTAGACAATAGCTATCAGATGGCGCGGCCGGCGCGGCAGTTGAACACGTGTATGCTTCTAGCTCGAGCCTTCGACACCCAATTACGTGCCACCCGACGCGTCCATCATTCATCACGGACGAACGGGTGTTTTTATTACGAGGGCAGCGTCTAAGGCCTCGATCGAGATAGAAGATAATCGCGCTCCAATCATTATAAAAAAACTTGATCGCCACAATATGGTCGAAGTAAATTTTGCCCCTCGGACGCTTTTAATAATGACATGATGTAAAAGGACACTTTGTAACCTTATAAAAAGTTTATGTTTCAAAATACGTGATAGCTCGTATCTGTGAGGTGTGGATGTTTATCATGTCTTCGTAGACAACATGGGTGCAAAACATCTTACGACTTTAATCGTTAATCTCGTGTTAAAATATAATCATTCCTGTAAATATTTGATGTTACAGTAACTTCGCCTAATACATAACGGAGTTAAACCGGGTTTGAACGCTCAGGCAACTAACCTCGGGCTATTTGTGAAGAAACGGGAGACGCTCCCTTTATTAAAGCGCTCATAAACACAAACCAAAGGGCAAATTAAAAAGTTCAGAAGTTGCATTAATTAATGAAAACTTTGACAATAATAACAAAACCCACCGAAACGTCAGCATATTTTCTGCAAAGTAAAAAAAAAATGCTACAATTTTTTAAGGACGCCTCGCGCTTAGCTAATTTCGTCATTTGGGAAACGTAACGGAAGCGCCCGACAAGTGCTCTTTTGTGAGTTAATTATATAAAAGAATTATAAGAGCTATAAAACATCGCATTGTTATATAAAAATGAATTTCAAACGTTGAAAACTGGGAAGTATGGGCGTACTCCCCCGCGCTGAGATATCGACGATGTCATTAAAAGGCACGCGTCTCGCTCGCGTTTTCGCCATTTTTCACGCATCACTAGTTCCGTTTTAAACCCGGCGTGCATAATATTCGAGATGTAGGCACTATTACTTACATGATCATGTACTTTTTCAAATGTTCGTGAGGAAAATTGTTCCGTCGACCTGAAAAAATCAAGCTTTCGTAATCTCCATATCCGGGAATTCTTTTTGTACTGTAAGGCTGAACTTTTCTATGAACGTGGCAGATTTACCAGCTTCCTATTTAAGTACAATCATACATAAATAATCATACATAAAATAAATACATATTAAATGCAATCGCACACCGTCAGGGACAGGTAATTTAAAATGATAAGGCGTGTTTTATTATTTTCTTACAAAATTCTGCAGCTTAATACAAATGTGCTAGAATACATGCACGTTGAATAAAACAAAATTTATTGAGGCAAAAAAGTAAATATGCCAATGCCATATGGCAAAGCCCTCCATTTCATTAATATACAGAGTGTAACAAAATTAAGTGATCGCTGATCGCTGTGAAAGTAACAGCGATGAACTAACTGCAGATAATAGCAACCGCACAGTAGGAATAGATCAATAAGATACAAGGCTTATATTCAGATTATTGTATCTGTTTCCAGCTGAGAGCGATATGTCGTTTTGTGAGATAATAGTCAAGCCGCGGTCTTCCCAGCGACGCCACTGGTGTGTAGCCGTTTCATGAGGCTGAAGCGATTTTATTACACTTGTACCCTGACTCTGCTGTTTTAAGCAAACAATTATACAGCTTTGGTAAAATTTCAGTTCTTCTTCTTCTTTTTATTATGGCGGCCTCAGTGAGTTGCCAATGTCAGAGTGATTTTGGGGAGACTTTACTCTATATTGTAGGTCTGGTGAAGGAACAAGGTACAATATCTAATGTTAATTTTAATTCTGTTGAATATATCTAAAACAAACACAAACATATTATAGAGGTTAGAAATTTCAAGTTAGTCTTGGTATACTCGTAGTAAACGTAAAGCCTGTCAATGGCAAACTAACGACAATAGCGTTCTGATTGATGAAAACTCTAATGTAGACCATAAACGCTACGGCCTATCGGAGAGGTCCACCTGTGCAGGTATGCCTGCGAACGTAGACCGGAATGTGTGTGGGAATATACCTATGCAGTTTTTTGAGCCTGCGCAGGCGACCGGCGAAAATCAATTCTTTCGAGCGACACCTGCGCAGGCATAACTGCACTGGTGACCTCTCCGGTAGACCGTAGCGTGTATGGCTTACATTAAAATCTGTCATTTGACGTTTGTTTGAGTGAGGAGGTAAGTATATTATTTTCTGATAAGAGACTGAATAAAAACCTGTTCTAAAATTGGATTGAAATAGCAGAATTTGGGTACTGATTCGCTTGCTTTGTTCATATCGATACTGTACGAGCGTGTGAAACGTCTAGAAACAATATCCTTTGTGTGACGGAATCTGTTTGATTTATTTCATTTTATTAATCCACGATATCTCGTATCTAAGACGGAGCGGTACTGACTACTGAACCAGTACATTTCATTTTTATTGGATTCCATGTCATGGTAATGATATATTTATGTGATATAGATGTTGTCCTCAAATTTCCGTGGGAGAGACATGCTTCGGAACGAATGAGCCGGCATGACCGGTGAAATACCACGGGCTTACAGAAAACCGGCGTGAAACAGCGCTTGCGCTGTGTCTCGCTGAGTGAGAGATGTTTACCGGAGGCCCAATCCCCAACCCTATTCCTTTCCCTACCCTCCCGTTCTATTACCCTATTCCCTCTTAAAAGGCCGGCAACGCACCTGCAGCTCTTCTGATGTTGCGAGTGTCCATGGGCGACAGAAGTTGCTTTCCATCAGGCAACCCGTTTGCTCGTTTGAAGAGTCATTAATAAAGATCGCGTAATATTTTTACATAATATTAACCTTTTTAAAGAATCTGTGTGTACAACATTTTTGTATGTTCCAATGAAATGAGAGGCGCGCAGCGCGCAGGTGCATTCGGCAGTTTGATAAGGTTTCGGCGTTGATGAAGTTGAAAGCCTGCAGCATCGGCACGCGACCGCACGGCACGCTCCACTACGCACGGCTTCAGCCTGCATGCATGCGGTGAATCACCGCCGGCAGAGCCAATGCAGACTGCATACTTTTAATCGGCCAATTTTTTAAATATTTTTTTATATAAAATTTGGGGCCGTCTATGGGCTATTCGCCCATATCCTTTTTGAAGTGAAAACTTTAGCGGCGTTGAGCACTTTTGTGGGATGGGTAAAAACTATGAAACTCGCGTCAGATTCTCGTGCTGATCGAAAAACCGTAAGACGGTTGGAGAGTAGTGACTGTTGTAACATCGAAATCGATTAATCGAACAACCTACTGTTTTTTTAATTTTTTCGATTGTCGATATTTTTTATCGATTGTAAGGGTTTCGAATTTCGATTAATTAAAAAAAACGACTTTTTAAAAATCGATTTTCATAAAAAATGGGTTAAAAAAATTTGTAAGCGTTTCGATAAATTAAAAAAATTGATTTTTTAAAGATCGATTTTCATAAAAAATGGGTTAAAAATTTTATCGATTGTAAGGGTTTCGATTGATTAAAAAAATCGATTTTTTAAAAATCTATTTTCATAAAAAATGGGTTAAAAAAATAATGCACAATGTTAATAATCAAGTTTTCACTTCTGCCGGCACTCCCGGAGTGCAACACGTCTTTTTTTTTGTTATCTTAATATATACATTTATCGCACCAAGGATAATTAAAATAATATTATTAATTTTAATTAATTGTAGTCCATCACAGTGCGCGTATTACAACGATACCGAGTCGGCCGATAGTAATTAAGTTTGATGGGATACTTACTTCAAACTTAACCATCGGCAAACTGTCGGCCCATGCTAAATCAGTACGACCGACGCCGTTCTTTCACGCACGCACACGACGCCGATTGTTTGGTCGGCCGACTCGGCAGAAATTTGAATCGTGTAAAATTGTCCATTCAATAATCTATCGCTGTGAATGGAATCGTGCGAGAGCAATCGGCCGACTGTTGTCTAGTCTGCGCACTCACTACTAACCCAACTGTTTAGTTGGCGTAGTGTGCGCGCTAACAGCCCAACCCGACCAAACTATCGGCCGATAGAAAGTCTTCAGTCTGCGGAGGCTCATTACAGGCACGCATCAGAGGAGTCCTAATAAGTTTTAAGCACGAGGGTTTCAATTTCGTGCACTCGGGTGAGCAAGTAAAGCAATGTCTTACATCGCTTTGATAAAATGAGTTTCATATTTCATAAATTTTTCAAGTATTGTAAGCCGTGGGGACGATCTCTGTGTATTCTTCGTATTTTAGAAATTAAAATATATTGAAATAAACACATTTTTGTTATAATTAAAATGTTGTATTTCATTTTGATCCTTGCAAAGAAAGGCAATTCTGCAAAAAATATGTGCTCAAAACCTACATCCTGTCATTAAATAAAATCTTTTATTTATAAGTAAAACAAGGACCTTTATATTATATAAGAATGGAAAATAAATACACATGTTTATGAACAGTCTGGTAGTCTCAGACATCTTTAGACATCTCAGACAATTTCAAAGGTAAGAGAGTCAATAATAAATATAAAAATATCTTATTAGGAGCTTTTATAAAATACATTCACACAATGCTCTCGGATCCCTCAGTAAATGAACAGTACTTTTATTCAGTATTTCTGTATTGAGTGGAATATTAAATGAAATTCAATTAGAGCCATCATTGAATAGGTTGCGCGTTAATTACAATTAAAATTCTCTGTTTCATATTCCATGATTATTAATTAACATTATCTATCAATATGAGGATTCCATATTGTTAACCGAAACAAAATATACTTGGCAATGTCATTATTACCCTTTGAAGTCCAAAGCTTAACGATATTTTACTGAAATTGAGAACTTTCCTGTGCTACATTAATGTGATGAAACATAATTTATTTATTTTAAGTATATATCTGTGATAACATTTTGTCACTGCTTTAAATCTCATTTCAAGTTCAATCAAAAATTTAGTATTTTTTATCTTATGGGTCTGTTATAACTGTAGGAGACACAATTTATAACAATAGGTCCCTATTAAGAACTTAATTATCTTAAAATTTTATCGATTTTCAAAAAAATAGAGAATTTAATATAAATACTTAAAATTAAACGAACTTTAATTATTATCTGAGTTAAAAATAAATTCTTTCGCGGTTAGATTTATAGTAATGTTATAACATGTTCCGTTCGTAAGTATACCCCGCAGCTCGGCTGTACCTGGCGATATGCGCCTGCCTTGTAATTTTAGATATCGAGCCTCCCTCACAAATCCCCCGACTCATCCCGACTCAAATACGGATTAGAATGGGAATACTACGGTTTATTATACTCCTTTTGCCCGTTTGTTTTTACATTTTACTAACTCGGTTCCATATGACGGGTGAAAGGACTTTTTAGTAGCATTTGAGGAACTTTGTTTGTGAAGCAAGCCCTACATTAAGATTTAAAAAAAAACGAATCAGTTTAGGACTAATATTTTTTTGTTATCTCAAGATTCATTTACATATTTTAGTGTGACAATATGTTTAAACGAAATAATATAATATATAACACACTAAGTTTTAATATGATTAACGTATAATAGAGTATAACATACATCTAAAGGGGCATTCACTTTGCCGTACCTATTAGTTTGATGCCAGCAGCAGCCATGTTGCAAGTTGCGTTTGCTTTGATGTACCATCGAGGAAGTTGATTCCTATGCAATTGATAGATCAACGTTATTTGTACAAATATGTCAATTCAATGTTAATTGTGATCTGTCGGCTGGGTTTGACGTAACGCAACCAAACTACTTAGGTCCCCGATTTGCATAGGAATCAATTTCTCGGGTAGTACCTAATGGCTAATAAGTAATATTACACCGCCGCCCCTGTAATTTTGTATATAGTATACATTTAGCTACCAAACCTCAAGCCTATACAATTATCAGTATTTGTCCATAATATTATGCCTTCAAAATCATCATTCATTCCATCAAATCTATAACAGAAAATCACTGTAATACATCCGTTACAGATAAAATACTATCAGGCGGACAATCTACTAAATACATTTAAACTTATTGCTTTCTTAATTATTCTTGTAGTGCTGCTTTTCTGTTCGTCAATGGTATGCGTTATAGCACTTATAGCGCAGTCAACAGCGAACGTGAGGCATGCCCGCGATGCATGCCCCCTTATCGACCAAAACTTTCGCTTTGTTATTATAACAAAAAATTAAAACCGACTTCCAAGGTAAAAACAAAAGTAATACTTATTCTTAATCTAAAAAGAATCAAATAATTCTTATTCCTTATTATAGTGGCGTCTTCAGACTTCGCCTAAACCTCAACTATTTCTGTACTCAATCTTCGTACTTTTGAAGTCGGTACCAGCCCGGAAAAGTTCTGAGATCCTTGACATAGCAATTACGCTAAGATAAGCTGGTACCGACTTCAAAGGCATGAAGATTGAGTACAGAAATAGTTGAGGTTTAGTAGAAGTCTGAAGACGCCACTATATTAAGGAATAAGAAGTATTTGATTCTTTTTAGATTAAGAATAAGTATTACTTTTGTTTTTACCTTGGAAGTCGGTTTTAATTTTTTGTTAAAAAAATAATAATTTTACCCTTTTTAGTTAAGGCTGCTCTCTCGAAAAAAGCGTGCAGATGAAACAACTTTTCATCGACATTAACAGAGAAATTATATCTGAAAAAAAATTTATTAATCTACATGATATGATACGTAATTTGGTTTTGCCATATTTTTTCTATCGCGATCGGTATCACATAATAAAGAAATAAAAAACCAAATCACCTCCAAATCGTTGCAAATGAAACTACTTTACTCCTTCATTATTTATCAAAATATAAAAATATAAAAAATATCTACTGCTTTGCAATACATAATTAGTTAATAATTTGATTTGGTTACTTTTTTGAAATATGTATTATATTAAGCCTTAAAAAGGTTTTTTCTCCTATTTCGCCCTATCATGGATGCGGCGAGGGTCGTAACCGCCACCGTACAAGGCGCGCTGTTGTGAATGTTATTTTAATGCCATTTACGTCGATATTCGCATTGACAGACAATCGACCTCGATCCAACCCTGTACAGCAACAAAAGAATCATGAAAATCGGTCCATAAACGGCGAAGTTATGGTTGAACATACAAAAAAAATATATAAACAGACGAACGTAATAACTATAACCTCCTCCTTTTTGGAAGTCGGTTAAAAATGTCAGTTGGCATTGCGTTCTATGACGCATTCAATTATTGAATGCGCCAAAACGAAAGTTGAATGAAAGAAGATGACGAAAAATGAAGACGAAAGCGCATAATGTGGACATAGCACCTTTATGGCATTGTAAAGCGCGTAGTGTAATTCTATAATATATTTTAGTACCTAGTCTCATAGCGTCCAACTGATTGTAATAATATCTGTAAACTGAGTTTAACTCCCGTAGATATAAGCTACGATTCCATTATTTATTTAATTAGTAGCCCAAAACCCTTTACGAGAAATCAATTACGTTTACTGATGAATTCTAGTTTTGCAATAATTGAATTCGGCAATTACTTACATTGCCTCCGCTATTACGACACCGATACTTTAAAACCATGACCGAAAAGCAGTTTCGAATATTTTTTTCACAAAAAGCATTCGTTAGGCTATACGACTTTTAAATGCTAATCGGATCCAATTTAAAAGTTTCGCTGCGATTGAAAATATTTTAATTTTAACTGCACCTGATCTAATTTATAAATCGGTTTAAGAGTTTCAGCGTGACTTAAATAGGTATTAAACCTTATTTGAGTTAATCATTCAGCACTGTAAATGTAAAATACATAAGATTCGTTTATATGTATTTTTGTACAGTCTAATCTTTCCAACGTTAAGGAATAAATACCTCTGTGGAAAGTTCATCAAAACTGTGTTTTGTGTTTTTGTTTTCCTCTGTGTTAAAAAAAATCAAGAGTACAATTAATAGAAATTCCAATTTTGTAATAAAACGTTTTGAACGTATTGTACGCAGTTTATTTTTACGTTTTCAGCAGCGCGTCGGATCAGGTAATTCATGCGAATATAAACCTGTGAAAACTTTTATTCCAATTTCGCGTCACAATCAGATATGCTACATCGATAAATACCGACACTTTCCGTACAATCTCATTCACATATTATATGAAAGGGCGCGAGAGGGATCAAAGGGTAGCATTAAGTCATTCGACGCTCGCGATTCTGCAATTTCCTTTTCAATTACGTCTACTTGAAAATAAAAAATACAATTTTCGTGCGGTGGTAATTAAAAAGGGATTCTGTAATGAAAAGGTATACGCCGCGCGCCGGTTCCGGCCGCTCCTCTCAATTTCGCTTCCGTTTGTTTGTGGCCACGCCTTCGGGGACGAAAGGGTTGACTTCGACATGCGACGAATATCAACAAAATTACAACATTTGTTTGTTCTAAATGTTGTCTTTGTATCTTATTACCGTCTTATTCGGTATCCTTTTTAATGCTGCATGTTTAATTTACCATATTTTACTTCAATGTTGGTAGAGGGGGACCGTGTTGCTTGCACACGTGATTTCCATATTGTGCAATTTCAATGTGCAATATACAAGTTCTGCAGAATGCATTTAAAATTATTCAACTCACTTAACACTAACATTAAACATTAGACATTAATCATTTTCCGAGAAGACAGATTACATAATATGAATACTTTACGATACTAAAGCCTGTGCTAAAAAGTAAAGTTCCGTAGCTAAGCTCTAAAGTTTAATAGCTTATTGATTTGCAACATAAATAACATTGTATTACCTATTATATATATATATTTTATTTATTTATTTATTTAAGGTCGCTTTTTAACAACAAAGGTCATTAACGACCACAATAATTAACAATAGAAGACAATAGAACTTAAGTTGTAACAAATAGGTACATCTAAACTAATTTATACACATCAATCATTTTCAAAAATGTTAAGGTCTGATCACAGCCATTTTTACTTAAACATTCCTTAAGACTATTTGGTAAACAACATAATTGTTTTTCTCTATTGTAAGCTGAGCATTCCACTAAAAGATGATAGACACTCATATATTGTCCACACCTACATTTATTCTTTTCATCTTTTGTTATTAAATGTATGTGTGAGAAGTTAGTGTGTCCAATGCGAAGTCTCGTTATTACAACTTGATCTTTTCTGCTGAATGAAATGGGGGACTCTTCAAAAATAGAATTTCTAATATTTATTAATTTACTAGTGTTATCAGTTTTCCAATAATTATCCCAAAAAATTTTAACCTTATATTTGCAGTATTTTTGTATTTCTGAAGGGGGTGAATTTATTTCCGTGTAAATTTCATTTTCATTTATTGCATTTCTGGCTTCAGAGTCCGCCATTTCATTCTCAGTTATTCCTATGTGACTCGGGATCCATACAATTTGAAAGTTGAAGTTATTATTCAGCAGGTTTAACATTTTTTCTTTAATTTCAATTATTAATGGGTTATTATTATTATTATTCTGCAAAGCTGTAAGACATGATTTAGAGTCCGTATAAATTAAGTACATTATATAATTAGGTTCATTAAATATAATTTCTAAAGCTTTGAGTACAGCTAATGATTCACAACTAAAAATAGAGTGGTAGTCTCCAATTCTATATCGATAACAACTATTATTTGACACAATTGAATAACCCGATCTCTCATTCACAACTGACCCATCGGTAAAGAAAATTTTACTGTTTCTATATTTGCTATTAATCTCATTATAAAGATTTATATAAACTTCACGCGGTGTGTTATCCTTAAGATTGTTTGCCAGTTCCAAATTAATAGGAAATTCATGGTTTTCCCAGGGAGCACATGACAATATTTTCTTATTTAATATAGCTGGGATACTAAGGTTAATTTCCTCCAGATATTTAGCAGATCTTATGCGTAAGGGTAGGGGCAGACTAGATTGCAAGCGATACACTGCATCTACTGATGAAAACTTTGTAAAATAATTGTAAATAGGATTTTGAGGCTGAGATAATATGTTGACAGTATATACGATTACTAATTGCTTTCTTCTTATTTCTAAAGGCATTTCTCCGGCTTCAGCTAAAATACTTTTTATAGGACTAGTCTTAAACGCACCTATGCATAGGCGGAGAGCAGTGTTTTGAATACTTTCTAAAGAATTCAAAGTTCTGTTCTTTGCGGAATCGTAGATAATACATCCATAGTCCAATTTTTGTCGAATAAAAGCATTATAAATATTTATTAAACATTTTCGTTCAGAGCCCCAAGAAATCGATGACAAAACCTTAATAACATTCAGTCTCTTATAGCATTCAGATTTAAGTTTATTTATATGAGTTACCCATGTTAATTTCCGATCAAAAGTCAAACCAAGTATTTTTAAATTATTAACTTCTTTAATTTGTGCATTTTTTAAAGTTAACCTTAAATTTCTTGTTTTATTTCTCTTCTTAGTTAGAATTAAGAATTCAGATTTAGTAATGGAAAATTTAAAACCAGATTTTTCAGCCCATTTTTGTAAATTGTCTAAAGTTTTTTGTATTAATGTAAATATAGGTTTTAATGTTCTACCAAAGCATGTCAACGTTAGGTCGTCAACAAATAAGAATCCTTTTACAGGACTTATTATATAAGAGAAAATATCATTAATTGTAATTAAAAACAATAAAACACTAATCACTGAGCCCTGTGGAAGACCATTTTCTATAGAAACAGGGTTTGATAATGTGTCATTAATTCTTACTTTAATAGATCTCGCTGTAAGAAAATTTTTTAATGAATGCTAAAGTATTTCCATTAATATTAATCTTTTGCAGTGATTTTAAAACCTTATGTCTCCATGTCATTTCATACGCTTTTTCTATATCAAGCGCAACTATTACCATAAAATATTCATTAGCAATACTATCAATAACTTCACTCTCAATATTCATCAAAAGGTCTGTAGTGGATCTAAATTGGCGAAATCCGTATTGAAAAGGGGATAAATAGTTATTTTTTTCAACGTACCATCTCATTCTTTTGGCAATAATTTTCTCTAATATTTTACACATATTACATGTTAGGGCAATAGGTCTATAACTGGTATTCAATTTCGGAATTTTACCAGGTTTCAATATTGGTACCACTAAGGCTTCTCTCCAACTGTCAGGAAATACTTATTTTTGCCAAATAAAATTATATAACAGAAGTAAAAAACTTAGGGCACTTTCCGGTAAATGTTTTATTATAATATTTGAAACATTATCAGGCCCTGGACTTGAATTTCCTACTTGGGATAACACTAGTCTCATTTCGTTCATTGAAATAATACTATTAATTGAATCAGAATTATCTGAAAAATCAAAATTATGTTCACTTTCCTCTAAATTTTTGTACTGAATAAAATGGTCATCGTAATTTGAGGAGGAAGAGTTGGTCGCAAAAGTAGTTGCTAAAATATTAGATGTTTCCTTTGGGTCAGATGCAAAAGAGCCATCTGGTTTCTCAAGAACAATTTTATCAAGCCTAATATTGCACTTATTAAGAATATGTACCTTTTTCCAAACGTCGCCAATAAGCGTTCGATTGTTTATAGAGGATACCCATTTTTCCCAATACTTCTTTTTATTTTCTTTTAACAGTCTCCTATAAAAAGCTCTCTTTTTTTTGTAGTCAATTTTATATAATGAATCGGGGTCAATTTTTGAGTGTTTTTTTTTTAAAGTTTAAAGGCCTTTTTTGTTGCCCTTAGAGCAATTCTACAAGTATCGTCCCACCAAGGTAAATTACTATTCCTCATGCGACCAGTAGACTTAGGTATGGACAAGTTTGCTGCTTCTAAAATAATTTTAGTAAATTTTTCAACAATGTCATTAATAGAACAGTGAGGCAAAGAAATTAAAGATGATAATTCTAGAATATTTTGATTAACTATTTCGGAAAACATTAACCAATCTGCTTTATCGTATTTCCATTTTTTTTGTAACCACATGTCTTGTTGTGAATTTTGATTAATTAACGTTTTAATATAAATTGGGAAATGGTCACTGTCATATAGGTCATCTAAGGCGTTCCATTCAAAATATGATGATATATCTCGTGAAGCCAAAGTTAAATCTATATTGCTCATGCTACCATTATTACTATTGAAATGTGTAGGTTGTCCATTGTTTAACAATAACAAATCATTATGGTCATCGAGCCATTGAGCTATTAATCTACCTCTGGTGTCGCATTTATCGGATCCCCAATAAAAATGGTGGCTATTAAAATCACCCATAACTATAAAAGGGGGAGTTAATTGACTTAGTAAATTATTTAAATCTCCTAAACTAAGTGTGCAGCTATTGGGGAGGTATATATTGCATATAGTAACAGTGAAAGGAAATTTAATTTTAATTATAACTGCTTCTAAGTTAGTGTTTACATTAATTAATTCTGGAAAAGTATACGATTTGATAAATATTGCAACACCGCCACTAGCCCTATTACTTTGCAAACGGTTTTTAAAAAAGTGTACATACCCTTTAATAGAAGCACAGTAATTTGAAGTAAAGTTTGTTTCCTGTAAACATATGCATGTTGGACTTAATCGATTAATCAGTAGTTTAATATTCTCCAATCTTTTAAAGTAACCATTTACATTCCACTGTATTAAATCCATGAAATTAATGAATATAATATAATAAATATGTCAACTCAAGCAATATGTTTTGTTAAATATAAGTATATCGATCCAGTTTATTATTACTAATTATTATCTTATAAAGTAGGTTTTGTCGAGTCACTAATTAATATTTCATGTAATTTCATAGATAAACGAGAGCACCTATTTTTTAAGCTCTTATTTAATTGACTATGAATTTTATTACACATTTTAATTAAACCGTGAATGTTATTTGTATAGTCATAAGTTAATTCTTTTACATTCTGTTTTCCTTTTACATTATCCAATAAGCTAATAAATTGATCTAAATTGATAGGGAATGAATTGTCGCTATTTATTTCTGCCATATTTCTTTCGATATCTTTCCAAACTTCGTCTTCAGTTCTCTTATCCTCTTTTTTTAACTTCTTCTTCGGTTTCGATTTAACGGTAATATCATCCATAGAAACATTGCTTTCCGTGCCGTCGGTTTCCGATTCCATGATATCAGAATCTTGCTCCTTTTCGAACTGTTTCAACTGTATATTATCTGGTATCGATAAATCACTAGTAGTTGAAGAATGAATACGTTTTTTACCTTTTAGAGCCAATGTAATTGATTGAGATGGTGGTTCTATTATATTATTTTGGACAGTGGATACATGGTCATCGTTTCTTTCAAATATTTGATTAATTTCTTCCTCCAATTGATTATTAATCTCGGTTTCCTTTATGCCGGAATCAGCTTGTGATATTGCTGCATTCTGGGGACAATTTTTCGCTAAGTGGCCCATTGAGTTACAAGAAAAACATTTCAAGCTGTCATTAGAGATGTATATCCAATAGTTGGTTCCGTCGTAGGATAGTTGAATTGATTCCGGAAGTCGTGATTCATCCTCAGGGCTAACGTATAACTGTCTTCTAAAGCTCATAATGTGGGAAAAGCCTGGATCACTCACACCAATCTTCATAAACGTAATAGGAGACAAAATTTTAATTTTAAACTCTTCAAATTTTTGTTCTATGATTTTATTAGGTATAACAGGGCAAACATTCGATAATACTATTCTTTTATTTCTGCTGATTAGTGATTTTATTTCAAGTAAATTCTTATTTATAATTACGTTTTTCTTTTCTTCGATAAGATAATCTGCGGTTTTCTTGCTATCCAAATAAATACATATTCGAGCATTTGATATGCGGGATATAAACCGTATAGTTGAAGCTGGTGTAATAGATGACAGCGCAATTAGGTACTCCCTGAGGGTTACTCCTTCGATTGAGTCCAAGATAATAGCTTGATCCTTTTTGGGGAAAACTGTTGTGGATGTCACGTTCGCATAACTTGAGACATTCGGAGCTTGGGGCACTTGAGATACAGTAGGTAATTGATGAGACATTGTGGGGTATTGAGACGTTGTGGGGTTTTGAGACATTGGGGGATTTGAATACGTTGGGGTAGAATACATTTTAAAATATAGGGTCTCCTGTTGCCAGGAGATACTATTTGCGTTATATTAGTCAGTGTTGCGCGAGCAGTCACAGCGGATGCGCGTGCCCTTTCTAAGGCGAACCGTCGTGTTTTGTTTACGCGTGATCTTTTACCTACACACAAGTGTCTATTATATATTTTGTTATCATTGTAGGTAGGCAACTATCGCTTCTTGATTCTAGAATGTTCACTATTTACTATTTAGTATAAACTGTACAAGGCAAAATGGCATCTCAAAGTTTGTCAAATTGATACTACTACTAAAACCGTATGGTATTTTCGCTGAAAGTGGAGGCGATATTCACATCGAGATATGTTGATTGCGGATCCCGAAGCTGTGACGTCACGGAAGTGCGGCCGATTGCATCCGACTCGATCGTACTTCCTTTTCCGGGAAACACCGAAGTATTTAGACGATACATCGCAGGCACTGAAAAGCGCTTTGAATAAACTTTTATAAAGCCTAGACAAATTATATACAAGTCGTAACCTTATAGGAACAATTCGCATAGAGCTGAAAATAGACGGACGGTAGAGACGTTAATTACACCATTACGTACAAAGAAATTATGTAATTAGGTTTTTGACAATCATAACTTCATAGATCATAACATAATATGACGGGATGATGAACGTCGGGCCCGCTAGTATAAAGCAATTAATAAAATTATCAAAATAAACATTCTTAATTAAGACTTTTCTGGGCATATCTGATGGTTTTCAATTGTCGGAAACCCCTTGAAATATTCTAAGAAATTTGTGATTCAAATGCGCAAAGCCGTTTAAAACACCTTACAAATTAAAGGCGGGCTCGTTAAAGTAATTACTGATTATATTATGACGTCAAATTTTGGGAAGTCCGCCTTTCAATATTATATTTCCATTTTAAGCCTACTTAGGAGCAAGTAATAGATATTGTAATTGTTTAATTCGAGGTTAGGACTCGATAGTTATATTTATTTACATTCACAGTGAAAACAGCTGCTTTAAAATGTTCCAAGTTCAAAGTCCTAAGTAAATACTAAAATCTTTGCGACTGTTATTATAATATTAGGTACCTACTTTGTTAAGGTTGTGCAACAATAATTATCTATTTAATTATTACTTACCTCTTTAAGTAATACGTCTTCAGTAAAAGTAAAAAAAAAATATTTGAAAATTACCAATTATACGCTTTAATAAATTGGTTAATGAAGCTCACCTGCCGCGTAAGCTTTTTGCTTCGTCAATATCCAACTTTGACGTTGCAATAAAAAGATCTAACTAAAGCTATCAAACCGTTGATAATTGACGCGGAGTAAGCTCAAAAAAGTTGGGCGAAGCTCTACGACGCAGGGCTCAAAGGATTACAACAAGTAGACTGTGGAGGTTCACGTAACACGGGAGTATGAAACCGAACTAGTTCCGCCGCTCGGAGTAATTTGGACTGGACTCCCGTTTTAATATTTAACTGGTAGCTCTATTTTGAATAGTCGAATACGCAAACAAAGCGGCCACCTTAATAACCATAGAATTATAACCTTTCGAAGAGGCATTCCATACTAGGCTGCTATTTATGTATCCGGAACTGGCCACTTACAAGAACAATATTTAAAAAGTAATTACAACATTTGAAAATAGAACTCTTTGGTTGAAGAATACATTTTGTTTCATGTGACTGTCAATTATTTTTCCATTGTGGCGTCATTTTGAAAATTGCGTGTCTTCATTTGCCATGGATTTAACGCGTGAACATTTTCGTGCAATGATTTACTACGATTTTCGGCGTGGGCTAAATCAACAACAGTGCTTTATTCAACTCACCGCAACTTTTGGAGATGAAGCACCATCAAAAACCACTGTTTATCACTGGTACAGTGAGTTTAATCGTGGGCGGTCTATGCTCACGGATGAAAATAAAGAAGGTCGCCCAAAAACATCTGTTGTCCCACAAAATATAGATGCTGTGCGGGAACTAATAATGCGTGATCGTCATGTTACATACCGCAAGATAGAGGCGTCCTTAGGCATAAGTATGACGAGCATACATAAGATATTACACGAACATTTGGCTGTAAAAAAAATATGTTCGCGTTGGATTCCGCACAACTTGACAATCGATCAAAAACGGGCTCGTGTCGATTGGTGCAAAAAAATGATAAAAAAATACAACCGTGGTACGTCAAAAGCCGTTTATAATATCTACACAGGTGATGAATCTTGAATCTATGCATATGACCCCGAAACTAAACAACAGTCAACGGTGTGGGTGTTCCAAGATGAGCCGAAACCAACAAAAGTTACTCGTGCAAAAAGTACCTTGAAGCAAATGGTCGCCTGTTTTTTTGGAATTAATGGACATGTGGCTACAGTGCCATTAGAGAATCGTAAAACGGTTAATTCTGAATGGTATACGACCATTTGTTTACCAGAAGTCTTTGAAGAAATAAGGACAACCGACAACGCAGAATCATAATATTACATCACGACAATGCTAGCTGTCACACCTCAGCTGAAACAACTCAGTGTTTGGAGGGTCAAAAGATCGAATTGACTGGTCATCCGCCGTACAGCCCTGATTTGGCACCTAACGATTTCTTTTTATTTCCATACGCGAAGAACAAATTACGTGGTCAACGTTTTTCGAGCCGCGAAGAGGCTGTTGATGCGTTCGAAATGCACGTTTTGGAGATACCTCAATCAGAATGGAAAAAGTGCTATGAAAATTGGTTCCAGCGTATGCAAAAGTGTGTCGATCATCGCGGCGAATATTTTGAAAAGCAATAAAACCATATTAAATGATATATGTTTGTTTCTTTTTTTAATTCCGGATACATAAATAGCAGCCCTCGTACTTGAATCGTCAGCGCGAAAATATGTCACCCTCGAAATGAGTGAGCTCACTCATCTGAGAGCAGTGTGCCTTAGGACACGGTTACAGTCGGACGTGTTTAATGCATTACGTAAAATATGCATTGAAACCGTAAAATGTGTGAAGGAGAAGTTGTATATGCTAGTTGTTAATAACCGCGTCCCCGGCACGCTCGAAGCCATAATCTCGCACAATTTCAAACTAGGAGTGTACGGCCGCTTTTAAACTTCACTCTTATTTTAGATTAGCATGCGATAAGTGGTGCCGTCAGCCGAGTCTCGCTAGAGCGGTGCCTTAAGAAAAATAAATACGCTAAAGATTTAATCTGCAGCGTTTCTCCGTCTGTTTAAATAAAAGTCACAGGAGACGCCGTCTTATCGGCGCGGCCGGTACCTATTTGCCGAGGCGCGCCGCCCGCGTCGCCCGCCCTCGCCCGCGCCGCTAACTTCCCTTGTTTGCAAACTCCGATTGGATCTCGCGTTCTACTTTCCTCGGGACGTCCGCAATTTAGTTTTACGACTTTTAAATGTTGTTACCGCTGACCTAAACAATCACTTTAAATCCTATACTTACACACTTAGGTGGTAAGCAGTTAACATCACCACAAACGCAGTCTGTGAGCTCTCGTTTATTATTATTACTAGCTGTCTCGGTGAACTTCGTGTCACTTTAAAACCTTCCCTGGACTTCTACGAATATTTTAAGACTAAAATCAGTCCAATAGGTTCAGCTGTTTTCGAGTTTTAGCGCGACTAACACATTTGAAATTCCATTTTTATATATAAGAAGACTAGCTGTCCCGGTGAACTTCGTGTCACTTTAAAACCTTCCCTAGACTTTTACGAATATTTTAAGACTAAAATCAGCCCAATCCGTACAGCAGTTTTCGAGTTTTAGCGCGACTAACACATTTGATAATCCATTTTTATATATAAGACTAGCTGTCCCGGTGAACTTTGTGTCACTTTAAAACCTTCCCTGGACTTCTACGAATATTTTAAGATCAAAATCAGCCCAATCCGTTGAGCCGTTTTAGAGTTTTAGCGTGACTAACACATTTGAAAATCCATTTTTATATATAAGATAAGACTAGCTGTCCCGGTGAACTTCGTGTCACTTTAAAACCTTCCCTGGACTTCTACGAATATTTTAAGACCAAAATTAGCCCAATCCGTTCAGCCGCTTTCGAGTTTTAGCGCGACTAACACATTTGAAAATCCATTTTTATTATATATAAGATTTTTTTGAATACTGGCCTGTGGGTACCAGAGTCGGCGAGGTCGACCGCAGAGGCCGGCGCGGCGCAGCGGGCGTGTGACGTGACAATGGCTCCAAAAGGTTTGATGCGCTAACAATACGACAGGACAGTATGACTTTGACTAATTGATTGTAACACCATTGAAGTAAATAAAATATATGTTTTTTAAACGACCGTGTGGTTCGTGCCGTAATAAAGCATTATTGTCGGGCTGATAAGCTACCACTTTTAATCATTTTTGGCGGAAATGGAACCGGTGGGATGATTAATAGATGCATTCATAGAATGAAAAATAGTCTCTTTTTCTTAAAACAATAGAAAGTAAACAGTTTCAAAAGTTATATTATTACTTATTCAATGCGAGACTTTAGAGAATGTACATACAACCCGGTAAATATTTGTTGACTCGGTGGAAATGCATAACAACGTAACTCTATTGTCAAAATGCTGATATTTTGACCATTGTATAACCCGGGTTGTGATTTAAATTTTAACGAAAAACATTCCTATTGCAACAGTTTCATACAGTTATAAATGAACGCATGCAGTGGGAACATAAACAAAACGCACGTGCATGCACATGTCTGCTACAAGTGCGCGGGGCTGAAGTGGGGGGCGGGGAGGGGCAGGGTGAACGAGCCTTTTGTTTACAACATAAAATTATACGACGACGATAAATTCATTGTTTACTGAACCAAGTGTATGTTAGATCGATTCACCGTTTTATTTCGTTAGGCAACGTAAATACAGAAGTACATATTTAACTGCTGAAGAATCAACGTTTTAGAGTTTTTACAGCTTAACATCACGAAAGTATTAGAATAATATAAAGATAAAAGTTGTACTATAAATCAACAACGCAATCAAAATTATTTGGACTACTTTTTATGCATAATGTGTTTGGGAGCTCTTACAATAAAATTCAACTTCATGCGAAGGACGAAAGTGCAGATATATGTAAATACTTACATCAAAACAAGAATAAAACGCCCGAGTTAAAAATACATAATATATTGATAAATCCTAGTATATAAAAATGCTAATTAATCTGGATATAGTATTATAGATAAAAATGATTATTTTTCCGACCCAAATATCGACCGATAGAATTGCACCATTCGACGTCACGTGGTACAACCTACATGGTATTATACTGATAATTTTTTGAAAATTTTCTCTGGTTACCACGTGACGTCGAATGGTGCAATTCTATTGGCCGACATTTGGGACGGAAAAATAATCCCCCGAATACCACACGAGCTTCAAAATTGCCAGACATTTCCCTCAAGGTTCCCTGCAAACAAATAAAGTCGTCAAGTTTTTCAGGAAAAATCACTCGCGCTTCGCGCTCGTGATTTTTTAACCTGAAAAACTTGAATCCTTCATTTGTTTGCAACGAACCTATCGGGAAATACCCGATAATTTTGAAGCTCTTGTGGTATTATAAGTGAAAACTCTAACACAATTTGAAACTTTAATGTTAAGAGGCCGGGTACCCTTAGAATTTCTCATACATACGTAATACCAAAATCATTTTCTCATACGAAAATATTTAACATCTTTGATTTGTTTTTCAGTTTAAAATAGTAATTACCTAGGTTCCTGCACAAAAATTTACTTCAAAATATTTAAACACGAAAAAAAATACTAAGGAATATTTTTTAGAGTTTAAATATTTTGTAGTAAATTTACTATTTATTTATATATTTTTTAGTGTTTTACTCAATTTTTTAGTGTTTAAATATTTAGTGGTAAATTTACTAAAACAAGTTTTAAACAAAAAAAAATTTTTTTGTGTTTAAATATTTTGAAGTAAATTTTTGTGCAGGAACCTAGGTAATTACTATTTTAAACTGAAAAATAACTCAAACATGTTAAATATTTTCGTATGAGAAAATGATTTTGGTATTACGTTTGTATGAAAATTTCGAGGGTACCCGGCCTCAAAGTAATTAAAATAATTTTATTTTCACTTCAAGTAGATAACAGGTATAAGATCATTACTCAGAACAATCTTGTTGTTATCATATTATCTCTAAAGAAAGGGAAGATTCGGTCCATTGTCATTTGAAGTTCAAACAACATTTTCTGTTTAAAGCTTTATGACAATAGTGAACGTTCCTCCCGATATTGAGGTTAAGTCGAGCAGCGCAAAGCCGTTCCGAGCAAAATCCCTTGAACCAACAGAAATTATCAAAACACTCGACTCTATAAAAGGTCGCAAAGGGAAATGTCAACTCTTTGGAGATAATTCCTATTATCTGGTCCACCTGAGGAGCGGACGACAATGGCGTCGCAAGCAGATGTCTTCGCAAAACAAACTCCGTGACGAGCCAACGTCGTCGCGGAGATAAAAAATGTGGGATTAATTATACCGTACAGTCGTATACAACAATAAATTGTCAATGACATGAATCGCGGTATAAAATGTTAATACCGAGTATTATGTCTGACAACAATGATGCATTGTCAACAATTTGAGGACCACAGTATGTCCCAGAAAACCTTTGTCACCGTTCGCTTTTTTTTTTATCAAAGACCGGTCACTTAAAATTCGGTGACGCAAAAGACCCTTTACATTTTTTTAAACTAAGTTTATTTACACAGTGCGGTGTTTGTAGACACAGATGAGTTTTTGTGTGATTTATGCATTTTTCATTCGACACGCCAAATATTTTACTGCGTGTATTTCAAGTATTAATGTAAGTAATATGTGGAACAGTGAGATGTAAAATTTTACTGTTTATACCTTAATTCCCCTGGAAGTTGGAAAACTTTTATATATCAGCATCATCTTATGGTATAAGATGATGCTGATATTAGTACTCTAATCTGCGCTTAGCGACATAAGTCGGAATCACATACATATAATTACAAATCGATGTGTACGTTCCGAATTCGTTTTCCGTCTCAATGCGATATTACTTATGCATCGGTGCTTGTTAAAGCCGGCTCGTTTGCAGAAGAGTTTCGAATATTTGATTAGAGTACCTCCGTATCTCGAATCTTTAGCTGTTATTATTTATTCTGAAGGATATCTCGAAATTGAATCCATTTAACGGCACCCTCGACTATATTAAATCCTACAGAAGTGTCTTATTTATTATGAAACGGTATTTTTTATTAAATATTGTATCAAGTTTTGGTATTTACCGAAGTACCTGACCTACTTTTTACAATATGACAAACTGCTTTATATGATTTACAATATGTATTTAGTAAATATTGTTTACTTAATATATCTAGCTAACATCTAACAAAACTTTCAATTTGAACTTCAAACTTCGAATCATTTCCCTCATAACATACTCGTATTATTTTCCCGTAGATACTTAAATTAGCAAAATTCAACTTTTCTCGAGTTCAAGCGAAGAGTTAAGAATATTCTTTTACACTTATTATAGAAGACTTTGGTTGGTACTAACTATTTATTTTAGCTAAGCAGATCGTAAGTATTTGTTTTAGCTAAGCAGATCTCTATTTACAACATATATAATACAATTTCTATAGATTTAAAAACACATAATATTGAAACGCATATTTTAATCGATAACGGTAATATTACACAATAGACGGGGTTAATACCGCCCGGCGGTCGTTGTGAACCGACCCGTACTTATTAAGCCCCGGCACAAAGCAATTTTATCAAAAGAAATTATGTGAGATACAAGGGCGTGTTCACATTACTCGCGGTCCGCCTCTTCTGTTTGGTACAAATGACAATATCCAATGTCGAATATCAAATTGCTATTGTTCAGACGTTACATCGATTTTCTAATATGTTATATCGATTAATTTGTCCTAAATAGTTATTATACTACCAATGATTATTCAATCGTGTTTTGTTCAATCATTCAATCGCTGTTCAATCGTGTTTTTAATCTCATTTCCAAAGTAGTTTTATCTCCTAAATATTGTTTTAATCGGTATATTCGCTTTCCAATTGTAATAAAATTTTTGTCCTAAGGAATTTATTTTAGTATTTACTTGATTGCGTGAAAATCCCTTGGCCCCTTTAGGGTTTAGAGCGAAATTTCAATACCCCACGTAACATAAAGTAAATATGTACAATTCACACTTCTAATTAAATGAACAAAGGGAAATTGTCTTCAGCTAAGCTCGAAAAGGTCACTTAATCACTCAAGGGCATGGAGTACTTCAAACGCAAATATTAATTAATCTAGCCATTCCGGCTCACCTAATTCGGAAACTTGCCCGTATCTGAATAAACAATCAAATTGCAATATCCCGAAACCTTGGGTTCCCCAAGACGATTGTTTGGATACCTAATGGATTAAGAATCGTGTAATGAGGACTCGAAATATGTGAGGGTGTAGGCTGTATGTTTCTATTATTATTGCTTCATCTTGTGAGCACATGGGAATTATAATTTAACGTCATAATTATTGGAGTCATGTGAGAAAACCGATATAATGTTAATTCCACAATATCTACAAAAGTAACAAGTTTGCAATAAGTATTGTTTTTATTAAGCGCATATCTTATGTTATGGTTACTCGTAGTTACTGCTATATGTCAAAATAGAGACAGCTGAGCCCAACGATCTCACTTTAAAGTATGATCTCATTGTCTAGATTTAGATTCTAGGCAGTTAATACTTTGTAGGCAAGTGCATATTCTTATTTACAAAATTCCCAAGGTCTCACGCGAGACGGACTCGCGCACTAAGGGTTCCGTACCGTTAAAGAGCATAAATAGGCCAAAAATGCGTTTTTTGGATGGGAGCCCCATGAAATATTAAAATTACTTATTTTTTATACAGCGGTTCTTGAGATAGGGCCTGTAAACTTACAGACAGACATCTGAGTAATAGGGTCGCGTTTTAACCCCTATGGGTACGGTCCCGTTTAAGCCCAACTGATACTTTATTCGAATAAGTATGGTTAAATGTCTCGCAGTAGGCTTCCTAGTATAAAATGTAATTAAATTTCGGCGTCCTGGACGTGAGCATCACAGGAGCAATGTGTCTGACGAACCGTGCAAAATGATAATTAAGAGAAACCGCTCAGTCATCGTTAATGCGATGGCTGCCATGTAAATTACTAGCGTTTGGGACAATGGCGGACGATGGCGTTCATTAAAATTTAATACACGCCGCCGCAATCGTAGGCGACATAATTTAAATTCGACTCCTGAAATTTCTTGAAAGTTGCTCAATATTTTTGAAAAAAAAAATCTTTTTTTAAAACATAATATTTTCAATGCCCTTAGAAACGTTGAGCCCTAAAATATCTTGAAAATTGCTTAGTATTTTGGATTATATATTTTACCATAATATTTTCTATGCCCTAAGTCGCCTTTAGGTTGTTAGAAGTTTATAGTTTGCGAATCTAGAGCGATTTTTCGTCGCAGTGACGGCAGTGAGAAAATTTTACGCTAATTGGTACACAGCTAGATAGGTTAGGTTACAGCTATACAGGTCATGTCATACGAGTACAATGTTGAGCTTTGACGTAAGTTGCTGTTAGCTAGTGAATATGAGGGTCGCATTGTGCGGAACCCGGGCCCAGGGGTAACGAACGGGTACAATCCGCTCATCCTGGCTTAACCACTATTCAACGTAAACTGCGCGAAATAATCGGTCGCGAATTTATTTACTCGAAAAAGGTTATCTACGACCCTCATAAAGTATTAGTTCTATTGTAAATAGGTTTGATTAGATAAGCCGTGCTCCTAAATAATAAAATAGTTGGCAAAGTAAATGTTTGATAAAGGAAAACGGGCAGGTCACAAAGGACGCGAGCGGAATTGGCACAACTAACGGTGGCGCGGGCGGTGGAAAAGTTTATTGTAATAAATATTTAGTAGCTACTATAGTTACTAATTTGTTTTCTTCGTTAAATACTAACCTCGTCTTAATTTATGTCCAGAATGTGCTGGTAACAGCGAATATTTTGTATATTTATTGCGGCTTTTTAACAGTAGTTTCAACCAAGTAATAGGCAAGTAAAATGAGATCCATTCCTTAAAATATCCATCCCACCAAACACATGAAATGTAAAAGGAGCCAAGCAAAATATTGCATAGCTTTAATACTTCTGTCGTAAAAAGTTTTCAGATCACATTCAAGCCAAACCTTCAACTTATTTTTTAATTTAAATTAACATTCAGTAAATGTATCAATAGATTTCTTTATTTTATAATTATTATAGTGGCTTGGCAATGAGCACAAGAGAAAAAAATATAAAACTTCATATTTGGAGGAGTTAATATACTTACACAGACGGCAAGCGTAAAGTGTTTTAGTACATGTAACATGCATGTGGCTGATGTTACCTGATAAATTCAATTAGGCGCTGATTATTTCTCTAGTGCTCATTGCCAAGCCACTATAATAATTATAAAATAAAGAAATCTATTGATACATTTACTGAATGTTGATTTAAATTAAAAAATAAGTTGAAGGCTTGGCTTGAATGTGATCTGAAAACTTTTTACGACAGAAGTATTAAAGCTATGCAATATTTTGTTTGGCTCCTTTTACATTTCATGTTTTTGGTGGGATTTCATTTCTTTTTTGAAGGTTTTTTTCTTTTCTTTTCAGGTCACGTTATAACATTTCTGTACTTAGCTTAGCAATCATTTTCTATCTCCTTTATATTTTTTCGAGGCTTCGTTAGTTCTTTTGGTGGACAACGGTCAACTATACGTAACGTAAATACTTCTGAGTTCTGAGTCGATTATTATATTCATAATATATACTTGACACTTAATCTTTAATACTTGAAGGTGGTCATTTTTAGCATTACCGTTGAATACATAGCAGCAATGATGTAAGCGTCTTGAGTCTTGACGTTCTTCGCAGGAAAGGAGCACACCTTATATTTTCATGTGATAACTTAAAACTCCCATATATCGAGCAAGGATTAATTATTGATATAATATAGATTTATTATTGCAGTACTGATTACATTTATATTTTAATATAATTTAATTATTGTTTCATTGTTAACGTTGTTAGTACTATTTTTTATTCATTTAATACCATTTCATTAAGTACATAACTAACTTAAAGCCTTTTATATGTAAAACAAATATGCAGTCGAAACTCATACTGTTTTTGCAAAGTTACAAACAAAATCTTTTTTGTTATTTAATAAAGTATTATATTATTATTTTTCAGTTTTTTGGGTTCCTAGCCCAAAGGATGAAAACGGGACCCTATTATTAATAAGTCTTCGCTGTCTGTCCGTCGTCCATCCGTATGTCACCAGGCTGGATCTCGAGAACCGCAATAGCTAGATAGTTGAAATTTTCACAAATTATGTATTTATGGTGTCGTTATAAAAGCTAATAGTCCAATTAAAATAAAATAAATTATTAACAGGGGGCCTCATATAACAAACATGATTTTTTCCCCTTTTTTGCTCTATATCCAGAATGATAACAGTAAGATTTTTGAAAATTTCAGAAAATACTCAGCTGTATTTAAACTTTAATAATTAATCATAAAAATTAAATAAACTTATTATTTAAGGGGGCCACCATCCCAAAAAAAAAACGGTATGGAACCCTATGTATGCTAGTCCGACTCGCCCTTGGCCGGTTTCATAATTTTTCCTTTTATCGTGAATAAAAACCTACCCGGGTACCAAATTCCAAGGTTCTAAGTCTGCTAGAAGTACCTTAGAATTTTGATGATCTGTCAGTCAGTGAGTGACAAAATGTAGTAACTTTGACCATCCATAACTATTAAACTATTTATCGAAATTTCATGTAATTTGGAGGTTAAGCTAGTTTTAATACTTGCTCTTAGTGACCGAAATTCTAAATCTCTAGCTTTGTTGACATCGAAGATAAAGGGGGTGTGAAATAGCCGCGAACCGTTTCGAGAAAAGTATGGTACGGCCGTGCCATTGCCAAAAAGCTTGGCTGGGGCACTGCCGTGCCCCCAGATACTTACTAATATTATAAATGAAGAAGTGTGTCTCAAGTGTGTCAAGTGTGGTCACGCCAAAACCGCTGAACTGATTTTTCTCAAATTAAGTATTGAGATACTTTGAGTGCCGAGAAAGGACATACGGTACTTTTTAGCTGGGAAGACTGTTGACATTGTACAATGTACATCCTATTACCAGAGTAGACAGAATCTATTACTGCCAACGATTTTTCCTACTAATCAATTAACTCTGCGCTAATTTTGTTCATAATGTGGGAACCCCACATTATGAACAAAATTAGCGCAGAGTTAATTGATTAGTAGGAAAAATCGTTGGCAGTAATAGATTCTGTCTACTCTGGTAATAGGATGTACATTGTACAATGTATTACATACCTATTAGTAGGATCATTAAGTGAGTATTTTTTGAAATTATGACAACACCTAATACAGCTTATTATAATACGAGTAGAACTTTTTGTAAAATGAATTGTTATAAGTGCTAATAACTAAGGCCTTTAACCTTGTGCTTTTAATTAATTTTTTTTAAGTATGGTGCAGCAAGTAATATTTAACGTAGCTAATCCATACTAACATTATAAATGCGGAAGTGTGTCTGTCTGTCTGTCCGTCTGTCTGTCTGTCTGTCTGTCTGTCTGTTACCTCTTCAGGCTCAAACCGCTGAACCGATTTTGCTGAAATTTGGTATGGAGATAATTTGAGTCCCGGGAAAGGACAAAGGATACTTTTTGTCCCGGAAAATTGTACTGCTCTCGCCCGATAAACAAATTTTGGCGCAACGGAGTTGCGGGAATCATCTAGTAAGTAATAACTGAAACCGTAGCCGTAGCTAGCTCAAGGAGCGCAGTTTCCTGTCAATTATTGGCGTTTGAGCCTCAGCTTTCGAATAATTGTCTGTTTAACTTTTCAAAAGGAAAACTTTTGTATGTTATCAGCTACACATTGCTTTTTTTCTTTTCAATTTTCATCCACTATTACGGAAATCGGAGGTTTGCACGATTTTTACGCTCTAGGCACTCCACTATAAAGAAAAGCACGCGTTTATCCTCACATAGAAAATCAAGCCACATGAATTTTACTGCTTCATAAAAGTTGCACACAAATCGTGACGTCGAAAGCGTTCCCAGTCCTCACTCGTTCAATGTCTCAGAAGCATCAAAGGTCGGGAGGGTACCTAGTGGGCACGAGTGTCATTACAGAGCCTAGGACATTGTCTGTCGACGTTTTACAGCGTTCAACTTTTTATTTACGCGCGAGTACCCTCGAGCATTGTCGAGGAGGAGAATTAAGGTTCTCAGGGTTGATATGGGAGCATTCAACTCGCTCGGATCAAGTTACTCTTTGTTACATTTGCACGTGTTGCTGGTTGCATGCGTTACACACTTTTAGATACTTTTTATTGCCCTGAGAATTTCTGTACATATATTGATGTGTTTTTGGTTACGTTAGTAACATAGAATATCATTGTTTTTGGTGCTGAAATTTTTTAAGGCTTTTTAGAAACACTCGTTAATATTTAGGACATATGTATTTTGTAATATAAAGGATGTAAAAAATCAATTAATAATACTTTAGGGTGTGTATGAATCCCGTGTATGGAGTTCACTGTAAAAGTAGCAGTGAAAAAGCAGTTTTTTTTCACTTTTGTATGGGAAAACTCGTGACGCTGGGGCACTTGCTCATACAAATCACAAAAAAAAATGGCCTTTAAGCGCTGTTTCTTTCACAGTAGAAAGTTCTCTACAAGGAATACATACACACCCTAAAGTATTATCAATCAGTTTTGTTACTACAGCTTGTATGTACGTACGGGTATCCATTCATCCATAATAATATTGTAAATGTAAAATTGTGTCAGATTTAGTCTGACACACTTCTTGTTTGTTAATTTTGATTTCCAGTAAAGAACAAAGGAAGTTTTTATCCCAGCAAAATATAATATGGTTGCGGCAAGATAACCGAAATATTGTGCGAAACTTTATAGTTTATATTGATGTAGAATAGAAGCCCTATTTTGTTTCCATATTGTCAATGACGTCACGCGTTTTAGCTAAAGTATTTCCGGTAGAATGTCTCGCTTATAACCAGCAATCTCGCCGGGCTCGGTAAACTGGGAACTTTCAAACAACTTATTAAACCGTGCTATAAATATTCATTTGAAATATTTTATCGTCGCTATTAGTGATATAATTTGTTGCTATTTACAGCTAAGTAACAGAAACGTTTTCTCTTTTTACGTGTAGTTTTGGTCGAGCAAACTTCCTCAATAGTGGATTTATTAGGTGGCCGAGACTGGAAATTGAATTTGGAACTACGCAATTTCCGGTCGGCATGAAACTTCCGATTCACTTATCCTGACATGTTTGTTGTGTCCATTTTTACGATTTTACAAATTGATTTATCTTTCTATGCAAATCACTTTATTATTTAAGTACTATGAAAAGGAATATTGATAAAGTGGAAACACGTTTTTTTGATAAAGTAGAAATTTATTCATGTTTTAAGTTCATACGAAGAAACAGTGATACCGATTGAAAAGTAATATTTAAATCTGGATAAAATGTAATTGAATATAATAAAAAATTACAACCTACCCTTTTGCTTGTAAAATAAAATAAAGTAAAAAACATTTTTAAAGTGAAAAAGTAAAATAAAACGTGAAGTATTTAAATTATGACGAATCACTTAATTTTAAAGGCGATAAAGAGGCGAAGAGAGCTCAAAATTAAAAACAAGTTGAGCGGATTAAAATTCAGGCCGAGAGCCGTTTAAAAATTTTAACGAAAATTAATCAAAATACCTTTTGTATTACGCCAAATAAGGCTTCTTTAAAGAAAAACAAGTTCCCATTAGATTAATAACGAACAATCCCCCGCTGACCCACTTTCGAGACACTTGAATAATTTATTGAGTCCAGAAAGAATATTTAATTAATTCCTTAACGTTTTTGTCAAGGTTATTATTAAACTCGTAATGGATATTAGGGTTAAATATGCAAAGATCGCTGAAAGCTAAAAGTCTCATTGAAATTATTGCGTTTTCTGGAAACGTAAAATGGGACAAACACGTAATTAGGGCATCGAGACCGGGTTTTCCCGAAACCCGAAAACCCGGGAAACCCCGAGTTTAGGGGATTATGAAAAAACCCGGGTTTCAAAAATGGAACCCGGTTTTTTCGAGCTTTTCGAGTTTTTCGTTTTTTTGATAATTATTAAAGGCCAGACCTGATAAAAGGTATTTATAACAAATTAACATACAAATTATTTATTTTTGTAACATATTGTATAGGTTTAATTATTTATATTGGTCATAAGAAACAAAATATAACATTTTAAAGGAAAAGTTTTGCTTTAAGAGCATTAAAGACTAATTGCCATGAAAATATTTATTAACAATAATGAATAATAAATCAAAATCCTACCAAAACTATTCAATGTTAAAAAAGCCAAGTCTCTTCAAACAATCTATCCTTCGCAAAAAGTTTTCAAATGTCAAGAAGCCAAGTCTTGTTAAACTTATTTTATAGTTTTCAATCAACATTCAGTGTTTGACCACATTTTTCTTTATTATGTGATCAAAAGCTTACAATATAAAGTGTGGACAGCTTCAAAGGGTTCTTAGTCTGCTGAAAGTACCGTAGACTTTTGATGATGGGCAAGTCAGCCACTAGTTAGTAACAAAACGTTGAAACTTGTATGGACCGTTGCTGATAAAATACACCCATCAACAAATTAGTATTCGGGATATTAATTGTATTTTTGGAATATCTAAAAACCCTGTGTTATATAATAAATATTTTTGTTATTGGCTTTCTTCACGGCAGATGCAAAATCAACGTTGAAAACTTAACGTGTACGTTAATTTTATATTTTTGTAAAATTTTCTTATCTATGAAGAAAAAACTTTACTGATGAGTATAAGAGAGGTTGTTACAACTTAATAGCATGAAAATAAAAAGAAATCAGTCTTCTAATTTCTCATTCAGAGTTATAGAAGTACTACAGTTATCACTATATGTAATCATGCCCTAGCATATAAAAATTGGACATGCTGTGCATGTGTGAAGTGTTTTCTATCTTTTTTTAGACTAACAGACTACACATCCTTTGTAAGCTCCAGGATTTTTTTCACTTTTACCTAGATACGTGGTCCTCAAGTTCAATACCCAAAGCAGCTTGAGACTAGTCATTGTCAAAGTCTAGCTCTTCTAATGACTCTAAAAACCTTTTTGAACTGTTAGTTAGTGTCATTCTTCTTCAAAACGTAAAAAATAAGGCAAAACAATATTTTAATACTATTAAAAGTTAGTCACGAAATTACTACACCGACTATGACGTCGGGTCATATTGACCCGTTTTTATTTGGCGCGCGTGTATCTTGCTTCACACGAGGCGTAGCTCTAGCCGTAACAGCTAGGCGGGTGTAAGGAGGTTGTATATCTTTACACCCGCCTAGCTGTTACGGCCAGCTATACTAAGGTTGAAAACAATCAATTGGCGCAAGGACAAAATATGAAGAAGTAAAGACGCCTCGGGTCAATATGGCCCGGCGTCATTGTCGCCGGGTTAACCTTGGCCCGAAAATCTTAATCCCTAGCTTTGATAAGATCCAATATAATATATAATAGGAGAGGTAAAGTATATAGTAGGTAAAGTATGATACGGCCGTGCCCGTTCACTCAAGACTTGGTTGGGCACTGCCAAGACCGCACACCATGGTATTTAAATAGGATTTTTACTGGAAAGGTACTGGCAATCGCTGAAAATCATATTCAAGGGCCCTCTCTCCCTAAATTAGCAGGTCGATTGTCTGTCACTGCGAATATCGACGTAAATGACATTAAAATAACATTCATAACAGCGCGCCTTGTACGGTGGCGGTTACGACGCTCACCGCGTCCATGATAGGACGAAATAGGAGAAAAAACCTTTTTAAGGCTTAATATAATACTTATTTCAAAAAAGTAAAAAAACCAAATTATTAACTTATGTATTGCAAAGCAGTAGATATTTTTTATATATTCTTTGATAAATAATGAAGGAGTAAAGTGGTTTCATTCAACGATTTGGAGGTGATTTAGTTTTTTATTTCTTTATTTTGTGATACCGATCGCGATAGAAAAAATATGGCAAAACCAAATTACGTATCATATCATGTAGATTACTAATTATTTTTTTCAGATATAATTTCTCTGTTAATGCCGATGAAAAGTTGTTTCATCTGCACGCTTTTTTCGAAAGTGCAGCCTTAAAGAATTTTCGCGTCGTTAATCTTCGAATTTTAAGAGAACTAGGAGAGGAGGAGGAGGAGGAGAAGGTACCCGGGTTTTCATTTTAAAAAACCCGAAAACCCGGGTTTTGAAAATTGGGTCCGGGTTTCGATGCCCTACACGTAATGTTAGCATGTACTTAACTAGTTTGTACCTAATTTCTTTAATTTCGTTTTACTTAGTTATTGTATTCATTATTGAAATTGAAGTACATTTTACAATATTTGACGCTGTTAAGTATTTATTTTATATATATTTTTTTGTATCATCCCACAAAAAATACGTATTGTTATACTATGTAATTGATTGTACTGTCGGTTATTGGTGGAAATTCATGTTGAACACGATATTATGAATGAAGTCATGTTCTTTCTCTAAATGATCTAATCATTTAGAACCAGACTGCAATCAAAATTCAACAAAATAATACACAAATGATTAAAAGCGACCATTTGTGACATATTATATTATTATAACAATATTATACAAACAATTACAAGTGTGCTGATCGCGTAAGTATACCATTACACGTGTAGCACATAACATGTGTTTAAACCTCACACAGTGACCTCTGCGGTTCCGATGCATTGATTAAACAATTAATATTTAACTATGCCGGCGTAATGAGAGCGGTCGATACCGTCCATACATAATGGCCGAAACAAAACGAACAAACGCGCCATTCCGGAAATTGGGATCATACATAATTCAGTACGGCTTTTATTATTATAACTGAGCACAGAACAACTGATTCTGGAAATATGTTTGCAATAAAAATATGAATAGGTATTAAAGCGTAGGTATATCCAACTTAAAGATAAAACACATATACCTACGATGTATCAATTGTTACCTTCACGATTAAAATGAATTTCATGATATTATTATCACAGCCGTCAGCCATTTAGGTAGCAATCTCGATATGCGCCAGTGTAGGCTCTACTCGTGTAAAAAATAATATAAATATGTACCATCGAGGAAATTGATTCCTAGGCAGTTGACAGACCAACGTCATTTGGTCGGATCATGTCAATTCAATGTTAATTGTAATCTGTGGGCTGGGTTTGAGAAAGTTTACTTCTACGGCTTCAAACAATATTGCTACGAATTCGTAGAACTCTGTAGTTATTACTTGAGATTGTAGCAAGCCAGTACTGCAGCTTAATCATTGCAAGCTGTAGTTTCTAAGAAAAGCCCCAGCGTTAAGCATTGATTAAACTTTCTCATTTAGTGGAAAATATGATTAAAAAATTTAAAAATAAAACTTATATTTTTAGACTTTTTAGCATTATAAGGGAAAATCTTCAGTTCTTATTAAGATGAAAGTCACAAATGACATAAACATTTATGGCGTCCTATAATTAAATAATATGTACTTACGCTACGTAGTAAGATGTCACGGTTTCTAAACAATAATAAATGGTTCATGTATATTATTATAATATCCGAAACAATTCCAACATACTAAAATATTTCCGATGGAAGATGTGAGTAAGAGGTCACCTACCTGCCAATATGTTGTACAGTTGCCTGGAGGCTGTAGGAAGGAGCTGGAGAAAGTGAACTTGGCACTGTTCCAACTAGCGCTACACATTGTAATGCCTATGTATTATTTATGTAGGAGGACTAGGTACATGTTTAGGTTCTGAAGTTCAAACGGCAAAAAGTAAGACACGAAACATTATAAAGATGCCAAAATTTGTTTTTAACTCTGTGCCTCGTTAATTTAATTACCGTGTTGTAAACATTTCGTTTTCGACGTATATCTGCTTCTCCTTATTGAATAAAATAAAAAAAGGTTGGAAAACGAACGCCTGCATAGATGTGGAGTGGAGTCGATGAAGATGTGGAGTCTTAGCTCCAGATCTTATCTAGGCGTTTAACCTTAATTAATGACTTTAATTAAACTTAGTTATATTAAACCTGAAACTTCTGACAGGTTTACCCAATCCAGTGCACGATATCGAGCACTGGATTGCTACTATAATAATGTAAACGGGCACTTGAATGCACTGAATTACAGTAACTGATTGGAAGAACACGATAACGAACAGTAAAGAAAATTCCATTTTTTGCATAATTGGAGGCTTTATGATTTTTCTAGGGGAAAAATTATTTGAAATAAGAAACTGTGCACTTTATGTGTAGCCAAATATATAAGCCAGGTGACGAAGTAGATAAGTTACAAGGTATGTTCAAAGTATAAGGGAAAAAATGAGTAAAATATGTCCGTATATTACAAAATGTTAGTCATCGCTTATCGTGACCTTCAACTCACGTCTTCAATTGCATTCCAGTGCATTCAAGTGCCCGTTTAGATTATTCCAGTACCGATCAAGCTGGATTGGTATAATGTAAACCCGCTATAATTTAGGTAGGAAATTAAGGTATTAATGATAAATTAGTAAGGTTATACCTAAATTATATTATATGTAATCTCAAACGAGAATACAATGACGTCCCCTTAATAAGATCATAACTTAGATATATAACATTCATAATATAAAACGTAATTTGAAGATTTCAGCTTGAAAGTGATTTTGTTGAATTCTACTCTGATAAGATGACATTGAATTATTTGCTACGCTGAAAATTAATGAAAGGACGTCAAGCTCTTTTTTATACAAATTACCGTACCTACGTAAACGAGATTATGGATCAATTTTAATTCATAGTATAATAATTTTGCATCCATTTCAAGATTTCGTTCGTAAAACGTTATTTTTTTAAAGAAATTATACTAGTCAAGTTACGTAATTTGGTGGAGTTACTTGAAGTCGATTGACCACGAGTCACGACTCACGACTAATTCATTAATTTTACTTATCGTACGATTTACCATAATGACGTATGTTACTGGATCTTACGATTTGTCTGTATTACATCAATTTTCCGATCGTGCAATAAAAAGCTTCTTCATTCGAATTATTTGAACATCAAGCAGGTTGTTTGTGAATTAAAATCTATGAAATAAATGGCGTTCCAATGAGACGCGACAGAGCGAAAGAGATTCTAATAACATTCAAAACTCATCCCGTGGGCCGGTGTCGTTTAATTACGGAGCACGCCGCGCGGCGCTGCCATCGCCGCTTATTTTTACTCGCACAAAGGACGATTAAAAAACTTCATAATGACGGACGTAGGAAGCAAAGGGTAAAGCGATTCATATTCTACGACGGTTTTAAACTAGATTCCATTGTTGTTGTAAAATCGGTTTAACGTTAATTATTCCTGTAATAGGATTGTATCGTAAAAAGTAATTGTTTTCAGACGTTTTTCCGAGGAAGGGTGCAATTTTAATTTTCTATTTAAAGGAATAAAGTATGAGTCTTTGACATCGAAATTACTAATCTTTATAATAATAATAATAATAATAATAAATCTTTATTTTCTTTAAAACACATACAATAGTTAAGTATAGATATCAAAGTCGCCTAGTAGGCTGATAGCCTGTATCAGGCAACGACGCTCTTCCATTTTTATACTAGCAATTTGTTATTACAATATACTAAGATTTAAACTTAACATACTTCATTAAAATAGTTACACACTCAGAAAGTTCAGAGAAG
Organism: Polyommatus icarus; assembly: GCA_937595015.1. NCBI lineage: Eukaryota > Metazoa > Arthropoda > Insecta > Lepidoptera > Lycaenidae > Polyommatus > Polyommatus icarus. The sequence continues at coordinate 12,281,491 of OW569326.1, forward strand.
ATTAGCAGATTTAATACAGTAAAATATTAGTAAGATTTCTTATTAATAAATAAAATAATAAATAAAGTAATAGGGTAGAGAGTTTGGTACAGCTATAATATTTATACTACAGTGCAATTTGATTAATAATATTTATGATGTGAACGAGTGGATGTGGATGATCGTGTGTGTGTTTTATTTAAACTGTTTGGTAAGATTTTAAATGTGTTAAATATTTTTTTTTAAATATTCTATTAATTTTTCGGTTTCTTCATAATTAAATGGTTTTAAGTATTCCTTGATCATAGATTTTATAACTCTACTAACTTTATTTTTAATATTTAGTGCATGGTTTATTTTATTGTACACGATAATAGATATGTTAGAAAACTGCCTCATTGCAAAGTCAGTTTTTATAATTGGTAGTTCCAATATGTTTCTTTTACTACGCCCAGTTTTAAGAAATATATTTAAGGTTTTGTGTCGTCTTAAAATCAGAGATATAATATATAATTTCCTAACACTTAAGACATTACTAATTTCATACAATTCATTTGTTGGTGTTCTTTTTTTTTATAGTAAATAATTTTTAACAGAGCCCGTTGTGCCCTTTCTAACTCTAGCATTTTGGTCTTACTGGCACCTCCCCAGACAGGGATGCAATAAGTAAGAACTAATTCTGCAAGGGCTACGATAATAAGTATTTGATTATAAGAAATTAGGAAAAATATTATTTATTATTTTTAGATTCTAAGGGTGGGTTGCACCAACTTACTTTGACTATAACTTTAACTATGACAAAATGTCAAATGAACTTGTCAAATCTCTAGTCAAATTCAATTATATCACACTAATACACAGTTTTCGTAGCGCGTAGTATAGTAGCGAACTAGCGACCCGGCCTTGACACTACCCGTTATTGCTACGTCGTCCTATTAATAGTCAACTCGACTACACAAACCTGGAAAGCCCTTCCCAACTTTTACTACTTATTAAAAGTTTGTTTAGCGACTTATATTAAATATTTATTCCATTTGCCACGGTAACTTTCCTTGTAATTAAAAAAATTGTATTTTTGTTGTCCTGTCCTAATTCCATGCATAATATCTAGGTATTTTTGTTATCTTACAGAAAATAACGAGCCAAAAGCGTTGTCAAATTGATGGAACCGCAGCGTAATTTTTCCTTGTACTAAAATATTGATTTTATTAAGCACGAGTAGTGCTAAATCTTCAGTTTTAAAATATTTGGAAAAATATGTAACAGCAGTATTAATTCATGTTTTATATTTCGTGTATAAGTGTATAAGGCTTTTCAATTTGTATGCTTATTCTGTATTTTCTGACATACCAACATATTTATAGCATTCCTAGTGGCTTATAAATATGAATAGACGCAATCAGTGTTCGCTGTCAAAGGATTATGATAATCAAGGGGATAGGGGTCGAGCTGTCATTTAAAGTTAGTTCAATTTATTGTACACGTTACAGTTATAATTATATAAACATTTTCAATTACATGTTAGCAGTCACCGAATTAAGTACTATTCTACTTAGATGATACTGACAATAATTATTATTAGTAGTATACAGTATCTAAAATTTAAACTTGGAAACATTGATAGAATTATTGAATGAACAATCTTTCAAATATAATATTATTTTTAATATTTAGGACCTGTTTTACCACTTCCTGATAAGTGCTGGATAGGCTAACCACCACTTAACTTGACAGGTTGAGTATGGAAAATCTGTCAAAAAAGTTGTGGTTAGCCTATAATACGGCGCTTTTTCAGGGAGTGGTGAAACAGGCCCTTAGTCATAGACTGAAAAAGGATAGCACTGTCGTAAGCCTAGAAAAATAAAACACAAATGCAAGTCCTAGGATATTTTGGCACACGAGTAACGTTGCGCTTCGGGATTCGGCCTTTTGTTAAAACACAGCTATTATCAAAACCTTACCGAAGGCTCATTACTATGTCCGACCATACTTTGTTTGAATTTGCTTGTTAATTTTATAATTTAACAGAGAGATACCTATTTCAAAGGAATTACCTGTAACCATGTAATTTGCGTTCATTTTCTGTTTGAAGTCACGATGTTTACCTGAAACAAACAATAGGAAAGATGAAAATAATTTGTAATTAAGTAATATTGTTATATTAGGTAATTAATTTAACTAAAGAACAAAATTTAATTACACAAAATTTAAAACAAAATATTACCATGTTAGCAACAAATTATTTCGTAGGTTGTACTTTGTAGAGGCTTTTTGTATAAACCACAACAATAAATAAATCTTTGTTATTATTAGCAAAAAAAAAAAACAACATAAGAAAATCTCTTATCATTACTGTTTCTATTTCTATTTATGATAAATAGAAAAAACAGTTGGACACTCTGAAACACAATAATGGATGAGTTTATAAAATTAATAACGTAGAATTGCTTCCAAATACTGTAACGTGTATTCAAGTGGAACATAAAACCACCAGCATTCATTCGTTGAAAGAGTATTCGAAAGCCAGCCATTTTTCATAAAATAAAAACTGACTTTCTGAATGCAACTTTTAACAAGCTTACCAGTTTCCGATTGACAAAAGCGAGTTCGACTGGCATCTAAAACTATAAAATTTTATGACTTTTAATTGCGTCTAGTTAGCAACAATACAGCGATGTTGCTTTGTTTGTAAAAAAGTTTAAATTTTAATTCATGCGAAAGTATAGGTGTACCAGAATCTGATGGCAAAAAGTGAGAAAATAAATTGACTATAGCAATTCTGGGGTAACAGGAATAAAACATTTTCATCCTTTTTTATTCCTTTAGCGGCTTATTTTGTGTGTGAAACATGCAAATATAAAAATTTATCCAATGATCAAGGATATTTTTTGAAATTTTGCAGTCAAAAATTGCCATCAGATTCTGATAGACCTATACCTTTTTTCGTATGAACTTTTATCAGCAGTAATTTTAAAAGCCATAATAAATTTTAATAATTTATTTTAAAATATTTTCAACTTAATTCTTTTGAAATCTGTTTTTTATGCTACATCCACTGGAAGCAAACAAATACTTTTTTATTAAAATTAATTCCTCCTTACTAAGAAAAACCTCCATACTGATAAAAAGATCCGCACATTATAGTCGTGTTTCACAGTTTTTGTTATTATCTGTCAAGCTGCTACAGAGTGTGCATCTTTTTAAATATAGCGTAGATTAATAAAACTGTATCCACGCATATCACGGAGCTTGTCTGTAAAATACATGGACCATATAGCTGATAACTTCAAAGGGTTCGTACAAAGGCCATGTCAAGTAACGCTCCCGCAGATCTTAACCCTCTCTGGATAAGCGAATGCTCGTAGCTGAAGTGGCGAGCGAAATCCAGACCTAATCGACGTGCAAACCTCTATCGAGGGTTATTTAGAGAGCCATAAAATTTTATGCACTAGTACTTTTTCCGAAATACCAGTGGGCTGAGAGATTTTACTGTACGGACACTGGTAAGTTATTGCGTAAAGATTTGTATTAATTCAGGTTATTTATTTGAGCCAAAAGTAAAAATAATAATCTATACTTAATTAATATTATAAAGCGGAAGACTTTGTTTGTTTGAACGCGCTAATCTCAGGAACTACTGGTCTGATTTGAAAATTTGTCTGTGAAATGTCTGATTTACGCGGGCGAAGCCGCGTAAAACGTCTAGTATTAATATAATTTTACAAATATCTCCGACACAACTTGGAATAGAAACTATGTTTTTGCAGCTCTAGCAGTATCTATCATAGACGTTTAATTTACCAAACGCATTATATTATAATTGATATTGAGCGGTGATATTAGAGACATACCCGAGTAACGAGCGCCATACTTTAGCGGAGCGGCGCCGACGCATTCTCCTCTTTCCAGGATAGAGTCTCGCGTGGGCAGATTCCACGAATCTACGACGCCATTGTTCTATTGTTTGGATGTGCTTTATACGTTGTCATCAATTTATATAATTAAGGAAATACGTGAAACGCTCATAGTCTGCTAGTTTGTGATAATACAGTGACAATTTTCATAAGTTACTCCTCCAATCACATTTATTTCCGGGGCATTAAAGCGAATAAAGATGGTGATAATATTAACGCAGTAAAATATTTGTCTGAAATACAGCTAACGTGCCAATGTTAATAGGTTTTCTGGTGAAAGTAATTATTTCAAGTCCTGAAATTACATAATTTTGAAATATTTTTCGAAATATAAGTGATGACGTCGTGATTGCAACAAAAATTGGATTTTATAATGAACTGTAGACGTAGGGATATGAGCTGGCCACCCACTTCATAAAGGCTTCGTACATGCCGATCTACGTACATTAGCATATCAAATGCAATCACCTTCCACTGAATCATCGCGGGATATTTGATATTGGTTTTGCTCAGTGAAATCCACATTTCTGTCAATGAAACGGCTCAAACGATTGCCTCAAAAAAATAAACCTCCATCCAATAAGTTAATGCTTATCATGTAAATACAATGCATTTATAGGCTTTCATTTCTGAATGTAAAATAGATGTAATTAAAGTTTCAGAAACGTAAAATAATAATTGTTACTATCACAACTTGCATAACTAATAATATGACGTATTTTGTGTCACAACAAAAAAAAAATACTTCGTAAATACAGCTAAGCACTTGAGTAGGTATTTTAGCTCTGTAGTCTGTACTATGCCGAAGTACTTTTCGGTATGATTAATCCTGAAATACCTAGCATGACTTACAAAATATATTTATATATTAATGATAATGTTAAATGTAATAATCTTGATTTACATTTATTCGCCAACAACGCTTTCATATTTCCTCAATATGCGCCCACGCGGTGACCACGCGATCACCCGAGCCACGTTAACAAATGCCAGGTACCGCCAGACAAACAACCGCCCTTATCTGATACAGGGAGTTCGTGACAATGCTCCTCCGACAAGTCACTTCACTGTACAGGCAAATTCTATCCATAAACGTTTAAAAGTATGAAACGTATAAGGATATTATATTCTGATGTCTGCAAAGACAAAAATGGTTAATGGCCCGAAATACCAAAATACAGTCTCCAAGAGAAAGGTTTTTGGATATTAGGGTCAACTGACATTGTGGGTATGTGTTGCAACTTGCAAGGCACTTCTAAGTGTGTGAATAATTTTGTGTTTCTCTTGTGTAGCAAGTAAAGCTCAGTTTGTATGGGTTGGTAAAAATATAACTCATGGCATCGACGCGTCACGTTGCAATGCAAACTTACCCATGCTTGTGCAATACAACTAATCTTACATGATATAAATCATCCTCGTGTCTTGAAATATTCACATTTTAATCCATTTTAAAACCTAACATCAAGAATTTTATTGGTATCGCTATAATTTCATTAAATTAATTATTTAACTACCTGGTTTTATATTTCATTTTCACACGTGCACATAATTACAGGAAATTTGTATGCTCTATACGCGTTGTCAGAGAATAATTATCCACTTAATCATTAATATGCAAAAAACTTACCATCAGATGCCTCTTTATGCTTGAACATCTGAGCCAATGAGGTGGGTACGTTACATTGAGTCCCGAGGGAAACCAAAGACATATTTATTATTTAGTTAGTTAAAAGTTAATGGGGACGAGAGTATGAAAAATGAATTATCCATACAAATTGTCAGGAAAAAAAAAATTGTTATGACAATACTGGGAACCTAAAGTCAAATTAACCGGCTGTTGATGTTAACCAGTTATTGTCAGCTAACTTAAAGTTAAACCAAAGATTTGATAGTTCATTTGATATTTTGTTAAATTTGATATTTTGTTAAAGATAAGTAGGTATAGGTAAAGTAAGTTGGTGCAATCTACTCTTACTGTACTGTGTCATGCAAGATCTAGAACTACTGAAACCAGTAAACTGCTTTTGCTTTCAAGATCAAAGACCGTTGAGCTCAAGGGCATCACAAAATCATAAACTGTTTTACTAACTTAAGTCGCAAAGGAAATTATTTATCTTGCTCCCTACTAAAACATGATATAAAAACTTATTACAAGCTAAATAGCTCCCTTGAACTGAAGCCATGCGATGAAAGAGGACTTCTATTTCATACGTTCATAAACATACAAAATGATAGGCAGGAGGAGGGTGGAAGTGCCGTCACCATAAAGGCGCGTACACACCAAGTTACTAAACTACCTTACGACGACGAGGCATATAAACTACACGATGGGTGTGCGCTCTTAAACTTTGAACCTCTGTTCTATAAAAATGTGTAGTAGAGCGGAAGTTAAAAAATAGATCCAATTGTCGCTAATATTATCGCATTTTTCGATAAATAAATTATCACCACTAAAACCATTTTCTTTTCATGCAAATATGATGAGGAGGCACACCGCACAAGAAATATCTGAGACGCAGAAGTGTGTTCAGTTTTTTTCAGTTCATTCTGCGAAGTCTCGATATGAAATTACAATCAAACTATAAAGTTTTATAAAGAATAATAGTTCTGATTTTGGTTTACAGTGCGTAAAAGTCGCCTTTGACATTATATTATGCTAGCGACTTTTCCGCGTAGTGCGTACGACCTTTTAGCGGGATTGGAGGGGCGGCAATTTGGCCGGTATTCAGAGTGTGCTGTAAAAGCGCGCCATATCTAATTATCGTCGGGTTACGCTGCCCGTAGCTTGAATACTTTCACAAAATTTTCCTTTGCCTCATAACCAAAAATGTGTCGCACCGCCAGGCTTCCGTAAAATGTTCAAACCCTTTGTCCATATTCATAGTTTTTATTCGAGTTGATGTAAAACTTTATGGAATACAAAGTTACTTACATGTTACGACTGTACTATGAGTGAATATTATTAAAATGTTACGATCTGTTTTAATTTAATATTATTATGTTTAATTAATATTACTAATAATGAAAAAGATTAATATCATTAATCATCACAAACACGCTTTGTGTACACTGATGTACTGTATTGTACTTCACATTTTCAGCATTTACGTAATTGTAATTCTATACGTCTTCAAATTCTTTATAGCGTCTTGGTACAGAAGCGATTCTAAAATTAGACTAGCAAGGAAATTTGACAATATTGTATAACTTTATAATAATACTAGCTGTCCCGGCAAACGTTGCTTTGCCATAATATATATATTTGGCATATTATTTTATTGAAGTGACTAAATAGTAAATATGTATGTTACCATGGCAACATCGATCGCTATCCCGTCGCACAAACAATGGTCGCCGTCAGTCTCAGGTTGTAACAATTTACTATTATTTATTCAACAAATGCACCTATCAATATAATATAAAGTACCCAGTAGCCGTTACTTACTCAATCCAGTCGAAAAGTATCGACATAATATGTTGGAATCTTTTGGAGTTAACAGATAATAATGACTGTCAATTAATTATAGACAAATAATTTGCAATTAAATAAAATTGCGACTATAATTAAAGATCTAAGCTATCCTATCTCTCAAGTTGGAAAAAAGTACACATTTTAAAACAAAAAACATTAAAATCGGTTAAGTAGTTTAGGAATCCATCGCGGACAAACATCGTGACAGGAGATTTATATATATTAGATACTACAATTTACTCCCTCCTCCGAAGGACAATAGCCGCTTAACGGTTGGCACTCTTTTGCCACGAATAAATAAAAGGCACTACAAGAAAAACACTTTTGCATTCGGAGACAATACGGAGTAGCGCTGGTAACACCATTTCCGTAGCCTAACTGCATTACCGTCGACGTTTTTAAAGCTTTTTACAGGCGCGCTCGCTGCTAATCAAGCTAATACTGCGTGTCGTGTGACCGACTGCCCACCGGCAGATCGTTTATTGAGTTAAAATGCTCTTAAATTATTCTTTTGAACTGGTAAAAGCCACTTTCGAAACTCTCCTGCACACTTTATGGAACGAAGCGTAATTTGATATCTCGCAGAGCTTTAGTCACCGGGTACACTCGGTAAAAATCACAACCGTCGATACGAGTAATAATTATACAAATAAGTAGTAACGATTTTATTCGATTATAATATCTTGAATGTATAATAATTATTATGACTTTCTGAAAATGCGACTTTACCAAACTACAATTATTTAAATGTATTAAATGTATTAATATAGCCATTAAGAATTTAAATCATGTGCGACAGAAAATATTGTGATGTCACACTTTTGGTCCCAGCAGAAAACCAGTGCAGCAGACTGGAAGCCGCTGTTAATCCTGAGCTGGGTCCAGTTTTGATGTCACACAATTGAATATTATTGTAATTTTGCGTTCTTTATTTTTTTTTGTGTATTTTTGTAATTGTGTTGTGTGATTGTCAAAATAAACTTTTCTTATTCTTAATCTTAAAAATATATCTAGCTAAGGTCTCATGTCAGAAAGACTTATTTTATGTTTATAGGGTACTAAGCAGCTATTTAATAATAACCCAAGAGCCAGGGACAGCCAGACTTTTCTCATTTTATAAAAGCTAAAATATTTCAACAGGGTTCCATTTTAGGGTTCCGTAGTCAACCAAGTTTTGTTGATTACAGAACTCATAAGCCGGACATTTTTAACAGTTGCATTTAGGGTGGTCTTGCAATGGGAAATAGCTTTCAAAAATGTCGGGCAGTGGAAGACGAGATTCCTACAGGAACCGCAAAGAAAATAAGAGAAAATATTGATCTTTACTCTTTATCGAAGGTCCTTCATAACTGGATACCTCCTAAAGTAACCGCGGCTGAAACTCCATTGCTACCTCTATAGAGGTTATAAAGAGGTAAACTTTTAGATTTTATAAAATGACGCTTTCGTCGTCTGGCTGTCGCTGGCAAGCTCTTTGGTTATAAAGAATTTGGCAGAAAACAAATCTAATATGGAAATTATTATCTCCAAACCATTCACTAAGCAATTCCTAATGTAATCAATATTGTAGCTGTTGTGTGCCACCGATACTCCTTTACTCTGTCGGTATCGAAGATCAATCGCTCACAATGGACGTATCCCTACTGCAATTAACAGTGTGTTGATAAAGCGCGTAAATAGAAACTCAAAAAGTTGTAGGGAAGGGTGGGTAGTAGATGAAGCGAAAACGAAAGAAAATTAGGTGGGCTTGTCCTGGAATGCGAAAGTGAAATGGAAAAACAGAGGGTCCCCTCGGTTTGCCCACATCAGAACTCGGAACGCGACAATTTCCGCATGTTTTCTAGCAACAAAATGTAATACCGCAAAAAAGCCTTACAAAATATATTTTCGTGACCTATCAAAAATAAACTTTCCGCAAGTGGAACCATTGACTCGTCATTTAAAAACGATCATAAGCTCAGATAAAATACCACTAACACAGATTATGTGGAATGAGCGAAAATATTTCAAAGGGTTTATAAATACAGCTCGTATGAGGTAAATCCTAAACACATTAACCACTAGCTTTTCGCTTCACCAACGAAAATTAGTGGTTCCATTGTAGTTAAAGTCGGTTGGACCGCAATGTTATGATCGTTTTAGATAATAGAGGCGGATAATGGAACGTATGGAACTTTAATCGTGTGCCGCTCTCCCGACAGTCCCGACTCGTTCTAAATATTCAGATTCAATTATTCCCGCGTAAAATACAGTGGAACGTTTCAATCAATCACTCTTCGCCAATTTAGTGAGCGTCATTTGGCAAATTCGATTGCGTCTCACTGATGACGCTGGGATAAAAGGCCGCGCCCGTCACACCCGTACAGACCATTGCAAATTAATTTATCTAATGACGATGTTTATTCATTGGCTAATGACGTCAAACGTTACCGAATTCAGTCGCCATATTCAGTTGACCCACTTTTTCAATGTTCAAAGAGTTGTTTAAAAGTTTTATTTTAGAAGTTTAATATTTCCACAGGTCCAAACTGACTTTGGTGCCTATTTGATAGAATCTGAGTTTGCCACAAATCTCCTTTTCTTGATGCCCGACACGATTTCCGAGGTAACCACATTTAAATATCTTGTCGGATAATCTGATAATTAGCCTCATTATCCTAGCAACATTTTTCGTAATTATACAGCGGGAATCATACTCACGACCTACGATTCGAAAGCTGAGTTCAACACCACTAGACCACGAAGTGTCAAGATTTTGCAGATTCACAATTTTAGATAGGTACGATACATTTGAGGTTGAGATCGCAAGGGCGAAAGGTACTGAGATTTATGCCTCTTTAGATTACATGATATATGAAAATGGTTTAATAAACTAAGAGAATTTAAAGCCAACCAATCTATAACTTTCTCTCATTTATCCTATCTACCTCAGAATCTAAAGCTTAGGCAAAGAGCCAGAGAAGTCTAATCGATTACGTGGTCGTATGTTGTAGAGGCGGTGTTTGCCTCCCACCGCATGTTAGCGTGCCCTTTAGACTTCAAAGTCCTAAGCAAATATTTACAATCAACATTATTTAATTCAAATATTTTGGATTTTCCTAATCAAACGCCATATTATTTCACATCAAATAAAAAATTTGTGGTTTAAAAAAATACGTCGATGGTTAAAATTGAATAGATCAGCGGGTATAAAAACTTGCATGAATATGGACCGTAATTATTTTTTTAATTGAATTCGTCGATATTGGTGAGGCTGACGAAATTGACACGGCTCAGTAGGCGCCACGCGCGAACGCGTCCACCGCTCTCATTACGACCAACCCTTCTGAACGTGCGGTTATTGATCACCATTCCCGCCCGCCCATCATAAACACTGATTTTATACGAAGCATTTTCACTAAAAAATATTGATCGAGTATTCGCTGCATATTTTTGCTTCCTTTTTTTGTTGCGGGCCATCGTAAGTTGAGCCATAAGCTTTGTGTTCGTTATTTACGTTGTAGCAGGGCGTTTTTTTTATATCAACCCACAACTTTTAGCTGTAATATTATTTATAGATCCACAGTATGGTAATTTTACGCTTTGCAAATTTTTTCGGACACTTTCACGTAGGGGCTTTGTAATCAGAGCGACGTGAGGCACCTACCACAAGCGAATGCGTTGGTTCAATTTGTTCCCCTATCGAATGAAATTCAGGGAAAGTGGTTCTATCGATTACGTTTGATTCGGTTTAGTCCCATCGGACTCGCGGCTAATCTTTTATTACTTACAAGCTTTCATCCACTTTACGAAAATTTTAGAATTTCGCTACGATTCACGTCCATATTGTCGCATGTGTAAGTTCAATTAGATCAATAAATCATCTCTCAAAATAATATAATCACTCGTAATCGTAATAATATTGTATGCAAAATAAAAACTTTTTCGCAACAACGTGTTTCAAACATTGCATAAAATATACAGAATATGTTAATTAACAACAATATTACATATTGCGTATGCCACGAAGAGTAAGTAGAGAGTAGTGAGCAGAGAGTACGGGCCGCTTTGATTCATGCACAGGCATGTTCATTACACCGTAAAGGCTGTGACTCGAGACGTCTGCAAGTTAAATTACATATTATATTCCCGCTCGCCTTACCAACTGAAAACAGATAAATCTCCAGCTTATTAACCGGCTCTGTATATTGACATTGTGCTGAGATAATATTATGTATTCAAATTTTGAAGCCTGAGAGCTAATCTTCAGAGTGTTAACACCGGCACAAGAGTTAACGCTTCCGTGGTCCAGTGGTTCAGAGCGTGGCTCTTGGCTTGGTCGTGGGTTCGATTCCCGCGTCGGAAACATGTTATTTCCAAGCTTGGTTAGGACAATGCAGGCTGATCACCTGATTGACTGACAAGTAAGACGATCCATGCGTCGGATGTGCATGTAAAAATTCGGTCCTGTGCCTGATCTCTCGCCAGTCATATCGGTCTTCCGTCCCACTGGGTTATGAGAGTAAAAGGAATAGAGAGTGCTCTTGTGTACTGCGCACATACTTGGGCACTATAAAATTACTCCTGCGTAACCGGTCTGGTTCAATGAAACCAGCCACCGTCACCGAAACCGGTGTGGGAGTTATTATTTAATAATAATAACTCCCACACCGGTTAAAAATAAATAATTCTTACGAGAATCATTAGAATTAACTTCTTTATCCTAAAGACTTTATGAGACTTTCTCAACCTCCGTGACCCACATTTCGGGGATAAGCCTCAATAAATTTGCCTCTACATTTTACAGCTAATGTCTTTGCTGAAATGCGTAAGATAAGAAAATCAAAATCCATTTTACATAGCTAATAACAACATAAATTCAATGCATTACGTGTTTTGGTTTGGGTTTGGGTTCCCCAGAGTCGTATGGTGTATTGAGGGCCTACAAACTTGCATAGATAGAACGTACTTATAAATAATTTCATCCAAATAACTTTAGAACTTTGAGTTTTGACAGGTTTTGTTTGATAATTTCAAAAGCTATAATAAATTTAAATTGTACGGAAAATATATTTTATCATTTACCCAGATATCACTGTATCACTGTATGACATCATAGGCCATAGCTATGCCGTAAAATTAGACCATACATTATTATTTTCAATTTTGTAACCTATTTAACAATATTATTGAAATTAACCAAAACTTACTTCTTATTAATTATCTAGTACGTTTATAAATTATACTCGTAGTTCCAAACAGTGAGTAAAAATGTAATGTTTCATTTTATGGCATGGCAACATGATTTGTTTATGTTGCTCATGAGACTAATAAGGCGCTTCGTTTTCATACGGGACATTTTGTAACTGGTTTACACTGTGCACTGTCTATAAAATATAAATAATGATCATTATATAGTGAACTGGCTATTCCTTGCTGAATGTAGACCAGTAGCCAGAATAATATAAATACAGATGCCTCAAATACCTGAGATAGAACTTCCTATGACAGCTATTTAAGTAATGGGCATTGTCCAAAAAAAATCACATGTACTTTTTATATTTTTTTTCCTTAAAATAAGGTATTTTAAGAATATAAATTAAATAGTTTTGAAATTCATTGGCTAGTTTTTTCTCAATAAATTTTTAAAGTTTCGCTCTGACGTCATCATCGGCGGCCAATTGACCTCTGCAGTATGTTTTTTTTCGTTTCAATCTTATTTATAATGGCTGGTTTGTCAAATATAAGTTATCATTATGTGAAAGCTGATACGAGAAGCTTACCAAAAGTTCGAAACGTAATGTTGGTCGAATTTTTTGCTAATTTAACGCCATTGAAGGTCAAACTAAGGTTAAACATATTTGTTCAAAAATATTAGTAACTAATGGGTATTTTTTTCGTTTATATACAGAAAAGCGATCACTGACCTTATTCCTCGAATTTTTTTTGTAATGAGCAAAATTAAAAAAAAATGGACAATCCCCATTAAGCTAATGTAAGATCCTTAATACTTTTCAAACAAAATATATAAATCATTGGTATTCACTGTGAAGTATATTTCCGATGTGTATCGGAAAGTATAATACATAAAGGCAATACTTTGGAACCGAATAAATACATTACATGGAGGAGTTTAGATTTGGATGAAGGCAATCGACGAAATGGTTGAAAAGCACTCGAACTGGGTCGGAAGCAATTTAAAGTTTTTGCCCAATAAATATGGCAAGTCAAAAATGAGACCTTAGGATTATTGGAAATATAAGTATTAAGTACTTTGCAAAATAAATTCCGCGTAATAACTTTCAACTTTATAATGGTAGTAATTTAAGGTGACGCCGCGCTAAAGTAAAAAAACCGTGTTGGATATGTTTTAGATTGCTTCTTTAATGTTTTAAACAAGCAATGGAACAGCAAAAAATGGAAAGGGCGTAAGCGACAAAATGGTTTTTGTCGCGTAATTTAAAAACCATAAATACATTTATTATAAGCTATCGGCAAATTAAAGTGTATGCTTGAACCAATCTATGTACAAATGGAAGCTAATCACTAGACATCGGATTATATGCACGATCAAAGTACCGAAATATGCATGCAAGTATGCACGAAAAAATGGCCGAAATATGCACAAAATATGCACAATCAAAAGTCACTTAATATCTCTCGATCGCGGATTCTTGGAAATCTACTGTTATTTTATTGTTATCGCGGTCAAATTCGATCGCTTGGGGCTTGACGGGTTAAAATTTATTACTTTTTTGAAGAGTTTTCCGATGGTGCCGTTAATAAAAGCGCCAATTTTTACAATTTCATCAAATCCAGGATTTTTAATTTATCATACAGCACCAATGAGAATTTTCCGATTGTAATCTTAATTCGTAATGCCCATGGACGTTTATTAAATCGTTAACTACCTTATTCAAATTTTTTGCTATTGTTGCCAACTATAAGGAAAAATTTGTTTCTAGAAAGATATTAATGTACCTATTGGATGTATTACATTCTTTAAATGGGAATGGATATTATTTGAAGTGATTTGATCTATCTTACCTCTGTTTTGTGGTCTCTGTGTGCTAGTTTGGAGACTACAAGGCATCTACAAGGGCATAAAACTACCGAAATATGCACTATCAACGAAAAATTGCCAAAATATGCACTATCGCCTAAAAAGTGCACCGAGGATCAATTAAATAGGCTCGAGCGACTCCAGAATCTCGCAATCAGATTTATCTTCGGATTAAAGAAATATGATCACGTATCAGAATATCGAACACGTCTGAAGTGGTTGCCCATACGTTTTCGTCGAGATGCTCGTATTCTATCAGTCGTTTACTGTACCATATATGACCCTAATTTACCTTTATACCTCAAAGAAAAATTTCTATTTCGCCAAGCCACTGTAAAGGAGTTACGATCTGCATCAAACTATCATTTGGAAATGCCCGTGCATAAAACCAAATACTACGGTTCCTCGTTTGTCGTTACCGGTGTTAAGCTCTGGAACTCCTTGCCTAAGCATGTAAAACTTGCTAAAACGTTAAATGCATTTAAAAGTCTAGTCAAGCTACACTACTTAAATATTTGTAAAAATAATTCGTGAATATGTTTTTAATTACTTACACTTAAAATCATTTTGGATGTCCGTGTTTTCTATGTCGTTATCCCTAACTTATATAAATATTGTATTATTTTATGATATATTTAGTATTTATGTATAGTATTATTATATATATTATAGGTATATTCATTCATATAATCATTACTATTATAGATCTCTATTCTTTTGTTTGCACATGCACGCTTATTTCTATTTCAATTTCACCTTCGCTCGTGGTTGCCTGGAAGAGATTGCTACCTAGTAATAAGGCCGCCATTGTGACACCTATGTAATATCTTGTTTATATTTGTTTGCATTATCTCTGTATTGTGTGCACAATAAAGAATATTTGAATTGAATTGGAAGTGCCATTATATGCATTTGCATAAGCAAGTATTCAAATGCATATAATCCGATGTCTACTAATCACTCTCCTTTGTGGACAAAATAGGAGTCCCTTCTTTTTTACAGAGGTATTTTTGATTGATTATTCTGTGTTATAAAAGTTGACCAATCATGTTATGCTATGGGTAATTCAAAGACAAAGACATGATGAATACTGAGAACGAATTTTAATTTCTTAGCTTTAGTCATTGCTGAGAAAAATCGATATCGCTACAGCCAAATTATCAAGGCGTCGCCTTAATTTAGGTACATAACTGCCGCACTCAGAGTGGAATATTAATTACTTAAATTAAAGTCCCATACGTTATTCATCTGTCATACTCTTCATTAAATTGAAGGCTAATCATATTAAATGTCTCTGAGTGCGGCGGTATAACTACTAGAAGAGAAAATAGTAGAGTTTAGTTTATAAAGTAGGTAGATTGTTAAAGTGATTTGAGAGATATTTAGCCGTCCCTTTAATTTACTAAAAATTAGAAAAAATGCAACACGATTCTGTGAACGTTTCTCTTTTAGCATACGAGTTTATTATAAATTTATAATATTAGTATAGATTAAATGTAGATAAAAATGATCATCGACTTTTATGTAAATTAATCATGTAATAAATTACAATTATTTTAGTAATCAGAACATTTAAACCGATTAATGACGATAAGTATATGATACAAAAATGCCTTGATTTTATTCAAATCTCTACCTAATTCCGCATTTCACACACAAAGGAAAACAACATGTTATTGAACATGCCTTCACATAATATAGATGCAAGCGATTGAACGTAATTTCTTGCCTTAGGGAAAAGGCCTGATCGAGTTGCTACCGGGCTTTATTATTATATTAGACATCAAATATATCCGAAAACATCTCTACCGGGCCAGAGCGATGTCTAGACACCTCCCGCTGCGCCGCTCTGGAGTAAAGGGCCAGATTGGTAAGAGGAAACCCTATCCTATTACTTCGCTATCAAAGGAGAATAAATCTTAAAAGGAAGCTTATTTTCTATAATAATAATTGTATATTTATAAATTGCACACTTTGACTCGGAGTTATGGCCCGGGAGCCAGGTAAATTTATGGTCAATGATTTCCTCCCGGGCGAAACTTTGTACACTGCATTAGAGACTTATACTATGAATACTAGCGACCGTCAGCTGCGACTCCGTGGGTGGGGTGGGCACTGGGCAGTGGCAGCCTCCCACCCATGAACAAAAAAAATTTTCAGTCATTTCCTCTCATTTGAAAATTTATCAGAGCATAGTTTATGTAGTATTTTGAAAGAAAAACATAGTCAGCTGACCATAACACGGTGGATTATACGTCAGCTGGCTCCTTGAATATGAAAAAAAAAATTATATTTTCAATGATTTCCTCTGAGCTAAATTTTTAAAAAAATTACCTGGTGATCGTTTATATGCTACTATGAATGAAAATTAATGTCAGCTTGCTGTATATCAGTGGAAAGTTTGTCAGCTGGTACCTTGAAAGGTGTAAGGCAACAGCATCTATACTACTAAAACTTATCAGCTGACGACTTTTCCACTGACTTACAGCTAGCTGATTTTTTAAATTATTTACTAGAGTATTTTAACAATACTCTGATAAATTTTCAAATGAGAGGAAATGACTGAAAAAAAAATTTTTTTTTCATCTTTGTGAGGCTGCCACTGCCCACCCCACCAACGGAGTCGCAGCTGACGGTCGCTAGTATTCATAGTATATGTCCCTTATTCATTTTACGAAGTTTCGGTTGGGAGGGTCTTGGTCATGAAAATCTGTTACTGGCCCCAGGTCTATTAATTTGAAACTAATAACAACTGATTCGAAAAAGATATATACTCAAAAGTATAACTATACTGTACCTACTCGGCGAAACATGGCGGTAGCGGTAATTGACTCCCTGTCAAAAACTTGTCATTTTCTATATAAACCGCGATTGATAATGAAGTGTCAGATGTTGTCAATCGCGGTTTTGAAAATGACAAGTTTTTGACAGGTAGTCAATGACCGCTACCGTCATGTTTCACCGAGTACAGCATAGCCACAATTTAGTTCAGAATTATTTCCGTTGCATCACCTCACATTTCATATTTTTAAATGCCTTTTAAGAGCTAACAAAGAAGGAAAAAGGCGTTGTTAAAATGCCCTTTGAAGTCAGCAAATTTTCCAACGGGCACCTCCTAACGAAATTGTTCCTTTCCTCTTTATGAATGTGTGCGTCCTTTGCGCGGGATTTTTGTGCCTAGTTGCTATGGGAATATAACCTAAAACGTCCGGGCTCTTACAAATTCAACTCGAGCTAATACAAAATATTTCTTAATTAAAACAAATTGAATTTGTTTATTCAATCAAAGACAACCAACATTTAAGTAGATTTATAGAAGGAGATTTCATACTGTGCTTTCATTTGTAAAAAATCTAAAAGCCTCTTTTTATATTTTACGCCTTCAAGACTTTAAGTATTTTGATACTTTTCCAGTTTCCTACTAATTTCTTAGAAAGATCCATTGAACTCGCTACTATAGACTAGTTCAAAAACGGTTTAAAGATTTTTACTAATGTCTAGAATAAACGCTTACTTTTTAACCGACTTAACGAAACCGACCAAAAAACGAGGAGGTTATATGTTCAGCTGTGGATATATATTTTTTTATTTTTGTATGTTCAACGATTACTCCGCCGTTTGTGAACCGATTTTCGAAATTTTTATTTTATTGTATCAGGTTTCACTTCCGACTTCAAAATGATGAAGATTGAGTACAGAAATAGTTGAGGTTTAGCCGAATTCGGAAAAAGGCACATTTAGAGAGGAAAAATTATTTAATACTTTTTAGTTCATATTGTAAGGATTTTATTATTGTTTTTACCGTGGAAGTCGGTTTTAATCTTCTTTGTAATTTATAGGTGAGACCGATTTTTATAGGTTCGCTCTCCCAACTCGTTCAGATATCAATCATTTACTTTTAAAATATTATTTGTGTTTCATTACGAGACCTCGTATTAATAGGCGTCGCATTTCGGAGCCCGGCCGACCGTCACAAGTCTTAAGTAAATCCAACAGGACCGTGGGACAGTCGACCGTCGACATCATAGGACGATTATTAATATCCGTAGACGTCTCACCGACAGCCACTCTGAGGGTGGGTTGTCAAAACAAGGCAATTACGAGATTGAGTAATAAAGTTGGCATATAATCTAAAATTTTGAGCGCCGCTCCCGACGAAAATAAGCCCGGCGCATCGTTTTACGCTTTGGTTACTTCAAAGTAATTCCATTATACAATATACATAGCGCTCGTAGATCCTGAATAATTAGTATTTCAGAATAACTGTTGATTACATTCAAAATAATGTTAACTTGAATAATGAATAGGATAAAAAAGAGTTGAGATTGCACAGGTATTACGTGTTTATGACTTTAAGTACCTATGTTTAATAATTATTGTCGGTGACACACTATGAAATAATAATAATTAGTACTTATTTACAAATTATTAATTATTACATACTTGTTAATTACGTATAATTACAGTTATTGTAATGACGCAAATAAAAAGTTGACGATAACAGTACTAGTATCTTTTAGCAACAAAACAATTTGTTACTAATTTAAAAGATAAATTAATTTTATAATATTAAAAGGTTTGGCGCTATGTGATATATTTTTAAGAGGCTTCTTACAGACGAACGGCACGTCTTGTCGACGGCAGCAGCCTGCTGGCTTTTTAAAGCGCTGGAAAGGTTCTTACTTATAATTAAAAAAAAATAAGTAACATCATTTCATGTTTCACAATGACATACGGAGTTTTGGCGGGCATGTGAAAGAGTGCTGTTGTGTTTTTATATTATTTTCCTAAAATTGTGTTAGCTGGGTTTTTAATGTGTAATATTGGTAGAATATTAACCATTAGATATTCGTGTTCATGCACAAGTGTAGGAAAGTGATGTAATATCCAGAGACGTGCTATTTTGTGTTCCCTCCAAAACTCCATCGAAAGTTTCAGTAAAGCGTCTACCACTTTGCTGAATCGACCGACTTGACTCCTTGACTGTATTGACTTTTACTTAGACTTTGACTAGACTTTAGACCTGACGATACATGAAAACGATGATGAAAAATATAATAGGAGGAATATGGTTTTCCCGCCATATTCCTTACCTTTTTACCTTGTCTGTGGCACAACATACACATCCTTTGTGTCAAGTTGCCAAAAAAGAAGAAAAAGAAATGACATACTCGTCATACTCAAACTATTACCTACCTACAAAAACATCTAAAAATCCATTGCAAGGGCCTGACTTCCACTAATTTGAAACATTTTTAAATAAAGCGAGAAAACTTTGTATAAAAATGTCTTAAAGAGTTTGTTTAAAAAGGAATTAGCATGTTTTTGTGATGTTTACAGTCTCAGAATCAAAGCGGAGCGAGTAAAAGGAAACCATAATTAGAGGAGACAAGACGCTGGAGATTGGCGGCGAGGGGAGGCCGGGGACCCGGGACAGACGATACCTCGCAGAATTAATACTGGAGCTCTATTATAGATTGTGTTTTATCAAGCACACGGCAGATCGATCGTTTTAATCAGGGGCTGCATCTTGACTTCCTGCATTTACACAGGGGTAATGTTTCGGTCGGGGTTATTACATTTATTATTAACAGAGCGGTCCAATCCGCAGGAAGATCGATATGTTGTTGCCTAATAGTCGTGTGTGATTTTTTGTTATTAGAACTAATAATAACTCTCACACGTCCGGTTTCGGTGACGGTGGCCGATTTCATTGAAATAAACGCCAGTTACGCAGGAGTAATTTTATAGTGCTTTAGTGTGTGCGCAGTACAAAAGACCACTCTCTATTCCTTTTACTCTCAATCCAGTGGGACGTAAGTACTGACACGACTGGCGAGAAGTAAAAAGTCGGTCAGTCTTTTTACATGCCCATCAGACGCATGGATCATCTCAGTTGTCAGACAATCAGGTGATCAGCTTGCGTTGTCCTAACCAAACTTGGAAATAATATGTTTCCAACGCGGGAATCGAACCCACGACCCCCGAGTCATGAGCCGAGCTCTGAACCACTGGACCACGGTGGCGTAATTAGAATTAATAATATGAAGTGGAAAAAGAGTAAAGTAGTAAAATAACATTTATAAACTCGAAATAACATTGTAAACGATAAACGAATCTTCTCAATCCTGCATAAAGTAGGATAAATGACTAGTGATTGGACAGTAGTTATTAAAGCAACCTTAATAAATAAGTACTGTGTTTTTGTGCTTTGTCTAATGACTATCCAATCACTCGTCATTTCACCCTACATTTATTTAAAGGACGTTAAAGAACAAATTGCAACAAATATCAATTAACAGCGTTAAACTTTAAAACAATTTAAAATCACTGCACGTTAAGTAAATAAAGAGGTGCGAGAACTCGGGCGGGAGTGCTGACGCCGCCCTTTAATTTTAGCGCACTCTGTGCAGAGAACTAATTTGTCATTCGAATATCGAATTACGCACGAAATGGCTCGTAACGGTAAACGCCGGGTGCGCTATTTAAAAACAAAAAGCGCAGATAGCTGGCGACTACGATAATTATTATTGGCAAGTTAAAGAGAAGCTGCTTAACCACACCAGCATATTTTGTCATTTTTATTAACCTACATAATATTATATTGTATACATACCTGGGTGCACGGCAGTGCACCCGCTGAGACGAGCCAAGCGAAGCGCAAGGGCACTACCTACCTTTTCTCGAAGTGTTTCGTCGTTTTTTTGAACTATCATAGAGTTGGTTTCTGATGTACCAGATAGTTCATATTCTCAGGATATGATGTCGATAATAGACTAATTAAACATACAAAGTCTCAATTGAATAGCTCACTTTAGATTTTATTGATTTCTAAAATACACCAATTTCGTCACTGACATACTGACTCACTGACATACTGCGGCTCTGCACTGCAACCTTTTGTGGTCGTCTCGGTAACATTTTACAAGAAATGTTTTTGGTGGGATACATTTGTAGGAATACAGAGATGATTATTAAATACTTAACTCATATCATATCTGACCTTTGCCTTTATAATAATTTAGCGCATTAAAAAACCCAGTGTCATTGGTATTCCTTATTTGATAACGACTAAGTATAAATAAAGAGCTTACGCGAATGTAATCATCAAAAACAAAATGTGGCGATACAGAGTACTTCTGTTCCTGGCATTTATAGTATTAATAAGCGAAAATGCAAGTGGTGAGTATAATTTTAAGTTTTTTTATCCATACATAAAACCAATCTGTATCAGCTATACATATATAAAATATGGGAGGAGGAGAGGGAAATGACCTCTCCTCAAATACTGTAATGCCTGGGACAGGATTTAAATGTCCGTATGGTCAAGTTGCCCAAGCACATACGACAGTCAAGCAACATAGTCGGCCTAGTCCAGACGAAAGAACCAGTCAATACGTCTGGGACCAACTATGTGCGGGTTTCTTCACGATGTTTTCCTTCACCGTACGAGCGTCCGTATTATGTTATATTATGTACTTGAGATCAGAAAATGTATCATTGGTACATGCCTCCACCCGGGATCCAACCTGCACCCTCTACGAGTGCGAACCAAAGGTCGCCCGTGGCCATTCACTCTTTGTTCTGCCATTATTCAATAGGCACTATAAATACACATTTGGATTTTTTTAAGTGTGTTTTGTCGTGATAAAGTAAATCTACGGCTATACCTTGAAAAGTTTACTGCTTTTGCTGATTTAAAATGAATATACGTATTCCCAAATAAATTATTATTAATATAAACTAGTGTCTAGTCAGATGGCTCGTGTCAAACTCTCACGTGAAACTTTCCGAAGATAACGTTTAAGAACTTAAATAATTCGAATATTTTAAATGTAACATAATATGCGTTATTTGAATGTTTTTTTTTTGTTTCAGCCAGTCCATTTAACAAGTGGTGCTTTCGGTGCGAGGAGTCTAATTCTACAACTTCGCTCACACGGAGTGACAACAAAATCACAGTTGTGAACGAACCAAGTCACATATTTCGCAACGGAGCCAAAATCAAGAGTTATAACAATCATATAAAAATAAATGTATAAGTTAAAGCATTATAAAATATATCTTTTAATATGTTTATGTTAATAATTAAAGACGTGAGTAGAAGAACCAAATGTAAGTTAGGTAACACAAGGACAATAGTCAATACTTGCCTATTTTTCCCCTTATAATTTAAACAAACCTTGTATCTTACCTACTTCATAATCTGGGTAATATATCTGGCTATTACAAATCATTTTTATAGCCCTCTACAGCCTCCATTTATACAAAAAAAAAAGGATTTTTTAGGCTTATGTTTAACTTACCACCAGATATACAGGTAGTAGTTAACAGACAAAAATAGTAAACAATCACCAAAATACAAACGCACATTTTAATGTAAAATGTTAACCAAAGATTAATTAACATCTCCCTATCGGGGGGCAAGGTAGTGCCCCACCAAGATGATCTGGGGGAAAGGTAGTGCCCCATCAAGACGAGCCAAGCGAAGCGCAAGGGCACTACCTACTTTTTCTCGAAGAGTTTCGTCGTTTTTAGGGTTCCGTACCCAAAGGGTAAAAACGGGACCCTATTACTAAGACTTCGATGTCAGTCCGTCTATCCGTCTGTCTGTCACCAGGCTGTAACTCAAGAACCGCTGTAGCTAGACTTCTGAAATTTTCATAGATTGTGTACCTATATCTGTTGTCGCTATAACAACAAATACTAAAAACAAAATAAATTATTTAATTTTCATAGATTGTGTATATCTGTTGCCGCTATAACAACAAATACTAAAAACAAAATAAATTAAATATTTATTCAAGGGGAGCTCCCATACAACAAACGTGATTTTTTTTCCTATATTTTGCTCTTAATCAATAACGGCAACACATAGGCATTTGAAATGTTCAAAAATACTTTATTGTATTTGTACTTTAATAATTAATAAGAAAATTTAAATAAATTAAATAATTAAGGGGGGCTCCCATACAAAAAATAGAATTTTTAGCCTATTTTTGCTCTGTAGTGGTACGGAACCCTTCGTGAGCGAGTCCGACTCGCACGTGGCCGATTATTAAACCCTCATAGAGTTGGTTTCCGATACAGTACCAGATAGTCCATATTCTCAGGATATGATGCCAATAATAATAGGCTCATTAAACATACAAAGTCTCCATTGAATAACTCTAATACTTTAGATTTTGTTGATATCTAAAATACACCGATTTTGTCACTGACACTCTGATGATCATCAAAATGTTTAGCTATACTTACTGAAATGCTAGAAAGCTGAAAATTTGTATCATTTAATCTAAAAGTTATTAATAAATAATTAAGTTTATGTTTTTTTTTTTACTTTTATATAAGTATTAAATTATACAAGTAACAAAAAATCATAAACTTATAACTTTGACTCCCCATCCCATAAAATAGTGGGGTGGAAAATAGGGGATGGAAGTTTATAATATGAGACTTTCACCAATTTTATGAATACTTAATTAAAAGAAAGTAAGAAAAAATCATTACAAAAATATATAAAACTAGCGACCCGCCCCGGCGTCGCACGGGTATAAAATATATAGCCACTGAAACAATGATTAAAATCGGTAGCCTATGATCCTTCACGTGGTCTACTATTTATCTGTGCCAAATAACATAAAAATTGCTCCAGTTGTTCGCAAGATAAGCTCTTTTAAATAGTTACCCCCGTTTTTTCCAAATTCTATTAGTCTAGCGTGATAAAATATAGCCTAAAGCCTTCCTCAATAAATGGGTTATATCTAACACTAAAAGAAATTTCAAATCGGACCAGTAGTTCCAGAGATTAGCACATTCAAGTTAGCCCTTTCAAATAATATTCCCCGTTTTTTCCACACTTTCCTCTATTTCTTTGCTCCTATTACTCTTAGTGTGATAAAATATAGCCTATAGCCTTTCTCAATAAATAGGCTATCGAACACTGAAATAATCATCAAAATCCGTTGCGTAGTTTTAAAGATTAAAGGGAACAAAGGGACATGAGGGGAAAAAAAGCGACTTTGTTTTATAATATTATTATAACTAGCGACCCGCCCCGGCGTCGCACGGGTATAAAATATATAGCCACTGAAAAAATGATTAAAATCTATAGCCTTTGATCCTTCACGTGGTCTAGTTCTTATCTGTGCCAAATAACATAAAAATTGCTCCAGTAGTTCGCGAGATAAGCCCTTTCAAATAATTTCCCCTGTTTTTTCCACATTCTCTTATTAGTTTTAGCGTAATAAAATATAGCTTATAGCCTTCCTCAATAAATGGGCTATCTAAAACTGAAATAATTTTTCAAATCGGACCAGTAGTTCCTGAGATTAGCGCGTTCAAGTAAGCCTTTTCAAATAATTTTCCCCGTTTTTTTCCACATTTTCCTCTATTTCTTTGCTCCTATTAATCTTAGCGTGATAAAATATAGCCTATAGCCTTCCTCGATAAATGAGCTGTCTAACACTGAAAGAATTATCAAAATCCGTTGCGTAGTTTTAAAGATTAAAGGGAACAAAGGGACATGAGGAAAAAAGGCGAATTTGTTTTATAATATGTATAGAAGTAACTAAAACACCCTTTAATAAGTACTTACAAGAATCAACTTACAGAAAGAACTGAAATTCCACCAAAAACATATCGTGTAAAATGTTTCCAAGACGACCACTTGAGGTTTGCCCTGTGAAAAAGATCAGATCTCATGTAGAGCCAAGATTCTGAATCGACACGGTCGAACTCTACCGACGACCCTAACTTTAACAAATTCTACATAATATCAGCAAATAAATATGGCTTGGTTGTTTCGTTACTTACGTCAGAAGTATAAAGGAACTTTTAGTTCAAATTCCTTCAAACGTAACTGAGATAATGTTGTTAGTAGTATAAAACATACTACTGACAACATTATCTCAGTTACATTCATTAACCATTTAAAAAAACTAGCATTTTAAAGATTAGCATTAATACGGAACCCTATATTGCACATGGCCCGATACGCACTTGGCCGGTTTTTTTAATTGTTAATGACCTGCTTCTTCCAATGATGTTTTTAATTATTATTATTAGTCAACATTTGGAAACTCTAACAGGCTTATTATGTCTAATATTAAAAAGTTAAAAAGAGTGTTTTTATGTTATCTGTCCGTCAGTGAGTGACAAAGTGTAGCAACTTTGATCACCCGTAACTAGTAAACCATTTATCCAAAAATGTCATGTAATTAGGAGGTTAAGCTAGTTTTAATTCTTGTTCCTAGTCACCGTAAATCTAAATACCTAGCTTTAACATCGAAGTAGGGGGTGTGAAATAGCCGCGTACCACTTCAAGAAAAGTATGGTACGGCCGTGCCCTTGCTTTAATGCTTCGCTAGGGCACTGCCGTACCCCCAGATTGTTCAAAAATAATATTATAAGAATAATATTTTCTGTTATTGGCCACTTATTGCACACGTTTGTTGTTCTTCTTTACGGAAGGAATTCCGTGGGTACGTTTCAAGTTCAAGCCGCTCACAAAATTCCGAATACCTAAAACGAATTTGAAAATCGAATATGGAAACGTGCGTTTACAGCCAGCCTTAAAAGACCGTTTTTGCGAGGGGAGGCCGGGGGACCCGAGACAGACGATACCTCGCAGAGTTTATAGTAGAGCTCTATTAAGGGAGAAGACCTAATGGCAGACACTTTAAGGAAACATGAAACATTCGAATGTCATAAAATATATAATTTATGAAAATAAAGGATTGATAACTTCTTCCATGTCTTCAGTAACTCTTACAAAATAAAACTATTATAATTATTCTCTGACAAATCAATAAAAAAATATATTATTGGTCTTTTTGTAAACTTAGTCATAAGTACTAATAGATGACATCACAATAAGCGAACAACACTAATAGTAGACACCAATATGAACTAATAGTTGACATAGAACATTAAATTACATTTTACATTTTTCATATTATTAGGCCTTTATTTGCCGTTTTTCAAAAGATTTCATTTACTTCATCATAGTAACTACATGCATCAGAAATATTATCCACGTTGTCTCCAGCTTCTATTCATTCTTCTTCCATGCTGAAACTATCTTTCCTTTTATTTTTATTTTTCATATTTTTTTCCCAGCAAATTTATTTTTAGTCTTAAGTCTCCATGCTTCTTTTGCCTCTTCTTTTTTCTTCTTTTTGTTCTCAGTTCTCCTTTTTCTTCTTTTTACTGCTACAAAACTAAAGCATCGATTTTTAGATCAGTGCAAGGTCTAATATTAGGTACAGTAGTTCTAAGTTCTTAGTTTGTTAATAGAATTATATTTTTAGAGAATAGTGATGATATTTGCAGTAGAATAAAGTACAAAATAACTTTAGTATGTGTTGAAAAACTAAAAGATGAGATCCATGTCATCTATTAGGTTTTTTTACATTTTCAAGAACTAATAGTAGACACCCTTTATATTGTTAGGGAAAATGGATAAAAGATCATAAATAAACATTAATTAGTGTAAACAACATGACCATTGATCCAATGAAGTCAATAGAAATTACAAAAAATCTAATAAATGTATTCAAAACTTACGTGCAAAATTTCGCCTTCCTTAACCTATTTGCTAAGAAATTGCCGGGTGCGTGTTGACGCGGTCACATCATTTACGAAAACTGATCCCATTTTAAAATTTTGTTCCCGAAGGCATCCCTTATATATTTTTTCACATCAACAGATAGCATAAGAAGCTTATAAAATTTACAGTGTTGAGAAATAATTAGAATAATTCTTATTTTTATGGCATTTTTGTCGTAAGTGTCATCTATTAGTTCAGTGTCTACCATTAGCGCCTTTCCCTTGTATGTAGATTGTGTTTTATCAAGCATACGGCAGATCGATCGTTTTGATCAGGGGCTGCATCTTTCTGCATTCATGTTGGTTTTATTAGTCATTCAAATAAATTTATTTGAATACAGAAATAATTATTATATCTAACTAATAAACTAATATCATATCTGACCTTTGCCTTTATAATATATTTAGCGCATCAAAAAACCCAGTGTTATTGAAATTCCTTATTTGATAACGACTAAGTATAAATAAAGAGCTTACGCGAATATAATTATCAATTTAAAAATGTTGCGACTCAGAGTACTTCTGTTCTCAGCATTGATAGTACTAATGAACGAAGATGCAAGTGGTGAGTGTATTTTTTAAATTTAAGTATACATAAAATAAATTAACACATAATATAATAGTAAATGAAGACGTAAGTGGACGAAAAAAATTACCGTTTTTTTGCATAAATTGAGGCTTTAGGACTAGAACCCGAAAAATTATTGAAAATTAAAAACTGTGCATTATAATATGTACTACTTTTTTGTTTAATTTTATGAAAAAAAATGAGTAAATGTCTGTATGTGACAAAATGGTAGAACTACCATTTTTTTCATAAAATTAAACAAAAAAGTAAACTTTATCGTGTTTACCACGTCTTCAAATATGAGAGGAGTCGAGTCCACAAAATATGCATTTGAAACTAAAAATGTTATTAAGGAAATATATTTTGTTTGTTTGTCGTTAAATTCACATCATGCCGAATACACTGATTAGGATCAAATGAAATCTTAGGAGTCCAATGAAGAATATAGAATCAATTTTACACCTCGATCGTGGGAATCGCAGACACAATAGATTTCCAATTGTTATGCGGCAGCAAGGTACCGCTTGGGGATTGGTGGGTTAATGCCGAAAACGAAATCGTTTTCATGGGATCTTTTTAGAAAACTTGCCTTACGAGCAGAAATTATAAATCATAATTTTTCACAGGATCATCTAGGATCTAGATCAATAGTATTATTTTAATTTATTTTGAAATAAAAGTCGATCGGACAAAGCAGTCCCATAGAGACAATGTAAATACAAATTTGGATTTTTTAAAGTACGATCGTGTTGAAGTAAATCTACGGCCATACCTCTAAAATATTACTGCTCCTGCTGATTTAAAATGGTTATATTATAATTATTATTATCCCAATAAAATTACTTGTTCTCGTGTTTATTGTTCTTCCTCTTCACTCTTTTGCCTTTTCAGGCGTGGAACATCGGTTTTGGTCAAACTGTAACGTTGTTTAACTTTCCGAAAATAACATTTAAAAAATTAATTTGTCTACTTTCAAACGCTAGGTATGTGTTATTTAAATGTATTTTTTTTTTCATTTCAGCCACTCCAGTGTGGTGCTTTAGGTGCGAGGAATCTCATACTTCAACCTCGCTCACACAGAGTGACACCAAAATCAGTGTCGTAAACGAACCAATTAATACATTTAGCAACGGAAGCAGGATCCTCAGTTATAACAATCATATAAAAATAAATGTATAAGTTAAAACGTAAAATGTGTTTTTTAATGAGTATCATCAATCATACAATATTTCGTATAGTGTAGTCGTGTCATCACATAAATCGATAAGATGCGATATAGGACTCTTATATATTAATATTATAAGCTGTGTCCCGCAGCTTCGCCTGCGCCAAGTAGTGTTAAATCATAGTTTATAGATATTATATAATAATTATATTATAATTGGTTACAATTATCATAATAATATTGTTATTATTAGTCTACATTTGAAAACTCTATCACCCTTATTAATATTTTAAAAATAAAAGAGTGTTTGTCTGTTACCTCTTCACGCTTTACCGCTAAACGGATTAAGTAGCCCGCAAACGATCAAATTGTTTGTCAAATTTTACGTGTTTGTCAAAGGGTTTGATAGTGTATGTAGCTTTGTTTGAAGCGTTTGTCAAACAAACTACGTGTTTGACCTGTTTGAAGCAAATTTGCATTTGCGTAGCGTTTGACAAACGTGTTGGAACGTGTTCCGCTGTATTTGTCAAACAAGATGTCATGATCTCATACCGATTATAGCTAATTATTGTTTGACAAACTTGTTTGATGCACGTTTGTTCGTCTGCGCTGCTGTTTGATGAAAACGTAAATTACATCAAATATGTTTGTCAAACAAATTTGATCGTTTGCGGGGTACTTAAAACGTACATTGTACAATTTAGAAGCCGGCTACATGAAGTTGCAGCTGACGTCGTGTCGTGGCGACACTACTGGTTTCTAATGTATTTCTATACTGAATAAGTGTCGCTGCCTTCGTGTCGCTAGCTGCGCAGGGTATTTCATAGAAATACATAGAAACCAGTAGTGTCGCGACAACATGTCGTCTGCGGCATAGCTGGGCATTAACTCGTTAATCCGTTAATCGTTAATTAACGAAGTTAACATTTTGATTAACGAATTAACTTTTAAGTTAAATTTAGAAAATGTTAACGGACACGTTAACTTCCGTTAATATGTAGAAGTCCGTTAATCGTTAATCCAATGCCTACTATTTAGCGCACAGCGCCGCGGCGTGGCGCGATAAACAGGTTCAGAAGTACAATCTGTCAAGAAAGCGTAGACGCAGTATAAAATTTTCTAAACGTAATCACGCTCAAAAGGTGGTTTTCTCTTTGTTTTTTCACAGAGAACGCTTATACACTTTAAATATTATCACCATGCCCATTTTTATCTCGATTTAATAAGGTTTTCATATTTTTATGTGATTTCAAAATTATATAAAGTGTTACATTTTAAAGTTGTGTTAACTTCCAGAACCTAAACCAACAGGTTTTTTAAGTACCTACACTAAAGCAACGATATAAAAATGCAATTTTACAATAATTAACGGATTAACGATTTACGTTAACTTGCGTTAATTCTTCCGAAATGTAACGCTTTAACGTTTAACGAAGCTAACTTTTTTTGTAGCGGATTAACGATTAACGAAGTTAACTATTTGATTAACGGTGCCCAGCTATGGTCTGCGGTTGCTTCATGTCGTCCGCGCCCAACCGGTACCTTATACGGTTATAAAGCTATGACTTATGAGTCCCGAGAAAGGTCATAGTATAGTTTTGTCCCGGAAAAATGTACGGTTATAGCATTTTAAACAAATATCTGCGCAACGCAGTTGCGGAAAACATCTCGAAGGTATATTATATGCTTGAGTTTTATTTTTTCCCCATAAACCAGAAAATAGGTGAAAGTGGAAAATTAAATTGGCTCATAAACGAGTGGTTCCGCAATAATACTGTAATAATGATAAACATTTTCTCACCACAATATTACAACATTAATGCAGTTTCTACATAAAACACAGGTTTTTGACGACGACGTCGAGGGTTCGAGTCCCGTCGACGGAACAAAAATTTTATGAAGTTCCTGGGTCATAGATGTGTATTAAATATGTGTATCATATAATGAAAATCTTAAATATATGTATAGTATAAAAGTATTAAATATATTTTCGTTGTCTGGTACCTGTAACACAAGTCCTTCAGGTACTTATCACGGGGCCAGACTGACGTGGTGTGAAGCGTCCATAGATATTATTATTATTATTATTTATGGGAGACTTGTGCCTAAACTAGGCGTTGCCTGTACTTAAATAACATAACATAAATAATAATTATTATTCTTCAAAAATTTCAGTACTCATATCGAATAGGTACTTGTATTAATATTACCCATACATCCGCTCCATGAAAAATTAAACCTGTTAAAACAAGAAGTGTAGTTAATTTTGCAAAAAATCTAAAATATCCCATTAATTAGAAGTTTCGAGCCTTATCGACTGGGTGAGGCCTCGGTGAGGCAGGGGAATCCTCAACGAGGGAGGTTCACTTAGGGCAATGGTTTTTCCGCGTTCACACAATGAAATGGCATAAACGTAACGACATCTAATTAATAACGTCTATCATATCTCTATTGCTGGGCTTATGTGTGCCTCGGTGGGGGCGTCGAGGGGCTTAGGGTAAGCGGATTGGTTATGGACGCTTGATTTGTTCTAGAGATCGTTAGCGGGAAATTTTTGTTCGCTAAACTCCTATTATATTATTCCGGGCTTCATAATTTACATAGTAACGGTATGATTTAGCTTTAATTTGAGAATAGTGTCACATATTACTTTTTTCATACTTACTTACTTGTAGACACAAGTATTTAAAACTAAAAAATTATTATTTTTAACAAAAAATTAAAACCGACTTCCAAGGTAAAAACATTAGTAATATAAACTAAAAAGTATTAAATAGGTCTTACTCTATAATAGTGCCTTTTTCAGAATTCGTCTAAATCTCAACTATTTCTGTACATACTACAGTCTTCATTATTTTGAAGTCGGTACCAGCTAATCGTGAGTTCAGTAATGTCAGAACTTAGAATATCTGAAACTTTTGGGACTGGTACCGACTACAAAGTAATGAAGACTGTAGTATGTACAGAAATAGTTGAGATTTAGACGAAATCTGAAAAAGGAACATATAGAGTAAGAGTTATTTAATACTTTTTAGTTCATATTACTATTGTTTTTACCTTGGAAGTTGGTTTTAATTTTTTGTTAAAAATAATAATTCCACTCTTTATAGTTATCTACAAAATAAGGGTTTATGCGTAAATAACCAATACGAATGTTACCTATTCACGTCATTATGTTACTGTAAGCGAAATTGTGGTAAATGCTTGCAGTTATATTAGCATGCTGCAATTTCCAAACTTTTATCTTTAAAGGTTCAGGAGTTATGTTCAGTGCCTTTGGACCAAGAGACACCTTCGTATGAAATTTTTCTTATTTGTAACATAGTGGTTAAAATGTTGTTTCTAGAAAGTTAAACTATGTTTAACTTACTAGAAACAACATTTTAACCACTATGAGTGTTTTGATAAATTTCAAGGATTTCCCTCGATTGCTCATAGATCCCATCATTAGCTCACCACTTTCGTAATTGTTATACAAAATTAAGATTATACCCTATACAACAACACGAGAATTTTGTAAATCGGTCCACAAACAGCGAAATCATCATCGAAAACAACTGCTTCAATGCAAAATATCGCGAAAAGTACCAATTATTGGGTCATGGTGTGATGACCCATGGTATAATTATGGTTGTGATGATGATGATCAATCAAATTGATGTGTTGGCTAATGCTTTCAGTTGTTTAAACAACGCCGAAATCCCCGAACCTGTTCGAATGCATTCAAAAGTTCTGTTCGGTACCTTCGGATCCAGGGTATAACCTGTAGGCCTACTATGAAACTGTTTTGAGACTCAAACAATCGGACGAGAATGCCGCGTCCTGCTCTAACAAACGTCATTTCACGTTGGTTAGAGCAGGACGCGGCATTCTCGTCCGATTATTTGAGTCTCAAAACAGTTTCATGGTACAAGCCCTGGTGCGAAGTCTTACTTTTTGGTATCATTTACCTCGAATGCTTCAGAAAAAAATCGAAATCCCTATATGTTTCCATACAAATTTCAAAGAGTCCCCTCGATTACTCATGGATCCCATCATCAGATCACCATTTTTATAAACATGGTACCAAATTCGAATCAAACCCTATACAATACAAAAACAATTTTGAAAATCAGACCACAAACGTCTGAGTAATCGTTGAACATTCATAAAAAAAAACATACAGCCGAACGTATTACCTCCTCCTTTTTGGAAGTCGGTCAAAAAAAGATTATTTAAATAGTTTTAGAATATTAAAGATGATATTTTATGCAAAGGATGGTGCAGACGTATCTATATTTTTTTCATTTTCTAGTTTAAAATACTATAATAAACGGCAGCCAGGGGTTGCTATCTATAACCTACAATCGTAGGTTATAGATAGCAACCCCTGGCTGCCTAACACTAGTTAAAAAATTGAAATTATAAGCATACTATAGCTGTCCCGGCAAACGTTGCTTTGCCATAATATATTTGCCACATTATTTTATTGAAGTGACTAAATAAGTATGTCACCATGGCAACGTCGATCGCTATCCCGTCGCACAATAATGGTCGCTGTCAGTCTCAGGTTGTTATAATTTACTATTATTTATTCAACAAATGCACTAATCAATATATAAAGTACCCAGTAGCCGATTCTCAGACCTACTGAATATGCATATAAAATTTGGTTAAAATGAGTAAAGCTGTTTCGGAGGAGTTCGCTGACTAACATTGTGACACGAGAATTTTATATATAAGAATATTATAATATATCGTAAAACATAATATATTAGAAACAAAGGAATGTCGTCTTTACCACAATAAAATTACTAAAGGCTATATTCACAAAATAAAAGCTCCCGAAACGAGGGTGTAAAGGGAATTTAATACAAACAGTGGCGGAATGTGGTATAAATAAATACAACATTTGGTCGCAATCACAGACATAGATCAAGATAGATACCGCATGTGTATGTACTTCGCGTGCCATATTGCATTCCCAAACGATGAGCAATGCTCGACTTTCGAAAGTCCGTTCTTTAGTCTGCTATTGAAATCGGACGTCAATCGGAATTTTAAAAATACCTTATATTATTATAAAAATACCTTATATAATTTTAAAAATACTCTATAGGCATTTGGCTTAAAGTGCCATATTGAGCTGTGGAAATTCAAATAGAAACATTTGCCTTAATAATGGACACGTTTCTTATCATCGGTACGTCACCGTGGTAGGAAAAAAGTGACAAGCTCGTTTTCATACAAATGGAGCGACATGTGCTATCTATCTTGATCTATGTCTGTGGTCACAATATACAATATTTGCAATACAAAAGGATGATAATTAGTGACACAGCAACATCAGTCCGCGTCAATGTGCTTGACGTGTCCCGTGTTAATTGGACGGGCACAACGGTGGACTGTACCGACTATTATGACGTATTGTTCGGTTTCAAACAGAATGTTCGTATTGAGCATGGGTGTTCAAAGCATATTTTGTAGCTGATTGACGTATATATAGTTTTACGAAGACAGTCAAACTGAATATTTTTACTATATGGCAATAATAATTATTACCTAGTAAAGCGCAAGGAACGAAGCGAACCTACCTTTTCTCGAAGTGTTTCGTCGTTTTTTGAACCCTCATAGAGATGGTTTGCAATGTACCAGATAGTTCATATCCTCTGGATATGATGTCAATAATAGACTCATTTAACATACAAACGCTCAATTGAAAAGCTTTAATACCGTACTTTAGATTTTATTGAAGAAAATACACCGATTTCGTGACAGGTATATTAATACTGATGACAACCAAATCAAAATGTTTGGCTACGTCTTCCTGAAGTGATAGAAATTTGGTATGTAATCTATAATCTAAGTTTAGTACTTATACAACTAACAAAAAAAACATAAACTTAAAACTTTTCTCCCCACCCCCTAAAATGGGGTAAGTTTATATTACCTTTATATTAAGTTTATATTTTCTACCGAAAACATTAAATTTCATGTAAAATGTAGCCAAAACGACCACAGTTTACCCTGTGAAAAAGATCAGATCTCATGTAGAGCCAAACTTCTGAATCTACATGGCCTAACTCTACCGACCCTTATTTCAACAAATCCTACGCTATCAGTAAATATGCTGCTATATGCCTTGGCTGTTTCGTTACATACGTTCAGATCAGAAATTGCTGAATATTCACATCATCTCCACGACGGTAGCGAAACCATACATTTATTGATATGAAGAATTTGTTGAAGTTAGGGTCGGTAAAGTTAGGGCGTATAGATTCAAAAGCTTGGCTCTATATGAGATCCTTTTCACTGGGCAAACCTTATGTGGTCGTCTTGGCAACATTTTACATGAAATGTTTTTCATGAGATTAATTATTGTTAAGTATTGTTTAAAAATATTAGGTTGGAAAGGTTAAAATGTACCTACACCATGAAAGTATTAGGAAGTATAGACTATAGAGTATAAAAAACAACTTAGGATGTAATGTATCACTTATACAATAGTACGAGTATTCTTTGTTATAGTAGCAACTCTGAAAAGGGTGACTTTTAATTTATATAAAATATATATGAAAAAAATCGGGCTCATTTAAAGTATATCCATGAGAAATGCGCTACGAATAATAAAAACTAAGGAAGAGTAACTCCGTCAAAAAACCTGCTCCAAAATACTTGTCAAAAAAGTGTACCTTAGGTTCACTTTTCATACATTTGCAATATTTAGGTGACCTTGAGCGGTATAAAGGCTGACGTTACATGACAGTTCGAATGGAACCAAATTTAAAACTGTATTAGTATGGGAATTACGTTTCCTTAGGTTTTATTATTCGTAGGAAATTCCCCAACGTTATATTTGCCCAATCATTAAAAAAGTTACTCTTTCAGAGCTTCTATTTTCAGATTGAGCTCTATACGCAAGGTATGATATATAATATTATTATGTAAAAATTTAAAGTAGGTATATTATCAACATTTCGTATTGTATATAATATTTTGTTTGAATTGCTTGTATGGCAAAGTCTAAAACTTTGAGCAAAATACGACCTGCTAGCAGTTTTGAGGCGGCTTAATAATTTTTCCTGCCGAATAAAAAAAACCGGCCAAGTGCGAGTAGGACTCGTGCATGAAGGACGAAAAATTTAAACCAACTTCCAGGGTAATAATAATAATAATATGATGAACGAAAAATCATTAAATAATTCTTACTCTTTAAAAGTAAGTAATTCAGAATTCTCCTAAGCCTCAATCTATTTCTGTACACAATCTTCATAATTTTGAAGTCGGTACAAGTCCCAAAAATTAAAAATATTTTGTCGTTGAAATTACCATTCTTAGCTGGTACCGAAGTTATGAATGTACTCGTATTTATGTTCTTTAGATGATTTAGAGCAAGAATGCTTTCAAAAAACAACAAAAATAATGTTAGGACACTATATTACTATTATGCCTAAACAGCGACCAATCATTATTGTTGTACAATGTACTCGTACAGTTCAGATTGTAACAGCTTACATATTATTTAAAAATGTTTTAATATAGATAAGCATACAGGACACCATCTGTCGGGTCCGCTAGTTATACCTGACCTTTGTCGCTATATTTAACCTATTAAAAACCCAGTATAATTGGACTTATTTATGCAAAATCGAACCAACCGACAAATATAGTTTTTAGAAAAATCGAATTTTGCAAAAAATATAAGTTGAATATCTATAAATTCTAATGTTAATTATAACGAAAATATATACTTAGTACAATATTGTAAATAAATTTTAATAAAAAAGAGTAACTACTTTGGCGAATACTATTATTTTTGCAAAAACTGCTTTTTCTCAGTATTGTCATTGGGTGGGTATGTTCTGTTTTGCATAAATAGGTCCAATTGGAGTTTCCACTTTGATAACGGCTGAGTATAAATAAAAAGCTTACGCGAATATATTCATCAATAGCAAAATGTGGCGATTTAGAACGTTTCTGTTTTTAGCATATTATATAGTAATAATAAGCGAAAATGCAAGCGGTGAGTCCTTAATAATATCAATTTTTGTTCTAATATGTAGGGAAAGTTTATTATATTTTATTGGCTTTTCCAAAAGTTTCTAATAGTCAAAGTTTATAGGCTATATGTCTATTTAATATTACCTGTATCCTGTAACCTAGATGCTTAAAATATACGAGTTTCCGATTTTATGTAGTTAAATCATTAATCATTATGCATTTATTTTTTGATTTATAAATCCAAACAAGTAAGTTCTTTATGCTATATTATATCCAATAGAGAAACATCTTAAAAATATAAATTTGAAAAATGCAGTCTTCATTAAAAAATTGACCCATTTATCGTCATTTCCTATAGTACTGATTTTGACTACCCTATATTATATATTTATGAATTATGCCTGTTTCAACTGATTTACTTAACGTTTAGATGCATTTATGCATTTAAAACTAAAAATCACGTAAACAACCGTACACATGTTGTCGCAACGTTCTTATCATATATTTTTTTGTTTAATTTCCAGCTAAAACTGTCAAGCTACAGCTATACAACTGCTCATCGTCTGACGTGCACTGCGGTGAGGTGACAGCAACTCGCACGGTGATTCAATACGACAGCAGGAATACAACCCTTGTGAAACAAAGCAATAATACATATTCCTACGAAAATGGTACCATATCTTTAAAAAATAAAATCGAAATATATGTGTAACTGAACGCACCTTTTATTTACATATTTATAGTGATAAAACTAGTGTTAATATTGCAGTTTAATAGTATAATTATAATTAAAATATATTTATAAATGAAATTTTGCAATTTTATTAACAAAAAATTAAAACCGACTTCCAAGGTAAAAACAATAATAACATTAATACAACGAATAATAAAAACTAAGGAAACGTAACTCCCATACTAATACAGTTTTAAATTTGGTTCCATTCGAACTGTCATGTAACGTCAGCCTTTATACCGCTCAAGGTCACCTAATGCATGAAAAGTGAACCTAAGGTACACTTTTTTGACAAGTATTTTGGAGCATATTTTTTGACGGAGTTACTCTTCCTTAGTTTTTATTATTCGTAGCATTAATATGAACTAAAACGTATTAAATAATTTTTACTATCTAATAGTGTCTTTTTCCGAATTCGGCTAAACCTCAACTATTTCTGTACGGTACTCAATCTTCATTATTTTGAAGTCGGTACCAGATAGCTGAATCTTCAGTCCTCTGACAGAATATTTAAAATTTTTGGAACTGGCACCGACTTCAAAATTATGAAGATTGAGTACAGAAATAGTTGAGGTTTAGCCGAATTCGGAAAATGGCACTATTAGATAGTAAAAATTATTTAATACTTTTTAGTATATGTGATGATGATGATTATGATGATGAATATGAATTGCATAGTAGTTTATGCTTTCTGTTCTTAAAACAACGCCGAAACTCCCAAACGTGTATCTATAAGGAGTCAGGAGTTCTCTCAGCATCTTCGAAACCATGGTTTACCTTGACCCAATATTTAACTTTTTGGTAGCATATTCTTAGTACACTTCACATAAAAAAAAACTCACCATATATTTCCATATAAATTTCGAGGAGTTCCCTCGATTACTCATGGATCCCATCATCAGGTCACTACTTTTGTGAACATGGTACCAAATTGGAGTGAAACCTAATACAACAAAATAAAAATTTCTAAAATCGGTTCACAAACGGCGGAGTAATCGTTGAACATAAAAAAAAAATCCACAGCCGAATATATAACCTCCTCGATTTTTGGAAGTCGGTTAATAAATGTTTGAAAATTTTATACTTCTCTGTACATAAATATTTCTTTTACTTACATAATATAATTTTTAGTAGAAAAACAATGATGATGATGATGATGTAATAACAACTAGGTGATAATTTTACTTTAGGGTGTGTATATTGTGTTCCCTAATATAGAGTTCATTGTGAAAGTAGCAGCGCTGAGCGGGCAATTTTTTTGTGATTTGTATGGGCAAGCGCTCGAGCGTCACGTTTTTCCCATACAAAAGTAAAAAAGTTACTCTTTTAGCGCTGCTACTTTTACGGAGAACTCTATACAGGGGGACCCACACAAACCCTAAAATATTATCACTTTGTTTTGTTAAACTATGTATAAACATTTAAATTAGAAAATAATATCATTTAGTTGGCAATGTTCATAGTTATAAATTATTATTGACTAGTTAAGTACAAATATTCGAAATTAATAATGATGTTTTGATACAAAGAGACCCTTTACGCCTTCGTTTATTTGTAGTTCTGTTATCTTCTGAAGAACCCACATTATTCTCAGCCATTTTAGTCAGGGAGCCCTAGAACAATTTAATAATTATTTTATTTATAAAAAAATAATTATTTTATTATATTACTAACACGCAAATTTTTTGTGAGTAGCTTCATTTTGATAAGACAAAAAACTTTTTTATCTGTAAAAAATCTTGAAAGTGGTAGCTAACAGAGATAGAAAACATTTCATACTTTGATTTGATGGTCCAAAAATATGGTTGGTCTATTTGTAGGAGAATGATGTTACTTTTCAATTATATAACTATTAACCTACCAATTTACAAAAAATCAACTGGTTAGGGTTCCGTTTTAGGGTTCTGTAATCAACAAAACTTGGTTGACTACTCACAAAAAATTAGCTTGTTAGTAATAAAAAAAAATTGTTCTAGGGCTCTAATTATAGATAGTTGCTCTGAAATGTTACTTTGAGTAAATTTGGATTAAATGAGGCTAAATGATGATTGCCAATACATGCAGATGTAATATTTGTATTAAAATTACTAATATAATCCATTTAGGAAGGCAAGGAGAAAATAATAACTCAGACCATTAGTCAAACTATATCTAGTAGTATAATAGGTAGCTGATTATTGTGTTCATCCTACCGGTGACGAAATACCAAATCCACATTAATTAAGCGGTACTCGCTTACCAGAATTAAATCCAGAAGATCTTATTATGATAGGTCCTACCAATAGAACAAGATCCAATTCTAAAAGCTTTTCTAAGAATTTGGCATTTCGTCATCAGTTGAAATGAAAGTTTCTAGGGCCTTATCACACGTCTTGCATTTGAACGCGACGCGACTGCATAGTGCATAGCGCACACGCATAGTGCATTTTCAGTGGCTATATATTTTATAACTAGTTATATATAAAGCAAAAATAGGCAAAAATTGTAATTTTTGTATGGGACCTCTTAAAAGTTTATTTTTTTGTATTAATTTTTAAAGTACACACAAAATAAAGGATCCAGTGAAAATTTTAAGCTCCTATCTTTTGCCATTATTGATATCGCGCAAGAAATCACGTTTGTTGTATGGGAGCCCTTAAATATTTAAGGGCTCCCATACAACAAA
The DNA here is from genome assembly GCA_937595015.1 of Polyommatus icarus. Classification (NCBI taxonomy): domain Eukaryota; kingdom Metazoa; phylum Arthropoda; class Insecta; order Lepidoptera; family Lycaenidae; genus Polyommatus; species Polyommatus icarus. Next base: position 12,321,618 of record OW569326.1, read on the forward strand.
CGTGATTGAGTATATTTTTAAGTATTTGTTGCTTTAGAGTATAGAGGCAACAGAAATACACACATTTCTGAAGTCAAGTTAAGCTAGTTTCTTGAGGCACAGCCTAGCTAGAGAGAGATAGACAGACCTCAAATTCTTATTTATTATAGTGTGCCGTTTTTATCCTTTGGGTACGAAACGTTTTTGACGTGACAACGTCTTAAATTAGGTTGCGGCTGGGAGTCACTTATGAAAAAGTGTAACGCTCGGTAACGTTACGATGAGTCACCGAACGAGAGAGAGGCCCGCCGAATGCCTTGCGTCTCTCTCCCACACGTTGTCACGTAAAATCTTCGCCCGTAAAAGCGACTTTACAGGCAACCATTTTTTTTAAAGGGGGCAAACGAGCAAACGCCGGTTCATCATTCAAGATGGAAAGCAACTACCGTCGCCCATGGACACTCGCAACATCTGAAGTGCTGCAAGTGCGTTGCCGGCGTTTTAAGAGGGAACACGCTCTCTTCTTGAAGGTTTGCAGGTCGTATTGATGACAGTTCATTCCAGAGTTTTACAGTGCGCGACAGAAAGTTACGCGAAAAACGCACGGTAGAAGAATAGCTTCAAACAATATTTTGTGATTAGATAATATTATATTATTAATTAGATTTTTTGACTTGGCTAGTTTTCATCCGAATTAAAATGTTCAATAACTTTATGAATGTAATGAAAACTGGCCAAGTTAGATCTAACATTATTAAAATAACATCAATTATTATTTATTATTGTTATAGATATTCAATAAAGCAAAGAAATAGACTCTATTATTTCTTCATAATGTTATTTGGTTCCTATACACAAACGAACGCAATGCCAACATTGTCATTTTTGAAGTTTTTTATACGGTCAGAGGGCATGCATCCCGGGCATGCCTCACGTTCGCAGTTGACTGCACTATAACGCATGCCCGTGACGAACAGAAAAAGGCACAGTGTGGACAAAGCTATTTAGATCTCCATCCTTTTTACGGCGGAGTCCATAGACAAGAATAATGTTTGTATGGAACTTGGCTCTCCATTTTTACATATTTTATGTTTTTGGTGGGATATTATAATAACACAAATAATTTTTCTATTTTGGCGTCTGGTAAGTGATAACCTCTGTTTTGTCTTTTACAATAATTGTAATTTCAAAAAAAAATATTCAAATTAGTATTGATTAGAGATGTGTCGGCCACTTTCATAGTCGGCGAATAGTCGGCAAAGAGCGCCGACTAGCCGGCATTTTACTTTTTTGACGTGATAAACTCAAACTCAAAATTTTTTTTTCAATTTTTTTCAAAATTCAGAATATTTTTTTTTCAAATATTCTCTGAACGTCTTATAATTCGATATGGGCTGCGCGCCCGAAAAACATGACAGTTCATGCGGCGTTACCTCGCTCTGAGGCGTTTAAGGCTTGAAGTGCAAGCGAGAGCGCGGAACGAGCGACAAGGAAGCACAATCGGCCTTTGCGTTCGGTGCCAGCGTTCGAATCGTCATCCGTCTCTCTCCTAAGTCCTACAGCCTACTTGAGTGACGTCATACGGTCCGATCCATTCTGTAGGGTTACCCTGGGACGCAAATCCCTCTGGCGTAATAAAAAATAATACAACCAGTGAGAGTCTGCGAAAAGACGAGAATTAATTATTCCATTGAATTACATATTATACCAAATGTTGTCTAGTAAGCGATAGCGCGATCTAGAGGCCTAACAGCGACGTCTGTTATCAAATCGCGGAACTAAATTTACTTATAAAATATTATGAAGTTCAACTCAACAAAGGTAGTTGTCACGTTCAACTAACGTCAGTAAACTGACTTTACAGACAACCGATTTTTGCTATTATTGGAATTACATTAATGAATGACCTTGATTATTTATAATGTGTTCATATCACACTCAATCAGTCTTAAATATGTTTCTGAAATTACTTGTTAGTGAAGAAATAATTTTTAAAATATATATAGGGTGCGATTAAACCTTCCTGCCAATTTTTTTCCAGGGCTTAGGTATCATTTAATTAGGAGAGTCCATTTAACCAAAAAAAAAATGGGTGTTATATTTTTTTATTGACATAATTTCTCATTTAAAATCGTTGCAGAACAGTCACTCGTAGCGCGGGGGAATGAGCGGGGGTAACGAGGGCGACACGTCATGAACATTAATAATTGTAGACTGTAGTGTTTTTTTAGGATAATTTTCGGAAGCTATTTCTCAATATTTTAGTACTGAGTGATTATAAAAGAAAAAATATGTGTATTTTTATTTTTAACAAGGATCAATATATCAATAAAAAAAAATTGGCAGGAAGGTTTAATTGCACCCTGTATTTTAAAACAAATTAAGTACATATACTTATGTATTATTAAATAAATATTGATTTATATGAAATATTTCCTGAAAACTGTACCACAACTGTTTAATTGTATTATAAAAACAAGAAAAAAGTAACGTACGCGAAGCAAACATAATACGATCTGACACGTTCGCAGGGTGCCGGTAGGCAGCGGACGACATGAAGCAACCGCAGACGACCTGACACTACTGGTTTGTATGTAATTCTATGAAATACCCTGCGCAACCAGGGACACGAAGCTAGCGAAACATGATTCATAGAAATACATATTATAGAAATAACGTGTCGCGACGACACGTCGTCGTCTGCTACAACTTCATGTAGGTAACCGGCTTCCAACTTGTACATTTACCCGCGAATCAGCGGTAAAAAAAGTGTTTACGGAAACTTCCGAAACCATGATCGGCTTGGCCGACTCGTGGGCCGATTAGTCGGCTTCTTTGCAACCGACTAATCAGCTAGTCGGTTCGTCGGCCAAAGTCATGATCGGCACATCTCTAGTATTTATCTTAAAGCATTGTATTCTTTTATCAAAATAATGTACCTGACCTTTGAACTGTATTTAGAGCAACAGAAAAACCCAGCTTATCTGGTATTTCCTCTCTGATAAAGATTGAGTATAAATTAATAAACAGCTGCCGCGAATGTATCAATATACCAGAATCAAAATGTTGGCTTTCAGAGTTGTACTGTTCACAACATGCATAACATTATTATTATTAACCGAAGATGCAAGCGGTAAGTAGTTCATTTTATCATAAAAACGGAACCTTATTAATTAATTATTACGATGTCTGACTGTCTGTCACCGGACTGACAATTGGAATTTTAACAACTTTCGTATTTGTTATTTTATCGCTTTATTAAATATAAAAAAAAAATATAAATATTTCAAGCACCCAAACACCGAGTGATTGAAAACTTTTTTTTTTTTTATAAGATTTTTTAAACCATTTTATCGGCATCATTAAAATGTGCATTCATGCCGAATTACGGTTTTGTAGGCCCTTTATAGTCTCTGAGAAAAACCGCGGACAGACAGACAGACAGAGGGACAGACAGACCGAAACTATGTTTGTTGACTACGGAACCCTGATAAAATAGCTTAAATTAAATAATCGAGTGTGTTCAATGTTTATTTTTTATTCCAGCCAGTCCTGCATGGCGCTCCAAGTACTCGTCTTCCACAAGAACAGAGAATATATCCACCAAGACGATTGTTGTTGAAAACAGGCCAAAAAACACCTTTGACGGTGAAACTATAATCGACAATTTTGATAATGGAATAGAGATAAGTGGTTAATAGCGAAGTACTTAATATGAAATGGAGCTTTATGGTAAAATCTATATTTTAAATGGAATCGACAATATAACTAAACCAATTTATTAATGTAAGTAATAAAATAAATGTCATAGTTTATATATTTTTTATTTTCCTACCCGTTTGAATAATTTTATCTTTACAGTTTTATACATTATCGTATTAATCTTAATATATATAATTCTTCTGTGAGTGTGTATGTCACTGAACTTCTCTCAAACGACTGGACCAATTTTGATGAATTTTTTTGTGTGTGTTCAAGGGGATCTGGGAATGGTTTAGATTCACAATTTTGTCCGCTGGACAATGTTTTTTAATTAATTTTTAATTTATTAGTAGTTGTTGATTTTGGAATTTATTACATTGGATCCGACAGACGGCGCTACCATCGCAGTGTCAAATGTTAAATAATATTCGAATTCGAATTTTAATTTTAGTCTGTCCCGACAGTTAGCGCTGCGATTAAATAAAAAAAAATACTTTATATACTTAATATGGCAAAGAAACGTTTGCCAGGACAGCTATTTTAAATAATATTCGAAATCAAATTTTAATTTTAGTCTGTCCCGACAGTTAGCGCTGCGATCTAATAAAAAAAAAATACTTCATATACTTAATATGGCAAAGAAACGTTTGCCGGGACAGCTAGTTTTATATATTTTTGTATACAATTGATACGATGAGATTAAACTAAAACGAAAACGTCATTATTATCTTCCTCGGAACATAAATATCAATTCAGTCTAGGAATATCGGTTAATGTATGAAATGGATTATAGTTTTTTTTATTGAATCTTGGATACTATTAGACAATGCTTACACGGCCAGTCAATATTTTTTTACAAAATATAGGTATTAGTCCTCATATCGTTGAAACTAAGATTTGGGCGATCTCTTGTTAAAGGATGATGGGCATTTTGGTCTATGTAGTCCCAACAAAGATAAATTATACACCTGATCAAATATAGCCTATAGCCTTCCTCGATAAATGGGCTATCTAACATTGAAAGAATCATCAAAATCCGTTGCGTAGTTAAAGATTAAAGGGAACAAAGAGACATGAGGGAAAAAAGGTACTTTGTTTTATAATATGTAAAGAAAGATTTTGTCGGCATCATTAATATTATGTGCATTCATGCTGAATTACAGCTTTGTAGGTTCTATAGTCTCTGAGCAAAAACGTGAACAGACATACGGACAGACACACGGACAGACAGATGGATAGACGGATGGACAGACGGAAACTATAAGGGTTCCTTGTTGACTACGGAACCCTAAAAATGATCAAGTTATAATATAACGTGATGTTATCGTATGAAATGTACAAGCGCTTATCAATTCTTTTTGAGCACTATATATGGGCCCATTAATTTTTGCCCATCATCATTTATTCGACTTGACCATTGTGGACGTTTTTTATTCCTCAGCACCTTCCAAATCAAAAGCAAGCTTAGCACCTCGCAATCCTCATGTTCGTCCGTCCGACCCGTCCGACTCTGAGACGTCTACGAGGATGTCATTAGGCACAACAATTTAGCATCACCAGATAAAGTCGCGCGTCTTCAGTGACTGTTCAAAATTAACAAAATATGACGTTCACGCTTCGCTCCGTAGTCGCGCAGGTGTGCACGCCTAGTTTCGCGTTGCAGACTATGCCGTATCGCGTACAGCGTCCCGTGTCAGACGCGTAGGTTTGGTCTAAGCTTTAAAGTTTTCACACAAAAATTAAAAAATATCCATTCTTAATACTTATAAATTAATGTTTGTAGTCTCCATACTAAGAACAGACTTCCTTTTTTTAGAGTTAACACAATTTTTGGCCTATTTTTGCTCTATAACGGTACGGAACGCATCGTGCGCGAGTCGGCCAATTTTTACCCTTTGGGTTCGCTATACATAATATGTAATTTACTGAATTTCAAATCTGCTTAGGTAATAAATTAATAATACGTATTCTTTCAATAATGTCACGTTGTTTGTGCGATGGACTCCAAACTACTGAACATAATATTTTAAATTTGATTTCACACCGAGTCCAGTTTGATTTAACTTGAAAGAATAGGATGTAGCTTTCATCTGAATAATATAATATGAAGGTCACCGGGTGCTCTAGTTTAGTACAAAATAAATCATTTCAAACAATTTCCGTGCATAATATCGTCCTTGAAGCCAAAATCTTTTCAAACAGCCTAAGTATACCTACGCCTTATGACATACAAAACTGTACGTAATTAGTAATTCTCTCTACTCCGAAAGCGGACAGTAAAAATTTTGTACTCATTTCTAAAATAGCCACTGCAATGGATCCGAGATATTTGCGAAAAACTGATTTTCCCGACCTTTGGACCTCTGTAACTTTTGGCCGGCATTATATAAATGTCGATTATTTACATGTTCATTATAACACCGTTATACTTATATACAAACTTTCAGCTCACAAGGACATTATTTCGTAGATGAAACCTAAAATGACTGCACTAAATATGTTGATTGGTTGACCACTGTATATCCCAAAAGAGTTTATGAGATTTCTGCAACATTCAAGAGTAGATCATCAGCGGTCTTAAGACATCGCGACTCTCCTAGCTCCGGATACCGAATGTCCTACCTCTACAACACCGTTAATACACAAGCATATCTGATAACAATAAATATAATCTATACTCATAAAATTACATGTCCTGATTGACTCACTGATTCATCATCGCTGAGCAAAAACTGTTAAAGTTACAGCCACAAAATTTGATGAGTAGGGTTGTTTTATCAAGTAGATACCCACTAAGGAAGGAATTCAGAAAATTTTACCCCGAAGGGGGTGAAATAGGGGTTGAAAGTTTGAATAGAAGTCCGTCATTTCTTGAGTTAGAAACATGAAACTTTATTTTTGTGCTACTGATTAAAAATGAATGGATACGTATTTAAACGTTTCTGGTGATTCTACCCTCAAGGGGGTGAAATTGGGGTAGAAAGTTTCAATGAATGTCCGTCATTTCTTGATTTAGAAACATGAAATTTTATTGACGTTTGCGTTTGACGTTTCCTTAAATGGACCCTATTTACCGTTTTCACCCTTTGTATAAGGAACCACTAAAAGGGGAAAACTATCCATCTTTGTTATTATACTATGTTAACGCGGACGAAGTCACGGGCAACAGCTAGTTATTAATTAAACATTCAATTATAATAATTATTTTACCAAACAATAATTCCCCTATCATTCATATTTTGGTTATATTTTTCGAGGCACAGAAAGTGACGAAACAGAACAGAAGTTTAGCAAACCAATGAACTGCGACGACTACAGTTGTATAGCATCTTCAATTTTCGTCATCTTCTTTTTATTCAACTTTTGTTTGGCATATTCAATAATTGAATGCGTCAAAATCCAGCCGCTTTGAAAGAAAAGTGTCATAGCGAGCGTTACGATTTCAACGCGCGTCACGGGCATGTCTCACGTTTACTGTTGACTGCGCTATAACGCATGCCCTTGATGAACCATACTAATATTATAAATGCGAAAGTGTGTCTGTCAGTCTGTCTGTCTGTCTGGTATGGAGATACTTTGAGTCCCGGGAAAGGACATATTATAGGATACTTTTTATCCTGGAAAAATGTACGGTTCCTGCGCGATAAACGAATTTTGGCGTAACGGAGTAGCGGGTATTATCTAGTTTTTAGGGTTCCGTACCCAAAGGGTAAAAATGGGACTTGTTGTGTACTACATGTTACTAAAATATTATACAATGTGTTTGGAACACCAGTGTCCGATCGCTTAATGTTATGATGTATGGCATATTTTATTGGCATGTTGGTTATTGGCTCTCAAAAATATTTTTTTTTAACTTTTGAAAACCTTTTTTTCTCTGGCTCTCATACCTACTAATCTGACAAATAACTTTATAAGGAAATGGTTATAATTTTGAAACTGTCTGACTAATGGCATAGAAGTAAGGAATTTATCTATATCTTCTATCTATACTTATTATAAAACAAAGTCGCTTTTTTCCCTCGTGTCCCTTTGTTCCCTTTAATCTTTAAAACTACGCAACGGATTTTGATGATTCTTTCATTGTTAGATAGCCCATTTATCGAGAAAGGTTATAGGCTATATTTTATCACGCTAAGATTAATAGAAGCGAAGAAATAGAGGAAAATGTGGGAAAAACGGGGAAAATTATTTGAAAGGGCTAACTTGAACGCGCTAATCTCAGGAACTACTGGTCTGATTTAAAAAATTCTTTCAGTGTTAGATAGCCCATTTATTGAGGAAGGCTATAAGCTATATTCTATCACGCTAAAACCAATAGGAGAATGTGGAAAAAACGGGGGAAATTATTTGAAAGGGTTTATCTCGCGAACTACTGGAGAAATTTTTTATGTTATTTGGCACAGATAAGAAGTAGACCACATGAAGGATCGTGATAGGCTATTGATTATAATCATTTTTTCAGTGGCTATAAGTATATTTTATACCCGTGCGACGCCGGGGCGGGTCGCTAGTAAAAATTAAAATACAAAAATATTCTATTAAAAGCAGCTTTTGAAACGCTTGTTTACTCACAGTATTTTAAAAAGATAAAACCAACTTCACAATAATTGTTGTACGGAGAATTAGAAATTCCTATCTCAAAAACTACTGAACCGATTTTGATGAAACTTGCATATTGTGTGTGTTCGCTAAGTTAAACAATACTTAGTACAACAAAAAAGAATTACTTTAATTGGACTTGTTGTTCCGGAGATATGCAAACACAAACATAAAAACATACATGCATACAGTATACACTTTTGAGGCGCATTGGATAATTCTGGAAATATTTCATACATTATACATACGAGTCGAATGGATAACATCCTTTATGAAGTCGGTTAATTAATTAAAGATAGTAAATAAAGGGAATGTATACTTAACCTTTGCCATCGCAATCATATGTTTTGGTTCCACAAAAAACCCTGTGAAGTTGTGGTATGCCCGTACGTACGTACGTTGATAAGAAATGAGTATAAATAAAAGCAATCTTACTAGAATATAAACATTAAACATACATGCGCACTGCGCACATGATATCCCAAGTCCCTACACATCAACTTCATCAAAATGTGCCGATTCAGATTTGTTTTGATTCTTGCATGTGTACTACTGCTAAACGAAGAAAGAAGCGGTAAGTAGTTCAAAAATAGTTTTTTTTAATTAGATGATTAATATTGTTTTACGGTTAACGGCACTGATGGCACTAAGTTTTTTATGCAAAAAATAGAAAATAGTTTTAATGATTGATTAATTAATCCTTCGATCGCGGATTCTTGCAAAAGCTATTGTATTCTATTGTTGTCGCGATCACCGGTGCTCTTATAGGGCTTGAAAGATGCAATACTGTTTACTCACTAATGAGTAATTATTAGTGATTTTAAGTAATTTTCTTGATTTTTTGTGCAATATAATAAAATATGTTCCTGATTAGTAGCACATATTTTTATGACGTCAAGCTCTAAAAGTTTAATTAAATAAAAATTCATACTATTTGCAATCAAATAATCATGAATGTATTTAAATATTAATTCATAAAATATAATTTAATGCTTCAACTCTCAAGCGGTCACATGTGGCCGCGATAACAATAGATAAGCTATTGTGTCTGGATTTTCCACGATTGAGGTAATAATCATAACCAACAATAGACAAATACACGCTTGAATTTAGTGTACCAATACTCGGTAGAATATTATGGTAGATTTTTGGTACCAAAAGGCTATTGTATCGATCGACGATGAGGTCCCAGACCAACGTCATTTGGTCGGATTACGTCAATTCAATGTATAGTTGTGATCTGTCGGTTGGGTTTGACGTAACGCAACCAAACTACGTAGGTCCCTCATCTGCCTAGGAATCCACTTCTCTGATAGTACTTAAATGTTCCCAGATATATCAAACTAGGATCACCTGGAAAAACAAGTTACGTTTGTTTGTTTATTGTTTATATTTTTATTCCAGCTAGTCCTGTTAATCGCGCCAAGCGGTGTGCCATGTTTGAATTATCCCCCTATGGCTTGAGAATATACTTGGGACGACAAGTGCAACAGATACGGAACATCAATATAAATAACCGACCATCAAATGTCTTCTACGGCCCAGCTTCCGTCAATAACCTAGACCAGAGTGTATATGTGTACGTACCATAAAGTACCAGTCGTTATCCAGTCAAGGGTTTTTGATAAAATGTGTGTAAAGATTTATCTACTACGTTCAAAAATCTAGTCGATTTAATAATAAATATTTTATTTTCATGAGTATAAAAACTGTTTTATTTTTTGTATCCAAATGTAAAAAAAGCCAAATAAAAATAATTAATTCTCAAAAACACGTACAATATCAATATATAATATGACAAGCTGCCCCGGCAAACGTTGCTTTGCCATAATATATTATGTATTTGCTATATTATTTTATTGAAGTGACTAAATATGTATGTTACAAAGGCAACGTCGATCGCTATCCCGTCGCACAAACAATGGTCGCCGTCAGTCTCAGGTTGTAAAGACAAATAATTTGCAATAAAATAAAATTACGACTATAATTATTAAAGATCTAAGCTATCCTATCTCTCAAGTTGGAAAAAAGCACACATTAAAAAAAACATTAAAATCGGTTAAGTAGTTTAGGAATCCATCGCGGACAAACATCGTGACAGGAGATTTATATATATATTAGATAAAAATAATTAATTTGAAAAAAGAGTATGTTTCAACAGTCAGGACAAACTGACTTCCCAAAAAGGAGAAGGTTCCATATTCGGCTATAGATATTTTTGTGTGTTCAACGATTTCTCCGTCGTTTGTGAACTGATTTTCTAAATTTTTCTTTTGTTGTATAGTCTAGTATAGTCTAGTCCGATTCTATACCTACTATGTTCACAAACAGCGGGCTGATAATTTTCTTTATAAAATAAAGGGGCAAACAAGCAAACGGGTCACCTGATGATGCAAGTAACATCGGCCATGGACACTCGCATCATTATGAGCTGCTGCAGGTGCATTGCCGGCCGGCTAGTGACATCACTAATATACATAATATAATATTATGATCTATCCAATGACAGAGTTAAAATACTATTTTTTTTATTTATAAATGAGGCAGTATAAAATTATATTAGGGTATAAAAAGTAATAATATATAAAGAACCAGGTACCCGCAACTGCGTGGCTCCATTTGTTTATAGCGCGGGACACGTATAGTTTTCCGCAACCAAAAATTTTAAACAAAAAGTTAATTTATCGGTTCTGCGGCTTAAGGGGGCGACTAACCCAAAATTGACGATTTTATACTTGAAAATAAGCCCCAAATTGTTTCATTTTCTAAACATAAATTTACTACATTATATTTTCAAGAATTTGATCTGAGTGAAAACACGATATATTAAAATTTTCTCGATGGAAAAAAATCACGAATATGCATCTATTATTCACGAATTTTTCATATATTGTCATAACCGTGCATTAAACTAAGTTAATATTTTAACACATTATATAATATTCTATCATTGAGACACTGACCCGGCAGATTTTTTAAATATTGTATAATATATTTTATCGAGTTATTAAGAAAAAACTAACTTGGCCATGATACGTTCTTCTTCACCTGGCATAATATGAAAGACAGACGTGTGAAGAGAGAAGGACGATGTTTGATTTTTTGGGTTAGTCGCCCTCTTAAGCGAAAATCAATAAATAGTTTATCGCGCGTGGACCAAAGATTTTCCGTGGAAAAATCTCTCCTATATCCTTTCTCAGCATACCAAATTTTATCAAAATCGGTTCAGCAGTTAAGGGGGAAGAGTTTACAGACGGACATACACACATTTCTAATATTAGTATGGATAGGCATTATTTTAAAGGTTTAATAATGTCCGTTTATATCAAGATTTAATTCGATAAATGCACACACTTCCACGCATTTTCAGGCTTTTAAGCTAAAGCCCGCGATAAAAGCAATTAAAACTTTAACGACACCGGTCGAGTGCTCTTTCCAATGTTATACAATTTTGGCATTTAATCTGAGTGGAAAATAATAGTATTTGTATTTTAGTGACAGTTTTAATCGAAGTAACTTAATTGTTTATAGTATTGAAAAATGTGTTCAAATTTGTTTAGGATTCACGAATGTTATGACATCGAATAAGTGTAACAATTATTTAGGGCCTGTTTCACCACTTCTTGATAAGGCTATCCGCCACTCAACGTGACAGATAGAGTATAGAGAATCTGTCAAAAGAGCCTATCCGGCACCTTATCAGGAAGTGGTGAAACAGGCCCTTAGAAAATCGCAAGTTTTAATTTATAAATATATCAACAATTTACAAAGTAGCAATTATTATAACCTGTTATTTGCTCTAATTTCTAAACAAATTGGCAGCAGTTATGACACGTAATTTGTCAGTACTCGAGCTCGAGTCAAAGATAATTTATCTGTCTGCCCGCCTTATTTATTGCGCGTTTGCATCTTCCCTAAGCCCCTTGAAGTTCGTTAATGGAGCTCCGAACTTGAGACGTCACTCACGGAGTCTGCTGGGAGACGATATGTGGTCCGTTCCGACTTTTTTCCTGTTTCCAAGATGTGTTGATGGGGGACTAAATATCCTCCCGATGTCAGTGCACCCCTAAATAATATATCTTAACTTCCCTTAAACGTGTTATTTCTATAAATATGAAAATGTATGTAATGATACCTCAAATGCGCTAACACGCTTAAGGCCTCAAAAGCGTTCGTTATTATGTTTAAATCCCTAACGAAAATAACCCCTATTTAGAGTATTTAGAATAAAACACTAGCAACACAGTAACAATAAAATAATTAGGACAGAAATGGTTGTTGGTTACTATTTAAGCTGCAAAACTCGAAATCGCGTAGAGACTTGGCACTTGATTTAATTATTGTGTACTCGTAATTATGTGACTAGCATAATGGAGATTACTCGCAGCGTAATTCTCGCTCCTTTTATACTCGAGTTTCTTTCCAGCTCCGACGACTTTAAATTATACTACTTACTACTTACGTGACAAAAATCAAGCCTTTTCAAATGTAGACATACTCACAAGTAGGGGTAGATTTATGTCGTAATTAATATGACTGACTGACATGGTGATCTATCAACGCACAGCCCAAACTACTGGACAGATCGGGCTGAAATTTGGCATGCAGGTAGATGTTATGACACAGGCATCCGCTAAGAAAGGATTTTGATCAATCCTACCCCCAAAGGGTTAAAATAGGGGATGAAAGTTTGTATATAGGTAATAATACTTCTTAACGCGAGCGAAGCCGCGGGCATTAGCTCGTATGGTTATAAAATGTGTTATAAGAACTGTTTATTTAATTAGAAACAAGGGTCAAGTTTTTGTAGATACCTACGGTATAAAGTTTGATGTTTATCCAGAGTAATATAAAATTAATTAAGCCCAGAACTAGAAGTGCCCCACACGGGGGCATATGATTGATGATGGGCTACGATTCGTTTCCACTTAACACATTATAAAGGGGTAATTTTATTACCGCCTTGTTCAACTTATTGTTAATGAAGCCCGTGACTCGACGAATTCTGTTTTGTTTTATTTGGAAACTGAATCTCCCGAGTATAAATTTCCCTTTAGTAACTCAAAAATGATAGCAGATTATACAAAAAATATACAGCCGAACGTATTACCTCCCCCTTTTTGGAAGTCGGTCAAAAAGGAGGAGGTAATACGTTCGCCCACTAGCATTTTTATATTATATTCATTTTAAAAGTTAGGTGGACTTAAAAATCTCATACAAGTATCAGATGATTTTATGGGATTGAAATTTTATGACCTTTAACACCATTATGATCAGCGAGTGTTTTGATAAAAAGTGCTTTGACAAAGTGAGTGGTAAAAGGACGTTCTTTTTATTCCTAATACCATCATAGGAGTTTTCGAAAGTCAAATACAGAGTATTATTCTAGACTTAATAAACAGACTAAAATGATTTCCTAATATTCATTATTCAATGAAATTAGGAGCGGTATGAAATATACTCATACATATTAAAACACAAATTTACATTTAGATAGGTAACCAATAACGCTGAACCTCTGGCAAAAGTAATATGAAACAAGATTTTAAGGTTAGATCATGTATTATTTAGGTTCAATTTAAAAGTAACGCGGTAGGCCCCGACGTCGTCTGGAATACTGAACAAGCGGAACTGTTTTTATCCCATAGACATAAAAATAGCTTACACTAAAGGCACAATAATTATTATGGTTGTGAAAGTGTAAAGCTAATTTGCATTATGAAAAAGTTTTTTTGATGATTTTTTAATATTAACATTAACGAATTTTCCTTAGATTGATTTTTTATTGTATCTCTAGTCTCTATTTTATATCGGTTATAATATTAACGGTTAATTTTAAATGAATATATTTTTTCACGTTTCGTGAAGTGGTAAGGTAATATAAGACAGATTTCTACAACTATAATATGCTATAGTACGGTAGGGAATCTTAGGAAGTTATCTCTAATATTATATTATAAAATAATTCACGTGTCGCAGTGTTTGTGCGCGAAATCCTCCAAGACGGCTCAACGACGGCTCATGTTACATGACGTACTTTCGTCAGGCCTGAGAATAGGTTATTATCTATTTTTAAAATTGATACTAGCAATAATTTAAATGACAAAAAATCAAGAGTTATAGAAATAAAATTTGAGCAATAAAGAAATGGACCGTGACATTTGCAGTGTGCTTGTCTCAAACTTGATTTTTTTTTTGCAATCATGAATAAGCGATCTAGTAAGAAGGTAGTATACTGTATAATAATGTGTCTTAAACATACTCTGTGCTCTACCCCATATAATATTGTATTAATGCCCCTGCTGGATCCTGGTGCACCCGGATGATATGAAAAGGTCATTAATTTTTGACTGCATCATCTTACGTAGTCGTTTGTTTCATCCCTCTTTATTCCAACATCACTCGTTCAATTACCTACTTTACAATAATAATTAATAATTTTAGTTAAAACAAACACGCACTTGAGACGCTAAGGCACAAACAAATCTAATATATATATAAATCTCCTGTCACGATGTTTGCCCGCGATGGATTCCTAAACTACTTAAACGATTTTAATGTTTTATTTTTTTAAATGTGTGTTTTTTTCCAACTTGAGAGATAGGATAGCTTAGATCTTTAATTATAGTCGCAATTTTATTTTATTGCAAATTATTTGTCTATAAAGAGCGACCATTGTTTATGTGACGCGGGTCACGGGATAGCGATGGACGTTGCCATGGAGACATACTTATAAATAGTCACTAATTCAATAAAATAATACGGGCGATATACTTTGTAACATAATATGGCAAAGAAACGTTTGCCGGGATAGCTGGTATATTATAAAATATATACAAAAATATATCAAGATATTTATTTGTGCGTCTAGCATGCGTACAACGAGATATCTCACTCTCGAGTGTAATTAAAAACTACTCTTAATTTCAAAATCTTGACAAAACTCGATAAAAATGTGTTATTTTGACGACAGATATACACGAGAAAAAATTTATGTCATGTTAGAGTCAATAGAGATGAAGAGAAAAGCCATCAAACATCGAGAAAACCTGTTGACAAATTTTTTCGTTGGCGAATGCTAGGCGCAATTATATAATAATATTATAATTTGTTATCGTACCAGGATGACAAAAAATATAAGTTCTTAAATCTTGTAAGTAAAATCATATTTCTTTTAAATATCTAAATTTTTGAAATAAATATAGTCTATGACTAATCGGAATTGGATTAAGGTTTTCCGTCCATGAGAAGGTTTCGAGGTTACATCCAGTAAAGCATTTCCATGTCCATGTTATATGCGGTGAACGACTCAGTTCGTTCGGCAAGGGCAGTTTTATTGAATGAAATTTAAGTTTTGAACAAAGTGTATCATATAAATTCGATTATAAATTGGAAAGTATGTCTGTCTGTTACCCCTTCACCTCCAAACCGATGAACCTATATTGCTAAAATTTAGTATGGATGTTACTACTGTGCCGAGTATGGGCGACATAGAAAAATGTACGGTTCCCGCGCTATAAACGGCTTTTGGCGCAACGGAGTAGCGGGTATCATCTAATCTTAATATATATATTTCTTGTGTGCGTGTGTATGTGACTGAACTCCTCCTAAACGACTGGACCAATTTTGATGAAATTTTTTGTGTGTGTTCAAGGGGATCTGGGAATGGTTTAGATTCACAATTTTGTCCGCTGGACAATGTTTTTTTAATTAATTTTTAATTTATTAGTAGTTGTTGATTTTGGAATGTTTTACATTGGATCCGACATGTGTCAAATTTTAAATAATATTCGAATTCGAATTTTAATTTTAGTCTGTCCCGACAGTTAGCGCTGCGGTCAAATTAAAAAAAAATACTTTATATACTTAATATGGCAAAGAAACGTTTGCCGGGACAGCTAGTAGGACTATAAATCACGTAGTGTTCATTTGGTTTAAAGTAAAGTAGTAATGAATAATTATGAAACGGTTTTATGTGTTTTATTTGTTTAGAATGCAACTAGTTTGTGATATAATATATGCGAAGTAGGGACTATGCGATGCGATGTACATTCTATGCTAAGCACTCACATACGGTTTTGCTCGATAGTTTTACTCGAAATCGAGCAAAAACCGCATGTGGACCGCAAAACTCACAGCTCGAAGGCTCGCGTCGAATCAGTTTGAAGGCTCGAATCGAGCCGGCTTGACAAATTTTTGACAGCAGTTTTTATTATTCGTAGCTCTAATTTCCTTCGAACTGGAGTAAAACTATCGAGCAATGCTGAATGTGTGGACGAAAGCCCGAGCCGTGGGTTTTACTCTACGTGATTACTCGATCGAGTAAAACCGTATGTGAGTACTTACACGTAGTCATGTCTCGCTAGTTTTTATTGTATTGTGTACCTGTTACAAGTATAATTGTTGAAATTATTATTCCAGTAGTTATGCTACTGTGAATTTCATAGCCGAATTAATGTTGGAGTTTCTAATAGTCTTTTGCAGTCGAATAGCTATAATCCGTGCAACTTCATGCTCCACTTTGGCGAACTATTTGTACACAGTGCTCTGTAAGATAACTGTGTTCTTTACAACTGAATAACCTAAAATAATAGCATGGATTGAACTAATAATTATTATTACTATCAGATATAATATTATAATTTTATTAGACTTTGAAGATTAAAGTACATCAAATCGCAGCTGTAGAGAGGCTTTTTGTTCACCATGATGACAGTTTAAATGCATCTTTAGACAGGCAACTAACTAATATGTGATTATATCATCTAGTCATTTTATAATGACGTGTAGGTCTTCTTCTTCTTCTTTTTTTTTTTTTTCTTGTAATGGCTCTCGGCTTGTAAACCATGGCCAGTGTCAAGTAAAGTTTTGGCGGGAGAAAAAAATTTTCGTAAAAAATTTACAAAATTTTCAAGTTGTTTTTCCAGATTATCGTCAAGTCGAAAGTCTAGTCAAAGTCTTAAAAGTAGTCGGTAAAGTCAACGAGTCAAGTCAGTTGTTTTAGTAAAGTGGTAGACCCTTTACTGAAACTTTCGATGGAGTTTTGGAGGGAACACAAAATG
Organism: Polyommatus icarus; assembly: GCA_937595015.1. Lineage (NCBI taxonomy): Eukaryota > Metazoa > Arthropoda > Insecta > Lepidoptera > Lycaenidae > Polyommatus > Polyommatus icarus. Next base: position 12,338,963 of record OW569326.1, read on the forward strand.
GCACGTTTCTTGAAGTTGTATCACTTGCCCACACTTGTGCACGACAACGAATATTTAATGGTTAATATTCTACCAACATTACACATTAAAAACCGAAATAACACAATTTTAGGAAAATAATACAAAAACAAAACGTCACTCTTTCGAATACCCGGCAAAACTCCTCTTCTTCTAAGCTTGCCGCCGGGGACGTCCTACATAATAATTTGCTAAAATAATTGTTACAGTTGGTAGGAGCTGCCGATGTTAAGTTACAGTTTCATTAACTATTTAACGATCAAACACAATACAACACAATTCTATGGAAATTTAATGTGGGTCATGAACTTTGCACTTGAAGTTATGTTTTTACATTCCAGCATTATTATAAAATGGAATGTTAATGTGTATTATTTAAAGAACAAAATGATAATAAATTAACTCAGTTGTATCTTTGGAACTTGCTTTAACACAAAAAAGTAATTTTATAAAATGGAATTAAGAGTGCAAAAAATTACCACTGTATAGAAAATACAGTAATACATAATAAAAATCAACTAAGTCGTGTATTTAAATCTTGCTTACAAAAAGATAAGTTTTACTGTTGATTGACATAATATGCAATGTATTGTTGCTTCATAATATTTAGTTCATATTATTATATCTGAAGTCACAGAATATAGTAGTTTGATAACAAACCAAGAATATATTATTGTATTGTGTTTATTTATATTGTAATTCAACTAACTGACTTCTCTATGTTACAGTCATGGACGTATATAAAAAAAGGCAGACAGAGTCCCACCATACACAAAACTGTGTCGTTCAGAGTCGGCCAGCTGGCTGTATGTACACGGTCCGCACGCACACATTCTTGTGCTAGTCCATACTATTTGACAGGCGTCAGAATGTGTGCGTGGCCGACTCTGAAGAAAAGTGAAGACACAGTTTTGTATATAACAAGACTCCGTCCGCCTTTTTTTCTACATTCATGGTTACAGTGTTGACTTCTTAGAAATGCAGTGAAACGAACGTTATATTAAATATAATGTCTATTCAATATTCCAAAAAGGATCGTTTGAAACTATTCTAAGAAACTGGGAACAGCCAGTTCTTGTGAACAAAGAAATTATTTAAAAATGCTTGCAATACATCAAAATATATAAAAAAGATTGACGTGTAAAATTTCGTAAAGTCTTTATCGACATTCTGTATTAGATATAGAAAGATTTTTTCATCCTTCAGAGGCTCAATATTATAAAACAGAAGATGCTCAAACTTACTATGGGTTGGTACTACCAATATATTTTATTCTGTGCTATGCGTGTAATATAGTAATAATAGTAATGCAATCATTGTCAATCATATTGAGGAATTCTTAATTTTCTTCAATAGCTATATTTCGTAGAAGTTTAGCCCCAACCCCTCGTTCAGGCTATTCACAAAGAATTAAAATTATTTCAGTAGGGCTCGGAAGTTCAAAGGAAATTTTAGAGAGTGCATTAATAAACCTTTTTCCTACCCGAAAGAATGTCTTTATTAAATTTGTGAATGTGAATGCATTGTCTCCGACGTTGCGTTAAGATTCCTTTCGCTCCGGGCTTCTTCTAACTATTATTGTTCTAAGTTAATGTGTGTGCAAAGCATCCGCTTTATTAATTCTCTCATAACGAATATTCTAATATTATTTCCTTGCATTTAAAATGTTCGATCATAATTTTAAAATACTGTGGTTATTCGCATAAAAATAAATATTTTAATAACCTGACTACAAACATTCTTTATTGCTAAGCTTACTCAGGATTTTAGTTGAGTTTCATGTTTCTTATTATGATCGGAGTAAACTATATAATCTATAGGCGTGCCTTCTATAATTCTTTTCCTATTTCGCATATCTCGGTGCAATTACTGTCATCCAAATCCCTACTTAATAATAATTTTGCGGCCGAGGCCTCTTGTAACTTGTTCCCAGTTATTATTTGTTTTTTGTACTTACCTGTGATGGCTTGAGCTGGAGTGTCCCGTAGTGGAGGTGGAAATGGGAGACCGCGCCGGGTAGGTGCCACCAGCATGACCGCCCTCAGAAAGTGCGAACTCTGAAACAACATTACACTGTGTTAAAATTTGTAAGATTACTTTATTAGTAATACTAATAAAGTAATCTTACAAATTATATAAAATATATACTTTATTATATATTTATATAATTATATAAATACTAGCTGACCCGGCAAACGTTGTTTTGCCATATAAATTATAGCAGTGCCCGCGACTTTGTTCGTGTGGTTGTCGAAAACACTGTCGCGATTGCAATAAAAAGAATATAGCGGGTCAATATCTTAAGACGATATATCGAAAATAAATTATACCGCAAGGGCAATTTTATACTTAATAATACGATGATGATTATGAGCGAAATTTGCATAGTAGCATCTGCTTTCCGTTCTTAAAACAACATCGAAACTCCCAAACTTGTATCTATAAAGAATCAGGAGTTCCCTCAGCACCTTCCGAACCATGATAGTGCAAAATCTTACTTGCTTCGCTTACTAATGCTTCGAATACTTCTCACGAAACCGAAGTCATCAAATGTTTCCATATAAATTTTGAAGAGTTCCCTCGATTACTAATGGATCCCTTTATCAGGTCACCACTTTTGTGAACGGGGTACTAAATTGGGATGATGCCCTATACACCAAAAGAAAAATTTTGAAAATCGGTTCACATACGGCGGAGTGATCGTTAAATATAAAAAAAACGAACATAACACCTCCTCCATCTTGAAAGTCGGTTAAAATTGTAGCCTATGTGTTATTCTGATGTATAAGCTACATATTAAGTATTGTAAAGTTTCATTAAAATCCGTTCAGTAGTTTTTGCGTGAAAGAGTAACAAACATCCATACATACATCCTCACAAACTTTCGCCTTTATAATATTAAGTAGGATATACTATTATCTCATACATATTATTATATCTCATGCATATTAATATGATAAAATTGCCACCTTGGTAAATATAATAATTATTAATATCTATAATTTTTATATCGCTTGACAAACTCTAGTCTCGATCTAAAAGACTATAAAAAGTACCAATAAAACGGTCATAATGGGACGATGCATGGTACTTATAATGGTTTTAAATGGTAGTGATGATGATAATGATGATTGTAATTTACATAGTAATAGCAGTAGTAGTTGCTTTCAGTTTTTAAAACAACGTCGAAACTCCCAAACTTGTATCTATAAAGAAGAGATAGGAGTTCTCTCAGCACCTTCCGAACCATGGTATGTATTTGCACCAAGATGGTGCAAAATCTTACTTGTTGGTAGCATATGCTTAGAATACTGCTAACGAAACCGAAGTCACCACATGTTTCCATATAAATTTTGCGTAGTTCTCTCGATTTCTTAGGGATCCCTTCATCAGGTCACCATTTTTATGAATGTGGTAGCAAATAGAGATGATAACCTATACACCAAAAGAAAAATTTTGAAAATCGGTTCACAAACGGCGGAGTAATCGTTGAACGAACATAACACCTCCTCCATTTTGAAAGTCGGTTAAAATTATAGCCTATGTGTTATTCTGATATATAAGCTATATTATCGTAAAGTTTCATTCAAATCCGTTCAGTAGTTTTTGCGTGAAAGAGTAACAAACATCCATACATCCAAACTTTCGCCTTTATAATATTAGTAGGATATAATTTATTAGTAGACTCTTTAAAATTCATTTTTCCTTGGACAATTTAATTTTTTTTTAAACGGTGTGGCAATATTTCGTCCTCGGCGAAAAAGACCCTATAAACTTTTTTTTGAGGTGCTTTCATACTAATACATCTATATTACGTAGAAGCAGTAAGCACACAATGAAAATGATTAAATAAATTATTTCACGATTTCAGTACACAATGAAGAGCTCAGAACGGGATTACTGAAAGAAAACTTTACTCCGTCGAAGAATAAGATCCATATAAATCATATGTACACGGGAAAGCCGATTACATCTGTTCTCGACGGAGCAATGCGGATCTCCGTTTATCTCCCATCTTCACATAGGTAGTATTTTGATATCTAATCCCGGGATATTTTGTCTGAGCCGCTTCGAGATGTTATTGTTTTACGTCAGTCCCGTGTATCTGCGGGATTCAATTAATGTTTGACGCGGTTATCTGACGGTTCGGGACAATACTGAAACGGCGTTTATTTTTAACTATCGTGTAAAGGTTCTTGAATTGTATATTATACCGACAATAATAGACTTTACTGGAAATAACAGCAGACAGAACAGATTATATTGATGTTATACTTACAAGGTTCTTACTTGGAGAATGAATCGAACGACGACTGTGTATCACATTGCTTTTCCAACAAAATATTATACATGATCTATTAGTGCCATTTTAACCATATTAAGCAAATGTTAGTTTAAAACAACTTCTACTTCAAGGTAATACAACTTCTTTGTACCCAAAAAGCCGAAAAAGTGAATAGATAAAAGTATTGTATGTCAGACAAACAAGTGATCAATTTTAAAGAAAACCTTTTATACCTACAATAATTAGGATAAACATGTAATCAGGGCCAGCGAATTAAACGCTAATAAATATAATATGTTCCACAACCTGAGCACTTTTGTGGTATACTTTACGGAAAAACTATCACGCCTATTGATTTGTGCTTCATTAAAGTAATATGTATGTTATGTAGATGTGTTATCATCGGTCAGTTAATTAATTACTATTTAAATATTAAATAATCGGCCAAGTGCGAGTCGGTCTCGCGCACGAAGGGTTCCGTACCATTATAGAGCAAAATTAGGCCAAAAATTGTGTTTTTTGTATGGGAGCCCCCCTTAATTCTTTATTTTATTTTAATACTAGCTGACCCGACAGACGTTGTCCTGTCTTAACGATGATTATTTAATCCGAATTGGTATAATTAAGAAAACAATAGATTAAAATTAGTACCTTCATGCCAAATTTCATCAAAATAGATTAATAAATAGTTTAAGCGAAAATTATAAAAGTTTATTGTGCAGGAAGCGTACATTTTCCGGGACAAAAAGTATTGTCCTTATTATACCTTGTCCTTTCCCGAGACACAAAGTATCTCCATACCGAATTTCATAAAAATAGACTGAATAGTTTAGGCGAAAATCATAAAAGCTTATTGTGCGGGAACCATACTTTTTCCGGGATAAAAAGTATCCCTTGTCCTTTCCCGAGACTCAAAGTATCTCCATACCAAAATTCATCAAAATTGATTGAATAGTTTACGCGCAAATCATAAAAGTATATTGTGCAGTAACCGTACATTTTTCCTGGACAAAATGTATCCTATGTCCTTTTCCTGGTTCTAAGCTACCTCTCCACCAATTTTCAGCCAAATCGGTTCATCCGTTCTTGAGATAAAAGTTTATTGGGCGGGAACCGTACATTTTCCGGGACAAAAAGTATCCCTTGTCCTTTCCCGAGACTCAAAGTATATCCATACCAAAATTCATCAAAATCGATTAAATAGTTTACGCGCAAATAATAAAAGTATATTGTGCAGTAACCGTACATTTTTCCGGGACAAAATGTATCCTATGTCCTATTCCTGGTTCCATGCTACCTCTCCACCAATTTTCAGCCAAATCGGTTCATCCGTTCTTGAGATAAAAGTTTATTGGGCGGGAACCGTACATTTTCCGGGACAAAAAGTATCCCTTGTCCTTTCCCGAGACTCAAAATATCTCCATACCAAAATTCATCAAAATCGATTGAATAGTTTACGCGCAAATCATAAAAGTATATTGTGCAGTAACCGTACATTTTTCCGAAACAAAATGTCCTATGTCCTTCTCCTGGCTCTAAACTACCTCCCTGCCAATTTTCAGCTAAATCGGTTCAGCCGTTCTTGAGTTATAAGTGAAGTAACTAACACGACTTTCTTTTATATATATAGATTATTATTAAATATTAAACTAAACATATAACTAAGTATTTTGTGAAAAAGCCTGTTGCCATTATTGATATAGAGCAAAAAAAGGCCAACAAAATCACATTTTTTGTATGGGACCCCCCCTTAAATATTAATTTTATTTTGTTTTTAGTATTTGTTGTTATAGCGGCAACAGATACACATTCTGTGAAAATTTCAACTCTCTAGCTATTACCGTTCTCGAGTTACAGCCTGGTGACAGACAGATGGACAGACAACGAAGTCTTAGTAATAGGGTCCCGTTTTAACCCTTTGGGTACGGAACCCTAAAAACTGCCTTTAAGATTATTACCATGCAGAAAAACGACGCGAGCTCTCACAAAGCTCGGCTTTTAGCTAGTTAATTTAAGGTGCAGTGGTTGTTGCAACTACGTAAAATGGGTTTTTTAAATAACGTTTTTTGTAAAGTAGATGTCATTATTTAAGTATAAAAAAGTACCCTGTTAAAATTGAGAAAATTTCCTATACGCAAAGGTATATCAGTACACAATTTGAAAAATTCTGCTCGATAGAAAAAAATCTCAAAGATGACTATTATAACGCTGTTTTTCATAATTAAATCATTTTATGGCTAAATTACACACTTTCTAGAAAAAACAAAAATTGTAGTACATTTGTCATAACCTAACCTAAACGATTTGATATATTTGATTTGTGTAATACTAAAAACAAAAGGTTTTTTCTCCTATTTTCTATTATCAAGGCACGCGGCGAGCGCGTAACCGCCACTGTACAAGGCGCGCTGATATGAATGTTATTATAATGTCCTTTAGGTCGATATTCGTACTGACAGACATCGACCTGCTAATTTTCGGGACTACTGGGCCTTAAATATTTTATAAAGATAAAATGTTACTAGACTAGACTTTTACACTCGAAAGTGTAAGTAGTGCGGCTGACGCGGGCGGTGCGGGGGGTGCGGGGGGTGCGGGGGGTGCGGGGGCGCAGGGCTGCGGCAACAATCAATCCTGCTGACACGCTATCGACACCACATTAGTTTGTTCCCACTACTTTTGTCTCCTCTATGTGATATTTATGTCGTGTTAAGCCGACTCGAACGATCAATCTCGCCGACCCTGAGGAAGATAGATGTGGAATCGAATACGCCATCATGTTTCGCTAAAACAATGGTTCGATGTGATTTTTTCAACCTGTTTTATGTTGAGAGAACTCTGTTTTTTGTGTTAAATTCTATACTGTATTGTCGTACTCGTATTAAAAGTACTGTATGTTGCCCGAAATACCTTGTTGCGAGAATCATACATTTACCAAGACAAATAACTACCTATCCCAGCTCGATAATAATAATAATATAATCAATGTATCTCTGTCCCATCAAATAGATGCAGATTTCAGCTGTAACAAACAAATAGATCGAAACACTTCTTCTATAATGGAATGGAAGTATAGGTGATACGAATTAAATAGTTTAGTTTTTTACCAGACTGTTAGAAGGATATTGATTATTGGACTAGTATATTATATTATAACTTTATGATTATTTTATTACTTCAAAAATCAAAGTGTTTGTAACTCGCATTGTTGATGTACTTCAATAATTATAGTGAAGCATAGAGGCAAACAAAATTAATAACAGCATGACGTAACGACACAATCTACCAATACCGAGAACTATCAAGTTAGGAACCTTAAAAGCCGGCGAGCCCGAACACAATTTCCTTCACCAAAATGTTATCTTATATCCAATTTCTATTTTATATAATATGTATTTCCACTAGTCGCATAATAAACGCCAAAATGTCGTGTGAATAAAAACGAACGGAAATGATTTTTTTCGTAAATCCCGCTAGCGGCTAGAGTCTAGACCAACAGAGCCTAGTGTATCTTTGCACTAGCTGTAGTAATTTTATACGTTTTCACGTGTCACCTACAAAGCAACTAAAACACTGAATCAAAAAGCAAATATAAAAAATCTTGTGTAAATTTTCGTACGCAAACATGAATGTTTTAATTCGCGAAACAAATTTTAGGGAACACGAATTCAATTTTGTATTTTAGGTTTTCACATGAATAGAAAGGACACAATCATTTTTGAAAAAGTTTCGGGCTTGGTTTTCATTGCATTTCGGGTAAAAGTTATCAAAGGCCTTAAATCTTTGATTCTATTATTTATATACTACAAGCTTAAAATAATCCTGTTCAATCGTCGTTATTCTGGTATCGAGAAAGTAAATAGCTAGGTTTTAGATCTTGTGTTACTTTTCACTAAGAATTTAACACTTATGTTAATTATTATCTTTTGCTATCTCAACAAGTAATTACTACAAAGTTTTACAATGTATATAGCGCGAACAATTTAACTGTATCTACTTTAATTTCATCTCCTAGTTCTGTAATCGAGAGAAAATGAAAATTGATTGTTCCTAACTAAGATAAGTTTGCGAAGTTATGATGGAAGGAAAGTGCCTTCGCGATGAGCGCGGGGAACAAAAATGTTCATCTTTAATTACGAGTAAGTTCCCTAGATACTAATAATAATAATATTATATTGTCATTGTTTGCGTCTTGCCAATAAATACGAAAATGTGTATGCCTGTTTGTTTCATCTTTACGCTTAAACACTGAACCAATTTGAATGAAATGAGGTATGAAGATGTTTTAAGATTGGAAAATTTATATTAGGTTTGTAGCACACGATAATCGCTGTTCCCAAGCGATCAATAAATTGCAGCATAATAGAATTGTAGGCAATATCTAGTTATAGTTAGCTTTAAAGTTCTATAAGCAAATAAATATCTGAGGTATATAATAAAACATAATAATTATAATGCTGAAAATAATAATTTTAACTAATATTTTAAAACTGAATAATGAATATAGTCAAAATAAATTTAACGTGGCACCAGCGGTCATTCTAGTCTAGGAGTTATGTGAAAACGTCTAAGTCGGGGGCAGCAGCTAGTATTTTCTAGAGTAAGCTTTAGCGGCATATTAATAATGTTATAGTTACATATTACGTGGGGTATACGCTTTATATCCTCTGAAGGTTGCATTAAAACATTCTGAAAAATTTACCGTGTGGATTGTAATATCAAAACCACCGCTCAGAGAGACTACAAAAAGAGTCTTGTACAGAACGCCTTTATGAATACCATATGAGATGACCGCTACTTTTATATGCGAAAAAATTGCCACAGAATCAAAGTCCACATGTCCACGGTAGGTTACCTTAATTTTCCTTTACGTTACGTATTCTGAATATCAAACATAAACGGGATTTTCATACGTAATACCTTAAACGATGCTTTTGGGGTTCTCTGGCTATGAAATAACATCCCTCGTATTTTTTCATCGTGTTATTGGGGGATTTCAAATGTTAACAGGTTTGACTTCTATTTAGATTTTAAATTCAATAAATATTATAATTTGAAGACATTTTTGCTATGTATAACTTTATTTATACATAGCAATATGTATGGTTTTGATTTTCCCATTTCAAATCACCTCACATTTTTAGCCTGAACAAATAAAAAATTGAAATAGCCCTTCTATTTGGACGGGATTATAAAACATATTTGGTGTATGAAGTATACTCGTATAATATTCGCAAGTCAGTAGTCACTACACAGTACACACTCGTCTATACTGTACTCGGCGAAATATGGCGGTAGCAGTCATTGACTACCTGTCAAAAAACTTGTTATTTTCTATATAAACCACGATTGACAATGGACTAGGAACATCTGACACTTCATTGTGAATCGCAGTTTATATAGAAAATGACAAGTGTTTGACATGGAGTCAATGACCGCTACCGCCATGTTTCGCCGAGTACAGTATAGCGAGCACGAAGCACTGTCGCAATCTCCGGAATTCGGCTCATCACGAACATCTTTGTAGTACTTAACAGAATTAGAGTAAATTAATGAAAAACATTTACCAAAGCGATTTTCTGTTACGTTGTTGCGGAGCCAAATAATTTTGCTTATTTCGCCGTAAATTACTTGATCTTGTTTACGGCCTTTGAAGATTCCACCAACTTTAGGGAACTTTCTGTGTAATTTATTGTTTACGGACACTTTTCTGTTTACTTAATGTAAATTAACTGTGTAAAAGGGCTTAAAACGTTAATTTAATTAGTAACTTAGATATATTGATGACTGATGAGTAACATTTTTCCCTAGCTTAAGTTTTATAAATAAAGTTAAATTATATTGTCATTAAAAAACGCTTTTATAATACGACATTTCAAATAACATATTATAATCATTTTAAATAATTCAACAAATAATAAAAAAATATATTTTTTTAACGAGAACCACCTTGCTTTAGCACCAATTCTCACGAGCATTTTTGCTTTTAAAGTGAGCATTCGAAACTTTGTCTAGTTTAAATGACGATAATTACATTTCCAAGATTCATATTCGCATCTAACTCTTTTCATTACTGCGATAGAGGAACTTGGGGAACTCGCGGTACGAATAAACTTGAAACGGCAGTAAGCTTGAGTTAATTTTCAAGTCAGTTCAATAGGAAAATCGGCCTTTGTGAAAGTTCTATTGTGTGATATATTTCCCTAGGATCATGTGATGAAGACCGCTCAAGTGTTACTATTATTCATGTTGAACTAATTACGGTGCTTCAAACGACTTTACTAGAAACTTCTAGGAAAAACTACAATAAGCTCTTATAGCGTTGTATGTTGCAATAACTTTATAATATAGTTAAATAAAATTATATACTAGATGATGCCCGCAACTACATTGCACTAAAATTCGTTTATCGCGTTAGGGCCGCACATTTTCTCGGGATTCGGCAAAATTGGTGTGCAGAGGTAACAGACAGACAGGCATTACATTAGGACTTTCGCATTTATAATAATAATATGTGTCTTTATAAAAGTTTTTACTGAATACAGTAACTAAGTTAACGGAATACAGTACAGGCATTTTCATAATTTAGACTAAAAATGTCAATGACCGCTGGGGACATCTTATTACATTTTGACTATAGTATACAATTTTCGAGACTAATGGAATCTTACAAAGTAGCCTTATTAATAACGTTCGTTGTATCGATGGAACGGTAATAAAAAGAACATTTACTGATTTATAGCAAGTATAAAGTACACTTTCAGCGGGAGAACACTTTCGGAGCAATGCCACGAACATATCGGGACTTTACGATGTCATTAAACATATTTTTATGGGGACACCGCGGTGTATTATTAAAGGGAGTTAGCGGGTTTCATTGGTCAGTTGCTCGCGATCCCGGCTTCATCAGAATTGACAGCGTGCGTCGATCGTAAAACATTTACGATACGATGCTGTCGCCCGCATCGCAATGAAATCACGATAATGTTGGCATTACTGAAAACGTACGTATTTACGATTGAAATTTTACACCCATCTTTAGTGATATTTACATTTCGAGTGGTTTAATGATAGCGATTTTCATTGTTTGTACAATGTTCGTGTGTAATAAATAAAAGCGAATTTTCAGGTGTTTCGATGAAGGTACTGTTACAGCTATGTTTTGTACTGTAATTTTATTTTTATACAATTAACATCAATTAAGTTAAAGATAAAAGCATAAAGAATTTGAGAAAAGCGTAACACAATAAATAATATTGGTAGGTATTTGTATGTGCAAAAATCTATAGAACTTTTTTTTAATTCAGTCTTTACAAATTCGTTAATGGTATAAAGTAAATACAATAAGATGAATGAATAATTTATTATAGAATAACATAATAACTGTAATGGTTGTTCTAATAAATTATTTTAATTTATGAACAAGCCATACAAAGTATTTCATCAAAAGAATGTGATATGAAAAGATTTCTTTTCAATCAATTATGGAATCCAAAAAAGTTCCACGAATCATCGAAAGCGAAATTGATTTGCTCAAAGAATAAAAGGTACCTCAAAAGGTAATGTTGGCTTTTGCAGGCGTGAGTTCTGGCACTGACTTAAGTCGATAGTTAAGATTTCGCCAACAAACTACTAGCACACTAATGTGTACTCGGAAAGTCTCAAGAATCGGCCGCTTAAGTACCTACGCCTGAAACTTACCACTCATTTGTTACTTCCAAGAACACATTATAGTCTAACTTTTGTTCTTCGGAAAACAAACCGGGAAGACCAGGTGGTGTCAAAACAGTTTTATTTGTAGTGTAGGTGTGCGTCCGCACTGTTTATTTTGGGGAGAAAGCCATTAAGTTAATATAACTCTATCTATGCGAGAATGAGTTATATACGAGTTTTACTAGATATAATTATTGATGAGTGATGACATTTTTTAAAGTCGGGTAATTTATTGGGAATGGTTATTGAGAAAACATGCAAGGATGTTCACACGTGAATGATATTATTTTCATAGAGGCGTGGCGAAATACTGTCACTAAAAACCACATGAGCTGGAGTCCGTATTTCGGCTACGTGCAAAATTATATTTCTATGATATTGACAGGAAATCAGTAAACAGCTGTCTTACAAGAGAAATTTTACAAACTTATGTTATTTAGGGTATGATTCACATTGTTCTATTTTGGCGGTTATAAATAAATTTTGCTTTGTATGACTATACTAGCTATTGATTTCATATTATTGTTACAACACATCGATGTTAATATTTGAATGCGAAAGTGTCTGTCTGTCTGTATGTTACCTCTTCACGCTCCAACCGCTGAACCGATTTTGCTGAAATTTGGCATGAAGATACTTAGAGTCCCGGGAAAGGACATAGGATAGTTTTTATCCCGGAAAAATGTACGGTTCCCGTGCGAATAACAAATTTTGGCGCAACGGAGTTGCGGGCGTCATCAAGTATTCCATAAAACTTCTAATTTCACACTATACACAAAATATACAAGTTATTGCCTTTCACTCCTGCATAGATTTAGTCTGGAGCAACTTCAATAAAACGTACAAACATATTTAGAATTTCAAAGGTTAGTGTCGTATTCGGAAAGTGCTCAATATCATGAAGCGTGTCAACGACGGAATGTTTTCTGTGGGATAAGTTTAAGGCGATACTATAAGTCCGTGCACTTCAACAGATTGGATCCGAGCCGCCGCGCCGTGAGCTCTCAGACTAAACTCACTCGAATATTCTGACAAACAACTCGAATATTCAACAAACGTATTTTTGAACCGTATTTGATACTGAAATTGCTTTAATTACCATATTAAAAAATAAGGAGCACTTGATTGATAGCTCCTTATGTGCATATTTATGATTATCATTAATTGGAAATATGTATTATAAAATTCCAATTAATAACTAATACTGAGATATAACTTAAGATCATAAAAAAGAAATAAACGTAAGAATTGATATAAATCCAATGATATTATATAAAAAAACTCAAAGCAGATATGTTACTACCGCGCGCGTTGTGAAGCCATTAAATACGGGCCAATTGGCCCGTCTTTTATATAGTCTGTCTCTTTTATGTAAATGTCATTTCGTATCTTTTGTTTCACTTATCTGTCAAATTTGACAATTGAATTTGAAAATTGTTCGGAAGCAATTTAAGCCGGAAAATAGTATGAACGTAACAGATCTGTATTTAGTTGAGTATCATTGATATAAATCTCTTTAATTCAATATAATATTTCAAAGAGAAAAGTTAAACAGCAAAAATAAAAGCAAAATAGTAAGACATTCAATATCTCATATTGAATTTGAGCGTTAACACTCCAGCTCGTCTGAGCTTCAATATAATCGATGAACGAATATTATTCGCTTGATCAAACCTCTTAATAAGTTGGCCACAACGGGCTCAGCGGCGGCCATCTTCCCGCGCGTCATTCCTGTCCGCCGGACGAGTGTAATAACAGACCGTTCCGGATGACTGGATACTGTTTATTGTTATTTTATTTCAGCAACAAAGGATTTTTACCATTTATGTAATCGAGAGCAAGTTTCACAGTGTTCTAATGGGTATCGAATGACATATTCGGAAATTTTTTCATGTTTTACACTAATCGAGTGACAGAGACAAATTCAAATGAAAATTTAAATTAATAAACTTACAAACAATTATTTTATTAAATTTACTAAGTCTTATTTATTAAACTCACGTAATAAATAAGGCAAGCAAGAAAGCAAAATAATCAAATTTTGCATTAATCTTTTCTCTACCGCTTGGATAAAAAAAACTTCCTATCTTTATTTCTCTTTTGTTATGTTTTCTTTTGACCACATCATTATCCTACCACCACTATCCTTCGTATAAAACTATCATTAGGGTGATGGTAATATTTTGCGCTCGCGTGTCGGCGGCACGTGACATTCGTCACAGGTTTCAGAGCGTGAAATGACATCGCTTTACTTAGCGGTTGCGGGGAGTGGCTGAGACGTGTGGTCAGGCACAACGCCACTAAAACCGATTATAATGCTACGTAACTAATTAATTACGATTATACAGCACTGATTAATGCTTTTACACCTGAATATTATGACCTAATTCGATCCAGAATTTTGGTAAGACTTTTTTGTGTGAGTACAAATATTATACAAAGTTTGAAATAATATTTGAGGGTATTTTTTTTATCTATGGACGCTTCAAACCACGTCAGTCTGGACCCGTGCATTTGCCTTTTATCACGGGACATTACTTGAAGGATTTGTGTTACAGGTACCAGACAATGGAAATATATTTAATACTTTTATACTATACGTGTATTTTAGATTTTTTATTATAATATACACATATTTAATAAGTATCCATGATCCGGGAACAATGAAAAACTGTTTTGTTCCGTTGGCGGGATTCGAACCCGCGACCCCCGGCTTGAGTGCTGACAACACGCTCAACCACAGAGGTCATCGATATATTATCCTATGTTTGATAATAAAAATTCAGTCTGTGTGTCTGTGTATTTTATAACCAAAATTTTAGAGCCCTCTTCTTGCCCACTCGTCATTCCCTTTGCGGACGAGGCCAAGGACGCCTGGGACATTGTTAGTGCCGGCAGCGAGGTCCCGAAGAACACATCCTCCCAAAGGCTCTGGGATGAGCCCGTCTGCGAACTGGTGCGTAATAAACTGTTTAACACGTCTACCAGCGCCGTAGAACGGGCTCGACTTTTGGCCGTGGAGAGGTGGGAGTCGGGTGCTTGACTGCAGGCACTACCATCTAAAAATACAGGAACATTGCCGGACCGTAATATATTCCGTCTTGCCACTGCCCTGCGTCTTGGTGCCCCCCATGTTCCCCCATCAGTGTGTTTGCGGCGCGCACGTAGACAGCTACGGTCACCACGGGCTGTGCTGCTCGCGAAGTGCTGGACGCTTTTCGCGGCATCACAGCCTGAATGACCTCATTCGCCGGGCTCTTGTCACTGCCGGCGTGCCAGCGATACTGGAGCCCTACGGTTTGGCACGTGACGATGGCAAGAGACCCGATGGAATGACCCTGGTCCCCTGGAATGTGGGACGGGCCCATATTCAGGGCACCTCGAGTTGTGCGGGCACAGCCGCAAATCAAGCAGAGAACCTCAAGCGGCGCAAGTATGAGAACCTCAGTGGAGATCTCATATTTGAACCGTTTGGGATGGAAACTCTAGGCGCATGGGGTCCGGGGGCACATAAGCTTTTTAGAGGAATATCGAAGAAGCTTGTTGAAGCCACCCGAGACCCCAGAGCTGGGAGCTACCTGGCACAGCGGATAGCAATTGCCATCCAACGTGGCAATGCTATCAGCTTGCTGGGCACTCTGCCAAATGGGGACGACTTGGGCAAGTTTTTCCATTTATAGTTTTTTATTTAAAAATTTTATATATCTGTATATTTTAGATTATATTTTCAGTGACTTCTGAATGAATTAAATACGATAATATTCTTTGGTCTGTGTGATTGATTTCTATTTATAGCCTATATTTGGAGCATTCAAAGTGTATTTTCGGAGCATATTTTGTGATTGAACGTCCCGTGTCGCCGTCAATAAGTAGTGTCTTCTTGACTGACAAGCCTAATGCGCGGTTTGCGTGCACGGAAGCGGTCATTTTGTATTCACGCTACGTACAGGCAGCACACTTTAAATGTCTGTCCGTTGTCATTTGGACATTATAAATGAGGCATTAAGAATCCTTCCTTAGAAACTGTTTCAATATCAATGTAAAACATGCTGGAAATCAAAGTACATTCAAATTTCTGGTTACATTACTAAATTACAGTACTAACAAATCACAGCCATGTTATCAAAATACAGCAAAGCATTATTCTCCTGTACGTAAAACAAAATTGCAAGGACTATCTTTTAAATTTTTGATTAATCAGAAAGGGTTGGACATATTTTTATGAAAATACCATTTTGTACTTTGATAGGAAATGGACTGAATTGATGAAGAAGTACAGTTGATTACATGTTTTATTAAATAGCAGAATCTAATTTTACGTATAGTAATTATGAAATAGAGACACTAGGTAGAAATTCAAATATTTTGTCATGATAATGCTTACTTGACCCTGCCTTATTATTAATCTACGAACAAAATATATAAATCGTAACTAAAAGTTATGGTAGCTACGAGACGCCCTATATCATATTTAGTAATTTGAAGTTATGACAAGACAGAAACTAGATACGCCATTAGAGCTAATAACGGTTTTTGTGACACTAAACATGAAAAAAGCTTTCCCCATTTAACGGAGCGTAAATGTGTACTCCATGTTACCGCCGCCCTTAAGCAGACATTATTAGGGGAGTGTCGCACGACGGACATAAAATTTTGTTGCGATTTTTCCCTTAATACCGTTAAGCTATATTGTAGGTCAAAATATAATAAGAGGGCAATAAACGAGCAATATGAACTCGATATTACTTGTTCTAATTAATTGTATTGTGCCGTTTCTTTTGTGTTACACAATGATGAAAAATATGATGAAATATCACTGAAAACTATCTCGATTTTTTATAATGAAGCCCTTGGCATGTTTTCAACCTTCGTATTGAATTTCAATCGAGCATTGTATGGGATAAATAATTCACCAATTGTAAAGCATTTTTCTGTAATAGGTAAGAAAGGCCTTCTAGGCCACTTCGATTTATTGAATTGAAATTATAAGTAGAATTATATTTCCTAAATGTAAATTACGTTCTAATTCTTATCATTTTAAAATTTATTTATGAGCAATAGTTTTCAAAATAAATTACATTAAATCCATTGCTCCTTCCACAATCTTAAAACCGTTCACATTTATGATATAACCTAAAAATTATTTAAGAAGAAAAAAATGATCCTGTTAGCGTTGGAATACCTTCTAATTTAATATATAAAATTCTTGTGTCGCAGTGTTTGTGCGCGAACTGCTAAAACCAAAACGGCTCAACCGATTTTAATGAAATATTGTAATGTACATTTGTTAGGCCTGAGAATAGGTTTTTATCTACTTTTTATCAGTCAGCTAGAAATATTTTGATTAAATATTTCAGTAACGACACGGATGCATTGAGCTTTTAATCTCATGTCAACGGGAAACTTTTCTTTAATTTAACCCTTGTGAGATTAAAACAGCGGATGAAAGATACTTTTGCTTTACTTTTAATCGTAATTAGGTATATTTGCGAGCGGCACAAAGAGTAGCCGCGGGTCAACTGGCTTTGGGACGAAATGGCCCACTACAAAGGGCTTAAGGGTTTAGATGCTCACGAAATTTGTTTCATTAAGCCGACTCGTTCTTTCCTCTCACTGAGGATATAATTTATTTAAATTATAACTGCACAGCGTTTGAAATATCTCGTAAATTTTTACCTCGTAAGAAGGTGATGAGATCTAAAGAAGTGACTGATGGCAAATTTTGATGGCAGATTTTCAAAAAATATCCTTGATTATTGGATATTTTTTTTAAATATTTGCATGTTTCAGACACAGAACCAGCCGCTATAAGGAAAAAAATGAATCAAAATGTTTTATTCCAATTACCTTGGTATTGCTAAAGTCAATTTCTTTTCTCAATTTTTGCTAACAGATCCTGGTAGACCTATAAATACCGTGCATAATTTTAGGATTTTAAGTATTAGTATAATTATTATTAATAAAAATAAATGAACTTTATCTAAGTAAACTACTCAGCTCACGAAAAGTAAAATGAATTTATAGAGAACTTTTTATAGCAAAACGATCAGTTTTAGTTGGGAAAGTGTAAGAAAGAACGTAGAAAAACTTAAAATTCTCGTCGTCCCCGCATCGGCGACCCAGATCTCGATCGATTGTTGCCGATAAAGCATACGTTTTAAATATTGTACCCACGCCGAACGAACGTTCCACAAAGCCTGGGATTTTCGTAGCGATACTAATATTGCGCCCGAACGTCGCATCGATATTGTTATGGTCACGAAGTAGTTGTACTACTTAGACACGTATTAATAATTCTTAACGCCGTATTTGAGAATATATCTTTACGTTCATTAAAAGCCTTGATGTTTCACATAACAAATTAGTTTGTTAAAACCACGTACTCGTTACTTTTAAAGAATACACTTTAAAAGGCATCAAGTTTTACCATTTTTAATATAGCAGCACATTTAATTAGCTATTTCCCAGGGGCGATATTAAGGTTTCATAAAGGACGACAGCTTCTGTCAAAGTGTTGTTCTTGATAGCGTTAAATAAAAACCTGTTCTCGCGAACAAAGAGGTACGTGAGGGAAATTATTTATGTATTGCTGCGGTCTAATTACGTAACGCTTTTGTTCTTGCCTCCCCGGCCTTACGTAATACGAGCCTACCGCAATTTTGTCCATACGACAAAAACGCCATTTAACCCTGCATTATTGCGATGGAAAATATAGCGGAGGTTATTACTTTTTACTTTCATAGTTTCGAAACAATGATTTCGAGCGTTTCGTTTTAAATATTTGATACACGATAATATTTTTGCTCGCGTTAAAATGTAAATAAAATGTTTCCTAAATTAGACCAATTTGTTCACACTAATTTAATGTCAAAGATAGCACGTATTTTCATTTGCAAAAATAATTTGCTGTGAAATATATTTTGACCGTTATTCGGTTAACTGCGGATATGAGCTGCAGCCTGCAGGACTACTTTATGTGTCACGGTCTTAACGTCGACGTCTTAACGTACGACTTATGTCATATTTCCAAAGCCGAGTGTCAGGCGGACGGATGAGGCTGAACACTCTGTGTACTGACTACCGGATAGACGCGAGTGCTCGAGCAAAGATAACATTGTAAAATGTTTGCGTTGAATCGCTACGAATGTGCTACGACTGTCGTAGCAACCGCTATGGGCTACGGCGTAGAGTGTCATTTACGTAGCGCGTCTACATTCTACAACGGGGTTACGCGGGGAGATTTAGCTTGTTACGGCAATAAAACAAGGGTTTTGTGTTATCTAAAACCAGGGTAATCTTAAATTAAAAATGAAATACTAATTTCATTTCATTTGTTGATAAAAAATGAAAATAATATTCTAGTCGCTTGCGCTAAAGAATCGTTCGAAGAATATCTTTCACGGTGAACCGACATTTACAATGTGACTTAAGTATATTTTATCATATGACTGCGTAGGAACCGAAGCTTCCTTTAAAATACGACGTCATTATACATCAAAATGCTCTTATCCTCCCCCTCGGGGAGTGAAGGAGCTCCGCAATCAAACGCAGAAAGAAGGAGCAATATGATATTCACACGTAATAAATATTAGAATAGATGCAGTGATTGCGAGCGCGGGTCGCGGGTCGCAGGTGTTGACGCGCCGTAATGGAACTAACTTTCGACTTCGTCGTTTTATTTACGAAATAAATTTTAAATTTTCATACAACGCCGACATTATTGAATTTGTTTTCGTGAATTTTTTACATTTTCGGATGCGAAATGGCCTCGCGTTGTATGTGTAAAAGTGAAGTCATTTTCCCCGTCACTCTTTATTTTCATCACTATCTATTTCCCGCGACTCTGCCTGCCTAAAGTTGCAGTCCTGAATAAAAATTCTGGTACAATAAT
Source organism: Polyommatus icarus (assembly GCA_937595015.1). Taxonomy (NCBI): domain Eukaryota; kingdom Metazoa; phylum Arthropoda; class Insecta; order Lepidoptera; family Lycaenidae; genus Polyommatus; species Polyommatus icarus. Next base: position 12,358,870 of record OW569326.1, read on the forward strand.
TAATGCCCCAAGGTGTGTCATTTTAATATTATTTTCTTTTTGGATGACTACAACATAATATTAAGATGAACATGAATACAAAATTTGAAGTTTCTTGCTGCAAAATTTTGACCTGTTGTACGTTGAAATAGTTGCCTTGTTTTTTTACATAACCACGCCTTAACTTAAAACAATACATTTATCAACATGTACTTTATTTGAACTGAGATATTTATGAATATATATTATTTTCTGTCTACAACAACAGCTAGTCTTTTATGTAAATTGGTTTGATTTAATTCAAAATGAATTAAAGAAATGTGTGTTTTCAAATATACATAATATTATTTTGTTTGTGTTTTTCTAAAACCTTATTGTTATAAAAATATCATGTCTAGACTAACTAAGTAATTGAAATAAGGAGCCTAATCTTGAAAATTTTACTTTTATTTGCGTTAATAAAGCTAATTAGTTCAATTAATTCAGGATTAAATATAAGTTTTCTGTCTCTGTTTTTATATTATTTTCAAGATAATTGTTTACAGCATTATGATAACTTACTAATTTAAAGATAATCTTTTTTAATCACTTAATCTGTATTACATTAAGTTAATTATTAATTTAAACTTCAATACTAACGATTTTTATAAAATAAGGGAGCTACCGGTCAAATGGGTCATCTGATGGAAAGCAACTACCGTCGCCCATGGACACTCGCAGCATTAGAAGAGCTGCAGGTGCGTTGCCGGCCTAAATGATTCCGCCGTATTCTGAATAATATATTAGATCCTATCAGAGTTAAAGTGATACATTTGACTAATACACATTGATAACGTTCCATGTAACATCAACATGACGGTTATGTCAGAGGTAAAACGAGTCTGAATGGACCGTAGCGTGAAATAATGAAGCCGGCAAGTGCATTTCTTAAAGTACTGAATTGACAGATTTTTATTGCGTGAGACGTCTTGCAAATCTGTCAAATCCATACAAATTTAGAAATCCATCCAAAAAATTGCCACATTATAAAGACAGACTAGATTACTTTCGGATGGTTTCGCTTCATGATCGTAGACAGTACTTCGATCTAATTTTCCTGCACAAACTTGTAAACGGCACTATTAATAGTAAAAAACTCCTGAAAAGAATAAAATTAAATGTACCAAATCGTTTACCAAGAAAAAATAAATACAAACCTTTTTACATTAAATCAGCCAAAACAAATTTGAGCCAATTTTCGCCGATTAAAAGGATGTGCAGGTCTTATAACAGTTTGTCAAATGCTAAGGATGCTTGTATCTTCTCAAATGAATTGGCTAAGTTTAAAAAATTAATTGTTGGTTTGTCGCGTTAGGTGTTGCTGATGTTTCACTTTTTAAGCTACATACAATTTTTGTTTTGTTTTAGTGTTAACCCTTCTCTGTTCGTTTCTCTCTCACATTGTGGTTTGTTTTCAAATATGAAATTATTGTTTATTTGTTGCCAATTTAGATTCATCATAGTTATTAAATCTTAAGATAATGTGAGTAAGATTTGTGCATGTAGAACTACACCTGTAATTTAGGATACATTAATCTTTATTCTACAATTGTATGTTTTCTATGTCAAGATCTTTTCTGATGTATTTCCTTCTTTGTGTCAAATAAATAAATAAATAAATCCATCTACGCGTCGCGTTGCGGTCTGAATAGACCCTAATGTGTAGGGCTCGTGAGCGGTGCGCTAAGCCACATCAAGCTGCTGAAAACCGCGCACCGATACATGTAAATTAAGCTGTAGTGGAACAAACTCATTACATGCAACTCAACGCTACTGTACTTTGGAAAATAATTAAAGCTCATCGGGATTCTGTTACTAATACTTCGCCAAAAGTTTTATTTTTTAATTAGAATTTGTAGACTGTAGGGTATGTTATTGTAAGTTTATTATGTTCCGTATAATTTTATGAATGAAATAGGATAGGAATGATAATGTGCTGTGCTTAAATTGTAAGAAACCGTACGGTTTTTCTCTGGATTAAAAGTAGCATATAATTTTAAAAACAATCTGTTGTAGGTAAATTATAAGTATTAAGTACCCATTATAAATAAACGATATTTAAATCTTTATTATAATATATTTTAGTTTATATGCTAGTATATTATACTAGCATATAAACTAAAATATAAAGCCTTCACGCTCCAATAAAAATACCACGTGTTTGACACTCGCTCGCGAATTTTAAAATTTTGTTTCGATTTCAGGTATCGTATGAAATGAAAATTTATCTTGCACGTGGAGTGACAAGAAACGGACGAGCGAAGCGTGAGCGATTGTCACACGAGTGATGCGCCCAAAGCGCGAGGGGTGAGGGGCGCGGGGCGCGGGCGGCCTCCCGCACGCCGCCGTTATCGATTGCCCCAGTTGAGAGCGGGGCGGAAGTAATGATAGAACGAGATGCAACCACTGTCCGCCCGATTCGACGGCCGACTCCACTCGTAACTGTATAGTGCACTACACAAATATTGTTCGAGATAATATTTAATCTTCCCTTTCTTTACTCTAATATAATTCAGGATAACGCTCCTCGAACGTTCGATCCGGCCTCCGAGGGGATCGTCTGGAATCATTTCTCGGATTTCATCTTTTTATTTTCGATACTCGGAAGTTTAAATGAGTTCGATTAAAAACTCATTTGCCATCAATCTCGTATAATTCGGATAACTTTAAGTCATCAAAGCGAACGAGTCACAGAGTGGAACATGGTAGTGACATCCTGCTTATATCTGAGTGAACGGATCCCGTAATAGCTTCCTCAATCTCGGCGTCAAAGTTCTCATAAGGCGCTTCTTAACTAAGGCGTTAAGTAAGATAGTTAGCGAGAGGCCTTCGGCAGGGTCTTAAAACTTAGCCGAACTTGTGTAACTGGATCCCCAAGACCCGTCGGCTCCCGTACGTCGATTCTACATCGGCTGACAATACGTTATTAGAATTTTAATTGACATTCGACGGGAGTGACAAAGGTCCAACGTTCCGCCTCAAAGATCACCAATAGACAATAGTTATTACGAATTTACAATAGACATTTCGGGCGGCCAATTTGCGACATAATGTCCTAAGTCCTAACTTACTTTGTGAAACAGTCATTGGTTAATCTGGTTCTTGTCGAAGGTATGTTAAAGTAGGTAAGTCTAAGTAGTAATGAGAAACTTTTATTTTTGTATGGTTCGTTACATCTCGTACATCTAATTTCAAACGTTGAATTTACCATAAATCGAGTCATTAAGCACGAAGAGATAAAAACGATACTTTTTTATAACAATAAAATATTCCAAGGTCAATATAGTACTAAAATGTAACAATACACCACAAAAAAACAAAACGGTCTTGTTATCTTATTAGAAAAGTTATTTCATTATATACGAGCAAGCTCGAATGTCCATCATAAAGCGGAGTTCATAATCCGCGACATTTCGGACCCCGAGTGCGCCACCTATCGATTTTACCGTAAAACATTTGACTGGCGAGTGTCTTCGCGATAGAATCTAAGCCGGCGTTCACATCCAATGATAATAAAGAGTAAAAGAGTCGCCGTTTTAATGTTCACTTTATGGGCACTTCCGAGCCTTCATAAGGCTCAGAATACGCCTTAAAGCTCGATGCCTAGGTATATGGAAGTGTTTCTACAATCGTTTTCTCTTTGTTGCCAGTCGGATGCGATAATGCTCTCAATAATTTTTATATATAGATTAAGTTCGCTTTTAAATATATATATAATATCCTTAATCATTATTATTAGGGCTGTTATGACTGACCTTTTAACGACTACGATGAAACTTTTTTGACTACTCCCGATCACGCGAAGGTTAAATGCTAATTAATCTTTAATAGATATTAAGATTGAGTAAATAAAATATTTACGTTACGACCATTTTTATTTTTTACGAACTAATAACTTTTGAATTTCTTATTATTGAAGCTAGTAAATATGATAATGTATTTTACTATTAGATCATAATTATTGTTTTGATTTTTCGATATTTTTTCACAATAGGCTTTAGTCAACTCTATTGCGTAGATAACAATGTATCTAAAACGCACGTTTTATGTGAAACACTAAAATAATACACGGTTTGACCATTTCCCCATTAAGACACGAGACCGTAAAAAACGGTATCATCCAAGAAAGAAACCTATTTAACCATAAACCATGATTAATTGGCAGGCGAAACTATGGCGGAAAGTCACTGTGGGATCCCTCGCCTGTACATTAAGGGGCACATTTCCTGCAGCCATTAAAATTTTACGAGTGAACTGGCGAAATGAGTATCAGAATGAGGTTAAGAACAGACACGGCTCGCGTGACGAATTGTAATAGAATTAGCGACGAAAATAAAAACTCTTTCATCCTTTCCCCATGAAGTGTTGATAAATGAGCTTACAAATGTATTTTAGGCACTGTTCATACTTCGAAAAAGACAAAATTCCGAAACTATTAGCAAATGGATAAACTAGGAATTTGAGAATGGTTTTAGCTTAAATCAAAATAAGTAAGTATTATGTCATTAAAATAAAACCCACAATATTATTTGCGATACCTTTACCTAATAATCTATGAAGCACTTACAATCACAATCATATTTAAGTTTTATAAAAAATAACAGTTTATTTTTATAGTATTTGTATAAAAACATAAGCCGATAGTTTTGAAAAAAATATATGTGATGCGTGTTCCGCGATCCCTATTCGGGGCACGTGCGTATTTCTTTGTTTCTCCCGCTTATAACGAGATATTGTGATTCCAAGCTATTACGCCGTCCCATTATATACAAGACGTGAATATACATTATACAACCACATGACTAGATACTCGATGAAACAGATCTTTTTGAATCATGTCTTTCTTAAAAAATACTAATAATATGTATAAACGGGAAAGTATGTGAGTAAGTGTATGTTTGTCGCTCTCTTTCATGCAAAAACTACGAAATGAATTTTGACGAAAATTACATACACGGTTATAGAATTCGTAAATCTAATATATATAAATCTCCTGTCACGATGTTTGTCCGCGATGGATTCCTAAACTACTTAACCGATTTTAATGTTTTGTTTGTTTTAAATGTGTGCTTTTTTCCAACTTGAGAGATAGGATAGCTTGGATATTTAATTATAGTCGCAATTTTATTTTATTGCAAATTATTTGTCTATAAAGAGTGACCATCGTTTAAATGCGACGCGGGTCACGGGATAGCGATGGATGTTGCCATGGTGACATACTTAACTTAGTCACTAATTCAATAAAATAATACGGGCGATATACTTTATATAATATGGCAAAGAAACGTTTGCCGGGACAGCTAGTATATTATAGAAAACATTGTGCCTATAATATGAATCCGCGAGCGAGGCAACAGTAGAGTAAAAATTGATTAAAAAAATCGGTTGTCTGTAAAGTCGGTTTACTGACGATAGTTGAACGTGACAACGTATGACGTTGTCACGTTCAACTATCTTTAACCCCTTAACCCTCGCTTCCGAATCTCTAAAAATAGAAACAAACTTTTTCGACTGTAACCTAAAGTTATTTCGATGTATTTCTTTCAAATGATTGTCTAAAAATATTTAAAATGAGTAAAATAAACTATTCGCAACACAAAACGCTACATACATTCGTAAAATCCAGTAAAATCTTCGAACAAAGCACAAGTCGTACCCTGACACGTAGGAATTAGAGCACAATTTTAAATAGCCGAAATAATACTAATAGCTCACAGATTGTTTATTTATTTTTCATTCAGAGTGTGGTCAATGTATCAAAGGTCATAACTAACCAAACTTCTTCATACAAAAGTATTCTCTAAGTCATCGAAATACGTAATATAATCGAAACAAAGAGCGCGTAAATTTAAGGGGGGCTCCCATACAAAAAACACATTTTTTTGCCTATTTTTGCTCTTTAACGGTACGGAACCCTTCGTACGCGAGTCCAACTCGCCCTTGGCCGATTATATCAGTAGGTTTATATCAGTAGGCTTAACACCTTGTTAGTCTTTCGATTTCTTTGGCTGCAATATTGTAGACAGTAGATATTGTGACATCAATCAGGTAAGTGATGTTTTGTTGCTTGTCTACGTATATTGTGATTCACTTGTACAATGTACATCTGTCTGCACTGGCATCTCCCACATAAGTTTGGCTGTATCATTTTCTTTAACTTGGGGTTGTGTGAGTTTATCTTTCCACCATAGCTGATCTGTATTGAAATTGTGCTTTTTGCTTAGGGCCCAGTAAATGTATTGAATGATATTGTTGTGCCTTTGTGTGTATTGTGTTCCTGCTAATTTTTCGCAACCAGACACTATATTGTGTTGGATCGTTTCATCTTTGGTAAAGCATATTAGACATTTTCCATCTACTTGTTTATTTAGGTTACCCCGTTCAAACTGTTTTGTTATCATAAATTGGTCCTGGATTTCAAAAATGGCAGCTTCTAGTGTAGGAGATATCATTTGCTTTTTATTCCAATTTATTTTAATATTATTAATAATTATTAAAGTAGACATACAATAAAGGCCTTCGTGAAAATATTATGTGCCTACCTGTTGCCATTACTGATATAGACCAAAAGAAGCCGATAAAATCACGTTTGTTGTATGGGAGCCACCCTTAAATATCACTTTTATTTTGTTTTTAGTATTTTTTGTTATAGCGGCAACCGAAATACATAATCTGTGAAAGTTTTAGAAGTCTAGCTATAGCGGTTCTTGAGTTACAGCCTGGAGACAAACAGACAGACAGACGGACGGACGGACGGACGGACGGACGGACGGACGGATGGACAGACATCGAAGTCTTAGTAATAGGGTCCCGTTTTTACCCTTTGGGTACGGAACCCTAATAAACGAACCATCTTTCCGTGAAACGAATGAATTTAACATTCCTGAGGAAATTCTATGAAAATACAGTTTTAAATTAGCGCTCACAGCTTAACCCGAAATCCTAACATGATATTGTAACATTTATAAATTATGTATGAATCGTTGTATGAAAATTTCAGACTTACCCCGAAAATGTATATAATTATACCGCAAAATATTCAGCATATTAAGTAAGTATTATAAATAATGGAAAGGCAGTCTCGTCAAACAGCGGCACGTTCCGAAGCTATGCTATGAAAATTATTTTTAATCGCGCAGTGTAAATAAGATAGGATTTCACCCCCGCTTATCGTAGCCTGTGTAATGCAGGAAATAGTTATTAATTTACAGTAATCTGTCTTCTGCTAGACATCCCGAATCGGGCGTTCGTAGTTTTAGATAACTTTGGGTAAAAAATAATGCAGTATTATAACATAACTTGTCTTTGCGTTGAGTAAGTTTGCTTTTAAGTTCACGTATTACTATTACGTTACTGTATGATATAGTAATAACCGTATTCAACATAAGTGGAATAATTTTTATTATCGTACACCGCGTTTGATACGTATTATTTTATAACAATATTATAATATTATATAAATTATGTAAAAGCAAAGTAATTTCTATGATTAATAATGATTGTAAGTCCCGAGATCGTTTTCAGGTGAGATGTGAGCTACATCATGCTATAGTTTAAATGAGGTAAGATGGTACCAGCGGTTATTGACTTTTCTTGTCTAGGAACGATAAGTTAAATGTTCGAACTGTATTCTGTTAGCTACAACAAAAAAATAACTCTAATAAACATATATATATCGGAAAACCTCTTGCCTCTTGGTAACTTTTACAATGATAATAATCTCCAACTTTTTTTTGTTGAAAACTATTTACTTTATACTCAGTTTTTATCGAGTATCGAACATCCGTCAACTTACTGTCGATCGCGGTTTATATAGAAAACGATGAAATATGACAAATTTTTTGACAGGGGACAATGACCGCTACCCCCTTGATTCGCCGTGTACAGTGTACACTTTAATTACGCCATAGTCTATAGAGTATAGACTGTCAATCCTATTGTACAAACTAGTCCTTCCTTGTTGTAACTTGTAAAGCGTACTCAATGTTAAAATATGAGATTGGTCATATCACATATTACTTGATATGTGATATCAGGTAAGCAAATATTAGAAAACGTGATACTAATCGATTACGTCGTCTGGTTTTATTATTCTGAGGTGTACCCATCTTAATAAGAAAACGCGTGTTACGTGGCAGAGTAAATAGCAGGCGAGTGAAAAACAAACACACGGGCGAAGGGGAAGAGTGTATTTTTATTCATTCGTAGTAACAATTTCAGTCGTAATATTTGTAAAAATAAGCGGTGCTTATGACCCTTTTATTTGTAAAGTAAATTTACATTTAAAAAGGTCAATATACTTAATATATTATTATTATTTTATACGAGCTTTTGCCCGCGGCTTTGCTCGCGTTAAGAAGTATTATTATTTATTATATACAAACTTTCATCCCCTATTTTAACCCCTTGGTGGTAAATCAAAATCCTTTCTTAGCGGATGCCTACGTCATAACAGCTACCTGCATGTCAAATTTCAGCCCGATCCGTCCAGTGGTTTGGGCTGTGCGTTGATAGATCACCATGTCAGTCAGTCACCTTTGAGTTTTATATATTTAGGTAATTCATTATACTATTATTATATAATTAATTATGTCGTCATTGACTAAAATCTCTCGTTTATTTGGGCTCATACTGACGGGCTCATCCAAGAAGACATTTATTTAATAGACGGTATTCTCTGCATATTATTCTGCCCTATAACCAATAAAAGTTTAAAAAGCATGAAATAAAATAAAATTAAGAAATTAAAAAAAACCCCGTCAAAAAACTGTAAAAAGTAATAAAATAATATTTACTGACTTTAAGTTTAAATAATTCCTAAGTGTAAAAAGTAATATTTTAGTCCATAATTGTTGTCAAGGTGTGTCGCCGAACCTAATGACCGCTAATGTTGTATGTTTGATTTCACATAACATTATAGTTTAAGGGTCAGTTCACATCGAACCGAATCGAGACAATCAGCGACTTGGCGTTACAAAAGCGCTGTTGTCGTAGTTTACTTGGCGGTCCCCCGACACACCGTGACAACAATAATTATGGACTAAAATTTAAATAATTAGGAATTATTTAAACTTAAAGTGAGTAAATATTATTTTATTACTTTTTAAAGTTTTTTGGCGGGGGATTTTTAAATTTCTTAAGTTATTTTTTTGTAGAAGTATCTACTCTATAAAGATCATTTTTCATATTAATATAGAATATACATACCGAAATACCTAATTCGTAAGCATAACAGCCTCGTTCCGGGATGTAAGAAGGATAATTCTTGCGCGACATTTTCATAAATAAGTGTCAATATGGAGGTAATAACATGCCCCCGCAAACATATTCGGTGGCTTGATTTAACAAGATATTATACGTGATTAGAATAAAACCCCTTGTTTTTACGGTAATTCAAAATATTATGTGTATATAAATTAATTCATGATGTTTGCATGTATTTGTTGAATAGCTTGGAATAAATGAGTCTCCTTTTGTATTATATTTCAATGCAACATTTGACAGAAAATCTATACCACGCTTTGTATGAACTTCACGAATTAAATAAAATAAACTTTAGATACAACAGTTAGTCGCCTAGAACTCCGTTGTGCCAAAAATCCTTTACCGTATGGGGATTATACATTTTTCCGGGAATAAAAGTATCCTATATCTTTTCCCGGGGAAAAAGTATCTCCATACCAAATTTCAGCAAGATCGGTTCTGCGGTTTGGGCGTGAAGAGCTAACAGGCACACACTTTCGCGTTTATAATATTAGTTTGGATTACAATAATTTATAAAACTACTAGCTGTCCCGGCAAACGTTACCACGGGGCCAGACTGACGTGGTGTGAAGCGTCCATAGATATAAAAAAAAAGTATGTCACCATGGCAACGTCCATCGCTATCCCGTGACCCGCGTCGCATAAACAACATGGTCGCTCTTTATACTACAAATAATTTGCAATAACATAAAATTGCGACTATAATTAAACATCTAAGCTATCCTATCTCTCAAGTTGGAAAAAAAGCACACATTTAAAAAAAAGAAACATTAAAATCGGTTAAGTACTTTATGAATCCATCGCGGACAAACATCGTGACAGGAGATTTATATATAACTAGCTGTCCCGGCAAACGTTTCTTTGCCATATTAAGTATATAAAGTATTTTTTTTTAATTTGATCGCAGTGCTAACTGTCGGGACAGACTAAAATTAAAATTCGAATTCGAATATTATTTAAAATTTGACACTGCGATGGTAGCGCCGTCTGTCGGATCCAATGTAAAATATTCCAAAATCAACAACTACTAATAATTTAAAAATTAATTAAAAAACATTGTCCAGCGGACAAAATTGTGAATCTAAACCATTCCCAGATCCCCTTGAACACACACAAAAAAATTTATCAAAATCGGTCCAGTCGTTTGAGAGAAGTTCAGTGACATACACACTCACAGAAGAATTATATATATTAAGATAGATAATTTACCATGAGACATTAGTCAGTACAAACACACAGTCATTTTAAAATTAAATATTACTTAGATAAAAACTGCACTTGAACGATGTACGAATTCTGCAATGGCACTATTAATTCTAGTTGAAATGTATTTTTACTTGCAGGTGAACACTGAAAGGCTGTTTCCAGCGGCGAAGGTACACGGAAACGTACTACGGGTGAGACAAAAACGTAAAAAGAACAAAGTACGTGGAGACCACCCGAGTAACGTGTTTTAAGTTTGATGAAAAGGGATTCTGCATTTACATTGTGGTTAATAGAAATTGTACAGTTGTTTTTGTTCAGTTGTTTTACGATTGTTTACAGTTAATGTTAGCTTTTCTCTCTTTAGTAAAAGTATTCACGCAGCAGCCAGCAGCTGACTTATATGAGGTTGCTGTTTTTTTGTTAAGAGACTTTTCCAACGTTTCAGACAACGACAATGGCATATTTCAAACCGACAAATATAATCGACAAAAAAGCTTCCATCGTAATCTCTTTGAATCTTTATTACGAATAAAAGAAGGGAAAGCAATACTACGAAGTGTTATTATTTGATATCTTCTCGTATTTAAGTGCCCCTACTGAGAGGTTCTATGGTTACCATCTGAGATGTGAGGTGCCTGAGGGCAGTGCGAGTTGTCGTAGCAACCCCCTCTGGGTTGCGGCCACAGGTGAGGGACCAGTCATCTTCCCAACCCAGCTGATGGCAGACTCAATAAACCCACAAAGCGGACGATAGCAATCTTTTTGGATAAAAATACGCAGACAAAGCACTTTTTGCACGATTAAATTTGAAAAACGTTATATAAAATTAATTTATTTTGGTTAAGTGTTAGTATTCTTTTTCAGTTATGTCACATGTGTAACGAACACTTCAAGAGTACTAAAAATATTACCTAAAGAAAGAAAGCATCGAGCATATCGTTCGGACGAACTATCTAGTTAGGTATATATAAAATTCTCGTGTTACAATGTTAGTCCACGAACTCCTCCGAAACGGCTTTACTGATTTTTACCAAATTTTATATGCATATTCAGTAGGTCTGAGAATCGGCTACTGGGTACTTTATATATTGATAAGTGCATTTGTTGAATAAATAATAGTAAATTATTAGAAGCTGAGACTGACGGCGACCATTAAGTTTGTGCGACGGGACATACTTACTTTATATTATGGCAAAGCAACGTTTGCCGGGACAGCTAGTTATGTATATTATTTTTAGATAACGTTGAAATATTGTGTTATAAAAAACGGTAAAGTTTTAAAGCCTTATTTTGTTTTAGTCGTTCTATAAATTTTTACACAGTGTTGGCGCCATTCGACTGAAAAGGCTATTTGTCAAACACGTTTTTATAAAATGTAGGTATGCCATTTTACTGCTCGCTTAATTTGCCTGAAAATATTCACTCTTTTTAAATATCGTTACTATAATACCACTATACATGAATTTGATAATTTTAATACTAAAGACCTACCTAGCTAACTAAAAATTATTTTAAAATTGTTGTTGCCCGCAACTCCGTTGCGCCAACATTCGTTTGTCGCCCGGGAACAATATATTTTTCTAGGATGAAAGTATCCTTTCCTGGGATTCAAAGTATCTCCATGCCAAATTTCAGCAAAATCGATTGAGCGGTTTGAGCGTGAAGAGCTGGTAACATGCAAACTGATAAACAGTTACTCTTTCTTATTTAAAATATTGTTACGGCATATGGTTATTTTTTTTCATTGCTCTACAAAGTTTACTCACTCATTCGGATTTTGAAATGGAAAATAAAGAAAGTGTCTGGCAAATTATTGTCATAAGTTATAATTTTTAAAGCGATAAATCAAAAACAATAAACGCTTTCCCCTAACTATCCCTGGAGGACAGACCCGGGATATATAACCAGTTATGTAGAGTATATTATTAAATTGTCTCGTCCCATCGAACACGAGACAAAAACGCCCCTGGATGCAATTAGAGAAATGAATCGCGTGATTCCTGACTTTATCTTTTTATTCCAGTTACGACCGAGTAATAAGCGAATATAAAAGAAATACTATGTTGTATTATTCCCCTTCCAGTAACGAAAGGAAAATATGAAATTAAAACGTATTTTTAAAGTGTTAATTTTTATATAAAACAAAACGTGTTCCTGAAAAGGAAAACATTTTCAAAATTTGATCTACGCATCGTACGAAGGACTATAACAAAAATTTAATCATCATAATTTTAATCGTAAAGGGCCGCATCAAATTTCCGACGTTTATGGACCTTTTATGGACAAGGAAAGTCCCTATTTCTATAGTTGTCCCACCCACGAGGTGGACATGGCCTCGTTGACACTGATTTTGATCGGTACCTGGTACCTATTACAGGTATGCTTTTGTTCCTGAGCTGAGGGGAAATGGCGCTTCAAGTACTCGGCCTTACGAGTGTCCATTAAAGCTAGGTTCGAATACTTTGTTACGGCTTTCGCTTCTACCCCACATTCAGATCGGTTATGTTAGTATCATATTTCAAGTGCTCATAATAGGGATTCTTTTGTTATCCCTGTTCGAGCATAATATATTACGTAATCACCAATATTTTATACGTAATAACTTATATAGAACGCTGATTTTTAGGGTTCCGTACCCAAAGGTTAAAAACGGGACTCTATTACCAAAACTTCGATCCATTCCAGTCCATTTGTACGGACGGACCGTCTGTCCGTCTTTCTGTCTGTATGTCTCAGATTTAATGTTTTTTTTTTTTCTTGACTAACCCAGAATTTTTTTTAGTAAGTAACTTTTCTCTCGAATAAATACGAAAAAATTGGTCGGTAACGTCACGTCCTTGTGGCAACACCCTGTATTCCGACACAGCCATTAGTTACCATACAAATGGACTTCGTTTTACATAATCCCCCTGTACGATCGCGGTAATTTGTCGCGAACCATCCGGATAAGCAAACCAACCTTTCAATGAATTTTCAATACGAATGTATTTATCATTCAAATATTGGTATTATTTAATACAGATCATCACGGTATAACGGATACCATATAGGCAAGAAAAATTGGTTACATTTTTCTTGTATAAACGGAAATTAACTGAATTAAAAACATACTGTATTTATAAAAAAAATAACATGAATCGAAGCCTCTAAGGTCAAATATTAAATATTTTTATCCAAATAACATTACGATATTGAATCTAAAACCTGCGATTTATAGATATTTCGCTTTCAGTCCTCTCAATAATTGTTCTTCCATGCACAGATTTGCATATTTCTAGCCAATACAGTGGCGTATTCAGTTTGAGTGCATTCAAATGTAAATATGTACGTGTACGAACAGTAACAAGTGACTAACGAACGCGGGTAACACAAGTGATTTCGCGCAACAACATCACTGGAAACTGCGTAGATAAGGTTTGAATATTCGTATAGGTTCTGATGAAAGGATTTGTCACAAAAAACTTTCATTGTAACCGCCACATTCAATATAATATTACCTTATAAGGCTTATATTGTGGTACATCTACCATGTAAAAAAATATTATATCGCAATTACCAATACAATATTAGGTATGGAAAATTAATTCTATTGCAATTTGCAGTTGTAAATTTTTTTGTTTCGTTTTTTCTATAATTTTAGGGCACATCAAAAGTAAGGTGCAACTGGCTTTTGATGATTATAATATACGTATTATTAAGAAAGTCGCAATTTTGTAATAATACCATAAATAATTTGCATTTCCATTTCCTTTCACGTTGGGGAAGGGTCCGAAATAGGCACGCATAAAGAAATTGTTTCCCATTGAAATTCATGGATACACAAAATTATCATTGGGTTTCGGGCGGCCATTGCTGATGCTACATTACTGGCACGTACAAGCCTGGCTGCCTTCGATCGCACGCGTCACTATTTTACATATAAATGGACATCGGAAGGTAATCAGTCGGATACAACAGCTTTAATTTGCTTCGAATCGATACATACAAGATGCAGGATGATCCTACGAAATATAAATGCAAATAGGTGAATGGAAAACGATGTTATGCTACGACTTATGAAATTACATAGTCATAATATAGAGGTATTTATAACTACAATTATTATTACATACCAGTTGTACCTTTCAATTTGACTTTGAATTATTAAGTGACGACTGACGTCCGAAGGCCAAAAGCAACTATGTCATCGGGTAAAGATATAATATGTAGAGTCGTACTAAATTCAGAGAGGAAAACGAAAAACTATTTAGGTCTCATGCGACCCGGCACACCTACGGGACGTTGAGCGATAAAAACGTGAATATTTTTTTGCTTTTAGAGTTTCAGTCTAATAAAATAGGTCGGGGCTGGATGTCTGAAAATATTCGTAGAAAATACCGAGAAATTTATAGGATAGAACTCAAACATGTTAAAGTTAACTTGACATCTTTTAAATAGTTTTAAACTAGGGTTTTCATAAAACAATTATCGGGGCGAGCGAAGCGAGCCCTAGTATATCCACCTATTCACTTAGTAACCTGAGAACTTTTGTGGTTCACTTTACGAAAAAACTATCACGCCTATTGATTTGTGCTTTAGCATAGTAATTTTTATTTGTATGTAGATGTGTTATCATCAGTCAAGTCAATGTGTAATATAACGCGAGCCCTCACAAAGCTCGGCTTTTAGCTAGTAAGTACAATTTTACACCAACTTTTGTAAGACGTTTAAAATGCTGCTCGTGCTATCATAACATTTATTCCGACTCAGTGTACTAAAGCTGGCGTTGTTTAGTTTAACTCAGCAAACAGAGAAGTTAAATTAGTAGGAGTATTTCAAAATGCAAATCCCAAAGTGAGGCGCGGCGGCGGCGGGGGCACCTGTGCTGACAGTTTGTGTAATAGCTCGGAACCGCACAATTAATTCACAAAACTGTAAGCTGTCTCGTGCACTCACTTTTTGATAGAATACAATTTATTCTATGTCAGCTTATACTGATATTACCAGCTACTATAAATTACTTCTCCATGTCAGTTACTGTTTTCTCTAGCTGCAGTTCGTGAAATTGATACTAAAATGCTGGAATGTGATTTTTAGTATAATATTTAATTTACGTATTGTAGATAGTTACTTATGTATTTTATTAGAAATTATTTACGAGTGATCGCGTCGAAACTACATGACTGTGTCAAAAAGAATTCGTCATTTATTTTTTCACATTACTTTTATCAAATAATAATGTAACACGTCGACCTTTGAGCGTTCTTTCATGTTACGTACTCAGAGATTCAAGCGCGTAGGTCTATAAAAAGGCGGTGTGAAGGTGACAGGGGGCTAGTTATAAATAAAACAGGTTTTCTGCTCCCTGGTGTTTCCCTTTTGTGCTGCAATTTTTGACAATCGCTGGTCCTGACACTTCGCCCGTTGACGGCCGTGTGCACGAGCTCTAAGCTCTTTGAGCCGCCCGCCGGCTGTGCTAAATTAATGAAAAAATATTCTTTTATGTTACCTGTTTCTGTCAGGTTCAGTAAAAAGTAAAAACTAGTTTTTCAATCAAATTTAAGCTTAGTCTGGGCTGCGAAAAATTGAACCCCATTTTAATAATTAAAAATCCTACCTATGAATCAGATCATATTATCTAAAAAAAAGCGCTCTATAGTTTCAAAGATCTACCTAAATTTTCGCTTACAATTTTAGTCCATTAAACATATTTTGTGTCCCGTGATTTGGGACTACGTAATAATAATATTATGTTTGTAATTGATAACTTAAATGTGGCATAACCGTATCCGCCTCTACCTCAAACAACCTCCAAACTGGTTGAACCCGCAGATGGGAATGACATTTCTTTGAAGATGAAGAAGCGATATAATTTTAGATTTTCGTATCTAAACGTCAGAAATTTCTGTCGGGCACACGCTCATAGCTAATTACAATCCACCTGTTATGAGTAATGCCATTAATGTTATATTTAGTAGTTGCTGTGAATTGTCCTTGTGAATTTGACAGGCTAGTTTGTTCGTTGTTATCGTAAATTATTTATTATTATAATTACTCTTTTGTGCTTTCTGGTTTTTTTTTTTCTAATCAATAGGACTTTCACGGAGTAAGAAAGTAGTTGTTTCAGTACACCACGCTGATATTAATACTCAGAATATAACAGCCTTAATAGAATATAACAGCGTTAATAGAACATAACAGCGTTATTCACAGCATATTATGTATTTGTAGTTTGTACATATTTTAAGCACTTTCATCAAATAAGAAGACTTGAAGGTCTTTAATTTTAAAATAAGCGAACTGGAAGTTATGAAATGTTTTGCTCAGCAAATATTAAAACATGACGATCAGTCACATTAAATATTTTACTCCACACTTACCACGAATGAGATGTTCCAAATATGACAGCTCAAAGATAAATTTGTCACTATGATTATGTCAAACACCAAAGAATAATCCCGTCATCCCTGTGGATGTGACACACCCCTGCAGTTTGCGATTGCAAATTTGAAGGGGATAATGTCTAAAGTTTTGCAGGAGACGGTGGCCACGAAACCGGCGAAAGTGCAGAGTGTTATATTACTTACTAGATGACGCCTGAAACTCCATTGCGCCAAAGTTCGTTTATCATGCGGGAAACGTATTTTTTTCCGGGACAAAAAGTATCTTATGTCCTTTTCCGGGACTCAAAATATCTCCATACCAAAATCCGGCAAAATCGGTTTGGTCGTGAAGGAAGACAGACAGACACACTTTCGAAATAATAATATTAGTATGGATTGATATAATTTAAACTTTGAACCCTTCGAGAAACAAATATTTAACGATTTATACTCGTTGGCAAATTGACATACAATGTAATTCTACTCAACACAATATGGAGATAAATACTGGCAACTACGAAAAATGTAACTTGGAAATACTGCGCAGATTTCCAAGCTTTCAAACGGTGCTTTCACTACATTGTACTAGAGTGTTTATATCGACTTTGTATATTATGTATAGCAACAGCGCATTAACGCACTTTTCGGAGCCGGCGCGAGCAGCAAACGCGAAATATTATAGACCGCTGTATAGGTGATCAGACGTCGTTATCCGGGTGATGTTTTGAAAAAGTTGTTTTGGGGCTGGGGACGTCCGTTGCCATGGTGAGTAATGCCGGCCTCACGCCCCGCACAACCTCGTCGGTCGCGATAGCAACAGGTCGGCCCGATGTTTTCAAAAACAATATTCTCAAATTTCTAGAAAACATGTTTACAAACCGGGCTTGTTTTGTGTTTGTCTATCGTTGATATTTGATATTTATATTTTTGTACTCGGATAATCTGTTATTTTTTTTATTTAGCTACCTACGCGCCGATAAGTTACATAAAACAACGTCTACTCTAATGTAAACATTATTAGGATTCATGAATCGCGTATAAGATGGAAAACCTTTAAAACTGTTTCTTTTATACCTAAGTGTTTATTATTATTAGTCAGCAAAAATAAGTTAAATAAATATATATTAATTAACACCATTTGTACATAAAATAAACAATGAAATCGAGTAGAACTGAAATTGAGAAAAGTTTTTGTTTATCTCGTGAACAAAAGTAAAGTTCTTTAAATTCACTATTAATGTTGTGAAACTTCACAGACTTTGGAGTTGGAGGTTATTATTTTAGAGGCTATTTCAACACTCCATCAAGATGCAGTCCAATTACAAAGTATTAACTACACAAATAAAACACGGGTGCTCTGTCAGATTCTCATTTGTTAAGAGTTCCAATTGAAAAAGTTTACTTTTTAATTGGAATTTTAAAAAGGGCACCAAAACCAATTAATGGAACATAGGATTTTACTTTCCAAAATTAAATATTGATTGATACTATTAAAAGCTGAACTAATGGACTTTTCACTAGTCATATTTTCTTATGTATTACTATTTTAGTAGATAAATCTATCTTTTCGTTTTATTAATCAATTTCGTTGCGCCAAAATTCGTTTATCGCGCAGGAATCGTACATTTTTCCGGGATAAAAAGCATAATTTATTTCTTCAGCAAAATCGGATAAGCGGTTTGGACGTGATGAGGTAACAGACAGATACACAAACAGGCAGATAGACAGACAGACACACATTCGTACTCCTATTATTACTATTATTAGTATGGATAAAGATAGGTGTTAGAAGAAGTTTTATAGTACAGTGGAATCGGTCTATTTTAGATCCGAACTACTATAAATGATGGACCTTGTTAAGTAAAAAAATCCATATTTTCTCATTAAAATTTGATATCCTCATACCAGGGATTACCTAAAACTCTTTATTATTCGTACACAATACGGATTACTGCGTGACGAAGCGTTATAGGGCTCATTTTAATAATTTTAGTACGCGACAAACTGGGACACTGTTAAAACCCAAATTTTAATGAAAAACTGATTACACCCCGAGCTTGTTACGTCTATTTGAGGGCGTCTATTCGGCGGTGCGTTGTATGTTAATATCGCAGACATAGATCAAGATAGATACCGCATGTCGCTTCATTTGTATGAAAATGAGCGTGTCACTTTTTTCCTACCACTGTGACGTACCGATGATAAGAAATGTGTCCATTATCAAGGCCAACGTTTCTATTTGAATTTCTACAGCTTATTACGGCACATTTTGGCATTTAGGCATTTTTTAAATTCCGATTGATGTCCGATTCTGATAGCAGACTTAAGAACAGACTTTCGAAAGACGAGCATGGCTCGTCTTTAGCCGCGTACTGACCAAGCGAGCCGCCTCGCCGCGGCAGCCTCGCGCGCTGTTGCTCGGTCGGTCAGTACGTGTTAGTGCGCGGCAAACGTCCGAGGCGCCTTTGAGCATCGACCAAAAAACGACAACCTTTGGCTCGGCCGCGGCACGCTCGGGCGAGGCAGCGCGGGGCGGCTCGCTTGGTCAGTACGCGGCTGTTTAGGAACGCGATATTATGGCGCGTCAAGTACATACACATGCGGTATCTATTTTGATTCTTGATCTATGCCTGTGGTTAATATCGTGAATACTGTGTGTGATGTACGGTGACATGTGTCTGCTCGAAAATTAAGTCCCAATGCGAGGGGTGAGTGTTTGCACGGCCGCGCGCCAATAACGCGTACGAACGTGAGCCCGCCTTCATAATAGTGATAAGCACGAACAAAATGAACCGCTTCTCTGTACGTTTATCATTATGTTCTCAACCATTGACAACGGAATACAATTTTAAAGCTATATGAGGTTTTTCAGTTTAATGCCATTTTCATGCTCACCGATAAATACGTTGGGCTTAAAACGATCTGTAACGATGAATGCATTTTTGCTCTTGAATTCAACAAAAGCTTTTTTTTGCTTTGGTGCGAGTATTTGTAATTTACCAAATTTCGTAGCATAAATGTCCAGTGCTTATTACTAACATTTTAGTTATTGTTTTACGTGACTTATTATGTTAGTTTAAAGTTCAATATAAATTTTTTACTTGAAATTGAAATACTATATAGTCAGTATACGTAGGTACATATTATTTCAAAAGTAATAGGCTAGCCATATTTATTTTGTTATTTTATATCACGGTCAACAAAACACGCGCATGAAATATCGTAAAACTTTCAGCATCGCTAAAATATCATACGAATAAAAATATAACCATGTGTAATACTAAAATGAAATGACCTGAAAATGTCAACGAAATAGGGCGAATAAGAATTTATGCGTAAGGAGAGGTAATAGCCCGTCTCATTGCTTTTTCAGTCGGTTAGTCAAATGTAGACGAATGGTCGGTGAAGACGGCGGCGAAACAATCGTCAGCCATCGCTCAGTGTCCCCGCTAATTGAAAACTCGCCGGCTTCATTTACATGTGCGTACACAGTAGGCGTCATTCAGATCCAGTTTGATTCCAGTCCTTCAAAATTATGTTTCCATGGAAATACTCAGGTTTCTATGAGTAATGAGGCTACTCTAATGTTGACACTCAAACAGATATTAGGTCGCTCAAATATAATGAAGCTGCTCTTTTTGTATTTTATGTAACTCAAATAAATAATTTGTGAGTTGCTGTTTTGTTAATTTCTCGTCACTCACAGTCAGTCGCTCAAATAGTAATTCTATAACCCAAATTAATTAATTTTGACACTTAAAATGGTAATTTACTGTCACCCGATTAAATACTACCCGTTTAATAATACTGGCCTTAGTGAGTAGGTTCCTATCGCTATCAACTATAGAAAATACAACGTCACTCAAAATTAAACCTCCGAGTAATTCACTGTCCTTCGCTTTCGACTTAACAAATTGAGATACTTATCCCCAAATAACTTGCGGTGGAACACGATTAACGCGTAATCTCAGTTACGCCAGTACGTTGATTGCTGATAGCACGATTAAGAAACTATTCCCGGGTACCGATACCTTGAATGTCAATTTGACCTCAGAGGTTGAAGAGGCGTTTGAGGTAGGAGAACCGAGACGTGTAAGTAGTGATACGACTATAAGTAAATTTAATTAAAAGACGGGAACGGAACACCAAACTCAAAACTAAAGGATACCCATGCTAATATTATAAATGCGAAAATGTGTCTGTCTGTCTGTCTATCTGTCTGTCTGTCTGTCTGTTACCTCTTCACGCCCAATCCACTGAACTGATTTTGCTGAAATTTGGTATGGGTATACTTTGAGTCCCGGGAAAGGACATAGGATACTTTTTATCGCGACAAAATATACGGTTCCCGCGCGATAAACGAATTTTCGCGCAACGGAGTTGCGGGCATCATCTCGTCTAAAATATATTTTAAATTAAAATTTAAAATGAATAGTAATTACTAATTAATAAAGAAATATGAAAAAGTATTAAGTAATAAATAAATTCAAGCCCTAACGAATTATTGAAAAACAATTACGAATGCAAAAATTTTATCCGCTCCAAAACAAATTCGACACTAGGAGAGCGAGGGGTGGGGACCGTATTAAAATATTTTAAGCAGGCTATGAATATGCAAAGACACGGCTCTCGGCGGCGCGGGCTAACGATTTGCACGTTTTTGGACCTTCGCTAATTGCGAATGTGAAGCGCTGATGGTGGTTGTAATTGCTGATACCGGACGTATTGTTTGCCCATCAGTTTTAGGAACTTGCTCGATATCCATTATCGTTATTGGGGTTATAGTGATATTGATCCGATTGAGCGTAGCGTTTTATACGCAAAAAAAAATATTAAAAAATAACGTGTTTTATGTTAAGTATGGATAAACATAAAATATACAGGGTGTAACAAAACTAAGTGATAATACTTTAGGGTGTGTATGTGTCACCTAATATATAGAGTTCGCTCTGATAGGAGCAGCGCTGAAAGACTAACTTTTTTCAACTTTAGTACTACGAATAATAAAAACTACCTTTGTATGTAAAATTTATGACACAGGGGCGCTTGCTTATACTAATCACAAAAAATTTTGCTCTTTCAGCGCTGCTACTTTCACAAAGGATTATACGGAACTCATACAAACCCTAAAGTATTATCACTTAATTTTGTTACACATCTTAATATATATATTTCTTGTGTGCGTGTGTATGTGACTGAACTCCTCCTAAACGACTGGACCAATTTTGATGAAATTTTTTGTGTGTATTCAAGGGGATCTGGGAATGGTTTAGATTCACAATTTTGTCCGCTGGACAATGGTTTTTTAATTAATTTTTAATTTATTAGTAGTTGTTGATTTTGGAATGTTTTACATTGGATCCGACAGTCGGCTGCCATCGCAGTGTCAAATTTTAAATAATATTCGAATTCGGATTTTAATTTTAGTCTGTCCGACAGTTAGCGCTTCGACCAAATTTAAAAAAAATACTTTATATACTTAATATGGCAAAGAAACGTTTGCCGGGACAGCTAGTAATATATAACATGTGAAGGATTATTTATTGTAATGGGATTTAGCACCGGGAAAATGATTTGAAAACAAAAAATGTAATTTCTATATTATAGCTAGATAATATTATATTAGCAAGATGACGAAGTACGTAATTTTGGTTTGTTCAAATAATAAGGGAAAAAAAGGGGAAAAAATGAGTATTTGCTCTATGTTGTAAAACGTTAGTTTCCCACTTCATCCACTCATGTCATGTATATTAAAATTATAAACAAAACTACACTTCGGATACCTTTACTAATCATTTTAACAATACGTAACGAAATCAAGAATAAGAATAAATATATTAAGTACTAGCGACCCGCCCCGCCGTTGCACGGGTATAAATTACAAAATATAATACATATAATATAGCCACTGAAAAAAAAAATTAAAATCGATAGCCTATGATCCTTCACGTGGTCTACTTCTTATCTGTGCCAAATAACATAAAAATTGCTCAAGTAGTCCGCGAGATAAGCCCTTTCACATAATTTCCCTCGTTTTTTCCACATTCTCCTATCAGTATTAGCGTGATAAAATATAGCTTTATAGTATAATATACCCTTCCTCAAAAAATGGGCTATCTGACACTGAAAGAATTTTTCAAATCCGACCAGTAGTTCCTGAGATTAGCGCGTTCAAGTTAGCCCTTTCAAATAATTTTCTCCGTTTTTTCCACATTTTCCTCTATTTCTTCGCTCCTATTAGTCTTAGCGTGATAAAATATAGCCTATAACCTTCCTCGATTAATGGGCTATCTAACACTGAAAGAATCATCAAAATCCGTTGCGTAGTTTTAAAGATTAAAGGGAACAAAGCATGAGGG
The DNA here is from genome assembly GCA_937595015.1 of Polyommatus icarus. NCBI lineage: Eukaryota > Metazoa > Arthropoda > Insecta > Lepidoptera > Lycaenidae > Polyommatus > Polyommatus icarus. The sequence goes on from OW569326.1 coordinate 12,382,079, forward strand.
AAAAAAGCGACTTTGTTTTATAACAAGTATAGATTGTTTTTGTATTTTTACACAGTCTACTTTTCTGTAAAAAATATATTATATAGAAATATTTTATGACTAGCATAAAATTTAACACATTTTTATCGAAATTCGAACACAAGAACTCGTGATTATACAAACAGCTTTTAAATAAAATCATTAAACGAATACGCTTTCAATATTTCCTCCGATTCTCCGCTTTTATTAAGTTTCCGTTTCTCGGTACCTTTATTAGACCTAAGCCAATCAAAATCAAAGTGCAAAACTCTGTACACTATATTGGCTCAGCTCTTGAGAAGCTGTAGCTATTTTATAGAGCCTTTTCGAGGGTGATTAAGATCGGATTGAAGCGGTGAAGCGGCCGTATCATTCAATTAATAAAGTCTGGAGCCAGGTTAGCCAGACGATTGATCAAATATTGAGACGTAAAGCAATTTTAAACGCAACACAATGTGGTCTCCTATTTAATATCATATTATTAAAGTAGTTTTTAAGTTCAATTAATACATAATATAAAGAGAGCGACTAAACCAAAAAACCAAACATCGTCCTTCTCCCTTCACACTCACGTCTGTCTTTCATAATATGCCAGGTGCAAAAGGACGACGCGGATTCATCGGCAAATTAGTTTTTTTTTCAATAACTAGCTAAATTGGTTTTTCAATGATAGAATTTTATACAATGTGACATGTGTTAAAATATTAACTTAGTTCAATGCATGGTTACGGCAATAAAGAAAAATTCGTGAAAATTAGATGCAACTTTGTGATTTTTTTCTATTAAGAAAATTTTAAGATATCGTGTTTTTGCTCAGATGGAATTCTTGAAAATATAATGAAATATATAATTTTAGAAAATAAAACAATTCGGGGATTATTTTCAAGTAGGTACTTATGAAAATGAATTATAAAATCGTAAATTTTGGGCTAGTCGCCCCCTTAAATATCATGCAACCATTACCAATTAACTCCTCTTCCTCTGCTTGTTCAGATGGAGGCCAAAAAGGTGGCTCTCAGGGCCAGAACGGCGGGCAGGACGAATTGGGCCTCCACCCCATTTCGACAGCTGGAACAGTCTCTCAGAGAATCGCCTGTCATGGCCATGCCATCAGATGCCATGATCAAGGTGCATAGCTTTTCGAAGCAATACCAGGTTTTTATACCTTCCAGGGAGGACTGGGAAAGAAAAACCCCAATCGATGTCCGCCCTAGCGACATAGTTTGGTTCACGGATGGATCAAGGAAAGACAACCGTGCGGGAGCCGGATTCTACGGAGGCAGGCCACCGAAAGGCAAATACGCCTGTTTGGGGGAGTTTGCGACCGTGTTTCAGGCTGAAGTCTTCGCTATCCTCGGTTGTTCACTAGAAAGCCTGGAGATGGCCCTAGTTAATAAAAACGTGTTTATCTTCTCCGATAGTCAAGCTGCACTTAAAGCACTGACTGCCGCAGAAGTCTCGTCCAAATTAGTTCTGGAATGCATTGAGACGTTAAACATGCTGGGAAGGAACAACAGCATCCGCCTAGTATGGGTCCCGGGCCACAGTAACGTCCCCGGCAATGAAACCGCTGACGAACTGGCTAGGCTTGGGGCCGAGAGTCTCATATATGGCCCAGAACCAGTCTGTGGTATAACTCCCAGTACCACAAAACAGGTGCTCAAGGAATGGGGCCACATACTATGCAGGAAGCAATGGGCTGAGACCCCTGGCCTTGAACACTCCAAGGCACTAATTCCTGGCTTCAACAAGAAACTATCAGAATTAGTGCTCACCCTGGGTAGGAACCAATTAAGAATCCTTACCAGAAGCCTAACTGGGCACTGCAAGCTCAACAAACACCTAAACAGAATGGGTATTTGTAGTATAACGACTTGCAGATTCTGTGAGGAGGAGGATGAAACACCTATTCACCTTCTCCTCGACTGTCCTGCTCTAGTACAGAGCAGGAACAGGCACCTTGGTCGCCACGAACACTCATCAGAGGAAATTCGTGGCACCAACCCCAACCATATCGTTCAATTTATGAGCAGTATTGGGTTGGGGATGATTCTCTAGTGCGAAGGAGTCACAATAGATCCTCATGGGTCGCAGTGACGCCAGGGCTATAGCGACCTGCCTTCTATTATAAAAAAAAAAAAAAAAAAAACCATTACCAAGTTTTCCTTTTATTGTATACAAAAAATACTTGTTGCAAGTACTGATTTTGAAACTATATTTAATAATTTCTGTTGTTCTATCTCAGATATTATACAGGCTGTAACAAAGAAAGAGATAATACTTTAGGTCTTAGGGTGTGTTTGAGCTCTTTGCTCCTGTGTAGAATTCTTTTTAGAAAGTAGCAGCGCTGAACTTAACTTTTGTATGGACAAATTATTTATAATTGGCATTGGGCAGTTGTCTATACAAATCCCAAAAAAAATTGCTCTTCCAGCACTGCCAGTTTCACACTGAACTCTACATATTATAAAGATACACAGACAGACCCTAAAGTGTTATCATTTTGATTTGTTACACCCCGTATAATTTTCCAGTTTTACAAAATCTACTGTCACATTATGGACAGTTTGCTAACAATTATTCTGCTTCTTAACCTATCAAGCCCCATAGGATCGCCGATGATCGCGACAACAATAGAATAACAATAGATTTCCAAGAATCTGCGATTGAAGGATTACATGTAATAACATGTTACAAAATATCATAAATCCTTTGTACCAATGAGCAATAATTTATAGCTCATTGGTACATTTTAATTGTTTTAAACTCTATTGGAATATTAAAACAATTGATCTGTCACTCAAGTTATTTCCAAACATACAATGGCAAAATAACAAAAGTATCGTCTGATATCGCTCGTATTTTTTCAGGGTAAGTACACACTTACACTGCAGAAACTTTTATGGCTCTATCACATCGACACCTCGGCAATCAGGTACGGTAAGGCTCTCTCAAAACGAGCTTTAGATTCGAGGCAATTTCACTTAAACAGGATATACTGCTAATACGTTAGCGCTCCCAGCATACCGGAAACACCATTAAATATTCTGATATAAAATTTAAAACCGGAAAGCAATCTCGGTAAATGGGCACCGCTTAGCAGGCCATTTCGCCATTTCGATGCATTTCCGTCTGGAAATTACTATGATTTGTTGAAGTGTCGCATGCTGAATCGAAGAATCCATCATTGCTTACATGTCTGACAGATCAAGACAAAAACATAGTCTAGGAAGGGGCGAAGAGTATAATCAAATATAATGCTATATTATGTATGTAAAAACCTTAGGCCCCATTTCACCAACGACTGTTCAAGTTAATGCTCGAATTAGTATCATGCTACCTCTTTCGTTTTTCATATACCTAAATGAAAGAGAAGACATAACATTTTAACAAACTGTTAAAACTAACAGACGTTGGTGAAATTGGGCCTTATTATGTTTTAGATTTTGTGTTCAAAATATGATTGCACCTACGACTTTGCCATAATAATTAATTATAACGTGTACGTTTTTTACCCACTCACCTACGTAAAAGATATCCTAAAGTAAAATCGGAAGTACCTAAATGACAAATGATTAAAAAAATAAAAAGGTATGTTTGTAAAGCTTCAACGACTCGTAAAAATAGATAATACAGAAAAATGTATCCATTCGACAATAAAAATATGTTTCATTACATATTACGCTGCTAAAAAACTGTAGAATTGCAAAAACTGTTTACTGCAACGGACATCAAAAAGTTAATAAAAATGTTACGCATGTAGTAATTTTAATATTACGATGAACAAATTTTATACTCTCTTAGTGATGGATCAGCATCAAATATACAGCAGCAAATCCGGCACCGTCTATAAATCTGATCATAAAAATAAATCTCCGCAATCAAATTGCGAACAGTGAAAAAATACGCGTGTTTGTTTCGCTTTAGGTGAACAGGCGTCAAATGTTGTAAAATAGAATTACGTACTACATGATACTACAAATTAATATTGTAACGGGCGGAGTGGAGTGGTGCGGTAATCGGAGGAGGGGTGAAGGGTGCAGCAGAGGAGACTGGCGGGAGAGGCGAGGAGAGGAGAGGGGATGATATAAAATGGCGTGATTAGTAGCGGAGCGTGCATTATTTCTCTAAAATTTTGTACTAAGTTTACTGTGATTGAAAATATACTTAATTTTTCTTATTTTTTATTTTATTTAAAATCTACGTAAAAGTTTTCTTATTTTTTTTTATTTAATTTAAAATCTAAGTAAAAGTTCAGAAGTGGCATTTTTACCACGTGCTAAGAAGATGAAGCGTTTCCGGCGACATTATTCTGTTAATAATACAAAATCCAAGAAAATAAGAAGTAATGAACACGTGAGTAACAATGATGATAATAACTCTTTAACCGAAAGTGTTGATACCATAATATCGCAAAAGATTAGTGAAGTAATTAGTAAATTTCAAAATAACAATAATTCGAGGGTAGATAAATTACTCCATACGGATAAATTAATTCCTGAATTTGATCCAGAAAATCGTGATATGAATGTGCAGAATTGGTTAAAGAAAATTGATCAATTAGGAAATATTTACGATTGATCCGAAGAAGTCAAATCATTTCATCTTCAATCTAAATTACAAGGTCAAGCACGGGTGTGGTTTAACCGCTTGGATTCCTATAACTATTCATGGGACGAGTGGAAAAACCTACTCACAAGAGCTTTTCCCCGTCATCACGATTATGCAACTCTATTGGAGGAATTAATGAACCGTAAGAAATTACCTAACGAATCTATGACGAAGTATTTTCAAGAAAAGTTAGCCATGTGTTACAGATGCCAGCTAAGTGACAAGGCTGCTGTTTCGTGTATTATTAGAGGGCTACCACACGAGTTGCATGCTAACGCTCAGGCATACCAGTGCTCGAGTCCCGACGAGTTGTACGAGGGATTTTTGTCAGCCGTTGATAACTACCAAATGACGCAGGTAGCCAAGAGTTTAGTGAGTAACAGGAACATATCTCGGCAGACGGAAGCATCTGGTAGTAAAAATGCTCGTCAGCAACCTATATGCTATCGATGCAATGAAGTTGGACACATTGCTCCCGAGTGTAGCGCACCGGACAAACGTAAGTGTTATAGATGTGGGAAGCAAGGCCATGTTGCCACGAATTGTAAACAGGAACCTGCGCCAAATGCAAGCTATAAAAGTCACGAAAAAAAGGTACAAGTTTTGTTGAATCTAAATGACAATTATAAGAAGAGGGTAAAAGTAAATGGAGTTCTCGTTAAATCTTTTATCGATACCGGAAGTGAATTAAATATGATCACGAAGACCGCTGCAGATGCAATCAATTTAAAAATGGAACCATCCAATACCATGTTAAAAGGATTTGCAGGTTCGGCCGTTAAAGCTGACGGCTTAGTACATTTTGACTTGAATGTTGATGACATCCAATTACGTACAACTGCAGTTGTCACACGAGAAAATTTAGGAGACATAGCATTATTAATTGGACAGCCAGTCATAAATAATGAAAAAGTTGTTTTGAGTGTATCAAAGGATGGTGCATTTTTCAAAAAGGTAACGGTTACTAATTTAAATCTTATCGACACAATTGAAGAAGCGTTATGTTTCAGAGTTTTAGTAGCTGAAGATACTGAAGTCCCGATCGGAAGCAGCCTCGTGAGTGTGTACGTAGCCAATCCACCTCCTGGAAATTTGAGCACAAAACCGAGACAATACAGCTTAAATGGAGTCGTCTATGCTCTTGGACGTGGAATTTTACGGGAAGGCAAGGGCTACATCAAAGTCTGTAACATCGGGGCTCAGCCGATAATGTGGAAAAAGGATGAGACGATCACTAGAGCGGAGAGGTGCGACATTGTGCCAGAGGTGAGTGCAAATATTTTTTTTGTGAGTAGTGGCGAGGAGAGTGATATTATAGGTGGTGTAAAACTTGATGATATCGACATAGGCAATATGTGTGACGGAGATAAAAATAAATTATATCAACTTTTGTTTAAGTATTCGGATTGTTTTGCTAGTACTGTAAAAGAGATAGGCGTTACGGATTTAGGGCAAATGGAAATAAAACTTACAAGTAATATTCCTATAAATAGAAAACCTTACCGTTTAGCTCATATGGAGAGGGAAGTAGTAGCTAAAAAAATTAACGAGATGCTAGAGGGCAATATTATTAGGGAATCATCATCAGAATATGCTTCGCCAATTATTTTAGTTCGCAAAAAAAATGGCGATTATCGTTTGTGTGTCGATTATAGGTCATTGAACTCGATAACCGTTAAGGAATGTTTTCCTCTCCCACATATAGATGATCAGTTGTCAAAGCTAGCCAATAAGAAAATATTTACAAATCTAGATTTATTTTCTGGTTACCATCATATTAAAATTCATCCAGATTCTATAAATAAAACTGCTTTCATAACACCGGACGGGTTATACGAATTTTTGAGGGTACCCTTTGGTTTGGCAAATGCACCGTCGGTTTTTATGCGTGTCATTCAAAAATTAGTACGAATGGTGGGTAGTGATGAAATTATTTGCTTCATGGATGACATTTTATTGTCAACAGTTGACGTTTCTGCGGGTTTAGAGTTATTAGAAAAAGTATTTTGTAAGTTAAGACAGAGTCACATGAAACTAAATGTGCGTAAGTGTTCATTTTTAAAGTCTAGTGTTTCATATTTAGGACACGAAATTAGTAGTGAAGGAATAAAACCAGGAGATCATAAAATTGCGGCCGTTTCAAAATTTAATCAACCAAATAATTTACATGAATTGAGACAATTCTTAGGGTTGTGTAGTTATTTTAGAAAGTTTGTTAAAAATTTTGCAATTTTAGCTAAGCCTCTTAGTGATTTGACAAAAAAGAATAATGTGTGGCAATGGGGTCATGAACAGATGCAAAGTTTTGAGTTACTTAAATCAAAACTAATTTCTCGTCCAGTTTTAGCTTTGTACGATGAAAAATTGTCGTGCGAAATTCATACGGACGCTTGTAAGAGTGGGTTAGCAGGAATTTTGTTACAAAAACAGGAAGATGGGAATTTAAAGCCAGTTTTTTATTTTAGTAGGGTAACCACTCGAGAAGAATCATTGTATCATAGCTATGAATTGGAGACGTTAGCCGTGGTGGCGTCACTCAAGCGTTTTCATGTTTACGTTTTAGGCAAGCCAGTTAAAATTGTTACCGATTGTTCCGCAGTCAGATATACGTTACAGAAAAAGGAATTAATACCTAGAATAGCACGATGGTGGTTAATAATTCAGGAATACGATATTGAAATAGAATATAGACCGGGCGATAGAATGAAACATGTCGATGCTCTCAGTCGGAACCCCATTAGTGTACCTGTTGATGATTACGATCAGTGTAATCTGCTACAAATTTCAAATGAAGATTGGTATTTAACTGTACAATTACAAGATGAAAAATTAAACAATATTATTAAGCAACTAAAAGAGGATAATGCATGTAATGACGTGATTAATAATTACAAAATTAAAAATTATCGTTTATATAGAAAAACTTTTAACGGGGAAAAACTCGTAGTTCCTTCTTTTGCTCGTTGGAAATTAATGCAAAAATTTCATGATCAAATAGGTCACGTAGGTATTAAGAGGTGCGATGAGTTGATTAAAGCTGATTATTGGTTTCCGAAAATGACACGTTTTATCAAAAAGTACATAAATTCATGTTTAGAGTGTGCATATGGGAAGGGTGATTATGGTAAGCCCGCCGGAGAGTTATATCCAATTCCTAAACCGTCATCACCAATGGACACAGTACATATCGACCATTTAGGTCCCTTCAGTAGGTCACCAAAAGGTTATCAGTATATACTTATGATTGTCGATTCTTTTACAAAGTTCTTGATTGCACGCCCCACTAGAACCATAAACTCTGTGGAGACTGTCAGGGTACTCAAAGACATGTTTAGTTTATTCGGATTCCCAAAAAGAATCATATCGGATAGGAACTTAGCTTTCACAAGTAGAGTGTTTAAAGATTTCTCCGTAGAATATAACTTCCGTCACACAGTTAATGCTATAGCGTGCCCGCGTGCTAATGGCCAAGTGGAGAGATACAACAGAACTCTACTTGATGCTATGCGTACGCGAGTTAGAGATCCAAATATGTGGACCGAATGTTTACCAGATGTCGTGTGGGGAATAAACAATACGATAAATGAGAGCTTGGGTTATCATCCTTTTGAAATTCTATTTAGCTATCGCAGTAGACTAATGCCAAACTTGACAAACGAACACAATGAAGCTAGTAGTACATCTGTTCAAGAAAAACGAGAAATTGTTTCTCGTAGGTTAAAACATCGTAGCGAAGTAATGAAAAGAAATTTTGATAAACGTCATAAGCCTGAAAGAAAGTTTGCTAAGGGCGAGTTGGTCTTATGGAAGCAGGCGCCTACTGGTGGTGAAGTAAAGAATGTAAATACAAAATTACAAACACTTTATTCGGGGCCTTATATTGTGCAAAAGGTATTACCTAACGGGCGATATGAAATTCGAAGTATTAAAGGCATGCGAGGATATAAAAAGTTTACAGGGGTTGTAGCCGCAGACTCTATAAGACCATATCGCAGTGCCCCACAGTGTAGTGAGACTAGCAGTGATGAAGAAATAGTTGATAGAGATGATTTGATTGATTTATTGGAGAGCTAATGATGTCTTTTTGTGCCAATTGCGGCGCAATTGTTACAGGATGGCCGACTGTAACGGGCGGAATGGAGTGGTGCGGTAATCGGAGGAGGGGTGAAGGGTGCAGCAGAGGAGACTGGCGGGAGAGGCGAGGAGAGGAGAGGGGATGATATAAAATGGCGTGATTAGTAGCGGAGCGTGCATTATTTCTCTAAAATTTTGTACTAAGTTTACTGTGATTGAAAATATACTTAATTTTTCTTATTTTTTATTTTATTTAAAATCTACGTAAAAGTTTTCTTATTTTTTTTTATTTAATTTAAAATCTAAGTAAAAATATTATGTACTATGAGTTGTACTTTCCACTAGCATTATCCAATATCCATACTTCCATACTAATATTATAAATGTGTCTGCCTGTCTGTCTGTTTTACCTCTTCACGGCCTAATCGCTGAATCGATTTTGCTGAAATTTGGTATGGAGATACTTTGAGTTCTGGGAAAGGACATAAGATAATTTTAAGCCGGAAAAATGTACGGTTCCCGCGCGATAAAATAATTTTGACGCAACGGAGTTACGAGCGTCATCTATTTAAGTGTATTATTTAAAAGAGTTCATTAAGTTTAGATAATATTATAAACTAGCTGACCCGACAGACGTTGTCCTGTCTTAACGATGATTAATTAATTCGAATAATAATTGGTATAATTAAGAAAACAATAGATTAAAATTAGTATCTTCATGCCAAATTTAATCAAAATAGATATAAATAGTTTAAGCGAAAATCATAAAAGTTTATTGTGCAGGAACCGTACATTTTCCGGGACTAAAAGTATCCCTTGTCCTTTCCCGAGACTCAAAGTATCTCCATACCGAATTTAATAAAAATAGACTGAAATAGAAAAGTTTATTGTGCGGGAACCGTACATTTTCCGGGACCAAAAGTATCCCATGTCCTTTCCCGAGAGTCAAAGTATCTCCATACCAAAATTCATAAAAATCGATTGAATATTTTACGCGCAAATCATAAATGTATATTGTGCAGTAACCGTACATTTTTCCGGGACAAAATGTATCCTATGTCCTTTTCCTGGTTCTAAGCTACCTGTCCACCAATTTTCAGCCAAATCGGTTTATCCGTTCTTGAGTTATAAGTAGTGTAACTAACACCACTTTCTTTTATATATATATATATATAGATCATGAGAATGCGTTTGTAGGAAAATAATAAAATAAGTTATACAATAATAATTAATCGATTCGATGAAATTCCGGCTCTACCACTTTCAATTTTTTTTCTTTATATTAAGACACCTCAATTTTGTCTTTATAATATGACACCTCAATATTATATTAATACATCGAAGAAATAACTGCATCACCGCAGTCGTATGTTGAACTATATTCATGTGTGAGCCCGATTCAACGTAGCCGCTAAACTGTTTCTCAAGGTGTCCTGATGGAATCACATTAGCCATTAAAAAATATGACTACTGCTGCTGACTATTGTATGTACTATCGGCAAAGTAGTTACTTTGCGATGTACATCAATTAGTAGATTTATCAGATAAGAGATTTCAATTAAGGGTTTTCAGTTGTTGTAAGATTTCAATATTAATTATTAGGAGTACCTGCTGGGGCAGATGAGTTATGCAGTGTTATTATCAACAGAAATCCCTTCAATGGTCGCAATCAGTCCAACAGATTGTAGGAAATTGGGTCAAACCACATCTCCGTACCACACTCTGCTCTCAAGGAGGGGACGTTTGCACAATACAAACCCCTTTTAGCCATTCCAAGATGCTTTATTCTTGACTAATGATCTCAGCGACTACTAATTAGATTAGAAAATTTAAAACTTCCAAAACTATAGGCTGCTAAATAATATTGCAATAAATTATGCTCTTTCGATGATTTCTTAGCGATATCAAGACCATTTAAGAAAATTATTCATTTATAATTTAGTAAAAGTAATTTCTACGAAATACGAGAATAATGGTTTTGATCTGAATATGAGTGCAAGACATAAATATTATAAGGGTAACGAACACACCAAGTATAATGGCGCTTGCCATGCGTAATATTGTATAATGTCAAATTCCATACATTTTTGCTATCGAAATTGGCGAATACATTTTGACCAGGGGGCCTAACTAGCCATTAATTATGGTTTTTGCAAAGTATAAACACTTGTTTGTAATTCTTAAACTCAATGTTGATCCAACAGCAGTGGGTTACGAAGTTCAGTCTCTAAGATTTGATTGTCGGGCTATAAAACTAAATAGCGCGTAATTACAGTCATCAAGCTAAGCCATATTATTTACAGCCGAATTCTGAAAACAGGGTCTTTATCTTTCCCTTAACTTCTGTTTACCACACAAACGTGGTAAAATAATGGATTTTTTTCGATTCTTTTAAAAGTAGCAAGTCTGAAAATAAAGTGATCCATTCAAATAACAATCAAATATGAAAACTCCTGTAAAAGGTACTATCAATAACGTCTTCTTCATGATATCGTATTGACTTTAGGAAAGAATTAACATTCTTACTGCAACGGGCCTCAGAGTTTATCTTGTTTATTTGATGTGCTGATACAGTGTAAACAAAATATTTGTATCGTTCTATCGGGAGTGAAATTTATGTCGGCTACACCCTACAGGCCATAAGGGGAAAGGCAACAGTATAAAAGGTTATAAAAATGCAAGTAGCCGGAAATGAACACGCCTCGACGCAATAGCTGTACGTATTCACGAACGGGGAAGCAGGGACAACATTTAAGTAAGCTACAAAAGGAAATGCAGTTACGTACCCTAGACGCAAAAACTATTTCCAACTGCATGTATAGTGTAAACGTGAATAGATGGAAGCTACACTGCGCGGCTATGCAAAAAATATCTGCTACGTTAAAATAGTACTACGCACACTACTATGAGTTTCTGGCAGCACCTAAGTTATGCTTAGTGCTTACCATTATAATAATAATACTAAAGCCTCTTTATTATCCTTAACTTAATAATATTTGGTAAACATAATGCATATTTTATTGAAGTTAGGGCCCCTGTCGGGTATAGGCCTCCTCCAAAATTTTCCAAGTTTTGCAAAGCAAAGAAAGCACTAATTAGTGCTTACCATACTTGATATTATTATAAATGCGAAAGTGTGTCTGTCTGTCTGTCTGTTACCTGTTCACACGTAAACCACTGAACCAATTTTTCTGGGTATGGAGATACTTTGAGTCCCGGGAAAGGACATAGGATATTTTCATGACGGAAAAATGTACGGTCCCCGCGCGATAAACGAAGTTTGGCACAACGGAGTTGCGGACGTAATCTAGTCTGAAATATTTGAAACATCTGTTACTTGCGGTTTGCAGTGATTCCGTCCAAATCCGTCTCGTGATTAGTGAAGCATTACTTTTGATGATGGAATGCTCATCGGAGCCAAAAGAGGTGTTTGCTAGATTTATTACCTTCAATTTCGATTTGTTTACTCGGTTGTTCAGATCCAATTACTTGCCACTGTTTCTGTACTTAATTAAAGGGACGCTTGATTACTCGCCCGCTGTGGGGCTCCGTATAATTGCTATTGTTTAGCAAATGAAGACAAATGAAACTTTAATTTAATGACATTGTCTCGTTCAGTCGTAGAAGAACTCTCGTGTTCGCGCCCGAACCTCCCAAGTTTAAATTAGAGTGCGGAACCCCGAACGCCCAGATTGAGAAGGAGATAAGTACTGATTATTGACTTTCCTTTAAGACTGTTTATTTTTAGACACAACAAAATTGGAGCTCGCTGCCGGTCCAAATATAGGCGGTAATTATAAAAGGTCAATGAAGTATTTGAATGAATTTGAATAAATTAATGCTATTATGTAACTTCGTCATTACCTATAACTTTTGTTAGAATTATAAATCGGGAAAAACGCGCAAGTGACTTTACAGGTAAAAAAGAATGCAAAATAATAAGATGTAACAGTAGCAACAGTAAAATAATTCAAATTTTCAGATAAGGTTTAATAATTCCAAGTCTTCAATTCAATTAAACATTCAAGCCCACTCTGGAGTCAATATTACAAATGGAAGAATGCTTTTTCGTATGCAAATCCACTGCTATTATTTCGTCTGCTGGATCATTCACAAACAATTGTTAGACCGGAACGAGGGGGGAGTAGAGGGGGGAGGCAGACGGCGTCCCTGGAGCTACCTGCCTGCCTGCCGTCGTACCGGAAGCCCTCTGAAGGGTTTCCTTAAAATGCATAGGTATCGATATCGTATTATTAAGTTAAGATATTTGTAACAAAAGAGAGAGAGACTGTATACGGCTAAAGAATAAAGATGTAAAGCTCAAACGTTTAATAGACATACAGTAAAAATGATAAGGGCCATGTTTCACCACTTACTGATAGGTGCCGGATAGGCTATCCAGTAGGTACTTGACAGATGAAGCATTCATTATCTGTTAGATAAGTTGTGGATCCGACACTTATCAGTAAGTGGTGACACATGCCCTTAGTCACATAACAGCATAATGGTTTTCTTATTATGTTCAAGTTGCCTGATGAATTTCGCTACATCGGATGTGTAAATATAATAATTTTTAGTAAAAACTACACGCAGGGATATTTTAACTGTAGCTGAAATTCGAGACATTTTTTAACGATTTTATCAAAAACATCTATTTTAAAAAAGCTCCGGCGAACCTATCTGCAGTTGTTTCATCTAGAGTTTGAGTTTGAAGTATTTTTGTGAAATGAATAGATTATATAATATTATACTCACGTCAAAACGTAAAACAATCAAGAAATCTATTGAACTGGGCATTATTATTATTATTATTATTATTTAAGAAAGTTAGTGTCTCGGCTGTTTGCCGGGGAAATGACTCAGGTACGGGCTTGTGCCAAGTATCCTGATTCATGATGAAAAGTGTTAAGATTGTGATGAAGCAAAAGATGATGATGGGTTTAGGAAGCGGCGAACGATGGAGCAGGTATCAATGACGACGGATTTCTGTAAGTGGATGTATGTATTTTTGTTAAGGTCAAGTGATTTCAGAGCAGCAGCGAGGGTTTTGGGAATGACGCCAGTCGAGGAAAGAATAATGGGTATGATTTTTACAGTTTTCTGGTGCCACATTTGTTTTATTTCATCAGCAAGGGGTATATACTTTTGAATCTTTTCATTATGTTTTTGTTTCAGGTTGTTACTATTAGGGATGGCTACATCTATCAGGTAAGTAATTTTTTCAGCTTTTATTGTGAGGGTTATATCGGGTCTGTTGCTCAGGATTGTGCGATCTGTAATTATATCTCTATCCCAGTAAAGTTTTGCGATATTATTCTCTAGGACACTGCACGGTTTATATTTATAATAAGGGGTATGTATATCTAAGAGTTTATATTTGATCGCTAGCAGTTGGTGAATATATTTGGCTACGTTGTCGTGGCGATGGGTGTAATCTTTGTTTGCGAGTGAGTTGCATCCTCCGGTGATGTGATCTATTGTTTCAGTGGTTTGGTGGCATAATCTACATTTATCGGCATCAATATTCTCTTTAAGTATGTATTTTGAGTAGTTACGGGTTTTAATTATTTGATCTTGAATTGCAAAAAGGAAGCCTTCTGTCTCACTGTATATATTGCCCTTGGTAAGCCAACTGAAGGATGCAACCTGGTCGATGTGATCCTGTTCTAACAGATGGGGAAATTTTCCATGTAGTGCTTTACTCTTCCATTTTGCTATTTTATCGGAGTCTTTAATTATTTTATGTTTTGGATCAAATTGACTATTATTCAGTTGCAGGGGTGTTCCAGAATGGGTCAGATTTACTATGGCGTTGTGTATATTACTGGTTCGAGATTTGGTTTGGAAATATGTTCTTAGGTTTTCTATCTGTCTGTAACATAAATTTTTTATGTCAATACAACCACGACCTCCTAGTTTTCTCTTTAATGTGAATCTTTCGACTGCAGAATGGATGTGATGGATGTTATGTTTATAGCTAGTGGTACGGGTTGCGGTGTTAAGGGCCTCGAGTTCTGTGTCTGTCCATTTAATAATACCGAATGAATAAGTGAGTATTGGTATTGCGTAAGTGTTGATGGCTTTTATCTTATTTCGACCTGTTAGTTGAGTATGTAATATTTTATTTAGTCTTTGTTTGTACTTAGTTTTTAAAATATTTTTTATGTCTTTATGATTAACTGTAGTGCTTTGTATATATCCTAAATATTTATATGTGTCTTTTGCTTGCATGCTATCTATTGCATCTTCTTGTGATTCTAGTTTATATGGACTTGTTTGCTGGTGTCTGCCTTTTATTAAACAATTAATTTTGCACTTATCGATGCCAAATGTCATTTTGATATCTGTGCTAAATATTTCCGTGAGTTTTAATAGATGATCTAGTTGTTTTCTATCAGATGCATATATTTTTATATCATCCATGTATAGCAGATGCGTGAGCTTTATATTACTAAGTTTGTCTATTGTGTATCCGTGACCTGATTTATTAAGAATTTTTGAGAGTGGATTAAGGGCTAAACAAAACCATAAAGGACTTAATGAATCACCTTGGAATATACCGCGTTTAATTTTAATTATGGAAGTAGACAGGGTGGTATTGGTTGCCTTTAAGTGAAGCTTAGTAGACCAGGTAGACATTAAATATTTTAAAAGGTGTATTAACTTATTATTTACTTGGTATATCTCTAGAACTTGTAATAACCACGAGTGTGGGACACTGTCGAAAGCTTTTTGATAGTCTATGTATGCAAAGTGAATATTTTTATGGTTTTGTTTGGCTTGGTTATGTATTTCGGCATCGATAACTAATTGCTCTTTACAGCCCATAGATCCTTTGGTACATCCTTTTTGTTCTTCGGGTATGATTTTATTTTGTGTGATATGTAGATTTAGCTTCTGTGTAATAATTGATGTGAGTAATTTATATAGTGTAGGTAGACATGTGATAGGGCGGTATTTTGTGGGATCAGTAGTGTTATCTTTATCTTTAGCCTTTAGGTAAGTTATTCCTTGTGTCATGAATGAAGGTATGGTTTGGGGGTCCTTTATGAATGAGTTAAATATATTAGCAATGTGGCTATGTGTTGTAGAAAGATATTTTAACCAGTAATTTTGTATTTTATCAGGTCCTGGTGCCTTCCAATTCAGTGTTTTCTTTATAGCAAATGTTACGTCATCTCTATCCACTGTAAAATCTGACATTGGGCAAATATCCTGGTTATCATTTCTTTCTGTATTAATCCAGGACGAGTTTGTATTATGTTGGACTGGTTTTGACCATAGGTTCTCCCAATAATTTTTAATTTCGTTAATATCTGGCGGATCTTTAATTATTATATTTTCTGAGTTAAGTTTTTGGAAGAATATTTTTTGGTTTGTAGTAAATAGGTTGTTATCTTTTCTTCTTGCATTGCTAATTTTGAGTCGGCGAAGGCGTTTAGATTGTGCTTGTAGTTTTTGTTTCAAATTATCAAGGAGATCAATCAATTGTGTTTTAGTTAGATTTTTTGGATTCAGTTTTTGTTGTTTTCTTAGGCTAAGATTTCCATTTAAATATTGTATTAATTGTCCTATTTTTTTACGTATTTCTTTAATTCTACTTTCTATTCGTCCTTGCCATTTTGGGTTATTAGAATCTATTGTTTTTCCTGTTCCTTTATCTTTTACTGTATTAGTTATTTTAGAATGTAAGGTTGTGGTGGTCATAGCTGCACAGTATATAGCTGTCTGAATTTCCTCAAAACTAAGTGCTTCTTTTTCGTCTAGATATTTTCCTATAACGACATTAAGTTGATTGACTGTCTTAATAACGTTACGAGTGACCTGAAGTTTTGGAAGTGTAGGTCTTAGGGTTGGATCTGTATCGGTGTATTTAATTAGCATTTCTGTAAATACCTTTTCAATTTCTTGTGTCTCTATTGAATTAGGTGGTTCGTTAGTGCGATATGTATCTGTGATTGTATATTCCATGGTATCCGAAAAGATCTCTGGGGTATTTAGTTGGTTTGAGATTAGAGTAGATGATGATGGTTGTGGAGATGGGATGTTTACGTGAGTTGGGTGGTTTGCTTGTAAGTCGCTCGTATTTTGGTTTAGAACTGATTCTTGTATATCGTTAGGTCTGTCTATTTGGGTCATTTCTGCTACTGATTGCTTTATTTGTTCTCTTACTTGAGTTGATAATCTATTGTTTTTATGGATAACTCTGATTTGATCAGAGAGTCTTTGTTCAGAGATATGGCTTAGTTCTGGAAAAGTTTCTATGAATTTTTGACGGAGTAATGGTCTAAAGGCTGTGAGGTTTGATTCGCATGAGGTGACTATGTAGTAACAACGGAGAAGCTCTCTGTTAATTAGGTCAGTCCATTTCATCCGTTGCCTACTTTTGCCAGCGAGGGTGGTTGCAGGAAGCATTTCCTGCAAAACACTTCTTGCTGGTGTGTTGGTGAGGTGATATTGTGTGACATTGTGATCTACGGGATGCAGCACATTGTTTTCTAAAAAACTCGTAGACGAAGTGATGTCAGGGATGGGCACAGGGTAAGTAGCATTTGCTTCCCGTGTAGCATCGTCTGACATGGGTGATAATGTGGTGGATCGAGATGTTGATGAATCATTGATATTGATCATGTATGATCTTGGTGATGACTGAGGCGATGAAAACAAACTGGTAGTGGAAGTAGGTGATGTGGGGTACGAGTATGAGTTGATCGTTGTTGTAATGGATTTATCTGCAGCAGCGTTAGACTGGACAGATAGATGCGATACGGTGTCCCCCCCAGAATACGAGGGACAGCCCGGGCCCGGAGGCCCGGGGCGGGATTCTCCATTGCTTTTCGCGCCGGTACCCGCCTGGGGTATGTTCCTATTACGTAGTCGCATTTCATACATTCTAAAATATTATTTATTAAAAACACAAATGAAGAGTTAACCAAAAAGGAAAGACAGTACGAGAGGAAACAAAGGCGGTGAAAGATAGACGAACCAAAATAAAACAGTGCAAAACACAAGAATTGACAAATAAAAAGATGGTGAAAATGACAGTGAAGAGAAAGAAAGAGCCGACGATCAGCCACGTGGGTACCTCACCTCGAAGAGAGTGGGGTGGCGCACCCAAGTGTTGCCCGGGGACACCAACTAGGAGGGACCGGCTTCACCCCCTTATTATTATTATTATGTAAACAGTTTGGGTCTCGGCTATTAGCCGGATAAAAGATTCAGGTACGGGCTGATGCCAAGTAACCTGATTCATAAGCAGAGTTATGATTGTGATGTGGTGAAAGATGAGGATGGGTTAAGAAATCGACGAACTATAGAGCATGTATCAATGACAATGGATTTTTGTATTTGTATGTATGAATTTTTATGTAAATCTATTGTTTTCAGGGCAGAATGTAGAGTTTTAGGGACGACGCCGATTGAGGATATGATAACAGGTACTATTTTAACAGTATTCTGACGCCACATTTGCTTAATCTCGTCTGCGAGGGGAATGTATTTCTGTATTTTTTCACTATGCTTTTGTTTTAGGTTATTGGTGTTGGGGACGGCGATATCTATAAGGTATGTAGTCTTTTCAGATTTTATAGTGAGAGTTATATCCGGTCTATTACTGAGGATGGTTCGGTCTGTGACAATGTCGCGATCCCAGTAAAGTTTAACAGAGCTGTTTTCAAGAACATTACTAGGTTTGTACTTATAATACGGTGTGTGTGTGTCTATAAGGTTGTGCTTCATTGCTAGTAGTTGGTGTATTTGTTTGGCTACGTTGTCATGACGGTGTGTATATTCTTTACCAGCTAAAGCACTACATCCTCCAGTAATATGGTCTATGGTTTCGGTTGTTTGGTGACATAATCTGCACTTATCGGTTTCTATATTTTCTTTTAGTATATATTTGGAGTAATTTCGTGTTTTGATTATTTGATCCTGTATTGCAATGAGAAAGCCTTCCGTTTCACCGTATATATTACCTTTTGTTAGCCAGCTGAAGGATGCTTCTTGGTCTATGTGGTCCTGTTCTGTCTGATGTGGGAATTTGCCATGGAGCGCTTTGCCTTTCCATTTTATTATTTTATCACTATCTTTTACTATTTTATGTGTTGGATCGAATTGGTTATCATTTAGTTTTAAAGGTGTTCCTGAGTGGGGAATATTTATTAATGCATTGTGTAATGGACTCGTATTGGCTTTAGTTAAAAAATAGGTTCTTAAGTTATGTATTTGATTATAGTGCAGATTTTTTATGTCTATGACTCCGCGGCCACCTAATTTTCTTTTTAGCGTAAATCGTTCGGTTGCTGAATGGATATGATGTATATTGTGTTTATAACTAGCGGTTCGGGTTGCGATATTAAGAGCTTCGAGTTCTGTGTCTGTCCATTTTATTATTCCAAAAGAGTATGTCAATATTGGTACGGCGTAAGTATTAATAGCTTTGATTTTGTTTCGGCCTGATAGTTGGGTAGATAGTATTTTATTTATTCTTAATTTATATTTAGATTTTAGCATATTCTTAATTTCCTTATGATTAATTGCTGTACTCTGTATATATCCTAGGTATTTATATGTTTCTTTCTCTTGCATGCTGTCTATAGTGCCTCCTTGTAGTTCCAGATTATGGGGTTCCGTTTGAGTGTGCTTGCCTTTGAGGATACAGTTAATCTTACATTTATCGGTCCCGAATGTCATTTTTATGTCTGTACTGAATTTTTCCGTTAGTCTTAGAAGCTGTTCTAGTTGTTGCCTATCTGTAGCATAGATTTTTATGTCGTCCATATATAGCAAGTGTGTTATTTTAATTTTGTTTGTCTTGTCTATTACATAACCGTGGCATTTATTTAGGATTTTGGTGAGAGGATTAAGAGCTAAACAAAACCATAAAGGACTGAGAGAGTCTCCTTGAAAGATACCGCGTTTGATTTGGATGGGGGGTGTACTGAAGGTAGTATCAATAGTTCTTAAATGAAGCTTTGTGGACCAAGTTGACATTAAATTTTGCAGGAACTGAATTAATTTACAATCGACTTTATATATTTTTAAAACATGTATTAGCCAGGAATGGGGGACACTATCAAAAGCCTTTTGATAGTCAATGTATGAGTAGTATAAGTTTTTATGGTTTTGTTTAGCGTGATTATGTACTTCAGCATCTATGATTAACTGTTCTTTACAACCCTTAGACCCTTTTGCGCATCCTTTTTGTTCTTCTGGTATAATTGTGTTTTGTGTAATATGCGTGTTAAGTTTTTGTGTTATTATGGATGTAAGCAATTTATATATGGTTGGGAGGCAAGTTATGGGGCGGTATTTCGTTGGGTCAGTTGTGTTATTATTATCTTTAGGTTTTAGGTATGTGATTCCCTGTGTTAGATATGAAGGTATTGTCCGGGGATCGTCTATAAATGTGTTGAAAATTTCTGCAATGTATCGGTGCGTTGCTGTGAAGTATTTTATCCAGTAATTTTGTATTTTATCCGGTCCCGGGGCTTTCCAATTCAGGGTTTTCTTTATTGCAACTGTGACATCATCTTTGCTGATTTTAATCTCAGGCATTGGGATCAAATTTTGACATTCCTGTATTTCAGAATCGAGCCAAGAAGATTGCATGTTATGATGGACAGGTTTGGACCAAAGATTTTCCCAGTAGCATTTTACTTCATCTATATTAGGCGGTTGTGTAATTTTAAAATTTTCATTAGTGAGATTTTGATAAAATATTTTTTGATTGCTATGAAATAGTATGTTATCTTTTCTTCGCGAGTTGCTGATTTTAAGCCGCCGCAATCGTTTTGATTGGGCTTGAAGTTTTTGTTTGAAGTTATCTAGGAGGTCTAGTAGTTGTGCGTTGGACAGATTTTTCGGGTTTATTTTTTGCTGCTTTCTTGGGGAGAGATTGCCTGCGAGATATTGAGTCAATTGTCCTATTTCCTTGCGTAAATTCTTAATTCTGTTTTCAATTCTTTGTTGCCATTTTGGGTTGCTGTGATCTATTGTTTTATTTGTGTTTGTATTTTCAGGTAGGGTTTTTATTCTGTTATGTAAACTTGCAGCTGTCATAGCTGCACTGTATATGGCTATGTGGATTTCATCTAGGCCAGGGAACTCTTTTCCTTCTAAATATTTTGCAATTAAATTATTGAGTACATTAACAGTTTTAATTATGTTGCTCGTTATATGAAGTTTTGGGATGATAGGTCTAAGAGTTGGGTCTGTATCAGAATACTTTATTAACATTTCTGTAAAGATGTTTTCAATTTTTTGAGTTTCAGTGGAATCGGTACCAATATTTGTATTAAGTGACTCTATCGTAATGGTTTGTTCGGAGGTATCCGGGATATTTGGCGAGTTGATTGATGAATTTGTGGTTGCGATGGGAGAATGACATGGAATTATATCATTGGTGGAAGGATAACTATCTGTATACAGCGTGGTAAATGGTGTAGTTTGTAAATCTGAATTTTGTGTTAGGTTATTTTGAATGTCTAAATCGGTATTATTAATAATTTGGGCAACAGCTGCTTTTATTTTATTTCTTTCAGGAAGTGATATTCTATTATTGCGATGAATGACTCGGATCTGGTCTGCTAGCCTTTGTTCGGATATATGACTTAATTCTGGGAAAACTTCTATAAATTTTTTATGCAGTGATGGTCTAAAAGCGGTGAGGTTTGATTCACATGATGTAATGATATAGTAGCAACGGAGAAGTTCTTTGTTGATATGATCAGTCCACTTCATCCGTTGTCTACTTTTTCCAGCAAGAGTGGTTGGAGGAAGCATGTCCTGCAAAACACTTCTTGCTGGTGTAATGTTGAGTTGTGGTTGAATGGCGATATTGTGATCTACGGGGTTTTGGTGAGTATTTTTTGAAGTACTCGTAGATGGAGTGCTGTCAGTATTATTATTATTATTATTATTATTATTATTATTATTATTATTATATAGTAGTGTTAGTGTCTCGGCTACTAGCCGGGGAAATGACTCAGGTACGGGCTTGTGCCAAGTATCCTGATTCATGATAAAAAGTGTTAAGATTGAGGTGAAGTAAAACATGATGATGGGTTTAGGAAGCGGCGAACGATGGAGCAGGTATCAATGACGACGGATTTTTGTATGTGGATATACGTGTTTTTGTGGAGGTCGAGTGATTTCAGAGCGGCAGCAAGTGTTTTCGGGATGACACCGGTCGAAGATAGGATGATAGGTATGATTTTTACGGTTTCTTGGCGCCACATCTGTTTTATTTCGTCTGCAAGAGGTATATATTTTTGGATTTTTTCGTTATGTTTTTGTTTAAGGTTGTTAGTATTTGGGACGGCTATATCTATCAAGTAGGTGGTTTTTTCTGCTTTTATTGTTAGAGTTATATCGGGTCTGTTGCTTAGGATTGTGCGGTCTGTAATAATATCTCTATCCCAGTAGAGTTTTGCAATATTGTTCTCTAGAACACTGCACGGTTTATATTTATAATAGGGTGTATGTATATCTATGAGTTTAAATTTAATTGCTAGCTGTTGATGAATATATTTGGCTACGTTATCGTGACGATGGGTGTATTCTTTGTTTGCGAGTGAGTTGCATCCTCCGGTGATGTGGTCTATTGTTTCGGTGGTTTGGTGGCATAATCTACATTTATCGGTATCAATATTCTCTTTAAGTATGTATTTTGAGTAATTGCGGGTTTTAATTATTTGATCTTGAATTGCAACTAGGAAGCCTTCTGTTTCGCTGTATATATTGCCTTTGGTAAGCCAACTGAAGGATGCAACTTGGTCGATATGATCCTGTTCTAGCAGATGGGGGAATTTGCCATGCAGTGCTTTACTTTTCCATTTTACTATTTTTTCGGAGTCTTTAATTATTTTATGTTTTGGATCAAATTGGACATTATTTAGCTGTAGGGGTGTTCCAGAGTGGGTAAGATTTATTAAAGCGTTGTGTAGATGACTGATTTGGGCTTTGGTTCTGAAATATGATCTTAGGTTTTCTATTTGTCTGTAACATAAATTTTTTATATCAATACAACCACGACCTCCTAGTTTCCTCTTTAGTGTGAATCGTTCGACTGCTGAATGAATGTGGTGTATGTTATGTTTGTAGCTAGCGGTACGGGTTGCAGTGTTGAGGGCTTCTAGTTCTGTATCTGACCATTTAATGATTCCAAATGAGTAAGTGAGTATTGGTATTGCGTAAGTATTAATAGCTTTTATCTTATTCCGACCTGAAAGTTGAGTATGTAGTATTTTATTTAGTCTTTGTTTGTACTTAGTTTTTAGAATATTTTTTATTTCTTTATGATTAATTGCAGTATTTTGTATGTATCCTAAATATTTATATGTGTCATTTGTTTGCATGCTATCTATTGCGTCTTCTTGTAGTTCTAAGTTATATGGACTAGTTTGCTGGTGTCTGCCTTTTATTAAACAGTTTACTTTGCACTTATCGATGCCGAATCTCATTCTAATATCCGTGCTAAATATTTCGGTTAGTTTTAATAGATGATTTAGTTGTTGTCTATCAGATGCATATATTTTTATATCATCCATGTATAGTAGGTGCGTAAGCTTTGTATTACTAACTTTGTTTATTGTATATCCGTGACCTGATTTGTTAAGAATTTTTGAGAGTGGATTAAGGGCTAAACAAAACCATAATGGACTTAGTGAGTCACCTTGGAATATGCCGCGTTTGATTTTAATTGTGGAGGTAGAAAGGGTAGTATTAGTTGTCTTTAAGTGAAGCTTGGTGGACCAGGTTGACATTAAATATTTTAAAAGTTGTATTAATTTATTATTTACTTGGTATATTTCTAAAACTTGTAATAACCAAGAGTGTGGGACACTGTCGAAAGCTTTTTGGTAGTCGATGTATGCAAAATAAAGATTTTTATGGTTTTGTTTCGCTTGGTTATGTATTTCGGCATCGATAACTAACTGCTCTTTACAACCCATAGATCCTTTGGTACATCCTTTTTGTTCTTCGGGTATGATTTTATTTTGTGTGATATGTAAATTTAGTTTCTGTGTAATAATTGATGTAAGCAACTTATATAGTGTAGGTAGACATGTGATAGGGCGGTATTTTGTTGGATCAGTAGTATTATCTTTATCTTTAGCCTTTAGGTAGGTGATTCCTTGTGTCATGAATGAAGGTATGGATTGGGGGTCCTGTATGAATGAGTTAAATATATTAGCGATGTGGCTGTGTGTTGTAGTGAAATATTTTAACCAGTAATTTTGTATTTTATCAGGTCCCGGTGCCTTCCAGTTTAATGTTTTCTTTATAGCAAAAGTTACGTCATCTCTATCCACTGTAATATCTGACATTGGGCATATATCTTGATTATCATTTGTTTCGGTATTAATCCAGGAGGAGTTTATATTATGTTGGACTGGTTTGGACCATAGGTTCTCCCAATAATTTTGAACTTCCTTAATATCTGGCTGATCTTTAATTGTAATGTTTTCTGAATTAAGTTTTTGGAAGAATATTTTTTGGTTTGTAGTAAATAGGTTGTTCTCTTTTCTTCTCGCGTTACTAATTTTAAGTCGCCAAAGGCGTTTTGACTGTGCTTGCAATTTTTGTTTTAATTTATCTAGAAGGTCGAGTAATTGAGTTTTAGTGAGATTTCTTGGGTTAATTTTTTGTTGTTTTCGCAGGCTAAGATTTCCATTTAAATATTGCGTTAATTGACCTATTTCTTTACGCAACTGTTGTATTCTACTTTCTATTCGCCCTTGCCATTTTGGATTGTTATTATCTATTGTTTTCCTAGTTTCATTTTCCTTCATTGGTTTAGTTGTTTTAGAATGTAAGCTAGTGGTTGTCATAGCTGCACAGTATATAGCAGTCTGAATTTCCTCCAGGCAAATGGCATCTTTTTCATCTAGATGTTTTCCTATAATATTATTTAGTTGATTGACTGTCTTAATTATATTACGAGCAACCTGAAGTTTTGGAATAGTGGGCCTGAGGGTTGGATCTGTATCAGTGTATTTAATTAGCATTTCCTTGAACAAATTTTCAATTTCCTGTATCTCTCTTGAATTAGGGTACGTAGGTGATCCGTTAGTGGGCTCTGTATGTAGTGTGATTGTATGTTCAATGGTATCAAAAAAGTTTGGTGGGGTATTTAATTGGTGTGGTGATAAGGTAGACGGCAGTTGTTGAGATGGGACGTCCATGGGAGAAAGACAGTTAGCTTGTATGTTGTATGTATTTTGGTTTAGAACTGGTTCTTGGGTATTGTTAGGTGCTTCTATTTGAGCTATTTCTGCAACTGATTGTTTTATTTGTTCTCTTACTTGAACTGATAATCTATTGTTTTTATGGATGACTCTAATTTGATCAGAAAGTCTTTGTTCGGAGATGTGGCTTAATTCTGGGAAAGTTTCAATGAATTTTTGACGGAGCAGTGCTCTAAAGGCTGTGAGGTTTGATTCGCATGATGTGACGATGTAGTAACAACGGAGGAGCTCTCTGTTAATAAGGTCAGTCCATTTCATCCGTTGCCTACATTTGCCAGCGAGGGTGGTTGCAGGAAGCATTTCCTGCAAAACACTTCTTGCTGGTGTGTTGATGAGGTGATGTTGTGAAATATTGTGATCTACGGAATGAAGTATATTATTTTCTAAGAAACTCGTAGACGGAGTGATGTCAGAGATGGGCACAGGGTGAGTAGCATTTGCTTCCCGTGTAGCATCATCTGACGTTGGTGATAATGTTGTAGATCGTGATGTTGATGAGTTAATATCGATCATATATGATTTTGGCGATGACTGAGGTGATGAAAACAAGCTGATAGATGAAGTGGGTGATGTGGCGTACGAGTGTGAGTTGATCGTTGTTGTAACGACTTTATCTGCAGCAGTGTTAGACTGGGCAGATAGATGCGGTACGGTGTCCCCCCCAGAATACGAGGGACAGCCCGGACCCGAGGGCCCGGGGCGGGATTCTCCATTGCTTTTCGCGCCGGTACCCGCCTGGGGTATATTCCTATTACGTAGTCGCATTTCATAAAATCTAAAATATTAACATAAATGAAGAGTTAACCAAAAAGGAAAGACAGTATGAGATGAAACAAAGGTGGTGAAAGATAGCAAAAACACAAACAAAAAATTGCTCAAAACAAGGATTGATCGATAAATAGGTGGTGAAAATATAGTGAAGATAAGGATAGAACCGACGATCTGCCACATGGTTGCGCCACCCTGCAGTGGACAGGGTGGCGCAGCCATGTGTTGCCCGGGGACACTAACTAGGAAGAATCGGCTTCACCCCCTTATTATTATTATTATTATTATTATTATTATTATTATTATAGTAGATGAGGCTGCAAGTAGAATTAAAAAAATAACCTTCAGGCACAAAATACGAGTATCCAATTATTTCATACAAGTAGATACCTGCAACCCTTTAATTAAGTAATATTGTTGGATGTTTATTGCTAGGGTCTCAGCTTATTCCCCCGTGAGCGGTAACTCAATTCGTCGACCGGTGAGCGACTGGCATACTTTTAATTGACCGTAACTGCGTTGCCTGCAACCGTTATTGAGTTACCGTCGCTCGGGTATCGCTAACTTTAAAAACGAAATACCCTGCACCGATCAACTCGGTTAAACTACACGCCGCATGTGTGTCACCACTAGATACTATCTTTATCGTATTTCTACGTTATGTGGGAAAATTATTTAAAAAGCCCGTATATTACTATATTTATACCAAGGCATATTAAATCTATACTAAATCCACCTGTCACAGAAATATATATTATAGCTGAGTGTGTGCGGTCACGCGAAAATTAGTATAGAAAATATATAATAATATGCCTAGCTATAAACATATTAATATATATTATAGCTAGGTCTGTGACGGGCTTTAGTATAGAATAATATGCCTTGTCCCGATGTCCCGATGTCCCGATGGAATGACCCTGGTCCCCTGGAATGTGGGACGGGCCCTTGTGTGGGACGCTACTTGTGTCGACACACTCGCCTCGTCCCATATTCAGGGCACCTTGAGTTGTGCGGGCGCAGCCGCAAATCAAGCAGAGAACCTCAAGCGGCGCAAGTATGAGAACCTCAGTGGAGATCTCATATTTGAACCGTTTGGGGTAGCAACTCTAGGCGCATGGGGTCCGAGGGCACATAAGCTTTTTAGAGGAATATCAAAGAAGCTTGTTGAAGCCACCCGAGACCCCAGAGCTGGGAGCTACCTGGCACAGCGGATAGCAATTGCCATCCAACGTGGCAATGCTGTCAGCTTGCTGGGCACTCTGCCAGATGGGGACGACTTGGGCAAGTTTTTCCTTTTATAGTTTTTTATTTAAAATTTGTATATATCTGTATATGCCTTGCTATAAATATATTAATATATATTATAGCTAAGTCTGTGACGGGCTTTAGGCATTCGCACGGCATTTCAACTACTTTAAACAAGTTAAACGAAAAAAAAAAACAATATTAGATACAATACTAGGGCCCGTATTTTTGATCAGTACTGAAGATGCGACCCGTTCTCAAGACGCGGTTCGGCTCTGTGATTGGTCCAAATTTTGACAGCCAAGACCGAGATGCATCTTGAGTACTGACCAAAAATATGGACCTAGGTGACCAGTGAACTCCATAGTACTTCCGTCCATAAATCTTCATAAGCCAAATCGGTTCAGCCGTTCTCGAATTTAAGCGAGACTAATAAAATTTTATAATCAGTTAAATATTTAAAAAAATGTCAAATAGCTTTATAATTTAATCGAAATTTTTGGCTAAGAACTCAAACTCAAAAATCAAATTAAGCTTACTCCATACTTTTCGCAACACTTTCAAGTATTTTGGTAGAACGCAGAGGAGGTTTAAAAAACATTTCGCGTAGTAATGAGATGCGAGGAGCCAGGAAGTTTGCGAAATTTGTGCTCAGTTTACGATACAGAATTAAGTCTTTACTGCCCTCTTTGCATGTTTTCGACTCGTCGAGATAAACTTGTTAGGCTAACTAGAGCTTACATGGCCGTTGTTTATGGCTCCTAGAATATCGAATCAAGTGGCTCAGTGTAAATAATATGCTTTCAGAGACCTGATATATTTTTCACGTCTATTGAGTTACAAAATGTAATATTTTAAAAGGAATTTTCTGAGAGTATTCTAAGTTTTTCTACTAAATGTGATTATTTTGATAGATATTACAAAAAATACGTTCATTGTTTTATTAATCCCCTACGAAAAATGGGGAAGTTTGACTACTGAAGTGTTTGTTTGTCTGTATATTATTTATATTATGACCATGGCATCTAAATGCGTAGGCCGAGATTTTAATTAAATCAATCATAAAAATTAAGACGCTTTGTAAATAAACGAATCTAAAATTAAGTTAAAATACATTTAAAAAGCGTAAACAATAAATCTTAAACAAATAGGCATTATTTAAATCCTACTATCATAAGAGAAAATAAAAAGTGAAATTACTGGAGCGAGAACGGTGAGTTTCCGGCTTTCCGGCATCAACACATAATTCAGCGCAAGATTAAATGCCTTTTGGACTCCCTACAGGAAACTAGTGGCCCATTAGCTGCTCCTATAAGCTCGCACATACAAATACTTCCTATACTGTATGTATTCTAACGCAATTTACTAGCATATTCGAATATTAGTCGTTATTAATCAAATGTTATTGCCATAATGCAAACATGGGGTGGCACATAGTATATTAAATTTGACCACTCCAGGATATTATAAATTTGACAAGTTTATTATAATACTATTTTACTGTACTGTACTCGTAAAATTCTGCCTCTGTCTGTTATGTAAAATTTTCGAAGACCCAGCGTAATTTACATTGAAATTATTTTGTGTGAATTTGTGAGAGTTTTCTTTTTATATTATTGATAACAGTCAATACATTAAAGTACAAAGTAAAAGATATCAATATTTACCTAATCGTATTGACTTCTTGTATTTCATTATAGAATATCTCCGGAAATGGCTTTCGCTATTGTTATTTTTATTATTGAACCGATTTTATTGCTTTCAGACCTAAGATTCCACTTGCTGTTCACAAAGCATGTCGATTGTACGGCAATATTACCTACATAATATAATATAATTTTGGGAATAAATATTATATTTACTGCAAGACGAGTCTCAGCGACTTTAAATAACTTTGAATATTCATCGTCGGTACATTTTTCTATGGATTTTTGAATATTGTGAAATGATCAGTAAATACAGAACATCTAGGAGTAGTAATTGTACTCGTAACGACTAATTAAAAATTCTACATAATTTCATGTTAATGAGCTACTCTGCGGCCAATAAAAACCCGACAATATCACCGAGTAGCGTTCAAAGCCCTGTATTAATACTAAAACATAAAGAGTGCACTTGAAAACGCAACAATGATGAAGCCACGGCAGATGCGCCTATTCACAATGCCCGTGACCAGGGTTTTATTCTCGTGATGGCTGGGGTCCCGCCATTGTGTCTCCGAGCTCGAGCGAACACACGATATAATCAATGCCTGAGGATTTGCAACATTGGGCCGACGCACGCAATTTCCATATTTGCATGCAGGTATACAGAATACTGTTATGTAACTCGTATAACGTTCTATACAAATATGTCGAGCGTCTGTTAATTGAAACTTTGGAAATTAAGATGACAATACGTAGACTGTATAGCAAGATTGGCAGACGAAATAATTGTTAGTTTTGTAACCGCTTTCTGACTTTGTTGTAGCTATCAACTGATCATAATATTAATTAGGTATATTTATCATGACTTAGGGCCTGTTTCACCAATTTCTGATAAAGTGCCGAAAAAACCATTCACGACTTTCTCGACAGATTCTCCATACTTCATCTGTCAAGTTAAGTGGTGGATAGCCTATTCGGCACTTATCAGGTAGTGGTAAAACAGGCTCTTAGTTTGCAAAATACACAGTTTATAAGTAAGTATAGTTTTTAGTGATATAGTAACGTACAGCTGACGCAGTAAGCGTAATACAGTATGCATACGATTTCCTGCAAAGAAAATCGTTTGTGACTTTACCTTGGTTTACATTATTATAAGCTGTATTTATAAAATGAGTATTCATTATATTTCATATTTGAAAGAATTTTATTTTGTTACATAGTAAGCTTTATGCAGCATGATATACCGTGACTTCGTCGCATCTCTTACAAACTATTAATACAGAACTTAATTTGGCTAGTTCGTAAAGTACCTACCGGTAAGTTTCCTAGTCTAAGTTTGCAGCTGATAGGTTATATGACATCCGCAGCACCCAATTTCAGTTCACAAGTTAAACAATTTCAGTAAAACAACTACTTAATTTTGCTTAAGCTAATACCGTCCGAGTATTTACTGGCTGCGCACCCATTTTTAACGCCTCATTAATTTTATTTTATGTAGCAGTGTCGTTTATTGAAAGGAGTAAAGTTTTAAAGTAAATAAGTAAAGTACTAGTAAGTAAGTAAATAGATAAACTACGATAACATGGCGCGCCTCTCCAAATTACTGTTTCAATGTGTGTAGTCACATCCTCATGAAAGAGTTTGCATGTAGTAAGTATTCAACCAATCACAACCATTCACTTAATGTCACTTATAAGTCTTATTACCAAGATTTGTTGGTCAACTAATCATAATTCATAACTAGCCGACCGCGCAAGACAACGCACTTCAAACGTTTTGACAACGCACTTCAAACGTTTTGAATTTTGGAGGGGCGCGCCATGTTATCGTAGTTTATCTCTAGGTACAGTTAAATAGTGTTGACATCTGTTGATATCTGTGAATGTGATACTAGGTCTAGTACCTGTACTGTAAACACGAACTTTATTGTGAATCTGAAGACCTTATATCTTAAAACGAAACGGATAATACTATACTACATTAAATACAAGCAAAAGAAAAATAAATGTGTGAATTATTTTAACAAAATAAACATTGTTTAAAAATCTATAATAATAATATACTAGCTGTCCCGGTGAACTTCGTGTCACTTTAAGACCTTCCCTGGACTTCTACGAATATTTTGAGACTAAAATCAGCCCAATCCGTTTAGCCGTTTTCGAGTTTTAGCGCGACTAACACATTTGAAAATCCATTTTTATATATAAGAGAGAGAAGAAGAAGATGATAACTATCAAAAGAAATGTTCTGCAAAAAAGTAGCTGACAGGTCATCAAAGTACTCGTAGTCATGTAATCTAGACCTCTATCACCACAACCCCCCCAGTTTTATTCCCCGGTTGTATTGATTTACTTATGTTTTTCGTATTCGTAGTGCATCGCTTAATATTTTAGGGTCGGACATAATTGGATGCACAACGGGTGCATCTGAACGCGTCCTTGAGTTGGCACCGCGCCCACTGCATAATTAAGTGTCCCTAATAAATATATTGGGACGACATTTTTCACACTAATAATTGAATTCAAAATCATGGCTATCCTACTATGATACAAGCACGAACTTACGCACGAGTGAAAATTCTGAAGTGTGAGAATTGAATCCCAAAGTAATGAGTGAAAACTGAAAACTCAACTTACGGGGGGAAACTCAAGCATTCATTTACTATAAACTAGATGACCCCGGAACTCCGGTGCGCCAAGACTCGTTTATCGCGCGGGAACCGTACATTTTTCCGGGATAAAAAGTATCCTAAGTCCTTTCCCGGGACTCAAAGTATCTCCACATACCACAGCAAAATCGGTTCGGCGGTTTGGACGTGAAGAAGTAACTTTTGCATTTATAATATTAGTATCAATGATATTATATAAAAAAACTCAAAGCAGATATGTTACTACCGCGCGCTTTGTGAAGCCATTAAATACGGGCCAATTGACCCGTCTTTTGTATAGTCTGTCTCTTTTATGTAAATGTCATTTCGTATCTTTTGTTTCACTTATCTGTCAAATTTGACAATTGAATTTGAAAATTGTTCGGAAGCAATTTAAGCCGGAAAATAGTATGAACGTAACAGATCTGTATTTAGTTGAATATCATTTATTAGTATGGACATTCAAACAATCGACATTAAAAAAAAATGAAGTGGCAATTATAGCAGCATTCGTAGATGTGCTACACGATATTACGTGCTACGATTGAACTTGAACTTGTAACAGGCGCAACTATGAAGATATTATAAAGTAGGTATTAACCCATCAAGCCCCATAAGCTCACCGGTGAGCGAGACACAGTTGAATAACAATAGATTTCCAAGAATCCACGATCGAAGGATTAAAATTACACCATGGCTTTAGATATTTAAAATATTACTTTAATATTAATTGTATATAATTTACCAGTAGTAATAGTTAATATTATCCTCATATTACCCGTTATAATCATTAATCTACAGCCGACTATCAAATACGGGCTATATTACAAAAATTAATGAGATGATTGTTAATGCATACATTCATTATAAAATATGATCAAGCGTTAAATGTGATCATGAATATTAACATATTATGTGGATATTCCATTAATACGCTACGTACTATACGTTTTCCGCGGCACTAGCAGCACAATAATTATTATAATGATAATTAATAAACGGTTAACCATATTCACACAAGGCGCAAGCTCACATAACATAAGCGTGATTTGAAATAATTTTTAAGTTAAACAATACAATTAATGTGGCGCGCGCGCAAAACAGCTAGTCTCTGGGTTGAGGTAGGTTTGAAAAACACTAAATTTCTTTGCTGTATGATATTTATACTGGCAAGCAGCGGTTATTGATTTATCAAGTTTCCGGACTAACTATAGTGTTATTAATATTTTAATTATCCGGAATATGTTGAGGTGTACCGTATCAAGAAGTTACTACTTCACTTCCGCTAACAAACTATTATAGTGTTTATAAGTAGAGTATGCTTGATAATTTCTAAATATGTATGTATAAAGGGCTGTTTCACCACTTCCTGATAAGGTGCTATCCACAACTTATTTGACAGATGCGCGCTATACTTTATCTGTCAAGTTAAGTGACTGATACTGGATAGCCTATCCGGCACTTCAGGAAGTGGTGAAACAGGCCCTAAGAGTATTATTTTTATATAACACTTTTAAATTTTGTATACTAATTTAAATAATAATGTAATAAATTGAATACTAAAACATATTTTGAATCAAAACCCGAGAGGAAATTAAAATTTACTAAAACATTTTGAAACGCCGTTTATTTATTGTACACAAACGAGAAATTTTCCAATATTCTCTACACGCTACACCTTAAATATTTTCCCGCTCTACATTCACCTAAACTAATTTCCTCGGGAATATTGCTCTTGGCTGGTTCTGCAGACATGGCCGCCTCCCTCAAAAAGAAACTCGACAGTCGGCCTTCGACAACCAAATCAAATCATCCGACCGTACCTACTACCTACAGATCAGCGAATTTGTTACTGAAATACGCTTATTTATATTTTTAAAGAAGCTTTCGGTAAATAATATCAAACTTTAGCTCGCGCTAAAATTATCCAATAAGACTTGTGACTTTGATCCGCAAAAAAGAATGTAAAATTGTAAGCAATAGTTCAAAGGGAATGGCATATAATAATATCTTTATTTGAATAACAAATCAAAATAGACTGAGTAACAGCATACATTTTATAATATTATACTCATATGCGGTAGCCTTCGATTAGGTACTCATATGTGGTGGAACTTAAGACAATTCGAGAATAAAATATGCAAGATAAATCACGACCAGGCTTCCTTTTTCTTAAGTGTTTTGTCTTTTTCTGAGTTTTAGTATAGAAACTTGTTTTATCCTTCGATCGTAGATGCTTGAAAATCTATGGGGCTTGATGGGTTACTACTACTACTACTACGTGTCCTTTTTCGTAACAATAATTATTATGGTGCGAATATCTTTTATACATAGGTACGGAACTGCAAGTTTTAGGGTTGATTCAGACCGTAACACGACGCGTACATGCATTTCAAAATTTATATGGATTTGACAGATTCACAAGACGTCTCACGCAATTAAAGTCCCTCAAATCCATACAAATGAGAAAGATTAAAGTGGCTCGCCTAGCATCGTCGCGTTGCGGTCTGAATTGACCCTTACCCGTACATGCACCACGTTTTAACAGCTTTGATTTTGCAATATCTGTTTTATAGACACGATACGGCTTTAATCCAATACTAGTGCTGATTTAACGCAATCGCCGAGGTCGCCCCTACAGTCCCAGGGCCAGGCACCCTCCGCCAAAGGGGAAATGTAATATACAGGATATGAGAATTTACTGTTTAATCCACCCGCGGGCCAATTTGTTAATATTTTCATTAAATCCACTTAAAAGCTCACCGATGCTACCATTTTACTGAGTGTATTAAATTCTTTTTAAAGTCGACGATTCAAAATACTGGATATCCATATTAATCCAATTTGTTAAATGGACTGATATGTTATTGTCCGTTCTCCGGTAGAGAATATATTTTAGCCAATTCGAAAACTTCATTATTTTTGTTTCACTTTTACTATTGACTTTAGTTACAGGAAAGGGGGATTACGATTATAACACAAATAGTGCCCGTCTTTATTATTATATTATACAGTCAGTAAAATCATATTATTTGTACTTTCAGAAAATTTTATTGGCAACTGATGGCGGATGAATTATATTAAAAATTAGCTGACCAAACGCAAACACCGATATATTACGATTTACGACTAATATTAATTTGTCATAACCTGACTAAATAACCCGGGGGCCTGAGTCAAGACGAATTCGTAATCGCTTCGATCTTCGATCCGATCAAAATATTGTATGGAATTGACATAAGACGAGTCGAACGTCAACGTCATATTAACGAACGCTTATATCAATTCCATACTTTTTCATCGGCGATTCTATAACGAAGCAATTATGAATTCGTCTTGACTCAGGCCCCAGGTCCTCCATCGGCCGATAAGCCAATCTCTCTTACATTACCTACATAAGTCCATAATAGTACATGGTCAGTCCTGGAAATACTGTTAAGTAATTTCTTGAAGTGAAAACTTTTTAGCGGCGTTGAGCACTTTTGTAGGATGGGTAGCAACTGTGAAACTCGCGTCAGATTCTCGTGCTGATCGAAAAACCTTGGAAAAACCGTAAGACGGTTGGAGAGTAGTGTTGTAACATCGAAATTGATTAATCGAACAATCGATTGTTTTTATTGATAATAATAATTTGTCTTTTGTAATCCTTTCAGTGTGAAGCATATTATGTGGCTAAATATAATATGTCGTTACATTTTATTAGTATGTGATACAATACAGAGTAAACTTGCAGCTGCGAAGAGATAAGATTTGTATCGAGAAGAAACCATTTAATATGCGAGTATAGACATATTTCGTTCCTGTCATAACATTCTTTTACGATTCCCGTTTTATGCTTTCATATAGATACGCACGTCTAATAAAAGTAGCATTTATTTTTTATGATCCGTATGGTATTACATTGTTAGATATCCTTGTAAAAAATAAAGGCGCTACTCTACTATGGCGCACGTACTACCAAAGTAGGTAGTTATATTGTTGTAATTATTATGTAGTACAATAATGATTACGACAAGAACTTCAAACAACGCAGCAATTTGATAGTGAAATCTGATTTCTTTCGACGAAATTTTTCATTCACAGCAGATATTTAAATAAAATCACCTGTTGCATTTCTATTGTTAGATAATTAACAGAGATGCCTAATAATATTCACTTCATGATCATTGTATAAAACATGCAAATGATTGGCCGGTTACAGGTATTATAGACAATACAACTGCGAATGATCGTTGTCGTTTGTGGCAGTGTGCAATGTAGAGTCGCCCTAAAATGGCTTCTTCACAATATGGCATGGTAGGGACAAATTATATTATTGTCGATAGACTTTATTTCGTTTTTATGTAGTGAAGTCATGAAATTCCTGATAATTTTCAGTGTTATAAAATATTACCTTTTTGTTTACTATTTAGATATTTTTTTATCATTACGCGCATTTATAGCACCCGAATTTTTTTTCCTGGAAATTAAAAAAAACTTTAATGTTCTAATATCACCGTAATACACACTTGTAATTATGACATTAGTAAAAATTTTATTATTTTCTTTAATTATCCATTTGACACAAAGTTTTTCCGTAACAAAAGTGCGGCGGTCATCGCTCTACATTGAATATGCAGTAAGTATAATATATTTAGGGGCGAGATCCGCCCTTTATCAATTACCGTTAAACAAGAAAAATGAGGCTCGGTAAGCCTGCACAGGCCTAATTAAAGCAAGTAAGTAAATTTTGAAACAAGGGCCACTGTCACCCTAAATCCCCGTCTACCTCACGAGATAAAACTTTCACGAAATTGCGTTAAAATTTCGAAGAAATTCTATTTTGTTGAGATTCACCTGCCAAATTATGTAATGCAATAACAGGAGCCTTCGTAACATATTTTAAGGAGAGTGGACAGTGAATTTATCTTATAATCAAGTTATAAGGCAAAATATGACATTAACGTTTTTTTAAACTCACAAATCCATATTCTATAGATATTATAAAACAAAGTCGCTTATTTTCCCTCATGTCCCTTTGTTCCCTTTAATCTTTAAAACTACGCAACCGATTTTGATGATTCTTTCAGTGTTAGATAGCCCATTTATCGAGGAAAGCTATAGGTTATACGAGTATTTTATCACGTTAAGACTAATAGGAGCGTTCTTCGCTCCTATTAGTTTACTATAGCGGAAAATGTGGAAAAAACGGGGAAAATTATTTGAAAGGGCTAACTTGAACGCCCTAATCTCAGGAACTACTGGTCAGATTTTAAAAATTATTTCAGTGTTAGATAGCCCATTTATTGAGGAAGGCTATATGCTATATTTTATCACGCTTAGACTAAAAGGAGAATGTGTAAAAAACGGGGGAAATTATTTGAAAGGGCTTATCTCGCGAACTACTGGAGCAATTTTTATGTTATTTGGCACAGATAAAAGTCGACCACATGAAGGATCATAGGCTATCGATTTTAATCATTTTTTCAGTGGCTATAATTTATATTTTATACCGGTCCGACGCCGGGGCGGGTCGCTAGTGCATAATATTACAAGTGCGAAAGGCTATCAATCTGTAAGTTGTGTTGTGGACTTTATTATGAAGCTGATATTTTAATTTTACCGCAAGGAGTGTACGGTTCACGTGTTATTATTAAATTGCTGTACAACTATAGATGTAGGTAACAAAGATGTATGTTTCGTTTTATAAGTAGGTAGTTTTTTATAAGTATTTAATTTATTATCAAATAATATGAATCTGCCTTAATGTGAAATGAAAAAGCGACATCTATATACATATACTCGTAATAAAATCGTAGGAAAGTCAATTCTGTACATTGAATATTTTTGAAAAATAATACTTGGGACGTGATCTACAATCGATATGGAAGCCAAAAATATAGTTTTTAGAATTTTTGTCTGTTTGTCTGTATGTATGTCCGGGATAAACTTCAAATTTTGCACGAATATTACTTAGAGGTTGGGTCAACACATAGGCTATAAATTTTAACGATATCACCTACGGTGGGGGGGAGGGGCTCAAGTTTCAATATTTTTAGTTTTTTGCTCATATCGCTAAAACGATGCGTTGAAGAGAAAAAATGTCCAGTACATAATGACAGCTCATAAAATTTCTTACAAATTTGTCTTTTACACTTTGTATCTATCTTCACTCCTTGCCATGCTATGAGCTTTTATCTATCTTATCTATACAGATTTCGAGTATCGTTTTTTGATTAATATGCGGGGCGCTCTGGCACCAGTCATTTCTTGGGGGGTATACATATAATAAAGTCGTAGGAAAGTAAATACTGTACATTGAATATTTTTGAAAAATAATACTTGGGACGTGATCTATTATGCTAACGCCGACAAAGTCGCGGGCAACAGCTAGTTTAAAATTAAAAATATAAAATATAAAGTCATTATTTTGATTTTTGATAGACATACGCGCTTACGGTTACGGACTAAATTGCAAGGTCCCAAATCCCTTCTCTCTCTCATCGTTATATTATGTAGATAGTAGATGCAATATTTCAAAACACTTATAAATCATTTACGCAAGATTAAGTATTAGTTGACCCCACACAAGCTGCAGGGGGAATCTTTGCAAGTTCACACTCGAGAGGCGTTAAATTTGTGCGGAATATAAACATTGCACCCGCATTTACTGCTTTATATCGATATTTGATTCGCCAATATTTGTAATTTAAATTCTTTCACGGCTACTCTGGTGTTTATTCGACGACTCACAAACTTTTATTTGTATTTATAATATCCTATACAGTTATATCTATATTAGCATATACAGTTATTTTCCTATCAATCCCCAAGCGGCAGCCGGCTGCCGCATAACAATAATTGAAAGTCTATCTATTGTGTCTGCGATACCCACGATGGAGGTGTTAAAAAGCTTTTTTTTGTATATTCTATACTTAGCACTATAAAATAAGTTTATTCTGCCACATAAAAGTTCTTCGACGCGTTATCCATATTCAACAATATTTATCACAAACGTGACCCGGTTACATTACAAAAGATTTTAATATACCGGTCTCATCCCCATCTTTGATGGTGATCTACAAACATAATTAGAGATTCTCAAAGAGTCGTGTGTTTTGGATGGGGATGATCCGCGCCTCCACGCACGTCAACGGCTGCGCCGCATCAGCGCACCGCCAGCTACTTTGCATCATAATCGACTCCCACAAAGTAAAACAAAATCTCCGCATTAATATTCAGCGATAGGGCCGACGCATCGATTGACGTTTAACATGCAAATTGCAATCTGAAAATCTAGCAAAATTGTGCGCAACTAAACATTTTGCACATTATCAATTCAGGGCGCAGTTGTTTGAATCACTATGCCGAATATAATTTAAATGCTAAACCGATCGACCCCACTAATGCCAAATTAGATCGGGGCCGACCGCGGGGACTTGGAAGCGGACAGGTGTTGTTTATTATATAAATAACATTTTCTGTCCAGTGTACATAACAGTATAATATTATACAACCCTGGGGCCAGCGTTTAATTATTATGTATTAACAAATACTTACATTGGATACTTCAACCAATATTTTATTGGATCTATCACATTTATAGATGTACTGTATGAAATGAAAATACCTATTATGAGTCAAGTCAATATTTTTACACGCAAATAAAGAATTTCCTCTCTTGGCCGACTTAATCTTTAAGATGTATGGCCTTTATAAACTAAGAATAAAAAATAAAAAAAAAGAATTTCCTCTTTTTCTCAACTTTTCTTTAACCGATACATCAGTTACATTAACTTACCAAAGCGTGTACGATAAGCAAGTAAATATGTTAAGAAATGGGCTGATGAAAAGAATGTGCGAGCAGTATTTTAGTGTCATAAAGCATAGATATAGCGCCATATTTAATTGAGTCTCCCTCGCTCCGGGAGATAAGAAGTATCAGTTAAACTCGGAGTGATGGATACGGAGAATAAATCAGCTTTCAGCGCCGGCCGAGGTTGACCAGATGCGCCCTCACGATGTATCGAAGTAGTTTCAGCTTCAACTTTATTACCGCCCCTTAAAAGTTATTTTGCACTACCTGCACTTATTCATATTATAAATATAAGTAGTTGTAGAGTATTTTCAGTATTATGTATTTTTA
Source organism: Polyommatus icarus (assembly GCA_937595015.1). Classification (NCBI taxonomy): domain Eukaryota; kingdom Metazoa; phylum Arthropoda; class Insecta; order Lepidoptera; family Lycaenidae; genus Polyommatus; species Polyommatus icarus. The sequence continues at coordinate 12,421,463 of OW569326.1, forward strand.
TCAAACTATAATAGTCGAAAATCAATTTATGATGATTACTGTTATTTCGTGAGAATCGAGTAAAATAATAATTATGTTTGTACTTAATTTTATATTTAGTTATAACTTGATACCAATAAGATATTTGCCATTTACGTTAAATGTTAGTCATATAAGAAATCAAACATAAAACAATGGTTTTAATTATTAATATTAAATGCGCCCAAGATTTTGATATTAATTTAATTAACGAACAAATGGCACCATATCGCATACCCTGCAGGAATCCTCTACGTCGGGGAATCCCTGAAGCTAATTTACCAAATGAAAACAGAGACGTTCTCACTTTGCGAATAATAAGACGGCTCCCTAATGACATAATCACCCGCGGTCAACAGCCCTTTGTCATTTGATCCAATCAAAATTACGATATTAAATTACGATATTGATCCGTTTGAGTAATGAAATAATATTTACTGACTTTAAGTTTAAATAATTCCTAAGTGTAAAGTGATATTTTAGTCCATAATTGTTGTCAGGGTGTGTCAACTCGGGGGACCGCAAACAGCGACTTTTGCATTTTGTATCGCTAAGTCACTGATTGTCTCGTTCCGGTTCGCTATGAATGTTATACTCGTATTATGTGAAATAAAACATCTACATTAGCGGTCCCCCGACACACCGTGACAATAATTATGGACTGAAATACCACTTTACTCTTAGGAATTATTTAAACTTAAAGTCAGTAAATATTATTTCATTACCTACTTTTTAAAGTTGTTTGGCGGGGGTTTTTTTTAATTTCTTAATTTAATTTTCTTGGTCAAAGTCATACTTAGATGCGCTCCTGCCTCAACAAAAACAATCTAAACTGGCTAATGAAACCGAACACTGTTCCAACATCATTTCAGAAAAGAATTTCCGATATCATAGAATCCTTTGTTCACAGACCAAGATTCGGCAACCGCCAAATGGGAAATTGAAACTGCCGAAATTGTAATAAAACTTGTGAGCGGAGTCTTTTTGTGTCGGTGCACGACAAACTAGAAATTGCGATATGACGGGGCGTATTTCGCTAATTCCAACTTCAGCTTTGACCGCATAGCGCCAGTTAATCTACTCCGTTCCCATTCGTTGGATATTTTCATCAGAACAACAACAAACAGCGGGCACGGTATCGCGCAAATATAAACTGGAAATGAATCATTTCGTATTTCGACACATGCTCGAACTGAAAGGTTGGGCTGCGAGTGACGTATTTTTAATTACCTCCTACCGCATCCTATCGGATCCGATATTGAATTTCTATAGGACAATAACTCGAGAAGCGGCCGGTCTCTCAGACGGATATCGACGACGTAATGGACCATCTACGAGGCGAACGTAAATTAATTGATATGCAAAAACGACAACTTTTGGTACGAATACAAATTATTTGAGCCTAATACTTTGCTAATAATTGTGGTATATATGACTTTCTTATTCCAAGGATTATAATAGGAACCCCGAATAAATATTTTGAAAAAGCTATCAGATAGTTAATAGATAATTTTGGTACCGGCGTGGATACAATGTTGCAATTATTATTCTACATAAGAATAAATTGATAGTTAGAAACCACTTTATATAATACGTTGTACAAATTGTTTATTTTTCATTATTGTTGTAGGACTAATGTCGGTTATATTTTACAGTTGCAGGTCGCTTAAAATCAGGTAAGATTTAGGAAAAAGGTATTTTAATTACGCTAATCTTGATCGAATCTCGTGCGAGCTTGATTGAATTTCCGAACGGGGCTATCGTATTTGCGGCCGGCCGGCTCTCGGCTCACTGGCCTGTGACGTTTCACCGTCTATTACTTTTTTTATTATCCGCTACGGTAAACGCTAATAAAGTCTACTCCTCACTTTTTGCACCGAGAAAAGCTGGGATGATGTTTTTCTCGGTTAATAAAAATAATATTCCGCTGAAGATTATGCGGATAAGCAAGTCATATTGACTTTGTTATTGCTTGTAAAATATTAGTATCAATTTGGACTTCGATATTATGCGCGGGTTCTTGCATTAAAGCTACTAGTTTTGCTAGTTTCCCAGGCAAATATTTAACTTTTTTGAGAGTTAACACTGTTAATAATTTTGCGTCAATCCAGAGCTTAAACTTTATCAACATCGGTTGTGTGTTTTTGTAATAGAAGTAGAGGTCATAAATTAACACTTATAAATACACGCACACTCGCAAACTTTCACCTTTGTACTGTTAATGAGATTGTTAAGGAAAATCCGGGTAAAGTTCGGTATTTGAGGCACCCTGTAAATCTATTAAGTAATGGATTAGGATTTTGACCGATTTTAATCATTTCTAGCCCATTGTACAATGTACTCCCATTGACAAAATATTTAACAAAATAATTATTAATGTTAACGATAAAAAATAATAAAAAAAAGATACATATAGCCGAACGTATTACCTCTTCCTTTTTGAAAGTCGGTCAAAAAAGTTTTACGTCAACAAGACGTTCAGTAACATTTTAGTACAAATGAGTTAACACGTATACAAAGAAAAACACCTTTGTTACCCAAGACGCATGTAAAATATAAGTCTCCGAAGACTGGTGGGGTAATCGGATGCTGGTGGGGATCAATGATTGATGTGACAGCTAATAAAGCCCGCAAATATCGCAATTTGTTTACTCTCACCGCCAGCTTCTGAAGTATAAGGCTGTATGCACACCGACGCATTCGGTCCGTCCACAAACGACTGAAATGCGTCATTGAGGTATGAGACCAATCGGCAAAACCAGCAAAACCTAGGTCTACCACCGCTAGCCGGTTTTTCGGGGTTCAATAAGTAGTTCGTTTGTTCTGTATACTTTAAATTCGTAGCAATATTGTAATAGACCCACGTGTACCCGAACTTGATGGGTTCGGTCTAGTATGAAAATAGTGTACTCAACTGTGTACAATTTATATTGTGACAAAACTCTACTATGTAAGCACATCCTTACCCGCGATGTATGCCACAATACTAACGAAACGAGGAAAACATCTCAGGGGAACCAATTTAGAGGACTCTTATAAAAACCGTCCAGGGAACTGATGTTATAAATAAATTATTGAAACCAATCCGATATCGTTTGAAAGAAAAATGTGTTTGTTTTCATTATAAATCAGTATTTGACATTCGCAACAGCTTGGTATTTTCGATATTGAAAAGTAAAGAACACGAAATCAAATATTATACAGATTGAAAGTAGAGCTTGTCTAATTTGAAATGACGCGCCCCACCACTTCAAAGTTGATATAAATGAAACATGTTTGTACTGTGAATACGAGGGAGGGGCGCGTCATTTTAAGTTAGACAAGCTCTAATAAAAAAAGTGTGTCAGCTCCGACGCACGACTGGAGTTTACTCCTTAAGTACGAGTATCTAACCATACGCAAAAAGAGTTTATTCAACTGAAAAAACCGGCCCAGTGCGAGTCGGACTCGCGCACCGAGGGTTCCGTACAAACAAGATTCTAGGTCGACTGGAAGTACCCTTTAGGTTTTGATTCCCTTGCGAGTACTTGCGAGTTTCAAAATATGCAGCTTAAATTGCTGTTTCTTTTGATTGCGTTGACATAGAAGTTTGATTTTGTTACAGCTTAAAGGTATTATAGACCTGAGTATTTGGTATGAATTTCAATTTAATACCTCTACGCGTTTATGAGGAAATGGGTAGTAAGTTTAAAATTATTAAAAAAATATATATTATGTGATGTAACTAAAAATTTATGGTTTTCGTAATTTTTCCTTTATCTATGCTATAAGACGTTGCTTCGTACCAAATTTCAAGATTCTGAGTTCACGGGAAGCACCCTGTAGGTTTTGATTCCCTTGCAAGTGTCGAAAATTTGCGGCATAAACGGCTGTATCTTTTGATTGCGTTGGCTTAGAAGTTTGATTTTTTCACAGCTTCAAGGGACAGTAGACCTGAGTAATTGATATAAATTTCAGCTTCATACCTCCACGCGTTCCTGAGAAAAAGGGTCTTGACAGACGGACAGACGGACAACAAAGTGATCCTATAAGGGTTCCGTTTTTTTCCTTTTGAGGTACGGAACCCTAAAAAGATTAATATTATATGAAATCAGATGTTCCGGCAATATTATCTACACCCCTTTCTGCCATAGTTATTTCAAAATACTTTTTTCTCAATTCTAAGAATCAAATAGAGGAGAAAAATCCAGGAAGATCAAGCCGAAGAAACTCATATCCAGGACAAATAGTTGCCGAGTTACAAGCATTCAAACTTTGACATTGACAGCTCGGCAACTGTCAAACGTCGAACAAAAGCGGCTATAACTCAGCTTCCAATAGGCCTAGAGGAACGGGGTTTCTTCTAACATCAAAGGCAACACCTCGGCTACCACCTCCCTGAATTTGAACTAAATCAGAGACATCAATTTTGTCTCAATTCTAAGGCCAGCATCAAATAGAGGAGAAAAATCCAGGAAGATCAAGCCGAAGAAACTCATATCCAGGACAAATAGTTGCTGAGTTACAAGCATTCAAACTTTGACATTGACAGCTCGGCAACTGTCAAACGTCTTACTAAAGTAGCCATAACTCCCAATAGGCCTAGAGGAACGGGGTTTCTTCTAACATGAAAGGCAACACCTCGGCTACCGCCTCCCCGAATTTGAAATAATTATATTATTATATAATTATATTATTTTATATAACATTATAATATAATTATATAATATTATTATATGATTATATTATTGTATTATTTTACATAATATTATATTCCGATAGGTATATTACCTTTATGGTCTTAATCCACTCACAGCCAAATTAGAAAGTTTCTGTCGTCCAAAAACGTGACACATTTTCGTTACTTGTTAGTAGGTTTTACCCCTTGGATTTTTCTCATACCGAGGGCCTTGTATATGAAAATCGATTCTTAAGGAGTAAACTCCAAAAATTAAATTAGCTTTAATTAATATATTATTATTTTTACGTAATATCATATATTTTTACAACAATGGTGTTACTGTGACGTCGGCACGCGCCTGCTATAAACCTGTTTACATGGACCAGCCCCTTATATGGCCGATGGTGTGTCGTAAAGTGACCTTTCATTATCCTGCCCAGTACCTACAAGGCCTTTGCATCCGTTGTGTGATTTATACAGTATTTTTCGTGCAAAGTAGCCAATCTTAATTAATATATAATATAAATAATAACAAGAAACGAAAATCGTGTCACGTTTTTGGTGCGCACCTTTAGTGCGCAACTTTCTCATTTGTTTTAACAAGATTTGAATGCACAATCATTTAAAGTTTAAAGAATGGGTATTCCCGGGTAAATATTAGGTACACATATAGAATGTACACCTTATTCAGATAAAAAGTGTGTCAGTTCCGACGCACGACTGGAGTTTACTACTTAAACTGTACGAGTATCTAACCATACGCAAAAAGAGTTTATTCATCTGAAAAAAGATTAATATCATATGAAATCAGATGTTCGGGCAATATTATCTGCACCCCTTTCTGCCATAGTTATTTCAAAATACTTTTTTCTCAATTCTAAGGCCAGAATCGAATAGAGGAGAAAAATCCAGGAAGATCAAACCAAAGAAACTCATATCCAAGACAAATAGTTGCCGAGTTACAAGCATTCAAACTTTGACATTGACAGTTCGGCAACTGTCAAACGTCGAACAAAAGCGGCCATAACTCAGCTTCCAATAGGCCTAGAGGAACGGGGTTTCTTCTAACATCAAATGTAACACCTCGGCTACCCCCTCCCCGAATCTGAAATAATTATATATTATATTATTTTATACAATATTATAATATGATTATATAATTATTTTATATTATAATATTATATTCCGATAGGTATATTACATTTATGGTCTTAATACACTCACAGCCAAATTAGAAAGTTTCCGTCGTCCAAAAACGTGACACATTTTCGTTACTTGTTAGTAGGTTTTACCCCTCGGATTTTTCTCATACCGGGCGCCTTATATATAAAAATCGATTCTTAAGGAGTAAACTCCAAAAATATAAATAAATAACAATACTGTGACAAGATTTTAAATGTTCGCAAGGTTTCCCAAGCACATACGACATTCTCGCAACATAGTTAGCCTAGTCCAAATGAATGAACCAGCCAATACGTCTGGGACCAACCATGTGGGGGTTTCCTAACGATGTTTTCCTTCACTGTATGAGCGTCAGTATTCTGTACATGTGATGTACTATCAGAGAAGTTGATTCCTAGGCAGATGGGGGCCTACGTAGTTTGGGCGCGTTACGTCAAACCCAGCCGACAGATCACAATTAACATTGAATTGGCATGATCCGACCAAATATCGTTGGTCTGTCAACTGCCTAGGAATCAATTTCCTCGGTGGTATAAAAACTATTCCTGTTGATATTCATATTTTGTTTATTAAAATTTATATTGAAAATGGTGGACCTAGTTTGTTGCTTGAGATAATAACCTCCGTAGGAATAAATATTTATGTCTCTACAACACACCTAGAGCCGGCTAGTATTAAATAATGTGTTATGAAACTTTTATGAGTTTATTTCCCACGTGATAACATGATATTAAAAGTAAACGTACCTCATAAGATAACTTTGAGGTACCGAGAATTTTTCTTCACCGTCGTTTTCTAGCTGCCTAGCGATATACAGTCGTGACATCTATTAGAGGGAGACGGGACTATTTTCTTAAGCGGGAAAATGTATACGCAAGAAAGAAACATACGGCGTGAGTCGTCCGCTTCAAATTTTCAAAGGTTTTATTGCATTCCCCGCAAGCATAGACGCTTAAACTTTATTACTGTGAAATTAAAGTAATATTTGCAGCGCCTAAGTGATGTCGGAGGCAATTCCGTGATATTAAAGGCTATGTTTACTTATGTCAATAATATTAGATGTATTGCTGAATGCTGTATAGTAGTAGTGGTGACTTGTGTGGTCGGTCATGGCCTGACAGTCTGGATCCACTGAAAATCAGGGACTGCGAACTGCGGTCATTACCTGAGTGGATGCCAATTTCAGTTTTTGATCATTGCACTACCTGCCTTACTTTGTTTGACTTAATATTATTGTGCCAATATTAAATAAGTATGATAATGTTGTTGTTGTTTTTTTTTTTTATAGATACTCTGTTTGTTATATGTATATGTGGATTGTCCTGTACCAGTTGTCAAAATTGTTGGTAACCTTGTACGTTCTACTTCTTTGGTTTTTTTTTTTAGATTTTGTTATTATTATACTTACTATTTTTTAGTTATTATGTCTTGTGGTGTAATGGTCAAAAAAGGGGAATAAACGTTTATTTATTTGTTTATTTACCATCGAGGAAGTCGATTCCTATGCAATTGATGGACCAACGTTATTTGGTCGAATATATGTCAATTCAATGTTAATTGTGATCTGTCGGCTGGGTTTGACGTAACGCAACCAAACTACTTAGGTCTCCGATTTGCATAGGAATCAACTTCTCTGATAGTACTTTCAGCTTCGTATGTCAACAGTCAAACTGATAATTTAATAACGTAATTATAACTATAATGATATAAACTAGTGTCGAAATTATAAAATAAATAATATTATGTATTATTTTAATTAAAACTTAAATTAATTTTAGAATTTCGTGGCAGTTCTTAAAAAAAGTTTATTATTAATTAGTGTATGGACTGCAAAAAGTCATAAACATTTAACTTAATCAATATACTTTTTTATTAATTTTTTTAACCATATTAGTGACAGTGAGTGGATATGTCCGTTTGCGGGCAGGTTTGTGGTTTACAATAGTATAAGTTTGCATACCAGTGAGGTACACTAATGCGTGGCTTTCCATTAAGAGGTGTTTACACTATAGTTAGTAATTAGTACCAGTGCGTCCGGCGAGCATTTGGAGCAGATGTAATTAATATAAACTGGCCCTTAGCCTCAAGTGTTGTTCATAATTGTACACTATCAGAAATCAATGATTAGGTGATTGCCTAATCATTGATTTCTGCACGACGCGACGCAGCAATCATGTGGGTAGGTAGATTGCACGAGACTGAGCCAATGCTCAGTCTCGTGCAATCACCTACTTCAAGTATAGAGTTTCAATCACCTACTTTGCTCAATAGCAAAGTAGGTGATTGAAACTGTATACTAGTATTTTGTAGAAAAACTTTGACTGGAAAAGAAAACGTTGTCTAAGGGTTGATTCAGACCGCAACGCGACGCGTAGATGCATTTCTAAATTAGTATGGATTTGACAGATTCGCGAGACGTCTCAAGCAATTGAAATCTATCAAATCCATACTTTATGCCGTGCCGCGCCTCGCCTCGCCTCGTCGCGTTCTGGTCTGAATTGACCCTATTAAGAAAGATGATCAACGCGTCGGATGGGCATTGAAAAATTATAATTAAAAGTTAGTGATCTTATGACAATATAAGCACACACTTGGGGATTATTTAAATAACCTACCAGTGTGGCGAAAATGATACGCAAGGCATTCTTATTTCTTTAAAACATTGTATTTTACATAGCCGGGGATATGTGTATGAATTTATTTATTTCTTAATAAACAAATCATAATTTGGTTAATTAGGAATAATAATATTCATATACTAGATAAGTGTCAATGATCTTGGGTAACCTAAACAAGGTCGTTTTAAAGTGCTCTTCGTTGTGAACCATCGATCCGTTTGTCCCCCCAGATATGATTAACACCTAATTGAATCCTGGCGAGATCCTCACAGTTTAGTTTTCCAATTTACTACACTTTGCTCCAGAGAGTGAAGGGTTGATTTTAATTATTTTCATGTCGGCGAGTCTTAAAGTTGATCGAAAAATAAATATTGCGCTCCGGACTCGCGATATTGTTTTCGAAGTGGAGTCGATTTTTCGGTATTATTTTAATAATTAATGGGCCGGTCGACCTTCACAAATGACGTTTGCTTTTTCGTCAACGACCATACAATGAGAGAGCTTTAAAAGTGAAGTTTGAGTCATTAGTGAGCTGGTAAAGTATTATGATGAACGAAGATGCTGCGCGCTGGAAATATTTATAAGGTACATTATTAAGATACTTTATCCACTAACTTCGATAACGTGAATATACTTGGTCATGAACAAAACCACAATTAGTTATGGATCCACGATCTTTAAAATCAGAAAATCATAGAAGCGTTTAGTTCAACATAAATACATTGGTATTAATTTATTTACTAACAATATTAATAAAGAATACTCCACAATAGCACAAGCTTATTAAGCTTATTAAACTTGCGCAAAAGAAAGGTACATACGATAAATCATCAGGTAAAAACCGAAAAAAGACAAAAATTTTGAATATTATTAATCTCGTAGACGTGCTACGAAATTTCGTAGCGCTGTAAGCCCGTACTATCCATACATTATTTAACTGATGAAATTTATTTATGAATGTAAAATGAAGTTCTATTATTCATAAAACAGTAATTACAGTGTTTATAGTAATTAGTATCGCTAGACGGCGCCGCGAGAGATTGAAGCGCTATCAAGTAATAATTATTTTGAAACTTTGTTCAATTTATTTTATAATGGAAACACGAGCAGTCAATTTAAAAATAGTTTAAAAAACGGAAATAATGATTCACGTTCAAATCTTTAATCCTTTTTTTAGCTTAGATCAGTTAAAAATAGGATTTTTTTGCAATAAGAATAGAATAATTATAGAGAACAGAATAATTGATACTATGAAAATACATCATTTTTTGCATTAATTTCTGAGTCCTCATTAAAATGCACATATCATTTCCCAATTACTTTTGTTTAGATGATAACAACCGTCTTATTAAACTTTGTATTCTGCGTACGAACTCCCCTATAGTGCAAATTTGATAACGGAGGGGTCCCACTTGTGTGTTGCAGAGATAATGTAAATAAGTATGCAAATTCTACACAAAATTCTATTCAAATGAGCTTTTGTGGCTCTTTAGAACTCTCAACTCACCTCTGATACCACATATCTAATGTAACAGTGAAAGTATAAAAGTTTCAGTGCTAGCTGGTGATTGTAGATTAGATTATGTAATAAAAATACTCTCTACATGAAAAAACAAACTATTGTGATTAAAGTGCATTTTGATTTATTTGTAAAAGCATTAAAATAATTTATTTATGATATTTGTTGCTGTTTTTTACCTTTTGTGTAATTGTTTTGTTTTGTTCACTATAGTGATAGATAATCTCATAATACGGTTTCCATTTTTACCTTAAGAGTTATGAGCCAATAAAAATAAATCTTAAACTGTAGGAAACGTAACGTATCGTTGTGTGTATTGAAAATCATTCAGTCGAAAAGAATGTAGCGTTTAGTTGTGTAATGTAAAATGTTTTCGTATAAAAGGAAGGCTTAAGGCACGGCGGTATTATCAATCATTTATTTGACTCGTACCACAAAATGCTTTAAAGCGTCGCCACGGTTATGTATCAGGCTTAAAACAGACTTAAAAAGATTTTCCCTCTCCGTCGCGAGGCGCAGGGAACCGTGCAAACATAATAGATTGATACCGGATCTTGATAAGCGCATATTGAAATTTATTTTGCCAAAATTCCATCAAAGCAATGGAAAGAAAACGCGATATCGGTTTCAGTGTATTTATTGCCAATATTGCACACTTTTTTCCCGTCAATTTTATTTTCCCTTATCTTTTTTTATATTTTAATTAAACGATAACACAAATTGTACTTTTTCGAGTGTTTTTATTAGGTTAGGTTATATTTATTACACTTAATTTTAAAGCTATATTTTATACAATACAATAATAATAATACACAGAATATAAGCTTTTATTATTTACTAGCGTTTAAATAAAGTGGTTACCTCGTAACTTTGTATCGAGCCAAACATGGAGATTTCATACAGCAAAACTTTTAAGGCTCCATATCAAATTGCTAATAGATATTCTCCCGTGGAAGGTAATACATCAGAACTAATTAAAAGCGTTTCCCTGTGATGAAACTCCACTCGGTAGTTTTTCACGGGGTGCAATCCAATTTGCGAGAAATGTGAGCAACCTTACACGTATGATAAACCGCCGTTTGAAAGCGATACGCCCCGGCCTGCTCTCACGACACCGACATATTGCTATCGATCAATATTACCATTTATACTATCAAAAGTTAAATATTTTCTTATTTATACAAAAATAGATTTTCAAATGTATTAGTCGCGCTAAAACTCGAAAACGGCTGAACGGATTGGGCTGATTTTAGTCTTAAAATATTCGTAGAAGTCCAGGGAAGGTTTTAGTGTTACAAAGTTCACCGGGACAGCGCTAGTTATTAATAGAATACGTTATAATGCAATGCATTATATCTGACCAGTATTACTTTTTATACCTACCTAATTAATAAACTATAATTTGTTTTGTACTACTAATTAAGATTCAGACATATTTACGAAAAACTCTTAACATAATCATTACGTATTTAAAATACGTATTTAAATTAGAAGTTTTGCCCTTTTAAGTAACATTTACATTATTTCTACAATTATAGGGGCTTAGCATTTTGATATTATGATTCACATTATATCCATACTAATATTATAAATGCGAAAATGTGTCTGTCTATCTGTTACCTCTTCACATCCAAACCGCTGAACCGATTTTGCTGAAATTTGGTATGGACGTACTTTGAGTCCCGGGAAAGGACATAGGATACTTTTTATTCCGGAAAAATGTACGGTTCCCTTCGCGATAAACGACTTTTGGTGCAACGCAAATACATGCATATTATCTTGAGTAAGTCGTAACACACAAAGACCCCTCAAAAGTTGAAGTCACAAAATAAAACAGTAACATAATTTTCATGTGAAAGTTAAGTTGCATAATTCTTCCGGCATTAGCTCCTGCCTCCTGCTATCTTGGCAAGAAGCTGGGGCTCGTAATAGACCAATATATCAAACAGGATTTAGTACAAATGAGAGCAAAGCAACCTGATACTTTATTGAACGGCACTTCTTAACTCAAAGGAAAAAAGATATGATATTTTTCAATGCTGGCGTATTTTAAGACTGAACTTTTATAGGTAAACATTGATTGGAACCATAGATTTAGTAATCTTCTAGGTAGTGCTATAGCTCACTAGTAGCTGCACTGTGTACGTGAGTGTATATTTTTTTAATCTATGCTAGTGCTACACAACGCGCGTCGATGTTGCCATATTTGATGTTTTCAACAAGAAGCTGTATTGGTAAATTAAAATCACCTTAAACGTCCTAAAACACACACATAAAATAAAGTGTATGGAGCACACGGTATAGCTATACCGTGATAGCTAGACAAATCTAGCTAGATCTGCGTTCTTTGTAGAGAATTAATTTTGAAACAAAAAAGCTGAACATGGGTTTGGAGTTAAAGATTGGTCTTATTATATTTTCTTGCAAACTGTAGTACATTAAACTACTGCAGTTATGGACAAAAGGCCAACTACATAATATAATATCATATTATCCATAAACAGTAAACACCTATAACAAAAAGCTGTTTTATGGCGATATTTTGCAATGTAAAGTAAGCCGCAAGAATACAAGTCGTTCGTTACCCACTACATCTGTGGTAGAGACTACATAATAAAGAGATAAAACTAGTCTTACTAAATCCTATTTGTGGAAGACGCGAGGCGCGAGCCCGGCTTGAGTGCGCAAACGTTTCGAATTATTCCACAAGAGTGAATCCAGTGCACGATTTATCAAAGAAAACGATTTGTACACACCCTGATACATCTATATTTACCAGAAAGTACAAACACGTTTATTGTTCCCGTATTAGTTTATATAATGTGCGAATTTATTGTTTAGTTAGCTAATAACCAAACAGCGGCGGAAGCGCTGCGAACTGACGGGAATACGCAATGAAGGCGGAGAACTCAGCTGCTCCCACATAATTGTTCCAAATACATTATTTGGCAGTGTTAGAATTTTTACGCCATATTATGAGACCTACGCGAGATGCATTAAAATGTCACTTAGCTTTTTTACTTCGGAAGTATTCATACATATTGTATTACGTTCCCGGTAATGTGTGGATCAGCGTGTTTTATTTTATTCGGTTACTTTGAAACAGGACGACTAAAATTTATTTTTTGTTTAATTTATTATATTTCGCGTAATTTTACTACAACCTAGGTCAGGAAACAACTACTACAATAACATAAAATTGATAGCCAACTACTCTGAATTACATTTTAAATATTTTGTATGTCGATCTTGAAAATAGCCGCGTAAGGCTTTCGAGATATTTCAGTAGCGATTAATGCGAGTAGGGCGGATCAGGACGACGCTGTGGACACTCTCCAGACGAGACCAGACCGACTCCCTCCTTGATTAAAACTTGGAATAATAAACGACAAAACAATTTTTCCCGGTCTCGCGTCTCCAAGCAAACTAATATTGAAACGTGCTAATGAAATGCTACTTTGATTTTAAACCTGCCTTTTTAATCAAAGATATTGTAACAGCAACCGACAAACAATAGTTGGAGTGACAATTGAAATTTGGAGTTTTTAGATTTAAACAACCTGGAAAACCATTTTTTTATTTTGTTAAAAAAAGACATAATATAAAACAATTAAGTTAAAATATTTGTGCTAGGAAACGGATAAAAATACAATAGCCTAAGGTCCAGATTGGAAAAACGAGACAATAGCCTTTCTATTGTTATCGCGAGCACCGGTGCTCGTACGGGGCTTGATGGGTTAATTGTTTGAACTTTGAACCGTCTTACATGATATAATTATCATGTAAGACGGTTCAAAGTTCAAACAATATATAATATAATAATTTATATAATAATATTTATTTATATTATACTAGCTGTCCCGGCAAACGTTTCTTTGCCATATTATAAAGTATACCGCCCGTATTATTTTACTGTAGTGACTAAATAAGTAGGGTAGACTGGGTACGTTTGTGCCAGGTTACGGTTGTGACAGTCGTCATAACAACGAAGCTATACGGAATATGGGGATGGGTGCTAAGAGAGAAAGACGCGTCTTGCAAGTCTGAATGCTTCTCCTAGCATTGCTTTTGCCAGCACTTGACGATAACGTTATCAGGGGCCTACATTGCTTTTTAACAGTCAAAAGTAGGTTTTCTTGCTTGGTTTATTTTGATGTTTACTATTTTTTGTGTACAAATAACCTATGTCGCTTACTTTTTTGTGATAAGTTGATCATTAGTAGTTGACTGCGAGTGATTATTTGTTACGTAAATCGTGTAGCCGTTTCGTGGCGATTGTTTAGTAATTGAAATTCTGTGTTGGGTACGGTTGTGACATACATTTATACTATCTTTTTTCTTAGATGTCCTAAAAATGCTTACAGAAGGCCAAATGAGCGCAGAATATTATCAGTCAATACGAAAATACTTACGAAAAATTCAAATGTAGGACTTATTTACAGAGAACGGCGAAATTCATCAAATTAATAGGATGTCGTTGTTTTGGTCGATAAATATGTTTCAAAATAGAATATGTTTTGATACGCTAGATGAATTTGTTTAGAATAATGTTTATAGTGTTTTATGGTACAATTTTATTGAAATAAAAATTATATCAACCATTTTTTGTAGATGTCACTACTGACCCCAACCACTGTCACAACCGACCTTGGGTTGTGGTCGGTTGTGACAGGTTCCCTCTTTCTTTAAAATTTGATTCCATGACTAATACATCGTATTTTGGCATGATATAGTGGTATTTTTATGTAGCCAAATAAATAAACTATGGTTTGTGACAACATTTTCCCAGGTAACTGTAAAACTAACAAAATTATTGTCCTCCAAACCAAAATTGTCACATCCGTACCCAGTCTACCCTATGTCACCATGGCAACGTCCATCGCTATCATGCCTTTTTTTTTTTTTTTTTTTTTTTTTTTTTTTTTTCCGGAGGGGGAAATGCATTACGCATACCACCCAGGCGCAGGGGGCGACCCGAGTGGTGATGTGGGACTCCCGTAGCTAATGAGACCACGGTATACCCACTAAAACCCCCCCCATCTTCCGCCACGCCGCCTTTTGACGGGGCCACAGGAACGATACACACATCTGCGACCCCGCCAGCGGCCCGAAGACTCCACGATGGGCGCACAACACGTGCGCCCTCCTCCTCGGCCCCCACCAAGGCTGTAGCAGACGCCCCCCGAGTCTGCTACTTGGAGGCCATGTGGCAGATCAGGTCTGTGGCTCTGCCACCGACCACACCTCGGCCGCAGAGGATAGGGCAAGCGGCGCACCGTAATACCTACTTGCCTCTTCCTCTGCGGCCCCACCTCGGTGCGCATCCGCAGCGGACTTCTCCAGTCCGCTGGGAGCGCCCTCCTCGGGCCAGGCGGCGACACCGGCCGGCCCTGGTTGCCTCTTGGCTTCACCGCGGTTGTCCAAGCCGCGGTTACTAGAGCCCCACCGCCGCGACAATCGCTATCATGCCTGCCTAGCATACGCCAACGAGATATCTCACTCTCGAGATAATTAAAAACTACTCGTCTCATATTTTCAAAATCTCGACATTATCTCGACAAAACTCTATAAAAATGTGTTATTTCGATGATAGATCTACGCGAGAAAAAAGTTTGTCATGCTAGGGTCAATAGAGATGAAGATACAAACTATCAAACATCGAGAAACATGTAGAGTGAGATATCTCGTTGGCGTATGCTAGGCAGGATGGTCGTCGTTTTTCTCGAGTTGTAATAATTTACTATTATTTATTCAACAAATGCACTTATCAATATAATAAGTACCGAGTAGCCGATTCTCAGACCTACTGAATATGCATATAAAATTTGGTAAGAATCAGTAAAGCCGTCTCGGAGGAGTTCGTGGCTAACATTGTGACACGAGAATTTTATATATAAGACTAGCTGTCCCGGCAAACGTTGCTTTGCCAAAATAATATAAAGTATTTCGAGCATATTATTATTTTATTGAAGTGACTTAATATTGTATGTTACCATGGTAACGTCCCGTCCCGTCCCGTCGCACAATCAATGGTGGCCGTCGTCTCGAGTTGTAATAATTTGCTATTATTTATTCAACAAATGCACTTATCAATAATATATAAAGTACCCAGTAGCCGATTCTCAGACCTACTGAATATGTATATAAAATTTGGTAAAAATCAGTTACGTCGTTTCGGAGGAGTTCGTGGAATAACATTGTGACACGAGAATTTTATATATTAGATTATATAATAGTATAATAATTTATACTTATATGTACATTTTTTTATACAGCTAAATTCGTAATTATAGACTCGTTATTTCGCCCTTGTGTATAAAATATTGTAAAAGTTATTTGATTCCAAAGTCCCGTCATCGATATTCAACTCAAATATGATTGTCATGACTCGATTTTTTCCTCGGGAAAGTTTTAAGTAATCCTGATCCATCGTTACATAAAACTTGTAAGTTGTTCGCGTCTCAACGGATAATCGAGTTTATACTTGGAATGCCGCCATCAATCATTTATCCTGCTCTCTCGAACTTGGCGTGTGAGGCACGCGGGAAAACTTTAAAGTGTTATTGTGACACGTTATTAGTAGCGTCCAAATAGATGTGACTATGACCGTGACGATGAAGTGGATGTATGTACTGTAAAGCCCGTCACAGACTTAGCTATAATATATCTTAATATATATAATTCTTCTGTGAGTGTGTATGTCACTGAACTTCTCTCAAACGACTGGACCGATTTTGATGAAATTTTTTGTGTGTGTTCAAGGGGATCTGGGAATGGTTTAGATTCACAATTTTGTCCGCTGGACAATGTTTTTTAAATTAATTTTTAATTTATTAGTAGTTGTTGATTTTGGAATGTTTTACATTGGATCCGACAGACGGCGCTACCATCGCAGTGTCAAATTTTTAATAATATTCGAATTCGAATTTTAATTTTAGTCTGTCCCAACAGTTATCGCTGCGATCAAATTAAAAAAAAACTTTATATACCTACTTAATATGGCAAAGAAACGTTTGCCGGGACAGCTAGTATAAGATAAATTATTGAAGATTTTCAAAATAAACCACAAATTGTTGCTCTGAAAATATAAAGTTTTGTTTTATTTGACACGCTCTTACAGTTTTTCGATAAGTAATTGTTGTTTGTCTAAAATCTAAGAATAGTTTATGTCTCACCTGAAAATATAAAGAAACGACATTTGAAGTTTACTAATATCGATTCCTCAACTTTATCCTTTCTAAATCTTTCTATAAGTTTTTATAATAGTTTAATCTTGATACTTAAATCCGCCATTTACATTCGATCACATTCGATCCTGTCACATGTGACGTTTGTGCATGTGACAATCAAATGTCACTCTACATACCACAGATAAATAATATGATATTGAAATGTCACTTGTCATTTCATTACATATATATTAATATTTTTATATCACTATATATTTTCTATACTAAGCCACATGTCACAGAAATATATATTATAGCTGAGTGTGCGGTCACGCGAAAATTAGTATAGAAAATATATAATATACCTAGCTATAAAAATATTAATATATATTATAGCTAAGTCTGTGACGGGCTTTACTTACATTTTTGTTGTATTATTATAATTTATAGTATTACAGTTTCTCAGCGATTTCTAGTTACGGGGCGCTTATCTGGGTGTACTAGTTAAATATAATAATGACTACTTTAATTACAACATTAAGGGCCTGTTTCAACACTTCCTGATAAGTGCCGAATAGGCTATTCATCACTTAACTTGACAGATGAAGTATGGAGAATCTGTCAAAAAAGCTGCGAATAGCCTATTCGGCACTTTATCAGAAAGTGGTGAAATAGGCCCTTATAGTTATGTGACCTATCTCAATATAAGAACAATGTTCTTGTATTTATATCATAGAAAAGATGTTGTCACAGCACCCTGAACCGAACAGAACATAAACACCCTTTTTACAAATAACAAAAGAGTGGGGGATCGATGTAGATAAAACTTGTATGAGTGTTTTATGAGCACTTAAGTGGCTTCCGGGCGTTTAAAACTCGGAACGAGTACTAGGATCGCAGCGGAATCGAGGAGGTTCCACTAAACCACGACAATGTCTGATTTCATCGCCAGACACTTTTATGTGAGGTTAAAAGTTTATGAATACCCTCACAATGTTTGGATGTCGAGGTTTGACATAAAATCGAATGTTAAGTGTGCATTTCAACGCTTGCTACGAATGTTTTTTTTTTCAGAAAAAATAAATATTTGGGTTTATTTTATTGTAATACCTTAATATATCTTTTTGTACACGGCTCGTTTGTTAGAGGAAAAAATAAATATTATGGGTAATCTCTAGATTACCCATAATATTTATTTTTTCCTCTAACAAACGAAAAATGTATCGTTTGTTAGAGGAAAAAAAAAATTTCGGTTCTGACATCTATGTCAGAACCGAAAATTTAATCCGGTAATCTTTGGATTTTTTGTATAAGTGCGTCTAATGTATCTAAATTATCTATCCACCAAGTATACGATATTTTTGTGATATAAGATTTTTAACCGACTTAAAAAGAGGCGGAGATATGTGGGTTTTTAATATATGTTCGCGGATAACTTCGTCGTTATGAATCGATGATTCTTTTTGTTGGAAAGAAGACATTTCAAAGGTATCATGATAGGGAAGCAGAGCTTGTCTAACTTAAAATGACGCGCCCCTCCATCGTATTCTCAGTACAAAATTGTGTCGTTTATATCAACTAGTGAAGTGGTGGGGCGCGTCATTTCAAATTAGACAAGCTCTACTGTTTGCAGTCACTTTTTTTTTGTTAAAAAATATTGAAGTATTATTATGTCCTACATAATTAAAATATGTCTCGTGAATGTTGACGCAATTTGTGCATAATGTACCGTGTGCTTAAGGTATAAGACGATCGGAATTTCTATTGGTACCATACTAGCTATCTATATAGCTAATAACTTCCTTATTAAGCTAGCATAGCCTGCACGTTTTTTTTTCTGTGTATTATATTCTATATTATGTACTATATAATATAGTGTCTATATAGACATCGCTTATTTTTATTTAATACTAGCTGCTGTCCCGTGCCAATTTCGTTAAACGTTTAATGCCCGGTGCATTAAACGTCTAACGAAATTAAGTAAGTTAAGACACGAACGGGATAAAAAATACCCTATGTCCGTGTCTCCTGGTTCTAAACTTCCTACCAAGTTTTAGCCAAATCAGTACAGCCGTTTTTGAGTTATAGATAGTTACGACTTTCTGTTAAGTACCGTATACCTAATATATAGGTAGCACTATATTATATTACGAGCTGTTGCCCGAGGCTTCACTCGCGTTAAGAAGTATTATTATATACCTACAAACTTTCATCCCCTATTTTAACCCCTTGGGGATAGAATTGATCAAAATCCTTTCTTAGCGGATGCCTACGTCATAACATCTACCTGCATGCCAAAATTCAGCCCGATCTGTCCGGTAGTTTGGGCTGTGCGTTGATAGATCACCATGTCAGTCAGTCAACTTTGAGTTTTATATATTTAGATATTATGTAATAAACATTTTAAAGCGCTATTCCTACAAAATAGAAGTTGAAATAAAATCTAGAATCCATCCAAACTTCAGTGCCGGTTTAGAATTATATTACTGAATGCAAAGGCGACGATATCCTGAATTTTAGCTGCAAAGAGCCCTTCTAAAAGCTCTAACAATACAGCATCTCAAAAATTAAATTACGGCGAATCCCAGCAGGTTTCAATTTTCAAAAAGCTCGGTAAACTTGAGACGTTGAATCTTATTGCTTTTTGTAAAATAATAATGCATCTGAAAGTTGCGCGGTTTTATACGGAATAATTTATCTTACACCTCGCCACCGGAAATATAAATCGTACTCGCCTCGAATTCATTTAATTAACGCTAGTTTTTACTTCTTAAAACTAGCTCCTCGAGACGGTCAAAGGGATGTTTAAAACGAAATAGTAAATTGTCAAGTAAGTAATTAGAAACTGTTAATTCGAGCCCATAAAAAGTGTGCGACAGCAGCGAGGCCAGGGAACAAATTAGAGGAAACGGAATATAGTTTACTTAAAGTTAAACTTATTACGGGACGAGCACTCGGAGGCCCGTCGGGCGGGCCGACGGGCGCGCGGGCGCGGGTCAAGTGCCCAATTTGTCACCCGCGCAAACTTCCGACTACCCGGCCTGTCCCTGTTCGATTCCATTAAACTTTCAAGACTTTTCGAAGCTATTTTCTTGTTCGAATCGAGATTTGACTAAATCGTCGCACGCTCACTCGCTCGACGCCGAATTATTGCGAGTGGCCTCCGAGTGGGGAAATTGGGTTTTCATTTTTAACAATATTCTAAGTAGTCGCTTTTATTACCGCTCTGCGGAATATTGTTTGAAATTATTACTTCGCGAGGCGCAAGTCTAAATAAAACCGCGCCCCATGACACTTACAATGCGCTATCATAAAAATTAAATTACACTGAGAGTTTCTCTTTAAGTGCGCGCCGTTCCAGCGGGGCGCTGGTCGAGGGAGACCGCCACATCAAAGTGCCTCATCCTGCGCCGAGCTCCAGTACAAATCAAATTTAGTACCTCTCTTCTTTCGTTACGGCTGCGAAACGCAATTCATCTCCTAACAAAAGTCGACTGTAACGTATGTTTTTTTTAAATTTCATTAATTTTTTGCCGACCCTACGTAATGGAAACTAAAGGCGTACTCACCTTTGATGACTAAAAGCTCGGGGGCTAAAATAATTAATGAAAAATGACAGACACGTACCGGGGATATTAGGACTAAAAACGAGTACGTTACATGTAAATGTAAAGTTGTTAACCATAGTTTTATCGCGAAACGTAAGAGCGAGTCTTTCAAGTTTGTAATCAAGAAAGTATTGCAAGATTTTATAACGATGAACTTTAAGAAAACGTCTGCGACCGATTAAAATGCGATAGCAGAGTACTTTAAATTGTATAGCGATTGAAGTTTTAAGCGCTCCCATCAAGTAGGTAGCTAATTTGTCAGCGTAACTTACCGCGGACTCGGCCGGTGCAATTCGATTAAACTTCCGCCGAAGTACCGCCGAGAAGGGCCTACTTAACAAAACTTGGTTTGTACATTTACGCCAGAAATTTAATTAGCGAACTCCGTATTGCTTTCTTACCCTTTCTGGCTATACGTTACCTGCCCTAAAGCACTTATTTCGCCCCTATAATTGTGTTTAGATAAACTATGAACTTTGTTAATCAAATTCGTACGCTGTAGATGGAAATGGTAATTTTTTTTGTGCACGTACTACTTTTTGGTACAGCTAGATACTTTTTGTTAACATTTTGATGCTCGGTAAAATATTCGGTAGTTTGCAAAAATGCTTAATATAAATGCTATTTAGGTTAAGCAATAGTAATTTTTATGATGTGTTGAAAATAATATAGACGTTTTATTGTATGAAGCGATTTCCAATACAATTTGTTGCTCGATTCTCTCCGCCATTCATCTTAATCGAACAAATAATAATCGATATGGAATCCTTGTTATTGCACATTCCTAACGCATGATGCCGAATTAGCGCGTTAAATTATACAAACACTAATTATAGTTATACAGGCGATAAAGTGCTGTCCGTGTAGCCGAACACGCGGTAACATGAATTTATAGTTCCGTTAATTATCTATAACAGTTAACGGTCGGTTGTGATTTGACTGAACATGATCTAGTCATAATATCATTTCATAGCTATTTACCTGATTTTGTATTTGCGTTATAAACTGTTAGCGTTATGATCAGTTTATAGTTTTAATATTTTTTAAGATATGAAAAATGAATCCTATAACCTACGAATAATAAAACCAGGAAACATAACTCCCATACTAATACAGTTTTAAATTTAGTTCCATTCGAACTGTCATGTAACGTCAGCCTTTATACCGCTCAAGGTCACCTAAATATTGCAAATGTATGAAAAGTGAATCTAAGGTACACTTTTTTGACAAGTATTTTGGAGCATGTTTTTTGACGGAGATACTCTTCCTTAGTTTTTTATTATTCGTAGCCTATAACAAAATAATTGAAGACGTGAGTGGAAGAATCGAACAAGTAACATTTCGTAACATTCGGACAATAACTAATTTTTTCCCTTATTATTTTAATATAACTTATCTTCTTCATAACCTAGTTAATGTATCTGGCTACACATATTATCCATAGTTTTTGTATTTCAAATATTTTTCCGGCCCTAAGGCCTCCATTTAAGACACTGACAACTGCCAATGACCTTGATCTCGCTTCACTGTCGATTTTCATGCCACAGAGACAGAGATGTGAAGTGTTCACTCGGTAGCGTGGATACATTTTTCGTTTGTTAGAGGAAAAAATAAATATTATGGGTAATCTAGATGTCAGAACCGAAAATTAAATCCGGTAATCTTTGGATTTTTGTAAAAGGTACCAAATAAACAAATTTTTAAAGCTTAGATTGTATTATTACTTTAGTTAGAACTGTTTAAATTTCCTAAAAGATGTGACTTTGGTATTTTTTTCATCCAGTAGGAGTACACTATTTTATTATTTAAATTGGACAAGCTTTTCCAAATATGATCAAAAACCACATATATTTTTTGCGCCAGTCAATGAAATACATACGTCTAGAAAACTGCACAAAGATGTCGAATTGGCAACTGTCTTCGCCTTAAGCAAAAAAACGGGAAGTTTTTGCATGTTACTTACATTATTCTTCCACTCACGTCTTGAATAATTATACCTATAGATGTGAAAAACCAATATTCGAAGATGATACTTACATTATGATTGACATTCAACTTACTGCAAACAATCAGCAAAGCATCGTTTTCATCTCGGTGTAATTTCAAACGTGAAAGCAAAAGAAGCACCAAAACGAATGCTTTGATACTTGACTATTTTTGGTAGAGGCCCCTTTCATTTATTTGATAAAGTCTTTTGAGTGATCTCATAGAGTATTAGCGGCACGTATGAGGAATGTAAATAGGTGAAAGGGAGGAATGTTAGATATTTACGCAATATAATTCTGATCGGAACAATAAGTGGATTGCTGGAATTGTATTGTCATTGTGCATTTACTACTTGACCACAGTATAATACAGTAGAGTAACTCAATCGTGTCCTCGAAATCAAACTCGCCAAGATGACGACAAGTTTATGGCACATGTGACGCGAAAGTAAGTGTACTTTCGCGTCACATGTGCTATTTCAAGTTATCTAAGTAGTTCTGTACAGTATATAAACAACTGATTAGGGTGGTCCAGTACGAATATAGGTCTACTAGATATAGTTTATAATATGGTGATGGTACAATGGTGACAGCGTACTTCTATATTATAATCTCCTCCTTTTTGGAAGTCGGCTAAAAAGGGTCAAAAGGCTATTCTGGAAGGGTGGATTGAAACAGATCGCAGATAGCTTTCATATTGGATTTTGTGTGGTTTGTGCAGATAAGCTCATAATAATATATAGTCACCATTAATTTAAATAGTTATAAAAAATTATAACTTCTATGAATAATGAATCATAAGCGAGTGTACCTACCTGCCGTCTTATAATTAATATGATATTACAATTAATATTGAATTTTATAACATACTAGCTGACCCGACAGACGTTGTCCTGTCTTAACGATGATTATTTAATTCGAGTTGGTATAATTAAGAAAACAATAGATTAAAATTAGTATCATCATGCCAAATTTCATCAAAATAGATTAAATAGTTTAAGCGAAAATCATAAAAGTTTATTGTGCGGGAACTCCCTATCCCTTGTCCTTTCCCGAGACTCAGAGTATCTCCATACCGAATTTCATAAAAATTGACTGAATAGTTAAGGTGAAAATCATAAAAGTTTATAGTGTGGGAACCGTACATTTTCCGGGACCAAAAGTATCTATATATAGTAGTATAATAATAATAATATAATAATAAGTATATATAGTAGTAAAGTATATAGTATAGTAGTATATGTCCTATTCCTGGTTCTAAGCTACCTCTCCACCAATTTTCAACCAAATCGGTTCATCCATTCTTGAGTTATAAGTGGCGTAACTAACACAACTTTCTTTTATAATATATATACTAGCTGTCCGGGCAAACGTTGCTTTGCCATAATTTAAAGTATTTCGCCCATATTATTATTTTATTGAAGTGACTTAATAAGTATGTCGCCATGGCAATGTCGGTCGCTATCCCGTCGCACAAACAATGGTCGCCATCCCGTCGCACAAACAATGGTCGCCGTCAGCCTCGAGTTGTAATAATTTACAATTATTTATTCAACAAATGCACTTATCAATATATAAAGTACCCAGTAGCCGATTCTCAGACCTACTGAATATGCATATAACACGTTCACTGCGTTACGGGTACTTTCGCGCCCCGTACGTTGACATCAGTCAGTGCGGTGCTGAAAAAGTAGTGTCTACTCGTTCTTGCGGGGATTGTATTTTTGAGGATTTTTGTTGTATGAATGAGATGAATAGATATTTATGTTCCTGGCTTGAAATTGAATCAAGAATCGGTATAATAATCTACGGGGTTTCTTGAGCCCCGTTGCGACCAGCGAGTAAAAATTGTAATTAAGTGCGTCTACGGGGTCTATATCACCCCGTACAGATTATTGCTTACCCCGTACGGGGTGATGAGCTCATTTGCGTAGGCGCGTCCTAAGAAGCAAAGTGTTTATCGACTATTTTTCAAAATGAAGCGTTCGCGGCGTATGTTGGAATTATCTCATGGTAAAAATAATGAAGAAGCCGATGAGCATGATGTATCAACATCTTCACGATTATCCCGACGACCACCATCATCACCATTATTCCGCAAGGTCCTTCAGCGAAACCTAAGTCCAAGATACGATGTGATCACCAGCCCTAGCACTGGTCAAACCTATCACCAATTGCAAAATGTTGTATTAAATTCAGGAAACCCTAAACAAGACGATTCATCAAGCAGTACGAAAACTTCCAAAATAAAAATATTGCAGGATATCGTCGTGAAGCCAGCTGATGTTCAACAGAATACACCCGAACCTATCGACTTTTCCTCCGTAAGTACAAGTAATATCCAATCTTTAAATGATATTTCTAAGAACCAGACGAAAAACATTTCACTGAGCATTTCACTGAACATTTCCAAGCCAAGAAAGGCAATCGAAAACTTCAGATATTGGTTATTTATCTAAATCAAACGACACATTTTTGAAGCCATTAGACATGAGTATGAGTAACTGTGGATCTTTGAGTAATATATCTGTGAGTAATATGGTCTTACTTGATGAACCTTTAAGCGAACAACAAATCAATGATCTCTTAATTACACCAAGTCGAAAAAGACGCTCAAACGCTAGTGGATCAAAGTCTATAGAATTACTGCCAACATCAAAGTATGTAAATGAGCCACCAACTCAACCTAATTGTAACGATAATGGTATCAATGAGGATCAAAGTGTACATATGTCTGATGTCGAAGATTTCTCTGATAAAGATTATAGCCCTTCTTGCTCTACGACAGATAATACCTCAGATTCTTCAAGTGAGTGTGAAAAGAAAAAAAATGTTCAGGTTGTTATGAGGAGCTAAGAAAATCTATGAGCAGTCGGGAAGCAGATAACAAAGTAAAGAAAGTTAAAACACTTTGTCGTCAGTGTAATAAAGCATATTGTTTGCAGTGTTATAATATGAAACATTAGAATTCAGTAAAGTTTTTTTCTATACTATCGGTTATTCGCATTAACGAAGTGTTAAGTAATTCTAAGATAATTTACTTTTTATATAAAAATATGTTTGTTTGGAATGTTCCCTAAAGTCATTCTCATAATTATTATGAATAAATAAATACGAGTATCATCTATTTAAAATATCGATAGTTTTAATTTTTTTACTCCCATCACTAACATTTTATCGATAAAAATGTATTCTGTGCGTTAAGGGGTTTTTGGAATCCCGTATTTTTTGTTTTTAATTGCGTTACGGGGATAGAAGCACCCCGCACTTTATTTTTCATTATATATATTTTTGTTTTTATTGTACCTACGTGCGGAGTAAGGAGAGTGTAGTTCAGTTAATACTCTTTGAAATGGTATAAGAAAAACAATGATAATACTATTTTTGTCAATTTTAGAGGGGTTTAAATGAAGTCGGGTGTACGGGGCACTTTTGCACCCGTAACGCATAATAATTAATTTCATAAAGGGGCGTGCTCATCCCCGTAACGCACTTAAATTTAGATTAAGGATTTGGGTCTACGCAGTTAACGTGATTATTATTTTATTGAAGTGACTTAATAAGTATGTCGCCATGGCAATGTCGGTCGCTATCCCGTCGCACAAACAATGGTCGCCATCCCGTCGCACAAACAATGGTCGCCGTCAGCCTCGAGTTGTAATAATTTACAATTATTTATTCAACAAATGCACTTATCAATATATAAAGTACCCAGTAGCCGATTCTCAGACCTACTGAATATGCATATAAAATTTGGTAAAAATCAGTAAAGCCGTTTCGGAGGAGTTCGCGGACTAACATTGTGACACGAGAATTTTATATATAAGATAAGACTTTGCGTTAACTGGTGTTCGAAAGAAAAAAACTTTATCTTTACATTGTTGATTAGACGCTTCCGTCTCTAGCTTTAAAATGATTTTAACTAATCTTATAAAATGGCGACTTAGTTTCCGGTTTACCGTAACCAATTTCTTTTCAAGGAAGAGGGTAATTACTTAAGAGATCTAAGCGACTGTTATTATCGACTCGCGTTCATATTTTAGCAGAAAATTATAACAATATTATAAGTAAAATATCCGTAGTTGAATTTCTCACACTTGCGTATTTTTATCTCGGGCTCCGTAGAGATAAACTACAATAACATGGCGCGCCCCTCTAAAATTCAAAACGTTTGATGTGCGTTGTCTTGCGCGGTCGGCTGGTTATGATTAGTTGACCAACAAATCTTGGTAATAAGTGACATTAAGTGAAATATTACGAGTACTGGTTGATTGGTTGAATACTTACTGCATACAAACTCTTTCATAAGGATGTGATTACACACATTGAAACAGTGATTTGGAGGGGCGCGCCATGTTATCGTAGTATAACTCTAATACATAATATATTTGTGTTCAAAACTGTCTTCTATTCTTGAACTATACTTATAACGGTCCTACCTCCAGTCCAACCTAGAATTGACCATTAGCTTTATCCACACTGTGCCTTTTTCTGTTCGTCAAGGGCATGCGTTATAGCGCAGTCAATAGCGAACGTGAGGCATGCCCGCGACGTATGCCCTCTGACCGTATCCCAAACTTCAAAAATGACAATGTTGGCGTTGCGTTCGTTGACGCATTCAAATTGAATGAAAGAGGATGACGAAAATTGAAGACGAAAGCGCATCGTGTGGACATAGCTATTCAGATTTAATATTATCACACCACTTACCTTCAGACAGGAAGAGGCGGTCGGCGTCTGCAGCCTGGTCCGGCGCGGGGCGGTGGCGCAGGGTCACGTGGAGCGAGGGGCCGCGGGGCGGAACTTCGGGGGGCGCCGGCTCAGGGGGCGACTCGCATTCACGCTCACTCTGACCACCGCTAGAGTGACCTGTAAAATGTTTATTTTATAGACACTATGAACTTACGGTGAGATAAATTTTATAGACACTATAATATTTTATAGACCTACGGTAAGTCGAAGGAATAAGTGCTAAACATTTTTAAAATTATTCACAGGGGCGTCTTTCCCTTAGGTGCACGGTGTGCGTTGCACACGGGCGCCGCGATTCTAGGGGCGCCGCGCCGAGCGCCGCTCGCAAATCGGCGCGCGCCTACGTTGGCCGGCTGCCACGCTTTAATGACCAACCTAAAAAGAACTCCAGTTTGCATACATTTTGTGAAGCATCTGGAGCTCTTCTTATTGTATGTATTTTGTTGAATTATAGCAAAGCAAAGCGCGCCATGAGCGGCTCGGCGTTTACAATAAAATATAAACTTTATTTTTCAACGTGAAATGAATCTTAAAATACATAAATGAAGATTACATATTTTATAGTCAAGATGGGCGCCAAAATGAGAGCCGCGCAACTCATGTCAGGATGAGTTTATATGCGTGGTTTTGCCGCTTAACGACAAGACCACAAGCAAATGTACTCTTGACGGCGCCCTTGCGGACGCACCGGGCGCCGTGCAGCCACCACTCACCGTGCCTCCTTCTCATGGGATCTGCGTATTAATTTATTTCCCGTTCTCTTTATGCAGCCTCCGTTTACAACATAACAGTTTCGCAGAGGGTATAAGCTACTGCCTCCCAATAAGTAGTAAAATCCAATTCAAGGACGGCGCAAAACTCAGCCCCTTGCTCAGCCCAAGCAGAACGTTCAATCGTCTTTCTCAGGCTGTGGTGGCACCTACTTTTACTCCTGTCCGTATAGCTTAGGTAATGACCTAAGGTAAGGGCGCCCCTTGAATGTGCTGTCCACTGTTGTAGTATCGACCGGATCGCTTTCACAGTTCGGCGGCCGGCAGTTGGGGACGCCATCTGGTCTTGCCAGGTACGTATTGTAATCACATGTGACTGGTGGCGTCTTTGGGTTGCCAGGTCTAGTAGCACCCGTTCTCCTCGTTTTTTAAAGCTGTGTTTTGATACACCCTCCGACAATACGCGTACCACCAGATCCCACGAAGGTGACCCTGTCAGCGCCAACGTCACGCCGCTTCGCCAGCTAACGGTTCGATAGCAGCGTAGTATCCGCAGCGCTAAAGCATACTGCGGGCTTCTGAGCAGCTGTCTATTCCGGATGCCTATGTGTTCCACCCAAACAGGACTGCAGACCCCTGTATAAAGCCGTCTGCAAGTGGGCCCTGGACGTCAGATTTTTGCAGAAGGCAATTCAGGGCCATGGCCATCTTCTTCAGTTTTAGTGCCAATCGATGAAAATGAGGGGTATTAAAGATCCATTCAGAATCAAAGACCAAACCCAAGCACTGCATTTTAGCGCCAATCGGTACACACTCCTGTACATCTCTGCGATGCGCATTGATGCCTCCGTGGGGGCGATGCTTCCGGTGCTCCCATAGAAAAACAAGGCCTATGTTTTTTCGACTGCGATTCGCAGCCCCAACGCTTCTATGGCGCTACAACCTAAGACTCACCCACTCTCGCCAGGCGTATTGTCTCCTCAAACATGTCTCCGTGAGCCAGAATGTATTAATTATCGTCTGGATAGCAGACTAAACGTAGCCTACGGAGTAGGGCCGTTCGTGATTTTTTATCGAGAATTTTTTTAAGATGTCGTGTTTTTGCTCAGATTGAATTCTTGGAAATATAATGCAGTATCTAATTTTAGAAAATGAAACAATTCGGGGCTTATTTTCATATATAAAATAAATTATAAAATCGAAAATTTTGGGTTAGTCGCCCATTAACATTTAAGGGGCTCCCATAAAAACATTTTTTTTTTTGCTTATCTTTACTTTATAAGCATACGAAACCCTTCTTGCGTGAGTCAGACTCGCACTCGGCCGATTTTTTTTGACCGCGCGCTTGCTAGGGGGCGCTAGGGTAATATTTGCTCACGGGCTCCACACAGCCTAGAGACGGCCCTGATTATTCATGTCCTTATATTACCGAAGATCTAAAAGTTGTTTCTCGCGATTATATAATATGCCCCAAGTAGCATAGTCGTCTAAGTCAAGTGGTATAGTTTCGTGAACTTAGCTTTGTGGCAAAATCTGGAAACCTATTTTTCGTAAAGTTGTCGTTTTGTAGTTTGGCTCAACGTAAAATCTAACCACATTCTGTTACAATAAATATAATAATGTCATAATAATATTTTTCTCACCAGCACATATTTTATTCCAAGTGATAAACTTCCGTGAAGAAATTCAATAATACACTTCCACGCTTTATCGAATAAATATAGTACTCGTACGTAAATGGAATAGTATAGTGATATTGCTCGATGTTGCTCCTACCAACCTGAGCCGCGCGTGTCAGCTAGGTGAAACTATGCGAGGCATCCTTATCAAAGGCATGCACCCTCCTCCACATTTCACTTATAATAGATATGCTACAGAATGCTTAACTACAATAACTGAACTGGAATCTTAAGCGGCTCGATGTATTATGATGCCCGTCATTCCTTACATTTTTAAACGTCTCGTAGTAAATATCAACCTTTGTGATGATCTTCCTAGGATAAAATAAGAGAAACTATTGTAGTATCAACTACAATTCTTTCTGTTATTTTAACCTGTGTTTAACTACTACGTAACTACAACTTTAATCCAAGAATAGAAATTATGTATGTATATCTCAATTTAAATTTAATTCCTAATTTATTTTTATGTTGACCACTTTTTATAATATGCATTTCATACTATTGAATTGTGTGCATACGCACACAATTCAATAGTCTGTTAGATCTTCAAACTAAAACCGCTCTACTGACATAGTTAAAACATGAAATGGAAACATTTTGAGGGTTGATATCCATACTTCCATACTAATATTATAAATGCGAAAGTGTGTCTGTCTGTCTTTCTGTCTGTCTGTCTGTCTGTTACCTCTTCACGCTCGAACTACTGAACCAATTTTGCTGAAATTTGGCATGGAGATTCTTTGAGTCCCGAGAAAGGATATAGGATAGTTTTTATCCCGGAAAAATGTACGGTTCCCGCGGGACGAATAAACGAATTTTGGCGCAACGAAGTTGCAGGCATCATCTAGTTATGATAGACATCAGATAGACAGACAGACAGACAGACAGACAGACGGACAGACAGACAGACACACTTTCGCATTTATAATATTAGTATGGAAGTATGGATATCAACCCTCAAAATGTTTCCATTCCAAGTTTTAACTATGTCAGTATAGCGGTTTTAGTTTGAAGATTTAACAGACATACGCACACAATACAATAGTATGAAATACATATTATACTTTTGCCAAGGATATAAATGGGTTAAAGTGCAAAAAATTCTTGTTTCATTCAACGTATCAAATATCAATCTACAAAATTAATAAAAAATTTGTAGATTGCCTGTATTACTCAATGTAGGGTCAATCCGACACAAAATAATGCATTTAACCCAGAAAGGGTCACGATATATCACACTCATATAGAATCTCAGTGGAATATTACTATTCGTTTTACAATAAAAATACGAAAGTTTGGTGAAAGGCCGGAAATATTCGAGCGATTAACAATAAATAGACAAAATAGCTATTGCGACGTATTGTACGTTTGTTACGAGTTGCTACCATAGACATAGAAAAAGGACCAAGCTATCATCATTAAATTGTTCCATTAGTATGTCGTCTAAACTTTAGACTTAAGAGTCTAAAATAAGGCAAGGCACACTGAAAGAAAATCAGTTTCCGTAACATGTAAGAGATTGCCAATTAGATACTAACACGAAGAAAGAGGAGATAATACTGATAAGGGCGTTAAAAAGTCATTAAACAACTATGATCCAAAAAATGCCAACATTAAGTAAAAAACTATATACCGTTCAAAACAATCCGAGTACTCCGCTCGGTGGAGTCGTGAGCGTAATCCTCAGCCCGTCTGTTCCGGCGCAGAGTCTCACCTGGTTCACCACTAAATATATTGTCCTCCCCTGCAATTTTGAAAAACATCACTATCAGCGCAGCCAAGCAAATTATAAAATACCACAGTGTAGAAGTAGGGCCACTGCGCCCGATGGTAAGTAGAAGTGGAGTACAATTATCCCCTGGCATGTCATCCATACTAATATCCATACTAATATTATAAATGCGAAAGTGTGTCTGTCTGTCTGTTACCTCTTCACGCCCAAATCGCTGGACCGATTTTGCTGAAATTTGGCATGGAGATACTTTTAGTCCCGAGAAAGGACATAGGATACTTTTACGGAAAAATGTACGGTTCCCGCGCGACAAACGAGTTTTGGCGCAACGAAGTTGTGGGCGTCATCTAGTATTTGAATAAGTTTTAACGTAAATTAAGTATCTATAATATATATACATATATATATATATATATATATATATAAATAACTCAAAGGTGACTGACTGACATGTTGATCTATCAACGCACAGCCTAAACCACTGGACGGATCGGGCTGAAATTTGGCATGCAGGTAGATGTTATGACGTAGGCATCCGCTAAGAAAGGATTTTGATAAATTCCAACCCCAAAGGGCTAAAATAGGGGATGAAAGTTTGTATATAAAAATACTTCTTAACGCGAGCGAAGCCGCGGGCAAAAGCTCGTTATATTATAAAGCTTACAGTGTATTGCGAATATGAATTTATTATGAAAACTGCAGATCAGCGTGCGGCAACAGCATTCTGCAGTTTCAACTGCAAGATGCGGTCCGTCTATGGCCGGCATTAGTGTTAGTAGTTGCCATACCTTTAGAATTCCTGTTTCTCCGATACAGGCGCCTGTTGGTGCTCTCATGCGGGAAGGGCGACGCCTGGCGCTGCGGACTGCCGATGAAGCGCGGTGCCTCACCGTTCTCCGACCCGTAGATGCGAC
Organism: Polyommatus icarus; assembly: GCA_937595015.1. Lineage (NCBI taxonomy): Eukaryota > Metazoa > Arthropoda > Insecta > Lepidoptera > Lycaenidae > Polyommatus > Polyommatus icarus. The sequence goes on from OW569326.1 coordinate 12,454,012, forward strand.
GTTGTTCATCTAAAACAAAATATAAAAGACTTTAATGTTATTGTGTCGCTGGACGTGATATGAAAGAAGTCTCATATGAAAACAATAGTCGCGCTAAACTCGAAAACGGCTGAACGGATTGGGATGATTTTAGTCTTAAATTATCTTTAACCAAAGATGGAAAGAACAAGGGATACTTTTTGTCCCGGACAATGTACGGTTCCCACACAATAAACTTTTATGATTTTCACCTAAACTATTTAATCTATTTTGATGTTTGGCATGGAGATACTAATTTTAATCTATCTATATATCAATATCTAATATATATAAATCTCCTGTCACGATGTTTGTCCGCTATGGATTCCTAAACTACATAACCGATTTTAATGTTTGTTTTTTTTTAAATGTGTGCTTTTTTCCAACTTGAGAGATAGGATAGTTTAGATCTTTAATTATAGTCGCAATTTTATTTTATTGCAAATTATTAAATATATACTTTATATAATATGGCAAAAAAACGTTTGCCGGAACAGCTAGTATTATATAATCCCAACAAAACATGAAATGTAAAAGGAGCCAAGCAAAATAATGCATAGCTATTCAATACTTCTGTCGTAAAAAGTTTTCAGATCACATTCAAGCCAAGCCTGAAACTTATTTTGTAATTTCAATCAACATTCAGTAAATGTTTCAATAGATTTCTTTATTTTATAATTATTTTAGTAGTTTGGCAATGAGCACAAGAGAAACAAATATAAAATTGCATACTTGGAGGAGTTCATACTTATACAGACGGCAAGCGTAAAGTGTTTTTCTATGTATCGACGCATCATGTGGCCGGTACCCAATAAATCCAATTGGTCGCTGATTATTTCTCTAGAGCTCATTGCCAAGCTACTATAATAATTATAAAATAAAGAAATCTATTGAAACATTTACTGAATGTTGACTGAAATTACAAAATAAATTTCAGGCTTGGTTTGAATGTGATCTGAAAACTTTTTACGATAGAAGTATTGAATAGCTATGCATTATTTTTCTTGGCTCTTTTTACATTTCGTGTTTTGGTGGGATTTCATTTCTTTTTTGAAGGTTTTTGTTCTTTTCTTCTCAGCACCTGTAGCATGGCTACAGTAGAAATACGATAGTATAGACAAACAGCGGAGATAAACTGAAGGTGCCGTTCTGATCTTTACCGCGGCTTGCCGCGATCGTAAGAAATCAAATATAATGCTACTTTATGACATATACTATAAGTTAGTCCTAAACATTCAAATAAAATCCTATTTTATGACGTAGACTATAATCTATGTCATGAAGTAGCATTTTAATTAAATTTTTGTCGATCGCGGCTAGCCGCGGTAAAGGTTGGAACGGCATCTTAAGTTCATTAGTCATTCAAGGTGTGACGACGCGAGCCCTCACAAAACTCGGCTTTTAGCTGGTATGTATTATTAAAATAATGGTTTCCATCATAATTTTTGGCCAATTTGAAAAATTGACAACCTCTGTGGCTCAATGGGTAGAGTGTGTGGCAGCTCAAGGCGGGGGTCGCGGGTTCGAGTCCCGCCGACGGAACAAAAAGTTTTTCAATGTTCCTGGGTCATGGACGTGTATTAAATATGTGTATGATATAATAAAAATCTTAAATACATGTATTATAGTTTAATAGTATTAAATATATTTCCGTTGTCTGGTACCCGTAACACAAGTCCTTCAGGTACTTACTCGTAGCACGGGGCCGGATTGACGTCGCGTGAAGCGTCTATAGATATTATTAATTTGATTGTAATTTGATATGGAGATACTTATTAAATCCGGGGAATGTAGTTGCGGACAACATCACATTTCATGAGTATACCAATACTGTGATAAATAATATTATATGATGTTAATTAAGCAAAGATAATATTATAATTCATAACAAACGTTATAACCGCAATGTTAATTGTACCAATTAAACCTATAGCTATGAGGAAGCTCGTGTTATGGTTTCATTATCTTGAGCACTGGTATAATATTGCTTTTTCTCTTTAAAACATTAACTTTTAGTATTTACTTTTATAGCACTAGCATATTGTTAATTAAATTCCGTTTATGTAGATTGAAACATAATTTTGCAGTGCCCAGGGGCTGGGTTTGGAATTTAGTGTTTTATTAAATCCTAAAATAACTATTATCTATCGCCTGCAGATACTTGTACTATTATGGACCGGCCGCTGCATAAATTTTGATAGTTGGTTGCAAATATTTACTTTAAGTTTTACATAATATCTACCATCTTACATTGATTTGAATTTGAAAAGTACTGGTGAAGTGTTGAGCAAATATTCAGATTTATCAAACAATATTTTTTCACAATGAAGTCATTCATTATATCTGTACGAAGCAAGACATAATAATATTATTTGAACACGTACCGTGTGTTACGGCGGAGACCTTTTATAATGAGAGAGTTTGCAGTTCAGCGCGGCTTTACAGCGCAATTTCTAGTCCGGTGTCCAATTACTACCAGGATATAGAAGTTTCCTTTCTTTTTCGCTCCCCAGATGTACATTATTATTTTTGATGATATCAAAGTGGAAGTAAAAGTTACATCGTGGAACAATGTAAATTGTCTATTGAATCTAATCTAAATATTAACGGTACTAATGTAAGGTTTCATTTATTTTAAGGGAATTTTATATTTTTATATTATTACTAGCTTACCCGACAGACGTTGTCCTGTCTTAAGCTGTGATTAATAGTTCGAAGTTTCTTTTATTGGCACTTTCTGTCTTCATGTAACTAGAAGTAATTGATGGAAATTATTGACTCGTGTATCATGGATGATACATAATGGACTGAGCCAGTGAATATCGTTTTCTTATCTGCTCGTAGCGTGTAAGCCTCAATAACGGCTTGACACAATAGAGCCCATGTCGTTCCGATCCCGATGTATCTAATATGAGTCCAATTGGCGAAGATAACAGCGGGTACGGGTGTAGTTTATCTGCGCTTCAAGGAGCTTACAAGCGGCATTTAAAGCTTATCCCCCGTTTGTTTTATGATTCTGTGATGTGTGTTATATGTAATTACTATGTATTACGAATAAGAAGAAGTAGACATTCTATTCCGAAAATTTTATAAAGTAAGTGTTTTACTTCTTCTTTAAATATTTCTCTTTCTTCGCCCGGATAACGGGAATACTAATATTATAAATACGAAAGTATGTCTATCTGTCTGTCTGTTACCTCTTCACGTCCAAACCGCTGAATTGATTTTGCTAAAATTTGGTAAGGAGATACTTTGAGTCCTGGGAAAGGAAAATGTACGGTTCTCGCGCGATTTTGGTGCAACGGAGTTGCGGGCGTCATATAGTATTACATAAACACCAGGGAAATCTCGGTCTCCCAGGTCTTACACTCGCAAATAGATTGAGTCCGTATAAAATAATGTAGTGTACCCGAATTGTAAGAAATAAGTAATAGATGGCAAACGCCTGGCTCGAATTGCTCCGCTCTGGTAAACAACGGGAATATTGAACATGAAAATTTAATCGCCGACTTTATTGAAGGTAAATGCCATATTTCCTTGTTGACTTTCTTATTAACCTTCTTGATTTAAAAAAGATTTTCTGAAATCCAATTGATTGTGCAAACAAATATTGGAATTACCAAAATATATAATGCTATATTTAAAACGTGTAATGTTCTAATCGTACGTTACTATTGATAAATTCGCCCATGACTGTTAACAATGTCGGATGTGAAAAACAGCAACTTTACAGGAGAGCGATTCAAAGTCTAAATTGTGAATAACTTTTTACTTATTTCAAGTAGAATCATGAAATTTCAGGGTTGTGCTCTATAAGTTATTTACGTTTAGTATATTATTAGGTGTATCCCGTATTTTATGAATAAATATGAGAAAAGTCACTTCCGACCTGTTTACGAGTACGAGTAATGCTGATTTGTCGGAAATGCCAGAACTGACGTTGTTGCTTGTACAAAATCAATGATCGCTTGTTGGAAGTGGCACTTATGCCATTGTTAAGTGATAACTTTTAATTTAAAAATATGTCGTATGTTGAAATTACCAACAAAAATGACAACAATTTAAAGAAAATATATCTTCTTTATGGACTCCTGCCCCCCGATTCACGATCGTCGGAAAGTTCTCACGCGGAATCTTTTCACTTTCTGTCAGTATCATTGCGATTCACAAACTAGTTTCCACCGCGGAAATGAATTCGAAACCAAAGAGAAACAGTTTTTTTTTTTTTTTAAGTATTAAGTTCTACGGTATATAGCCTTGTATATTCATCGCTTTTAGTATCAAGATAAAAGACGGAAAAATAATTATAATTGTCGCCAAATTTTCCTGCACCTCTTAATTGAATGAACTAAATTTTTAAGACTGATTTAGTCTTACCTTAAAAAAATATATTTCCTGCGTTTAATCATTAAACGTAGCTGAAATATATTTTATAATATTCAAAATCATTATTTCGTTGAGTCAATCATTATATCGCGACAGAGCGAATGATTTTGAATATTACATAAATTGCTACCGCTACGTCTTATTAAAATAATTAAACCAAAAAAAATATTGTCTATGTGCCGACTGCCGAGTGACAATGACAATTTGTCAAATCTGCGAGATGCGAGTTTTGTCAAGTTTTGTGTACCGTATGTCATGTATGTGACAACTGACAGTTCAACAGTTGACACAGTTACAAATTTTAAATTTTGTTGTTGTATTGTTGTAAATTAACTATTAAATAAGTTTTTTTTGTTATAAATAAGTTTTTTTTGTTGTAAATAAGTTTTTTTTTAATTTCATATTAGTTTTAGTTAAAATATGGAAGCCCCCAGCGTGGTGAGTCTCAACTTGGTATTATCATGATATTTAAATAACAACTTTAATCTTTCAATCCCCATAATGATACCGGTCAACCGGACAACAATAAAATACAATAGCATTTCCAAGAATCCCCGATCGAAGGTTTAAATTGTAAAAGTATAATAATGTTTTATTAACATTTTAGCATAAAAGGACAAGAGTGTCATATGAACAAAAACAAAAAATGCTGGAGTACATGTTGGCGCATGCCGATTTAGCCCGAAATAGGGTGACAGGCCCAGACGCTGCTCGCAGGCGTATAAGATTGCTGACTGAGCTTGCCAGCATTTTAAATAGTTGTGCCACTGGTGCTACTAAATCACCAGAGAAATGGTGGAAGGTATTATTAATATTTAATATCTTTTTATTAAATAAGCTTATCTCATACATTACCATCTCGCGATTATTGTAGCTCTTTTGTAGAAGAGCGTCCGTAGCCTAATGGATAGACCTTTGGTTTGCACTTCTAAAGGGTGCAGCTTCGATCCCGGGTAGAGGCATGTACCAATGAGACATTTTCTGATCTCAAGTTATACATAACATACGGACGCTCGTACGGTGAAGGAAAACATCGTGAGGAAACCAGCGGGTAGGGCTAGGCTGACTATGTTGCGAAAATGCCGTATGTGCTTGGGCAACCATATGGTAATTTAAAAATCTTCTCCCAGGTTCTACAGTATTTGAGGAGTGGTTACTTCACTCTGAAAATACTGTATAAATCATCCACAACGGATGCAAAGGCCTAGTTTTTTTTGGAAGCATTTTTTCAACACAGTTATGTTTATCATAATAATTATTATAACTTGTGCTGCTCGTGCTTAATGAAACATTAATTTATGTAAAATCCATAGTGTTGGCAAGACTGGCGCAACGATACAAAGGCGAAAGCGGCCAAATTGAAAAAAAATAGAGACGAAACTGGTGGAGGCCCTCCTGCAGCTCCCTTGTCAGCGATGGAGGAGGCATTGATGTCTTTCGTTGGGCGTGAAGCCTCAGAAGGTCTAGCTGTGCCAGACACATTAGAGGTACCTTATTTAATATGTCATACACTTGGTGTGGTCTTCCATTTTAAATGGTAACAAGTATACTTGGCTATAAAGATATCTTTGCACCATACTGCGTTGAATTAGCTTACTATCAAGAGCCTTGTTAACTATAATTAATTTGTAAAAGTATATTTTTTTTAATTGTAGGGTTTATCTCAATTTTGTAACAAATGCTGGGAATTTATTAAGATTTTTGTTCTATTTTGTTCTCAGACTGAAACACCTCACACACCGGAGTGTTCTATATCCACAACAGATTCTGTGAGTCAAACAAAGATAGAATCTGTTGTAGAAAGGGACAGCTCACAAAGTTCAGTTGACAAACCGACTCAGAATGCACGTAAGAAATACAATAATTGTAATATATAATATACATTTTTATTGTCTGTACAGAATCAGCACATTTTATAATACATGTATTTTGTTTTATATTTTAGGACAAAGACTGGAGGACGGTATAGAGGCCCAAGCTGTGGCGTCAGAGTTGATGGCAAAATCATTAGACGCCATAGCCATAGCTATCACAAAGCTTGCTACAGCAATTGAAAATATGAATAAAAAATAAAGGTAAGGTATAAATAATGATAAATAAAAGGAATGTATATATTGTATATTGGCACTCATACACATTCTGAAAAAGATTAGCCACATGGCAATTAAGCCTTGTTGTACATACATCAACTACATAACTAATTAATCAAACACTCTTTCTATCAAATGTTGACGTACAACAAGGCCTCTTTGGTAAATTTCTCTGTTTCTTATTCTCTCTTCTATTATTACCACTAAATTATCCTCTTCTAAAACAATTTCTGGTAAGGGTAAGCCAGCTGCAATGCACACATTGTGCAACACTGCACATGCATTCACTATACAGCCAACCTTTTGTGGGTCATATTCCATTTTTCTTTTTAAACATCTAAATCTAGACTTAAGGACTCCAAAGCACCTCTCTATACAGTTTCTTGATAGAATGTGTGCTGTGGTATACCTTTTTTCCGGTGTGTTTGGTAATGCATTTAATATCGGTGTTAAGAGCCAAGGTTCTAGAGGGTATCCTGAATCCCCTGTAATTAAAAGAAATTATTAAAGTCTTACAATGTATTCTCTGTTTTATATTGCATTTATTCGTTTCAGATTTTGTTTTTACCTAAAAGCCAGCAAATATTTCTTTGGTTATTAATGTCCATCATTCTTCTTCTGACTGCTGAGAATCTCCATATAAATGAGTCGTGTGTTGATCCGGGATATTTTGCACAGACATTTAATATTTTTAAGCTACTGTCACACACCTGTAATAACAATTAGCAAAAAACTATTTAAATACTTAGTATTAAGTATTTAATATTATATTGGTATTTACCAATAGAAAGACTGTTAGAAATAAATGTGTTGTTAATGTTTGAAAAGCTGTAACTTATATTGAACATTATGCTTACCATTTGAGCATTAAGACTGTGGTCGCCTTTTCTATTTACATATAATTCTTCATGTTCTATTGGTTTTTTTAAGCTAATGTGGGTGCCATCAATATATCCCAGTACACCGGGAATTCCAAAACTTTCATAGTTTCTGTGTAACAAAAGGAAATTGATTGTTATATTTTAAATATTTTGCCACTGTGATAATTATCGTTACTTGATTTTATAACTCTGTTTTTATTTTGATAATACATAATAATTGTTCATGTTATTTGTAAGTATAAAAAATATTCTTAAATTTATAAAAAAAAGTCTGGATTGTGATAAAAGAGTTAAGATTGAGTTAGTTATTATAAGTTATTAGTAGAATATAAGAGTATAATATTATTGTCAGTTTGCTCTATGTATACAGAAAGTAACAGAACTAAGTAACAAAAGTTTAGGGAATGTATGTGTATCTTATATACAGAGATTTTATTTTGTTAATAGCTAATGTTATTTGAGAGTGTGAAAGATAATATTTTTGTTGATATAAAAAGAAGACTGTGATGTTAAAATTAGATTAATTATTAGTAAAATATAAGAGTACTTATTATAATAGTCTGTTTGCTCTGTATACAGGGAGAAACAGAACTAAGTAATAAAAGTTTGGGGTTGTGTATGTGTATCTTATACTTAGTACAGTTAACTGAGAAAGTAGTTGCACATATACTGTATGGGCAAAATGGCAAATTATAAATGTAGGGCATAAGTTGAGACTGATTAAAATAATTAAACTTAAATATGTGGTATTTAAATAAATGTAACAAGTTATACACTAAAACAGTATTTTATTAATTTTTCTAACCCTAAGAATATAAACATACCTACTTAATATAAAATACAGAGCAAGTTAAATAAAAGCTTTTAATGAGATTTAATAATAGGTTAAAAAATTTATAAGTATAATGAGGGCAAGTATTTATTCAGAGCGTTTTTGACATTTTAAAGAGAATTAAGTTAATAAGTAGGTACAAGTAAATACTTATTAGCAGTGCTTGTGCAGTGCAGTGCTAATAAGCTTGAAATTTACCTTAAAACAATGTCTCTTATTTGTAAAGAATTTGTAAAATTGATGAATTTCTTTAATATTATATTTGAGTTAAGGGCCTCTACGACTTCACTAATAGCCCTGCATGATGTTGATTGGCTAATTTTGTAATTTGTATCATTACAAAGGCTCCTTTGGTACGAGCCATGCCCAAAAAAATGCAAAGCACACAGAAACTGAAATGCAAAATAAAAAACATTTAAAACAAACATTACATTTTTATAAGGTACTTATTTAATTAACCGTTGTGTAATATTCTAATGTATACCTTCATCTCTGCTGGCAAAGAGCTTCTGCGTGGATGCACCCTCCAAACAGGCATTAGTTCCCGGACCATTGCCAAAGCAATATCGGGCGTAAGGCGATATGTGCGACTAAAGTTGGGGTCGCGGTATGGGTCGGACATATCTCTTATTCTTTTGTTAAATACTAAGCTTCTATTTCGCCGGATTTCCCTTTCCTCATTTTGGGCTCTTCTTTCTAAAAGAATCAAGGCTGCTACTATGCCCGCCATTGTTGAAACTTAGGAACACTTAAAACTTATGAAATAAGATTTTAAACTGAGCTAACTTTATGTAACTAACAGATAACTTTATGTGAGTACCTATGTAAAATAATGACATAATGACATTTTTTTTCATATAAAATCCGTCAAAATGGCAAATACTACAAATACTGCATTTATAAGTAACAAATAATTATAGTTCAATGAACACTTCCTAAAGCTTTAACTTTAGGAAGTGGAATTTAACACTTATTTACTCGTATTACAGTAAGACGTTTATTTAATATTTTAAACAAGACACGACTAATAATTAAGAATTAGGTAATAATTGCTTTGTTTTATTCCTATCATTAAATAATTTCATCTAACAATATCCGCCATGACACGGTTTTCGAAGTGAAAAGATGTCACGAGTCTCGGAGGTGGTGAGATCATTCCGCAAAATCGACTCTAATCCTCGGATAATTTTCCGCCGTCGAATGTCAAACTCCCATCCGCGGTGAGATCTTCTCGAATCCGCGGCGGAAACTATTTCACTCATACAAAAGAAATGTCACTACTGTCAAAATGACAGCAAAATCGGAAAGTATTCACTTGTCATTTGCTTAAAAGTGAAAAGTTTCCGCCAGCGGGAAAATTCCACGCGGAATCGCTTAGTGAATCGGGGGGCTGTAAAATAAAACGTGAAAATAATGTATTTATGAAAATACAAAACATTTCTTATGACGTAAATAATTCGAAAAATCAAATTTTCGTCCGAAATGTAAATTAACTTAAAACATTGAAATTAAAAATTATTGCCATCACTATTTTGTTGACTTTTTGATATTATGATATAAATAATCTTAAATTAACTTAACAAAATTAATATTTTTTTTGTATCAATCATACATTCAGAAAAGTTTGTTTCGTGTTTGGAAAAGTCTTTGTATCTTTGTTTGTAATGAATAGGTTCAATAACTACTGAAGTAATTTTAAAAATTATTTTACCCTTGGTAAGCTACGTTGTTTGCAAAGAACATAAGCAGTGTATTATTCAGAAAAATATTGGGGATCATACCGAAAATCGCAAAAATATAACCCAAAGTGGTAAAAATGTGCAATAAATTACATTATTTCGCTTGCGCTGCGAAAAATACAGCTGATTCATAGAAATAATATTACAAATACTTATAGTGTTCATCATTATCTACAAAAAAGTCCAGGACACCATATATTATGTATCTTTTATGGTTAACGAATAATTAACCTTTTCCTTCATTAAAAAAAAACCGGCCAAGTGCGAGTCGGACTCGCGCACCGAGGGTTCCGTACAAACCTGCAAGGTTTACAAAGTTCGTTCATTACGACAATCGAGTATGAGGAAATGGGTAGTAAGTTTAAAATTATTAAAAAAAAATATATTATGTGATGTAACTAAAAATTTATGGTTTTCGTAATTTTTCCTTTATATATGCTATAAGACGTTGCTTCGTACCAAATTTCAAGATTCTGAGTTCACGGGAAGCACCCTGTAGGTTTTGATTCCCTTGCAAGTGTCGAAAATTTGCGGCATAAACGGCTGTATCTTTTGATTGCGTTGGCTTAGAAGTTTGATTTTTTCACAGCTTCAAGGGACAGTAGACCTGAGTAATTGATATAAATTTCAGCTTCATACCTCCACGCGTTCCTGAGAAAAAGGGTCTTGACAGACGGACGGACAGACGGACAACAAAGTGATCCTATAAGGGTTCCGTTTTTTTCCTTTTGAGGTACGGAACCCTAAAAATTAACTTCAAATCATCTCCTACTAGCGTGGCTTTTTTTGCAAATTAACAATTGATCCTTACCTAAATAAATATCAAAATATTAATTATGATTCTGTAAAGAATAGAATTGTCTTTTACATTATTACCATGGGGCAAATATTTTAGAAGCTAGGGCAGTTTGATTAAAGCTTAAAACAAGGAGCCGACGCGACAACGGCAGTGGCTACCACGAATTTGTAATGGAAAATATTATATTTTCCAAGTCGAGCAACTTGCTATGGATCTTATCGACATCTGGCAAATACGCTGGAGAGATGAATTTGCCCAAATATGTGGGAAATACAGAAAATACTGACGAAGGACTGACTGTTTTGCAGGTCCATTAATTTGTCAGTGAAACGAAGTTTATGGAATCAGGTAGTTCTTAAAAATCTCTTTATTTTTAGGGCACTTACGTACTACCACAGCCTTCGTTTTCATGAAAAATTTAGATTAATATTTATAATATTAATTAATTAAAAGCAGTCTTCTTCATCCGAGATTCTCTATTTATTCTATGGCATTTTTTGAGAATAATTTCACTTTTACGTAATCTGAGTAAATCTATATATTTATTAAGACATATTGCAAGCTCTGCATTTACAATATCTACAAAATCAGCAAGGCTACTCAAACTAGCTAATCAAGGAATTTGAGAAAATTATAATAATAGTATAGGAAAAAAATGGAAAATAATGCTCATGGAAATCTTGTGACTGAAGTTACACCTAATGTGAAAAAAGGTCCTTTAACCTTTTTTACGATTTTAACAATATAGCTTATGTTTTATTACTGTTTTGTATTAGAAAAATGCCTAGAAAATCAGCTATTAGACACCAGCTGCCCCAGCACGGGGATTGTCGATCTCGAAGACATAGATAAAGACAAGAAATAAGTATAGTTTCTTAGATAATAGTTCCTGTTTTAAAGAAAATAAGGTCGCAGATTCATCGACAACAGAAATCATTTTTAATGCATTTTTAATGTAAGTTTTACGAGCAACTTTTACGACCTATTGTTTTGCGAGCTCGGATTTTATAAAATGTTACAAAATTTGTCTAGCACTTTGGCGATGTAGATTCATTGAGGGTGGAATTATCAATTTTCCCACGCTAAACAATGGGTAGTAAAAACACTTCACAAAATCACAGTAGTGAAACGAATGTACTTGCGCAGAGCAACGGAGGGGTACCCGCGGGGAAGCGGGCGGCGCGGACCCGCGTACACAAACTCGCGGAGTTTGTGTACCTGCCCGCGCAGGGGTGACGTTGACGCGTTGTCTACGAGTTTTGTGTTGTAAAACGATAACTTATAAACAATGGGATATAATATGTGTTCAGTGTCCGGATGTAAATCTGATTCAAAAAACAAAAAGGATTTAAATTTTCATAAATATCGGCTCACAGTTCACACTAATATTGTGTTGGCCTTGGCGGCATTTATTTGCATAATATCTGTTTTATTGTTTATGTTGTAAGAAGTGTAACATGGAGAGAAACAATAAAGAATAAATTAAAAATCTGTCAAATACCCTGTTACATACTAATTAGTACCTACCTAGCTAGGTACACAGGGCCATACATCAAAAAATGTTACACTTAGTGTAACATTTTGACCTTTGGACCGCCCTTACCGCGCACGTTATAAGAGCGAGTTTTGAAGTGCTTCTGTTACACCTGACGTGTGGCCTACCGTACCTACCAATTGTTATATGATTAATTGTTGGATACTTTATATATTCCTACTTTATTACTCGTAGATAGTATATTCGAATGCGTCTTCATTATTTTAATCCTTCGATAGTGGATTCTTGGAAATCTATTGTTATTTTATTGTATCTTGCTCACCGGTGAGCTTTTGGGGCTTGATGGGTAATGAAATTTTTAAATCCATACTAATATTATAAATACGAATGTGTGTCTATCTGTATGTTACCTCTTCACGCCCAAACCGCTGGACCGATTTTGCTGAAATTTGGCAAGGAGATACTTTGAGTCCCGGGAAAGGACATAGGACACTTTTTGTCCTGGAAAAATGTACGGTTCTCGCACGATAAACGAGTTTTGACACAACGAAGTTGCGGGCATCATCTAGTAGAGAATTGAAATCATATAAAAATAAAGTTTTACGTAAATATAGATTTAACAGATTAAATGATAACATTACAAGCACAATATTTAATTTTATTTTATTTCCCGTTTCGTGGCAACCCTGGCATATCTCCTCGGTACCTACACCGGTGGCGGCATCGTGCGACATCAAAGGCGTTTCGTTACTGTAGGGATAATATTGCTATACTGTGACAAAATGCACTTAAAAATAAAATAACATTGACAATGAATCTACGACCTTATTTATTTTAGACGTAGAATTTTTTATCAAAAAAACTATAGTTATATTTTGTCTACAAAGATCGGAAATAAATTTCAATCCCCGTGCTAGCGCAGCATATCGCCAAAACACGACTATTCAATTAAAAAATTATATTCATTCATTTTGTATGTGTGCCAACAAAAACTTAATTTTCGTACAAAAATGACCTATTTTGAAGCCTTCTGAAGATTGTTTAAAGTCGGTAGCAACGACAGATATTGTACAAACTACAAGCGCCATTTAATCAATAAGAAAAATAAATGAAATGATTATGATGTAGTACTACCGACATTTTACCAATTTAAAAATCCGCATAACAATGTCGGAAGTGGTACTACCGACAAATTAACCATTTATAAATCCGATTAAGAATGTCGTATGTGGTACAACCGACATTTCATGCATTTGAAAAATCGGTTAAGAACATTGGGTGTGGCACATCCGACAATTTTAAATGTCCTACGATAAAATGTTAATGAAGATAAGTGTTTATCTTATAATCAAATCTAAAGCAATAAAACTTAAGCTATACTGTTCAAAATCTTTAAAAAATACAATCAAGAATAGTAAATACCATTTTTCGCACTAGCATTAGCTTCGATCATAATATTTCTATCAGCATTTTATTCCCTATTACTATATTTTTTTAATTTCGTTGAGTACCTAGTTTGATTAGCCGCGCTGATCTTGTAGACATTAAAAATGGAGTCTAAAATTAAAAAATATAATTAAGGTCGCCAAAAAACAAATGAGAGCGCGAGGTCCATTCCCTCCAATAACATTGTCGGAAGTGACACATCGAGCGCTCTCACTCACCCCCGCGTCCCGTTAACAACGTAGGTAGTGAATATCTAACATTGTTAGCGGACTATCTTAGTAATATACGACATTTTTAATGTAGATATTGCAGAAACTATGCATAATATAGATTTTTTCTTTTCAGCTAATGATAGCCTTGGTTATAAGGACATGTTTTATGAATTAAAAAAAAATTGACGATTTTACACATCCGACATTGTTAATAGTCATGGGCGAATTTATTATTTTAATCGTACGTTACCATTGATTGATTTATTATATTATTTTTGCGTTAAGTAATATCTGCACTTTTCAATAACCCATACATAATGAGCATTTTATCATTAGTTATATTTAACTAGCGACCCGCCCTGGCTTCGCACGGGTATAAAATATATAGAACTATAACTCACTGAAAATCGATTCAGTAGTTTTGATTCATAAATAATCATTATTACGTTGGCCCGCATTGGTCGGTAGGTACGCCGCAAAAGCTAAGTCCCGCAATTTTCAAATCGGTAATATTATCTTCGAAAATATTCATTTAATATATATAGGGCCATATAGATCTATATTAAATCAATAATGTATTTAAAGTATTTAATTGAATAAGGATTAATGCAGTAGTGTTTAAAATCGCTTCGAAAATTAGCCATTATTTGAATTAAAAATAAAAGACAAAAAAATCGGCCAAGTACGAGTTGTACTCGCATACGAAGGGTTCCGTACCACTACAGAGCAAAAATAAGCTAAAAATTGTATTTTTTGTATGGGAGCCCCCTTAATTATTTAATTTATATAAATTTTATTATTAATTATTAAATTACAAATACAATTAAGTATTTTGTGAACATTTCAGTTGCCTATGTGTTGCCATTATTGATTAACAGCAAAAAATTGCAAAAAAATCACGTTTGTTGTTTGGGAGCCCCCTTAAATATTTAATTTATTTTGTTGAAATAGCGGCAACAGATATACATAATCTGTGAAAATTTCAGAAGTCTAGCTATAGCGGTTCTCGAGTTACAGCCTGGTGACAGATAGACGGACAGACGGACAGACATCGAAGTCATAGGTAATAGGGTCCCGTTTTTACCCTTTGGGTACGGAACCCTAAAAATGTTATTGTGGGATATCCATGAGAGATATATAGACATTACTATAGCGAAGTTTTCTGTAGACCTTTTCATTGTGTACAATACGTCTTAGTATAATATTATTATTTTGTTAAATCTCGTAGGGTTCAGCCTGCGTTTGCAATGTAAGCGGAAAAAAATGTAATTATTTACGACATCACATCATTAGAAACGCCAAAATTTTAAACACTACAGTAAAAACAGTATTTCTCCACTTAATGAATGATGCGTAGTTTTAAAGATTAAAGGAACAAAGGGACATAGGGGAAAAAAGCGACTTTGTTTTGTATATACATATATGTAGTGATTATTAGGTATTAGGAGAGGCTAATGGTAACACAAAATATTTTTTATTAATTTACGATATCTTGATTTCTCGCAGATGTCAAAGCCAGAGTAAAATAAGAATACCGATACATATTTTCTACAAAGAATAAAAAATGAGCAAGAAAGCTATATTAATATCATTTTGTTCATATTTTATTTTCAATTTAAAAGGCTCACTTACCGTTCTCCGATGAGAGTCGTAAGGGTGAATGGTGGAACAAAATCGTCCATTGTCTGGCCCGAAGTTATATTGTGCCTCTAAACAGACTGTTGTGTTATTATTTGAGAAAACTTGGAATATAAACCTACCTACTGTTTTTTACAAGAATATCTAATCATGGCGTGGCTGAGCACAAATTAAACCTGTAAATTATATTATTTACGTTCATTAAAAATAAGCTAAATGCAGTCTTTATTACATATAGAGAAGATAGGATTTAGAGGATTCATAGTGTTAAGAATTGACATTAATATAGTAATTTTCGAACTTTATGGTACCGCCAAATATGTGATAGGTAATTAATTATTATCTGCGTAGCTTATTAGCTCTGCATTCAATTCATGGGCAGAGTCCCGGTAACTCAAGTCGAGACCTCGCATTCATTTGCGCAGCGCCAAACTTTGACAAGTTAGGCTGCATTTGAATTCCAGGCAAACCCGCGCCGGCTCTGCAGCCCACCGCCTCCGATAAATTTGCATTTTTCAGTCTTTTGTGTTGCAACTTTGAACTCCGCATTTCCGTAGTTCAACACCCCAGAAACTTCTTTTTTTTGTCGACTAAATATTTTATATAAAGTCATAATAAACGTTATACGAGATGCAGAGATTGCGAGCTTTGAATCGAAACTTGACAATACTACGTTTACTGCGAAAAGAATTGCGAGTCGTGAAAGTTTAAAACGGAAAGGCGCTTAAAATGTTAATTGAAAAATTCGTAGCTTCAAAGCGGAGGATCCTGTTGAAATAATAACAGATTCATTACTCTCGAGGGGGAAATGACCCGAATTAATTTTTAACATTCAATCGCCACGTCTCGGCTCACCCCGGTACACGGTGTCCGGACACCCGGAGGACGCGCGTCTTGCCGGTCGCGCTGCTGTCTGTGAATCTAATATTAACAAAAACAAAATATGCATTTTCTCTGTAAATAATTCAACAACGTACCCTTTGAATTTTGATGTGAGTCTATTCTGATAATATTCATGCCTAAGAGTATACATATTTTCTTTTGAACGAGAAAATATTTTGGTGTCTGTAAATGGATAACTGAATTATTATGGAGATGACCCGGAATTTCCCTTACGTTACGATTTCGTTTAAACAATTTCCTCAACTGTCTTCATTATGGTACCTCCAATAAAATTGCACGGCAAACCATTTAAAGCTATTTCCTTGAAATTGCGTGATAGCAACACTTAATTTACAAGCTCCGTTTAATTTGAACTATTTTGAGGCTCACACTGGAATTTAAATATCTAGAGATAAGAACCACACGCGAGTTGCCGCCCGCCCGCGCCGCGCCGCCACAAAGCCGCTACGCTGCTTAATTTATAATCTAAGAATAAATGAATCCGGATGTACGTTCTATCATAACTCATGTTGGATTCATAAAGGAACGTTTTATTATTTATATTTCACGTCCAAACGTAAGCACTGAATATTCTGCACTATATAAATTATTATACTTAGCAAGGAACGGTACGTATTGAACAGATAATTGTCATTGTTATTTCTATTATTATTTATTACATAATTATAAAAGTTTTGAAGCTTTGTTCAGCGTTCATTGCAAATGTTGTACTATTTCGAGTATGGCGATGCACATTTTCACACAGCGGCCGGAGAGTGGGTGCGTCAATAACAAGTAATGAAATCGCATCGTGTAGAGGGTGCACGTGCTCGGAATTACTTGTAATTGATGGGCTGCAGGCCTAATCCCTGCTCTATGCTCCAGGCCGGCCGACGTATTCAATGGCGCACCTTCATTATGTGTTTTCCAATAAAAAGCACGGCCCGTATGAGGGTGCTATAGTTAAAGAGATAACATCTGTATAATGTATACGTATGTTTATGTGAGTGAATTTGTTTGCTTATTCATATTATTATTAGCTCTTACACGCGGCTTGCAACTTGTTTTTGATTGGTATATAAAAAATAAAAAGTTAAAAAGTTTTAAATAGCTCCGAAGGTTTGGCCTGTGCCTATCAGTCAATTAGTTTAAAGATGCAATATTTTTAAGGAAGTTTCAAGATAGCGATAAGTTTCAAGCGATAAAACATTTTTGGTACTTAACAGTTTTAGCTAATATTACTAAAGTTATTTTCATTCTTTATGACAGTTACTTCTTTTTAACCGACTTCCAAAAAACGAGGAGGTTATATGTTCGGCTGTGGATATTTTTTTTTAGAAGTGTAGTTATTTCAAATGCCGAAACAGTTTTCTACAATAATCGTTTTGGAGTTAAACGAACAAAATGAAATAACTTTGTTGCATCCAGTGGCTCCGAACAACATCAAAGATATAATCAAAGTCGAGCCAACGCAAACTCCAAGGCAATAAATACTAACGACCCATAAAAGTTATCTTATTCTATGCCTGCGGTTAACGAAGTCGATTGAAAGCGTTTATGTTAAAGGGGTAAGTAAGGCCTGGGAGCCCTGCGACCTCCCGGAACAAAACGACAAAGAGAAGTATAGAAACGTTGAGAAAATCGCCCGAAGGCAGCGAACCGACCCTCGCTTTTGTTTTCCTACATTTCTACTGGACGATCTACATCCGTTTAACTTATTTCACTACCAAGAAAGTTAAAATTACGGATTAAATAAATAATGGGTGAATGTTCAAAACAGTGGTAATGTTGAGAACTGTTTAAAATATACACAAGCATATTCTAACGTGGCCTGTATTGTTTCTTAGTTATACACATTAATTTAATTTACACACAAACATGGCCTTGAAAATATATTGTATTGAATAAAAGTATAATGAATACTCTCTGTATTTGCCTAAAATGATACGCGAATATCAAAACTTATTTGCGTGAGAAGTTATTACATAATTGCGTTATAATATAACGCTTCATTGAATGATCACCTAACGTGGGAGTTATTTCAAAACTTTATTTATTGTTTTTGAGGGACATTTATTTAAAAAGTACTTAAATTATTCCGCCATGATCAGCTTTATCCGGCAAAGCATCCGTTGTTCACGGCGCGGGAGGCGCGGCGTCGCGTGCCGCAGGAATTTCTAAATCTTCATAAGATAATGGATCGCTCCTGAAAGAAAAGGACCTCCCGGCTCGGAACTTTGTTGAATTCCTGACTTGTAATTAATAAAATTACTTTTTGGAAGCTTTCCTCGGCTTCAAAGAATTTTTAGCATAAAGGAAAAAAGTTAAGTAGATGAATTATTTTACAATGATAAAGGGAATAATTTTAGATATTTATACAGTCATGAGATACATTATTTCTTTCTGAGCACTTTTTTGTGATGGCTATAAAAAATTTTGCTGACAAATCGTGAGTTCACGGAGTTTTGGAAAAATAAGGGATTACGGTGACGTAGATTAAATGTTAAAATAAAGCAGGTACTTTGACCAAATAGCCATAGAATTTACATCTTATTATCCGTTGAAATATTATATACCTACATTCAACAAAATACGATTAACGGTATAGCGGATTATGTTATTTTGAAGATTCTTAAACGTAAATTATTTCATGTGGGTTATATTATTATTAAGAGGTTATGGTTACCGCAAACTAATATTATGTTAAATATTAATGTGTGCATTAAAAAAACTTTCAATTTTCTCAGCCTAGGAAGCAAATATTATTTTATCTTTTTTAATAAAAACATTATATTACCTTACTGCTATTTATGCGGGAGTATAATGAAAAAGGGATCAAAGTATACTCGGAAATCCCGAAATTGTTGATAAACTCCACTATTACATTTTAATACGAATTTATAATAGTGGGTCGTGTAAAGGTGGCTTATCTCGCTCGATAAGAACCCGCATGTGTCCGTCACTAGTTATAGTGCAATGATACCCCCAATTATTTGCGGTTGTAGCAATGAGTAGCTACTGCTACAGAACGATCGCGCGGCCATTCTTTAGGACAGAAAAATATAATTATTCAATATGAAGAAAACATAATTCAACTAGCTATCCCGTCAAACGTTGCTTTACCATAATATATTATGTATTTGCCATATTATTTTATTGAAGTGACTAAATAATATGTATGTTACCATGGCAACGTCGATCACTATCCCGTCGCACAAACAATGGTCGCCGTTAGTCTCAGGTTATAATAATTTTTTGCAATAAAATAAAATTGCGACTATAATTAAAGATCTAAGCTATTCTATCTCTCAAGTTGGAAAAAAGCACACATTTTAATAAAAAAAACATTAAAATCGGTTAAGTAGTTTAGGAATCCATCGCGGACAAACATCGTGACAGGAGATTTATATTTAGATATGAAGTCAATTTCTTTATTTAAAAACAATACAGGTGCCTACAAAAACTGTATAAGTGCCAACGATAACCGTGCAGACGCGGCTACGATAACTGTGCCTACGGAAACTGTATAGGTGCCTACGAAAGCTCTACGGTTCCCGCGCGTTAAACGAAATCGGAAAAACGAAGTTACGGGCGTCATGGTATTATAAATATATTATAAACAAAAACACCTAAACACATTATACCTAGAATTGTATAATTAAAATCCTGCAGGATACAGCTCTATTCGAAAACATACTCTACGGGCAACCACCCTCATTTTAGGAACAGTATACAGTATGACAAACAAATAAACATTCATTTATTTAACTCAATTTGTGGTTTGCATTTAAATTATTATTTGCGGCCACAGTGCACCTGAAGGCAGGTATATCACAAACTAACTTAAACTACTGCTAAATAAAATCTGGGTTGGCTAAGTTTGGGTGAATAAATTCCCAAAAATATCAACAAACTTTTTAAACATTTCAGGCCCGATTTCGATCTATATCAATGAAATTCTATCTCAATGAAAGTGAGTTTTGAGAAAATTGAGGTTTTGTAAATATAGATTTCTGACAAAATATGTATGGTTTTTATACCGCTTTTGCACTTAGCTGGGCAGAATTATTAATTATTATTATTTGTTATTACTTTTATTAATTTGTTTTCAACTACGTAATATATTTGACAAAATTACAAATTATATATAAAATTACAAATTATATAAAAATAAAAAGTATTCTCTAAGTCATCGAAATACGTAATATAATCTAAAGAGCGCGGCCCAGGTGGGCCTTACGGTTGTTGAGAGGATAAATGGAACGCCTATGAGCGATCAGCGAGGTAACGCCGCATATTGCGTCATGTTTTTTCGTGCGCGCAGCCCATATCGAATTATAAGACGTTATCACGTCAAAAATTACGGTGATCAGCACAAGTGCTACTACTATTCCAAGTTAATACGTCAATACGTTAATCAAAATCTCTGGATATTTATTTCGTCGTATTACACCAGCGAAATTGGTTATTATTAATGTCATCAGACGTACCCCTTTTCCGAGCGCTAGATAACTTTAGCGGGCTCTTGTTTATTAAGATAGGTGAAGGGTGCAATAAATCATTGTTTATATCCTACAATACAGGCTAATCTATAAATGAGAAAAGATTTCCCGTTTCACTATCAATATAGTTTTAAAAATGAACCCAATATATTATGTGTTTAAGAAGCGCGGCGCGGTGCTGTTCAAATATAACCAAATAACCAACAAACAAAACTTTAACCAGAGTTCTGTAAAAAAATATCCAAAGACGAACATATTAATATAACCTCCTCCTTTTCGGAAGTCGGTTAAAAAGAAGTAATATAAGTCGCGGAACATCTAATTGAATGAAGCTGTTTGTGATTCCGGAAAGTAATATCAGCCTCGCTGTTGAAAAACAATAAGCCGGGAACATTGCTCGAACCTTTATACAAAAGAGTCCCAATGAAGTTGCACGTAGAATTTCCATGCAATAAAGGTGGAGTCTTGGATATTGCGTGCTGGGCTCACCTTAATAACGCAATACTGCTTATGTATGAAGAATAAAATCATATCCGCCTTGAGTTTTCCAATGTACACCATAATGACCTATAACATTCTTCCTCAAGATTTCTAAAGTTAGAAGTAAAAAATTTATTGGAAGACTATAATGTCACACTTTGTCACACACTTTGTCACACACATACAATTTGTCAACAAAGTCAATTAATTTTCATATGAATCCCCCACTATCTATATTCATATCCGAAAGTCTCACGCAAACCAC
This sequence comes from Polyommatus icarus, assembly GCA_937595015.1. Classification (NCBI taxonomy): domain Eukaryota; kingdom Metazoa; phylum Arthropoda; class Insecta; order Lepidoptera; family Lycaenidae; genus Polyommatus; species Polyommatus icarus. The sequence continues at coordinate 12,475,677 of OW569326.1, forward strand.
TAAAAAATTATACGCAAAATCGCGTAAATTTGCATCAGAAAACGGCTACCAATATTGTTGGACCAAACACGGAAATGTTTTCCTACGAAAAGAAAATGGCGCAAAAGTTCTACGTATCAACAAGGAAGAAGACCTTCTCAGCCTAGCCCAGAGAACCACGAAATGACTAGTTATAATTTTGTATGTTTTCTATATTTTATATTACCTCAAACTAAACCTAGTATTAATATTCTACTTTAAAATTCTTATAATACTACTAATACACATATGCATGGTCCTACAATATACTAATACAGTCACACCTTTTTACTCATTGCCCAACATACTTTACCTAATTCAACTCTGCTCCAACATCTCACTACTAGATAACTACAGAATTCCAATGAACCTACCGGATTTGCACATAATTAATTCCTCAGACAGCAGTATTAACCCTAAAATATCTGCACGGTCAAATTCAATTCTTTTAAATAAACCATTAAAACTAAACACATACGGTGACTAACATTAATGACTTAAATAGCGAACTAGATATCTTAAGCGTATCAAAGTCGGTTCAAATAGAACCCGAAGATTGCGCGAACTTTCTGAAACTCCCTGATAAGACTCTAAATATTATAACACAGAATATAAGAAGCATATATAGAAATCTTGATGACTTTGCGGCATTCCTTAAAAGACTTAAGGTACCTTGCGATATATTGATTTTGACAGAATGCCGTCTCTCAGATTGTAAATTACCACCACAATTAGAAAACTATGACATCCACTATACATCTAAAACCCACAATCAAAATGACGGTGTGGTTATCTATATTTCCAATAATATTGCCCATAATGTCGAACAATTGAATATTGATGATGCCAGTGGTCTGTTTGTAGGTATTGACTGTCATTACGGTATTCTCTGCTTATACAGGTCCCCATCACAACACAATACTGATTCTTTTCTTACCTCTCTTGATACACACTTAAAAAAATTCGCCAATTTTAAAACGCTAATTATAATGGGTGACATTAACATCGATATAAAACCTAATAATACTGATAGACGTAGCGAACAATATCTTAATCTGCTAGCAGAAAACGGTCTTTTACCTGCACACCTATTTCCGACCAGAGAGTCTAATTGCCTTGATCACGTTATGATAAAAACTAAACTTGAGACACAAACATGCATAATCAATACACATATAACAGATCATCTTCCTGTTCTTCTAAGCATAAATAAAACTATTAATCCCACTAAGCTGTCGAAAAGTTTAAATGTAATAAACTATGAGAATGCCTCCAAAGATATTAACGATGGAGATTTCTCATATATTCTAGAAATTGGTGATCCTAATATTGCTGCGGAGAGTTTTGTCTCACATCTCAGAGATTCACTTAAATTTAATACACGTGTTATGAAAATCCCTAACAGAAAACAAATTATCAAACCGTGGATAACACCAGGCATCTTACGATGCATAGCTCACCGGGATGCTCTGCACAAAAAAGCAAATTCAACTCCAAATGACAATATTATCAAAACTACGTATCGCAGATACAGGAATTTCTGTAACGATTTACTTCACCGACTCAAATCTGAGCATCATAAGTCTGAAATAGATAACTGCAAAAACCCCAAGCAAACCTGGAACATGATTAAGAAAATCACTAACACCACTAAATGTAAAAATCCCGCTTCAGAGCTATTGAAATTAGACCCGGACGGATATCAACCATCTATTGATAGAGTAAACTCTTTCTTTGCTTCGATTGGCGGCAAACTCGCTGACGACCTGAAAAAGAAAACAGACCCCCGACTATATTATGTGAATTGTGAAATCGGATCAGCTCAACGATCGATCGGATCAACCCCTAATTCATTCGTTCTGTTTCCCACTGATATTAGAGAGGTGGAAAATCTTATAAATTCCCTAAAAAGTAATTCAGCTACTGGATGGGACGGTATACCTACCCGCTTCCTGAAAATGATCTCTAAAAAATTTCCCCTATTATTACCCACATTGTAAATCTTTGTTTTGAACACGGCGTGTTTCCTGATTGTTTTAAGAGAGCTATTGTTCATCCGATCCACAAAAGTGGAAGCAGAGACTGCATAGATAACTACCGACCGATTTCAGTTCTCTCTGCTTTGTCAAAAATTATGGAAAAGCTATTGAACACACGCTTAATGAATTACTTATTGCGAGAAAAAATTATATCTCAGGCTCAATTTGGCTTTCAACCAAAAAAGTCGACGGAAGACGCTGTCATACGCCTTGTCAACCACCTAGCTACAAATATGGACAATGGTAAAAAATGCATTGGAATATTTCTGGACTTGGCAAAGGCATTTGACACGGTTTATACCCCTATTCTTCTCCAAAAGCTTGAGAATATAGGCATAAGAGGAAACACCCTTAAAATATTTAAAAGTTTTCTGACAGATAGGTCCCAACAAGTAAAAATTGACGATCACCTCAGTACTTACCATTCCCTTACTTACGGAGTCCCTCAGGGTAGCGTCTTGGGCCCGAGTCTCTTCCTGGTATATATAAATGATCTATGTAATTACAAACCATCGTGCGGAAATATATATTCTTATGCAGATGACACCGCGCTAATATTCACAGGAGACACTTGGGCCGAAACAAGACGAAACGCAGAGGAAGGGCTCATGCACGTCATAGCTTGGCTTCATAAAAATCTGTTGACGATAAACTTAAAGAAGACAAAATATTTAGCTTACTCTATTTCAAAGAAAACTCAACCCGGACCTACCTTTAACATCAAGGCTCACACCTGTGGAACAAAATCTGCGTCATCTCCCTGCGATTGTCTAACACTGGAAAGAGTCAATGAGATTAAATACCTTGGTGTCATGCTGGATAACGCTTTGTCATGGAACGCCCACATAACTCTTCTTTCAGCACGTACACGTAAACTAACTTGGATATTTAAAACCCTGCGTGAAGTCCTTAAACCTAAACTTCTGCAAAGTGTTTATTATGCATTAGCCCAATCTGTATTAAGCTATTGTATCACTGCATGGGGAGGCGCTTGTAAATCTAAACTTGTCCTAGTAGAACGAGCACAAAGATCAGTCCTCAAAGTAATGCTAAAAAAGCCATTTCGATATCCAACCGACACCCTCTACCTTGATTCGCAAGTACTATCGGTCAGAAGGCTTTATATTTTACATGCCACACTATACAAACACTCCGAACTCAATTTTGATCCGACCATCCTGCAAAAACGTAGATCAGATAAAGTCTGTAGCGTACTAAAACATAACTCCGTATTCTTCACTCGACACTTATCATTCATTGCACCATACATATATAACAAAATAAATAGAATACTGAACATATACAACAAAACACGGAAAAAATGCAAATCTATTCTGCAAAATTGGCTGTTAAACCTAAACTATAACGAATCAGAGTCTCTTATATTAACTACAAGATGATGCCTGCAAATGTAAAGTATAGTATACATAATATAAAACATTTAAATAAACATGCACACACACACACACACACACACACATAACATACACTAACACACAGTTCTTATATTTAAAAAAAAAGATCTTGTAATATTTAAGTTCTCCTCTAATCTGCGGGTGGAACCTGGAGTCCTGAAACACAGGGTATCCTAGCTTAGGCTCCAGTTCACACGTTTAAATGTCTTTGTAAAACCTGTACCATTATTTGTAAGTTGTGTGAAAAATAAACCTTTTTATTATTATTATTATTAATGACCTATGACATTCTTCTTCAAGTTTTCTAAAGTTAGAAGTAAAAAAAATATTGGAAGTTGATATAAACAATAATGATGTAACATGGATTTATAACAATTTTAAAAGAAAGCTATGAGTATCTAAGTAGTTAAAGGATGGATCAGCATAATTCATTTTAAAGTAATTAATGCAACAGATGGCTTAAACAAAATATTATGCAGTCTTAACTTATGCGAGTGCAAACTTACACGTATGCCATTACGAAGTGCTGAAGAAACTGCTTACTCTGCCAACTAATTTAATTAGCGAGAAGGTTTGATGTTCAGACTTCGTGGATATTTATAATAAACACACCCTTTAAGTAGCAGCCGCTCAAAAGTTATAGTTCTTGCAATCTAAGAGCGCGCGTCGCCCTTAGTTGTGTGAGTCGGGCACGCATACTAACGAAAATATCTATTCACATTTCCAACTACAAATAAAGGCGACGCGCACTCGTAATCTACGAGAGAACTAAGTAGTGTGTTTTCGCGGGTTCTGGATCACGATTCTGGGTCCACCCCTCCCCCCGCTCGCGGCTCGCAAACTTTCTCGATCACTTTCTGTCGGTATGAGCGGCGACATCGCCTAAAAAAAAATAGAGTTTGGTGTCAAAATAGGGGTTTTGAAGCACGCCCGTTCGATTTATGCGATCCGTTTCTGCGTATTTGGACTAGTTTCAAAGTTAGATTTGTGTTTAACCCTCATTATCTACTATCACCACGTTCCATTGTTCCTTCATAATTACAATCGCTACTTATTGCATTGTTATGCTCGCCTCAGTGTCCTATTGTTCGTAATGGCTGGGCTTATCGCTTACGTCACCTAATTTCTTACAAGATTTTAAATAAATATGAATGATAATTAACTGATGAATTAATGCAAATAAAAGTACCTAATAATTAATTATTATGTAGGTCACCCGATCAATCGATGAACTTCGTAATGCGCAAACTGAGCCTTTTAGATTTTAAATAAATATTAATGATAATTAACTAATGAATTATTGCAAATTAAAAGTACCTAATAATTAATTATATGGGTCACCCGATCATTCGATGGACTTCGTAAACATAGGAGGCCCCGGCGCGCAAACTGAGTCTTTATTTTAACAATATAATTAAAGCTAAGGTTAAAATAAAACTTTGGTTCACTTTCAAACAAATTATTTATTTCGTATTACATACCACAGTTCATAAAATAAGATTCCAACATTTTACTCAAAAACATATCATTTTTAAGTGTGTCACTACCAAATTCAGTCTGAAACTCTGACAATGACTTGTTATGAAACTTGTATAAAAAGTACATTAAACAGTACTCTCCACATACAGAAGTCCAATCATTTTGTAGCCTGATAGTATTATAACGCCATTTCCTTGCATTTCTATTCAAAAACATTTTGTGCATTCCCGTAGGGAAGCGACCATATGTATCAAAATATTCACCGATGCCATGTTTGTCTATGTGAATAGCTACCCAGTGAGATCCTGGTTTTGAGTCCGGGTCCAAATTGCTTATAAGATATGTAGGAGTCGTTATATGCATTGGCAATCGATTCACGGCATATACGCTATTTTTAGACTTGGATGAATCTTTTTTAAGTATGATTTTAGTTGTAAAGTATCCATTGTTCGTTTAAAAAGACTTATTCATTCACTCTATCATATGATTCACACGCAAGTGAAATAAATAAGGTAAGACAATCTTATTTAACATGCAATTGACTGGGGTTTATAATAAAAATGAAAGCACAACTTTACAATAATCATTTATTTGCACATTAAAAACATATTACAGATTAAGAACTTAATAATACTTAGAAAGATAATACAATATTTATTTCTTAGCTACTATAGTCAACGTTAACATTACGATTTTTATCTATTTCAATAACATTATCAAATTCTGCATAGACAACGCAATTTATCGTTTGAGTTAGAGCAGATTCAAAGCGAACTTCTAATCTAACACTACCATGTCTAATAAGATTCCAACGACCAGAAGAATTGGCTGATAAATCAGGTGTGAGGTCAAATGCTAACAAATAATAACCTTTCAGATACTTATCGTGAGATATATTATAGAGTATTTCTGTATTGAGATAGAGTATTCCTGTTCCTGAAAATAATGTATGATAGGTTGCAGTAAAAATATTATTATCGAAAGATTGTTGTAAAGCTTTTGAAGGAATTTGCTGACCGTCAATATTACCGACAAAAGGAATTCATTTTATAATTCTTAAAATTGAACGGATTTTTAGACAAACAACCATTGAATGCTGAATTATTTACAAATCCAACTATACATCTCTTAGGTACTTGACCCAAAAATATATTGTCTAATGTCTTGCCCTGAACCCCTGACGGTATCGTTAGAACTTTTACTTCGGCTCGAGTTATTGGGTATTTTGCAGTTGTGGTGGCAAAAACTTTTTGATGGGCAAGTAAGACGGAAGGGTTAATTTTTGTCCTTCGAACAAGGAGAGTCTCATCTGTAATGTTTATTTTGTATTTAACGTCATCTTTTGGAGCCATGAGGTTAAACGATTCACGTGACCTAACCAGTTTAATATTCATCTCAATACCATTAATTAAAAACTTTGATTGATTGAATATGTCACCATGGAGATGTCCTATCATTTCAACTTCCTTACTTTCTGAAACTATTTTTTGTCTTGTAGTAAAACCGGAATTTTTTTCATCGGTTGAATCCATTTTACCAGCAGCATCTTCATACCAAAGACTACAAGTCAAATGAAATTGTTTGGCGTCGGGTGAATAATTCAAAAGAGTTTCAATGTATGCTCGATAAGCATATGTATTGTTTGGAGGTGAAACTAATTTTTGATTCAAATAAACATCGAGTTGACTAAAAACTGAATGAAGCCAATTGTTGACAGGTGCTAGAACAGTTGAAGCTGCCAATTTTGAAGAATCTTCGTTTAACACTTTCGCTTTTAAATGAATGAGTGTATGGGATAAGTCTATATAGTCATCGCCAGTTCCAGGAACTTGAAATTCTGTGGGTCCATCGTCGGCTAAAGATGATATTGGTTTAATTATGTGGGTGCACTACAAAGTGCACCCACATTCCACATTCGATGCTTGTTTGTGTTGATGGTAAAGCAAATAAATCTAATTCAGACTTTATACATTTACAAGAGTAACTATGTAAGAAAGACATTGTTTTTAAATTTATGAAAATATATCTCCTTGATATTGACGAGTTAACTTTCTTTTCATAACACCTCTTCCTTTAGCACTCGATGAAGGAATGACTGCTCTAAGACAATTTCTTTTAGTTATATAGCCTGTACCAGACATATTTAATTTATCAATTTTTTGATCTGCTCTTTTTTTCAAATTTGAACTAATTTCCTTAAGTAGTGATTTTACTGATTCATCCATGGGTCGTGCTTTCGCCATATCAGATAGGAATCCAACACCCGCACTCAAAGCTTCTTTTCCTATTGCTTTAGCACCACTCGAAAGCAAAGGTGGGACGGATCGAAACAAACCTCCCAAAAAGCTTCCAACACCATGACCACGTTGATAAGGAACTCCTTTATATATCACACCTATTCCAGAACCAGCTTGATGAGTATAATAATTTTCATATGGGCAATTTATAATATTATTGTGATGATGCATTATAACTTATAACTTTCTGAAGTGCAGTTTAATACACGCTGTTCCAAACTGGAATGGTATCTTTTGACCAGTGCTCTATTTCAATTGTATCAAATTCTCTACGCATGACTGGTAAGTAGTGAGGGGGAGAAAACACATGCATCTTATTTGCTCCATATATATATTTTGAAGGGTCTAGTGGTATAATTCTAAGTAAAGAGGTCATTACATCTCCAACAATCTGTGGTTCCACTATATCACAATAAACAAAGAGTTGTGATGGAAGTCCCAGATGTAACTTTGCAGGGTGTTTTCCAAACGTATTTTCTACCAAATTCCTACTAGGCTCAAACCCTAATTGAATGCCTAACTTAGGTGACAATGTTAAGGACTTCAATGAATCATCTGCGATTGTCACAGATACAAACTTAGATATTTCATCGTAACGAAAGGTAACATTTTCTCTTATATTATTTAAAGCTTTTAAAATGTGATTAATATTATCATAGTTGGTTGCAGGAATGTGTTTTTGTAGTGAACAATAGAAGGAAATTTTTCATTAGGCATTATCTTATTCTTAGAAATATAGACTATGTTTCTTGTTCTTGAACAGTAAACATTGTACACGGATATTGAAATTCAACAACACCAACAACCCATTCTCCTTCTAATTTAATTGATTTTGGTAATTTTGTTGAAAACTTTGTTGTCATATTATCTGGAAAATATGGTATAGAACTGTTGCTCAATAACGTTAGATAAAAACTTCCTTTCATTATATCTGTTTTAAATGAGATGCCAAAATCCAACTATTAAATTTATCAAGATAACCTTTCCACTTGACAGGCACTTGCTTTCTGCTACCGGAATATCGAGAAGTTACTATTTTATCTATTTTGTAATCCGAAGTTGGGCTAGGAGGTGTAATTTTTTGTAATTCTCGTTCATAAAAAGTACCTTCTATGTCTTCATTTTGCAAATCCCTCAAGGTGTATATAACCCATGGTGATCTTGGGATGACACTCGAAATAATAAAGATAACATCGCTCCAGTTAGATTCATATCCCTTTTGGAATATATGTTTATATTTTGTGATTCTAACATAATCACCGACGTGAAACTTTGGTAAGAAGGTATCTTGTGGTGACCTTTTATTTTCTCGAGCATACAAATTATTCCAAACAGTCATAATGTTACTAGAACTTACATCACATGGAGACATTTTAATACTTGAATGAAAACTATGGTTATATGCATATAATGGATCTTGTAATATATCTGTATATTTTTGACTTAAGTGTTCTTTGAAATCTTTCTACAATACTAGCCTTAATGTCAGGATTATTTGTCGTGTAATAATTTATATTTTTCTCTTAAAATATTGACGAACATCTTTAGAAACAAACTCAGTACCCTTATCAGACTGTAAGTGGGTAGGGACAACATTAGCTTCCTCAAAAATACTCTCAAAACAAGTTTTGGTTGCCAAAGAATTTTTATTTTTCATGGGTCTAGCATAAGCATACTTACTAAATACATCAATAACACATAATATATAATTATAACCATCATTATATTTACTATATGTTCTCATGTCACTTAAATCTGCTTGCCATAGATTATTAATATCAGATATAATATATTTGTTTCGTGGAAACTTTTTATAAACCGGTTTGTGAAGTGTGTATGTTTCTTGAGATTGTAACCATTTCTTGACTTCATTTTTATTCATTTTACCTGCCGTTGCTTTTGCAAGTTTTTCAATACTGCTATAACCTGCAGGGTGTGATGCATCATAATAAATATTATGAATCTCTAGTAGCGGGTCCATTTTTCCCAATCTATTTTATTTTTTAATTTTCTAAGATACTTGTGTTCAGATGTAGGTATAGAATATTCTTCGTCACCTGATGTTTCTCCAAAAGATTTCACTCGAAGTTGATTAATATACTCGCTTCTCTTTGGATTACCAATATAAGTGAGGGGTACTTTTATGTCCTTCAAAGCTTTAGCAAATTTTTCCCAGCCTATTGGATCACTTTTTTTTAATGGTCTTAAAGAATCATTGACTAAATCTATAATATTGCTGCCAGTTATTTTATTACTATCCACGAGAACTGTACCATCATCATCCCAGTGTACTTTGTTTTGTCTTGTAAATAAGAAATCTAACAATGACTCACCTTTTTTAATGTAAGATTTAGGTATTAAACTTAATATTTGTTGTTTGGAGTATATATATATTTATCATGAATAATGTCATTTTCTTTGGGCTCAACTTCCTTATTCAATGTCTGATCAAAAATAGGATCCTTATTTTTTGAATCACTACTTTTATCATAGTGTTTTTTTTTCAAAAGTGTTTCAGGTAAATCATAATTTAAAGTTATTATTGGAAGTTGATAAGGTTGGCGATCCTCAGCAGTGAAGTGCAAATACCTTTGTAATGTTTGTAAGTATAAAATCCATTTTTTCTATCATCATCTTTACTGTCAAGAATATTTTGCATTTCAGTATCTAATCGTGATATAGGATTTTCGTGACTCTCATTCCTTCCATTTATTTTATCAATCAAACTTGGTTAAATCAGTAACATTTTCTTAGTGTGTTCCATTTTTGACAAGACCACTGACTAACCCACTTAATATAGATCCTAAAATGATAGGTAGAAATGCACCACCTTTTTGAACAATTATATTTTTTCTTACTTTGGTTGTGGTCTTACGAACAAGTTTGCGGAGTGTCTGTATATATAGTTTTAAAGATTTTTTATCCTTTTCCTTTAATGACACTTTCCCTTGTAGCACATTATGAATACATTCACATATACAATTTCATCTTCATCACATGATTTTAATAAAGCTTTTTGATACTTTGGTTTTAATGTTTGCAAAGCGATGAGTAGGTCTTTATGCGTCTTTAACCTTCCAAGCATTATTTGTAAATGATGTGACTTTGTTAGTTCTTGTTGTATTTAAACCCTCTTTTCGGTACATAAACTGAACATTTTTTGTCAGCGGGGAATACATTAGTCTTAAAAAGAAACATGTCATTGGTATTTTGTTTAAGATCTATCATTAAATAGCCATGTGCCTCTGTTGTAGCATCTTTTTAAGCTTCTTGAACAAATTTTACATTATCTGGTGAAACTTGACGTGCTAAATATCGAATTTGAGTTTTGTCACGAGGGATCTTAAAATAAATTATATAACTCGAATTTAGAGAAATATCTCTTTGACCTTTTCCCTGATGAAAAAGATTTTGAGTTATATAAAATACGCTTAAATTTCTATGGTGACTACCTTTTGTAAATATATCTACAATCCGACCATCAGATTCTCTCATGAGATCATCTATTATAATCAAATTAGCCTCTTTACCATCAAACATGTTTAAGTCAGGTAATCCTTGAAAGTAGTTAACATTTTTTAAATTGTATAATGGTTGCATTTCATCAAATCACCACGTTACTTGAGCAAAAGATGCGTTACACATTTCTTCCATATTATTAACAAATTTTGTAACAAAATTTGATTTCCCACAACCACTAGGTCCCGCAACTATTGCAGTGAATGGATGAATAAAATGTTTCATTTTTTTATTTACGTGTATATTAGACAGAATACAAGAAAACAATGAATTTTTTTCGCTTTTAAAACTGTTTTATTAGTTCTTAAACTAAACATTACATTAAATAGAGGTAAGAAAACATAGTAAATACTTATAAAAACAAAAAAAAAAGTTTTATTTTAACCTTAGCTTTAATTATATTGTTAAAAAAAGACTCAGTTTGCGCGCCGGGGCCTCCTATGTTTACGAAGTCCATCGAATGATCGGGTGACCCATATAATTAATTATTAGGTACTTTTAACTTGCAATAATTCATTAGTTAATTATCATTAATATTTATTTAAAATCTAAAAGGCTCAGTTTGCGCATTACGAAGTTCATCGAATGATCGGGTGACCTACATAATAATTAATTATTAGGTACTTTTATTTGCATTAATTCATCAGTTAATTATCATTCATATTTATTTAAAATCTTGTAAGAAATTAGGTGACGTAAGCGATAAGCCCAGCCATTACGAACAATAGGACACTGAGGCGAGCATAACAATGCAATAAGTAGCGATTGTAATTATGAAGGAACAATGGAACGTGGTGATAGTAGATAATGAGGGTTAAACACAAATCTAACTTTGAAACTAGTCCAAATACGCAGAAACGGATCGCATAAATCGAACGGGCGTGCTTCAAAACCCCTATTTTGACACCAAACTCTATTTTTTTTTTAGGCGATGTCGCCGCTCATACCGACAGAAAGTGATCGAGAAAGTTTGCGAGCCGCGAGCGGGGGGAGGGGTGGACCCAGAATCGTGATCCAGAACCCGCGAAAACACACTACTGAACTATAAGAAGGACACGATTTTGTCTTTACTTAATTTTTTTTTGAGAAAGTGAAATAATTTTTACCATAACTCGTTTTCACTATATCCTGCGGAAACTTCTTTGGAACAAAGGTATTATATTTTTTAATCCGATCTGTGATTTTTGCGTAAAGGAGTAATAAACGAACACATTCACAAAATTTTGCCTCCACTTAATGTTGTATTTTTTTTGAACAAGAACGTTTCATTACAAGTACATTCTTACATTCAGATACATATTAATAATAATAATTACTGTAGGTTCAACCCTCACTATTAGTACATAAACCAGAGACCAGACAGTATCCATCATGAACTCCCACTCAATTCTACATAGCGTGTAATATCCATTAGATCGATTACGGAAAGTCTGAAATTACGTTATAGTCCGTCTGGACATGCATTAGGGTCAGCTCACACCGATGTTTAAAGCGAGCTAGCCAAAACTGAACTTTACACTCACTAATCAAACGTTTAAGATTAGGAGCGCTGTGCTTTGAAGAGCGGTGTTACTCTGATTCAAATCTCATAATATTATTATACATAAGTTCAATTTTGAATGGCCATAGTAATAATAGTATTTTAAAAAGATAAAACCGACTTTGTACCTAATTAAGAACTATTTTTTTTCTCAAAAAACTACTCAACCGATTTTGATGAAACTTACGGTATTCCCTAAGTTGAACAATACCTAGTGCAACAAAGAAAGAATCACTTAAGGCCGTCCCCCGAGCAAACGACCTTGGCCATACATTTGCCGCGTTGCCGAGATCGCGCCAAAACCCTATTATTTTTACTTAACTTAGGTCAAAATTGTCCTAAAAAAAATTTAAAACGGCAAATATGCAGTTTATGATATTGTCGATCTATTGGCGTGAGTTTCAAATAAAAGTAATTTGTAAGTCCTAAGGAGATGCTGAATGTATGCTTGAATTTTAACAAATTGGTATTACTTTAGAAGCTGATATCATGAGTATAAGAAACAAAAATAGAGAATTTAAAACGACAAAAGGAATGTTGATATACTGAAGATTATTGCTGTATTTTTATTATAACTTTGTAGCTTTCAGATTATGGAGTTTATAAGGTTTTAAATACGGTCAATTACGGAATCTCCGGACGGAACGCCCTTAAATCGAACTTGTAGTTCCGGAGATATGTGAACACAAACATAAAAACATACATGCAACATAGTTACATACAATATACATACATAACATACACTTTTGAAATTTGTCACATTTATTCCGACGCTGATGTAGACCATATAATAATTATATTACAACTGGGCAGTTCTGGGAATATTACATACATACGGGGCGAATTGATAGCCTCCTTTTTTTGAAGTCGTTTAAAATAGCTCGCATCGCATATCGGTATGAACTGGCGCTTAGCTGGGCAAATACCGGCACGGCCAGTCTAATCACATTAGCCGCCGGTAGGGTAGTGTTTGTAACTACCTAAAAGCCCCCGTTTGCCTGTCAATCTCAACCGCTGCCTACTGAGTACCGCAGTACATTACTGACATATTTTAAGCTCCTTTGAACGTGGAATTGAATTTACTAAGAAATTTCATTTATTCGCAACAATGGAACTGCGCGTATTGAACGTTACTTTGATTTTTCATTTATCATATAATTTTATATAGTGCTTCCCGTAGAACTTACAAGAAGGAGAATCTCATTTCTAAAGAAAATATTTATCCGTATTTCATGCATTCAATAAATTTTATTATCAATAATATTTTATAGGTTCAAATGTATGAAATTACCCAACAGAAATATGAGATAAAACCTAAAATGCCACACAATAACAGTGTTTTATTTCACAGCTTTCTGAAACATCGTTATTCCAGCACCCGTATTTTGGTCTGATATATCATTCTCTTCATTTTGGATCTTATCCAAATGTCGCTTCGTTATATCGTAATAATATACCTAAGCTTGCTTCGGTTACCAGAAAATGTTGTTTACTCTATCTTATTCTAAGATCTATAGATCTTTAACGAGACAGATGTCTTACCGAAGCTTTATTTAGCTATACTTCAATGAATGTAATATCGTGATTTTACCGTACCCAAATTCCAATTCCAAACGACATGACAAGTCACAGCATTTTACACGGCAAAGATACTATAATTTAATGTTTTGATCATACAAAATATTTTATCGTCAGATTAAACATTAGAGTCTCTTTGCGTTGTGACTTGGACCGTATATTTAAAAAAATCACAGTGTCCCAAACAGTGTACCTTAGATCGCCTGAATATGCAGAGTAGATAATAAAACATATTACAAGCCTTAAGACCTTTAAATGCTATATTTCATTGCAATGTATATACCATAAACATTTATTAACATAGTAATAAAGCGCAAGTTGCGGGGAGGTGGGCAAAGTTTTCCTTATAAGCATACCACAGTTCCCCTATCAATTGCTTTCATCCTCCCCCGCCGCTGCAGGGCCCTAATGATCCCACTTGTTACGGCTTACCGTGGACCCTAGGCCGTGCTGCACGATGAATAAATTTCAAATTATATCGCGCTGTATTTGCAAACAAACAATTTAATGACAGACGGTTTTATTAAACTCGATATGCGTTGTCGCGACACTCATTTTTATGTTTTGTAGGTGTATTTTCACAATTTTCGTTTAAATTCTGTGTTCAACATTAAAATATATAGCAAAAATTTGGTTTCCAATGTTTAAAAATTGGTTAAATTATTATATTGGCAAATATTTGGTTTTAAATGTTTGGTGTATGAATATTTTGCAATGTTCATAAATTAGAGGCATTTGCTAATCAAAGTGGTCGGTATTTACTTCGTTCTAGGAAATATCAACATAAAATAAGTCACAGAGCAATTATATACCATTTAGTACTTGTATCTACTATCTCACTGAGATCTCACTCATAATTCGAGTAATAATTATACTGTACTCGGCGAAACATGGCGGTAGCGGTCATTGACTCCCTGTAAAAAACTTGTCATTTTCTATACAAGGCCGCGATTGTCAAAATCTGAAACTTCATTGTCAATCGCGGTTTGTAAAGAAAATGACCTACCGCCATGTTTCGCCGAATACATGGTCAGTGTGCACCCCCGTCATCATCATCCGCGTCGATGTAACTGACAAAATCAGTCGCTACCGCTCTGTCTTCGGCATTAACAAAATAAATATTCTCCACTACTGACAGAATACTGACTTAGATGGTATAAATGTACCATCGAGAAAATTGATTCCTAGGCAGTTGACAGATTCACGTCTTTTGGTCGGATCATGTCAATTCGATGTTAGCTGTGATCGGCCAGATGGGTATGATTTGACGAATTACTTAGGGTAAATTCAGACCGCAACGCGACGCGTAGATGCATTTGTAAATTCGTATGGATTTGACAGATTCGCAAGACGTCTCACGTAATTGAAATCTGTCTATTCAGTACAATTTTAGAAATGCATCTACGAGTACGCGTCGCGTTGCAGTCTGAATTGACCCTTTCGAGTTTCGACCAAATGACGTAGGTCCCTCAACCACCTATAAATTAATTTCTTAACCCATTAAGCCCCATAAGGACACCGGTGACCGCGACAACAATAGAATAACAATAGATTTCCAAGAATCCGGGCGATCGAAGGATTAATTATCTAGGTGTACTCACTATCGAACTGCTGCGTCGCGTGCGCCAGCAGCGAGGCGAAGACGCGGTCGGCGATCTGCGGCGGCTTGTCGTCGTCGCTGCTGCTGTACCGGTCGCCGCCCCACTCCAGCGAGCGCTGACGCCGCACGCCCGCGCCGGCGGGCAGCCCGCCCGACAGCCCGCTCAGCGACCCCGCCTTCACCCGCCGACCCGACCGCTCCATCTTCCGCATACTCATACCATATTCTCAACACATCTGAAACAAAATATTATGATTTTTAGTGTGGATGATTAATTATACTCGATATCGTAGTAAACTTTTCTGAAACTTCATAAAATCATAAGTGATCATAAAGCGTACGAACTCGCATAAAACTAGCTAAAAGCCGAGTTTTGTGAGGGCTCGCATCGTCACACCTTGACTGGCTGATGATAACACATCTACATTCTACATATAAAAACCTTGAATAACTAATGATAACACATCTACATATAAATAAAAATTACTATCATAAAGCACTAACCAATAGGCGTGATAGTTTTTCCGTAAAGTTTTACTTTGCTTCGCTCGCCCTGTTAAAGTTGTGGCCAAAGCGGTCAACTTAAAACTATCACACAAGACTATCGACAATTTGAAAGTTATAATAATCCATGTCGTTGTAACAATAACACCAGAAATTATAGGGACAAGTAGATGATTCAAAACTATCATACAAGTCTTCCAAATGTGAAAATTAGAATGTACTATCAGGGAAGTTGATTCCTAGGCAGATGGGGGACCTATCTAATTTGGTCGCGTTACGTCAAACCCAGCCGACAGATTACATTGACACATTGAATTAACATGATCGAACCAAATGACGTTAGTCTGTCAACTGCCTAGGAATCGAACTCGAACGTTTGAACGTATGAACGTAATAGTATGAACGAATCGTTCGTACTTCTGAATATATTTTTCCAATGATAAGGTTGGTACCTTATCATTGGAAAAATAAGATCAGAAGTAGAAACAAGTGTAATAAAGTGGGTACAAGTTGTTCCGTAAGGCCCAACATAAATAGAGCAGGGTGGGTGCGTGTTGCGGGCCTAATCTAAAGGATTGCGCGAGGCTCGCCGTTCCGCGTCCGCCAGACGTTTATTGTATTGACTAGGAAGTAGAAACTCCTTTTGTCGTGCTTATATAATATCTCGGCGCTCTGATGCCTTGCAGAACTTCCGAGGTAATTGAAAGAATTATTGACTACTAGATGACGCCCGCAACTCCGTTGCGCCAAAATTAATTTATCGCGCGGGAACCGTACATTTTTCCGGGATAAAAAGTATCTTATATCCTTTCTCGGGAGATAAAGTATCTTCATACCGAATTTCAGCAAAATCGGTTCTGCAGTTTGGGCGTGAAGAGTTAACAGACAGACAGACAGACAGACACACTTTCGCATTTATAATATTATTAGTATGGATGGATTGTAATAAATATATTTCAGAGATCCACCTGTATAAAGACGACAATATTATTTTAATGATTTATATAATTTTTGAAAAGAAACAAAATGTATTATGTAAAATATGAAACTAATATCAAATGGAAATAGTAATTATAGCGGGAAGAATTAATACACAGCAGTACAAGCGAATCTATGAGTATACGCGTTATTTTATGTCAGCGAATATATCAGTGCCAAATTTCACATATTTTCTGTTCACATAAGTAAATTGATATCTCCAAATTTTTAAAACATTCAAACGTCGTAGCTGCAGTAGCTACGCACGAGCTACGCACGAGCTACGAGCTACGTGCCCTACAGCATGGTATATAAGCATGGTATATACCTATGAACATAACATTATTATCATTAATATTAATAATTTATAATCAAAGTAAGAAAATTCTTTAAAGGCCAATGGGCGTATACATTGACCTCTAAATAATTTGCTTGATTGAATTGATAATTTGAAAGATTTGACAAAATATATTTCGTCCACATTAATTAGTAATTTTAACTAAGTTGATTAATGATAGTGATAAATATAATATAATATGTAAGATGACATCTTTGTGAGAATATCCGTCCCAAAATATATAAATAAACACATTTCGTAATTGAAATATCATTTTTCGTATTCAATAAACAAAGAATTCTTTTGTAGCTCGGTAATTAGGAGCGGTGTCTAGTTGTAAAGCTCGTGTATCGGCCACTAGAGTCCGTGTTGTGTTCATAACAATATTGTGTCGAAATGTTCCAGTAATTTGTATGATACGCCGAAATATTTGCTCTCAAATCTCATTTTCGTTGGCAAAATAAGCTCACGCGGTTTCGTCAGGAATTTAATATACCCGAACTGCGGTTAATCATTGTTACTTGAAATGGATGCAATACCATACGTAGTAAACGTACGGAACGAAAGTAAGCATCATATTATTAAAAGTTAGAACTAAAAAAAATGCAATAAAGTGTGTATCATATTATATTATAGCCATTTCCGTAAACTCGCCGGCTTTAAAAAGTAGTCCTAGCAATATTCATCCGCTGCTAAATCCCATAGAATTTTGAAAGTCCTCCCTTAGTGGATGTATCTATACTTCCATACTTATATTATAAACACGAAAGTGTGTCTGTTACCTCTTCACGTCCTTACCCCTTAACCGATTTTGTTGTAATTTGGTATGGAGATACTGATGAGTATGTGTGTCCCGGGAAAGGACAAAGGGTACTTTTTATCCCCGAAAAATGTATGGTTCCCGCGCGTCGTACAAATTTAGATGCAACGGAGTTGCGGGCGTCATCTAGTGTTATATTGTTAGAAGTCGGGACAACCTTAAATATATAAAATTTAGGTCGGTGCGACCGTGACACAGAATCTTGTTTGAACAGAACCTTTTATTACAACTACACTTTTGATGAGTGACTCGACGAAAAAGGGCATGCAATATAGAGCTTTCAGCAAAACCATATCCAACCCACCTAGCAATGCCACTAGGTTATTTAGATATAGTTTTACCCTCGTGGATGGATAAGAACAAAATGAAAAAAAAATGGAAACCATAATATTGAAAACCCGCTTGAAAAATAAATCTAACGAAATAAACGGAAAATAATTTACGATTCATTGAAGAATAATGTATAAAATGTATTCCAATAGCATTTAAAACATTCTTTCGCAATCATTTTTGCATTCAATGAACCAATTTCATTTATTAAAAGCGGTCTATTTGCATTAATCACACTCACACCCTATCGACGCGGGTATCAAATTATATTAATAATAAATATTGATATTATCATTCATCATATTAGGACTGGATGTTATATTAATTGGCTAAATACTCATTTAGGTTAATTTATATCATGTTTTAATAAACCGTCGCTCTGTCAAAATAAGGATAGGCAATTTCTCTATTCAAAGTTAATATCACATTTATTATCATATTGAATTTCAATATGATATTTAATAATGTAAAGTTAGAAAAATTAATGCGTTGTGCGTTGGCTCTTCAGACGTAGTTCGCGGGTTTTTTCCCGCCAATTGCAAAGAAATGTTTAAATTTTCTTGGATCTCAGAATTTATGCGTTACCGTATCCGTAAAAAAAGTTCTTCGAGCACATTATCACTTATTGTTCTTAGAGGGTAGCGTCCTAAGATATTATTATTTTTTTACTTATAACTGTATTTACTTTTCTATCCATACGTTATAAATGCAAAAGTATGACCCAGACCACTGAATCTATTTGGCTGTTTTGTATGGAGATACTTTGAAGTCCAGATAAGGACAAAATATACAATTACTGTATGTACTGATTGATATATTTTAATAAGTACTAGCTGTCCCGGTGACCTTCGTGTCACTTTAAAACCTTCCCTGGACTTCTACAAATATTTTAAGACTAAAATCAGCCCAATCCGTTCAGCCATTTTCGAGTTTTAGCGCGACTAATACATTTGAAAATCCATTTTTATATATAAGATAAGATTATAGATTATAGCAGTAATAGTTAGCATTTGAAGATAGATGCACCGGTGTACGGACAAACCCTTCAGGTTTTTGTGACACCGAGTTTTGTGTTTGTAATATGTTATACCTTTATGTAGAAAATAAATAAAATAAAAACAATCTGGGAAAATGTAGGTTCCCGCGCGATAAACGAATTTTGGCGCAATGGAGTTGCGGGCGTCATGCCGTCATATTTATTTTGTTAATAATTGTACGTGATAATAAAATTATAATAACAAAGTATGAATTCTTAGCTACTGAATAATACAAACAAATACAAGGTAAAATTAACAGGCATTTTAAACTTCGAGACATGTGACGTCTGTCTACATCGCTCTCGCGATCAGGGAATCAATGCACTAGAATCTAGATTTCTCAATTTTATGCGCTAGACAGCTTCGAGTGCAAAATAAAGCGATGATCCAACTCCCACTGCACGGAATATTTTAAAGGGTGAAATGTATCAAATCTCATGTTATTTTTCCTTTTCATGAGCGAATACAAGATGAATGAGTGAAAAATTTATGTTTTGTATTATATTATGTAGATCAATATAAAAATCTGTATTAGTATTTCATATACTTTATCTAGCGATAGGTAGGATATATACATATATAGGATATATACATTGAGAAATCTAGATTCTAGTGCATTGATTCCCTGATCGCGAGAGCGATGTAGACAGACGTCACATGTCTCGAAGTATATATGTTACGCTCAAAGACCGAAATCGCTCAGTGAGCGAAAAAATAGCTCACAACGCGTTGTGGTCACAGTGAAACAGCCACGACGCGAAATTCGCGTCGTGGCTCTTATGAAAACGGCCACGACGCGTTGTGGCAATCACAAAAAGACCATAACGCGAAATTCGTGTCGTGACTGATATTCTATTCGTTTTTCTTGATTTGTTCTTGATTTATTAATCGTCCATAGATATGGAAGATTATATTTATTTGAAATATACTACAAAATATTTTTTCTTTTACTAAATCACTGCATAACGTGTTTATCATTATTATTTATAAAACATCCATAGTTACATACTATCCGTATTCCGTACTAATATTATTAAAATTTTATAGTACGCGTGGTAATTCAAATATTATAATCTTCCATACCACGATTAATCAATCAAGAACAAATCAAGAAAAACGAATATCAGCCATGACACGAATTTCGCGTTATGGTCTTTTTGTGATTGCCAGAACGCGTCGTGGCCGTTTTCATTAGAGCCACAACGCGAATTTCGCGTCGTGGCTGTTTCACTGTGGCCACAACGCGTTGTGAGCTATTTTTTCGCTCATTGAGCGATTTCGGTCTTTGAGCGTAACATATATATATATAATAAGCAGAGCCACATCCTAGTTAAGTTGTATCTGGTGACAACAAAAAACTTTCAAAACCAAATATTATTATGTTTTATATTACGGATTTAACTTTCCAAAACAATATTTTCGGTAATGAATGCTAAGAAGTGAACAATTGCTTATGGAACAATGCATTAAAAGCGATCCGTTTATATCGCGGTTGCCTGTCACGTAGAAAATAAGCGTCAGGCCAATAGGGAGCAAGACAAGCATGAGAAATATGAGCTGTACGCGGCCGCCTATATTAAAACTGCATCTTAAACTCGTACGCTGATCTATATACATTAAGCGTTCGCTTTACAATACCCCACGTATAGGATTTCAGATTACTTTCAGCGTGGATCTAAGTTTACATTAGAGATTTACAGAAGATGCAACATATATTTTATAATATTATGTAACGATAGTCTATCAAGCAACTTTCTATAATTTTACAAGGACATTACTATAATTATATTATAATGTCCTTTGGGTACGGAACCCTAATGGGTTCCGTACCCAAAGGGTAAAAACGGGACCCTATTACTAGTTACTGGTTACCTTTGGGGGAGGCCTTTGCCTAGCAGTCGCACTGTGGGACAGCATAGGCTCTTTAAAAAAAATACTGAGACTTCGATATCTGTCTGTCTGTCTCTAGGCTGTATCTCAAGAACCGCTATAGCTAGACTTCTGAAATTTTCACAAATTGTGTATTTCTGTTGCCGCTATAGCAAATACCTACTAAAAATAAAATAAATATTTAACCCTAGAGTACTAATCATCGCCTGACAGGCCGCGTGCGCACAGTTTTTTTCGATTATTTCAAAAACACGTTCACGAGTCAAATTGTGCTTTCGCGCCAACTCCGCATACACCTTGCTGCAGACCTGAGACCAAACAGACTCCGGCCCAGACTCCCTGTTTTTTAAATATAACCTACTCAACCGCCTGGGAGGCGATCATTAGTATAAAGCGTGATTTATTTTCGCTCGTAACATGTTTTGTTTTGGGTTTTTTTACAGCTTGTAGTATATTTTAATCTACCTAATGCTTGTTCTATTTTTATATAATTCTTAAGGAACACCAAATCGTAGATATTGTCTCAATGGGAATTCGGACAGCGAAACTAAGGTCCAACTGATGTCAATCTGTATGACTATGACGATTGCGCGGCAGATCCTTCTTCTGTTCCATTATGGTTGAAAGCAGACCTACCTAATTAAATAGTAGATGTCTTTGAACTCCCAAATATTTTAGTACCACATAAAACCACAAGTAATTCCTCAAGTCCTTCAATTTAGATCGATCTGTTGATCTCAAAATAGTAAGAATTTTAAGGCTAACTTCAAATTAGTGTGTAGATAAAAATATCATGTTACCAAAAGTTAAATAATGTCTTTTATAAAGTTTGTATAGTGAATAGTAATATTGATACCAAAAAAGCAAAAATGTAAGAGTATTTTTTATTCTACAAGACTTGCAAAAGATCTACTGTCACAAGAAAAAATAATGGTAAGCATAAGTTTTAAGTCTAATTTTAATACTCACGCTTATCATTAGGAATAATTTGGGTTTAAGTTTTTTAAAGGTTAGAGCTTGGCCTTTTAATTTATGCTGTATTTGTAAAAAATGTAGGAAATATATAATACAATAAAGAAGTTTAATTACAAAAGTAGCCTCCCAGGCGGTCGTTAGTATTAAGCGGTGGAAATTTTATATAATACTCTAGGGTTAAGAAAAAAAAGGCCAAAAAAATTACGTTTGTTGTATGGGAGCCCTCCCATAAACGTAATTTTTTTGGCCTTTTTTGCTCGAAATCCATAATGTCAACTTGAAATTTCCACAGCATTCTTAATTATTTTTGCACTTTAATAATTAAAAATACTATTAAAATAAAATAAATATTCAATTCCCATACAAAAAATACAATTTTTAGCCTACTCTCGCTCTAAAACGGTACGGAAGCCTTCGAGCCCAAATCGTACTTGGTCAATTTTTATATTTACATACACTGTGCAAATCGTTATCTTCAATTAAAAATGGAACCATATTTTATTATATCATTCAATTTCTTTAAAAAGTCTTGACTCTAGAGTCTACACGAAGTTTTCTGGATAGATATAATAATATAGAAATACTTATATTAAATATATATATTGAATTGAAATGAAAATGAAAAGCTTTCACATAAGTATAAATGGACAGTACAAGTATATATTATATTATAGAAGTTATAGAAATTTCAATTAAGCCGATGGAAACCTAAGCCAAAGCTGTTGTCTCGGATCTACAGTCTTAGGGCTTAATTCCACAGACTGCTTTAATCAGGGAATTCTCTACAAAACAGATTCTTACACGATCTTTGAATCTATGGAGCTCTGCGTAGCTAATTAAAAATAAATCATCATAAACTCTCCAATTCGTCTACTTTTGTTACGGATGTCATTATTGTGTATTAAATCGGTATGCCATTGATATTATTAATATAATATTTTTAATATTATGTATACTTATACTGCACGTGTTTAGTAAAATTATTACCCGTTCGTTTGGTAGAGTAATTTTATCCCAAATTCATTGCCAAAAGCATAGAAATATAACCTTGTACAAGTATTGACATCGTTGGCCAAAAGAGGCTAGGTGACTAATTTGGTGCTTAGGAAAGCATCAAGCCCAGTCACTCAAAGGAGCATCGTAAAAGGAGTGTGGCTTGCTACGCCATGCGCTGATAGTTATCGAGGCATAAGGGGGTTCATTACTTTAAGGATCGAAAATCGAAGTGTTATCGAAGTAAGATATAGTGGTACTTTTAAATATAAATAGAATAAGTTCCATAAAAGTTTCACATAAAAATCAAGGGTACTTATAAGAGGAAAAAAATCGTACCTAATCTTTTAAAGAATCTAAAATAACATTGAAGCAGTTGGTCCTTCGGTGTTGAGAGAGTTTATAAGTTGCACCATAAAGGATGTGTGCTGTGTATACGTGTGCACTCTGCACACCCTAGTTTATTCAGTAAATGCACAAATCACAACCTCAAACAATTATACGCAACGGCCACATGAATCATTCATAAAACCAATTGTCCAAGAAATTACTAACACTGTGCCATATTAATTCTGACGCGTCGTGCCGGTTGATTGCATTAGTAAAACGCCTGAATGGGTGTTTATACGAGTACATAATGTAACTAGCTCACACTGCTGTATTACCATATTGCCTGAGACAGCTATCAGCGCTGAATTAGGAGTTAATTAATTTACGACACACGGTAATTACATATACAATAACTTACTCGCATATTGAGCTCTATGAATCATGGCTACGCTCATAATTATTGATTGTTTTGTTCTTCATAACGATACATAACTGAGCGGTTCTCACATAATAAAGATACGAAGTTTAATATTGTAATAAACTGTACGAAAACCGAACAGTTTTCGGGTGCCTGCTAGAATGAAACAGTTTGTGTAGTAACATAATACAGTATGAGTATTAAAACCAACTTTATTGATAATAATAAGAACTTATGAGTAGATCGATGTCATAAGTTTAATTTAACCTAATTTACATTTAACTTTGCTCAGTACTCACAGAAGCTTTACAGTATTATAAAGTTTTAAGTGTTATTCGGTTTCACTCTTTATTTGATGAGTGAAACCGTTGTAGATCTGATCTCTTTCATTTCAAAATCGACCCTAGTATCGAAAGTGTTACAATTCTGGAAGACCTTAGAATTTCCCGGATTAATAAATACGAACACGTGCGAACATGTATTATTCGGTAAGCCTTTATAGCTAACACCATCTGCCGACGGCTCTAATCTCCATGACTATTGAGCCCCATGGCGATGTAATTGGATATACGCAGGAAGTACGTAGCTGCGACTCGCCGGACGAGCGAGACGTGATAATGTAATCCGCCGAGAAACTAATCTGATATCGAGACGAGCCAGGCATGAACTTCACGTCACTTAATTGCGTTGCATTTAATCTCCCACAATGCAACTTTAGACTCCTCCTGTCCCGAGCACGTCAGTGTCGGGCTAGACTTTAGCGCGTCACGACTCGTTATGCAAAGTACTGAGAGAGTTTATCGCATAAATAAAATGTATATTTCGGATTCCCGCGAGCGTTTGTTTGACAACCCTAATTTTACACTCGGCTAATTCAATAATGTACACCGAAAAGAATATAATTTAATTCTGTCACAAATACATGGCCCGCCCCGAATTTCCTTTGAGAGATCGAGCGTGCATCCTCCGGCTGCGAACCGGCACGTCTCGCAACTTTGGAATTCCAATTTTGAAAAGTTTCCCAACGAGGGACGGCATTGACAGCGCCGAGACATACTTAGTTATAGGTCATCCTGTCGTGCCTCGTGACATCAACTTTGGACAATATCTGCAAGGAGCGATATAGACAAAGGTCTGACAAGTCGCGCGTAAATTAAACAGGAGTTTGATTCTACGTAGTCAGTTTAGTTATAAAGTCTTCAGTGCTCAATTACCGATGACAGCCATAATTGGTTGATTGAGGCAAAACTTAAACTATACAGTGAACGCCGGCCAATGAAGACTCAATTTCAATGAAATTTGTTACCAGTTTATATTCACTAAACGTTCTGCTAAGTTTAATAAGATGTACTTACTTCGAGTTTCGACCATAATATAAATAACAAAATATTTTTTCCAAAATAACTCTCCGTAACATATTGTAATTTATTTGTAAGTACATAACTCTAGTTTTGCGCCTACGATAGGTACAGCAGATAGAACAATCTATTATTCTGTCTGATGCATCGTAGGTGCAAAAATATATTGTGATTGTGTTAAATAGATAAAAATCCGTGATTTTTTAACCTAAGCCCTTTAAGTCTTAATCTTATATTATATATAAAAATGGATTTTCAAATGTGTTAGTCGCGCTAAAACTCGAAAACGGCTGAACGGATTGGGCTGATTTTAGTCTTAAAATATTTGTAGAAGTCCAGGGAAGGTTTTAAAGTGACACGAAGTTCACCGGGACAGCTAGTCTTTATCTTATCTTATATATAAAAATGGATTTTCAAATGTGTTAGTCACGCTAAAACTCGAAAACGGCTGAACGGATTGGGCTGATTTTAGTCTTAAAATATTCGTAGAAGTCCAGGGAAGGTTTTAAAGTGACCTGTGACACGAAGTTCACCGGGAAAGCTAGTCTTATATATAAAAATGGATTTTCAAATGTGTTAGTCGCGCTAAAACTCGAAAACGGCTGAACCGATTGGGCTGATTTTAGTCTTAAAATATTCGTAGAAGTCCAGGGAAGGTTTGAAAGTAACCTGTGACACGAAATTCACCGGGACAGCTAGTCTTCTTCTTCTTATATATAAAAATGGATTTTCAAAGGTGTTAGTCGCGCTAAAACTCGAAAACGGCTGAACGGATTGGGCTGATTTTAGTCTTACAATATTCGTAGAAGTCCAAGGAAGGTTTTAAAGTTACCTGTGACACGAAGTTCACCGGGACAGCTAGTATATTTAAAAAAATGGATTTTCAAATGTGTTAGTCGCGCTAAAACTCGAAAACGGCTGAACGGATTGGGCTGATTTTAGTCTTAAAATATTCGTAGAATTCCAGGGAAGGTTTTAAAGTGACACGAAGTTCACCGGGATAGCAAGTCTTATGTATAAAAATGGATTTTCAAATGTGTTAGTCGCGTTAAACCTTGAAAACGGCTGAACGGATTGGGCTGATTTTAGTCTTAAAATATCCAGGGAAGATTTTAAAGTGACACGAAGTTTACCGGGTCGGTTAGTTCTATAATATTATGTGAAGAGAAACTGTCCCTCTCTTTAAAAGCAGCTTGTCACTTTCGAAGTCTATTGTCTAATCAATTTCCCTTTTAATGATAAAAATATTGGAGCATGATAATATGGAGTGTGGGCGCTGTTAAGCATATTTTGTTGTTCATCATTCATCACAAAAAATACGTATTGAGTTATGAATGCATTCATTTTGTTTGTACTTATCATTTATAACAAGACTGCGTTAATAATGCAACATTTTTTTATTAATACACAAATGCTTAAGACTGCATTCATAATTATTATTCAGCAAAAAAAACCAATATGAATTTTCAATTAATACACAAATGCTTAACAGCGACCAGACTAGAGGTTAAAGTTAACCTTATAATATTATGCTGTGATCCAGAATATCTTATGTGCAGGCTGCCTTGAAACGTTTTATATTTTATAACTATTACTAAAATGGGTTCGGTTAATTAGACTTTACTTAAATACTTGTCTACAATTAGTAATCCCGCTCAAAGATAGATGGCAGTAAGTCAAACTTTTGTGGATGTGATGAAACGCCCTCTGTTCCATTTGTTATGAACTACGAAGTCATAATATTGATACAGCGCCATCTAGCAGAAAAGCTTCGAACTACGTGTCACGCAGAATCTGTGTCTATGAACGTTATGAGAACCATCCTTCACAATCTACCCAAGTTACGAACCATCTTCATGGTGCACTAACCGTAGTCAAAAGTTGTATACTACGGTTCTTATTAGAGGACTCTTGTCTACAAAACGACAAGAATAATATTATTGTATACTAATTATTCTTGTCGCCTAAATATTACGTACAGAATATTCTGACCCCATTGTCTCTTATTATCTTTTAAACATGATGGGACTGACTATTAAGACAACCGTTGTACTTTTTTAACCCATCAATCCCCAAGCGGCAGCCGGCTGCCACATAACAATTGAAAATCAATTGAGTATGCGCTACCCACGAATCGTGGGTATCGCATACTCAATTGCAATAAAGTAGCACCTCCAGTAGAGGTGCTACGTTATTGCATAGCTCGTATTGCGGGCTTCGAGGGCGGCAACCAAATCAAGAACAACAAGAACAACAACAAAAAAACACAACACCCGACTCCGATCGGCACAGTGGTCCGGCGTTGCGATACTTCAGCACGGTGTTTGAGTGCGTGCGACTAGACTTATACACATTACTAGCTGTCCCGGCAAACGTTGTTTTGCCATATAAAGTATTTCTACTTCATCAGTTGATACAAAATCTTACCCTCTCTTTTGTCCCCTAAGAGGGGTGGGGGGAAAAAATGTTATACACCAAATGTTAAGTTGAAAAACACAGTAAATAATATGAAGTAAGTCCATTAAAGAAAAAAGTTTGATACAAAATCGGACCCCCCTCAGAGGGGTGGGGTTTTTTTGTATCAGATGTTGAGTTCAAAGAAGACAAATATTATATCTGCGAAAACCGTTTGCAAATCGGATCAGTAGTTTTCATGTTAAAGAAAAAAGTTTGATACAAAATCTGACCCCCTCTTTTGTACCCTTAGAGGGGTGGGGGTGAAAAAATTTGTACACCAGATGTTAAGTTGGAAGAAGACAAATATATCTGCGAAAACCGCATTCAAATCGGATCAGCGGTTTTCGTGTGATGCTGAAACAAAACAGACAGACAGACAGACAAAAATCTAACCACATTTTTGGCTTCTATAGCGATGTAGTGACACCCCCCACTTATAATTTTTTGAATATATTTAATGTACAGAATTCTCATTTCTACAGTTTTATTATAATATATGTATATATAGATAACGAACTTTTGCCCGCGGCTTCGCTCGCGTTAAGAAGTATTATTATATATACAAAATTTCATCCCCTATTTAACCCCTTGGGGTTGAAATTTATCAAAATCTTAAATCCTTTCTTAGCGTATGCCTACGTCATAATATCTACCTGCATACCAAATTTCAGCCCGATCCGTCATGTGGTTTGGTCTGTGCGTTGATAGATCACCATGTCAGTCAGCTTTATATTTTATACGAGCTTTTGCCCGCGGCTTCGCTTGCGTTTAGAAGTATTATTATATACAAACTTTCATCCCCTATTTTAACCCCTCGGGGTTAGAATTTATCAAAATCTTTTCTTAGCGGATGCCTACGTCATAATATCTACCTGCATGCAAAATTTCAGCCCGATCCGTCCAGTGGTTTGGGCTGTGCGTTGATAGATCAACATGTCAGTCAGTCACCTTTGAGTTTTATATATATAGATTGCATAAGTTGCTAAAAAATTCTATGAAATAGCTTTACCACCGAAGTCCCCGAGTGGCACACGTATTTTTTATTGCAATAGTCTTGGCCTGCTTTTCCTGATTGTTGTTTAAAAAATCGGCCAAGTGCGAGTTGGACTCGCGCACGAAGGGTTCCGTACCACTATAGAGCAAAAATTGGAAAAAAATATATTTTTGTATGGCTTAAATATTAAATGTATTTTATTTTTACTATATTTTGTTGTTATAGCGGCAACAGAAATACATAATCTGTGAAAATTTCAACTCTCTAGCTATTGAGTTACAGCCTAGTGACAGACAGACGGACAGACGGACAGACATAAATGTCTCAGTAATAGGGTCCCGTTTTTACCCTTTGGGTACAGAACTCTAAAAAGAATAAAACTCAAAGGCGCAATATCTCCCTTTCATCGTCGGGGTAAGTCATGAAAATAGTATTGAGGAATTCACAACGTCGCTGGATTGATTACTTTTCCCTGTGTTGGTGTCAAGAGACGTTTGAAAAAGGGTACTGAAGTTGACATCATCAGGGGATTGATTTTAAATTTTTAATAGGTAGACGCAATACACAAACAAAATACTTAATGACTAAAGGTACAAGTTGGAAGCGACATGAAGCGGCAATAGACGATGTGTCGTCGCGACACTTCTGGCCCCTTAGACAAAGTATCTTTCGTTTAAAAACGATGAAGAAATTCGTTATCAAAATGTATGCGATTTGACATAAGTCATCGCTAAATGACATTTCACAGACGAAGACTAATGTCAAATTCCATACATTTTGATAACGAATTTCGTCATCGTTTTTAACACAAGAGACTTGTCTAAGGGGCGTTTCTTTGTATTTGTATGAAATACCCTGCGCAGCTAGCGACACGCAGCTAGCGACAATTTCATAAAGATACAGAGAAACAGTACTCAGTAGTGTTCAACGATACGTCGTCTGCTGCCGCTTCATATCGCCTGCTGCCAACCGGCACCTTTATAATGATCTAGCTTTCAGAGAAAGTAAATTTTGATTCCTGTTTTATATTCTTTGATGCAATTTGGAAAATCCCTTTTAGTTGTCGCCAACGTTTTTTGATTTTTTTTTTAGAAAAAAACGTTTTTCTAATAATAATTACTTATACTTCTTATCGCCTGCAATATGTGTACAAAGAAGAAATCGGAAACAAACTTACGTTCACACTTGAAGACATCAGTGGAGGAAGCGGGTAACTAACATTTTCTTACATAAGGAAAACTACTCATTTTTCCCCTAATAATAATTTGAACAAACCCTGCAACTAACCTACTTCATCATCTGGCTAATAAAATTGGCATAAAAGATACTATCATAAAATCCACTTATCTTATTTCAAATCATTGTCTTGGTTCCCAAATCGTTAGTTACCCACTTCATTCATGTCTTCATTTGTCAGTAGGAATATACTATTAAGTACGTATGTTGTATCCTTGTGGTATTATAATATACTAAGTTAACAATTAATTTCTCGTCAGAACAAGCAACAATGCCTGCACGCTAGCACGTATATCAAATCTAGGCTAGAATAACGTTATGCTATTAAAGAGAAGAGCTGTTGTTACATAATTCAAATGGCAATCACAAGTAGTTCGCATAATTCCAGCTCTAGCGCTGCGCAGCGCTGCATGCTATTGTCACAGCACCCACCGCTGTGCAGCGCAGCTCTCCATTGTTAGATCATCCAGCGTTGCACAGCGCTATACAATATTGTTACTAGCTGCATCCAACGCTGAAATATATTAGCGGTTTCGCGTAGATTCAGTCCTAAATTGCCAATAATATGTTGTTGTCACCAGTCCCAACAGAACAGCCAATTCCATTAAATGTATTGCAATACATTAATTATTAATTGCTGCAAAACTAATCCCTAATTATTAATTATTTAATTCCACCATAAACATGAAATGTAAAACAGACAGCCTAGTCCATTAAATGTAATCTTTCTATCGTATAAAGTTTTCAGATCACATTCAAGCCAAGTTTTCAAGTTATTTTGTTACTTTACATCAACATTTATAGTGACTGTGTCAATAGTTTTCTTTTTTCCATTATTATTATTATAGTAACAACTAACAATACACAGGCAGTAACAATAAAATAAAGTAATAATTTAAGAGGGCCCATAAATAAACCACAAAATATGGTAGACTATTCATTATCAAATTTTCATGTGATTTGAAGGTTAAGCTAGTTTTAATGCTTGCTCCTAGTAACCAAAAGTTTAAATCCTTAGCTTTGTTACCATCGAAGATTTGGGGGGTTTGAAATATCCGCGAACCACTTCGAGAAATGTATGGTACGGCCATGCCTTTGCTCAAGACTTGACTGGGGCACTGCCATGCCCCCCAGATAATACAGATATTAAATTACTTAATACGGTTTATTCTGTAAATAACTATTGCAACAAAAAGCCATAAGTAGATATTAATATTATGTATTACGTTCTTATTGATATATTTTAATATTTATTAGTAGGCGACCGTTTGTAAGAGGCACTTAACGGAGGTATTAGGTGCTAAATAATATTACAATTATTACTTTGTCACGCATAAAGTCACTTAAGTCGGGACACATTAGGCATAAATAACATTTATGTCATAATATCATGACTTATATGACAAACGTAAGCGGAACCCTCGTAGCAAAGTAAATCTATGCTACGAGAGATCTACTAATACCTGTCGCGCTGTAAGTATTAAACCTGAAATGTATCAGACCTTCGTATTTCTATACTACATTGCGTTTAAATATACAAATGTGTATGCTAATTATCTAACTTATATTGTACTTTGCCAAGTCCTCTGTTTTACAAACGAAAGTTTCTAGAGATAATAGATATTCGATATTACGATCCCTAACTAAGAGGCAATCCTCTTCTCATTTAACTAATTAAGCAGATTTCACTATTAAGACGGCAAGACATTTTCTTTTTAAAGAACCCTTTGACGTTGATTTTCGACGAATTGAAATTAGAAACTAAAAGTTTAACCTAATAGTTTTGTTTCAATATTGTACACTTGTTATATAATATTTTTCATGTATTTCTACGCCAATATTCTTCAGAAATAAGGTATTAATGTAAAACTTACAATACTTGCTTTACTTTAGCCATTACAGAAATTCGCACGCTTTATCCATACTAATATTATAAATGCGAAAGTGTGTCTGTCTGTCTGTCTGTCACCTCTTCACGGTCGAACCGCTGAACCGATTTTGCTGAAATTTGGAATGGAGATTCTTTGAGTACCGAGAAAGGACATAGGATAGTTTTTATCCCGGAAAATGTACGGTTCCCGCGCGATAAACGAATTTTGGCGCAACGAAGTTGCGGGCATCATCTAGTAAACAATAAATTGTCAAAGTTTTTTCAATATTGGAACATTTATTGAGTACAACGAAAAACTCTTGCAAGATAACTTTTATGAGAGCATTTGCGTGAGTGGACGATCGCTTGCAATAAAGATGGCGTTTAATTAAGATAGTGCGGCAACTCGGAAACGTAGCCAATAATTTTCAGTGATATATATCACTAAATTATATACCGACACCGAAACCAATCGTACACTTGGAGTAGTCACTTGTGACGATCTAGTTTTCTGTACTGTTATATTGTAATTTTGATCATGTGGGAAAAAATATTAGGTTGCTTATACCTTTGCTTGCATTGAATTTGCAAAATTACAAACATTAAAAATTTTTAATCGGTTTTATAAATGGTACAATTTAACCATTTATAAAACCGATTAAAATTTTTTAATCGGTTTTATAAATGGTTAAATTGTCGGTAGTACCACTACCGACAATTTAACCACATTGATAAGGGGATTTATAAATTGGCAAAATGTCGGTAGTATTACTGTACCATTTGTACATTATCGTTGAAGGAGTAAATTAAACACTGAATATTGTATTACTGAACACTCTACTCCCGGCCGCGGCTGGTAAGCAAGTGGTCGACAGCTCTCACCTGGCGACCATCTTGTCACAGCCTCAACCTAATTGGTGTAAGGCGGCCATCTTCATTTATCAATACACTACAATTACATCATAATCATTTCACTTATTTTTCTAATTGGTTTAATGCCATTTGGAGTTTGTTTCATATCTGTCGGTGCTTACTGACTTTAAACAATTTTCAGAAGGCCTCAAAATAGGTCATGTTTGTACGAAAATTAAGTTTTGTTGGCACACATACACAATGAATGAATATAATTTATTAATTAAATAATCGTGTTTTGACGATCTGGTATCTAATAGATAATTTTCTCGGCATTTTTTAAATACATAATAACAATAAAACATAAGCTATACTGTTAAAAATCGTAAAAAAGGTATTAAAAGAACCTTTTTTCACAATAGGTTTAACTTCAGTCACAAGATTTCCATGAGCAATTTTTTCCTATACTATTATTATAATTTTCTCAAATTCGTTGAGTAGCTGGTTTGATTATCCTTGTTGATCTTGTAGATATTGTTAATGCAGAGCTTGCAATTTGTCTTAACAAACATAATATAGATTTACTCAGATTATGTAAAAGTGAAATTATTCTCAAAAATACCATGAATAAATAGAGAATCTCGGAAGAAGAAGACTGCTTTTGATTAATTAATCTAATAAATATTCATCTATGTTTTTCATGAAAATGAAGGCTGTGGTAGAACGTAAGTGCCCTAAAAATGTTGAGATTTTTAAGAACTATCTGATTACGCAAACTTCGTTACGCTGACGAATTAATGGACCTGCAAAACAGTCAGTCCTTCGTCAGTATTTTCTGTATTTCCCACATATTTGGGCAAATTCATCTCTCCAGCGTATTTGGTAGATGTCGATAAGATCTATAGCAAGTTGTTCTACTTGAAAAATATAATATTTTACATTACAAATTAATGGTAGCCACCGCCATTGCCGCGTCAGCGCCTTGTTTTGAGCTTTAATCAAACTGCCCTAACTACTAAAATATTTGCCCCATGGTAATAATTTAAAAGACAATTCTATTCTTTACAGAATCACAATTAATAATTTGATATTTATTTGGGTAAGAATCAATTATTAATATGCAAAAGCGTGGCTTACGCTAGTAGGAGATAATTTGAAGTTAATTTTTTAATGAAGGAAATGGTTATTATTCGTTAACCATAAAAGATACATATATGCTGTCCCGGATTTTTTTGTAGATAATGATGAATACTATAAGTATTTTTATTTCTATGAATCAGCTGTATTTTTCGCTGCGCAAGCGAAATAATGTAATTTATTGCAAATTTTTACCACTTTGGGTTAAATTTTTGCGATTTTCGGTATGATCCCTAATATTTTTCTGAATAACTATCTATGTAATTTGCAAACAATTTAGCTTACCAAGGGTAAAATAATTTTTAAAATTAGTTCAGTAGTTATTGAACCTATTCAATACAAACAATAATATAAAGACTTTTCCAAACACGAAACAAACTTTTCCTCATAATCGTTGATAAAAAAAAAGTATTAATTTTGTTAATTTAATTTAAGTTATGGTATCAAAAAGTTGACAAAATAGTAATGGCAATAATTTTTAATTTCAATGTTTTAAGTTAATTTACAGTTAATTTACATTTCGGATCAAAATTTGATTTTCTGAACTATTTACGTCATAAGAAATATTTTGTATTCTCATACATACATTGTTTTTACGTTTTATTTGACAGAAGTCCTTAAAAAATATATATTTTCTTTAAATTGTTGTCATTTTTGTTGGTAGTGTCTACATGCGACATATTTTAAATATAAATTTATCACTTAACAATGGCGTAAGTGTGATTTTGTACAAGCAACAAATGTCGGTTATGGCACTTCCGACAAATCAGCATTACTCGTACTCCGTTAAAAAGGTCAGAAGTGACTTTTCTCATATTTATTCATAAAATACGGGATACTCCTAATAATATACTAAACGTAAATTACTTATAGAGCATAACCCTGAATAACTTTTTACTTGAAATAAGTAAAAAGTTATTCTCAATTTGGACTTTGAATCGCTCTCCTGTAAAGTTGCTGTTTTTCACATCCGACATTGTTAATAGTCATGGGCGAACTACAAATAGTTATATGTATAAAAGTATACAAATAGTGGACACAATTATTTTTGATTTTAAAAAGATCGTTTTAACCTTCGTTTGAAAATATTAAAGGAACATTTGCTAATTTGTACATATTTATTTTAAATTTAATAAATGAATTATGTTGTGAGCAAAAACTTTTGAACGATAGTGTATATTAAATAACCCTTATGAGTGGTACAGGCTTCTTATAAAGCAAATATCTTAAAAGAAAATATTTAGGAATTTGTACTCATTATACCAAAGGTATATAACATAATATACTGTCTAAATAAATGTACCACAACATCAGCGGTAGATTCCACTCAATAGCTTTAAAGTTGGTGTGTGGATTTCAGTTGATTAGGCAACTGCTAGCGACCTTAGCGGGAATAAATCGGAAATTAGATTCGCCGTCCACGTACGAGTACGTACTGTATACTTGTCTACCGTCATCATCATCAGACCTCTGTTTTACCCGACTACAGCGAAACTAAAATAGAAGTCGACTTCATCAGTCTAGTACAGTCTTTCCCAAAGTGGGCGATAACGGCCCCTTGTGGATGCTGAAGGCCTAAAGGGAGCGGTGTGGTACCCAGAAAAAAATGAGTGCGTTGGGTAGGATTTTAAATTACAGGTTGGATACATTTTAAATTGAAACAATAGGCTACTTGACCTACTTTTTTTCTTCATGCTAATCGCTTCTTAATCATTCATTTTCACAAAAAAACTAATATTTCAATATTTTACACAGTAGAAACCCATAAAAATGTTTATTGAAAAATATGCCTCATAAATGGCGCCGAAAACACTGTCCGCCATAGTGTGACGTCATACGCTTTGTATTTTAAACTCTCTTTATTGAACATTTTTTATGTGCTAAATGTACGAGTCTAAAAGTGCCCAAAAATAATAAAAGAATTAAATAAGAAATTACAAATCATTTGTAATGTTGAAAACTTTTGGAGAAAAGTTTTGGCCATTTCATTTCCCGTCTACAATAAATGGAGATAATATATAAAACTGATGTTTTAAGTGAATTATTCAAGAAAATATATTTTACAAATCTTTCAAGGCTTATTCTTATTATTTATGTACAAATAAACTTACATATAACGAGCGCGATAAATAAAAGATATTAAATTAGTATGAGGATGACGTCACATCCAAATCGGAAGTACCGCAAAAGCGTTTTCGTCAGTACAAATCCTATTTTCATAAAATCATATTTTCAAATCGATTTTATTTATCAATCATAAGCTTTTATTTGATGATAAGGGTGAAATACGGTTTCCTAGGCCAAGTTCTACTAGAAATATGCATTTGTTCAATGAAATTGAATATAGGTCAAGTAGCCTATTTGGGCGCTAAAGCATAATTTGTTCTCAACACTTTGCTCACTGGCAATAGACAAAATAAGTTTGGGAACCCCTGATCTATCAGATGATGCCCGCATCTCCGTTGCGCCAAAATTCGTTTATCATGCGGAAACCGTAAATTTTTCCGGGGTAAAAAGTATGCTATACTGACCGTACGGTCAAAAGCAGATCAATATTTTATTTCGTCAGCTTCATTTTTTGATCCGCAACTCATCTGATGTTGCGAGTGTCCATAGTGGACGACAGAAATTACTTTCCATCTGCAGGTGATCCGTTTGCTCGTTTGTCCTCTAATTTTATTTTAAAAAATCGGTTGTCTGTCGGTTTACTGACGATAGTTGAACGTGACAACATCATAGCCCCTCAGTTCCGGGAAAAATCTATGCAAAAAGTTGGCAGGTCAATGTGAAAAAAAAATGGCGCCCGGCCTACCCTCTTTGTAAAATTAATGCAATATCCTTACATACAATCCATATTTTATGTTTGTGTGACCTACATTATAATATATGTTTGATCTTCCATCTATCAAGCCATCATATTATAGTATTTAGTCCGATGTGATATTAGTTTCTCAATTATAAACTTTCGAAACTATAATTAGTGACTTGTTCAGAAGAAATAAACGAATAAATTACTGATTATATACTCATTATATTATAATTACTCATATTTATAATGAGTAAAATAAACTATTCGCAATACAAAACGCTACATACATTAGTGAAATCCAGTAAAATCTTCGAACAAAGCACCAGACATACCTTGACACGTAGGAAATAGAGCACAATTTTGAATAGCCGAAATAATACTAATAGCTCAAAGATTATTTATTTTTCATTCAGAGTGTGGTCAATGTATCAAATACTAACCAAACTTCTTCATACAAAAGTATTCTCTATGTCATCGAAATATATATCGCCGCCCCCACCGAATAAAATCGTAATCAAAAAATCTAAATTTTACAGGAAAAAATAAAAACGGTTTTTGGCTCATAACTTTTTAACAGGTTCACACAGGAAAATTATTTTTATACCAAAAGAAAGCTAATTTTTTTTTGCGATATCTTAATGTTTTTAAAAAAATATAATGATATTTCTTACTGAGATTATAAGTCAAAAAGTATAATACCGAAATTTAAATAGAATTTTTGTCCGTAACACATCA
Source organism: Polyommatus icarus (assembly GCA_937595015.1). Lineage (NCBI taxonomy): Eukaryota > Metazoa > Arthropoda > Insecta > Lepidoptera > Lycaenidae > Polyommatus > Polyommatus icarus. The sequence goes on from OW569326.1 coordinate 12,513,222, forward strand.
ATACGATATTATTCGGGTAAGTTGTCGACAACGAACTACACAGTAATAGTTGGATGCGATCCTATTGGCTGTCTTACAGACATGTTTACTGGCTCTGTAATCGACTGTTACCAATATATTCGACGCTAAGAGTAAGTCACATGTTAATCGTAAAATATATTAACTTTATTATTCCATGGCAAGCGAAACATACTTTATGTATGTAAAAATATAATACAGAATTTAAAAAACTTAAAATATATTGTAATAATTAACTGGATTCTTAAATAAAACCATTTTTTATTTTTATTTTATAGGTATTTTAATAATTTTATAACAAAAGGTAAGTATATAAAATTTTACAGTAATATAACAATCAGTTATCCTTTTTTTATACCTCCGAAGCAGAGTAGACAGAATGATAGAGTATGCCGACTTAGAACTGATGTAAAAATTTTTAAGTTTGACGTATTATGACAAAAGTTGTCGCTACCTACAAATTTAGTTGTTTATATTTTGGCACATGCAAAGAAAACTGTCAGAATTCAATTTCAAAATCTTATTTTTAAAAATAAATTATACCAGCCAGCGCGCCAGCCTCTAACTTATCACCCCCAAACCCGACGAATTTGACAGATATTGAAACCTGTTCATTTCTTTGCAGTCGAACTACTGGTAGTTATGTCTATTGTGTCCGAAGCCTCATCTAGGTTCAATAAATAAAAATGTCCAAACACCGAAAACAACATTTAAAAACTTTTTTAACTAATAGTCTGATTAACAAGTGCCATTTTCCTCAAAACCTGATCTAATGCACCGAAAATTATGATTTTGGTCTCATTCGATTTGGAATACCATGTAGAACATTTTATAAAAATTCCAAGAGGGGCTGAGAAAAATGCAAAAGTTATAAACAATTAAGTATACATAAAAAGAAGGGTTTAGTTTTCTTTTTATATTTCGAAAACTATTTGAGTTAATCAAAATTTAAAAATAGATCCTTAAAGAGCAGGTAATTTCCTAAAAAAATCCTAGATCCTGGAACCTTATCAACAATCCTTATAACTTTAATTGAGCGGCGAAAGTAACAGTAAAAACGCGTAGTTCGGGTTTCGCGTGAATTGCCGCAATCTGCCACGTGAACTAAAAAATATATTTTAACTGATTAAATATTAATATAAAGAAATAAAAATAATTGGGTACTAAGTAGACATATTAATAAAAAAATATCCATCAACAAAAATAAATTATCATAATTTGTTTAATTGTTATGCTTTTGTTCATTTGTTATTAGTCACCATTTTAATGTTAACATAAAAACGCTGATTATTTCAAAACAAGAAATCTATAAATTTTTATTATTCTTTTGAGCTAATTTTAAAAGGGCTCAGAAGAGATATCCGGTGGAAAAATTCAACAATTTTGATTTTTCACTTTTTTATGAACAATCAAAGGCATTCATTAAATTTTCATGTAAATATAGCAATTAGGGGTTTTTCATCAATAAAAATGATTATTTAAATTTTATTAGTTATAAATAAAAAAAATATATATTGTTATCTGGCTTCTAACAGTAACAAAACAAAATAGTAACAATAATTGGATATAAAAGTACCGTAATTGCTTTATTTACATGAATAATTTTGGAATGACTTTGAATGTTAATAAAGTGAAAAATAAAAAAAAAAGAATTTTTTCAACGGGAATCTCTTATATGGCCTATTAAGATTAGTTCTAAAGAATAATAAAAAATCTAGATTTCTTGTTTTGAAATAATCAGCGTTTTTATGTTAACATTAAAATGGTGACTATTAACAAATGAACAAAAGCATAATAATTAAACAAATTGTGATAATTTATTTTTGTTAACGGATTATTGTTTATTCATAATATGTCTACTTAGTACCCAAATTTTTTAATCCTTAATATCAATATTTAATCACTTAAAATATTTTTTATTAATTAAAGCTATATCCGCTCAATTAAAGCTATAAGGATTATTGGTAAGGTTCCAAAATCTAGGATTTTTTTTAGGAAATTTCCTGCTCTTTAAGGATCTATTTTTAAATTTTGATTATCTCAAATAGTTTTCGAAATATTAAAAAAAAATCTAAGCCCTTCTTTTTATGTTTACTTAATTGTTTATAACTTTTGCATTTTTTTTCGCACTTCCGTAAACAAAATCACAAATGAAGATAATGTAAACAATTATTATTGCTTGACCTTCGAAACACGTGACGAGGTTAAGGCTATCACTTTCTTTTATATGCCGACAAAGCGAGAGCAATGTATAGTACTTTTTGATGTAAGCATTAGCAAATTGTCGCAACCTGTAAAGTAAACCCTTGTCGCAATGTACGCAAAGTACTATCGTGAGATGCATTACTACATTTATGTAGGTCCGCTTTAGACAGTATTCTATTATAACCATTATTACTTTTAGAACATAAAATCGCAATATATAATTACTAAAAATATGAAATGTACTTTTTACCCGAATAATATGGTAATGTCCTGACTGACATCTGTTTTTAGCCGCCTTTTGTTTTTTGGTACCGGAATAAGATCGCGATATCAGTTAGCCATATTAGTTTGGTCATTCAGAAAATAGTAATATTTTATTGTCATAGTATTCGTCGTAAAGTTTGTTGCTTATGCGTAGGCGAATAATACATGTATGTTTATTACAAAATATCTATCTCAAAAACTATCAGTCCGACCGCTATGAAAAAAATTCACGAGGTGGAATTGGCCTTCAAAAGCAATAATCCGTTATAAAAGCACTTCTATAGTAATAGTCGATTACGATACTATTCGGTGGGGGCGGCGATATAATCGAAACAAAGAGCGCGGCCCAGGTGGGCCTTACGGTTGTTGAGAGACTTGAAAGTATAAATGGAAGGCCTCAGAGCTGTCAGCGAGGTAACGCCGCATGAACTGTCATGTTTTTCAGGCGCGCAGCCCATTTTGAATTGTAAGACTTTATGACGTCAAAAATCATTTAGCTAAAATGTGGGACACCTAGTCGGCCGCTGACTGCATTGTTATAATATTTTAAAGCATGAGAATTATTTTAATCGATGATGCTTAGTTTTTTTTTTACATTTTAAGTACTTTTATACGAAATCTATTTGTAATACATTTATAATAAAACTATAGATATCCACGTATTGAAAAAGTTTGAAAACAAAAGCAAAGTGACACTATATTTAAACGGAATAACTTAATAAAGTGCCTTCCCGCTTTTTGCTAAAATACTTTTTGTTTTACAGTTTTACGAACGCCGGTCGAGCACCTCGTTGGCCTTATTGCGAATTCAGGAAGTGCATTTTCAGCTTATGTCGCTGTTAATTAGGATTTCGTAAAGAGCTTTACCGTATTGAGTTAATTTAAGAACAGATTTTATGGAAAATAAGACGCTTCGTAAGTGAGTTGGAAATAAACGTGGAAGTGGAATGGATTAAAATGTAGATACATAACGTATGTTTACGTAAAGGAATTATGGCAATTGGTTACGAAAAAATTCACAAAATAATTATGCGTAACTGGAGAACGGATTCTAATTTCTTATGTAATTCCATATAGCATGTGACTAGCACGTAGTTCGTAGACTACTTAGAGAACAATTTTCACCCTTTTGCTTAATAGTAAAAATTAAAAGAAGTTCTCGCATATTAAATTTATATTTAAACAAATTAAATGTTATAACGCCTATCTACAATGAAGACTAAAAATATGAAGACTCTAAAGTCTAAACAAAGTTAAAATACATAAATACACAGAATTTGACTCGCCAGGCGTCTTTTTCAAAAATCAATATTCCGCCTTATAATATTCCTCATAATATTATGCAAAAGATAAAAGGAAATTTGCGAACAAAAGCTTGTATGAGGGCATAATGCACTGACGCTGTTCACCTAAGTCAAATGCGTTTTTAAATTTTTGAAGAGTTTGCCTACAAAGTTTATTTTAGGCGAAGTATATGGGGCATTCCCGAAGTCGAACGTGCATTTTTTAGAGATTTTAAATTTTAACGTTTCAAATAACGTGACTCCTCAATTTGTATTTTAGTCTGCCCATTTCGAACCGTTACGGAATAAAAAGTGGGAATTATTCGACTGCAGTAGATAAATGCTAAAAGGATTGATGGCATAAAAAATAAAAGATAAAAAGTATTTTTAACCCCCGACAAAAAAGAGGGGTGTTATAAGTTTGACGTGTCTGTCTGTCTGTCTGTCTGTCTGTTTGTCTGTGTGTGTATCTGTCCGTGGCATCGTAGCATCCAAACGGGTGGACCGATTTTGATCTAGTTTTTTTTTCTTAAAAGCTGACATGATCGAGAGTGTTCTTAGCTATAGTTCATCATCATCAGCCTGCTCAGTACTGAACAATCAGAGTTTATCTGGTTCATGTCCGTGGCATCGTAGCATCCAAACGGGTGGACCGATTTTGATCTAGTTTCCTTTGTTTAAAAGCTGACATGTTCGGGAGTGTTTTTAGCTATAGTTCATCATCATCAGCCTGCTCAGTTCTCGACAATCAGGGTTTACCTGGTTCATGAAAGGCCGTTAGCAACTTGTAGCCATTTGATGGGTTTAATATTTCATTCTAGTTCGTGACATTTATGAATATATACGTATACATAATTATGGAAAGTTGGCCTGGTGCTGCACCATCACCTGGTAATCAATAGGATATCCAACTCCTCGCCAACTTAGAGCAGAGGTTTCGTGTTTGGGCTCATTTTAATTGCGACAACCAGTAATAAGTAGACAAAAAGTAAATATTTACACGCTGCTGCTGCAGCATCACCTGGATTCTATAGGAACCGAGCTTCGTATGAACCCAAAGTGGAAGTTTCATGTTTGGGCTCATATTAACAGCCTCATCGAAAAAGACATTGATAGATAGTAATCATGAGAATACTTATGATTCTGTTTATAGGAATAATTCTGCACTATAACCAACACAAGTTTAAAAAGTATGAAATAAAATTAAATTAAGAAATTTAAAAAAACTTCCGCCAAACAACTTTAAAAAGGAATGAAATAATATTTACTGCCTTTAAGTTCAAATAATTCCTAACTTGTGTAAAGTAATATTTTATGGATAATTGTTGTCAAGGTGTGTCGGGGGACCGCTAATGTAGATGTTTGATTTCATTTCACAATCAATTCATGGCGGTTGTATGTTGTAGTTTACTTGGCGGTCCCCCGACACACCGTAACAACAATTATGGACTAAAATATTACTTTACACAAGTTAGCAATTATTTGAACTTAAAGGCAGTAAATATTATTTCATTCCTTTTTAAAGTTGTTTGGCGGGGGTTTTTTTTTAATTTCTTAATTTATTAACATAGTGTTTATATATTAATTATTTATAGATGTTGTATTTTCTTATAGTTGTAAATAAAAACTTGTTTTTAACAAATCATTATATTAAATGGTTTTAAAAATTGCTCAAATATCACTACTATATAATATACTAGCTGTCCCGGCAAACACTGTTTTGCCGTATAAAGTATTTCGCCCATATTATTTTATTGAAGTGACTAAATAAGTAGGTATGTCACCATGGCAACGTCCATCGCCATTGGTTGCCGTCAGTCTCGAGTTGTAATAGGTTACTACTATTTATTTATTCGACAAATGCACTTAACAATATAAAAAGTACCCAGTAGCCGATTCCCAGACCTAATGAATATACATATTAAATTTGGTATAAATCAGTAAGTCGTTTCGGAGGAGTACGGTAACTAACATTGTGACACGAGAATTTTATATATAAGAATATAAATTTAGAAGCGTCTACTATATTCTGGGATAAGCAACTCAACCGTACCTGGCCTGTTCTATAAAGTCTCTCCAGCTGTCCACGGTCAAAAGACTATCTCACAAAGCATCTTAGACAAAAAAGATTTAGATAGGTGCGGCTACTTGGGGCTGACAGTGCGATAGTGTGAGTCCCATTACAGGCAAATTATGGGGCCATTATAGTCCGCGCGTCCCCGTCCCCGCCCGTGAGTTACGTCCGCCCCGGGTCAATGGGTTTTATGTACGAAATCCTTTCCAACACTTCGCTTAATACCTTTTCACATACAATTACAGATACAGAATAGACAGTAATGGAAATCGTGTGATTTTCATGTAATGTTTCAAGGTGATTGGGTGATATGATTATACATAGATACGGTATATAATAGTAACGGGCTGTTTAACCACTTCCTGATAAGTGCGGGATAGGCTATCCACCACTTAACTTGACAGATGGAAGGCACTGTGTTAGAGGAGGGAGGTGCTGTACGTATGCCTATTCGTCACTCACTGATTTACTTACAGGTTGAGGTTTATTTCGCGGAATTTTGCTAAAAATAATAACATACTAAATTTTAAGATAGAGTACAGAGAATCTGCCAAAAATAGTTGCGGATAGCCTATCCAGCACTTTATCAGGAAGTGGTGAAACAGGCCCTAACTAGTGGAAGTAATGGAAGTAATCATTGCAACAATATAGAGCCTGTTAGGGTTGTACCTTTCTGTTCAAATCGAATCAAAAATTTTGGCCTTTATCTTGAATATTTCGACGGGTGCAAAGTAAAAAAAGTCATCTGCAATTTTGAGTTTTTTGTTTTTTTGTAAAAACAAGCTTAAAATATCATGTTCTACAATATAGCAAAAACAAAAATTCGAATATCACCTTATTTTTGGTACTTTTGTAACGTAAAAGAAGACATCTACTCCAGCTTTGTGAAATTGCACGATGTAGATGCGGATAACTACCGCTGGTCGTCTATACGCGGGACGCGCGGTGGTCATGTTATGCGGCATAAGCGGCTATCTGCCATATAGCTTTTTCTACGTTGCGATTGTGATTTAGATGTCTCAATTTACTTTTGTAAATTAGTATTGTTTGTGATGTTTATGAGTACCTATCTATGTTAATTCTTATTGTTAGCTATATTAATTGACTTCTACTTTCCTACTGTTATTTTTAACTGTTGTTTAATGTTTAGAAAGTCCAAAACGACTTTTTAAAGAAGTTGAAAGTTTCCAGAACATAAACGAAAGATTTATCGAGCAAAATATTGTGCTGCCCCGATGAAGGTCTATAACATCTTATAGCAGACCTTGATGTGTCAGCGATGAAGACAAAATGTGTATACTTTCTATCTTTAAGTTAACTTCGTTAACTTAAAGATATATCCCCATGATCTGAATACTCTAGGTCAGTCACACAAGTTCACTCTCAGTCTGAAATAAAAAATGATTCTGAAAATTTGGATGTCGATAATAGAGATTCTCAGAAAATTAACGAATACGGGGACACCCTCAGAATACAATTCATTACTTCATCCATCCATGACTTGCTTCAGTTTATTAACTCATACAGGCAATCGAGTATATTGTCCCTTTCAAACTGTAAATCTTCTAAGACAACGCCTTTGATAGTTCTTCGGCAGTGGAGGCATCATGTGAATGTTCTACGCCTTCCTCGTGAAGCGGTTCGCTAGAAAAAGACGTCAGTTCAGTATTAATCTAAAGAAAAGGCGATTGAGAAATAAAGAGTACGTGTATTGATACGAGACGTGAATTGCGACAATATTTAGGCAAACAATTACATCAGTCCAGAAATGGGAAATTGCAACCTGCAAAACATAATATTCCGGCATTAGCAAGTTTAACTGTAGTTTAAGTTTTCCTATTAACTCATCTTTGACCGGTTTTAGGATATCTGTGATCGTGAAAAGCAATTGAGAAATCGTTGAAATAAAAACTCATTTTTTTGTTCTGAAGAATCGTACATACATTTCTCCGGTGGTATAAAGCGTCCGGCGATGCTTATGATGTTATAATGAACACATCATGATTACAAGTGCCAAGTATAAAGACTTAATAAGCCTCTGCCTAAATTATAATAATTAACAACATAGTCTCTGTACTGATAAAGTATTGACACAGAATTTCATTTTTCTTGTGAGAAATTACGATTTTTACGAAATTAAATGAATGATTCCTAAGTAAATACATACTAATATTATAAATAAAAAAGTGTGTTTATTTATTTGTTTGTTTATCCTACCTTCTCGCTCTAACGAATAAACTAATATTATAACTTCCTTCTAAATCGTGCACCTTGCACCAAATCGACAACGTAGAAAAAGATATCTACGCAATTATGTTCTGAATTTGCTGTGTTTAAGATGTAAAACGGTCATTAACTGCGTATTTTAATAATATAAAGTGTTACACTTTACGTATTTACTGATAATCGTACTCGTAATCGGTAAAACTACTTTAATTCATTTAATTTTTTTCCCCACGTAGAAACGACCAAGTGGTAGTTAACTCAGTTGTCTTATTTTTAAGCGCAATGTAGATGAAGACAACTACAATATCTCGTAAATTAAACAATATTAGAAGAAATTAAGTATACACGTGGATTCATTAATAAATAATGAAGCAATGATAGAAATTTCAATAAATTTGATTGGAAATTGACAAAATGGGAGCATTTTTTCCTATTATGCGCTCTCCTGAAAAGTTGCTGTTTTGTAGATGACTCTTTTTACTTTGCACCCGTCGATTTGTATGATTAACAATAACTATCACTTGCTTAAAGCCGAGCTTTATGAGGGCTCGCGTTGTTTTTATGCGTGGTAATAATCTTAAAACCAAACCTTGACTGACCGATGATAACACATCTACATAATATAAACAAAAATCACTATGTTAAAGTACAAATCAATAGGCGTGAATCGTGATAGTAATTCCGAAAAGTGTACCACAAAAGTGCTTAGATTGTGGGATATACGTCTTATAAAGCTCGCTTCGCTCGCCCTGGTAAGTATAAAATTAATGCGACAATGATAGTTTTCATACCAAGTATTTTTAGGGTAAAATATTTTTGTGACAGATAATTTAGCATAGCAGTGTTCGGCTATATTTAACGTAACATGATGCGGTAGCACTTCATTTTCATTTCATAATATATTGCCAGTAACAAGGGTTCAGCCTTACAGCGTATACAGTTTAGTATAAGTTTAAAGTTTGACGAAGTTTACCCATTACCAAGTCACTTAATCATTCGCATTACTTATAATTTTGTCAAGAAACTACGCAAACGGTTCGTCTGCGGCGCTAACGTACCTGCTATTAATATGTAAAGTTCCGTCTTTGACACACTTTGTGAAGATCAAGCACAAGCAGTTAATTAATACAGGATCAAGAGTCGGCTGCAACTCTGAGCCCCTAGCCAAGACGTTTTCACGTCGCTTCTTAATTGAATCGCCGTATCAAAATGAATGAAATTGACATTAGACGAGTCGAACGTCAACTTTATAGTATCGAACGCTTATGTTAATTCCATATATTTTGAGCGGTAATTCTATTAGGAATTGATAAAGGAAACGTCTTGGCTAGATGTTCTGTTTATATAGATACACTACACTTTCCATTTATACTAGAGCTGTGTTCATATTTTAAATGAATAGTTAATATCTAGTTGCTTTATTTTCTGTTGAATTCTTAATTACTTGTTACTTGCACTTATCCATACTAATGTCATAAATACGAAACGATGTGTCTGTCCACCTTACCTCTTTACAGATTGGCTCCACCAATTTTAATGAAATATGGTATAGACAATATACTTTTTGTCCCAGATTGGCGATCGAAGGATTAAGCAAATTAAATATTATTACAGATAATAATAAATGTTGTGTACGTTGTTATGATCGTTGATAAAAATAATTATAATATGCACATCTCCTAAACCGATAAACCTTTTAGGATTTTGTATGGGAAACTCTGTCATGTTTTCTTGTATATTGTAATCCTTTAAATAAAGGAATTAAAAAAAACTTCTTGATTTCAAAACAAAGCACAGTTTAATACGTTTCATAAAATATTTCTGCAGAGAAACCAACCAGCGAGCAGTACAAAAACTGCACCTACAGTTTATTCTCTCGATAAGCACAACGCGGCTGGCAATTAGCCCGTTGATTTAGGTAGTTCTCCACTGATGCGCAAAATAAACCCAGCTTAAAATCGGACTCCGATCCCAAGGCGACTCCGGACCGGCGTGCGGCCGATTACGGTCAAATTATTGCTATCATTATCGTCGGAGACTTCGATTCGCCGCCTCCGGCCTCTCGCTAGGGCAATCACGCCACTGCATACTGCAACTTATTGACCCCGCACTAACGGCATTACCCGTATTACCCACATCTTACACGATTACCTCATTCGTTCTAATTATCATTAATGTAATCCTCAGTTTACAAGACACATCGTTACATAGTGGTTAGTATACATGATACATCTAAATTGAGCGTTCTTGTACACGTGTGAAAATGTAATTCTGAATTCACTCGTTTATTTATTCAGGAACTGCACATTTTTCTGGGGTAAAAAAGATCTGTGTCCTTTCTGGGGACTCAGTATTGTCATATGAAATTTCATAAAAATCAGTTCAACTGGTTAATTCTGAGTACAGACAACCAAAACGATGGACAGCCACACTTTTGAAGTGGTAATAATATAAGTGGGGATGGATAAATACTTTACTAACCTTCAAAGCATGAAATTGCTTTCATTATACCTAAGTAATATTGTTTTGTTGTTATACAATTTGGCAGCTAGTAGCGTTTTAGTTCTGTAATAATTATGTTCAGTAAGACTTATGCTTTTCCCTTGGGGAAACTAAACTTGGCTATACAAACTAATTACAAAAGCTTGCTTTGATGCGCTCTAATTATTTTATTTGTTTGAGTGCAATTTAACGCATGAAAATTACATCTTAAAGTACTTAAATTAAAATGAATAAAAAGTTTGAAAACAAGAAAATACTATAAGAATATGTTTTTTTATATAAAATAAGCACATAATCGATCTTATGATAATAATTTTCATATTACAATCTCTTTAAATATTTTGTTTTGTTTTACAGGTAAAAGCAATTTCGCATGGAAAATCAGTAGTCCAGTTAGTCGTTAAAATCGTTTAACTACCGGCCTCAATTGAATACACTTCCGGCAGCTAATAATAATCATTCAATTAACAATGTCGAGTAGAATAGCTGCGTATAACCTACTAATATGGACTCAGCAATAAACCTTTATTCATTCATTTGCTAATATTAAGCTTTGAAATTATTTTGTAAGTACAACCAAACTGACGAGCATGTAAAAGAACTAAGAAGGGATAAAGAGACTATAGACAAGCTTACAATAGGTTACTTCTTATCATAGCCCTAGGGCCTAGAGCTATATATAAGTATGAACTATGAGTAGTCATAGACCATAGTTCATCGTTATAAAATTTTCTTTATATCAATTTAGACATAAAACTTCAATAAAAAGACAAACTACATCTTAAATCTAATATATATGTTACCAGTCAAAAGTACGTACTATTGACTAGCAAAATCAGTCAAAACTACTTTTGACCGTATGCTTTAGTCAATAATACTTGTGACTAAAATAACAGTTAAAAGTACTTTTGCCTAATGAATCTGGTCAAAAGTACTTTTGACTAAGTGATTCAGTCAAAAGCGGTTTTGACTGGTTGTATCAGTCAAAACTCGTAAAAAGTGAGAAAAAGCGAAGAATGGATTCGATTTAAGTCCGTGGCACTGGTTTTTCTGTCGAGACTTCGATGTTTGTCTGTCCGTCTGAGTATATCTAAATAACTGGCAGGCTGTATCTAAATAACTACTATAGATAGATTTCTGAAGTTTTCACTCACGCTCGAGTCTCTCACCAAATCTATTGAATAGCTGTTTCTTTGCCCGAGTGAAATCTCTCTTGAAAGACCTAGAGGCAAGGATTGGAAGTCAACAGAAGCTCCAACAGGGAAGGATTCTGACAGTCCACATCTGGAATTCATGTAAGCGTAACAACCAGTTCGCTAGGGCAAAATCGCAGACAGATCTCCCCACATGATCAGTTTAGAAATTAGACCAATCGGCGTTTTGGGCGTTAAAGTAGAATGCCAATATAAATCCAAGTAGTATGATCTCTGCTGATGGGATCTGCTACTGCACTAAATCTGAAGTAGCTTGCGCGTGTTCAAAGAGTCGGTCCGTTTTAGGGTCACCTCACTCACCAGCCACCACTATGGGACCTTTATGGAGGTACGCATAGATGCGGTGGTCGTCGCAATCAATGCGGAGCCATAATGTTGAAAGGTCCCTTCAGGATTGCTCAAGTAGCGAGAGCTGATACCATCTCTGATATACACACATCATACTCCAGCTTTGGACAGAAAGAAATGCTCGATATTTGCGTCTCGGTTACAAAGAGCTAAGCCGGCTTTGCCGTCTCAAGGTGGTAATGGACGTGATAAAGGTTGGACTGTAATCCCCTGTTATTACCGAAATTCATGCTTACGCAGTTGGGAACCAAATTCTTCTTTTTTCCTGGGTTCACAAATTGGTTTTCAACTGCGGCATTTCTAGGGTGTAGGGATTGGGCCTCCGGTAAACTCACTCACTCGGCGAAACATAGCGCAAGGGCTGTTTCACGCCGGTTTCCTGTAATTCTGTGGTATTTCTCCGGTCGAGCCGGCCTATTCGTGCCAAAGCATGGCTGTTCCACGGAATAAAACGGTTAATTTTGGAATAAAACTGTTGTTCATTATTTTTTTCTAACGAAGCAATTTACAAAAGGCGTTAGTTCTAAGCTACCTAAGAATAGAGTGTAGAACATGCGATATACTTTATATAATACGGCAAAGAAACGTTTGCCGGGACAGCTAGTAATATATAAAACTGACTGACATGGTAATCTATCAACGCACAGCCCAAACCACTGGACTAGATCGGGCTGAAATTTGACATGCAGGTAGATGTTATGACGTAGGCATCCGTTAAGAAAGGATTTTGATAAATTCTACCCCCAAGGACTTTAAATAGAGGATGAAATTTTGTATATAATAATTAATAATACTTCTTAACGAGAGCGAAGCCACGGGCAATAGCTCGTAGTACCTATAAAGTAGTATTATCCAAATTAATGATCGACACGTATTCAATGGCATATTTTGATAAAAATTGAATTGGAACGGCACACACGAAGTCACAGGCAAGATCAAGTAGTGTGCAAACCACTCGTGGTCAGCGCGAGAGAATCGCCAGTCATTACTGTAACGAGGCTCGATTGACGCCTCCTCTTGATTAAATGAACACTTTTGTCTCTTCACGGAAAGAATTGGATCGGTCTGGAAGTGATTAAGTGACTCTGTTTTTAGATGATTCGAATGAAGGATCAGAACACTTTCTGATATTATATTTTTATATTATTTTCTGTTGAGTTGACGAAGAACTTTATCTTATTTCAGGCATTTGGGCTACTTTTGTAGTGATTAGTGCAAGTAAGTAATATGCTAGAACTTGTTTAAATTAAGGCTTATATAAACTTCGTATGGAAGTTACATAAGGTATTATGTTAATGTGTTGGGTTCGTTAGAAGTATAAGAATGTAAAGCCTGCTGAATATTTATAAGTCATGTAATATCGTTATTGCTACCAGCCACAATGCAGTTTAACTAATGCTGCATACTCGTTTCAAACTTTAACACACAGTGTCTTTGATTTAAGTAACATATTGCAATAGTAGATAAGTTTGTTTAATAAATAAGTAATTTTTTATTAAACAAACTTATCTATTATTAACAAAAATAGCATATACCTAGATTTTAATAAAATATTCTTGTTTGTAATTCAATTTGATTTTAATGTGAATAAAACTCAGTATGTGTGGCATGGTGAATTGTGTAATAATATTATTATGGCAACCGCACAATAAAGTAGTCGTAATTAAATTATACATTACAAAATCATTTTCATTAAACTAAAAACACAAAAGTACAAAGGGTGTTAATTCAGAAAATTGGATCATAGATCTGGGCCGAAATTAATAATCTCCAAAAGTATTATATTACCGAACAATAATTAGAAAATTCCGCAAACGATTGTCGAGGAAGTCGGCTGAAATTATACAAAGAGGTGAAATATGACATGCGATGAAAAGCCCAACTCCTTCGCGTAATTGGATCTGTCAGTAACAAACAGGCAAGCAGGTAATTACAACTGGTAACTGCGATCCTTAATAACAACGTACGATTAAGAAATTCGACGCTCCGACTCGCTATTGTCTTATAATTTCATCAAAACAATGTGCAAATGACAGTGAAACTTGAACTTAATTTAATGCTATTTGTTCTCTTTGTATTTCATGCTTCCTGTGTTTATCCTCCTCGTAGGTACTTATTTCTGTTGTAATTAAATAAACGTTTGTTCGGTGCCTATTTGGAGATATTTGAAACTTTTTAGTCTCATTTACATGGCGCTTGCAATGGATGCATCACATACATAATCATCCACAAGATTTTTACAATAGTAATTTGTTGATTTATACGCTTAACAGTATTTATTATTAAAATTATTTAGTTTGATCGAGCGTTATACATCACCTACAAAGCAAGTACCTAGCTAATGTCAAACTACCGCACTCAGAGACAAAAATAATATTAGTTACCAAACTGTAATTAAATTATGATTTTGACATAAGCCAAACTCTTCATTAAATTGAAGTTTAATCATCATTAAAATATATATCTGACCGCCGTAGAGACATTTAATTAAACGATTAATCTTCAATTAAAATATGAGGAGTTTGATAGATACCTAGCTCATCTGTCAAGCGCCCAAAATGGGCGCTTGACATTACTCTAAATTACTCTAAAACTTCAAAAGTAGCTATTTCTACTTTGACTACCGATTTAGTATCTGGTTTCAAATATAAAACGATGTGTATTGGCGCCACTAATAGCTTATTTATTAAAAATTCTAATTATATAAAAATTATATATAGCTTTAATGGTAATTATTATTATTAATTTATTTAGATAATATTATATTCAGTTTAATGAGAGTAATTGGAAATTGAAAAATTTTCGAAAATGGTTTGACAGTTCGTCACAGATGAATGGATATTGTATGAGGCGTATGCCATAATTATAAATAAATTACATTTAAGTAATTTCACTGTTACACTCTGAGTGCGGCAGTGAGTGCGGCCACTAGTAAATTTAGAAAATACTTTAGTTAAAAAAACAATCCATACTAATATTATAAAGTTTGTATGTCTGTCTGTTACCTCTTCATGCCCAAGCCACTGAACCGATTTTGCTGAAATTTGCCATGGAGATACATTGAGTCCCGAGAAAGGACAAAGGATAAGTATCCTTTGACATTTTTTCGGAGCAACAAGTGTTGCTCCGAAAAAATGTACGGTCCTCGCGCGATATACGAGTTTTGGCGCAACGGAGTTGCGAGCATCATCTAGTTAAAAATACTTTAGTTTTAGTACATAATATTATTTAAAACGTGTTCCTCATACACTTTATAATTTCCTTATTCCAGACACTTACTTCCACAAGATTAAAATTCAAAAAGTTGTAAAGTGGAGCGCAATTATGTTCATTATTCAGTTGACAGCACCCGGCTGGAACCAGCTCGAAGTTCAACGGCGGTTTCCGTTATAACGTATGCGAGCTCCTCAGGACTTCCGAAGATTGCCTGTTTTACGTATTCATCGATGCGACTTCTAGCCGTTTCAACTAAACTACAGTCACACGAGCTTATATCGAGAATTAGGTTGATAAGGACAAAAGTGCTTGAAAGTTTAACTCCAATTGTGAATAGCAACAACATCTATTATTGTAAATGATCTTGATAGTAGCGCGATATAGTATCCCAAAGTTTATACCAAGTTTACAGTAAATTACCCGAATCGATGCGTGCAGGTGTTGCCAATATAACTCGTTATCGCCAATAAAACTCGTTATCGCCACAAATTTAATATTTAATGGAATACAACATTTACATGTTCGGTGTTAAGTCATAAGTGCTTGGAGAGTACGAGCGACAAACACCGGACGTCAAATAAAAAGGTGGTCCCGTAGTCAATATTGACAGTATCTCGCCGCGGCCGAGATCCACAAAATAAATCACGGAAACGGCACACAAAGAGTAAAGTGTTTACCATAAAATCGTATACACGCTCCTAAATCATAACACAATAAAATTTATAGCCGGCGGAAGGTCCGGCCTCGAGTGCTGATAAATCAAACACATTTTCTTCGTGCGACGAAGGAAAATCTTTCCTGCAAATAAACTGATGATTCGCCCGCCATTTTTTATTCTTATATTCAGATGAATCTGCGGTTTCCCCGTTTCGTTACATCGGCCGTCTGATAAGAAAATTTTAATGAAGTCCTGTTGCCAAATAGTAGTAGACGCTCAGTAGTCACTCGTTGCAGAAGATAATGAGCCAGTTCATCCGACGAGGCAGTAAGTACGTTATTCGTCTAGTTTAACTTTATATTTTGAGCGCGAGTATTGTACGCTGGTAAAATGTTACCTAACTTATTTTGCATTTGTTGCAAATTTGTTTTGCATCAATTTTTTTGCGAGACTCCAAGTTTTTGGCTATTTGCATGCTTTATAATATTACGCATACGAATGAAGGTTTCAGCATAAAAATTTGGAAGAATACATAAAGCACATAAGCAGTGATGTTTTTTATTGCAGTTAGATACAAAGCACACATTATATTTGATTGCATTATGTGCGTATAACTTACTACAAAATAGAGCTGCACCTGCCGAACATTACCCAACAACAAACTGAAAGAAAAGAAATCTAAGTTACCTACTCCATTAACATCAGCTGCATGCCACTAAAATTCTAGTCTCATTCGGTCTACTTTGTTCAAAAGTTACTATTAGTCTGATGATGATGATGAAAGACAATGAAATTTTAATATATCACTTTTTGTCCCAATAATCCTGATTTCTGACCACTTTTATTTCGCTTTAAAAATGTATAAATTTTTTTTTCATTTGGTCATGTACATGTATAAGTAGAAGGCAAAGGTAACAAAAAACCAGACGGGCAAACTGCGTAAAAGTGTGCCTGTTACCTTTTCACGCTTAAACCGCTGAAACCATTAAAATACATACCTACTTTGCGTCCCGACTCCCGACCCCGAGTCACCGTAAAAATGCACTGGCTCCCGCACGATAAACGAATAATTGCGAAGTTGCGGGCATCATCTAGTATGTCATAAGCATAACCAATGGCATACAACATAAATGTAAAATAATGAAAATTGATCGCAATACATTAAGGTTCTTAACTAAAAATGTATCAGAGTTCCAAATTTCAGGCAGCACTGCGCCTCGTATGTTCATAAACTTTTTTAATTAAGGCTGCTTCGGTAATATCTGCATTATACTCTACCAACCGAAATAACTTTTATAACTATCACATGAGCCGTATGTAACATCTCATTTAAAAGTATCCTAACTATTCCTTTTAAAACTACATTAAATATTTTTTACTTTTAATAATTTTTATACTTGAGTCTTAATAAATTGTTTTAAAATGTTTTTATTGAATAAAATGTTCATGATCTAGATTATAGAATCTAGATCATGAAAATTTTATTCAATAAAAACATTTTAAAACAATTATTCTAGAGTATCTTCAAGGTTACCTCGATAAATCAATATCCAGGGTCCTAGCATCAAATATTTGTCTGTCGTGTAATTTGTTAAAAATTATAGTAATATCTTAATATAGTGGAAAAAATGCACGAAAAATTGTGTTTTATTAGTGTTTAATAATCACCTTGTCAAAATTGTGTTTTATTAGTGTTTAATAATCACCTTGTCAAAATAATAATTAGTTCAAATTGTAATATGTACTAGTAACCACATGCAGTATAATAACGATACTGCAACTGCTTACGGTTTGTTGGAAAATTCCGAAATCCTGGAACATGTACCGTAAAGGCTCAAGAGTTCTGTTCATTGCCTCCAAAATCAGGGTATACCTTGGTGAAAAATCTTGTTTTTTGGTATCATAACATTCTTGGGTTACCTACTTCAGAATAAGGACAGATATTTTTATGTTTCCATATAATTGAAAAGTTCCCCTTTTCACCACTTTTGTGAACATGATACCAAATTCAGACTTTATTCTATTAAACAACAAATAACAAACTTTTAAATCGGACTTCAAACATGCAAAACAATATCAGATTATAGGAGATCATACCTCCTCGTTATTTGAAGTCAGCTAAAACGTTCAGCATTCAGAATATTATAACAATTATTTTCTTTGATTTATACTACAGTATCTTTATATATAGCTTTTTATTGGCGAATCTAAATTTCGAATCTTGCTTTGTCTAAGTAAGTAGAATGTAACGGATCCCGACAATAACTAACTTTATTGTCGGGATCCGTTACATTCTATCGACAACGAAAACTTTAGTTTATTTTCTAAAGCATGGGGTTGGACTTTCAGCGGCAAATATTTTTCGTTCAAATTCTCAATTCAAATTCTCAACTATTTGACTATTTCTAAAATTTGTCTTTCAGAATTTCCCAATATTTTGCCATTGAATATCAGTTCATCGAGCAAGCCGCTTTGATCTATCGCCGGTATGCGACTATGCACTCTGGTATGATCTTGACACTCTATATTAATTAATCTATTCAATTTGACGGTCAATGATAAGCAAAAAAAGCTCCTTATACTGTAATCTATAAAATGTTTAAAAAGTTTAAATGTAGCCTTTACTTTACACAGATTTAATGGTAATAATCTCATAGTACTTATTAATAAGTTGGATAGTAATTGTTGCCATAAAATTCTGAATTATTATTTTCTCTCTCATGTCAGCTGGACACTTAAATTAGATGAACCCTTTAATTTTAAGAAACAATTATATTATCCTTTGACTTCAATTTAAGAGTCGTTTTCGATCTGGACCTTTGATAATAATATTGACTTTGGGCAGCTGAAGTAAACCAAAAGTATTTTCTTATTTATTATACTATTCTCTTCGACGAATAAAAGAAAAGGAATTGCTCAGCCACAACAAATATGCACAAGTGTGCAGGGTGCAGTGTGCAGTAGTGTTCTGGGGCTCTCCTCACAAGCACGTAATAACTTCCGGAGTAAGACCACCGCTGTCGCCGAAAACTATATTTTCTAGACACATAAAACCGGCGCAGTGAAATTTTATAAGCACGCTCGTTAAACGAAACTGTATAAACTTGGTATTTCATTTTTTCCTGGACTCGGACTCCAGGTACTGAAATATTTAAATTGCTAAGTAACGTAACTAAATAACTAGAGAACCTCGAAAAAGTAAGTGGCCCTCTGTAATAAAATAAAATATGATAATAAGTTAACGAAAACCTGAAGCATGAATGAGTTAGGATAACGAGCGATAGAGAAGGTAATAACGGAATAACTCTGTCAAATAAAACACGATACTTTGTATCGAGAAATTCGTTATCGTCTAATTTTGCCCTCCGAGTCAATTAGCCGGCCGAAATTTGCAATTTATATCTTATAAATTCCGCAATTTAACATTGTGATGGGACTTACGTTATTTAATTAATTTGGAGGGAATTTGACAACCATTATTTAATTTCCCGTACTTGTGAATTGCCAAAGTTTTTGTAGCAATTTGTGAAATTATAATTATTAATGAGACCTCGCATAACTAATTTGTGGTCGAGAATTTATTAGCGTGACGCCGCAAAAGCTTCGCAGCCAAATATTATAATGCTCCGAGTGGGGAGCGAAAATGTATGGAATAAGTACAAAATATATTTTGAGCTCGCGTTAAATTAAACATTTTCATCATACAGGATGGCCAAATTTTATTTTTTAAGTTATCGAAAGGTTCTTATTTGAACTAATACAACAAAGACTTCAAAATTTCTGCCTTAATAACTAGTAACACAAAACTTTAATTAAAATTATAAAACTCTCCAATGATTGTTGGATGCGTACCTACATACAATATAATATAAAGTCTCCTTCGACAGAAATAATGATGTTAAATGAAAGAAATTATACAGTCCCAAAATCGCTTCAGACTGTAAAAATTAAAATGCGGTAAATTTAATTCGCCCGAAATGTTTCTTTTAGCATACAATTTAAACAATACGGTATAAAGTTTTACGACACCCTAAAATATTTTCGCTCTAGGTCGTTAACTGCAAGTGTAAAAGCCTCTTTGTGCCGCCCCAGTCTTGGCAGCGTTACTTAACATTATAATCCCAGAAAAGCTGTTTCAGCGTTTAAAAAGCGTACAGAAAAATGTCGCAAAAGTTCAAACCCAATAAGTTGGTTGCTGCTCTAAAGTTGATTGTGAAATATAAATAATTTATTAAGGACAAGTTAACAAGGACCTCATAAAGAAGGCAAAAGGTCGGCCATTTGTTCCCGGCGAGTTTGGTTCGTTGTTTAGTCGATGAGGGTCAACTGTGACCTCCTGTCGCTACATTTTATAAATCCTTTATTATATTTACGGAAGCTGAAAACATCTTTGTTACTCGTATTTGCAAACAAGTAACCATAATATAAAATTACTCGTAAGGATACATAATATAGACTAAGCCTATAATATTTCTAGCTAAAATCCGAGCTTTGTGATTTCGCGTCGTTTTTCTGCGTGCGGTAATAATCTTTAAGCTGTCTTTAAGGCAGTTTTTCCAGTTCTGTCCGATGTTGACACATATACACACAGAGATAAACTACTATAACATGGCGCGCCCCTCCAAATTACTGTTTCAATGTGTATAGTCACATCCTTATGAAAGAGTTTGTATGTAGTAAGTATTCAACTAATCAACCAGTATTCTTCACTTAAATCTTAATGTCACTTATTACCAAGATTTGTTGGTCAACATAACTAGCCGACCGCGCAAGACAACGCACTTCAAACGTTTTGAATTTTGGAGGGGCGCGCCATGTTATCGTAGTTTATCTCTAAATGAAAATTACTATGTTGAAGCACAATGGGCATTGTCCAAAAAAAAATCACATGTACTTTTTATATTTTTTTTCGTTAAAATAGGGTATTTTAAGAATATAAATTAAATAATTTTGAAATTCATTGGCTAGTTTTTTCTCAATAAATTTTTAAATTTTCGCTGTGACGTCATCATCGGCGGCCAATTGACCTCTGCAGTATGTTTTTTTTCCTTTCAATCTTATTTATAATGGCTGGTTCGTCAAATGCAAGTTCTCATTATGTGAAAGCTGAATACGAGAATACGAAAATACGAGAAGCTTACCAAAAGTTCGAAACGTAACGTTGGTCGAATTTATTGCTAATTTAACGCCATTGAAGGTCAAACTAAGGTTAAACATATTTGTTCAAAAATATAAGTAACTGATGGGTATTTTTTTCGTTTATATACAGAAAAACGATCACTGACCTTATTTCTCGAAATGTTTTTGTAATGAGCAAAATTAAAAAAAATGGACAATCCCCATTCAATAGGCGTGATAGTTATTCCTTAAAGTTTACCACAAAAGTGCTCAGGTTGTGATATATAGTAGGGCGAGCGAAGCGACGCTCTGTTAAACATAATATTTAAAAACATGTTTCGTACCTACCTTGGCTCGAAACTACAAACACCTTTTGAACCGATGTAAAATATTTCACTACATGTCACTCGCCATGAATCGGGACAAAATTAATTGCTGGTTTTCGGTTGAACATCCTCAAAAGACTGAGAATAATTGGGGGCTCACACTGCTGAACTTTGGAGAAGCCTCGTCTCGGTGATAGTTTAGTCGACCTTTGAGATATGTTTTATATGTTACCTTCACTATATTTTTTTATACTTTCTTATAAATATAACCTACAGTGCTCTGCCATACTTCATGTATTTCATTTGAACAGCATTGTACTTTCGAACACATTGGAATTGAGCAAAGAACGATAACACTAATGTTGCATAAAATAGTAATCGAGGTAATCACAAGATAGTTAAGCATTAATATCGCATTATATTAAATTAATTTGCCTGAAATTATTCACATCTCATTTAGTGAATGAGTTCTAATTTATTATAGTGTTCGATAAATTTAAAACATTAATTTCGGGTAATTCCAAACAGTTTCAAACTAATTAATTAGGCTCATCGTCAAACACTGAATCAACCGGACAAATTAAATTGATATTTACGATGTTACTCCGTGACACGTCAATTATATTATATTCTCATCTATATTTATTAGTAAAAATCGATCTTTATCTGATTTCATTAACATATTATTTAGATAATCATAGGTACTTATTAAATAACCCAATACGGTACATTTACGACATGGATCAAAAATTACGGACGTGTTTTAGAGAGGCACGTTGATTGTTGTTTATGCTATAAACCCGCGTCACGATTTTTAATGGTGGCCGAAATTCTGAAAGGGCCCTTACATCTAAAGGCCCGTCCGCACGTTTGCCAAACCTCAACAAATCGTCACAAACGGTCACAAAAACAAACGTGTGGATAGGGAGTTTGGCTTGGTTTATTTAGGTTTGCAAAGACTTGTAGCCGATCCGACCCAGTGTCGGTTTTTGAACGCAAATCAAAGAGAATTTGCCGCAAGCGTTTGCCTCTCGTCCACACGTTTGTGCGCGTTCATTCTTGTCGATGCTCTGCAAGCGAACAGACGTGCTATACGTGCGTAGTATGTCTGTGTGTGCTTTCGAAAAATGAATGACTGGTGGTCAAATGATAACGTATTAAATTATATTATATCAATTATATTCATTATATAGTTTTCCTATATTTATAACTAACTGTTGCCCGCGACTTCGCCCGCGTCAAAGTAAAATATTATATCCTCCTTCTTTTTGGAAGTCGGTTGAAAAGTATCCTAAGTTACAGGAGTAACTTAGGATATTTTGACGGGACTTTTTTGGTAGATAGCCTATGTAGTAAGGATACTACATAGGCTATCTACCAAAAAAGTCCCGTCAAAATAGCTCCAGCTGTTTCAGAGATTAGCCGGAACAAACAGACAGACAGACAGACATACAGACAGACATATAGATAAAAATAAAATAAAAAGGTTGTTTTGGTGTATGTAGCGACTAGCGTATATAATATATTCTTTCAATATTACAAACAGACACTCTAATTTTATTTATATGTATATTAGATAAAAATAACTGCCAAATGTTTATAGCCGATACAGCAACTTTGACGTCCGTCATGCTTGCCGCGTCAGAACAAACTAACTCACTCGCAAGCGTGTGGATGGGTTTCCAAATCAAGCGAAACGTTTGTGACGATTTGTGGCGATTTGGAGTTTGTAGCAAACGCCAAACGTGCGGACGTACAATAATAAATTAGCCACTATTAAATTATTAAATTATTATGTTTTGGTAAAAACCCTCCAAATACCATTCTAATGGAAACATAATGATAATCGGATTCATTTTGTTCCATTAGGACCAGTTATTATTAGGTATGTCTAAAAATTCGTGCCTTCATTTAAATTTACCATCTATTCAAATAACATATAAAAATTTTATTACTCTCAAAGACGATTCAGCATTCCTAACTTAAAATTCGCAGTTCACCTCGGTGGAAATGTTAAATTCAGAAACGTATATTCGGCGTGTCGGTTTTGAATACGTTTTACTTACAAATGTCTTAGAAACTGTTTTCGTATCTCATTATATTCTCTCGGCAGCTACATTAAATTCGTCGTAACCATTACCGTGTAATGTTACATTTACAAACTAAAACATAATCTTCTTTTGTATCGATTTAATGACAGTTTTATTTATTGTACCGCTGGTTTCTTAAAGCCGATTGGCTGGGCACGATAACTCACTGAAAATTACATTATTATCAGCTCACTAACTGACACAATAGACTATATTTTCAATGATATTATGGACGTGACGTATAGATTGTGTTAGAATTATTGAAGCCACTAGGTTATGAACACTAATACGGCTAAATTTAGCTGAATTATTGAGCGTCCGTGACTGAAATGATACGTCACAGACAATACCCCACTAATTAATTCAATAGAAATGCCTTTCGTATTTCAGACAACTTAAATGTTATCTGTTATCCTGACCGGCGCTAACCTCTATCAACTGTAATATATTAGAGTGTTTTAATTATTTAATGCTTGTATTTATTTGCCCGATCGTTGGACGTAAATTGTGAAACGTTATCTACTATTTACCTAATTACTATTATTACATATATTTTCACGTAAAAAATCATAATAAAACGCCTCCGTGGTCTATTGGTTCAGGGCTCGGCTCTTGACTCGAAGGTCGTGGATTCGATTCCCGCGTTGGAAACATGTTATTTCTAAGTTTGGTTAGGACAATGCAGGCTGATCACCTGATTGTCTGACAAGTAAGATAATCCATGCGTCGGGTGGGTATGTAAAAAGTCGGTCCTGCGCCTGATCTCTCGCCAGTAGTGTCGGTCTTCCGTCCTACTGGGTTATGAGAGTAAAAGGAATAGAGAGTGCTCTTGTGTACTGCGCACACACTTGGGCACTATAAAATTACTCCTGCGTAACTGGCCTTGGTTTCAATGAAATCGGACTCCGTCACCGAAACCGGTGTGGGTGTTATTATTATATATTTTCATTGCTTTAGCTCGCCTTTGTAAATTTTTTTAAATCGCCTTAGGATTTAGCTTAATCACTTAATTTTTACTCGCTCGCTCGCTCGCACACTTAATTTTTTTTAAGTTCTTCAAATCCGAGAAAGCTCTCGTAAGCGAGATAAGAAAGCTCAGCTTCAGCCACTTTTAATAATTATAAAGTTTAAATATGAACACTTTTATTATGTTTACGTCAAAAGAGTTATATCTCAAAGAGAGTCGAGACCTAACCTGATC
The DNA here is from genome assembly GCA_937595015.1 of Polyommatus icarus. Classification (NCBI taxonomy): domain Eukaryota; kingdom Metazoa; phylum Arthropoda; class Insecta; order Lepidoptera; family Lycaenidae; genus Polyommatus; species Polyommatus icarus. The sequence goes on from OW569326.1 coordinate 12,537,965, forward strand.
CAGAAGGCAAACTTAAGTCTTTGAAAAAAAGTCTCATAAAGAATACTTCGAATGCAGAATTTATTTTGCTTTAAAGAGATTTTTAGATCTCGTTCCGTTCCTCGCCTTATCTTATATATATATATTTTAAGAGCCTATGCTGTCCCACTGCTGGGCAAAGGCCTCCCCCAAAGTCTTATAATTAATTAAGTAATATTAAAGTAATTCATTTGGAAGTGGATACGTAAGTTTGAAATATTTTATCCACAACCGACCGCAGTCCGTACAAAGCCGCTCATATTTTTGATGGACAAGCAGACAGATACACCTGCATGGGCATTGTGTTGTGTGATGGGTTTTGACTAACAAAATAGGTTTTGCTATGATGATATTGTTTATTCAGAATTATCTTTAACAGAACTTCACTGAGACCATGTAGATAACATTTATACTTTCTTATAATAGAACTCTGGACGGCTAAAGCCAAATGGCGAAAGCCATCTTAATAATACCACTTTATTTTTTTTAATTTACCAAATTCTTCAATAAGAAAACTTCAGGTCCAAAAGTACCAAACTTTAGTTCCAAAAGTACCAAAAGTATCCTATATCCTTTCCCGGGCTCAAGGTATCTCCATGCCATTTTAGCAAAATTGCTTCAGCGGTTTGGGCGTGAAGCGAGAAGATGAGGAGACACTTTCGAATTTATAATATTACTATGGAATTCCATGTTATATTTGTGTAATATTTCTTTGTCTATTTACTTAACCTTCAGGGTTTAATATTACACAGGTACGCGATACAATATTTACCCAAATATCAAACACGTTTTCATCATTTCATAAATTACTTTTCTTTGCGAGACACTTAACAAAATTGTTATTCATGGATGTTTTAAAAGATCATAATCTAGGTCTAATTAAATTAGTGTCACCGGTTCTTGACATTAAGTGAATTACGCGCAACCGCCCGCCCCCCGCGGCCCGCCTACCGGTCGCCGCTCTCTAAGTAATCTACAGACCCACAGGTTTTGTTTCACCGACATTCATAATATATTTTTGAACTCAACGAAGGTCGCCATTAACGTCACTTAATAAATTAATCGCACAAATTAACGTTTAAATTCACAAATGAAATGGTTTATTATATTCGTGAATCTGTTGTGGTCACTCTTGTGTATTATGGATTTTTAACCGACTTCCAAAAAACGAGGAGGTCATAAACCATAAAAGTGACTCGTTAATGTTAGTAGAAGGTGTTTACAAAAATTTGGAAACCTGTTTTAACGTATGTGCAATTTTGCAGGCACAGTACTGCAGAGAACAGATGTTTCACTATTGATTCCGATTGCCGTGATAATTTAGGGAGATCGCACACGTCACACTTTTTGTGTGATCGAGTCTGCGGCGCACAAAAGGCGCACAAACGTCGTTCGCGGATTTTTCACAGACTTCGATCATTTTGTCCGCTGAACTGTAAAAACGTAGACGCTATGGAAAACGTGCAAAGATCGCGAAGTATTATTTTGTACTTGAAGTACAGAAAAAGAAGAAAAAATAGAAAATTTTGGGTACATCCTATAATTTCGGACAGATTATTGAAGGGTCAACACAAAGGGAACAGTTCCATATTAAACATTCAATTCTGCATTATTCTGCCTTAGAGAGAGGTATCATAAATTACTGGTCTATTTTGTATTTCATGAGCTAACATCGTTACATCGATATCTGGCGCCATGTTAATTAAATAGATCGCGTACGTTACGTCACTACAAATGCAGATTGTAAACTAAATGTATGCGCCGTCTGCGCGTGTTGAAGCAAACGTTCTATTTTCTTCGCACACTTAGAGCTACCTCACACCTGAGACACGACTGTCTTAAGACAGACTTTCGCTTAATAAAATGCACTAGATGCGCACATTTGAGACAAGACGTCTAATAGACAAAGTTATCTAATGCGCCCCGCGACAAGTCTGACTAACGACTGTCGGCTTCCCTTTGAAGTGTATGCGAGCGCGCACATCTACGACAAAACTGTCTAGCCACAATAGACATAACGACCAGTAGTTCAACTGCAAAGAGACGAACAGGTTTCAATATATTATTTTGTCAAATTCGTCGGGTTTCACTAAAATTATGACTGGAATATGCCGCACGCTGGCTGATATAATTTATTTTTTAATAATTATAGATTTCAGAATTAGATTCTGACAATTTTAATCACATGTGCCAAAACAAAAACTACAATACGACCAAAAAGAGAAACACGTCCAACGATCCAAGTACTATCTTTCCCGTCTAGTCTTTCCCGTTTATTTTTGAAGTTATTTTTATCCGAATGAGAACTTTTCTATCTATAACTATAAAATCTTTCAGAACTGCTCGCAATAGACGTAAAATATATTTTTCAGTAACGTAGTACAACATTTTTTGTGCTTTTTAACCAACTTAAAAAAAAAAGATTTCAATTTGAGCCTTACGTATGAATAATATTTCTAGAACTGCCTAGTTTTCGTATATTATGAGTATATTTTATCAGCATCTGAACAAAATATGTAGAAACTTTTAAAAGTGTATATAGTATGTTTGTGTTTGCGTATCGTCCGAGCTACATGTCCGATTTAAGTAATTCTTTTTTTGTTTTGTTGACTTTGTTGTGATAGGTATTGTTCAATTTATGTAAGTTTCATCAAAATTGCTTCAGCAATTTTGAATTCGGTTTTAATTGTTAACTTGTTATTTGTAAATTTACCTAAGTTGTAAACATAAATTATTTCAAATTGACGTGTTTCACATCCCGTTTTTAACGTGTTTAACATGTTTAACATCCCAGAGAAATACAGTAATAGGAAACCCTTATGCCTGTAATATGTCATAGTTTTAAGTCCGTAGTGACAAGTTAACAACCCTAGCTATTTTCGTCATATTACGTAAAATTTTAAAATTTCTTACTGCTAAGTCGGCATACTCTATAATTCTGTCTACTCTGTCCGGGCGTTCTCTACTGTTTAATATTAATATACAATTATATGCGTTGCGTCATCGTAGTCAAGACAGTTTTGACTTGGTGTGCGCCACATCACACATGACAGACACAACTGTTTTAATTGTGTCGTAAGACTGACTTGTCTAAGTGAGACAAGACTGTCTAACTACAGTCGTGTCTCCAATGTGCGGTCGCACTTATTGTGCGGCGCGGCGCGAAGCGGCACGATGCGGTCTGCCAGAATTATACGATTTTTTTGTGCGTCGGACTTATTTCGCGTCATGTGCGTTACTGCATATAATTGCATAGGTTCTATTTCCACAGAATAAAAAGTGCATCACGGATAGTCTGTCGTCTGCGATCTCCCTAATAAGTGTGTTGTGTATGTGTGCGCCGCAAAAGTTTGAGAGTGGCATTATAAGATTTGAATCTATCAATTTATGAAGTAAGTATATTTTTTTAGTAACATTTACAGTCAACAAGTAACAGGTATATTTTAACCCAAAAAGTTGTAGGTATACCATTTACCGCCAACAAGTAACGCCAACAGGTATATTTTAACCCAAAAAGTTGTAGGTGTTATGCCTAGTAGGTTCCAAAAACTGTTAAAGATTAAGACCTGAGAACCGAATAACCTGAAACTAGATCGGGAAGTGTGCCAACTCTCATCATATTAAACAGATGATAAAGATGTTTTTGTTTCTTGGAATCTTTTTCCAGTACTCTGTCCGCGATCTCGACGACAGTTGAGAGCTCTTGCAAATTTGTATCCATTAAGGAATATTTCTAAGTCGCAAATTTGTACAATTTCCATTCATTAAATTATACACTTTAAAGAATAAAGAGATTCAAATGCGTTTCGAATAAAAGGACTTCGTAATTTATGAGGTAGTTATCCTCTTATGTAACAAAGCGTTTTTGCTCCGTTCGTATTTCTATGATGAAGGTATAAGGTATTTTTCTTTATATTCTTAGTTCGAAACCTTATTCGAATAGTGGATTTGAGAGATCGTAACTTATTTCAAAGTACATCTACCGAAAACGCACTCTTGTTAGTAATTATTTAATTTTGGCACATCTGATTTCTTATTAATCTATATATTGCATAATTACTATTAATAAGAAATCAGATGTGCCAAAATTAAATAATTACATTTTACAAACAGCCTACACTGTACATACTCATATTAGGTAAAAAACTTGATTTTTTCAAATACTAACACTGTCTTATTAAACCTAGCAACACGTAAAAACGATTGGCAATCTACAAGTTCGTAATAAATTACGCACATAATTGAAATTTTAATAAATTGAAATTGCACTCTATTTGTGTTTCATAATAGCGTCCATAGTAATGATGTGAAACATCAATCAAATAGAATTTCCCATTAATGAGAGGAACTTGAATATCCACGTAGTTCGACCTCGTTACACGATTAGATGACGTCACAGGGCCACATCTAGTCTGCGGTCATACCGAATAATTGCTTCCCACCTAATTAAGTCAGAAATGAGCTTAGGCCGACTTGCGGTCGACTACGTAATTACTATAGGTGTCGTTAGGTGGGAGCTATCATAAGTTTGGTAAACACATAAAGGTAGATTATCAAAAGATTTACTTAGTTACTTATCCACTATTATACATACGGTTTGATATTATAAGGTATACACCGTAATTTAAAGCAGAACTCTTAAGAGGCTCACCGTAATTTAAAGTAGAACTCATAAAACACTGACTTTTTAGACTTTAAATATTTTGTAGTAAATTTACTATTTGTTTTTATATTTTTAGTGGTTTACCTACTATATTTTTAGTGGTTAAATATTTTGTAACAAATTTTTGTGGAGGAACCTAGGTAATTACTATTTTAAGCTGAAAAATAACTCAAACATGTTAAATATTTTCGTATGATAATGATTTTGGTATTACGTATGTATGAGAATTTCGATGAGACCCGACCTCTTAACCTGGCAGTATGCAAAACGTAACATTCAGCATTTTATAAGGAGTTGGTATGACCTTTATTGTAGGACCTTTATTAATTTGAGATCTTAGTTATTTTAAATGCTATCTGTAGTTAATAACAAAAGTGTGCTCATTACCGCACTTTTATTACTCGTAAAATATAATAGTTAGGGCTTTATACAGCGCAATTTTAGCGTGAATATAAAAAGCGGGTAAACTACGAAAATTCTAGTTTACGCGGCTTCTGGCGTGAAGTTAGTATCACAAGTGGGTGTCGGGCCGCGCGGAATGCAGTTCGTAGTTACCTCATTATAGTAGTTAACGTTAAAAGCTACTTCGATAAGAAGGATTTATTTATTGTAAACTACTTTAATTAATACTCGTAAGACTACGGTACAAAATAAACCTCGCATATTGGGAGAAGGATCATAATATTATAAACGAGCTTTTGCCCGCGACCTTGCTCGCGTTAAGAAGTATTATAATATACAAACTTTCATCCCTATTTTAACCCCTTGGGGGTTGAATTGATCAAAATCCTTTCTTAGCGGATGCCTACGTCATAACATCTACCTGCATGCCAAATTTCAGCCCGATCCATCCAGTGGTTTGGGCTGTGCGTTGATAGATTACCATGTCAGTCAGTCACCTTTGAGTTTTATATACATGGATATCTTAAAGATGGAGAAAATAATGTCAGTTCTTATGCTTATTTATATTCCGATCGCATGAGAGCACTCCTGTTTGCAATTAAAACTATCCGGCTTAAAATAATTTAATCTGAAACTACGAAGTTAGTTGCATTAAAAGAATACTGAATCGAACAATTGTCACTCGTTTAAAAGTTAAATTACTTCGGTCACCGTTTTTCTCTAACGGCGTCTGAATAAAACATAAGACTTTTTAGCCGTCCTAATGAGCCCGGCTCGTTGTTTTTCTGACTGCATAAGATGTGAGAGTGGGATCGGCGGCGGATCAGATCGCACTTCATTTGTCCGCGTCACCGCCGCCCGCCCGCCGCTCCCGCCCGCCCTCGTGATGGATAGCACCGACTGCGTAGCGTTTAATTGATACCGCCATTTTTGCACCGGACCTTGATATCAAAAGTTACATGTACACTGTACAGACAACAGATCCGCGTATAATTAAAAACGTATTTCATTGTTTTTCATGGGATCTATATAAAATCCTTACAATGATATTTATTTTGCCCCCAAATCTGTCAGTAGCTTTTCTTTCGCATTTCTGCTGTAGTCACGCTATCACACGACACGACGTCGTGCGACGTCGTGTCGTGTTTTGTGTCCCGACACTCATACAAGCAAAATTATTAAGGCAAACTGTGAAAAGTTATGTGTGTATTATATCTCTATCTATACAAATAATTCGTAGGACAGCTTTGATCTTTCATTTTATCATCAAGTAGTACTAAATACTTGAGTACATTTACAAAGCTTACTTGTATATTCAAAAGTTGTTATGTAATAAACGCGAATATGTAAAGGCTAAATAGTAAGCAAACAATAATCTCAACTCCGCACAGATATTGGGAACTTTAATAAATACTAAATAATTCTATTTCTCATTTTATACACTTGTAGCACTCAAGTATGTAACATGGCAAATATCTTCGAGGAAGTATTTTCAGAAAAGCGACACAAACACAGCCGGCGGACATATTGCACGCAAACCACTCTAGCAAATCAAAAAAGAGTTTATAACGGTTGGTATTTTATATACTCTAAATAGATATATCACAATATTAGTAACTGAAATCCACTAAATTACAATACTCACATTTCACTTAGACCTTGAAATTGTAAAAATGAGAACATGAGTGGATGAATTCGGAACAACAAGATAAGATAAATTTTTCATTTTTTCCCTTATAAGTAATTTGAACAAACCTTGTAAATTACCTACATCATCATCTGGCTACTATATTTAAATATAAATAAAATCTACACTTTTTGAAAACAAATCATTTTTGCCGGCCTTAAAGCCCCCATTTATGTAAAAAACGGCAGTTTTCAAATTTTACTCACCCGCTTTATCCACTTTTTCTGAATGCTATTATGAACTACTCGTAACTTTTCAAGTTTTTTGTTCAACATTTTACGAAAACACATTTTAGATTACGTTATAATAGACTAGAAACTAGATGATGCCCGCAACTCCGTTGCGCCAAAACTGGTTTATCGCGCGGAAACCGTACATTTTCCTGGGACAAAAAGTATCCTATGTCCTTTCCCGGAACTCAAAGTATATCCATGCCAATTTTCAGCAAAATCGGTTCAGCGGTTTGAGCGTGAAGAGGTAACAGACAGACAGACACATTTTCACATTTATAATATTAGTATAGAAGTATAGATGACTTATCTGAATTGCTTTAATGTAAAATTATTTAGCATAGTATAATAATTATCGACCTCTATCCTTTTATCGGTCTATTAGATCTGGATCATAAGTGATGGAGACAAGTCAGACAAAAATAAAGTATTAAGCTATGTTAATGTATTTTTGTACTTGAATATTAATAACGAACTTACAAACGTGTATTTTTAGGTCAATTCGAGCTCGAATGAGAGCAATAAATAAATATTTGGATATGTAGAGCGCTCCTAAACAATAGAAAGCAATTGCGTATAGTCAATTGTTTGTACAACTCGTTTGAATTAATATCAGCATAGTAATGAATATTAAATATTGTGTCCAGTGTCATGTATGTAAAGACTACAATTGAATACCGGAAATAAAATAGGGTGTAAGAGCCAAAAACAAAATGTGGAGGAATTGTTGATCAAAATATTAGCTCATCTTCGGAATAAATTTTGTTTATTTTTTAGGGAAATACTTATACTACGATAAAATCTCTTTGTGTAGAAAAAACAAAGTATTTTACTTATCAATTACTACAACTAAATTACATTTTAATTGACAATATATAGAAAACCTTAAGTCCAATTCTAACTAACTTAAATAAAGCTCTAAGTGCCATGCATTATGTTTTAAATAGAGATCTAAGTTCTAATGCTTGTTTCGGTAAATTGGCACATTGGACATTTAAAGTTTTAGACACACAAAGACTAGTGGCGTGATATTACATAAGTAAATAACCAAAAACAACAAAGTTACCAATTTTTTGAGTCAACATATTAAAATACCAAGTAAAAACAATGAAAGCAATAAAACATTATTCATACTCTTTTATTTCAAACAGCTTTGTAACGCCTTTCTCTTCCCGAACTGGTAACAACAACAGGTGCTATGTCCACCATTTTCATAACATTGGCGGCACGCTGGCAGGGACTTAAACCCTTTTATATAACAATGTGCTATGCGTCCCGCTCCTCCACCTTTATTAAAAGATGTAAAAACGAAGCAAAAAACTACGCTTGTCACTTAATGCTTATTTTAGGTTATTGGCGATGGCACATAGAACATATTTCTGCAAAAAAATACGTTTCGAAAATTTTGGCACTTACACCCTATTTTATTTCCGGTATTCAATTAGTGATGAACTTATCTATAAGCATATCTACTACTATAAGGCTTTGGGGTATTTATATCTTTTCGGGAAAGCTAAAGTAGAAACAAAAAAATATTTTTGTGGTTAATACAAAATTCTTGATATTTTGTAGTTTTAACACATTTTCTACTTCTATCTCTTGTCCCCGTCAATTGCCCAGCTGGTATGAGACTCTCAAGATAGAGAAGCCAAAAAAGGCCAAGTGATCGTTGTAGACAAAGAGTGGACAGACAGGTAATTTTGATTTTTTTTAAATATTGTGTTTGTCCGGTGTGAGGTCCAAGAGATGCCGAGAATTTTGCGCCAGCACCACATTTCAAAACCGTCGATTTGATCTCGAGTACTTCGAGCTTTTAGTATCTATGTCTCGGAGGCATATAAAAATATTGAAAAGATTAAGCAACGCATTAGTGTTATTATTAGTTATAATAACACTAATGCGTTGCTTAATCTTTTCAATACTTTTATATGCCTCCAAGACATAGATACTAAAAGCATTATACCGGTTATAATTTCCGTTCATACGATATCCTAATTAGATAGTAATAAAAATTAGTAACATGGCAACGACAGAAAGTTTATTAATGTTTCTTTTATACAATAATTTGAAGATAAAAAAAAACAAAATAAATGCCAGTTAGCAATCCGAAACTATAATTCAAACTACGAGTTTAACGTTCGGATCGTTATGGTCCAATTATACTTAACATAATATACAAAGTTATAGATAGACAAACTATAATTTTCATACTCAGTTACAGTTAGCAGTTAATAGCTATGTACCTGAAGCAATATAATATCCGTGGTCGCCACTATCACAGGTGCCACTTATATGACTTCTACTAAGTTTTTCACTTTTGTGAAAGTTCATGTACATTAATAAGTTTCGTTTGAACATATGGCGGCAAATAATAAGAGCTAACTATAAAGTTTCTGGAGCAGAAAATTTGTCGGTAGTTATTATCATAAGAAGTAATAATTGAACTAAATATTGTTATGCCAATGATATAAGGCACCTAATATACATTTACAAAATAAATAGTGATTTAACATTAGTTATTTTTTCTTATCAAATATGGTCGGCCTATGGAACGAACGAAACTAATAGTCAAACGAAGCGACTATTAGTTTATCGAAGTTTCCTTGTTCGATTAACAACCTCAAAAGGTGTACCTTTTTTATGAAAAAAGGGGGCAAACGATCAAACGGATCACCTGATGGAAAGCAACTACCGTCGCCCATGGACACTCGCAACATCAGAAGAGCTGCAGGTGCTTCAGATTAGCTTATAAAAATTATGAAGAGGTGTACGTCAGGAAATAAGGTCGTAAATGACTAGTGAACAATAAAAGAGCGTCTAAGTATAGTTCACTATCGGGCTGTTTATGGTCGCAGTCGTGTTGCAATTTATAATGCACTTTGAGAGCGTATATTGTCCTCTGGCACGCGATGATGTTATCTTAAGCTGCGTATTCACTGGCACTGCACCGAACGCCATTCGGAATTCCGTTTTGGACTATTGATCCATTTTTAAGGAAGGATTCTGAACAATTAACTTCTTTACCATACCATAATTATGTAACATAAAAAATATCCTGATTTTTTATTTATATGAAACGTAGTTGAAATAACTTTAAAATTGTACAAAAAAAACATTTTGTTTCAGTTTGCCGCTTTTCATGTCTGAAATATAACACGCATTTTTCCTTTTTTCACACAAATTTTACATAAAGTGCCGTGAGAGGTTTTTATCCGATTATGTCGTTGAGGGAAGTGTGCCCGTTAACATCGTCACAATTTAATTATAAAAAATCCTCGTGTACATATCGGTGCAAATCATACAAAGTTTCAAAATATTTTTGGCATGAAACTGAAAAAGAATAAAGTACTATAGTTCTTGCAATCTAAGAGTGCGCGTCGCCCTTAGTTGTGTGAGTGACCATATCTATACACGCGTACATGGCTCGCTCGCTACTGACTGCTTCGTCGGGTACGCACACTAACGAAAATGTCTATTCGCATTTCCAACTACAAATAAAGGCTACGCGCACTCGTAGATTGCAAGAACTATAACTGATAACTGCACTCATTGCGGGTACAACACACTCAGTTTAGTACTGTCCTATTTCAAAACATTTTGATCCAAATGTAAGCAAATAATTTAAACTTGACAGAAATTATGTGCAATTGTTTATCTTTATTATGTTTCTAATACGTATCATAATTGGTAGCATTGTTGCCACCCATAATAATATTTAGCTTTGCTTATATATATGTCGCAGGCGGATTGTATATTTAGCCGTATTACATTACGGCTAGCCGTTTTAAGAAACGGCGCCGTTTTGTAATGCGGTGTGTCGACGTTTAGCCGGATTGTAATTGCGATACGTTCTTCAATAAGGCAGCCCACGTTTAGCCGCATCGTACTCTTACTTAAGTTATAGGGTGACCATGATTGCAAAATAAAACAATGTTGAAAATGAAAATCAATTTTACTTATTAGTAAAAATCTAATCGATATTTCTTGATTGTTTTCACGATATTCCTTACCAATCAAATATGATAGTTACTTACTAGCTAAATAAAATATATTTTGGCATTAGATATTTTTATGCTCAATATTATAAATCACAATTCATACGGTACTGCCTAGTATACGTAAGTAAATTATTTAATTGCAACTGAAATTTGTTTTTAAATTCACTGTTTTCTTTGTTTGGTTCACTTAAAACTTCGCAATTTAGTACCACACATTCCGTATCCAACGCCATTGTTTTTGTTATGTGATTTGAATCTATGACACGGGCAGCGCCACGAGTGTTAAGGAACGAAACTAAAACTATCAAAAAGGCGACTAGTCTCTAGCCTTATTACATTACGGCTAGTCGTATTGAATGACGTATAGCGCCGAATACATTCCGGCGGTTTTTTATTCAGCCGCACTCAATCCGGCTAAACGTCGACACGCCGCATTACAAAACGGCGCCGTTTTGTAATACGGCTAAATATACAATTTGCCTGCGACATATACATCTAAACAAAACGGAACGTTGTACGTATAGTGTATAGTGTATTTATTTATTCTGATTATAGTGATGATTATGATACTCTTCGATTTCGGCCAAGTACAGATAGTATAACCAAAGAATAAATAATATTATACGGTAGCATGACTCAATTGTGGTTATATTAAATTATTGTAACACAGAGTTAAAGACGTGGGCGCGACATAATCGTTCTGCTGTATGAAGGTAATATGAAATCACGATAATATTTCGCTTCATTCGAGCAGTCAAGTTAAAGTATATAGTCTGCTTTTTATCATTTACCAGCTGTCCCGGTGAACTTCGTGTCACTTGAAAATCTTTCCTGGACTTGTACGAATATTTTAAGACTAAAATCAGCCCAATCCGTTCAGCCGTTTTCGTGTTTTAGCGCCACTAACACATTTGAAAATCCATTTTTATATATATAGATACTGTGGTTTAATCGTAGTTTGAACGCGGACAACGTATGAATGTGGAATAAACTGATATCAATACCACGAAAAATAAACATTGTTTCCATGTACCTGCGCCAAAACAACGGCCGCTGTCGAAACGCGTTGCGTTCGCCAACGTGTATAGCCCCATGTTTTCAGAATAAACAATTTAAATTTATCTATTTTTGCAACAACCGATCATCGAGGCTCGTGTAAAATAAAACATGAACGAACGAGTTGTACTGTACGTAAACAAGAATGTTATAATTAATTAAAATAACTTATTTTTGTTTTATTATAAAATTCTTGTTGTGCTCGGTATTTTAATTTGGCTTTTAATCCTTCGATCGTGAATTCTTGGAAATGCTATTGTATTCTATTTTTGTCGGGATCACCGGTGCTTTTATGGGGCTTGAAGGATTAAGGTTCATGTTGTGTAGAAAAATAATGAAACATTTTCTTTGCGATATCAGAAGAAGAAACTTTGAGAAATAAATAAAAGGAGAACGACATTAAAAGGCTAACAGTTGCATAACCAGAACGAACTTCAACAACGCACAAATCTGAAATAGGCATTTGATGTTCAGGAACTTACAATAAAAAAGTGAGGAGCAATTATTATTCAAAAATCACAAAAGATGGCCGCTATGCAAGCTACGCCGTAGCTCCGGAGTTACGCCGTAGTGTCGTAGCCCGTAGCACGTAGCAGGAAATAGAGTTGCTCGTAGCGAACATTGGATTCGAACCAACCCAACTAAATGGTAATGAATGCAATTTATTCGGAACAGTTCCATGTCCTTTTTCAATTGTCATATTAAATAGTGTCGGTTATTTATTTGACTATTTCTAGATCCCTGTTGCTACGTTCTTGTATATAAAAGTGTATTATTTTAGAGTTTGTTTTAATTGGGAGACGAATTCGTCAAAACATATTTGCGAGCCATATGTTATTATTATTAAAACGAGGTTATTATTAGTATGTACATTTTCCAGAACTGCCCAGATTTTGTATATTATAATATTATGTCAGTCTAGTCAATCAGCATCTGAACATGTGTGCCAAATTTCAAAAGTATATGCATTTAAGCATGTTGTATGTTTGTATGCTTTATGTCGCATACTGAAAATACAAGTCCGATTTCAGTAATTCATTTCTTGTTAAATATTGTTGTACTAGATATTGTTCAACTTAGGGAATACTGCAAGTTTCATCAAAATCGGTTCTGTAGTTTTTGAGATAGGGAATTTTAATTTTCAGTTTTATCTTAGGTTTTATCTTATTTAAAATAATATTATTTAATATACAACTTGTTTTAAATAATTAAATTTAACATCAATACATCTGTTAAAATACATAACAAAATTCCAATTTTATGGGAAAGTCAATAAGAAACATGACCTAAGTCCTTCACAAGTAGTGACTTAATAAAGTTTATATCAGCGTAGTCCCAATACACTTCAAAGGAAGTCGTTCACCAGCAAAACTTATTCTCATATTTATATCACAGCTGTGCAACGTTATACCGCCTGATTTCTGTGAAAAGGATTTTAAATTTTTTATCATCACATTTATAACGTAAACAAAATGTGTACCGTGCTTTTGCGTGCTTTTTTTTTATTTCATGAATATAAGAAATAAACTTTATATTATTAAGATTTGTATAATTGTTTATGGTAACATTACTTTAGAAATAAATTTCAGAATGAACTTTTTTTTCAATTAATAAACAAGTTTAAAGTCGCATTACCCTATTATAACAGTAACACCTCGTTTATTAATATAAAAAAATACTCCCACATTCTTCACTAGTTTATTCATTATCGTACAAGCTCACGGTTGAATAGTTTTTAATCCAATTATTCTTTTAAATATCAGCTTTAATATAGAAATCTTAAGGACTTTGAACACAATAGTACATAGGTACGCTTGTTACGTAAGTGTACTTATAAAGTTACGAGTATCGTCCTCCGAGAATATTTTCTATTTTGTAATAAAGTGTAAAGGGTAAGGTCATGCTATTTCTAGCTTACAGTAAGGGCTCCTTTACTTGGCCGATAGAGAGGTAAAGGCGAGACGCAAGTAGCCGTCCTGGCTAATTCGCTTTTCTAGACAAGGTCTTACGCCTACTTACGTATTTCTACCTACGTGGCAATGTAAAATTTGGTTCTAATTGACATTTATTTTGTTACGAGTTAAATTAAAATATTCTTAGTATACATATCTTATGTCTTTAAACGAGCAATTCTTGTATAATATATTATTTGGAATCTCGGAATCGGCTCCAACGATTTTCATAAAATCTAGTATTACATAGGGGGTTTCGGGGGCGATAAATCGATCTAACTAGGAATCATTTTTATAAAATGTCATTTTATTCGTGTTTTATCGAATACCGAGCAAACTTCGGTCAAATAGCTAGTTAGATATTAAATAGACATTATAAACAGTACCATAAAATAATGCACACATTCAAATATTTAAGAAGTGTCACGATTAAAAAATTAAAATTATAACAAATAAAAATATATAACTCCCTATTGCTTGCACTGTGTCAGTATCGTAGCACAACGTGGTAGCCCGTTTGCGCCTTAGGCTGTGTTCACACCAAACTGATTATACGCTGCTGAATGTGAGCGAGCGTTACGCAGTTTATTGTATTTCCATACATATTCACTTTTTCGTTCACACCTAACGGACAATACGCCATTACGCTAGACGTAGGCGCGGACATTCGATATCGTATATTTTGTATGATTTTCATGTTCACACTGGGGCCGGGGCTCACAGTGAGCCTGCTCACATTCAGCGGCGTATAGTCAGTTTGGTCTGAACACGGCCTTAATGTGAATGTATCCTAAGAATGAACGCCTCCCGAGCGTGTGTTGTGTCGGTCGGACACAATGACTTCGCACGCAGAGAAATGACTCTCTTTCCTGTCGGGTGCATTATCATTATTGTCATTAATGAAAAGGCCTTTCATTTGTTCTGTAATGTGATGAACTTGGTCACTAAATACTAATGTACTAACTTTGCCGTACTATTATTTAACACTTATACAGGTTATACTTACCAATATCATGAAAGCCAAAGTATAACTACCTTTACTAGAGTAAATTAAGTCCAAGACAGAGTATTGAATAGTTTTTTGTATCGAAAAAAATACAGACAAACATATTTTAACCTCCTCCTTTTTGGAAGTCGGTTAAAAATATATGGTTACATAAATTGTATTTGACACTAAAATTAGTAATTTATAGTCTTCAAAAAGTAGCTGTGTCATACGGACGGACAAAGGAATAGTCACGATATAGTAAAAAAAGCGTTTTTTTTTTCATTTGGGTACGGAACCTAAAATATAATTTGTTTCGCAAATATAAATAAATCAATAAACTAATTATTTGTATTAAAACTGGGTGAGATTAAAGCTCCCGTAATAATTTGTTGATAATATTATCCTGTCGAAACCAACGGAAATTTTTAATTGCACATCAAATTAATTTGCACGATTAATTTAACTTTGCCATCATTATATCGAGACCACGCTACATGCATCACTTGCGGAAATATTATTATGTACTAAAATCAAATTCTTAATTAAAATCTGTACAGTATTGTAAAAAAACGAAATTATAATAGTTTTGACTGTTAACTCTATAGCTGTTATTATTATAATTAATTATATAAAAAAATATTTTTGAAAATGTCATTTTTGTACAAAAACAAATCAAAGTATTAAAATTCCTCAGACAATTTTTTTCTATATACTTAATCAATTTGATATTTTGATTAACAAAGCATAATATTATTATTATTTTACTTAATATATAAACAATAATTTAAAATGGATAGTAACAATATAAGATTTAACTAATCCATACTAATATTAATAAATGCGTATGACTGTCTGTATGTCTGTTACCTCTTCACGCCCAAACCACTAAACCGATTTCGCTGAAATTTTATATGGAGATACTTTTGAGTCCCGAGAAAGGACATAGGATACTTTTATTCCGGAAAAATGTACGGTTCCCACGCGATAAATGAGTTTTGGCGCAACGGAGTTGCGGGTGGCATCTAGTATATTATATAAATTCGCATTTAATACTGACATTATTCTAATTTAAAACCGCGGCATTTCGGTGAGATTCAATCTACCTCGAATCAGCGTTTGTACGAGAGCAATTTGTAAATACAGATCCTCGACGTCGGTATAGGTGTAATTATTGCTTTTTGTGTATCACGAACAAAGCTCGGCGCGGGATTAAGTCGTCAAGTGCAAGAGATATTCGTCGAGATCACGACCCTATCTCGAGCCGACCATGAATTCTCCGGCTCTCATTTGCGTAATGTGATTACAAAAGCACATCGTTCGAGATAAAAGCTTAGATTCTACGTTAGTAATGAATTCCTCAGATTCCCGTGACTCCTGTAATTGTAACGTAAGCTTTTTATAGTCTACAATTAAATTAAACAGCAAATGCTTCCTACACTGCCGACGTTATTAGAACACTTCTCAGGAATCGATTACCATCGGCTGTTGTACAAGATTATCGACTTTCATGTTATAGAGAATGTTTTATATGAAAGAATCGTGTGATGTTGAATCTGTTGTTAAACATGGCGGATTACAAAACATCTGATAGATATCGGATTACATTATATTATGACTTACATGTATCTTCGGGCTTTTTTAGCCGATTACGTATAAGCCGAAGTTATGAAGGTAGTTCATAACGATTAGTATATATTATCATTTACTGTTTTTAAGATTAAAAAAAGTAGGGCATGTTTCGTTTGATTCCGCCTTACGCAGGTACTCACCGGGCACGGATGCTTCGGTGAGTACCTGTGTAGGGTTGCCAGGAGAGAGCCAACGCCAGCCTGCCATGAATGTGGCGCTGCGGAGACACGGCCCAGCATACCCTTGAGGTGTGCGATCGTTGGGCCGTGCAGCGCCACGGTCTCGTGGCAGTGCTAGGTGGAGACCTCTCACTCCCGAGCATGGTGCGCTGCATGCTCGAGAGCGATGAGGCCTGGCAGGCGGTGGTCTCTTTCTGCGAATTTGTTATGTCGCAGAAAGAGGCCATGGAGCGGGACAGAGAGAACGATCCCACCTCTTTGCCGCTCCGCGCGCGTAGGACGGGAGTGCGGAGGCGTCGCTACGCGAACCTCCTAACTCTTGTCTAACGGGACTCCGGGTCACGATGGGAACCTGCCCGGCTTTGTCAGTCCCGGCGCCGAGGGGAACGCTTTAGATCGCCTAAGCGTTCCCTTACTTTGGTGGAAGTCCGGTCCGAGGCAGACCGGCCAGTCGTGGAGGGAGTCCCGTGTTTGTTAGATCCGGGATATCCCTCCGTTATACGGCTGAAGGCGAACCGCAGCTGGTTTTAGTGAGTAGGAGTCTCACATACCCCCGGAGTACCCAACCCGGGGCACCCATGATGGGTTTCCCCTGCGTAAAAAAATGTTTCGTTTGATACCTTCATGCTTTCAACCCGCTTCCAATTTTTTTATTCAATTCTACAATATAGTATTGGAAATATAGCTGCATGATGGTCAACGAACACAGGATGGTGGTTTTTGCACCCGTGCCAAAGGCGCCCGGCGGCCCGACGCGTCAACGATCCGCTTACATTCGAGTATTTTGAAAGCTTTTCGTTTAGTCTCGTAGCTGTTTTGGAATAAGCCTAGCTGAGTTCCTACCTGACTTTGGGTCGAACGATCTACAATAAGAATAAAAACTGAGCTGTCCATAACTCCATACGTCGAATACTACAAAAATAACTTGTATCACACATCGCACTTATTTGCACCATTTAATTTGAAGTGATTATGTCGCTCTATGAATACTATAACATCCACAACGGATGCAAAGTTGCAATTTTAGTCTACACATCTATTTTATAAAATTGTTTTGATCCCAAAAATAATTATGTTTTTAAGTAGAAATAAAAAAAATAGGTATAGTAGACCTCGACCGCGTACCTCCTAAAAACGTCTTACGATGCTTAAGAATATTATAAAGTTGTATATTTCGCTCTTGCAGTTGTGGCTTGTGGCTTCATTTAACCTCACAAAAAAACGCGATGTCTGGTGCTTTTAGCCCCGTCGCAAAAAAAGCAAAAAAAGTGCATCCATGTGTAATAGACAGTTTTTCCGTCTGTGTGGAGATACGTGGCTATTTAGTGACAAAATTGTGACTATGTTTTCAATTATAAACGTGCTGTTTAAAAAACAATATATAATGAGGTAGACAGCTGTTGTTGACACAAGAACTCACACCTACCCAAATAGATTTAAAAAATATTATGATTATAAATTGTAATTAGCTGCGAAATATCTTTTAAATTAATTTGAGTAAAATTTAAACATATAATGTGAAAGTTAAACATAACGCCGAAACAAATGACAAAAAAGTTTATTTAAAATGAGAATACAGCTAGCAATAAAATGTTTGCACAGTGAAATATCTTGCTGTAGCTCACAATGTGTTATCACGCAACGATTTACGGCACGCCCTGATATATGAACAGACAATTTTGTTTTAACAACATTTTCAACATTCGAACTCCGAAAATGTCAAATTACTCATGAAAATTCCTGCTAAAAGTTGAACAAATGAAGGCGGTTATCACAAATTATTTAACTGCAACATTCGGCCCGGGGCCAGCCCGTAGTACCCTGTATTTCACCAAACTACCCAGCTGGAGTAAGCCACACTCACTTCCCTTATGTTAAGTTTTATGATAGAAAAAATTTGTTTCGCCATTTTTACGGCTCCGTTCCGAAAAGCCGAACCTTTATAATGCCTTAGTGCCCGCCTTCGTAGTGCCAGTTTTATAGGTTATGTTTTATACTGCCTTTACTTTTATTTTGGGAAAGGAAAATAATATGTTAGCAATAACAAAAAAAATATCTTGTTTCCTTTAAAAAAATTCAACCTATAATTCATAGTACCTACTAATTTAAAACCCTTTTGACGATAATTTATGATAATACATGAACTATATTTAATTTTGAGAAGAACTACTATATAAAATTATATTTAAATATTATTATTTTTATTCCTATTAATCAAATTAAACGGCCCGGAAAAGTACTAATTAAAGTATTTAAAGTAAAAAACAGGTGGAATGAACAAACGCCAACTGTGAAAAACTGTAAACAATAACTTCGTGATATTTTAATTTAACGCAGTTTACTTTGAAAGTAGCAGTCAGACTTTTAATTTGTAATATTACTAAAGTGTCCGGTAAAAAAGTAGCCACCTTACAATTTCAATTAAATAAAGACGCCGCGGGCATCTTTCTTTTCTATTAAAAATGTACCAGTTCGCTGCGGTCTTTTCATATACAAATTTTTACCGCTGCATAAAAAGTAAGACCCATTTAGGGGAAACATTATCCAATTTTCAGGTGAACTTTTACGTCGGCGGCCTTACGTGAGCTGAAACGCGAGCGATGAGATTAAAAATAAAGAAAGAAGGTATAAGAAATAATAGAGTAGTATTTGTTACCAGACTTACAAATCAATATTCGTTTTTGTTTTATAACTGTCAGAAGATAAATAATTTAAAATTATTATGAGGGGGGCGAAAGTAGCTACAAATGGTTCGTTCTAGATAATGTATTAATTACTTCATATTTTATATATTGCTTCATAATTAACATTTACTATGATTAATAAAATATAATAGTATATTATTATTGTTATAATTTCTCATACAAAAAGTAATAATTCAAATACATTCGGTCTCAATGCAAACACATAATATTATTTTCATTATGGTACTGTTAAAGTTTAGAGTTGGTTGCAATGAACCTTTAATAAACAACTTTTCAAAACACCTTAAATTGTTAATCGAGAATTCTATTCAGGTATTTTATTAGCAATCTTCACAAGACAGTAATAAAAACTATGTAATATTTTGGTATTTACAAAATACCGTGACGCAGTAAAATAATCGGCCAAGTGCGAGTCGGACTCGCACACGAAGGGTTCCGTACCGTACCGATACATACTTACAGAGCAAAAATAGGCTAAAAATTGTGTATTTTGTATGGGAGCCCATTTTAACCCGGCGTCTGCCTGGTAGAAAATAGGAACGACAACTGCATGGTGGGTCATAATTACCCGGATTTTAAATCGTTGTTAATTTTTACTATTTAAACGATATTTAGAGCAAATTTATATTGAACTGAAAGAATAGTACTTCGTTTATAATATTTTGAAGATACACAAAAAAAAGTAATACGAGTATAATGATCGTGTTTTCCTATTTAAAAAGACAGTGTAAAATTTTCAACTAAAAAAATTAACACCTCGATGAATAAACAAAAAGTGACTAATACACACTTTGTATTTTACTTTTTAGAATGACAAATGTTAGACCTTAAAATAATTATAAGTAGAAATGATAATGAATCTTAGGTTTAGTCATTATGAGCCCTGTCATCCACGCAAACGCCACGAAAAGAAATGCCATGTTCAGGGCAGATGATTTTTTTGGATCTTGAGAGGTATGAGTAGTATTCTTGTCTTATACAGCGGGAAATACTATCTGGCATCGCTTACGAAAACTAGTCGAAACTTTGACAGGAAGCTCTCCTGGTGTTTTTCCTGTAAACTACCTTATTCCTTTGCACATACTCTTACATGGACTACATCCATGTACGAGCCCTCAAGTGGTTATTTATAAGATCAAACGCAAAAATAACGTAATATATAATACATTTTGTCTCCTGTCAGTACAAATAAATAAACGAAATAATCAAATAATTAACTCAACGTTACTGGCACGAAATGGCATCATGAAATGCATAGTTGGGTCATATTTACCCTTATGTATGTTTGACAACGTTTATCATCCAGTCCAGACGTACACCATCTTAGCTGACATAAGAAACAAAAAGGGCAGGGCTTTAACTGCAGCTACTGAGAAGCGCGGCAACGTCACACTATTATTTTCTAAAATACATGCATTTGAAAACATCACGGATGACCCAACCTGGCAGTCGCCGGGTTAAATGTTTATTTTATGATTAAAATAAAGCTGACCCGACAGACGTCGTCCTGTCTTAAAGATGATTATTTAATTCGAATTGGTATAATTAAGAAAACAATAGATTATCTTCATGCCAAATTTCATCAAAATAGATTAATAAATAGTTGAAGCGAAAATCATAAAAGTTTATTGTGCAGGAACCGTACATTATCCGGGACAAAAAGTATCCCTTGTCCTTTACCGAGACTCAAAATATCTCCATACCGAATTTCATAAAAATAGACTGAATAGTTTAGGCGAAAATCATATAAGTTTATTGTGCAGGAACCGTACATTTTCCGGGACTAAAAGTATCCCTTGTCCTTTCCCGAGACTCAAAGTATGTCCATACCAAAATTCATCAAAATCGATTGAATAGTTTACGCGCAAATCATAAAAGTATATTGTGCAGTAACCGTACATTTTTCCTGGACAAAATGTATTCTATGTCCTTTTCCTGGTTCTAAGCTACCTCTCCACCAATTTTCAGCCAAATCGGTTTATCCGTTCTTGAGATAAAAGTTTATTAGGCGGGAACCGTACATTTCCGGGGCAAAAAGTATCCCTTGTCCTTTCCCGAGACTCAAAGTATCTCCATACCAAAATTCATCAAAATCGATTGAATAGTTTACGCGCAAATCATAAAAGTATATTGTGCAGTAACCGTACATTTTTCCGGGACAAAATGTATCCTTTGTCCTATTCCTGGTTTTAAGCTACATCTCCACCAATTTTCAGCCAAATCGGTTTATCCGTTCTTGAGTTATAAGTGGCGTAACTAACACAACTTTCTTTTATATATATAGATTAAAGTACACATATAACAAAAGAATGTGTGAAAAATTTAAGTGCCTACCTCTTGCCATTATTGATATAGAGCGAAGTCTCAGTAATAGGGTCCCATTTTTACCCTTTGGGTACGGAACCCTAAAAATCTAAACTATAGAGAATAGTGTAATTATATATTTTTATTCAAATGCCATTCTCAAGTTACAGAGTGTACTGTTACAGGTAAAATGTTTTTGTTTGGTGTAACTTTAGAACAACGAATTAGGGGTTTCCACTTGGCCATTCGCCGCGGGCAAAGTACTGCGAGTTGCCCAACTTTGGGAAACTTGGCATTGAGTTATAGATTCCCAACTTCCTAACACTTATTTGTTTTGTTTAGTTTGACCGTAAACAAAGATATCGTTTTGATCTCTTGTGAGTTTGCGGGAGCTATTTGTATAATACACGATTTTATGTCTAATATTATACTACGAATTCGTTTAAACTTTCTAGACACTGGTTTTCGTCTCGTCCCCTTACGTGACCCTGTATAATAAGCTTACTTTCAGTCGTCTTTATTATTAAAACTCAATAAAGACACAATTACCTAAATATTATAAACTAGGTACAGGGATAAAAAAGTACTTACATTCGTTTAAAAATAACTTGAATAAGAGTGAACTGTAATATTTAAGCATTATTTGAAACCTTTGAATTGTAGCTGGGCAAAATGAAAGTTATTATAATACAGAAGCATTACAGTAGAACTGGGATGTATTTTTCAAACTAATTTTAGAACATGTAACTACAGTAAAATACTCTAATCAATACCTAGAGCTTACTAAAGCGATGTCTAGAAATTTAATCGACAGACCTTAATCGATTTCAGTCAGCCTGGCCTAATGGACAAATAATTGATATTGCTGTTTACATTTCAAAGTACTTACTATTTATTTTTCGAGGCAGCAATTTTCAATAGTATTGTGACAAACGAAGAAAATAAAAATTCGAAAAACTATTGTCTAAATATTATGATGATACAAATGCATAGGCGGTCGTCATCTTCATTCCTAAAATGCTTCTTGCATCAACATCCAACAACCACAAATCTAATATATATAAATCTCCTGTCACGATGTTTGTCCGCGATGGATTCCTAAACTACTTAACCGATTTTAATGTTCTTTTTTTAAATGTGTGCTTTTTTCCAACTTGAGAGATAGGATAGCTTAGATCTTTAATTATAGTCGCAATTTTATTTTATTACAAATTATTTGTCTATAATTAATTGACAGTCATAATTATCTGTTAACTCCAAAAGATTCCAACAGATATCGATACTTTTCGACTGGATTGAGTAAGTAACGACTGGATTGAGTAAGTAACGACTACTGGGTACTTTTAAATAATTATATTGATAGGTGCATTTGTTGAATAAATAATAGTAAATTATTACAACCTGAGACTGACGGCGGCGTAACATACATATTTAGTCACTTCAATAAAATAATATGGCAAATACGTAATATATTATGGCAAAGCAACGTTTGCCGGGACAGCTAGTATTTTATAAGTAACAAAACTTTATGCTAAATATGCCAACAGCACGTACAGCAGCGACTCTACACCTTCGAATACGAAATCTAATATTACTCTGCTTTAATCAGACCGAAGGTAGGAAGGTCTCCGGTTTTCCGTAGACCTCGCTCGTATAAAGTGAGGTCAATTTTTTCGGGCGTTATGTGCACGCGTGATCTCCTAAAGTTTCCAGTTAGATGTGAGCATCGATAGCGTCCTGGTCATAAAAAGGCTCGAATCTAGGACAGGGGTCGGGGCACGTCGCATCACCTCGCTTTATGTTCGATATGGCCGCTCGCAATTTATGTGTCCCGTGTTTTCCTCTTACACTAATTACGCGAACGTGCACATGAATTTTGATTTGGTATTTTTGTTTATCACCCACGCCCAAAATAAGCTTAATCGTGTGAAATTCATGATAAACCTCGCACGTTTTATTTACCTGTTAGGTGTGTAAGCAAATATTTCACGTACATGGAATAAAATACCATCTCAAATTAGCTTGCCTTACTACTATACCTCCATTTTCATACTAGATGATCCAAAACTTTATATTAGCTTTGGGTATCATCTAGTACGAAAAGACGTCGAGTCTCAGAATTAAGCTAAAAAGTTTAATGCACTACGAATGTTCGTTTGTATTATTTCTTTGCACGTAGAGAGCTAACTGGAAACTTTAGCGGCATTAAATGCTCCAAAATGACGGTAGATAGTCTAATAGCACGTATATTATCTCGGAGCTGGCAACTCGAAGTCCGCTGCGCCGCATTCGGTTAATACGTGAGCGCTGCGAATTAGATCCTATTTCTCATTGTTGTGTTGTGCTCACGTGCGCTTACGTACAAACCACGCCGCATGCCTTTCAATATGTCATTATTCTGGTTATTCACGTCCTGAAATGTGTTATCAACAAAGTCCGTTGTAATTTCCAAAGGGTAATCAAAATCGGTCGGTGTTCCAGTTCCCATCATCGTGACAAAGTTAGCTATGTAATCAGAATTTTATATATCTAATATATAAAATTCTCGTGTCACAGTTTTCGTTGCCATACTCCTCCGAAACGGCTTGACCGATTCTCATGAAATTTTGTGAGCATATTGAGTAGGTCTGAGAATCGGCCAACATCTATTTTTCATACCAAAAATTATTTATATGGCAAAACAACGTTTACCGGGACAGCTAGTTCAATTAATATACAGACATATTTTGTAATGGATTACAAACGGTTGGCATATGCCGAATATCCATACTAATATTATAAATGCGAAAGTGTGTCTGTCTGTCTGTCTGTGTGTTACCTCTTCACGCCCAAACCGCTGAACCAATTTTGCTCAAATTTGGTATGGAGATACTTTGAGTCCCGGTAAAGGACATAGGATACTTTTTGTCCCGGAAAAATGTACGGTTTCCATCACGATAAACGAGTTTTGGCGCAACGGAGTTGCGGGCATCATGTAGTATTATCTAAAACATTACATTGCAAAACCAATTATTGTAATTAAACTCAACTCGACATATTTTCCCTTTAATGTGGCATTAATTTTGTTTAAAATGTAATTATTTGCATCGACTTTGGCGCCCCGCTCAGTACCGGCCACTTGCTTTCAGGCCACGTCCACACATAAACATAAAAGAACGATTCGCTAAAATTGTCAGGTCCTAATCTCAGACTATTATTACTGCGCCACAGTAAATTAGCACGCAAAACACATACAAAGTAAGCTCGCTTTCGAGATAAGAAATGTAAAAACCTTAAACGTAAACAATCAAGATAAACTGGTCCTTTTTATTTGATTTAGGATTTGTGGAAGACAGATTGATGGAAAGATATCGTCTCCGACGAAATTAAGAAAAGAAGGTTTACCTTTAATAGGTTGGGTATTTTTACATATTATTTTAGTACGTTTTTATTTTTCGTTTACAAGTTAATCCGCCCATCGTGGGTATCGCAGACACAATTTTCAATCGTAATGTCAATTTTTCAATTGTAATGCTGGCAGTCGGATGCCGCTTGAGGCATTTGCAGCTGATTAAACAGGGATTTCATTTTGATACAGGAAAATTGAAAAACTAAACAGTAAATAAAGACTTTCTAAAAATATGTCCATATTTTGTAGAAAAAATATTATTAGAATGATGTGTCGAATCATAAATTACTAAGGTAGCGTTCGTACTACCTGTTACCATCTATGCTATACAAAATAATAAACATAAATAAGATACTATACGGAATTGCTGCAAACTCTCAATATCTATGTAAAGAATGGTAAATAGAAAACTGTAACAAATCCGATTTATGTTTGAATGTAGCTATAGTATGTATAGTTTATCTAAGCAAATGGTTCGAGTTAAGTCTCCCCAGCCGCGACACCACAACACCGCGAACATTACGCGAGAAGAAAACCGAACGTGTCGCTGGCTCGCAAATAAATATTAATGCTCAGTTACCCGCTTTCTGCCACAGAGCGAAAGTACTTGTGTAAATAGAATAAGGGTCAGCTCACACAGTTATAAGGTGCATTAGCAATAACTTTGCTAATTAATTAACCTTATTTACAGAATGGTGGGTAAATACAGATTTGCGTTCGACATTGTAAAAGTTCCATCAATAGAACGTGCATGTTTAAGAGTACTAAACACAGTTCTATTTTTCTTCACTATTCTGAAAACGCACCCTCCCGTTGCCACGCGTCTTGTCTTCGTGAAAATTGTCGTGTTTTTGCCTAAAAATGTTAATTATATTGTGAATTATTATTAGAGGATTAAATAAAAAAATCATG
Source organism: Polyommatus icarus (assembly GCA_937595015.1). NCBI lineage: Eukaryota > Metazoa > Arthropoda > Insecta > Lepidoptera > Lycaenidae > Polyommatus > Polyommatus icarus. Next base: position 12,564,076 of record OW569326.1, read on the forward strand.
TACGTAGGTGAAAACTGAAGTTATTAATTCATTCTACATTATCTAAAATGTAATAAAGGTTTTTCTGATCAACCAACTAGGTCAGGGTAAGATTCATTAAACGAACTATGTAATTTCTTTTAAATTAAAGTTTTAATAGTTTGAGTTAATAGTAAGTGTCTTTATAAGTAGACAATCGCTTTAAAACTATTTTTTTACACCTTTTACCTCAGTCGTTCACTCTCTACAAATATGCGTTTATAAGTCTTTTAGCTACTTTTGTGATAATTTAAATTTGTTGTCGTTTCATTATTGTCGTTTTAGCACAGTAACAATTTTTAAAAAGATTTATCTTTTCCCTTTTGGTACCTACCTACAAACATGAATGCCCAAAAGCCGTGCATAGCCGTCACAATATTAGTATGTAATTATTATATATTATCAATTACATACTAATATTGTGACACATCAGTCTATTTGTGTCAATTTGGATGATATTTAGTATTAATCACAGGTATTGACTATAATAATTGAGAGTTCAGTACCCGAGAAATATTCTATTGTTGCCAAATTTATAGTTTTCAGAGATACTTTATGTCACGCGATTATTTTACCGACCTGCAAAAATTCAAATAAAACGCCACGTCGGTAGAAAATGAAACCTACAGCCTATTTCATAAAGTGACATTTTATTTGAATTTTGATCGGTCGGTAAAATAATCGCGGACAAAAAGTCGTAGTGCGCGCCAGCTCTAATATACAAACTCCTGCACAAAGTCGCGGGCAACATCTATTTGTAAATAAAAAAATGTGAGAAACCTCTCCAATATTGTAGAGGGTGCCGCGACAATAGCTAAGTCCTGGTATTTAATTTTCCTCGGATTCCTAAGCTGGTGTCAACTTCTGTTAAATAATGAAATGCAAAGCTCTACCGAGAATTCCAAACTATTTAAGTCTATTCGCGTTAAGTTAAAAATAAGTTATGAGCGCAACGAAGATAATAATTTGTTAATGACGAATGAAATCAAATAATCACATAAAATATGATAATACTCTTAATTTCAGGATTTACGAGTATATTTATGGGACAAGAATAACGAACAATACTAATTAATTGCTATCTCAAACTTCAATATTTTTTTTCTTTTCTTTAGTAGTTCTTGAAATTCGTTTTGGTGCTTTCAATTCAATTAAATTCCAATATTTATTCGCCATGGAGTAAATAATATTTCGTCTTTACCGGCATTAATTTTGGCTTTATAAATATACGGACGGAATAAACAGAGCATTACATACCGTGGTGGTAAAAGTTTATCAACCTTTTCTAACATAACATAATAAGGCCAAGACAGCAACAATGCATTACTCTCTACTCTCTAGCTCGCCATTTAACGGAGTCGCCGTACGACTGAATGTAACATCGACAGAAGTCCACCTCTGGCGTCGAGTTTGCCGCCACTTGCGATGAGCCTTCCTTAGGGAGATCGCACACGTCACACTTTTTGTGTGATCGATCATCGAGTCTGCAGCTTACATACAGTCTGATGGCGCGTGCCATGCAGATTGTATGTAAGCCGCAGACTCGATCACACAAAAAGTGTGACGTGTGCGATCTCCCTTAAAGGCACTTTAGGGAACAGCGTTCTAATCCCTACACAGCCTACTTACGTTTTGTGGTCAGATTCTAGCAGAATTCAAGGATATTTCTGTATCTCAATTATTGTACGCAATATTAACTACCTTTTACAAAAATAGATCTTTATCCTATCCATGCCATTAATCCTCTGTATGATTTTAATTTTTCTCGTTATGTTGTACCTACGCCATACTTCTAAGGTAGAGAGTTTATAAATTTAAATTATAATGGTGACTCCGTCCAATTGCAACTTCACTTAGCTAAGCTAGTCCGTACGGAAATCGACGCTTCATCGTAGTTTTAACGCAATTATTTGACAAGTCCTCAACGGATCACAGACGCTCGAGAGCCATTATCGCGATAACGCTTAAATTATTTCCCTCTTAACTATCCAGCGTGCATTAAGCGATTTCGGAAAGCTTTTGTGTCCAATCTAAGAACTCCAGAAATAAATTGCAGTAATTTCGCTAGTGCCTTAAATTTCAAACGGCGAAATTCATTGGAAACATTTGTCAGGTAATTTAATGGTCGTAAATTATTATTAGACATTGAAAATGAAGCATTATAGGCGGGTTGTGTTTTAATGTAGCCGCGGGGAATAGAAAGATACGACGTGTCACGTGACATGTATCCGTCTAATGCCAGAGTAAACAGAACGAGTAGTCAGGTAGGCCGACTCAGAAGAGATCTCGATTCTCGATACGTTTGACGTGGTATAATATGTCATATCAACCGGTGCGCACCGTGCTAATGCGTTAGGGTTGGACCTCATCTGGCAGCACGGAGTCGCATTTGTTCTGCCTGTGCTACCACGTGCTGCAGTGTGCTGCCGGCTGCCGCGTGCGAACACGCGCTGTCGCATTCCGCAGATAAAAAAGGCGATCGCACGCGTCGGTGAAAGGATGCGTTAGCATGCTATCGCGCGCTTCAGCGTTCCGGAGTCTCCCTGTCTACCATTGCATTTTGTCCGTGATGCCGATCGCCTCGAGGATTCCGCCGCGTGCTATCGCATTATGCTTTCTGTCTCGGTCTAGCAAATGGCAGTTCTAAGAGACAGAAAGAGAAAGGGCGACGGAAAAAGGCGATTCCGTGCTGTCAGATGAGGTCCAACCCTTACCCAGCATTGTGAAACATATTGAAAGCGACACTCGCGCCCAACTCGCGTATTTTTCGCCCGTTTGTTTGAAATCGAGGTACTCCTTAGTTCTGTCTACTCTGCTAATGCCTATTCGTTGCTCTGTTACGTGTTTAAATATTAATTTCATCCTGCGTGTACACTTTGCAGCACCAAAATATAACCCAGGTACATTAATATGTGTCCGGGCTAAGTTTTCGTATACACATCCATCAGTACTAATTTGAATACAGGGGGAAATCCGTTTCCACAAGTATTTATACAAGAATTTTGAAAGTTAACTAAGTACCTTCGAAAACATGAGTCTAAAAAAGTTAGTAACTACAAGCGTAGTTCGCTGAAATGAATATTAATAACTCTCAAGCAACGTATTCTAGGAATACAAATTCATAATTCTACACGTATTTATGCATAAGTTTATTCAAATGTATAGTTTATGCATATAAAGTTTGGTATTTAACCATATATTTTATAAAGCTCGTTTCAAGCGAGCAATAAATGGGAGTCAACGGCAAAACGTATTTCGATGGCCGTGTGAAAGCTTTTACAAACCATTCGAAATTTTACTTCGGACCTTTGTGGCGGCAACATAAGGTTTACTCTCGTACAAATTCGGAGTCAAAAAAACTCTGAATAGTCTGTTATAGTAACGCGCAATATTGAACCGGCAAAGATAAACACAAAAAACGCGCCCCGGCCGTAATTCCGGTGACCTCAGCCCGATATTAAAACTATAAAGTGCGGATTCGCCCTTTACGATCCTCGAGTCTGTTCCTACTCGTACCTTTAATTCCTGCTGCGATAAGTTTTTACAGCGCCATTACTTCGACCTTAGTCTTATTAACATAAATTTTAAGCCTATTCTCGTCTTAGTAAACTGGATTATTACTTTCGTAATTATTACCTTGGGTTTCACTTTTGTTTTATTTTAACATCAAACGTTTTTAATTCAACGCCTGCAGGTAAACAAAAATCAAAGAGTTTTAGTAGAAGCCTTAATGAAAGCAACAAATTTTTGCAAGTTAAGTGATTTGATTTTGAATTATGTTAATCATGTTTCAGAGTGATGAAAGCACTATATTTAATTAATTGACAATGGGCATTGTCCAAAAAAATTCACATGTACTTTTTATATTTTTTTTTTCGTTAAAATAGGGTATTTTAAGAATATAAATTAAATAATTTTGAAATTCATTGGCTAGTTTTTTCTCAATAAATTTTTAAAGTTTCGCTCTGACGTCATCATCGGCGGCCAATTGACCTCTGCAGTATGTTTAAATTTCCTTTCAATCTTATTATAATGGCTGGTTCGTCAAATGCAAGTTCTCATTATGTGAAAACTGATACGAGAAGCTTACCAAAAGTTCGAAACGTAATGTTAGTCGCATTTATTGCTAATTTCACGCCATTGAAGGTCAAACTAAGGTTAAACATATTTGTTCAAAAATATAAGTAACTAATGGGTATTTTTTTGGTTTATATACAGAAAAACGATCACTGACCTTATTCCTCGAAATGTTTTTATAATGAGCAAAATTAAAAAAAAATGGACAATCCCCATTATTAATTAATGCAGCCGATTAATAATAATTATAATTGGTATTAAAAATATGCTTAAGTCCCATATAGCTATTTATTTAAAAATGCAGAAAAATAGGTATGAATAGTTATTGCTTTTAATATAGTTAATTGAGAAGAACATTTTGATTTCTTTCTTTAGGTCTATCTTGACCCTATTACACAATAATAATATATTATACAGGGTGTATAACTAAACTTAGTGATAATATTTTAGGGTGTGTATGTGTGTCATATTATAGAGTTCACTGTAAAGCAGCAGCGCTGAAAAAGAACTTCGAGAAAAGAATAGACGACCCCTGTGGCTCAGTGGGTGAGCGCGTGGTCAGCGCTAAAGCCGGGCGTCGTGGGCTCGAATCCCACCGACGGAACAAAAAGTTTTCAATGTTCCTGGGTCATTGATGTTTATTAAATATGTGTATCATAATATTATTTTAATAAAAATCTTTAATATATTATGTTTAGTATAAAAGTACCTATTAAATATATTTCCGTTGTCTGGTACCCGTAAGACAAATCCTTTAGGTACTTAGCACGGGACCAGACTGACATGGCGTGAAGGGTTCATAGATATAATATTATATTACACAGGGTATAACTAAACTAAGTGTTAATACTTTAGGGTGTGTATATGTCATATAGAGTTCACTGTAAAGCAGCAATGCTGAAAAAGAAATTTTAACTGTTATTTGCACGGGCCAGCGCCCCCGCGTCATGAATTTTGAAACACAAAGGTGAATGAAAAAACATGAAGGTGAAAAAAATTACTCTTTCACGACTGCTACTTTCACAGTGAACTCGAAGGACAATCCACGCCCTTAATAACTTTGTTTTGTTACACCTTGTTAGTATATATACGAGTACAAGTGATAGTAACGACGATGCACATACCACGGTCCACGATAGTATGTATCCGTGATGAATATTGTGTATAGATGTATTGGGCTGTATGTAAATAAAGCTATCGTATATACAAGTGGTAAACAGAAAGGATACGTGTGTTTATGACCTTCCGCTGGGACTGGCGCGTCCCACTTCCCGCGCTCGGAAGGGGTGAACATAAAATGACTAACTTATCGCCCTCACAAGATATAAGCCGTCGTAAAATTCTACGTGCCACTCTTAAAATAATAATAATCGTGAGTTGACTTTTATAGGCCATTCCCTAATAAAATTGCTTAACGTTAGTTGTACTATTGAGACAGACATACCAGAGAATGAAGTCGCAGCTCGCGATTCGCGACAAAACATTGGGATGTAAAGCCCAATTACATAACAACACTATATTTTAATCGTTTATAAATAAACTTACTTTGAATTCGAATATCGCAATATTCTAAAGCTACTAATGTAAATTATAATTTACAACAAATAATCATTAGTGCCTCAATATCGGTGTACCAAATTCGCAAGTTCCAAATAGTTTGAGTTGAGATTAATCGAAAATTAGTAAGAGATACTTAACACCGATTACCTGAACTAGGGTACCAGGGTCGCAGACAGCCTCCAGTTACACCCATTAACCGCATTACCGTGCACCAGTTTTCCTCTTGTTTCTATTCATGTCAAACGGCAATGAAGCTAAATGTCGTTGACCGTAAAACAGAAAAAAGCGAAATCGTAGGGGCGAAATAGGAGCCACACTTCACTCTGTATTGCTTCACTCAAAGTGGGAAAAGTGTCCGTACATGTATTTTGCTTACGATCCCATTTTCTTCATATTGGGAGGTTTCTTAATTGTATTTCATAATCTATAGTATTAACGATTCATTCAAGAAAATACATAAGTAGAAGTATGTAATAATTATTCATTTTTAAAAAATATCATTAAGACCCCAAAATACTTTCTTCTGTTTATAATCTTTACTCTTTCTGTTAGTAAATTTTGTTTTTTAACCGACTTCCAAAAAGGAGTAGGTTTCTCAATTCGATGTTATGTTCTTTTTTTATGTTTGTTCGCGGATAACTTCGCCGTTTGTGGACCTATTTTCAAAATTCTTTTTTTGTTGTATAGAATATAGTCTGAATTTGGTATCATGTTCTCAAACATAGTGACCTGATGATAGGATCCATGAGGAATCGAGGGAACTCCTCAAAATTTATATGGAAACATATGGTGATATTAGTTTTATGAGAAGTATTCTAAGCATATGCTACCAAAACACAAGATTTTGCACCAAGGTATTCTATGGTTCCGAAGATACTAAGAGAACTCCGGATTCCTTATAGATACAAGTTTGGGGTTCATCTCATCATCACTACCACGTCAGGGCCACCAATCGCCGCGCCGCCACCTCACCGCACCCGTGTGGCTTCTCCCTTAAATTACCTAGCATTAGGGAATGCAAATCTCGCGAGATTGTGGCTCAAGCGAGAACTCGTGAGTTTATGAATACAATACCGCGAGATCTCGCCAATTTCGAGATCTCGCGAGATTAGCAGTTTGGTGGGGTAATGAAGACTGTAGTATACACAGAAATAGTTGAGATTTAGATGAATTCTGAAAAAAGGCACTATTATAGAGTAAGAGTTATTTAATACTTTTAAGTTCATATTACTATTGTTTTCACCTTGGAAGTCGGTTTTAATTTTTTTGTTAAAAATAATAATTAACTTATATATAACTATGATTTCCGGCATGAACTTCTACATTTTCTATTTTTCTACATTTTAAGAAAAAAATCACTTCTTTGCTAAACTAATCATACTTTGATCCACCATGATCCAAACCATAATTTCATTGTATGTGCTTACATGGTTCCGCATAATGTATACCTCTAAGCTAAGATTGAAATTCCATGCTATGTAATAATTAAACTATGAGCATAGAGCTCACGTTTCCTGGTACTCAGTGAGGCCGGGAAACTTTACACTAATCTTACACTTTGAATACATACGTGCCACGCTCCGGTAAACTTCTTTCAAGATAATAAAGGCGAAGTTAAACCGCGAGGTAAAAATAAGACCATCCACTTGGAAAGTTTAATTGTAACGTGGGGAGAGATTGTAATAATTAGTTCTTTACGGTGCGTCCACATTTGTATCATTTGCGCGATCAGATTTCCGATCAGATCTCCGTCGCGATCATCGCGCCGTATCAAAACGATACGCGTATCATTTTGCGTCCACACTAGCGATCATGATACGGTGCGATGATCGCGACGGAGATCTGATCGGAGATCTGATCGCGCAAATGATACAAATGTGGACGCACCGTGTGAATTTGAAGTTGCTGTCGGACTCATAAATTATTATTATTCACTATATAATGCCCGCAACTCCGTTGCGCCAAAACTCGTTTATCGCACGGGGTCCGCACATTTTTTCGGAACAAAAAGTATACTATGTCCTTTTCCGGAACTCAAAGTATCTCCATGCCAAATTTCAGCAACATCGGTTCAGCGGTTTAAGCGTGAAGAGGTAACACTTTCGCATTTATAACATTAGTATAGATTTTGTTTATTATTATTTCAAAGTTATATTTAACTTATCATAATCGTGTAACTAGTCTCAGAAGACACGGTCACTGCAGCCTACAATTTTGAGGTGTTACCTGCATCGCGTAGTAGAGAGATCGCACGGTCATGGTCTAGTGGGAAGACCGTTGGTTCGCACTCGAGAGGATGCAGGATCTATCCCGGGCGAAGGCGTGTACTAAATGGACATTTTCAGATCTCAAGTACATAATACGGACGTTCGTATGGTGAAGGAAAACATCGTGAGGAAACACGAACATAATTGGTCCAGATGTATTGACCCGCTCATTCTTCTGGACTATGTTGCGGGAATGCTGTATGTACGGGGGCAACCATACGGACATTTAAAATCTTGTCTCAGGCACTATGGTACTTAAAGACTGGTTACTTCGCTTTGAAAATACTGTATAAATCATCCACCATGGATGCAAAGGCCTTGCTTTGCCTGCATCTCAATAACAGACGCAACGTCTTATACCCCGTAACCTCGGTCTAATATTTAGATCAACGTAAATTAATTTATTACATGCGTTTATAACTTTACCTACAGTAAACCAGTGCAGTTTTACTTATTCATATCCAGAAATGATATGTGAAATGTTGAAATGAGATAGTAACTACATACATAATTAATGCAAGCAATTATGTTTAAATTATACGGGAAGTATTTAGATTAACACGTTTAATAATAATTTATGGGATCCTTCCTTCCGTAATATCAACAGAGTAAGCCGATGATAAATCATTAAATTACAGAGTACTTAATGTTTGCCTCCGAAATCCTTCCATTAGACCGCGTTTACTCGGCACGCTCAAATCTTGGGGTCGGACTTGCCGAAAATGTTCCATGAATATGCGATGACACATTACGTAGGTTCACATTTTTCCGTGAAAAATAGAACTTAGTTTTGCCATTTACAGGGAATGAGTTGTTAATTGTTAATTATTCGTACAACGGCTTTTAAAACAACCGCAGCAGCTATTACGTAAATCAGATATGTAACGTGTTATAACTAGATTTTGGCCGTGGCTCCATCCGTGTATATAATTTTGCAGGATCCTTTTTTACATTTAATAATAATATATCATGTGGCTTTATGAGCTTAAAGCTACTACCTAAGTTTATTCCATCAGAATCCGTTCAGTGCTTTCTGCGTGAAAATAGTACATTCTACAATAATTATTCTTACAAAGTTTAACATTTATTATTACGGCAGTATAAAGTTACAGCCGTAATAATTAGACGACATTATTATCTAGGCGATAAGGTAACAAAGTTTGCTTGTATTCTATAAGTGGGGCTATTATATTTTTCGTGGTGTTCAGCAATAATTCCAGCACCGTCAAATTAAATAACAAGCTTAATCAATTATGTAGTGAGTTTACTGCGCATTAAAGCCTTTAAATTGTTTACACTCGCAACATTAGCATACTTAACCGCCTCACTTACAGCTAAAAGTATAAAAATAGAGTCTGACGTCACAGCTTAATATAATCTACTAATACCGACTTAGAATACAGATTAAATATTTATATTCTTGGAAATAATTGAACCGTTTCCATAATAGAAGCTATTTAAGTGGGCACACAATTAGACTAAAAGTACTTTGGCATTTATTTATTCAATGGTCTTTATACACTCGATAAGCTGCTGGATAGTCTCTTTCATACATAATTTGTCATAATAAAAATATTAACCACAAATAATCCTAGGGGTATTTTATATCTTTGGAAGGGACCAAGACTGTCAATAGTTTATTTGGCATAGTATTTTAGGTCATAGTTCTGTTACAATGTACAGTGGCTGGCAATACTAGACTTCTTCGGACGTTTCTGCAATACGAAATGAGCATACTTTTTTTTTTAACGCAGAGTAAACCCATCATGGGTGCCCCGGGTTGGGTACCCCGGGGGTATGTGAGACTCCTACTCACTTAAACCACCTGCGGCTCGCCTTCAGCCGTATAACGGAGGGATATCCCGGATCTAACAAACACGGGACTCCCTCCACTCAAAAAAAATGAGCATACTGGACATCGGATAGTAAGCGATAGCCTCCGTCCGTGAACACTCGTAAAACAAAAGTCCAAATACTTTAATGCTAATTGCTAAGAGTGGCATACCTGTAACCCTAACACGGCGACCAGTGGAAATGCGAAAGTATAGAAAAACTGTGGAGATAAACTTAAGGTGCCGTTCCGATCTTTTTTCGTTCCAAAAATTTAATTAAAATGCCACTTTGTGACAGACTATAGTCACAAACTGTGGAGGTAAACCTAAGGTACCGTCCCGATCTTTTCGTTCCAAAAACTCTATTAAAATGCCACTTATGACAGACTATAGTCTTAAAAATTCAAATAATATCCTACTTTATGACATATACTATAGTCTGTCATAAAGTAGCATTTTAATTAAATTATTGTCGGTCGCGATTAGCCGCTAAAGATCTGAACGGCACCTTAAGTTTATGTCCACAGTTTGTTTATACTTTCGCATTTCTACTAGTCGCCGTGCTAGGGCCACTGGTGTTCAAAATTTCAGCCCTCTCAGGACTCAGGCCCTTTTGCTCTCGCAACCTCAGTGGAACATGAGATAAGCGTTGTTTTCCGCCAGCCCTCTGACAGGCCGATCGATGTCGATGCCGATTTCAAGCATGAATTAGCTAATTGTACTGTGAAATGGCTTTTTTACATTTGCATAATACTTTTATCATATACGAGGTTTTTATTTATTTGTAAAGAAAACTTTTTGACGTGACAACGTCTTATAATTCGATATGGGCTGCGCGCACGAAAAAACATGACGCAATATGCGGCGTTACCTCGCTCTGAGGCGTTCCATTTAAGGCTATAACGTTGTTACGTTCAACTATCGTCAGTAAACCGACTTTACAGACAACCGTGTTCGAGTGGGGAACATACATCTTGTAATACAACAGGATTCATACGAGCATGAAGGTGTTGTTTTTACGCCATTGTCCGGGTCTCATTTCAGGGTATGGATCCAATAAGTCATAAACTTCTCTGCCTTGAGAATTCATCTGTACAAATTATATGGGAGAAACGAAACCTTATTATATATGCAACGCTTCGTTTACGAGACAAAAACATTTCGTCTTCATAAATAAATAATTTGCCGGCACATCAGGATGGAATTTCTCGGAGGGTGAGGAATGTTCGGTTCGTTATTTATGATACGAGCTGTTGCCTGCGGTTTTGCGTGGACGTTCTTAAATTTCGAGTGTCCCTCGGGCCCGTTTCGTGTTCCACAATGATATATTGTCCCAGCACCGTAATGACAGAGTTGATATGTTACAATACTCGCAACGAAAATTATTATTTTTATGGAAGTCTGAGTATGCACTTATAAAATTAGACTTATAAAATTAGAATTAAATATTTGCATGTGTTTAGAAAAGAAAGTTGGCAAGGAGAAAAGGAGATGATCAGCAAAAACTCAATTTCGAGACCATTACTCCTTCAATCGCGGATTCTTGGAAATGCTATTGTATTCATTGTTGTCGCGATCACCGGTGCTCTTACGGGGCTTGAAGGATTAATTGACCAAGATCAGAGATGTTGATTCGTAGGCAGATTGGGTACTTACGTGATTCGGTCACGTTATGTTAAACCCAGGAAACAGATCACGATTTACGAATCACTACTGCATTGACATAACTCGACCAATAACTATTGACGTAGGTTTGTCAATTGCCTATGCCAATTTCTTCGAACAAAGAAATTAATATCAATCAATATAAATTTCTTTGAACAAAGAAATCAAATATGAATGTTGAATAATACTGATCGCTGACTGATGCTATTCAAGTATCCAAAAAACAGCTACAATACTAAATTTTGACCACTAAATGGCTAATTAGCTTTATGATTCGGTACCTACTTAGTGCATCAAAAATATCCATAATCGTGTCGTAAATTATTTATTGACAGTTAGTTTTCGTTAATTTTTTATCTTCTAAACACTGTCCGCAGCGCAGCTGTTATAAAATACATCTCCTTTTATTTTGTGTTTCCTCAAAAATCGATAGCGTCCGAGCCGATTAACTAGATTAGACGCGATCTTATTCGGCTGTATCGATTTAAAAATTTTGTAAGTATCTGATATTTTAATATGATACTTTCGATACATTATTCCATCGGTAATATTTCATTTTTCATCAAATAAAAAGGTTTATACTGTGTACACAGACCATCCAGGTGGGCGCTGTGTGTCATTTCTTCATATAAAAATATATTAAAAATATGTAATCTTATATAAATATTTAAAAATGGATTTTCAAATGTGTTAGTCGTGCTAAAACGCGGAAACGGCTGAACGGATTGGGCTGATTTTAGTCTTAAAATATTCGTAGAAGTTCAGGGAAGGTTTTAAAGTGACACGAAGTTCACCGGGACAGCTAGTAAGTATTTAAAAATGGATTTTCAAATGTGTTAGTCGCGCTAAAACTCGAAAACGGATGGGGCTGATTTTAGTCTTAATAAAATATATTCGTAGAAGTCCAGAGAAGGTTTTAAACTGACACGAAATTCACCGGGACAGCTAGTAATTAATAAATTTACCACATAGCTCAGTAGGTAATATCATGATCTGAATATTTACCGAAGCTAGATAGAATACATTGAATACATTAAAAATATTATGTTTTTCATGTAAGAAGTAATGGAAGCAGCTAAGTTGTAGAAAGCAGTTTCTCGCTCAGCTCTCAGGGGGATCTAGAATAATAACATGTCTACTCACACCCACGACGGAGGTAAATCGTGTGACTTCATAGTCACACGAGACAAGCTTCATAGCTTTCCATGTATAAAATCTTTCGTTGATAGTAAAATAGACCGTTGATTCCACACAATAATTTCATTTCGAATAACATTTTCGAATCAAACTAACGAACTCGACACAATGCCAACTTATAAATGCGATAAAATTAATATTCAAATAAATATTTCATTTAGATACAGAAGTAATATTCTGCAAAATAGAAACGTTAACATCAAACTAAATTCGTAGTTAGCTTTTTTTATACCGAAACACTGTTCACAATAGTTTAGAACTTTAACATAAATCGAAAGACATATTTTGAACCGAACTATTTCGAATGTAAAGTTCTAAGATTCACTTAACAGGAAATACATAAACTGTATTTCAAAATGTTACCGATGAATCTATTAATATATATATTATATATATATATATATATATATATATATATATATATATATATATATATATATATATACAGTACCCGGCAATAAATATTGCACATCGACCTTTGGAAAGAGACATTCGGCTAATTTCGGTTTCATAGAGCGTTATCTTTGTAGCACACACCTATTTGACATTATGTCAGTCGTTGTTCAAATTCAATAGAGTGCAGTCGCGTCCAGTTCAGAATATATATCTAGAGTTGTTAACTTCCCTAAATTTGCTACAGCTGTAATTTTCCAAACGAATTTTAAATACGTAAACATAATTTGAACACCCTTTTTTATTTTATTTTACCCGAACCTAAAGCCATAACTTATAGAAAATTTGGTGTATTTTATACAAAGAATAATAAAATTGTCAAAAGAAGCAAACCATAATTGTTTTAACAGCTCCTAATATATACCGGACTTTTTGTATTTCGTGCGTAAGAGATAACGCTCTACAAAACCGAAATTAGCCGACTGTCACTTTCCAAAGGTCGATGTGCAATATTTATCGCCGGGTACTGTATATATATATATATATACTCGTATATACTCGAGATATATACTCGTGCCTGTAAAAATAATCGCGATAATTCCGTCATGGCAAGTTGCGTCAGCGGCATACACGAAAAACGAATAGTTTCAACGAAACTTTACATGTATTGCATTATGGCTGCATGCCAAATGAATTTAGCCATATAGGTGTAGACTGTAGGCATTGTATTATAACTTGACGCTAACTATACCATAAACAGGATTTTAACAAGGTACATGAACTGTTTAGGAGATTAAAGTTAAGCCCCGAAGCAAAATCCTATAATTCTAGAAATATTACTACAACCGAGTAAAACCTCGGATAAACTTGTAACGTATTATTATTTGAATGTGTATATCAATAGAATATATCAAGCTATTTTTCTTATTATTTCATAAGACTCAGATATTTTAGCTAACTTTATTAGTTAAAAATGTTGCTCGTGTTGCTCAAGTCCTTTACGAAATTTCATACTACCTCTAATCGAAAAGAGCAACATGTTTTCAATTAAGTTTTCAACACATTTGATTAAAATAAAAGCAAAAGTTACCCCAAAAGTCGAAAGCTGAGGTAGCGTAATTTCCATTAGGGTTTTTGCTCACCATTCGATCGCAAGACCTATTTCTCTCTTTTCCCGACTGGCCTACCTTTTATTTTCATTGCTTCCGTGCTTCGGGTTTTATTTGCCTCGCCTAATATTGGCAGACATGTTTTTACTTTTTAATTCATTATACCTCTACTAACACGTAAAAATTCCTCTAGATAAAAATATTATTTATTCAACGTAAGGAACAAAAATAACATCTTTGTTCCTTACGTTGAAAAAATAATATTGTTGTGTAAGTAAAACGTTGTAATAAAATTTTACGTCTTTATTAAATCTACTAGAAAACCGTAAATTATTTAGACAAACACGTAACATGCTACGAATTAGTGTCAATCTGGTAGTTTGAACCATAATATGCAAATGGAAGTTCTAGTTTACGTAATAAATAGAGATTTTTACAAATAGCTTCTGATAATAATATATCTATGGACGCTTCACACCACGTCAGTCTGGCCCCGTGGTAGGACCTGAAGGACTTGTATTACGGGTACCAGACAACGGAAATATATTTAATACTTTTATACTATACACATATTTAAGATTTTTATTATATCATACACATATTTAATACACATCCATGACTCAGGAACTTTAAAAACTTTTTGTTCCGTCTGCGGGATTCGAACCCGCGACCCCCGGCTTGAGCTGCCAACAGCCTACCCACTGAGCCACAGAGGTCGTCATATTTATTTCTGATGCAATATAATTGAATAGGATATTCGATAGGAGATGGTATTATAATAGGAAGCTCACGCCGTTGTTGTTTAGCTATAAGAGATACATTGTTATTACTTGTCTGGCATTTAACAAATTAGTCTAGGGTCACGTAGTAACTATTATAATTTAATATCTCTGTATATTAGAAGCCCTTGACCTCTGTGGCTCAATAGGTAGAGTGTGTGGCAGCTCAAGCCGGGGGTCGCGGGTTCGAGTCCCGCCGACGGAACAAAAAGTTTTTCAATGTTCCTGGGTCATGGATGTGTATTAAATATGATATAATAAAAATCTTACATACATGTATAGTATTCAAGTATTAAATATATTTCCGTTGTCTGGTACCCGTAACACAAGTCCTTCAGGTACTTAGCACGGGGCCAGATTGACGTGGTGTGAAACGTCCATAGATATTATTATTACAGCTTACAGATGGATACTACGATGAGCGCAAGTCTTGGAAATACTTAAAATTTATATACGGGCTCTATAATATTAATTATCATTATTTAATAAATAGGTCAAGCAGATAAAACTCTTATTTTGCAAAAACAAGTGCCAATATAGTAATAAAATATCAATGTATTTCACCATGTCGCATAAATCTTTAAATAATAATAACTAAGCATAATTCATTTAATTTTAATTATGATTAAATATAAACATTTTTTATTAAAATGATTATGTAAGTATTAGTTACTACTGTAAAAAATAAGTGTATGTCGCCCCAATTTTAGATGTAGAGGTATTTTGTAGAAATTACTAAGTAATTAGTTCAGCATACATATCACATGCCGAGATATTTTATTATTCATAACTCTTGAATTTAGCTTGGTCGACTTAAAAGTTCGTTGCACCTTACGACATGAAAAGTTCGCTTACCTGACTAGAGTAACTAGACATTCATTTCTGATCCAATATCAAGTAATGTAGCTGTAATAACTTTAGCAAAGAATATTGTTATGATTAGAAAAGTACATGTTTATATAACAACAAAGATATTATCATGTACCATTTAATATTGTATATATGTAGCAGTCCACTGGTTAAAAAAGCCGTTCAATCTAACAGCTAGCCCTTTGACTGAACAACGCCATTCAATCACACGGCTATACGTCGTTTAGCCGACTTGTTGGCTGCAACGTTCAACACTACAGCTAGACGACACTTAGCTAACAGCTGGTTAAATCAATAATTAAAGAAACACGGTTAAATTGCAAATTAACTAAGGTGACCATTAGTTTAGTGTTATTATTACACAAATGATAACAAGTAGACTAAATTATTGTATTCTAACTCATTTTGAACAAAATTGCAATAAGTACCTTGGTGGTGCATTTCATAATCCCGTAATTTCTCCTCGAATATTTGTTTTAATTTTGATTCACTCGTATGTGTTCCCATAATTTCTGTCACTTTAATAACACTTGTAACGTATATTTACGAAAAATATCTTAAAACAATCACAAAATACCGGCTATTTGACGCCATATTGTAAACAAAACGCTCCTAGCGCCGCGGTGGTGAGCCCTGAACTAATTCAATCAAACGGCTGCTTTTGAATCAGCTATAGTGTTGAACGTTTTGAGCGACTGAAGTATTCAATTAAAAAGCTAGGCGTGTGATTGAATGACGTTATTCGGTCAAAGGGCTAGCTCTTTGATTGAACGGCTATTTAAAGTTTAAACCAGTTGGCTGCGACATATACAAATCAATAGACCATCTTCAATCTTAATACAAGGCTGCTTGCCTACTAGAGTTGAGGGCACGCATGCTTGATTAGATAACATAATTTCATATAAGTTAAGAGCAAAGCAATGGAGTGTCACGTCGTTTGTGTATATGATTAACCCTCCGTGTACGAGGTGGGGTATGACATATCCCAGCGCTATAAAAATTGATAGCATTTTTAAACGAAAAAAGTATACGAGTTGGTTTCCTCAATAGCTGCAAATAAGACGTTGCTGCTTTCATTCCTACCAAATATTCAATCCTTTGTCTATCACCAATTCTGTTATATGAGGTTAAAGTGCGTCTGGGTATCACATACCGCACCTAGTACAGCACGTAGCTAAAAACGAGAGAACTAGACGTCGGAGGGCCATGCTTCGGCACGAATGGGCCGGCTCGACCGGAGAAATACCACGTCCTCACAGAAAACCGGCGTGAAACAGCGCTTGCGCTGTGTTTCGCCGAGTGAGTGAGTTTACCGGAGGCCCAATCCCCTACCCTTTTCCCTTCCCTACTCTTCCCTATTTCCTTCCCCACCCTCCCCTATTACCCCTTAAAAGGCCGGCAACGCACCTGCAGCTCTTCTGATGCTGCGAGTGTCCATGGGCGACGGAAGTTGCTTTCCATCAGGTGACCCGTTTGCTCGTTTGCCCCCTTATTGCATAAAAAAAAGGAAAGTGTAACTTCTTTTGTTTTTATTTATTTATACGTTTAATTTTGTGATTAAGTTGTTGAAATATTATTTTATGGTATAAGTTTTGCTAAAAATGTGTCGGTGATCGAAAAAAATATATTTTACGAGCACTGACTAAAGAAGATGATGTTTGTGGCACTGAGCTAATGAATTATTCTGAACAAGAATGTAAAGTAACGAAGATCAAATCAGTGATACCGAATATGACCTATACTAGTATAAAGGAATACTGGGCACAATTTAAAAAAATATACATTATATCTCCATATTCTGTATTTTACATACTAATTTTTGTGTCTAAATAACTGTCAATATTACGGAAAATTATGTGCCCAAGATCTATTTCATATTGTTAATTTTAAATTGATATTATAAATAGGTTAAAACTAGATAAACTATAGTCTTATAATTTGAGAAGATTTGAATGTAATAGTTGCCATTTCATTTTTATTCCGAAGAAAAGATTTCATTGTTTATAGTTTGAAGAAAAAGTCAAGTTTTTGTACTTTTGCTTATATAATATATTTTATAACGTAAAATTGAATTTATTTTACCTAAATCAGTTCATTATTAGATATTTGTAATATATTACTTAATAATTTACAATCACTAGGAACAATTTTTCGGATTTAACTGCCTTTTATTGCTGGGGTATGTCACACCCCACCTAGTACAGCATGGTGAGATTAGTCACCTAGTACACGGAGGGTTAAGCAAGTTGATTTTAAGGGCTCTAGAATAGCCTAGAATCTACGGTATAGTTTATGATGTGACTTTAATTCCTAGTTACCTCTAGGTGTTTCTATTGTTGTTACATGCAGCTTCATTCTTTTAAATTATACCAAAAGTAAATTCAAAAGCGCTTTAGAAAACTAGGAAACAGTGTCACTTCGTAGCTGTTACGATGAAGTTCGCTCGCATTTAGTTAGTGCATAACGAAAAGAAAGACAAACTCGGCACAATAATCTCGACAAAGAGAGTTGGACGGAGCATTTCCATTATTTACCGCGCCGGCCTGGGACCAATTTCTAGACAAATGAATAGAACAACTGCGCTGAACCCGTCAACTCGAGATGAAACTTTTCGATACAAAATTGAGGCATTGAAAGTTTTTACCCCCATATAACGCGACTGTTGTTTCTGAGGGGTTAGTGCGAGTTTTATTCGATCATACGCATCGAGCGCGTAAACGCGAATTTATATGGGATCAAAGCAGCGCCATCTACTGGCTGACGTAGATACTGCTTTGATCCCATATAAATTCGCGACGCGATCGATGCGTATGATCGAATAAAACTCGCACTAACCCCTCTGATCGAGGCGAGTAGGGAGTAGCCTTTAATTTATAAATGATGATTACCGGAAACGTGAAGAGTTACAAATTGATTACCCATGTACTTATATGCTATGTGAGTAACGTAATTTAACTAATTAATTGAAATTATTAATGACTAGATGGCGCCTGTAACTCCGTTGCGCCAAAATTCGTTTATCGCGCGGGATCCGTACATTTTTACGGGATAGAAAGTATCATTTGTCCTTTCCCGGGATTCAAAGTATCTCCATACGAAATTTCAGTCAAATCGGTTCAGTGGTTTGGGCGTGAAGAGGTGACAGACAGACACACTTTCCCATTTATAATATTAGTAGTAAATATGGATATTAGTATGGATTTTCTATGTTTCTTCAAAAGCTACTATTACACAAACATAATAATTATGGTCTTTTGCCAATGGATGACACTGTTCCATCCCAATCCCAAGTTGCTATCAATTAGCAATGCCTTTTCGCTATAATATCAGATAACGATACTTGTAACGATTATTGTTTTCAAATTACAGAGCTCACGATGGGTGATAGGGCTTTGACTCTTTATCTCTTCCTATTGGACTAATATTCAAAGGGAAACCATTAAAAGAGGAAGTAGCAAATCAGGTTTGCTATCGTAATTAATTTAACAAGAACAGAATATTGATTGGGACTTAATTTGTACCATTTCCGGAGTCCGGACATAAAAAAGTCAGGCACGGCGCCAGGACCGCTGCAGCTATTAAGCGCATCACAGACGGTGAAGATAATATAAAATATATATTATCTTAGAGCATATTTTAGAATATCGCTCACCATACAAATCCTATGAACCATCACACACGACGAAGTTAATTTATATTTTATATTTTGTATCTTAAGATACCGACCGATACGGAAATATATATTTCGTACCTTAATATTTTATCTTAAGATACGAAATATATATTTCGTATCTTAATATGTTATCTTAAGATGCGAAATATATCTTTATGAATAGGTACAGGGTGTTTTTGTGTCGAGCAGCGGGCTCATCGGTGATCGGACGCTGCACTAGTGGATGTAGTGTTGCCAGTGCTGTATGTTAGAAAGTTACATACCTACTCTCATTCGAAAAGTAACATTTTGAGGGAAAAAGTAACATTTCGGATAATTTTAGATAAAATTGACTTATAATTTATTGCTTTATTATTATTATTGCTTCAAAAGCTCATGAATCGAAATGAATGTTTCTCTTGAATTTCTAAAATACTCCTGAAACTTCTTCGTTGACAGATATTGATTAAAGGGTCTACACAGACGGACTGCATTTCAACTGCAATCCAACTGTAAATTGCAGTTCAAGTGCAGTTTGCAATAGAACTGCAAACTAAACAGTTCACACGACTGCACGCCGACTGCAACTGAACTGCAATCCGACTGCGTGTTTGGTTTGCAGTTCTATTGCAGTCGCATTGCAGTCGTGTCAACTGTATTCAAACTGCAATTTGCAGTTGGATTGCAGTTGAAATGCAGTCCGTCTGTGTAGACCCTAAAGGTTAAATTCGCCGCAGGTTTTTCTCTTTTTTATGTGAGGCTCTATCCAAATATTTCTCCTTTTGGAATGTGCTACTGCAATCTGCATTTCACATTCTATATCAGAATTATCGTCCTTGGAGCTGTCTAACAAATCAAGAAGTAAGGCAGTATGAGTTATTACTTATTATTATCACTCATAGTCAATCACCCTGTATATAGAACTCTAACAAGGAATACGTGTGGCACCAACGCAGACTCGTAAGGAAATGAACATATTTTTAACCGACTTCCAAAAAACGAGGAGGTTATATGTTCGGCTGTGGATATTTTTTTTTTTTATTTTTTTTTTTTTATTTTTGTATGTTCAACGATTACTCCGCCGTTTGTGAACCGATTTTCGAAATTTTTGTTTTGTTGTATTAGGTTTCACTCCAATTTGGTCCCATTTTCACAAAGGTGGTGACCTGATGATGGGATCCATGAGTAATCGAGGGAACTCCTCGAAATTTATATGGAAACATATGGTGATTTTGGTTTTATGTGAAGTGTACTAAGAATACGCTACCAAAAAGTCAAATATTGGGTCAAGGTATACCATGGTTTCGATGATGCTGAGAGAACTCCTGATTCCTTATAGATACACGTTTGGGAGTTTCAGCGTTGTTTTAAGAACAGAAAGCATAAACTACTATGCAATTCATATTCATCATCATAATCATCATCATCATCATCATCGTCATCATCATCATTACCACGTCGTGTTAAGGCCACCAATGTCTCATGGCACAGAATAGATAATAGTACAAGGCATAGGTATGGATATACTAATAATAATAATTATGTACTGTATAACAATTAACAACACCTGTTTGTTTTTAATACACGGCGGTCGGCGTCGCCGCCCAGCGCTGCCGCGCGAAGACAGAATATCGAATACTTTACTAACTACTTTATAAACAGATCGAATACTTTACTACTTTATAAAATTTTAATAGACATATAGAATTAAAATAAAGTTATTTTAAAAAGAGCATTTAAACAAAACAAAGTCATTAAGTGTCTTTTTAATTAGTTATACTTATTAATCGATAGATGGTGCACTAAGTACCTATCGATTTGAATTCTTGATAACAAGAACAGCTGTCAATAATTATGATAATATTAAATATTATGCTACGCTACATCCTATGCAAGTTTGTACAAATTTTTATCTGATAGATCCTTCGATCGTGGAAAAACGAGACACAATAACCTTTCTATTGTTATCGCAATCGCCGGTGACCGCTTCGGGCTTGAAGTATTAAAATTGTTAAATTACTTAGCACAATATGTTCACTTCACTGATAATATTATATTATTTTGTGAGTGTGAGTTGTGACTCTTAACAAATTGTAATAAGATACGTAAAATATACGCGAAGATTTATCTACTAGTATAACTAAAAAGAGTGAAATTATTATTATTTTTAACAAAAAATTAAAACCGACTTCCAAGGTAAAAACAATAATAACATTAATATAAACTAAAAAGTATTAAATAAATTTTACTATCTAATAGTGCCTTTTTCCGAATTCGGCTAAACCCTTCGATCACTAATATACGCTAAACCTCAACTATTTCTGTACTCAATCTTCATTATTTTGAAGTCGGTGCCAGTTCCAAAAATTTTAAATATTCTGTCAGAGGACTGAAGATTCAGCTATCTGATACCGACTTCAAAATAATGAAGATTGAGTACAGAAATAGTTGAGGTTCAGCCGAATTCGGAAAAAGGCACTATTAGATAGTAAAAATTATTTAATACTTTTTAGTTCATATTAATGTTATTATTGTTTTTACCTTGGAAGTCGGTTTTAATTTTTTGTTAAAAATAATTAATATTATCGTATCTTAGCCGTGTGTGATAGCTTAAGATACTATGATATTATATATTTGGGCATCTTAAGATAAAATATAATAATATTATCTTCACCGTGTGTGATGCGCTTTACTGTACAAGCAGAGAAATAATGTTTAGCCGTCAATAACAGTCCTTGCATTTTTAGGGTACCGTACCCAAAGGGTAAAAACGGGACGCTATAACTTCGTATGTCCGTCTGTCTTCAGGCTGTATCTTTAGAAATGTGAAATTTTCAAAGATTGTGTGTTTCTGTTTATTTAAGGGTACCCATACAACAAACGTGATTCTTTGGCCTTTTAGTTTCTCGATATCAATAATGAAAATAGGTAGGTACCTGAAATATTCACAATTTATCCTCAATTATTATATATTTTGTAAAATAAGTATTTAAGGGGTGATAGCTAATTTCGTACAAAAAACCACAATTTTTGGCCTATTTTTGCACTTTAACGGTACCGAACCCTTCGTGCGCGAGTCCGACTCGCACTTGACTGATTTTTTAGGAATAAAGTAATGGCATCCTCCGCTGCATTGGCTATATGATAAAAGGTGGCATGAGTCGTATCAAAGCCATAAACCGTATAGTATTTTATATCACATTTCTGTAATAATATCGTGTTTATATATTTTTTCCAATTTTTTTTTCTTAAATCTTGCGTATAAATTTTAGCTTTAACATAAAATATGCCATGAAACAATACGAAACCGTACATCTATAAGTGAGCTCGTGAGTGAAATACTAAACGTATATGATGTATACGGGATGGGGAATCGGAACAGATGTTAAAAATGTTGTGTTCGTTTCAAGTGGATATGTATACAGCCGCTCGAGTAAGCTTAGCACGTGACGGCATGGACCCTTGCACAATTTCCCACATTTTCCAATTCAAAATACTTCGTGCAAAAATAAAACTTACTGTATATGATATTCCTATTACGCATCGTAGATTCTATATCGTATATTGTAAATACTGTGCTTATTGAAAAAAAATGTGTTTTTTGTACGGGAGCCCTATTAATTATTTATTTATTTTACTTTAATTTTATTATTTGCTATTAAAGTAGACATATAATTGAGGATTCTATGAAAATTTCAAGTGTCTATATTTATCCATTATGGATTACGAGCCAAAAAGACCAAAAAAGTGACGTTTGTTGTATATACTGCAGGCCGTGTTTCCTCCTGCAAGACAACTGTCGCGAGAAGTATCTGACAGTCTGTCTGTCAGTAGCTTGCAAGTATAAACCCCGTAGCAAGCGAGTACTTGCGAACGCTTGCTGCTATATCTTGCAGCAAGTTATCGCACGGCTTTTGTTTTTGTTTAAAATAATGATATAGTTCCTATCGCGACATTCGTAAGCTATCGTGTGTAAACACCTCCACGATAAGTTGCGATAGTATTATCCGCGAGCTTCTCGCAAGACATTTATTGCAGCAATAAATTGCAGGAATTAGTACGAAATATAAACAATATTGCAAGAAACTCACGCAAAACTTCCGCGAGTTTGCTTGCAGGTGGATACACGGCCTAAGAAATTCTGCAGAGACCGAAACAAGTGAAAATCTGAAGATCGGGACTATGCGGCGGATGAATTAACACCTCCCGTCAAACTCTCCTAATTTTTGCTCAGTGGCTAAATAAATATTGTGTGAGTAGTCGTAGAGTAGATAATATGATGAGATATAATATGCAAAAACAGTTTTTCCCCAACCTATTACATTAGTGGTAGTAACTAGTAAGATATGATGAGATATAATATGCGAAAATACTTTTTCCCTAACCTATTAGTGTAATATAGTGGTAGTAAGTATAACTGCAGTGGTTTGTCAATTTTTTATGCATGCTTTTTGGTAGCAAAAAGTAATCACGATGAATCACTATCGTATGACTATTATATTATGTTATAGGTACTATAAGACATCATGGTAAACACAATAAAAAGTTTTTGGCAGTTTTCAACAAGCAATAAAACTTGTTAAGTCCAGAAACTGGCATTTTCGAGCAAACAATCTAAATGGACAAAAGTTTTGGCAAATATTCTCCATTTAAGAGTTTATATCAATAGATTGCAGATTTATTAAATTGACAATGTTTTGTCTCCATGTAACAAGACGCAACAATATGAAACGTTAATTATATTACGTAATTGAAAATATTGAGCTTCTCAATATCATATTAATTAATAATTTAATATTTAAAAATGTTACACATAACAAATTATACCAGATGTTGAATATTTCAACACATTCTGATTAAATACCCCCGAAATTCGAAGAATTTTCCTCTTTAATAAAGTTTCAGGAATTAATAGAGTTGTATCTAGTTAAATTAATTAATCCCGGTCCGAGTACACCCCTGACTTAGCAATAATAGAGAAGTTTATTAGACAACTATCTGCAAAGCTATTACATTGATAATTCCCGAGTCTCCTACTGGCGAACTTCTGTTTTGGTAAACAACTGATTAGTTGTTTAATGATTTTTGCATTCAATTCTAAATACAAAACGTGCAGGACCTATGAGCTGCATCACATGGCAAGTCAATAATATAGTACAAGTTTCGGATTTGTGAAGCTAATACCAATGCAGTACTTACCTACTACTTTCTCTTTTATGGTAGAACGCACAGGAACTATCGGTGTCAACACATGCAATGCAATATAAAGGGTATATCAAGGGTGCAATATAAAGTTTCAGGCCGGCGACACATGGTGAAATTCGTAGCGATTAAAAAGATTTAAATGCACCTATCGATAAAAAAACTTACATTTAATGTAATTGGGTTTTAATTTTCAATGTCTATCAGAATAAGTTACCGATAGGGAATAATATGGGCAAAGGGAGCATCAATATTAAAAGGCTTATAATGAAAACACGCAACGAAGCGCGTCGGAGCCGACTTTGTAAAAATATTCCATGCTATACTGTACTCGGCGAAACATGACTGTAGCGGTCATTGACTCCCTGTCAAAACTTGTCATTTTCTATATAGACCGCAATTGACAATGAAGTGTCAGATGTTGTCAATCGCGGCTTTGTATAGAATAGGACAAGTTTTTGACAGAGAGTCAATAACCGCTACCGCCATGTTTTACCAAGTACAGTATAGAATGTTTCTACTTCAGTACGTTTTATCCGAGGCTACACAATAGAAACAAATTGTCACTTCGAATGCTCTATTTCAAAGCCGAATTACAACACCCATATTACACAGCCGACTCGCAAACAAAAGGAACGATAACAAAGCAACAAATTTTAGTCATTAAAGTGCATTTAACATTCACATTTTATTATTATTAATTAATCTCAATAATAATAAAATGTGAATATTTTATTTTGTGTCAGCAATTGTGTAAGAATTTTTGTATAATAATTTGGCACCAAGTAGCTACATTTCCTTACCATGGTAAGGAAAGCTACTTGGTGCCATGTTCTTAGGGTGGGTTGCACCAGAGGCGTTGTTATAGTTAAATTTAAGGTTAGCGTCAAATATGGTGTTCATTATTGCCTTGTACTAGAGATTTGACAGTTCATTTGACATATTGTTATAGTTAAAGTTATAGTAAAAGCAATGATATTCTACTTATACAGATCTGTCACGTTCATACTATTTTCCGGTTTTGATCTCTTCCGAACAACATTGACAAATTTGACAGATAAGTGAAACAAAAGATACGAAATGCCATTTACTTAAAAGAGACAGACTAAATAAAAGACGACCCAATTGGGTCGTATTTGAAGCTTCACAACGCGCGCGGTAGTAACATATCTGCTTAGAGTTTTTTATATAATATATCATTGAGTAAAAGTAAGTTGGTGCAACCCAGCCCTAGGCACGAATAATAAAATACTACTGTATTGTATTTCGATAAAATACCTATAGATTCATAGATAAACAATAAAAATAGCAAAATAAAGCAAGACTCTAAAGTCTACAACTGAAAAGCAAACTTTTAATAGAGTTATAAATAATTTAATTTTCATGAATAAAATATAAAACCATTAGGGATTACAAAGTTATCGATTGAACCTTTTTAATGATGAAGTACTATATTATTAAAAGATTCATCGAACTTAATAATATATTATAAGGTTCATTCATCATTAAACAAAATAATGAATATAAAGGTAAACGAAGATTTTAAGAACTAATAACGTATTTGTGGTTTCTCCAGTAATTATTGTGTTAAAAATAAAAATGTAAAAAAAATACATTTTTATTTTTAACTGTGACTGTGATACTAAGGTGATACGTTGCGTTGTTGTTATTTTAGTAAATTGTGTGTGTTTGGAAGACCTTAGTGACTCAGTGGTTGAGCGCGTAATTAGCTCACGTCACAGGGGGTTCACGGGCTCGAATCCCGCGGACGGAACGAAAAGTTTTTATTGTTCCTGGGACATGGATGTGTAATCATTTAATAAAAATCTCTTATATTTTTCGGAGCGTAAATAATAAATATATTACATGCATGGTAAGAATATTGCGAGTAAAATGTCTTGCGTCTATTTTGGCGATCACGTTTTTTCGATAAAACATCATTATCCTGTTTCTGAGGAGTGAAGAGTGACATATGTGCGTGTCATCGAGATGTATCACCAACAACTTCCAATTCATGCTGTGTCATAGCCTTTTTATGGCTATATAGTATTTCACTGTATATACAGTATGTTATGTACAAAGTAAGAAAAGCTTTTGAATGTCTTTAGACATGAACATTACTAAACAACTAGTACGTTCTTAGAGCTAGCTCGCGGTGTGGTCAAAAAATTAGAGTTTGGAACTTTCAGAATATGGTCACAGTATAGCAATATTATTGCTATACTGTGATATGGTTTTGTATTAAACTATAATTTTGCTTCTAGTTATTTACTTTTTTGACACTCTGTTTTTATATACAAATTTTATTATTTGCACAAAATACATTATCACGAGCTCTACGAGTATTTGAAAATGTATCAGAATTTGCTCCTCTTAAAATTTGTTAAAAATAGCTGCACTAACTCTGGCACTAAACTGCCGGACCACGGACTCCCTTGACAGTACGCGCTAATTTAGATGGGTATGAAGATACTTATGGAATCAAATAGTAGTAATAGTAGATAATATTACAAATATAATTTAGGAGACGGGAGAAGACATAATCTTCTTATCTTATACATAAAATTCTCGTGTCACAATGTTAGTCCACGAACTCTTCCGAAACGGCTTTACTGATTTTTACCAAATTTTATATGCATATTCAGTCGGTCTGGGAATCGGCTACTGGGTACTTTATATATTGATAAATGCATTTGTTGAATAAATAATAGTAAATTATTACAAGCTGAGACTGACGGCGACCATTAAGTTTGTGCGACGAGATAGCGATCGACGTTGCCATGGCGACATACTTATTTAGTCACTACAATAAAATAATAATGGGCGAAATGCTTTATATTATGGCAAAGCAACGTTTGCCGGGACAGCTAGTATAAGTATATAAAATTCTCGTGTCCACGACAATTAATGTTAGTCCACGAACTCCTCCGAAACGGCTTTACTGATTTTTATCAAATTTTATAATATGCATATTCAGTAGGTCTGAGAATCGGCTATTCGGTACTTTATAAATTGATAAGTGCATTTAATGAATAAATAATAGTAAATTAGTACAACCTGAGACTGACGGCGACCAAATTGTTTGTGCGACGAGATAGCGATCGACGTTGCCATGGCGACATACTTATTTAGTCACTTCAATAAAATAATATGGGCGAAATACTTCATTAATATGAAGTATTTCGCCCATATTATTTCGTTTATCGTTGTTTTGCCATAATTGGCAAAACAATTTTTGCCGGGACAGCTATTATAGTTTATGTTGCGGTAAAGTGTACGGTTGTCGCCAATAAATGATATTTCAGCGCAACGGAGTTGCAGGCGTCGTTAGAAAACGATCTTCTTACCGGGGTGACTATTTTTTTACCATGGATAGAAATCCATGGTGAATAAAATAGTCAAGAACTGGTAAAATAGTCACAGTTATATTTAAGGTAGTATATGAATTATCCAAATCTTAAACCTAGGATTTCTCAAGAAAGGTACGAAAAAGGTGCTGAAATATTTTTGTAGAGAATTGCATATTCTATAACCTTGTCAAACTTACCGTGTATAATTACCGTGTACGAGATAAACAGGAGAAACCTCAACTTCGGTCATTTAACGTTCATTTTTTGCACAAAGAGGACGGACGGACTTTTAGTAGTTTCTTTGTGACGGTGTATTTAACGCCTACACCAACTTTCAGCTTTATACGAATTTTTTCTAGGTCGAAAATAAATTTTTCCTAGAGTAGGTATACGTACAAGTTTGTACGTTTCGATCCATCGCAAGTGTATGTGTTGTAAAATAGTAGTAGGTATCATCCTGGGATTATTCTCCTGTAGCGCGTTATCGCGTCTAAGTAGGATTCACTATCCGCTGAAACAAGGACGTCAGCTAAGCTCCGACAATCAAAGCTTATTGTGAGGGTGCTTACTGCTTTCCCTCATGTTAAGCCCACCTACCGAATACACTGTTTAATCACAGACTACCGTTCACATGCCATAATGTCATATGAAATTAATCTGTCCTCGAGTGTGGCAGCATTACAAACTTCAAAGATTACAATGTTACGACCGATTCCTTACCAGAGGGCAGAGATAAGTTTATCGTATTATCTTAAGTTTACGTTACAATAAATTAATATTCAAAGTTAACAAAACTCAAAGTCATAAATAAAAGTCATAAAAAATACAATTATTCTTCTTTTATTTCGAAGAAGCCGGAGCAAAATATTTTTCAACGTCCGAAACAATTAATACGGCGCGCATAAAATTCTAATAAAATGGAACTTGTAAATTTTAAATTTGAGAAACGTAAAAGTGTTTGCAGGAAATAATTAAATTTTAATGCACCTCGTAACAGAAGGTAGCGCGGCCGAGAGCACTTGTAACTGGAGTTACATTATTTACTGTTCCCGGCTCGACCTTTATGTATATTGTGTTATTTAATGACGCGGTACATTGTAACGTTTACTGTTACTCGTCTGCAAATTAGGTATCTCATAATTATATTTTATACAAAATTAGCATAATAGTCAGTCAATACCTTCACATGCTAGGTACGCTTGTTGGTAATAACATTTTTTATTACGCTATCTTTAATCAAAGTAAAATAATTTCAAAACACTGTTTTATATTTAAAATAAAATACGAGCAAAAGTTTATTTCTTAATAAAATAAGTTGGAACTTTTCAGGCGCGCTTTGTGTACATTTGAGTGTGCAAATAACTAGGTATGTCGCGAGGGCAAAAAATCTGAAAAATTCAACTTAAAATAAGTTGAATTTTTATGAAAACTAGAATAAACCTCTGTCGCTTTCATTGTTACGATGAGTTATTGTGGAAATTTCTCCGCGAGCATGCAGTGATTTCAAACATTCGAATAGTACGTAAGCCTTCAGTCGCAAACTTTGTTTAAATTAAAACATAAACAATGCACATTGTATTTATTTCTTTTTTACGAATTTATAAAAACAGCAACGATAAAATTTGAGTAAAAGTACGAGGACTGCCTTTTAAGTTGTGTCGTTTGTAAATTTCCCGCGATCATTGAAAAAAAACCATATGGGATTTTAATCTCCTTGTAATTGGATTTCAAAAACAACATATTTTTTTAGGTTGGTCGAATAGACTTTTTGTATCGTCCATTCAAAAGTGACAAGTCGGTTGTGAAAATAGAAATGTTAAAGGGAAATTTTCGTGCGATAATTTTTACAACTTATGAAGGGGATTATCGCGACTTAAGAGTATTGAGGAGATCACTTCTGTATTTAGTGATGCAGTACCATGTCTTAGGATTATAGAACGCTGATATTTAGAAGTTTAAAGTGAAAACCCTAGCCTCGGTGACCAGCCATGTGAAGGTCGTCCAATAACCGCCATAACGCTAGAGAATATCGAAGCTGTTTGGCAGCTTATCCTCGAAGATAGTCGTGTGATATACCGTGAAATAGAAGCATTCGTGGGCATTTCCGGGACCACTGTCCAAAAAATCCTGCACGAAAAACTTGGAGTAAAAATGTTAATTTCTCGTTAGATACCTAATTGCTTAGAGACGTCCAAAAAACAGCCCTGTTAGTTTTTGTCGCAAAACTCTGCAATAATCTAACCGAGAAGAGTCAAATCACGTTTATAAATTGGTAAATGGTGACGGGTATTAGATATATGCTTTTGATCCAAAATGTAAGCAGCAGTCAACTGTATGAGTCTTCTAGAATGAGCGAAAACCGACAAAAGTCATGGCCTTACAGAGCACTTCAAAAAAAATGTTTGCCTCCGTTGTGGCAAAGGGTGGTCACATCATCACTATTGTACTAGAAGATTGTAAAACGGTTACTGCGGACTGGTATACCACAGCTTGTTTGCCATGAGCCATCACCGAATTTCTAAAAAACAGTTCAAGGCGTCGAATGATCCTGACCCTGACAATGCATGTTCGTACGTCGCCGGTCAAACAAAGATGTATTTGTGAATCCAAAACGTTTAAATTTTAGATTCATTTGCCTAACAGCCCTGACTTGAGCCTTAAGGATTCTATTATGTTCCACAAAATTAAGCAAAGTCTTCGTGGTCAACATTTCAGCTCACCTGAAGAAACTGTTTACGTGTACAAATCGGCCATTTTGACTACCCCACTTCGGAGTGAAATAAATGTTTTAAAAACTGGTTGCATGCAAAAGCATATTAAATATCGCAGAAAATTCTTAAAAACATAATAAATGGTGATTGTCAGTATTTATTTCAAACGACAAAACTTAAAAGGCAGCCCTCGTAAGTGCAGGCGTGCGATTATTATAATAATAAGTAGGCATATTAACTTCGATTTGGAATGTATACGCGTTATATAGAACGCGCGTAATACTTGTCTTATTAAAAAACACGAGTTCTTTAAATACTGTTTGTATTGATACTGCGGCTATATGTTGCTTATTAATTTTTAAAATAGCATCTGAGTAAACAGCAAGTGATTTTGCCACCTCGTGAGCACGTTGGAGCTCAATGAACCGACGTATTTATTTAGCTTCTTCATAAATGCAACTACATGAGCGCTCGCCAAAGTGTGTCAATTTTCGAGATTTTTCGAGCGCTTTAATCTCCTTCTATTTATTTTCAAAGCAATAACGTGTAGCGTCGCAGCGAGTATGCAAACATTGTGCTCATTTTCCTTGTAATATTCAATATTAAAATATACTATATTTACTATCACCCAAACTTTATGTCGACTACATAGTACACCTATTACGAGTTGCCTCGGGGCAAGAACATTTGCAATTTGAAGTAAAGTTTTTTTCAGTGAAAGCTAACAGCTATTTAAATACATAATTTTCAAGTGGCATAATAATAATTGGAGTAGCATTAACTAGAGCAACGAGTTATCAGTAAATGGCTCCTCGCAAATATTAATTAAATCAATTTGTGCGGGGTGTTTGATCAATCTCGGTCGGGTAGAGACGGGCCAGCTGACCTCCGTCGCACGCACCACTAAGGAGGTCACGGTTCACGTTTTTGTATTCCTCACACACAGTTGCAAGCTGAGTAGACTTTCAAAGGAATATGCAGATTGCACTGTCAACATTTTCGCAGCGTTTAAAAGCCTTTCGACAATTTTATTTTTAAATTTAACATCGCAGTTGAAAACTTTTTAATTCTTTATAATATGCTCTTTCATTTTTATCGGCAATGTACGATCGATAGAAGTCGTACGTATAAAAACTGCAAAGATATTATTTCTTTTTTACATTTAGATAAAAAATATATTTAACAATGTATTTCTAATAAGAATATTTTATTAAGAGTCCGTATACGAAATTTTGCCGATGAATATGAAATTGCAAAGGTTCGCTACAGAAAAAGTATTATTTGGTTTTTCCCCTTATTAGATTTAAAAATATATATAGTAATTATTAGATTTCAAAATATATTTAAGCGCGGACTGCCGACTCGAGCCTTGCGGCGAATAATATAATGTGAGATAAATAAGGTTGTTTTGAATCGTGTTTTGACACAATTTGTTTTTTTTTTCTTTTTTTCTCGAATTGGATAGAATTTTATCTATAGATTATTTCTGTCGTTTTCTTTTTATGAATTACAGCTCCAAGTTGCCGAAATTAACAGCGATTCTTTGCCCATTTTCTCTAAAATTTTGCCGAGTTACATATTTTTTTACTCAACTATTTCATATTAAAGTGGTAAAAAGCAATTCCAACATTGTATAGACGACTTTCTCAACAGTGCATTGTATTTTTTTCATACCGTTAAGACGTCAATACAATCCATAAACAGGTGATATTCTAAACCTTTTACAGCAAAAATCACAAAACTGTCGCGGGTTTGAGTTGGATTACTTAAAAATACTTAAAAAAAACTAGCTCCAACATTCGATTATATTGAAATGATCTTACATATTGTGCATTAAAACTTATAGAAATACTGTATTTTAAGTGTTAAATCACATCTGTTAAATCAGCGAAATCGGCAAATTTCGTATACGGACTTTTAAAATGAATTATATATAGGTAGACAATATTCTTTTAGTTTGTACGTATAATAATAATATGTAAAATTACGTTGACATTTTATTCAACTTATCACTAAATTTCATATCTTTTCAAGCACATTTTCTCTACTACCAAGAACAATAACTCCTGAAGATTAATGTGGTATTTTTAGTTTTAATTAAAACAAGATGAAGCGTTCTGCGGCGCGGTGAAGTGTAGTTGACGGCTAACCGCGTGATAAACCTCCTTACAGCGCAGGTAAAATACGACCTAGTATATCAACATCCACCTTGCACCTGCAAACTGTATAGTAACTATAAATTTGGTTTATATATTACTAGATGGCGCCCGCAACTCCGTTGCGCCAAAATTCGTTTATAAAAAGTATCATATTATGTCCTTTCCCGGGACTCAGCGGTTTAGACGTGAAGAGGTAACAGACAGACAGACGGACAGACAGACAGACAGACACACTTTCGCATTTATAATATTAGTAGTTGTATGGATTGTATGGATATATATATTATATAACTCAAAGGTGACTGACTGACTGACTGACTGACAAACCACTGGACGGATCGGCCTGGTCATGCAGGTACATATTATGACATAGGCGTCCGCTAAGAAAGGAGTTTGATAAATTCCACACCTAAGGAGACAAAATAGGGGATGAATTTGCCGCGGGCAAAAGCTAATAGTATTAATAAGTAAGTATGGATGGATAAACAGAGGCCGTAGACAAAGTCCCTTTCGTTAAAAACGATGACGAAATTCGTTATCAAAATGTATGGGATTTGACATTAGTCTTCGCAAGCGAAATGTCATTTAGCGATGGCTTATGTCAAACCGCATACATTTTGATAACGAATTTCGTCATCGTTTTTAATGAAATATACTTTATCTAAGGGGGCAGATCATCTCACCTGAAACAAAATTTTAACTAAAACGATTAAGGCCAAAATAAAATATTTTAGCCAAATATATTGTATTTAAACTTAACAAAATAATATTATTATGAACAAGTACTGAACTTGGCTCTCGACCTGTTCTGACATTAATGTTTTTGGCATGAACGTAGAAAAAAAGGCGGACGGAGTCTTGTTATATACAAAACTGTGTCTTCACTTTTCTTCAGAGTCGGCCACGCACACATTCTGACGCCTGTCAAATAGTATGGACTAGCACAAGAATGTGTGCGTGCGGACCGTGTACATACAGCCAGCTGGCCGACTCTGAACGACACAGTTTTGTGTATGGTGGAACTCCGTCCGCCTTTTTATACGTCCATGGTTTTTGGTGTGATATTATTATATTCCAAATAGCGGAACTACCTAAATTCGTAGCTAAACTTTCTTTCGCACATACAATTATTTACTTCGAAATATTTTAATCCCGATAAAAATATTTCGGATTAATCTCTTCCTCGGTAATTGTAATTTTTCTACAATGACGTAAACAGGAGATCATGGGAGTATCGATTGTCAATATGTAATAATTGGCAATATTCTTAAACAATCATGATAATTTTCATAGATTCAAAACAACAACTCAGTATCAATTAAAACAAATTGGAACGTAGCGTAAGCGGTAGAGCGGTTAGTTGTGTTGATACGGTATAAATGTGTACAAAGCAATTACTATAAGCTGAGCAGCAATCCACTTACTAAGTCATAATCCAATTGGAGGTAAAATAGGTATTGGAGTCAAGAACAAGGGCACCGAGCGGACCAACTTGTATTGAATCGAATCGAACTACAAATGTTAACTTGTCCATATTAATATCAACATATAGATAACATATAAAAAATAAGTTTATTTTATTGATTTAGATTTTAGATCACGGGGTATTATTAATTATTATCTATACTAATAAAATTACATGTCCTGACTGACTGACTGATTCATCATCGCTGAGCAAAAACTGTTAAAGTTACAGCCACGAAATTTGGTGAGTAGGGTTGTTTTAATAAGTAGACACCCACTAAGAAAGGAATTTTGAAAATTTTACCCCGAAGGGGGTGAATTAGCGGTTGAAAGTGTGAATGAAAGTCCGTAATTTCTTAAGTTAGGAACATGAAACTTTGTTTTTTAGTTACGGATTAAAAATAAATAAATACGTTTTTGAGCGTTTTTGGAAATTCTGCCCCTAAGGGGGTGAAATTGAGGTTGAAAGTGTGAATAATGAAAGCCCGTTATTTCTTGAGTTAGAAACATGAAACTTTATTTTTGGGCTAATAATTAAAAATTATTGGATACGTGTTTAAGCGTTTCTGAAAATTCTACCCCCAAGGGGGTTAAATAGGGTTTGAAAGTTTAAATGAAAGTCCGTCATTTCTTAAATCAGAAACATGAAAGTTTATTTTTGGACCCGTTTTTACCCTTTGAGTAAGTTAAAACGAGTCGAGTTCGAGTCGAGTTCGAGTCGAACTCGACTCAAACTCGGTTGTCTGTAAAGTCGGTTTACTGACGACAGTTGAACGTGACAACGTCATAGCCTTAAATGGAACGCCTCAGAGCGAGGTAACGCCGCATATTGCGTCATGTTTTTTCGTGCGCGCAGCCCGTATCCAATTATAAGACGTTGTCACGTCAAAAGGAGAAAATTATCCATCTCCGTTATTATACATGTTAACGCTGACGAAGTCGCGGGCAACAGCTAGTTTATAATAAAGAAAATATAAATTCCTTAAATTCAACTATTATGATTAATAGTGTTTAATATGTAATTTAATTCTGTCCAGCTGTCATAAGATAAAATAGGAGCAGAAAAAGAATAATCAAAACTCAAAATATCCACAAAGTATGAAGCCATATCTTTTGTATGATTTCATACAAAGGTAAATAAGTGAGTGAAATATTATTCAGAATAAAATTACATTCGAACGTTTCACGTTATTGAAAACGATTTACTCGTGTATAAATACGACATTACAGTTATTGCTGATATTGTACGTTATCGTACATGTTATCGACGATTTGTGTACAATGAAAAAGTTCATATTATAAGGTCACTTCATCAGCCCTGTTTAATTTAATCTTTTTAACTCATCAAGCTCCGTAAGCTCACCGATGAGCGAGAGACAATAGAATATCAATAGATTTCCAAGAATCCACGATCGAAAGATTAAATAGGTAACAATATGGAAGCGTGTTACAAACTATAAAACCTCATTTTCGTACTAATACATAAAATATAATATATTTTTAAACCGTATTTAAAGGAATATTATGTGTTAAAAATAAATTTATTTATTTATTTTTATTTATTTACAATTTATGTACACACAATATGAAGTTAACAAACCAGCTTAAAACTAAAAATATGTATTGTACAAAGGTACATCTTATTCCAAAGATGGAATGTCTTCCAGAAGACCTAAGTGAAAATAGGAATGTGTGATTATAAAACATATGCAAAAATTAGTGTGCACGCGTTAATTAATATTAAAGATAAACTTAGTACCTACAGCTATGTAGTAATATAGTAAAGTATATTAAGTAGTAAGTAAATATATACAAATACAATATATAAGAATATGATATATATATATATATATATATATATATATATATATATATATATATATATATATATATATATATATATAATACCTATATATTGAATATAATAAATATTTATAATATACTTATAATAAAAATGACTTATAGATGAACTTAACATGGAATAACAGTAGTATTATAGTATATTTTACGTGTTCTGTCGCAGATTATGCAACCTAAACTTAAATTTCAAAATTTACGGAATTTTCACGCTAGTTTTACTTATAAGCTACTAGACGTAAGTTATTAGAAACATAATCAATAATCAAGGTAAAATGATATGAAAATTTTGTACTAAAATATGTAATAAAATGATTCAGTACCTAGCGACGAGGCAAATAATAGAATAAGCTGCATATTGCATAGTCTTGTGATTGTGCTCATGAAAGCATGCAGTTATGCAACACTGGATCGCATTTCTTATCCTTAAGTAGGTATTTTATCACGGCACAAGAAGTAGGTAACTTAAGCGCAAGAATATGAATATGAAAACTTTATTTATTCTATAGCGAGCTTATTAAAACTTACATTTTCTGTAGATCTAGTACGGTGTTATACAAGTCACTTCTCTTTAGCACCTAAGTCACATGAAATAAGTTCTGCAATGAAGACATTGGGACTTAAAACTTTGTTTTATCATAGCAGTCCAGTTTTAAAATGGTACACAGAAAATATTTTCATACTTTTATAGGAACCAATTTATTTTATGAAAGTATTGATGAAAATGAAATGAAAAACGATTACGAAAATTTTTCAATTACTAAATTGTCGCCCAGCTTAAATCTTTTATCTGGAAATAGATTTAATATGAACATTTTTCATGTAATCATCATTTTTTAAGGTTTTCTATCCAAACTCAGAATAAAAGTTGTTCACTTTGCAGGTCCTTGGCTCTTGGTCTACATAACGTAACATTTCGAAGACCGAGGGTTCCACGTGTGGTTACGACTCGTTAGCGCACAAAAGAACGTAGCTTTAAAGCTTTTTAAAAGCAAAGTTAAATTATAGCCTTAAATGTTTCACCTTGTTTTAAAAATCTTTTTCTAAATTTTAAAGTCAATTCTCCAATTCCAGATTTTTTTGAGAATTTAATAATATTATAATTTTATATAAACAGTAATTATTATGATACGAGTGGCCTTGAGCAGATGTTGAAATGAATATCAGGATTCATATCCGACCTTCGAATTATCGTATTTGGTTTGTACCGGAGTAGGGCGAAATGAAGTGTTTCTCGAAGGCCACGGATTTAATATTCTTCCCCGCTTTAAGGATATAAAAAATTAAAGAGAGTTTTAAACTCGTCAAAAATATTTCAGTTCTGTGGATACGCCTGTATAAAAATATTTCAGTAAAACATTCTCCTGCGGTCGCGCTCATATTTTGTCCGAATCTAAGTTCCTGGAATACCAAGAAGCACCGCATTTAAAAAAGCAAAGTACATTTGAACACATTCCTCGCACTCGCTACTAAGTCGAACCCGTGGTATGCGACGACCGGCACGGCGCTCTAAGTACGTATACGTGTGGCGACGGCCTTGGTCCCTATTCTCATACTTCGAAAGGCTTGAATATGACTTTCATATCGAAAATAACGGCCTACTGTTTTTTTTACGTGATAACGTCTTATAATTCGACATGGGGTGCGCGCCCGAAAAACATGACAGTTCATGCGGCGTTACCTCGCTGACAGCTCTCAGTAAGGCTCACCTGGGCCGCGCTCTTTGTTTCGATTATATTACGTATTTCGATGACTTAAAGAATACTTTTGTATGAAGAAGTTTGGTTAGTTATGATATTTGATATATTGACCACACTCTGAATGAAAAATAAATAAACAATCTGTGAACTATTAGTATTATTTCGGCTATTCAAAATTGTGCTCTATTTCCTACGTGTCAAGGTTTGACTTGCGCTTTGTTCGAACATTTTACTGGATTTCACGAATTTATGTTGCGTTTTGTATTGCGAATAGTTTATTTTACTCATTATAAATATTTTTAAATTTTTCGGAACTGAGGGGTTAAGGCTATGACATTGTCACGTTCAACTATCGTCAGTGAACCGACTTTACAGACAACCGATTTTTTTTTATTAAATAAGGGGGCAAACGAGCAAACGGGTCACCTGGTGGTAAGCAACTACCGTCACCCATGGACACTCGCAACATGGACAGAGCTGCAGGTGCGTTGCCAGCCTTTTAAGAGGGAATACGCTCTTTCCTTGAAGGTTTGCAGGTCGTATAGGTCCGGAAATACTGCTGGTGACAGTTCGTTCCAGAGTTTTGCAGTGCGCGGCACAAAGTTACGCGAAAAACGCACTGTGGAAGACTGCCACTCATCAAGGTGATGAGGATGGTATGTTTCTCGCGTGGGACGACGGCGAAAAGTTGCAGGTAGTATGATTTCCTCAGAGCACTCCCCGTGACACAACCGATAGAGGATGCAGAGTGAAGCTACATCTCGGCGTAATTCCAAGCTGTTTGAAACACTATGGCAGTCAACAATGGGGATTGTCCATTTTTTTTTAATTTTGCTCATTACAAAAACATTTCGAGGAATAAGGTCAGTGATCGTTTTTCTGTATATAAACGAAAAAAATACCCATTAGTTACTTATATTTTTGAACAAATATGTTTAACCTTAGTTTGACCTTCAATGGCGTTAAACTAGCAATAAATTCGATCAACATTACGTTTCGAACTTTTGGTAAGTTTCTCGTATCAGCTTTCACATAATGATAACTTGCATTAGACGAACCAGCCATTAAAAATAAGATTGAAAGGAAAAAAAACATACTACAGAGGTCAATTGGCCGCCGATGATGACGTCAGAGCGAAACTTTAAAAATTTATTGAGAAAAAACTAGCCAATGGATTTCAAAATTATTTAATTTATATTCTTAAAATACCCTATTTTAACGAAAAAAAATATAAAAAGTACATGTGATTTTTTTTGGACAATGCCCATTCGAGCGGCCCTTCCTTGGATACGATCCAGAGGGAGCAGTTGGTATTTTGGCGACCCTGCCCAGAAATGAGAACAATATTCCATATGAGGCCGAACCTACGCCTTGTAGAGTTGTAGGCGTTGGTCCGGACTGAAGTACTGTCTCGCTCTGTTAAGAACACCAAGCTTCTTCGAGGCTAATTTGGCCACCCTCTAGATGAGATCGGAACTGGACTTCGCTCGATATGTTGACGCCAAGTATCTCAATGCTTGGGGAGATGGTTAAAGATGTGCCCTCGAAACGAGGATATACGACATTATGACTTTATTGCAGTTTTAATTTTGTATTTCGACACTAAAGTAAAAGAAGTTATGCGATTAAGGCCAAACCCTTGTCTAGGCTATCTCAAAACGTGCAATACTTTTTAAGAGTAGCAATGTGACCTATTCTTATCTTAACGATACATTTAAACAAAATATTTGAATATATTATTCTATAATAAGTGTATGAAATAAGCAAGAGCTGGTGCTGCGTTTACAGATTCGCACAAATTGAAACTGGGAGAAAAGGCGAGAACAAATTATTATAAAGAATTTTATATTGGACTCAGAGTTGGCAAGTTTGAATATAGTTTTGATTTATATCTAATATGTTTTCAAGAATTTGAAAGCGGCGAAAATTCAAAACCAGCAGCGGAACTTGTAAACTTTTTTCAAAACTGATCGTATATTATGTTATTATGTCGAGAATTTCATATATAAAATGTGAGATAACCAAACAAAGTTTGATTTTTTTACATCGGACAATTATTCCAAATTTTCTTACGAATTGTAGATCTTATGAATGTTTCATTATATTTTGATTCTTCAGATATTTTTTACTTTTTTTCATAGTTTTGTCTTACCGTAACCACTAAGCGTCTATTGACAACGTACTATCGACAGACTATTTCTTAAAATAAAGTTAATTTATTATTTTAGTATTATTATTCTATACATTTTTATAAGATACTACTAACGTTAGCGTAGGTGGTTTCTAAAACATTAATTCATATTAACATAAATTTTTTCGTGACCTTTGAGCCAGAGGAATCTAAAATAAAACTAATCAGAAGTTTGATCTTCTATAAATACGGTCTAACTGCCGCACTCAGGGACAAATATTAATTGTCCATACTAATATTATAAATGCGAAAGTGTGTCTGTCTGTATGTCTGTCTGTTACCTCTTCACGCCCAAACCGCTGAACCGATTTTGCTGAAATTTGCTATGGTGGTACTTTGAGTCCCGAGAAAGGACATAGGATAATTTTTATCCCGAAAAAATGTACGGTTCCCGCGCGATAAACGAGTTCTGGCGCAACGGAGTTGCGGGCATCATCTAGTTTAATCGTAATTTAATGTTTTTGAGTACGGCAATATAATATAAGCTCTTCAAACTTGTACAGTTAATTTGATTAGTGGAAAGAGCTATTTACATTAATTCAACTTTGACCATTAAGAACCTTTAAAGAAATATTATGTGTATATTGGGTTTATTAAATACTAGATGATTAAACAAAATTAGTTTATCGCGCGGGAACCGTACATTATTCCGGGATAATAAGCATCCTATGTCCTTTCCCGGGACTCAAGGTATCTCCATGCCAAATTTCACAGACAGGCAGACAGACAGACACACTATCGCATTTATAATATTACTATGGATATCACTATGGACTATGGATTTTTAACAAAGTTCGTAATAAATATAATATAAGCTGCTCTCATATACTTGCCCGCCCGTTTTATGAACTGTGTTTGGAGTATATAGTATAGGTAGAGTATTGAAATATATAAATTAAGTGGTTATTTTATTAAGATTCATAAATAACTAGTTCCGTTATTTCCCTTTAGGTACGCCAGTTTGTTAAAAAGATTTCTCTACCCTTACTATTGTTACGTGCTAGGGTTCGTAGATTCGGAGAGAAAGACCTGGTGACTCTCTTGAAGACTTTATTCACAAACACTAG
The DNA here is from genome assembly GCA_937595015.1 of Polyommatus icarus. Classification (NCBI taxonomy): domain Eukaryota; kingdom Metazoa; phylum Arthropoda; class Insecta; order Lepidoptera; family Lycaenidae; genus Polyommatus; species Polyommatus icarus. The sequence continues at coordinate 12,605,196 of OW569326.1, forward strand.
CTCACACTAATCACTGAGTCCAAACACTAAGCACTAGATCCAAATCACTGAGCACTATCACTGTCCTAGGTCGTAGCCGAGTCACTATCACAAGCACAATCACTCACTATTGATCACTTGTTCTCGCTCCGAAGTCGCCTTGAAGATCGCTCAGATAAAACTGAATTGACTGGCCGTCTACCTGCGCCTATTTATATGGGCGAATCGAGCCCTAGACTGTACGAGAACATTCGCATAAACACGTAAACAACACTTGTTTACGTAAACATGTGCGGAATGTTCGAGCATGCAATCGTACACCTAACGCCATCTTGTGTCGATTAGGGGATTCGTTTGCGTTTTATGTTGCGCTAGCTTGACGCTAGATGGCACTACGTGCCCTTTTTCGTAACACTATCTAGGTAGTAAGGGTTTTTCAAAGAAAAAATCTCATATATATAAATGTAAAATTTAATATAGTTGCTGAAACTTTAAAGCTAAATTGCAACAGCAAAATCTTAACATGAACTTTATCTTAATTAAAGATTGTTGTTCCGTTGATTCTGTCAGCACAGATTAGCTCTTTACGAGGATTAATTTCACGGCTTAATATCCTGACGACTAATATCATGGACGGCAAACTTTATGCTCGCTTCAAACTGTGATAGTTAAGCTTTATTGTCGCTGTTTGAACGTCGTGGAAAAAGAATTAGAAATTCTCTTTATAATATGATACTGTTTTAAAAAGTTGTTCTAAGCTTTTGTCCAGCTTATTCGGTAGAAGTTTTTTATGAGGTATTAAAGGTGACTCTATTGCACAAGGTGTAACAAAACTAAGTGATAATACTTGAAGGTGTGTGCGTGTTCCTCGTATATAGTTCACTGTGAAAGTAGCAGCGCTGAAAGACCAATTTTTTTCACTTTTGTATCGGGAAACTCGTGACGACAGGGCGCTTGCCCATACAAAAGTGAAAAAAATTTTGGTCTTTCAACGCTGCTACTCTCACATAGAACTCTCTACAAGGAACACGTACACACCCTAAAGTACGTAGTACACTTAGTTTTGTTACACCCTGTATATACTCAATAATGTTCTCACCCCGTTTAACGTGGGACGAATTTGTTAATGTATTTTCTAAATATATATAATTTTAAATTAGGAATTTAAAAACAACCCCCGATTCAAAACTCGAATACTATGTCAGGCTTCAGAAGTCAAAACATTTAATGAAATGTTTTGACTTCTATTTTTTTACTTCTAAATGTTTTGAATTTAAAAGAAAAACTTTTCATGAAACAGATAAACCGAAATTATCCTCCACAGTAAAATAATGATAAACGATTGCTAAGAACACTCTTGATTTATGTCATTCAAACAAAATCTAGATTAAACAAACAAGAGACACACATACACAGACACACAGACAACTGACAATACCCATCTTTTTAGTCGAGGGTTAAAAAGCACAAGGTTACGATGCCCACGCCTGTTAAGATCTGACAATAGCCAATGGGGGTGAAGAAAATAAAAAATAAAAACGTTTATCCAATCGCTTTAATCGGATCGGATTTAAAAATTACAAACGCTTGAATTACCTGATTAATGTTTTCAGTTTTAGTGACAATGGATGATACGTATTGGTTGAAGTGCGAATGGATAGCGTTGAGTAATGGGTACCTAGTGCATAAACAAAACTCTTTCATCATTTTCAGACCAGACAGGATCGACATGTACATTGATTTGTCATCAACGTGTGGGAATATGAGTGCCACAAAAGAATATCTTTCGACACAAAAATTCTCCAAACAATATAGTTTGTGAAAGAGTTCTCGTGTGAGGAACCATGAACAGGAGGTTTTCCACCTCTACCTTGAAATTTTACCTTTGAAGAGCTGTATTCACATTAACCAAGGTTATTCGGTTTACTCTGGTCCTAGTGACCCGAATAGACTATAAATTAACAAATTAATACTATTAACCAACTACGAGCCAGTTAGAATCCTTTGTACATAAAATGTGAATGCTTCCTTCATCCTTCAATGTTTTTTTCGGATTGAACATTACCGGCCAATGGCAAATCGAAAATGGAATTCCATTTGTAAGTGACAGGCTTTACGTTTCTTCCGAAGTATTTTTCAACGGGGTTAAAATTTGTAATCTGTGGCTTGTGAATAACACGTTTATTTATTCGCAAAAGCGAGCGATAAACACGGAGACAACCTAGCTCGGAGCTCCGTTCGGTGGAGATAGGTTTGAGTTAAAATTCGAATCCCAATCATTTATCGAGTGACAGCTCAGTCGAACAACTCTTTCGTCTTTTGCATTTGTGTTTATCGGAACCCATTTCACCAGTCAAAGGGTATTCGACAACATTTTAAGCTTCAAAAATAAAGTACGGTATTTCTATTAGGTGCGATTCAGACTCTTTTCTTCTTTTTCGGGGTCAATCTGCATCGGACCAAACAAAACGAGACACTTGGATCAGTTTGTGTAGTGAATAAAAAAGACGGGTTGCACTCCGGGAGTGCTGGCAGAAGTGAAAACTTGATTATTAACGTTGTGCATTTTTTAACCCATTTTTATGAAAATCGATTATAAAAAAATCGATTTTTTTAATTAATCGAAACCCTTACAATTCGAGTTTGAGTTCGAGTTTTCGAGTTTTCGAGTTCGAGTTCGACACAAAACACTTCAACCGTCTTACGATTTTTCTATGGTTTTTCGATCAACACGAAAATCTGACGCGAGTTTTACAGTTTTTAGCCATCCCACAAAAGTGCTCAACGCCGCTAAAGAAGTTTTCATTTCAGAAATCTTTGAATAGCTAAAAGCAATAGCTTACAGTTTCAACTCGCGTTGCGTCTCGTTTGGTCATACTGAATAGCGCGGTGCAGCGCTAAAGCGGTAAGGCGCACCTCGTTCTAGTGGAGCTTTACAACAACAATCCAGTTCCTCGGCTAGCCATATTATTATACTACATGTAGTATATATTATGTAGTATAATATGTATAATGTATATAGTATCCTGATACTACCCGCTACTACTCGTACTACAAGTTGTAGTCAGTTGTAGGGGAAGTTGGTAAGGCCTGGGGCTAGCCCGCGGCGCCCGGACCTCGTCGCGAGTGCCAAGCACTGAGTTCAACATAATACGAAGTTCTGATCAAAAACTTGGCCCAAATTCTCCGAAAGAAGTTTTGTCGTGTAATTTATTTATTTTCACAGTGATTCCATTTAGTAAAATTTGCGAATATAGTATTAATATGATACTTAAAATAAAGTTTGTCCGAATTTTGTTACTCGCTGCCCTGGCCTTGTCTCTCTGAGCTTCCCTGTGTGGTTCCTTAGTACAACAAGAATCAAACTTACCTTTCTTATATCTTCACTCTCCGTCCCTTTATTAGTAGTAACTTAAAAGTTAAATTATTCCGTACCAAAAAAACAAAACTTTTACTTACGAAGTGATGCACGCTCGAATTCCGCTACCAGTGGGGCATTCCTTGTAAACAACAGTACATTAACTCACGATATAGTTTACGGAGCACTTAATTAGATTACCGCAGAGGTGAGAACCGAGAGAAGCGCACGACCGCGCGCGGCGGCGGATCGGCCAGTACTGAAGACCCGTGGAGCCTCCCGCCGCCCCTGAAGCTTGGTCCTTCCTTCTCACCGATAAGGTACAGCTTTCCGCTCCGAAAGCGCTGACTGTTCTACGGTAAGTACCGAGTTATTAACATAAACTAAATGAAGTAAGTGGCTAAATCTGACTAGGAAATTTTGCGACCGCTCTCTTGTACGCTACGACTTGAAAAGAGATTTCAACTTCAGCGTTTACCCGAATACTATGTAAAATATAATGAAGTATTTCTCGTCATATGCAGATTAGGAGTGATACGACCGAGCAAATGACTGGCAAGTTAGTATTACTTCCACTTGTTGTCACATGTGACGTGAATAATTTAATTGTTGTCGCTAATTGAGCGGGCCATCGCGCGGCCGCCGCCCGACTCACTAATGGACGGCCTTTGATATTTAATACCGTTTGTAACTAAAACATACAGTGTATAGTAATTAGAACGTTCCATTACAAAAGAAGAAGTCATGTTCGAAACGTTAGTTATATGATAGCTTTGTGTACATATGTCACTTTTTTGGTTCTTTGTGACGTGTGTGAGACTTTGTTTGAATAATTATTATTATGTTATACATTGAACATTATTTTCAAAGGCTTAACATAACAAGTAACTAGATATTAAAATTAAAAAAGCTTATTTGATATCAGACATTGAATCGTTAGAAACCACACAAGCTCCTCATTCCCTCTATCGCATAGCGCTACACTGCCTACACTTTAAGGTCGTCCGCTACGACGTAGACCCACTACGACGTAGACCCGCTACGAGTTTGTTGAATCAACTTTGTAGCACGCTCTTTTCTGTCTTACGTGAATTCAAACAACTGCGTAGAAAGGCCTTAAACTAAAGACGCAGGGATACTAATAACAAATTTAAACTTCGACTTCAATAAAATATAAAAACTGCAGATCAATTTTCTTAATTCTTATTATAAATGTCGAACAAATGTTGTAAAAATAAAAAAAATTGTTTTAGCAACATAATTGGCTTCTTTTAATGACCAAACTCAACAAATCTCTGTTGGTTTACGTATTATGCGGAACAAACTATAATTATTGTTCGCTAAGAATCTCAATCTCAAGTTTATATTCCTCGCTGATTCGGTAAATTATAGGTGGTTTACTTTTGGCGCGTAGAGATTGCATATGGACATTGGACAGATATTATATAGGCCGCTTTACGCTGTTTTGGATTGCTACAGGCCGCTGTCACACGCACGCGGCACAATACGCAATAAATATTTCACTTATAAATATTTGTGGGTATAATTATAACAAAGCGTACACACGGATTTAGACGCGCAAATTCAATTTATATCAGACTACCGACCCACCCGGGCGTCGCACAAGTATGAAATATATAGCCACTGAAAACATGATTAAAATCGATAGTCTATGATCATTCACGTGGTCTACTTCTTATCTGTGCCAAATAACATAAAAATCGCTCCAGTAGTTCGCGAGATAAGCCCTTTTAAATAATTTCCCTCGTTTTTTACACATTCTCCTATTAGTCTTAGCGTGATAAAGTATAAACTGTAGCGTTCCGTAATAAATGGGCTATCTAACACTGAAATATTTTTTCGAATCGGACCAGTAGTTCCTGAGATTAGCGCGTTCAAGTTAGCCCTTTCAAATAATTTTCCCCGTTTTTCCCACATTTTCCTCTATTTCTTCGCTCCTATTAGTCTTAGCGTGATAAAATATAGCCTATACCTATAACCTTCCTGGATAAATGGGCTATCTAACACTGAAAGAATCATCAAAATCCGTTGCGAAGTTTTAAAGATTTAAGGGAACAAAGGGAAATGACGGAAAAAAGCGACTTTGTTTTATAATATGTATAGAAGTATGTATTTAGCGTCTTATTAATATTTTATTTTTATAATTCTTGTCCCGTTACAAAATTATATTCTGTATACAAACAATTTTATCAAATGAATATCCAAGCAATTTGATTTAATTGAAGTTTGATCGAAGTTATGTTACATAATTACCTGGAATTATAATATACAGAATATAACGTTTCATACGTTGTATGTTCTGAATACGAATAGAATCTGAGTCCTATACGCAGTAAGAAATATGTCTTTAGTTGTTCTTACTGTCTGTTTTTGAATGCTGGAATTATGTTGTAAGAATTAAAACCAACGCAGTAAAAACGCAGATAAAGTTAAATTGACAGAGACATTGTTATGACGTATCTTTTGACTCAGGTAGTTAATTTATAGCAGATATCAACATTCACCTATCTCTAGCATAGTACTCTAAAATATTAATTTATACTCGTAGCTGCGACATCTGACACTATGAATTAAAAAAAAATTAATGATTATTCATTCTTAATAATTTTAAAAAAGTCGTCAGTATCGAATGCAAAATCAAAATGGTGATTACATATTTTCTTCTTTCTTAATTTAATAAAACATTTAATTCTTAATATTATATTTCTTCAGAAGCTACCTATCTAAATAATAATAGTTCCCACACCGGTTTCGGAGACGGTGACCGGTTTCATTGAAACCATGCCAGCTACGCAGGAGTAATTTTTTAGTGCCCAAGTGTGTGCGAAGTACACAAGAGCACTCTCTATTCCTTTACTCTCATAACCCAGTGGGACGGTAGACCGACACGACTGGCGAGAGATCAGGCGCAAGAGCGACTTTTTACATGCCCATCCGACGTATGGATCATCTTACTTGTCAGACAATCAAATGATCAGCCTGTATTGTCCTAACCAAACTTGGAAATAACATGTTTCCAACGCCGGAATCGAACCCACGACCTCCGAGTCAAGAGCCGCGCTCTACACTACTAGACCACGGAGGCGTCCTATCTAAATAGATAATTATTTTATTACAATGCTTTTATTTTTCAGATATAAACGTCCAATTCAATCATCGCTCAATTAGTTAGAAGTGTCATTAGTCATTACAATATTTAGTAGGCACTAATATTAACGGGATTATTAGTTAATTAATTATATTTCACATAAAATATATTGAAAAGCAAACACGAAGTTAATCTCATCAAAAATATTGTCATTATAGCGCTCACATTTGAATGAACTAGATTCATTTGAAATGAAAACTCGTACAGCGACGAACCTTTTCACAGAAATTAACAAATGAAATTTCCCTCTTCAACATTTTTACATCCATTTTAGTTACTAATTATGATTTAATCTCGTAATTGACTTTGTCCTACGTAAAATTAGCTGAATTTTGCTTTTTGTTGTCTCTTCAATATTGCAATTGTAAGAACAGACAATCAGACTTGCCTGTATCGGAGTTGACAAGTGTACCTATAGGGATTTATTAGCATAATGGTATTGTCCTAATAACTTAAATTAAATACAAAAATATGATTTTTAAAACATGTAAGATGTATTAACTCAAAAGAAAAGAAAAGTTCATAATCGATGTCTTCTCAATTCTAAACGGTTTGGTTCATATTTTACTATTAGGGCGACGCCTTGATAATTTGGCTGTAGCGATATCTATTTTTCTCAGCAATGACTAAAGCTAAGATATTAAAGTTCATTGTCAGTGTTCATCATGTCTTTGTCTTTGATTTACCCACTTTTATAACACAGAATAATCAATCAAAAAGACCTCTGTTAAAAAATGATTCCTATTTTGCCAACAGAGCAAAGCAAGCCAGCCAGCAGCAATCTAAAACATAATATCTAACATGGTTTTTTACTTTAACGCGGTGTCACATTAACAGTCCTGTCCAGCACAAATCACCTCAACCCCAGAGGTTGAGGTAATTTGTATTTCGTTGCTGTGCTCTAGTCGGAAGAAACCTGCAAACGGACTGTTTACCTTATCAACAAATTAATGGCGATCGCCAATCAACCTACATTTCACAACAAGATGATTCCACTTTTTTTTCTGTTTTTTGTTTGTTCGCATTTTTTTTTAATATATTATATTACTAACAAAATGTTAACTACAGTTATAATTTTGTGCCAGTTTTCCTAATTTGTTTGTTGTTATGCTCTTTACCCAAAACCTGTTATTACATTGCAATAATAAAATAAAAATTTCATGTACGTCAAACAAACGGTAAACTACAGACCAGTCAAAGGGCGTTTTCAGGTTGATGTGACATTTTATGAGGATTGTAGCTTGAGTTGGAATGTTGAATCAGAATCAGAGTGCCGTAGTTGTTATTCAATTTCAGCCGAATTACAATCGTTAACAATTAGACAATAGGTCATTATCGTGCTACCGATTGAATTGTAACTCATTTACTGTGCGACGTATAAAATATTATAATATAATCACGTAATAATAGGCTACTTGACCTAATTTTTTTCTTCATGCTAATCGCTTCATAATCATTCATTTTTACAAAAAAAACTAATATTTTAATATTTTACACAGTAGAAACCCATAAAAATGTTTATTGAAAAATATGCCTCTTAAATGGCGCCGAAAACACTGTCCGCCATAGTGTGACGTCATACGCTTTGTATTTTAAACTCTCTTTATTGAATTTTTTTGAATGTGCTAAATGTACGAGTCTAAAAGTGCCTAAAAATTATAAAATAATTATATAAGAAATTAGAAATCATTTGTAATGTTGAAAACTTTTGGAGAAAAGTTTTGGCCATTTCATTTCCCGTCTACAATAAATGGAGATAATATATATAAAACTGATGTTTTATTTGAATTATTGAAGAAAATATTTAATAGGCTTATTCTTATTATTTATGTACAAATAAACTTACATATAGCGAGCGCGATAAATAAAAGATATTAAATTAGTAGGAGGATGACGTCACATCCAAATCGGAAGTACCGCAAAAGCGTTTTAGTCAGTACAATTCCTATTTTCATAAAATCATATTTTCAAATCGACTTTATTTATCAATCATAAGCTTTTATTTGATAATAAGGGTGAAATACGGTTTCCTAGGCCAAGTTCTACTAGAAATATGCACTTGTTCAATGAAATTGAATATAGGTCAAGTAGCCTATTTAGTCAAATTAGTCATTTTGTGTGGGGGCTTCGATTAATTTGGTTCTTAATAAAATAAAACTATAGACTGCTATCTTTTATAGGAGTTTTAAGAATGGGAACTTGAAACTTCCGGTCCTGTCGGAGGCTTGTTACAGGAGTACGGAGGTTTAAAGAGACAAGTCTGCAGTTTACATCATGGCATTGTATGGCCCACGGAGCAAAAACAAAGTTTGTTTTTGCTCCGTGGTATGGCCTAACGATCACACGCCTCGAGACTACGCCAGTCAAGGTTTAAGTTAACCTTGGATTAAATACTATATCAAGCGCTATCTAGTTTGTCATTAACGAAAGTGAATAATATGTTGACAAACTTACGACGGTAAGTGCGATGATTTAAAGTCCACCACCAGTCCTAAAAGAAAAATTATTATCTTCATATTTTTTATTTTAGGACTGGTTATTATAGACCTGAGGTTAATATCGGTCCTGTCGGGTTGTCGGGCAGAAACGCAACCGCCAACCGCGGTCGTGTGGGATGGGTGCTGAAACCGCAACTGTCGATAGAAGACGGTACTTCACTTATCAAAGAGGTCGTGTTCGATTACAGTTTATATTATACTAGCTGTCCCGGCAAACGTTTCTTTGCCATATTATATAAAGTATATCGCCCGTATTATTTTATTGAATTAGTGACTAAATAAGTATGTCACCATGGCAACGTCCATCGCTATCCCGTGACTCGCGTCGCATAAACAATGGTCGCTCTTTATAGGCAAATAAGTTGCAATAAAATAAAATTGCGACTACAATTAAAGATCTAAGCTATCCTATCTCTCAAGGTGGAAAAAAGCACACATTAAAAAAAACAACATTAAAATGGGTTAAGTAGTTTAGGAATCTATCGCGGACAAACATCGTGACAGGAGATTTATATATATTACATTTTGTAAATAAACCTTCATTAAGGTGTAATTCCTTCATATCACCAATTATTGTGTTTATTCACAAACCCACATACCATTAACTCTGTATGTAGAGATGTCAGAAAACTTATTTTATCTTTGTGTCTATAAGTAACTCTAAGTTTATATTTCATCTTTATGTAAAGTCTATAAGTTATGTGTAAACAGTGTAGATATTTTTAGGGGCTACTTATTAAGATTATAAGAAAATGTCATACCAACTGTTGGTTGCATGATACATTGTAGCATCAATTTTCTTCATCAATGTACGATGTACTTATAAATATTAAATTCGCAAAGAATATTTTCATGAAAGTACCATACATATTTTTAATTGTATGTAGATTAAAAATGTGTGGCGGCGCGCTACCTGACACATTTCGATAAGATTGACGGCTCCCAGCGGGCTCGCGTTTGTTGATTCACAACGATTAAAATCCGGGTCGGACCTATCACTCATTTCTGTGCGCTAGATTGGGTCATTACTTACCCCGGCTACCATGGCCTAGCGGTAGACCGTTTGAGTTGCACGCGAAAGCACTGTCGACCTGGATCCAACTTGAGCCCTTCCTGACCCTAAGGTTATTGGGGCAATAAGGTTATTTCAAGTTTACGGTGAAGTTACGATTACGTATATGTAGCCTACACTCTACAGGAAATACAATCCACTGCTTATTAGGAATGTTTTATGTAGCGTAAAATTTAGAGTAGCCGTAGTCTATAGAGTGTTCATATAAGAAATTACTGTCTTTTTACGATGTAGATTATTTCGATTCATCGAAAAAAAAACAGATGTATTAAATACTAATGTGTCGACTATATCTTATATATAGTCGACACATTAGTATTTAATACATCTGTTATTATTTATATTTTTTTTATTTATTTATATCAATATAAAGCTATTGACGATTTTGTCTATACGATTCCAATAAATCATCGTTTTCAAATACATTAGAGCCGTAACAAATTATTGACGAATTACATAATATTGGTGCAGCACTACTATATTAATATTAATATTAATATTAAATAATATTATGTAACTGGTAAACAAATAAATGACATATATTCACGAAAGTGCCATTTAATTATTTTGGTACAAATAAACTGTCATTTGGTATTCAGTATTCAGAAATAATTTTCATTTCATTTACTAGTACATTTGAAAGCTTGACGGTATACAATACAAACATGGTTCCCTGTATTATATTTTTGGATAGGTCTTGATTAGCAACGGGTGCAGACGATTAAAAATGAATTGATCTACATCGTCGTGCCAACTAGAGCGCGAGACTGAGGATCGGCCACCGGCGTCTATATAAAACGACACTTTCATTAACAGCGTCTTATTTCAACGTTAATTGAAAACAACTGAGATGATGTAACAATAGTCTTTTGTTAAGCATCCCTCACAATAACAGTCGGAAGCCGGCATAATTAAATATCTTTATGAATATCCGTTTACGTAAACTCAATTTGAGAGTTAATCTAGTCTTCGATTTAAAAGCCTCTGTAACGTGTACCCCTTCCAAATAATAATATGTCCATATTAATAATCCTAAAGTATGTTTGAAATTCTGCGCACCGCGTAATGAAACGGCCCGAAATTCATAAAAGTTGAAAATTGTTAGAAAAGTCGATTACGTGACAAATGAGGATGCAGGATATTTTATAAAATATGACCATGTCTAAGGCAGACATTATAATATTATGTGGATGTTTATATAGCTAGCCTTATCTATCTTCTTATATATAAAAATGGATTTTCAAATGTGTTAGTCGCGCTAAAACTCGAAGTTCACCGGGACAGCTAGTATTATAATAATAATTTTATAGGTTTATAGATTTAGGGCCTGTTTCACCACTTCCTGATAGGCTATCCACCACTTAACTTGACAGATAGGGTATGGAGAATCTGTCAAAAAAGTTGTGGATAGCCTACCCGGCACTTTTAAGGAAGTGGTGAAGCAGGCCCCCGTACTACTAAATTCTATTCGACAACGAGCTGCACCTAATTTTTAACCGACATCCAAAAAGGAGAAGGTTATTACTGCTAAGAGCAACATCACGATTCACGACTATTGAGTAACATTAATATTTTATAATGAAAATAGCAATTTCATTAACTTTGCAAAATCATGTAAGTAACTCATCCTATTAACGAAGCGGAAAATAATATTATACTTAATAGTAACTTTTGTTGAGTCGAGTTCGAGTCGAGTTCGAGTCGAGATCGGGTCGAGTTCGGGTCGAGTTCGGGTCGAGTTCGGGTCGAGTTCGGGTCGAGTTCGGGTCGAGTTCGGGTCGAGTTCGGGTCGAATTCGGGTCGAGTTCGGGTCGAATTCGGGTCGAGTTCGGGTCGAATTCGGGTCGAGTTCGGGTCGAGTTCGGGTCGAGTTCGGGTCGAGTTCGGGTCGAGTTCGGGTCGAGTTCGCGTCGAGTTCGGGTCGAGTTCGGGTCGAGTTCGAGTCGAGTTCGAGTCGAGTTCGAGTCGAGTTCGAGTCGAGTTCGAGTCGAGTTCGAGTCGAGTTCGAGTCGAGTTCGAGTCGAGTTCGAGTCGAGTTCGAGTCGAGTTCGAGTCGAGTTCGAGTCGAGTTCGAGTCGAGTTCGAGTCGAGTTCGAGTTCGAGTTCGAGTTCGAGTTCGAGTTCGAGTTCGAATCGAGTTCGAGTTCGAGTTCGACACAAAACACTACTCTCCAACCGTCTTTTTTTATTACACTTACTAATTTCTTCTTCGTAGTTTTTTCTACGAAGATAATACGAAACATAAACCCACACCTCCCTTACGATAGCGAAATTAAAATCAAAAGTCAGATCATGTAGAAGGAGCATTCGCGTAGAATTTGCCTCGCTCATTGCACACTCATTATTTCTAAAACCTTACCGTGCTTGATTTTTGATCGCCATATTTTTACAAATATCTGGGGGCACGGCAGTGCCCCAGCCAAGCTTTTTAGGAAAGGCACGGCCGTACCATACTTTTCTCGAAGCGGTTCGCGGCTATTTCACACCCCCTTTATCTTCGATGTTAACAAAACTAGGGATTTAGAATTTCGGTCACTAGGAGCAAGTACTAAAACTAGCTGAACCTCCAAATGACATGAAATTGAGATAAATAGTTTAATAGTTACGGATGGTCAAAGTTACTACATTTTGTCACTCACTGACTGACAAATCATCAAAATTCTAAGGTACTTCTAGCAGACTTGGAACCTTGAAATTTAGTACCCGAATCGGTCTTTATTCACAATAAAAGGAAAAATTATGAAACTGGCCAAGTGCGAGTTGGATTGGCGTACATAGATAGGGTTCCGTACCTTAAATTTGTATGGGAGCCCCCCATAAATAATAATTTTATTTAATTTTATTATTAATTATTTAAGTTAAAATATATTTTTTTATTAAATAAGGGGGCAAACGAGCAAACAGGTCACCTGATGGTAAGCAACTACCGTCGCCTATGGACACTCGCAACATCAGAAGAGCTGCAGGTGCGTTGCCGGCCTTTTAAGAGGGAATACGCTCTTTTCTTGAAGGTTTGCAGGTCGCATAGGTCCGGAAATACTGCTGGTGACATTTCGTTCCAGAGTTTAACAGTGCGCGGCAGAAAGTTACGCGAAAAACGCACTGTGGAAGACTGCCACTCATCAAAGTGATGAGGATGGTATGTTTTTCGCGTGGGACGATGGCGAAAAGTTACAGGTGGTATGATTCCGAACAATTCCTCAGAGCACTCCCCGTGATACAACCGATAAAGGATGCAGAGTGAAGCTACATCTCGGCGTAATTCCGAGGGGTCCAAGCTGTTTGAAACACTATGGCAGTCAACAATTCGAGCAGCCCTTCGTTGGATACGATATTCAGACAGTAAGTATTTTCTGAAATTTAAAAAAACCATTCTATTACCATTATGGATATAGATAAAAAAGGGAATTATTATTTTTAACAAAAAATTAAAACCGACTTCCAAGGTAAAAACAATAATAACATTAATATGAACTAAAAAGTATTAAATAATTTTTACTATCTAATAGTGCCTTTTTCCGAATTCGGCTAAACCTCAACTATTTCTGTACTCAATCTTCATTATTTTGAAGTCGGTACCAGATAGCTGAATCTTCAGTCCTCTGACAGAATATTTAAAATTTTTGGAACTGGCACCGACTTCAAAATTATGAAGATTGAGTACAGAAATAGTTGAGGTTTAGCCGAATTCGGAAAAAGGCACTATTAGATAGTAAAAATCATTTAATACTTTTTAGTTCATATTAATGTTATTATTGTTTTTACCTTGGAAGTCGGTTTTAAGTTTTTGTTAAAAATAATAATAATTTCACTCTTTTTAGTTACACTAGTAGATAAATCTTCGCGTATATTTTACGTATCTTATTACAATTTGTTAAGAGTCACAACTCACACTCACAAAATAATATAATATTATCAGTGAAGTGAACATATTGTGCTAAGTAATTTAACAATTTTAATACTTCAAGCCCGAAGCGGTCACCGGCGATTGCGAAAACAATAGAAAGGCTATTGTGTCTCGTTTTTCCACGATCGAAGGATCTATCAGATAAAAAATTGTACAAACTGGCATAGGATGTAGCGTAGCATAATATTTAATATTATCATAATTATTGACAGCTGTTCTTGTTATCAAGAATTCAAATCGATAGGTACTTAGTGCACCATCTATCGATTAATAAGTATAACTAATAAAAAAGACACTTGATGACTTTGTTTTGTTTAAATGCTCTTTTTAAAATAACTTTATTTTAATTCTATTTGTCTATTAAAATTTTATAAAGTAGTAAAGTATTCGATCTGTATATAAAGTAGTTAGTAAAGTATTCGATATTCTGTCTTCTGCCGCCACGCGCCGCGCGGCGGCGCTGGGCGGCGACGCCGACCGCCGTGTATTAAAAACAAACAGGTGTTGTTAATTGTTATACAGTACATAATTATTATTATTAGTATATCCATACCTATGCCTTGTACTATTATCTATTCTGTGCCATGAGACATTGGTGGCCTTAACACGACGTGGTAATGATGATGATGACGATGATGATGATGATGATTATGATGATGAATATGAATTGCATAGTAGTTTATGCTTTCTGTTCTTAAAACAACGCCGAAACTCCCAAACGTGTATCTATAAGGAATCAGGAGTTCTCTCAGCATCATCGAAACCATGGTATACCTTGACCCAATATTTGACTTTTTGGTAGCGTATTCTTAGTACACTTCACATAAAACCAAAATCACTATATGTTTCCATATAAATTTCGAGGAGTTCCCTCGATTACTCATGGATCCCATCATCAGGTCACCACCTTTGTGAAAATGGGACCAAATTGGAGTGAAACCTAATACAACAAAACAAAAATTTCGAAAATCGGTTCACAAACGGCGGAGTAATCGTTGAACATACAAAAAAAAATATCCACAGCCGAACATATTATAACCTCCTCGTTTTTTGGAAGTCGGTTAAAAAATAGTGTTTGTTGTATGAGGCCCCTCATTAATAATATGTTTTATTTTAATTTGACTATAAGCATTTATAACGGCACTAGAAATACATAATTTGTAAAAATTGCAACTATCTAGTTATTCCGTTTCTCGAGATCCAGCCTGGTGACATACGGATGGACGACGGACAGACAGCGAATACTTATTAATAATAGGGTCCCGTTTTCATCCTTTGGGCAGGGAAACCTTAAAACTGAAAAATAATGCAATAATAATATATAACTTTCTCAAATAAAAGAAAATATTTTTTATGTTTGTAACTTTGCAAGAATAGTTGTATGAGTTTCGACTGCATATTTGGTTTACGTATTAAAATTTGATTTAAATGATAGAATTGATGTAATCAGTACTGCGATATGTAACACACCTTACTCGCTCGATATATGGGAGTTTTAAGTTATCACATGAAATAAGGTGTGCTCCTTCTGCGAGGAACGTCGAGACCACTCGAGACGCTTACATCAGTTCTGCTATGTATTCAACGGTAATGCTAAAACTTACCACCTTCAAGTATTAAAGCTTTAGAGTCAATTATCTAATATTATAATATGAATATAATAATCGACTCAGAACTCAGAAGTATCTACGTTACGCTGTCCACCTATAGAACTAACTAAGCCTGAAAGAAAAAATATACAGGAGATAGAGAATGGATGCTGACCTGAAAAGAAAAGAAAAAAACCTTCAAAAAAGAAATGAAATCCCACCAAAAACATGAATTGTAAAAATTGTAAAAGGAGCCAAGTAATATATTGCATAGCTGTTCAATACTTCTGTCGTAAAAAGTTTTCAGATCACATTCAAGCCAAGCCTTCAACTTATTTTGTAATTTAAATCAACATTCAGTAAAAGTATCAATATTACAAATAAATATTGAGAAATAATCAGCGATAAATAGGATTTATTGGGTACCATGCGTCGTTACATAACTAAAACACTTTACGCTTGCCGTCTGTGTCAGTATAATAATAATAATAATATTTATTTTCTCCCAAAAATTACAATGTACATAGTAATTTTCGGGAGACTTGGAGCCCAAACTAAGCCGAAGCCTGCATATTGGTGCCCCAGGCAGCAGACCTCTCCACTCCTTCGATTAATATGCAGCTTTATATTTGTTTCTCATGTACTCATTGCCAAGCCACTATAATAATTATAAAATAAAGAAATATATTACACAGTACATTTACTGAATGTTGATTTAAATTACAAAATAAGTTGAAGGCTTGTAGACCAAGACCAATAATAATTTTGAAAACAAAAAAAATCACAGTAGGATGAAACCTATTACAAAAGGAGGAGAATATTATAAAAATTAAGGGAAAAATAATTTACGGGCGATCTGAGTTAGGGAAAAGTGGTGGGGGGGGAGGTTATAAGGGGGAAAATGGTTTATCTCGATTTCTGGCAAAACTGATATTCGTATGAAAAAATGTCAAATGGCAAAGTTGTAGGTAAAAAAAAGAACTAAAACTTTTGTATTTACACTTTTTTCCATAACCTCAAAATTTATGTGAAAATTTCAAAAAATCATGTTTTTGGTTTTTTATTTATATATTTATCAAAAAATTTTTTTTTCGCTAAATTTGGTAATAACTTACATTTTCAAGTCCTAAATACGCTGTCATTTATTTGATTAGAAATATTTATTTTTTCACCTTATTTTGAATTTAAATCGAAAAAATACAATAATTTTCAATCGAAAATTCGACCGTCAATATTATATCAGATTTTCAAAAAATATTGTAATGCTCTTTATTCTTTAAAATCTCTATTTTCCGATGATGAAAATATATATATATATATATATATATATATATATATATATATATATATATATATATATTACACGATAGTAAATCTTCTCGGAAAACGCAAAAAATCGAAAAAAAACCTCAAATTCGAAAATTCTTTATTAATCATTATGAATAATTTTATATAAAAATGTGATTGCTGCAATAAGTTTTAATTTTAAAGTTGATTTATTTCATTATAATTACATTTCTGTCATAGAAAATATCATTACTTATATATAAATATAAATGTAAATCTATACTCATAAAATAACATGTCCTGACTGACTTATCATCGCTGAGCAAAAACTGTCTCGATTTTTTGCATTTTCTGAGAAGATTTACTATAGTGTAATATATATTTTTTTCATCATCGGAAAGTACAGATTTCAACGAGTAGAAAGCACATAATTTTTTTTTTAAAAAGCTGATATTTTGACGGTCGCATTTTCGATTGAAAATTAGGGTATTTTTTCAATATCAATTCAAAATAAGGTGAAAAAATTAATATTACTAATCAAATAAATGACAGCGTATTCGGGACTTAAAAATGTAAGTTATCCCAAATTTCGTGAAAAAAAATTCAAAATAATGAAGATTGAGTACAGAAATAGTTGAGGTTTAGCTGAATTCGGAAAAAGGCACTATTAGATAGTAAAAATTATTTAATACCTTATAGTTCATATTAATGTTATTATTGTTTTTACCTTGGAAGTCGGTTTTAATTTTTTGTTAATTTTAAAAAGCTTCATTAAAAAACTATACAAATCCACGTATGATGCAACAAAACGAACCTACTATTTAGCATTTAACCACATTGTAGGCTGAAATCATTTTATTTATAATTAAATTGTAAAAGCAATTCTACTTTGTTTTAATGAAACACAATGGCAAATAATAAGTGCGACAATGAAATAATAATCGAAACGTAATGTTCCGAACCATTTTACAAAAATAATAAAACGATTTTAAATGGTTCTTTACAATTCGAAGTTTCGAGTGAAGGCTTCGTCGATTTTATTACCTTCGAGGGGGACTGTCGAGAGTACTCTTTGTTTTACTGACAAGGAGTAATCTTTACTTATTCCCAATTATAATTATCGACGTCAATCAACCGATTCAATTCCCGTCCCCGCTCCTCGGCCAAAATAAATTGCCGACATTTCTTCGGTAATTTTTTGCGAGAGCCGCGGGAACGTTTTAGCATTCGTTCGAACTCTGAAAGACTCACAATTGATGACGCGGTATAATTCGCTAGTAATTATGATTATAAATATTATTTCGCAGCTCTGCATTGTAAAAATGTTTGTGGAAATAGATAAGTAGAAATAAGCTTACTTAACTAATAGTAGTAAAAGAATGAAAAAAATTGATAATGCATCATTTATGAATGTACGAGTAAATATGAATTTTTAGGGTTCCGTACCCAAAGGGTAAAAACGGGACCCTATTACTGAGACTTCGATGTCTGTCCGTCTGTCTGTCCGTCTGTCTGTCTCCAGGCTGTAACTCAAGAACGGTAATAGCTAGAGAGTTGAAATTTTCACAGATTGTGTATATCAGTTGCCGCTTTAACAACAAATAAAAAAATAAAATAAAAAAATAAAAAAATATTAAGGGGGGGCTCCCATACAACAAACGTGATTTTTTGGGCCTTTTTGACTCTATATCAATATTGGCAATAGGTAGGTACTTGATTTTTTCTCAAGCTCCTTAGTTTTTGTGCATTTTAATATTTAATAATAATATTAAAATAAAATAAAACATTTAGGGGTTCTCCCATACAAAAAACACAAGTTTTTGCCTAATTTTGCTCTATAACGGTACGGAGTACCCTTACCCTTAGTACGCGAGTCCGACTCGCACTTGGCCGATTATTTATACTTTTACGGGTACGGACACGGGTTTTGTATTGTTTGGTAATAGTTTTTACCATTTTTAATAAGGGTAGGGGAAGTTATTGATGACGCAAATACAAACTGAATTTTAAATCAGAACGCAAAATGAATTAACGCCAATGTAAACGTAGCAGACGACATTAAATTAGCGGGTAAATGACGGAGTAATGAGCTCTTTCGTTCGATTTGTTGCTCGATATTAATTTAATGATTGCTATATACACAGTAGTTGAGTTAAGAGAATTAACGGAGAATCCGATTTCGAAGAGTAACTACGAGTAACTAAAAAGTATAATATCTTATGTTAGTGATTGAAAATATAAACACACATTTGCACACATTGCTCAATATATCTTATATATTTAAACGAGCAATTCTTGTATATATATCTGGAATCTCGGAATCGCCTCCAACGATTTTCATGAAATTTAGCGATTTTCATAAATAGCTAGTATTCATAAACTTACTTCTAAGGAGTAAAATTTTGCACCGTATTAAAGTTTTAAAACGAAACATTTATAATGCTGTTAAATAGCGTAGTTTTTCGGTGATTTGTTTACTGACAAGTATTATAGGTAGGCACGTCGTGCAGTGACGTATTCTGAGTTTTCTAAAATTTGCCTACGTGTATAAAATAATACTATTTATACCTGAATGTTTTGTGATACAAGTTTTCATTTGTAAAATCCTATTTGAGGCATGATATTACTTTATTCATGAAGAGAGCTGTACATAGATGAATTTTAATAAGCAGTAATGAGTTTGGATACAAAAGCAATTATCCAGATAATTTCATCTCAAATTTTACGCAAAGTAAATAAATTATTTGTAAAACAGCTTTAAATAATATTTAGAGAGGTGGTTATTAAGTATGATTTTTATTGTAGCTTAGTTATTTTTTAATATTTTAATATATCTCTATTAACACCTTTTATCATCACCCATTACTAGGAATCATTCATCAGGAACACTAGTTCTTAGAACAATTCTTCAAAACAACCAATAAGCAATTTCTTAAATGAAATAATAATTGATTGTACTGAAAGAAAATTTTCAAAAGTTGCAAAAGAAGCAGGAGCTGTCAGCAGCTGTAAGTTGACTTCTAGAATCATGTATTTAGTGATATAACTATTATAAATTATTATGTATATAAACATTCTGTTTTCATAGAAAAAGCAAGAAAATCGTGTACAATTTATAACTCGGACAAACTTTGTCTCCTCTGACTTTTATGTTAATTTCAGTAAGCTGCTTTAAAAGTAAGATTATTAACTCGACTTTAAGTGAGCCGACAAATTCTCATCTGCAGAGGAGATGCTAATACAAAATTTATGCTAATAGGTAGCAGCTATTAGGATATGAATTGTTTCAGATTTTTTATCTATTTTATTTCGTGATCGAAGTTTGCTCATCGAATTTGCAATTCAGAGTCAATTTAGCATACATTTTATACAATACGCGCTCTATAGTAAATATCTTGCTCTGTATCGAATAGCGAATAAAATAAATTAAAACCTCTAAAAAATCCACAATATATAGATCTGCAGAATCAAACACGACTCATATTTATGCAAATATTTGAAATATGGATGATAAAAATTCTCATACAGGCTTTTAAAGAGATACATAACATTCGGCGTATATAAATGAAACATAAAAAGGCCACCGAATATAGGCATGCCCTCCTCGGCTCCTGGCCGGTGCTGTATTTGATATTTTTATAGCTCTCCATATCATCATGAGTTATTGCCGAGCAATTTGAATATGAATGGAGGTTTGACAGTTTCATAACGCCCTATAAAGATGGAGGAGACATACGGCTCGCTCTCGAAATTATTGCATCGGTATCGCTTTAAACGATTAGAATATTCCCCCCGATACAGTTCGATCGGGGAGCCGCTTACGGGTCGTACCGTACTTATGTCTTCAAAGGAGTATGACAGCGGCTCGAATTCATTTACGTGAATATTAATAAATATTAGAGGGTTTTCCTTCTTTCTTGGGAAAACACAATTAGAATAGTACGTACTTACGGCATAATAATGTAACATTAACAAACATATTTCAGAAAGCGTATTTATTTATTTATTTCGATTCACCAACAGAATATCATCTCACAAAATATTAAATAAAATACAAATAATGGTAACTTATAGGTTAAATGACTTCCAATGACAAGTGAAATACAGCATGTAATGGCGACAAAGAAATTAATGATGAAAATGATATGAGATGAAATAAGGTGAGAAACGATTGTTACGTAGAGATAAACTACGATAACATGGCGCGCCCCTCCAAAATTCAATAATATGTCAAAACGTTTGAAGTGCGTTGTCTTGCGCGGTCGGCTAGTTATGATAAGTTGACCAACAAATCTTAGTAATAAGTGACATATTACGTGTACTGTGAATTGTGATTGGTTGAATACTTACTACATACAAACTCTTTCATAAGGATGTGACTACACACATTGAAACAGTCATTTGGAGGGGCGCGCCATGTTATCGTAGTTGATCTCTATATTAGTTTCAGAGACGGATCAATGTAGGTAAACTAATTCAAGCTAACATCTCAACTTCAATACAATAAATGGAATGAGTTTCAGATAAACAGAAGCAATTGAAAACATAACTCTTTATTTCAGCAAAGTACATACGACACTGCCTCTCGAAGTAAAAATGGCCATAATCGTTTCAAGTCACCTTAGAATGTGCTTTGCCTGGTATAGTCTGTACCGTCGTCACCGAGAGAAAGGGTGTTTCACTGCTCGACCTTATAACTTTACAATAAGATTGCACAGGCGATACACCGGTACTTTCCGTGACCGTACATCGTACACGCTCTTAAGGCCTCTATATCCGCCAATGACCTTGATCATTGTCTGTCAGCGCGAATATCGACGTAAATGACATTAAAATAACATTCATAACAGCGCGCCTTGTACGGTGGCGGTTACGACGCTCGCCGCGTCCATGATAGGGCGAAATAGGAGAAAAAACCTTTTTAAGGCTTAATATAATACATATTTCAAAAAAGTAAAAATACCAAATTATCAACTTATGTATTGCAAAGCAGTAGATATTTTTTATATATTCTTTTGATAAATAACGAAGGAGTAAAGTGGTTTCATTCAACGATTTGGAGGTTATTTGGTTTTTTATTTCTTTATTATGTGATACCGATAGAAAAATATGGCAAAACCACGTTACGTATCATATCATGTAGATTACAAATTATTTTTTTCAGATATAATTTCTCTGTTAATGCCGATGAAAAATGGTTTCATCTGCACGTTTTTTTCGCGAGAGGAGCCTTAATTTCCAGCAGCAAATGAGCTTCCAACTTGCGTCATTTTCGCGGCTAAACTTCGCCGAGCCGAACGCGGAAAATTCTTATACTTCCAAATTGTTTCTAGAACATTTTGACATCAGCAGTCAGCTTAATTTTGATCACATCCCTCTCATGAAATTTTTCGTTCAAAAATGTAGTCTCAATTTATTGTTCATAGGTTGCCTTGTAACACCTTGTCTTACAACTTTGTTAGCGTGGCATTTTGTTGAATTTGGGAACCCTATTTTTCTGCAATGAAACTATCATAATCATATTATTATGTTTATAAAGAGACACTTCGAGCTCCCAGGTAGACTCCTTACTTAACTGTTTGTGGTACCTTGCATGAATATTTTGATAACATTACGTAACACTTACATGAGGGTGAGCGGGCATTGTTTAAAAGAATATTCTGAAGCGCATGACTATACGTCCATTTATTTACAATAAATGGATGTATAATTTTTGTTGCGTTTCATTTCGCAGGATATTGCTAGAAATAATATTACTCATACAAAATTTTATGCTATGGATTTCCGCAAACTAGCGCCTGATTCTTTTGACTAATGACTAGTTCTACATTAATTATTAAATTGTATTACCCGAATGTTTCGTTCAAAATAACGTTAACATTGCTCATGATTGTACTAATAAAATTAAATACTGAACTAAGACTCTAAATTGTGTCGCCTACGACGAAGCGCCGCCCGCATATTCTACGAAGGAATTACTTTATCAAAGCTATCAAAAGACATTAATGTTTGCCAATACTTAGGTCTAATAATATATGAAACGTTTTAATGGCATAGGAATATTTCTTTACTTATGAATACGTACTTACATAAATACTCACATTATAAAACAAATAATAATCTTCTAAGTGATATAAATAACAGTAAAATTAATAATATAAGCGAATCTCTATCAACCCACATAGCTACCTAATGGTGACGACGAACGAAAACGACTGACAACTCCCTCTGCCCCTAGTACTATGCAGGTACTATCAACGCCCTACTTGCATAGTATGTTAGTATAGTAGTATTAGTATATATAGTACTAATAAAAAAGTGTCGTTACAACATTTTCCATCTAGCCACCGCAAGGCGCAACGCGCGATAAGGAACTTCGTTCCAAAAACATTGAAAGAAACCACAATTTCGATAGTCTCAGTTGACCTATAAGAGCTACGGAGTCCGTCGTAAATAAATAATCGCCGGATCCCAGAGAAGGCAGATCTAAGTCTTTGGCAACCTCGTGTGCCGCCTCAGCAGAATAAAATTCTCGGAGCGGCGAGAAATTTCAAAATTCACTTTATACTTTAAAGCCAAATTATTTTATGAGGCACTAATCTGCTACTGATTTTATCTTAGAAGAAAATTTTCTTCATACGAGTACAAACTAGATGGAATCAAAAAATAAGTAGAGTAGCTGCAAAAACTTGGGAGGGGAGAACTACGTGGGAGAGCCATGCTTCGGCACGAATGGGCCGGCTCGACCGGAGAAATACCACGTTCTCACAGAAAACCGGTGTGAAACTGCGCTTGCGATGTGTTTCGCCGAGTGAGTGAGTTTACCGGAGGCCCAATCCCCTGCCCTATTCCCTTCCCTACCCTCCCCTATTCCCTTCCCCGCCCATCCCTACCCTCCCCTATTACCCTATTTCCACTTAAAAGGCCGGCAACGCACCTGCAGCTCTTCTGATGCTGTGAGTGTCCATGGGCGGCGGAAGTTGCTTTCCATCAGGTGACCCGTTTGCCCGTTTGCCCCCTTATTTCGTAAAAAAAACAAGTTGAAATAGCGGCGAGTAAACTTTTAATTTAATTCACAGTACAGGTAACTAAAATTTAAATTATCGTATGTAATACTCGTAAAAGATAACTTACTCGTAATCAAATGAAGCCGTTCATTTAAATCCGGGACATAAATTGCGTCAATATTAAAATGTGGGGCACTTATTTACTCTCCGTTGTAACATACATTTTTCAATGTAAACTTACCAATAAAGCCACCGCTCCACCATAACTCATACTTACAGTAATACGCTCGCACAATTTATTATTTTAACCAACAAAAATAAAGACTTGGGTTATTTTTAAAGCTTATCAGAAAGGCGCACCGGCTTCTCACACTTTTCCCGTTATTTATGTCGCAATTGCCAAATCTGGTGCTTTATTTATTGACTCGAGTGAGCCTTACACTACCACATTCTCCAGGAGCAATGCTTTTTGTGATTTTATTAAAATAATGTATTTCGTAGATAGGTGGTTTGAAAAAGTCTACATGATAACGTAATAAACCTACATGATAGAAAGATACTCGCCCCGTGCACTTTCATTTTATCTCAAACCTTGTATAAAAAGCTGTAAGCTAAAATACAAGTGACCCAAAATAAAATGCAAAACAAATATTTACCCCAGCAACTTAACGATAACGCGACGCATAAAATCTCATCGAATAACCCATAAATACAGATTAGCAGGTTACGCATTTAGAGAAATAAAAGCGTGTATAGTGTAAATCCCGGACAATGTTATCAAGTACAGCGCAACGGGCAGGACGTTACATTATCAGATGACGCGCCTCCGGGGACAGTAAATATCCCAACTCGCCACGATTAGCGCCGCGACCGCCCGCGCCCACCCTGCGGCGCCGCAACACGCTAGGGCTGTCACAGAATTACTGAACATATAGTCAAAACTAAGGGCCTGTTCACCACTTTCTGATAAAGTGCAGACGAATATGCTATTCATAACTTTTTTGACAGACTCTCTATACTTTAACTGTCAAGTAAAGTGGTGGACAGCCAATTCGGCACTTATCAGGACGTAGTGAACCAGGCCCTTAAGGGTCAATTCAGACCGCAACGCAACGCGTAGATGCATTTCTAAATTTATACTGAATTGACAGATTACAATTGCGTGAGACGTCTTGCAAATCTGTCACATCCATACAAAAGAAATGCATCTGCGCGTCGCGTTGCGGTCTTCATTGACCCTAAAATCTTCGACGATGAAGTAGAAATCAAAAATGGCGTCAATCGATTTGACGCTACGCATCGCATGCGCCATGCCATTTTGTGTTGAGTCAAATATATTTTTTGATATTTGACTCCGCTGTCGATGCTTTTAAATTCTATTTGACTACCCTGCGTTGGCAAGGAATCGACGCCGCTTTATAGTCCTTTTAATCCTTTGACGCAAAAATGCCTGATTCATGTACCTATCTTGCGGAATTCAACCGAGTAATGCAATAGTTGCTGTTTTTATACTTTCCCACTATCGATATGTAAAACCCGTAAAGGTCATAATTTAGGATAGGAGGCAATTATGTACAGTCAACCAATTACAATTCACAACATATTTTAAATAATAATTATTAAAATAATAAAAATAATGTATGTAAGATACTTGTAATGTAATTCTTTTTCTCGATGGCAACCCTTACGTGAAATACACATAATACATACGTGAAGCAAAATATTTCAAGGCTTGATTTGTATGCGTTCAAAATATTTTATTGTGAACACAGTGATCGCTCCCGTTCCTTTGTGGCAACAAGTTTCATTATAGACAGTATAATGTCTGCTCAATCGTGTGTGGTTTCATTTATTTCACTTCACCCGAGCCGCTCGCGCGGAATAACATCGGTACGCAGCTGCGAATCAGCTCATTTCGTTTATACATTTTAACGGCATTTTGATGGAATCTTTTAATTAAATAACATTTTCTCTGCCCGTTTTCTCTCATATACAAAATATCGTGAACGATTTTTACATTGCTGTTAAGTTTTTTCATTACTGAAATAAATGAATGATCTTATTTGCTCCAGTCCTTAACAAAGCGAATCGTGAGCTTGTAAGCTTTTTAAAAACTTTGTGTTGTAATAAAACATATTTGTTATTCGTTGTAAAAAAGTGTGTCAGCTCCGACGCACGACTGGAGTTTACTCTTTAAGTACAAGTATCTAACCATACGCAAAAAGAGTTTATTCAACTGAAAAAAGATGTTCTGGCAATATTATCTACACCCCTTTCTGCCATAGTTATTTCATGCTTTTAGTTCACTTTAGCCAGTATAATGATAAAAATTATAACTTCACAATAACAATATTCATTATTGATATTTATTACAAAAATAGCAATATAAATACATCGACACTGATAGAAACAAACAAGCCCAAAAACATCCATACTAATATTATAAATGTGAAAGTGTGTCTGTCTGTCTGTATGTCTGTCTGTCTGTCTGTCTGTTACCTCTTCGCGCTCGAACCGCAGAACCGATTTTGCTGAAATTTGGCATGGAGATTCTTTGAGTCCCGAGTAAGGACATAGGATAGTTTTTATCCCGAAAAAATGTACGGTTCCCGCGCGATAAACGAATTTTGGCGCAACGAAGTCGCGGGCGTCATCTAGTATAGTATATAGGTATAGTCGCCTATACAGCATACCCTATGTACGTCTTAATCACAAAGTTAATATACCTATCGGAATATCTTAATATATATAATTCTTCTGTGAGTGTGTATGTCACAGAACTTCTCTCAAACGACTGGACCGATTTTGATGAAATTTTTTGTGTGTGTTCAAGGGGATCTGGGCTGGACAATGTTTTTTAATTAATTTTTAATTTATTAGTAGTTGTTGATTTTGGAATGTTTTACATTGGATCCGACAGACGGCGCTACCATCGCAGTGTCAAATTTTAAATAATATTCGAATTCGAATTTTAATTTTAGTCTGTACCGACAGTTAGCGCTGCGATCAAATAAAAAAAAATACTTTATATACTTAATATGGCAAAGAAGCGTTTGCCAGGACAGCTAGTAATATTATATAATAATATAATTATATAATAATATAATATTCCGATAGGTATGTTACCTTTATGGTCTTAATACACTTACAGCCAAATTAGAAAGTTACGCACTAAAGGTGCGCACCAATAACGTGACACATTTTCGTTACTTGTTAGTAGGTTTTACCCCTCGGATTTTTGTCATACTGGGCGCCTTATATATGAAAATCGATTCTTAAGGAGTAAACTCCAAAAATGGGGCAAAGGATTAAAATATGTAAAGCCATTGATGTTGTACATCTTTATGATTTGTTTAAATAATAATATAGCGTGATGTGACTGACCGGATATAATTTATTATCACGGGATAGATAGCTCGGAAATTGGAAATTGTATGTCCTGACTCCTGATAAAATATGCTGATAATATCTATGTACTACAGTAGTACACACACTTCTACAATGTCTCATCATAATCATTGCTATGCTATGCACCGCCAAAAAATATTGCGCAGGTCATACTTGGCCAGCTATTTTCATTATTTTCATCTACCGAATATCTAGAAAATTAAAAAGCAAAATCAAGTTGTCAGTTAGATTTAGGGAAATGGGAGGCTTTATTAAATTCCACGTTGGAACACAAAGATATTGACTATTCAATCCCGAATTTGCATATAGCAGTGTCTGTGGAGTGGAAAACATCATAATGGGAAACTGTCAGTCCCGGGAGCGCCGGCGCCTTCTATTCAGCACGGCACTCATTAATCTTGTCCGCTGTGATTGCGGCTGTGATATCATTATTCAATAATCCGACGGCATTTGTACCGTTTGCTACTTGATTATGACAATTCGGTCCCCATTCGGGTTTTGGTCGGGGTAAGGGTCAATTCAGACCGCAACGCGATGAGGCGAGGCAAGGCGCGGCGCGGCATAAATCTGTATGGATTTGACAGATTTCAATTGCGTGAGACGTCTTGCGAATCTGTCAAATTCATATAAATTTAGAAATGCATCTACGCATCGCGTTGCTGTCTGAATTAACCCGAGTACCTACATCGCATGTAGCTATCGTAGTGGCGTTGTCGTATTTTAACCACAAATAGATATTTTAAATTATTTAATACATAATAATCTTATCTTGTTAATCTCTTATCTATTTAATACATAATATCTTGATCTTTTACTAATTTACCAATTTAGCTTGACCCCTCGTATTTGTGACTATTACCCCGCATAAGTTAAAAAGGGACAAGTTATACCTTGGATTTTACACTCTTGCCCGTGTTCTGTTATCCTAGTACTCGAGACTGCCGAACATGCCGCTCAAAAGAACACCTACCAAAAATAAAAAGGCTGATAAACAGACGAAAAATATAGTATCTTCGGAACGGAAACAAACATCTAGCAGTTCCGAATCCCCGATACACATGGAGGCAATATTAAATAAATCTGCATCTGAAAGTGACCTGATGAATACTAGACCGAGTACCTTCCAATTTACAACTCCATCTGACTATGCTACTATGCGTAATAAGAGGGGTCGAGACTTCCAAGTTGAAATTAGATCCCTATTATCTTCATTTACATCGGCACAATCAAACGAGCTTAAAAAATTAAATACACAATTGAAAGAAATACAATCAACCAATCAAAACATAGAAATGTCTGTGTCATATCTCACAGCACAGAATGAGGAGTTTAGGAAGAGAATCGTGGAACTAGAGACTCAAGCAAAGAAGGATCGAGAATACATAACTGTTTTGGAAAATAAATTAGAAGGTATGCAACTAAACAGTCGCAAACCCAGCTTTGAAATAAGAAATGTCCCTAGACTCGCGAGCGAAAGCAAGGAAGATCTCGTTGACATAGCCTCTGATATTTCCAAAACAATTGCAACATCTTACAATCTGATATTAACGACATTAATAGATTAAAACCAGAAGCTAGACACACAAAAAACACGCCAATTATCGTAGAGATGAACTCAACTATACTAAAAAACAAATTTTTAAAATCAGCTAAAACATTTAATATAAAGCATAAAAACAATAAATTATGTACTAGACATGCTGGACTCAAAACACAAGAGGATACCCCGATATATCTAAGTGAACACTTAACACCTAAAGCTTCAAGATTATATTTCTTGGCCCGAGATCTAACAAAGACAAGCAAGTATAAATTTTGCTGGACTGCTTATGGCAAAATATACATTAGAGAAAATGAGCAAGCACCTGTAATTCAAATTCAATTTTTAGACGTGGGAGAGCCATGCTTCGGCACGAATGGGCCGGCTCGACCAGAGAAATACCACGTCCTCACAGAAAACCGGCGTGAAATAGCGCGTGCGCTGTGTTTCGCCGAGTGAGTGAGTTAAGAGTGAGAGGCCCAATCCCCTACCCTTTTCCCTTCCCTACTCTTCCCTATTTCCTTCCCCACCCTCCCCTATTACCCCTTAAAAGGCCGGCAACGCACCTGCAGCTCTTCTGATGCTGGGAGTGTCCATGGGCGACGGAAGTTGCTTTCCATCAGGTGACCCGTTTGCTCGTTTGCCCCCTTATTGCATTAAAAAAAAATCTTTAATGAGAGCCAGATCCACAAGTTACTTGCAAGTACAATTCAGGACCAAGGGAATAAATGACTCGCCTAGTTTCTATCCTTATATTTATATTATTGCCATGTCACTGTAATATTGCTAATATCAGCACTTTGCTCAAAATGTATTTTAAATATTGTATTAATTGTTATAAAACTCCAAATTTTACAAACATATACTCCACAGTCCTACACGATAACACCGCAACTAAAATTTCAGTGTCAAATTGTTAATCATGTTATTAATCTAATGTTAATTGCTAAAAACCTGATATTGCTTTCTTATAGAAGTATTAAAATAAAAATAATTATTATCAAAATAAAACATAATATGAGAAACTTACACGCACTTTTTACTATTATCACGTCAATTGCGAACTTCTTAAACTCTATTATTTTTAACAAAAAATTAAAACCGACTTCCAAGGTAAAAACAATAACATTAATATGAACTAAAAAGTATTAAATAATTTTAACTATCTAATAGTGCCTTTTTCCGAATTCGGCTAAACCTCAACTATTTCTGTACTCAATCTTCATTATTTTGAAGTCGGTACCAGATAGCTGAATCTTCAGTCCTCTGACAGAATATTTAACATTTTTGGAACTGGCACCGACTTCAAAATTATGAAGATTGAGTACAGAAATAGTTGAGGTTTAGCCGAATTCGGAAAAAGGCACTATTAGATAGTTAAAATTATTTAATACTTTTTAGTTCATATTAATGTTATTATTGTTTTTACCTTGGAAGTCGGTTTTAATTTTTTGTTAAAAATAATAATAATTTCACTCTTTTTAGTTACACTAGTAGGTAAATCTTCGCGTATATTTTACGTATCTTATTACAATTTGTTAAGAGTCACAACTCACACTCACAAAATAATATAATATTATCAGTGAAGTGAACATAATATTGTGCTAAGTAATTTAACAATTTTAATACTTCAAGCCCGAAGCGGTCACCGGCGATTGCGATAACAATAGAAAGGCTATTGTGTCTCGTTTTTCCACGATCGAAGGATCTATCAGATAAAAAATTGTACAAACTTGCATAGCATGTAGCGTAGCATAATACGAGTATTTAATATTATCATAATTATTATTGACAGCTGTTCTTGTAATCAAGAATTCAAATCGATAGGTACTATATAGTGCACCATCTATCGATTAATAAGTATAACTAATTAAAAAGACACTTAATGACTTTGTTTTGTTTAAATGCTCGTTTTAAAATAACTTTATTTTAATTCTATTTGTCTATTAAAATTTTATAAAGTAGTAAAGTATTCGATCTGTATATAAAGTAGTTAGTAAAGTATTCGATATTCTGTCTTCTGCCGCCATGCGCCACGCGGCGGCGCGGGGCGGCGACACAAATAGGTGTTGTTATACAGTACATAATTATTATTATTAGTATATCCATACCTATGCCTTGTACTATTATCTATTCTATGCCATGAGACATTGGTGGCCTTAACACGACGTGGTAATGATGATGATGACGATGATGATGATGATGATGATTATAATGATGAATATGAATTGCATAGTAGTTTATGCTTTCTGTTCTTAAAACAACGCCGAAACTCCCAAACGTGTATCTATAAGGAATCAGGAGTTCTCTCAGCATCATCGAAACCATGGTATACTTTGACCCAATATTTGACTTTTTGGTAGCGTATTCTTAGTACACTTCACATAAAACCAAAATCACCATATGTTTCCATATAAATTTCGAGGAGTTCCCTCGATTACTCATGGATCCCATCATCAGGTCACCACTTTTGTGAAAATGGGACCAAATTGGAGTGAAACCTAATACAACAACAAAACAAAAATTTCGAAAATCGGTTCACAAACGGCGGAGTAATCGTTGAACATACAAAAAAAATAATAATAAAATAAAAAAAAATATCCACAGCCGAACATATAACCTTCTCGTTTTTTGGAAGTCCGTTAAAAAATCCAGATAATGGGTGAACGATTGCGTAATTGCGGGCGGCGCGCGCGCCTGTATAGTTCGCCGTAGGTGTTTACCGCCAGTCTGGCGCCGCACCTCCCGCACCTCCCCTCGCCCTCGCCACCCTTTGTTATTTTTATCTTAAAGAATCTACCGGTGAAGTCTATTATTAAATTATAATCGGCCACCGCGATATAATATTGTTTCTTCACATGGGCATTTTTTTTTATTTAACTAAGTATATTGAACACCTTTATATTTACACCAAATAAGTACATAATTCATTTTAAGTATATTTATTATTTATTATGATTATTATATGTAATTTATAAGTAAGTATATTATTTTTCACATTATTCAAAGACCTTAACCTAGTATTATAATATTATTTAATTGTATTTTACTGCTTGTTGTCTGTCAATCGCTTGACGACTACTCGGGATCCACAGAATACCAGGGATCACGGTACAGGTAATCGTGATCATAGCCTGAGTGGAATCCTTTTCAACGTTATATTCGCATCGCACCGCCTTACACTGCTACGACCTAGTTTATCAAGGCTATTTATTTTAAGTTTTTATGTCTTTTTATTATTATCATTTTTTTTTCTTAAATTTTTTTTTTACTTTTATTGTTGTAGTGTACCTTGTTCTATGTTTAATATTGTATTTAAGTGTAGTGTGGACTGTGTTGTGAATTTGTGTTGAATAAATGTTTTATTATTATTATTATTATTATTATTAATCTTAATGACATCGACAATCTTAATATTGCATGTAATATTGAATGTCATTGTGACGAATTGCATAACCACTTGACTGTTAGCACACATGATATTACTGTAGTCTCTCAGAATATTCGTTCCATCTATTGTAATCTAGACAGTTTTCTTCTAACTCTATCATCTCTGTCATTTTCCCCCGATATTCTGGTACTTACTGAATGCAGGTTAAACTCCAATAAATTAATTCCCCAACTGGATAATTACAACTCTTTTTCAACCAGTAATCATATAAACCAAAACGATGGTGTCGTGGTATATATAAAAAAAAATCTATATCAGCTATGGTAAAAGAAATCAAACTACACCAAGCATCAATTCGCCATCATCGCCTTCAGATTGATATTTTTAATATTGTCATACTTTGCATCTACCGATCCCCATCAAATAGTAACACAGAAAACTTTGTTAATACGCTATGTTCCCACATAGACACTCTTAATTTAAATTAGGATATTATAATAAAGGGGGGACATAAATATAAATATTTCATCAACTCAAGCTAAACTAACACAGGATCATAAAAATAAATCTTACTATCTAAATTCTCTATCTGCGTATGGTATACTTGCAGGACATACTCTACCTACTAGAGAAAAAAGCAGCCTAGACCACGTTATGCTGAAAATAAATAAGAATAAAACCACAGCACATATTGCTATTTTACAAACCTCAGTTACCGACCATTATACCACTCTTCTCTGTCTTGAAAAACTAAAAACAAAGTTGAACGCTATTAGAACAAGAAGCAAGGTCAACATTGAGGATGCATTAAACAGTCTGAAACAAAAAAATCTTACAGAATTATTAACCTATACTGATCCTAACTTAATGACTAATCATCTTATATCTATATTAATGGATACATTAAAAAATAATACAGAAACTGTTAAAATCCCTAAATCTAAAATTACTTTTAACCCTTGGGTCACCCCTGGTGTCTTAAGATGTATAAAACACAGAAATAAATTACAGTTACAATTAAAAAAGAACGAACACAATGAAATATTAAAAATTACTTATATACGCTATAAAAACCACCGTAATAATTTAATAAAAAAGCTAAAGCGCCAATATGAAAGTGAATTACTAACTAAGAATATTCATAACAATAAAATCTTATGGAAGAATATAAAAAATATTACATATAGTAAGAAAAAATCTGATTCTGATAATAATGAATTAATTAATATTAAAAATAATCCCACTGAATCTATAAACTTTAACAATTATTTTTCAAATATCGGTAAAGAACTAGCTCAAAATATACAGAGTAATCCCCCTCTAAATAATATTAATACTGGTAACACTTCAACATCAATTAAAAACTCTTTTGCCCTACTGGAGGCTGATGTAAGCGTGTGTAAGTTAAAACAATCGTAAAGAATTCAAAGTCTGATAGCGCATCAGGTTGGGATAGTATTCCAATAAATTTTCTAAAACTGGCCAAAAACGAATTAGCAACAATTCTTACTCACCTTGCAAATATCTGCTTCTGGTGTATTCCCGGGTCTCCTAAAGAAATCCATAATCACCCCAGTATTTAAAAGTCCCCACTTTTAAATACTGAGGTGATCTGCCCTGCCAGCTATCTCTAAAATTCTAGAGAGACTACTTAATGCTACACTTCTAAACTTTCTAAATAAATATAATTTGATTTCCTCCTCACAATTTGGATTTATGCGTGGTCGATCAACAGAGGATGCAGTGTTGTCACTTAGCCAAATAGTAACAGAACAGATTGACAAAGGACAAAAATGCATGGCAGTATTCCTAGATCTCAAAAAAGCTTTCGACACCCTGTCTATTCCTATTCTAATTCAAAAGCTAGAAAATATTGGGATCAGAGGTACCGCTCTTTCTCTTTTTACATCGTATTTATCTGGAAGAATGCAGAGGGTTAAAATTTGCCAGCATATCAGTGATGATGCTAACGTCATATACGGGGTCCCTCAGGGCAGTGTGCTAGGGCCAACATTATTCCTTATTTATATAAACGACCTATGTAAACTAAACATAAAGAATGCTAATATCATTGCCTATGCTGATGATACGGCTATCGTATTTTTTGAAAAAAATTGGACCATCCTAAGACAAAATGCTGAGCACGGAATGATGAAAGTGGCCAACTGGCTACCACATAATTTGTTGACATTGAATACAGCAAAAACTAAATATATTTGTTTTAGTATACTAAATAATAAACAACCCGACATAAATAATTTTACCATACACAAATGTCAAATATTTCACAATATTACATCATCTGTTTGTAGCTGTCCAACAATCGAAAAAGTTGACAAAATTAAATATCTAGGCGTGATAGTCGACCAACGACCGACGACGTTGAACAAATGGCCGGTAGGATTCGCAAATTAAACTGGATTTTTAAAACCCTTAGACAACTTACATATCCAGACCCCAATAGGCTTCAGTCTCCGCGTAATATTCTACATCAAATATACGTAGCCCTTGCAGAATCAGTTCTTACTTATTGCATCCCTGTCTGGGGAGGTGACTTTGGTGTAGACCAAAATGCTAGAGTTAGAAAGGGCACAACGGGCTTTGTTAAAAATTATTTACTATAAAAAAAAAGAACACCAACAAATGAATTGTATGAAATTAGTAATGTCTTAAGTATTAGGAAATTATATATTATATCTCTGATTTTAAGACGACACAAAACCTTATATACATTTCTTAAAACTGGGCGTAGTAAAAGAAACATATTGGAACTACCAATTATAAAAACTGACTTTGCAATAAGACAGTTTTCTAACATATCTATTATCGTGTACAATAAAATAAACCATGCCCTAAATATTAAAAATAAAGTTAGTAGAGTTATAAAATCTATGATCAAGGAATACTTAAAACTATTTAATTATGAAGAAACAGAAAATTAATAGTATATTTAAAAAAATATTTAACACATTTAAAATCTTACCAAATAGTTTAAATAAAACACACACACGATCATCCACATCCACTCGTTCACATCATAAATATTATTAATCAAATTGCACTGTAGTATAATATTATAGCTGTACCAAACTCTCTATCCTATTACTTTATTTATTATTTTATTTATTAATAAGAAATCTTACTAATATATTACTGTATTAAATCTGCTAATCTTCTCTGAACTTTCTGAGTGTGTAACTATTTTAATTAAGTATGTTAAGTTTAAATCTTAGTTTATTGTAATAACTAATTGCTAGTATAAAAATGGAAGAGCGTTGTTGCCTGATAGAGGCTATCAGCCTACTCGTACTAGGCTCGTACTAGGATATCTATACTTAACTATTGTATGTGTTTTAAAGAAAATAAAGATTTTATTATTTATTATTATTTATTATAAAAAGATGCATATTTCATTGGGTTACTATTACATTATAATATTAGCATAATATTATTTGTTTTATTACCTGGAACCCTGAACTGCCCACAGCCCAATCAATAGTATAGTAAATATTTGTTGTTCAAGTATAATATAATATATAATATAATATCTATGGACGCTTCACACCACGTCAGTCTGGCCCCGTGGTAAGTACCTGAAGGACTTGTGTTACGGGTACCAGACAACGGAAATATATTTTATACTTTACATATATTTAAAATTTTTATAATATTATACACATATTTAATACACATCCATGACCCAGGAACTTTGAAAACTTTTGTTAGACCTGGCTTGAGCTACCGACAGCCCACCCACTGAGCCACAGAGGTCGACAAGTAGCGAGTTTAACTTAATCTGTAGTTAAATGTAACACCGTAGCAGCATTCTGCATTCACCCAGGTATCGTAAATTAGGCAAAGAGAGAATGTGCCACGTCGCCGTAATTTCATACGTGCTAACGAAACGACGCGCGGCTGCGAGCCGGACTTGTACATAATTCATAAACATGGCAACTCCACTGCATTGCAGAGTGCCGAGTGCCCTCGCCCTGAGCATCCTTCTCGCAGTTTACTCCAGAATTCTTGACGCACTTTGCCGTTTGTGACAACATTCAAATTAATTCGAGATGTAGAAACCCGGCTTCGCTAACAAATGGTTCCTCTTGATTTCTTTAATCACTCTAAAAGCAGCACTAAAATCAATAAAGTACTAGATATCATGCTATGTAAAAAAAAAGTTTCCAAATTAATGTCCTGCGTGGACTAACGGTTTAACAGACTGTCCAGACTCCAGGTTAAGCATGCGGCTATTTTTGCAAAACGAAGTCTTATTAATTTAGACGAATACGTCCAATTCTCTCTCGCTAGTGTAACTTTTGTTAAAAGTTGAACATTTTGTTGCCGTAAATACGATAATACGACAGTGAACCGACAGAGGTCAGGGAACGTTCTCGGAAACCGTTTTGTAGAGGTTAATCTGGTCGCGTGACGAGGCGCATCACACGCGAAGATACGTGAACTACTCTGTACACAGCAATGGCTCTTTCTACTTAGTACTTCGAATCTCTTTTGACCTTTCCATTGCAGTTTATGGAGGCCACACGTTTATTTATTGTCACCTCATTACATGGGTGTTTACAGTATAATAATAATAACACACGACTGGGGAGAGATCAGGCGCAGGACCGACTTTTTTTCTTGCCCATCCGATACATGGATCATCTTACTTGTCAGACAATCAGATGGTCAGCCTGCATTGTCCTGACCAAACTTGGAAATAACATTTTTTCAACGCGGGAATCGATCCCATTACCTCCGAGTCAAGAGCTGCTTAAAGCGCGACTCTCGTAGCATACAAAATGAATACTACGAGTTTGCTACGAGAGTCGCGCTTAAAGCGGTCGCGCTTTAGCAGAACCCATGATCGTAGAGTTTCTCTAAGTCAATATTATTAGGGGTAGGTCAATGAAAATACTTGCATACATTTTCATAATAAATTGTCCAATGAACTCAGATTGTTCGTAAAAAATAAAGTTTGACGTTATTCCAATAGTTTAATGAGTAAGTTGAGTATATGCTATGTGCAGGGCGAGGTGAACTCTTAGAAACTCAATTAGAATTTAGATAAGTAAATGGAATCGGAGTGTTAATTATTTTAGATCGGTACGGATATACAAAATGTAACAAAGTTGTTTCATTCAAACAGGACTCCCACATTGATTGCTTTTACTTGTTACTAGCCTCTTGTTTACCAATATCCAAGTATAATTTATTTATAACAAGTTGCTGCCAAAATTGTTTGAATTAGCGAAGTTCAAAATAGGACGATTAGAAGTAGGTCAAAACCGAGCTGGATTTGTTTACAAGCATACGAATCAATTTGGTAAAATCGTGTCGAAATCATTCAATTTTCAACAGTACTCGCGAGGGAAATGCTTTCGCTGAAAATTTTTAAGTACACTTTTGCTCGTAAATCATATATTTTATACTAAACCTTTGTTTAAATATTAAGCTGATGTACTTCAAAGTTTTTTTTATACTTCCTCTGTAGTTTAGTAATCGAAAAAAAAAAGGAAGTTCGATTTGTATCATATACTTATATATTATTACTAGCTGTCCCGGCAAACGTTTCTTTGCCATATTATATAAAGTACTAACTGACCCGACAGACGTTGTCCTATCTTAACGATGATTATTTAATTCGAATTGGTATAATTAAGAAAACAATAGATTATCTTCATGCCAAATTTCATCAAAATAGATTAAATAGTTTAAGCGAAAATCATAAAAGTTTATTGTGCCCTCTCCTAAGTATCCCTTGTCCTTTCCCGAGACTCAAAGTATCTCCATATCGAATTTCGTAAAAATAGACTGAATAGTTTAGGCGAAAATCATAAAAGTTTTTTGTGTGGGAACCGTACATTTTCCGGGACCAAAAGTATCCCTTGTCCTTTCCCGAGACTCAAAGTATCTCCATACCAAAATTCATCAAAATCGATTGAATAATTTACGCGCAAATCATAAAAGTATATTGTGCAGTAACCGTACATTTTTCCGGGACAAAATGTATCCTATGTCCTTTTCCTGGTTCTAAGCTACCTCTCCACCAATTTTCAGCCAAATCGGTTTATCCGTTCTTGTGATAAAAATTTATTGTGCGGGAACCGTACATTTTCCGGAACCAAAAGTATCCCTTGTCCTTTCCCGAGACTCAAAGCATCTCCATACCAAAATTCATCAAAATCGATTGAATAGTTTACGCGCAAATCATTAAAGTATATTGTGCAGTAACCGTACATTTTTCCGAGACAAAATGTATTCTATGTCCTATTCCTGGTTCTAAGCTACCTCTCCACCAATTTTCAGCCAAATTGGTTCATCCGTTCTTGAGTTATAAGTGGCGTAACTAACACAACTTTCTTTTATATATGCTACGGGTAATGCTAGAAGGTGGAGTAAACCTGGGTTTACCCGGGTTGACTTAGTATTACCCAAGTCTTTTGGGTAAAGTCCGAATAGTAAGAAAAATAAATTTTAACTCGGGCTTTACCCATACTCACCTAGGTCTACCCAACTCTGGCTGGGTAATGTTAAAAATTTGTCCAATTAATTACTAAAATGAATATCCAAGGGTATTTTAAACATTTATTATTTAAAAAACATACAAAGACAAGCGTGATTTCTCGAAGAACATAAACTTAATAGCTTGAATGGCAAAAACTAATTATTAGCGGTTGTTGTAATTCAAATTTAAATTATTTATTTGAGCAAGATAAATTGCTGTGACATTTTGAATTGCACAAGTTTCCTCCAGCTTTGCATGAACACTTCTTTGTAGCACATTTTGTTTTGCAATTGCACCTTTTATAACCCTGGCCTCCTGAAAGCGACTGTCATTTGCAAGCTGTCGTAAACTTTTTTTTTCGGTTGATATATTTTCTATATCAATCAGTTTATCATGACAAACGGAAAACTGATTCCTTGAGAACATTTCCTCAATAGTAGCGGGAGAAAATATTTTAAATTATTTTTCTATGTGGTTTATTATCATGTTTAAAAGGTATTAATTATAAAAAAATTAAAATTTAAAAAAATAAAAAAAACATTTTCGTAATCAGAAAATGTATAATCATACCCCAAAGTTATCGGAAGTGGTCTTATTACACCCTGTATATAGATATCGCCCGTATTATTTTATTGAACTAGTGACTAAATAAGTATGTCACCATGGCAACGTCCATCGCTATCCCGTGACCCGCGTCGCATAAACAATGGTCGCTCTTTATAGACAAACTAGATGACGCCCGCAACTTCGTTGCGCCAAAATTCGTTTATCGCGCGGGAACCGTACATTTTTCCGGGATAAAAACTATCCTATGTCCTTTCTCGGGACTCAAAGAATCTCTATGCCAAATTTCAGCAAAATCGGTTCAGCGGTTCGAGCGTGAAGAGGTAACAAACAGACAGACAGACAGACAGACAGACACACTTTCGAATTTATAATATTAGTATGGATATGGAAGTATGGATATTTTGCAATAAAATAAAATTGTGACCATAATTAAAGATCTAAGCTATCCTATCTCTCAAGTTGCAAAAAAGCACACATTTGAAAAAAATAAACATTAAAATCGGTTAAGTAGTTTAGGAATCCATCGCGGACAAACATCGTGACAGGAGATTTATATATATTAGATAAT
Organism: Polyommatus icarus; assembly: GCA_937595015.1. Lineage (NCBI taxonomy): Eukaryota > Metazoa > Arthropoda > Insecta > Lepidoptera > Lycaenidae > Polyommatus > Polyommatus icarus. The sequence continues at coordinate 12,645,041 of OW569326.1, forward strand.
ATGTTCTTACTGTGGTCTGGGCACTCTCCAACCCCAACTGTGTTGTTTTATTATTAGGTATTTTTTATCCACTCAAAAATTAGATAAAAATACTTATTTCGAAAAAAATAGTACTTAAACCTGCCATAAATTGCCTGCTAAGCACCATACCATGGTAAGTAGGACAAATCAATTAGCTAATAACGAGTCACAAAGTCAGCAATCAAGAGATCCGCTTCCCTTAAAGCCTTTTTAGTAATTTTACCAGAAGTTGGTCCGACTTTCGGTTTGGCTTTCGTCCTAGTTTCTGCAAAAAATGTATGCGGCTGTTTCAACTGTCATCTGCATTCGGCCGTAACTGCGATCGAAACCACAACCTTTTTGGTATTCGTGCTGTTTAGATTTTACTTGAGTTTTTACTTTTTTAATTGTACTTTACCAAATATATTTTATAAAGTACAATTACTAGTAACACTCAGCTAATAATAGGTTTACCTATTATAAGCTGCTCTTTCAACTGAACTATTTTTATATCATTAATTATTATTGTACTTTAAATGTACCCATAACCCAGTGAATTATTACAAACGAATATTAACAAAATTATGTTAAATATGTAAAAAACAAAACTTTTCTAATGTTTAGTAATAAGAATCACGTTAAGAATCCATTACTCAGTGACATGGCTGGTCATTTGATATTACAAACGGGAAATAAGTCTGTAATTTAGAGCCTTTGTCTTTACGACTGTCGCAGTACTAGTATCGCAGTGCCTAACTGCCTACATTGTGTTGACAATTTTCAAGCTAAATATATTATGTACAAGCTGCGCATGTACTCATATTATACACTATACAGGCTGTAAAAAAATAAAATGATAATACTTTAGGATGGTGTATGAGTCCCCTATATAGAGTTCTCTGTGAAAGTGGCGCGCTTTTTTATTTTATTTCTACTTTCACAGTAAACTACAGAGTTTACTGTAAAAAAACTATGTCGACTGTGTGTATGTGTCTCTCATACAGATGAGAGACACATACACACTCTAACTAAAGTATAATGACATTGTTTTAATACACTCTGTATAAATTATGTATTATCAATATTTCTTAAACTATTTACACGGCATATAGGCACTGGCATTATTGAGTTCGACGAAAGAATTTCTTATCCTTCCTCACAATTTTAAATATTTGATTTTTTAATTGCAATGATACATTCGTTTCGTACTGACTAACTTTTTGATGTGAGATAAACGGATTGCAAATATTTTGTATTCGATCCCAAATCAATAATCACGAATTAGGACAAATTTCTTTATATTCTTATTTATTTTGAAACTTCCGGTCAATGTTTATATAGGAGGAAACTAGGTATATTGCAGGCGGAAATATCATGAATACCTGGCCTTATACACAAGTATTTCAATCAGTGTCTACTAACACGGGCCATAAAAACCAAGTGGCGGAGTTAATGAGTTTTGCCCCAGTTTCACGCCATTTACACCGGATAAACAAACGCCCAGGGACCAGATACACGATTTGTCATCACTTATTTTCCCCCGCGCCACGTTGTCGGACATAAATTTACTTTAACGTCCTGTATAATTTATACAATTGAAAAAATATTTTTACCGCCATTTCTTCCAGCGCTAGTGGCGAGCTAGGTAACGGGAGCCATAATAATTGATAAACACTTTCTATTCTTTATTTAATTTTTTCCGGGCTCCGGACTGATTGTGATCCTTTGCAATATAATATTAACGCCAATGGAAACAGAGATTATCAATATCCACTCGAGACATAGGATAATATGCAATTGATACATCTATAACTGTCACCAATTTTAAGCCTACAACAATGTTTTTACCATAATTCAAATATATTTTATTCACAACATAATTTAGAAACCACAGATGCTGTATAACCGATGTAATGCGTATGTTTTCGAAGGCGGACAATCCTCGCGCGATTGCCAACTCCCACAAAAATATTTTGTTTTCAATGCCGCTATTAGACCGATAGGACTAGGTTTTTTGGTTTAAAAAATTCTAAAGTTTCTAATTTTTTACGTATAGTTTTGGGACCACTAGGTAAACCTAAAAATGATTTTGTGTCATTTTGGTCGACAGCTTCCAGAGATATTTAGGGATTTTGATTTTTGGTCGCTATAGGCTGAAAAAAATATTAAAGTTTAAAATTTAGAGGGATATTGGCAGGGCAGTAACTGATGTGCAGACACGTTTTGTGTCAGATTTATCCACGGGTTTCCCAGTAATTAGCAAATATTTGAAACGTCGCCTAATTGCGTCGAAAAAATATTAGAGTTTCTAAAAACGGTATAATATGGTTAAGTTTGTTGATGTCTGCTACTGTTAAAGTTTTGTGTCATTTTCATCCACGAGTCCTGAAGAAATTTGTATTTTTGCTTTCAACATCCCGTAAAAGCTACAAAAGGTAATTAAAGTTTTTAGAGTTTACATATTTACAATTAAAAGGTCTATGCAAACCACATTTCAAAATTTAGTTCCTTTTCAGCCCCGATTTTAAGAGAAATTGACGATCAAGTAAAGCGAAATTGATTTTTATACTTGTTAGTAGGCCACAAACTATTTTATTTTTAAACATAGATAAGGGAAAGGCGCTAATGGTAGACACTGAACTAATACATGACACTTACGACAAAAATGCCATAAAAATAAGAATTATTCTAATTATTTCTCAACACTGTAAATTTTATAAGCTTCTTATGCTATCTGTTGATGTGAAAAAATATATCAGGGATGCCTTCGGGAACAAAATTTTAAAATGGGATCAGTTTTCGTAAATGATGTGACCGCGTCAACACGCACCCGGCAATTTCTTAGCAAATAGGTTAAGGCAGGCGAAATTTTACACGTAAGTTTTGAATACATTTATTAGATTTTTTGTAATTTCTATTGACTTCATTGGATTAATGGTCATGTTGTTTACACTAATTAATGTTTATTTATGATCTTTTATCCATTTTCCCTAACAATATAAAGGGTGTCTACTATTAGTTCTTGAAAATGTAAAAAAACCTAATAGATGACATGGATCTCATCTTTTAGTTTTTCAATACATACTAAAGTTATTTTGTACTTTATTCTACTGCAAATATCATCACTATTCTCTAAAAATATAATTCTATTAACAAACTAAGAACTTAGAACTACTGTACCTAAAAATGGACATGGTGTCTAATATTAGACCTTGCACTGATCTAAAAATCGATGCTTTAGTCTTGTAGCAGTAAAAAGAAGAAAAAGGAGAACTGAGAACAAAAATAAGAAAAAAGAAGAGGCAAAAGAAGCATGGAGACTTAAGACTAAAAATAAATTTGCTGGGAAAAAAATATGAAAAATAAAAATAAAAGGAAAGATAGTTTCAGCATGGAAGAAGAATATAGAATCTGGAGACAACGTGGATAATATTTCTGATGTATGTAGTTACCATGATGAAGTAAATAAAATCTTTTGAAAAACGGCAAATAAAGACCTAATAATATGAAAAACGTAAAATGTAATTTAATGTTCTATGTCAACTATTAGTTCATATTGGTGTCTACTATTAGTGTTGTTCGCTTATTGTGATGTCATCTATTAGTGCTTATGACTAAATTTACAAAAAGACCAATAATATATTTTTTTATTGATTTGTCAGAGAATAATTATAATAGTTTTATTTTGTAAGAGTTACTGAAGACATGGAAGAAGTTATCAATCCTTTATTTTCATAAATTATATATTTTATAACATTCGAATGTTTCATGTTTCCTTAAAGTGTCTGCCATTAGGTCTTTTCCCTTACAACATCATATTATGTTGAAAGGCCTGTGTAAGAGAAAATACGATATTTTATAATTTATTCGATGGAAAAGAAATAAAAAAAATTGCATCTTATATTAGGGTTGTTGAGGATTCCTCTTCCGCTTCCTCATAATGAGGAAGTTCCGCAATATTTTGGGTTCCTCAACCGCTACCGCATCCTCATAAATAAAAATAAAAAAATCCTCTTCCGCTATCGCTTCCTCAAAATTTAAGAGGAATTTATGAGGAATTTCACTGCGCATGCGCGTCGCGTATCCAATCATGGCAACGCACACACCAGAGCGCGAGAATTGTATTAAATTATTCGCTCTGTATCTTTTTTTTGTGTGCGTGTGTTGTGTATGTTACTGTGTGCCGAGTGTGAGTTTTTTGTTTCACATTCGATCGTGAACGCGTTTGGCGTTTACTAAGATTTTGTATGGGATTACTCCCGTGAGCAGGTGGCGCTGTTCAAATCCCATACAAAATCTTAGTAAACGCCAAACGCGTTCACGATCGAATGTGTAACACAAAAAAATCACACTAGGCACACGAACTCCTTAACTGCTGGACCGATTTTGATGATTCTATATTGTGTGTGTTTCGAGAATGGTTTAGAATTTAGATTCATAGTTTGCTTTGGTCCACTGGATAATGCCCTTTTAATATTTTTTTTTGTGTATTGTTATGTATAGAGACCGGATCATATGCAACATAAAAAGCTTGTTATATGCATGCAAATATGCATGAAAAATGCTTGAAATATGCACGAAAATTGGCAAAATATGCAAAATTATATGGCAGTATGCAAATTCAAAATCTGCTTACAATTAGTAATTTATTTTTTGATAGGCGATAATAGACCGTACAGTAGCATTATAACATGACATTAAAATTATTTTAAATTATTGTAAAGGTAAGCAACCAAATATTTTTCTAAATTTTCAGTATTAAGATTGTGTCTATTATAATTTAGAATATTTTTGTAAATAAGAAAGGTTCGCTCCATATTCACTGAGGAAACTGAGCAGAATTTGAACTTGGGTGCTATGTATCACTTACAGTTTCTGGCCAAAGTTCTGCCGTTTAATTTGTAGTTAGCGAGCGCGATTTTCTTCTACGTCTTTATAGCATTATCGTAACTGTCAAAACAAAAGATGCGCAGGGCTACAGATTACATTCGAAATGCAGTAAAAAGTCACAACTATTACTCGATAGTCCTTATGTTTTGTAACTGTTATTGTTATTTTTGGTCGCATTTCGGAACACAGCATTAGTGAAAAATGTTGTAAATGTACGATAATTTGCATCATAGCTAGATTTCAGGTAAAATATGCTATTACTGCTGAGAATGGCTAAAATATGCAAATGCATATGCAAATGCATATAATCCGGTCTCTAGTTATGTACCTACAGACAGAACAAATTCTTTTGGGTTGGGTCCGCTAGTATTTATAATTTCCTATCATCCTATTCCTCATCCGCTTCCTCATCCGCATCCTCTTCCTCATAAAATATCCTCTTCCTCATCCGCATCCTCTAAATTTGCGCGTGACAATTCCTCTTCCTCCTCCTCTTCCTCATAATCACTTCCTCAACAACCCTATCTTATATTAACAAATATTCTATATAACTTAATTTCGTAACTTAAAGCTTAGTCAATATTTTAATACTTACTAAAAATTGTACCATAATACGAGTATTATGATTTACATATTAGCAGATTTTAAAAAGTGTATGTATTATTTTAAGTTGTTGAAGAAAAACTACTTACTACGTAATCCGCATAAAATCCTTTTTCGTGTTCACTGTTCGATGATTTGAATTTTATTCTATTTGTTAAATGAAACTGACAAATTGTTGATTTCAGTACCTTAAGTAGGGTTGCCATCAGGCGTTTGGACAAAGATAAGTAGTTTTTTTAATACGTCATAAATCATAAGCCGTAAATCGCAATTTACCTATTAAGTTTTACGGTAAAATTCTGCGCGTCCACTAGATCGGAGCGTACGCATTTACGAAATGCCAATGGGGTGCGTTCACTGCATTCGGATTCATCATAGGCAATTTTGAATTTAGTTATTTTTAGTCCGTCATAGCCTGTTAACGTGCATGTGCATTATAGAGGATAGTGGCAAGGATATTGTTGTAACTAGCTGTATTTTATAAAACGCCCAACGCCTTATAGCTTCTCATAAATTTCAAATCTGGAAGGTGTTTTGTCTTCCTGAGGTCCAAAGACCGCAAATCACGTACGCAATGTGAGACGTGCAAAACTTTCATTTATACTGTTCACCAGAACAAAATATGCCAAGATTTTTTCATAGTACCTAATTAATTCGATTTAATTATGTTAAGAAAGACTGAGATTATTGTTAAAAAGTCTTATTAAGTTGATTTAATAATATAAACTTTAATATATTTTTAAAAATGTGTTATTAATTATTATTGTTGGGGTGCGCTAGTACCCCAGGGTACCGTTAGATAAAGTTTAAGATGGGTACGGTTCTAGGGCTAGTGTCATGTGAGTATAATAATTGTCAATGAAGTATTTGCGTTTCCTAGCTGTTAGGATGTGTACTGTGTAATAAATGTTAAATTAACATGTTTTATTCTAAATGGTAAAATAATGCAATCGTGAAAAAATATCTGGTTTTATACTTAATTCTGTTTTTACTTTATATCAATGACCTTCCCAATGCTATTGATCATAAAACAGTATTATTTGCAGATGAACGAAAGATTTTTAAACGAAATTTATACATTGATGGCATTACCATCAAAATATATAATGAATTGCCAAACCATTTTAAAGATCTTAACAACCTAGTCTTCAAAAGAGAAATTACAAAGTGGTTAGCAGAAAAAAGTTTTTATAGTGTCCAGTGTTTTTGTAGTGAATCATAAGTGAATATTATTATTATTTTAATTAATTGAATTTATTAACTGTAACTTGGACATTTTGACACAATACTATGTTACTTATTTTTTTATGAATTTTACTTAATTTGACTTTTAATGGATATTTTAAGACTAATTTAATAATTATGGACTTTGTTTTGTAATAGATTCAAATTTTGTAATTCTATAAATTAAGTTTCAATTATATTTTTATGTTTACTTTGACTTTTGCACGCCACCTGGATGGCAGAATGTTTAGAACAATATTTTATAATTTGAAGACCTATGTAATTATGCACTACATTCTTGCAATAAATATATTTAATTTCATTTCATTTAATATTATTTGTAATAACACTAGTTAATTTGTAGGTAACAACCCTAGGGACGAACTCTATCATACTCGTACCACCGACCACGTATAATTTTTTCAAGATAGTTTATATTCAAAATTCATATTGCTTTTGTACACAAACACTGCCGATTACATTGAGATAATTTGATTCCTACAGTACATCTAAATAAAGTATTCCATTAACACATAGGCTATTTTTATTACAAAATGTGAGGCGGTCTGAGGTATTCAACGAAATTTACGTGAGGAAAGCTGCTAGAAAGTAGCAAGAGTAGCTTATTTCAATAGCACATAGTTCAGCCACCTAACCTGCGAGATTTGTTTCAAACCAATTCTGATTGTTTCAAAGCGCATTCGTTTGCCGCAATCAAAATTTTCACATATACGCATACGCAAGAAAAAGTTAATATCAGCAGACAGGTACAGATGCACCAACAATTTGACTCTAACTGCGCCTAATTTTATCTATTTTTTTGCGGTATACTATGTTCCCCTGGCGAGATGGGGTCTGGGGATTACGAATTATTACAAAATTGAAACATTTTGACATTTTTGAATACGTTGGGCGAGTGCGGGGGCCGGGGTGTGAAGTGCGCGGGTGAAAACTATCAATATCACTATCAGCGTAGCGCGCGGATAAAACATTATTATTTTGCTTTTGCGAAATAGATAATAAACAATTTGAAAAAATCAGAAGTTTATCCATAGTGGGTCTGTACGTCTATCTAAAGGCTGTATCTCAGTCTCAGACAGCCTGAAGACAGATATACAGACAGACAGACATCGAAGTCCCAGTAATAGGGTCCCGTTTTACCCTCTGGGTACGGAACCCTAAAAACGGTAGGACAGAACTACGCAGAGTTCTGTCTCACACTCGCACTCGTCCGGTTCTTTCATACTGTTTATATTTTTGTATCTATTTTTTAAAGCAATTTGTGAAAATGACTCAAAATGAAAATATATATTTCTTACTTCTTTAGGATGTGGAATATGTAAACGCCTTTCATTAAAAATATCTTTTTCGTAGTGTTTGGAGCTTGCAAAAGTAAAAATTATTAAAATCTCGAAATATCGTGGATGAATCTGACACAAATTTATTCTATGGCTTTATTTAATAAACCTGAGCCCAATTATTGTGATTTCAGAAACTCTAATTTTTTTATAGATAGTGTTTTAAATAATTGGCAATATTTCGGGTTCCAATGGGCTAAAATGGTTCAAATGAGGTACCTACAATCCGAAGACTTATCTCGATATGATGCTATTGTTATTTTTAAGTTAAGTTTTTGCTGGCTAGTATTATACAAATTTTAAAAAATCGACTACTAAATTTTGAATTTCTCAAAAACCTATCATCAGAAATGACACACAATTTAAAAATAACCTAATAAGACATCACTCCATCCGTGTGCAAAAATTCAGAAACTTTAGAATTTTTTAAACTTAACACCTCAAAACAAGCTAGTCCCGCAGGTCTTTATGGTTTCAGTGGAGTGCAGGGTATATTTGTGTTTCCACGAGAATCCATTATCTGTAATTGGATTTAAGGTTAAATCGAACTGGAGCATAAACAGTGCGTACTCGAAGAGTGCATGAGCGGGCAGAGTGCACTTCGCTCTGCGAGGCCGCGGACTTGCACGTTATTTAGCTAACAAACCCGCTGTTTCCTTAGCCGCCATGTTGAAGGTTGATAATCTGACTCGTACGCAAGTTTCGGTGACGGTAGCCGGTTTTATTCAAAGGTAATTTTATACAGCCCAAATAATTGTGCAGGGAGGACCTTCTCTTACTTTCAATGTCGTAACGTCTGGTCACTCATTAGGATCAGGTGCAAGACTGACTTTTACTTGCCTATCTAATGCATAATAATTAAATATATTATATTACATGCGTTAGATATAGACATGGTAGTATGATAGATGAATGTCAAATATTATTATCAATCTAGTAAGACGATTCAAGTGATCAACAAGCATCATGTTTCCCAAACTTAAAAAAACTTTTCCAACACTGGAATCAACCTTTGACTGAAAAGATAATCTCTAAACTCTAAAGTCTAAACCATCGAATTAGGCTACGTTTCCACCAGAGCTGAGCGGAGGTGTGTTGTGAGGAATGTGTTTTTGAGAACTAATAGCATCGCCGCGCCGCCGCGCTGAGCGATGTCATGGCAAAGTCATGTCAATAATGCGATTCTATTGGTTTTCAAAAACACATTCCTCGCAACACAGCTCCGCTCAGCTCTGGTGGAAAGTCAGCCTAACAAAGGTATTGCTTAGGATGTCATGTATAAAATTTCCCAGGTACACTTTCCGGCTAAGGCACGTATTCAATAACCTTTTGCGTGTGAGATTGTGGAGGTAAAAAGTTATATATTGACGTTTTAATAGCTTTAGAAACTTACAGGCTTTAATAGGGTTCTTTTGTTATGGTTCATCAGGTCGGAATATGATTTATGTTTCCGACGCGCGGTTGTGAATTAAATTATTATATATTTAATAGGTTTTTAATATTATGCAAAACATAATATTAAAAACCTATTTGTAGATGCATTTTTAAATTTGTACTGAATTATTCAGATTTCAATTGCGTGAGACGTCTTACAAATCTATCAAATCCATACAAATTACGAAATGCATCTATACGCATCGCGATGCGGTCTGAATTGACCCTGAAACCAGTAGGGCTACTACGAAACCGTTTTGAGACTCAAAAATCGGACGAAATTGCCGCGTCTTGCTCTAACAACATCATTTCACGTTTGTTAGAATAGGATGCAACATTCTCGTACGATTGTTTGAGTCTCACTTTCATGGTACGGGCCCTACAGCTACGTAATGTTGCTACGCATCCTCTACGGCGTAGAGTCTACGCAATGCTACGACACCACGCAGCTACGTAGTAGACTGATGTTGTGTTTCTGAATTTCTTCCCAAACATTGTTTTGCTTTAGTTCTTAATGTGCAATTTTGGCAGAATGAAAGAGGTATGTATAATGTACATCTACATTTATGCCATAGGTAGTCCAAGTGCAAGCGAGTGGTACGGTTTTGAAAAACGTGCAATATTTTCCACCCAGAACTCCTCAGCAAGTTTTATTTAAACATTTACCACTTTTTTCGTTGTCTTTGACTGATTGACTGCAGTGGGGTAAGGCCGAGAATTTTTACACTTTTCGAAAGTAAAAAGTGTCCCAATTTTTGTCTGCATATTATAAAAAAACTAACCAGTATTTTTTATTTCAATAACTTTTATTGTATTTTGTAGGGATCTAAATCATACAATTTCATATCAAAGTTACAGTGAGTTAAATTCGTCGGTTACCCCAAATATTGCAAAAAACTCGCTGTCTTTTTCATGTATCCATATACTTGGAACTAAAATTTTGTATTTTCTTCCATTGAAAGATAAATTCTCAAGAACTGACTTAAATACTCTGATACTTAGCAACTTAATCGTAGTGGTTGATCTTTTTAAATAAGCAGATTTCGTGACTTTATGGAAATTTAAATGTTTGTCCCCGTATTTTCGCTTCTATGTTACTATTTTGTATGTTACCGTAATTTCACCTCTAAACAATGTTAATCTTTTGTGGCACTATTTTGTATTGACACTGGTAACACTAAGTATGTATGCGAATAATAAAATTAAAAAAAGACGCTTGTTTGTTGTCTGTAGAGTCGAGCACGCATGTGTTTGGTCGGAGTTTTTTTTAAATGAATTTAGACGATTTCAAAGGTAAATAACAGTTTTTATTACACCTGTTTTGAATAGAAATATGAATAAGCGGAGAAGCAATGCGTGGCGTGTGTTTTTGGTCCAAATTGAGCTCAAATTGTCGATTAATGGTCAATTAAAGCCTAAAAAATCTCGCTTCTATGTTACTTCTATGTAACCGGTAACGTTCATTTGTTGTTTGCGGGACGCTGTCCCTTACACCCCATATATAAGGCATAAAGTTTTACATAAAATCTGCACTATAAAATCGGCCTTACATTCTTTACTCGTTACCTTCGCGTTACTTTACGTTACTGTAACATAGAAGTTTCTATGTTACTCTATGTTACTAAGTGTAAAAATTCTCGGCCTTACCCAGTGACGAATAATAATTTTGCTTTTTACTTGACAATAAAAAAATACTAGGTGTGGAGAACTTTCACAGAAAATAATGAAACCGGTTGCTTTATTTTACCGGGTATTGTTTTAAGTTTTATCACCGAATTAAAACAAAAACCGCCTTTTACTTTTATTTCATACATGCAATAAAATTTGTAGTCGCCCAAAACCTTAACAATTTCGACTCAATCCTTTCTTGGTCTTCCCAATATTTCACTTAATGTCGTCGATTTACATAATCCTTTTTTATATTCGTCCCTTTTCCTTGTACACTAAGAGTGTGTTCTGTTTACCATAATCCTCATCATTATCGCTACCAAACTTGGTATCGTCCAAATTTTTTGCAAAAAAAAACATTTGCGCGCTGAGGATTACGGAATCCCTCCACGGCACGTATGTAATAATGTAATAATATTACATTATTACATACACCTGTATTACATATTATGTAATACAGGATCAAATAAAAACTTATTTTTAATTACTTCATGCTTGGACATTTCACAGGCCTTCAATAAAATTATAGGTATCAAAACCACTAGTCAAAACTTAGTCAAATAACGCTTTGAAGTTGATATAATTACAGCGCGAATGATAAATATATACCGTGTCACATCGCACCTGTCAAATTAATTTAAATAGGTCGATCGCAATTCGGTCGTATATCGCATCCAATACCGTCGACTGAATACCAAAGGACTATTTTCCCGGAGCGTCACAGAGACGGCACCTTATCAAGCGCGTTACAGTTTGAATAGCGCCGTGTAGCTGCAGTCGAATATACAGTGTATCGAGTACAATATTCGGTAGTGTATCGATAGTAATTGGCCGGGGCGCGATCGATCGGCTGATGTGACACGAAAACCTCTTTCCGCTGTGCGATCACCCTTAGTAATCCACTATCGCCCTAATTGTTACTTATGGCGCGATCAATTAACCATTATTGTTACTTAGCTAATCGATGTTATCCGACTACGATTATGTTCCTACATGATCCGGTGTAAGTAATTGGTGTCTTTATCATCTTGATATTTTTGTTTTTAATATATACCGCGACATTATAAAATACATTGTAGCTGACATACCGATAAGTATAACTAGTAATGTAACATTTTGTGCGGACATCAGCGGCAACCTGAATAGTTAAATCTATTCAGGTTGCCGCTGACATTATTCTCAGTATTAAATCTTCTTGTTTTACTAATGATAATAATATTTAATTTACATGACAAAACAGAAAGCAACAAAACAGAAGAATGTTTAAAAGTTTTCAATGCTTCTTGCGCAAGTTTTACGTAACCGAGTTTATTATGTTAAAATGGGACAATGGAAAAAGACACTTAAAATAAGTTGACTGTTTGCACGCCTAGCCCGGAGCAATCTCCTAGGATTGCAATTGACCTGCAATGCAAAACGGCTAACAAAAGCACTGGGCCGACTGCAGTACGCAGGCGAAACAAAGTGCCTCGCCCGCGCCGTCTTACAGCGAAGCCACAAACACTGCTGCGTTGCGTTGCGAAGCATTACGTCGCTGGAACGGAAATGCCCATCGTGTGTCATATGGTGTTATGGTGTTGTTCTACTTTAATTCTTGTTCGTCGTTCGATCAAAGCAGCACGTGCATAACGCATCAAGCATTAAAGTGGAATCGTAAAAGGCCAAATCACATAACCGCGTTGGGGCACCGCACCCCTAAAATCGGCCGCAAAAAGATTCAAAACTCATATAAAAAACTAAAGAATTCCGCCAATTTTGGCGTTGTAGTACCGCAAAGCGCTTAATGTGTTTCGGCCCAAAATATTATGTAAAGCGTCGGCACATCGACGTTGCGGCGATGCGTCGTAACGCAAGGGAACTCAACGCTAGAGCCTCGCCGTTACGTACCTGCACAATAGCGAACTTTCTGTTCGTTTTTATTTTGATAAAGAACATGTTTCAGTCTACATTTGAATATTAACGTAAATAGGTCATACGCCTTTTGAGGCTCAATAGATTTTGAGAAGTGGGCTATTAAAACTCAAGGTGGCGCTTTCGCTTAAATATAATAATTATTAGCTTCTTCATTATAAAATACTTAGTAGATAATTGATACTTGACATTATTTTTATCAACTTAGATTATTTATTTTAGGCGTTTAAATATTTTAATCATTTTGGAAGGATCAAAATCCGCACGTTGATCAAAATATATTTTAACTTGGGCGTTTAAAAATTGTCATAATCTGTATGAGTTTTATGAAAAATACTTTATGTAAATGATGTCATAATTTCTACGAGTTTTATGAAAATACTTTGTGTAAATCATTTATAAAAGTTTATCAAATAATCCTCGTAGCAGCCGTAGCGGCCGTATCTTTGAAGCTCAAATTACATTTGGAGAACGTTTAAAGAATGCCGAGGACATTTCTAAGTGATTCTTCAGGATACATTTTTTATTTGATTTAATCTGCCCATTTGGAAGTGTTATTGAGTGTTAATTTTTTTTTTCAAGGCAAATATTACTTGCGTGACGTTTTCAAAGTTCGCGTTATCTCTATTTTGCTGCAATTTGGTAATATGCAGGATTTATCATAAAAAAGTGATATTAATACTTTAGGGTGTTTATGTGTGTGTATGTGTCTTTTGTATAGAGTTTACTCATTTATGTTACATATGAGTACTACCTATACCTATAACATAATATTATGGATATTATGTTATAGGTAGTATATAAATAGTAGTAGCATATAAATACAAGTGACAGCTCTACTTTGGTTAGAGCAAAAGAAGGCAATTCGCTCTACTTTTTATTGATGATTCAAGTTTTCTCACGCGACTTAAACTTCTCAGTGGGTCCTAGAGAGCCCGAAAACTGTAGATTTAACACAACTTTGTATTTGGGTGTGATCTAAATGTGATAAAGTCATAATAATTATTGTGACAATTATTGACAGAGCCTATATAATTTTATTTCATAATTTTACGATAACGTTGTCGTATTTACTCATGCTGAGTACACTAAATAAAGCTGAATAAACGTAGCACGGGCGCCGATAAATGTCCATTTATTTGTATTTAAAAAGATTATTCGAACGTGCTCTTTGTGGAAGTAATTTGATCGATTCTCTAAGATTGGATTACCTATGTTGTAGCGGTACCGCGCCGTGAACACTGCTGCAGACCGTTCGGAGTTATATAACCTCCGACGAGACGTTTGCACGAACGACTTAAGAGTGACTTTTGGATAAACTTCGAGGCAAAATAATATTGGCCGGAGTGTACGTCGAACGTCTCTGAGGGCCGTGTTTTATTGAAAAACTTTCCACGTCGCACACCGAGTCCCACAACTCGTACATTCTGACTGTCTTTATTTAACTCACTAAAACTGGGTACAAACATTTCGCCCGCTCCCCGTACAGTCATACGGAATATTTAAATAACCTACATTATATTGTTTTCTTTCGGCTTTAGTGTGATTTTAAAAAATAAGTAGAGGTATTTTTAAGGATTTTACTGCGCTGCGAGTGCTTTTGTTGGAACCTTCCAACAAAAGCACAATTTTTTATAAAAAATAGTAAAAGCCTTTCTAGAGGTTAAAGTTATTGAGCACTAAGCTACTACGGCATACATTAAAATATAACCGATTTCTTTTTTCTATACACATTTTATACTGTGTTTGATATGATTTACAAAAACTTAATTTAAGTAAAGTAGAGACTTCAATTACAAATATCACAAAGAGAGGTACGAATTGAATTAGAATTTAATATAATTTATGTGCCTTTCTTTAAATCACAACTTTCAAGAGCTCTCGGCCGCCTGTTAAATAAGATTATGCGTTAAAATTTTAATTCTGTAATTCGACGCCGGCTCGGAATTAAACCTCGGAGTTTCACAATCGCGTATATTAAAGAGTTGGTCGTAAACAGCGGGAGCAGGTCCTCCCGGCAGCGGAGTAAATCGCTCCATTAGGCAGTTAAAAGCTCATCGCTATCTGAACATAACTCAGCGCCCGTCTCCGCGCGGTCCCATAAATCCAGTCTTTGTGCGAACGGGGCGTGCCCGCTTAAAATATGTACGACATTGTCTCCCCTCCTCCTTCATATCTTTCAATAAAACACAAGGACGGTCATCACTCACCGTAATGAATTATGCCCCCGGGGTCACCTCCCCAGAGTACTCACCTCGGGTGTTAAACTTTAACATTCAACACCGGAAGCTGAAAATATTTTTATAGCTAATCGAGCGGATGAATGTTCTAATAAAACGTCCCCAATTGAAGCCGAAGGAATGTTTTGGAATTTCAGGGTGTACATTCGGACGTATTGCTCGACCTGGCATAGAAAACCCGAGCGTTAAATGCTCGAATAGATTGTGTACCAATTTATTCCATCCACTTCAGGCTACAGGTATCCCGCAGGGGGATTTCCGGAAAACAAAAGGATCCACTACATGATTGCCCATTACCTAATGTGCTGCTTTGTTTACCACCGCCCGCTTTAGCTCGCAAATACGTGTTCTGTTTCCATACGCGCCACGTGTATCGAGATTCGTGAGTCGTGACCTACCTACACTAGAACGTAACTCTAAATTCGTCTATTTATACATGAAAATTTGGGTGGTTATATCTTAGGGCCGATGGATGGGATGGGCCACTTTAACCTTTTTTTATTCTTTAATGCAGAAATAATAGATTTATTTTGATTAAGGAGTAACGAAGGTTCTTCGCATCTCATCTGTGAAGATATAAACGTAATTAATAACATCAATTTCAAGTAATCAATTGATATCAGATAGACAATAATATCACATGCAATTAGGTACATACCTAACATTATGCCATACAGATACTTATAACAAAAATTTTAATCTCGCGCATTATAATCGCGTAAATTGTGTACAGTGTAATGTCATGATAACATATACTAGAGATAAACTACGATAACATGGCGCGCCCCTCCGAATTACTGTTTCAATGTGTGTAGTCACATCCTTATGAAAGAGTTTGTATGTAGTAAGTATTTAACCAATCAACCAGTACCCGTAATATTTCACTTAATGTCACTTATTACCAAGATATTTTGTTGGTCAACTAATCATAACTAGCCGACCGCGCAAGACAACGCACTTCAAACGTTTTGAATTTTGGAGGGGCGCGCCATGTTATCGTAGTTTATCTCTACGTGTATATAATAAACTAAATATCTTGACACTATTATGCTCATTGTTGAGTTACACACACTCTTTTACACATAGTAGGCTACATATAATCGCGAATAAAGTTATTTATTCATGATACTAATCTTTGTGAGGTTTTGATATAAGTATCGAAGTATTTTTATCATTTTGTTTATATGGTTTATACAGGCTTTACACGATTTGGATTTAAGATCTTGCGGATTATATTAAAATCCGAAACGCCGAATTGTTTCGTAGTTGCGAGGATGACAATATTATAATTAATGATAACACAGAATTCATAAAATTTTCGCAGCAATAAATTAAATGGGTAAAATATTATTACTTATTAGCAATTAGATGACGCCCGCAACTACGTTGCGCCAATATTTGTTTATCTCGAGGGAACCTAACATTTTTGCGAAATAAAAAGTACCTACCCAGTGTCCTTTCCCGGGACTCGAAGTATCTCCATACCTTCAGCAAAATTGGTTTAGCGGTTTGGGCGTAAAGATATATAGAAGATAACAGACAGACAGAAAGACACACTTTCGCATTTATATGTATGACGAGCTATTGCCCGCGGCTTCGCTCGCGTTAAGAAGTATTATTTTATACAAACTTTCATCCCCTATTATTACCCCTTGGGGTTGGAATTTATCAAAATCCTTTCTTGGCGGATGCCTACGTCATAACATCTACCTGCATGCCAAATTTCAGCCTGATCCGTCAAGTGGTTTGGGCGGTGCGTTGATAGATAACCATGTCAGTCAGTCACCTTTGAGTTTTATATATTTATAGATATTAGTATGGATATGGATATTATTATTATTATTATTTTAACTTATTATTCGAAATGAAATACAGCACACTGATTCCTTGTTTGGCGGCCTATAGTTGTTGGAATAATGATAACTTTATTATTATTAGATATAATTATCAATACTAATGAAATGAACATCAAGCTACATTCTCTAGACTCTACATTGCTACTTTTAATATTTTCGATCATCTTCAAACTTACCGAGAAGCTACATCGTTTACTTAAATAATATCTTATTGTGCAAAATTATCTTAGTTGTATGATATATTGGAAAAAGATTTATGTTATTATTATAATATTTTTGGTAAATCTTTTTTGCTTTAAGGAAATCATAAAAATAAACTCAATATTACGTCTAAGCCGTTTTGGCATAATAAAATTACATCACATCATCATAACAGTCACTCATTGTTTGTTTTAGCCGAAGGCATTATGATAAAATGGAACATGCTCAGCAGACATCAATACCGGTTGAATCTTGGAAAAGGCACCACCGAAAGTGCTATTAGTTAATTAAATATGACTTCAATAATAATGCAAGTTATTTGCACCTTTATAAGTGAGTACGGTAGAGAGTAGACTATAACCATTCATATTTAGTCCGATAGTTTAAAGTGTAACTTCTTTAATCCCGTTTGTTGTAAGGTGTTCAAGATTGCTTCACAACTAAAACACGAGTGTCATTACAGGAGATTGGATTTTAAATGTCGAACAAAAAAAATTGTCGTGCATGCACTTTACTTTATATCCTGTTTTCAGTATGCACGATTTGTGTAAACTTCCCCCTGATGTTCGCTTGGCCTTCAACTACCCTGAAGCTCTTCGGGTCGTCCAATACGACTCTCGATCGACCGATGACGGAGACGGAGCTCGCTCTCTTCGGAAGTCTGTCCTCAGTTACGGCCCTTATCAGCACGCCCATTTCGGGAGTTCTCCTCGACTATTTGGGAAGAAAATACTGTATAATCATTTTTAGTTTACCTCAAATTGTAAGTATTCGTGTATCATTCGTTTTGTACTGTGAGCTGTCCCATGATCAATTTGTAACTCTGATACAGATAAAGTATCTAAGTAGTATTGTAATGTATTGTAATACTTTTGGCGAATGTCTGGAGAAATTCTTAAGAAATAATTTGTATTTCAGTTCGCTTGGACCCTCGTTATAATAAGCAGGAGGGTTGAGACGGTGCTGGCAGCAAGATCCATTGCCGGGCTCGGCGGGTGTCTCTTCAACCTGACACCAGTGTACATATCAGAAATATGCCACGAGAAAATAAGAGGAACCATGACAGCATGCTCCATCATCTTCTATGGCATCGGAATACTGCTGTCGTACATTCTCGGAGGATGCTTGTCGTTCGACATGATGAACTATGCCTGTTTGACTCTGAGTGTAGCTGG
Source organism: Polyommatus icarus (assembly GCA_937595015.1). NCBI lineage: Eukaryota > Metazoa > Arthropoda > Insecta > Lepidoptera > Lycaenidae > Polyommatus > Polyommatus icarus. Next base: position 12,663,601 of record OW569326.1, read on the forward strand.
GATATTATTGGTGTCGGTAGTGAGAGAATCGCCTACGTATTTGATGAAGAAAGGCTTGAATAAGGTAACACACTATAAAAAAATACGTTAATTAGGCTGCGTTCAGATTAGCGTGACGAGATTGTGATTGGGCCGACAGTCTCGACAGATGGATGGCCCGGAAATTGCATGTCGATAATTGTCATCTCTGCACGTATTCTACGGTACAATACACTGAAATGCCACAGTCATAGTCAGGAGTCACATAATATTACCTGGGAGAGTTATTTGACCCCTAGGTTTACCTACAACCGCATTGAACCAACTTAATTGATTAAAGATGCTTTGTATAATAACTAATAATACGGGGAGTAATTATTTAAAAACCCCACCCACGTCCTCCGAGTCAAAAGCGACGCTCTAGAGTCTAAACCACTGGACTACGGAGGCGTGTACTGTATAACTATAATTAATGTATGTGTGTACTAATTTTAGGAAGCTGCCAATGCAATAGCATTTTATAGACAAACTAAACCTGACTCCAAAGAAGTTTTAGAAGAAATGGGGATGATAAGAAAGACTTTAAATCCTGATACAGATAATGGTAAGTAGTATATCTATAGAAGTCGGTTAAAATATAGTTGTTTTGCAAAGTCAATCAAGTTTTATAATTTCTAATCCAATATTTTATCAGATATCATCTTCAAGTTTTAATCTTATAATCTTCAAAACGTTATCTTATTTCTTAACCCACATGGTTTATTACGTTTAAACAAGGTTTTACCATGTCTTCGAAATAAACATGTAATCGAAATAGCAAAGAAAAAATTATTATCTGCACGTCTTATTCGAATTATAATCATGGTATTTATACTGAACTCTCTCTCTGTCTCTTTTAGCTTATCTTATATTGTATCTTTAAACGAGCAATTCTTGTATAATATAATATGTATATATTTTCATGAAATTTAGTATATAGGGGGTTTCGGGGCCGATAAATCGATCTAGCTAGGAATCATTTTTAGAAAATAATATCATTTCATTCGTGTTTTATCGAACACCAAGCTAAGCTCGTTCAAATAGCTAGTTATACATAATAAGTTATTGTGTGTACTGATATAGTTTATTAAGATTTATAGCAGTTATAATAGTGAGTATTTGAAGATGGATGCACCGGTGTACGAACAAACGGCAAATCTTTCAGGTTTTTGTGACACCGAGTTTGTTTTTGTAATATTGTTAAGAAATTAGTAACCTTTGTGAAGAAATAAATAAATATGACTCAATGTATAAATCATTGAAATTTCAGAGGAGGCACCAGAACATGAAAACCTTAATGGTACAAGGGAGTGTCCAGAGAGGCCGGGATTGGTTCAGTTTATAAGTAAGTGCAGTATATTGAATTCATACTAATATTAGTATAAAATGTGAGGAAGTGTGTACTTTCAGCTTTCTGTCTATATGCCTGTTACTTCTTTGTGCTCAAACAGCTGAAATAATCTCGATCAGAATAACGTTAACGACGATGCCGTAGCATTTTAACCGAGTATGTAATTTCTGTTTTTTTTTTTTTAGAAAAATCCAAATCTACGCGCAAAGGATTGTTTATAATTCTGGTTCTATACGCGCTGTCCCTTCTCCAAGGGCTAATCGCGGTGCAGGTATATGCTGAGCCAGTGTTTCAGGCGGTCATGCCCTCAGTTTCACCCACTGTGCTCAGCGTGGCGTTTGCTGCGCTGAACATAATGGTCGGTTTCGTAGCAGCATACCTTACTGACTTGACTGGTAGACGGGTAAGTACATGGTTAACATAATATTTAAGTAAGTACTTTAAAGTAGTGTCTAAATGAAAAACGATAAAATATTAGATACGTTAAATAAGAATTGACTAAATAGGTGGTCAATTCTTGGTTTGGTCAATGCCAAGACCGAGGATTACCAATAGATAGTATAGGTAGCAACGATTCGTTATGAACGAGATTCCAATAATCTCGTTGACAACGAATCGTTGGTACCGTCAAAGAAATAGGCTGTTGGCGGACCTACGTTATTTGGTCGGGCTATGTCAAGCAGCAATCCAATCTGCCTCACAACAAAAAAAGAAACTAACTTTAGCTCCAGAAGTAATTATTAAATTCCCAATGTGACTAGTAGCTCTTTGTAGGAACATCGTAACAAATACCATCAAAAAAATAATTCATAGGCAGTCGACGGACCTACGTCAATTGGTCGGATTATGTCAATTCAATATATTGTTATAGTTCTTGCAATCTAAGGGTGAAATCTATAGAGCGATCTTAGACTTAACTCAGACTTTACTTCAAACTTTACTTTAAAAAATCTTAGCTAAGCTTAAGCTTAGCAAAAGCTTAAGTAAATAGGAGGACCTAACAATGGATGTTGGGTCCTCCTATTCACTTAAGATTTTCCGAGCAGTCAGTAGCGAGCGAGCCATGTACGCGTGTATAGATATGGTCACTCACACAACTAAGGGCGACGCGCACTCCTAGATTGCAAGAACTATAGCTATGATCTGTCGCCTGTCGGATGGGTAAGCCGTAAGACAGGGTTTGACATAACGTGACCAAATTATGTAGGTCCCCCATCTGCCTATGAAGCAACAGACTTATCTGATACTACGATGCACTATCAGAGAAGTTGATTCCTATGCAGATCGGGGACCTACGTAGTTTGGTTGCGTTACGTCAAACGCAGCCGACAGCTCACAATTAACATTGAATTGACATATTCGACCAAATAACGTTGGTCTATCAAGTATCAACTGCATAGGAATCAATTTCCTCGATGGTACATCCTTCGATCGTGGAAAAACTAGACACAATAGCCTTTCTATTGTTATCGCGAGCACCGGTGCTCGTAGGGGGCTTGATGGATTACCTAATAGTTTCGGACTCCGCCTACCATGATGAGGCCCTTATGAAGCAATTCAACCTCTTATATTTAACTCTTATAATATTTTCAGCCACTGATGATTTACTCATCATTAGCGGCTGGAGTATGCTGCGTCCTCCTTGGCTCACAGTTCCAGCTACAATGGGGTCCGCACTGGCTGTCCGGGGTCTTTATATACGCCTTCTGTGTCTTCTACACGGCCGGAGCTGGGACCATACCCTACGTGGTTGTAGCAGATCTGTTTTTACCGGAGGTGAGCTCTCTTTACCTCCCACTTACGCCTTTACGTTTTGTGGACACAGTAAATCTGTCTGTCTGTCTCGCTTTCACGCCATTTGTGTACAGATAGTCTAAAGCCTGAGGAAGGACATAGGCTACTTTTTAACGGGAAAAAGGGATTGTAAGGGGGTGTTTGTGCGTAATTTTTTTTTAATTAAGTTAGTTCCAAAAATTCATGACAGATGGCGCTAAGAGACGCTTACATCGCGCTATCGCTTGCTCATGCGTCTTTCTATAAGATGTGGTACCATGATAAGTTTTTTCTTCGATTCTTTCGATTGTTATAATACACTTTATTAAATATTAACTCACTACTCAGTACTTTATCTATGCCAGGGTTTCTCAAAGTGGGGTACGCGACGAGATTTACGTAATGGTGTATTGACTGACAAGCACCCGTGGCACTCTTTTGCCATTTTATGTGTTAACTTTTATTCAAATAAAAACCTTATTTTGGTTTCATTACTTAGTAAGGGGTAATTACAAATGATTTCTAATTTCTTATTTAATTATTTTATAATTTTTGGGCACTTTTGGACTCCTACATTTAGCACATAAAAAATGTTCAAAGAGAGTTTAAAATACAAAACGTATGACGATTGACGTCACACTATGGCGGACAGTGTTTTCGGCGCCATGTGTAAAATATCAATATAATAGTTTTTTTGTGAAAATGAATGATTAAGAAGCGATTAGCATGAAGAAAAAAAGTAGCTCAAGTAGCCTACTGTTGATATGCTTTATTAATAAACACAATATATTATATATATATATATATATATATATATATATATATATATATATATATATATATATATATATATATATAAAGTAAATAACTCTTTAAACTCTTTAATAGTGCCTTTTATATATATATATATATATATATATATATATATATATATATCGACGGGTGAAAGCGGAAGTGGCGTAACTTGAAAAACCCAACTTTACAGTAGAGCCAAAAAACTTTTTAAAAAATTCATAACTTCTATATTTATCAAGATACAACGTTGAAAATTGGAACGTATTTATATTATTCTAAGATCCATACGATGAGTTTGTTCAATCTGTTCTAAAGTTGATATTTCATTGATTTTTAACAAGTTACGACAAAAAAAAATTCTGTTTTAGGCAGCAGAAATGTTGTATCTTTGAGAGGAAATGTATGGATAACTTAAAAAGGAAATTTTTTTTGGGCGGCGGATTTGTCGTATCTTCAATATAACACGCCATAACACATTTCATTTCGCCGTATCTTGTTTACTTAACAAAATTGCATTACAACTTTTGGTTCAAGTGCATAATCGGCGACAGACGTTGTGGAAATGAAATGCTGTATCTTAAACTAAATGAATTGTTTGTTTTAAAAGAATGTCACTATAACAAATTAAAAGAAATAATACGACTATTTACTGTTATTTGTTTATAACATAAGAAAATAAAGGAATGGAAATTTGTTTTATGAATCAACATTAAAATATAAAATTATTATAATAAAATGAAAATTAATGTAATAAAACATTTATTTCTATTGTTTTTTCTACTTTGTAAAGGTGTAGGCCCTAATATATTATTCATGCTCATGAATTTAAAGTTATTCTTTTTATTTTATAAGATATGGGGGCAAATGAGCACACGGGTCACCTGATTGAAAGTAACTACCGTTGCCCATGGACACTAGCAACATGAGAAGAGCTGCTGGTGCATTGCCGGCCTTACCCGGTACTAATATGCTATCTTTTTGAAGGTTTTCAGGTCGTATAGGTTTGAAAATACTGCTGGTGACAGTTCTGTGTTCAGTGGAAGACTGCCACTCATCAAAGTGATGAGGATGGTATATTTTTCGCGTGGAACGATGGCGAAAAATTGCAGGAGGTATGATTTCGAACAATCCCTCAGGGCACTCCCCGTGATACATCACGAAGCCGATAGAGGATGCAGAGTGAAGCTACATCTCGGCGTATTTCCAAGGAGTCCAGCCTGTTTGAAACACTATGGCAGTCAACAATGCGAACGGCCCTTCATTGTATACGATCCAAAGGGAGTAGTTGGTATTTGGCGACTCTTTCGGAACCCGTACTGTTTGTCCCTGGCCACCCAAGTATCGAAAGAGCTGGGTATTGATAATGGATTCCATAATCTTCGAGAAGACGGAGGTTATAGCGATTGGTCTGTAGCTGGAAGGATTTGAGCGGTCACCTATTTAAACCAAGGCTGTCTTCCAAGAAGCCGGGACAATGCCAGAAGAGTAGGAGAACCGAAAAAGACTACTAGTTGGAAGGATTTGAGCGATCACCTTTTTTGGGGATCGGGTGCACCAAGGCTGGATCCAGGAAGCCGGGACGATGCCAGTGGAATAGGAGAGCCGAAAAAGACGCGTCAAGACCGGAGCCAACTCTGGCGCACACTTTTTCAACACATTAGGAGGGATTCCGTCAGGCCAACTCTGCTTTTGGATATCAAGGGAAGGCTCCTGCCTTCCCTGACTGAGCGCTGATGAAACTCCGACATGATGCTACTGTATCGTGGTATGGTCGGCGTTTTCTATCCCCCGTCATCTAGGGTCGAGCTTGACGCAAAGAGCTTGCCCAAAAGATCGGTTTTGTATTTTGCATCGTGGGCCAGTGATCCATTTTCTACTTGTAGGGATGGTAGGGATGGCTTGCAGAAATTGCCTTCAATAGCTTTTGCCAGAGACCATGTACGGGTTCCCGGAGGGAGTCTCGAGTCTCTCACAGACAGAGACATCTCTCTCTCTTGAAGGACCCAGAGGCAAGGTTGTACTCTATTTTATATTATGTGTTTGTCCACGCATAGACGCAAAGGAGCTCAATATCTATTAAGAACAACAATTATAGCTCAACAATATTTTCCATTGAACCATCAACAAAAAAAATATTAGCAAATTTACATTTTATACCATGCACTAATAAAGTCGAATACGACTTTATTAGTGCATGGTATAAAATATCGACTCATTTTTATATAATAATATATAAAAAATGAGTCGATATTGTTAACAGAAAATATACGGGCTTTTATCTTTACTAACATGTAAAATCAACAAAATATGTATACAAGAATAAGTGTGTAGATGTCCAGAGCAATGCTCAGGGGAAAAAAATATACGTGGACACATACGTGGACAGAAATTGTGAACTATAAATAATAATTATAATAAGATCGTTGTAACCAATTTCTTGGAAATAAAGACTTATTTACTTACTTACGTGCCACATTTCACTATACGTCTTTAAGCTTCATTTAAGAATAAGCGTGTTCAGTTCCATTCAGAATAAACGTGCATTGATACACACAAACACGTTTTCTCAAATCGACGCTAACAACCAACTAAAAGGCGTTAAGAACGGCGTATATGGTGCGGCGGCGAAGGTATCATACAGGGGCGGGAGGGAGATGAAATGGCGTTACTTATCTCTGTACTCATTACTTAAGTATATTTATTGGTTGTAAGTATAGGTTTAAGAATAAAATTATGTGTTTGAAATGTAATAACTTTCTCATACCTATAAAATTTGTATGAAAAAAATTGTCGTATCTTTGTGAATGTTGTATTTTAGGCGACGAAAATGTCGTAACTCATTCAAATCAAACTAGAGAGTTAAAAAATCTGTGTCGTATCTTTTTCTAATTTTTCACGCATTGTCGTATCTATCTTTTATCCAAAAATTGCAGTTTTTCGGCTAGTTACGACAAATTTTTTTAAGGTCTGTGCTAAAAGATGATCAAAATCCATGGTCGTATCTTTACTAGAATTTATCGTAGAAAGACGAGATATAGACCATTCGACGCAGAATTTTTTTTTATACAACAATCAATTAAAAAGTGATTTTGGCCAAAATTCAAGTTACGCCACTTCCGCTTTCACCCGTCGATATATAAAAGGCACTATTAAAGAGTTTAAAGAGTTATTTACTTTTTAGTTCATATTACTATTGTTTTTACCTTGAAAGTCTGTTTTAATTTTTTTAAAATCCAAAAAAAATATTGACGTAACTGATTTTAGGTTCACTAATTACTGAAAAATACAAAACACAAATGTATTATATACATTTATAATATCTGCTCATTTATCATCGCTAGCTTTGGCAGTGTGTTATGTGTTGTTAACACATATGATTTAAAAAATATTGAGGGATATGGTATGTTAAATACTTTCACTATTAATGCTTTTGCAAGGAGTGATTTGTAATTTGTTTTTTTATTAACACCTTCACTGCGGGGCAGGCCGAAATCGGCCTGCCGCGGAATTTTAGCTGGTGCGGACGAAGAAAACTATGTTCTCTCACTTGGTGCGGAACGATTATCTCAGGTGTTTGTAAAAGTATGACAGAGGCAAATATATATTTGAGATTGTGTTCAAAATTATAGGTCTTTCCTATAAAAAAAATATGGCAGGTTGTTATCGGCCTACCACGCACTGGGGGTGTCAAAAATCAGCTCAGTGCGGTAGTGCGCCTATTGCGGCCCGCCGTACAAGCAGGCGGTTGGCGACCCGATACCGCACCGAGCGTCCGCCTCGCCAGTTAGTGATGTGCAATCAATCGTAATTCGTAACTGACGTACGTCGCGTTTTTTAACCGACTTCAATAAAAGGTTATCAATTCAACCTGTATATTGTATGTATTATTTTCAGAACTGTCTAGTTTTGATATGTTTTAGTCTATATTATCAGCATTTGAACAAATGTGACAAATTTCTAAAGTGACATACATATTTATGTATGTTTTTATGTTTGTGTTCGCACATCTTCGGAACTACTAGTCCGATTAAAGCAATCTTTTTTTGTACTGGGTACTGTTTAACTTCGGGAATACTGTTCATCAAAATCAGTTCAGTAGTGTTTAAAATAGGTAATTTTGATTCTCAATTACGTACAATTTGAAGTAGGTTTTATCTTTTTAAAATACAATAATTATTCATTTCATAAAATTAACAACGCACGATAGCAGGAAACAAAAGATCATGTCCTTGAGATGAGCGTTAAACGGCGAAATTATGCAGAGTGATATGAAAAACTGAGAGAAACCATGAGTGTCGAATCAAAAAAGAAATGAAAAAAAAACATACTGCAGAATGTGCTAACAAAAACGGGCTTTGTGTTTTAAAGACAGGAATTTAAATATATTAATAAACATATATTTTTTCGATATCCCCTTATTTTTGTTTTTCCCATCTCTACTAAAAATACTTTCTAGTGCGGTTCAGGTCGATATCGGCCCGCCACTTTCCCTGGTTTATTTCTCAATTCCTGTTTGGCAGATCCCGGGGCGAATTAAATCTAAAGTAGTTGGGTTCAAGGTTATTCCAACAGTCCAAAAACTGTACACCTACATTATGTTTTCGCAAAGTTATAGTAATTTAATCTAACCTTGTGCTGGTGGGTCGAGAAAGGCCTACCCCGCACTGGCGGAAATATCATTGGAGGCACACTTTGGCCCGCCGCTGCACCAGACGTAGGTTTAAGATTTTACTTGCCGCAGTGAAGGTGTTAATTAAATGATTACTAATGCCTATAATATTTTTTGATGACTAATATTTCTTTTGTTTAGTCAAATTTCTTGACGTAGAATGGCCAAGGATTAGGCTTATATAAATTCAAATGTTTATTGATTTAATTTTTATTTGAAAGTTTCTTATAAGTACATAATTCCTCTTTATTCAAAAAGTTATTGTTTGTGACCGTCTAATTAAAGACTGAATGTTAATTGATTTTTTTTATTTGAAAGTTTCTTATGATTACATAATCCCTCTTTATTCAAAAGTTATTGTTTGTGACCGTCTAATTAAAGACTGATAAATATCATGTGTGATTATCATTTTAGTCTAATGAGTCTTATAGATATGGCCACTATGGCTTAGTCCTTTTGTTTTATTTTTTAAATTAACGAATTTATTATACGTAGTATCCCTTAGTAGTCTGTGAATTTATTGTCCTTGAGGAATATTTGATATTTTTTTTCCTTTGAAGTGTTTTTAAAAATCAATTTCACTAGTATAACAACATTTGTTTGTATTAGTGAAATTTTATAATAGTCCTTCAGGAAGAAAAGACTAATTGAAAAGTTTTTTATTACCATTGATGAATGCCCTATAGTTAGGGCTTACTTTGTATTCAGTAATTTAAACTGTTTTTTTTTTAACCTAAAATTAAACATTATGATCATAACAAATTACTGGTTGTTTCATTATTCTGTTTTATTAAACTTTTTAGACCTTTTAACTTACCTTTGTCCTTTTATATTATGGGCCTTTTACTTTATTTTGGCCTGGTAAATTATGAAAGTTTATTGTGTTTTTTACTTAATACCTGTAAAAATTAATTTTACATTGTGCACAAATGTATTATATAGGGGCTTATAGGTTTATTTGGCTCTTTTAGTAATGTTATTGTTATGATAATAACAAAATATTGAGATGTAATGTAGCTAAGGCATTAGTCTTTGGAATACATGCAAAATTGTTTAATTAATATATGCTACTTTCATGCAATCCAGATCTCAATATTCCGAAACTTGAAAACGCTCCCCTGTAAAGTTGACATTCATGTAGTTAGTGCATTTGTGAACTAAGGCATCGATATATATATATATATATATATATATATATATATATATATATATATATATATATATATATATATATATATATATATATATATATAATACATTCAGTTTAAAATTTAAATGACAATTAGTTATTATTTTTAACAAAAAATTAAAACAGACTTTCAAGGTAAAAACAATAGTAATATGAACTAAAAAGTAAATAACTCTTTAAACTCTTTAATAGTGCCTTTTATATATATATATATATATATATATATATATATATATATATATATATATATATATATATATATATATATATATATATATATATATATATATATATATATATATATATATATATAAAGTAAATAACTCTTTAAACTCTTTAATAGTGCCTTTTATATATATATATATATATATATAATACATTCAGTTTAAAATTTAAATGACAATTAGTTATTATTTTTAACAAAAAATTAAAACAGACTTTCAAGGTAAAAACAATAGTAATATGAACTAAAAAGTAAATAACTCTTTAAACTCTTTAATAGTGCCTTTTATATATATTTATATATATATATATATATATATATATATATATATATATAAAAGGCACTATTAAAGAGTTTAAAGAGTTATTTACTTTATATATATATATATATATATATATATAAAGTAAATAACTCTTTAAACTCTTTAATAGTGCCTTTTATATATATATATATATGTATATATATATATATATATAAAAGGCACTATTAAAGAGTTTAAAGAGTTATTTACTTTTTAGTTCATATTACTATTGTTTTTACCTTGAAAGTCTGTTTTAATTTTTTGTTAAAAATAATAACTAATTGTCATTTAAATTTTAAACTGAATGTATTATATATATATATATATATATATATATATATATATATATATATATATATATATATATATATATATATATATATATATATAATACATTCAGTTTAAAATTTAAATGACAATTAGTTATTATTATATATATATTATAATATATATTATTATATATATATATATATATATATATATATATATATATATATATATATATATATATATATATATATATATATATATATATATATATCGATGCCTTAGTTCACAAATGCACTAACTACATGAATGTCAACTTTACAGGGGAGCGTTTTCAAGTTTCGGAATATTGAGATCTGGATTGCATGAAAGTAGCATATATTTATTAAACAATTTTGCATGTATTCCAAAGACTAATGCCTTAGCTACATTACATCTCAATATTTTGTTATTATCATAACAATAACATTACTAAAAGAGCCAAATAAACCTATAAGCCCCTATATAATACATTTGTGCACAATGTAAAATTAATTTTTACAGGTATTAAGTAAAAAACACAATAAACTTTCATAATTTACCAGGCCAAAATAAAGTAAAAGGCCCATAATATAAAAGGACAAAGGTAAGTTAAAAGGTCTAAAAAGTTTAATAAAACAGAATAATGAAACAACCAGTAATTTGTTATGATCATAATGTTTAATTTTAGGTTAAAAAAAAAACAGTTTAAATTACTGAATACAAAGTAAGCCCTAACTATAGGGCATTCATCAATGGTAATAAAAAACTTTTCAATTAGTCTTTTCTTCCTGAAGGACTATTATAAAATTTCACTAATACAAACAAATGTTGTTATACTAGTGAAATTGATTTTTAAAAACACTTCAAAGGAAAAAAAATATCAAATATTCCTCAAGGACAATAAATTCACAGACTACTAAGGGATACTACGTATAATAAATTCGTTAATTTAAAAAATAAAACAAAAGGACTAAGCCATAGTGGCCATATCTATAAGACTCATTAGACTAAAATGATAATCACACATGATATTTATCAGTCTTTAATTAGACGGTCACAAACAATAACTTTTGAATAAAGAGGGATTATGTAATCATAAGAAACTTTCAAATAAAAAAAATCAATTAACATTCAGTCTTTAATTAGACGGTCACAAACAATAACTTTTTGAATAAAGAGGAATTATGTACTTATAAGAAACTTTCAAATAAAAATTAAATCAATAAACATTTGAATTTATATAAGCCTAATCCTTGGCCATTCTACGTCAAGAAATTTGACTAAACAAAAGAAATATTAGTCATCAAAAAATATTATAGGCATTAGTAATCATTTAATTAACACCTTCACTGCGGCAAGTAAAATCTTAAACCTACGTCTGGTGCAGCGGCGGGCCAAAGTGTGCCTCCAATGATATTTCCGCCAGTGCGGGGTAGGCCTTTCTCGACCCACCAGCACAAGGTTAGATTAAATTACTATAACTTTGCGAAAACATAATGTAGGTGTACAGTTTTTGGACTGTTGGAATAACCTTGAACCCAACTACTTTAGATTTAATTCGCCCCGGGATCTGCCAAACAGGAATTGAGAAATAAACCAGGGAAAGTGGCGGGCCGATATCGACCTGAACCGCACTAGAAAGTATTTTTAGTAGAGATGGGAAAAACAAAAATAAGGGGATATCGAAAAAATATATGTTTATTAATATATTTAAATTCCTGTCTTTAAAACACAAAGCCCGTTTTTGTTAGCACATTCTGCAGTATGTTTTTTTTTCATTTCTTTTTTGATTCGACACTCATGGTTTCTCTCAGTTTTTCATATCACTCTGCATAATTTCGCCGTTTAACGCTCATCTCAAGGACATGATCTTTTGTTTCCTGCTATCGTGCGTTGTTAATTTTATGAAATGAATAATTATTGTATTTTAAAAAGATAAAACCTACTTCAAATTGTACGTAATTGAGAATCAAAATTACCTATTTTAAACACTACTGAACTGATTTTGATGAACAGTATTCCCGAAGTTAAACAGTACCCAGTACAAAAAAAGATTGCTTTAATCGGACTAGTAGTTCCGAAGATGTGCGAAAACAAACATAAAAACATACATAAATATGTATGTCACTTTAGAAATTTGTCACATTTGTTCAAATGCTGATAATATAGACTAAAACATATCAAAACTAGACAGTTCTGAAAATAATACATACAATATACAGGTTGAATTGATAACCTTTTATTGAAGTCGGTTAAAAAACGCGACGTACGTCAGTTACGAATTACGATTGATTGCACATCACTAACTGGCGAGGCGGACGCTCGGTGCGGTATCGGGTCGCCAACCGCCTGCTTGTACGGCGGGCCGCAATAGGCGCACTACCGCACTGAGCTGATTTTTGACACCCCCAGTGCGTGGTAGGCCGATAACAACCTGCCATATTTTTTTTATAGGAAAGACCTATAATTTTGAACACAATCTCAAATATATATTTGCCTCTGTCATACTTTTACAAACACCTGAGATAATCGTTCCGCACCAAGTGAGAGAACATAGTTTTCTTCGTCCGCACCAGCTAAAATTCCGCGGCAGGCCGATTTCGGCCGATTTCGGCCATGGCTGGTAGTTAAAAAAGTAAAAAATCAAATCGGTTTTTATTCGAATTATCTACCAGATATAATATTATTATGGCATTACATTGCTTGAATTTATGACGCCAGAATCGCACATACTCATTGAGATGTACACATACTTATTATATCTTTATTTTTGTTAGCTTCAATAGTGACGAAAAAGCATTTTCTAATACAGGTACTGCAGTCTCTATTTCCTAGCTTCCAAAATCGATTAAAACATTCAAGTCTTTGTTCTTCTGTCATTTCGTCTCCACACTTATACTTAACAACTACATACACGGTTTTCCCATTATTTTGTCACTAACCAATCTACCTCTTTTTGAAACGTAACTGTTTCCAAGATTTTTCAGGGTTTTTCGTTTCGCGTTCGACTAGTCTTGTCTACGTACCAAACGTTTCTTTGACTTTCACTTCGGGGCAGTTTCAGGCGTTAAGTTTGATGTGCTATTATTTAGGGATTGGACTGAATCAATCCAACCACTACGATTGGCATGAAAAGAATCATTACATTTTTTGTGTACATTAACTGGGGAAGGCATAAGTGTAGCTATAATACCATAATATATTGTGAATGTGTGGTGGGCCTAATCTCCTACTCCTCCTACCTTTCTTCTGATTAATTTCGTTGCAGGTCCCAAGACGAATTTGGCCTGTAACTCGGTCATCCCTGAGGTCATTTCAAAGAGTTTTCGTGGTTGGTTACCACTGTTGATTCTAGCGACACAGAAGTTGCAGTGGTGGGAATGTGTGGTGGGCCTAATACCATATGCGATGATGATGGTGTTGTAGAAATCGCAGGTTCTTCAAACTATTCAATATATAATATTATATTACTGGTGAGTTATTAAAGCTGGAGGTTACCTCAATGTTCAGTAAAGTAAATATTTAATCTGTAGGCTGTGCTGGTGGCTAATACATAGGCGGTGAAGTAATTTGATCGCAGGTATCATGATAGGGTATCTGGATTATGGATATGAGGATCTGATTTTTCTCTCAAACTATCATTTTCATTATTTTCATCAAAAACATCATGCCAAACAGAAGTTTGGCATGATGTTTTTGATGAATGAAATAATGAAATGAAAATAATGACCTAGAGCCGAGAATGTTGACGTCGATATGGTGGAAGAAATATCGATTATCGACGTCAATATTCTCGGCTCTAGGTGGCACAGGAGAGCTGATGTTGGTGTAGCGTTGGCATCCAGTATCTAACAGAAAGCAAATAAGAAGGTATATGTTATGGTAGTATATATATAACTAAAATCATGTTAGGTACTTATAAAAAATATTACTATTTTATTATAAAAAATATTAAATAATATACTTTTGTATAGAACAAACACGCATGTTAAAATAGTTTGCAGAGAACAAAATTGTTTATTTATATACGACTTATTTTTTTTATTAATAATTTATAGAACAAAATCGTATCTGCTCAAGCGATAAATGACTTGAAATTGATTTTTACCGAATATTACTTATGTTAAAATAATAAGCTAGAAAATAAATGTGTCTAATAAGAGTCTGATTGTATAGTCTAATAAATATAAAAGTTAAATAGGTTTTACATGAATTATTTATAAGTTACTGATGGACGTATTTATATTTTTATAGAACAATATCGTATACGCACAAACGTCAAAAAGTAACGATTTTGCATGTAATTTTTTTTAACTATTTCTAACTTTAAAATATAACAACTTTAAGCAATGTTAAAGTGCATTATGTAAAAAACTCAACTATTACTCACCTTTTCTAGAGGTCTTTATTACAACTTCTACGAAGACTGCCGCTATTTTCATTTACATGCAGAGCTAAATTGAGTATTCTTTTTTTTTATAAGCCCGACATTATTATACTACACACTAAAATAGTATAATTATAAACTTAAATCATGAATTTAAACTAAAATTTTGTTTCTTTTTCGGGAGCTCGCTAAAATATTGGACTTTGACGAGAACAAACATGTGAATGACGTTGCGTCGCTGCGCGCGCGGTGCGAGTTGCAAAGAACAAGCACCTACATGTCATTACATGTTTGTTCGTGGGTATATATTTCTGATAAGACAGTGTTCGATTGATTATTCCAATAAGTAAAACGATATAAAATAAAAAAATATATAAGGGAAAGGCGCTAATGGTAGACACTGAACTAATAGAAGACACTTACGACAAAAATGCCATAAAAATAAGAATTATTCTAATTATTTCTCAACACTGTAAATTTTATAAGCTTCTTATGCTATCTGTTGATGTGAAAAAATATATTAGGGATGCCTTCGGGAACAAAATTTTAAAATGGGATCAGTTTTCGTAAATGATGTGACCGCGTCAACACGCACCCGGCAATTTCTTAGCAAATAGGTTAAGGAAGGCGAAATTTTGCACGTAAGTTTTGAATACATTTATTAGATTTTTTGTAATTTCTATTGACTTCATTGGATTAATGGTCATGTTGTTTACACTAATTAATGTTTATTTATGATCTTTTATCCATTTTCCCTAACAATATAAAGGGTGTCTACTATTAGTTCTTGAAAATGTAAAAAACCTAATAGATGACATGGATCTCATCTTTGAGTTTTGCAATACATACTAAAGTTATTTTGTGCTTTATTCTACTGCAAAAATCATCACTATTCTCTGAAAATATAATTCTATTAACAATCTAAGAACTTAGAACTACTGTACCTAAAAATGGACATGGTATCTAATATTAGACCTTGTACTGATCTTAAAATCGATTGCTTTAGTTTTTTAGCAGTAAAAAAAAGAAAAAGGAGAGCAGAGAAAAGAAAAAAGAAGAGGCAAAAAAAGCATGGAGACTAAAGACTGAAAATAAATTTGCTAGGAAAAAAAAGTCGGGTTGCACTCCGGGAGTGCCGGCAGAAGTGAAACCTTGATTATTAACGTTGTGCAATTTTTTTTAACCCATTTTTTATGAAAATCAATTATAAAAATTTAATCGATCGTAAGGGTTTCGATTAATTTAAAAAAACGATTTTTTTAATTAATCGAAACCCTTACAATCGATTAAATTTTTAACCCATTTTTATGAAAATCGATTATTAAAAAATTGATTTTTTAAATTAATCGAAACCCTCACAATCGATTAAATTTTTAACCCATTTTTATGAAAATCGATTATTAAAAAATCGATTTTTTTAATTAATCGAAACCCTTACAATCGATTAAATTTTTAACCCATTTTTATGAAAATAGTATATTAAAAAATCGATTTTTTTTTTATTAATCGAAACCCTTATAATCGATTAAATTTTTAACCCGTTTTTTATGAAAATCGATTTTTAAAAAATCGATTTTTTTAATTTATCGAAACCCTTACAATCAATTCGAGTTCGAGTTCAAGTTCGAATTCGAGTTCGAATTCGAGCTCGAGTTCGAGTTCGACACAAAACACTACTCTCCATCTCCAACCGTCTTACGGGTTTTCCAAGGATTTTCGATCAGCACCAGCACGAGAATCTAACGCGAGTTTCACAGTTTTTACCCATCCCACAAATTAAGTGCTCAACGCCGCTAAAGAAGTTTTCACTTTAAAAATATGAAAAATAAAAGAAAAGATAGTTTCAGTATGGAAGAATAATGAATATAATCTGGAGACAACGTGGATAATATTTCTGATGCATGTAGTTACTATGATAAAGTAAATGAAATCTTTTGAAAAATTGCAAATAATGACCAAATAATACGAAAAATGTAAAATGTAATGTAAAGTTCTATGTCTACTATTAGTTCATATTGGTGTCTACTATTAGTGATGTTCGGTTTTTGTGATGTCATCTATTAGTACTTATGACTAAGTTTACAAAAAGACAAATAATATATTTTTTAATTGATTTGTCAGAGAATAATTATAATAGTTTTATTTTGTAAGAGTTACTGAAGACATGGAAGAAGTTATCAATCCTTTATATTCATAAATATATATTTTATAACATTCAAATGTTTCATGTTTCCTTATAGTGTCTGCCATTAGTTCCCTTCCCTTAGTACCATATAGTTTTTAGTATGTAGAATCCAAAAACGCAATAAAATACATTTCGTCTTATTTTTCCATAAGATTTTGTTCTTGGGACCCGTCGAATTAGTTATTAAAAACAATAGTAATATGAACTAAAAAGTAAATAACTCTTTAAACTCTTTAATAGTGCCTTTTTTCAGAATTCGTCTAAATCTCAACTATTTCTGTATATACCACAGTCTTCATTATTTTGAAGTCGGTACCAGCCGTTCATGGTACCAGCTAATTTATTCGTGAGTTCAGTAATGTCAGAACTTACAATATCTGAAACTTTTGGGACTGGTACCGACTTCAAAGTAATGAAGACTGTAGTAAGTAATTAATGTACAAAAATAGTTGAGATTTAAACGAATTCTGAAAAAGTCACTATTAAAGAGAAAGAGTTATTTAATGTTTTTACCTTGTAGTCGGTTTTAATTTTTTGTTAAAAATAATAATTTCACTCTTTTTAGTTATCTACAAAATAAGGCTTTATGCGTAAATAACTAAGTAATACGAATGTTATCTATTCACATTATGTTACTGTTATGTTACTGTAAGCGAAATTGTGGTAAATGCTTGCAGTTATCTTAGCGATGCTGCAATTTCCAAACTTTTATCTTTAAAGGTTCAGGAGTTCTATTCAGTGCCTTTGGACCAAGAGACACCTTCGTATGAAATTTCTCTTATTCGTAACATATGTTTAACTTACTAGAAACAACATTTTAACCACTATGAGTTTTTTGATAAATTTCAAGGATTGCCCTCGATTGCTCATAGATCCCATCATCAGCTCACCACTTTCGTAATTGTTATACAAAATTAAGATTATATCCTATACAACAGCACGAGAATTTTGAAAATCGGTCCACAAACAGCGAAATCATCATCAAAAACAACTGCTTCGATGCAAAATATCGCGAAAAGTACCAATAATTGGGTCATAGTGTGATGACCCATGGTATAATTATGGTCGTGATGATGATGATCAATCAAATTGATGTATTGGCTTATGCTTTCAGTTGTTTAAACAAAGCCGAAATTCCCGAACCTGTACCTATAAGCATTCAAAAGTTCTGTTCGGTACCTTCGGAACCTTCCTTCCTACTTCCTTCCTTCCTTCGTACTTCCTACCTACATTTACCTCGAATGCTTCAGAAAAAAATTGAAATTACTATATGTTTCCATACAAATTTCAAGGAGTCCCCTCGATTACTCATGGATCCCATCATCAGATCACCACTTTTATGAACATGGTACAAAATTCGAATCAAACCCTATGCAACACAAAAAGAATTTTGAAAATCGGTCCACAAACGGCTGAGTAATTGTTAAACATATTACATAAAAAAAATACGTACAGCCGAACGTATTACCTCCTCCTTTTTGGAAGTCGGTCAAAAAGCGAGTCGCGTCTGGCTGCGTACCTACCGATATAATTTTCTTAACTGCAGCTGCTGGCGCACCAAATGCCATAAAAAATTGGCTGATGCCGTTGACGCTTAGATCGTGTTCCATAATTGTTCGCAGGTACGAAGCATGATGACCATGGTTGCTGTAGAATGGTCGTGGGTGTGCAGTTTCGTGCTGCTGATCGTCTTCAACCCCCTGGTGGAGGCGATGGGACTGGGCGGTGTATTCTACGTCTACGCCGCGATATGTTTCGCCGCTACTGCTTTCTCGTTCATATACATGCCGGAAACCAAGGGATTAACTGTCGACGTCATACAGACAGTCCTGATGTCGAGAAAGAAGCACTAGTGTGCTGTTTAAGAAGCAGACCAAGTAGCGAATGCATGATGTATACTATCAGAGACGTTGATTCCTAGGCAGATATTTGATCGCGTTAAATCAAACCTATCCGACTGATGAAAGCTTAAACATTGGATTGACATAAGCCCAGCATGCCGTAAATAGGGCGGTGCCACCGGTGCCCAGGCACAGGGCGTAGACTCTGGGGGGCGCAAGAATGGTCTGACCAGGCAGGAGTCAGGACTATTACTTTTTCGGTTTGCTCCCGATAAGTTCCCGCTGCGCCCCTAGTGCATTCCAACAATAAAATAGACCTATACATTGCTCTGGGTACCTATAATAATATCTAAAAAAAACAAGGGCCCAGTTGTAGAAGCTCGCACAGGGCGCAAAAAAGGCTGCTTACGGCACTGCATAAGCCGACCACAATATGACGCGTAGGTCCGTCAACCGCCTAGGAATCAATTTCCTCGATGGTGGCCACCTTACCTAAGCAGTTTGCTCTGCTCATAATATGACTTATACACTTGAAAGTGGTACTTAACTCCTCTAGACGTAATGTAATTTAACTAATAAAGAATACCCTGACTGTGAAGTACCTATGTTGCAATGTTCAGTTGCTAAAGTTGAATAAAACATATTTTGTATGAGTACCTAGATAAGGAATTTTGATTATATCATCTAGGTCCTATAACCTATTAGACCTCTTAGGAACCTAGTGCCTACCCTGTTACAACGTTTATTGTATGTTGTTATATTATGTTGTGTAATTATGTTATTACTTATTACCTTATTTCCTACTTATTTCTCAAAAAAAAATATATATATATCCACAGCCGAACATATAACCTCCTCGTTTTTTGGAAGTCGGTTAAAAAGGAACCATTTTATGGAGCTTAAGGAAAATCAAAATGTTAATAATGTAGTTGGGTTGAACGATTGATATCTACGTCCTATTCTCCCCTGTCTCTCCTTTGACTTGCCCAAATCAGGTACCATACCCTCCATCTAATGTAATCCATACCTATAATCCAACATTAGCTATAAGATAAGACGAAAAAGTTGGCAACGATGTCAGTCTACCTCATATTGTGATCTCGGCACAAAACCGGCTCGATCGCTTTTGTATGAGAAATGAGAATTGCTATACCGTCATTCAGTCGTGACAAGACGTTGAACGTCGGTGAACCAAAATCGAAGCCCACTCAGGTGCGAGAGATAGGTAGCGCCTCAATCCATTTGTATCGTTTGTTCTAGCTGTTTGTCAAGACTTAAGATATTTCTGACTATGCCTGCTTTACATAATATTTAGTTAAGCGTAATTATCGCTTAACGTTATTTTCTGCGCTATATAGATACAAAGTTCCAGGCAATTTTAACGGCGCTCAACGGTGTCAACAATTAGACAGATAAAATATGAGTAGGTATATATGTCTATTTTTAATCTCCCTCTAAGTGATTTAAAAGTAGACCGATTAGTCTAAACTCTAATAAGTAATGTAGAATCCTGGAGACACTGGCTCACTAACACACCCAGTACCACTTGTGGAGCGCACGTCTATTCACTGTCACTGCCAGGTGGACGAAAGTTCCGAACAAAAAAAAATTGGGTTCCAAATTTAAACGTAGCAACTGTACCCAATC
Organism: Polyommatus icarus; assembly: GCA_937595015.1. Lineage (NCBI taxonomy): Eukaryota > Metazoa > Arthropoda > Insecta > Lepidoptera > Lycaenidae > Polyommatus > Polyommatus icarus. The sequence continues at coordinate 12,684,268 of OW569326.1, forward strand.
ACCTAATCTGTGCTTGATTTGTGCAAGGTCGACTGTGATTGGCTGATAAAAAAGACCATAAAGAATATAAACTACATGAGAAAAAAGACGAAGAAGGAGTTTAAAACTCAAAGTTCGATTTTCATTTTGTGAAAATTATTTGTAGCAACTCATACAAAAATTGTAAATTAAGAGGATTAATTATTGAAAAACGAAAGGTAAGCCATTGTAAAATGTAAATGTAACCGTAAATTGATAAATTGAAGCAAAACATAACTATATCATACCATGTTTTAATACAAAGTATGTCGTAGTAGTATTTGCATATTTGTACATTAATTTACAACTTAAACTAATGAAAAAGATAGATTATTATTTCATAGAAAATATTATAATGTATATCAATCAGTATGCAGTTAATTTGGAAAATGTTGAAATGTGTATATTGTTTGTAGTACTGGAACTGGAAGTACTGGAACGTCATTCTGCGCCTGACAAATATATGACGACACGTCACACGACGCGCCGTCCGCACCGTCGCGTACGTCCCGATTCCGACCTGGTGGACGCGCAGCTTTAATCCCCTCCCTATATAGAGTTTACTGTATAAGCCAATCAAGTAGTTAGTAGAGTAGCATAGACAGCTATTCTATTATATTTATAAATAAAACTCATAAAACTGTACTGTAATATTATAATACTGAATAATAGAAATCAACAAAAGCTTGTGGATTAAATCTGTTTTATTGTTTAATTTACCTTATTAGCCTATTTATTTAGCTATGTACAATAGTTTTTAATGAAATAAAACATTTATTTGAGCTCATTTCTTTTTTATTTATTTTTTTTAATTTTTGGTATGTTTAGAGTGAAAGATTTTGCACTTAAAAATTTTTACTTCAGTTTCAAATTAAAAAAATAATGGATGTTAATTTTTTTCTTCTAAGAGTGGGTTGCACGAACTAACTTTGACTTTGACTTTAGCTTTAACTTTGACAACAGTGCGAAATGTCAAATCTCTGGTTAAAGTTAAATATGACGTCCAAACACCTGTCATCTCATACGAAATCTGTCAAATTTTCCGGTTAAAGTTAAAGTCAAAGCTAAAGCTAAAGCTACCTTAGCTTTAGCTTTGACTTTAACCACGCCTCTGGTGCAACGCAGCCTAAGTCCGACCTTTTGTTACGTAGTATATAGTTTACATCCTCTTTGGTCACTGCCACTATACAACTGAACCCTGTGACTACTTGACAACGACTTATATATTATAGACTGCCCCCACTACTGGTGTGCATGAGACAATGTTGTACTTATCTACTTATGTAGATACGCTGCACATACACTACAAGTAATAATAATTTAATTAGGAAATGGGATCCAATAGCAAGTGGACGTCAGTGTCAACATTTTTTCGCCAGTTTTGGATTACGAAAGAGAAGGCATAATGAGAACTGAAAATTCAGTTTACTTAATTCAAAGAAATAGTTTCAGTAAAACAACGCTAGTTTCACGTGTCTTTAATAAAATGCGGCGTTTATACAAGGATGTACAACGACCACAGTCCACACCCTAGAAGACTTAAAAGCCCAATTTCACCAACGTCTGTTAGTGTTAACATCTTGTTAAAATGTCACATTTCATTCATATTATGAAAAATGAAAGATGAAATGTGTTACCTACTAATACGAGCATTAACTTTAACAGTTGCTGATGATTGATGAAATTGGACCTTAGCTAAGTTTCTCAACTCTCAAGAGATTGGACAATATTTCTAGGAAATTTTAAATTGAGTTTGAAGTACTTATAATATTATTATCAACAATTTTATAGAAATGCAAAAAAGCGTTTTTCAGTCGACACTTGGAGCACCTTGCTCTGGATATTCTATAGTCTATAGACATTGGGGTTTTTTATAGTGAGACTTACTAAGCTACAGGTGCTTCTTATTGAATATATTTCACAGCAGCAAAATATATAGTTCCTCTGTTTTGATTAAGTAAATAATTCATCTCAGTCCTCAGATTAATTTTATCAGCACCATCGTCACATGTTTGAAAATTACCACAGATCTCCTATCTAATTAGATCCCGCATGTGTATGTACTTCGCGTGCCATCGCATTCCCAAAAGAGTATAAACTATATTCTTTCGAAAGTCTGTTCTTTAGTCTGCGCTCCACCGTTATCGGAATCGGACGTCAATCGGAGTTCTAAAAATGCCTAGTTGTGCCGTATTGGGCTGTGGAAATTGGACTAAAAACGTTGGTATAAATAGTGGACACGTTTCTTATCATCGGTAATTAATTTTATTATTAAATCATGTGTCCTTTATTTTAAAATCAATTATTTAATGTAAATCGTGTGTGGCTGTAGTTTTTAAAACTTCACTTCAATTTGGTACCATGTTCACAAAAGTGGTGATCTGATGATGGGATCCAGGAGTAATCGAGGGAACTCCTCGAAATTTATATGGAAACATATGGTGATTTTGGTTTTATGTGAAGTGTACTAAGAATATGCTACCAAAAAGTCAAATATTGGGTCAAGTTATACCATGGTTTCGAAGATGCTGAGAGAACTCCTGACTCCTTATAGATACACGTTTGGGAGTTTCGGCATTGTTTTAAGAACAGAAAGCATATGCTACTATGCAATTCATATTCATTATAATCATCATCATCGTCATCATCATCATTACCACGTCGTGTTAAGGTCACCAATGTCTCATGGCACAGATACAGGCAAAGGTATGGATATACTAATAATAATAATAATTATGTACTGTATAACAACACCTGTTAGTTTAATCATAGCTGGGCATTAACTCGTTAATCCGTTAATCGTTAATTAACGAAGTTAACATTTTGATTAACGAATTAACTTTTAAGTTAAATTTAGATAATGTTAACGGACACGTTAACTTCCGTTAATATGTAGAAGTCCGTTAATCGTTAATCCAATGCCTACTATTTAGCGCACAGCGCCGCGGCGTGGCGCGATAAACAGGTTCAGAAGTACAATCTGTCAAGAAAACGTAGACGCAGTATAAAATTTTCTAAACTTAATCACGCTCAAAAGGTGGTTTTCTCTTTGTTTTTTCACAGAGAACGCTTATACACTTTAAATATTATCACCTTGCCCATTTTTATCTCGATTTAATAAGGTTTTCATACTTTTATGTGATTTCAAAATTATGTAAAGTGTTACATTTTACAGTTGTGTTAACTTCCAGAACCTAAACCAACAGGTTTTTTCACTACCTACACTAAAGCAACGATATAAAAATGCAATTTTACAATAATTAACGGATTAACGATTAACGTTAACTTGCGTTAATTCTTCCGAAATGTAACGCTTTAACGTTTAACGAAGCTAACTTTTTTTGTAGCGGATTAACGATTAACGAAGTTAACTATTTGATTAACGGTGCCCAGCTATGAGTTTAATACACGGCGGTCAGCGCCGCGGAGGCGACGGCATCGCCGCGCTGCCGCGCGGCGCGTGGCGGCAGACGTGAGACGACAGATCGAATACTTTACTACTTTATATACAGATCGAATACTTTACTAACTACTTTATAAAATTTTAATAGACATTAGACAAATAGAATTAAAATAAAGTTATTTTAAAAAGAGCATTTAAACAAAACAAAGTCATTAAGTGTCTTTTTAATTAGTCATACTTACTTATTAATCGATAGATGGCGCAGTAAGTATTGATGTGAAATTGAATTCTTGATTACAAGAACAGCTGTTTGATAATATTATTTTTCCATTTTCCGAATTCGGCTAAACCTCAACTATTTCTGTACTCAATCTTCATTATTTTGAAGTCGGTACTCATAATATGTATATAATAATATATTATTGTATACATATACACATATATATATGTATATATATATATATATATATATATATATATATATATATATATATATATATATATATATATATATATATATATATATATATATATATATATATATATATATATATATATATATCTATATATATATTTAAGGGGGGCTCCCATACAATTTATGGTACAGAACCCTATGTACGCCAGTCCGACTCGAACTTGGCCGGTTTCATAATTTTTCCTTTCATTGTGAATAAAGACCTATCCGAGTAAGTACCAAATTTCAAGGTTCTATGCAACGAATAACAAAACTACAGGAAATGTAACTCCCATACTTCAACCGTTTTAAATTTGGCTCCTTTTCGAACACTATAATATGACAATTCAGATTCTCGCCAAGGTCGTTTCCCAGGTAACGTATCATAATATTGCGCGCTGGACGACAGCCTGCGCAGTTATTGTCAATGTCACAGTTATGAAACAAAGCGGATGGCATTATGCAGTATACACCAAACATATCTACTATCACGAAGAAAGGAGTACATAATTATTATTTTAAAATCAAACATTTTCCTCTGATCCTTAAATCGTCGATAATAATAATATATAATAATTTTGAACAAACCGTGTACGACTCGGACGAATTTAAAACTATCCAGAGCACCTAGACAAGACGTTTTCAGATTACAAAAATATATGTGCTAAATTATTACAGAACTAGCTGTTGCCCGCAACTTCGTCCGCGTGGACTTCAGTTTATAGCGCGCGGTGTCAACAAAATTGGTGTCAAATTTAAAAGCTTTTTAAAACCCTGGTACCCCTTAAATCAAAATATCTAAAAACAGCTGTGCAGTGCGCACATAATATTTCATTTTTTTATATTATACCTAAAGCTTATTTAGCCCCCCATTACACAACTTTAGCTTTACCTATAAACTATTTAGCATTGGTAGGTTTAAGGTTTCGTCACTCATCACTGCGTAGATAAAGTACTGAGTACTGACTACTAAGTAGAGTAGTGAGTTATTCATTATTTATAGACGTGCATAACAATCGCAAGAATCGAAAAAAGGTACTCAACTTGGTACCACCTCTTATAGAAAGATGCACGAGCAAGCGATATCGCGATGTAGGAGACGCACGGCGCCATCTATTATGATTTTTTGGAACTAACTTAATTTGAACAAATTTACGCATTTTCACCCCCTTACAACCCCGTTTTCCGGTTAAAAAGTAGCCTATGTCCTTTGGTTTTAGACTATCTGTGTACAAAATTTCATTACAATCGGTTCAGTGGTTTTGGCGTGAAAGCCAGACAGGCAGACAGACAGACAGAGACACTTTCGCATTTAAAATATTAGCAAAGATTATTACAGAATTGAAATAAAAAAACTTACGGTACAAATGCAGATTTTCGTAATCTCTTTAATTTTCGGTCATTACTCATACAAAATATATCATGACTAGGGCCCGGAAAAATATGTACTAAAAATCCAAAATATGTACATAAAATATGGATTAAAAAATCGAAAATATGGAAAAATATGGAGTATTAAATAAAAATATGGAAAAAATATGGAGTATAAAATTCCAAAAATTAAACGTTGTTTTTAGTGTTATAGGTAAGAAAAGAGTCACTCGTGACAGTTAACAAAGAGATAGAGGCCAGAAATATGCTATGCTGGCTTTGCCTTTGCATATTTGGTAGGCCAGAAATATGCTATATTGGCTTTGCCTATGCATAAATGGTTTGGGAATAAAGTATTAACTGTACAACTTGCATGACATGCTGATCATAATATTGTAACCATGACAGCACGTAACGCACGTCATGCTGCATGATTTGACGTGGGAGAGCCGTGCTTCGGCACGAATGGGCCGGCTCTACCTGAGAAATACCACGGGCTCACAGAAAACCGGCGTGAAATAGCGCTTGCGCTGTGCTTCTCCGAGTGATTGAGTTTACTGAAGGCCCAATCCCCTACCATTTTCCTTTCCCTGCCCTTCCCTCTTAAAAGGCCGGCAACGCACCTGCAGCTCTTCTGATGCTGCGAGTATCCGTGGGCGACGGTAGTTGCTTTCCATCAGGTGACCCGTTTGCTCGTTTGCCCCCTTATTTCATTTTAAAAAATGATCGTCTTGGGTTCGCTTAATATTGGCTAAATGATCCCTGCACGTCACAACTCACAATTCACGATATTTTTTTACTTCAGTTTTTGTTTAGCCATGTCAGTAACATGACCTTCAGCATAGCTGAAACTTTATTTTCTATTTCTTCAATAATCTTCTTTGAAAACAGAATACCGAAAAAATATAATAAATAATAATATAAAACGCGAGAGGAACGAAATATGCAGCCGCATGGTGGCAGGAACGTATTTTTTTTTTTGTATTTTAGTGAAAATATGGACGATTGTGACATTTTCTTGCAAAATATGGACTTATCTTTGTAAATCCCTAAAATATGGAAAAATATGGAAAATAAAACTTGGGATTTCACAGTCTAAATATGATAATTCGTGTAAAAACACATTCCCTAATCATGACTATTAAAGTGTATGCTACATTGCTACATAAACGAGTAATCTGGCTCGGCATCCAATTCAATTCGTTTCTTACTAAACGAAGTACGAACGGCATTATAAAAATAAGATACTTCATACTGATGTCAGTCAGACCCCCGGTTATGAATTATGATTAAATTGTTACATCTTGCATAACACTGTCCATGGCGACTTTGTAAAAATTTTGTAATTATATTATTTTTTGATTATTGCATTTTTACAAAAACTTGTAAACTTAATAAGACAAACACAAAGAGACCAGCTTAATTTTACGCAAATACCCTGGAATCCAACTTAAATAAACCATCTTTTTGGGCATGTTTTTGGGTCGGAAAAAATACAAGAACTTTACCTAAGCATAATTTTAAAAAAATCACTTACTGATGAAACTTGAAAGGTTATTCCTGTATTAAAAGTCGTATCTGTATGACTTCTACACCATTTCACAGGGCATTTAGGCATTTTAACAACGAAAATTTTGTAAAAAGCTACGTAAAAAGTAAGTAAACCAAAAGTAAACAAATTGTAAAATGAGTTTGACAATAATTATCATGTCAACCTGGTTGAACGTCACCCGAGTATATATACACGAAAAATGTGTACCGAACACATGCATAAATGTGCATGTATTCGGGTCACATTTTGTAGCCATTTGGTGCACTTTTTTTGACGGAGTTACTCTTCCTGTAGTTTAAAGTTCACTGGTTCTATGTCTGCTAGAAGTACCTTAGAATTTTGATGATCTGTCAGTCAGTGACAAAATGTAGTTACTTTGACCATCCGTAACAATGAGTTTCTAAAATACTAGAGTGGCAATGTCTAATGCTGCCTCCCCATATAGACGAACGCACTGCCAACGCGTTGGCCAACGCGTTGGCGGTGCGCTTGCAACGGCGTTTGTTTATAATCCACACATTGGAAAGTCGTTCAGTATGCTTTGGATCGCGCCAATGTGCGGACGGATTCAAAATGGATGTTGAGTCGCTAACAGCTGCAGCTGTATATTTATCCACAGTTTATAATTACTTTATAAATGTGGACAACAAATAGTTTTTAAAGGGTTTTCTCGAAATAAATAAGTAAAAAGCGAAAAAACGTATAAATATTTTATAATATAAAAATAATATAATTATTTTATTATTTATTATTTTTTATAAGTATATAATAATTATTACCTTATAATTATAATTATCATGATTAATATATATTTATTATTTATTAAATATTTAATTTATTTTGTTTTTAGTACATTTATTGTTAATGGCGACAACAGATATAAGTACTTACAAAATCTGTGAAAATTTCAGAAATCTAGCTATAGCGGTTCTTGAGATATACATCCTGGAGACAGACAGACAGACAGACAGATAGACAAACAGACAGACAGACGGACGGCCAAAAAGGCAGACAGAAAGGCAGACAGACATTAAAGTCTTAATGATAGGGTCCCGTTTTTATCCTTTAGGTACGGAACCCTAAAAAACATCGTGAGGAAAATAGCATGTCCAAGAACCTTATTTTTTTAGCACTTTTGATATGATTTTTTTGTTCCACAGGCAGATTTACTCAGATAGTTAACTCAATAAATTTAAATGTTTACTCGATACTTATATTGTTCACTATTTCGCCAAGTTAGATGTTAATTCGCTACAAGAAGGAAACGTGCACTCTTCAGCGCTGCTCCGGGCGAACTGATCGCGCGGCCTATGTGTGGATGGAACGCAAGCCTTGCGACAAGCCTTGCGACAAATTTCCTTTGATCATTCCGACACCGCGCGGCAAGCTCGCAAACGCGTTGGCCAACGTCTAAATACCTACCGCGAACGCGCGAACGCCTGTTCTACACATTGGGCCGACGCGTTGGCCAACGCGTTGGCCAACGCGTTCGCCTATATGTAGTGTCGACATTACAAACGATTCTCAGAAATGCGTAACCACTTGATAGCCCAAAAGACAATGTCACTTCATAATGTTATTATGTCATTATGTATGGCAGATATGCCTGCAGGCATCTTCAAGACGCGTTTCTGTCGTAGACTGCCAATCTAGTTACGTTAGTAACATACAATATCATTGATCCGTAACTAGTAAACTATAATTTGGAGGTTACGCTAGTTTTAATAATACTTGCTCCTAGTTATCGAAATTCTAAATCTCTAGCTTTGTTATCATCGAAGATAAGGAGGGTGTGAAATAGCCGCGAACCGCTTCGAGAAAAGTATGGTACGGCAGTGCCTTTGCTAGAAAGCTTGGCTGGGGCACTGCCGTGCCCTCAGATATCATCAGTGAGTACATAAAGCATTTATGACAGACAAAGACTTCAGTTTCCAAGATTACTCGTTTAACTGCCAAGAATTTAATAATAATATAATATCGAATTCATACTGCATATAGAAAATATGATACAGTTATGCGACCTTTTGTTCTTGTTCCTTGGCTGCTTGACAGACAAGGACCAAACACGTAAAATGTTTTAAGTACACAGTATCAAATGGTTCTTTAATGCTTCAACTCACAAGTGGCCCAGGTGAGCCACGATAACAATCGAATAGCTATTGTGTCTGATTTTCCCATGATCAAGGTATTAAATTAATGAGGGACTAATGATGTCAACAATAGTTGTAATGTAAAAATGTAAAATAATGCCATTAATAATAATATTATCAATTTTATGTACAATTTTCAGTTTTAAATAACTGTAGCGCTAGCACGGCGCGGCGACCAGCGGAAATGCGAAAGTATGGACAAACTGTGGAAATAAACCTAAAGTGCCGTTCCGATCTTTTTTATTGTGCTAGTAAACTAGAGCATACTTGAGAAACAAGTCTCAAGTCAGATAATCAAGACAAGGCAAGTGCACACTTGTTTTACAATAGTCTGTCTTAAGTCTGCATTTCCAAAATTAATGGTCACCCTTGATTGAGATGACACTGATTATTATATTATCTGAGTGTAAGCAATAACAAAATAAAATTAGTACCTTGCCAAAGTAACATTGACATTAATAATTATACATAATATATGATTATAAATACTGATCAGTTTATAAAATTCAAAAGCAAACTAGTGAAATGAAACACACAATAGGCTTAACTTAATATTTATTCCTGGCTAGCGTCAACATTTTCTGTCTGCAGACCTTTGATCGAGGCAACTGGCACATATGTCACCAATGTGAACAGTTTGTGTGCCGAGTCTTCATCATCATTGCGTCTGCGTGAAAGCCTTACGCGGACCCTGAAGGGAACATTTCTGAAAACAAAAAACTTGACATTAGATATTACAGGATTTGGTGCATATGTTACTGTAAAAGCTCGAACTTTGGTAAATCTTAAGATTTAAATGTAAATCTTAGGATTTACCGACATGAGTTGGTAAATGTAAGTATTTTTAATAATATGACGACTTTTTTGAACATTTACCGTTAAACTACCATTAACCTCCTGAGACCCGAGCTATAATTGACACCACTTGCCACTACGGCCGAATGTCCTTTATAAAGCATTAAACTGTTTTTGGTGTAAAGTCCGAGACTTTGCAAGTTAAATAAAACATAGACCAGGGGGTTTTTGGGGATTTCACTAAAACAAATGTTTTTTGGTATTATTTGATTAATACATCAAGCACATTAAAGTTTAGGTAATTTTTGTTCTTTGTAAAGGACTTCAGGTCATTATGGCATAAGTAGGTTAGGTGTTTAAGTAATACAAATTATTTAATTTTTTAATATAATCTTAAGTAATGTCACAAATTAGGTACCAAACATAAACATATTTATTTATTTCTATCAAGATATTAATAAATAGTCATAAGACTACCACAAAGGAGTGTCTTGTGGCCGAGCCAGCCCTCGACTGCGAGTGCCACCACGTGTAAGGACCCGACACCCAGCACGTTGTCGGCCCCGACCTCGACGACCAATATCCCTGCCTGGACTACCAGCACTACCCCGACCTCTTGGTGAATTGCTATCAGCGCTGTTGAAACTGTCCTTCGAGCCTTCGTCTGCTGAAGATAGGGATTCGTTTATGAAGCGCGTCTCTCAATTACATCTTTATCCTCACTTGAGTCTTCAAACACGAGTTATTTATTAATTCAGTAAATATTCATAAAGTAATAATTATTATTTAAAAATACATATAACAGTATAATATAACGTACGTATTGCGTACGAAGTGCCTTTCTAAAGGATTAATTTATTTACAACAGTTTATTCACTTAATTATGCTTTATTTCTTGACAAAATTATGTATTTTTGTAAGAATATTTATTAATCTACAAGTCTATAAAATATCTACAATATAACAAGTGACTAAAACAAAAAAAAGGTAAATTTACTTACTGCGTCGGCCGCGCGCCGACGTTGTTGTAAACTCCTGAGCAAGTTTCGCGCAAATGAAGGGCACTCATCATGTGATCTCTATCGAACTCCAAGGACAAACTATTGCCATTGGTTAAATTTCATTGGTTGGAAGCATTCACGTGTCTAATACTTTTTTAGCGGGAAAAAACAAACACTCGAGAATTGATGCTACATAAAGGTCGGTCGTCCGTTGTCGAGCTAAGATGGCAAGAAATACTCGGCCTTTATAGTACGGTTTATTTAGCACTTTATAAAGGACGCCAGGTGTCAGGAGGTTAAAATAAACACTACTTTAATTATTTATAATAATATTAAAATAAATTAAAGATTTAACGGGGCCTTCCATACCAAAAATATAATTTCTGGCCTGTTTTTACGCTATAAACGATACGGAACCCTTCGTGCGCGAGTCTGACTCTCACTTTGCCGTTTTTTTTTTCAACATAATATACCATGCCACTAATGTAAATCCTAAGATTCAGCAACTATATGGTGGTAAAATTTCACATCGCAAACCTTTTCGGACATTTACCACTTAGGTTTTACTAGAAAATCTTAGGATTTACTGCAGTTCGAGCTTTTTCAGTAACACATAATATATTGTGTTTAGCACAACTTAATTCAAAAAGGTTGTTAAACCTAAATACCCTGCATCTACCCTTCAATGGACTAAAATACATCCAAATCACTATCATTTTGAAGCTTGATGACTTTAGTTCCTTAGCTTAGGCTTCAAAAAATATGCTTATTTATTTAGTGAGTGACACTACAGTAGTTTGAACCATAAAGTTAATATACCTACCTAGCGAAATAGAGCAACAATCTCAAGCTATCAAACAAAACCGAAATTGATTTACATCTGTGTGTAAAAATTTGTTTACATACTCACTTACACAAGCGTCTTTCTAAGTAATTAAATTGTCAACATGCTGAGTGCCGACTGGACTTGTTTCAAAAAAATTGGTTCTGCTGTCATGTTGTATCACACATCTTTTTTTACCATGCAGACACGCAGTGTTACTGATAGTGACATCTTTCTTATATGCCTTTGTTTCTCTATTCCTCTAGGTATATTAATTATATTATGGTTTGACCACACACTGTTTTTGAAAACTTCAATATTATTTAAGTATCCCATGCTATTCTATGATAAGTTAGTTCTCTCCATTAGATTGTTATATTGTAACATAATATTGTTACTGCAAACTTTTGGTTATAGTACAGTTTCTGATAATGACATATATCATAATAAGAAAACAAACATCATCTATCTCCTGTAGATATCTCTTATTAGGGAATCATTTCCCTGGCCAAATTCTTAATCGATTATACTACTTAAATCCATAATTACATTTGTCGGTTTGAGTTAAGGTAACCTCAAAACATTGAGATACACAGTACCAAAACATTGACACAAAATAGTTGCCGAATCGCTTCTGTAGGCCAATATAAAATTATCGCCTAAGTAAAGAGCGTATAATAAATACATATAGATTTATTACCTGACTCCCTTAGACCAAAGGAATTTGTTTAGCCTGGTGTCAACACGAACATCAGGGGTTCCCATTTGACTTTCGGCAAACTTGCGGATCTCTTTGATAGCGCGAGGTGCACGTTTCTTGAATCCTACGCCATGAAGGCGTTTGTGTAAATTCACTGTGTATTCACGAGTTACAACTTCGTTGATGGCAGACTTGCCTTTCCTCTCTCCTTTGGGCTTCGCCATTATGGTCTGGAAATCACAAACGGACAAAATAAATACTCATACAACACGTATACGTTCTAATTCATGATATTTCATAGAATTTGTTTTTAAAAACGACTTGAAAACTTGGATTTATTTAGATTACAGAAATACACACACCTCAGCTCAAAATTGCCGAATTTAAAAGAGCTGTCAAAATTCAAATGTCAAACTCAAAACGCGAAAATGACATTTGACATTTTGATAGTACTTTTTTTGCGTTTACGCAGCTAAAGACATCGCCTCATTTCTGCCATTTTATGCCAGTGTGAGTCACGGCCGTACCATACTTTTCTCTAAGCGGTTCGCGGCTATTTCACACCCCCTTTATCTTCGATGTTAACAAAGCCAGGTATTTAGAATTTTGGTCACTAGGATTTAGGAGGCAGGAGCAAGTATTAAAACTAGCTTTACCTCCAAATTACATGAAATTTTGATAAATAGTTTAATAGTTAAGGATGGTCAAAGTTACTACATTTTGTCACTCACTGACTGAGAGATCATCAAAATTTTCTAGCAGACTTAGAACCTTGAAATTTGGTACTCGGATAGGTCTTTATTCACAATGAAAGGAAAAATTATGAAACCGGCCAAGTGCGAGTCGGACTGGCGTACATCGGGTTCCATACCATAAATTTGTATGGTAGCCCCCCTTAAATAATAAGTTTATTTAATTTTTATTAATAATTATTAAAGTTAAAATACAACTAAGTATTTTCTGATATTTTCAAAAATCTTACTGTTACCATTATGGATATAAAGCAAAAACGGGAAAAAATCGTGTTTATTGTATGAGGCCCCCATTTATAATTTATTTTATTTTAATGGGACTACTAGCTTTCATAACGACACCAAAAATACATAATTTGTGAAAATTGCAACTACGAGTATCTAGCTATTGCGGTTCTCGAAATCCAGCCTGGTGACATACGGATGGACGACGGACAGACAGCGAAGGTAAGTCTTCGCTGTCTGTCCGTCGCATAAAGTTAATATAAGTACCTTATATTACCTTTATGGTCCGTCGTTAGTTATTAGAAAATAATATCCCAATTTGTTACACACCACTTTATACATTAACAAGCATTAGATATACTGATGCTTAGCAACAAAAATATGTATTATGTTCCTGTAACTAATAAAATTTTAAATTATTAAAAAACAGTTTAAAATCTTAAATTTTATGTTTAATCACTTAATTATGAAGTACTAGCTAGATTAGTACTACATGGGTAGGTACTTATTAAAAGGAAAATAATTAAAGGGTTATCCGTGTGTTACTAAATATACTAGTTATTTGAAAATAATCACAAATTTAGTTTCATTATGAGATTAACATGAATAATACTATTCGAAGATATATATACCAACTGATGATGAAGCAATCCATTCTTTGTTTTTGAGATTAGCGGTAATTTGGTACAAAATTACTCGCAACAAGAAATATTAAAAATGGAATGTAATATATAGATAAGATTTGGACAAAATCTGTTATAAAATACTAAATAATACCAAAAAAATCGCAAAATTGGTTTAAAAATCGGAATGAATGGATGGGAATGAAGTGGATGGAAATGAAGTTTTGGCATTTTATTTAAATTTTTGTTGCATTCTTATATTATTCAAAAGCCATGCAACATATCTTTAGAAGGTATTTCAATAGCCTTTATCATAATGTATTTAAAAAATCACTAGCAACAAAAATAATTTTAATAGGAAATGGATGGTAATGAAGGCTTACCCGTGACAAAACGAAAATTTGCAACTAAAAATTAAATTTTCTTCGAGAAACAATGCGCACATCTTATCTCGCCTATAATGTATGGCAGACATGAGACCGGGGGTTCTGAAACATGTTTGCACGTAGATCTACAGATGCAGATTTGGTCAAAAACATAAAAACATAAACATAAAAACATCAAAACATACTCGGAACGATATGAAAAATTTCGCGTGACAAAATTAAAACCTGCGTTCTCTCAATGTTGCACATGCACGAGTTCATTCTTATGTTTAAAATGGTTAATATGAGTATTTAAGCTAATGTTCCAGTACAAAACATGATAAGATTAATTACGAAAACTCTAAGAAAAGCTGTTTAAGCTAAGCAATCTGGGAACGTACGGGGGTGGGAAATGAAATTTTGGCTATTTGATGTTAAATATCTTTTGATTAATTATCTTACGGCAATACATAATACGCGGCAAAGTAGAACACGATAGACTTAACATTTTAAAAGTATTTGATCGAAGAAATTTATTTCGTAAATATCAAATTTTGACCTTGAAAGCAAATGGGACCGAAAAAATAGAACGACCCGTATACGTGCTTTTTGGTGAAAATTTTCGCATTTGAAAGTTACACAAAGGACTGACGAATGAAACCTATGACAAAGTTTCCTCTCTTTTTTAAATACATTGTAAATATTTTTACATTATGAAAGTCCTGACATTCATTATTACGTACATTAAATATTGTAATTGTATATCGAGTTTTCTGAAATTACTCGTAAAATCTGATGTACAGTCTCTTGATTGAACGTTTTTGGGTTTGTAACAGGCCAAGGTACTGACGTTTTGGGCATACTCTTTTAATTTTATACAATTTCTAAATAAATTACGTATCTGAAATTGAGTGACAAATTAAAGGAAATTACAATTAGAAATTACATACTTTTAAAATGAAGAATAAAATCTTTAAAATATAATGTGATTTAATTTATATTGACTGATGACAGCGAGTTACCCAATTTTTGTAGAATCACCCATATAATACACATTCTGTGAAAATTTCAACTCTCTAGCTATTACCGTTCTCGAGTTACAGCCTGGTGACAGACAGACGGACAGACAGACATACGGAACCCTAAAAAATTATGTAGGAATATGCGTCTCATTATATTATGGAAGTGCATGATGCAATAAAAAAAAATGCTATTTTGGACTTGACCTTTTATACATAGGGACCGACGAAATATTGTAGTGTTCAAATGCAGACAAACAGACGCTCGATAGCTCGGCAAGATATGGCAACGAGTGGCACAACCTCCCCGTCTGAATGCTAGCGGACGACTGCCTTTGAACCGAGTTGTTCGGAAATACTGTTTTTCGATATCTTTCAAAAGAAAATATTGTTCGATTTTATAAAAAATGCTGACATTCAATAATAATAGATTCCAAATATATCTATGAAAAAAAAATGCATATATCTCAGCCGTTTAAGAGAAGTCCCGATTTCAAATTGAAAATCGATGTCACGTATTATTTTTTTATTGAAGCAAGGGTAAGACATACAGTAGCAAAAAATGTAGATATATTAGTTGTTGAACTTATCTATCTCATATATTTTTTTCAACCCTTTCCTGTCAGAAATGAATGAGTAGTTAGGAAAACAAAATGACCATTTCACGACTCTATACGCCTTAAACGCGTTTTATAGAGGAATTAGAAATTTCAAAATCAGTAATTTTTTTGTTTATGTTTTATTAGGAAATCCCTGGATTGTGAAGAACGCTCCAATTATTTAGCAGCAGGCAAATGAGCTGCTCTGTATTGTGCTCCATATTTAAATATTGTCTGAGTATGCCGATTGGCTTACGTTTTACCTAAACAATGTAATATAAGTAGGTACAGACATACAGATAAAGAAACAGACGGAAATCCTTTTACATCTATAATATAAATAGATGACGGCCGTAACTCCATTGCGTCAAAGTCCGTTTATCGAGTGGATACCGTACATTTTCCCGGGACTCAAAGTGTATCCATACCAAATTTATGCAAAATCCGTTCAGTGGTTTGAGCGGGAAGAAGTACTTGACAGACAGACGAACAGACTTTCATACTTAAAATATAGTTATAATATTAGTATGGATGGTTCTATCAATGTAATATTGGTAAGAATTTTAATTTTTTGAAGTCAGTTTTTGGTAAATATTTAATTAAAATACCTTATTTTGCAATAAATAATAAAAATATTTGTGAAAATAACAATTCTTCATAAGGTTTCCTACATGATACAATACCAATTTTAACCTTTCAATCAAACTTTGCTTGTCCAACTACTGGTTTTGGGTGATTTACCTACCATTCAGTTTTTACCAAAAACACAATATAAACTGAAAAACCATTGCATTTTTATGTTTGCATATCTTAAGCTAGATAATTTATGAACACAAATTTATTATCTATTTCTATTTCATGCGAAGTATTTAATGTTTTTCAGCTATTTCCGTTAAAAAATATATCTTTAGCTGTCCAATGACTGGTAGTTTACGGTAGTTAGTATGCTGTTTTGTTGCCTATTTCGTGATAAAAAATTATAAGTCACTATCAAATGTCAACTGTCAAATTACTGATTTTATTTTATTTTCAAGTTGTCAATCTCGCTAGTTTGTTTTTTTTGTAAAAATTAAGAAAAATTGTAGATTTATAGCGCAATAACAACTCTCTATTTCATAGTTTTATATTGTATTAATTGAATGCTGGGTGAACAATGGCTGAGATCTACAAGTAATAAAATCTTTTTCAAATTGTAAAGGTATTATAACCTATACATATCAAAAAATTTATTTCTCTTTAATTTTTCTAGATTAATTCATCCTGGAAAATATTTTAATGATTATATATTGAGGAATGCTCGGCCAGACGGTCGAAAATTTGAAGAGCAGCGAAACATTAAACTAAATGTGGGTTCTATAACAGCCGCAGATGCATCAGCAATCGTAAAATGTGGTAACACCACTGTTGTATGCGGTATAAAACTAGTAAGTTGTTTAAAAACCTCAATCACTTACAAAAAGCGTTACTGTTATTGTACTTATATGGGTATTGTTATATTTCAGGAACTAGCTAAGCCAAAAGCTGAAGAACCAGAATTAGGTTATATTGTATCAAATGTTGAACTTATACCACTATGCTCGTCGAAATTTAGGCCAGGCCCACCATCGGATCATGCACAAGTCATTAATAATATAGTATCAGATATTATGGTAAATTCTAAATGCATCGACTTGAAAGATCTTTGTATAGTTCCGGATAAGTTGGCATGGGTGTTGTACTGTGATCTAACTTGTCTGGATAATGATGGCAGTGTTGTGGATGCCTGTATTATGACTATAATGGCTAGTTTAAAAACATGTAAGAGTTTTAAGTTGTTTATTTATTTAATTTTATTTTATATAAACACAATAGACACAATATCTCAAATAATTAACCCATCAAGGCCCATATGGGCCGCGATAACAAAAAATTTCCAGGAATTGGTGATCGACAGATTAATATTTATGTATGATTGTCCAAATTATGTTTTAGTAACATTGCCAACTGTCACTTATGATGCAGAAACAGAGGAGATTAAAGTGGACACAAGTCTAAGAAATCCCTTAAATCTTCTTGGTCTACCAATAGCTACAAGTTTTGCTATTTTTCAGCAATCACCAAGGTAAAAGGCAATTTGAATTATGCCGTTAATGAAAATAACTTAGGAGATGGTAGATTATAATACTATTTAATTTCTCAGGAGTATTGTCTTAACCGATCCATCTCTATATGAAGAGGAAATGTGTGGTGGAAATGGAGCAAATTTAATTGTGTGTTGGAACAAAGATGTTTTATGTGGTGTTCAAAAGTATGGAGGCAGTAATTTGTCATCAGAATCTGAAAAGGAAACTTTAAGAACAGCCAAAGAAAGAAGTAAACTTGTGGAACGTGTTATTGAAACCTGCGTAAAAGATTTTCAAATTAAAAAAGAAAAGTAATTTAATATTTAAATAAAGCATTTACAAATAAAATTGAGTTGCTTTTTAAGCTTATTGTGTGACTCTTGGACCATACAAGGAACTTTATTTGAATAATAAATTATACCCAATTAAAAATAAAAGGTCATCATTAAAAGGCTCTTGAGTAAATCAATGCTTCGATCGGGGATTCTTGGAAATGCTATTATTATATTGTTATCGCGGTCACCGGTGAGATGCTCTTATCTTTCCACCAATAAACAAAACCTAGGTTTTCTATTAATTGTATAGTAAATACATATCTCTATACTCTATAGTCTGTACAGCAATTCTCATTAATTTACACACAAACATTTGAATTTTTCGGGAAATTATTGACTCGAATGGCGCAGATTACACGCATCAATATTATCACGATTCTGTGATAATATTGATGGTGTAATAGGCCAAATCGCAGTAACGCAGTACTATTTGTGAATCCAAGAAGTTTATAGGTAAATGTGGAGTGCGAACTTCAAACATTGAAGTGAAGACAATAAAATTGAACTCTGTTGACCCGACGTGTGTATGCCATCTCTTTCTATGGATACCCTCCTAGAATAAAAAACAACCTGTAATCAATAAAAAACATAAAGAAAAATATTGTACATTAGAACCATCGCTCGTTTTGTGATCATAATTTAATCTCATGAAAAACAAAACTGTATTTTTACACTTTACATATTTTAGGCGGTATATTATGTATTTTTTTAATTGAAATTAGAGTTCTCCGATTTACCTATTTTACCCTAATTTTTGATATCTTTAGAGTTATTTTACTGGCAACATTTAATAGAAACGTCATTCTACGTGATGTGTATAATGGCGGATGTTTATGTCGATTCAGGTTTTCATACGGCTTTTTTTGTGAAAGTTTTAAATGAAGAATAATAAATGGTGCATCTATGTGTTGTACATGGATGTGGAAGTAAGTGGTATCCAGACTGTGCCGTAAAATTTCACGCGTAAGTTCACAAATTGCAATTATTGTTGTTGATTCTACATTTGCTTATTTTCAATGTTTTCGGTCACTTCTTTAACTAATATTGTAAGTTTCGCTATGTAAATACCAGAAATAATTCACTGGTTTTATGTTCCGTAAGCTATTAATGTGATAAAGTGGTGATAAATATGAATAATTTTAATTTATTTCCATCATTGCTTATTGTTGTGAAAAGTGCTAGGGTAACCATAATATTTGCAAAAGGTAGGACATATCCGATGGCTTTTATACATACATAAGAAATTATCGACTGTAGAAAGTTTTATGAACATTAAATCCAGTTTAGAACTTTATTGTTTTAGATTTCTGAAAGAAATAACACATAGAAACATGTGGTTGTCCATCATGCCTTTCAAAAGTCAATTTCAGGAAAAGGCAAAAATTTGCAGTCTACATTTAAAAACAAGTGATTATGACCACACTGGCAGACGCTTACATCAAACTTACCTTTTTTTGAAGACAAAAGTTTGGTGATGGTAAGTGAATAGGTATGCATGAATTTATACTCAAATTTTATACTGACATTTAAAGAGCAAGTGGAAGGAGGTTTACTGTTCTGGATAATCTCTTATCAGATTAATTAATTACTAATAACTCACAGCTACTAATGAAATGGCAAATAATAACTTGTGGCATACATCTGGCTGTAGACTTCAATGCAATGATGTGATGAGATCATGAGACATGCATAATGTTAATAATTGTGCATTACCAATTTATTTTTCTAGAGTTATATGCACATAATATTATGTTGTATTGCATAGTCAAAGTAGGCATTTAAATGTTGAACGTGACATTTTCAGGAGCAAGATGAAATAAATAATACATCTGCCTTAGCAATTTCTTCGCCTAGCTGTAGCATTCACAATGAATATTATGTTTCAAGCGACACACAAATGCCTTTAGCAACATCACAATTAATTAGAATTTAAATTTTCAGGTGCAGCAAAAGTTACTTGAAGAAACCATCTGAGAAAGAAGAATGGCCGACTCTGAACGACACAGTTTTGTGTATGGTGGGACTCCGTCCTCCTTTTTTTATACGTCCATGGCTTGGATATTGTTTTTAAATAAATAAAAGACTTCATAGTTACCTAAATGGCGTTTTATTTTGTTTCACTGGTAAAAGTCAGTCACGACATTAGTATGTCCCCCCCGTAGCTAAAATCTCGTGATGTTTTGGAATGGTTCTCTTCATTTGATCATGGGCGACAATTACATTCAATCCACCACGAATCACGAAGAATCTCCATCGTGTCATAGTTTATTACGTTTGTTACGTTCCCAGCACAGTCTTCTCCTTTTTAGACTCACCTTTTTCATAATTATTAGAATCATAATTTCAATACTTTTGTTCTATCCACGACAGAAACTGAATGAGTCTGTGAATTTGTGAAAATTTACATGACTCTTAATTCGAACTTTGTTGAAGAAGGGTGATGAGTTCAAGGAAAAAAATCCATTATTTCCATAAAAATAATGCAATTCTATACAGATAGAAAGTGTTATTTTCAAAAAAAAAATCATTCCCTATATTATGTAAAACTATCAAACTAATTTATAAAATACCCATCGATACAGAAAAATGTCCAATAAACATTGATCATTATGGATACCCTATGTTAGAGAAAGAAGGCATCCACACCAAGAGTGAGACAGCGTTTCAAGGTCAAATTAATTGTCTTCACTTTTTTATTACAAGTAAGCACTCCATCTTTCATATAAACTTCTTGTGTGAATCCCGTGATAATATTGACCGTGTAATTGAGGCCAATAGGAGTATGTGTTCTGTGGACTGTGACTCGAATATGGAAATAAGGCGAAGGCCTGATAACGGTATGTATATTTTAAGTTCAGAGGATTTGAAGTTGAAATTAAAAAAAAACAAATGACGTATTGACAGTTGACATGGTTGACACCTCTCAGTGTCACAATCAATTTTTATGTCAAAGCAGTTCTACTGTCGTCTGTCACTTGTCAGTTTTGCCAAAATGTCACCACGTCTTAAAATAACGAAAAATGTTATTGAGGTAAAAATTATATTAAAAATAGGAAATTGCTGTAATAGTATTAATAAACTACATAAATTATTAAACAGTAAAATATGACACATGAAAATTAAACTATTTGATTCTGCACACCACTCCTTCAACACTGTTCATGAATGTTCCCACAGGACCAGCATATTTATTTTACTTTCACTTGTACTTTTTAACAATTTTTATTTACAGCGCTTATCAAAAATATACACAGATGAAGATATAGGATGTCTTTATGGTCTTATGTACGATGGCACACTACTCGTAATAGGATTTAGCTTAGAATTTTTTGAAAACGAGAAACAAACTTATAAACAGCTTTTACTTAACTTACCAGCTGAGGTTGAGTTATGCGGTATAATAAAATTTACGGAAGGCTTAAGCTTAGATTCTCGTCCAAAGGAAATTCTTCAGGTGAGTGCATTTTTCAACTTACTGCGGCGAAGCGATCCAAATTGAGTCTTAGCCTCTGAGACAAGCACACGCCATTTCTTCCGATCCTGTGCGACATCTTGCCATGATTCGGCTCGTAACGCCTTCAGGTCCTTTTCTACCAGCGTTCATCCCTCCAGCAGTATTTGAGACGGCCTACCAGCATTTTTCAACACTGAACTATAATTCTTGGCATGAGAAAATAATATTATGTATTACCTATCAAATGCACATAACATGAACTGTTAATATTTATTTCTGCAGTACAGTTAACCATTATGTCAAGTTACTTACCTTCTTTTAGGATGTTGATATTACCGACAACCCTCTTGTGGTTACAATAGGCAAAGTCAATGAAATGAAAGCATATTTCCTGGTTCATGATAAGTTGGAGGAGACATCTTATGAAATCCTTGAGGAAGAAGATTTTTGGAAACAGTTTTTACATTTAAGATTAACAACAGTTTTACCTTTCCAATGTGAAGCCACTATTCCTGGAGTAAAAAATGTTTTACAAAGCAAAAGAATTAAGGTATTTTTTTTTCTATTTACTAAAACTAAATGTTTAAATTGTAATCAAATCTGGGTTTTAATTTTATTGTAAGGTGTTAAGTTGGGGGAAAAATGTAAAAAAAATAATAATTTAGACAGTTGAATTAATTAATATTGTCATTTTTATTATATATAATGCTTTATGTGTTATGTATTAGAGTGGCCAAATACAGCACATGATGAAAATGTGCAAAAGGAAAGAGGGAGGGCCATTGCCCAGTATTGGGACTTAGCATTAACCATGTAATAAAATACAATCCAGCATTCACTTGTTAGACTTTTTTTTTGTGTAAATTGGGTCCAGCAATATTTGAATTAGTGATGGGCCGAATGTGGTTTAAACCGAATACGAACTTCGGCCGAACATTCGGTAAAAATGAAAAATTCGGCCAAACTTCGGTTCAATTTCGCTGCGCTTTTTCGTGTTGTAACTTGTTTACGCACTTGCTGCAAAATAATATATTGCTATATGTGCCCCGCCCGCACTCCGTGCTTCCCCACGGGGCCGTTAGCCAGCTAGTCATATTTTCAATTTTGTAAAGTAAAAATAAAGTCAAAATTTTTATTTTTTGATTAAGTAAGAGAGATTTCTTAGACTTGTTGAGAAGGGCAGACGGCAGTAAAATTTTGTTTTTTTTTTTTATTTAGCAAGAAAGATTTCTAAGGCTGGTTTTGTTAGTAAAAAGAGCGGTTTAATTTTGTGTTTTGTTTTATTTACGTTTATTGGGGTCTCCAAACAGTCTTACAATATGTTTTTAAAGAAAGGTATACATTTATAAGAATTACTAAATGTGAAACCAACGGCGGTGACCACAGATGAATAATTATATTAATAAACTTATAGGAAAAAATAGAGAACTAGACTCTAGAGAGCAGAGGGTAGGGTAGATTATTATTATATATATGCATATTCGTGTGTCGTGTGTTAAGTGTGTTTGTTAATAATAGTTAAAATAGTAGTAAAGTTCAAATTAGTATAATTGTAAGAGAACTGCTTGTAAATTATTTATTGAATAAGAATGCAAGGTTTTAATTATTTATATGTAAATTCTTAAGTCTGTCGATAAGAACTTTTTTATATTTGGCATGTTTGAGAGCAAATATATCTATATCATTGAAGTGATTATTAAAGTTATGAACTATTCGAGTAACGGGAGATCGGATACCAGCGTTGGTTCGGCTAAACGGAGTAGCAAAAAAGTTATATTGTTTCCTTGAATGCGATCTAATAGGTACCCTGTAACACAGTTTGTTAATTAAGTAATTGCAATCGTATCTATTATTACAAAGGTCGTAAAGCATCATAGCCTCAAGTTGTAAACGTCTTGATTTTAGATTAAGCAATTTATGTTTAGCCAGAAGATCGTTGTAGGGAATTCGATTTTTAAAACATTTGTACTGCATAGAACGAAGGAATTTTTTTTGTACGGATTCTACCTGGTCATTGTATTTGTTGTATAAAGGATTCCAAATTGATACCGCATATTCCAATTGACTTCTAACAAGTGATTTATAAATATATAAGTAAGTGGACGGCTTTTGAAAAACAGTAGAAGCTCGCATAACAAAGCCATACATTCTATAAGCTTTCGCTAAGATAGTTTGAATGTGAGTATCTAAATGAAGTTTAGTATCAAGCGTAACACCAAGATCTTTAATGGTTTTCACATTTTCGAGAGGAGTACCACTAAGCGAATAAAAATAATTACTTATAACCTTTTTTTTCGTGAAAGATATTGGACTTACATTTATTTAAGCTAAGACCTAATTTATTTGTTATGCAGTAATTAGAAAAACTATCTAAATCGCTTTGAATTTTTAGATGATCCTCAACAGTAATAATTTGACGATATATTTTAAGGTCATCAGCAAACAAAAGAAAATCACAATTTTTGAAGCATTCATCTATGTCATTTATGAAAATTATAAATAAGAGTGGTCCTAATATTGAGCCTTGCGGCACGCCAGATTAATAACTACAGTTTGTGTTCGATTCGAAATATATGATTTGAACCATCTCCATAAATTTCCTCTAATACCATTAAAAGCTAATTTTTCAAGTAAAATTCTGTGGTCTACTCTATCAAAGGCCTTACGAAAGTCGGTGTAAATACTATCAGTCTGTTTATTAGAATCTAAATTATCAAAAAGACAGGAAGTATAAATGAGTAAGTTAGTTGTAGTAGATCGAGATTTTACAAAGCCGTGTTGCTGGGGTATTATCGATTTTTAAAAAAATCGTTTTTTTTTTAATCCTTACAATCGATTAAAATATATCGACAATCGAAAAAAACAATCGATTTCGATGTTACAACACTACTCTCCAACTGTCTTACGGTTTTTCCAAAATGGTAAAAAATTGTTCTAGGACTCCCGTACTAATTACTTTTTCTAATTCAAATAAGTAAATGACTATGAATGAGTACATACTTCTTGTATCAGACTTGTTAAATTATTTCACTGTTACTACAGATATTTTTTTGAAGTGAAAACTTTAGCGGCGTTGAGCACTTTTGTGGGATGGGTAAAAACTGATCGAAAAACCTTGGAAAAACCGTAAGACGGTTGGAGAGTAGTGTTTTGTGTCGAACTCGAACTCGAATTGATTGTAAGGGTTTCGATTAATTAAAAAAAACGTTTTTTTTTAAATCGATATTCATAAAAAATGGGTTAAAAATTTAATCGATTGTAAGGGTTTAGATTAATTTAAAAAATCGATTTTTTAATAATCAATTTTCATAAAAAATGGGTTTAAAAAATGCACAACGTTATTTAATCAAGTTTTCACTTCTATGGGCACTCCCGGAGTGCAACCCGTCTTTTTTTCAATAATTTATATTATGATAGTACAAGTATATTTAGTGCCGAATGTTCGGCATTTTAACCGAAATTCGGCCGAATGACGAAGTTCGGTTCAAGCTGCCGAAGTTCGGTTAAACCGAATGTAAAACGAATTTCGGCCCACCCCTAATTTGAATGCTTTTAAATATAATTACAGATAGCTTCAGGGCAGGTATCCTTCCACATTAATAACACATCAGTGTATTTATTTGGTGAAGCATCTGATGTTGGAGTGACAGGCATAAATGTGGATACCAACATTGGTGATCTTATGGAATCTTTAAATCCAGAACAGAATTTGAAAAAGAAGAAACATCTTGTAAACAGGGTTGTATGTACTTTTTGTCATTACTTAATCATATTATGACATTATGTTATGTATTAAAAATTATCGGCCAAGTGAGTCGGACTCACACACGAAGGGTTCCGTACCATTATAGAGCAAAATTAGGCCAAAAATTGTTTTTTTGTATAGGGGCCCCCTTAATTTTTTTTATTTCAATATAATTATTAAATATTAAAGTACACATATAAGTAAGGACTTTGAGAAAAATTAAAGTACCTACCTGTTGCCATTATTGATATAGAGCAAAAAAGGCCAAAAAAATCATGTTGGTTGTATGGGAACCCCCTTAAATATCAATTTTATTTTGGTTTTGTATTTATAGCGTTGTTGTTATGGCGGCAACAGATATACATAATCTGTGAAAATTTCAACTCTCTAGCTAATACCGTTCTTGAGTTACAGCCTGGAGACTGACAGACATTGAAGTCTCAGTAATAGGGTCCCGTTTTTACCCTTGGGTTACGGAACCCTAAAAATTAACACTTTTGTGCTTGCAGGAAATTGTACCTATAAATTTAGTCATGAGAGCCACTAAAGACATGTTATCTGAGAAACTCGTTAAAACTGCTGTCAAAATGATGACGACCCAGAGGAAACGTGAGTATCGGGGAATGGAAGACTTACTTAATTTACTTGGATTATGTCAGGCATAGACAGTTGATTGAGTATTGTTGCCGTGAGTGGCAGGGATTGCCTTAGGATTTAGGTGAAAATGTATGCACGACTAGGCTTCTTCAGAATGACAATACATGGTTATTACTTTTTTAATGGGTCAAAACTCAAAACGCTATTATTCTGCCTATGTCTTCCGGTCGTGTTGTCTGTCAAGACTGGAATGTCCAATTCACTTGTCAACTTGTCTTTGCGTCTACGTCCGCCATGGACGCTAGTTCTATATAAACATAATAACCTTATCTATTTTATAATTTACATTTAACATCTAATATAGTCCACTATGCCAGTTATATTAAGTAACTAGACGGTCCGCGCGGCTTCGCCCACGTAAAATAGATATTTCACAAAAAAATTAGTCCACAAAAAAAGCCTATGATCCTTCACGTGGTCTCATCTGATCCAAATAACAGAAAATATGCTCTAGTAGTTCGTGAGATAAGCCCTTTCAAATAATTCCCCCGCTTTTTCCACATTTTCCTCTATTTCTTCGCTCCTGTTAGTCTTAGCGTGATAAAATATAGCCTATAGCCTTCCTCGATAACTGGGCTATCTAACACTGAAAGAATTACATATTTTTCAAATTGGACCAGTACTTCCTGAGATTAGCGCGTACAAATAAGCCCTTTCAAATAATTTCCCCCCTTTTTTCCAAATTTTCTTATATTTCTTCGCTCCTATTAGACTTAGCGTGATAAAATATAGCCTATAGCCTGCCTCGATAAATGGACTATCTAACACTAAAAGAATTTTTCAAATCGGACCAGTAGTTCTTGAGATTAGCGCGTTCAAACAAACAAACTCTTCCGCTTTATCATATTAGTATAGATTAACAAAAACACATGTCCATACAGAAAATTGATGTTATAAAACATAATATAGCATTTTACTTATTTTTCAGCTGCCTTTTGTATAAGTATGCCATTGAAGATTGATACTTTGGCAATAGTAAACAGGAGCACGAAGGTATCAGATCTTTACTCAGTACTTGTTGAAGCAGCGTGCAGAGCCCTTAGATTACTAGAAAGTGGTATACTGGAACAATTAGGTATGTTCATTGTAAAGTAATAATATAATTTTAAGTACACAATGTAGTCTACAAACAAAGTTTAATTTAATATTGAAGATAACTATTTAAAATATACTATCATTATTCATGAGTCATAACAATAAAAAATAATTAGGAATAATATTAATTGTCTTAAGTACCATATTTGTATTCATGAAATTTAATAATTATAATATATATAAGCTACGCGGTACTTTTAGATATCTCTATGAGACTGCCATCTTATTTCAAATCGCCAATATTCTAAGTGATTGCGTACAGTAGCTATCAATGTTAAATATGTCTGATCGCGATTTACCAATAACGAGCCCTCTGACTGATCACATTGACCAAAAGTTCTTAAAGTTCTGCACAACTTATCTTACAGCTTAAACAATTATTATAACTTTAAACAATTTACAAACAGGTCAAGAAGGAATTGGAGATGGTGCTGGTCTTCGCCTGCCAGAAACATATCATTTTCTCCCCCAACTTCTGGGACACTTTGTAACAAGAATAGTACCAAAAAGCATTCCAGATGAAAGCATGGGTATGACATACATGACCATTTAACTATAATGATATTAGGATTTTTTTTTCTTTTTTATAAAATAAGGGGGCACACGAGCAAACCTGATGGAAAGCAACTACCGTAGCCCATGGACACTCGCAACATCAGAAGAGCTGTAGGTGCGTTGCCGGCCTTTTAAGAGAGAATACGCTGTCTTCTTGAAGGTTTACAGGTCGTATAGGTCCGGAAATACTGCTGGTGACAGTTCGTTCCAGAGTTTAATTACTGTGCGCGACAGAAAGTTAGCTACGACCTTTCGACCGTTTCGAATTAACATTTGGATTAATAAAAAAAATTCGACTTTAATAAATAACTAGATGATGCCCGCAACTCTGTTGCGCCAAAACTCGTTTATCGCGCGGGAACCGTACATTTTTCCGGGATAAAAAGTATCCTATGTCCTTTCCCGGGACTCCAAGTATCTCCATACCAAATTTCAGCAAAATCGGTTCAGCGGTTGGGGCGTGAAGAGGTAACATACAGACAGACAGACAGACAGACAGATAGACAGACACACTTTCGCATTTATAATATTAGTATGGATAGCAACGATGTCGAGAAAGTGTGGGTGACCAATAAACAAAAGAAATGTAACTCCATAAGGTCGCATGATAATAGCATTAATTGAATTTTTATAATAAAGGCGAGACACGGCCAAATATTCTTTGTATTTAAAATCGTATGAGGTAAGTTTTATATATTAAGAACGTCAGTTCTATGAAACGTGAAGTGTCGCGTCGCTGCCGAGTAGTGTCGCGTAGAGATCAACTACGATAACATGGCGCGCCCCTCCAAAATTCAAAACGTTTGAAGTGCGTTGTCAAAACGTTTGAAGTGCGTTGTCAAAATATTTGATGTGCCTTGTCTTGCGTGGTCGGCTATTTATGATTAGTTGACCAACAAATCTTTGTAATAAGACATGACATTAAGTGAAATATTACGTGTACTGGGATTGGTTGAATACTTACTACATACAAACTCTTTCATAAGGATGTGACTACACACATTGAAACGGTCATTTGGAAAGGCGCGCCATGTTATCGTAGTTGATTTCTAATGCAGTCACCTTAATAGTTAAGATTTAAAATTTGTACGGCTGTCTACATGAATTAATTACTCAATTTTCTATGTGTAGAGAAAGAAAGGCGTCAGCTACATGAGCAGTTGGCGTTGCCGGTAGACCGACCTATATTTAGACGCGGCAACGCTTACTCACCAGCCACTGCTAAGTTGGTGAACCCACATGAAGCCATCAACCAGCAGACCAAGTCGGGCTGTAGGGTAGCACTGGTCCGGGGCAAATACACTTACCACCATTACATGCAAGACAATTTCAATGACGACGGCTGGGGGTGCGCCTACCGCTCTATGCAGACAATATTTTCGTGGTTCAGGTAGTTTTTTTTTTACTTTAAATTCGCAGTAATATAATGTATAATTATGTTACGCTCTAAGACCAAAACACTCAGTGAGCGAAAAAATAGCCCACAACGCGTTGTGGTCACAGTGAAACAGCCACGACGCGAAATTCGCGTCGTGACTCTAATGAAAACGGCCACGACGCGTTCTGGCAATCACAAAAAGACCATGACGCGAAATTCGTGTCGTGGCTGATATGCTATTCGTTTTTCTTGATTTGTTCTTGATTGATTAATCGTCCATAGGTATGTAAGCAGTAAGATTATATTTTAATCACCACGCGTACTACAAAATATTTTTCTTTAAATACTAAATCACTGCAGAACATGTTTAAGGTTTATCATTATTATTAATAAAATATCCATAGTTCCATGCTATCTGTATTCTGTACTAATAAAAATAAATTTTTATTTAATTTAAGTAAATATAATACCACTTACTAATCGACAGTAATAATATTATTACGGATAGTATGGGACTTTGGATATTTTATAAATTAATAATGATAAACATGTTATGCAGTGATTTAGTAAAAGAAAAAATATATTGTAGTACGCGTGGTAATTCAAAATAATCAAATATAATCTTCCATACCTATGGACGATTAATCAATCAAAAACAAATCAAGAAAAAATAATAGCATATCAGCCACGACATTAATTTCGCGTTATGGCCTTTTTGTGATTGCCAGAACGCGTCGTGGCTGTTTCACTGTGACCACAACGCGTTGTGAACTATTTTTTCGCTCACTGAGCGTTTTCGGTCTTTGAGCGTAACATACACTTTTAATTTTAAAGCCTGACCAAAAAATTTTTTGGTTAAGCTTTAAAATTAAATAAACTAACGCAATGGTCAACGGAAATCAGACATTGCGGCACGACTGACGAGAGATGAGTCGCGGGACAAATTAATATAATATAAATATGTATGTACAATGTACATCTATGGATGTACTATCAAAGAAGTTGATTCCTATGCAGATCGGG
Organism: Polyommatus icarus; assembly: GCA_937595015.1. Classification (NCBI taxonomy): domain Eukaryota; kingdom Metazoa; phylum Arthropoda; class Insecta; order Lepidoptera; family Lycaenidae; genus Polyommatus; species Polyommatus icarus. Next base: position 12,714,462 of record OW569326.1, read on the forward strand.
GACCTAAGTAGTTTGGTTGCGTTACGTCAAACCCAGCCGACAGATCACAATTAACATTGAGTTGATATATTCGACCAAATAACGTTGGTCTGTCAATTGCATATAGTACAGTAGAGATCAACTACGATAACATGGCGCGCCCCTCCAAATGACTGTTTCAATGTGTGTAGTCACATCCTTATGAAAGAGTTTGTATGTAGTAAGTATTCAACCAATCAACGCACTCGTAATATTTCACTTAATGTCACTTATTACCAAGATTTGTTGGTCTACTAATCATAACCTAGCCGACCGCGCAAGACAACGCACTTCAAACGTTTTGACAACGCACTTTAAACTTTTTTAATTTTGGAGGGGCGCGCCATGTTATCGTACTTGATCTATAAATGAAGGCAAAAATCAGGTGCAAGTATATTAGTGATCGAAGGGTGCAAGTCAACCTCCAATTTCGTTGAACCTTCATCGATTTGGATGAAAATTTAGGATTAATTACATTAAGCACTCTACTTTAAAAGTGACATACGCTCGTATTGCGCTTTTTTTATTTTAGGGGTGAAATCCACCCCTTTTGTTGAAAATATAAAAAATGCAGATTTAACCATTCTGGCTTAGCTAATTGGGTTTAATTCGATAAAATAAATGTTTTAATGTTTTTTTTCATGATATTTTATGATTATTTAATTAATTTTTCAACCCTTATGGCAACCACCCCTTTAATCGTGCAAAACACTTTTTGTATTTCTGAACTTTAAAATCGCATATTTACACTGTAGAAACAGTTTGTTTAATATTTATGACATAATTTTTGGATAAGACTGAAAAATAAACCCCATTTAATGCGGAATTACGGTAAAAATTGGGTTCAAAAACTTAATAGGTTTATGTTTTTTAACCCAATTTTTTCAGTTTATTTACTTAGTATTAATTTCTTATTAAGTTTTTTTTGCGAAATTTTTTGACCCCTGTAAACTACCCAATGTCTGAAAAATATTTTAAGTTTAGTTTTTTATCAGCATTAATGAGTTCAAATATTTTTTCATAGTTAAGATAAATTTTATTAATATATTTCAAACATTGATATTATTTAGTCCAAAATATTCAAATAACGATTTCAAACTACCCTCTGTGCAAAAAATTGACGCAAAGGCTGAATCTGCTGGACTGAAATATTTAATAGGCGCACATCATTATAAAAAGCCCCTCTCTTATCGAGTCAACATTTACCGTTTTGTTTACTTACTGAATATAAAAGACTTAAAAAGATTAACGTATATTTAGTAAGGACTATATTATGACGCCTGCAATCGCCCTGGAACCGTACATTTTTCGGGATAAAAAGTAGGTATAATACTTTAGTCTTGTACATGTCATAAAATGTAAGGAAGTACATGTCATAAAATGCATCGGTTTACCGTTATTTAAGTTTGAATGCTTAGACTTAGGTACTCGCAGAAAGAAAATATATACAATCACTTACACCTCACTTTGGATGAATATAGAAAGGCATTCTATAATAGATATTAGTTTGTTTTTTTATTGGCTTTAATTTTGGTAATTACACATTTTTCGTAAAAACCTAGTTTCTTAGTTAATTATGAAAAACCGCTTTAAGACAAGTATTTTTCTCACGCAAAAACGTGATCTTTGATCTTTAATAACTCCGAAAGTATTGATTTATTCAAAAAACTTAAACTATCAAAATTTGCTTAAAATTTGTGTGTCTATTGATTCCTGGGGTTATTTTTATTTAAAAAAATTCACCCCCCGAGAAGGGTTGGCATCCGCCCCCAGGGCAAAAGCGCAAGTTGGCACTATGTCACTTTTGTTTCTTAGGGTATCCTCCACCTACTTACCAATTTTCATGAAAATCGATGGAGGTACAACGAAATCGTAGGTGAAAACCTTCACTGCCTCCACTAATAGGAATCAACTTCCTCGATGGTACAATGTACATACATATTTATATTATATTAATTTGTCCCGCGACTTATTATCGAATATCGACACATGGATCGCCTTTCTTGTTGGATGATAATATCAGCCTACATTAACCAAGCTTTTCTTCCTTAATAATTAATATATTATAATAATAAATCCCACACCGGTATCGGTGACTGTGAAGCGTTACAGGTTACGTTTTCTTCCTTACAGGTTACAGGGCTACACCACAGTAGACATTCCATCTCACAGAGAAATACAACAGTGCCTAGTTAGCATAGGCGACAAGACATCGACATTCCTGGGATCAAAGAACTGGATTGGGTCAACGGAGGTTATGTTCTGTCTAGAAACCCTGCTGGGAGTACAGTCCAGAATTATTTTTGCCAACACCGGATCTGATTTACTAAATTACACCCCAGAGTTACTACATCATTTCGAGAGACACGGGAGCCCTATTATGATTGGTATGAATTTATTGCCGACTAAAGAACTAAACACACCGGCAAAATTAGAGGAACATAACAAAATTTTATTTTTTTTGAAAATTATTCGCTGTTTTTTATATATTTATTTATTTATTAAATAATTGACGATTAAAAAATAAAACTTATGTAAATTTAGGGCATAAAAACGTGTAAAATAGGAAAAAATCTGCAAAAAATCAAAAATTAAGAAAAATCTTTGAAATTTCAGTAGTAAGTTTTTAAGTTAAATTTTTTAAGTTAAAAGCGTGTAATGCCTTCAATGGATCTCAAGAGGGTCTGGATACGCCATTCCATGCTTGCATTTTAATTGTCGATCATTTCCTGTGGGATATTCTTCTACTCCTCCAGTAGCGCCAACTCGAGCTTCTGAACACATTTTGGAGCTGGAGTTTTAACTCGTACCGTTCACCCATTGATGTGCCACACGTTCTCAATCGGATCCACATCCGTAGACCGTGCTAACCTCTCCACCTGGGCTACGCCAGCATCATTTAGGTAATAATACCCGATTTTTTTACTCTATGGACGCGCATAAAATTGAAGTTACTGCCTAAAACTGTGTAAAAGGCACAACATGCAGTTCTTGGATGTTTGGGCTATAGCCCTGTACTGTCAAAGTACAATCATTAACAATCATCAGCTCCGTGCGGCCTCCAAATCATATGCCACCCCAAACCATTACGAAGCCTGCACGATAGGCCACTGTGTCCGTTAAGTTTGATGGTCTATAGCGTTCCTTATACGATTTATCCACATTCTTTATCGCCTGTCAACAAAATTTACACAGAGTTTGCTCCAATCACTGTACAGCACACGATTTCACTCACTTGTTAAATTTTGATGTTCACGCGCAAATCTTAGCCTGGCTTTTTGCGGTCCTGTCTCAAGTTTTGGTGCCCTTGCAGTTTAACTTTTGAGTTTAATTTAACTTCTTTGATTCTTCTTCTTACTGTACAATCTGCACTTACACGTCCATCTCGGACCTGTTCCGACAGGATTCGTCTCTGCAAAGCAGTTTGAGGTCGATTTCTTAAGGCTTGTACCCTTACAAAACAGTCATCCTGAACCATTGCCACCCGAAATCTGCCTTGTTCTCGTCTCCAAACGTAAGAGCCGGTCTCTCTGTAGCGTTGAAAGTTACGATGGACCACGAAAGCCGACACACCTAAGGCCTGACTGACCGAACGGTAGGTGTGACCTTTCTCTATCGTGGTTACAGCTCTAGCAGTCGTAGATGCTGGAAAATCACTAATTTTATATCTAAGCAATGTGTTCTTCCAAAAACCAAACAATCAAATGAGCTGGCATACCTTGCACCCCGCTAAAAACGCCATTCTTATCAGAAACACTTACAACGTCAATCATCGAAAAACACGTAGTAGGGCATAATTGCAATAAAAATCTGTTAGCTTCCCAGTTGTGTTCAATATTTTATTTCTTAAATGAGCTTAGAAACTATAAAAAAGGATTTCACACAGCCCGACCCACATAAATTCGAGTTGTGGCCGTTTTTACCTATGTTCCGCTAATTTTGCCGGTGTGTGTATGTAATAAAAATAAATTTGCTCAAATTTGTTAAGGTGGTTCGTTTTTCATACAAAAATAAAATTGGCATTCACAAGCTAAATATTAGTAGATATGCCTCGATATTTGTGTAGGGAATTACTTTGGGATACTTATTTCCGCAAAATCAATAAAATTACAAATTTATAATGTCAGAGATATTATATCAGATGATGAAAAATCTTGTAAATTACTCATGTCATGTTTATCGTCTGATATAATATAATATCTCTGACATTATAAATATGAAATTTTATTGATTTTGCAAAAATAAAATAATTCCCTACGCAAAAATCGAGGCATATCTACTAATATTTAGCTTGTGAATTCCGATTTTATTTTTGTATGAAAAACGAACCACCTTAAGGGGCCGGGTACCCTTGGAATTTCTCATACAAACGTAATACCAAAATCATTTTCTCATACGAAAATATTTAACATGTTTGAGTTATTTTTCAGTTTAAAATAGTAATTACCTAGGTTCCTACACAAAAATTTACTTCAAAATATTTAAACACAAAAAAAATTTTTTTTGTTTAAAAATTTTTTTTTGTAAATTTATCACAAAATATTTAAACACTAAAAAATAGAGTAAAACACTAAAAAATATATAAATAAATAGTAAATTTACTACAAAATATTTAAATACTAAAAATAGTTTTTAGAGTTTAAATATTTTGTAGTAAATTTACTATTTATTTATATATTTTTTAGTGTGTTACTCTATTTTTTAGTGTTTAAATATTTAGTAGTAAATTTACTAAAAAAAATTTTTTTTTGTGTTTAAATATTTTGAAGTAATTTTTTGTGTAGGAACCTAGGTAATTACTATTTTAAACTGAAAAATAACTCAAACATGTTAAATATTTTCGTATAAGAAAATGATTTATTACGTTTGTATGAGAAATTCCAAGGGTAACCGGCCTCTTAAGGGCTCCATTCCACCGCGGCGCACGGAGAGACTACGCACGTGCGTCAAGCTTCGCTTTGTAAGAAAATATATGTGACTGTGTCCACTGCAACCCACGCACACGCTACGCACGAATTGACTCAAGTCAAAGAAATAAATCTGTGCACGTCCACGCGAGCGTGCGGCCGTGCACAGCGTGCGCCGCGGTGAAATGAATTATGAAGCCTTTACATTGAACTTTATAATGGTGAGAGTTGAGACCGCACTAAGCGACACTTCGCGACAGCGACGCGACACGACAATTCACCTTTCATAAAACTCTCGTTTTGTGTCGCGTCGCTGCCGCGTTGTGTCGTTTAGTGCGGTTTTGCTTTAAGAGTTATTTGATATTTATTTATTTTAAACATTTTTGCTTGATACTTTTCAGGTGGCGGAGTGTTAGCTCATACAATACTCGGCGTAGAATTCAACCCTGAGACAGACGAAACGAGGTATCTAATACTAGATCCTCACTACACGGGCGCTGACGACCTCAGTGTTATAATTAGTAAGGGCTGGTGCGGATGGAAAAATGCCGACTTTTGGAACAAGACTGCGCATTACAACCTTTGCTTGCCTCAAACTACACCCTGCGTATAAAGGTGTTTTTTTTTTTGTCATGAATATGACTGCCATATAAGTGTAAAGAGTTATTTGCAGGTGAAATGGTCATAATTTATTGTTTTTTTTTTGCACAATTGTTTCGAAATTATGCACGATTCGATTTTTTTTCTAGTACAAATAAATATTATTTCGGTATTTAAATTCAATGAAATGACCGCAATTCAATTCTGTTCTGATTAAAGATAAAAGGATTTTGTTAACATAGGTTCTGCACGTGATATAATGGTTAAGACTGCTTAGGTTGTGTTGTATAGCGTATCACATGTAATAAGGTAACAATAATGCAACCGATTTATATCCCAAATGGTATGTCTAATTTTGTAAAGTGCTTTTTCAATGCACCATACTGTTGCTTGTTATTTAATAAGAATACTTTGTTAAGGTCTATAAATAGTATTTTCAATTAATTTTAACGGCATTTTAATTGTGAGACAGAAATTGTAAATTTGTGTATATTAATAAAAAATAATATGTTATATTTTTCACTGAATAAAAGCATCTAACATATTTTAAAATATTTATTTCACGTAACTCGTTTGTTTTTATTTATTATATACAGCAACTTCGAAGTAATCTGCCTGTTAAGCTCGCTTTAACAATATTTTGCTAAAACGGTCCATTCACTATCCTGCATTGCAGTCATGCTGCAGTCCGCCGTGCAGGCCTGCGGGGTTGGCACCCATGATGGGTTTCCCCTGCGATATCAAAAAAAAGGCCTGCGGGGCTAAAATGGTCGCTTTGGAGAATCATATTGTGAATCATAATATGATTCATTTTAAAAAATGCAATATTGACACTGCTTGCAATTCAGATGTCTAAATTCGTACTAATTTGACAGTTTTGACAATTTATTTTGTGAATTGATTGAGAGGAATTGCTAAATGTGACCATTTTAGCCCCGCTGCAACACCATTCACTATCCTGCATAAGCCGGCGGAATGCACGCAGGATAGTGAATGGTGTTGCAGGCCTGCACGGCGGACTGCAATGCAGGATAGTGAATGGGCCGTTTTAGAAATCATTGTAGTTTTAGATACGGGCACATGAATAAAAAAACAGAATATATTATAGATGTTACAGTTTATTTATAATGTGTTGAACTAAATTAAAAAGTTACACAATCGCTTACACTACGTCCTATATATACACAAAATCACAGTTATTAGCAAAAGATATATAACAAAATATATTACAGTCTCCTCCAATATATTATTTTATATTTGAGAGAATAACATTTTGTCTCACATAGCTTATTAGTAGCACAAAACTGCTTCGCGAATAAATTATTTATAGTTGAATATTTCTGCTATCTATACTGAGTGTATCTAATTTGTAGTATTACAAAGTTTACCTTGAGGTTCGACATGCACTCTTTAAAACAATAATTGAAAAAAATTACAAACTATGCTTTGAAGTAGGTGCAGCCTTTTACCTTGAAATTTTAAAAAATTGGCAGCTTCTTCACATAAATTATAAATATTTTCAGTGTTTGCCAAACTTGCAAAAAAAATTGCAGAACAGCAAATTAATATTTTTTTATTTAGAGAAAAATTTAATAGGCTTTATAATATCTTACATTAATAAGATTTTTCTTCGGACTCTTAAAGTTATGTGTAATATTGTCAACGCCTTCAAAGGTATAATAAATTAATACCATTTCCTTAATTACCTAGATTCTATAGAAATAGCTCTTGATACATACATACAAGGTGTAACAAAACTAAGTGATTGATAATCACAGATTACTAGTATATATGCTGATAAGTGATAATACTTCAGGATTTATATGAGTCCCCCTGTAAAACTAGAAACGCTGGGAGTTTTTTTTTTTACTTTTGTATTGGAACATCCATGACGCTCGGGCGCTTGCCCATACAAATTACAAAAAATTGCTTTTTCAGGGCTGCTACTTTACCCTACACCCTAAAGTTTTATCACTTGGTTTTGTTACATCATGTAAGTATATCAAGAATGACTTCATAGTTCTATATTCTAATAAATGTCGCGCACAACTTTTAAATTGCTCGCAGAATGGAAAGGGAACAGTGTTCTATTTTTAAGTAAAGCCGCCATTCCACCGCAGCGCACGGAGGGAGTACGCACGTGCGTCAAGCTTCGCTTTGCAAGAAAATATATGTGACTGTGTCCACTGCAACCCACGGACACGCTACGCACGAATTGACGTAGTCAAAGTAATAAAAAGGTGCGCCGCGTGGCCGTGCACAGCGTGCGCCGCGGTGGAATGGCGGCTTTACTTTGGTAACACACGGAGGTTTGCTATTGGTAGATCAATGACGAATAGCGATCTGACGGTACCACATTATTGGTAGATACATTTTACTTACATAGAAAGATCCTAATATAAAAATGTGCGCGACCTATTCTAACGTGTCATAACCAATTATCAAAATATTGTAATCTAACGCCATAACGATTTGACATAAAAATTCGAGTCCCTTGAGTTTCCAAATCTATTACAAACTAAATTCAAATATTTCGACGTTATCGGAAATGAAGATGGCGTTGCTGACAATAATTCACCTCATATATTTTTTTCTAACATATTCACAGAATCTCTAAATCACAGTGCCGAATTTGAGGAAATTTTTTCTGAAACAGAAATATTAGATTATGGTTAGTCTTAGTACATACTTATTGTTATTACATTAGTGACCATTTATCTATGTCGTTTTTCGATATGTAACTATTTTATCTATATCTGCATTTCTCTCGTTCCTCCTATAGATGAAAGAGAAAGATGTCAAAATGTCACTTACCCTCAGCTTCAATTCTATCCTGTCTATCTCACCCCCGAGCATGTCTACAATGTTCTCGCCGTGTTTCAACAGGAACGCCTCTACGTCGTCGATTGTGTCAATTTTCTTCATATCCTGCAACAAGAAATTGATCAATTTTAAGAGATTTATAACATCCTATAAATCAGTCATATTATGTTATAAAAAATACTTTTTTAGTTTTTACTTTTTAGATATAAATATTTATTTAATACTAGATGACGCCCGCAACTCCGTTGCGCCAAAATTCGTTAATCGCGCGGGAACCGTACATTTTTTCGGGATAATCCTATGTCCTTTCCTGGGACTCAAAGTATCTGCATACCAAATTTCAGCAAAATCGGTTCAGCGGTTTGAGCGTGAAGAGGTAACAGACAGACAGACGGACAGACAGACACACATTCGCATTTATAATATTATAAGTAGGTATGGATATTTTTTTATTATCCTACAAACGCAATAATTATACACACTGTTTAATGTTTATACAGATATCACAGATTATTGTCCTAGCCCTTAGGGCGCATTTTCATTAGTCGTTAACTCGTGCGGTATACAGCATACGGGGAGTCTTTGGCAACTAATGGCGCATTTTGATTGGTCGAGGCATGATCTCCCACACCCCGCATGCGGTAACTATCGACCAGTGAAAATGCGCCATTACTATTAAAAATTTTATAAGCTGCACTTAGCATGTTCTGTTCTTACTTCTTGTCTATCAAGTCACTTTCCTAATGTTTCGATTGAGAACGAAACATTGTTTAACTTCAACAACGTATACAGTATACACTGTGTTATATCGTGGTTACATCCATTCTAATATTAATGCGAAAGTGTGTCTGTCCGTCTGTCTGTCTGTCCAAACCGACCAAACCGGTGAACCGATTTCGCTGAAATTTGGTATGGAGATACCTTGAGTCCCGGTAAAGGACATAGGATACTTTTTATCCCGGAAACATGTACGATTCCCGCATATTAAACGAATTTTAGCGCAACGAAATTGCGGGCGTCATCTAGCATAGCTTTTAAATAGTAGAAAATAATGGCACATACCTCTAACAGATTGTTTAGATCATGTTTCTCCAAATACGATCTGGTCAAAGCCCTTCCGTCAAAATCTACTTCAGCCTGAAAAGTCAATTATTTTGTTAAAAAAAAACTCAAACATGTTAAAATTGTGATACATGAATACTAATAATTGTATCTTCCATAAAGCGTCTCCCAGACAGACGCGGCCTGCAGTGGCGGTGGCGGTCAGTTGGATGACTTGGCCGCGTGGCCGCGTGTGTCTGTGTCGTTCCTAGAACTCTCAAGTCGTCCAACTGACCGCCACCGCCACCGCCACCGCAGGCCGCGTCTGTCTGGGAGACGCTTTATAAATAAAACCCTTGAAAAACCAATTTAATTTAAATATTTTATTTATTTATTTATTATTTAATTACCTTATATCTAATAAGATTACTTCCTATATCTATACCCTTAACATCATGGATGGCTCTGATCATGAAGTCTCTCTCCAGCACACTGTTTATTTCGTCCAATTGTTCATGGGGGATCGATCTGTAACACGGAATTTAACCTATAATATATATACTATAGTCTGTGCGCAACTAGTTGGCCGCTCTGCCGGTATGTGAGTATATGGGCAGAGCGGCCAACTAGTTGCGAACAGACTATAGTAACTAGTCTATGATTTAACCCATTAAATTAAGCCCCATAAGGACACCGGTGACCGCGACAACAATAGAATAACAATAGATTTCCAAGAATCCGCGATCGAAGGATTAAAGATGCATAACCTCGCATTCTTTCTGTTAAGAAAGATTGCTATCGGCGTGACATGCAATAACTTTATGGAAATTCAAAAATGCCGGAGACATGAGAGTTGCAGTTTTTCGCAAACGTCACTTTTTTATCTTCCAACCGAAGCGCCAACATTGATGAATATATTTTACCTTCAAACTTTCGACGTTACTCAGGATTCTACCTTTCCACTTTCGACGTTACTCAGGATTTTACCTTCCCACCATCGACGTTACTCAGTATTTTACTTTCCCATCGTAGCTCCAACGTCACTTTTTTACCTTCCAACTGAAGCACCAATGTTGATCAGTATTTTACCTTCCCACCATCGTCGTTCCTCAGTATTTAATGCAGGCACTTCACATGGCTATTTGTATTTGCGTATTTGATGTATTCGCCAAACAATCACCATGTGTAGACGGTATGTTTGATAAATATTGGTCTTATTTGCCTATTTGACAAATATGGCCAATACTATAGTAATAATAATTTATCGTTACGGTACTTATACGGTATACGGTACGTACCTTTGTCGCTTTTTTACGCACATCAAAAGAGTCAAATAGGCAAGTACAGCCACAGACTAATAAGAGATACTACGGATAGTACAGCTCGACAAGGTTTAAATGAACGTGGCGAAAAAAGGAACTAACGCTGCCATCATACAAAAACGTCATTTTTGACAGTTCTCCTTTACGAGCAGCGCCACCACCCACGTTCATTTAAAACCTTGTCGCACTGTAAACAAAATCAAGTAAAAGTTTGGTATTTGACGTCCATGTGTGGAAGGCCGTATTTACCTTTATTTGCTTGTTTGTGTGTACGTCAATAATTTTGCCAAATGCAACAAATAGCCAATAGCAAATACAAATAGCCATATGAAGTGCCTCTATTACCTTCCCACCAAAGCTCCGACGTTGCTGAGTATGATGAAGGAGGCGACGCCCCCCAGCAGCGTGCCCACGAGTATGCAGCCGATGGCGTCGGGCAGGGAGCTGCCGGTGTACTGGGCGATGGCCATACAGCTGCCCGCTACCACTACGCCCGCCACTGCCGCCGTGTCCTCAAACAATACCACGTTCACGGATGGGTCCGAGCTGCGCATTACTGGAAATTATTATTTTTTATATATATACTAGCTGTCCCGGCAAACGTTTCTTTGCCATATTATATAAAGTATATAGCCCGTATTATTTTATTGAATTAGTGACTAAATAAGTATGTCACCGTGGTAACGTCCATCGCTATCCCGTGACCCGCGTCGCATAAACTATGGTCGCTCTTTATAGACAAATAATTTGCAATAAAATAAAATTGCGACTATAATTAAAGACCTAAGCTATCCTATCTCTCAAGTTGGAAAAAAGCACACATTTAAAAAAAGAAAACATTAAAATCTGTTAAGTAGTTTAGGAATCCATCGCGGACAAACATTGTGACAGGAGATTTATATATATTAGATATGATAGTGTTATTATTCTTTTTCTCTATTATCCAAACTGTGAAACTTGTGTTGGCTGGAGACTGAGTTTATTGCATGCTATATATTGGTTGCTTTTGATTAAACATTGGTGTCGCGGTAGATATACATGTAACCTGGCATGGCAGTCATGGTACTTAGGTTTTTAAGTTCAACATAATATATCTTAAACAGATATAAAATACGTACTATAATCGTATAATGACATATTAGCCTCCTTTGCTCCTTTTCTGATGGCATTAAGAGCTACCATCAATGTGGCACCTTCAGAAACCACAGCACCTCCAAGGACAAAATAGGCCTGTGAACAAAATAAGATACAGCTTCATAAATTAAGACAAAAAGATAGATTAAAGTAACATTTTATATTTTTTTAAACATACATTTTTTAATACACCATACTCAAATTCTCGTCACATTAATTAGGTTTAAAGATCAATAAAATATGATAGTCGTTTTTTACCCAATAAAAATCGTGCAGGGGTTGAGGGTCCAGTATTCCAGTAACTCCATGATAGAACGATAGTCCACAACCGACACAGAATATACCCACACCAGAGATAAGGGATGACACATATCTCATGTTTGTGTACCCATATGGATGGTCCGGATCTGCAATCTAAAATCAAATTTGTAAAATTATAAATAATAAAATCAAATAATTATTTGAAAAATAAGCATATCAAATAGAAAAGTTATGCAAGTCAATTCTTTAAATGTAAATTATTCTCATTTCTTATTTGTTCTCTTGGTGAAAAACATAAGAGACAGATAATTATTAATTATTAAGTCAGATAGGCAGTGTAGTTATTACTAAAAGGCTTCAGTTTCATTTGTTGTGTATAAAACAAAAACTTTGTCACTTACCTGTACTGACTTGTGTATTCCATAAGCTAAAATAAGTTGATTTACTGTATCGGCTAGTGAGTGTATACACTCAGAAAATAGACTATGAGATCCAGTGTACAGCCACGCACAAAGTTTAAATATAAAGTTGCATCCATTACTGAAACATAAATGACATTTTTATGACTTGCACAATGTTGTAACATTAATACCTCGATTGTGGAAAACCAGATACAATAGCTTATCTATTGTTATCGCGGTCGCCGGTGACCGCTTGGGGCTGGAGGCATTAAGTGTTACATTAATATTATAAACCAATAATATTAGTGTAATAATTGTAAATGGTTTTTCACAAGGCCAGGGCTCTTATTTATCTATTTGTTAACAACATTATCTCCCCTGAAAACTTGACTAAATACACACAGAGGTTTTGGCAAGCGCAACAACGATATAGTTTTAAATAATAATTTGTTCAATATCTGTAAGTCTATGTTAGTTATAATTACATTCCAACAGCAGTCAAAACAACTCTTCCAGAAACTGTTTTTAATCCAACTGCTTCCACTTGCTTTGGTTTAGTATGTCCCATTTCCCTTCTATAATTTCTCAGTCGTCGTTTCACGGTGAATACATCTGAAATATTTTTTTGTTATTTAAAAGAGAATTGTGATATAATATCCTTAAGTTTCTTCTAAAAAATAAAATATGTACCTTGTTCATATCTTCTTCTATCCAATTCTCTTCTTAATAATTCTTTGTCAAGAGCATCTTTGGAACCCCAAATCTTAATATGGAAAATAAAAAATTTATAATTAAAAGTAAACACATCACAATGGTGTACTTATAATACTTAATTTTTTTTAAGTTTATCTTCACCTCAATTGCCTTTGCTTCTACATCTTTCCTGTAATACACAGTGATTGGTGGTTCCAATTCATATGGAGACCGCCTCAAAACTTTAGGTAGAGTTTCCAAATCTGATTGCTTCAGAAGATATTCTGTCATGGCCCTCATTGGTGTTATGAAATTTCTCTCAGTATAAGATGCCGAAAAGTCAATTAAAAGTCTCTTCTTTTCTGGGGATATTATAAGCAAAAGTTATATTTAAAAATATTGGGAACTACAAATATTAAAAACTAAGGAATCGTAACTCCCATACTATTACCGTTTTAAAATTGGTTCCTTTCGATCTGTCACGTAACTTCAGCCTAGTACCGCTCAAGGCCACCTAAATATTGTAAATGTATTGAAATGTGTACCTAAGGTACACTTTTTTGACAAGTATTGTGGAGCATGTTTTTTTTGGAGTTACTTTTCCATAGTTTTTATTATTCGTAGAATGGGAAGCAAAAATATAACAAACAAAGATTATTTACTTGGGGGGGCCGGTGCAGCTTCTTTTTGAGTTGCTTTAGTATCTACGTTTTGAGATCTCTCTATAGTTACTTTTGTTACATGTTTGTCTTCATCAGTTTCTGTCTTTACAATGATGTCCCTTAACTTTTTCTCTTGCAACTTTGATTCCTTTTTACTGGAAACAATATCAGTTTGGCTTAAACCTTTGCTGTCATTTATTGTATCGCTTTTTTCAAAGTAGTATGCTGATGTATAAAACTGCTGCTTCTTGTTTTGACATATTTTTGTAAGGCTTACGTTAGCACAAGGAGTAGTAAAGCATATCGCATTGTAGTATTTAAATTGTGTATAATAATGTTTCCCCAGTTTTCTGTAAATTGAGGCAGCAGAAGGTAGTAAAATCATATTTGTTTTTACAGTCTCCCTCGTTTTCCTATTAATTATGACTGTCTACAGCAGTGTCGTATTAAACATATTTATTCTCTAATGCTCGTTAAACAGCAATGATTACAGTACTTTAATATTTATACAATATTAATTTAATAATTTTCTATGAAAATAATGATTCCGTATTGGAGATTTATCAAAACATTGACTAATGACATAATTCTTTGACAAAAATTTTGACAGTTGTCAGTTGATATAGTGTTTTTTTTAATGGCACGCCGCACGCTGCACCAACATTAAGTAGCACATGGCCATGTGGGTCAAATTTGCGCAGCGTCTAAGTGTGCGCATTCACCCATTGTAAATATCTCGAAAGGAACGCCAACCCCCCTCTTCAATAACCCACAGGTGACAGGACGCCCTGCGAAGCGCTCGTTTCCCAGCGGCTGCTCGCGCGTCAGTAACAGTTATATGAAGATTTTTGCTCAAATATTTACTATATTTTGTAAGTTTTAATGCGTAATCTTTTGAAGTCATGTATTTTTTTCTAAATAAGCTTTTTTCTATCGAGTACAACATAATATCAAGTTTGTTATTCGCCAGTGTTTAGGATATTACGATGATGCAGGAATTAATGATATTCGTATAACCCAGTTCCTATGCTTTGGATTAAGAGTAGGGATGGGTAAGGCAGTAAAAACTGAGTCAGAATAAAAACTCAAACTTAGTAAATACTGAGTATTTACTTTTTTGTATGAGTATTTACTCATTGGACACCATTTGGACACAGTAAAAACGTTTTATTCAATATTTTAGATTCATTAGAATCTAAAATATTATATTATATATTCTGTTATGTTTAATGTAATTATACATTAAACCATAAAGTTAATATAATAGGTATATTAACTTTATGCATTAAACCATAAAGTTAATATACCTATCGGAATAGAGAAACAATCCCGAGCTGTCAAGCTTAACCAAAATTTGATTTACATCTGTGTATACAATTATATTTACGTGTGCGTGTTAGTGATGTACAAACATCTTGTAACTCGACAAAATATTGATCATGGAATAATTTAATTGTAAAGCCGGCTGTACACTCTCGCCGAGACACAGCGAGGCGGCCCGAGCGCGAGAGTGTACATGGGTGCGCTCGCCTCGTCTCGCCTGTCTCGGACCCTCTCGGTCCGTTGTCGGTATTTTGCGCCCGAGACAAAGGGTCTCGCGAGGAAAACGAGCGCACTACTGTACACTCTCGCGTCTTTCAGTACTAGTTCCGCCGTTGGACACAGGTGGATGCAAGTTTCGAACGAAAAAAAATTGGGTTCCAAATTTAAACGTAGCTACTAAAGTAAATCGCATAATCTGTACAATTTTTAAGCACGGTCGACTGTGATTGGTTGATAAAAAAGACCATAGAGAATATAAACTACATAAGAAAATAAAGGAAGAAGAAGTTTAAAACTCAAAGTTCGAATTTCATTTTGTGAAAATTATTTATTACAAAAATACAAAAATTGTAAATTAAGTGGACTAATTAATGAAAAACGAAAGGTAAGTCATTGTAAAATGTAAATGTAACCGTAAATTGATATATTGAAGCAAAACATAACGATATCATACCATGTTCTAATACAAAGTATGTCGTAGTACTATTTGCATATTTTGTACAATAATTTACAACTTTAACTATAATATTAATATAAAAAAGATAGATTATTATTTCATAGAAAATATTATAATGTATATCAGTATTCAGTATGCAGTTAATTTGGAAAATGATGAAATGTGTATCATGTGTATATTGTTTTATTGTAACAATACATAAGGTTATTAACTATACTAAATAATTTATGTAAACTGTATGGAAATGTAGTAAATGAAAAATTTTTCATTAATTTCAGATTTTTAGGTCCACAGCACAGCTACTTTACAACATTTCAGTCTGTAAGCAATAGCTGTTACCTCGATCGCGGATTCAAAAGAGGATGTAAACTGTATGCGGATTCTAGGAAGTCTTTTGTTCTCGCGGTCGCATGCGACCGCTTGGGAACGAAAGCAGCAAAGAGATTCAAAGCAAGGAGATTTTAGGAAAAGGAAGGTATGGGATTATGAGTGGTAACTGGTACGGTCACCAAGGAAAAATCCTCTGATCAAGTGAGGTGGTATGCAGCTGGCCTGAGCCCGCGCGATAGATTTCAGCTGTCGTATACAGGGTATAAGAAAACAAAGTGTGTATGTATAAAGGTGCGGTCCACTGGATCGGAATCGGAGCGTAGGTACGCAGTGGACGGATTTGTTGCTTTGTATGTATGGTACTGACTACTATGAACTGCACTAGAAGTACTGGAACGTCATTCTGCACCTGACAAGTATATGACGACACGACGTGCCGTCCGCACCGTACGTCCCGATTCCGACCTGGTGGACGCGCAGCTTTAATCCCCTCCCTATATAGAGTTTACTGTGTAAGTGTATAAGCCAATCAAGTAGTTAGTAGAGTAGCATATACAGCTATTCTATTATATTTATAAATAAAATACAGAAAACTGTACTGTAATATTATAATATTTAATAATAGAAATCAACAAAAGCTTGTGGATTAAATCTGTTTTATTGTTTAATTTACCTTATTAGCCTATTTATTTAGCCATGTACAATAATTTTTATTGAAATAAAACATTTATTTGAGCTCATTTCTTTTTATTTTTATTTTTTTTAATTTTTGGTATGTTTAGAGTGAAAGGTTTTGCACTTAAAATTTTGTCGTTTAGTTTTAAATTAAAAAAATAACGAATGTTAATTTTTTTTCTTCTAAGTCCGATCTCTTGTTACGTAGTATACAGTTTACATCCTCTTTGGTTGGACAGTGTAGAACAGAAAAATAACAATAATAAACGACATTATCAGTCATTATCTGTGAGAAATAAAATTAATTATGATAATAAATCTTTGGATTACAATGATATCTTTCGATGCATGGTGAATGGTGAATGGTCGTTTTCGTCCATCTTGTCTGAGTTCTTAACTGCGATTGAACTAAGCGAGAATGTACATGATCGCACTCGGGCAAGGGGCTCTCGCACGAGACTCTCGCCCGAGAGCTCTCGGCGAGAGTGTACAGCGGTCATAAGATTGTAAAAATAATAAAATGGGATAAAATAAAACTGCATAGATAATATATTATATATAATAAAATTGTAATTCTGGAGTAAAATAAGACTTTTATCATTAAAAAATTTTGTAGCGAAAAAAAAAACAAAAGATATACTTATTTATAAATAACTAATTTATTTATTCATGCTAATATTAAAAAATATTATAATAGCAGCTGCTATTTCATTTTCTTAGAAGTCACGGACGACTACAGTGTAGGTACGCGACTTCTAATTAGTATCCTATATACTCCAAAGATGTGCCATCGTTTATAAAATCATTACCTTATAAATAACTATAGGATTCGGCACATAAACGTTCTATGACTACTTTTGTAAAATTAATGGAAAGATTTTGAACGTTTTCTGGGATTTTATTGTAAAGGCGTATACACTATACATTGACCTCAAAAAGATTTACTGACTTTACTAGGTAAGTCTGATTACTGGCAAATCTTATAGCTTGTGCTTATTTCTGGTGTTCCTACAGTGAATGTCATTTTTAGCTTTAAATTTACTTACATTGACCTCTAAAAGATTAACTGAATTTACTGAGTCTGATCACCGGCAAATCTAGCTTGTGCTTGTTTCCGGTGTTCCTACAGTGAATGACACTTTTAGCTTTAAATTTACTTATATTTTTTGTAATATAAGTATATTAAATTATGCAAAATGTATTGAGAAGCAACAGTTAGAATACAAATTGATGATCACGCCACCAGTGGTCCAGTGATTTAGAGCGGCTCTAGACTCGGAGGTCGTGGGTTCGATTCCCGCGTTGGAAACATGTTATTTCCAAGTTAGGTTAGAACAACGCAGGCTGATCACCTGATTGTCTGATAAGTAAGATGATCCATGCGTCGGATGGGCATGTAAAATGTTGGTCCTGTGCCTGATCTCAAACCAGTCGTGCTTCCGTCGCACTGGGTTTTGAGAGCTAAGGAATAGAGAGTGCTCTTGTGTACTGCGCACACATTTGGGCACTATAAAATTACTCCTGCGTAACTGGCTGATTTCAATGAAACCGGCTACTGTCACCATAACCAGTGTGGGAGTTGAATGTTGATAGTTATTATGATGATCACGCCATATTGTACAAGTACACTGTGAAGTTTGTTTACAATCTCTAGAGACTCGGGCCGATTCGTGCCGGTTTTTTAATATATCCTTCGGATGATGTAGATATTCAATATCTTCTTGAAGTGTAAAAAATATTTTAGAGAAGCATATGGAATATGTAACTAGCTACTTATCTATCTATCTGGGTGCACGGTAGTGCACCCGCCGAGATGAGCCAAGCGAACCGTAAGGACTACCTACACTTTTATGAATTAGATAAGAGTTTACTCAGGACGGTAGACAGCATCTATAAAACCTTTAAATAAGTACTTACAAGAACCTACTTACAAAAAGAACTGAAATCGCACCAAAAACATATTTTCTTGTAAAAGGTTGCTGAGATGACCATATAACACTAGTACAGGTTCCCTAGAACAATTTTTTTATTACTATCAAACAAACTGAAGCTACTCACGAAAAATTTGCTTGATAGTAATAATATTTTTTTAAGGGACTGCACTATAAGGTTTTCCCTGTGAAAAATATATGAGATCTTATGTAGAGCCTAGTTTCTAACTCTACTGAACCTAACTTAAACAAATCCCACATATTATATATTATTATTGTCAGTAAATATGTATGGCTCGGCTGTTTCGTTACTAACTTCAGAAACTAAATAATATTCGCATCACCTCCACGACGGTAGCAAAACGGCGAAGCCATACATACCTACATAATGTGGTCGTGTCGGCAACCTTTTACAAGAAATATTTTTAGTGTGATGTATTATACAGTATAAAAGAAGAAGCCAAATAGAAAAATCAAGGGGCAGCTCATACCGCTGAGCATAGAAACAATTCATGTGTACTTACATTTTATTTCATTGCCCTCTAAATAGTACAATTTTGTTTAAATAATTTCGTAATGTTTCTTTAGACATATTTTTTAATTTTGTTTCATACCTCAGCCTTACAGGCAAATACGTTTCAATGATACATTTCATTATAAGATACCTGTGACTATCAAGTGGATCTTGTTCGAATGAATGGACCACTAGACATTCAAAATGATTTTCCAGAGAAATGTAACTGAGGATGTCCAGAACCGTCCTATCAAATTTATTTTTATCAAAATCATATTTTATTTTCAATTTTTCTCTAAAATATTTTTCACACTTCAAGCAGATATTGACTACATCATCCGAAGGATATGTTAAAAAACCGGCACCATCTTTATCAAAATCTTTACGGCTTATTAAGCAGTCGGCCCGAGCCTGTATAAGAGATTGTAAACAAACATCACAGTGTACGCGATTTTGAATTTTTTTGATAACAAAGCCAGCAATGTAATGTACAACTGATATGACAAATTGTGTGAAACCTTGAGATGAGTCTGGTAATTTATCAAGTACATCTTCCTGCTCATTTTCTAAAAGAACGTCTTGTATTTGAAACTCCTGTGTCATTTTGTTAAACACAACGGAGCAATTTATTCTGTCTGTCGTAGACGTTACACTATTTAGTATTGCAATTTTTTCTAGTTCTAGACAGTTGCCACTTTCACTTACTTTGACCTCTGTGTGACAAAGCAATCTTTTATATGCCGATATAAAATTTCTGACTGTAGGGTTATTATTGAACCCGCCCCTAGATCTTATGGCACTAAAAAAAGTTTCTATATGATCTTGGGAAAGAGGTAGAAATTTCAATCGACCTTTCTCGATATAGTCTAAATATAGCCATTTTAAAGTTATTACAATATTAACTAAAAATCCAGTAAAGCCAAGATGTCTTGAAGAATTTATAACTAAAGTGCCATCTTCGTATTTTAATTTACAAAAGTAGTCATAAACCTGGTCAATTTTTTGAAATATGATGTGCTTATTATTTTCAAACAATGGTTTTTTCAATCCAAACGAAAGAAAGTTTCGTGAATTAAAAATATCAAATATTTCATTCACCATTCGTATGAATGTAACTGTGGCTTCAGAATTCCGGAATTGATATAAATTTAAAAAGTTTTGGCAATATTCTATGGATGTGGCTACCGATTCAGATAATAACTGTACGGCTAATTTAACTTTCATTTTTTGTTTCATGAAATTTATATGCCTAAAGGTCAACTTATTGGCAAGTCTTAAACCTGCTTTTTCTTGAAGTTCACAAAGCTCTGTAATAAATTTAAATTCTACTTTTTTGCCATTTCCATCTAAAAATACATTTTTATCATTAAATATTCCTCTTATAAGTTTTAGAAGGTGACACGGATCAAGCAAAACGTAATATTTCCTATTTTTAAAAGTAAAATAAGGAATGGGAGTTTCACTTGTTAATTTGCATCCTAATGATTTGCACATATTTAAATTAGAGGATATACCATCAAAAGTAATTGAAACAACTGTACATGCAGTTTCAGCGAGAAAAGTTAGACAGAGTTTTAGTAAATTTTCTTTTTGAGTAGCTGTAAAAGCCCGCCCTGGAAAGAATCCCACAGGTAGTTTCCAAAAATGGTTAATTGCCACAACTAAAAAAACGAGGACTTGATTTGCCACTGGAATTTCATCACCATGTGAATCATTGCCGAAATTAACATGGCCATAGTGGGTATTACCAACAAACTCTGTATACTCTTTGATGCTCATTTCATCAAAGGTCAAATTTACCAGAAGTTCTTTTGTTTTGGCTACTTCCTTAATTGTATTAAATGACTCAGCTGTAAATCCAGGGGCACAATCTACACGTTTATACCAGTTTCTTAATGTATTTACATGTGGTAAACAAAGAGAAAATTTTTCGCGAATGTAGTTATATGATCTTGGGCTATAGAAATGAACTGTTAAAGCAAATGTCTTCAGCTCATCACAGTAAGTAGATGACTGAGAGATATCACCTTGCATTATAGCATTTGCTCGGTCATTTAGGGCTTGTATTGTCTTATTACTGCATGTTGTTGATATATCATTTAAATGGTCTTTCAGACCAGGACGTTTTTGAATTTCTTCAAGCAATGATGCCATAGTTAAAACTTTATTTTTTATGCGTTTATTTTGTGCCCTTAGTTTTCGAATAAGTAGCTGCTTCTTTTTTAATCTATCCTGTAACTTAGTGCATTTAGATATAAGGTTCTTTTCTCTTGATATCAATTCTAGTTGTAAGGAGGTCGATGGTGAAGACAGTTGTGGCAGCGTTGATGAGGACGTAGAATGTGATGACGACGGTATACATGTGGCTAACTCTGGTGGTACAATGTCTCTGTAAACGTAGGATGACACAGTGCGCCTAGGCTTTATCTTGAACTATAACAAAAAAATGGCTATTACGGTTACTTTTAACTCTCTTTTTTAACATAATACCTATATCATACTTTTTTAATTTAATTAAATCAATATGCAGAGACAATATAAAAACAGACAAACTAAAAAAACTTTTAGTAGTCTATCTAGTGAATATGAATGAATGAATATTCTTTTTAGCATTTACACATACCTACATATTACATAGCAATTCAAACTTAGTACTATTAATAACTGAATAAACATAAAAGGCGGCTTTGTTGCAGCAATTTCTTCCAAGCAACCAAAAAGCTTATTTATATAAAAAGCAAATAGGCAATGTGAAAAACAAACTACAACTAATTAAGTTTACATCTAAGAAAATTACAAAATATTTATAATAACAATAATTAAAATTTATAGCCATCTCTAAACAAATAAATATATTAATACATTGAAATAAATATTATACCAAACCAATAATAATATACCTACTTACTACATATTACGTAATATAATTATTATATTAAATACTATGCCAAATAAATATAATTAAGTACTTATTATTATTAAGATATAGTAGTCTTTGATACGTTTTTTAAATACGTCGTATACGAATATGTTATTTATTATTAAGTAAGTACCGGAACAAGAAAATGTTGGGATTGCATTCTGGATTAATATCCGCTTCGTTCCTCTCATCCGTAAATATTTTTCTTCAAAATGCTTGCTGCATATGCACGAATTTTTCTTCGGGGCCCAGTTTGGACGGTTAATTATTTTAATCCATGAATTTTTGGTATCCAGGTTAGTAGGAAATCTGAATAATTAGCCAAGTGTGAGTCGGGTTCGCGCATGAAGGGTGACCGGATTTAAGCGGGCATTTTCTAAAACCCGGCACGACACGACACTACATGTCATGACATGATACGACACGACCTGCTTCGTCACGTCACGTCACATCCTTGACACAACACGACATGACTTCACTAGACCCTATTAATTTTCAATTTACTCTCAATGAGCCCTTTTATTTGATGCCCATATTGCAGAAGTGCTTTAAAAATAACTATTCCCCTATCTTGGATGAGCAGCCATATTGGATGTAGAATGACATTACATCTGTGGAAATTTCAGAAGTCTATTACTATAGCGGTTCTTGAGATACCTACAGCCTGAAGAAAGACAAACGGGCGGACGGACGGATGGACGGATGGACGGATGGACGGATGGACGGACGGACGGACGGACAGACGGACAGACGGACGGACGGACGGACGGACGGACGGACAGACGGACAGGCAACGAAGTCTTAGTAGTTAGGGTCCCGTTTTTTCCCTTTGGGTGCGGAACCCTAAAAACGATAAATTATGTATGATAGTGTAAGTACTAATAATAATAAACTACGGACCAGTAATTATGTTATCATGTCAACATTCCCAGATAATATTTCCTAGAATATATTTATTAAGGGCCTGTTTCACCGCTTCCTGATAAGGCTATCCACCACTTAATTTGACAGATGGAGTATGGAAAATCTGTCAAATAACCCTATCGGGCACCTTATCAGGAAGCGGTGAAACAGGCCATAAGTATAGAAAATATATATTCATATCGATACTACTTATCGATAACCTGATGCAGCCCTAGTGTAAAATAGATGAAAATTGTTTACACAAAATATCCTTAAATTGTACACCATGGCTAGTCAAGTTATGTTTTCCATATAAATAAAGATTTAAAGAAGTGAATTATCAAATTCAATTCCAATAACTCGTAGGGAATTGGCAAAAATAAACTTAAAACTAGGTCCTGTCGATGTAGAATAATTCACCTGTGAAATGAATATTTGTCCGGGTTTTTTCGATTTGTGGATCTACAATCAACCACAGAACAGGTAACCATATTCCTAGAGCAGTTTTTCTGGAAATTATTCACTATTTATCTTAAAATTAAAATTTCTCTGAGAGCCCAAATTGACAACGAGCCGACCGGGGCAGACAGACTGTCAAACAGATGAAAAAAAAGCTATGCCACCTCAAATCACGCTTCTCTTTCCACCACGCAGTGTTACTGATAGTGACATCTCGCTTGCTCAGGCCTTTGTTTCTCTATTCCGATAGGTATATTAACTTTATGCATTAAACATAACAGAATAAAAAAAATACTTATAATTATTTATCAGATTCATAATTTTAAGTAAAATTAAGACAATGCCGATACCTTCAAAAATAATAAAAAGTGAAAAAGAATAATAGTAGGATGAAAAGGAGGAGAATAATATAAAAATTAAGGGAAAATGTTTGAGTTGTTTTTCAGTTTAAAATAGTAATTATCTAGGTTCCTGCACAAAAATTTACTTCAAAATATTTAAACATTAATTTTTTTTTTAATTTTTTTTTAGTAAATTTAGTACTTAATATTTAAACACAAAAAATAGAGTAAAACACTATAAAATATATATTTATAAATAGTAAATTTACTACAAAATATTTAAAAACTAAAAAATAGTTTTTACAGTTTAAATATTTTGTAGTAAATTAACTATTTATTTATATATTTTTTAGTGTTTTACTCTATTTTTTAGTGTTTAAATATTTAGTATAGGTGTATCAGGATCTGATGGCAAAAAGTGTGAAAATAAAACATTTTGATCCTTTTCTTTTAGCAGCTAATCTATGTATTAAACATGAAAATATAAAAATTTATCCAATGATTAAGGATATTTTTTGAAAATTTGCTGTCAAAAATTGCCATCAGATTCTGGTAGACCTATAGTAAATTTACTAAAAAAATTTTTAAAGCAAAAATAATTGTGTTTAAATATTTTGAAGTAAATTTTTGTGCAGCAACCTAGGTAATTACTATTTTAAACTGAAAAACAACTCAAACATGTTAAAAATTTTCGTATGAGAAAATGATTTTGGAATTACGTATGTATGAGAAATTCCAAGTGTACCCGACCTCTTAATGGGTTAAAGTTAAGTATGAAAATGAAAATATGTAAAATAATATTTTGAATTTCATATCGTTTTCGGCATCCTGAACCAAGGGCAGGATGGGCCAACAGGATAGGTGAGCGTTTTCACAAAATGTTGTACCTGGCCAGATTTGAGGACGGTTTTTTAAAGTGTGATATTTTTTGGATTAAATGTCGTAATTATGTTCTGTGTGCAATTAACTATCATTTTATATGAAAAACACTTTAAAATACGAAAATATTGAAGAAAATATGAGAGATAGTCACAAAAGGCTTGTCAATTATGTAACCACATTTTCTAGAGTATTTTAGCAGACAGTTAGGAAATAAATGACAGATTTTATTAAATTTCTGCTATTTATTAAAAAACATAAAAGAAAATTCAACAAGTATTCCTTTTTAGGGTTCCGTAGTCAACAAGGAACCCTTATAGTTTCGGTCTGTCCGTCCGTCTGTCCGTCTGTCCGTCTGTCTGTCTGTCTGTCTGTCCGCGGTTTTACTCAGAGACTATAGGACCAACAAAGGTGTAATTTGGTATGAATACACATATTAATGATGGCAACAAAATGGTACATGAAATCGTAAAAAAATATTTTTTATGGTACCTCCCCTACACATCAAGCGGGGATGAAAATTTTTTTTCGCGCCCACTTCATCGTGTGGGGTGTCGTTGACTAGGTTTTTTTAAAAATATTGCGAGTATTCATAGATCATTTTCCGATTTAGGGATCCGTTTGTGAAATATTAAGTTTTAAAGTAAAAAATATCGATAGATTCCAGTGTCCCCCCTTCTACCAGCTAAACGGTTGGTTCTGGAAATGTGACAAAATTATATTAAAATATATTAAAAGGAAAACTATCACGGCTAAGAAGACTTCATAAGTTATTGAGTAATAGTCGATCAACCAATGATATTCTACTAAATACAGATCTGTTACGTTCATACTAATTTCAAATTCAATTGTCAAATTTGACAGATAAGTGAAACAAAAGGTACGAAATACCATTTACATAAAAGAGACAGACTAAATAAAAGACGGGCCAATTGGCGCGTATTTATTGGCTTCACAACGCGCGCGGTAGTAACATATCTGCTTTGAGTTTTTTTATATAATATCATTGGTATAGACCATTATGCCGAGTCCACTTTATAAAAGTCAATGAATGCAGCAGGTTTTTTGGCGGGCATGTGAAAGAGTGCTGTTGTGTTTTTGTATTATTTTCCTAAAATTGTGTTAGCTGGGTTTTTAATGTGTAATATTGGTAGAATATTAACCATTAGATATTCGTGTTCATGCACAAGTGTAGGAAAGTGATGTAATATCCAGAAACGTGCTATTTTGTGTTCCCTCAAAACTCCATCGAAAGTTTCAGTAAAGCGTCTACCACTTTACTGAATCGACCGACTTGACTCCTTGACTGTATTGACTTTTACTTAGACTTTGACTAGACTTTAGACCTGACGATACATGAAAACGATGATGAAAATTATAATAGGAGGATATGGTTTTCCCGCCATATTCCTTACCTTTTTACCTTGTCTGTGGCACAACATACACATCCTTTGTGTCAAGTTGCCAAAAAAGAAGAAAAAGAAAGAAAAAGAAAAGAATGCAGCACACAAAGCTAAAACCAAGCATCTAGTAGACTTGACACGGGCGTACACCCGTAAGGGATGGATATAAAGTGCCAACTTTGTCTGGTGTTACCAGACTATACAAATCTTATTTATTTTCCCCACACCAAATCATTTTTTTTAACATTTTTTCAGATGGCAAAAAATACCTTTTACATATTACCATTACTTTTTGTATTTTTATTATTAGCAATCTTCCCGTGAGTTCATCCGCGTGAGGGCTCCATTCCACCGCGGCGCACGGAGAGACGACGCATGTGCGTCAAGCTTCAAAATGTTTAAGCCTTGAATGTTCTCTCAATGTTAGGGGTAATTGTTATGGATTTTAATCTTTGCACTTAAATTATAATTTTACTTACTATACTAATTGCTGTTTGCTAATTACTACTGTACCTACTTGCTATACTATTTTTATTTTATTTATTTATAATTTATTGTGCACAGGAAACATTATATAATTACAGTTAACACAGAAAGACGGCAGAAAGGAACTGCTTATTTCTAGATAGAAATCTCTTCCAGCAGCCCTACGAAGAGATAAGATTAAAAACAGCAGATAGGACGTGCACAAATATTATGATTACATTATAATATACAACAATATATTGTTGTATGTGGTCATCGAAGCAAAACTAATATTATACTAATATAATACATAAAAATTACAAGTCAGTAAATAAAAGATATCAATGTTATAATTTTAAACGCTATATCTATAAAATATAGTAATACTTTAATAAATACATAAATACTATATGTAAATTTAATAACGGTATTTAAATGGATTGAGATTTAAGATCTTACTAATAATATTAAAAACGGGAAAGTTTGTCAGAATAATGTTCAGATATTGTAGATTGTAACCTACAATATCTGAACAAATTGTTGAAAATGTACTTACTTGGCTCGGTTCTGTATCCATTTCGCCTCCTGTAGTTACAGGATTTTCAGATTTAGAGCATTTAAGACTGTCATCACATCTCTGTAGACTCTGAAAAGAATGATCGACAAATTATCTCCTATTTTTATCACTTTGTTTTATAAAAACTATGTGTAGTATTTTTTATGTCATGACACATGACCATATTTTATCTCTAAGTTAAATTACATAATATTAATATACAACTTTGTGATACTTTGATGTTGGAAGTCTACAGCTGGACATAGTTTTCGGTGGATAATAATACTCGAATGTGACTCGAACGAAAGAATTTACCTGATCAGTACAAATGTGTAGTGTTGGCACTGAGAATTTTTCCAAGATATTATTTTCAGTTCTCTTTTTAAAACACTTTTTTTCAAAGTGTATAGAGCATATTTTTGCATATTTGTTTGGAATCCAGCAGTTGCCTCGTCCTGTTGACTGAATCCATAAATTTCTAGTTGTGGAGTCCTTTGGAAATCTAAAATAAATAGTTATTTATTTTATTATAAATCATAGAATGTAAAACATACAATGTAAGTTAAAAGTATGTTTTGATCTTACAATAGAAAGATAATAATATTATGTTATCTGAAGTAGTATGTTTAAGTTCATGTTGGATGACAATTGACAATTCAATATAATATTATTCTTGAATGATTTTTAAGTATTAAAACTTATAATATTTTTTGTAAAAATAATAATTATTAAACATGAACAAATAACAATTCTAGGCAATTCTCCAACACTAGCGCTGGCAACCCTTGCAATCGCTTAACGCGACAAAATCAAAGAGTACTAATAAGCTTTGGTTTGCTGTTGAAATAACGACCTATAGAATTTGGTTGTGTATTACTACAATAACAATGTTTTTTAAATACTATTTTACGCTGTAATAATGTAATTAACACATCATTCCTCGTGTAATAATATTCTTAGATAATCATACAGTCAATATTACTGCAAACTGAGAGATGTTAAATGCAAAATATCGTACTTACGAATGAAATGTTATGTTTTCATATTTCCGCTCACTACGGCTTTTACAGCCTAAAACGTAACAAATCACCATGTTTAGCAATAAATTTAACACACACTTTAACACTGTCAATATTGTTTTTCGCTAAAAAAACACAGAATCAACGAATATCGCAAAGTACAATATGAGCAAATCTTTTGTTGGTCAAAAGTGCGATTCTTGACCAACAACAAAAAGTGAAACTATGACAAGGACAAAAAAAAATGTTACTGACTCTATTACTCTTATGAGTTTATGTATAGCTGCGTCTTTGTCAATCTCGGTATTATTATTTGCTTGTCAAATCCAGTTTGATCCTTCATCCAAGACACAAAGTTAGTATTCTGTGGACAGCTGTCATTGTCATTTGTCACAATTGTCAGTTTAAAAGGCGCGTTTCACGGTGGTTTCACGTTTTCAATTTTAAAAAATCTACGTTTTGAAGATTTTCGTAGCTAAATCTCGTAGAATTGTTGTTCAGAGAGAATTCTAATAAACTTGCTACGTAAGATTTATAAGATACATCATCGTACTTTCATATCAACGTGAATTGAATAC
The DNA here is from genome assembly GCA_937595015.1 of Polyommatus icarus. Classification (NCBI taxonomy): domain Eukaryota; kingdom Metazoa; phylum Arthropoda; class Insecta; order Lepidoptera; family Lycaenidae; genus Polyommatus; species Polyommatus icarus. Next base: position 12,743,296 of record OW569326.1, read on the forward strand.
ATAAATCCATAATCAGATCAAGGATACAAAGATGCCGGCCAGTAGCGTCAATTTGTACCATATGCAGGATGCTAAAAATAATTTCAATGCTGTACGACCGATACCCGTGTGCGATGAATCTAATTACTATACGACTTCAAACCACAATATACACATATCGACGGATTGCTACTATGGTTATCATGAGCTCCAAGCTGCTAAACACGTGGAGGAGTTTCAGGATTGCGAAATGAAGGAAGTAAACACAAATGAGCAAGTAATGGATGAATCACCTTCAAACTGCACTGCTAGAAAGCGAGGCGCAGATGACTACACATATACCCAAAATAAACGGCTGCGTAAAGGTAAGAAAGTTTCAATTACTATTAGGAAGCTCATTGAATCTTCATTTGCATTAAGAAATTTGTGTGTAATTAACAAAGTATTCAATGAGGTTCCATATATTTTCTATAAAAACATGTTTGAGATGTATTAGAGTAATTATTGCAAGGTAAATGCAGGGCACATTTATTTAAAGATTTTTTTAATATAAAATATTACACTTCAAAAGGTTGTTGGAAAGTAATGATGTTTTTAATAAGAATTCTATACATTACTTGGGCTATTATTAAATACCAGAGTTATTTTATACAACCAATTTCTAAAACTAATCAGAATGCAATGAGTAAAGTTTTTGCTACTGAAAATTAGACTAAATAAGTATTCAGTATACATCACTAGTAGATTTTGTTCAATTACAGTGGTAAAAAACTACACATTAAAATTTTAATGAATAACAAAGAGAATCTCCTTTGCAAATGAAATCTGTGCCCTGCAATAACAGTAACATTTATGTGAATTTATTTGGGATAAGATAGTTAATGCAGGTGGATCATTGGACTGGGAATTGTTCTATTAGGTAAATAATTAGAAATTTATGCAAAATGTAGTGTTCCTTTGGTTGCAGTTTCAAAATATGATTTTAAATAAAAGTTTGTCAATTCTCTAAATTATTAGTATTGCATAATCTAATTAGTTGCATATTTGTTTTCATTTTATACTCCTTAATCCCTCGATCGTAGAAAAACGAGACACATGCACCTTTCTGTTGTTGTCGTGATCACTGGTGCTCGTACGGAACTTGATGGGTTAATAAAGAATTTTGGGGCTAATGATATTTGAGGATTCCAAAGAATCTGTCTCAGTATGCTGATAAATATTACAATAATGATAAGTCAATGATCCTTTATAAGTGTAAATACTCAAATACGGTTTTGCTCAATTGAGCAATCACATAGAGTAAAAACCCATGCCCGGGCTTTCCTTCACACATTCAGCATTGCTCGGTAGTTTTACTCCAGTTTGAAGGAAATTAGGCTCTACAAATAATAAAAATAAGTGTCAAAAAATTTGTCAAGCCAGCTCGATTCGAGCCTTCAAACTGGCTCGATTCGAGCCTTCGTTCTGTGAGTTATGCGGTCCACACAGTGGTTTTTGCTCGATTTCGAGTAACACTATCGAGCCAAACTGTATGTGAGTACTTAGCATTATGATTAGATCTGATAAATCACATTACTTACTAATATGTAATAAGATCCACACTGTGAACTTGTCCTTTTCATATGTCTGATACAAGGACAAATTATAACTGTGATGGAATATTTTAATTAGGATGTTACAAAACCTATGCAAAAAAGGGTTTTAAGTATATTCTATAATTATACATAGCTACAAATAATAAAAACTAAGGAAGAGTAATTGTGTCAAAAAATTTGTTCCAATTCTACAAAATGTGACCCCAATACATGCATACTTTATGCAAAAAGAGGCCCGTAAATACATGAAAGAATTTTGTGTAATTATACAAGTGTCAATTATTGTCAACGGCTTTATTTAGTCAATTTTAATGTAGTGTTTTGTAGCTATTGCCATATTTTAGTGTACAAAAATGGAACCAAATGGAACCAAACCAAAAAACCAAATGGAACCAAATCCAAAACAATTGAAGTATGGGAGTTACATTTCCTTAGTTTTTATTATTCATAGATACATAGTTTCAAAAAATAGTTTGGTTGCAATTTTGCAGTATTTTCAAGCTGATATAAAAGAATATGCAGCATAATAATATTGTTTATAGCTGTAAAATGTAACCACTTTTAAAATAAAAATGTGATACGGTATTAACGATAATTTTAATCTTAATTTCTTATAAGTATATTACATATTATCAAACAACTATTGTGGGATTTCTTTTTGGTAACAAGTGTACAAGTACTAACTGACTATAATTTTTCCTATGAATTAATGTGCTTACTATATTATTTTTATTTCTAAGTCAAGATTAGGTGTTATATTAATCCTTCGATCGTGGAAAAACGAGACACAATAGCCTTTCAATTGTTATCGCGGCCCACTTGGGCCTTACGGAAGTTGAAGCGATAATTAATAAATTACGATTTCATTAACTAATCTACAGATGAGATTATAAAATGTAGTAATGAGAAAAAATGCAAATATTTATTACTTATTGATATTTTGTCAATAATTATTTAAAAAAAAATGTCCATTTAAATTTATTTATTATTCTTTTGATATAATAACAATATTTTATTTAATGACGTATAATTCTATGCATGTTTATCAATTATCTCTGAGAATAGTTCAACTCATTTGCCCATACATTGTTCTATAATACAGCCTTCTTTGTTTGCCAAGTTATAAGTTATAACACTACATAAATATATTGTTTCTTACACAGCATGTATCATAAGTGCAAATGTGTTGAACTAGATCATGTTATGGTAGTCAAGAACTGGGTCAACAAAAACTGTAAAATTTGCAGAAAACCTTGCTTACAAGATATCTTGATTAGGTTTTCTGTAAGTTCTTTGAATAAAATATTGGGTTGAAAACTAAGTAATTGCGGTTTTATTAGAAAATTAAAAGACAATTTTTTCAACTGACGAAGCGAGCCGCCTCGCCGCGGCAGCCTCGCGCGAATTTGCTCGATCGGTCAGTACGTGTTAGTGCGCGGCAAACGTCCGAGGCGCCTTTGAGCATCGACCAAAAACCGACAACTTTTGGCTCGGCCGCGGCACGCTCGGGCGAGGCAGCGAGGCGGCGCGCTTGGTCGGTACGCGGCTAATGACCTTTTGCCATCTTTCAGGCAGCATCATAATCCCATGTTCATACAACTTCTGGTTTTTATTAAACTGAAAAAAACTGAATGTACAGTTTGATATGGGGGTATTAAACAGTTCTTCTTAAATCATATCATAAAATATATAATATTAAACTTACCGATTCAGTTTTTGAATCAGGTACAATAATTATAGAGTGATATTACAGAATGAAATAGCAACAAATCTACTAAAAATTCAAGTTAGATTATCTATGAGTAAAATCCGCAATTACTTTGTTCCCAACGTATTATTTTCACCTTGTAATATAAATATAACTGACCTTCACAGACACCAAACTGATTATACGCTGCTGAATGTGAGCGAGCGTTACGTAGTTTATTGTATTTCTACACATATTCACTTTTTCGTTCACACCTAACCGACAATACGCCATTACGCTAGGCGTAGGCGCGGACATTAGATGCCGTATAATATTTTGTATGATTTTCACGTTCACACTGGGGCTCACAGTGCTTACATTCAGCGGCGTATAGTCAGTTTGGTCTGAACACGGCCTTAAATACTTAAGCAGTAATATTAAATTGAAAATTGTTTGTTGTTGAAAATGTAAAGGCTTTTGCGCTAAACATTTACAAATACTAGACGTTTGGCGCAACTTCGTCCGCGTAAATGATCTTTCGTGGAAACTGTACATTTTTTAGAAAATATAATAACAAGTTCCCTGGCGTTCCCTTTTAACTCGTCAATGTCGGTGCTAAATATCATTAAAATCGTCCGAGTAGTTCGTGATACTAACGTATTCATTATTTATTAATTTTCTCAGTTTTACCATATTTTCCTCTTTTACTTTGCTCCTTTTGGTCGCTGTGATGCTATATAGCCTAAAGCCTTCCTAAATAAATGGATTGTTTTAATAAACAAAAATATTTTTCAATTTGAACCTCATTCCTGAGATTACCGGGTTCAAACCAATTAACAAAATAAACTCTTCAGTTTTTAGTTTGAGTATAATGTTAAAAAATGTTTTTGCAAAAGCCTAAAATAATTTGTTCCCACATGTAATTGGAACTGCAACAAAGCAATAGTACATAGGAGTTTGCTGAGAGTGGAAGTGAGGGCACTGTGTGATGAATTACGGCTTTATTTCAGAGCATATGGTGCCACCGACTTCCAACTACAACCCCTGCTTACTGCGTCCCACCCACAACAATCCAGATATATCTCGTTGTCTCATGGTCCATATGATATAGATTGTTTTCTGATCTGTCTACTATTGAAACAGTCTTATTCAACAAAATTAATTTTATCTGCAGAAGTACAAACACAGAACAGTTATGGACCTGAGACAAAGAGAACGAGATCGATAACAAGAGCAGAAGATTCATTACTGGAGAGTTTATATTGGAATATACACGGCGGGACTTTGTTTACGTGCTATAACAGTTGTGATTAACAAATAAGTGATATAACAACATAATTTGGGACTGTTAAGTGACTAAAACTTTGTAAATTTAGTATTCTCAACATATGAAAGTATTTTGTAATAAACTTATACTAGGACAAGGGGGTTTTTATTTCAAAATTAAATTTCTTATTTTATTACTCTATTTATTTGTAAATAAATATAACATAAATGAGGCTATGTGAAATAGACGTCAAAGATTACAATTCCATAAATACTATTAGCTAGATTTCATAAATTCGAAAGCTACCACAATAATTACTGATTGACTGACTGACTGACTACTCCTCAACGTTTATCTGTAAAAAAGGAAAAAATAATGTGAATTATTTTGTTTTTCTGTTACAGATGCAGATTTAGAAGACCTAATAATACATAAAATTTTTTTCAGGTTCACTCAAACACCAAGTGACTATGTCGAGAGTTTGAGTGTTTGATCCATTTATATTAAATAATAATATTACCTTTTTGCTTTTCAGATGCCTCCTCCATGTGCAGTCTTGTTGGCACTCTGTCAAGTCCAAGCCATTCTGCTTCTGCCTTTAATATAAACATAACAAAATTTTATGTTTTATGTTGGAAATATTATAGAGTAATTTTCACTACTTGTTGTTAAAGTCATTAAAAGTTTCTGAATAACGATAATTAAAAGTATTGATGTAAGCTCTGTTCTGTGATACATGTACCTGACTTTTATTGTAATAAATTATTTAAAATTTATCTCTTTTATATTTACCTACACGACATACAACCGCTGACCTCTAATGGAAGTCAGTGCATACAACCTTTATAGGTTGTATGCACTGACTGAATATTATATTAGTATGGATTTATATCCATACTAATACAATGCGAAAGTGTGTCTGTCTATCTGTTACCTCTTCACGCCAAAACTGAAATTGTGTATGGAGATACACCGGTTCCTGGGAAAGGACATTGAAAACTTTTTATCCGGGAATAATGTATGGTTCCCGCACGATAAACAAATTTGATATGAATGTAGTGAAATATAAATTTAATACAAATGAAGGGTCCACTGCAATAATGATGAACGTCCAAAAAATTAAAATCTTAACGAGTAATGCCATTCGGTAACTTGAATTTACAAAATTAGCAATATCACTTGTAGTTCCGTGATAAATGTTTTTTTATATTTCGGCTACACTATACTACAGTATCTCAAAACTAACATTTTAGGACATTCATCATTATTGTAGTGGACCCTTCAAATGAGATGATGATTGTAGTCTAGGAGACAAAATGACGAAAAATAAAAATTGGATTGAAGGCTAGCATGCATCAAGTTAAATGAGTGAAAAGACAACATAAAAGAAAGATTTTTATTTTATCCAACAAATACAAGTCATGAGGTGAATTTAGCAATTCCATTTCAATATAAAAAGGTGTATAAAAATATTTAGTAGGAGTAGTATACGATATACGAGTAGGTTAATAGTTAGTACAGAGTAAATATAACCCCTCACTAATAAAAAAAAATTTCGTTTTGTCTGTCTGTCAGGTGACTGCTTACTTATTTATCAGACAAGGACAAAACATTGTGTAGCATAATATTTAACGAGTAAATATTTCTATTAGCGAGAGATACGAGCGTTAGTACGATCAGTTAGTATTTCGATTGGAACAATTGATCAAAGGAAGGCATCTACAGTAGAGTATGTGTTGCATTACCTCAGTCGGGGTGACCTCGTCGGTGTCGACGACGTCGGGGAGCGCGTCCGAGTCGGGCGCGTCGTCGGGCGGGCAGGCGGCGTCCGACACGTCCGCCACGTCCGTACGGCACGTCTGGTCCGCCTCGGCCAAGTCGCCGTTCAGAATCTCCGAACAGTTTATGAGGTCGACCTTGCCGTCCTGCGAGCGCGGGCCGCTGTCGCCCGCCGAGTGCCCCGGCCACGCGTCGTACGGGCAGGCGTTCGTCTGGTGCAGCCGGCCCTCGCTCGAGCCAAACAGGTTTAGCGACCCGGCCACGTCCTGGAGGACGGACGACTCTGACTCGCTCGCGATTTGCGACGACTCGTCGTCGGCGGGCGCGAGCAGCCAGCGCGGCAGGTTCTCCACGATCGAGGCCGAGGCGTCACCCACCCTCGACCCCTCGTACTGGGCGAGCGCGTCGCAGAGTCTCCTCGTCTGCTCGCTGTCGGCCGAGTCGGCCAGGACGAGCGCCGCCAGCGACGCCAGGAGCTCGGCCGTGAACACCTCCTCGCTCCTCAGCAGGAGGAAGCGCAGAACGTTTTCGTACTGAGCGGCGTCGGAGCACACGGTTGCCTCGGAGCGGTCGGGGGGGTCAGGGCGGTCTTCGGCTCCTCCCGAGCTCGCCGGCGCCTCCGCGGCCTCCCTGCCCTCGTCGAGGCGGCTCTCCGGGGGGGCGCGGTGCTGGGCCATCGCGCCCCGGATCGACTGCAGAACTCGCCGCCGGCGCTGCTCGGAGTCGACCGCCTGCAGCTCCCGGAAAAGCTGGATCAAAAAGTCGGGGTGGGACTCGTTGACGCCGATCAGCGCGGTGACCTCGGAGTAGACGTTCTCCCGCAGCAGGTCGAACGTCTTCGAGCTGGCCTTGTCGCGGCCGTCCCGCCCGGGAGAGGCCAGGTTGGGGTCGGGCGCGGCGGAGGTGCTCGCTATGTTGATGTTGCTCGTCTGGGAGAAGTCCAGGGTGTGATTTCGGCTGGGCGCCGAGTTCCGGGCGGGTAGCTTGCTCGACTTCCGCTCGGCGTCGGCGGGGGTGTTCAGGTTGGAGTGCGACTGGATTATCTCGGGGATGGGGTTGGAGTAGGTGAGGTTGCGCAGCGCGTTGGCGGCGTCGGGGCGGTTGAGGTTGGAGTTGGCGGGCTCGTCGTTGCGCGCGTGCGTGGTGGAGTCGGCGGCGTGCTGGTTGACGTTGAGGACGTCGGGGGCGGAGGAGAAGGACAGGGAGCGCTCGGGGCCGACGTTCCGCGGCGGGTGGTCGGGGTGCGCGACCGCGTTGGAGTTGCGTTTGGGCGAGGGCGAGGCGGAGTGGTGGAGCGAGTTGTGTGACCGCTCCACCAGTGGGTGCGGGTTGTGCGCGGGGCCCGCGAAGTGCCCGTCGGCGTTGGTCTTGCTGTTCGCCGATAGCAGGTTCTGACGTGAATAGCTGCAATGAAAACAAATCGCTGTATATTCTACAATATCTACAAAAACGATGAATAGACTCCCTTATTTATAACGCTAGTTGACAAGACTTTCATATTATGTCGAAGGATTCTTATCGGTGTATGTCACTCGCACGAAGAACCTGACAAATGTGTGGTAGCGACAAACGGCAATTCTATATACTAGCATTATGAATAAGGGACGGCAGTACTTTATCGATCAAAAGTTGGAGCAAAGATTTAGTACAAAACTTTGTTATATAAAACTGAGCATTGCGTTATTATATTATTGAGGCAAAGGACTACACGAACACACGATTCTTACCCTCTTTAAATGCTACATCCTCAGATACGAAAACATTAATAAATACTATATTATACTATATAAAAATAATGCTAATCGACGGTTTGAGTTTTTAAAATCTGAAATAAAAATAAATATATATAAATAAACTATTTAGTGTCGAGTTTTAGTAAGTAGCTAATATTTTTAGAAAGCAGAACAAAATAAATTTCTATTCATCACATTGGTTTTCCTACAAAGCCTTGATTGCAAAACCGCAGAACAAAACAAATAAATAAATTAGAATTTTGATACTTAGCCCCAATTTTACCAACGTCTCTTAGTGTTAACAGCTTGTTAAAATGTCAAGTCTTCTCTTTCACTCATAAGACAAACGAAAGAGGTAACGTGATACTAATTCGAGCGTTAACCTTAACAGTCGTTGGTGAAATTGGGGCTTAATATAAGGTAAGGTGAGTCTGCACTACGCGCAACGACACCTTACGTTCCATAGAACTGTCGTTTTACCGAATGTGAATGATGAATCTAACGTCTTACAAGCGTCACTTCTGTGGAAGTCGTGTCGTGTCGCATTAGTGCGGCTTCTCCTTTACAACGCTATGTGAAAATACATACTATATTATACACTTACAGCAACAGCTCAGAAACATTTAAAATTCTAATAATATTTTAATATAATTAGAATTTTTATATATTTTAATATATTGAATAATTACTTAATTAAAAACTTATAAAATCTTATTATTAAACGAGTATGAGACAGGACTAAGAAATACATGTAGGTGTCTAAAGCCCTAATTTCACCAACGGCTGTTAAAATTAACGCTGGAATCAGTACCACGTTACCTCTTTCGTTTGTCATATGAATGAAAGAGAAGACATGAGCTAACAAGCTGTTAACACTAACAGACGGTGAAATTGGGGCTAATTGAAAAGGCCATTATGTTGCACGTGCGTGAGAGTAATATTATACTGTATTATTTAGTCCTGTCATATTTTGAATGAGGCAGATATTGTATATATTTACCTTCTGAAGTTGTCCCAGTAGTTATTGGCTCTGTTACCCGGCGGCACCTGGTTGTTCAGAGTGTGAGACGCGTTGTCGGTCCGCCAGCGCTCCTCCAACTAAACAGTGTCACATGTCAGTAACGGATATGTAAAACGTACGTCGTAGTCTGTAGACATCAAAATCGGGTCAAAACAAACACCATAGCTTTATTCCTTCTGATATGTTCTTACTAGAGACGATTCTTACTATAGACAAGCGTCTATTTCTCTGTCACAATGAATACTTTTTAGAATGTTTTTGTAGGTATTCAATATCCATTGTGGTAGACATAGTATACTAGACGATCCGCGCGACTCCGCACATATAGGTAACTAAAGTATTTCGCGGGAACCGTTACATCTGTGCCAAAAAACATAATAATAATCGGTCCACTAGTTCGTGAGATTAACGCGTTCAAATAATAATTTTCCTCGTCTCTCCACATTTTCCTCTAATTCCTCACTCCCATTGGTCGCAACTCGCATCGTATGTTATAATATTATAGCCTAAAGCTTTCCTCGATAAATGGACTGTTGAACACAAAAATGATTTTTAAATTCAAACTAATTCCTGAGGTTAGCATCTTCAAACAATTATCCAGCTCTGTAGTACCTCCATCGTGGGTATCGCAGGCACAATAGATTTTCAATTGTTATGTGGCAGCCGGCTGCCGCTTGGGGGTTGATGGGATAGTAAGAGTATAGATCAGTGTGTGATGTGGTGTACATACGTGTGCGAGCTGTTCCCGCAGCTGGTGTATGTCACGCTGTTGCAGTAGCAGCTGCTGCCAGCACCACGCACCCCACGCGCCGCACCCGCACCCGCAACCGCCCATCATGCCTGCAATCAACACGAGATGTTGCGAACAGCTGTAATGTTGGCTCAGTGACCTCCATTATACAAGTTCGCTGGACTAATGATACCCTTTGAAATGACAGATATTTTTTGTGCCTATTTGAAGCGGAATCAGCTCCCCGAATATTCGGGAAGAGAGCTAAATTTGACGTAAAATGATGTTTGAAAGTCGCCATATTGGCGCTGATAGCAGTAGTGGGAGTACTTGGAACTAATACTAGTTTCTACCATGGAGGTATACTATTATCTGTGGTTTCTACAACCAATAGCGATTGAGCGGCCATTTGCAAGTTACGTCAGATTTAGTTCTCTTCCCGAATATTGGGGGAGCTGTTTCCGCTTCAAATAGGCACAAAATACATCTGGGTATCATTAGTCCAGCGTACTTGTATAATGGAGGTCAGTGTGTTGGCTTCATTGCGCCTAATATCACGAACCGAGCCGCGCCAGCTCGAGCCTCGCGCCGTGTGAAGAGGGTGACACGAGCAGGCGCACCGGTCCGATTAAAGTCGCTAACTTTAAAGGCGCGGCTCGTGATATTACGCGCCGTGAGAAGCCAGCATTAGACCAATACGGCCCGTATTATGTAACTTTGATGAGCACTTGATTGGTTACGGTCACAATTTTGACGTTTGAACTTAATAAAAGTCAACTCAAAAAGCATAAACGTCATACTATTAACATCACAACTTTTAAAAAGTTTACACTCAGCCCTCCACATACTTGGCGCGTCGGGCAGCGGCTCACTTCCCTGCCCAACAGGGCTGAATATAAACGACGCATGATGGTACTATCAGAGAAGTTGATTCCTAGGCAGATGGGGGACCTACGTAGTTTGGTCACGTTACGTCAAACCCAGACGACAGATCACAATTGACATTGAATTGACATGATCCGACCAAATGGCGTTGGTCTGTCAACTACCTAGGAATCAATTTCCTCGATAGAAGAGGTGAACTACGATTACATGGCGCGCCCCTCCAAAATTCAAAATGTTTGAAGTGCGTTGTCAAAACGTTTGAAGTGCGTTGTCTTGCGCGGTCGGCTAGTTATGATTAGTTGACCAACAAATCTTGGTAATAAGTGACATTTACTGAAATATTACGTGTACTGTGATTGGTTGAATACTTACTGCATACAAACTCTTTCATAAGGATGTGACTACACACATTGAAACAGTAATTTGGAGGGGCGTTTATCTCTACATGTAGTTTATCTCTTCAATGATGAAAACATCGTAACAAAGTTACCGTAAGGTATCATCATGTTGTAGGGCAGCGAGGGCGGGAACATGTGCGGGCCCATGAGCCGCTCCATCGTCTGCGAGTGGCTGTTCTGTGTAAACTGATTCGTCCGCACGTCCTGAAATACGACAAACTCAAGTCAAACATTTCTATTTAACTTTCTGGCGACTTCTTAGGGCCAATTATTCAGACCGCAAAGCGACATGTGGAATTACGATTACTGATTTGACAAAATTCAATTGCGTGATACGTCTGTCAAATCCATACAAATTTACAAATGCATCTACGCGTCGCGTTGCTGTCTGAATTGACCCTTACGCGTAGTATACAGTAGGATCTGTGCATTTCCACGCGATAAAAAGTATAGGCTTTCTTCCCCGTGGTTTACTTTATTATATCTTCGGCAGAAGGCCTGATACCGCGACTGCAAGCGCTTTATTAGGACGAGACAGTATTAAGACTCTTACAATTTAAAACTTCACGTCGACAAAAACAATAGCAATAAGCAGTATTGTCTGTTTTTTAGAATCAATTAAAAATAAAGTGTCCAAATGCAAAGAAAGATGGTTATTTAATCAATGGCATGGTCCTATTTTTAATCATTGACATAGGAATGCTTTTAATATTACCTGATTAGACTTAGTCGTATTCCAGCAAGGAGGTTGAATATGATTGAAAGGTAAATGTCCAGTGTGATCACCTAAAATTAAATAATAATTAATATGTTTTCTTATAATTCCCTAGAACTATTGTTGTTCATAAAGTAACAGTATAAATTTTATACTTACTATTAGGAACTGCAGGTTGGTTTACATTAACATTAATTTCCTGCCTGGGATCGTTTCGGACAATTGGATTGCTATTGTTTTGCAGAGGAACCTAAAAATACAATAGTTAAAAATATAGAAGTCAAGAGTTTCTAAAATTATTATTTTTAACAAAAAAATAAAACCGACTTCCAAGGTAAAAACAATAATAACATTAATATGAACTAAAAAGTATTAAATAATTTTTACTATCTAATAGTTCCTTTTTCTGAATTCGGCTAAACCTCAACTATTTCTGTTCTCAATCTTCATTATTTTGAAGTCGGTACCAGATAGCTGAATCTTCAGTCCTCTGACAGAATATTTGAAACTTTTGGAACTGGCACCGACTTCAAAATTATGAATATTGAGTACAGAAATAGTTGAGGTTTAGCCGAATTCGGAAAAAGGAACTATTAGATAGTAAAAATTATTTACTACTTTTTAGTTCATATTAATGTTATTATTGTTTTTACCTTGGAAGTGGGTTTTAATTTTTTGTTAAAAATAATAATAATTTCACTTTTTTTAGTTATACTAGTAGGTAAACCTTCACGTATATTTTACGTATCTTATTAGTTATTACAGTTTGTTAAGAGTCACAATTCACACTCACAAAATAATATATTATCAGTGAAGTGAACATATTGTGCTAAGTAATTTAACAATAATTTTAATGCTTCAAGCCCCAAGCGGTCACCGGCGATTGCGATAACAATAGAAAGGCTATTGTATCTCGTTTTTCCACGATCGAAGGATCCATCAGATAAAAAATTGTATAAACTTGCATAGGATGTAGCGTAGCTACTCATAATATATAATATTATCATAATTATTGACAGCTGTTCTTGTAATCAAGAATTCAATAATTCAAATCGATACTTAGTGCGCCATCTATCGATTAATAAGTATAACTAATTAAAAAGACACTTATTGACTTTGTTTTGTTTAAATGCTATTTTTAAAATAACTTTATTTTAATTCTATTTGTCTATTAAAATTTTATAAAGTATTTAGTAAAGTATTCGATCTGTATATAAAGTAGTAAAATATATTCGATCTATCGTCTGCCGCCACGCGCCTGACGATAGATCGAATATCGATCGATCGCGATGCCGTCGCCTCCGCGGCGCTGACCGCCGTGTATTAAACAAACAGGTGTTGTTATACAGTACATAATAATAATTATTATTAGTATATCCATACCTATGCCTTGTACTATTATCTATTCTGTGCCATGAGACATTGGTGACCTTAATACGACGTGGTAATGATGATGACGATGATGATGATGATGATATGAATTGCATAGTAGCATATGCTTTCTGTTCTTAAAACAACGCCGAAACTCCCAAACGTGTATCTATAAGGAGTCAGGAGTTCTCTCAGCATCTTCGAAACCATGGTATATCTTGACCCAATATTTGACTTTTTGGTAGCATATTCTTAGTATACTTCACATAAAACCAAAATCACCATATATTTCCATATAAATTTCGAGGAGTTCCCTCGATTACTCCTGGATCCCATCATCAGGTCACCACTTTTGTGAACATGGTACCAAATTGGAGTGAAACCAAATACAACAAAACAAAAATTTCGAAAATCGGTTCACAAACGGCGGAGTAATCGTTGAACATACAAAAAAAAAATGATAATAATAAAAAAAATATCCACAGCCGAACATATAACCTCCTCGTTTTTTGGAAGTCGGTTAATGAAAGATTAAAAGAATAATAAATAACAAGTAGTTTTTTGTAACATTGAATATAACAAACTTACATTACTCTCTTCAGTCTCTCTCTCCAAGGTTCTCCGTCGCGATCTATTTCTTTGATTCGACTTGTTACGCGAGGCGCTGTAAAAAATGAAAAAAAATATTAGGAAATAAATTTCATACTGCAACCCTATCGCTAATGACAACACGCTCCTGGCCGCGCGCGTGTTGCTCGCACGACAGAAAAAAATATATAAAATGACAAGACACAGGCAACTGTTATGTGGACCAGCAGGGCGATTCACGATTCCCATTCGACACGGATTCGAAAACTTTACCGTGCGTTCATTAGCCGCGTACTGACCAAGCGAGCAGCCTCAGTTGCTCGGTCGATCAGGGCGTGCCTCACCCGAGATAAACGCACGCGCTGTCTCGCCCGAGCGTGCCGCGGCCCGAGCCGAGCGTTATCGGTTTTTGTCGATGCTCAAAGGTGCCTCGGTCGTTTGCCGCGTTCACTAGCCACGTCCTGACCGACCGAGCAACTGCTGCGCGAGGCTGCCTCGCGAGGCGGCTCGCTTGGTCAGTACGCGGCTATTGGCCAATGCCAAGCGCGGCGAGCGTTTATTGGATGTCGTGCGATGAAGTTTCCGAATCCGAGTTGAACTACGCATTGTGAAGCAGGGCCCAGATCTGCGTGCAGGCAATAATATGCATGACATGAAAAGGGCCCTTAAGGGTGTATTTCCACTGAAGCGGAGCGGAGCTTAGCGGTCCCCGAATTGACCAATCGTGCTATTCTAACGGAATGACAGCGAAGCGGAGCGAAGATTTCGAGCATGGTGATTGGTCAATTCGGCACCGCTAAGCTCCGCTGCGCTTCAGTGGAAGCGCGGCCTAAATTGTGCACAGCCAACAAAGACATACCTATCGCTGTCGCTGCCATAAGTGCTGCCGACGTGAGAGGGCACTGTGTTGATAGATCTCGCCCCCAGCACGCTGTCACCTCCGGTCTGAAAAACAAACGTGTTACATACATAAAATGGACGTCTTACATACACAAACGTGATACATTATTATACATAAAAATAACGGGACTTATTATGGGACACTACGTGTCGAAATTCCGGAGTAGTTGAAAAAATCGCAGCACTAAAATTAGAATTCTACTCTACAACAGAGCCAAAAAGCGCACACTCGATTGACAAATTATTATTATATTGATAGTTGAATCAATAAGTGAGACCGCACTAAGCGACACAAGCCGGCAGCGATGCGATGCAACAGTCGTCACGTCACGGCTAAATATTCTTCAAAATATGAAGTCGTATTAACGAAGCCGAAACAGCAGTCCCATAATATGGAAGGTGAAGTGTTGCTCAGCTGCAGCGTACACTCCCTATAGTGCGATCACGCCATTTTTATTAACACTATTGTAGATCAAGAGGTCTAATTTCAATGTTATTCTCGTAAAAGTCGTAGCGACACTATTTTAATACTCACGACACTTACTCTAAAATTGTCATTTTCCCTGGGGCTGTCAGGATCCAACATTGCAATGTGTTCCGACCGCGATTCGGGCTCCTCTTGTTCGCTGAAAGAAAAAATAGTACAATAACGTATTTGAAAGTATAATTTAAGAATCATTTTTAAGGAGTTACGAAACGAACGAACAACTTGGCGGCAAGCACGTAGATTTTTGCTTGCTTCAAGAATATTGACCGTTTACAGTGTTTGCTTGATTAAGTCAAGCATTAACGCACTTGCTTCGCGATTGATGTAATTTTTTATTATTTGCTTTTGCTTAGTCTACGTGTTTGTCGCCAAGCTGCTTATTCCTCTGGGAATCCCTTTACCATTTAATGAACGTTTTGACATAAAATTCACAAACCTGTTATAAGACTGCACAGCAGACGCCGCCCGGAAATCTGATTTTGATTTCGATTCGTCGGATCCATTCATTGCCTGCAATAATATTATGAAAGTTGCTTTATAACTTCATACTGTAAGAATTTTAAAAAGTGATGTAAGTTATAAGTAACTTATAAGGTACTCAAAATATTTACACCATGGTTCTCATCATCAGACGAACATAATACATATAAGATATTTTCTCTAAACTCATATAATGGCCGCTTTCGCATTTAATTATAAAGATTTTTTCTCACAAACAGTGACAGACAGAAACCTCAAACTTTTTTCGTCAGGGCATACCAAACACGTCGTGCCCGCGCCGGATCGCGCCGCGCCGCACAAAAAGTGTGCGAAAAAAAATTGAACGTTTGCTTCAACACGCGCTAACGCAGACGGCGCACACTTTTAGCCTGCAATCTGCATTTGTAGTGATGTATTACCATGGCGCCAGAGATTGATGTAACGATGTTAATTCAAGAAATACAAAAGAGACCAGCAATTTATAATACTTCTATAGTCGTGTGCGTACAAGACAAAAAAACGAGGAATACGGCTTTTGCTGAACCAAAGATTTCCTTTGATAGGATTGATCTTTATATCAATAAGATGGGTTTTGGTCCTAGCGTGATAAAATATAGCTTATTTACCTTCCTCGATAAATAGGCTATCAAACACTGAAAGATTTTTTCAAATCGGACCAGTAGTTCTTGAGATTATCGCGTTCAAACAAACAAACTAACAAACAAACTCTTCAACTTTATTTTCACATATTCCTCTGTATCTTTGCTCCTATTGGTCTTAGCGTGATAAATATAGGCTATAGCCTTCCTCGTTAAATAGGCTATCAAACACTGAAAGATTCTTTTAAATCGGATGAGTAGCTTGTGGCGGTACCCACAATTCGCCTAACAATCCTACATCGCGCTATCGAAGTTTCGGAGAACGGCAAGATTTATACAACGTCTGAAATGACGTCAGTGGGCTTGGTGCTGACCGAGCATGCTATCTCGCTCGGTCGGAAGATCTTCCTTTTCGGCCGCCACGAACAACGTTAAAAGCTCCTGAGATTAGCGCGTTCAAACAAACAAACTCTTCAGCTTTATAATATTACTAGACGTTCCGTGCTGCTTCGCCCGCGTAAATTAGATATTTCACAGACAAATTAGATCCACAATAAAAAGCCTATGATTCTTCACGTTCCTACTTTTTATCTGTGCCAAATAACAGAAAAATTGCTGAAAAAATCGTGAAATAAGCCCTTACAAATAATTTTCACCGTTTTTTTTCACATTTGCCTCTATTTCTTCACTTATATTAGTCTTAGCGTAATAAAAGGCGACGGGTCATTTGTGACCCAGGCCCGACAGGCCCGAGGCATATCCCATCGTTTTCGTTATAATAAGGGTATCCAGGATATGTAATTTTTATATTCAATATCAGTGGCTAACATGTTATTTTATTGCTTTCCTTTTTCTTCAGGCGCAGTATGAAAAGTGCTAATATGAATAATAAGAATCGTTATTTGCATGTAATTATATTCAATATTAGTGGCTAACACATAAAAATATACTATTTTATACCGTCCCTTAAAAGAAAAACACAAAATTCAAACACATTCTTTTGTTTACCCTAGGGCCTAGGTACCTACATTAAAAAAAAGGTTTTTTTTCACTACCTTCTACAAGTATGTCCATTGTCTACAAGTATGTTCATTGTCATTGTCATCATCCGGTCTCTGCAGCATGTTATATCTTATCACGCGTGATAAAACACTGAGAATGAAACTGATATATTATGTTATATACTTTAATATTTCATTATAATATTAGAATAAAATAAATAATTAAGGGGGCCCCCATACAAAGAACACTATTTTTCCCGCCTTTCACTCTATCACAGTACCTACGGAACCCTACGTGCGCGAGTCCAACTCGCACATGGCCGATTTTTGTATATTTCATAGGTTAATAGTTATTTAATTTATGTGAAACATTGGCCTACAAAAAGAACAATCCATATAATATTTTTAGGACCACTAAAACGAAAATTTAAATCTTTTCTATCTCTATTAGCTACCACTTTCGCAGAGGAAATTGTTGTTCATCTCATCAAATAGAAGCCAATCACGAAAAATTTGAAAATTAAAAAAAAAATGTTTGAGCGAACCCGGACTATAAAATCTTTTTTCTAAAAGTTAAATTAAACCTAGAATACTGCGAGCGTTAACGCTTATCATCAGCTGGTGGTGCTCGTCGCGAGATTTTCATAAAAAAATATATTAAATTAAAAAAAATTATATCAACTACGAAAAATGCGAGTAACGAAGCGCATTCGTGAGTAACGTTTCGTTACTCGGTACTAGATGGCGTACCCGTTACTCAGTACCGAATACATACGGTTTGCTACAGCTCTACTCTGAAACATCAGTACGAAATCGATAATTTCGATTGCAATTCCTTTACGAGGTGATTCGATATTTTTAAATTATTCGATTATTTTTTTTAGGTAACTTCCCTACTATTGTCA
Source organism: Polyommatus icarus (assembly GCA_937595015.1). Classification (NCBI taxonomy): domain Eukaryota; kingdom Metazoa; phylum Arthropoda; class Insecta; order Lepidoptera; family Lycaenidae; genus Polyommatus; species Polyommatus icarus. Next base: position 12,761,416 of record OW569326.1, read on the forward strand.
ATTATAATGTGTCACGCATATCATCATAAAACGCACAAACTATAATAGCCGTATAATTCACTGTTCACACGCAACTACTAAGGCAGAATATCATAATAGACATTTAAAAAGAAAATTGTGGGAAGAAGTGTGCTGTAATGTATATTCAGCTCCTGTTTGGACATCGTTGACGTCTAAAGAAAAAATAAAATACGGATTTTTTAAAATGTTGTCGCGTCATGTGTGCGTTGCACGCTGCTGTCACGTCGCACAGTGGTCCGAAATCGCTAAATAGTGGACATTCGCAAAAAAGTTAGATTTTGGTGTGGAAAAAAAATACCATTCGATAGAGTTTAAGAAGAGCAACAATAAATCCTTCATAAGTTTTTTACAAAAATGTGTTTTTTAGGGTGAAAAAAAATAATAACGAAAATGTATGGGAAAGAATCTATAAATAGATTTTTTGCAAAAACTACTAGGGCATTCTGGTTCATTTTTGAAACAAGTAAAGTTCTAGTGGTATTGAAGGTTTAGAAAAAAAAAATACGCAAATTTACGTGCAGCCTTTTGCAGTAGAGGGGTTCAAAATTTTGAAATAATTTTAGTAACTTTTTAGGTGTGGAAAAAATACAATTCGATAGATTTCTTAAATAGTAACAATAAATTCCTAATAAATTTTTTACTAAAATATATATTTAAGGTGAAAAAAATATATTACAAAAAAATCTGAATGGAAAAGAATCTACAAATCGATTTTTTGCAAAAACTACTAAGCCATACTGGATCATTTTTGAAACAGATGAAGTTCTAGTGGAATATAAGGTTTAGAAAAAAAAATACGCAAAATTTACGGGCAGCCTTTTGCAGTAGCAGGGGTTAAAAATTTTGAAATGATGGTACTTACTTTTTAGGTGTGGAAAAAAATATCATTCGATAGATTTATATAAAAGTATCAATAAATCCACAATAAGTTTTTTGCAAACATGTATTTTTAAGATGAAAAAAAATAATTACGAAAATTTTGCGTGGGAAAGAATATATAAATAGATTTTTTATAAAAACTACTGGACCATACTGGATCTTTTTGAAACGAGTAAAGTTCTAGTGCTTTATAAGGCTTAGAAGTGTGTGTTAAAAGTGCGCAAATTTACGTGCAGCCTTCTGCAGTAGGAGGGTTCAAAATATTGAAATGTTTGTACTAACATTTTAACGATTTTTTGCTATTTCTTTAATGGCTGTTGTGTTCATTGCTTAGGTTTTTAATAATTTACTTATATCATTTTTGTACAGATTTACAAACCAACTTCTGGGTCTTTATATATTCTTTCCTACGCAAAATTTCGTTATTATTTTTTTTCACCTTAAAAATACATTTTTGTAAAAAACTTATTGTCTATTTATTGTTACTTTTTTATAAATCTATCGAATGATATTTTTTTCCACACCTAAAAAGTAAGTACCATTATTTCAAAATTTTGAACTCCTGCTACTGCAAAAGGCTGCACGTAAATTTTGCGTATTTTTTTTCTAAACCTTATAATATACCATTAGAACTTCACCTGTTTCAAAAATGATCCAGTATGGCTTAGTAGTTTTTGCAAAAAATTGATTTGTAGATTCTTTTCCATTCAGAATTTTTCGTAATATTTTTTTTTCACCTTAAACATATTTTAGTAAAAAATTTATTAGGAATTTATTGTTACTATTTAAGAAATCTATCGAATGGTATTTTTTCGATACCTAAAAAGTTAGTAAAATTATTTCAAAATTTTGAACCCCTCTACTGCAAAAGGCTGCACGTAAATTTGCGTATTTTTTTTTCTAAACCTTCAATACCACTAGAACTTTACTTGTTTCAAGAATGAACCACAATGCATTGAGACGTTAAACATGCTGGGAAGGAACAACAGCATCCGTCTAGTATGGGTCCCGGGCCACAGTAACGTCCCCTGCAACGAAGCCGCTGACGAACTGGCTAGGCTTGGGGCCGAGAGTCTCATATATGGCCCAGAACCTGTCTGTGGTATAACTCCCAGTACCACAAAACAAGTGCTCAAGGAATGGGGCCACACACTATGCAGGAAGCAATGGGCTGAGACCCCTGGCCTTGAACACTCCAAGGCACTAATTCCTGGCTTCAACAAGAAACTATCAGAATTAGTGCTCACCCTGGGTAGGAACCAATTAAGAATCCTTACCAGAAGCCTAACTGGGCACTGCAAGCTCAACAAACACCTAAACAGAATGGGTATTTGTAGCATAACGACTTGCAGATTCTGTGAGGAGGAGGATGAAACACCTATGCACCTTCTCCTCGACTGTCCTGCTCTAGTACAGAGCAGGAACAGGCACCTTGGTCGCCACGAATACTCATCCACAGAGGAAATTCGTGGCACCAACCCCAACCATATCGTTCAATTTATGAGCAGTATTGGGTTGGGGATGATTCTTTAGTGCGAAGGAGTCACAATAGATCCTCATGGGTCGCAGTGACGCCAGGGCTATAGCGACCTGCCTTCTTTAAAAAAAAAAAAAAAAAAAAATGAACCAGAATGCCCTAGTAGTTTTTGCAAAAAATCTATTTATACATTCTTTCCCATATTTTCCCATATAATTATTTTTTTTCACCTTAAAAAACACATTTTTGTAAATAACTTATTAAGGATTTATTGTTACTCTTCTTAAACTCTATCGAAAATTTTCCATACCAAAATCCAACTTTTTTGCGAATGTCCACTATTTAGCGATTTCGGACCACTGTGCGTCGCAGCGCACCGTGTGAACGCCTTGGTCATTTGAATGTAAAACAACGGTTGAGTTGTTTTACATTCAAATAAAATGCCGTTGGGCAGCGCTGCGTCGACGCAACGCGCCGTGTGGACTGAGGCGCAGCGCAGACGACAGACTATCCGTGACGCACTTTTTGTCTGTGGAAATGGAACCTATGCAATTATTTGCGGACTTTTTGAGCGTCGTGTACTTACTGCATATAATTGCATAGGTTCTATTTCCCACAGACTAAAAAGTGCGTCACGGATAGTCTGTCGTTTACGCTGCGTCTGAATCTTACCTGTCTCGCCAACATGACGTCGAGCTCGCGTTGTTTTTCAGCGAGCAGTGCGCGGAGCTGCATCAGGCGGCGCTCGGCGGGCGTGCCCCCCGCCCCCACCGCCGGCCCCGCCCCCGCCGAGCCCCGCCCCTCCTCGTTCACCTTCTTCTGCTTGCGGGTCTGTTCTGAAGGTGGAAATGATATTTTACAAGATGGGAAAGCTTTGGACGTGTTTACTCGTATAATTTTTAGTGCATGCGCACGCAAATCCTTTAATTGGGCATGTCAGAATCATACCGTGTCATTGGTAAACACGTTTAACGAAATATGAGTAACTAGTCGCATGCTCCAAAAACAAAGCCTTTGTATATGCATGTACGCACATACGTTAGTTTGCACATATAGAATAGAGAAATTTTACGCACTCGTATACTCGTGTAGACGTTAAAAGTTGAGTTTTTTTTATTGGTCACCGGTAACTTTACTCCGCGTGCTAGCTCCCTTCCTATCCTTAGCAAGAATACATTGAATCTGATAGTTTAACATTGAAAATATATATTTTAACTAATTCTGTTTTAGAATTCGCCTATTCTACATTCTCATCATCACCCTAAGGTTGGCTGGTAGAGAATGCCACAAGGCATTAAACCCGCCTATGTAAATATTTACATGAAGTTAAACACTTAATAAAATAGCCGTACCTTTGTTTGACATTAAGTCTTTTATTCTTGCGCGTTCTCCCATTATTTTTTCTGTTTCTCTACGAAGTTCTTGAGCCATTTCTTGCAAAGAGTTGATGTTTGCTTCGTGACCTACAAACGAGTTTAAGTCTTTATATACGATCTCTATAAAAACAAAAACCTTGAGAGGTGTCAAGGGACACCCGGATGGAAAGAAGTTACAAGAAATACCGCAGGTACTAAAATAAGTGTCGGTCAAAAAGTGTCGTTACAACTTTTTGTGTCTAGCCCCCTTTCGCAACGCGCGACAAGGAACTTCATTCCAATAAAAATCTTAAAATGCTAACTTTGCTGCTGATGTTGCAGTTGCTGGTGTTGCTGCATCTGCTGCTGCTGTTGCTGATGCAGCTGTTGCAGCTGCTGCTGCTGCTGGTGGAGCTGCTGCAACTGCTGCTGTTGTAGGTGCTGCTGTTGCAACTGCTGTTGCTGCGAGTGTTGCTCATTGGTGAACTTGTGTCTCTGCGGCAGTGAGTTTCTGACGCGACAGACGCTCCCGTCGTTCGACCACCCACCCATACTTCCGCCACCTTCAGATTTACTGCAAAAGCAAATATTTGACATTTCAATTTAGATTAATAATAAACTCTAACCAATTTTGTTCATGTAAAATGTAAATATACTCACTTATCAAGTATATTAGAATGACTAGACATGTGGAAGCCCTCTTCGTGACCATTCGAGAGATGATCAGACTCAAACGTTTCAACAGACCGCATCAAATCTAAAATAAAATAATTTCAATCTTAATGATGACAAAAAGTTGTATTACTTCTTAAATGACAAAATTTTTCTTTTGTTATTTCTTAATTGATTTTCAAACAAACCAAAACACAAAATGCCACAGCCAAATTGAAGGTGTTTGAAAATATACCTTTAGTTTTTTGCAAAGCCGTCTTTATTGCTTTAATTTCCATCAACTTGAAAGGATCTTCATTATTTAGATTGCTAACACCTTGGTTGTTACCTAAAACAATGATAATATTATAATTTAAAGATAATATCATACTCAATGTCTTAGTAAAACATGTAATGTCAATGTCTTAATACTCAATCTCAATGTCTCATATAATTCGTAGTGTTATAAGTTTTGTCATTGCATGATCATGAGTCATTGAAATATTTTAAAAATTATTAAAAGTCCACTTGCACAAGTCTGGGTTAAAAATTAAAATTACCCCGGGCTTGCTGTTATATTCGCCTCGATCAGAGCTAACTTAAAATGGGACGGGCGCAAAAAGGCTTAGCCCAAGCTAATCAAAACGTTATTACTTTCATGATTAATTCTTACATTTGGCGGCGGGTTCGTCGTCTGCGCTCTCCTCGCCCGAGCTGGAGTAAGTGTTACGAGAACTTCCCAGACGGGTAGCCATTTGCAATTTCTGGAACTCTGTTACCTATAAAGATAAATAAAAAAATTCAAATAAAGAAACGTCAATATAGAAAGAAAAAGAAAAGAAAAAAACACTTTATTATTTTTCGATCGGAGGTTCTAGGAATTCCGATTGTATTCTTTTGTTCTCGCGATCACCGGTGCTCGCGCGGGGCCGAAGGATTAATCTAATATCTTCCATATCTTATAATATCCTATTTTTCAATAATAGTAAAACATGTAATTCACAAACATGAATCACGAGGTCTCAAATTAAAGCACAGCACGTGCAAGTTCAAAATGTTCGATATAGTCTGTCAAAAAAGAGTAGACGCTGAACTAAATTCTTTAATAGTCATCAGTATCGAATGGTGTTTTTTTCGCCTCGTATTTTCAGACGACGTTTGTACACTTCAAACATTATCATTTATCATCGATAGTTTTACTCCAAATCGAGTAAAAATTACTGTGTGGACCGCAAAACTGACAGCTCAAAGGCTCGAGTGGCTCGGCTCGCATCGAGCCAGTCATTCAGTCACCTTTGAGTTTTTTATATATAGATTTAAATCTTTATTAACAAACAAATAAATAATATTTATATTTATCCGAAGTCCAAGGATTCTGTAAATACTCCGAAACTATTTATTATAAATATTTGGCGACTTCTATCATTATAAAATTGAAAAAGTCGAGAGAATGAATACTCAGTAAATTCTGTCGGCGAACGTCACGCTGCCCCCCTGTCCCCCCTTGTCACATCTCGTCACACTCGGCAAAACCCCTCCCTCCCCCTTGTATGCGAACGTATTTTATGAACAAAAAAATATGAATTTAAAATTTGTGTTCGGCGTCTACTCTTTTTTGACAAGCTATACTTTGGACTTTTTTTTTTGTCACGGGAAATTTTTAATTTATATTGACATTTTTTTTATTACATTGGTAAAAAAAAAAATGTCAATGTAGTAAGAAGGAAGGAGAAAAGAGTGTGTATAAAGTACCAGGTTCTCCATGTGTTGTTTCTTGAGCTGCAGGTCCCTCAGCTTGGCGTGCAGCGCGCGGCCGCGCTCCGCCAGTGCCGCCTCGTCCTCCACCTCGCTGTCCCCCCCGCCCTCCTGTATACACACTACGGTTAGGCCGCGATTCCACCAGACATGTGTTGCGAGGAATGTGTTTTTATTGACGTGACAACGTCTTACAATTCGATGGAGCCGGCTGCACGCACGAAAAAACATGACTCATGCGGCGTTACCTCGCTCTGAGGCGTTCCATTTAAGGCTTGAAGTGCAAGTGAGAGCGCGAAACGAGCGACAAAGAGGCACGTTGTCACGTTCAACTATCGTCAGTAAACCGACTTTACAGACAATCGTTTTTTTTAAAGCTTCAGTTATGATAAGTACTCACATACGGTTTTGCTCGATAGTTTTACTCCAAATCGAAGGAAATGACATATTTAATTCCATCGAATCGGCTCGAAACGAGCTGTCAGTTTTGCGGTCCACACGGTGATTATTGCTCGATTTGGAGTAAAACTATCGAGCAAAACCGTATATCAGTACTTAGCATTACACATGCTTATTTCAAGCACGCAGTATGCTTGAACCGAGCGAATGCTGATTACGAGCATGTGTGTCAATGCATTGTTCAAAATAAGCATGCTTATTTCGGAGTTCGGACAGCATGCTGGTTTTCAGCATGTGTAACTGTAGCTTTAGAGTTTACATCCAATAGACTAGAATAGTCACGACAAGCGAATGAAGCGATTCTATTGGTCTAAAAACACATTCCTCGCAACACATCTCTGGTGGAAACGCAGCCTCAATGCCCGGTTTCTGCCTCCTTAGGCCAATTCAGACGCATCGCGACGCCTATTAATGCATTTCTTTTATATGGATTTTTTGTGGTGTTTTTGAACGATGAAGATTTTCAACTTACCCCGATGCTGGGAACGTTGGAAATGAATCGGTCTTCGTGGCTGATGGTGGAGTGGTTGGAACGGGCGTGGTCGTCGATGTTGTTGGCGGGAATCTGCTGGTTCTCCACAACCTCGGAGTTTTGAGGCAGCGTCGTCGCCACTCCTATCTGGTTAGCCGCGTACATTCGGTTCGAATTGTGATAATTCGGCGCGAGATTCTAAAAACGTAAAGAATTATTTAATTTCTTATACAGGACATTAACACGTCATAACATTGTCCCAATATTTTAAAGTACCATTTGAAGACTTGTTTGATATTTTAGCGACGTCCAAAAAAAGGTTTCTTACTTAACAGTAGTTTTTTTAATCAGTACTTATATTATTATAAATAATACAAGTGTGTCTGTCCATTTGTCTGTTAAAGCATTACAGTTAAACTTACATTTTGTATAGAGATTATACATATTCCCGAAAAAATTACGGTACCTGCGCGATATACTAATGTGTTTAATTGTAGTTAAATGAGGGTTTCGAATGGCTTACCTGTACTCCAGGAAAATTGTCTTGTGATGTGGACGGGTGATGCAGGTCTTGCCCCTGATCTTGCTTGTTCATCTCATCTAGCTGCTGCTTAGCTTCAGCCTGGAAAAAATTATTATCATTTTTATTGTAATATTAACATATATTATTATAAACTAAAATAATAACTGTACTTATTTTATAAAAGGATAAAACCAACTTCAAATTGTACGATGATTGAGAATTAAAATTCCCTATCTCAAACACTACTGAACCGATTTTGATTAAACTTACAGTATTCTTTAAGTTGAACAATACCTAGTACAATAAAAAAAGAATCGTTTAGATCGGACTTGTAGTTCCGGAGATATTATGCGTGCACAAACATAAAAATATACATACATACATACACTTTTGAAATTTGGCACATTTGTTCAGAAGCTGTTATATATTAACATAATATACAAAAACAGGACAGTTCTGGAAATATTACATACATACACGTCGAATTGTTAACCTCCTTTTATGAAGTCGGTTAAAAATAGGTACAGACCTGATATTTCAACAGCCTCTTCTGCTGTTGTTTTAATGCAGTCAAACGAATCTGGGACATCTCCATTTTATTTCTGATTTCATTCTGCCACAGCTCATTATCGCTATAAGTTGACCCGTTGTTACTTTGGACGGAAACGGGCCTTACTACTACATCCTGAAAATATATGCCACGGTCTTTATTTTGATACGTTATTAACCGGTACAATTAAATTAAAGGTAAAAAGAAAATTTAAAGTAGTAGCGATGAAAACTTATAAAGGCTTCTCACAAATAGTATCCTTTTGATTTCAAATTGTAAATTCCATAAATCATAATATTATCAGCATTAAAAAGCCTTCATTTTCTTAGAGGAGAAGTAATGCCCAGTCGCAAGATATGTCTTTTCTGCGACCAGGCGAAAAAGAAAAATTTCACTGCGCCAAATAGAAGAAAATAGTCCTTTGGCCTAGAGCTGCTTGTTTTATTCACTCGTAAACGAAAATATTAGCATCTCTTTTCAAAGCGTACGCACACGCTATGTGCGGCGGAGACTATATCTACGTGTAAAAGAGCAGCAGCTAGCAGCTATATGTCAATAACTTTTCATTCTATTCGGCGACCGGACTTTAGAGAAGATATTCGGAGTTAACACATAGCAAGCAATCAATCATAGTTTCAGACACGTCAATATTTAGATGTTATTATAGACAAACGGACACAAGTTAAGGCCTTTTCGCAAGGGTTTGTGTGGGTCGTTAATCTCTCTCATGCTATGGCCACAACAATCACACATCCACAGACCGAGTTCAGCTCTTCGTTGTTGTTCGTATCTTTATGTTTCATCTCCTCGATTATAGCGATTTTTTCAACGCACGACATAATGTTTTTTCTTAGTGTGTCATTTAAGCCGGGATCTTGTTTCTGGGGTTGGTTAGGTATCGTCTCTAACTCCCTTATCTCTACGCCAGTACCTTCAGACTCTCCTTCGCTACTGTGTCTCGCCGATTCTTTTTGATGAACGTCTTCAATCGATCTAGCGCTCGTTTTGTTCAGCTGCTCGTTCTCAATATTTGTGACTTTCTTAAGAGTACTGCCGTTTGTATCGCTGTTGATATTACAAGCTTTCTCATGGACAGAAGTTGCTTCATCGTTTCCTGTCACTTCAGAAGTCTGCTGAGTATTAGTTTGATGGTTACTTTGTTCCTGACTGGACTCGGTGAGTTCCGAACTTTCTCCCTTAAGTAACATAGTCTCAAGTTTATTTTCACTCTCCTTTAACTTCATTACCATTCCAACTAGCTCGTCATATTCTTCTTTTGTATGCTCAACAAAGGCCTACATACAATAAAAACATGATAGTCTTATTGCGTACAACAATTTAATATGGTATAAAACAGGTTTAAAATGCATTATATTATAATATTGCTACTTAACAACAAAGAGGAAAAAATATATTACATTTTACTTTTTGAAGATCTTTTAGTTCCATTGTTACGAAATCAAAAATGGTTTCCATATAACATTGTGAACCTAAATAATAATAAAATTTAACTATAAGATAACAGAACTCTAACATGGGATAGTGATCAACACTACACTCAGTAGCAACAAATATTCTCTACTACCAAGCATATAAAACTTCCTTTTACTAAAAAAATCAAGGTCAAATTAACTAGACGGTTTGATGACGTCATTACGGAGCTCGCAAGTTATTGCATTCCAGCGGTGCGTCAAGTTAGGCTGCGTTTCCACTGAAGCGAAGCGGAGCTTAGCGGAGTCCGAATTGACCAATCAATGGAATGACAGCAAAGCGGAGCGAATTTTGGCACCGCTAAGCTCCGCTCCGCTCCGCTCCGCTTCAGTGGAAACGCAGCCTTAATGTGACCAAGTTGTAGCTGTATAATAATTTGTTCTTGTCTTTCCAGTGAATGTAATCCAGTGGGTAACAGACATGAACAATGCAATAGAATAGTGTAGCCATATTGTTTATATTTTTTTATGAGGAGTCCTTAGCCTGTTGTACTTCTTTGACATAAACTCAGCCACAGACTGCGTAGTAAAAAAAATACCTCATCTTCGGAGCTGCGCATGGTGTCGACGAGCGAGGAAGTGACACGTATGTACTCGCGGATCTGGCCCAAGCGGCGCTCGACGGCGGCGGCGTCGGGGCAGGCCGCAACTATCGCCTCCCCGAGCGCACGAGCCGAGTCTCTGTGCACCTGAACATGCAATATTTAAAAATATAAAATTAGGGAAATAAAATTACTACCAAAAAAAAAAAACTAGATAAACCATAAATATCAGTAGTAAGCAAGGTGATGATAGAATGCTAAGATTACACTTTACCAATGCTAAGATCACATTAGTACTCTCGATCATGTCAGCTTTCAAACAAAAAAAATTATAATTGATCCACCCGTTTGGATGATACAATGCCACGGACAGACTCATAGACAGAAACACTAAAACTTGTCTTCACATTGCAGTGTGTAAAAATGTTAACTGCCTAGCTACCATAGTATATGAAATGCAGCCTGGTGACTGACATACAGGCATGGGGTCTCTGCAGAATTGAAAAGGCAATAAAACTACAGCAGGGCTGAAATGGTTGCTTTAAAGAATCATGATGTGAATCATAATATGATTCATTTTTCTAAAATCGCAAAATGCAACTCTGCTTGCAATTCATTTCTGTATTTTTGTACTGATTTGACATTTGTTAGTTTGACAGTTTTGACAATTCATTTGCTGAATTGATTGAGAGGAATTGCTAAATGTGACCATTTTAGCCCCACAGTAGACCCGCGTAATCCGACAAACGTTTCGCACAGCCGTCTCGGATTAGCGTATTTGTGGGATTTTAGAGTACTCCATACATTTTTACACATAACAATACCTTAAAATCGTTTTTGTCTAAACTATAAATCATTTTTCTAAGGGTCTGTTTAACCACCTTCTGATAAAGTGTCGAATAGGCTATTCACGACTTTTTTGACAGATCTCCGTACTTTATCTGTCAAGTTAAGTGGTGGATAGCATATTCGGCACTAATCAGGAAGTGGTGAAACAGGCCCTAAAGCTAGGTACTATCAGCAAGCTGTAACGGTAACTGTTGCCGGTTGCGTGCATTGTAACAAAATTAATAAAGACTGGGCAAAATAATGTTTATGTACCTAAACTAACCAGTAATAGACATGTCGGATTACAAGGAACACCAGATTAGCGGGGGGTTTATTGTATATACTCACAGAATTATTTTCATTGATGTTGTTAAACGGTCCTTGGCTCTGGTCATACATGTTATTCATCAAGTTTACAGACTTAGTCCCAGACCTTTGGTTTGAGATTGGCGGTGTAGTATTGTTGTTGTTTGAGCTGTTACCCTCAAATGTGTTTCTGGTTGAATTCAAGTTTCTTGTAAGATTATTCCTGTTTTGATTCTGAGCCTGCAATACAACATATTTGGTTAATTGTATGTTAACAATGAATTGTACCTGTCTCTCTATTAACCTGTTCCTTTTGAACATATGTTGACAAAATACACTTACATTAAATGGCTGAGACATATTCCCCGTTACTGAGTTAGGTGTGGTCGGATTCACTATCATAACAGCTGCAGTGGCATGGTTTGAATGAGGCATTAAACCTAGAAAAAGTATTTGGTGTGTTATTCAAAACAAAAATTGCAGGGTTTTAAAAAATTACCACAAAGTAGTATTTACCATTTTGCATTTGATGGGCATAAGGATGCAACAGATGGGAGTTAATAGATGAGTTCTCGTCGTCGTCTTGATGATCAGCGGTTAGCACCTCACGGTTCTGCACTGTGAGGGGAAGGGCTCGAGGTTGCGGTCTCACGGGGACAAACCTTCCAAACCCACTTTCAAATGCCACAGAGTTATCTAAAAAGCAAACAACGGACATGCCTCACAAAGCTGCTAAGTTATAATTTGCTGTTTTACTTGCATTCTTAATACAAGCCGTTAGTATTGATGCGAAAAAAATTTGTTTATAAAAAAATATTGAAAACATAGTTACAGTAAATTTAAGCATATGTATTATAATATTATATTATTATATTATAAGTAATAATTTGTAATTAAAAAAGGTGCTTTTTGCAAGACAATTCTGTCTAAATTTTACTTATCCCACAAGCCCCAAGTGGTTGCATGCGACCGCAATAACAATAGAAAGGCTATTGTGTCTTGTTTTTCCATGATTGAGGGATTCGAGTCTCTTGATACTATTACATAAATAGCAAATGAAAAGGGAAGAAAACTAATTAAAACTACACCTTGCATCTTCTTTTAAATAGTTTTCTTTTCCCCTTTTTAAATACAAGTTACTTTTATGTTAGTCTAATAGTGTAATTATTGTTAGTGTACAGATTTGAAGGCATATTTTTAAAAATTAATAATAGTATTATAATAGACTGTTCAGATTTATTCAATTAAAAACATTGCAGCAGAACATATGCCTACTTACCTAGATCTGTCAATTCTTGGTCAGAAGTATGGTTGGTTTTCTTTCTGGCTTGATTGCAATTTGATCTGCTGTTATATTCAGAAACAGGTACCCAATCCAAAGATGTCTAAAACATGGGAGCTTTTACTAATAGCACTATACATTTACCACTAGCTGCTGTGTTTTACACTCTTATAAATAATACAATTCCTTTCATAAAATACCTTCTTGGGTATTAATTTTGAGAAACAACTACCCATAAGTATGATTCTTAATTTTTTGGAATATATTAAAAATTTTTGCAAGGTGCAAATATTCTCATCAAATTTAACCAAACGTTAAAATATGTTGGCAGAAATCCAATTTATATGGCGCAACAGGGTACCCAAAAATAACATCCACATGGTGATCTGAAAAAACTTCAGACACATCTAGCTGAGCATTCGGGACGGCAGCCCGCAGCTGTTGCGGTGATTACATTACACTGGTGATGCGTTGAAAGAAAATAGAAATTAAAAAGTGCTTACCGTCACTAAATTGGTGGCCATATCTCGTCTAGTTGGTGTTACGGCTTCCTGCGGTACATTGCAGTTATTTCTCACTTTGGTTTTAGGTATTGTGCCCGTGTGTCCTGGGTGCCGTTCTTTGTTGCCAGGTGCCATTCTATACTATAATGTTCTTTCAATAATCAATTTGCCTACGCCGAATTCGGGAATAAGCCATTGAAGTCAAACTGTTTATAGAAACTTATGTCTTTAAGCACTTTTGTTTATCTGCGTAAATAATTGTAAAATAATTACAATGCATTATTTTCACATTATTTATTTGTTTATATTTATTTCGGGTAATTTAAAAATCATAGCTTGGAGATTTATCGACGCAGATGAAAGCCTTATTTTCTGTCATTGACAAACATTGACTTTTGACATTGACACTTGTAGTAAGTGACAAATCCATAGATATATTTTTTTTGACGTGACAACGACTTATAATTCGATATGGGCTGCGCGCACGAAAAAACATGACGCAATATGCGGCGTTACCGCTCTGAGGCGTTCCATTTAAGGCAATGACGTTGACACGTTCAACTATCGTCAGTAAACCGACTTTACAGACAACCGAGTTCCAGTCGAGTTCGAGTCGAGTTCGAGTCGGGTTCGAGTCGGGTCGAGTCGAGTTCGAGTCGAGTTCAAGTCGAGTTCGAGTGGAGTTCGAGTCGAGTTCGAGTTCGAGTTCGACACAAAACACACTTCTCCAAAGTCCAACTGTCTTTTTTTTTTAATTCGTCCCGGTCGGGGCAGGCAAAGGGAGCGTTTTAAGGATGTATATATAACATTTATAAATTCAAAGATTCTGACCTAAATTCGAAATATATAGTAGAAGACATCCTGCATCGATTGATTCCAAAAAATCAATACCTTACCGATAAGTTATGTGAAATAATTCATTTTAAAATTTCAATGAATCATACGTAATTTTTGCCGGAAGTGGTACAATTTTTGAGAATTCGTCAGAATTGGGAACTTTGTATCAAAGATTAAAGATAAACGGCTCAAAAACTGCTTATTAATTTCTTTTTAAGATTATTGATTTTTTAAGCAAAAAAAAAAGTGGGTTCACTGGTGATTCTGCGGAAATAATTGAAATTGATGAAAACTTTCCTTCGAAAAGTAATGGCGATACAGTTGTTAGATTAGACATATTCGTTTCATTTCAATGCGCATGTGCAGCTTTCGCGCATGTGCATTAATAGCAATGAAAAAGGAAACATAATATTATTATGTCAATGATTAAATAGAAATTCGAATCAATTTCTGTCAGATTTTGGCACATGACACTAACACTGACACTAATTAGGGTTCCGTAGCCAAATGGCAAAAAACGGAACCATTATAGATTCGTCATGTCTGTCTGTCCGTCCGTAAGTCACAGCCACTTTTCTCCGAAACCATAAGAGCTATACTTGATCATCAGGCATGAACAAGTGGCATGAGCATGAGGCATGAGCAAATGGAATGAACAAAAGGCATGAACAAGTGGCATGATCATCAGGCATGAGCATGAGGCTTGATGATCAGGCATGAGTAAATGGCATGAGCAAGTGGCATGAGCAATTGGCATGAGCATGAGGCATGATCATCAGGCATGAGCATCAGGCATGAGCAAAAGGCATGAGTAAGTGGCATGATCAAGTGGCATGAGCAAATGGCATGAGCAAGTGGCATAAGCATGAGGCATGATCATCAGGCATGAGCATCAGGCATGAGCAAGTGGCATGAGCATGATCATAAGCATAAGCATAAGGCATGAGTAAGTGGCATGGGAAGTGGCATGAGCATGAGGCATGATCATCAGGCATGAGCATCAGGCATGAGCAAAAGGCATGAGCAAAAGGCATGAGCAAGTGGCATGAGCATGAGGCATGAGCAAATGGCATGAGCATCAGGCATGAGCAAAAGGCATGAGCATGAGCAAATGGCATGAGCATGAGCAAATGGCATGAGCATGAGGCATGAGCAAGTGGCATGAGCATGAGGCATGAGCAAGTGGCATGAGCAAAAGGCATGAGCATGAGCAAATGGCATGAGCATGAGCAAATGGCATGAGCATGAGGCATGAGCAAGTGGCATGAGCATGAGGCATGAGCAAGTGGCATGAGCAAGTGGCATGAGCATGAGGCATGAGCAAATGGCATGAGCATGAGCAAATGGCATGAGCATGAGGCATGAGCAAATGGCATGATCATCAGGCATGAGTGACATGGCTTGATCATCAGGCATGAGCAAATGGCATGAGCAAAAGGCATGAGCAAGTGGCATGAGCAAGTGGCATGAGCATGAGGCATGATCATCAGGAATGAGCATCAGGCATGAGCAAAAGGCATGAGCAAAAGGCATGAGCAAGTGGCATGAGCATGATCATGACCATAAGCATGAGGCATGAGCAAGTGGCATGAGCAAGTGGCATGAGCAAGTGGCATCAGCATGAGGCATGAGCAGATGGCATGAGCATCAGGCATGAGCAAATGGCATGAGCATGAGCAAATGGCATGAGCATGAGCAAATGGCATGAGCATGAGGCATGAGCAAGTGGCATGAGCAAGTGGCATGAGCATGAGGCATGAGCAAATATCATGTGCATCAGGCATGAGCAAAAGGCATGAGCATGAGCAAATGGCATGAGCATGAGCAAATAGCATGAGCATGAGGCATGAGCAAGTGGCATGAGCATGAGGCATGAGCAAATGGCATGAGCAAGTGGCATGAGCAAGTGGCATGAGCATGAGGCATGAGCAAGTGGCATGAGCAAGTGGCATGAGCATGAGGCATGAGCATTTAAATGGCATGATTATCAGGCATGAGCATGAAGCTTTATCATCAGGCTTGAGCAAATGGCATGAGCATGAGGCATGATCATCAGGCATGAGCATCAGGCATGAGCATGAGGCTTGATCATCAGGCTTGAGCAAAAGGCATGAGCAAGCGGCATGAGCAAGTGGCATGAGCAAATGGCATGAGCATTAGGCATGAGCAAAAGGCATGAGTAAATGGCATGAGCAAGTGGCATGAGCATGAGGCATGATCATCAGGCATGAGCATTAGGCATGAGCAAAAGGCATGCGCATGAGCAAATGGCATGAGCATGAAGCATGATCATCAGGCATGAGCAAAAGGCATGAGCAAGTGGCATGAGCAAATGGCATGAGCATGAGGCATGATCATCAGGCATGAGCATCAGGCATGAGCATGAGCAAATGGCATGAGCATTAGGCATGAGCAAAAGGCATGAGCATGAGGCATGAGAAAGTGGCATGAGTAAATGGCATGAGCATTAGGCATGAGCAAAAGGCATGAGCAAGTGGCATGAGCAAGTGGCATGAGCAAGTGGCATGAGCAAAAGGCATGAGCAAGTGGCATGAGCAAGTGGCACGAGCAAATGGCATGAGCATTAGGAATGAGCAAAAGGCATGAGCAAGTGGCATGGGCAAGTGGCATGAGCAAGTGGCATGAGCATGAGGCATGATCATCACGCATGAGCATCAGGCATGAGCAAAAGGCATGAGCAAAAGGCATGAGCAAGTGGCATGAGCATGATCATGACCATAAGCATGAGGCATGAGTGAGTGGCATGAGCAGGTGGCATGAGCAAGTGGCATGAGCATGAGGCATGATCATCAGGCATGAGCATCAGGCATGAGCATCAGGCATGAGCATGAGGCTTGATCATCAGGCTTGAGCAAAAGGCATGAGCAAGCGGCATGAGCAAGTGGCATGAGCAAATGGCATGAGCATTAGGCATGAGCAAAAGGCATGAGTAAATGGCATGAGCAAGTGGCATGAGCATGAGGCATGATCACCAGGCATGAGCATTAGAGATGAGCAAAAGGCATGAGCATGAGCAAATGGCATGAGCATGAGGCATGAGCAAGTGGCATGAGCAAGTGGCATGAGCATGAGGCATGATCATCAGGCATGAGCATCAGGCATGAGCATCAGGCATGAGCATGAGGCTTGATCATCAGGCTTGAGCAAAAGGCATGAGCAAGCGGC
Organism: Polyommatus icarus; assembly: GCA_937595015.1. Lineage (NCBI taxonomy): Eukaryota > Metazoa > Arthropoda > Insecta > Lepidoptera > Lycaenidae > Polyommatus > Polyommatus icarus. The sequence continues at coordinate 12,778,532 of OW569326.1, forward strand.
ATGAGCAAGTGGCATGAGCAAATGGCATGAGCATTAGGCATGAGCAAAAGGCATGAGTAAATGGCATGAGCAAGTGGCATGAGCATGAGGCATGATCATCAGGCATGAGCATTAGAGATGAGCAAAAGGCATGAGCATGAGCAAATGGCATGAGCATGAAGCATGATCATCAGGCTTGAGCAAAAGGCATGAGCAAGTGGCATGAGCAAATGGCATGAGCATGAGGCATAATCATCAGGCATGAGCATCAGGCATGTGCAAAAGGCATGAGCATCAGGCATGAGCATGAGCAAATGGCATGAGCATTAGGCATGAGCAAAAGGCATGTGCATGAGGCATGAGCAAGTGGCATGAGTAAATGGCATGAGCATTAGGCATGAGCAAAAGGCATGAGCAAGTGGCATGAGCAAGTGGCATGAGCATGAGGCATGAGCATCAGGCAATAGCGTCATGCAACAGCATGAGCAAATAGCATGAGCAAAAGGCATGAGCAAGTGGCATGATCATCAGGCAGGAACAACTGGCATGAGCATGAGGCATGAGCTAATGGCATGAACAAATGGCATGAGCAAGTGGCATGATCATCAGGCATGAGCAGGAGGCTTGATCATCAGGCATGAGCAAATGGCACTCGATTGCGCGACGCGCTGTTGAATAGAACATAATATAGAATCCGGCATAATATAATAATTATTATAAGAAATACTGGCTCCTTCGTTGTCGCAGAAGTAGTCCATTATTTGATTGTTGGATTTGCGCTAGTTGGTGTGCTGTCGAAGTGTGTCGACTGTCGTCTAGGTACGGGGTGATCTCAGAAGTCATGGTGTCCAGCCTGCCTAGCATACCGCATACGCCAACGAGATATATCTCGTATCTCACTCTCGAGATAATTAAAAACTACTCGTCTCATAATGTCAAAATCTCGACATTATCTCGACAAAACACTATAAAAATGTGTTCTTGGATGATAGATCTACACGAGAAAAAATGTTTGTCATGCTAGGGTCAATAGAGATGAAGATACAAACTATCAAACATCGAGAAACATGTAGAGAGAGATATCTCGTTGGCGTATACTAGGCAGGCAGGCAGACCCTCATCTGTGGCGACTTGTCGCAGCTACTGCAAATATGTTAGGTAGGTTAAAATAATTGAAACAGTTTTTAAATAACATAAACAATGAAGTAACTAGCCTGGCCAAGTAAATGTAAACTTTTTCAATGCATTCCAGAAACAAAATGAAATTGAACGAAAAAATTTAAGCCTACGAAATTTTATTTGGATTTTTAGTTTCTTTGTCTTTTTTTGGAACAGTCAAAAGCAGAAATTTTGACTACGGAACATTGTTGGGACTAGTTAGGAGATAAAAATACTAAAAGTACTGACCCCTCCGAGGTGAGATAGGAGATAGATACGAGTACAAAGTGTAAAGGTCAAAGTTTTAGATAATGTTATTAGCTTTTATTATGTAGTACAATAAAATTTCGTACGAAGCATCGTTTTAGCAAATTAGGCAAAAAAACCCAAAAATGGGTTTTTCTTTTCCCCACTTCCCCTCGGGCTCACCTCGGAGGGGTCAGGACTTTTAGTATGTTTATCTCTTAACTAGTCCAAACAATGTTCCGTAGTCAAAATTTCTGCTTTCGACTTTTCCAACCACACCCCCCCATCACATCCCCATCCCCATTTGAACATTCACTTATCATATCATTTACTCTTAGACTATAGCTTGCTTCACGGGCGTAGCCAGGGGGAGGGTTTTGGGAGTTCAACCCCCCCGAAAAGTTAAGATATTAACATTCATAAAATTAAAATAAGGACAGGCGTGCGGCAAATCTCATTTATTTATTTATTTATTTATTACTAACTATTGCACCAAAAAAAAATGTAGTTTGGATTCCCTACCCCGCTTTAGAATGCTTAGATAAGTGCGACCAAAAACTATATCCAAATATAATTTACACATTGTTGCAAATATTGGCTACCTTGTTACCTGTATCCACTGCTACCCCAGAAAGGTCTTTTTCAAGCCTAAGAAGACTTAAAAATAACTTGCGGAACACAACGAGTGAAAACAGACTGAACGGCTTGGCTCTCATGAACATTCACTATGGGATAGAATTGATGCGAATGAAGTAGTGGATATATTTAAAAAGAAAAACAGAAGATTAAATCAGTAATGCGGACCTAGATATAACAGAACATTTTTTTTTATTTTTATTTAGCGTATATTGCCCACTGCTCGAAATAGGTCTATTCAAATACGTTCCAGGAGCTTTTCTCTGTACTTACCTATCTGTTTTTTACATCTTTAATTTTTTTCTTATGAATATAAGGGTTATCTTATGTACTTTTATTCCTTTTATTTTTTTTGAACAGCTCCCCCCCCCCCCCCCCCCCCCCCCAAAGGTAGGGTCAAAAGTTATATCATTATGTACTTACTCCTTTAAGAACTGGTCTAAATGGCCTTTGGCCTTAGCGTCTTCGATATCCTCCTGCAGCGTGTCAGGGTTGAACAAAGAGTTGAGGCAATCAATTGCCTTTGTAAATATAACCTGCAATGTCACAAGTTAGACATCAGTCCATTAAATATTTTCTGTGCAAACAAATTCCTAAATTATAGCCTGTATTACATTTTTATGCGGGCAATAATTTAAACTTGGGAACTTGCAAAAATGGTTGGCTATCTCTATTGCTGCTTTGTCTGCGGGTTCGCTTTTTCGTTTATGTTTTTCCCTCTTACATGCCCGGGCTGTGGACCTGCTGGCTGCTACCGAATATTCAACGCCTGCAAAATTTTTAGTTACTTTGTTAAAATCTGTAGAAATAATATATCAACAGTGTGTTTGCAAAAGGCATCTTTTTCCAATTGTTAGGATTCCGTACCCAAAGGGTAAAAACGGGACCCTATTACTAAGACTTCGTTGTCTGTCCGTCTGTCTGTCTGTCTCCAGGCTGTATCTCAAGAATCAGTATAGCAGTATAGCTAGACTTCTGAAATTTACACAGATTATATTATGTATTAATTCTGTCGCCGCTACAACAACAAATCTATTACTTATTTACTCGTACTTATATTATTACTTATTTACTTATCTATACTTATATTATAATTCTGTAGAGTTTGTTTGTTTGTTTGAACGCGCTAATCTCAGTAATTACTGGTCCGATTTGAAAAATTCTTTTACTGTTGGATAGCCCATTTATCGAGGAAGGCTATAGGCTATATTGTATCACGCTAAGACTAATAAAAATAGAGGAAAAGTGGAAAAAAACGGGGGGAAATTATTTGAGAGGGCTTTTTTGAACGCGCTAATCTCAGGAACTACTGGTCCGATTTGAAAAATTCTTTCAGTGTTACATAGTCCATTGATCGAGGAAGGCTATAGGCTATAGTTAATCACGCTAAGACTAATAGGAGCGAAGAAATAGAAGAAAATGTAGAAAAAACGGGGGAAATTATATGAAAGGGCTTATTTAAACGCGCTAATCTCAGGAACTACTGGTCCGATTTGAAAAATTCTTTCAGTGTTAGATACCCCATTTATCAAGGAAGGCTATAAGCTATATTTTTTCACGCTAAGTCTAATAAGAGCGAAGAAATAGAGAGGAATATGTGGAAAAAACGGGGTAAATTATATGAAAGTGCTTATTATCTTAAAAGAACTACTATCTGAAGCAATTTTTATGTTATTTGGCAAACATGAAGAATAGACCACGTGAAGGGACATAAGCATTTTTTTACGGAAAAATATACGGTTGCGTGAAATTCTTAAAATAAACCCACGCGAAGCATCTATACATAATAAGTATAATAAAATCGTAGGAAAGTCAATTCTGTACAATTTCAATAAATAATACTTGGGATGTGATCTGCTATGCTAACGCGGACGACGTCGCGAGCAACAGCTAGTAATATTATAAAGCGGAAGAGTTTGTTAGTTTGTTTGTTTGAACGCGCTAATCTCAGGAACTACTGGTCCGATTTGAAAAATTCATTCAGTGTTAGATAGCCCATTTATCGAGGAAGGCTATAGGCTATATTTTATCACACTAAGGGCCTGTTTCACCGCTTCCTGATAAGGCTATCCACCACTTAATTTGACAGATGGAGTATGGAAAATCTGTCAAATAACCCTATCGGGCACCTTATCAGGAAGCGGTGAAACAGGCCATAAGACTTATAGGAGCGAAGAAATAGAGAAAAATGTGGAAAAACAGAGAAAATTATATGAAAGGGCTTATTTGAACGTGCTAATAATCTCAGGAAAGAATTTTTCAATCGGACCAGTATCCGATTTGAAAAATTCTTTCAGTCTTAGATAGCCCATTTATCGAGAAAGGCTATAGGCTATATTTTATTACGCTAGGACTTATAAGAGCGAAGAAATAAAGGAAAATGTGGAAAAAACGGGGGAAATTATGTGAAAGGGCTTATTTGAACGCGCTAATCTCAGGAACTACTGATTCGATTTGAAAAATTCTTTCAGTGTTAGTCAATTCTGTACATTGAATATTTTTGCACAATAATAATACTTGGGATGTGATCTACTATGATAACGCGGACGAAGTCGCGGGCAACAGCTAGTACTAAAAATAAAATGAAATTAGTATTGAACAGGGGCTCCCAATTCCATAGGTACAACAAATTTGATTTTTTTACCTTTTTTGCTTGATATCAATAATAACAACAGACGTAGGCATTTTATATTTTCACAAAGTCCTTAATTATATGCATATTATGTACTTTAATAATTAATAATAATATTAAATATTAAAAACACAATTTTTGGTCTATTTTTACGGTACGGAACCATTCGTACGCGAGTTCGACTCGCACTTGGCCGGTTTTTTATTTGAAACAAATAGTTAAATAGATAAATATGTATATCATTAATATATTCTAGTCCAAGTTTAATATAATATGTTATTTAACCATAGACATAAATATTACTAGCGTACATATAAATCGATGTATTTAACTTACTCACGAACGACCACAAACATCAAAAAAATTGTGTTCCACTTCCAGACTATTGTGTTCTACCTACCTACTTCCATAAGGATTAAATGTCACAATTTTCCCCAACATTCTATAGAATACAGTATAATACAGTATACTGTATTATATTATAGCTGTCAAATTGTCAATTTAAAAAAATCGTTGTGATTTGTCTTATTTACAAAAAATATCTGATCACGCTTTAGACTATATAATTTCGATTAAAATGTATGTAAGTACTTTACCATACTATTATGTAATCAAAACAATCAAGGGCGTATCCAGGATTTCAGCCTTGGGCAGCACAGCACAGCTGTAGCCGTATTATTGCTACTGGCGCCTGTGTGCAAAAAAAGGATTTTCGCGCCCCTTTAGGCAAATTTTTTGGGTCCTTGGTTTTGGCGCCCCTAAAAATGGCGATATGGCGCTCCTGGAGGATGGCGCCCGTGTGCATTGCACACATTGCACATATGGTAGCGGGAGCCCTGATGGTCGGTCTGGTATATTGAAATAAAATCATGAAAATAGACTTTAATTAATGTGACTGATAAGATATTTTGTTTCCAGCACTCCATTTTGCTTCATTAAAATCGATAGCCTAAGATCCTCCACGTGGGCTACTTCTTATCTGTGCCTAATAACATAAAAATTGCTCCAGTAGTTCGCGAGCTAAGCCCTTTCAAATAATTTCCTCCGTTTTTTCCACATTCTCCTATTAGTCGTGATAAATTAATATAGCCTATAGCCTTCCTCAATAAAAGGGCTATCTAACACTGAAAGAAATTTCAAATCCGACCAGTAGTTCCTGAGCTTAGCGTGTTCAAACAAACAAACAAACAAACAAACTCTTCCGCTTTATAATACATATTAATATTTATTAGTATAGATTGTATAGATGAGACAATCTATGATGTTTCCTCAGAGTAGGGGCCCGTAACACTGGGCCAGAGGAATATTATATTCTGTGCCAGAGGGTGAAAAGGGCGTTGAGCAAGGTGCGCCTAGCGAGCGGCGAGTGGCGACCTAAATACACCAATTTGTGTCAGCGGTTATTAAATAACAGGCTTTTACTGAGGTGTTGTAGGTGTACTACTTTGTAGCGATTTACTTTTTAACTTCATCTTCTGACGCGCTTAGCAGTCCAGCAAAATATATTAAATAACACATTATAATCGGCCATTCTCCGGAGAGCAAAATTTAAGTGTCCCGGGCTTGTATACTCTGTAATATTATCTTATTCAAGTATGCAATATTTTTAAACGGTAGCTAGCATCCGTAACTAGCTACAAACTTAAACACAGGCTTCTAATTTAAGTAATTCAGACTAAATTAATATAAGTCGTGTTCAAAAACCGTGTTTTTCTGATTACCGTAACGTGTCCCCACGCCAACTTGATCTCGAAACTTGCTTGTAATTTTTATAACGTACATATTATTTACTTTGATCTATTCATCTTTTTAAATGCTCATTAACATTGGTTATCGCATTGTAAAATATCGACCCAATAGGCCCAGCCTGTAAATAGTTATCATGAAATAATCGCTTGTCCTATCAAAAGTTCAAATTACCGTATCGCATTCTATTTTCGGGTACCCACCCAAAAATAACAGGATTTGGCACATTACAAGTGCACGAGTCACTTCTCCCTAGCGTGTGCCACGGCCCTTTAGCGGTCTCACGTCGTTAATGTTAGTGTGCCGCCGATAGAGCACGTGAGTATCTAACTACCATAGCTTTGGCTTCGAACTTTTCTAATTACCATTATTTTATTTTGCTACTTGATTTTTAAATTAGATTGTACGTTGATCATGTCAATCTATAAAGTTATTTGGTCTACGTACTTGGCCGTAAGCTAGTTTTTGCAAACTGTGTCGGTTTTCAAAATTTTACGAGAAAATCTAACTTTTTATAATTACCGTATACTAATTACCATATGTTCCTAATTACCGTTGTATGAAAAACTTATACGTACTTTTTTATCAACTGAAGTTTTCTCGCGGTTTTCATAGATTATTATTATCATGAATAAGTCTTTAATGATACTAGCTTTTGCCCGCGCTTTGCCCGCGTTAAAAAGTATTATTATATACAATCTTTCATCCCCTATTTTATCCCCTTAGAGGTAGAATTTATCAAAACCCTTTCTTAGAGGATACCTACGTCATAGTAGCTTTATGCATGGAAAGAATTAGCCCCATCAGTAAAATTGACAAAGTTTCATGGCCCTTTGGGGGTAGAATTGATAAAAAAACTTTCTTAGCGGATGCCTACGTCATAACATCTACCTGCATGCCAAATTTTAGCCTGATTCGTCCAGTGGTTTGAGCTGTGCGTTGATACAACACTATACCAGTTAGTCCCTTTGTGATATATATAATATTTGGATATCTATATGCTGAGTATTCATAAAATTAAATATATTTTTTTGGATGGGAATGACCAGAGAAGAAATTGGAGAAAAGAAGGCTTGTTCCTTGGAAACGTCTAGTAAAAATTTGAAATTACGCAGTTTTATATCAGAAATCAAAAGAAAAAGTGAAAGATAGGTATACTTAATAAAAGAAAATACTGCTTTTCAGCGAAATTCCAACAAAATGGCGGAAGAAAACTCAAAAAAGAAATGAGTTAAACTTTAGAGCTTACAAAAGACAAAAAGAAAAGAAAAAATTGAGAGAAATAAGTGTTCATAAATATAGATGAACTTGTAAAATTACGAGAAAACTAAAATAAGTAAATTTGGAGCTGTAAAAGCTGTAAGCTACATTTGAGTTGCTATTCTGGCCAAAGAGATTTAGAATATAAATATATTTAGGTTCATCGTACCTGGATCTTAATAAATATCTACCGATTAAAACAATGTTTGTTGTTATTTTCTCATTTTTCAGATTTTATTTGAAAGTGTCTATTTTTTACTATTGGCAGGTTATGGTTGTATAGGACATCGTTAATTCTACCTCTTTTGTGACAATTATACATGTGCAATTTATTAATCAGTGTTTTAGTATGATGTTTTTGATATAATTATAATGCTTTCTAATTACCGTTACATCAAATTTTACATTAGTATAATTACCGTACCCATAATTTTTTTTAAGTCTTATTATCTAAAAAACTATAATGAACTGTACCACGCCAAATTTATTATTGTATTGGCATCTTTCATTACTTTCATATTTTAATGAGTCTAAGTCAAATCAACGAAGAAAAAAAATGGTAACGGTAATTAGACAAATAATGCCAAACCTGAGAATGGCCGTAATATCTTTGGACGCTTCACACCACGTCAGTCTGGCCCCGTGGTAAGTACCTGATGAACTTGTGTTACAGGTACCAGACAACGGGAATATATTTAATACTTTTATACTATACATGTAGTTAAGATTTTTATTATATTATACACAATATATTTAATACACATCCATGACCCAGGAACTTTTTGAAAACTTTTCGTTCGGTCGGCGGGATTCGAACCCGCGACCCCCGGCTTGAGCTACCTTTGCATCCATTGTGGATGATTTATACAGCATTTTCAGAGCGAAGTAACAACTCTTCAAATACTGTAGTGCCTGGGACAAGATTTTTAAATGCCTGTATGGTTGCCCAAGCGCATACGGCATTCTCGCAACATAGTCGGCCTAGTCCAGAGGAAAGAACTAGTCAATACGTCTGGGACCAACCATGTGCGGGTTTCCTCACGATGTTTTCCTTCACCGTACGAGCGTCCGAATTATGTACTTGAGATCAGAAATTGTCTCATTGGTACACGCCTCCACCCGGGATCGAACCTGCACCCTCTGCGAGTGCGAACCAAAGGTCTACCAACTTGAGCTACCAACAGCTCACCAACTGAGCCACAGAGGTCGTCATATTGATATCTGTTATATTTACTGGACTGACCAAATAATAAAGTCTTCGAAGCTATTTTTTCTGTTATTCATTATCATTTATCATTTACCTACATATTATTATGTGATGTCATAGATGATGTCATCAAGGTTTTACTAAAAGCTGGCAAACCGGCTAGCTCAGAAGCGGCGGTGGGCGACCTCTAAATATGTAGGTAAATGATTTTAATTCTTTCGGTTAGCATAAAATATAGAAAATACTAAAAAAAGTGATAATTACAAAAAAAGGTGAAAAATTTGTTTCTGTATTATAGGGCTTGAAAATTTGCTAAAAATGGAGCATCATCATAGGCATCATGAAAACCGCTCCATCCAGAAACAGTTTAATTTCTAAAATATACATATAATTAAATTGTAGAAATGAAAATTCTGTACATTAAAGATATTCAAAAAATAATAAGCGGGGAGTATTACTACATCGCTATAGAAGCCAAAAATGTGGTTAGTTTTTTTGTCTGTCTGTCTGTCTGTCTGTCTGTCTGTCTGTCTGTCTGTCTGTCTGTCTGTCTGTCCGTCTGTCTGTCCGTCCGTCCGTCCGTCCGTCCGTCCGTCCGTCCGTCCGTCCGTCCGTCCGTCCGTCCGTCCGTCCGTCCGTCCGTCCGTCCGTCCGTCCGTCCGTCCGTCGTCGTCTTATTTTACATTATTATAGATTTTTCCATCATGTGGTAAAAGATCAGCCTCGATGGTAACTGTAAACTATATTATTATTACAAACAGCATTATACAATATGCATATCACTTTACACCAACTTTTATTGTATTAATCGTTACAGAATACGACACAATTTCAATTTCATTGAAGCTCGAATTTCAACCACAATAAATCGATACCTCGTATTGTACCAACAATATTTGAATCAAGGGAATAAATTATTCATTTTGTACGGTATTCATATTCTCTTACTTAGTAGTAGTAGATTATACTACTGTCTACTACCACAGAATATATATTAGTGCTACTACTCTTGAGATATTATAAACCTACCTACTATCGAGAAATTAATTTATGAGCAGATGAGCAGATTAATTGATGAACCTTCATAATTTGGTGGAGTTGTCAAGACTACAGTAACGCGTACGGCGTACCTACCTCTACTACCTATGACCACCATCTGCCTTATAGACTAGACGTCCCCCGTCCCACAGGTACATTACAGAACATAAAGATAGCTTTTTTTGCCCATGATGTCCCATTTACCTGCCAATTACCAATTTTGTGAATAGTTCAGAGTTTGTATACCCGGTTAGGTAATGAAATATCGACCCTGAGCCATGTAAGCCCATGTTCCTTTAAAGGCCAACTATCAAAAAGGCTTCATCTTTGACACATGAACGATCGCGTTTAAACTCAGCCACCCAGTTTTTTACTGTGGCATGAAAAGAAGCAGATTCACCCAAAACATTTTTGGAGTTTACTCCTTAAGAATCGATTTTCATATATAAGCCGCCCGGTATGAGAAAAATGCGAGGGGTAAAACCCCAAAAGAAAAAATGTGTCACGTTTTTGGAAATCGTCGGACATCGGAATATTATATAATTATATTATTATATAATTATATTAATATATAATTATATTTATATAATTATATAAATTATTTTTCATATATTATTTATTATTATTATTTTTTTTTGTTATAAATATCAATAATTAATATTGTTATTGTGAAGTTTTTTTTTTTTTTTTTTATCATTATACTAGCTAAAGTGAACTAAAAGTATTTTGAAATAACTATGGCAGAAAGGGGTGTAGATAATATTGCCGGAACATCTGATTTCATATGATATTAATCTTTTTTCAGTTGAATAAACTCTTTTTGCGTATGGCTAGATACTCGTAGCTCCAGTCGTGCGTCGGAGCTGACACACTTTTCTCACTTTTTTTAATTCGTCACAGATATATCTCCCCTTTATCTCCTTCGTGTGAGGAAACTTTGTTAAATTTTATCCATTTTGAAAACAGTTGAAGATTTTTTTTTCAAATGATAACAAAATTATAAAATTTTCACGCCATCAAATTCAAATTTATAACACAGGTTTCCAGAGACACGAATTTTCCCGTTAGATTGGCCTTATATGGCTCAGGGTCCTTAGTTTTTCCGATGGAGGCCAACGACACATTCATAACTAAGAAAATATGAATCATATTTTGAATACAATCCATAAAAGTTTTTGTGCATCTTGTGTAATGTCCGCCCGAAAAACTTAATGTAGAGTTCTGTGGTTTACGAATTGTGTTTTCTATTTGTTGTAAGGAGATTCCACTTATCCTTGCATCGCAAAAATCAAGTATCGTGTTTTTGCCAATCGGAAACGCGAATCAAGTCAAACTGGATACATCAAGTACGAAAAAAAAATGCGGGCACAAGAGCCTCGCGTCGCAGTAAAAACTAAAAAGTAGAGAAACGGCCGAACCGCCAATCGTACTCGCCCCAGTTACTCGCGGCGTGACGACGCGACTCCCTGTGTGCTGTGCTCTCTATCGGTGCTTGTTTCTTTTTGTTTACGTGTGAGAAAAACGTAAATAAAACATTTAAAGTGAAGTGAAGTGGTTTTCCTCAGTCAAAAAAGGCAGCGACTAGAAATATTTGTTTTGTAGGTATCATTGAATTTTTAATTTTGGGCATGTGTACGTAATTTATGCAAATTTTGTGAAATATGATTACCAAAATATAGTGAAGCAGACAACTGACAAACAGGTAAATGGATAAGACTCGAAGTACGAAAGCATATTTTGGAAATAATTTAAAACTCTACATCCACGTTTCATATCGATAATTTTCTCACTTTTCAATCTTAAAAAGGAAATGTGTTAATTTTCTTTCTGCCTGAGTTGCCGCCGCAAAAACAGTCAACAAAGTTAACAGTGACAATTTGTAATCTGAAAATAACTAAATAACGCACACAAATAACCAATTAACGGAATTTCCACGTGACGAACTAATGAAAATTAAAAAAAATACAAACATTTTGCTGCCGCACTCAAAGACATTTAATGATTCTTAAAATTTAATTTAATTAAGGTTTTCACATAAGCTCTATGCATTTTCTGTCAAACTTATCATTAAATTAAATTTAAAGAATCATCATATTATGAGACTCTGAAGTCTGAGTGCGGCAGTTAGATGTAGAGAAGTAGAGTTGAATAGTAACGTTAAAGAGTAAAGAAATATAAATTAACTACGTTATACATTTGAGGGGCAGTATTTGTCTGAACTCTGGACTTTACCAACAGACCTAGGGACAGCCTTAGCGATAGGAGGCGGTTGCCGCCTGCCGGTTGGTAAAGTCCAGACAGTGAAAACAGGCATTAGAGGCATTTTTAAGAGAAGTTTTAGCTCCCAAAATATTTTCTCAAAATGTAGGAAAAATAGATTATATTTTGGGAAATTCCTTTGTGCAAGTCTCACATAGACAACATAATAAAAGCTATTGAATGGCCGCGGTTTTTATAGTCGATGTCTAAAAATCTAAGGAAGTTAAAATACAAAGTAACTTTAAAATAGTCTCAATAAAAGTCTTAATTATAATGAGCTACTACGTTGTGAATATAATGCTAAAGGAGAAATCTTATAAAGTATCAGCTTACTCAATATTCACATAAATTAGCTTGCTACAAAACTCTACCTACCAGATAGTTGATTCAAACTTTAAGATTCTTATAGGAATGAAACCTGATCCATCAATTCTAGGAAAATCTTTGCAGGGCTCGACTTTATAGAACAGCTTTCGGTACGTGTAAGTTTATTTACTTCAGTTTTATACAGGGTGTGACAAAACAAAGTGATGATACTTTGGTGTGTGTACTGTGTAGTGTGTATGTATCTCACTACTCACTAGAGTACTTTGCGTCCCAGTACTTGCGTGTTGAGTACAGAGTATTAGTTTTCATCACAGCGAACTGTATAGGTACAGGGGACTCATAAACTTAAAGTTTTATTAATTGGTTTTGTTACATCCTGTAGAGCCGCTATCCCCAACCCACGGCCCGCGGGCCGCAAGCGGCCCGCCCGCGCCGGAACTTTATTTGTGGCCCGCGTGATGTTAAATTTTTTTGAAATTCACGCCCACCGGAAAAATAACGTAAAGTCTACGTGATAGTGGTTAAATTTTTTTCACTTTAAAATCGTTAATTATGAAGAATGTTATTTTTTAACCCTAAAAAAATTTTGTTGCGGCCCGCGACACCAAGACGAAAACATGTTTGTGGCCCGCATGAAAAAAAAGGTTGGGGACCACTGCTGTAGAGTAAAGAGCTACTATAAGTTCCTAGATAGATAGGAGGCAAGAGGAGCTTTAATAATAAAAAGGATAGAATTTACAGCCTTTTCTTAAAGGGAAAATAGAAAATGGAATAGGGGATACTACTTCGTTATTTCCTAATATTTCATTGGCGATCAACGATTGCTGAACACGGCTTTTTTATCGAGATGAACTAACCTCTCGTTAAAAAGGGGAGGTTAATAATTTTACCGGGGCTGTGTTTGAATATTATAAGCCCAACGTAATGGAATTCCAAAGATTTAGACGTAGAAGATGTATAATTCCGAAGATGTAGAATCTCTTTTATGTAAGTGACTCTGTACACAGAGGCCTAAGGCAGGCAGACCTTTACGCAATAGGTGTTTAGTTAAGGAAAGACAACGACTTGACTGACTTTTGTCGTCTACGGGGTTTGTTCTGTATCATCTATGAAAACTTAGACGCCTCTATAGCCTGACAGCTCCCAAGATAATGTCTAGTCGACACAGTGTTGACTCATATGTTTATGAGATGCACAAGACAACTTTGCAGTTTCTCGTCATACTGATAAGTTCGCGATACACTCATAATGAGTTATTGCGTATGGGTTATCATAACACCCACGACGATTGGACACGTACGATATAACTTGGACACGCAGCTTCGTTTGCAAGAACAATGTTATCCAATGTAGATATCGCGACTCTACGATAAAGCATTCATCGATCATACGCTGAACAAGCAATACGGTATGCAAGGATAAAGGATTAAGTACCTATTTAGTATTTATGATGCAGAATATTTCTTTAATAAAATACATATATACAGGAAGTGATCGACTTCATCATACATACAAGTGAAGTATCGACTTGATTCGTACTTCATTCAAGGAGTATGTGACTTGTAAAGCAGCAGGATTCAAGGACGACTGCACTATTGTTCAAATCGTGGTCAGTCCAAATAATAGAACATTTAAACTCACATAAACTGTTACTTCAAACGTGTAGAGACTAATGTATACGACTTTTGAATTTGGATGACTCTACTTTTCCTTTGCGGCGCCAAAAACTTTTAGGCAGTATGGCTCATGCAAAAAGTACTAACTGCCTTGTTATTAAATATCTAGAAATAAGGTGCCTTACGGTACTAATATTATATTATGTAGTTTTGATTAAAATTTAAATCATAAGCGAAGTAAACTGTAATCTTCTTTAATGCAATAAAATAAATTACCATACATTATTTGAGTTTGTGGCGTGCAGTCGGGTTTTTGGAGCCTGGAGGTTACACATCAAGTAGAGATTTAAGTTTAAAAAATCATACAATTAAATCAGTATTCTACAATATCTGTAATTTCTGTAAACATCAAACAGGTTTTAGAACGATATTTTGCGGACGAGGACGTAGCTCACTGTTCAGCGGATGTCGGTCGTGCCATCTGTTGCTTAATATATTACACGTATTCTCGTTCACATATTATTTAATTAAAGAATTTAATAAGCCGTGATTACAATATTAATATTATAACTTATTAAACGAAAACAAAATAGGTTTGGAAAAATGAATATTGGCATCTTTTAATTCAAGAGATGCATTCGTTTTTTCAGTTTAATTGCAATCCAGATAGATATTTTCTTCTTACTCTTACATCTAGGTGACGTTGTATAGTTAAACACCTGAATAAAGTTTTTTTCTAACGGAAAAGCAAAAAATAACAAAAAAAATTGCAAGCCCCAAACAATATAGAGTTCTGAGTTACGCTTACTTTAAAAACTCGCTTGTTGTGCTGCTTGACCCATATTACTTTTCAAAACAATAATTTCAGCTTTATTTTCGATGGATGATTTCCACAACACTACATAACCTATGTAGGTAATCGTACGTAGCCTAATAAATTCCTATGCCTAGACGTTACCATATAGGGCCACCAACCTTCGACCGTTACTTCGCTATCGACAGAACTAGGTTAACATCGCACATAGCATCGGTATTGATAAAATAGGTGTGTGTAAATGCCCTTACTGTCGAAAGAAGTTATAATCGTCGTCGGTCACGCATGGCGACGGACCTTCGCCGCTTATAGCGATGACGACATCGCCCGCAGCCCGCAGCCCAATACCAGGCGATATTGTTCACAAAAAAAAAAGTAAATTTCGCGCTCGCGAACTCGTTCCTTTGTTTAAAATTGCTTTTTGGTATCCTGGCCATGGAAGAAAATTTCGGCTAACGTCTATGGCGTTTCCAAAATTTTGAAATGTAGAGAACATTAATTTAATATGAATAGAATTAAAAGTATACTTATGAGTTATGACTTATGAGGTCAATGCTTATGAGTTATGACTAATGACTTAAAATTTGCAAAATGTATGTCTTTGCCTACAGACAGTAGAGATTAAAATAAAATAGTTTAAAAAATGTAGAGATAGCATTCTATTAAGTAATTCATGTCTTGACTACAAAATATTAAGTTAGGCGTGGTTAGGCGGTAGGCCGAGTACCTATAGATTGAAATAAATAAAGCATGGCACACGATCGATTGTGGTTCTCAATGGATTGTAGCAGAGCCCCACCAGAGTAGTCTAAATCCCTTGAATACCTTGGATTTGTTTTAATACCTGTTTGCAATGCAGTAGCGCTCCTATTTATTCGCGCCCTAGTTTATGATGTTGAATAAAAAAGAAATTCAATGCGAATGTTTTATTCACCGAATCAAATGCATTTGGATGTAAATTTATGTAAATGCGATGCGATTAGTGCAAACTACTCACAATTACAATATGAATGGGCCGCCACGCTGCCGTTAGTCACTTTGCTGATTCACAATTATCCTATTACGAAATTCATAACATAAGCACGTATCAATTGATCAGATGATTTATTAATAATTCAAAATAGGAAGCCCCCGGAAACATTTGTTATTGTATGTGATCACTGAGAAAAGATTCCTTGAATGATTTCAGTTACTTAAATAAATTGTATATACCTAGTCGTTGTCTGAAATTCACAATAAATAATATAATAATCTATATAGACCATGTATATCTTTACAAAGTTGGATCCGTGCGCTTTGAGCATGAAGAAATAACGGATAGAGAATAGAGATACATTTTTTTTATATTGATCAAATTAATATTACAAACGAATATAGCACAAAATTAAACTCTAAGACCTAAAGCCGCTATCCCCAACCCGCGGCCCGCGGGCCGCATGCAGCCCGCCGGGACTTTATTTGTGGCCCGCGTGATGTTAAAAAATTTTGAAATTCACGCCCACTGGCAAAATAACGTAAGTCTACGTGATAGTCGTTAAATTTTTTTCACTTTAAAATCGTTAATTTTGAAGAATGTAATTTTTTTTAACCCTAAAAAAATTTTGTTGCAGCCCGCGACACCAAGACCAAAACATGTTTGTGGCCCGCATGAAAAAAAAGGTTGGGGACCATTGACCTAAAGTAACGAAAAAAAATAATACAAAGTAGCTAACAACATTAAGTACAAGGTTGAGCTGTTTCTGTCTGTTGAGTCAATGTATCAGGTTTTTATAATACTTTAAACTAATAATAATTACTTTATTTAGTAAGCAGTGTGAAGCTTAGGTGTGAAGTCATTCCATCCAACTCCCAACCCAACTTCTGGCATTGAGCAACGTGGAGTAATTCTAACGACACGAAATTTATGTGGCATTCCATGTGTGTTTGCGTTTAAGGTGCAGCCCACGCCATTAATTATTATGACACGACATTTGAGTATGGTTATCCACAGAATTAAATGGGTTTCGTGTAAAAATAGCTCACGTGTTTCTGTTCTTTGAAATATGTAATTGTAAGGGTCAATTCAGCCCGCAACGCGACGAGGCGAGGCGAGGCGCGGCGCGGCATAAAGTATGGATTTGACAGATTTCAATTGCGGAGTTGAGACGTCTTGCGAATCTGTCAAATTAATATAAAATAAATGCATCCACGCGTCGGGTTGTGGTCTGAAATCTGAATCAAACCTTATAGTGAAAATGTAGCTTGAACTATCGTAGCACTAGTGACTAGACTGTCCGTATCAGGCATACACACGTTAGCATCATTTTAGATAACTTGAATGAAAATAATGTAGGATTACTTCGCAGCTGTCTCTGCGTAAAGCTACTTCAAGGCCTGAGAAATATTCCAGGGCTGTTTTATATCTATATTAAATTGTGGTACTTACTAAGATCTGTGAATAAAGTGTCTTGCGAAGGATATGTTGAATATTATCTAGGTACTAAAAACCTTCAATATTTAAAAGAAGTCTGCCTATGTCTGATCCAATTTCTTCGCCGTTCTTATAACCATCACTGACTCGCTGTCAGGAAGAAGAGGAAAAGGTTAAAGACACACAAACTTATTTATTTTATTAGGATGATGGAAATATTATATAGAGAGATATAGCACAATCGTTCTCGAGTCAATTTGAACAGTGACCTCAGGCAGTTGTCATATGATGTCACGCTACGTAAGGTCTAAAAATAATAACGCGGTGCTATATTACCGTTTACCAGTAATAATATCATCATCTTTGACCTACAATAATTTTTATTTTTACTACCTACTTACATCATAATAACATATTCACGTTAACGTGAGCGTAATTTGAAAATCGTAAAGCATAACGATTAACGAGCACCGAACCCCAAAGGCTATCGGACAGAAAGTAACTCTATCATTGGTAGAGCCTAATGAAAGTTAGAGGTTACTTCAATTAATTTGTGGTCTTACATTTTGATTGTTTCTTATCAGATTATCTATGGGAACGTGTGTTGCCTGATGTCTCAGAGTATATGAAGTTCTTAACAATCTCCCAGCACGCTATTATGGAATAGGAACAGCGTTATATCGATCGATGCGATAATCTTGTTTACTGGTTTACTCTAATGAAGGTGATGGTTTTGTTTCTTTTGACGTCTCTACTATTTTCACTATCTAGGTCAACAATAACGGGCAAGTTGTCGCTTGTCTACTAGATATTACTCGGGTAGAGCAAAAATACACAACAGTAAACAATGTGCTTTTCTGCTAAGGAGACATAATATTATTGATACTGCATTAAAGTTATGATGCAGAATAAAAATGCAAGCATAAGTAGTCGTCTCATTGAAAGCAAAGCTGATCCCTACTCCCTACTACATCATAAAACTTTGTCAGTGACGAAAATAACATTAAACCGTTTGACGCCGAATTAACAGCCGCTGTCTTGTTGTGAAAGATGTTGTTTACGAGAACGCAACCCAGTTACAGTGCAGATGCCCTTTCTGACGGGACACCCGAATTTAAGTCGACTAGTGACCCAAAATAACGGTGATATAAAGATTTTAAAAGCCCTTTATCAATTTAGAGCTCTACATTACTCTTATTAAGTCTACGTTAACCACGTCATGTATGATTTATTTACGTACCTAATCTAAACAAGTTTAAGAACGTGAATATTTGCAACATATTATAAAATGTCTCCGTAACCCATATATTTCCGGATATTTCTAGCGCTCTACATAATATTATTAGATTACAACCTTCGATCACTAATATACAAGATACACAATCCGCGGCAAAAAACGACCTCACCAAAAGAGCACCAAACTCAACATTCTGGTGCACTTTTGATTTAGTAGTGCTCGAACGCTCCGCCGGGAAACATGCCTCAGTGCGCGTTTAATAATTGTAGAAATCATACGTCTAAAACCAAAAAAAAGGATGGAATTTCATATTTCCGGTAAGTATTAATTTTATCCTAATATATTTCTTACAATTGTATTGTAAATATTGGTATTTCTTTAAGAAATCACCAAAAGACAGTTTTAAAATTAAGTTGTAAATAAATCAACACCAGGTATAAACCATCTCAATTGCGAATACTCATACTAAAGGTACTTATCGTAGTTTATCATGCCCACTTGAAATGTTCGGGTTATAAGCTATGTTTCTGTTCCATTTGATGGAGTCGCTATTACTATTATTTTTTTATTGAGGATTTTTTTCAGGTCTTTTAGTTTGCATTGATAGTTTAACGTATTTATATAAGACTCTGATTGAATCTGATACTGTTTCTTTTCTTTTTATCCAAAGTCACTATAACTTTGCATTTGAAATACTTCAGATGAATTGAAATCACAATATCATCCAGATAAATGGGTTTTTCAGTATAAATAGCGAAGAATTTCAAACCAAATTCGGATTAACCCGATACAATAGCGAAAAAATCTTGAAAATCGGTCCACAAACGGCAAAGTGATCCTTTACGATAAACAGACGAACATAATATTATATTCTCCAGGAGGAGATTATAATATTATGTTCCCATCTTCGATCAAATATAGTTCCCATTAAGGATTTTTTAAGTCGGTTAAAAAGTATGGGCGTTGGGTGATGTGAGTTGTCCTTTGTGGCCTATCGGAAAATGTATGTACACTTATGTATATTTTGGTTAATGATAAAATTAGACATAACATTAGAACAACATAATATTACAAGTAAAAAATAATTACTCCTCACTTTATACATTAAACTTCGGAAAAATAAAAAAATGGACTATTAAAATTATTACAAATTACAATCAACAAAAAAAATTTGAACAGTTCGACTCCACTCATACTTCACTACGCCCTGTTCCAGCGGCGAATTTCGGTCGTAAAATTGGAATTTTTTTTGGCACTATACAAATTTGAACTTAAATCATATACGCGGATGGTTGAATTTAGTATGAAGCGTGCATCGGACGTAAAAATTTTATTGCTTTGTAAACTCAAATGTACATTGTTTTATATAAAGATCTTTAATAATTACTGTGATTAAGGTTGATTTTAGATAAATGTATACTTTTTTAAACTCTATTACTCGGCGACAGATTTTCGAGAGGTTTTGTATGAGACTGTGTATCTTGTATATTAGTGATCCTTCGATCACTAATATACAAGATACACAGTCTCATACAAAACCTCTCGAAAATCTGTCCCCGAGTAATAGAGTTTAATGAAGTATACATTTATCTAAAATCAACCTTAATTATAGTAATTATTAAAGATCTTTTTATAAAACAATGAACATTTGTGTTTACAAAGCAATAAAATTTTTACGTCCGATGCACGCTTCATACTAAATTCAACCATCCGCGTATATGATTTAAGTTCAAATTTGTATAGTGCCAAAAAAAAATCCAATTTTACGACCGAAATTCGCCGCTGGAACAGGGCGAAGTGAAGTATGAGTGGAGTCGAACTGTTCAAATTTTTTTTGTTGATTGTAATTTGTAATAATTTTAATGGTCCATTTTTTTATTTTTCCGAAGTTTAATGTATAAAGTGAGGAGTAATTATTTTTTACTTGTTATATTATGTTGTTCTAATGTTATGTCTAATTTTATCATTAACCAAAATATATATAAGTGTACATACATTTTCCGATAGGCCACAAAGGACAACTCACATCACCCAACGCCCATACTTTTTAACCTACTTAAAAAATCCTTAATGGGAACTATATTTGATCGAAGATGGGAACATAATATTATTACCACATCTAACTGGATCTCGAGGAAACCTGAAAAAAATCCTCAATAAAAAAATAATAGTAATAGCGACTCCATCAAATGGAACAGAAACATAGCTTATAACCCGAACATTTCAAGTGGGCATGATAAACTACGATAAGTACCTTTAGTATGAGTATTCGCAATTGAGATGGTTTATACCTGGTGTTGATTTATTTACAACTTAATTTTAAAACTGTCTTTTGGTGATCTCTTAAAGAAATACCAATATTTACAATACAATTGTAAGAAATATATTAGGATAAAATTAATACTTACCGGAAATATGAAATTCCATCCTTTTTTTTGGTTTTAGACGTATGATTTCTACAATTATTAAACGCGCACCGAGGCATGTTTCCCGGCGGAGCGTTCGAGCACTACTAAATCAAAAGTGCACCAGAATGTTGAGTTTGGTGCTCTTTTGGTGAGGTCGTTTTTTGCCGCGGATTGTGTATCTTGTATATTAGTGATCGAAGTAGTGATCGAAGATTACAACGCACCGGTGACTGACTTTAAGTATATTGTAGTATACGTTCCTAGTTTCTACTTGCTACTTTTACATCAAGGCAAACTATCATTATTATTCTACTGTTAGTATAGGCTATGAGTATAGGCAGATGGCAGATCCATGTTATTTGG
Organism: Polyommatus icarus; assembly: GCA_937595015.1. NCBI lineage: Eukaryota > Metazoa > Arthropoda > Insecta > Lepidoptera > Lycaenidae > Polyommatus > Polyommatus icarus. Next base: position 12,799,868 of record OW569326.1, read on the forward strand.
TCGGATTATGTAAGTTAAGTTGACATAAACCCACCATTTACCTACCATCAGAGATTTACAGGCTAAATAGCCTGTAAATCTCTGATGGTAGGTACACATGACTTGATTAGAATTTTGCATCAGTTGTAATTTGTAAAGTATGCATTAGCTATGCAGCGCAAGACGCTTAGATACGCAATCAAACAAACCAAATAAGGATTTAAAGTGGGTGTTGTATTATAGCGGCGCCCGCGCCTGTACAATTTCACTGCGAGCATCTTCTAGCACAATGGAGACAGCTGAATGACCATGTGCTCAAACTTACCGACCCATGACCCCTTCGCATTGAACCGTGAAAATCTATATGGATTTATGCAATCTTTTGTATGCTAACGACCCTGTACTTACTCGCCTACGCGCGACATTTACAACAATTAAAGATGGAAATACACTTCATCTCAAAATAACGAGAATGAAACTAAATATTGCAGTATCTTTGTACCGCCTACTAGGAGCTAGCTACTCCCACAAAATGTGTCCATGGCCTGCAAATACTGACAAGAATCGCTTTAATTAAACGCAATTAACTTCTTACGTCATAGTCTTTTTAGGGTTCCGTAGCCAAATGGCAAAAAACGGAACCCTTATAGATTCGTCATGTCTGTCTGTCTGTCTGTCCGTCCGTATGTCACAGCCTCTTTTCTCTGAAACTATAAGAGCAGCTGTACTAATGAAACTTGGTAGGTAAATGAAGTCTGTGAACCGCTTTAAGATTTTGATACAAAAATTAAAAATTATTAAAAATTTTAGGGGTCCCCATAGGTACAACTGAAACAAAAAATATTTATTTTCATCTAACCTATGCGTGTGGGGTATCTATGGATAGGTCTTTAAAAATCATATTGAGGTTTCTAATATCATTTTTTTCTAACCCGAATAGTTTGCGAGAGAGACTCTTCCAAAGTGGTAAAATGTGTGTCGTCCCCCCCCCCTCTAACTTCTTAAGTAGAGGCATGATAAGTCTAAAAAAATATGTGATGTACATTACTATAAAAACTACCAACGAAAATTGGTTTCAACGAGATCTAGCCAGTAGTTTTTTTATAGGTACGTCATAATTTTACTTTCATTACTTAATTCAACTGAAATATAAAAATAAATCAAAAACCTCTTAATTTCATAAAAATAAACCTTATTGCTGCTGCGGAACCCTTCATGGGCGAGTCCAACTCGCACTTGGCTGATTTTTTCGTCTAAAATTATTCGCTGCGCTAGTTACTAGTACTTATGATATTCAAAGAAATGTTCGTTTTATTTTTACACAATATACACGGCAAAATAATAGGTGCGTTAAACACAATTATATTATATAAATAACATAACAAAATATTTAAAAAGTTTTAAAAACAAAATGCAACAAGGAATATTAATTTCTTAGTAGGTAGAGCTTATGAAAACTTTATTACGTAATAAATATTCCGACAGAGCCTTAATTTCTTTTTTCTTTATATTATTATTTCTGAAATACTCATTTTATTTTTTTTGCAGACACAAAATGAAAACTGAACCGCAATCGAGTTAACGAAGGTGCTACGAGTAGACAAACCCGACGAAAATGAAGCCGCTTATCAACAAAAACCTCATTACTTTGAAGTGTGTTCTCTTCTGTTTCCTCTCAGGCAAGTATTTATTGTGCATTATTATTATTATAGTATTTTTTACTATTTAGTCGCCCTTTATTTTTAGGGTTCCGTACCCAAAGGGTAAAAACGGAACCCTATTACTAAGACTTCGTTGTCTGTCCGTCTGTCTGTCTGTCGCCAGGCTGTATCACAAGAACCACTATAGCTAGACTTCTGAAATTTTCACAGATTGTGCATATCTGTTGCCGCCATAACAACAAATACTAAAAACAAAATAATATTAATATTTAATCCCATACAACAAACATGATTTTTTAGGCTTTTTTGCTCGATATCAATAATGGCAACAGGTAGGCACTTGAAATTTTCACAAAGGACTTAAATATATCTGTTATTTAATAATTCATAATAATATTTAAATAAAATTAAATTTAAGGGGGGCTCCCATACAAAAAAACACAATTTGGCCATTTTTTGCTCTATAACGGTACGGAACCCTTCTTGCGCGAGTCCGACTCGCACTTGGCCGATTATTACAAAAAGTTGATACATGTATAAAGGTAATTAATACTCAAAAATATTAATATATATTAATTAGGTACAATACACTCAGAAATAAGTCTTAGCAGGAGCTCTACTTTGCTCCATGACCGCGATTCGTGCTCTACGGCTCATGAAAGTTTAGACTTTAGAGTTAGAAAGGAAAGGTTTATTTCCCTTATTAAAAATTTAAGTACCTCACAATTAAATAATACTCAGGTATTGTAGTTAGCGAAATTAACTAAATGACTTTTTGACAGACTTCCAAAAAGGAGGAGGTGATACGTTCGGCTGTATCTTTTTTTTTTTGTATGTTCCTCGATTACTCAGCCGTTTGTGGTCCGATTTTCAAAATTGTTTTTGTGTTGTATAGGGTTTAACTCGAATTTGGTACCATGTTCACAAAATTGGTGATCTGATGATGGGATCCTTGAGAAATCGAGGGGACTCCTTGAAATTTGTATGGAAACATATAGTGATTACGATTTTTTATGAAGCATTCGAGGTAAATGCTACCAAAAAGTAAGACTTTGCACCAGGTTATACCCTGGATCCGAAGGTACCGAACAGAACTTTTGAATGCTTATAGGTACAGGTTCGGGGATTTCGGCGTTGTTTAAACACTGAAAGCATAATCCAACACATTCATTAGATTAATCATCATCATCACAACTATAATTATACCATGATCATCACACTATGACCCAATTATTGGCACATTTCGTGATATTTTGCATCGAAGCAGATGTTTTTGACGTTGATTTCACTGTTTGTAGACTGATTTTCGAAATTTTCGTGTTGCTGTATAGGATATATAATCTTAATTTTGTATAACAATTACAAAAGTGGTGAGCTGATGATGGGATCTATGAGCAATCAAGGGAAATCCTTGAAATTTATCAAAACGCTCATAGTGGTTAAAATGTTGTTTCTAGTAAGTTAAACATATATTACGTATAAGAGAAATTTCATACAAAGGTGTCTCTTGGTCCAAAGGCACTGAACAGTACTCCTGAACCTTTAAATATAAAAGTTTAGAAATTGCAGCATCGCTTAGATAACTGCAACCATTTGCCACAATTTTGCTTACAGTAACATAATATAGGTACTGAATAGTTAACATTCGTATTGGTTATTTACGCATAAAGCCTTATTTTGTAGACAACACTAAAAAGAGTGAAATTATTATTTTTAACAAAAAAATGAAAACCGACTTCCAATTTAAAAACAATTGTAATATGAACTAAAAAGTATTAAATAACTCTTACTCTATAATAGTGCCTTTTTCAGAATTTGTCATCTCAACTATTTCTGTACATATTACAGTCTTCATTACTTTAAAGTCGGTACCAGTCCCAAAAGTTTCAGATATTCTGACATTACTGAACTCACGATTAAATTAGCTGGTACCGACTTCAAAATAATGAAGACTGTAGTATGTACAGAAATAGTTGAGATTTAGACAAATTCTGAAAAAGGCACTATTAAAGAGTAAGAGTTATTTAATACTTTTTAGTTCATATTACAATTGTTTTTACATTGGAAGTCGGTTTTCATTTTTTTGTTAAAAATAATAATTGTCATAAACGCAAACTAAAAACTGTGCTGGTATGTGCGTGTTTGTTTTCATAATTACTTGTATAGTTAATGAATTGTAATTTTATACCTGCCTTTTGTTTATATTTCCATTAATTAATCATTATAATGGATTCATAAAAAATTAATTTACTTGCTTACCAAAGTAAATTTGGCTTGCCGTGTAAGTTTATCTGATTTGTTTAGAACTAAAGCTTAGCTGTCTATTTAAGTTTAGTCCTAAACGAATCAGATAGTGGTACTAAATTTCAAAATTGTGGAAATTAAATGTTCAATTTCCAGTAAGCACCAATCTTGGAAAGGAGGTAATTTGCTCCTGACACTCCTGATTTTTCTGAATTTAAAGCTATTTTTTTTATCAGAATAAAAGAGTTTAGATATTTTTATGTAACATTCAGAATATTGTAGTGAGCTGGTAACCAAAGCGCAGACAGACAGACACTTTCGTATTTATAATATTAGTATGAATGATGAATATAATATACTGTACTGAGAACCAATCAAAGTACGAACAAAAAATAAGTCCCGTTTGTTTCCAAGTGACCGTGCCGAGTACCGAGTGTCGGTCGCATCTAAATGACTCTTGCAAGCTTCCTTCTTAGGGCACTCTGTACATAAAAAGGAATATACCCTGCTGCCTGCAGGGCCGTATTTAGCAGGCGCGGGGCCCGGAACAAATTCTGGGGTAGGGTCCCGTCTTAGTTAAGTTTGAGTGCTCAAATTAAAGGCCCAAACCAAGATTACTAAACCATTTTTAACAAGGACTGTTCACTGTGAATGATAAAATAAAAAGAAATATATTTTGTTGCTCCAGGGCCCAGGCAGTCCTAAACTGCTGTCAGATAAGTTACTAGACTAGGAGCGTAGCAAGTGCTACAAGTGCTATAATAATATGGTCAATCCGGCCCTGAATATACCGTATACGATTTAGGGACCATTCACCTCGACCTAACTGCAATGCGACTGTGATTTGAACCCAGCCATATACAGTAATTATGGCGAAGAATGTCAACAGGTTGAAGAACTAGACATAATCGTTGAAAGATAACTGTAATCTTTTTATTAAATTTATGTAATGCTTGTGTATGTCTGGTTCTTATTTCGTAATTATTATAGTAGTTACTCGTGATAAAAAAGTTATAGATAAATGATAATATGGACCATAGATGCACCGGGCACCGGCCGGGCCTTTAGTTTGCGTTTTGGCTCTACATCAAAAAATGTTTAACAGAAATTTTTTGAGTTTGAAAAACATCGTATGAATCTTAAAAGAGAGAGTGAGTGGTAGGTCATAATTGACCTAGCCATAAATCATAATAATTAACAATTACGATACCTTCATAAATCATACTCAAACTATCTACCATCGAAGTTCTAAAACAAAAAAGTAAGGTGGTTAATCTTACTAATAATATTACGAAGTACGAGTTCCTTTAACATCGAAACTACCTACGTAGATACAGTGTAGAATGTCGCGCCCACTACCGCGACCGATGATCAATATTATTATGTCACTGTGTGGCACAGGGCACCCCGCACCATACTCGGTGTCCAGTTGACGAGACAATAATGTCAACAGAACCCAACCTCGTTTTCATCGCCGACCGTAATAAGTAGAACAAACATAATATTATATAGGGCAGCGGTTCCCAAACTGGGGGTAATTACCCCCGCGGGCTTAAAATAGCTATTCTAAAGGGGTAACAAAGGTGGTACCTATTATAAACTACTAGCTGTCCCGGCAAACGTTTCTTTGCCATATTATGTAAAGTATATCGCCCGTATTATTTTATTAAATTAGTGACTAAATAAGTATGTCACCATGGCAACGTCCATCGCTGTCCCGTGACCCGCGTCGCTTAAACAGTGGTCGCTCTTTATAGACAAGTAATTTGCAATAAAATAAAATTGCGATTATAATTATTAAAGATCTAAGCTATCCGATAGGATAGCTTAGATCCAACATAACTTAAATCTTTTTCCAACTTGAGAGATATCTCAAGTTGGAAAAAAGCATACATTTAAAAAAAACAAACATTAAAATCGGTTGAGTTTTTTAGGAATCAATCGCGGACAAACATCGTGACAGGAGATTTATATATTATATTAGATGTACATTTTTGAGATAAACAGCTACAGAATGCCCTAGTCTCATTGCCGACAGAGATCTGAAAATGTTGATACCATTGTAAATGCGAGAGCGGCCTCTCAACTCTAGTAACATTTAATAACAAAAAATTAAAACCGACTTCCAAGGTAAAAACAATAATAACATTCTTATAATAATTATGAACTAAAAACTAAAAAGTATTAAATAATTTTCCTCTCTAAATGTGCCTTTTTCCGAATTCAGCTAAACCTCAACTATTTCTGTACTCAACCTTCATCATTTTGAAGTCGGTACCAGATATAGCTGAATCTTTATATTTTCTTTGACAGAAAATTTGAAACTTATGGAACTGGCACCGACTTCAAAATTATGAAGGTTGAGTACAGAAATAGTTGAGGTTTAGCTGAATTCGGAAAAAGGCACATTTAGAGAGGAAAATTATTTAATACTTTTTAGTTTTTAGTTCATAATTATTATAAGAATGTTATTATTGTTTTTACCTTGGAAGTCGGTTTTAATTTTTTGTTAAAAATAATAATTTCACTCTTTTTAGTTACCTAGTAGATAAACTATAATTAGTGCCAATTTAAATTGTATAAAAAATAGTTTTATATTGTCTTCACTATATGTCATTGAGGCGCTCTGTCGGCGCTATCGCTTGTCCGAACTCCGATTGTTGTTCATATTATAGTTTTAGTTACACGATGTATTCATTAGATTTCGCTGAGGTGCTCCTGAATCGCAGTATCGCTTGTTTGTAGGAGTTTTATATAGTTGTATTGGCTGTGTGAAATCAGAAATGTGTCACCATTGGTGTGAGCAGTGAGCATTGAAATTTGAATTGTCAACATTTTGAGTGGTAATTATTGATCTCGTATTGTTATTAGAAATATTAATTAACCCTCCAAGATGACCTACGTCATAGTCCGCGAGTTTATAAGTGGTCGTCGGTGGTAGTGAACTAGTGAGTAGTGACTTAGTGACCATACCACCCTACGCGTCGAATTACTGCGTTTATTCTACGTATCTTATTACAATTTGTTAAGACTGTTATGAGTCATACCCCAAGGCCCAAATATCAGGTAGATAAATTTAAATAATACATTAAAAAAAATCTAAGTGAACACAACTCTATGCGTGCTAGGTAATTTAACAATTTAACGCTTCAACTCCCAAGCGGCCGCCAGAACAATGGATTTCCAAGAATCCGCGATCGAAGAATGAGCCGAATCACACCCAGCGGCGCGGCGAGTATATTTTCAGTGTCATAATAATATTATGATATTAATATTTACCTTCATTATTGTAATACATAGTACTATCGCATGAGAAACTTGGAAAGCCGGCCTCGCGGCCGCCTGCGCCTTTCTCAAGCGATACTATATTGTACTACATTAATGAAGATAAAGTTTAAAATCATATTATGACACTCAAAATGCTTGCAGCGCGGCATTACCTGACATTAGAACTTGAATAGGTACGACGCAATGCCGCGATGTTTACGCACACGCCGCGCGGCGGCGTGCGGCGACGCCGCACCGACCGCCGTGTATAAACAGCCTATATTAATAATTGGTGTTGTTATGTACATAATTATTATTATTGTATCCATACCTATGCCTTGTAAGTTGTACTATTACCTATTTTGTGCCATGAGACATTGGTGACCTTAACACGACGTGGTAATGATGATGATGACGATGATGATGATGATGACGATGATGATGATGATGATGATGAATTTTAATTGCGTGGTAGTATAATATGCTTTCTGTTCTTAAAACAACGCCGAAACTCCCAAATGTGTATCTATAAGGAGTCAGGAGTCTCTCAGCATCTTCGAAACCATGGTATACCTTGACCCAATATTTGACTTTTTGGTAGCATATTCTTAGTACACTTCACATAAAACTAAAATTACTATATGTTTCCATATAAATTTCGAGGAGTTCCCTCGATTACTCCTGGATCCCATCATCAGGTCACCACTTTTGTGAAAATGGGACCAAATTGGAGTGAAACCTAATACAACAAAATAAAAATTTCGAAAATCGGTTCACCAACGGCGGAGTAATCGTTGAACATACAAAAATAAAAAAAAATAAAAAATATAAAAAAAAAATATCCACAGCCGAACATATAACCTCCTCGTTTTTTGGAAGTCGGTTAAAAAAGGAAAAACATCTTAGATGACGACGTATGGGCTTCCATAAAAGGAATTTATATTGTATGAAAAATTACTCGCTAAGACTAAACAAACACTCAGGCCCGGTTAACTGTAGTTTTTCGTCACAATTTTCCTTTCAAGAGTTCAGATCCTACCAAAAACATACGCATAAAACAACACGCCAAGACGACCACATAAGGTTTACCCTGTGAAAAAGATATCAGATCTCATGTAGAGCCAAGCTTCTGAATCTATACGGCCTAACTCTACCGACCCTAACTTCAACAAATTCTACATAATATCAGTAAATTAAAATATATAGTAAGTGTTTGGGTTTGTTTCACCACTGTCTGATGCAATGACAAGTGCCGAATAGGCTATTCACAACTTTTTTGACAGATTCTCCATACTTCATCTGTCAAGTTAAGTGGTGGATAGCTTATTCGGCACTTATCAGGAAGTGGTGAAACAGGCCCTAAGTAATCAAATATTATAAAAGTGTTATTTTCCAACAGGTATAGGATGCATTTTCCCGTTCCTGCCGCTGCATATGCTATCCCTGGGCCTGGACAGGGGGGAGGCCCGCCTGATCTCTACCGTCGCGCCGTGTATCGCTCTACTGGGACCAGCTATTTTAGGACCTCTTATTGACAAGTACGTATCTAATGATGATCATAGACTCAACTTTTCTTAAGCCTAGATACGTGTATCATCTTCCTAAATGAAAATAATTTCCTCGGCCATAACTTTCGAATAATTTTCGCGAAACTTTTGCTGCTGTCTGGTTTATATACTGAACAAAATATTACAGTACTTATTAAATTTCAGTTTCCGCAGTTGGTTGAGTCTGTACAGTAATTTGTGGATAATAAACACATTACACATTAATTGAATATGACTTTTCTATATTAAAAAAGGCTAGACCTAAAAAAAAAAAGTACCTAAGTATAATGTTTTGCGATTCGTCTTGAATTTGACCACACCGAAAATCAATATTAAAGATCGGTAAGGATTTTCTTGATAATTTATCATATATTCAAATAAAACATATGAAAAGAAGTTGGTAGTACGCCAACTCTATAGGTGCTCGTCACGTATGAGCTAGCCGTCCCATGGGAAACGCGAGCGAGGGGAATTGTACCCATATAATGTAGAGACGTGTTTGTATGCACAAGCTTTGGCGCTACAAAGAAAAGGTTCAACGTAAACGAAAATCTTTGTGTAAGCCGTTCTTATATTTTGGTGAAGTTTTCTTTAGTTATAGAGCAGCTATTAGAATAAATGAAGTATAGTATTTTTTTTATAAATTCCCAAAAAATGTTACAATGTCATCATCAAGATAACAAAAAAAAGCAGAGTTTTTGTTTTGGGACATAATATATAAGTACGAAATAAAAAAATACTTTCCCTTCATGGATTAAAAATAGGACATGATAAATAATATTAATTATTTATCCGTTTAAAAATAATATTTTATAACAATATATTATCCGACCTCAGAATTACCTTCATTTAATACACGTACCGTTTAGTATCATGTAATCATACTCACTGCTCACAGCCTTGACTTTTGCCTTTTCGTAGACGGCCTACGGATGGTCTATAGTCTATACTATACGGCCTTTATTAAAGTCTCGATTTATGGAAACTATTTTGGCTAGCGACAGATTATGCTACCCATTAAATGTTGATAAATTATTAAATAATTGAATTTCTAATAAAAACAGCAATTTATTTAATTGCGCGATTTGAAGTGATCGCAAAGTTTACGCAAAAATATTGCAGCTGGCGATTGTTTATAACTCTTTGCTGGCGAATAAAAATTCAAATTTAGAATTCTGAAATTCGAAGTAAAGTAAAAGTTTTCCACAGGCTATCGGTAGGTCGCGGCTCCACCGGCGGCGGATCCGGGCCGAGTGGCTCCGGGAAACTTCTGCGAGTCGTCACAGCTCTATGCCTGATACTGAGTGCCTTATTCTATACCCTCCTCCTTGCCGTTCCCTATACAGAGCGACATGAGGTAAGCTTGGTTTGTCAGAAGATGAAAAAGTTTAAATCTATGTTTAAGTTCTGCACTTTGCGATGACTTAACGAAATGACTGTCCATTTCATAAGTTCATTAAAACTTTCTATGATCTATAAGTTCTTGAACTTTTTGTGTTGTGCACGCAGAACGCATTGCACTTAACGCTAAAGTTATTTCTTTCATATTTTTTTTGAAACTTATCTACACCTTATCATAAATTTAATATAATTTATAAACGCATCTTATTTATATATTTTGTTTAATTATAAAGCCTGGGAATTAAAACATGTAATCGGGCAATTTGGGGGTATTTTGCCCCTATTGTTATTGTCGAAATGTCCAGAATATTCATTCGAGTGACTGAGGGTTAACAGCTGCGTTGTTCACCCAGGCGCGTCGGCCGCAAGTGTTGTTTATGTGCGACGCGGACGGCGCGTACGTCATGCAGGAGGTGTGCACGGAGGGCATGCGCTGCAACCGCTGGGAGGGCGAGAGGGTAAATATTACCATAATTACATGATTAACGACGGCTGCTACACCGCTGCCAGTGGAGGGTTGTTTTACGAGTGCAGTATGTGATGGATCAATTATTATATCATGCCTTTTTAATGTAAACGTAAAAGATGAGATTCTGAAGGCCATTTTTGCAATTTAACATTTCACATTAATACAACACCGGCCTTGACCACAATAATTCGTACTACTTCTACTGGCCCAATGTTACAGAAAACCATCGTTAAATTGTTGTTTGCAGTCAGGGGTACTGGCAGTGAGCGCTTGCGAGTACGGTTGCGCCGACGACAACATGACGTGGGTGCAGCGGCCCTTCACCACTACCACCACCACCACAGCGCTACCACCCATGTACAACAGCGTCGCGAATGCCACGGTCAGTACCACTATTGCCATCCAAATGTCACGTCACGCATACTAATTATTATTTCTAAATCCACACTATAAACTATTTCATCTACCGTCCGTTGGAACTTGTAAATAACTGGCGGATAAAACACAAGCCATAAATATTACTTAACACGATCATGGTATGAAAGCGTTATACTGTTACTGGGTGTTAGGGTTAACACCGTTATCCTTAAAACCATCAATTAATGAGCCCGTCAAAGTGAACAACTTTTTCTATGAGAACAATGCTGGAAACTCAAAAAAAATCCGTCGTCATACCCATGGCCATACAATGAAGACGGCTTTATTTTGAGTTGTTACAGTGTTAACCCTAACAACATGTACCTATATCTTCATGAACATTTAATTAATGCAGCGAATAGTGACGACGTATGAATGTTTCACACAAAGTATACAGTAAATGCATACCTACACGGGCGCGAACTTCGATAAATCAGAGCTGTGGCCTGTGAAGCGGGAAAGTAGGGAGTAGGGACTCCCTGCTATAATTTTGGTAATCTCTCGGAGTTCAGTGCATCACCATGTCAAAAAGGATTAATTAATAATATTAAAACGCCCATAACTACAAAACGGTGCTTAACTTTCTTATAATTCGATATGGGGTGCGCGCCCGAAAAACATGACAGTTCATGTGTCGTTACCTCGCTCTGAGGCGTTCCATATAAGGCTTGAAGTGCAAGCGAGAGCGCGAAACGAGCGACAAGGAAGCACAATCGGCCTTTGCGTTCGGCAGCGTTCGACATCCGTCTCTCTCCTAAGTCCTACTTGAGTGAGCGATGCGTCTGCGTGGACAGCTGCTACGAGTATATTATATTCTATAGTACTATATGTTTTAATATTAATTGCAGTAAAAAATACAATAAAAGTACTTTGGTGATATATTCAAATAGAACTTTGTTCTTTGCATAGGTCGATTTGAAAGAAATACATCGAAATAACTTTAGGTTACAGTCGAAAACGTTTGTTTCTATTTATAGAGATTCGTAAGCGAGGGTTAAGGGGTTAAGGAACGTGACAACGTCATACGTTATCACGTTCAACTATCGTCAGCAAACCGACTTTACAGACAACCGATTTTTAAGCTATGGCATAGCTATCGCGGGCTTTAAGTGCGACGACTGAATCAAGAAAATCCGTAACGAAAATACCTAACACACCCTACTCCGACCGGCATAGCGGTGCGGAGTTAGCAGGCTTCGGCACGGTGTTTGTGTGCGTGCGACTAGACGTATGCGAATTATAATGACAGTTGATAAAAAATGCATTAGCCCCCGAGTGCCACACGTTCTCTTTTTTATAATTTTAAATTACATATACTCGTAGCCCTCGACCGCGGCAGTGACTGACGAGCCCGAGGACGAGGACGAATTCGTCCGGAACCCTCCGCATCTCTGCTACAACGGCCAGTGCCTGGTCTACATGCAGCACTCCTCGCGCATGCGATTGCCGCTGTCATTGCTGGCTCCAGAGCTGCCCGATGACAACTCCACCGCTGAAAACAACTGGTGCACATACCGGACAGGTATGTCTATCCCGCTCTATCCCTCTTTCGCAGACAAGGTATGTCTCCTATCTCGCTCTATCCCTCTTTAGCAGACAGGCAGAACTACTGATACATCCATGTTTAAAAAACATCTACCTTTTCAATTTAGTAATAGAGTAGCAGTATTTAGCAATCAATTAAAATAATGGTACTAATGGTAATGGTAAAGTACGGTAGATTTTAACGCTCTTAACAACCACTTCTCTAAACCACCAGTAAGCGTTGACCAAGATACCAAAGCGCGTACGATTTCCCATATCTCCACTTTTCCTATCCCCTCCTGTACTCCATTTTCGTTCCGGCCTGTCACTGAGGATGATGTTAAGAAACATATCACAGCTATAACATCCACTGCTGTAGGGAATGATGACCTAAGCCCCCGTATAATTTCCCTTTCAATTCCTGAACTCTTGCCAATTCTCACTCATATTTTTAATCACTCCTTGTCAACGAGTTCTTTCCCTTCGGCATGGAAACGTGCCAATGTAATCCCTCTACCTAAAACCCCTAATCCCTCTTCCTTATCCCAATTTAGACCAATCTCTATTTTGCCCTACCTATCCAAAGTCCTTGAAAACATTGTCCATAAACAGCTTTTCCAATTCCTTACCTCTAATAATTTGCTCTCCTCCTTTCAATCCGGTATCCACCCTGGTCACAGTACTGTTACAGCACTGCTAAAAGTTACTGACGATTTGCGTCTAGCCATGGAACAAAAATGTATAACTATCCTGGTTCTACACGACTTTAGCAGTGCTTTTAATTCAGTTGACTTTGACATCTTCCTTTCTGTCCTTCGTTCCCTCAATATATCATCCGCAGTGATGGTTCGACTCCTATCTTCTGAGGCGCTCGCAGCGGGTCCGCCATGGTGAGGCTACCTCTGATTGGTGTGATCTTGATGCGAGGGTTCCACAGGGTGGTGTTCTTTCTCCTCTCCTTTTTTCGATTTTTATAAACACAGTCACCTTAATAATTTTATCATGTAACTTCCATCTCTACGTAGACGACTTGCAAATATACCGTCGTTCTCATGTTGATGATATTAGTGCAGCAGTCAGGGACATCAATGCAGATCTACAGCGAATAGCAGACTGGGCAAAATCGTTTGGTCTCTTAGTCAATCCGCACAAATCTCAGGCAATTATTGTCGGCAGCAGGTACATGACTCAAAGATTAAATGATGTGCCCAGAGTTATTTACCATGATACTCCGATTGCTTACACACATTCTGCAAAAAACCTCGGAATAATTGTTGATAGCAATCTGTCCTGGCAGCCTCAAGTCAATGAGGTGAGTAGAAAGATATTTTATTCGATACACATGCTTATGCGTCTTCAGAACTTTTTGCCCTTAAAAACTAAAATTTCCTTAGTCCAGTCACTCATTTTCCCTATCCTTGGTTATGCTGACTCCTGCTACTTAGATGTTACCGAAGAGTGCTGACAAAGTTAGAACGTTTGCAGAATCTCTGCATTCGTTTTGTCTTTGGTCTTAAAAAGTATGACCATGTATCTACTTTTCGGTCACAGCTAAGGTGGCTTCCGATTCGTCTTCGGCGAAACATCCATATTCTCTCCATCCTTTATAATATCCTTTATAACCCTTTGTCTCCCTCTTACCTTGTAGAGCGTTTTAACTTTTCACGACCCTTAGATGTCCCTTGTAGACCTAATGTTAGAACAAACCTTTCCCTCCCATCCCATCGCACCAACTTCTTTTCCTACTCCTTTACTGTTCATGCAGTCAGATTGTGGAATTCCCTACCCCACACCATCGGTGATAGTCCTACTATTACTGTCTTTAAAAGACGCTTGAAGGAGTACTACCTCAATAATTCTGAATCCAGCCATGATTATTAAATATACATATAGTATGTATTTATTTATAGTATTTATTGTTTATAGTATAGTATGTAATGTATTATTATAGTATTTTAGTATTATTATTTTAATTTAGTGTTTTGTTGTACATATAATAACATTGTATAACATAGTAGGTAATAATTTATAATTTATTTCCTTTCTGTATAACTGTGCACGCCCTATCTGATGTTTTGATCAAATTTCTCTTCTTAGGACTGCTGGAAGAAATCTCTTTAGAGATAAGCAGTACCTGTTGTGTCGTCTTTTTTTATAAGTATATCTTGTTAAATGTTTTTGTGTACAATAAATGGTTAAATAAAAAAATAAAAAAATGGTGCCTAATTAAGCTTCGTGTGCGCTGTAATGTTTCGTGCTTAGTAAGAATAAAGTAATTAATTAAATTCCAACTTAATATCTACATTCTAGAATACGGTACTTTGTACAATGTACTTACATAGTGAGGTAAGGTCATAAACCTACTAAACCTAAAATCTTACGATCTAAGAAACATAATATTGCCACAATATGATACGGCGAAGTCCATTAAAGAAATTGCCTATGATATTACTTTAAAAGCGGTTCGCGTGTATAAGGTCAGCTGGGTGCGGTGTAACCTACATTTTTGAGTAAATTAATTTCACTCGACGGCTAAAATCGTTTTGTATTCTCAGGAGGGCCGTCGAAATGCTTGGTTCCACCGGAGAAGCTGGTAGAACTACAGCAGCTGGAGGAATGCACCAAGCCAGCGGTTCGTTGCCAAGTGCTGGACCCGTACGACGAGCCAGACGGCGTCCTCGCCAACGCCGAATGTAGACTGGTCATAGGAGATCCAATCTATACTTTCTGGAGCTATTTCGTCATAAGGTTGGTTTCGCAGTTCGATTGTCCACAAAACCTTCACGATCTCCTTCAGCAAAATATGAAGCACGTTAAACAGATTGTTCGGGTGAACACCGCACCGAACACACACTCAAAAAAAATTTTTTTCGAGTTGCCTGCATTGTTCTCATAGGGCTCATTTGGTGGTTTTAAGGATAACGGTGTTCACCCGAACAGTATTATTTATTTTGTATTGTATTTATGCCTAAATTATAGTTTTTCAGTTCAATATAAATTAGGGATCCATCATCCAAGCAAATACGCTATATTAGATATTAAGGTCGATATACTTTGCCGATAGAGCTGACGATAACTCGAGAACATATAAGGTTAGAAAAGATATTTGCCAATACCAGATTACTGAGTAACACGAAGAATTGATAGTTAATTTGAACTTCATCCTTGGTTCTTCGTATTATGTCCTTACATTAACATTTTTGTGTTGTAGAATGTTCGCGGACATCTGGCCGACAGCAGGTCTTGCGCTGCTGGGCGCGGCGTGTGTGATCGCCACGCGAGAGACCTCCCTGGGTCGAGGGGACGTGGGGAGGCAGCTGGCCTTCGGCACCCTGGGCCTGGCCATCTTCCCCCCGCTGGCCGGCGTCGCCGCCAACAACATGCCCGACAACCCCTACCTTGTGCCGTTCCTCATGCACGCGATCTTCATGATACTCGGAGCGCTCATACTCATATTCGATACGTAAGTTGATTTTCTGATGTTTTAAGGGTAAAAATCCATTCGACAGATGTATAACTGCTTAGTGAATTGTGGAAGCCTGGGACTTGTTCTATAAGGTACACCGTACAGAAATAATATAACACTCTTAATGGCCTGTTTCACCGCTTCCTGATATGGTGCCAGATAGGGTTATTTGACAGATTTTCCATACTCCATCTGTCAAATTAAGTGGTGCATAGCCTTATCAGGAAGCGGTGATACAGGCCCTAAGTCTCTTACAATTTCGGTTTAGGTATTCGATTGTCATAGATATTATCATACTAAAGTAAGGTAACACTTATAAACTCACCAAGCTCAATATACGTAGGTGAGTAATATTTTATAGCAACATGCTGGCAACGGCATGACATTTCTCATTATGTATTATGTTGTAGAGTGTAAGGACATTCTCCACTCTCCAACATCGCACTCAATGCAGGCTGTACAAAAAGCTCTCTGGCAGTAATGACGAGCGAAACTCGCGGATTTTCGTTGTAATTTGTATTCGAATGGCTGTTTCGAGGAAATAATTTTCCATTGTAATTTGTATGCACTATGGTCTATGTAGTATACAGTATACTATATCCATATATGGATATTGTTTTGATAAATAAAATTTTGATAAATTGATAAATAGTCTGCTAACTTTACAAAAAAGATTGCGCATAATAAAAATAAAAGAGTCGAAAAGTATACAGTACTATAGCTAGAAACATTTTAATTAAATATATTGCATGATAAAGCTCTATTACAAGAGGTTAAATTAACTTTCTAAATAATCTTTTAGCAAATCTACATAATGACTTGCATTGTGCACGTATATTTTGACAATATATTAACTATCAGTAAATACTTAATATTTGATAATGGTGATTTTAACTAGTTAAAAACGATCTAGACCTATGAAACTATCACGCCTATTGATTTGTGCTTTAACATATTAAAGCACAAATAAATAGGCGTGATAGTTTTTCCGTCAATTGTACCACAAAGTGTATATGTCTTAGCCAACTGGTTTAAATAGCCGATCAATCAAACAGCTAGCCCTTTTACTGAACAACGCCATTCAATCACACGGCTATACGTCGTTTAGCCGACTCGTTGACTGCAACGTTCAACACTATAGCTAGGCGACGCTTAGCTAATTGGTTAAATGGCAAATTAACTAAGCTGACCATTAGTTTAGTTTGCGCTTGTGCTTATTGCACAAGCGCAATGATGATCAGCAGAATAAATTGTATTCTAACTCATTTTGAACACAATTACAATTATTAATACCTTCGTGATGCATTTCATAATCCCGTAATTTCTCCTCGAAATTCGAATATTTGTTTAAATTTTGCCCCCATAATTTCTATCACTTTAATAACACTTGTAACGTATATTTACGAGAAATATATTAATACAATCACAAAACACCGGCTAGTTGATGCCATAATATTGTAAACAAAACACACCTAGCACTGCGGTGGTGAGCGCTGAACTAATTCAATCAAACGGCGGCGGCTAGAATCAGCTGTAGTGTTGAACGTTTCAAGTGACTGAAATATTTAATTAAAAAGTTAGCCGTGAGATTGAATGGCGTTGTTCAGTCAAAGGGCTAGCCGTTTGATTGAACGGATATTTTAACCAGTTGGCTGCGACATATAGATTGTGGGATATATTAGGGCTCGCTTCGCTCGCATTGAATATTTTAGGAAATTGATAGTTTTAACATCATACATTTTCTGTCAGACTTCATTAGGTAGATGACCACTAAAGTAATTGTGTAACGTAGTCTAGGCTTTTATCGACCGATCATTGTTTGATCAACAGTCAGTAGTGTAACCAACTGCCAATTACTAATTAGTGTAACCAACTACCATAGGTACTACACTACACTAGACAGCTTGTGCTACAACGGCGCGGAGTGACGCGATACGTCACTGCCAAATAATAAATATTCTCTGTATGAAATCGCACGAGCCAAGTCGCACTACGTAATATACTCTACAGTCAACACTCTACGTGATACAAAATGTGGATGAACTCAAAAAAAATGCCATCTTCATACCCAAGGGGCAAAAGGGAATTTTTTCGTGTTCCCAGACCCCAGCATTGTTCTCATAGAAAAAGTTGTTCATTTTGACGGGCTCATTTGATGGTTTTAACTTTAAAGGATAAAGGTGTTAAACCTACCCTCTATACACTACATCAGTGTCATGTAATATGCAGTCACATGCCGCTGTCGACGCCGGAGTGGTGGTGGCACACGGCGACGGGCGCGCTGGCGCTGCCGCTGTCGGCGGTGCGGCGGTTCGGCGCCGAGACCGCGGCGGTGTTCCTCGTGCTAGCGCTGCTGGGGACCCTCTGGAGCGCCATCGACAGCTATCTACCTTGGTGAGAAAATCAACGCCTCTTATAGCAAACGAAGCAGAGAAGTTGATTTCTAGGCAGATGGGGGACCTACGTAGGTTGATCGCGTGTCGCGACTCGCGTTACGTCAAACCCAACCAACAAATCACAATTAAGATTGAATTGACATGATCCGACCAAATTACGTTGGTCTGTCAACTGCCTAGGAATCAATTTCGTCGATTGTACTTTTACTTGCCTGATTACCTACATTAGTATTTAGTATTAAACTCTAAATTAAACTCTAAATTAGCGCCCCTAGTGATAAACAAAGGCAGAACACGCAAATAGTATTATAACTGGTTAGTTGTTCACTCATCGAACTCTGCTAGTTTCCAATTTCTTTATGAAGATTTCAGTCGTACTTATACAATATTAAGCATCTACAAAATTTCTGCCTTCTGTTGGGCTATTGCCGTTGCATTGCTGTCGCAAGATCAACACCATTTTGGTTACACTCTCCAGGACGGTGACTGAGCTGAACGGCACGGCGTTGGAGGTGGGTCTGACGTTGTCGGCGGGAGCACTGCCGGCGGTGCCCGCGCTGTGGTGGGCGGAGGCACTCGTGGACTTCATCGGCCACTCCAACCTGTTCATCACCGCCTTCACCTTCTACTGTCTGCGGTACACGGGTGAGTTGACCAGGGTTCGAATCATCATCTATAGTATTCTATAGTATGCATAATGGGTTCTGACTTCAGGTCACTCTCGACTAAGTACGACAATATGGATACCCCACCTTTGCACATACATGGCATTATCATGATGATAAGAATAGCATGTAATGGCTAAGATATATAATTTTAGTTAATAATAAGTTCTCAATATATTTTATGATCATGTATAGTTATTAATATATACTTATTTTATTTATGTAGTATAGTTCATATTAAAAAGGATAACACACTCTTCAGTAAATTATGTAAATGACACCAACTTTTCATTAACAACGATTGCAAGCGCTATAGACTCTTCACTTCACTATGTTGTAACACATAATAATAGATTATCTTGTATGCAACCAACTCCCGGTCTGACTATAAAAAACTGTGCATGTCTGCAAGAACATACTCGTAGTAACTACAAGATTGAAAATTTTACAACCATTGCCAAATTTAATGTATTTAGACATACAGGGTGTCCCAGAACTCAACGTCAAGCCGAAACGGGGCGACAGGATTGATTGTAACCATCATGAGAAAAATCACAAAAAAAATCTATCCTATGCAGTTTGAAAATTATGGGCATTTAAGAAAAACCTAAAAATTTGGTCAAACTGTAACCATTTTTCGGTTATTGTGGTTAATTTTTATTACTTTTGTTCATTTAAACTTTGGAATCGTAAACCTAAATAACATTTCTAGAATCACAGTCAAAAATAATGACACAATTGCCCCAAGTTTCCTAGAATTAAGACTATTTGTTAAACTATGAATTTAAAATTTTCAAAATTTGTCGACTTTGAAAGGCCCTCCTTTAAAAAAAATGTACTAGAGTGCCTTGGCAAGTGCCATAAAAAGTTGGCGCATTTAATCAGGATTGTAAAATGGTACAATACCTGTTAGTTTCGTACTAAAAAAATGAGTAAAAAATTAAAAACCTCAAGTAACCCGATTTTCGCTAACCCATTTTAGTCAGTTAAAATGTTTTTTATTCGCACAAGCTGTTGGTAGGTTCTTAATTTTACGGCAAAATGATGAGAGAGATGGGTAGTGGACATGTTTGCCATGAGTGAGCAAGACAGTCCCGCCACTTTTACGAAAGTCAACAAAAGTAAAATCAATAAAATAATGAAAAATCTTGCCCTAGTTTAGTTTAGGTTTATTGGAATAAAAGTCAGATAGGGAAATAACATTTTTTATTACAACATGGCTGCCCAGCACATTACGCAGTACAAGTAAGAGATTTCCTTAACCAGGAATATCCGGAAAGGTGGATTGGACGTTCAGGCACTATCTCGTGGCCAGCCCGTTCCCCAGATTTAAATCCACTGGATTTTTTTTTATTGGGGCGTTCTCAAAGAAAAAGTTTATTCGAAGCCCATTGAGAGCGTAGCCGAGCTGCGTGAACGAATTTCTCAAGCTGCTGAGGACATCAACTCTCGAGGATATGCCCGGCTAATAAGTAGATCTTTTATAAGAAGATGTAGGGTGTGTATTGAGGCTGATGGTAAACAATTTGAACATTTGTTGTAATAAAAAATGTTATTTCCCTATCTGACTTTTATTCCAATAAACCTAAACTAAACTAGGGCAAGATTTTTCATTATTTTATTGATTTTACTTTTGTTGACTTTCGTAAAAGTGGCGGGACTGCCTTGCTCACTCATGGCAAACATGTCCACTACCCATCTCTCTCATCATTTTGCCGTAAAATTAAGAACCTACCAACAGCTTGTGCGAATAAAAAACATTTTAACTGACTAAAATGGGTTAGCAAAAATCGGGTTACTTGAGGTTTTTAATTTTTTACTCATTTTTTTAGTACGAAACTAACAGGTATTGTACCATTTTACAATCCTGATTAAATGCGCCAACTTTTTATGGCACTTGCCAAGGCACTCTAGTACATTTTTTTTAAAGGAGGGCCTTTCAAAGTCGACAAATTTTGAAAATTTTAAATTCATAGTTTAACAAATAGTCTTAATTCTAGGAAACTTGGGGCAATTGTGTCATTATTTTTGACTGTGATTCTAGAAATGTTATTTAGGTTTACGATTCCAAAGTTTAAATGAACAAAAGTAATAAAAATTAACCACAATAACCGAAAAATGGTTACAGTTTGACCAAATTTTTAGGTTTTTCTTAAATGCCCATAATTTTCAAACTGCATAGGATAGATTTTTTTTGTGATTTTTCTCATGATGGTTACAATCAATCCTGTCGCCCCGTTTCGGCTTGACGTTGAGTTCTGGGACACCCTGTATAAGCTACTCCACTGATACTGAAAACATTAAATTATGAAAATTGTATAATAGTATAATAAAACAAATAAATGTAACTAGAAATGAAAAATGAACGTAAGAATGTATGAAGAATAAGGACCCTGAGCCATGTAAGGCCAATCTAACGGGAAAATGCTTGTTATTCGTTTATTAACTAAATAAATTAAGAAAACAAATTATCAAGTAATGTTCTGTTTCATAAGGTATCATAATATTATAAATCTCTTTTTAACCTAGCATCAATAGCCATTCAAATAAACTTAAGTTTATTTATATTATTATATATTATTATAGTAACTCTTCTAAATGGCCTTGCAAGGAACACAGCTCCAAACAAGGCCAATGTTATACATCAGTCGTTTAACTTGAAAATAGAGTTACAATTATTTATTTATTTGCTTTTACTAAAACGACATTATAATTTCTTCCAATTAAGCAACACATTAAATGCTCAATATATTTATATCATCTAAGAAAACTATAAAGAACATTGCTTGAACATCATCTTATAACTAAGAATATATAAATGGAAATTCCTTAAAAATAGTAGCAATGAGTATCACATTAACACCTTATAACTATTGTACTACAGAAATTTAACCACGTTTCAGGTTAGCATAATTGTACAAATTTTGACTTCATAAATTGTATTAAGTAATTATTTTAATCAAGAATTTACTTTATTTTATTTTTTATTACCACATTTCATTTAAAAATAATTTTAATTTGTTAATTAATGATTTAAAAAACATTTTACACTTAATTTATTTTAATATTTATTATTATTTTAACTTAATTTAATTAATTGTAACTTTTAATTATCTTTTATTTTATATCTGTACTTATGATAATTTCGTTTTTAAGAGCTTTTATCTTTGATTTTATATAATTTATTAATTTAATCTCAATTTTATGTTTACTCTAGAATGTTAATTGCACGCTGTGACCAATTATAATTAGTTATTGCATGTAGCTTGTATTTTAAATGTTCAAACTGTTTTTGGTCCTAAATAAATAAATAAATAAATAAATAAATAACTAATTTCGAATGGAACCAAATTTAAAACTGTATTAGTATGGGAGTTACGTTTCCTTAGGTTTTATTATTCGTAGGTTGTAAACCAATCACTTAATAATAAGTATGAAAGAAAAATGCGAAAGACCGTCCCCCGAGCAAACTACCTTGACCTGTGACCATACATTTGCCGCGTTGCCGAGATCGCACCAAAACCCTATTTTTTTGCTTATATTATTAGTTCAAAATTGTCCTTAAAAAATTAAAACGGGGAAAATGTAGTTTATGATATTGTTGATCTATTGGCGTGTGTTTCAAATAAAAGTAATTTGTAAATAGGTACTAAGGAGATGCTGAATGTATGCTTGAATTTTAATAAATTATTGGTTTTTCTTTGGAAGCTGATATCATGAGTATAATAAACAAAAATAGAAAATTTTAAACGGGGAAAGGAATGTTGATATACTGAAGATTATTGCTTTTTTTTATTATAAATTTGTAGCTTTTAAATTATGAGTTTATAAGGCTTTGAATACGGTAAATTACGGAATCTCCGTAGGGTCCCTTAAAATCGTGGTTATATACACACAGTACAGTCAGAAAAAACTTGTAAATAATATAATTATTGTTCTATTGGACTTGATTGTACGAGTATATTGTATCTCATCGCATCTCTTTGACGGGCAGATATCTAAGTGATGGTACTTTCTCTTTAATTAGCCCTCGAGCCTTATTATAAGTGATCCGAGTTCCGACAGCTACCTACGCACGATAATAACGGGCCTCTAATTATTATGAAAAAAGTTTTGTTTATGTATAGTAGGTAACTACATAATATTATTATAATTTATAATAAGGTTTTACCATTGCGGCAAGGGTATTTTACCATTGCGGCATCTTAAAAAGCCTACAATCAAATTACTAGAAGTTAGAACTAGACGTCTCGCCTACTCTCAACTATTTCCGTACGTCGAGTGTTGAACGTTATTGAGTTAACTGAATAATTTGAACCAATAAATTGCAAATTTAACCAATCGTGTTTCGTAATGGATGTTGTAATTTTAAGCTCGTATTACTAATGCTACTGTGAGTTGTAACGGATTTCTCATCGTTTAGTGAAACAAGGATTATTTCCAATCACGTTTTATATTAGGATTTAGGTAGGCCTATCGCGACTCTTTATTTTTTAATCTTTGGTTACCTACTTACGTAAAGACTAAAGTATTATACCATAAAGCTTTTCCACACAAACTACCTTCTATCGCGGGGATCTTCATGCATGTCGTAGACGTACGGTTTGTGCGTACGATGACGCGAGAGACTTCTACGTAGTACCTAATTAGCTATTGGTTAAAACTTAGGTATAAAGCAAAACACGACCTGCAAACCTTCAAGATGTTTGTATAATAATATGTTAATAATGTAGATATATAGAAATAAATGAAAAAAAAGAAGAGAGCGTATTTCCTCAAAAGACAACGGTACCTGCAGCTCTTATGGTCGATGGTGGTTGCTTTTCATCTGGTGAACCGTTTGCGCGTGTTTGTTCCTTATTTAAAAAATAATGTATCTCTTCCAGCCTTAGCATACTGCGAGTCTTACGGCTGGATAGTGGTGTGCGAGCTGCTGGAGGTGTTCACGCTGAGCCTCGTGTGGGTGACCGCGGTGCTGTACTTCCGACACCTCGTGCCCAAGAAGTACACCACCACGGGCCAGGCCCTGCCCGTCATCGCACACTTCTGTATCGGTAAGACATAGAACGAGATGACTGCCGTCTGCCACACTCAGAGATATTTTTAATTATCATTAACCTTCAATTTAATGATGAGTTTGACAGATAGTGTATGAGGCTTATGTCAAAAAATTTAATACATTTGAGTAATTAATAAAATTATTCTAATTAATGTTCCACTCTTAGTGCGGCAGTAAGTGCAGAGTAGACAGATTTATAAATGTTCATTTAAATTACAATTTAAAAGTCACCTTAGACTTTTTGAAAAAGGTGGGCACCAGGTAGACTTTTTGGAAATATTCGTTTCAAAATTGAGAAAAAAATATATTTTGGAACGAAGTTCCTTATCGCGCGTTGCGAAAGGGGGCTAGACGGAAAAAGTTGTAACGACATGGCACAAAAGTGTCGGTATATTACAACTACAGTAAAAATGCTCCCTCTCTTTTTTATAACTTCCTTCGATCCGTCCGGGTGTCCCTTGACACCTCTCAAGTTTTTATTTATCACAGGTCGTTGTATCGGCGCCATAATCAGCGGGCTGGTGTCCATGGAGCTGCCGGACGAGAGCGCGCGGGCGCTGTGGAAGGCGCTGGCTGGTGTCGCGCTCATCACCGCCGCGGTCTACCTCACCCTGTATCACACACTGCTGGCGCCGCGCTGCGCCTCGCCCGGCCATCCGCCCCCGTCACATCTGCTCCAAGGTACTTCCGAATTGAGAAGCAATCCCTCTTTCCCCTTATCATCAATAAAGGTCCCCCCTACATTCTTTGTCTATTCTAATAAAATAGTGTTATGTAAGTCATATAGGTAATGGGTCCCCTTATCCTAATATGTCCATCAATAGAAGCGATAAACGAATTTTGGCGCGTCTAGTCGAACATAGTTATTATTAGTTAATTATATGTATAGGGCTATCCGCTTACTCCTAAGTCGTTCCTTTCGATATTATCAACACTCAACAGAGCCTATGGTTAACCTTGTATTTTTTAATAAAATAAATAATAAAAATTTTAACTCGTGATGATATACAAATAACATTTTTAATGCTTTATGTTCAAAAGCTTCCACCATCGAAGGACAACTGAATGGTAAAGTTACACTTTTTAAGTCACTCGACACTCCTAATAAAGTGCACAATAATTTGAGGTCATCGAAAAGGTCAAAACGGTCGACCCCTATATTTTGTTATGCCATTTTTCCCTTGTTACTGGTGAAAGATAATGAGGCTTAGGAAACTTATCTGCCGTATAAGCCAATGGGCCTATCTGACAAGGAAATGGACCATGTATGATTTAATGAAGATCTTTGCTTCCGTCTTTTTCTGAAAAAAGTTCCATAAATAGGAACACTGTACATCTAAGTAACACATACGTGATACACCATACTTTTTTTTTCCAAAATTTTTTCAACAACCCAAAAAAATTGTAGCTAAGTATAGAGAAAAATATTTTGACATTTTGCAGATTTCGTCTCTATCCACACTCACTTATTGCAACTAGCGACAGTATTAAACCAACACCTCCTGCATTAATGCTGCGGTACGTTTCAGGACTGAATGCGAACGGCGGCTCCAACGGGAATTACTCTCCGATGCGCGTCTACCACGAGGAGCGGTCAAGGAAAGGACATTTCCGCTACTGACTCCCTTAGACGTAACGATTTTGATGAAACTTTTTATAAGTTGTACACTTTTGTGATACATAATCTACACCGTGATCTGATTCGATCAGTTTTAATTATAAACTTACTGAAATGCCTTCCTTGCATTTAACTAATATTATTATTATCAGTGGGTCGAATGTGATGTATTGTTTTTTAATTAAATAAAACTATGAATTACGATTGTTTTTTATTCAGTTTACGTAAATGTACAATAATGTGTAACCCCGTACAATTATCGCCACGTCAGAAGTAGAAATATTAGAGGAAATAAATTTACAAATATACCATGTTTCCCAATATAATGTAACAAAATTTTAAAAGTAATAATGGGCCATAAAAAAGTAGCCACAGAGTGGTCAGCGTTCGCAACTGTGGCTGTAACTAAAGTTAAGAAAAAATATTTTTATTTAATTAAATTATTATAATGTTTATATAGGTACTTACAAAATATCGTAACTTACATTAGCAATCATACAAATATTCTTTACAAATACTATTTAAGTAAATAGGAATTCTCATATATTCACTTAATACGCAAATGCATTTAAAATAAGAATAAAATGTTAGGCATACCGGTCAAAATGGGCTCGAGAAGTGAGTCCGAAACTATAGGAGACGATGACGAAAAATGTTGAAAGTTGCGAGCGATTTCGATAAAAAATAGCTTAATTTCGGACAAAATATGCCCCATACTTTTGTTATGTTTAGTCGGTTTATTCGATGGAAGTTTCCAGGATTTTATCAACAAGATTATCAAATGGTGTTGTGTTTTTATATTCAGAATAAGCAGGTTTGACCCGACTGGAAATTTATACGAGCTCACAATTTATCATGGTTTTTTGATAACTCCTTTAATTTCGGATTAGATCTACTATGCCCATTTTCGAAATTCACTCTGTATAATATAATACACTCATTCTTCATCGTATTACAACTTACAAGTTTGCATGCTATTCACTATAATTGGGTTATGTCTTAAAAACTATTTATACTTAAAGTAATGCAACAAAATATTAAATCATATTTTTTGTGTCCAAAAACACGTCAAGTTTTCATGCATCATATTAAACGCAGTTTCGATCGAAACTTAAGTTTAGCCCAGCCGGGTTAGATGAAACATAATATTATATAACCTCGAATTAATCATAGTCAGATTTTTTACGCAAATGTTTAGATACAGTCATAAAAAGATTAAATCCCTGGAATTAATTATAATCAAATTTGTTTTACTAAATATATTTAATATTTATTCTAGGTTCAAATTTAATTCGACTGGGGTAGTAATAATATTTTTTGAATAGGCGTAATCTCATGGTTATGGTCGTGTAATTAATATGATTCCGTTAACCGTTTTGTTGAGAAATTATTTTTATCTGAATGATTTTATGATAAAAATCAGCGTTATTGGAGTAACTATAAAATTAGACATTATTATAACTTTTAGACATACACAATTCGCTAGAATAATTAATAAATTGTACAATCTAGATTATGTTATTAATTATAATTGGTAATTACCAATCTTTTTGTACAAAACACTAGAATATATGTGTATCCAGGGCAAATTTGCGCCTTTTTATTCAATGTATTCGGGACACAGCTGCTAGCTCTTACGTAAGAAGTAACATTGTGGCTTAAAATAAACCCTACATAAGAGCAAATAAAACCTCATTTCTTTTGGAATTAAAAAACTGCATGCTTACTATATGAGTGATGCTAACGGCGTAATATGTGAATTAACCAAATAAAATATTAATAAAATGTCAAAAAACAAAAAAAAACTAATTTAAATAAACTCTTAACTATTTACGTGACATATCCAATAATAATTGTAAGAAAAAAATAACACCAATGATTCAGATCACGTTAAACAAAATTATTATGTCTACATACAGGCCCGTAATACACAGAATACTATACACCAGTCAACGAACGGGGACAAATTTTGAAAAAGATCTCTCACTTCTTGTCTTTTTGGCTCAGGTGTGAGAACGCTTTTTTGTTTGACCTCTTATAAAATTACAGCCTGTTTGATGACTCGCGTATAAAGATACTATAATATTTCATGAATAAAATGTGACAAGACAAAAGGTAATTTGAAATTTCAAAAAAAATGCCTTTTTATTCTCTAAACACGCTTGAACGTGCAGCCAGTGCCTACATTAAACCATGGTTTAAAACTTAGCATCCTAAGGTGGGATTTCACCAAATACACATAAAACTTAGCTTTATAAAACTTAGTTTCCATTGAACGCGTTCATTCTGCGACGTAAATCTCGTTTTGTTTCGATTGGATTTCACTGCCTTCTTTTGATCGCGATTATTAAATCTAAGTTTACGTGACGTCACGCAATTATTTTACATGTTTTCAGTATTTTAAAGCCTTTTCACGTTAATTTAACTTCAAAATAGAAAGAAACAATACATAAACCTCCGTGGCGCAGTGGTAAGAGCGTTGGTAGCTCAAGCCGGAGGTCGCGGGTTCGAGTCCCGCCGACGGCACAAAAAGTTATAAAGTTCCTGGGTCATGGATGTATATTAAATATGTGTATCATAATTCTTATAATAAAAATCTTAAATATATGTATAGTATAAAAGTATTAAATATATTTCCGTTGTCTGGTACCCGTAACACAAGTCCTTCAGGTACTTACCACGGGGCCCGACTGACGTGGTGTGAAGCGTCCATAGATATTATTAAAAAAAACTTACAAACGCATGTGTCAAAACTGTCATATTGACATTTCTTTTGTCTATGTTTTTCGTTCCGCCATGACAGGGCTTGAACGGGTTTTATGACGTTGAACTTCGGACTTTGGGCGTTCAGAAGATAAATCTCGGATTTGCTGTGAACGCGTTCCGTTTACGCTGGTGAAATGCATTTCGATGTTATAATCGCGTTTATACGTTCCATTTCTTTGGTGAAATCGCCCCTAAGTTTTATACTGGTTACATGTATATTGTATAATCAATATAATTACTACTGCATAGTACATACAGCTTTTGTGCACATTTCCAATCAAATTGTAATCCATTATCATAGAAACAAAGACCGTTATTTTTTAAATATTTACAAAACTAAACAACCCACATAGATACAGCGAATCGAATTTGCTAATAGTTCTCGGCATTTCGCTTTTTCTATAACAGACGATGTACGAATAACGATACCCAAAACCATTATAAATGAGGTTGCACTGTACAGGTTTGTTTAAAAATATTTCACCTTACTAGCCACATTATTTGACCAACCTTTGCATAGTTATTATTTATCATGAATTTGCATGTTAACGAAGCATTTAACATTTTCTTAATTTTTTTCGTTACTAGCTCCAACGGAATGGTTATCGACACTGCCATCTATGCTTTCGTTGTCATCTTTTAAAAGTTCCTCGATTGCCTTTTCGCTCATTTCATTATCATCCATCATTCTGTCATTATTTTCCATTGCAGTATCATTCATTTCAATATCATCTAAATCATTCTCCCGAGTTTCAATGTCTTCTTTCACTTTTTCAGATATTTGAGTGTCGTTATCGGCTATTTTATCATCGTTTACAGCCTTTTCAGGTTTCTTAAGATCTGATATTTTCTCATCCTTTATTTGAACGTCTTCTTTATCGGTAATTTTATCTTCTGAAGTATTTTCATCAAGAACATTACTTCCATTCTCTTTTATAGATATTTCCTTATCATCAGTCTTAATATGGGTGCTATCACTGCTTTCACTTACTTCATTAGCATTACTGTCGCCAGCCATTTCTACGTTACTTACACTTTCATTATTTTCAGTTTCTGAATTTTTAGGTTGTTGACTGTCTTCTTCTGCGTCATTGTTGTCGACACCGTTTAAAGGACTTTTTTCTTCATCTTTATCCTCAATCATTAAAGGATCTCTTAAATGTTCCTCTTTTTCTGTTTTATCGGTATCTAAATCAACGCAAACGTCGTTCGTTACAGTTTTGTCCAAGGACTTGCCACTACTTTCGTGTTCGCTGCTGGCTTGTGCAGTTAGATCTACCTCTCGGTTACTGGTCTGGGAATCTTCTGAGTTCTCATCGATGAAGATGGGATCATCATTGGTATCTGGTAAGATTTCGACGTCATCGTCGTCTTCTTCCTCATCGCTGACGACGTTCTGTTTTTTATCTACGTATTTTTTGAACTCATTATTTAAGTTATCTTTAATTTCAAGAAACCTATTTGCGGAAGTAGCTAAGGCCCGATCGAGCGTTTTATGTAAATTTCGCATCTCATTAACAGTTCTAGTGCGTAAAAACATTGTGGTCGCCTGTGTCTTGAGCTGATTGAGTCTCGAGAGCGAATAATCTAAAGCATCGACGGCATCAATTAAATTGAATCTGTACCATTCAACGGGTACGTTTAGATCACATGGTCTTGACGAGCGCTTTCCTATTGTTTTTGACGTTTTCAAAATTTTCGGTGTACTAGTTTTATTAGAATTTAGTACGGAATTAGGATTTTTTCTAGTATTTTTTCGTGGATTACGAGAGTTCGTTTTAGATAACTGCGTAGACGGCGCGGTTACAACAGCGCTCAACTTAGCGGCGTAGGTGGCTCCTCGAGGGGGCATTTTAGGGGTAGATTGCACATTATCGGTAACGGCGACTATCGTTGCTGAGTAACCACCGGGCATGCTCGGATTAGCATTTATAGCAAATATGCGGCCATCCGGTAAACGGTACATCTTATTCGAGGACAGAGTTTGCGGGTCGACTCGGAATTTCAGTCCACCAGTAGCGGCGTTAACTGTGACGTCATTTTCTGTCATTTGTATGATATTTCCCGGTGACAGGTCGGGTAAGTTGTTGACGCTACGGGACAAAAGAGGAGGGCACCTGGTAGTTGAGACAAGATGCGGAGCCGGAGTTATGCACTCCACAT
The DNA here is from genome assembly GCA_937595015.1 of Polyommatus icarus. Taxonomy (NCBI): domain Eukaryota; kingdom Metazoa; phylum Arthropoda; class Insecta; order Lepidoptera; family Lycaenidae; genus Polyommatus; species Polyommatus icarus. The sequence goes on from OW569326.1 coordinate 12,830,510, forward strand.
CATCATCACCCGGGTCCTCAGTCACCTGTATAGTAACATTGTCTTTTATTATTATAATATTTAAGCAATGCATTAACTTCATTTAATATTATATTTATAACACAACCATATTTGCAAAAATATTTATGTAAAAAATAATGCATTAGTCATTACTTTTTTCTGCGGTAATGTAATTTTTATCCATTACTCAATAAATAATGAATGTGTAATTTGTGGTCCACCATTACTTATTATAAAAAAAGAGTAATGGAGGACTACTTTTTATACTATAATTTTGAAGTTGATAGCAGCTAAATTAAGCTTAAGTTCTATGTCAAAAATCTCAGAAAGTCTAGGAGCTGGTACCAAGAAGATTAAGTACAGATATAGTGAAGCTTAGGCCGATCCTAAAAAGGCACTTTAAATATAGAATAAGAATTATTTAACACTTTTTAATTTATTCATAGGAATATTAATAATTGTTTTTACTGTGGAAGTCAGTTTCAATTTATTGTTTAAAAATAATAATTATTTTTCTCTTTATTTTAGTTACCTTACATAACTAGAATAATGAGTAATAGAAGTTTGAACCATAATTATATAAGTTTTCATACGACACTAAAAATGAATCACAAACTAAAAATAAACTAAACTAAAAAAAAAACTAAAAATATATAAGTTATCAGTCACACATACCTCACATAAAGGTTCCATAGGAAAATCGGGTGTGCATACTACATCATCATTTTCTACCATATTATTATTGCCTGATATTGACGCTACTGCACTCATATCTAGACCCTAGAAATAAATAACTATTTTAATAGGAGTTCTTGAGAAGTTTATTTAATCTTTTGTTAGATCAAACATAAATATAAATATTGTGCAGTGAAATTGATATATGTTTGCATCAAAATGAGTTGTTATTAATAATTTCCTGGAAGTCAAATCACTTCCACACAAAATTTTATTCAAATTGATTCAATTGTATAATTAAAATATTAGCATAGATGATAATTATTGTATGTTACCTGGGTCAAACTCTCTAATGATAAATTGATATTATCATTTGTCACAGTGTAGGCATTAAGTCCATTGTAAACCATGGGAGCTTTCATCCGTTGTCGTGGGGTGTATGTCTGAATTGGCTTTTTCTCCATTGTTATTCTAATGGGTGCACCTGGACCCATCTAAAATATGACATAAAATTATAGTTTTCTTCTATTACTTATAGCAGGGGTTCCCAAAGTGTGCGCCGCGGCGCCCTGGTCAGTGAGTCGATCCTCCATCATATCCGAAACAACAAATATTACAAAATAAGATTATAATTCTGTAAAGCTAGTAGATGGTTAAATATTTGTTTATTATTATTGACCAATTACCTGCTTAACCTAACTATAATCATTAAAGGTGTTTATTTATGTATCTTTTTCTAATAGCTAGGTAGAAAAGGGCGCCGTGACGAAATATTGTGACGTGTAACTGCGCCGCTGGCTGGAAAAGATCCCCTGACTTATGACATATTCAGCATGACAAACCAGCGACGAACAAATATGACCAAGTGTCAGCTCTACGTCATTTGATCTGTAGACCCATTTCCGCGTGAAAATTTATAGTCAGTTTAAGCCCAACCGCACGTCATTATCCGAATTTCGGATCAGAAAAATTCGGACACCCCGCCCCGCTCATACATTTTGACATTCTAGAATTCTGATAGTATGCGGGGTGGGTCCACAACAAAATGTATGAATAGAGTGCGTTCCGACAGGGCGTCCGAATATTTCTGATCAGAAATTTCGGATAATGTGCAGGCGGACTGAGACTGCAACTTTTAACAAAAAAATTAGTATGTATAATGTATATTATGTTACAACGCGTTGTGAGCTATTATACGGCTTACAGAGCGTTTTCGATCTTTGAGCGTAAATTATTACTATATTAATAGCAAAAGTCTGAAAATACTATTTATTTTACTTTTAAATTTTTACTTAAGTCTTAAATTTGAACATACCTTCATTTTTTTATTATAGATGTTAGGAGCAATTGGTATAGGAGTTTTCACACTGTAAGTTTTAATTACTTTTGGACTTGCTGGTCTCTTTTGGGCCTTCTTTTCAATCTTTTCTTTACTGTTATCTTCTAAATTAATTGAAGCAAACTTTTTAACCTGTAATGAAAACAATAATAATCTTTATACAGAGTGTAACATTAAGGCGGGATTATAGGCGACTGACATTTTAGAATTTGTGACAAACTAGCTCAATAGATGGCACTCGAAAGGTACATATTTACATATCAAGCCGTAGTCGATTTTAGTATTTTCAGAAATAATGTGATCACGTGGTAAACTCGACATACAGAGTAATGATTAACAGAGAGGCCATGTTCATAACTTATGCATAACTTGATAAACGAAATCTTTAATGAATTTTGTATTATAATAAAATGATGTATTTATAGATATTTAAATATGATGTTTGTTCTGTACTCACGAACATAAAAAAGTATTTCCTCATAATAATAAATATACAAATTACAATGTATAACAAAATAAAGTATTACCCATACATAGTTCTATCGCAAATGTTCATGATATTGGCGTATTTTCCATAGAAACATTGGAATTCAAAAGCAACTCTTTCAACGCTCCTACTTCACAGTGAACTTTATATTTAAAGGGACACATACACATCCCAAAGTATTAATACCGAAGTAGATTTAAAAATTCGGTAAAGTAGATTCAAAAGTTCTTAACTAGAATAAAACAGCTCGCTTACGGCTAGGAAATAGGGAGCTTATTTTATGACCTCAATGAAGCCTCAATGTGAATCTTGTGCTTGGGTTTATTGCAATAGCTTTAATAAATAAGATGTATAGTGTAGCCCCATGATGATCACTTATATCACCTGGAATCAATATACCTAACACCCTCCACAAGTTCAAAAACGATAACTCTATTTGCAGTAAAGGTAACGTTTTTGTTTTCATTATAATAATAATAATATATTCATTATACTTATGCAGATCACATTCATGTTTTCTTTGTCATTTTAAATTTTTAGGAATCTGTTCCCAAAAGGGATATCCGTCTGTCTGTCTCCAGGCTGTATATCAAGTAAACTCAGTACCTAGAGAACTCAAATTTTCAAGAATATTTAATTATTTTTGCTGTCACCTATCACCACAACAACCAAATAAAAAAACAAAATATTTAAATGAATAATTAAGAGGTCTGAAATATAAAAAAAAAAATGCAATTTTTAGGCCTTTTCTGCTCGACATTAATAATGACAACCGGTAGCGGGTAGGTGTTTGAAATATTTACGAAATGTGTATCTTATTAAATTTAAGTTAAGGCCGCTCGAATTGTTGACGGCCATAGTGTTTCAAACAGCTTGGACCCCTTGGAATTACGCCGAGATGTAGCTTCACTCTGCATCCTCTATCGGTTGTATCACGGGGAGTGCTCTGAGGAATTGTTCGGAATCATACCACCTGCAACTTTTCGCCATCGTCCCACGCGAAAAAATACCATCCTCATCACCTTGATGAGTGGCAGTCTTCCACAGTGCGTTTTTCGTGTAACTTTCTGCCGCGCACTGTAAAACTATGGAACGAACTGTCACCAGCAGTTTTTCCGGACCTATACGACCTGCAAACCTTCAAGAAAAGAGCGTATTCCCTCTTAAAAGGCCGGCAACGCACCTGCAGCTCTTCTGATGTTGCGAGTGTCCATGGGCGTCGGTAGTTGCTTACCATCAGGTGACCCGTTTGCTCGTTTGCCCCCTTATTCAATTAAAAAAAAACTTTAATAATAATCTATACTAATATTATAATAGTCTGTCTGTTACCTTTTCATACCGAATCATTTTTTATGAAATTTGGTGAAGAACGGACGAAGGATATTTTTTGGTCCGGAAAAAAAATACGGTTCCTGTACTTTGCATCAAGTTGTAAAGAATTAATAATTGCATAAATGCAATCTCTTTAGTTTTTACTTTTTAATGCCGTCGCGATTTTTATTCATAAAATATATTTTTTTGATAACATCAAATAAGGTTTGACATCACAGTACTACACCATCATACACCATGATGGTGTAGTACTTTTAAATGCCGTCGCAATTTTTGTTCACAAAATGTATATTTTTTGATAAAATCTAATAAGGTTTTAGGGCATTTCATTTCGACCACATTATTTTTTCTTAAATAATGTAGAATCCTTAGTTATTTCCTCCCGAGGTGCACCAAAATCATGGTGTAGGTATCTACAAAATATCTAGATCTATCTGCATAATAATATTATTTTTACGATTTCTTGTACAGATTTTATTACTCCAGTGCTAAGATGTAATAATTCTTTCTATTGCTATGGATTGGACATATCATATATCATTTTACAATGTTTTGACATGTATACGTAAAAATCTGTCTCTGTGTTGCGGTAATCTGTACATTGTTTTCTGACTAGCTGTAATGTTTACATTTTTTGACTTTCAAACCTACCAAAACCGTAAAAATGATCGTTTGGTGAATATAAATGATCGAATAGCATCTTATTAGGTAGTCTCTCGCCAAATAATTTAGGTTACAAAGCAATATTGTAGTATTTGTAAACCAAAAATGTTGACTAGGTTCCGGAATAAAACCCAGTCTACTGACCACTGCCCAAGACGTCAAATTACGGCGCTATTTTGTACTGGTATCCCACCAGTATTAGATAAGTATGACGTATTATAATTACATTACAAGAAACGTATTCGACAATTCACTGGCAAATATTTCGAAACGAATCAACGGTATGGGACCACGGCGATTCTAGACGTAAAGAGCTGCCAGTATACTGGGATATATTTGTGAACATACTCTAGGTTTTTTCTATGATAGACAATCAGCCTCTGACACACAGATTTGACTGATGTCATTTATTTATTTTCCATCAAGTGCCTGTGGATTTTTTGTACCAAATATTCATGATCAGGCGTTGCTCTCACATATCAACAGATTGTTCAAATTTGTAAACAAAGCTATTTATCTTTATAATTGGTATATTTTATCAAAAACGAAGCTAATGGGTGCCTCCGGAATCATGATTGAAACATTTTGGCGTAAAAATATTTATTCCTGTATTTGTTTTCGCTGAATTCTAGAAGAAATAAAATTTTGAAAGGATTATTTTTAACGCACATTTTTTTAGTGGTAAATGGATTTAAGTCAAAATTTTAAGCTAACCCTAACCTTGGTAAGGAACGTAACTAACTTACAAAAAATGTTTGAATGCTTATAATTACTTGTGGTCAAAGTTCTAGTGAAAATAAAAACATGAAATATCACTAATCCTCATTGTATGCGGCCTTAAGATGTTATACAAGACGAATGCTAATGCAATTTGATAACTCCTATAGATGTTAAATTTTGTAAAGCACAGTACCTAATCCGTACGCTGCCGATACAGTGGAAGTACTGTGAAAAAATTATCCGTTTGATGCGAGACGTCCGTTGCGTACGATACCGACCTGTGGACGCTTACCTTTAGGAGGTACGTCAGAACTGGGGGCCTACCACCACCTCTACTAAAAGACACCGTTTGACAGATGAGCAATATTACTTGAACATCAAACTAGCGATCTTAAAAAAGTTGATATTTCACAGCGGATTTAATAATGTTTTGCATTTTTTATATTTGAAAAGTGAGTAAAAGTGAGTCTGGAAACATTTTAGTTTTAGGAAAGGTCGTGGTAGGCCCCTGCAAGCGTCATAAACTGTCAACGGCTGCCGTCGACTGCCGCCGACTGCCGCCGACACGTGCCGTTCGTCTGTAAGAAGCCTAATCAGGCCCTTAGCAGCAATGGGCGAATATTATACAATATAGGACGCTCAATAAATGGCACTGTTTAGCGCCATTGTTAACCGCGTACATTTACTAATAATATACTAGATTTTTTATTATTAGTCCACTCAAGGAATAGTCCAAAAGAAGGTGTAGAGCGCTGCAGCTCATGCGCTACCTAACCTAAGCAATTTCTTCAGAAATGTGTTCAGGATGCCCAGAAGGTAAAAATACTAAAAATCCCCACTCCTACGGGGGGAGCCGAAGTGGGTAAAAGTAGGAATGATGACAAGGTCAAAGATTAGCGAATTTTGTTAATAAAATAAATAAATAACGGTAAAAAATGTGTATCCAAAATTTCAGCTTGATAGCATATTTTGCATCTTTCTTTGAACTTCCAAAAAGGAGGAGGTAATACGTTCCGGCTGTGTGCATCTTTTTTTTTTTTCTTTTTTTTTGTATGTGAGGAACATAGTCTCAGCCGTTTGTGGTCCGATTTTCAAAATTATTTTTGTGTTGTATAGGGTTTAACTCGAATTTGGTACCATGTTCACAAAAGTGGTGATCTGATGATGAGATCCTTGAGGAATCGAGGGGACTCCTTGAAATTTGTATGGAAACATATAGTGATTTCAAATTTTTCTGAAGCATTCGAGGTAAACGCTACCAAAAAGTAGGACTTCGCAGCAGGTTATACCCTGGATCCGAAGGTACCGAACAGAACTTTTGAATGCTTATAGGTACAGGTTCCGGGATTTCGGCGTTGTTTAAACAACTGAAAGCATAAGCCAACACATCAATTTGATTAATCATCATCATCACAACTATAATTATACCATGGTCATCACACTATGACCCAATTATTGGTACTTTTCGTGATATTTTGCATCGAAGCAGATGTTTTTGACGATGATTTCACTGTTTGTGGACCGTGGACCGTGAAATTTTCGTGTTGTTGTATAGGATATAATCTTAATTTTGTATAACAATAACGAAAGTGGTGAGCTGATGATGGGATCTATGAGCAATCAAGGGAAATCCTTGAAATTAATTTAAACGCTCATAGTGGTTAAAATGTTGTTTCTAGTAAGTTAAACATATATTACAAATAAGAGAAATTTCATACAAAGGTGTCTCTTGGTCCAAAGGCACTGAACAGAGCTCTTGAACCTTTAAAGATAAAATTTTTGGAAATTGCAACATCGCTTAGATAACTGCAAGCATTTGCCACAATTTTGCGTACAGTAACATAATGTACTGAATAGTTAACATTCGTATTGGTTATTTACGCATAAAGCCTTATTTTGTAGACAACACTAAAAAGAGTGAAATTATTATTTTTAACAAAAAAATTTACACCGACTTCCAATGTAAAAACAATCGTAATATGAACTAAAACGTATTAAATAGCTCTTACTCTTTAATAGTGCCTTTTTCAGAATTTGTCATCTCAATTACTATTTCTGTACATATTACAGTCTTCATTACTTTGAAGTCGGTACCAGTCCCAAAAGTTTCAGATATTCTGGTATTACTGAACTCACGATTAAATTAGCTGGTACCGACGTAATTAAAAGCAACTTTTGTTATGAAACCACTTGAACTGTTTCGCAGTTCGCAGCGTCGCGTCGGTGTACTAGAGGCGTAAAGTGGTCGATTTTTAAAATACACACATCAACAAAGTCTAAGGATATTTGTATTTTATGAATAGGCTACTTGACCTATATTCAATTTCATTGAATAAATTAGTTTTAATTAGCCTAGTAAACCGTATTCACCCTTATCATCAAATAAAAACTTATGATTGATAAATAAAGTCGATTTTTTTTTTTTTTTGGGTTTGATTCGTCCCATTCAGGACAGGCAAAGGGAACAAATCCCATACGAGGACTGCTATTTATGTATCCGGAACTGGCCACTTACAAGAACAATATTTAAAAAGTAATTACAACATTTGAAAATAGAACTCTTTGGTTGAAGAATACATTTTGTTTCATGTGACTGTCAATTATTTTTCCATTGTGGCGTCACTTTGAAAATTGCGTGTCTTCATTTGCCATGGATTTAACGCGTGAACATTTTCGTGCAATGATTTACTACGATCTTCGGCGTGGGCTAAATCAACAACAGTGCTTTATTCAACTCACCGCAACTTTTGGAGATGAAGCACCATCAAAAACCACTGTTTATCACTGGTACAGTGAGTTTAATCGTGGGCGGTCTATGCTCACGGATGAAAATAAAGAAGGTCGCCCAAAAACAGCTGTTGTCCCACAAAATATAGATGCTGTGCGGGAACTAATAATGCGTGATCGTCATGTTACATATCGCGAGATAGAGGCGTCCTTAGGCATAAGTATGACGAGCATACATAAGATATTACACGAACATTTGGCTGTAAAAAAAATATGTTCGCGTTGGATTCCGCACAACTTGACAATCGATCAAAAACGGGCTCGTGTCGATTGGTGCAAAAAAATTATAAAAAAATACAACCGTGGTATGTCAAAAGCCGTTTATAATATCTACACAGGTGATCAATCTTGGATCTATGCATATGACCCCGAAACTAAACAACAGTCAACGGTGTGGGTGTTCCAAGATGAGCCGAAACCAACAAAAGTTACTCGTGCAAAAAGTTCTTTGAAGCAAATGGTCACCTGTTTTTTTGGAATTAATGGACATGGGGCTACAGTGCCATTAGAGAATCGTAAAACGGTTAATTCTGAATGGTATACGACCATTTGTTTACCAGAAGTCTTTGAAGAAATAAGAAAGGACAACCGACAACGCAGAATCATATTACATCACGACAATGCTAGCTGTCACACCTCAGCTGAAACAACTCAGTTTTTGGAGGGTCAAAAGATCGAATTGACTGGTCATCCGCCGTACAGCCCTGATTTCTTTTTATACGCGAAGAACAAATTACGTGGTCAACGTTTTTCGAGCCGCGAAGAGGCTGTTGATGCGTTCAAAATGCACGTTTTGGAGATACCTCAATCAGAATGGAAAAAGTGCTATGAAAATTGGTTCCAGCGTATGCAAAAGTGTGTCGATCATCGTGGCGAATATTTTGAAAAGCAATAAAACCATTTTAAATGATATATGTTTGTTTCTTTTTTTAATTCCGGATACATAAATAGCAGCCCTCGTAAAGGGGGTATGAAATAGCCGCGAACCGCTTCGAGAAAAGTATGGTACGGCCGTGCCTTTGCTAAGAAGCTTGGCTGGGGCACTACCGTGCCCCCAGATAAAAGATCAGTTTTATACATTATCATTTACCTATCTCCATTTATGATTTGGGAAATGAAATGGCCAAAACTTTTCTCCAAAAGTTTTCAACATTACAAATGATTTCTAAATTATTTTCAAATTTTTTGGCACTGTTAGACTCATACATTTAGCATATAAAAAAATTTTCAATAAATAATTTATAAAATACAAAAAATATGTTGTGTTTTCAGTGCATTGTAAAAGGCATATTTTTCAATCAACATTTTTATGAGTTTGTACTGTTTAAAATATTAGTTTTTTTTTTTTTGGAGAAAATGAATGATTAAGAAGCGATTAGCATGAAAAAAAAGGAGGTCAAGTAGCCTATTACACAAAAATCTATCAGGAATTTTTGAAGACAGTTAACCAAAGAATGATAGCTTATTTTATATGTTATGTATTTAATAAAATATAAGCAACTTTCCGGATTTTTTTGTTTCTAAGAAAAAAATCATTGTCTTTTCTATGGCCACAGAAAAGTTGTATGCCAGCAAATCTTTATTTCGTTTTATAAAACTGAAAATTTAATTCAAATGAGACAAAATCTTACTTTTTTTATTGCTAATAGTCAAATTAATATTACTAAATTCTAATCAACAGTTAGTATGGAGTATTTTTACCTAAAATACATTTTTTGAGTCTTGCTTCAGTATGAGGCCCCCAGGGGGTATGAAGATCTAGGGGGGGATTTTTAGTATTTTTGCCTTCTGGGCATCCACACATTTCTGAAGAAATTGCTTAGGTTGCAGCTCACACACTCTATACGCTTTATTAAGTGGGCTATACATTTTGTTAACTAAATCTATTTGAAAATATAGTATAGTATTGTATTTAACTTAATCTATTTAAAAATATATTATGTTATTGTAGAGTAACAATCTAGTTTATAGTGAGTTAACCCACAATCGAAATTATTTTGTACACACCTGTATAGTTGGAGTTGTTTTTTGAGTATTGGAGTCTTTTTGTGCTCTACTGCTTTCTCTCTTGATACCCCCAGAATTTTCTTTAACTTTACTCTTTCTTTTGCAACATTCAGAAAAGTCTTGCACACATGATATCTGATATTTTTCTTTGAGTTCTTGATCTTGTGTTTTATAGGTAATCCTAGAATTATATAGAATTTTACAGTCTACATAATATTACTGTTAAGCATTAATTTTGGTCTTATTAACCTATCAAGCCCAATAAGACCACCAGTGATCGCGACAACAATAGAATAACAATAGACTTCCAAGAATCCACAATCAAAGGATTAATACCTACTTGTTTAGTAATAATAGTATCTGTAATATAAAATAAATCATTAAATGTGTGTAATCTCGAGAATGGCTGAACATATTTTGCTAATTCTTTTGCCATACTCAACTCAGCAATGCCATTAAATATGTGCATAAACACCTACTTGAATTTATAAATAACATTATTGTAATTAATCCTTCGATTATATATCAGCAGATGTAGCACTCAATTCTTGTGGTAAAATATTTTGAGGCATCCTAATCTATACTTATAAAATTACATGTCCTGACTGAGTGACTGACTGATTCATCATCGCTGAGCAGAAACTGTTAAAGTTAGAGCCACGAAATTTGGTGAGTAGGGCTGTTTTATTAAGTAGACACCCACTAAGGAAGGAAATTTGAAAATTTTACCCCAAAGGGGGTGAAATAGGGGTTGAAAGTTTGAATGAAAGTTCGTCATTTCTTGAGTTAGAAAGATGAAACTTTATATTTGGGTTATTGATTAAAAATAAATGGATACGTATTTAAGTGTTTTTGGAAATTCTACCCCCAAGGGGGTGAAATTGGGGTTGAAAGTTTGAATGAAAGTCCGTTATTTCTTGAGTTAGAAACATGAAATTTTATGTTTGGGCTACTGATTAAAAATGATTGGTTACATGTTTAAGCATTTTTGGAAATTCTACCCCAAGGGGGTGAAATAGGGGTTTAAAGTTTAAATGAAAGTCCGCCATTTCTTAAGTTAGAAACATGAAAGTTTATTTTTGGACTGCTGATTAAAAATGAATGGATAGGTATTTAAGTGTTTTTAGAAATTCTACCCCCAAAGGGGTGAGATTGGGGTAGAAAGTTTCAATGAATGTCCGTCATTTCTTGAGTTAGAAACATGAAAGTTTATTGACGTTTGCGTTTGACATTTCCTTAAAATATAGGGTCCTGTTTTTACCCTTTGTATAAGGAACCACAAAAAGGAGAAAACTATACATCTTTATTATTATATTATGTTAACGTGGACGAAGTCGCAGGCAACAGCTAGTTTGTTGATATTAGGAGAATAATTATATTAATTACAAATGACCAATAACATTTACTCACTTATTTTTCATGTCACAGAAACGTAAAAGTGCCCAACAAGTAGCACGTAAATCCCAAAGACATCTTGGATTGCATTTGAAACACTTCCAGTCATCCAACTCTTCAATTTCTTTAATTTTTTTAGTGCCTAAATTTCTTTTCACACATTTCTAAAAATAAAAACTTTACTTTAGAAGTAGTTTATAATCAAAAGCAAGCTTTTAGTATTGTAAATTTAAATTGAATAATTCAGTCACTAAAAAGATAATAATATTAATATTTACAGCACAGAAGACATGAGGGCAATCAGAGCAGCAGTAGACTTGACCTCCCTGTCCGCACCAACGACAGTACAATTCAGAGCCATCTTCTCCTTTATCAAACTCTCCACTGTTATAAAATGTTAGACATGTTTGACATATCAATGTTCGGAGCATTGGATGTACTCTCATACGATTCTCATTTCTGGCTGAGCAACCTAAATGACGGTCACATGCTGTACAGTGCAATTTCAATGTCTTTATTAAATTCAAATCTGAAATGTAAAATAGGCCATTACGGCTGCGTTTCCACTGAAGCGGATCAGAGATTAGCGGTGCCCGAATTGACCAATCGTGCTATTCCAGCGGGTTGACAGCGAAGCGTAGCGAAGGTTACGAGCATGGTGATTGGTCAATTCAGCACCGCTAAGCTCCACTCCGCTTCAGTGAAAACGCAGCTTAATAGTTTATTTTGATTATAAAATTGCATTTATTTTAAAAATTCATAACAAATTCAATCAAAATATAATTATTGTTGTCTCAATATGAACAAGTATAATACAAACAAGACAATATGATGACATAAGTATTGTTATCTGTTTTCTTAAGTCAATGTAAAATACTGAACAGACTAAACTTACTCAATAAAAATATATTTTGTGGTTTATGCAAGTTTTGCACATTTGGCCAGTTATGAACTGTAAAATTTGATTTGTGAATATTTCAATAAATAATGTAAGTAAGTACAAACCAGCAAATTTGGTTTTATAATATTCTCTTTCTTCACTTGATATATCCTCTTCAAAATCATCTTGGGTTGGTTCTATAATTAAAAAATACAAAAATAAGTTTGCAATACACCAAAAATTAAAGAGCAAAGACAAAAATTATTATTTCACTACAATTATCAGACTCAAAACATTTACAAATAAACATCAACACATAAACCTATAGATTAATTGGAAAATAAGTACAGCAATTCAAGTTATTGCTGGGTGTAATGAAAATGGAACAAGCTTTACCTGGAAACGGCGGGAACACAACATCAGCATCTCCTTGAGCCGGCTTCTCATTGCCATCGGCTGTCTCGTTAGCATTCGAAGTGTCTCCCATGGTATTGATGATAAGACGTTAAAAAACTAACTTTGCGACACTTCAGCGTTCAACAAACATTGCCGAGAACCGTGTAATTAACCACAAAATGCCCTGATTTATCAAGATTTTGGAAAAATTAACCAGTTTCACATTCACAAAGCCTCATCCGCCATTTTAAGTTGTTTTTTTTTCAATGGGGCATTTTCTTATTTTTTAAATTTGATTGTCAAACAGCTTCCATTTTACTAACTAGATGGCGTATGGGTAGACAACTATCGGTAATACCAGGGAATGCCATCAACAATTACTACAAAACTGGGCAAAAGAATGTAAAACTTGATACATTTCAATTTGAAAAAGACACAATGATATTCCAATGAATAGGATAATAAAGTTATTATAACGATGTTTTAGTTAAAACTCACGGAAGAAATAGCCATATTTATCGTTATTCACACCAAATGTCACAGGAATTATAAATTTTGGTTCTGACAACATCTTACCTGCACTTGTGCACGATAACGGATATATAATGGCAATTATTTTACCAATAATAAACATCAAAAACCCAAATAACACAATTTGGGAAAAAATAATAAAAACCACACCAACAATAAAAAGTAGAAGAAGTTCCAAAGTAACATGGCCGCCACAACATAAAGTTTATATACCTATCGGAATATAGCAACAATCTCGAGCCGTCAAACGTAACCAAAATTGGTTTTCATCGGTGTGAAAAATATGTGTACGTATACACTTACACAAGCATGATTGAACATGAATTCTATGAGATTATATTGACAACGTGCGGCACGTGCCGACTGGACGTCAAAAAAAGACTGTCATGTATCACACGTCTCTTTTTACCACGCGGTGTTACTGATAGTGGCATCTCGCTTGCTCAGGCCTTTGTTTCTCTATTCCGCTAGGTATATTAACTTTATGCGCCACAAGGCCGTTCAGTTGTCAGTTGTCACTTTGACAAGTTTTTGTTTTAACAGCGTGTTCCTAAACTATTACCAGTATAGTGGCCTAATCGCTTAGGCCAATGACCGCTTAGGTTTAAGATATTTTGATTTATGTCATACTTGACAGTACACTGATATTTTTTAGAAACACAACCAATATGTAGTCAGTGATGCCAACCTGCAGATAATTTCAGATCGGTGGGGAACCAATAGAAAATCTAAAAGTGTCTACCGTCGCGCCGTCTGGTGGAGATGATAAAAAGAAAACAACCCATTTTATGAATTATGGCATCAGGCATGGCAGTGTTGCCAACTTGCCACTTTGCCCAATGCGCAGTTGAAAAACCAAACGAACACGACTAATTAGTCGTGTTCGTTTGGTTTTTCAACTGCGCATGCGCGGCTTTTTTGTGTGTCAAGCGAGTGTCATATTATAACATAACCTCATTCATAAACTTAAGATCTAAAAGACAACAAAGAGTGCGAGAGAGAAGAAAATCCTTTATGGAATTATAACAAGATAAAAAGAGAGAGGCAGTCGCATGAAAACTGTAACCACTTTCATTTGACAGGTCGGCCAAAAGTCGTCAACAGTTTTTATGCCCTTTCGTTTCATATTTTGCATAACTTATGGTCAATGATATTCTACAAAATACAGATCTGTTACGTTCATACTATTTTCCGGTTTAAATTGCTTCCGAACAATTTTCAAATTCAATTGTCAAATTTGACAGATAAGTGAAACAAAAGATACGAAATGCCATTTACATAAAAGAGACTAAATGAAAGACGAGCCAATTGGCCCGTATTTGAGGCTTCACAACGCGCGCGGTAGTAACATATCTGTTTGAGTTTTTTATATAATATCATTGCTTATGGTACTATTGTTCTTAAGTCACACAATTTTTGAAGAAAAAATTTTCATCAAAATTGTTTACATATACGCTAGGGCTTGAATCAAATTTATCGATATGCCTATCGGTATTTAACAAGAACATAAAACTAATCTAAAAATGTAACGGGGTGTAAGGGTATTTTGATATGTATTTAATTTAAGAATAAATAATATACTATGTTTGTCGTTTACTTTCAACTTTATATTTGCACTGCCGGCGCCGGCTACCAAAAATATCAGTAATGGGAGCCGGCGGTAAGTACACTGCCGGCAGCCGAGATATAAAACCAGAGGCCGCGCAAGGCGTGGGCGGTGTGGGCGATCGCCCACGGCCTCGCGGTCCAAGGGGCCTCGCGCCTCTTGAAACCCGAGGATTTTTTTTGGGAATTTATGCATTTTGAGGCTCAAATTTTATTTATAAAAATAAGTGTGATTGTCTATAAATAATCCATTTCGGCCTAGGGGGCCTCGCAAAATGTATCTTGCCCACATAAAATTTTGGTCTTGCCCCGCCACTATATAAAACAACGGCTGCCGGCGCTGGCACTCAAAATGGGAGCCGGTGATAATGCATAAAGCGCTAGGTTCCAGTCCCGATACACAAATTTTAAAAAGAAATAATTATAATCTCAATTTATATATTCGACTTTACCGACTTCCAAAGGTGAAAGTTAGTTAAGTAGGTACCTATTTGTTCGGCTGTGGATATTTTAGTTTTTTGTGATGCATTTTCTTAGCTTAGCTTTACCTAAGCTACCTTTTTTCAAAAAAGTAAGATTTTGCACCACAGCTACAGTTATAAACCCCGTGGTATACTTCCGAAGGTACTGAACAGAACTTTAGGGCCGTATTTTTGGTCAGTACTTAAGATGCGACCCGGTCTCAAGGCGCGGTTCGGCTCTATGATTGGTCCAAATTTTGACAGCCAACCAATCACAGAGCTTGAACCGTGTCTTGAGACTGAGATGCATCTTGAGTACTGACCAAAAATACGGGCCTTAGATTCCTTATGCCCGCTGTACACTCTCGCCGAGAGCTCTCGGGCGAGAGTCTCGTGCGAGAGCCCCTTGCCCGAGTGGGATCATGTACATTCTCGCTTAGTCCAATCGCAGTTAAGAACTCAGACAAGATGGACGAAAACGACCATTCACCATTCACCATGCATCGAAAGATATCATTGGAATCCAAAGATTTATAATCATATTTAATTTTATTTCTCACAGATAATGACTCATAATGTCGTTTAATATTGTTATTTTTCTGTTCTACACTGTCCAACGGCGGGACTAGTACTGAAAGACGCGAGAGTGTGCGCTCGTTTTCCTCGCGAGACCCTTTGTCTCGGGCGCAAAATACCGACAACGGACCGAGAGGGTCCGAGACAGGCGAGACGAGGCGAGCGCACCCATTTACACTCTCGCACTCGGGCCGCCTCGCTGTGTTTCGGCGAGAGTGTACAGCCGGCTTTATATATATTAGAGAGTTACAGCGTTGTTTAAAGTAGCAAAGATAATGTATTATGCTACTATACAGATCACATATTTTATCAGCATCATCAATATCAATACCACCATTAATCCATCAAGATTGACTGAAGAGCACCGGGGATCGCGTCAACAATATAATACAATAGCATTTCCAAGAATCCCCGATCGAATGATTCAAATATGCATCCTTACAATATGACTATTTATGACCTTATTATTAGTACTTTTCATAGTCCTTTAGCTCAAGACTGATGTTTTTGATCATTATTCTGTCATTTGACAAGCGATGTTTGCCGAATAGGCGCCGGCAGCCTATTCGGCAAACATCGCGTGACTTCGGCAATCTTCGGAGTTCTGAAAACAGCACCGGCAGCCATTTCAGCAACCGGTGCCGGCAGCCATTTCGGAAACCGGTGCCAGCAGCGGAGGCACTCCCTTTCTATTAATGTAAGGGCTGATTTGTCAGATAGCTTTTACCTGAATAATAGGTAAGTAACTTTAAAATGTGTATATTATTTACCCTCTTAAGAACCTCATGTTATAACACATCTGACGATTGAAAAATCACCCTAAACGAAAATGTGTATCTACTTTTCAATCGTCACCTTTTTTCTGTCAAATAAAATTTATACCTAATTTGAATTACATTATTTATCATATCATATTATTTAGCGGAACCAAAAAACTCAACAATATCTAACACAAAATGTTCACTAAAAACCTTTATTAACACTATTATTACATGAAATATGCAGACCGACTCCTTTGTTATGTCCGAGTAAGTCGGAGATAACATTACACGCTTTTGACACTTATACATCGATATAAGGCTCTCTCCTAGTGTGATATTAACTCAATGGCCCATCCCTACACGTACACTACGGCCACGCGCTGGCGAGCTAAGAAGCCATCTAGGTACCTATATCTTTAATCTGTGTTCCGAATAATACTAATCTGTGACTAGCACTCCACATCTTTTGACATCTGTCAAAAACGTCAAAAACATAAATTCTCAATCACAGAATATATAAATGTAACCTTAGCCTGTCATCGCGTGGCCATTTTGTGCTTATTTTCATACAAGTAGTGTGCGTTTATTTTCTTGAATATTTCTATTTGTCGATCATTTCGAAGCACAATAATATACAGAAAAGAAAGCCATTTAGTTCATGATATCGATAAACTATAGTTCAAGTAATGAGAATCCGTAAACACACGTAAAAAGCTATGCAATTTTTGTAGACAAATTATTAATTGATGTGACATTTTTAGCACTAATGCCTTGTATAGCACGAATAAGGGATTATTAGGGCCTGTTTCACCGCTTCCTGATAAGGCTATCCACCACATAACTTGACACATAGAGTATGGAGAATCTGTCAAATAAGCCTATCGGGCACCTTATCAGGAAGCGGTGAAACAGGCCCTTAAACTTATAAATTATCTTTTTACCTTACAAAAATACCGATTGAAAAGCCCAAAAAACGTTGTTCAAAACTTACGTATTTAATGTTAAATCCACGTGTTTGAGGCATACTTTGGCCATTCTTATGGTTTATTATTTAGCGGAACCACAAAACTCAACAATATCTAAAATAAAATGTTCACTAAAAACCTTTGTTAACACTTTTATTACATGAAATATGCAGACAGACTCCTTTGTTATGTCCGAGTAAGTCGGACATAACATTACACGCTTTTGACGCTTATACACCGATATAAGGCTCTCTCCTAGTGTTAACCAATGATATTCAACTAAATACAGATCTGTTACGTTCATTTATTACTATTTTCTGGCTTAAATTGCTTCCGAACAATTTTCAAATTCAATTGTCAAATTTGACAGATAAGTGAAACAAAAGATACGAAATGACATTTACATAAAAGAGACAGACTATACAAAAGACGGGTCAATGGGAAGTTTTCTTTTTTAAATCTCCACCAGAAGGCGCGACGGTAGACACTTCTAGATTTTCTATTGGTTCCCCACCCATCTGAAATTATCTGCAGGTTGGCATCACTGACAGTGTTTCAAAAAATATCAGTGTACTGTCAAGTGTGACGTTAATCAAAATATCTTAAATCTAAACCATCATTGGCCTAAGCGATTAGGCCAGTATACTGGTAACAGTTTAGGAACACGCAAATTGTCAAACTGAAAACTGACAACTGACAGAGAGTTTTGGCGGGCATGTCACTTTCAAAACTTCTTCTACTTTTTGTTGTTGGTGTGGTTTTTATTATTTTTTCCCAAATTGTGTTATTTGTGTTTTTGATGTTCATTATTGGTAAAATATTAGCCACTAAATATCCGTTATCTTGCACAAGTGCAGGTAAGATGTTGTCAAAATCAAAATGTATATTTCCTGTGACATTTGGTGTGAATATCAGTAAACAGGGCTATTTCTTCCGTGAGTTTTAACTAAAACATCGTTATAATAACTCTATTATCCTATTCATTGGAATATTATTGCGTCTTTTTCAAATTGAAATGTATCAAGTTTTATATTCTTTTGCCCAGTTTTGTAGCAAGTATTGATGGTATTCCCTGGTATTACCGATAGTTGTCTATCCGTACGCCATCTAGTTACTAAAATGGAAGCTGTTTGACAATCAAATTAAAAAGCTAAGAAAATCCCTCATTGGCCCGTATTTAATGTCGGCACTACATATAGGCGAACGCGTTGGCCGACGCGTTGGCCAACGCGTTGGCCCAATGTGTAGAACAGGCGACTCGCGCGTTGGCGGTAGGTATTTAGACGTTGGCCGACGCGTTTTGTCGGCACTACATATAGGCGAACGCATTGGCCGACGCGTTGGCCAACGCGGCGGCCAACGCGTTCGCCTATATGTAGTGCCGACATAAAGGCTTCACAACGCGCGCGGTAGTAACATAATATCTGCTTTGAGTTTTTTTATATAATATCATTGGTGTTAACCATAGATATAGAATATACTGACGTATAGATCACCTGACAACCCGAAAATGCGTGACGATTTTTGATCTGTCAATGTGTGCGTGTGCTAGTGATGTATATTTTACTATCGATAGTATAGTATTTTGCTATCGATAGTATAGTCCGTTCGAGTTATTTTACCTGAGTTTCTATATGAAACAAATAATATGCAACTTTGACAGATTTTGTATTTCAAATTAGGTATCATAAATTTTAATTATTGGCAAAAAAGGTGACAATTTAATAGTGATACACATTTTCGTTTGGAATGATTTTTCAATCGTCGGATATGTTATGACATGAGGTTCTTATAGGGGTAAATAATATACTTACACATATGACATAACACATTATAAAGTTACTTATTTATTACTCAGGTAAAATCTATCTGGTAAATCAGCCCTTACATTGAAAGTAAACAACACACATAGTACTATATTATATTTTATTCTTAAAACCCTACACGTACACTATTAAAACCTATCGCTATAGGTGATGTGTGAAAAGTTATTGATAAATAGCTTAGAACCTATTCTTGTTTATTATTATGCAAAATTTCATAAAAAAATGTCAAGCTGTTTTGATGAACTTTTCCAACAATGAGACTCAAGAATTTTATGCAAAAGACAAAAATAATTGCTTCAGTAACAAGTGCAACAGTATGTCAAACTTACTGGTACGAATAATATTGGGATAGCTCCTTTAGCCAAAATTGTATTTATTCTACTTTTTCTTTTAAAATTTTCAATGAAATGTTTGCTACATTATTGAATTATTATTGAATTTTTCGTGGGACTCCAACCAACACGCCCAATCAATTTTAGCCATTTTCCTCTAATTAGGGGATCTTGAGGGAATCTGTAAAACAAATGATTATGAACAAGCAAACAGCTTTGCATGGGTGCAATTTATTTTATATTAATGAAAGCTGCATTCAATGAGTATTAGATTCAAGTGACTGATCTGTGAAACCTTGATTTTATACTAGGTATGTCAAAAGATTAATAATATTTAAAAATAATCGTTAAAATAAGATAATATGTCCTTTTAAGGTGATAAATATAAAGGTAAATGATTTTTATTTTAGTTTATGTTATTGTGAAATATCGATAAGCATATCGATAAATTTGATTCAAACACTAGCGTATATGTAAAAAATTTTAATGAAAATTTTTTCTTCAAAATTTGTGTAATATAAGAACAATAATACCTTAAGTTACGCAAAATATGAAAGTAAAAGGGTGGATTCACAATATTTTATTTGAAATAGAGAACTAAAGACAGAATATAGCGAAAATAAACACATCGTAGCAATTAGGACATGAAGATTAATTACCTGTGAAATGTATATTTTTCAGGATTTTTCTTATGATTTACACTGCAATCACTCACAGAACAAGTTACCATTTTTATATGTAATAGTATTTGATGAAAATAATAAAGGATTTAAACAATAAATTGCAAATACCGAAAGGGCATAAAAACGTGTGACGACTTGTTGACGACCTGTCAAATGAAAGTGGTTAAAGTTTTCATGAGACTGCCTCTCTCTTTTCATCTTGTTATAATTCCATAACGGATTTTCTTCTCTCTCGCACTCTTTGTTGGTCTTTAGCATCATATTATGTCGGCACTACAAATAGGCGAACGCGTTAGCCAACGCATTGGCCAACGCGTCGGCCAACGCGTTCGCCTATATGTAGTGCCGACAAAACGCGTCGGCCAACGTCTAAATACCTACCGCCAACGCGCGAGTCGCCCGTTCTACACATTGGGCCGACACGTTGGCCAACGCGTTGGCCAACGCGTTCGCCTATATGTAGTGCCGACATATGGTGTTAACTCAATGTTCTCAATTCTGTAGCAGTGTTGCCAACTATGGGGATTTCCCACTAGATTTAGTGGGAAAAATATATTTTTTAATAACAACCTTAAAGTGGCTTATGGTTATGGATCTCTGCCGCAGGCGACCGTGACGGACGAAAATTCAAACGAAATGCCACTTTATGACATGTGACATAGTCTATTGGTTTCATTTTACTCTACCACTAGCTTTTACGTTGCCACTGGCAGGATGGGTCGCCACTCGCCACGCAAATGTCATAAAGTAGTATTTTATTTGAATTTTTACCAGCCGTGGTCACTCGCGGCAAAGATCCGAACACAAAGCACATGTCTCTATAATAGTCTATGAGTTGTACCGTACCAGCTAACACTACTGACTGTTATAGGCTGACAGATTATTATCATAAATTCTTCGATCACTAATATACAAGATACACAGTCCGCGGCAAAAAACGACCTCACTAAAAGAGCACCAAACGCAACATTCTGGTGGACTTTTGATTTAGTAGTGCTCGAACGCTCCGCCGGGAAACATGCCTTAGTGCTCGTTCAATCATTGTAAAAAGAATACGTCTAAAACGCAAAAATATAATGGAATTTTATATTTCCGGTAAGTATTAATTTTATCCTAACATATTTCTTACAATTGTATTGTTAATATTAGTATTACGTTAAGAAATCACCAAAAAACTGTTTTAAAATTAAGTTGTAAATAAATCAACACGAGGTATAAACCATCTCAATTGCGAATACTCATACTAAAGGTACTTATCGTAGTTTATCATGCCCACTTGAAATGTTCGGGTTATAAGCTGTGTTTCTGTTCCCTTTGATGGAGTCGCTATTATTTATTATTTTTTTTATTGAGGAATTATTTTTTTTTAGGTTTCCTCGAGATCCAGTTAGATGTGGAAATTGGATATCAGTTATAGCACGGCAAAGATGCGAAGAATTTTTCAAGCCGACTTTAGCGAGCGTTGTATGTTCTAAGCATTTATATTCAATGTATACACTTATATTTTAGTTAATTATAAAATTAGACATATTAGAACAACATAATATTACATATAAAAAATAAATAGTCCACACTTTATACATTAAACTTCGGAAAAATTAAAAAATGGACTATTAAATTATTACATTCAACAAAAAAATGTTGAACAGTTCGACTCCTCTCATACTTCACTTCGCCCTGTTCCAGCGGCGAATTTCGGCCATAAAATTAGAGTGATTTTTTGGCTCCGTAATAATTTGAACTTTAAGACATATACGCGGATGGTTGAATTTAGTATGAAGCGTGCATCGGACGTAAAAATTTATTGCTTTGTAAACACAAATGTACATTGTTTTATAAAAAGATCTTTAATAATTATTATGATTAAGGTTGATTTTAGATAAATGTATACTTTTTTAAACTCAATTACTCGGCGACAGATTTTCGAGAGGTTTTGTATGAGACTGTGTATCTTGTATATATTTGATCGAAGCATAAATTATATAAAATTCTCGTGTCACAATGTTAGTCCACGAACTCCTCCGAAACGGCTTTACTGATTTTTACCAAATTTTATATGCATATCCAGTAGGTCTGAGAATCGGCTACTCGGTACTTATTATATTGATAAGTGCATTTGTTGAATAAATAATAGTAAATTATTACAACTCGAGAAAAACGACGACCATGATAGCGATGGACGTTGCCATGGTGACATATTTTATATTTTAGTCACTTCAATAGAATAATACGGGTGATATACTTTATAATAGGGCAAAGAAACGTTTGCCGGGACAGATAGTTATTATATATATTTTGTAGTCGTACCTATGTAATGAAAAAATATTGAAGTAGGTATTTTAAAACTACTGGCCTGTTTGTTTGGCCTGTTTAAGGTGTATTTTAGCGTTTTGAGCGCTTAGTAGAACACACACTAATTTTAAATATTTTGATTTTTTGGGGAGTTTTGGTTGAATTTTAGTGGGTTTTGAAGTTGCTTTAGGGGGAAAATGTTTTGAATAGTTGGCAGCACTGTTCTGTAGGTAGGTATTCAGTTCAGTATTGTATTCAGTTTATTTGTGGTGCGCTTGTGTTTAACACTTGTGTAAATTTCGTACTAATATGAATTAAATTCTTTTAAAAATATGTTTTATACCTAATATTTTTGTGCATAAAAAGAGTAAAATGTGATTCAACGAAAGAGTGCAAATAATGTAAAAGAATTCTAGCAAAAAAATAGTTTTCGCCGGAAGATTACGTTATAATAATTATTATATTTGCAAGAATTTCACTGTGATAATACTTAATATGCTAGAGTAATACATGTATTATAATGACAGTTACCTATACAGGAGAAGTAGCTACTTGTCGTGGCTTTGGAACTTTTTTAAGAGTATTGTACAAGTAAGTATTTTTCAAGTCATGAAGACAAGTGTTTACTTGGAAATTAAAATTAGCTGGTACGCGTGTTCTCCACACACCTTGAGAATATTCCGAGCACTTTTCTTGGATCTGTCCACTATATGTATATGTTACGCTCAAAGACCGAAATCGCTCAGTGAGCGAAAAAATAGCTCACAACGCGTTGTGGTGACAGTGAAACAGCCACGACGCGAAATTCGCGTCGTGGCTCTAATGAAAACGGCCACGACGCGTTCTGGCAATCACAAAAAGACCATAACGCGAAATTCGTGTCGTGGCTGATATTCTATTCGTTTTTCTTGATTTGTTCTTGATTGATTAATCGTCCATAGGTATGGAAGATTATAATATTTGAATTACCACGCGCACTACAAAATATTTTTTCTTTTACTAGGTAAATCATTGCATAACGTGTTTATCATTATTATTCATAAAATATAGTTCCAAACTATCCGTACTAATATTATTAAAATTTTGTAGTACGCGTGGTAATTCAAATATTATAATCTTCAATACCACGATCAATCAAACAAGAACAAATCAAGAACAAGAAAAACGTATAGAATATCAGCCACGACACGAATTTCGCGTTATGGTTTTTTTGTGATTGCCAGAACGCGTCGTGGCAGTTTTCATTAGAGCCACAACACGAATTTCGCGTCGTGGCCGTTTCACTGTGACCACAACGCGTTGTGAGCTATTTTTTCGCTCATTGAGCGATTTCGGTCTTTGAGCGTAACATATACAACTCGGGTTTGTACAAATTCCAGCGGGTGCACAGTTAACTCAACCATGTTGTACTTAAAAATTATAAACTACTTTTTCAGTATCATTTTTTAATAATTGTTTTTAATTTAAGCGCATTTGTTCATTCTCTGGGTTAGCATAAATTTCTTGATACATGCATATAATTTTTTATGATAACATTAGCTAAATTATTATAAGTCATGGCATGCATTTTTTAAAAGCTAGGTTTCACTACAAAATATTATATTTTTTTATCTATTAGAAATATATGACACTTACTAAGTAGTTGGAAAAAAGATAATATAAGTACATAGTTTATCGAAAAAATTTCTAATTCTTTTTTTCTATGGCGCCCCTAAGGCTATACCTCGACCCTGCTTGGGGCTTGACAGGTACTAAACAACTAAGTATAACTTAATTAACTGCAACAGTAAACAACATAATTGTTATTTAAATCTAGTTTAACCTATCAATCCCCAAGCAGCCGGCTGCCACATAACAATTGAAAATATATTGTGTCTGTGATACTCGTGACAATGTAGGTGTTAAACATATGTTTCTAAAATATAAGTGTAGAATTTACAATACATATAATTATATTGGCCATTGTTTGACTTCTCAATTTTTTATTTATATTACCTATACATTGACTGTCTATGTGTTACCTCATAATGCCCAAACTGCTAAACTTATTTTTCTGAAATTTGTAGTGGAGATACTTTGTATCCCGGGAAAGGACATGGGATGCTTTATCCTGAAAAAATATATGGTTTCCATGCTATAAACTAATTTCTGCACAACTGAGTTGTGGGTTGTGTCGTTGTGTGCTATTAAAATCAGGCTAAATTAACCCATCAAGCCCCGTATGAGCACCGGTGATTGCGACAACAATAGAATACAATGTCATTTCCGAGAATCTCCAATCGAAGGTATATCAACAAGCTTCCTAAAAGGAAAGATTTCATAACTTATTCAAGATCTTGCCAGGACTCAGGAGTCAGGACACAGCTTTTACCGGTCCGGTTTGTAGATTTTACATGTTATAGATTATAATTATTAGCTACATAAACATTGTACTTTTAATTGGTTGTACTAGTAACTAGACTCTAGAGTGGTAAAAAATTTCACACTGCTCATTTTTTATGTTTTATGTTATTTGTTATGTTCAATTAATAACTTTTCCAAGCAGACCCCCATTTTGGGCATTCGTTCGTAGCCTAGTTATTATAATTTATAAGTCCTTAGTTCTCAAAATATTTTTTCTTGCAGCATAAAATATTTCAAGTTTCTAAATTTTATTATTTATAGTAGGTACCTATTTAAATTCCAAGGGGACTAACTTTTAAAGCACTTGGAAGGTTGATTACTCAAACTTATATTATAAAAGATTGTCATGTACACAGTCTTGCCTTTCTGTGATCAGTGATCATAATACGGGAGCCCTAGAACAATTTTTTTTGTAATTACTAACAAGCTAATTTTTTGTGAGTAGATACATTTTGATAAGACGAACAACATTTTTATCTTCGAAAAATCTCGAAAGTGGTAGCTAACAGAGATAGAAAGGATTTCATACTTTGACTTGATGTTCCTAAAATATGGATTATTTTATTTGTAGGACAAGGTTACTCTTAAAGTATATAACTTAATTTATAACTAATAAGTAATAACCTACCAATATACAAAAAATCAGCTGGTTAGGGTTCCGTGTTAGGGTACAGTAGTCAACCAAGTTTTGTTGATTACAGAACCCTATATTAATCAAATGACACTCGAAAACTGTAACTTAAACTAAACATACAGTTTTCGAGTGTCATTTGATTAATATGCGGGGGGGTATGTCCCGGCCCTTATTTGGGTGGGCTGTGTTCCCCAAATCCCAGCGGCCCTCCTAGAAATGTTGCTTAAAACAAACTGGTGTTGTGTCGTTAGTGTTGACTTTTAATTCTTCTTTTTAGGAACAAAGTTATTAATTAAAAGTGAAGTTATTATAACATAAACTAAACATACAGTTTTCGAGTGTCACTTGATTACTATGCGGGCTCCTTCGAGCCTCCTTCAAATGTTAACTTTATGTTGTTTTTACTATTTGTAATATACACTATAGCAGCAATGGAAATACATAAAATTTGTGAAAATGTCAACTGTTGAGCGCGGTTCTTGAAGTACGGCCTGGATATGGACAGGCGGACAGGCTGATATTTTATCATTGTGATCAAAATTAGTTTATCGCGCGGGAACCGTACATTTTTCCGGCATAAAAATATCCTATGTCCTTTCCCAGGACTCAAACTATCTCCATACCAAATTTCAGCAAAATCGGTTCAGCGGTTTGGGCGTGAAGAGGTAACAGACAGACAGACACTTTCGCATTTATAATATTAAACGCGAGACTGCTTCTTTTCTATATTTCTTCTCTATAAGCGACAGTCGAGGTTTATTTTTTTATGTACTTACACAGAGAAAACAAATTACAAATTGAACAACTGCTATTTTATGACTCATTCTTAACTTTCGTTTTAAACTTCCAACCAGTTTTTGTATTGTTTTCTCATCAATATTGTACCCATTCTATTTCGTTGAGCTAAAAAACGTTTTTTATCGCATTCTTTTCGAACGGACTTACTCAGTTTATAGTTAACCAATGGGGATTGTACATTTTTTTTTAATTTTGCTCATTACAAAAACATACTCGGGTTTTTTAAAATGGTACATATTCAACGACCGATTTTTAATCAAAAAATCAAAAAAAATGCGTTGAGATGTCGAATTTTGAAAAAGGCACTCATGAAGTATAAGAATTATTTCATCCTTTATGAATTATTCCATATATATATATATATATATATACAGGGTGTCAAAAGACCGCTTCCGATAACTTTGGGGTATGATTATACTACATTTTCTGATTACGAAAATGTATTTTTTTTTTAGTTTTTTTAATTTATTTTTTTATTTTAATTTAATTTTTTTTTATAATTAATACCCTTTAAACATGATAATAAACCACATAGAAAAATAATTTTAATTTTTTTTTTAAATTTTATTATTATTACTAAAAATCGCAATGTAAAAACGCGCGCTCAATGTCTTCACGCTACGGCCTACGTACGCTGTCGAAACTCGAAAGGTCGTATGCGACGATACACTACGTCAGAACTGTTCTAAACCCTAATGTATGTTGTGTGATGTGTCCTTCCAACTTTAAACCCATGAAGGTGGTCACTATGACTGACCTCTAACCCCTCATCTTGGCTACTTGCAGTGTTAAAAGTTTCATGGTAACTTATGTAGAAAACTGTAATCAACTGCATGTGTAAAAACTTACAAGAGTAGGTATGGCAAATTTCTAAGATTTTTAGACTCGACGTTAAAAAGTTCATAAGTAACGAAACCAATGCGGACGAACTGTCTATCCGCAATCGTCACGTCTTATCAATCGAAATTACAGATGATACACAAAAATCTGGCAATAATTAACTTACGTGAAAAATGTTGAGTTCAAGACGGGTTCTTACTTCTTTATGAATTTTGAAAATAGTCCTTAACACCAAGCAATAAGACCAGTCACCACCAAAAACGTCAAAAACACTTCCCTTTTTAAACGAAATCTATCACACCATACAGTAAATTACTTAACACAACTGCATAATAATAATCAATTAACACATAACACAATAACTACAACCACGTTTTGATACTTGAAGTACCTAATTGTTAAAAAATCAAACTTATGTCTAACAACAACCTAATACCTCAATGCACAAATGGCTACTAAATTAGAAAATCTATTTTAATTTTAAAAATAATTATGTATCGGCTTTCGGAAGAGGTCAAAAGAAACCGAAGCACGGCGGCATCGATCAAAAAGCACGCCGCCGCGGCGGAGTATTTAGTGATCGAGCCGACAAAGAGCGGCCGCCATCGGCCGCTCTGCAGGTGCACGACGCACGTGCACGTCACGTGTCGTTAATCCATTTCAAGGACAATCTAAGTGTTGTACATTCAAAACGATGTTGTCGATGTTTAAATTACCATTAAATAATAAAAGTTAATAACTATTATTTAGTAGATCTAATCTCATTTTTAAAATTAACTCTATTAAGAGGTTATGAATTCAGAAAATTTTATCGGGATACATAGTAAAGTTGCATTCGATAATTTCGATACCTACCGACATTACCGTGATAAAGTGGTTGTTATACTATGGTACGCGTTTGCGCGTCTAGGTATGCGCGTAATGCGTATACGCGTCTACGCAATGAAAATACTTTAATAATACCTAATTATTTAAATAAATTTTAATTATTGTCGCTATTCTTAACATTGAGTAGGTATTTGCTTATTTTTAGTTTGACTGTAATCAATACGTACTCGTATGTAAAACAATTAATACGATTTATCGATAAAAAATTATCGATAGGTAACTCAAAATATGCACAGGGATAAATCCCTATTATTTTACAAAGTTTTTTCTTCATTTGTTCAGTCGGCTGTGAACACGCACCGCGCTGGTGTACTGTGAAGTTTTTGTTAAAGTTTTGTAATTTTAAGGTAATAAGGGTAATCTGTGGTACTCGTAAACTTTTATGGAACGGGGGTGAACATCGTTTTCCATAGTGCGGTTTAAACAGTCAGTAAAAAGTGTGTAAAGAATTGGAATGTCTCCTATTTACTTTTGTTTCGTGTTGAATAACTCTGCAATCTACATTGAGTTACATGGAGCAGTGAGCACAGTTCGAACTGCATTTCATAAAAACAGACAGCTGATCACAGGTCAGTGAACATGTTATCAAGTATTTTTTCAGTAGATAGGTGTAACTGTGTAAGTGTTGTATTTTTACAATTTCTGATTCAAGAGATCAACTGATTCGAATGTGAATTATTATGATTTCTTTTCCTTTTTGGCCGGAAGTAAAAACGGAGTATTTTTGAGTAATAAGTAATACTTAAACTAATAACCTAAGAAACGGTAATTAATAAATTCTAACATTATGTTAAATCGTGAAAACAATTATTGTAATTTAATAATCATTACAATACTGGTGGTTAATTCATTACCCACGGGCTAGGGCACTGTGGCACACCACGATCAGCTGTTTTGTCTAGCGCAGGGCCGCGCGCGCGGGACTTGGCGCGAGCGGCGCGTGGGGGCTGACTCGGCCCGGGGGCCGGGGCTCCACTGGCGCGCGATACTATCGCACATTTACATCAGCGTTATACATTGCGTGTTGAAAATTTTGACTATTTTAAAAACTGGCGATTTAAAGAAAATTACTTGCACCAATGGATATATCTCATGCCCTATAATAACCCCACGAAGTTATCGGAAGCGGTCTTTTGACACCCTGTATATATATATATATATATATACAGATAGTCTAAAGCCTGAGAAAGGACATAGGCTACTTTTTAACTGGTAAAAGGGGTTGTAAGGGGGTGAAAATGCGTAAATTTGTTCAAATTAAGTTAGTACCAAAAATTCATAACAGATGGCGCTAAGAGTCGCCTATATTTCGCCATCGCTTGCTCATAAGTCTTTCTATAAAAGGTGGCACCATATTAAGTAGGGTTTTTCGATTCTTTCGATTGTTATTCATGTTTTTAAATAACTCACTACTTACTTTAAATCTATGCAGTGACGTAACCTTAAACTTACCAATGATAAATAGTTTATGGGTAAAGCTAAAGTTGTGTAATGGGGGGCTAAATAAGCTTTAAATTTGGTATAAATATAGTTTACTTAATTTAAAAAATGAAATATTATGTGCACACTGCACAGCTGTTTTTGGGTATTTTGATTTAAGGGGTACCAGAGTTTTAAAAAGCTTTTAAATTTGACACCAATTTTGTTGACACCGCGCGCTATAAACTGAAGTCCACGCGGACGAAGTCGCGGGCAACAGCTAGTAGAAAATAATTTGAATGCCAAGCTTAGTAGGCAGAAACTTTAGTTTTTTCTACTCTTCTAAGACTAGAAACAAATATTCAATCGCCATGCTACTCGGCTGTTGTGAGGTGAAGAACGTAGGCTTCAGAAAAAAATACTCAGGTCAAATTGTTTCCCTTTTCAAATCTATAGACTATATTAATGCGGTAGTCGATTTTCAATACTCAAACGCTTGCAACGTGTCTTGTACGAGTATTACATCGAAATTGTCGTTTATGGAGGTTTCCAGGTAAGGGATATTTATTATTCAGTATGCACCTGCAATTGGTTCACTTTTCAAACCTTCGTTCCGAGTTCAGTGTACTTATAGTCTGTTTCACGTTATTTTTTAGTTTATTTACTAGATGAAGCCCAAATTTCATCAAAATCGATTCAGCGGTTTGGGTGTGAAATGATAGCCTGACATCTCTCATCATGATGATGCTATTTGAGATAAAACGCGAATAAAATGACATTTTCTAAAAATGATTTCTAGCTAGATCGATTTATCGCCCCCGAAACCCCTAATATACTCATGAAAATCGTTGGAGCCGATTCCGAGATTACAATTATAATTTATACATATATATTATATATATGTAACTAGCTGTTGCCCGCGCCTTCGTCCGCGTTAGCATAGTATAATAACGGAGATGGATAATTTTCTCTGCGCAGCCCCCCGAAAGACCGACCGGGGGCGAATTCGTTTTAATTTGTTCGTTCCAACAGGTTCAGATTTATACAATTACTCCTCCATCATCCCTTATTTTATCCCCAGGGGGGTTGAATTTACCAAAATCCTGTTAAAGCAAACGTCTTCATCATAGAAGCTCAAATCTTTAATAATTTCAGTTGAATCAGTCGAAATTCTAAGAAAATTTCTAAAAACTTTCAACCCCAATTTCACCCCCTTGGTTTCCAAAAACGCTTAAACACGTATCCAATAATGAATTTTATTTATTATCCCAAAAATAAAGTTTCATGTTTCTAACTCAAGAAATAACGGACTTTCATTCATACTTTCATCCCCAATTTCACCCCCTTGGGGAATTTCCAAAAACGCTTAAGCACACGTATTCATTAATTTTTAATCAACCCAAAAATAAAGTTTCATATTCCTAACTTAAGAAATGACGGACTTTCATGACTTTCGACCGCTATAATTTCACCCCCTTCGGGGTAAAATTTTCAAAATTCCTTCCTTAGTGGGTGTCTACTTAATAAAACAACCCTGCTCACCAAATTTCGTGGCTGTATCTTTAACAGTTTTTGCTCAGCGATGATGAATCATTCAGTCAGTCAGTCAGGACATGTAATTTTATAAGTATAGAAGAAGATATAATATGTATACAAGAATTGCTCGTTTAAAGATATAAGATAGACAGACAAACAGAGACACTTTCGCATTTATAACGATATACTAGACTAGATGATGCCCACAACGAAGCCAAAATTTGTTCATTGCGCGGGAAACGTTTTTTTTTCGGGATGAAAAGTGTCCTATGTCCTTTCCCAGGACAGGACAGGACGTAACTTTCAGCAAAATCGATTCAGCCGTTTGGGCGTAAAGGTAACAGATAGACAGACAAACATTCAGACAGACAGACAGACACACATTCGCATTAAATTTATAATTTAGAGTGGATATTAATTTGTATGGAGTATGGAAATATGGATTTGGTTTGAATGACTTAAATGTAATATTAGTTAAAAGCATCACCTCATTAAAAAAATCGGCTAAGTGCGAGTCGATTTCTCGCGCGAAGGTTCCGTACCGTTGTAGCGCAAAAATAGGCCAAAAATTGTGTTTTTGTAGGTTTTTTGTATGGGAGAGCCATTTAATTTTTTACTTTATTTTGATTTTATTTTTATCTAATATCTTTAAACGAGCAATGTTATAATTATAATATATTATGTATATGTCGCAGTCATCTGGTTAAATCTGCGATTCGATTGAATGACTAGCGCATTAATTGAATGACACCATTCAATCGAATGACTTTAGATATGATACGAATGTACTTTGTTGAAACTTCTTGGTGGAAATTCATGTTCAATTAAATAATTATACACTTGCACTTGTTCCACTTTATTTTAATACTAGCAATTTGACCGAGCTTTGCTCGGTATTCGATAAAACGTGAATGAAATGACATTTCCTAAAAATGATTCCTAGCTAGATCGATTTACCGCCCCCGAAACCCCCTATATACTAAATTTCATGAAAATCGTTGGAGCCGATTCCGAGATTCCAATTATATACAAGAATTGCTCGTTTAAAGATATAAGATATTTATTGCAAAATTGTTATAGACACGACCGGTTTCGAATAAATCATCATCAGGTGTATTAGAATGACTTTAAAGGACAACTCGTCAAGACGTTGACTTGACTGTGACGTTTAACGTCTTGACTAAAAGTCATAATATAGTGAAGTCGTTAAATGGGATGCTATAATTTTTTTTAAATAGCCGGTGACGGGGTAGTTATGGGTAAACCCACATTGAAATCTCGGAATCGGTTCCAACGATTTTCATGAAAGTTAGTATTGTATAGTATAGATAGGGGGTTTCGGGGGCGATAAATCGATGTAGATAGGAATCAAGTATGTACATATAATATTATAATTAAGGATTTTGCACAACGCGAAATTCGTGTTATGGCTGTAATGAAAACGCGCACGACTCGTTGTGGCAATCACAGAACGACCAAAATAATATAACGAAATTCGTATTGTCTTTTGTGGCTGACATGCAGTGCTGTTGGATCTCAAAGATTAAGTTTGCTGTGAGTCCTGTGACCACAACGCGATGTGAGCTGATTTTAACCGACTTCCAAAAAACGAGGAGGTTATATGTTCGGCTGTGGATTTTTTTTGTATGTTCAACGATTACTCCGCAGTTTGTGAACCGATTTTCGAAATTTTTCGCTCACAGATTTTTTCGATCTTTGAGCGTAACATACCTAAGTCAATGCTAAAACCCGTTACCTGCGGTACGGTTTAGTGGACGCTGTTGTATGAGTTCGTACGGCGCGGTGTTACAACTTACAAGACATACTTACTAAAATCCGTTGCGTGCGATGCTTGTCTATGGACACTTAAAGTTGCCACTTTTGTCATTACCTACGCCTCCGCCACAGGAGTGCTCTACGCGCCCATTTTCGCACTTCGTCCGATTCGAATCCGATCCAATTCGTAAAAATTTGATCTAGATTCTAATGTTATAGACGTAGAACTATTTCTGTAATATATGTGTTACGCTCAAAGACCGAAATCGCTCAATGAGTGAAAAAATAGCTCACAACGCGTTGTGGTAACAGTGAAACAGCCACGACGCGTTCTGGCAATCACAAAAAGACCATAACGCGAAATTCGTGTCGTGGCTGATATGCTATTCGTTTTTCTTAATTTGTTCTTGATTGATTAATCGTCCATAGGTATGGAAGATTATATTTGAATTACCACGCGTACTACAAAATATTTTTTCTTTTACTAAATCACTGCATAACGTGTTTATCATTATTATTTAAGTATAAAATATCCATAGTACATACTATCCGTACTAATATTATTACTCTGTCTGTCTGGCGCAACGTGTTATTGTTTGTTGTTGTTTTTTCTAAATGTAAGTAAAGTAATCTGATCTTAATAAATAATAATACTAATAATAATTTGTAGTACGCGTGATAATTCAAATATAATCTTCCATACCTATGGACGATTAAACAATCAAGAACAAATCAAGAAAAACTAATAGCATATCAGCCACGACACGAATTTCGCGTTATGGTCTTTTTGTGATTGCCAGAACGCGTCGTGGCCGTTTTCATTAGAGCCACAACGCGAATTTCGCGTCGTGGCTTTTTCACCGTGACCACAACGCGTTGTGAGCAATTTTTTCGCTCATTGAGCGATTTCGGTCTTTGAGCGTAACATATGCACTAAATTAGGCTTCGGATACCTCACTTCCCTCAATCATCTTGAATCTCGGGTTCGGACTTCGGATCGGATGTAGTGCGAAAGAAATATCGTTGATAATAATATTAGTGATAGGTAAGTGATAATAACTGATAACTGATAATAGGAGATATGTGTGACGATTTGGCGTCTTCTCTTCTTCCGTAAATGGTGTACACGTATTATATAATACCTACCTATCATATTATTTTGATGGATTACCAGCACGCTTCTGCAGTCTACTGAGAGTTTTGACTTAGAACGCAGTCGATGCGTATACATAGGTATGAACATCGCGAGGGTCGCCCAACCTCGTCCCTCAATGAGAAAAACGTGAAATAAGTGGAAGAAATCGTATTAACAGACCGAAGAGTAACCGTCAGACATTTAGCTGAGGTCACAGGGATCTCATAAGCAATGGCAGCATCCAAAGCATTTTGACCACCAAAATGATTATGAAAAAATCGGTTGTCTGTAAAGTCGGTTTACTGACGATAGTTGAACGTGACAACGTATGACGTTATCACGTTCAACTATACTTAACCCCTTAACCCTCGCTTCCGAATCTCTATAAATAGAAACAAACTTTTTCGACTGTAACCTAAAGTTATTTCGATGTATTTCTTTCAAATCGACCTATGCAAAGAACAAAGTTCTATTTGATCATATCACCAAAGTACTTTTATTGTATTTTTTACTGCTATCGGACCTCTACATTTTATAAAAAAATAAAAGTTTAAAAATGTTACGTAAAAACAATAGTTACTACAAGTGTCACCTCACTACCAACTCCGAGTAGCAAGATATCGACAATTGCAGCACTTACGTCAGTGTCTTGTTGGCCCAGCGGGACAAGCTAGATATCACAGCGCCAAGTTCCAGGATCGCGGCCACGCGGCGGCAATACAAGCTTTTCGCTTTCTTTAAAAAACATATTGTAAATGTACTATAGTCTATAATGTAGCAGCTGTCCACGCAGACGCATCGCTCACTTAAGTAGGACTTAGGAGAGAGACGGATGTCGAACGCTGCCGAACGCAAAGGCCGATTGTGCTTCCTTGTCGCTCGTTCCGCGCTCTCGCTTGCACTTCAAGCCTTATATGGAACGCCTCAGAACGAGGTAACGACACATGAACTGTCGTGTTTTTCGGGCGCGCACCCCATATCGAATTATAAGACGTTATCACGTCAAGAGGTCTCCGCGCGTTGGGTACCGGACAAACAAAAGCAAAAAGAACAAAGCCGAAGTTGCGATGGCTGCCATTCGAGAAGCAGGCCTCGAACTGGTCGAACACCCACCCTATTCTCTAGATTTAGCCCCCAGCGACTTTCATTTGTTTCCTCGGCTCAAGGAACACCTCATGCCCGCTGT
Organism: Polyommatus icarus; assembly: GCA_937595015.1. Classification (NCBI taxonomy): domain Eukaryota; kingdom Metazoa; phylum Arthropoda; class Insecta; order Lepidoptera; family Lycaenidae; genus Polyommatus; species Polyommatus icarus. The sequence continues at coordinate 12,865,838 of OW569326.1, forward strand.
ACACTCTCGCCGAGAGCTCTCGGGCGAGAGTCTCGTGCGAGAGCCCCTTGCCCGAGTGCGATCATGTACATTCTCACTTAGTTCAATCGCAGTTAAGAACTCAGAGAAGATGGACGAAAACGACCATTCACCATTCACCATGCATCGAAAGATATCATTGTAATCCAAAGATTTATAATCATATATAATATTATTTCTCACTGATAATGACTGATAATGACGTTTATTATTGTTATTTCTCTGTTCTACCCTGTTCAACGGCGGGACTAGTACTGAAAGACGCGAGAGTATACAGTAGTGCGCTCGTTTTCCTCGCGAGACCCTTTGTCTCGGGCGCAAAATACCGACAACGGACCGAGAGGGTCCGAGACAGGCGAGACGAGGCGAGCGCACCAATTTACACTCTCGCACTCGGGCCGCTTCGCTGTGTCTCGGCGAGAGTGTACAGCCGGCTTTAGAGGCAAGAAATTTGAGGATGATAGCGAGGTGATGGCTGCTGTAGAGGCATTTTGGGAGAGCTCTGATAAAGATTTTTTTTAAAAGGGTATTTTAGGTTTAGAGAAACGTTGGACTAAATGTATCGACTTGTTAGGAGACTACGGAAAAAAATATATTGAATTTAAACTAGAATCGTTGTTATATTATACTCATTATCATTACTTTTTGATCGCCCCTCGTATTACTGTGTCTTCAACTGGACATTTGACACAGCTCCTATACCTCTCTGGTATAAGAGCGGTGTCAAATGTCCAGTTACCACTTACCACCCACGATGTAGAGTACTTAAAACTTCACTGCGATAGCAATAATAATAATTATTCCTATAAGGAAAGCCTAATATGACGGTTGCTGGTGATTCAATCTATATTGTAAACAATCAACATTGTCTCACATGCATCCGCTACGTCCGCGTTAGCTGAAATTAAGATCACGCAAAATGAATCATCCATTTGATCATACTGTATTATACAGTACAATATTATACACATTGCCCACTGGCTTTGAAAATTTTACTTGTTTATTTTACAAATATGTATAACATTACTTCAATATGATCGAATATTAGAATTATCATAAAATTATATGGCTACTGCCAAGTGCCAGTCCTGTATAAAGAGCTGTCGATCTAGATATCGGTACATAATATTATCTTATATATAAAATTCTCGTGTCACAATGTTAGTCCACGAACTCCTCCGAAACGGCTTTACTGATTTTTACCAAATTTTATATGCCTATTCAGTAGGTCTGAGAATCGGCTACTGGGTACTTTATATATTGATAAGTGCATTTGTTGAATAAATAATAGTAAATTATTACAACCTGAGACTGACGGCGACCATTGTTTGTGCGACGAGATAGCGATCGACGTTGCCATGGCGACATACTTATTTAGTCACTTCAATAAAATAATATGGGCGAAATACTTTATTATTATGGCAAAGAAACGTTTGCCGGGACAGCTAGTAATTTATAATATTGTAACCGCACGGTGTTCGTAATTTAACTCTTGTTCAAAAATAAAGTAACACTCACCATTGAATAGTTACAAGGCCAGTTGTAATTAATCGTATTACACCATCAAACAATTTCAGAGGATAGTTTTTTCGGCTACAGAAAAAAAACTAGTAAATGTCGTAGGCACAACAACGATGATTAAAATTTAAAACGTTCTAACATCCTTTTTTTTTTTCTTTTCAGATGGAGAGGAAGCATATACAAACTAGTATGGCTAGATTTACTAGCTTTTTTACTTATTTATTATGTATTAAATCTTACCTACCGCCTGCTTTTAGATGAGGAATCAAAAAGGTCAGCAAACAATTTACTAATTTTCTGCATGCCTTTAATAACTATTTTCTTTTGTGCGTACGAATAATTGCATTTTATAATTCCCAGATTGTTCGAAGGAGTTGTAAATTATTGTAGTTTTCACGGAAATGTGATTCCATTGTCTTTTGTGCTTGGTTTTTATGTTACTGTTGTGATGAATCGTTGGTGGAATCAGTACACTACCATACCCTGGCCCGATTCCATAGCTGTGTTCGTATCCGCTACAATACACGGTCAGGTAAGTCTATTAGATACACTTGTTCCTTTATATCATGTATATGTATTTAAGACACCTCTGACTGTCTAAGATCACGCTCCTTTGCACACTAAAAGATTCAGTAGGTAGTGGACAGTGGCCCACAAGTTAAATTATTACTCTCATACAATATTCAGTGCGGCGCGAGCGTTGTAAGAGATACCTAGTAGTTAGTAGTTCGAGTTTCTATTTTATAATTAAACTTATTATAGTCGCAAACACGACTCTCGAGTCTCGACTCTCTCAAGTAATGCTAGTAGAATCGTTCGAGGTCAAGTTTACATTTTCCTCCTTAATTGACCATAATATGAGACCACATCTACACACGAAAGCCTAATATATTGCCAGTCTGTATTGGTTATTGGTAGTAAGCATAGCAGCTGGTAGTATCAACGATAAAATATAGAGGCTATAACTCATTGAGATATAAGTACTACGTACCTATAACTGGACTTTGTTTTAAATGTTTAAGTTTGTACCTTGGATCGTCTTTATAGTTTTTAATCCAAAGCATTATTATTTATTATAAATTATGATTTTTAATGAAATTGTATAAATTCTAGGACAATTAAAACGTTACTAATTAACTAATAGTTTCAAGAATGCAGAAACTTCAATATCCTTTCATCATTAGGCGTATCTCAAGATAAGATAGTGTCAGGAATGGAGGCACCCTTCAAAAATTGTCATGCTTACCTACATTATCTGTCTTCAAGATAACAATGCCTTTTATTCATGATCAAATATCGTCATAGGATAACAAACGAGGTACCTACAGACTACAGAGTAGATGACATTGCAGAGGTAGGTCATTCCGAGTGGCAGAACTTAATAACGACTAAATGGTCCATTTATGTCCATATTATAGTTTACGCGTAACCATTCTCGATTGCGTAATGCAACAATAGAACTTCGGAGTAGTAATCTTGTGACATTAATTTTAGTCGTAAAATAGTAGTAAGGTTGTTTATACATACCTATGAGTTATGACGTCGCTTCAGCATTTCCGTTAAATTAATTTTAAGTAGGTAGTTATTGCTTTTGCGACAGTATTTGCATGAGTCATGACTGATCTTAATAAGTACATAATTATTTATTAAATATATATATTTTTTTATTAACGTCGTACATTAACTACTGAAAATTATTAAATTCCCTGGTGTATGTAATTTCAGTCAGTCGTACTATGCATGAATCAATTTATACGATCTTACAAGTTACACCAATATCAAGCTTCACAGAGTTCACTTTGGCATTTTAGGGTTACAATTGGGAATAACCCGACTTCATTATTCAGTCATCAGTCATCACTCATCATACTGGTGTATGTAATTTCAGTCAGTCGTACTATGCATGAATCAATTTATACGATCTTACAAGTTACACCAATATCAAGCTTCACAGAGTTCACTTTGGCATTTTAGGGTTACAATTGGGAATAACCCGACTTCATTATTCAGTCATCAGTCATCACTCATCATACTGGTGTATGTAATTTCAGTCAGTCGTACTATGCATGAATCAATTTATACGATCTTACAAGTTACACCAATATCAAGCTTCACAGAGTTCACTTTGGCATTTTAGGGTTACAATTGGGAATAACCCGACTTCATTATTCAGTCATCAGTCATCACTCATCATATGTTAGCGCAGTAAACATATTAAAATTAATATGTATAATGTACATTAGTTTAGCGTGGTTTACCTCTTCACGCTATTTGCATATCTTGGTTGATAATTGATATGACTCAATTTCTATTGGTGCAGGATCAAAAACACTGCCTAATATAAAGTAAATCCTGTCTCCTGCTCCTAACATAAAGTATATATTTATATTGAAATTATTGCTTACGTACACGTTATTATTTTGTATCTTAAGTTAATCCTTGATTAATTTTGGATGATATCCAAATATCCACCTATCCATTTAAGATCTACGGTATTAAATTGATAGAAACAATAAAATAGCTGCACCTACTATGAATCTTTTTCCTTACAAAATTATTCAAATGCAATAAGTAATATAAATTATTCATTCGATAAAATAATATGATAAATTTCTCAATTCTGCTTGAATTTCACTAAGAAACTAAGTAGGTAGACTGAATAATATTATACCAATTATAGGCAATAGGCCATACATTGTGTAAATATTTTGATAGCTTATCATTTGGGCTTTACTTCCATTTTCTATGTATTACAATTTACCACCATTAATTTACAACACACCAACCACAAACCACCACAATGATAATTGATAATGCAATGACTTTTTGGTTGGATAATCATTTTAATATTATTAAGTAATATAATTAATCTATCCGTAGATATAGATTATTTAACGTTATCATTTCCGTGTTCGGCATTGCTATTATTTACTTTGTTTGTACTAGCGTAATTATTGTACCCATGCATATCACAGCAACTATTAATATAGTTATTACTTATTAGCCTATTAGTTACGATTTTCACTAATTCACTGGAAAATGAGAGCATTCATTTTTAAGTCTTTTCCAAGTACTTACATAACTAGTTTTCTGAAAACCTACTTAATTAATTAATTCTTCTTAATTCTCTATTGTATGTAGATTACGATTGCTATGACCCACATGATTAATTATTTATTATGTTGTATAAGCATTTAGAGGTTGGTTACGAATTGATTTAAACAATAATTATTGTTAATTTGTTTTGAGACTAGTATTACTTTTTCAATTACACACAATTGGGAAATGCATCAAAATAATCGAGCATTACACGATTGAGATATCAGTATGGTTTTACGAATCTCATGATGACGGGTGTGGTCGATGCTTCACAACCAGCGGAAGTGACAAGTAATTGTCTGAACTGTATTGTATTGTTTGCAGGACGAGCGAGGGCGGCTGATGAGACGAACTATTCTGCGATACGTGTGCTTGTGTCTAACTATGGTGCTAACTATGATCTCACCGCGAGTAAAGAAACGATTCCCTACATTAGATAATCTAGTCGAAGCTGGTCTTCTGCTAGAAAACGAAAAGGTTATACTGGATAACCTGAATGCAAAGTTTCCCAAGCCCTCCAAACATTGGTACGTAACCTTGGCAGTAACCTGAACATTTTACTTGTCTGTTGAACATCGGTTGAACGTTCGTTCTACCTAAAAAAACGAAATATCAGACATGTGGAATACCTGTCGGCAACGATGTGACAGTGAAGGTCAAACACGCCAATAAGGCTGGGGTTTTTTGTTAGAGTTAGTTTTTACTTTCAGTCCAATTCCTACGATGAAGACCGAGCGATGATGTAACAGCTAAAGACGTTTCCATGAATATTAATCATACTATTATCATTGATCTTATTACTTACCTATTGCATAATAAATAGGTACTCGTATATCTTATCGGTATACATATAAAACATACGTCTTATATTCTCGTAACAAGAAACAGAGTAAAAAACTTGTTTTATGAAGACAATCAAGTATAGGAAATATTTTTTTCTAAAAAGCGATGTTTTTAATCCAATTATTTTTGCAGGTTACCAATAGTATGGGCTACGAGTATAGTGACGAGGGCCCGCAAAGAGGGCAGGATAAGGGACGACTTTGCGGTCAAAACTATAATAGACGAACTGAACAAGTTCAGGGGACAGGCTGGGTTGCTGCTCAGCTATGACACCATCAGCATACCACTCGTATACACACAGGTTAGCAACATTGCCTAACCATGGTAGTTGGGTTAGAAATTATTGTTTGTCAAACAGCAATACGGAATGTGTTGCGGTTTCACCATGATTTGATTGGAATTGCACATCTTTTATTCGCATATTTATTATGCGAATGGTATCTGAATTATCTCATACAATGAAATCCATTTATGACTTATGAACGTAGCTTAATTAGTGTAAAGCCAACAAGAACCTAAACATTGTGATCGCGTGATTAAACTCATTAAAATGTTTCCACGAACACACAAGCAATGTGCTCGCAACAGTGCAAGGTTTTCCTGAAAATGAACCTTGTTGCAAGGGCGTAAATCAATAATAACCCAACTTGGTTTGAGTCCGAAAAATTGGTTGACAGATGTATTAATATCTGAGAAGAATCTCCTGTTTTTTTTGGATTTTTAACGTGATATCATCTAACTATAATTGTCTAACAAATGTTGTCAATTTAAATCAAATTCCTAACTGCACCTACACTAAAATTTAGTTCTAGCAACTAATATATTGTATTCTGTGGCTCTAGTGCAATGCTGCAGTTTATACGCATATCTATTTCGTTGGGACAATGATGTTGGGTGTAATGTAAGATGATCTTTTCAGGTAGTTACCATAGCGGTATACTCGTATTTTATAACGTCCGCGTTGGGTAGCCAGTGGGTGGACAACAAACTAAACACGACGTCGTCGGCGAACATATCTAATATAGACCTTTATTTCCCAATATTCACAACACTAGAATTCTTCTTCTACATGGGCTGGCTGAAAGTAGCGGAGTCCCTTATAAACCCCTTCGGCGAGGATGACGATGATTTCGAAGTCAATTGGCTGATCGATAGAGATCTGCAAGTAAGTGAATTGTTCTACATTTTTGCGACTTTATATTTAAATAAAAAAAAACCTGAAATAAGCTGCTAAAATTAGTAGATGTATCAACCTTCGCTCTTCAATGATATCACTGAATTTGGTTTTCCTTGCTGCAAGTGTGACCAATTGTGTATTTTAAATATAAATCATGACAGTAATAAATTGAAGTGTGACTCTATATTAGGCACATATTTCGGATCAGGTGGGTTATTATCACCTCTTATTTCCAGCCAGTTTACGTCCGAAAATGGTACATTTTGGGCGTAAACTGGCTGGAAATAAGAGATCATAATAGCCCACCTGGTTCTAGCAAGGCATTATTATTTGGCAGGTATCATACATGATCGTGGACGAGATGCACCACGAACATCCGGAGTTGATCAGGGACCAGTACTGGGACGAGGTGTTCCCGTCCGAGCTCCCGTACACGATAGCCACGGAGAACCAACGCGAGGAGCACCCCGAGCCTTCGACGGCTCGAGTGGCCGTTCCCTTGCGCCAACGGAGCATGGTCACCGTCAACCCTTCGTCGCTCAAAATCGACGAGATGGTACCCTCAAACACCGTGAGTTACAAGTTCGCCCCGCCCGAGGTTAGATTCCCCGATTTAAGAGCATGCTGCACGCTCGGTTGATGGAGCTTGCCAGTGTCGGTGTAAGGGTTGCCAATAGTCACAATGTGACTCCGTGTCATGTCTTGTACGCTTATCAGGGAGGTTCCCTTCTGTTGTGGTATCTATGACTAGGATACGAGGATTAATTAGGGTTTACGTCAATTGTCAAACAATATGTTGTTGCTTATGGTAGTGTAAGCTACTCCCTTCTATTCTTAATTCTTCCGTTCTTCTCCTCTTTTATGTAACCTACTTTTGTCCCCATTCCCCAATCAATGAAAGTTGACGATCAAAAATATACATTGAACTCTTTTATCAATATTGTGATTAAAGCTCTTTCCAATTTTAAAGTTTATATTCTGAAAGATTAAATTCTTGCTCCTAATAAGGTCCATACCGAAAACACTTATTAGGTACATTCATTTAATACAAAATATAATTTACAAGACCAAATATTTAAGATGTCAGACATACACATTTGCTAATGTATTTAATACCGGCATTGCTAATGTTCTTTTTACCTTATTAGCAACATTCTTAAAATAAAACTTTGGTGCGTTGTCGTGTTTGCACCCGCAAAGTATCTACAAATAGGCATGACACATGTGAAGAAAATAATATTCTTAGAATAGCACAAATTACAACATTGGCAGCCCTTTGAGTATTAACAATTACTGATACGGTATCAACTGGTAATGTTTTATTAAATTTTTGTTTTATTAATTTAATTAATTTAGGTTAGAGGTAATTTTAAACACTTACCTACGAATAGTGATTAGATACTAACGGTATTTTTACAGCTTCAATACCTAACGTTACATTTACCTATACTAAACTTATCTATTTTTCACTTTCTGTTTGTTTTTTAATTTTCAGTTTTCTAAGTTTTTAACTTTTTGTTTGGCTCACTATAATGTGTGTTAACTCTTATAACTAACAGCTTTTGTATCTATGCAATATGATGTGATAATTTAGTTCTAGATGTTGTGATAAGTGGTTGTAGGGTAATTTATATTTTAATTTAGTATTAATTTAACTCTTGATTAATACCTAGTACCTGTTTTTTTAGTTTTGATGGTTTTAAATGCTCAATAATTGTGTTATCAGTTATCATATATCAGTTCCTATGTGTGTAGAAAAGAAAATTAAATTAGCAAATGTAATTGATTTCGTACAGAACGAATCAATAAGTGCCTTTCTACTATTTACAGTCTTTGTTATTCTCTGAACACTATTTAAGCGTTACGTCATTGGTAACTTATTATTGACCGCGAAATTCATACATCGCATTGTTAAATGATGCCTGACCATGCACTATAACAGTCATTGCTTACGAATTTGCTCTCTTTAATCTGGTTTATTTAATATTTTATGACTTAAGTTATTAATATTAACTCTCTTACTTTTAACAAATTCGCATTGTACAGACGCGACGTTACAGTTGTACAATATTTGTTAAACCACAATTCTAACGTATTTCTAAAGTCGCCTTACTGTATGTCAATGTAATTCGTAACGCTCCCTCGACGTCACACCTATAACATGCTGTTGTACTTATTTACCAGCAACTGCAAATGAACGACGACGCTCAATCTGGAATCCATTTCATCGTGTCTCGAGGGAGCAGGCGAGGGAAGAAGGAAGACAATAATCTGGGATCGAGCAACTCTATGGCGTCGCTGCAGCAGCCGACGATAGCTAGGACCGCCTCGGTCACTTCGATGCTGAAGAGACTGTTCTCGAAGGAGGAGCAGCGACCACCCTCGGCGACGGCGGCTTCGGCTCCCACACAAACTGACAGTGGTAAGTGAGACATCAGACAACGAATAAAGTTGATAATACATTAGATTGGAGATAACTGACACAGTTAACTTTTTCTAATAAATTATAGTAGTCGGCTAAAATATAAGATGATTCTATATTTCATTCACATTTAGAACTCTCAAACATAAGAAAATATGAAGAAGAGAGAAGTTAACTAAGTATGCAGATTTGTAGGAAAATAGTACTGTCGTGTTGAGTCGTAAATCTGATCAATGGTGAATGGTGATACATCTTGTAAGTGAGCTTGGCTATACCCAAACGTGTATTTACTAAGAAAATACAATGTGTCAATACACCAATACACGATTCCTGGTATGATGTAAGAAAGAGCCTGGCATTGACCAAGGCTAACGTGAAGAATATCAAATCATTTTGCAACGTGTTCACCCGTTGCAAAATGATTCGATATTCTTGCGAATTAATTGAATTTTAAAAGTACCATAGTGATGGACTTGTAACAATGAAATAAAGTGTTTGATGACACCATAGCCTATATTTTGGACTTGTTAAGTTAAGTAAACCAACATAAACACTACTTAGCGTTAGGGTGCGGTTGATTAAACATCCATGTCCCAATGTAAATGAATTAAAGAATGGTTATTCGAAATTTTATTATAACAAAATATGCGATTTTCACGTAAATAGCGGACGCTGTAAACTCAACAAGCATGTAAAGACTTTGTTATCACTATCAGTACTGACGGTGCTTGTGCATAATAGTACCTAAACTGTGGTTTAAAATTGTTTAAAATTGTTTCAAATCCACTATCCTCAATATATACAAGTAATTCCCAGAGTCAGCGAATATCTAAATAACGACAAAATAATCATTTAACGGTTAACCCAATTTACTTTATTGACTATTTAATTAGCTCAAAGAGAGATACCATTCCAAATAACCTCGAAATCCTTTTTATGGACACTTATTCTGATTAACTTAGTCAGAGGCAGACAGCCAGTAATAAAAGGCGAAGGAAGTATGAATAATGAATATGTATGCTGCGGTAGTTACGTTACGCCTAACGACCTCGTCGCTAGTCTTGGATACGTGTTCGTGTTAAAAGATAGCTCTGATTGAAGTAAATTGGTCGGTACATTACAGGGTTTTTTACAATATCCGTAACGAGAAACTAGGTTGAATATGACAAGTTGATTGTAGGTCTGAGGACATGGAATTGACGACTGTTGAGAATTAATATTGTGGAGAACTCGTTATTGTACTCTTTTATCCCTTACTAACGACGACCGACGACGAATATACGCATAGATCTTATTCAGAAGTTGTAGATTCTGAAAACATCAATGAGTTCGCATGTCCCTAGGGGCAAAGCTTAAAAACGTCATTTTTAGGGTTCCATACCCAAAGGGTAAAAACGGGACCCTATTACTGAGACTTCGATGTCTGTCCGTCTGTCTGTCACCAGGCTGTAACTCAAGAACCGCTATAGCTAGACTTCTGAAATTTTCACAGATTGTGTATCATATCTGTTGCCGCTATAACAACAAATACTAAAAACAAAATAAATATTTAAGGGGGTTCCCATGACCCATACAACAAACGTGATGTTTTTGCTTTTTTTTTGCTAGATATCAATAAAACACACAGTCACTTGAAATGTTCACAAAATACTCAGTTGTAGGTATTTGTATTTTAATAATTAATAATAAAATTTAAATGAATTAAATAAATAAGGGGGGCTCCCATACAAAAAACACAATTTTTAGCCTATTATTCCTCTGTAGTGGTACGGTCTACGGAACCCTTCGTTTTTTTTAAATTAAATAAGGGGGCAAACGAGCAAACGGGTCACCTGATGGTAAGCAACTACCGTCGCCCATGGACACTCGCAACATCAGAAGAGCTGCAGGTGCGTGGCCGGCCTTTTAAGAGGGTATACGCTCTTTTCTTGAAGGTTCGTGTGCGAGTCCAACTCGCACTTGACCAATTTTTTTAAATATTGCACATTTTCCGGCAGACCTAGTGTACATTGATTGTAAAGAAGGCCCTAACCTATTTAGGTTAGGGCCTTGGACATTATTTAATGTCCACTAAAACTTTCGTTTAGTTATATTTAATTTTGTACGGAATGTCGAAATTACGTATGAGTTTTTGGCTTTTGATGTTGCAACATATCTCCAAATGTATAAGCCAGATTTTTTCGATTAATTTCAGGTGGTGGTCGGTTCACAATATCTGCTAGCAATCCAACTCTGAACAAGCCCGCTGTGGCGGCGGGCGGCAGCATGAAGATCGCCAACGAAGTGATAGAGGAAGTCGACGAACAGGCCACCATCACCAGCATGGCAAAGCGGCCGGAAGACAGGTACGTTCATAAAACCCATTGCTGTTATTGTAAATTATGATCATAACCTCGGTCCACATTTGAAGCATTTTGGTGTACCTACCCTATCGCATCATGTGCACGTGACCAAGGGCGTCGCCAGCAAATGGCGCAGGGGGGGGGGGGGGGGGCGCAAGTTGACTTTACCTACTACAATTCATACTTTTCTCATTCTCTATGAATTACAGTGGAATTAGTGAATTCATTCGAGTTTCGATGTACGGGAATGATTGTTCAAGGCTTGAACTTCAAGCAAATCAACTCAAAGACTTTGGTTGGTTGGGATATTTGGTAACTTTTTTAGAATCTCTAGGGGGGGCAGCTGCCCCTCCCGAACCTAGGCGACGCCCTTGCACGTGACACAGCCTAGTGCAGAGTAAACAGAACTAACGAGTAGGCCGACTCAGAAGATCTCGCATAAATACGATTGACGTAGTAGGTATGTCATATCGGCCGGCGCGGTACACCCACCGTACTTAGACTACTAACACAATAGAATATACAATGTGTCCCGACACCGGTGTCCGATCCTTTAATGTCATGATCTATGGCATATTTTATCGACAAATTGGCTCTAAAAATTTTTTCTCTCTCACGGTTTAAAAATGGCAGCCATGGTTTTTCAGAAGTTGGAGAAATTTTACAACCTTGAGAGAGAAAAAAAATTTGAGAGCCAATTTGTCGATAAAATATGCTATAGATCATAACATTAAAGGATCGGACACCGGTGTCGGGACACTGTAGATATAATTATTCTGTCTACTCTGAGCCCGTACCACGAAATCGTTTTGAGACTCGAACAATCGGATGAGAATGCCACGCGTCCTGCTCTAACAACGTAATTTCTCGTTTGTTAGACTAGTAGGACGCGGCATTCTCTTACGATTGTTCGAGACTCATCTCGAAACGGTTTCGTGGTACGGCCCCTGGTACGTTGTGTTCGCGCCCAACTCGCGTACAGTTTGTTTGAAATTGAGGTAGTCCTTAGTTCTGTCTACTTTGCTAAGTGGTGAGCTACTGGCTGTGTCTCATCTCATTTATGGTAGTAATGAATAAAAATATGACGGCAGTTATAATATTTATTTTCCTATTTTAAATATAATTAGCGCACTTACAAACAAAATTGAAATTTATGAAGCAAGTAAGTACTTAATATACTGCCCAAACGTCTGTACTACAACCACTTCAAAATGAGGAAGAGCACACCAAAATATTATCCATAATAATTTTAGATGAGCCTATGACCTATAAATAATAATATGCACTACACATTTTTATTGTGTCTTCGTAAATGTCTTGGAGGCACTTCATGGCTATTTGTATTTGCTATTGGCTATTTGTTGTATTAATTGACAACATTGTTGACGAATACGCACACAAGCAAATAAAGGTAAATACGACCGTCCACACATGGACGTCAAATACCAAACTTTTACTTGATTTTCTTTACTTGACTTATTTGATGTGCGTCAAAAACCGACAAAGGTACGGATACGTGTTACATTTGGTATGGGTCATATTTGTCAAATAGGCAAATAAGGCCAATATTTGTCAAACATACCGTCTACGCATGGTGATTGTTTGGCGAACACACCAAATACGCAAATACAAATAGCCAAGTGAAGTGCCTCCATTAGATGCAAAATATGAAATACTGTCATGAGTCATGACTCACGTAGCTCACAAATCACAATATAAATTATGTTAATTTCCGTTAGGAATATTACGTCAGCATTATTATAGCTGTTAGACTTTATGCAATAACTTGGCTGTTTGACTGATCAGTGTCAGCAAAAATTTTAGCAGAGGTTTACTATATCTTCTATTTTGTTCTATTTTTTTAGTTTATCATCTTAGAGTAGGTTGTGTTAAAAGAAACCTTGGACTAGAGTTCACTAGAGAGTAGGTATAGTTAATACCCTAAGCATTGCAGTGTGCAAAAATGAAGCTAAATAATGGACAAATAAACAATGTATTCAATTAATTATTATTTATTTATAGTATACAGTACTTACAATTAACATAATATTATATTATGTTAGTGCTGTTTTCCGGTTATGTTGATAACTGTGATAACTGATAACATTCGTTTAGCCGTTCTAGCCTGTTAGTCATCAAATTTTGCAAGAAAAATTATAGTTATCTTAATAAATAATAAATATATTGTGATGATTCATTTTTACAAACTAGGAATTAGAATAGTATATCAAATATGGGCCATTTGGTATAAAATAAGTACCTAAGGCAGAAAATGTTGCTAACTTATTCTAGCGTGTTCAAAGTTAACACTCATATTGTATCAATTTCTAAATAATATTCTTAGGACAGTAGTCTTTGACGTATGTTGAGTTATCGTTATGCAAGGTAGGATAAGATATCTGGTATAACATGCACACAAGATACCAATTGCTAAAGTATTATGTAAGACATGGTTGTAATTCAGTGATTGTGTTGAACAATGGATGTAATTTGATATTTCAGACCGACGGCGATGAGTATATTCGCCCAAGGCCCGCCTGCACCCAGCGACCCAGTCAACGTGCCTTCGCGGAATGCTAATCATGTTACAAGTGAGTGTTAAACGCCATGAATATTAGCACCAGCGCCTGGGTATAAAACTATATTAAGGAGTGATTCCACCGCAGCCCACGGAGAGACTACGCACGTGAGTCAAGCTTCGCTTTGTAAGAAAATAATATGCGACTGTGTCCACTGCAGCCCACGGACACGCTACGCACGAATTGACTCATGTAGCTTGCTCAAATATGGTGCACACGTAGCTCAACGCTGGCCACGCTACGCATGCTGTGCACGGGATACACGCAAGCTAAGAATTGTGTACGTAGTCGTGAGTAACGTGTTTGTATAGCGTAGTAGTAAATAAATTCGTGCACAGCGTGCGCCGCGGTGGATTGACGCCTTTATGTTGCCCGAATTTCCTTTATATGCTAGCCAACTATGTTTTCCTAGGACTCAAGGTATCTTTCCTTAGTGGAGAGTTGTGCATCAAAGGGTTTTATAGTGGGTACTGGGTAGGTCCCACGGGGAGTCCCACATACTCCGGCCGATATCCCCAATTCGCCGAAGATGCGCAAAGCATTTCCCCATCTAAAAAAAGGACTCAAGGTATCTCCGTACCAAATTTCCCAGACGACGTAAATCTGTAGATACTACGCACGTGGCCTGCTGCCTATGTAGATTGTAGAGTCAATGTATATCATGGTACTTTCAACACCGATATTGTTGAAAAATGTAGTTTAAATCTTGTTTTAATATCATCATAAAATAATGAACAAAATAATTTGTGTTAACTCCATGCATTATACAATATCAAACCAAGGAATGCGCGCTTACGAGCCAACTCGCACTGTCTAGACGTAGACTAGACGAGGCGCCAAGATGAATCGGATCAATTATTATAATGCAAAGTAGTAAAATTTTGCAAAGCAATATTAACTAAGTAGTATAGTAGTTAGTACTGAGTTCAGCATTTTATCAACAAATCTCTTTACAAACATAGTAAGCCGCGCTACAATATAATTTAACCAGGCGTGAACGACATAAAATAAGTATAGCAAACACAATGACATCACAATTTGGAGCAACAACCTCTGTTTTTGTGGTGCTCCGCCTAAATCCTAATTGATTATGTAATGTGGGTACTATGTACAATGTACATCCTTTCAACAATATGACTAGGAAGATCTATGACGTGGTATTAATATAATTTACATTTTTATGTTGAAAAGTACTTATTAAAAATGCAATTTTTCCAGAGGAATCTCGTCTGTCCTCATCGGCACCGGTGAACCAGTGGACGCGGGAGGACACAGACAAGAGCCCCGCGGCGAACTCTCTCGCCACACAGAACTCCTTCCCCGGCCTGCCGCGCCAGCGACTCGACAGCGACGTCGGAGCGTCGCTCAGCGCCGCGTGCAGCGAGACCGTTCGTAAGTTTTAACTCCAAACGCCGGTGCGTCCACATTTGTATCATTTGCGCGATCAGATCTCCGTCGCGATCATCGCGCCGTATCAAGTATGAGTATCATAGTCTGGACGCCTATTAGATCATTCTGCCGATCATGCGTGTATTTGATATGACAAGTATCAGATACGCGGTTAATAGCGATCGGGGCGTATCATGATACGCGTATCATTTTGACACGCTTCGATGATACGCGACGGAGATCTGATCGTGCAAATGATACAAATGTGGACGCGCCGTAAGCGGGCCCCTATAGACGATCAATTTTATTGTGTAATATGACGCTTCATTTTTATTGAACAGTTTACTTGACTATTGGTTTGAAGGCGCGCGAAGTTCAATATCAACCCTAGACGGTCAGTAATATTACGCAATACGTGATATTGCGAAATAAAATTGATCGTCTAGGGGCCCCGCTAAGAAGCCTTTAATCTTTATTAAGGTACTTTTAGTTTCAATCATAACTAAATAAAGGTGTTAAAGAAAAACTAAAGAGTGCTGAAGTCGACAAACCGAGACTTGTACACGAAACGTTTAAATCTGTTTTGTGGTTGGTCATCCCATTGAATATCTAAGGACTTTTAAAATTCAACTTTACCTGTGCCCTTTGCTACTTCAAAAATATTAATTTTCCAACCCTTATTCCAACAGTGGATGAAGTAGATGGTGGGGATGATGGGGAATTGGATGAATTCGACAGACTGAAGAGTATACGAGAACAACATCGCCGGGATAAATATATGCAGAAGCTGCTTGCTCGTTCTGTCAGCGCACAACAGGTAAAATTCAAATAAAACTGATATAATCCTGAATTGACTCAATATGAGATTAGGCATTTCCGTATTACATTTCCTGGTGTGGAATTTAGATTTGGAATTCCGTGTGAGACTAGCGAGTAGCGCAAAGCTTTTTTTTTCAACGCGCCGGCTGGCACTCGAACATGAAGAGCTGAACACCACTACACACTCGACGCGCGTTTCGCTCCAACACCGGAGCATCCTCAGGATGTGGACTCTACGAACAACGTCCGTCAAGTGCCGCCGCCGGCCAAAACACCGCCTTTTATATCCTATCAAGCCCCGCTACTATCCCCACTACCCCCACTACCCTCACCAGTACCCCCGAACATATTAATAAGCGGTGACGTAGTCAAGCATGTTTGGTCATTCAACTCAGACTTTGGTAAATAAAGACAGGATTGTCCAATCACATACAAAATCCAGGTCTGAACCTTTTTCCTTCCACCCTCGCGTCAAAAACTTAACCAGCGTACAATTTGCCAAGGATGAGATGACACTTTTGGAAAAGGGTCTTAAATATAATATCACTCCAAATATTAATCAGAATGTTTTGGAAATGCTTGCGGTGGATTCGGAAATAAGTGCCGTAGTTAATAAGAAAGATAACATGGTTAAGAGCCTTCTAGCCAACGAAATCAAACGTACTTCTTCCGGTTCTTCTTTTCACCCCGAAAGAGTGGCTTTGAGGTCATTAAAACAAACAATAGATAATAATAACTTAGTAATATCTAAAGCGGATAAGGGTAACACAGTAGTAGTGATGGAGCGCGACGATTATTTGGACAGAGTTAATGATGTGATTCAGGGTGAACAATTTCTACGGGTTCCTTCTGACCCAACAAACAAGTTTTTAGCTAAGCTTAAATTAGCAATTAATAATAATCAATATTTATTTCAAACTGAATCATCAAAGAAAAAACTCATCCCAATGAATCCTCGCGCACCATCACTGTACGGCTTGCCAAAGATTCACAAAACTGATATTCCCATGCGTCCAGTTGTCTCATACATAGGTGCACCAGCATACGAGCTGGCAAAGTCACTTAATTTCATAATAAAAGAAAAGCTCTCATTTCGGCCACCTTATGCCATAAAAAATAGTCTACAATTAGTCAACAAAATTAAAGATGTGACTTTGCCACCTCGTTGCAAATTAGTTTCACTTGATGTTGATAGTTTATTCACTAATGTTCCACGTAAGGAAACATTAGGTATTTTAAGGAATGCATTAGAAAAACGTTTACCTCCTGGTGAAAGTAATGAATTGATTACTCTTACTAAAACCTGTATGGAACAAAACTACTTTCGATTTAACGGCGAATTCTTTGTTCAAGACGACGGTCTAGCTATGGGTTCACCTTTAAGTCCTTTGATGGCCGAAATATTTATGGACGATTTCGAACAAAGAAATATCGTCGTTAATAAAAGTATTTTATATTACTTTAGATACGTAGATGACTGTTTTCTTTGTTGGACGGGTACACAGAGACAACTGGACGTATTTGTTAAAGAACTAAATAAAAAACATATTAAAATTAAATTCAAATTAGAATGTGAAGATAATAACACCCTAAATTTTCTCGATTTGTCCATTTCTAGAGTTAATAATAAACACAGTTTTGGAATCTTTCGCAAGCCGACATATACTAATACTACTATTCATGCTTCGTCATGTCATCCTTGGCAACACAAACTCGCGGCCTTTCATAGTTACATTCATAGATTATTATCAATCCCTCTTAGTAAAGATAATTATCAAAATGAGCTTAATATCATTTTCCAAATTGCGATATCCAACGGGTATAATCCAAAAATTATTAATAATATTTTGAAAAATAAACACAAGAAAGAACTCGTTAAGTTTTTGTACGCAGGTCCTATTGATAAGGAGATAGTTAGATATAAGTCCAGTTTGACCTACATGGGAGAGGTATCTGCACGCTTATCCAAAATAATGAAAAACAACGATATGCATGTCGCATTCAGGACAAATAATACTTTAAAACATCATTTGTGTCATAACAAAGACCGGATTGATGAAAAATATCAGTCCGGTGTCTATAAGATCGATTGTCCTGAATGCGATAGTGTATATGTGGGTCAAACTGGACGCAGATTTGAGACTCGGTATAAAGAACATATCGCGGCTTATAGGAATGGTCATCCTGATAAGTCACATTTTGCTAAACATCTTTTAGATAGTAATCATACCGTGCCCGATGGCCATTCCTATAAAGTTTTACATAAATGCGATAAAGGCCTTCGGCTGAGCGTGTTGGAACAATTAGAGATCATAAAAGAAAAGAAAAATAACAGATTCGCATTGTTGAATGACCAAACATGCTTGACTACGTCACCGCTTATTAATATGTTCGGGGGTACTGGTGAGGGTAGTGGGGGTAGTGGGGATAGTAGCGGGGCTTGATAGGATATAAAAGGCGGTGTTTTGGCCGGCGGCGGCACTTGACGGACGTTGTTCGTAGAGTCCACATCCTGAGGATGCTCCGGTGTTGGAGCGAAACGCGCGTCGAGTGTGTAGTGGTGTTCAACCTTTATTTACTTAAAGGTGGAAGTGTATTTCGCGGAATATTGCTAAAATAATAATAAATTAAATTTTAAGCTATGGATTTCCGCAAAGTAACGCCTGATTCCATTAAATATGAAGAGCTGGTACACATTGGGCGTTTTGAAGCGCGCGTTACGGCCAGATTTGTATGGATTTGACAGATTTGCAAGACTATTGAAGAAAAACGAACGTTTGCGCTAGTCACACGACATTACAAATCGAAATTCCACATTAGGAAATTGAGTATGGAAAATGTGTAAATGCGGCCAGCCTTAAACTTTAACCCACTGGGACCTTTGATTTTAATACTGGCAATAAACTGTTTCCACTGAGATGCATTTTTGTTTACAGGGAGCCGGAAGCGGTGAAATCTTAGCAGACTTATTACTAGAAGAAATAATGCAATCAACGAAATCGAATAAAGAAAATACAGAAGGCAATCCTAAAGAAGAAGCCACTTGACAAAGTATGATATTTTTATGGGATTAAAATCAAAACATTTGTAATGACTATTTCTTCAGTATTAAAAATTGTGATACAATTTATAATGTAGGAACATAATGCTGTGACTTACGAAAATCTTATAATTAAGCTACGAATAATAAAAACAGGAAACATAACTCCCATACTTCAATCGTTTTAAATTTGGCACCTTTTCGCATACTAAAATATGACAATTCAGATTTTTGCCAAGGTCGTATCCCAGGTAACATATCATAATATTGCGCGCCGGACGACAGCCTGCGCGGTTATTGTCATTGTCAAAGTTATGAAACAAAGCCGTTGACAATATTAATTATCATGTCAACCAGGTTGAATGTCACTCGAGTATATATACACGAAAAATGTGTACCAAACATGTATTCGGGTATATAAATGTGCATGTATTTGGGTCATATTTTGTAGCATTTTGGTGCACTTTTTTTGACAGAGTTACTCTTCCTTGGTTTTTATTATTCGTAGTAATTAAGCAATAAAGTGTTTTAAATGCTTTTTATATTTTATCCTTTACCCCTGACAAGACGTATGTAATGTTCGATGTGGCATAATATAGAGGTACCTACCTAATAGGCTACTTGACCTAATTTTTTTCTTCATGCTAATCGCTTCATAATCATTCATTTTTACAAAAAAAAAACTAATATTTTAATATTTTACACAGTAGAAACCCATAAAAATGTTTATTGAAAATTATGCCTCTTAAATGGCGCCGAAAACACTGTCCGGCATAGTGTGACGTCATACGCTTTGCATTTTAAACTCTCTTTATTGATTTTTTTAATGTGCTAAATGTACGAGTCTAAAAGTGCCCAAAAATTATAAAATAAATTATATAAGAAATTAGAAATCATTTGTAATGTTGAAAACTTTTGGAGAAAAGTTTTGGCCATTTCATTTCCCGTCTACAATAAATGGAGATAATATAATATATAAAACTGATGTTTTATTTGAATTATTGAAGAAAATATATAATAGGCTTATTCTTATTATTTATGCACAAATAAACTTACATATAGCGAGCGTGATAAATAAAAGATATTAAATTAGTATGAGGATGACGTCACATCCAAATCGGAAGTACCGCAAACGCGTTTTTGTCAGTACAATTCCTATTTTCATAAAATCATATTTTCAAATCGACTTTATTTATCAATCATAAGCTTTTATTTGATAATAAGGGTGAAATACGGTTTCCTAGGCCAAGTTCTACTAGAAATATGCATTTGTTCAATGAAATTGAATATAGGTCAGTAGCCTATTATATTTTTGGTTTAGGGAGATCGCACACGTCACACTTTTTGTGTGATCGAGTCTGCGGCTTACATACAATCTGATGGCGCGCGCCATCAGATTGTATGTAAGCCGCAGACTCGATCACACAAAAAGTATGACGTGTGCGACCTCCCAGTGTCCATTCACTATCCTGCATAGCAGTCCGCCGTGCCGTTCGCCGGTTTATGCAGGATTGTAAACGGTATCGCCATCCACCATCCTGCATAAGCCAGCGGACTGCCGTGAATGGGCCGCTTTATACAAGTACGTTAGACCTATGATACCCTTTGAAATGACAGCTGTTTTTGTGCCTATTTGAAGCGGATTCAGCGCCCCAATGCGGGGCTACTGTCTAAATCTGACGTAGGTAAAAGTCGCCATATAGGCGCTGATAGCAGTAATGGGACTTGGGAGTACTTGGCACTACTTGGAATTAATACTAGTTTGAAGTTTCTCCCACCGCGGCACCGTAGTGATTATATTATCTTTGGTAATTGGTTTCTACAACTAATAGCGATTGAGCGGCCATTTGCAAGTTACGTCAGATTTAGTTCTCTTCCCCCGCATTGGGGGCGCTGATTCCGCTTCAAATAGGCACAAAATAGCTGGGTATCTTATGTCCAGCGTACTTGTATAGTGGAGGGTTTAAAGAACAATATTATGGTAACAGGCACATAGCAAATACTGAATACTTTAAACTCCACTTTACTGCCATTGTAAAACGATAATTAAACTAAGAAAAATGACAGAAAGGTTACCTTAAAAGAAACAAGATAGTGTTTTTAGATGTTTATTAACTATCAGTTAAGACTACAGCTTACAGCTTCAGCTTAGTCCTCCTCCAGTGGCGCCTCTTAGCGTTGTATCTGAAAATAAATTAAACTGGTTTTAAAACTTAAGCCAACACTATTCTCTAATCTGTATTCCATAAGTTTTGATCTAAATGTAAACAAAGTTGCAGCTATCATGTTATTAATATTTTATCTGTGAGGTAGCATATTATCTGACGCACTTTCTTTAACTTGGTTTCCCCAGTAGGCCTACTCTGTTCACAACTAAACACACCAGCAAAATTAGAGGAACATAACAAAATATTCAAATTTTTTGAAAATTATTCACTGTTTTTTATATATTTATTTATTTACTTACTAATTGATTATTAAAAATAAATTTCATATTAATTTTGCGCATTAAAACTTGAAAAATAGAAAAAATCGGCAAAAATCAAAAATTAAGAAAATCTTTAAAATTTCAGTAGTAAGTTTTTAAGCTAAATTCTCAGTTTTTATTAAAGAAATGCCATGTTAAAAGCGTGTAATGCCTTCTATGGATCTCAAGAGGGCCTGGATACGTCATTCCACGCTTGCATTTTGATTGTCAATAATTTCCTGTGGGATATTCTCCTACTCCTCCAGTAGCGCCAACTCGAGGTCCTGGACACATTTTGGACCGGAGTTTTAACTCGTACCGTTCACACATTGATGTGACACACTTCTCACTCTTCAATCGGATACACATCCATAGACCGCGCTGGCCTCTCCACCTGGGCTACGCCAGCATCGTTTAGGTAATAATGCCCGATTTTTTTACTCTATGGACGCACATAAAATTGAAGTTACTACCTAAAACTGTGTAAAAGGCACACCATGCAGTTCCAGGATGTCTGTGCTATAGCCCTGTACTGTGAAAGTACCATCATCAATAATCATCAGCTCCATGCGGGCTCCAAATCATATGCCACTCCAAACCATTACGAAGCCTGCATCATAGACCACTGTTTCCGACAAGTTTGATGGCCTATAGTGTTCCTAATGATTTATCCACATTCTTTATCGCCTGTAAACAAAATGTACACAGAATTTACTCCCATCGCTGTACAGAACAAGATTTCACTCGCTTGTCGCATTTTGATGTTCACGCGCAAATCTTAGCCTAGCTAACTTCTTTAAGTCTTCTTCTTACTGTACAATCACTTACACATACATCTCGGACCTGTTCCGACAGGCTTCGTGTCTGCATAGCAGTTTGAGGTCGATTTCTTAAGGTTTGTTTCCTTACAAAATGGTCATCCTGAACCATTATCACGCGATATCTGCCTTGTTCTCGTCCCCGAACGCAAGATCCAGTCTCTCTGTAGCGTTGAAAGTTACGATGGACCACAGAAGCCAACACACCTAAGGCCCGAGTCGGCCTGACTGACCGAACGGTAGGTATGACCATTCTCTGTTGTGGTTACAGCTCTAGCTGTCGCAGATGCTGGGAAATCACTAATTTTGTATCATAAGCTATGTGTTCTTCCAAAAAACCAAACAATCACATGAGCTGAGCATATCTTGCACCCCGCCAAAACGCCATTCTTATCAGGAACACCTACAATGTCTATCATCAAAAAACACTTATTAGGGCATAATTGCTATAAAAACCTGTCAACTTGCCAGTTTTGTTCAATATTTTAATTCTTAAATGAGCTTAGAAACTATAAAAAAGGATTTCACACAGCCCGACCCCCTTGAGTTCAAGTTGTGGCCCTTTTTACCTATGTTCCGCTAATTTTGCCAGTGTGTGTATATAAGATCACACATATATAATATTAGTCAGTAACTCTAGAGTCTAGACTGACAATAAACAAGTACCTATTTTTCTTATGAGGGTAACATGCTTGTAATGCAACCACTCTCTTTACGTTATAGCCTAAGTTTCCATCCAGAACCATTTAGATCCATTGATACCTACTAAGTTTATTTAATCCTTCAATTGTGGATTTTTGGACATCTTATTCTAATGTGTCTCGCTCACCGGTGAGCTTATGGGGCTTGATGGTTTGAAACCTTATTTTGTCCATACCTATCAAGTTTATTTGTGCACTCATACAATTTTTGATATTTGGTTCCCCAAGTTTTACCTGACCACAAATAGTAATTTTTAAAAATTTGTACTAATGAACAACGTTTATAATAATTTTAGTGGACTTTTAGTGTACATCGGTGCTTTAATAATTTTATACTGTATATTATAATATAGTAAATGATAATACATTTACTATATTATAGTACCTATAGACCTACTGTTTATATCTGGAAAGTACATGTATGCAGTAAGTATGTGGTAACTGTGAACTGACATAATAACATCACGATCTATTTATACTAAATCCATACTAATATTACAAATGCGAAAGTGTCTGTCCGTCTGTCTGTCTGAATACCTTTTCACGCCCAAATCGGTGAACCGATTTTGCTGAAATTTGGTATGGAGATACCTCGAGTCCCAGGAAAGGACGTAGGATACTTTTCATCCCGCAAAAATGTACGGTTCCTGCGCGATAAACTAATTTTGGCGCAACGGAGTTGCGGGCATCATCTACTTAACAATAAAAATATCATTACCTGATAGTGTTTCCAGTACGCATTCTAACCCATTGTGGAATGGGGCGATTTTGCTTCAGTTTTTTAGCGAGCTTCCGCTTAATAATAAACGTCTTGTGGGCAGACTGTAACAAAAAATCAATATTTATTAAAAACGCACTGTTTCTAAAGAGGATTGCTCAGATAAATTGAGATAAATTTTATAACAAAAACTTACCATGTTTGTCTAATTCCTCAACAAGACGAAAAGAACCGATTTGCAGTGTTGCCAACTGCTAGCCTTGCCGAGTAGCTAGATTATTGTTCAAAAGTTGCTAGATTGCCAGTTTTCGTTCCCCTAATAAGTTGCTAGAAGTAGCTAAATTTAACGGACACTGTTTTTCCAACTACTACATCTACCAAGTGGCTAGATTGCTCCTAAAAAGTTGCTAGATTTCCAGTTTTGGGCGCTAGAGTAGTTAGTAGGAAGTAGCTTATCGTATCTTTTAGTTGGTGACCAAAAAATAATCGGCCAAGTGCGAGTCGGACTCACGCACGAAGGGTTCCGTAGCGCTATAAAGTGCAAGTAGGCGCAAGTAGGCAAAAAAATATTTTTTTTTATTTCAGGATAAATTATTTAAAGTTCAAATAAAAATTAAGGATTTTGTGCAAAGTTCAAGTCCATACCTGGTGTCTTTATTGACTACAAGCAAAAAAGGCCAAAAAATTACGTTTGTTGTATGGGAAATCAAATATTAACTTTATTTTATTTTTAGTATTTGTTGTTATAGCAGCAATAGAAAATAGAAATACACAATCTGTGAAAATTTCACTTGAGATACAGCCTGAAGACAGGCAGACAGACGGACAGACATTGAAGTCTCAGTAATAATAATAGTAGCTAGAAAAAGTAGCTAAAAAATGTAGCTAC
The DNA here is from genome assembly GCA_937595015.1 of Polyommatus icarus. Classification (NCBI taxonomy): domain Eukaryota; kingdom Metazoa; phylum Arthropoda; class Insecta; order Lepidoptera; family Lycaenidae; genus Polyommatus; species Polyommatus icarus. The sequence continues at coordinate 12,890,680 of OW569326.1, forward strand.
AACTTTTTAAAATTGTTGCTGCCTGATACCGAAAAATAGCTAGATCTAGCTACAAAGTAGCTAAGTTGGCAACACTGCCGATTTGAGATTTCCAATTTCCAAATGACAACTGACAACTGACAAGTGACAAGTGACAACTACACAGAACTAAGATCAAGCATCTAATAGACTTGACACGGGCGTACACCCGGTACACCCGTAAGGGCTGGTTTACAAGTATTAAGTAGATAAGTAGTTAACTAAATTTTAACTTAATTTTAAGTTACACAAAATTTTGTAGTAAGTTAAAATTTAGTTAAGTACTAAACAAGGAAATTAGAATTTTAACTATTTTCTGTTAAGTTGGCAGGCGGAGCTTGTCACTTGACACATTTCGGGCAGGTACTTCAAATTAAGTTAAAATTTAGTTACTACTTATCTACTTAATACGTGTAAACCAGCCATAAGGGATGGATATAAAGTGCCATTTTTTTTTTTTTTTTTCAATTTATTCTTGACTATGGATACAGGTCCTTCAGTCGAATACATTATAACAGTATAATGAACTTACATTAAAATACAATTAAATTAAATAACAAAAAGAAAACCTACAAACTTTAAAAAAGACACAAGTTACAACCAATCAACATTTTACATTTCATAAAGACATATCACTTATGTACCTATTTAAAACTTAAAAGCTTAAAAAAAACAAAACCATTGATATTGTCACATGTCATCTCTAAAAAAAAGAAATACAAAACACAAACATAACCTAAAAAACCTAAATATTTTGTACAGTATTTACAATATATTTGAAAATAGAGTCAAAGTAAACAGAATTTGCTAATAGGTCTTGGCTGTGGCGGGGGACACTTAAAGAGTTCTCTTGAGCAATTTCCTTAATATTATTATCAAATATGGATCTTTGTATGGCAAAGACTGGACACTTAAAAAGCACATGATCTATGTCTGCATTTTCTTCTGAACAATGAGAACAGGTACTATTGTCTATTACATTTATTCTCCTAAGATGTGATGGGACCAGGCAATGACCAAAGCGCAAACGATTAATTGTTGTGATTAATTTCCTGTTTACATAAACTATCTTGTTGTACCATGGTATCGTCGGTAAGTCTTTTTGAATTTCCGCGTACCATTTTCCTTTAGTTTCTATTATCTTCGCCCAATAGTCTTTCCATAAACTTTTAATTGAACTTTTAATTTGTGGGTATATATCAGTAAATGGTACCTTAACACTTTCTGAAAGGTCTACATTGTGTTCCCTACGGGTCACCTGGTCTACAATTTCATTGCCTAATATGCCACTGTGGGAGGGAACCCAAACTAGTTCTATTTTCTTTTCCACCAATTTTGTTAACATATATCTAATTCTAAATATAATATAATTTTGTTTAAAAGACATACTTTGGTTACTTAAACTATATAACACACTTTTAGAATCAGTAATTATTAAAATATTTACATTATTTACATCAGTAAAAACATATTTTAAAGCTGCTAATATAGCCCAGGCCTCTGCTGTAAAAATACTGCAACTTTGTGGCATTTTAAAACATTTACTTAACTTACATTGTGGGTCGTAGTATGCAGCTTTAACTTCCTCACTTTTAGAACCATCTGTATATATTGTGTAAAAATCCCTTTTATCCTGTAGAAATTGTGAAAAGTCAAATTTATTTGTAACAGAATCTAAATGACACTTAATATTAAAAATTGTAGTCTCATATGGATATTGATAAATTGGCCATTTGTTACTAGTGTACATATTTTTAGAATAATTTTTTGTTAATAACATAATTCTTGGTATTTCAGGTAAAGAAGCAGAAATGAGATCATTAGATGTGATAGTTGGTAAAGCTGACTGTACAATTTCTATAGGATGCAACAATTTATTCACTAGAAAATTGTTATTACAGGATAACTCTTTAAGACAAAATCTCTCAGCCAATTGTAAACGGCGCAGAGACAATGGAGGTATACAATTTTCAATTTCCATAGACACGATAGGGGTGCTACGCATGGCACCACTTATTATTCTTAAACCTATATTCTGTACAACATCTAATTTCCTTAGTAATGTTATATTTGCATTCATGTAAGCTAATGAACTATAATCAAAATGACTTCTGACTATGCTTTTGTACAACATATTAAGAGTTTTTGGGTCTGAACCCCAAAATGTTCCTGCCAAACTTCTCATTACATTTATGCTTCTCATAGCATTCTGACATACATAGTTAATGTGTTTATCAAATTTAAGTTTATTATCTACAATAACTCCTAAGAATTTGTGGTGATTCACAATGGGAATTCTGTTGTTATTATAAATTATATTTACAGAATGTGCAGGTACATCTTTACTAAATATTAGCACTGAACTTTTCTCTGAACTTATTTCTAATTTTAAAATATTCTTATAATAATTTTGTAATTGAGCTAAAGCTCTATTTATAAGATCGATAGCCATATTTAAGTTTTTATTTACACTGTACAAAAGCAAGTCATCAGCAAATTGCAATACTTTTACTCCAAGAATATTTACAAATTTAAGGATTTGAGATGTATAAAAATTATAAAATGATGGCGATGTCGTAGCCCCTTGCATTGTGCCTTTATTGGCCGTCTTAGGCCCATGCAATTTATTATTGAATTTTACATAAACTTTTCTGTTACTTAAAAATTTATGAATCCATTTTAAAGTTTTCACCGGAAATCCCAGTTCCTGTAAAACTTTAATTAACACTTCAATGTTAACACTATCAAAGGCAGCTTTTACATCTAAAAATACACAAACAACACTGCAGTGACTAAGTTTTGCCTTTTTTAAATCTTGTATAAATGATACAAAGCTTCCAGAACAACTTTTTCCTTTCCTAAATCCAAACTGAATATCCGGTAAAATGTTTTGTGATTCAGCAAAATAATCTAATCTCATTTTTAACATGTTTTCAAAAAGCTTACCTAAACATGATGATAGGGAAATTGGCCTGTAGGAAGATGGGTTACTAGCTGGTTTATTTGGTTTTAAAATAGGAATGACACATTGAGTTTTCCATGACTCCGGTATGACTAAACCATCCCATAACCTATTATAAATCTTCAAAAGAATTTCTATTGCATTAGGGTGTAGTTTTTTAATTAAAATATATGGTATACTATCCAAGCCTGGCGTTGTGTCTTTTCTACTTTTTAAAGATATGTACAACTCGCTCAGTGTAAATGACTTATTGAGAAACGAATTACTTTCATCTTCAACGGCTTGATCATAAATAGTCTTTAAATTGCTTTCATTTACTTGAGACTGATCTGAAATTTTATTTAAAAAGGATGGTACCCAATCATCATTTAAAAACCTATCATGGGAAGTACCTATTCTCTTGAATCTTTTAATATATCCCCATATTCTAGAGACTGGTGTCATTCTATTAAAACTACTACACAGATCTTGCCATGATTTAACCCTTTCATCCTTTAATAACCTTTTCTTTTGAGCATCAAATTTTTTATAAGTAATAAAGTTATCAATGCTGGGCAAAGCTCTATAATTTTTTAAAGCTTCCTTGGACTTTCGAACTGCATCTTCACATTTTTGGTTCCACCAAGGAGCTGGTTTTCTCAATGTCTTCGAAGCTGGCTTTGGATTTTGTTTTGGTACTGTTATTGATCTTAAATTACATAAAATACTGACAAAACTATTGTATAACTGAAGTGGTTCTAAATTATTATTATCTACATTTAATTCTGAAAAAGATGTCTCTGATAACTTAAAATATTTATTCCAATCTGTTTTACTATAAATATATTTTTCTTCCACAGGACGAACTTCATATATTGAGGGCTGTACATTAATAGTTACCTGAGTTGGATAGTGGTAGCTGCCCATTGGATCACTGTGGACAAGCCATTCGCAAAGAGGAGCTAAAGAAGGACTAACAAGAGCTAAATCAATTGCAGATGGATTTCTATTTGGTGCCTGAACTGTTGTGACACTGCCATCGTTCAATATGCACATGTCAAATTCATCTATGATGTTAAACACACTGTTACCTCTGTTATTGTTCGAGTGGCATCCGAATAAAATGTGGTGTGCGTTAAAGTCTCCCATGATGAGACATGGTTTAGGAGTTTCAAGTAATACTTTTTTTAATTTATTTGTATCAAACCTGTTATTAGGTGGGCAGTACACACATAAAATGTGTATTGTTCCTATTGTAGTTTCTAATGATATACAAATATTTTGAATACTTTCATAAAAAGTTGTATTTACAATTTTATATTTGAGGTTTTGTTTAATGAGTATACCTACTCCATTATGTGAATTTAATGAATCCTTACGTATGAAATTATAAGGTGTAAAATCTGGAATTATACTTGAACTCTTAAGCCATGTTTCATTTAACAGACATATGTCTATATTATGATCAAAAAGAAATGTTTTTAATAAGACTCTTTTATTCTGCAAGCTTTGTATATTAAATTGTGCTATATTTAAATATGTATCCATTATGTGATTAAATTAGATAGCAATATATCTTTAATTCTTTTATTTGTGACTGGAGTATTGTTATTACCGAGGATTACAAGAGACTTAACTAAGGCATTCATTATAATGTCATTGTTCAAAATTTGTTCTACATCGAAATTTGTTTTGGTGTTACCAACAGTATTTACATTGATAGGTTTAGAAATAGCTGGAAAAGATTTAGGGTCAGTGAGCAACGGAACACTACTCACCACAGTGGCATAGCTATGGTTAAAATTCTGATATTTGGACTTCTTTTCCTGCATTTTCTTCTGTTTCACTGGACAGTCTCGTGAGATGGCCAAGTGATTTCCGCTACAGTTGAGGCATACAATTTCTTCTACATCACATTCTTTGTATGAGTGCCGTCCAGCGCATGAGGAGCACATTTGCTCTCCTCGGCAAACTTTGGCAGAGTGGTTGAACTTGAGGCATTTGAAGCATTGCAATAATGGTGGTATGTATAAATGTACTGGATACCTGAACATTTGTATGTAGGCGTATTGAGGTAAAATTGTACCAGCGAAGGTAACTGCTATTGTACCCAATGGAGTAAGTTTCCCTTCAACTTTCTTAAAAAATCTTTTGATTGAAATTACTTCTGTGTCGCATGCAATGTTTTTGTATATAGCTTCATTGGACAGATCCTTAGGCACATATTTTATAACACCAGTGATCTCCGACTGGTGGGCCGGTACAAAGGCTTTCAGTTTATTTCTTATTAGAAAATGGTCCATTTTCAGGAAGTTATTCGCTGGTGCGGGCTTTTTAAAAGTGACACCAACTTTATAAGCGTTCACTCTATGTACACCTACAATTCCCTTAACATTTTCCGTGAATAATTTTGTTAAAGCAATAGGGTTTTTGTTTCCCAATTTTTCATTGTTTATCGATTGAACATAAACGACGCAATCGCTACTATAATTCTCTGGGAATTGTCTCTTATAATTTGTTTTTGTGAACATTCTATAGTCCACAGCACTATCGTCCAATTTTCTTTTCTTAGAAGTATCTGCGGGGGCCGGACCCCCGTCGCTATCTACACTCATCTTATTTATATATTATTTATCACTATTGAAAAAGTAGTATTTACAACTAAATTACAGTAATATTACTGGAAAATAAATTTTTATAAAGCAGAGAAAATTTTGAACACCCGCTCTTTTCGACTTCCCGCCAAAAGTCATAAAGTGCCAACTTTGTCTGGTGTTACCAGACAATACAAATCTTATTTATTTTCCCCACACCAAATCATTTTTTTTATCATTTTTTCAGATGGCAAAAACGCTATTACATATTACCATTACTTTTTGTATTTTTATTATTAGCAATCTTGCCGTGAGTTCATCCGCGTGAGGGCTCCATTCCACCGCGGTGCACGGAGAGATTTCGCACGTGCGTCAAGCTTCGCTTTGTAAGAAAATATATGTGACTGTGTCCACTGCAACCCACGGACACGCTACGCACGAATTGACTCAAGTCAAAGAAATAAATCCGTGCACGTCCACGCGTGCACGTGGCCGTGCACAGCGTGCGCCGCGGTGGAATGTAGCCTTTAATGTAATATACCGTATGTATATTTATTGAGCTTCAGAGAACATTCAAAATGTTTAAACTTTGAATCCTCTCTCCATGTTAGGGGTAATAGGCTACTTGACCTATATTCAATTTCATTAACAAATGCATATTTCTAGTAGAACTTGGCCTAGGAAACCGTATTTCACCCTTATCATCAAATAAAAGATTATGATTGATAAATAAAGTAGATTTGAAAATATGATTTTATGAAAATATGAATTGTACTGACGAAAACGCTTTTGCGGTACTTCCGATTTGGATGTGACGTCAACCTATTTGTAATTTAATATCTTTTATTTATCGCGCTCGTTATATGTAAGTTTATTTGTACATGAATAATATGAATAAGCCTAGAAAGATTTATAAAATATATTTTCTTGAATAATTCTAATAAAACATCAGTTTTATATATTATCTCCATTTATTGTAGCTGGGAAATGAAATGGCCAAAACTTTTCTACAAAAGTGTTAAACATTGCAAATGATTTCTAGATTCTTTTCTAATTTTTTAGTACAGTTAGACTCGTACGCTTAGCACATAAAACTTTTTTCAATAAAGAAAGTATTAAAATACAAAAAAACATGACGTCACACTATGGCGGCACAATGGCGGACAGCGTTTTCAGCGCCATTTAAGAGGCATGTTTTTCAATCAACATTTTTATGGGTTTCTACTGTATAAAATATTAGTTTTTTTGGTGAAAATGAATGATTAAGAAGCGATTAGAATGAAGAAAAAAAATTGGTCAAGTAGCCTATTGTTATGGAATTTAATCTTTGTACTTAAATTATAATTTTACTTACTATACTTGCTGTTTGCTAATTACTACTGTACCTTTTTTTTTATTAAATAAGGGGGGAAACGAGTAAACGGGTCACCTGATGGTAAGCAACTACCGTCGTCCATGGACACTCGCAACATCAGAAGAGCTGCAGGTGCGTTGCCGGCCTTTTAAGACCTACTTGCTATACTATCTTAGTAATAATATTAAAAACGGGAAAGTTTGTCAGGATGTATAAATGTTTGGAGTCAGGAGGATAATAATTTAAGGTGGCACATAAACATAAATAATAGACAAAAGAACTAAGAAAAACACATAATATGAATTTAATCAGTACCGTATCATTTATTTACTATAGTCAGAATAATTTAAGGTGGAACTTGCGGTCATTGACCTTTCTAGTACTAGGCTAGGAGCTAAGTGAAAAATACTCGCACTGACTTCTGTTAACTTAAGAATAAAATGATTGAATGATTTTTTAAGTATTCAAATTTATAATATTTTTTGTAAAAATAATAATTATTAAACATATAACAAATAACAATAATTCTAGGCAATTCTCCAACACTAGCGCTGGCAACCCTTGCAATCCTTTAACGCGACAAAATCAAAGAGTAATAATAAGCTTTGGTTTGCTGTTGAAATAACGACCTACAGAATTTGGTTGTGTATTACTACAATAACAATGTTTAAATACTATTTTACGCTGTAATAATGTAATTAACACATCATTCCTCGTGTAATAATATTCTTAGATAATCATACAGTCAATATTACTGCAAACTGAGAGATGTTAAATCCAAAATATCGTACTTACGAATGAAATGTTACGTTTTCATATTTCCGCTCACTACGGCTTTTACAGCCTAAAATGTAACAAATCACCATGTTTTTCAATAAATTTAACACACACTTTAACACCGTCAATCTTGTTTTTCGCTAAAAAAACACAGAATCATCGAATATCGCAAAGTACAATAGGTATGAGCAAATCTTTTGTTGGTCAAAAGTACGATTCTTGACCAACAAGAAAAAGTGAAACTCTGACAAGGACAAAAAATGTTACTGACTCTATTACTCTTATGAGTTTATGTATAGCTGCGTCTTTGTCAATTTCTGTATTATTATTTGCTTGATCAATCCATTGATCCTTCATCTTAGACAATTGACATTGACAGATGTCAAATAGCATACGTAACGATTGTTTTTTTCTAGTTTCGAATAAGGCCCACACTTAATTTTAGGCAGCCCATAATATATGTCTTTGGTTGACTACGAAAGGGTAGGCTGACCAGGGCTTCATAACGTTATCGAATAACAGAAAAATATCGTTACCTACGTACCGTTATTTTCATAATTGTAGCCAGATATTTCATAATGGTAGACAGATATTGGTATGGTAGACAGATATCGTTATAAAAAATAACGACATCTAGTAAAATAACGTTATATTTACCGTTATTATTATAACGATATTTTTTCGTTATGTACAAACGGACAAACATCGTTATAATAATAACGGTAAATATAGCGTTATTTTCTGGTATCAGGTATGCGATCGTGCACGGTGCACTAAATCTCACTCGCAGCCCACTTTTTTTGCGAGATTTGTGCTTACCTACTTTTAGGAGTTTAATATGTATAGAGAAATAATAAAAATAATAGTTATTGTTTTGGACTAAAAATGGGCCGTAAAAAGCAAAACACTGTATACAGGGTGTAATAAGACCACTTCCGTTATCTTTGGGGTATGATTATACTATATTTTCTGATTACGAAAGTGTATTTTTTATTTATTTTTTTAAATTTCAATTTTAAGTTTTTTCATAATTAATACCTTTTAAACATAATGATAAACCACATAGAAAAATAATTTAAAATATTTTTTTAAAATTTTATTATTTTTACTCCAAGCAAGACCACGAGATCGTTGACCACACGCGGCATGCTTTTTAGTGCCGCGCACGGTCAACGATCTCGTGTTCGTACTACGTTCGTACAATCAGCTGTTAGCTACGGCCAAAGATATTAATATCTTAGGCTACGGCCTAAGCACGCTGTCAAAAGGTCGTATGCGACGATTGACGAATGACGATACACTACGACAGAACACAGAAACCCTAATGTATGTGGAACACACAAAGGCAAATTTCATACTTTTGTTCATTAAATAATTATTATTGTTTTTAATCTGGAAGTCGGTTTAAATTTTTTGTTAAAAATAATAATTTCAGTCTTTTTATCGCTACGTGCTGTGCGGCCTGATCGTACTTCTCCTCAGTGGCTTTCCCAAAGGCTTTCCTAATTTTGCATTATTTTTCGGCTAAGACATCATCAAGTACATCAAGAGATGATGTACTCAGGTCAAAGAAAATTGCAAGTCTTCGAATTCACATTGAATGAGTGATCAGAAAACTACACGAATTTGCTTTTTTTAATCATTTGCAGTGCAGCAAAAAACTGCATTTACAAAACGATATAGTTTTATTATCTCAAACATTTTAAAAAATAATGTACATAAACCATGTCTATATTACTTACGGGTTACAGTTGAGACAGTACCTAAGTTTATAAGACCCAAAGGCCACATTTAGCATTTTGTGGTGTACATTATTGGAAAATAAAACCAGAATAGTGGTTGGTTGCTAGCCGCATCGTCTTATATTAATTACCACCACTATTTTGTAATAGTTCCCAGCGATACCGCCCTATAAAAAACGCAAACATGCTAGGTGTGCTCTCGGCACTGCAGGATGAAATTACGTAGCACGCTTGGCGTGTTCACTGGCACTGTAAAGAGGTAAAATCATAATTTAGACTTCTACCAATTCTCATATTCCAATAAAATGTGACGGACGTAATCGGAGGCCCTTGCGTTTCATTTATAATAGCTATAAAACGATACCGTAACCTCCTTTACGTACTTTGTGTTCTGGAGTAACTCGAATGGTAACTCGACTTTTTATTGTACGAGTATGTAAGTACATGTTTCTCCTTCTCTTTTGAGTTGAACATTCAGATGGCATTGTGCTATAAGATTCTCTTGTTGAGCTGAAATAAAATAACTGCTATATGTTTATAGAAGCCGCTGAATGAAGGTAAATAAATGATATTACATGATACTTAATTTTAGTCCCTCTCATTTCTACACTGGAATACAATTACTTTGCACTTTCGACAAAAAAATATGTTATGTAGGTACTACAATGTATCTATAAAACGTAGTGATTACATTCTCTTTGTATTTGTAGAGTCTGCTTTGATAAACCCAGCTTCCATTTTTATTGGAAAAATGCAAAACTTTCGTGAACCTTAACCTCTCAAAAAGTTGTCACACTAAATATTTAAACACATAAATAGAGATATTTAAACACATAAAAATAGAGTAAAACACTAAAAAATATATAAATAAATAGTTAATTTACTACAAAATATTTAAACTCTAAAAAATATTTTTTAGTACTTATTTAAATATTTTGTAGTAAATTTACTATTTATTTATATATATTTTTAGTAGTTAATGGAATCAGGCGTTACTTTGCGGAATAATAAAATTTAGTTTGTTATTATTTTTAGCAATATTCCGCGAAATAAACTTTCACCTTTAAGGGCGTTCCGTCCGGAGATTCCGTAATTGACCGTATTTAAAACCTTATAAACTCATAATCTGAAAGCTACAAAGTTATAATAAAAATACAGTAACAATCTTCAGTATATCAACATTCCTTTTGTCGTTTTAAATTTTCTATTTTTGTTTCTTATACTCATGATATCAGCTTCCAAAGTAATACCAATTTGTTAAAATTCAAGCATACATTCAGCATCTCCTTAGGATTTACAAATTAATTTTATTTGAAACTCACGCCAATAGATCGACAATATCATAAACTACATATTCGCCGTTTTAAATTTTTTTTAGGACAATTTTGAACCAAGATAAGTAAAAATAATAGGGTTTTGGCGCGATCTCGGCAACGCGGCAAATGTATGGCCAAGGTCGTTTGCTCGGGGGACGACCTTAAGTAAATGAGTGAGTGCACGCATAGGCATGCGTACAGCACCTCCCTCCTCCCACACTGCCTATGCGTACACTCGCATGCAAGAACTTACAAACACCACCACCACACAAGCAATAATGTTGGCAGATCCGTGCAAGGCCCCTCACCACCATGCAGGTTGAAAACCTCGACGCGCGATTCATGTTGGAGCGAAACGCGCGTCGAGGTTTTCAATTCACAGGATCGACGGATTAAAGCTTCATGCAGTCTTACAAAGTAAAAAAAAAGTCACTTTTGATTTTGACATTTTTGAAATTTGAGTTTTGACAAATGACAGTTTAGGAAAACAACTCGGGCCGTACTCCGTTCATGGTTCGTAACTCATACTTTATAAGAATAATTTCAAATATAGCTTTAAATTAAGTATTTGCACACAAAAAATCCATTCCCATCTCATCATCATCGTAAATAAATATGAAGTATGTATGGGGAACACTTACTTTTGGTAAAAAAACACGAAGATAACCAGCGTTTAAATGCTGTTCGTTGTTGCAGACTGCAGTGAAGTTTTTTGACTTTATGTAATATTGTGGAAAATTGTAGAAAAAATGCTTAAGTTTATATCCACTATAAGAAAGTTCGGCACTGCAAGCAAGCAGATACCTACAAGAATAACTGCCGAGGGAAAAGAGGTGCCTAAGAAGAAAGTTTTCGAGGAAAGAATAACTTTAATAGGTCCAGACGACTCTCTTACTATTACCGACTTAAAAAATGCTCAAAATCTGTCCTCAAGACGAGACTTAAAGTTAGTTAAAATAGAAGACGCTGACTCTAAATCTAGAAGGCCTGTGTACAAGTAAGATATTTTTTTAAATCATATTATATACCTACTTATTTTGTGACCCTATTTACAAAATTACTAGCTGGTAATGATAACTTTTAGTTCAGACAAGAAAGGACTTACTATTGTGTATATTAATTGGCGACCAAAATATTTCAGGTTGATGACAAATGCCCAGTATCACGAGGAAGAGCTTCAAAGACGCAAAGAAAAGCAAACAAGTAAAGACAAAGTTATTAAAGGAGATAAGTTGCTAACCTTTTCTACAAAAATAGCTCAACATGATTTGATGACTAGGGTAAAGAAAATAGAAAAATTAGTAGGTAAAAGCTATGAAGTCCGAGTTGTCATAAATGCTGATGACCAGCAAGGAGAAGCCAAATTGGTAAGTTTCTCATGATGTTCAGATTATATCATAATTTTACTGTTGTTTATATACAGTTTTGATTATATGGTTTTTTTTTCATGTTCTAATATTATATTTAAAGTTTTTTTATATTTAAAAAGCTGACCATTATGTATAATATGAAATGTTAATGAATTTCATATCAATGTGTGTTTTTTGCATAAATTTTAAAATTTATGTATTTATTCCAGGAGGATGTTTACACCACAATGGAAAGTAACCTGAAATCTATCGGTAGAATAGTACAAAAAAGGAATAAAGGAAATAGTATTAGATTTCAAGTTCTTCCTCCAAAAGAAGACAAACAAGCTTGTTCTAGCTCCAAGCAAGATAATAATGGAAAAGGCCCGCTATGACTAGGTTTGGTGTTACTAACTATTGTTGTTGCTAAGTACTATGTTTTCTCTAAATACTATGCTACAAAGAGACAAAGCTTACAAGAAAATAAGTATAAAGAAATTGCAGATAATCACAACAATACTGATGATGATGGAAGGTAGCATTTAACTTCAAGATCAAATACAAATCGCAATTTATAGAAATAATTTTTATGTAAATATACTTTAAGTTCATTATTTATTTATATCTGAAAGTTTTAGTCTTTCACCGAAATATAGTCATGTTTTCTTAATCAGCTTGTTATTTAACTTTGACTTAAAAAATTTAGTGTGCTTTGACAATATTTCTACTAAAATTATTTTCATAATAAGTTTTATATTATGTTTTAAATATATTATTTTTATGAAACCAGGTCATGAAAAATTTTTTCAGTCTAACCGCCATACTCAGAGACATTTATTATTAACCTTCATTATAATGAAGAGAGAGAAATTTTGAATTAATTATATTTAACATTTAAGTAATAATATTTAATGTTCCACTCTGAGTGCGGCAGTAAGACTTAGAATTTACTCCTCTATGTGCTCAGTGTTCGTATAATAAGCTGAGAGAACAGGAAAACAGCAGAAAGGCAATATACAATATGCAGCATCCATATATTCAATAACTTTTACACGCGCATAATTAAAATATATCTACAAATTATAAAAACATTATAAACATGGCAAGTAAAATACTTTACTAATATTCACTAAACACTTCAATCTTAAATCATAATTATTATAAGTTAATGTTTTATTTTTAAAGTTTGATATTATCACAGATGCTTAAGAGATCTTGAACTTACATGGTACATGTTTGGATATATAATAACTTAGAAATTACACATTACTTACAAGTTTCAACATAGATTTATTACATACAAGATTAAACATTTTTAAAAGTGACTGTGACATGCGATTTGAATAGTAGTACTAGTGTAGTATTATAGATGTTATATTATAAGTTATAACAATATTTATGTTCGGTATATTGTAAAGGAAGTGACTGTTGATAAAAAAGCTAAGAAGTTACTTTTGTTGATGGAACTTTAATGAATTACATTAATTTATTGTACAAAATGGCAGTTCATAATTATTTCAATTCGAAGTACCTCAATTAATAATAATATTAATTAATTATAATATGCTATTGGAACTGAACACATTGTTTGGAAGGTACTTTTCAACACAAATGTTATGTCTACGAGTCGCCTTTTGTACAAAATGTTTAACACAATGATGCCTCTACCGGCTTACAAAACAACTTTTAAAGCGGGGCAAATAGCCCAAATGAGTGCTATAAAAGTTATATGTCTTTTAAAAACTTTTACGAAACTTGATACAAGATACAAAATAATACAGTTCAAACTCCTTTTAAACGACGACATGCATTGTCCAAATTTTTACAGCCTAACCAGAAATTAGATACAAATGATTAGTTTAAATTTTGTAAAAGTTTTTGCGCAAGTTTTTTTTAATTTACAAAATATATAGAGCTTAGCGGGACGTTGTCAAACTCTTTTGATTGTGGAAACATGCAAAATCTGTTTCTTTTTAGTCTGCTACACTCAAGTATAGGCGGTGAGAGCCTATTAGGTAAGCAGTGATGGTATTGCGTTTCTAATTTTCAATTCGTTGTAATACAAATATAAATTTAATTTTGGGCATTTATTTCGCGGGTAATACAGCTGTACAGCAGCCCATACTGAGCTTGGAGGTTTAGGTGTAGACCAGGGGTTCCCAAACTTATTTTGTCTACTGCCCACTTTGGGAACAAATTATGTTCTAGCGCCCCCTTTGTTTCAATTTAAAATGAATCCAGATGAAATAAATCACCCGCAACAACGCCCCAATATGTTTTCTGGATCCCTCATCCCTCACCGCCCTTTATACCTTCAGCGCCCACAAGGCTGGTGTAGACGGGCATGTACTATCAGAGAAGTTGATTCCTATGCAGATCGGGGACCTACGTAGTTTGGTAGCGTTACATCAAACCCAGCCGACAGATCACAACTAACATTGAATTGACATATTCGACCAAATAACGTTGGTCTATCAACTGCATAGGAATCAAGTTGATAGACCAACGTTATTTGGTCGAATATGTCAATTCAATATTAATTGTGATCTGTCGGCTGGTATTGACGTAACGCAACCAAACTACGTAGGTCCCCGATCTGCTTAGGAATCAACTTCTCTGATAGTACATTGTACGCGTAGCTTCTTTACATTTAGATTAAAATGAATTGAAACAGAGTATACGCGGAGCGGTCTGCGGTTTAGGTGTAGACCGCGATGTAGGCGTAGCGGTCTCTGTCAGTGGGCAGGTCGGTGTTGAGCGTGCGGCCCCACGCGAGCAGCGGCGACACGGTGCCGAGGATGGGCGCAGCGCGAACGACATTTTTTATGATGCCCTGAAAAAAAAACACAATATTAAGAGTTAAGACTTAAGTCGGGAAGTTCCAATTCTTATGTCAATGGGAAGTTCCTTTTGAATGGCCTTTGAATTTTTCATCGAAGAAGGCTTCTATGTGAATATCAAATAACAGTGTTGTTAAAACTAAAATAGTCGTTGGTTTTTTAAATTGGGTACATACTAGACATGTACTATACTGTACTCGGCGAATCATGGCGGTAGCGGTCATTGACTGTCAAAAACTTGTCATTTTCTATACAAAGCCGCGATTGATAACATCTGACGCTTAAATGAAACATGAAAGTAATGTTAAGTTTAAACAATGATATTCAACTAAATACAGATCTGTTACGTTCATACTATTTTCCGGTTTAAATTGCTTCCGAACAATTTTCAAATTCAATAGTCAAATTTGACAGATAAGTGAAACAAAAGATACGAAATGACATTTACATAAAAGAGACAGACTATACAAAAGACGGGTCAATTGGCTCGTATTTAATGGCTTCACAACGCGCGCGGTAGTAACATATCTGCTTTGAGTTTTTTTATATAATATCATTGGGTTTAAACAATGAACATTCAGCTGAAAATATCCCAATTCGTGCACATAGTAGTCATAACTCATAGTACATACAACCCCCTAATAAAATTATTTATTCCATATTATAGGTGTACCAGAATCTGATGGCAAAAAGTGAGAAAATAAATTGACTCTAGTCTCTAGCAATACCGGGGTAATTAAAATAAAACTTTTTGATCCTTTTCTTTTAGCAGCTAATCTGTGCATTAAACATGCAAATATAAAAATTTATCCAATGATTTGGGATATTTTTCGAAAATTTGCTGTCAAAAATTGCTATCAGATTCTGGTAGACCTAGCTTGACAGACAAACATAATATGAAGTACAAATAACAGGAAAACCATAAGTACTTTGGTGAAGTTTACCAGTAACTTTTTACCAAAGGAAAACCTCGGTGAAGAGTTCTATGTTACACGGTGCACCGTGCACCCATTTACAAAATGTATAATAAATCCCAAAATTACTATTTTTCCCGAATTGAAAGAGGACATCACCCAGTGATGTTGGAGTATACAAGGTGTAACAAAACGTGATTGTATTTTAGGGTTTGTATGTGTCGTTTTTATAGAGTTCACTGTGAAAGTAGTCACGCTGAAAGAGCAATTTTTTGTGATTTGTATGGGAAAGCGCCTGAGCAACATGATTTTTCCCATACAAAAGTAAAAAAGTTAGTCTTTCAGCGGTGATACTTTCACAGCGAACTCGATATAGGGTTCCTATAGGTACATATACAGTATACACTGTACACACCCTAAGGTATTATCACTTGTTTTGTTACAGGGTGTATGTAACACATGTATACAGGGTGTAACAAAACTAAGTGATAATAATACTTTTGGTTGTGGATGAGTCCCGTATATAGAGTTCACTGTAAAAGTAGCAGCGCTGAAAGAGCTATTTTTTAAAAACTTGTATGGGAATACTCGTGACGCTGAGGTGCTTGCCCATACAAATCACAAAAAAATTATGGTCTTTCAGCACTGCAGCTACTTTCACAGTGCAAGTTCTCTACAAGTAACACATACAAACCCTAAAGTATTGTCACTTAGTTTTGTTACACCTTGTATAACCATAATATTATTGTATAAAGTACAACGTCGTTTTCTATGGAATATAGTATTTTTATAATCCGAACGACGAACGTTACGGCACTTACGGCTGACGCCAGGTGCAGGATATGACTTATGTTATGACTTATACTTATGAGTGACAGTTTAAATGAGAAATTTCCATCAATTTTCCGATATGGAACGTAGATACGGGGAGAGCAGCAGTTCCATAGTTATTGCCCGACTGCAATGAAACTAAATAAAATATTAAATAATGTATAATATTGATTTTGATAAAAAAACCGGGGGTTTATTTAACACCGGGCCAATAGGTGCCTCAGCTTTAGACCGCAACGCGACGAGGCGAGGCGAGGCGCGGCGCGGCATTTTGTATGGATTTGACAGATTTCCATTGCGTGAGACGTCTTGCGATTTGCGGTTCTGTCAAATCCATATACCTACTTATAAATTATAAATAAGAAATGCATCTACGCGTCGCGTTGCTCTGAATCAACCCAACGCTAAACCACTCAGCCGATTTTGATTGACAAGATAAATCTAAATAGCTACGTATTCAGTAACATAAGGCTTTTGTTATTATTTGTGCAGTCGGGTTATGGTGCCATTTTGCTGAATCCCGTAAATCTTATGAAGAGATTAAGAGTTTGTTACATGAAAGTATTAGTTGACATGCTGAAAGCGTTAGTATGAGTGTTAGTTACCGCTGCCTTGTTCTCTTTTGCCTACTGACTATAGTTTATAGGTTTCTTTTTAATTTTTCTTCTTATTAGTTATTACTTAATTTTTGATAACACAATATTGTTATAGAATATATCAGGGCATAGATAGTAGATATAATTAATTCAATATTTTCAGTATTTTATTTTCTATTTTGATTCTACACATTGGCCATTGCCTGCCAAACCAGCAAAGAAGAATATTAGTTATTTACAGGCATTTTCTATTCAATATTAGGTACTGTCTGTAGGTTATTAAGGTCGTAGTTTTCTTTAAATTAAGCTAGTCACCTACAAGAACTACAGCCATGAAATATCGATGGCGCATGAAAACTTACGTTTTCTATCCTAATCTTTAGATCCAATTTAACACATTTTTTTGAAATATTTACTGTCCTTTTGGGTTATTTTTGTGGAGAATAAAAGGGAACAAGTGAGCGGCAGAGGTCAGACACACCATGTTACCCATGAGAGCGGTCCGCCGACGGCCCGAGCGCCGCTTGCGCCGGCACCAACAGCGGCCCCGCGCGCGCCCGTACCCGCGACTGCGTCGGCCCACCTCGCGCCGCGCCCCCGCACCCGCTCCCGCGCCCGCTTCCGCTACCGCCACCGGCGCCGCCACCGCCTGCTCCGCCGAGCGATCCGCTATCATGTGCTCCTCCATGAGCTCGAATGGCGACTCCTCCCTGAAAGATGATTCAAGTGAACACCGTGACCGTGACGTGACCACAAAATGCTTGTGCTAATGCTCTACAGTTGAATAGGTACTAAGTTCGTGTTAAATGCTACAGTACACACGAGCACAGTACCTACGCTCGAACAAGAGATATTCTAGAATCTAGAGAGTGCTATGCCGGGACGGATTCTTTGTGTACAACATAAAGCGATAACCGTAAAGGCCTATGAGCGCCTGGAAAAGTGTAGTCTGGACCTAGGTATGATAATACTAACTTGGCTTTAACAGAGCAGTAGGATTCGAGCTGTTCCCACGTGCAGCCGTATACGCAGCACTCGTCCGCGATGCCCGTTCGCCGCCGCCGCCGCACCGCAGACGCGGGCTGCTCTACCACTGTAACAGAGGATAAGACGATACAGTTGCTGTTGGTAGGACAGCGTGACTTTTCGATTTAAGCGGAAGAGCAGAAACACCGTAGGGGTTTTAGTGGGTATGCCGGGGCGCGGCCTTCCGCCTCCAGGGAGTACCACATACCCCGGTAGCCCTTTCCAGACTGCCGGGGATGCGTAAAGGCATTTCCCCAACGAAAAAAAAAGGTGTCTCTTCTTCCTATTCGTATCCTCATGGCTGAGGGACGTGACCACCAAAATTTGCTTTCTGGGATAGGGCTCTCCACTTGTCTCTGTTTTTGGTCTGATAAAATGTCTCCTGGAACGTGCAGTCAGCAGCACAAGCCCGCGGACATTCCAGGTTCCTATTGTGCGATAGGTGGTGTCCGATAAGTGTACGTTATCGTAAAAAAAGTTTGTGTGGTTTTATGAAACCACGGTAAAAGTGACTTCCGCCGCCGGCAACATGCGACGGCTAGCCGAAAAAGTTTGAGGCGATGTTATAAAATGCCTTAAAAATATTATGTTAAAATGAGTTAAGATTGCACCAGCGGTTATTGACCTTTCTAGTCTAGGAGCGATAAGTAAAATTCTTGCACAGTATTCTGTTACAAGCTTTAAAAAATGAACTTTTATAAAAACACATAATTACGTAATAGAGACTCATCGGAAAACCTACGGCATTGCTTTACTTTTCCTATGTTCCTACAAAAGAAATTCGCTTGCACATATGAATCTACTCAGCCGAGTCACAGCCGAGTGGTATGGTATAGTAGGTATGGTACGAATTACGAAGGTATGAACAAATCAAATAATGAACTGACTGACAGAGACAGACTGATTTTTTATGCCGTAAAAGAATTGCGAAAAAACACATAGGTAGCTACATGATAATGACGTGTAATATGTAATAACTATTTAACATTGGTATCACGATACCCCTCCGTGGCAGATACTGTGTTATTATAATATGTACAAGGGGTCAATAATATCCTCAGTACAGTTAAAACTTGTTTTCCCGTGATTAAGTGTTAGATATAAACATTCAAAAGGTCGGGGAGCCGCGATAAAAATGTGTGTACATTTTGCACATTCGCATTATATCTGTGCTACTCAATAGGATTTTTTCAAATCGGTTACTGTCTGGTAACCTAATATGCGTTAATAGTAGGGGAGGTCGCGCTCAGTTTAAAAAGTAATTTCATACCGAGCGAAAATCGTTACAATAATAGTATTCCACTAATACATAACAGCTTTGATCGTCAGCCACTTCATAATGGGTGGAATAAAAATTGAGAGCATCTCAAAGTTGTTGTTGGGAATCGTATTGAATTGACATTAAAAAGATCCCAATTCGCACCCAATAAAGGTTCATATCTAGATTATGTATACGTTTAGGTGCGGTAGGTATTATTTTAGTTTTAGTATATAACAACAGATGGCACTTTTAAAGTAAAATGTATATAATTATTCTTCACAAATATTAACTATTGAATTAATTACTTATAATTAATTCAATAGTTAATATTGAATTAATTATAAACTATGTGAGACAATTTTATGGTTAATTCAAACAAAAATCGCCGTCAGCTGAATATTTGCAGGTGGAAATGTCGTCTACACAACGCCCTAGGATACATTGAGCGCAAAGTAGGGCTATATTGGTTATAGCTTATATCGCTGGCTGACGGGCTTTCCACCCGCATATTAACGACTGACGGTGATCTTTATTATTAAAAAGGTATCAACATTCGCCTGTATAAATTTTGTACGGTATGAAATGACTTTATATTTTAATTTTTTTAACATAGTTCAGTAACACGACTGACGTTGAATCCCCCGTCTGCGATACGGCTGACGGTGCATTTCTGGTTAAGCATGACCTCAATAATCATCCATAAAATTTTCATTCGGTATAAAATCACTTTTCGCAATTATTCTTTTTACAACTTTGAAATACTCTCAGTTAACATTCCACCACGGGTGCGGCGACTGACGCTGATTATATTGATTTACCGCTGGACAAAAATTTGGCCGGTATGAAAATACTTAGCAAACGATAGCACTACCTAACAAAATAATTATTAACAAATAACAATATGCGTTAGTAATCAGTATTTTACAAGCTATTTTTCCGAAGTTTCTCACAGTTTATGACTTTCCTCTACTGAACCGATTTTGTATCCAGCCGTTTTCGAGGTTTGGCGAGATATTTAGAAAGTTTTTTTTTTGTTTTTAAACAAATAAGAACTTAAAATGTTTTTTACTAACAACTTAGTGCGACCTAAAAAGTAAAATGTAGGTAACTAGGTAAGTTACCTGAGGCACCCTAAGGTAACCTCTTGATAACCTCCGTTTCTGCAGCATTATTTTATTTCATAATAATGGAAACTCAAGTTTATTTTGACTACGATTGAAGTTTTGTTATAACTTATACCTAATATATTGCGTACTTGTCTCTTTACCTTTTCACGCTGCTTCACAAACTTTTCGATTGAAATTGAAGCTACGATGAACTTTATATGAATTTTAGTTTTAACGAGAGCGTACATCGAAAAGTTATCAAATAATATTATAATACGAACGTTTCAGCTTTCAAACCTATGCTTTTCGACAATTTTTAAAAAATTTGTATTGGTTTTTATTCCTTTTTAGAATTCCGTAGTCAACAAGCAACCCTTATAGTTTCGGTCTGTCCGTCTGTCTGTCTGTCTCTCCGCGGTTTTGCTCAGAGACCGTAGTACCTACAAAGCTGTAATTCGGCATGAATGTAGATATTAATGATGCCGACAATATGGTATAGGTACCTACTTATATATTATAAAATCTAAAAAAATATTTTTTTATGGTACCTCCCCTACACATCAAGCGGGGATGATTTTCTTTTCGCGTCCACCCGACCGTGTGGGGTGTCGTTGGATAGGTTTTAAAAAAATATTACGAGTATTCATATTATATCATTCCATTTGTGAAATATGAAGTTTTAACGTGGAAAAATTCAGTGTCCCCCCACCTTTTAACAGCTAAACGGTTGCTTTTGTAAATGTGAAAAAATTAACGGGAGTAGGAAATATGCTGAATTTAAAAAGAAAACTATCACGGCTAAGAAGACTTTATAAGTTTTTGAGTAATAGTCGATCAACTAAAAAAATGTTACATTCGGCGAAGTACCTATAAAGGAACTTTTCCTTCAGATTCCTTTGAACGTAACTGAGTTGATCATTGATATGCTGTTAGTAGTGTGAAACACGTTATAAATGTACATTAATTGACCATATTATTACAAAAATTATCAAAAACTAGCGGTACTACCTACGGAACCCTATATTTAGCGTGGCCTGACACGTACCTACTTGGCCGGTTTTATTTACATAATGTCAAAAATTAATCAATATAAGTACATATTTTATAAAAATCATTAAAGTACGTAAATATAAATATTAAATTATCATTTTAATTAATTTATTGACTTTGTTATGTTTATGATATCAAAGTTACATAATTATCTCTACTCGACCTTTAACACGATGTAGCCTGTAAGTGTAGAGTGTATAGGTACCTACACTAATTGTTAATCGTCTATTTTTAATATTTTTTGCTACTTAATAATTAATAAGAACACATTTTTGGGACCCTTTGATATCTCTAATGTACCCCGAGTAAGATTAATAATACCCGATTGACGCAGGCATAACATAAAACATTCAAAGCGAGGATTTAGAATAAAAAATCGGCCAAGTGCGAGTCGGATTCGCGCACGAAGGGTTCCGTACCGTTATAGAGCAAAATTAGGCCAAAAATTGTGTTTTTTGTATGGGAGCCCCTTAATTTTTTATTTTGTTTTAATACATATTATTATTATTAAATATTAAAGTACACAATATATAAATAAGGATTTTGTGAAAAAGTCAAGTACCTACCTGTTGCCATTATTGATATAGAGCAAAATAGGCCAAAGAAATCACGTTTGTTGTATGAGAGCTCCCCTTAAATATTAATTTTATTTTGTTTTTTTTCAACTCTCTAGCTATTACCGTGCTCAAGTTACAGCCTGGTGACAGACAGACGGACAGACGGACAGACGGACAGACAACGAAGTCTTAGTAATAGGGTCCCGTTTTTACCCTTTGGGTAGGGTACGGAACCCTAAAAAATAATAAGTTATTTTTAACTATTTTAGAGTTGCGTCTACAGCGTCAAATGGTCATTTGCTAATTAATATGCAAATAAAAACTAAAAGACTGTTCTCATAATATTATATCCAACAGTGTCGTATTTATATTCGTAATTTAAAATATTACAATTGAGTCAGCTTACATTCTGAAGCAAGTAAATCTTTTCAGTTGGTAACTTTCTCCGAAGTAAATTCTTTGAAGGACATTAATTTATGTTCGTTTCAGATTATTTTCATGTTGTAAAGCAGTAGGTACTAATTGGGCGTTTTCACACTGCAACGATAACGACACGACACGATATCGTCGGACTGGTAGTTTCATACAATCGCTACTAAACGCTTTCACACTGTGTCGTTGCAGTCAACGATATCGTCGCCGACAGATTGTCGTGCCGATATCGGGACGACACACCTTTGCTGACGCAATACTACTAAGGGGGCGTCCACAAGTTACGTGAGGTGTTTAGGGGGCCCGAGGGGGTTCGAGTCAAATCTCATCTAATCTCACGTTGGGGAGAGGGGGGTCTCGGAAAATTTCATGTAATTTTTTCTCAACAAAATAAATACTACCTATTTTGGTCCATTTATCCAGATTGTAAGTATGCTTATTCGTTATTACGATTAAAAGATCTTCGTTCGAAAGAAAATCTACTGACTGTCAAACCAAACGTTTACGTAAGAAACCCACATTTTTTAAATAAAGTTCACGGAATCTCACCAGGGGGAAGGGGGGGGGGGGGTCAAAAAATTAAAAAAAAAACACCTCACCTAATTTGTGGACGCCCCCTAACCGCATGACAAGCTGTTGGTTTTATCGTGTCGATATCGTCGGACGATATCGTTGTCGTCCGAGCAGACGACACAACAGTATCGTGTCGTGTCGTTATCGTCGCAGTGTGAAAACGCCCATTACTATGTTGCTAATTATAATATACTCTGCTCCGCATATTCTCCCAGCCTTCATCTGTATGAGCGCCGGACTCATTTTATCTTATTTTTTTTAAAAACGCCCTATGTGCTACATTATACATAGTTTTCAAACTAAACAAAAAGAAAGCATGTAATTGCGACTAGGGATTGCAAAAAACGGATTTTAAAAAAAAACCGGATTTTCGGATTTTTTCATCCTCAAATCCGGATTATCCGGATAATCCGGATTTTTTGTAATTTTTTTAATATTTTTGACAAACAGCTTTAAATGTGAGTTATTTTCTTGTATTTTTTTATTTAACATTCATTTTTAAAGTGCTAAATAAAACGTCTTAAAAAATTATCATTTTTCTTAAGTTGGCGATTTTCACATGGGTGTAAAAAGGACGAGATTAAAATGACAGTATCTGGTACTTTATATATTATTAACAATTTAAAAATATATGTAAATTGATTTTTTTACTATTTAAAAATGTGAAATTTTATTTAACGAGAAAATCCTAAGCAATCTCCACTTTATCGACGACTTCGTCATTTTTGCGCCTACAGCCGTCAGCCACACATCACTTCGATCAAATATATCTGATCAGAATATTTGATCGAAGACACATCATCAAATTATGCTCCAAGATCTACAAGCCTAGAGGTGGAACTTACAAAAAATAGGTCAAAGACACAAACATTGATCAAGACGTAGGGTCGAAGTAGACGAGTAAGTCTACTTCGATTGACGATGTCAATGAGTACCTATACTTGGACCAAATATTTTCTTATGACTACAGAAAGGCAGAAAAACTTGTCCATAAAGAATGATGACTCTCACTGAAGCTCAGACTCGTTTATATGTGTATTTCGCTCGTCATAACAAACGATGCGCAAATTCGATCATTGACCGATTTAGAATTTTAAAAAAATCCAACTCAGCGTCTGCCAAAGAGCAATAGAACTCAAATCTCAACAAATCAAACATAAAGTGCTCCCAAACCAGAATCAGAGACGTAGGAATCAAGACGCCCAAGCTAAAGTGGCATTGGGCTGGTCACGTTGTCCGCATGCATCTAGGCTGGATTTCGACTGAGTATCTGTGCCTAAGAAAAGATAGCGCTATGCTCTGGAGGTGTTTTTATTTTCCTCCGAAGGCAGATCACTTTAATCCTGACGTTACGACGATCCTTGAGGATTTGTTGTGACTCCTTCGTATTAGAGTACCATCCCCACCCCAGTGCTGCTCATAAATTTAACGATGTGATTGGGATTGGTGCCTCTCATTTCATTTTTAGTAAATTAGGAGAGTTTTTGCTCTTCTTAGTAAAGCAGTAGAGTAAAATAGAAGGTGAATAGGTGTGTCATAGAATCTGCAAGTCGTAATGCTATTAACACATATTCTGTAAAAGTGCTTGTCGAGCTTACATTGTCCAGTTACACTTCTGGCAAGGATTCTAATTTTTTTTCTTACTAGCCAACTCCGAGGAACCAACAATTGCGAAGACTTTAGCCTAGAACACGGTTATAAACTCCCCACTGGAGGCATATTAGCTGGGCTGCCAAACAGTGACGCTGGAGCAAAATAAGTGAAAGATTTCTGGTGGCGCCTTTGCTAAGCAGTTCGAAAGTATGTTTATATAAATAAATAAATAGAATATCTTTTTCTTTAAAATAGGTATCATAAATACTCTTTTTTACAGTCAGAAGAACGTAGAATCTACGATGCCTACCACCGGCTTAGGCTATTGTACAGAATAATTACTTAAAATAAGTATTTAAACTTTAAATCAACATTTCTCATGTTATAAACTTACTTTATTCCTTTATTTCATTAGACAGAATCGCAAATCAGCATTGGTTACGTAAACAATTATGATTTATAATTATAACCTCAATGTAAAGAAAAACAATATTTTGTAGAAAAAAACATTGTATTAAATACTGAAAAGTGAAATGTTCTCTAATAATTGTAAATTAATCATCGTTGCATTTATATTATCACAAAAAAAAAACATAATTATATAGTGAAATAAGAGCTAGGTTTTAGCTAATTTAATATTAATTCTATAAAGAAATTATTTCATTTACATAAAAAAACCTGTAAAGAAAAGAAATAACAACCACCAAATAACTACATACGTAATTCCAATTTGGTACGTGTAGACCACGCAAAGTTGTGATAGTGCCTTTAAACAAATGTGAATTTGTATGTCAGATATTACACGATACATTTAAATTAATTTTATATTACGTAAAAGCTTATTTTTCATAATTTTATCAACTATTCGAAAAAACCGAAAATCCGGATTTTGAAAGCTAAAAATCCGGATTTTTCATAGGCCCATAAAATCCGGATTATCCGGATTTTTCGGATTTCGAAGTATCCGGATTGCAATCCCTAATTGCGACTACAGCTATTATGAAATGGTCTGTGTTTTATTATGATTATTTCGGTTCACTTACTATTATAAACGACGATACAGACGCCAACGACCTTCCTTTCGCGGTTGTTGATAAGTTGTCGCCAAGCGGATATTTTTGTTACGGGCCATTCATAGCGGTGTGGCGGCGCGCGGCCGTGTTGGCAGTACTTTCTGTTTACTGCTAGTAAGAACTAAGTGTATTTTATGTCGCAGCCAGCTAGAATTGGCCAGCCAACTCGACGCCTAGTTCATTCAACGATTTAGACTATGATTCTATTTACATTTAAATATTATTACCTAGCTGCTAATCCAGCTGATGTTCCTTGTCGTAAGTTCAGTTTAGTGTTTAGTTTAGTTTAGTGTGTCTGCGGCTTACATACAATCTGATGGCGCGCGCCATGCGGACTGTATGTAAGCCGCAGACTCGATCACACAAAAAGTGTGACGTGTGCGATCTCCCTTAATATTATAAATGAGAAAATGTGTCTGTCTGTCTGTCTATCGGTTACCTCTTCATGGCTAAACCGCTGAACCCATTTTGCTGAAATTTGGCATGGAGATACTTTGAGTCCCGGGAAATGTACTCACCAGTGGGTACGTCCCAGGCCGGGCTGTTGTAGGCGTGACAGACCCTGGTCATGATGTCTCCGAGGTCTCGCCCGCACAGCTTGAACGCCATGGACGCCCCCTCGCACTCCAGAACCATCGCCAAGTATATCACGGCCACTTGCACTAGCTGATTCATCTTCACTGAAATTACAAACACGCTTAGCGTTAATATATGCAGTGAACTAATTCCATAGCTGCGTCGCTCTACCTATAAGTACCAAACAAAAGTTACTCTAAACCTCCTCTACTCTCTTAAAGCCGTCCCCTGAGCAAACGACCTTGACCATACATTTGCCGCGTTGCCGAGATCGCACCAAAACCCTATTTTTTTAACTCAAGTAACTTAGTTCAAAATTGACCTAAAAAAAATTTAAACTGGGAATATGTAGTTTATGATATTGTCGATCTATTGGCGTGTGTTTCAAATAAAAGTAATATGTAAATACATAAAGGAGATGCTGAATGTATGCTTGAATTTTAATAAATTGGTTTTATTTTGGAAGCTGATATTATGAGTATAATAAACAAAAACAGAATATTTAAAACGTGGAAAGGAATGTTGATATACTGAATTATTTAATTTTTGCTGTGTTTTTATTATTTTTTTAATTATTGCTGTATTTTTATTATAACTTTGTAAGTTTGTAGCTTTCAAATTATGAGTTTGTAAGCCTCTAAATAGGTACGGTAAATTACGGAATCTCCGTAGGGAAGATATATAGTATCTAATAGTCTCTATACTCAGAGTCTATAGTTTTACTACTTAGAAACTATAATTATGTATACAGTTTGTACAGTGGGTGCTACAGCTTGCAGTTTTCTTTAGACATTCGTTTCTAGTCAAGCCGTGATTTAAAGTTAAAGTTATAGTAAGTATAGGTATTTCTTGATTCCTGATTGTTATTTCTGTAATTATTATATCATTTTTAAAATCACTATTTAAGTTTACAGTTACAACTCACAACACACATGTTATGCGATATATGCAATGTGCAGAACAATTACTACTTATTATGATACAAAGATTTGTGTATAAACTTATAGCACTATAAAAGGCAGATTACTAACACTTCCTGCCTTTATTATAACTACGTATTTGCGAAAAACTGACGTACCGTATTTTTTAAATAAAAATACTTCAATAACATTTTTATTGGTGGAAAATTCCACACTGATTTGTGAACTAATGACCCACTTGTTTTATCTCAACGAAGGACAGCTCAAAATATAATCAGTATAAAAGTGTACACAATTGGAATTCTATAGAATGCCTCACTTAGTAAGTGTAATATATGAGTAAAATCAGACCAAGTTAAGAGTAAGTTAAGTTTAATATTATGTTGCTGCAAAATTAGTATTTACTCTTCAACAATATATTATATTTTAAACGATTCAATAATAACTTAAGGTTTAGTAAATGCGGAATGTGCAGTGTGCTGCCCGTACCACAGAATACATCCGTACTACGCTAACGAATAATATTATGTAGTAAGTACTTACATATTATTCGTTAGCGAGTTCTGCGATCATAGCCTCAATATTTTACTATCATAAATTTGATAGTAAAATATTTTAGCTATAAATTATTATATTACTTTTATAATTAACGGTTAAATTTAAAGAAAATATTAACTCACGCTCGGTTTTCTTTCGACCAAACATTTTTTTCTAAGTGCGTTATTGTAATCGGAGTGTCGAATGCCCGTAACTCGAGAAGTGTTCGCTTTTATACCGTGGGGTAAGTGTAACCGGACACCGGTATCGCCCAATAGCGGCTATCGCATAACATGACTGTTTAGGTACCCTTTTCATTTCCTAAGTATTGTGAATGTTTTTCCAAACTTTGATAAGAAATCTTGGGTGGGGCATATAGAATTACAGTGAAAGCGTAAGAATTGAATACTGCGTAAATTATATCTTAGCTCAATAGTAGGGAGGTCGCGCTCAGTTAAAAAAGTAATTTCATACCGAGCGAAAATCGTTACAATAATAGTATTCCACTAATACATAACAGCTTTGATCGTCAGCCACTTCATAATGGGTGGAATAAAAATTGAGAGCATCTCAAAGTTGATGTTGGGAATCGTATTGAATTGACATTAAAACGATCCCAATTCGCACCCAATAAAGTTTCATATCTAGATTATACACGTTTAGGTTGGGTAGCTGTGTTATTTTAGTTTTAGTATATAACAACAGATGGCGCTTTTAAAGTAAAATGTATAATATAATTCTTCTTCATAAGTATTGTCTATCGAATTAATTACTTAAAATTCCTATGTGAGATAATTTTATGGTTAATTCAAACGATAATCGCCGTCAGCTGAATGTTTGCAGGTGGAAATGTCGTCTACGCGACGCCCTAGGATACATTGAGCGCGAAGTAGGGCTATATTGGTCATAACTTATATCGCTGGCTGACGGTTTTTCCACCATCGTATTAGCGACTGACGATTTTATTTATTATTTACAAAGTAGAAACATTCACCTGTATAAATTTTGTACGGTATAAAATTACTTTATATTGAAAAAATTTTTACATGTTCAGTAACGCGACTGACGTTGAATCCCCCGTCTGCTATTGCAGACGGGGGATTCAACGTCTGACGGCTGACGGTGATCCTCAATAATCATCCATCAAAGTTACATTCGGTATAAAATCACTTTTCGCAACTATTTTTTTTACAACTTTGAAATACTCTCAGTTAACATTCCCCACGGGTGCGGCGACTGACGCTGATTATATTGATTGATAAATATTAAGCTACCGCTGGACAAATATTTGGTCGGTATGAAATGGCTTTGCATACGCTAGCACTACCTCCCCTACTACAAGATCCCAATTCCAATAATAGTTTATTTCAAACTGATGTCATGTCACAGTGACATTGTACACCCAAAATATGTTACGAAAATCAAAATTAACTCTACTTTTGATAAGGTAGAATAAAAGATACTCGTACTTTAGTTACAACTTACAAGTTGTACTTAACTATAAGTATCTAGTATGCATGTAGTAAGAAAGTAGAGTTTCACCGGTGTCGACACTGTCGACACTTTTTGAACGATATAACATTATCATGTCATACTCGCCAAAAAATTAGAAAACTCGGGTATACGAGGCCCATTGCTAAATTGGTGAAGGGACTACTTGCGGGATAGAGCCTATCATCTAACAGTTAATGAGGATGTTAGTGACGAAGTTACATCAGAAGAAGGCACGGCTCAAGGCTCAGTTATGTGACTACTTCATTTCATTGCTTACGTCAATGACATGCTTAACATACTGAAACAGTGTCTAGCCTATCAATTCGCGGATGACACATGTCTTCTAATATTACGGGAGGTCACGACATTTTTGGTAACGATATCCAAAATTACTTATTTTAGATCGACAAGATAAAGAGCAGAGACATATTTGGCATCAGAGAGTTCTGATGCCAATTATGTCGGTCTGCCTGCGTAAAGTAGTTGCGATCAGTTACCATGACCAAAAAAAATAATAAGGTAAATGGCTGAGTAAGTTATATTAGGTAAGTACTAGTTGTTCTCATATCAGTAGCGTAAAAACTGACCAAATATTCAGTTGCGTTATGAAGCAACTAGCGTTCAAACGTGACTTATTGTGACCAAAAAAAAAATGATCAGGTTAATGGCTGAAAATTACAAATCGTAAACTGTCAGTACGTACTAGCTTATTGGCACCAAAACTGACTAAATATTTGGTTGCTATTCATAGTTATCGGCGACCTATGTCGCCGATAACTACCTATATTAACGTACGTATTAACATATTAACGAAAGTACCTATATTCTTTAAGTATTTTACTACTAAAGTGCTTGGTTTAAAAACGAAAAATATCTAATCGCTAAAAAATCTGAAATCTCACCCTGCTCCGTCATCAGACTCTCACCACCAACCAAGTGTAGCGAATTAGGTCGTCAGTAGAAAACAAATGAGCCCAAGCTCAAGGGGTTTCGCAACAGCCACGGAAGAGTTATATTGCCCACCACGACACCATCATCGATCAGCTCGATGGTGGCAATTGCAATTATCAACGGACTCTTATAAACTTCATCATCATCATCATCGTCAGCCACTAAGAGTCCATTCCTGGACAGGCCTCTTCCATTACCATCCTTTACGGCGATCTTGTGCCCTCCTCATCCAGTCATGACATATGTGTTATAAACTTACAAAGTTTCAAATCGATACGATAATTAGAAGTAGGCTGAAATTGAATTCCAAGATTTTCTTACATTGTGACTCAGTCAAAGGTGAAGCTAATAAAAAAGCGTGTCAAGATACCCACACAGTTGAGATTCTTCGATTTACATATTTTGTACTTATCATGATCCCAATAATCGTGATCGTAGGGTCGTGGGTTCGAATTCCAACCCGGACCTTAACCAATAAGTTTTTCTGAAGTTATATTCATTCTTGTCATAGTAACCGACGCTCTTACGGTGGAGGAAAGCACCGTGACGAAAACCTGCATGTATCAACTTTATTAGAGTAGGTCATCCCAGCATTAAGACGTAAAAAGGCGTATAAGGCTATCTATACCCACTAAAATAGGCACCAGTACGCGCAACTTTGCAGGTCTCCCTCTGACGCCATTAGATTCTTTACAATGACACGTAATCTTGTCTGCGTTTTCAAACTTAGCTTGTTCTTATTTGTTAGACTTCGAAACGGTAGTAGAAAAAGAAAACTCTGGTAAGCAATTCGAAGTAATTCATTCTGCAACGATTTTAAATGGGATAAAATATGTTATTGAATTAAAAAATAACACCCATTTATTTTTGGTTAAATGGACTTTCCTAATGATACCTAAACCCTGAAAAAAATTTGGCAGGAAGGTTTAATTGCACCCTGTATAGGTCACGATAAATCACGTTTGAACGCTCGTTGCTTCATAACGCAACCGAATATTTGGTCAGTTTTTGCGCTACTGATATGAGAACAACTAGTACTTACCTAATATGACTTACTCAGCCATTTACCTTATCATTTTTTTTTGGTCATGATAACTGGGTTTTCAGGCGCCCTATTCAGAGAACGCAACTACTTTACGCAGGCAGACCGACATATTTAGCATCAGAGAGTTGCTCTTTATCTTGTCAATCTAAAATAAGTCATTTTGGATATCGTTACCAAAAATGTCGTGACCTCCTAATCTATAATATCCGACTCCGATCCTGTTTCAGCGATGTCCAAGTTACAAGAGGACCTCGACAACATTAATAAATGGTGCCATGATAATGGACTCGTCCTGAATCCAGACAAAACCAAGTTAATACATATCTGCTCACCACAAAATAACAAAAAATCACAATAGGGAAAAAACTGGTAAGTCATGACCACCAATGCCTGCACAACAACAATAGCTCCTGTAAATGCAGTGAAATTGAAATTGTGGACAAACCTTGGTCTCGTTATCGATAGTAAATTTTCTTGGCAGCCATAAATTACACAGATATGTAATAAGCTTAAAGCGTAAAAAACAAAATGCCCATTAAAGTAAGACTGATGCTCTACAACGCCCTCGCTGAATCTACGAGTATCATTAATTACGGATTAACTAGTTACGGCAGATCATACAAAACCTACCTGCATAAAATCCAAAAACTTACAGACAAGAATCTTAAAAACCATTGTGCCACCTAATATTAAAGAAAAGTATAATAAAAATGATAAATAAATAAGTATATAGATATTGTAAAGTACTTACGATTACACTAAAAACTGAATATTGTATCCTCAAAGATCATTTCTTTGATGTCGATCACCAGAAATATAATTTTAGTCACAATATTCAGACACGACGGAAAACAAAAAACAAACTAAACATATTAAGGGCAGTAAACGTTTACGGAGAGAGAACAACCGATTATATTGTAAACTGTTAAATGAAAATGACTGAGGATTGATGATATTATTCTTGTTAAGTACATGCTTATTGTTAGAACTTGTTACTATTGTGTTATATGTAATAATTTTTTTTAGATATTTTGTTGTCTGATGTTATGATTAAGTGTTACATATTGTTTTATTTTATATATAATTGTGTAAAAGAATATTGAATTAAGTTTAAGTTTATTAATGTAGTCCATATATTATAAAACAACAGTGCACTCCGGACATACCTTAGTGGTTTATGGAGAGTTACTATAAATAATTATGTATTTTCTTAATAAATAAATAAATAAAATAATAATTCTACATTATCGCGTGTCTACTCGTATTATTAATTGTACGATGACCTAATAAATAAAAATAAATATTTTTTAAATCTCACAACTTACACAACTTATTGTTTAAGTACTTACTAAATTACATACAAGAACCTATATTATAGTCAAATAATTTAAGGTGGCCCCAATGTTCATTAAACTTTCTAGTCTATGAGCTATGTGAAAAATGCTCAAACTATATTCAGTTAGCCAGAAAAAAAACTTTTTTAAAATATAAAGACACTGACCAGCGGTGGCGCAGGAGAGAGACAGATGGAAGTCTTTGGGGGAGGCCTTTGCCCAGCAGTGGGATAGTTTAGGCATGAAATAATAATAATAAATATAAAGACACAGACTATTATATGAATACATCGGAAAACCTCTTGGTAACTCAGAATTATAATTTTTTTTAACTTTTTATGAGTTCCAAGTATATTTTAAATTATTCCTAAAATTGTGTTACCTAACTGGATTTTTAATGTGCAATATTGGATGGGAAAGTGCAGAAAAAAAACTTGCAGAAACGTGCTATTTTGTGTTCCCTCCGAAACTCCATCGAAAGTTTCAGTAAAGTGTCTAGTCTACCAATTTACTGAATCGACCGACTTGACTCCGCACGTTCCTAAGGCAACGCCGCACCCCGCATGCCGCTGTGCTGGTCGCAACTCGCAGCCCAATAAAAACCAAACACACCCCGTGTTAGGTTTTTTCGTTACGGAATTTCTGGATTCGGTCGCCGCGCTCAAAGTCCGCGATAAAAGCTATACATACACATATACATACAAGCTTAAAAAAATATGAAATATGACAAGTTTTTGGACAATGAGTCAATGACCGCTACGAACAGATTAGGGCGTGCGCTTTTAAATATTAATTGCGTTGTTTTATCAGATACTCATAATAATTATTATTAGTCTGTCAATATTAAATTGCATTGTACTCCACATCTACACGATAAAAGGGTATATAATAAAAAAACAGCCACAACGTAATATAATAATTATAACGTTGCCTTGTCACACGTAGACCCTCTACGTGACGTAGGCGCAATAATTCGGCACGAGCTACGTAACGCGTAACGAACCGTAGCGAAATACCGTAGCAGAGTTCAAGTGCATAAGTAATATATCAATTATTATTATTGACTCAAGAGTCAAGGCTTAGAAGGGCCTACAAAAAGGTGTATTTCTTATATTGTTTGTATATTCTTCATCCATATTAGATAATATTATAAAATATGCAAAGGTGTATATAATTGACTTTCGGTATAGAGTATGGGATGATTTTTCGGCGCAATGTTACAAAATATTATAATTATTGATGAAACCTAAACGAGATAAAAATATAAGATACGGAAACTGTAACCTTAACTTTAACTGCTAGGCGTATTCACTTGATGTGTATACAAACTAATTCATTAATTATTATTCCCAGTTAGGTCACCTTCATATTTTACTGATAACGATTAGCTACAAGCTGTATAATACGAGATGTATCTCATTATCACGTATAATATAATGTTCGCTGTTATGCTATTGTGTATTGAGAGGGTGACTAACCAAAAACATCTAACATCGTCCTTGTCTCTTCCCACTCACGCCCGTCTTTCATATGCCAGGTGAAAAGATATATGCCAGGTTAAGAAAATCCTAGACTTCGAATTCGTGATTTTTAACTTAAGAGTATCTCACAATAGTATTGAAAGTGAGGTCAAAATTAAAAACAAAATATGCAAGCGAGCGAAGCCCGTCAGCATTAGCGACCGATCGCTCTTGATTTGCAATTTTTTAAAACAAAAAAAAAAATAATTCGGGGCAGCTGCCGCTCCCTGCCCGTACCTCGCTACGCACATGAACATAATATTATTCCTACAAAAACTTTTAATATGTTGAGATTAGAGATTTTTCTCAGACTGCAAAAAGATATACAAGATACCTTGACTTGACCTAAACATATAAAATATTATTTATGTCTGTACGTAACTATTTTTTCCTAACTCATAAGTGTAGGAATTTTCGTAGAATAGGTCACTTTGTATCGAAAGTCGGGACTCGAGTAAAATACGAAGATTAATATTATTATGTAGGTAATACGTCATAATAGGTACTTAATATTATATCTTTTCACTAATTATAGTTATAAGTATGACATCGATAAATAATCGAGATAATCTCTTAAAATTGTTCGTGAATACTGAATACCTACTCGTACTCTATTTATTTATAAATAATTGTGCTCATTTTTAATATCTTTATTCTTTACCGGTTCAACGAACTTCCTATTTATGTAAGAACTTTCTTGGTTTTATATTGCGCATTAAATTTTTTTGTAAACAAAATAATATGACTGTTGTTAAGTAACTTAACACACCCAAGTCCCAACATGACTTAAGTACTCGAAATTCTTTTTTTTGTGATTTAAGAAAATATGATAATTAGATGGTCGTCAGTCGTCACTCGTCAGTACTTAGTCGCCACTCACACGTTAAGTGGGCCCCTAGACGATCAATTTTATTGTGTACTTAGTATCATTGAACAATTTATTTGACAATAACATTGTAAGGCCCGCGCCCGCGTTCAATATTAACCCTAGACGGTCAATAATATTGCACAATCCGTGATATTGCGCAATCAAATTGATCGTCTAGGGGCCCGCTTCAATATTGTTATTTAGAAACTTCAAAAGATAATAAGATTTATGTATAATAAAAATGACGGTAAGCACCTACTTGGCATTCAGTTGTCCGATGCAGCGTAAACGTGTGACTCTATAAAAATGTGTTTTGTAGTTTGGAAATTTGTGTTGAACAGAGTACAGACGATATTGTATGATTTATGAAAATTGTAACAAATTTATATTATAAACATTAAACACGAACATATTCGCGGCAAACAGCCAGCATTCAATAAAAGCCAAGCATTTATTCGATTATTGCTCCGAGTAAATAAAAATAACCTTCCTTGTTCATAAAAATGCAAATCAGCTTCTTCCTTTCTTTAAGTGCCGTTCTAAGAATAATGTGGGGTGGGTGCAGCACGAACAGTTTAGTCATCCTCGTAAGCTATTTTATTACGACTGGTATCACTCAAATTATTATAGAATTCATCACGATGATGAATTCTATAATAATTTGAGTGATCGACACCCCCACATATAACTACTTGTCGATCGTTGTTACAATAAAGTAACGACGATCAACGACGTAAGTAATCTAGTATTCTCTGCCTAGTGGTAACTGGTAGCTTATGTAGAGCAGCTAATTAAACGTTCTAAAGAGATTACTCTTTTCTTACATCTCCACTCTAGATTGATAAGTGGCCTGCAGCTCATGAGAAATATTTTTTAAACAATTTTAAGTTTATTAAATGAAATCTTTAAAAGGTTTGTGTAAGTAATTTAGATTTATTTTTCACATATAAATAGGTTTCATAAAATTTTTAGCTGCACTCCCAAACGGCGGGTATCACGTACAAAGTTTGAAAGCATTTTACACAAAATAGTAAATACACATTCCGGATCGGAATTTAAAAACGGGAGACTTTTTTTCATTTTCGCGATCGGTTGCAAAGGAAGCGGCAGTCCGAATATTGGAAACGTTTCATCAAAGTAAACAACGACGAACGAGATACGGAAAAGTGAACGTAATTAAACCATTGCTTCCATCAGCATAATCGGACAATTACAGATATAAATAACTTCAATGGCACATCGCTAGTAGGTCAGTAATATTGTCCGTGCAATGTCGATTCCGAGTTTCATAACTAGTTAAATGTTATCATAATAAATAATAATACTATGGTGATAAGAAAGTTAAAATTTTAACGACTTTTAGTACGATAGTGATAATTTTTACGTTGTTAATATTGGTCAATAAGGTGAAGTGTTTGCGATACGTGCGGGCTGCGGCATTTTAATTTTCTCTGTATTTTCTATTTAAATCAGTTGGACGGATTGCTCGCTTAGGTAAAGTATGCTACTCCTAAGGAATGCCGTTCTAACAGCTTCGAGTCGATAAGTGTCGTAGTGAGATATCTAACGCTTTCATGTTTTGCTATTTTGCGCTTCGAATCAGCAGTTTAGTTAAAACTATCACGTTATAGCATAAGATCACGTCGTAAAGTCTATATCTATTAGATACTAGTAGAACAGTCACGATAAATTACGACTCACGAACAAAATATACAAATAAATTTAATAAAGAAATGATTGCTGCAGTGTAAGGTACGAGTAGTATTATTGTTTTCAAAGTTACGCCGCTGTTTGATTAATAATTACCTACAACATTGTGAAACAGTATGTTAGTGCGGAGTGCCTGTAACTTAGTACCTACTTTTATAATATTTATTTAATTACTTATAGGTTCATTACATAAATATTATTCTAACTGTAGGTACACGAAAGTTGAGTTGTGTCGCGAAATACGAGTCGGTCGTGCACAGCCATAACAATGGAGATCGTAGCGTCGAAGCGGCGCGGCCGGCGGCGGCGGCGGTCACACGATCAGCGCGTGCGCATGTACCGCCTCAAACGACTACCAGATACTTCTCAGGGCTCATAAGAAATGTTACATTCTATAAATCTCTTTCAAAGAAATATATTTTTACTCTTGATAATTTTTTTATCCTCACAATGCGGGCAATTCAAACGTTCTCGGAACGGACTCAATTTCGTTCTTTGAAAATATAGACTTCCAACTTCTATAAGCAATTTGAAATAGGTTCATGGTCTGTTGAGACTTGATACCCAGTAGTGTTTTTGGCATCAGGATTATCGAGGTAGAGTGATTACCCTCCCTATCTATTAACAGCGAATATGAACTGAAGGATGTTTTACTGAGGAGACCACAGACATAGATCAAGATAGATACTTACTACATGTCGCTCCATTTGTATGAAAACGAGCGTGCCACTTTTTTACTACCTACTGTGACGGACCGATGATAAGAAACGTGTCCATTATCCAGGCCAACGTTTCTATTTTAATTTCTACAGCTCAATACGGCACTTTTAGGTATATTTTAGGTATTTTTAAAATTCCGATTGACGTCCGATTCCTATAATAGACTAAAGAAAATACTTTCGAAAGACGACATTGCTCGTCGTTTGGGAACGCGATATGGCACACTTGCGGTATCTATCTTGATCTATGTATGTGGAGGAGACACTATAGGCTGAGGATTAGTGGTTATCACTTTACGGCATAGAGTCTCTGTGCTAAAGTGTACTTCGAAGTTATTAAGACCAACACAAGATGACCACCAGCATGGCGCCACCGAGACCTCCTCTGGCAACTGGCGAGGGACAGCCCTATTGCTGGCACGGCTCGGTGCACGTGCACTGGATTAAATAATTGCCTACATCTCGGGCCGATCAGCCTTGCCGTCCGTTTGAGCCGAGTGTTGTAAGGTTTGCACTTTGATATTGCCCAACGCTTTATGCGTTTTAGGTCAATACATTCCTTTTGTTCTACACTCCTGTAAATATCTATTCTAAAATGACAAAATAAAAGATTAAGAAATATTATTTAACGATGAAGCGAACCTTCGCGACTCATAACTCATGAGTCCTCTGCTGCTAATAAGTAATATGTAATTAGAAGCAACTTTGTGAACTGAGCAGGACGTGGGAGTTTCCACTTTTCCGTAAAGGGACTTATTAAAGCTTTGCTCCTGCTTGATTAATTAACACGCTTTGGAAACTCGTTATAAAATAATATTATACCTACTACCTACTTAGCTGAAATGGTTAAAGTTAAAATTAATTAGAATCCGTAACTACTATTACCTATATTTTATGCTCAGATTTTTTTAATATTCGATTCGTTTAGTATTCGAAGATTCGAAGGATAAACCTATGGTTTGCTTTAAATAATTTGTAATAAACTTGAAACATTGACATTTAATAAACATTAAACTATAAGGTGAGTACACTGAGTACCGTACTAGTTTTTCATAAAATCAATTATTTAATTGTAGCTAAATTGTTAAAAGCCTGAATTAATTAGACATTTTCTATGCCACGTACGTTTTTATCACATGACAATCGCAAGTCGATATCCATTTTTGAACCATTTAATTAACGATAGTATCACGGTTATTAGTTTAATAATAGTTTTGAAGACAGACTCTTATAACTACGTAGTACGCAGGCTTCGATGATCGACCCAAAGTCCGCGATGTGTAAGTAGGGATTAAAGGTTCATGCTATTTATAGACGGCTGCGGACGGCAACACAGTACGCGCCGAATACGACAATGTGGCCAATTTAAATCCCGTCGGCTGCCGCTGTCCTCCAGTCACCAGTGCGGGGTGCCCCATGGTGCCGGTCAATGTCTTGACTCTTGACAGCTCTCACGTGCTTTACCAACTCGTAAACATTGTTTGGATTTCGAATTTGAAGATACATATTATTTAAAACGCTTACGTGTAATTATAAGTACTATCAATGACTGTCAAGAAGTTGATTCCTAGGCAGAGGGGAGACCTACGTAATTTGATCGCGTTACGTCAAACCCAGAGTGACCCAGCCGACAGATCCATTGAATTGATATGATCCGACCAAATGATGTTAGTCTGTCAACAGTCTATGAATCCACTTTTCTAAGGTAAATCTTTCCCGTGACTCGTTCACGCAATCCCGTGGAAACCTTTCCCACGATAAGATATTATAATCTTTGTGTAATATATCGAAATAGGGTTGCCAGGTCGCTAAATCGAAAAGCCAGACAAAGCTTGGCCGGACATTAGTACAAAAAAGAGTTGCTATCGAGTACTTAGAATCTAAATTTATACTAATATTATAAATGCGAAAGTATCTCTGTCTGTCTGTCTGTCTGTCTCGCTTTCACGCCAAAACTACCGAACCGATTGTAATGAAATTTTGTACACAGATAGTCTAAAGCCTGAGAAAGGACATAGGCTACTTTTTAACTGGAAAAAATAGTTGTAAGGGGGTGAAAATGCGTAAATTTGTTCAAATTAACTTAGTTCCAAAAATTCATAATAGATGGCGCCGTGCCGTCTCCTACATCGCGATGACGCTTGCTCAATTGTCTTTCTATAAGAGGTGGTATCATCTTGCATCAAACTTTCGATTTTTTCGATAGTTATTTCTTTGTTACGTTATTTAATAACTCAGTACTTTATCTATGCAGTGACGTAACCTTAAATCTATCAATGATAAATAGTTTATGGGTAAAGTTGTGTAATTAGGAGGCTAAATATACTTTATTTGGCACAAATAAAGTTTAATTTTAAAAAACGAAATAAGTTATTGTGCACACTGCACAGCTGTTTTTGGGTGTTTTGATTTAATGGGTACTAGTGTTTTTTTTTATAAAAGCTTAGGTAATTTGACCCCAATTTTGTTGACATCGCGCGCTATAAACTAAAGTCCACGCGGACGATGTCGCGGGCAACAGCTAGTTTTTAATATATATAAATACCTTAGAAATACGTTCGACAGCTCGTGTTCTGTTTTATTAAAACAGTTGACATCTAATAGCTATACAATTTTACATGTCATTAGATGTAAAACCGTCTAATATTTGTGTTTTGAGGCTCTACAAAGGCCGGACTCCCTTTGATTTTGGCCGGACACGCAAGCAAATAGCCCTGTGTCCAGCTTTATCCGGACGCCTGCAACTTTACTTACCTATATCGAAACTACCACAGCGGTCTACTGAAATTCCTATTCATGCCTAAAGGTGCCTAAAGTATTAAGGCCGTCCCCCGAGCAAACGACCTTGGCCATACATTTGCCGCGTTGCCGAGATCGCGCCAAGACTCTATTATTTTTACTTATCTTAGTTCAAAATTGTCCTAAAAAAATTTTAAAACGGCGAATATGTAGTTTATGATATTGTCGATCTATTGGCGTGAGTTTCAAATAAAAGTAATTTGTAAATCCTAAGGAGATGCTGAATGTATGCTTGAATTTTAACAAATTGGTATTACTTTGGAAGCTGATATCATGAGAATAATAAACAAAAATAGAAAATTTAAAACGACAAAAGGAATGTTGATATACTGGAGATTATTGCTGTATTTTTATTATAACTTTGTAGCTTTCAGATGATGAGTTTATAAGGTTTTAAATACGGTCAATTACGGAATCTCCGGATGGAACGCCCTTAAGCCAAACCATCAACTTATTGAATTAATTTATAGTGAAGGTTTTGTCGAATTATAATTAATTATATAAGGAAGTCATGTCGAATTATTTACTGACTACTTTGCCTACCTTATAAGTGAGCCTGACTAGCCTAGCTTACAATCTTTATCATTATCTTATATATAAAATTCTCGTGTCACAATGTTAGTCCACGAACTTCTCTGAAACGGCTTTACTGATTTTTACCAAATTGTATATGCATATTCAGTAGGTCTGAGAATCGGCTACTGGGTACTTTATATATTGATAAATGCATTTGTTGAATAAATAATAGTAAGTTATTACAACTCGAGACTGACGGCGACCATTGTTTGTGCGACTGGATAGCGATGGTAACATACTTTATTTAGTCACTTCAAAAAAATAATATGGGCAAAATAAGTACTTTATAATTTATATTATGGCAAAGCAACGTTTGCCGGGACAGCTAGTAAAGTTATAATTATTATTACTAAGTGGTTGTGGTACTTTGACAAGCTATTTTTGAAACGAGAAACAATTTATGTTATGACGGGGTTCATAATATAAATTCTGCTGCTCAAATTTCATATTAAAAATACCTAAAGCATTTTATATCGGCACGGGGTTATGACCTCAATAATTTTATTGGTATCAGATGTTGCCACTCGGGATGGGCAAGAACGCTGGGCAAAAAGGAAGGAATATATCAAATTACAAAGACACATTCAACGGTTTTAGAGTTTGGCAAGTTAGGAGTGTGCAATGTGCATACTGCACATGACATTATAAAGGAAGCTGAGAAAACTTAAAAAATATACTGACACTAATTACTAGGGTTTTGCTTTGGGATCCAAATCCAATCCGGCTTTAATTATATTCTTTTTTCAAAATTTTGCAACAGGTAGTTTAATTAAGAAAAACATTATGAAGAAGATCGAAGATTTTAAATATTCGCACGTCAAACTTGTAATTAGTTCGAAGTTTGACGTGGACTAACTTGTCAATGTTTTCGGGACTCGTCCGCCGACACCACAAGGTCACAGGTAAACGCCTTGCCGTTCAATGGCCACCTCCGACCCCAATTTAAATTTTGACCCCATGAGAGTATTATACGTTGGATCAATCGAGATTGACAGTTGGAAGTTTTTCTTAAATACGACCCGCAAAACTGTTTGGATGGTTACCTACAGTTCGCAGATTTCTATATAAAAAAGAGTTCTATATAAAAATATTTTCACAGAAAAACTAGCCATATTGCTAATTGCATTGACCGTTGACTTTATTGTAGAAACAGGATTCCACTTTTCGTTGCTCAAAAGTGAAAACAAAATTTTGTCAAAATGAAAATTCTGTAGATACTTATAATAATATTATACTGACCATTGTATTACGATTTTTACCTAGGTACAACATAGAATAGTTGATACTAGCTTAATAATTATACAGTACCTATCCACTTAAGCGACTTTTTCATACCCACACAGATTTACTCAAAAATCAAAATATTTTCTTCTGAAAGACTTAGCCTTTTGTAACGCTTTTGAGCTTTTTGAGAGTAGTTAATTATATTTTATTCAATTGATGAATGTGCAAGTAGTAGTAGTAGTAAGTAAACTAAATACGGAGGTGGCCACGAAGACATGAGGCCACGAAGTTAGAGATGCGACGGCTAAACGTGTCGCTACTAACATACAAACTTGTAACACATAGATAAAATAATCACACCATAAAGTGAAACGGCAGAAAAAAGAAAAAAGAGCATCCTGCAGCAGGTAGTTTTTATTTTCCTAATTATAACAAATTAACTTATAAATAATAATATCAAAGGTTATTTACGATCTATGGTCTCTAGTATAAAGACCGAAGTTCAAATTATAGGTATTCAGAAAATGTAGAGTCGTCGACTTTAGACAGCTGTTGCTTGTGAATTGTGATAGTGGGCATAAATTAATGAAGATGAATGGATTTTCGAGTAGTTGAGTCTACGAATGTTCGTCCCAGTGGGACGAATGGCTGGAAGCGAAATTTTATTTATTTTTTATTCAGCGTTTCGTCCCATGTAATTTTTATGACTTTGAAGTTAAAATTAATAGGGTTAGCAAAAGGTGATTTTGAATATAAAACAAATCATTGCTTATATTATTATGAAAATATTATTTAAATTCATCAATTTTTTTATTTTTTGTGAGAGCTTACTCTTACCCAGTAAACACGTCATAAAACAGTAAATATTTTCATAGCTCTGACAATCGGCCTTGAATCATGATCTATCTAATACCCGAAATAACGTTTTTCTAGCGTCAACTACTAACTTTATAAATTATTCTCTGCGACTTCTTACTTGTTTACACATTATAATTTATAACAAAATATACGAGTAATTCTCCCAATTCTCACGCTGGGACGAGCATTGATGGGACGAAAGACTCAACTACTCATTTTCTAACGCAAATGTAGAGAGTCGCCAGACCAGCTTAGAGATTGCACAGTCAAATAAGGGCCGTTACATTTCTAAAGGCCGCTCGCTGGACGCATGGAGTTGATAACGTTTACATCGCTACCTCCTAGTATAAAACAAAAATGACATTCAAACCATCACTAAAGTATAATTATTATTTTTAACAAAAAATTAAAACCGACTTCCAAGGTAAAAACAATAATAACATTAATATGAACTAAAAAGTATTAAATAATTTTTACTATCAATAGTGCCTTCTTCCGAATTCGGCTAAACCTCAACTATGTCTGTACTCAATCTTCATTATTTTGAAGTCGGTACGAGCTGAATCTTCAGTCCTCTGACAGAATATTTGAAACTTTTGGAACTGGCACCGACTTCAAAATTATGAAGATTGAGTACAGAAATAGTTGAGGTTTAGCCGAATTCGGAAAAAGGCACTATTGATAGTAAAAATTATTTAATACTTTTTAGTTCATATTAATGTTATTATTGTTTTTACCTCGAAAGTCGGTTTTAATTTTTTGGTAAAAATAATAATAATTTCACTCTTTTTAGCATCTTCTTAGTTACACTAGTAGGTAAACCTTCGCGTATATTTTACGTATCTTATTACAATTTGTTAAGAGTCACAACTCACACTCACAAAATAATATATTATCAGTGAAGTGAACATAATATTGTGCTAAGTAATTTAACAATTTTAATGCTTCAAGCCCCAAGCGGTCACCGGCGATTGCGATAACAATAGAATAGCTATTGTGTCTCGTTTTTCCACGATCGAAGGACCTATCAAATAAAAAATTGTATAAACTTACATAGGATGTAGCGTAGCTACTCATAATATTTAATATTATCATAATTATTGACAGCTGTTCTTGTAATCAAAAATTCAAATCGATACTTAGTGCGCCATCTATCGATTTATAAGTATAACTAATTAAAAAGACACTTTATGACTCTGTTTTGTTTAAATGCTCTTTTTAAAATAACTTTATTTTAATTCTATTTGTCTATTTAAATTTTATAAAGTAGTTAGTAAAGTATTCGATCTGTATATATAAAGTAGTTATTAGTAAAGCATTCGATCTGTCGTCTGCCGCCACGCCCCGCGTGGCGGCGCGGCGACGCCATCGCCTCAGCT
This sequence comes from Polyommatus icarus, assembly GCA_937595015.1. Lineage (NCBI taxonomy): Eukaryota > Metazoa > Arthropoda > Insecta > Lepidoptera > Lycaenidae > Polyommatus > Polyommatus icarus. Next base: position 12,935,133 of record OW569326.1, read on the forward strand.
GCGGCGCGACCGCCGTGTATTAAACAAACAGGTGTTGTTATACAGTACATAATTATTATCATTAGTATATTATCCATACTTATGCCTTGTACTATTATCTGTTCTGTGCCATGAGACATTGGTGACCTTAACACGACGTGGTAATGATGATGATGATGACGATGATGATGATGATTATGATAATGAATATGAATTGCATAGTAGCATATGCTTTCTGTTTTTAAAACAACGCCGAAACTCCCAAACGTGTATCTATAAAGAGTCAGGAGTTCTCTCAGCATCTTCGAAACCATCCCTTGACCCAATATTTGACTTTTTGGTAGCATATTCTTAGTACACTTCACATAAAACCAAAATCACCATATCTTTCCATATAAATTTCGAGGAGTTCCCTCGATTACTCGTGGATCCCATCATCAGGTCACTATTTTTGTGAACATGGTACCAAATTGGAGTGAAACCCAATACAAAAAAAAAAACAAAAATTTCGAAAATCGGTTCACAAACGGCGGAGTAATCGTTGAACATACAAAAAAAAAATCCACAGCTGAACATATAACCTCCTCGTTTTTTGGAAGTCGGTTAAAAAATAGGGGTGAAGGCCAGTATACTATAGAGCAAATTACATTTTACGCCAATTTAATTAAAAAAAAAATATGTTTCGCAAACTGTATTACAAAAGTTTCTAACTATGCAGAAATATTAAAACGTAGCTATTAGTATCTATATCCAGGTATCTACCGCATAAGATTTTTACTATCAACTGATAGAGAATTTCATCATAATAATATAACTTTAAAATAACCGAATGAAAATATCGTGCACTTAGCTTAGTCCTCACTTGGTAAATTACAGTGTCATTCCCTATTCCCTAATATTTCATGACAAGACAAAAGTTGAGATTTTTTCTGAGTAACGGAAAAATAACATAATTTGGCTTACCTTAGATTTGTGTAAGTCCAAGACATTCAATTAAGCGAGAACGCACTGTCGCGGTTTGGCGCGCGGTCAGCGGGCGCAGTCGTGTCGCGCCGGGCACGCTCGAGCGTCGTTCAGTGGCGCTACTCACGCTGTCAGCGGCGCAGGCGCACGCGCAGCTTATATGTCGCGATGGGCGGCGCGACACCGGCGACACGCCCCGCCCCGCCCGCCCGCCGCCCGCACTCCGCGCTCCACGCTAGGGCTGCCGCCTGCGTGCCGGTCCTCGATCGATCCACCTTCGCGAGACGGAGGAGCGTCCCCGAAATCGGCAGCCCTGCTCGAAACCGTCTGGCTCTAAATCTAGATGAAAACGTTATCAGACGGCGGACCTGTTTACTTTAACTCGAGACGCACTCGCTTCCAGGTTTTAATTTACCTCTCATGTTGGATATTTATAGAATATCGCCGAGTAATATGTCTTAGTTGATGCTCCTCATGCCAGACTCGTTACACGGAACATGTTATACTTGAATAGTTACTTAGTATTATGGGCCCTCATATCGTCGCTTGTGATATTCTAAATCTAAGATAATAATTATGCAATTGTATCTTGCTCGTACCTATTTAAAATATATTAAAGTATGTGCCACAAAACCTCCTGAGTCCTGGAAACATTGAGAGCTTTTCAGGCAAGCTTTGGGACTAGTAATTCGCAGGCTTAATTATTGTAAATTTGGCGCCTTCGTTTGCAATTGCAGCTTTTATTTTAGTGAGAGTAATAATGAAATCAGTGAAATTAATATAAATACAAGAAGATAATTAAAATGTTAAACAAAATATTATGTTTTGGATAAGAAACTCGAAGCGGATCTCTCGATTATCGAGACCAAATACAAACAATGATACAAGCACCTTCGGGCTTGCTCTATCTCGGTATTCGCAATATCATAGAGTAACTGACAACGGTACGCGGTGGAGACTGGAGATAACATCAAAAGGTGAAATATATTTTAATGGTGCATCTGTTTATTGTATTATTCTTAAGATAGGGCCTATTTCACCAGTTCCTGCTAAGTGCTGGATTGGCTATCCGCCACTTAACTTGACAGATAGAGTATTGAGAATATGTCAAAAAAGTGTTGTGATGAATGTGATCGCGGCTGGGTTTGACGTACCGCGACCAAACTACGTAGGTCCCCCATCGGCCATCTGCCTAGGAATCAACTCCTTTGAATAGGAATAACGTAATTGCAGTTTCCACCGATGACCGACTACAATTAGTGTCGAGTCGCGAGCAAAAGCTAGATCGTTTCTAAAGACGATTTCAACCGATATAGGGTTATAGGGTTTCTGTCACGGTTGAGTAATAGCTGTGGTTGAGTAAATACTTCATGTCACTGACTCGGCCTATAAATAGCGAACTCTTTTCATTTGCGGTGCTTAAAATAGCTCCGCTATTAACAGGCGCGGTGATAACAATATGATCGATGAAGTCTTTCCCTCATGTAATTATATAGGTATATGCGTGTTTCTTACGCCGGTTCTCCTCGCCGGGTTAGTTCCAACTTCCCGAACCGGTGGTAGGTCAATGGTAGACTTTCTGAAAGGATTGGATTCAAATTTACTGAAAAATATTTTTTTATTATTATTTATATAAATGGGTGTATTCCCACTAATCAACTGTACAGTTGATTAGTGGGAATAATTGTAATATGAAGGAAGATAATGTGACGACCGAGCTGTATTTAACATGTTGATATAATATCAATAATAATAATATCATCTAAGTAGAATGTAGAGTCGACGCGACGAATATTGGGTGTAAAAAAGCTTTTAGTATCATAACGTTTTAGTAGGTTTTAGCTCCATTTTATAGTCGTTCGTACACCTCTGTGCTATAAATTTACGATGTTTTTCAACGTAGAAGAGACTGAGTAATTAAATTAGTTTTGCATTTGCTAGAGATTCTTTGAGTATTCTTTTTGACGATGTTATAGCAGGTTTACAATATTCTAGTGTATTCCAGTACCATTAATTGTTTGTACCATTTTATAATATCAAAGGATGGGATGATCACAAGGTGTCCCAAGTCCCAACACCGGTGGTTGGGACTTGGGACACATTGTATCTATAGTCATACATTATACAGAGTGCAATTAAACGTTCCTGCCAAATTTTAATATATTAATCCTTGTTAAAAATAAACATACCCGTATTTTTTCTTTTATATCTCAGTACTAAAATGTTGAGAAATCTAGCTTCCGAAAGTTATCCTAAGAAACACTACAATTAATGGACACGGCGCGTCGCTCGCGCAAGATGATGTGACCCCGCGCGCGCGCCTCCCCCTGTGTTACCCCCGATCATTCCCCCGCGCCGTGAGTTACCATTCTGCAACGATTTTAAATGGGATAAAATATGTCAATAAAAAAAATATAACGACCAATTTTTTTTGGTTAAATGGACCCTCCTAATGATACCTAAGCCCTGGAAAAAATTTGGCAGGAAGGTTTAATTGCACCCTGTATAATTATACAGCTGAACATAATATAAACCTCTCTCCTTATTGGAAGTCGGTTAAAAAATTTAACTACTACGCTAGATGGTTCTTATTCCTAATTGAAACATAACATGGTTTACTCGCCCATCGCAGCTAAAAGTAAATAATTTACCTTTGGTCTTGGGAACAAATTTTGCGCGCCATTGTTGTCTATAATCGTTATCTGTCGAGAATATTCTGCGCTAATTGGCAGAGATAAGTTTGACGTGACAGTGACGGTAGCGCCGCCAGACACTGGGAAACACTGTCGGAGACACACTTGTTATAATTAATAATATCAATTAATAATAGCTCACAGCTCAATTATCTCGCCTTAACGAGACAAAGTACGAGCCTAATAGCTGTTCAGGGTGGCTTAGGTTACAGAATTGGGAAGGGACATTATATTCCCATCTCACACCAAATAGGACAGTGCTAAAAGAGCAATCAATATCTAACATTTTGTGAAAAATCCAAAAAATACTTAAAACCGGCCAAGTGCGTATCGGGCCACGCGCAATATAATTATATGCTTCCGTAATCCGTTGTACCGCTAGTTTTTGATATTTTTTGTATGGTCAATGAATGTACATTATAATAACGTGTTTTACACTAACAACGTCATCTCAGTTACGTTCAAAGGAATTTGTACGAAATAGTAGGGGAGGTCGCGCTCAGTTAAAAAAGTAATTTCATACCGAGCGAAAATCGTTACAATAATAGTATTCCACTAATACATAACAGCTTTGATCGTCAGCCACTTCATAATGGGTGGAATAAAAATTGAGAGCATGTCAAAGTTGATGTTGGGAATCGTATTGAATTGACATTAAAACGATCCCAATTCGCACCCAATAAAGGTTCATATTTAGATTATACACGTTTAGGTTGGGTAGGTGTTATTTTAGTTTTAGTATATAACAACAGATGGCGCTTTTAAAGTAAAATGTACATAATTCTTCACAAGTATTGACTATCGAATTAATTACTTAAAATTCCTATGTGAGATAATTTTATGGTTAATTCAAACGATAATCGCCGTCAGCTGAATGTTTGCAGGTGGAAATGTCGTCTACGCGACGCCCTAGGATACATTGAGCGCGAAGTAGGGCTATATTGGTCATAACTTATATCGCTGGCTGACGGTTTTTCCACCATCGTATTAGCGACTGACGGTTTTATTTATTATTTACAATGTAGAAACATTCACCTGTATAAATTTTGTACGGTATAAAACGACTTTATATTCAAAAATTTTTTACATGTTCAGTAACGCGACTGAAGTTGAATCCCCGTCTGCAATACGGCTGACGGTGATTTTTTGGTTACACGTGACCTCAATAATCATCCATCAAAGTTTCATTCGGTATAAAATCACTTTTCGCAACTATTTTTTTTACAACTTTGAAATACTCTCACTTAACATTCCACCACGGGTGCGGCGACTGACGCTTTATTTCTTTCTTTTTCTTCTTTTTTGGCAACTTGACACAAAGGATGTGTATGTTGTGCCACAGACAAGGTAAAAAGGTAAGGAATATGGCGGGAAAACCATATTCCTCCTATTATAATTTTCATCATCGTTTTCATGTATCGTCAGGTCTAAAGTCTAGTCAAAGTCTAAGTAAAAGTCAATACAGTCATGGAGTCAAGTCGGTCGATTCAGTAAAGTGGTAGACGCTTTACTGAAACTTTCGATGGAGTTTTGGAGGGAAATTACATCACTTTCCTACACTTGTGCATGAACACGAATATCTAATGGTTAATATTCTACCAATATTACACATTAAAAACCCAGCTAACACAATTTTAGGAAAATAATACAAAAACACAACAGCACTCTTTCACATGCCCGCCAAAACTCCAACTGACGCTGATTATATTGATTGATAAATATTAAGTTACCGCTGGACAAAAATTTGGTCGGTATGAAATGGCTTTGCATACGCTAACACTACCTCCCCTACTAAAAGTTCCTATAATTATATATTATAGGCACCAGTAGGCACCGTACTTCTCCGTCCTCCGAATACATTTTTTAAATTGATCGACTATTACTTAATAACTTATGAAGTCTTCTTAGCAGCGATAGTTTTTCTTTTAAATTCAGCATATTTCCTACTCCTTTTCCGTTTTTTTTACATTTCCAACAGTGTTGCCAGATACAAATTTTATTTTCCGGGAAGTATACCTATAAAAATCCGGGAGTCTTAAGGGAAGATTACAAAAAAAATCGGGAGATTTTTAATACATATTTTTATTATGTTTCTGTAAAATTTGGTCTTTAATTTCGAAACTGAAGCAATTAGAATTTTTCAAAATGTTTTTGGTATGCAGGACTCCCGATATTACCGAGGTAGAGAGTTGGTTCCGTAACTTTGTTTTCGTTAAATTTATTTGGGAAAACAGCCTTTCCACAGATGCACTTGAGTGTGGCAAGCACATAAAACTAAAAACTGTTGAAGTTAAATTTGGAAACATTTTGCTGCCATCACCCAAATGCATCTGGGCTATCTTTTTCCAGAAAGCTCCTACTTCTAAATTTTCATCTTCAGTGTTTAACTTCGTATTCCGAAGAAGCCGCCATTCGGTGTCAATCTGTTGGATAACATTTGAAGGAGCTATATTTGGGAACAATTCCAAAGTTTTGCTATTTAATATTCAACTTTATTCCATTCTGTCAAGGCATACTTTACGCTACATACTTTACAAACTTATTACTTTTGTTGAGTATTGCAACTTGTGTAGGTTATTTCGTTTCACGCACTTAGACGCAGTGTTTTTTAGTAACTGTTCAAGATGTGGAAAAAATCGGGAGGTTTGACTGAGGATCCGGGATATCGGGAGACATTTACTAAAATCGGGAGAACTCCCGGAAAATCGGGAGACCTGGCAGCACTGATTTCCAAAAGCAACCGTTTAGCTGGTAAAAAGGGGGGGGGGACACTGGACTCTAACGATTGTTTCCACTTAACTTCATATTCCACAAATGGATCCCTAAATCGGAAAATGATATAATTCAATGATCAATTTCCGATCTCTCGTAATATTATTTAAAAACCTATCCAACGAACGACACCCCACACGGTGGGGTAGACGCGAAAAAAAATCTTCCCGCTTGATGTGAAGGGGAAGTACCAGCACTACGGCTTTGTAGGCCCTATAAAGTCTCTGAGCAAAACCGCGGACAGACAGACGGACGGACAGACCGAAATTATAAGGGTTCCTTGTTGACACATGGGTGTATTTTAATGTTTGTTTTTTTTTTATATATTATCCAATATATTATGGATATTTTGATGCGTAGCGTAGGGCGTCGTTTGACCGGTCTCAATTTGTGACATTTCCACTTAAACTTGCTTATAAGTTGTAAGTTTAATAAAACTTCAGTCGCAGTTTTTGTTGTTCCCATGTATCTTCCCGTATAACAAAACATACATAAATAACTGACTGGTAAAGGATAACCGCAACTTTGTTGCACTAAAATAAGTTTCTTTGTCGACAAAATGTATCTTTGTTCTTTTTGTGGACTCATAATTATAATATGTATAATGTATATTATGCCATATTTCATCAATATCAGTTCAGTGATTTAAGCATCCAGGGGAGCATTCACCATAGTATTAGTACTTACGTATAATGTAAGTACGCATATTTAATAATAGTAAGAACATCTCTTAGTACGTCGGCAGTAAATTCCTAAAATTTCACGTCTACCCTCATCACATAACACAGAGATGTTAATCTCGCGCTGTCAAACCGCTCAAATGATATAATGTGCATTATCTCCGCAAACCATTGACCTAATTCAGCTCTCACAATTAGAGCAACTTAAGTCTATTTGCAGAAATGATTTTAATTTAGATTTTGATTGATGTCCACAATCTGGCCGTTGACAAGGTCGGACAGTTGCGTTTCGAGTTGAGCCGATAGATGCCTCATTATTTGCAGCTTCGAAAATAGCCTAGCAACTGGCCTATGACATCCACAAATCTAGATTGGAGGGCTGTCTTCCTTTTTACCTTATCTCGGTTGTCTGTTATTTCAATGACAACCGCCGGTGATTCGGTATTCGTGTGAGATATTATTATTTAGAACGTATAGTTAAACTATTACAAGTGGTTTTTATATACAGAGTAAGCGCCCGAGCGTCACGACTACCAAGTTTTCCCATACAAAAGTGAAAAAAATTGGTCTTTTAGCGCTGCTACTTTCACAGTGAACTCTCTACCAGGAACACATTTTTTTGTTACACCCTGTATAGTTAGTTTAAGTAGAGAGTTGCGAGTTGCGAGTTGCGACCGATGTGTGATCGATAAGTATTTGGCTTTGTCAGAAGAATTAGGCCTTGAGGAATATACTATTGTAATCCCTCCCCATTTTAACTATCAGAGAAGTTGATTCCTAGGCAGATGGGGGACCTACGAAATTTGGTCGCGTTATGTCAAACCCAGCCGACATATCACAATTAAAACATTGAATTGACATGATCCGACCAAATGACGTTGGTCTGTGAACTGCTTAGGAATTAATTTCCTCGATGGTACGCACTACTGAAATAAACTCACATAATATTATTATTTTGACAAATGATTAATCACATGTCAAAATAATAAGTATTGTGACATCTCATAATTTAACACCAGTCAGCAATAGGCGTGGGTTAAAGCTAGTACGTGCTTTACAAATTCTCATTTGCATTTTATAAACGGAAACATAATTTTTTCCCAATTTTCCATACATACACAACATCTCTCGGTAGTCGGCAGTAATAGCTATAGAATGCTATAGAAGAAGTTAACTCCGCAAAATTTTTAGGAATCGTTGTAGATAGACACTGTAACTGGAAGGAACATATAAACCATGTATGCGATAAAATTGACTAGTTTATATACGCAATTAAAATATTACGTCTTAAAGTCTCGACCGAAGCAGCACGTTGTGCGTACCACGGGTACGTTTCGTCGGAAGCTCTGTTGAAATTGATAAAGCGTTTAGAGTTCAGAAGAAGTGTATAAGGGCAATCTGTGGAGCTTCCCCATTAGATAGTTGCAAACCAATTTTTCAAAAATTACAGATTCTCCCTTTGGTATGCTTGTACATAAGAGACATTTGTGTTTTTGTCAAGCAACATTCGCACTATTTCCCAAAAAATGCTGATGTCAACAATAGAAGTGCTACACCAAGATACGAATATAAACTTCCATTTTTCAATAAATTACCAGATAAGTAATTTTAAATCATTAAATGCAAGTAACTTTAAAAGACAAATTACTAAATGGCTACTAAACAATTGTTTTTACACATTAAACGAATATATGACATTTAAAGAATAATAATGCAATGTATAATATAATATTGTAATAAAATTAATTAAATTTGACAATTATAATAGTAATAATTCAGTGTACCTACATGTAATAAAATTAATTAAAATCTCTTATGACATACCTAAATAATAACAAAAAAAAACTGACTAAATATTTTCTATGTAATCTAATTATTATTATTGTACACTTATTCAATTTTATATATATTTCGTCAATTGACAAATTATGTATTTAAAATTCCTTAAGATAATGATGTACTTATTAATTTTACATAAATTTAATTTAATTGCACGCCATTGTTATGGCAGAATGTTAGAACTATAAGTAGTTAATTATAAGACCTGTTTATGTACAACATTCTAGCAATAAAGACATTCGAATTTGAATTTAGGTTTCCATACATACCGCGGCTTAAATGATGAATGGTTTAGTGCACTATAATATCTTGGCGTTTAGCCAGTAATCACTAATCAGTATAAAATATATTTCCAGTATTATAAACTTTACTGCGAAAAGCCAACTTACGTTTACGACGTAGCGTACGCTCAAAGAGGAATATTTATGCGAGTGTTAAGCAGAAATCTGCGAAATACTAAGTAGGTACTACCATGGAGGTAGTACTTCTCGTGGCGAGATCACGTTCGTAGTAAATATCTTTTTATAGATACACATTGTTATGTAAATTGCTTACCTTCCCAGAATCGTATTCATAAATGAAAAGTTTGTGAAATGAATGGAATGCTTACGAAAAAGCGTTGAACATAATAGAACCTACTATACTATAGCCTGATTAAATGCGGTGAACACTTACAAGTTACGAGTAATACTCCTTTTCTAGCGTCGAGGTTATTAAAGAGCTGGAGCTGTATGGCGAGAAATCGCAAAAGATTTTCCAGTTATTGCTACAATTTTGCGGCCGCCTGTAAGGTTAGGTGAGCCTCAAATTAATAATCGCATTTTACTGCCTCTTCAAACATTATTACAATAATAACACGAGTAGATTACGAGTCAAAGAGAATATAAAAGAATATTATCATCTCTGTTTGGGATTAGAAACATAGTAACGGCTTTTTGCCTTATTGCATACATACATTGTAAAATAGTTAAGTCAAAAGTTAATTGCATTGTAAATCCATACTAATATTATAAATGCGAAAGTGTGTCTGTCTGTCTGTTTGTTACCTCTTCACGTCCAAACCGCCGAACCGATTTGGCTGAAATTTGGCATGGAGATACTCTAAGCCCCGGGAAAGGACATAGGATACTTTTCGTCCCAGAAAAATGCATGGTTCCCGAGCGATGACGAGTTTTGGCGCAACGGAGTTGCGGATGTCATCTAGTTATTTATAATGTTAAGTACTTATATTTTGTTAAGTACTTACATTTTTACTACTGCCAAGCTCTAACGTGTTTTACGAGTATAGCCTGATGGCTGATCTTTCTTTATTATACACTGATTTTGCAGATTTTTTCCCTGACTAGTTTTGCTATATATCTCTCAATAATCTCCAGCTATTTCACCTTCGTTATTAACGTCCGAGCAATAAACGCAGTCGCGTGATCTCGCGTGTTAAACACAGCTATTGCCTAATTAGTGGGTTCCTCAGATGCCGCTTTGGCTAAGGCTTCGGCTACACGGGATTAGGGCATCGAAACCCGGACCCAATTTTCAAAACCCGGGTTTTCGGGTTGTTTAAATGAAAACCGGGGTACCCGGGTTTTTCGGGTTTTTTTGAGTTTTCTTAAAATTCAATGATTAACGATGCGAAAATACTTTAAATATGATTTTCAGCGATTGCCAGCACCTTTCCAGTAAAATACTATTTAAATACCATAGTATGCGTTCACGGCAGTGCCCAAACAAGTCTCGAGTGAACGGGCACGGCCGTATCATACTTTTTGGTAGGATTTTTAAAATATGTATTATTAATTATTATTAATAAATATTTTTATGACAATTAGTCTTTAATGCTCTTAAAGCGAAACTTTTCCTTTTGTTTAATTATGACCAACATAAAAAATTAAACCTATAAAATATGTAATAAAAATAAATAATTTGTATGTTAGTTTGTTATAAATACCTTTTATCAGGTCTGGCCTTTAATAATTATCAAAAAAAACGAAAAACCCGAAAAGCTCGAAAAACCCGGGTTTCATTTTTGAAACCCGGGTTTTTTCATGATCCCCAAAACCACCAAACCCAAAACCCGGTCTCGATGCCTTACACGGGATACGGAGCTGAAATCACACTACTTACTAATATTATAAATGTGAAAGTATCTCTGTCTGTCTGTCTCGCTTTCACGCCAAAACTACTGCACCGATAGTTTACGAAGCTTTGAAATTTGACACCAATTTTGTTTGCTGTAATATCGGCTACATTTTATCCTGGCATTACCACGGAATTGGAAACCACCACGCGCTGTTATTGCTGAAGATCACGCGGACGGAGTCGCAGACAACAGCTAGTATAATATTATAATAATTATAACCGTTAAACCCACGAATAATAAAAACGGAGGAAACGTAACTACCCTACTTCAATCGTTTTGAATTTGGTTCTCAAGGTTCTTTTCACACACTTTTAAATAATATGGAAATAGCTACAAAAAAATACATTCAAATTGACAAAATAAAGCCGTTGACAATAATTGTCACTTCTATAATTACTAATTAGTAGGGCCCGGATTTATATGTAAATACATATTTTTTTTTGCGTGATTTTCGGCCTATAATGTGTTTTTTACACGAATTATCATGTTTGAACTGTGAAAAATCAAGTTTTATTTTCCATATTTTAGGGTTTTTCAAAGATAAGTCCATATTTTGCAAGAAAATATCACAATCGTCCATATTTTCACAAAAATACAAAAAAAAAATACGATCCCGTTACCATGCAGCTGCGTATTTCGTTCCTCTCGCGCTTTATCGTCGTATTTATTGTTTCCAAAGAAGATAATTCCTTCAGGATTCATGCCCCATAAAAGCACCGGTGATCGCGCAACAATAGAATACAGTAGCATTTTCAAGAATCCGTGATCGAAGGATTAATAAAGAAATAGAAAATAAAGTTTCAGATGCAAAAGGTCCTGTTGCTGACATGGCTAATCAAAAACTGAAGTATGTTTCGATCTTCGGGTAAAATAAAGGATTTAAGTACGTAACACACAAAGAAAAACAAAATTCTGTACTGATTATTAGGGTTCCGTACCAAAAGGGTAAAAACGGGACCCTATTACTAAGACTTCCATGTCTGTCTGTCCGTCTATCTGTTACCAGGCTGTATCTCAAGAACGGCTATAGCTAGACTTCTGAAATTTTCACAGAATGTGTATATCTATTGCCGCTATAACACCAAATACTAAAAACAAAATAAAATCAATATTTAAGGGTGGCTCCCATACAACAAACGTAATTTTTTTGCTATTTTTCGCGCGATATTAATAATGGCTACAGCTAGGCACTTGAAATTTTTACAAAATCCTAAATTATATTTGTACTTACTTTAATAATTGATAAAAAAATTTAAATAAAATAAATATTTAAGAGTTACCTACACTAAAACAATGTTTAATTATTGTAATTTTATACTCCATATTTTTGCATATTTCTGTTTTATAGTCCATATTTTTCCATATTTTCGATTTTTTTGTCCATATTTTAAGTACATATTTTGGATTTTTTAATACATGTTTTTTCGGGCCCTACTAATTAGTAATTAGGTACACAAAATTCTTGCATGTATTCATACGCGCCGATTCCGATCCGGTGGACGCACAGTGCCTTAATGCACCTTGTATTTTTGATTCACTGGCCGCGCTAGAATCTCTGGCTGGCGGTTCACGTGCGTATTAATTCATAATTACGATCATAAAACGAGAACGTGTTTTATAGTGAAACCTATTTTGAACACGATTTTTGCCAATAAAAAGTTGTAAAATTAACTGTAGATTTATGCCTAACGTTACTACTTTTAAACCAATATATTTTGGTATAACTAATATATTATATTCTGTGCCAATATCTATAACACCGAAATCTTAAATTGTTTATTTACTGACACGCTCAGCATGGCCTATGGAAATTCGAGAGAACTTATTTCCACGAAAGAATAGATGGTCAGAAAATTTTCAATCAAAACTGTTAGCAGTTAAAATTTATCAGTACGATCGGAAACTTGCCGCTTAAGTAATTACTAATTACAAACTACACGAAGGAAATATTGTGGGTGAGCATAAACTTGAATGTCGAGTTGGATCTCATAACACGAGCGTCATTACCTCCGCTAACGAGTACCGATTATCGAGGATCGGCGAAGCAATAAATGTAGCGAGGTGGTCAACAGCGGCGGTGGATGCATCGGTCGGTGCGTTGTAAAATATTGCCAATAAAACGTTCATTACTCACATGTCATAGCGGCATCCTCCGCGCTGGGAAGGGAACGACTTTACGACTGTATTGGCCTCCTTGAGGTTCCTTAGTCGAAAAGTCGATTTTGTATCCAATGCAGGACAGAATAGTTGCAATAAATGTGTCGTAACAAAAAAGTAGCCGTGACTGAGACCATATTAATATTCTTTATAAGAGCTAATGAATAACAACGTGGTCCTCTTGATCGTTAGCCACCTATTTTAATAAAAATATTGTGGAAGATTTACATCCCTAATAATAATTATGTAACTTTTAAAGAGCCCAAAAGATGTTGCAATGGCTCGTGCTTGGCTCATTATGTCTTACACCATTGTTATATCGCTGTTCCTAATGATTGCGATATTATGACCTGAGAAGTGTGTGTGTATTGAAAACGAGAAAATACAATAAGGCGGGAAAACTGGGAACCTACACGTTTTTGTCTGTATACAATGTTGAATCGAAGCGTTGTATAATATTGGCACTACAATCTATATTGTTGTTCGAACAATATCGATTGTTATCATTTTAACTGATCCTTTTGCAAAATATTGCCATTTTTAACCGACATTAAAAATAAGCGGTTAGTAAAGAGTTTGTCACGGAACGACGACTCTAGGTCGTGTAATACGTTTATTATGTAGTAAATATGTTTTATAAATTATAACTTATAACTTATAAGACGTGATTTATCTTCTTCCAGAATTAATTAAAAGAGGCACGATTGGACAATCATTTAATTGCAAATCAGTAGACAGAATGCAGATAATAAATAATACAATCCTATACAATAATATTGTATTTAATGGTCATGAATCTTGACATATATTAGATGCCATGCACCTAATTATAGCCTATTACATGCCTATTACACTTAATAATAGTTAATTATGGAGTCGTTTTAAGCCTTGCTACTATGTACGAGTTTACATTGTAACATAGCGCACAAAATCATAACTAACTATTATATTACATAAAAATCTTTTATACATTACATATTAAGTATATAATATAATAATATAATATAATAGTTACCTACCAGAATCAATTCAGACCGCAACGCGACGCGTAGATGCATTTCGTATGTATGGTTTTGACAGATTCACAAGACGTGTCACGCAATTAAATCTGTCAATGGGGATTGTCCATTTTTTTTAATTTTGCTCATTACAAAAACATTTCGAGGAATAAGGCCAGTGATCGTTTTTCTGTATATAGACGAAAAAAATACCCATTAGTTACTTATATTTTTGAACAAATATGTTTAACCTTAGTTTGACCTTCAATGGCGTTAAATTAGCAATAAATTCGACCAGCATTACTTTTCGAACTTTTGGTAAGCTTCTCGTATCTGCTTTCACATAATGATAACTTGCATTTGACGAACCGGCCATTATAAATAAGATTGAAAGGAAAAAAAACATACTGCAGAGGTCATTTGGCCGCCGATGATGACGTCAGAGCGAAACTTTAAAACTTTATTTATTGAGAAAAAACAAGCCAATGAATTTCAAAATTATTTAAGGGAAAGGCGCTAATGCTAGACACTGAACTAATAGATGACACTTACGACAAAAATGCCATAAAAATAAGAATTATTCTAATTATTTCTCAACACTGTAAATTTTATAAGCTTCTTATGCTATCTGTTGATGTGAAAAAATATATTAGGGATGCCTTCGGGAACAAAATTTTAAAATGGGATCAGTTTTCGTAAATGATGTGACCGCGTCAACACGCACCCGGCAATTTCTTAGCAAATAGGTTAAGGAAGGCGAAATTTTGTACGTAAGTTTTGAATACATTTATTAGATTTTTTGTAATTTCGATTGACTTCATTGGATTAATGGTCATGTTATTTACACTAATTAATGTTTATTTATGATCTTTTATCCATTTTCCCTAACAATATAAAGGGTGTCTACTATTAGTTCTTGAAAATGTAAAAAAAAACTAATAGATACTGCAAATAAAGACCTAATAATATGAAAAATGCAAAATGTAATTTAATGTTCTATGTCAACTATTAGTTCATATTGGTGTCTACTATTAGTGTTGTTCGCTTATTGTGATGTCATCTATTAGTACTTATGACTAAGTTTACAAAAAGACCAATAATATATTTTTAATTGATTTGTCAGAGAATAATTATAATAGTCTTATTTTGTAAGAGTTACTGAAGACATGGAAAAGTTATCAATCCTTTATTTTCATAAATTATATATTTTATAACATTCGAATGT
This sequence comes from Polyommatus icarus, assembly GCA_937595015.1. Lineage (NCBI taxonomy): Eukaryota > Metazoa > Arthropoda > Insecta > Lepidoptera > Lycaenidae > Polyommatus > Polyommatus icarus. The sequence continues at coordinate 12,950,576 of OW569326.1, forward strand.
TTCATGTTTCCTTAAAGTGTCTGCCATTAGGTCTTCTCCCTTAATTTATATTCTTAAAATACCCTATTTTAACGAAAAAAAATATAAAAGGTACATGTGATTTTTTTTGGACAATGCCCATTCAGTACAAAATACTTTAGAAACGCGTCGCGTTGCGGTCTTAATTAACCTTTAGGATTGGCTAGAGAGAGGCCAACATCACAAGAGAATTCATCCATATACCTATGTATTGTCTAATGTGTATATTTTATAGTTTTTAGCTCCAAGGGCCTTGATATATCAGGCAGCTTCGCCTTTTACATATATAGATAGATTGACTGTAATGGGCAATGAGGAGCGCTTTTATTAAATAATGTCCTATTGCACATTGTCAACACTCGGTGCAATTGCAGTAGTGTAAGGATGTAGTGCAGTGCGTATCCAAATGCGATATAAATAGAGCATAGACGATTGTGGGTTAGACGTCGCGAGTCGCGACCCGGTTACGCTGTTCCCCTGCTAGTTGCTACTAAGGGCTATGCCATGGAAGCCGTGAGCGACTTTTAATAAATATTCTACAACAAATTTTATACTATTTTGAAAAAATAATTAATCATTACCTCGTTTCTCTTATGACTTTTTGTTCCTTTAACAAACAATGAAATTTTTTGGAACCTTCAACTTGAATGTTAAACCTTACTTACCTACTACATTAAAGTTAAAAGTCGCACTGTTGAAAAAGCTGTTATTGAAGTGCGAGTTCTAGTTGACAAATTAAATTTTATCAACGCATCTTGCTGTAATTAGATTTAATAAGATTTTAAATTAATTTCGTTGAGTATTATAAAATATAATTTTAACTCGTGGCTTGGACAATAGTCCAAACCTAGAGTTGAGTCTCAAAACTTCATGTGATATTATATTTAAGTAAATATAATATTATGTGTGGTCAAATTAGTTGTAAGCTTAGCTGTAGCCTTGACGTCACTTCGACCCATGAGGATCTATTGTGACTCCTTCGCACTAGAGTATCATCCCCAACCCAATACGGCTCATAAATTGAACGATATGGTTGGGGTTGGTGCCAGGAATTTCCTCTGCGGATGAGTATTGCCCCGTGTATTCTTTTCCTCTGTGGATGAGTATTCTTGGCGACCAAAGTGCCTGTTCCTGCTTATGACATGACATTTACAACGGGTCAATTTAATACGCAACGTGACGCGTAGATTTATTTCTAAATTTGTACTGAATTGACAGATTTCAATTGCGTGAGATGTTTTGCAAATTAGTCAATTAGTTAAACCAACGCAACGCGACGAGGCGAGGCGCGGTGCGGCATTTTGTATGGTTTTGACAGATTTCAATTGCGTGCGACGTCTTGCAAATCAGTCAAATTCATACAAATTTGGAAATGCATCTACGCGTCGCATTGCGGTCTGAATTGACCCTAACACTTTAGATCACGTTACCTTTAAAACAATGAATAGCTAGAAATTGTTCTATCCGTTTGGCTGCTACGATGCCAATATAAGCCACATGTTCCTATTTCATACTAGTAAGTTTTATACGTTTTGTACTATCAGATTTGATTGTTGTTGTTGATTCCTAGGCACATGGACCTACGTAGTTTGGTAGCGACTAGCGTTACGTCACCCAGCCGACAGATCATATCACAATTAACAATAAATTGACATGATCCGACCAAATGACGTTGGTCTGTCAACTGCCTAGGAATCAATTTCCTCGATGATACATATTGATGCAGTAGTGTTGGTAAAAATAGCATTAGCAATAATAATTAATTGTTAAATGCCCATTAGCAATAATTAAATTAATCGTACTTGCTAAAAAACACGATTGCTAATATTAGCGTGCATAGCAATAGTCTGCGATCATAATAAAAATCACGTCCGCGTTGTTTCGCACGGCGCACCGCGCTATTTTTCACTCGATGCGAAATAATACTCGACGCGAGCGGTGCGATGCGAACCGATAATAGGCTACTTGGCCTAATTTTTTTCTTCATGCTAATCGCTTCATAATCATTAATTTTTACAAAAAAAAACTAATATTTTAATATTTTACACAGTAGAAACCCATAAAAATGTTTATTGAAAAATATGCCTCTTAAATGGCGCCGAAAACACTGTCCGCCATAGCGTGACGTCATACGCTTTGTATTTTAAACTCTCTTTATTAAAATTTTTTTAAAAGTGAATCTAAAAGTGCCCAAAAATTATAAAATAATTATATAAGAAATTAGAAATCATTTGTAATGTTGAATACTTTTGGAGAAAAATTTTGGCCATTTCATTTCCCGTCTACAGTAAATGGAGATAATATATATAAAACTGATGTTTTATTTGAATTATTGAAGACAATATATAATAGGCTTATTCTTATTATTTATGAAACAAACTTACATATAGCGAGCGCGATAAATAAAAAATATTAAATTAGTATGAGGATGACGTCACATCCAAATCGGAAGTACCGCAAAAGCGTTTTCGTCAGTACAATTCCTATTTTCATAAAATCATATTTTCAAATCGACTTTATTTATCAATCATAAGCTTTTATTTGATGATAAGGGTAAAATACGGTTTCCTAGGCCAAGTTCTACTAGAAATATGCATTTGTTCAATGAAATTGAATATAGGTCAAGTAGCCTATTCACGATGCCGCGTTTTTAGCAAATACTTAGCATGCTGCGACATCAAAATTAGCATGTTAATGAAATTAATAGAAAATAGCATTAATTCCCATTACTATGATGAAGTAAGAAAAGTTTTCGGCGACCGCAAGTCGCTTGCCTCTAGGCTCTAGCATGTCGTGGGTCGGCCGCATTGCGAGCCGCGTGGCTCCTACTCCTGCGGTCACACAGAGATCACGTGGCATCGGGATAGACATCACGGACGAACAAAATATCTGTTTTATAACAATGGCTTTACCAGATGACTTCATACGTCCACTTAAAATTCATCAAAATGTTTTATACTTCTTTTAATTGCTTTATCGCGCGGGTAAAATTATAAATTTTGCATTGATATTTTTTGGTACTGCTGTTGTAGGTACGTGGAAACCTTTGCATGGTTTCAGTCAAGTGGGCATAAGTTTAGACTTTAGAAAGTTATGCTAGTCTAAATTTAATTTAACTAACTAACGCCTTATCTTTATTGGTAAGGAGAAAATAAACCAATAATAATTATTGTAAAGAATTGAGAGAAATCTACGTAGGGGTACGTAGCAAGAATATATTTAAATAAAATTATTAACGGTGAAAGTCACTCGTAAATCGAGTGAGCTTGCTGAAAATATATAATACAATAACGAAGTTCACAATACTATTGTTTATAATTAAATAGTTATTTATAATAACGTGATATTGATTGTCAACACTCAAGATAACTAAAATTGGGCAGTTATCACTTGCACCGTGCACGTGATAACTCGACGGATTTACCCTACGGTTTTCCCATCAAAAGAAATTTTAAGGCCTTCAACAAGTTAGACAAATAAGCCGCCCAATTACAAATGTAACTTTTTCGTCCTACATGAATGTTTGGCTAGCAACTGTGTACCCGAAATCGGCAATAGACTCATGTTATCGCTCGCTTATCTTATATCATTTTCATATATTTTTGGTCGGCGATTTCATAAAGATGCGATAATGTGTACGTCTTGGCTAGGTCCCCAGGCTACACATAGGTTAAAGGTTCCGTTACATACACGTCGATGAAGTATGTACACCAAGTATCATCAGTCGACTATCCGGTAGGACAGACATAAAAAAATCATAAAGGTTTTACTCTTTTTTAATTGATATAATTTTTTAGGTCCACAAATAAAGTTACTGGTACCTAGTATACTTAATTATTGTAAGAAAATTAGAGAAAGTTCTGGTGAGTTTCCTGTTTACCACATTTCAGTTGTAATTATAATATTATACCTACGAGGAATCTAATAATAAATGTACATAATTTTATGCACATATAAATGTTGTGGTCCCAAAATAATATCCTGAGGTGGTCTCTAACTCTAGTTTAATATAGTTCATCTGCTAGGTTTTGTTTGTTATATTAGAGCTAAGATAATAATATCATACAGGTTATTGTCGAGTCGATGTTGCTGCTCTGGAAAAAACTTAAACACCAGGGACGACTATCAAAAATCCATTTTATAAACTCGGACATGAATCTAAAGCCCTCAGCCAAGTTGACATCGCCATCGATCGTGGCAAAACGAGACTCAATAGCTTTTTCATTGTTATCGCGGCCGGATGTGGCCGCTTGGTGCTTAATGAATTATAATATTATTATGACGACAAATTTAGAAAGTTAAAATAACTGGAGTAAGACCAAAACGCTGTATATTATCACGCTAAGACTAATAGGAGCGAAGAAATACGATAAGCCCTTTCAAATAATTTTCCCCGATATAAGCAGTTTTTATGTTATTTGACACATACATACATTTAAAGTAGACCACGTGAAGGATAATAGGCTATTTTTTGACTGTGATTGTGACTGTGAAATTCCTAATTTACATTACATATATTATATGGGGACCGTGCAGAAACTATAGAGGTCGTCGTAATTCGACAGCAGCGACACGATGCGAGTAAAAGAAGTAACTTGTGAGTGACTTTGGCTTCGCATTCTCTTTGACCCCGGCTAGTTAATAAGTGATTTTTTATGTTTTAGACTATAAAATGATTTAAAGTAAAAGACTAGATGACGCCCGCAACTCCGTTGCGCCAAAAATCATTTATCGCGCGAGAACCGTACATTTTCCTGGGATAACATTTTTTTCTTATGTCCTTTCCCGGGGCTCAAAGTAAATACATACCAAATTTCAGCAAAATTGGTTCAGCGGTTTGGGCGTGAGGTGCTAACAGACAGACACACTTTCGCATTTATAATAATATATTCTACAGTTTTATTATATGTATAGATTTCGCATTTATAATAATAAGTATGGATGGGTCTCTACCCGTAAAAAAAGATCGAAAGCGTGAATAAAAATGTATAAAGCTTATTTAATTAACTAAGAAAATATCTGAAAAAAGTAATTAGTAGCATCCATCAGCATAGAAATTAGAAAGTAAAAACTTGATAAATATTGCAATAAAATAATGAAGATGCAAAAAATACTTATACTTAATTACTTACTAAAAATGCTTGTGGATTAATAAATAAAATAAGTTCACTAAAATAAATGCTTTTATTTCATCAACCTTTTGCGATTCGATCGATTCCATCTCCACACATCTCCACAACTTTTGCCTGTCACTATTTTAACTAATTTCAGTCTGGTCCTCATCAGTGCAAACAATAATTAATAACAAACAAAGACTGCACTATTAATCTTTTTCCTACTTGAAGAATCATCTTTTTGAGAACGTTATAATATTTTTGAGAAATTTAGTTTGTTATTATTTTTAGCAATATTCCGCGAAATAAATAATGTTATTTCGCGGAATATTGCTAAAAATAATAACAAATTAAATTTTAAGCTATGGATTTCCGCAAAGTAACGCCTGATTCCATTAACTATTATTGTGTTCATCAAAAGTGAATTTACGGTTATAATCTACAAAATTCAGTGTTTTTACGAGTCTACACATAACATTCATGGAACTTTTTAAATAGTTACGTATGTTTTTAGCGAATTTTATCCATTTCTTTCGTTTTTCAGTAAGCCATGGCATGTGTATACTTTTAACCGAAAAATAGTAAACTTTTACATCTTTTGGTTTGCCTTTACTTTTCTTGTACGTATTGTAACATCCAGGAATGCATCAATGCATTTCAATTATTGAAAATACTGAAGTTTCTCAAGAAATCTTATATTTTTCCTTAGCTTGACAATAAATTTTCGCATAAGTTTCGGCTTCTCGCCACTAGTGGCAGTGTCATCGCTGTGCACGGGAAGCCGTTTGGAACGTCTAGTAATTCGTAGATTAAAAATTATAAAGTTCGAAGATAAGATATATTTCTTAACCCATCAAGCCCCGTACAAGCACTGGTGATCGCGACAAAAATATAATACAATAGCATTTCCGAGAATCCCCAATCGAAGGATTAACTTCGAACTTTATAAGGGTTCTTTTTCTCTATACATGGATAGTACGAGTATAATAATCGGCCAAGTGCGAGTCGGATTCGCGCACAAAGGGTTCCGTACCGTTATAGAGCCAAAATAGGCCAAAAATTGTGTTTTTTGAATGGGATTTTTAATTTTAATTTAATTTAATTTAAATATTATTAGTAATTATTAATTATTAATAATTAAGGCCTTTGTGAAAATTTCAAGTGCCTTACCTGTTGTCATCATTGATACTTACCGAGCAAAAAATGATTGAAAAATCACGTTTGTTGTATGGGAGCCCCCCTTAAATATGTAATTTATTTTGTTTTTAGTATTTGTTGTTATAGCGGTAACAGAAATATATAATCTGTGAAAATTTCAACTCTCTGGCTATTACCGTTCTTGAGTTGCAGCCTGGAGACAGACGGACGGACTGACAGACGGACAGACATCGAAGTCTCAGCAATAGGGTCCCATTTTTACCCTTTGGGTACGGAACCCTTAAAAATGGACAGAGTAACAAAATATGAGTAATATACGTCTGAATCTGTGGCAATGTGCTTTGTTATATTTGTATTAATTCAATGCTTTTAAACCAGTATTACTTTTATTATTCCAGTGCATCCACCCATAAACTTTATAATATTATGTGCCAAATTTCACATTCCTTCGTAGTTCGTACACAATCCCGTAAATGGCTTCCTTATTTGCTAAACTTATGATAATGTGACTCAAGTACAGTACTCCAAAATTAATAATGCGCATGAATGACCGTGAGTAATGACCGTGTTACAAAAGCTACAGGAATATCACGACGAACTTTGACTAACACATGTATCTTAAACGCAATGCAGTCGCTCGTTGCCGAAAAATTTCGAAAACTTCTATGCGCATTATCACTTTGGGAGCACTGTAATCGTTGCTTAAGGCTGCTCTCTCGTGCAAAAAGCAACAGAGAAATTATATCTGAAAAAAATAATTAGTAATCTATATGATATGATACGTAATTTGGTTTTGCCATATTTATTCTATCGGTATCACATAATAATAATAATAAATGTAAGCGCCAGCCGAATGATGCGAATATTACAAACTACAAAACCTTGCGAAACCAGTGCAACAGTTTATGTCGTGCGGCGAAACGTCGTTACTTTTATTCACGCCTTGAAAACCGTACATGTGCTGACGCCTGGAAGTTTCTTAGGTCAGTCGGTATAGGAAAAGTTTCCGCTGGTTTACCTAATGATCTAGATCTGGACTCACTCAATAACTTTTTCTCTAAGCCACCTGTTTCTCTGTGTCCGACTGTCAAAGATAACACCTTGAAACAAATATCTAAACTACCAAAAACAGCCCCGTCTTTCTCTTTTTCCAGTGCTTCTGAATCTGACGTAAAAACTGCAGTCATGGCAATTTCATCTCAAGCCGTTGGTTGTGATAAGTTGTGCTCTAAAATGATAAAAATGATACTTCCCTCCATATTGCCAATCCTTACACACATATTAAACTTCTCCTTATCCTCAAATTCTTTTCCCTCTGCATGGAAGCAGGCCAACATTATTCCTTTGCCTAAGATCTCAAATCCTACATCCTTATCCTCTTTTCGCCCAATTTCAATTTTACCCTTCCTTTCTAAAGTTCTGGAGCACATTGTTCATAAGCAATTATCCGCATTTCTGAACAAAAATAAATTAATAAGTCCTTTACAATCAGGTTTTCGTCCAGGACACAGCACATGTTCAGCACTATTAAAAGTTACTGACGACATACGTTTCGCCATGGAGAACAAATCCCTGACTATCCTCATTCTGCTTGATTTCAGCAATGCATTTAATTCTATTGATTTTGATATCCTTCTTGCTATCCTAGAATCTCTTAATTTATCTGCTGCGGCATTAGCCTGGTTTGATTCCTACCTTCGTGGCCGATGGCCGGTACGTTTTCAAACTGGTGCAATCTTCTAGCTGGCGTGCCACAAGGAGGAGTGCTGTCCCCTCTTCTTTTCTCCATTTTATAAGTAGTAAAGTAATTACATCTAAATACCATCTTTTCTTTGGCTGACGCGATGTCTGCAGTAACTTTTATTAATAATAACTTATGTCAAATTAGCGAGTGGGTGAAATCATTTGGTATTCTTGTTAATCCTGAGAAATCTAAGGCGCTCATCATAGGTAGTAGACGAATGCGTGCGAATCTAGACATACAATCACTACCACCTATCACACTAAATGGTGTACGCATTCCTTTCTCTGAGTCCGCTAAATACTTGGGTGTTACAGTGGATTCAACGCTATCCTGGAATGTCAACATTAACAACATCAGTCGAAAGGTCAACTGTGCTATTCATTATCTTAAAGCTCTGCAAAACTTTTTACCCATCTCTACCAAAATTACACTCATGCAGAGCATTGTAATGCCTATTATTGACTATTCCGACGTCTGTTATCCTGACGCTACTGAGGAAAATTTAAATAAATTAGAACGCTTACAAAACCTCTGCATTCGGTTCATATTTGGGCTAAAGAAATTCGATCACATCTCGGACTATCGCAATAAACTACAGTGGCTTCCTATCCGCCAGCGTCGAAACTATAGGACTCTTAGTCTACTGTTCAAAGTACTTTTCTGTCCTTCTTCCCCCTCCTATCTGCACGACCTTTTTTCTTTTCCTCATCTCCAGGACGAGTCTTGTAGAACTTTTAGACGTACTCTTCTCCAGATTCCTTCTCACCATACCGACTTCCTTTCCTATTCTTTCACAGTTCACTCTGCCAGGCTTTAGAACTCCCTACCACCAGATATTCGTGAAAGTAAAACTTTGGCACTATTTAAAAAGAGAGTCAGGTTGCATTATCTGCGACAGAACACACAAAATATACTTTAATACTACTGTTATTCCATGTTAAGTTGATCTATAAGTTATTGTTATTGTAAGTATATTACAAATCAATATCATATTATTATATATTGTATTTGTATATATACTTACTACTTATTATACTTTACTATATTACTACATAGCTGTAGGTACTAAGTTTATCTTTATTTATTTATTTATTTGACACACCAACAAGGAAATACATCAGAAAAGATCTTTAATATTAATTAACACGTGCACACTAATTTTTGCATGTTTTATAATCACACATTCCTATTTTCACTCAGGTCTTCTGGAAGACATTCCATCTTTGGAATAAGATGTACCTTTGTACACAGTACAATACATATTTAGTTTTAAGCTGGTTTGTTAACTTCATATTGTGTGTACATAAATTGTAAAATAATGCACGCTATTATGAATGTTATTTTAATGTCATTTACGTCAATATTCGCACTGACAGACAATCGACCTGCTAATTTATGGAGAGAGGGCCCTTAAGCACCTCTAATCACTTTCACTAAGCGATTCCTACGCTAAAACTGAAATCCTATAATTTTTTTTGGAACTTCGTTATCGTATCAGCAATGGAAACTTTCTTGAGGACATCCTCAGAAAAGTTGTTATTGCTTACACATACACAATATGTAAGTCATACAAGAAAGAACAGCCGAATTCGTGTCGTCTCAATTGTTTTGTTGTTTTGTTTTGATGTGTTCAACCTTGGCGGATTTGGGCCCGCTAGCAACCGTTAATTGCATAGACAATTAGCGATTATAGAGTAATTCAAAGAACTAATCTCTATTGCCGGCAATAATGGGGGTCAGGAGGTATGCTCGGTCCGAATGTAAACAAATAAATGAACGATAAAAGTTAAGATAATTTAATCTATGCACGTGGCGTGCCATTTGAACTTGGCACTGGAATATGGAATATTACTAGAATATGCAGTCCCTGATTTTATTTTTTATGTGTGATGGCAGGTTGTCGCACAAAATTGGAGAAAATGGCGTGTGCAGAGGCCAAGACTCAATTTGGGTCGCCGTGCCGCAGTAAGTAAGTAAGTAATGGGTGATTAATGCAGCTTCATTCCTTAGGGTTGATTCAGACCGCAACGCGGCGCGTAGATGCAATGGATTTGACAGATTCGCAAGACGTGTCACGCAATTGAAATCTCTCGCCTAGTCGCGTTGCGGTCTGAAATGACCCTTATTCGACCTAGTCCGTTTCCTAGCAAATATCAAAAAATATATACCTACCTAATACATTACAAATGTAAAAGTTTTCGACGAGATAGCTTAAAAAAGTTATACGAAGAGAGGTTACATGTAAGGTTATATGATGCAAAATGAACAACGCGAAAACCCCGAACGTGTATCTATAAGGATTCAAAAGTTCTATTCAGTATCTTCGGAACCAGGATATAGTCTGGTGCAAAATTTTACTTTATGGTAGCATATGCCAGAAATCCTCCTCCTGTCACCTACCTACGGTGACTGGACGGTAGATTTCCTTATAAATTTCAAGAAGCTCCCTAAATTCCTCATTGATCCCATCATCAGATCTTTGCTGAACATAGTACCGAATTCGGATTATACCACAGAAATAGATACATATCTGTGGATTATACTCTATACAACAGCGAAAATATTTGATAATCGGTCCACAGACGGCAGAGTTTTCGTTGAACATATTACACAAATAAAATATATAACCTCCTCCTTTTTGGAAGTCGGTTAAAAAGGAATCTCAATTGACATACGATCGAACAAGGAAAGAAGTAAGTTAAGCATTAAATCTAGAATCGGGATATTAATCTGAGTCTCAATTGTCTACCTATAGTTTTTATTGTTCGTAGTCTACCTATAATCTATAATAATATAATTAGATATTTGTGTTATCGAAGAGTTATGTAAGATGTGTGTGGCAGAAATAATTTAGAATTTAGATGGTAAACTTGAAGTTTAAAAAGATTAATAATTGTAGATGACCCGTGAACTTCGTGTCACTTAACTGTTAATTTTCTCACCTTATAAACTTTGGACTTCCACGAATATTTAAAATTTGGCAAGTCGGATCAGCCGTTCTTGAGTTTTAGCAAAACAAATAAAATTAAAAATTTAAAAGATATGTAGTAAATTAGTTTTTAGTTTTTACGTGTCTTACTGTTCTTATTGTACTTACTATTGTAAATAGTATGTACAATAAGAACACCTCCGGGCGGAAAACGTCAACTTTCTTCCCGCTGCGCTGTCTGTCTGAGAAAAATAGTATACGCACCACGGGCAGTAAATAAGAAAGCCTCAGATCACATGCAAACGAGCAAATAGATAACGTAATAGAAAGCGATTACTGTTTTCGATGGTTGCCCACAAGTCACAACACTGGAGACGAAATAGTACATTACGCACCTAGGGCAGGAAAATATATATATAATGTAAGTACAATAAGAACAGTAATATGTTAGGTACATATGATCTGAGATATTTCTTATTTTCCTGCCCTAGGTGCGTAATGTACTATTTCGTCTCCAGTGTTGTGACTTGTGGGTAACCATCGAAAACAGTACCTAATCGCTTTCTATTAGGTTATCTATTTGCTCGTTTGCTTAATAATTTAAAAAGATCTCCATGTCAATTCTTACCGATTATGACATTTGGTATACTTTCTAGTGTATACCGTATACCTTTGAGTTATTATTTATTATATCATTGCCGTATACAAACAAAAATAAAAGCTTGGAAATGTCCATACCTATTTTCCATTAATGCATAATATAATATTTTTTTTCTAACTGTATACAATTATGAATACGTCCTTAGAGAAAATAGATACTGGCACTGATAGTTTGTAACAAATCGTTTACAAGCAGAAACTTAAGGAAAGTCAATATTCCGATTTCCGATCAAGGAGGGAATTTACTTTAGCTTCTCTATTGCAAAACTTCCAGCGTTCTATCCGTCACACTTAACTTTGTATATTGAAATAGACGTCTTCAACTACTTTGAGCTAGTCCTTACGAATTTATTTGCTTATAAAAAATACGATACACATAGCTGGTTAAGTAGCAGTTTTTTTTTCTTTTTTTAGATGGATAAGAAGTCTTAATGTTTGTCATTAAATATACGTATTAATCATACTATTCTTCTTATATTACAGAACAGCTTTACAAAAATGAACAATTATTAACTTTAATCATCACAGAATATTTGCTAGTCTGAAATAGTAAAAAAATCCCAAAAATCATTAAAGCACGTAGCAGTCGCGTAGGCGTGCTACGAAAATTTCATTGGTGCGGCTACGAGCGTAGCGTAAAAATATTTGGGCAATTCCACCGGAAATTACTGTCTTGTTGTTATACCTTATTTCTATAAATTGATTCAGGAAACGTATGGACATTTTTACAAGGTACTTATTCTAAATAATGGTATTTAGAATACCTTGTAATGTAGATACTATAAAATTACACGTTATTATAAAATAATCCTATTATCAAATATTTGTCAATTCATTGTTATTTAAAAATGTAAGTGTATTCAATTAATGTATCTTTTTTTCTTTTTGAGAAAGTTACACAAAACATGAATAACAATTAAAAAAATATGTTTACATCTTGTTATTCTCGCTAAACTCGAGAACGGCAGAACCGAATTGGCTAACTTGAGTATTAAAATATTTGTGGAAGTCCAGGGAAGGTTTATATTAGAAAGGAAGTGATACGAAGCTCACCGGGGTCCGGGTCTAGTTAAAATAATAATTAAATATTCTATAGGTTGATAGGTACAAAGAAATAGATAAACTTCATCGATTTATATATTTTAACGAGTAATACACCATCAATGTAACAAAAATAACAGTCAGACCATAATTTACATTTAACTAATTACATCTAGACACAATAATAATTTCGTTACACATAGACTATTAACTACTAAATGGAATAACACTAGATAGTGGGAATAACCAATAACTAGTTGCAGTAAGAATAAAATCGTTTCAATATTCAATAGATATAAAAAATTAAGAATAGAAGACAATATTTTTTTGTTTATTATAAAAATAGAAAATTTTACAAAACGTGTTTTTGTAGAGTATTTGTTCTGGATTTTACCCCTTTTATAACAACTGACCTACCGACGTACCTAAATATCTTTATAAGTTCCCTTATAAAAATACTTTCTTATCCTTACCTTAAATCACACCACGTGGGTCTGGTCCCAGAATCAATATCGAGAATGAAATAACTGACTAGGTAACTAAAAATCTAAAAATTATATCCACAGCCGAACTAAAACTTAAAATTCTAAAAAATAAAGGACCTTAATTACTTTTTGACTAGAAAAAGTTAGGAACAAAGATATAAAATTCGTTTTCAATGTACTCTTTATGACATTCCAAATACAACTATTACATATAATTAAACGTCACATTAGGTACACAATACACATCTAGACGGTAAAGTTATGTAAAAGTTCGTTCGTTACTATATTATATTATATTGAGACAGTTTTCAAAATCTGTCTTAATAAAGACTAGACTTAAGTTATAATAATTCGTAAGCTAACCACAACAATCCAATAATATAATTGTCATTTAGAACACAGATATGTTTGATAATAGTATAGTATATTAAATTTGATATCGTAGGTAAAATAGAACAAACCTATGGCTACGCCACAGATGGAAAAATTTACAAATCAGATGTACAATTTTGCTCTCTTTGTGTCAATTAACTTTTCAAATGCATCTGACTATACAGAGATATTAAAAAAATATTTCAAAAGATTCAGAAATACAGCTTTGAATCACACTAATATATGTGTGATTTAATACATATGTGTGATTCAAAGTATGAAACTAGTTACTATAGTCATTGTAATTTGGACTACATCCAAAGATGCTATAAATATTTAGGCAATTGAAATGGGGTTTGTTTGAATTATAACATTAAGGGTCCTAGTTAGCCATGAGACAAGTACAACTTTGGCTTTAAATACAACTCATACAATAATAATACAGGGAAAAGGTGGTAATGTGGCCCCTGCACGTATGTTGGCCCCCCTCAATATTTAATGTTTTAACAACACTTTCCAGTATAATTTTGGTGGAACGGGATGCTCATGATAATAATTTAGCACCGTACAAATCCAACACAGGCTGTCAAGTTCGATTGTCATTCGATCAAGTTAAACTTGCGACCTGCGAAACTTTTAAGTGTGTGTGTTTTTATTTCGATAGTTGTTAAGAAACAGAAATATTTGGCTTTTGTGTTCAAAGTCAAACATCATCAAACTGTTCTCCTACGAAATTTAAAAGGTAAATATAAAATTATACATTTCATAAATATTTTTGGTACGTTTGTGTAAATATAAGCAATTATTGTAATTTGGCCCCCTCACATTGGCCGTAATGTTGTTACAATGACAGAGCTGGAGAGCCATGGGTACAGTATCAAATTTTTGACTAATGGTAATGGGCTATGTAGCCTGTGGAGGCACCAAAGGTGACTATTACATTTGCGATTTTTTCCGTTAAGTTTCACTTGTGTATTACATTTAATGTGATATCCCCGGGGGGCCACATTACCATCACTTGATCTCAAAATACCAAATGTGATTGATTAAGAATAATTAAAACTTTCGATTATCCTGCACGAGTTTTATTTATTCCCTATTATGACATGTTTAAACAAATGAATAATAAGTCCCATAATGTATTTTTTAGGTTTCTGACTCCTATATTTTTTAAATAATGATGATAAACAGAGTGGGGGGCCACATTACCACCTTCTCCTATAATATGGCACCGGTACTTGGTAACCCTGTTCTTTAACCTGACAATCCCCATAAGGACACCAGCGACCGCGACAACATAGAATAACAATAGATTTCCAAGAATCCGCGATCGAAGGATTAATTAGGTTTTCACAGCACGTTGCGAGGATACGAAGAATACAACGCGCTGTTCCCAAAGAAAGAGAATAAAATTAAATTCAAAGGGCGAAAACGTGACCCTTTGTACTATGAGTTCAGTACTCAACTCATACATTTTCATACAGGGGACGAGTCGCCCCGCTGCCGCGCCGTGGAGATACGCCTAGTGCGGTCTAAGATATAGATTTATATTTCACTTGTCCTGCCAGATTGACTCAATACTTTCAGTGGATATACTTATATATTTATCATTTTATATATCTGTCGTAGCCAACTGGTTTAATTAAAGTAATCAAACAGCTAGCCCTTTGACTGAACAGCGCCATTCAATCACACGGCTATACGTCGTTTAGCCGACTTGTTGACTGCAACGTTCAACACTACAGCTAGACGACGCTTAGCTAACTGGTTTAATGGCAAATTAACTAAGCTGACCATTAGTTTAGTTTTATTATTACACAAGCGCAATGATAATAAGCAGAATAAATGGTATTCTAACTCATTTTGAACACAATTACAATTATTAATATCTTCGTGATGCATTTCATAATCCCGTAATTTCTCCTCGAAATTCGAATATTTGTTTAAATTTTGATTCACTGATCGTATGTGCCCCCATAATTTCTGTCACTTTAATAACACTTGTAACGTATATTTACGAAAAATATCTTAATACAATCACAAAACACCGGCTAGTTGACGCCATATTGTAAACAAAACGCATCTAGCGCCGCGGTGGTGAGCGCTGAACTAATTCAATCAAACGGCGGCGGCTTGAATCAGCTGTAGTGTTGAACGTTTCGAGCGACTGAAATATTCAATTAAAAAGCTAGCCGTGAGATTGAATGGCGTTGTTTAGTCAAAGGGCTAGCTGTTTGATTGAACGGCTATTTTAACCAGTCGGCTGCGACATAATATCCATCGGAAAGCATTCCAGACCTAACTAACCCTTAGAGTCAGGCGATAATGCCACATAGGCATTATCGCCTGACTCTAAGGGTTAGTTCTCATTGCAACGTGACGAGGCGATGCATTTTTAAATAAGCCATTCAAAATTGGAACAAGGTTGTTCGATCAAGGTGATTGCAACTGGTAATTCAATAGCTATGTCCACATTATACAATATCATCTTCAATTTTCGTCATCTTCTTTTTATTCAACTTTCGTTTGGCATATTCAATAATTGAATGCGTCAAAATCCACCCGCGTTGAAAGAAAAGTGACATAGCGAGCGCTACGATTTCAACGTGCGTCGCGGGCATGCCTCACGTTCGCTGTTGACTGCGCTATAACGTATGCCCTTGATGAACAAAAAAGGTCCAGTGTGGACAAAGCTAATGTGCATCTTCTTGTGTAGTAAATGTTTAGTTTTGGATAGGTTATTTCAAATGCATATTTTCAAGTCGCGTTGAAATGTGACCTAAGGCTTTTTGGAGTCGCTTAGAAGGTGTTGGTGTTGTTCCCGCGCATGGCGATGCTCATGCGGCGCAGCGGCGGCGGGATGTGCGATGGCGGCGGGTGGCGGGAGCGCGCGGGGCGCGGCGGCAGGCGGGAGTCAGTGCTGGCGCGCGCGCGGAACTCCAGGCGCGATGTGGACGCAGCCCCGTCACCCCCTACCCCCCCGCCGCGCGCCTCCCCGGCCTCGTCCTCCTCCTCGAAGTCCTCCTCCATCCAGCGACGAGCTGAAAACGAGTCAAATGTTATAAAGGAAAATTTTGTAAACAATAACGGTGATCCTACCGTCTTTTTGCAATAAATAGAGTTAGCCATCAGAGAAGTTGATCCATAGGCAGATGGTGGACCTGCGTAATTTGGTCGCGTTATGTCAAACCCATACCAAACCTCTCCGAGTTCCGACCGATCACAGCTAAAATTGGATTCTCCGACCAATTGACGTGGGTCCGTCAACTGCCTATGATTCAATTTCTTCGATGGTACATTGCACATTTCCCAGCTGCCAGTAGGTATGAGTATGTTATCAGCGGTTCCTCTGTAGCTTACTCTTGACCTTTTAGAGAATTTTTGGAAATCCATGACGAACCGAGATTTACGAATCCCTTCACAAATAATGTTGTTAAATTAAAATGATTTAAATTCATGTATTGTCGCCGACGGTATATATAAGTATTAAGTAGGTTTGAATTATTTAAGCCGGTCATTGAAAGTGTATGATGCGAAATAAATCCTCGATGTAGGCATTCGTGCTTACCATCAAACTGTAATAAGCCATTTACGTCCCTTTCAGTCTTATGTTTGACAAATGTCGCATGTTTGACCGCGTATGCTATGCCGAAAACTGAACTAGAGGTAGGTTTTTAATTGGGCAGTATGATTAATGGAACCCTCTGGATTAGTTTTTTTTTGCTCTTTTACTCTATGCCAGCTTATTAGCAGCAGGCTCTGTTGCCATTATCATGGTAAAGTTAGACGCGGTCAAATGTGGGATTCAGCCTACCAACAGCCGGTTTAGTTGACTGAAAGGGCTCTGCGGCCTGCCCATAGTCCCCTAGTTGTACAATGTACATACATATTTGTATTACGACACTCACATCCGCAGACGCCGTTGCCGTTGGCCAGGCAGTCGGTAGCGGCGTCGGAGGCGGCGCGCACGAGCGGCCGGCTCAGCACGGCGGACAGGTCGTCCTTGCGCGTGCACTTGCTGCCCACGCGCCAGAAACGACGCACGTCGCGGAAAACGCTAAACACCTGCGAACATTCAAACATTTCACATTCCCTATAAGAACCTTTCCAAAAACATAGAACCACCACAGCCGCGAAGAAGTGATAGCTCTATCACTTCTTCGCCATGTTGACTGTTCGACGTGTGACGGTGTGAGACAGTAGATTTTACCCGCTCCTTCACGGTTTGCTTTGTGCGTGCGCGTTGGTACCGCGGTGTTAAAGTACGAGATGGTGCAAAATTGACCTATTGTTTACAGTACAATCACCCACAAAGACAATGTCGCCAGTAAATACCCATTAATTAGGCGGTGCACGTACATTCAATTAGTTTAATATTGGTGGCACTTCATGTAGCCTTTGATGTTAAAACTTATGGGCGTTCCGTCCGGAGATTCCGTAATTGACCGTATTTAAAACCTTATAAACTCATAATCTGAAAGCTACAAAGTTATAATAAAAAAACAACAATAATCTTCAGTATATCAACATTTCTTTTGTCGTTTTAAATTTTCTATTTTTGTTTATTATACTCATGATATCAGCTTCCAAAGTAATACCAAATTGTTAAAATTCAAGCATACATTCAGCATCTCCTTAGGATTTACAAATTACTTTTATTTGAAACTCACGGCAATAGATCGACAATATCATAAACTACATATTCGCCGTTTTAAATTTTTTTTAGGATAATTTTGAACCGAGATAAGTAAAAATAATAGGGTTTTGGCGCGATCTCGGCAACGCGGCAAATGTATGGCCAAGGTCGTTTGCTCGGGGGACGACCTTAAATCATGTAAAATAGTACCGCAGAAAATATAATTGTATTATCTACCGGGCTGTAACAAATATTTATATATATTTAGAACTTAGATATAGATAGATAGATAGATAGATAGATAGATAGATAAACACTTTATTGCTCACATAAACAATGGGTATACAATCAGATTTAAAGTACTTAAAACTGTGGGCAAGGGCGCCCTTATATAAGCGCTATAAGCTATAAGCGATTTCAATATATTAACACTCGTTATCCAGGTCGTTAAAAACCTAGGGGTGTGCTTCGATGAAAATTTAACTTGGAAGCCTCAACTTCAAGAAATTAGTAGGAAAGTATTCGCAACTTGGCATTCTTTAAATCGTCTCCGGTATGTTCTTCCCACACAAACTAAAGTAGTATTAGCACAATCTCTTTTCCTTTCTTTACTAGATTACGCTGACGCATGCTTCACTAATCTTACTGCAGAACAACTAAATAAACTTGAACGCCTACAAAATCTATCGTTGAGGTTCATCTTTGGTTTACGTAAATATGACCATATTACCGAATACCGTCTCAAGCTTAAGTGGCTTCCAATCCGTCATCGTCGCGATGTTCGCATTCTCTCTCTGCTCTATAATATTCTATTTGATTCCCATTATCCTAGTTACTTAAAAAACTGTTTTGTATTTCACAACTATGATAGAAAAGAGCTCCGTTCCCGTTCAAACCTTGTCCTTAACTTCCCTGTTCATTATACAAAATATTTTAATTCCCCCTTTACCGTTACGTCCATTTCACTTTGGAATTCTTTACCCGTTCATATTAGGCAGGCGAAAACTTTAAATAATTTTAAGTCATTGCTGTTTAATCACTATTTAAACTTATCTGTCAATGATAATTAATTGTCCTTTAAAACGTATAATATATTTTATAGAATATGTATTGTATTTATAGTATGTATTGTATTGTATTTAGTAGTATATAATATTATATTAAGTATTTATTTAATTATATAATATATTATATATAATATTATTACTGTATTTAAATCAAATGTATTGTTTATATATTTTGTTTAATTTAGTGCTTTTGTTAGATTTTTAATTTAAATATAGTTTACTTTTGCACATCACCGTTTTCCTGGATGTATCACTGATAAGAATGTTAAAAGGTTGCCTGGAAGAAATTGCTTAAAAGTAATAAGGCCGCCTTTGTGTACATGTGTGATTTATCAATAATTGTTGTTTATATTTAAGTATTTTTGTGCACAATAAAGTATATTTGTTTGTTTGTTTGTTTGTTATCCCAGTTATAACACGTTTTGATGTGTCCTCATAGGTACGAGTACGGCAAGGGAGATGTTTTCTTGGCGAAGTGGGTCGCTTTGCCGCATTAAGCACAACAATGACAGTGTCAGCTCCCGAAATTCGTCCAGCGAACACTTTAGGGAGTAATATTTTATGCATATTGTTTTAAGAATTTGGGTTAGGAGAATAAAAAAGGCACTTAACTTGGAATTTTTATGACGTTCAAGACGTGAGCGTTTACTTTTACAGAAGGATGAACAAAGTAATGATTTTTACAAACTAATGGGCTACTTCAGTTTCAGGACCGTGAAATAAAAATGTTTCGAACTTTAGGAAGACTTTTTTCATTTAACAATCAATAGTAGAGTGGGTATGAACAATTGTCAGACATTAGTGGTTTTTACAGAAAGAATAGTGAATACGTACTGTGGATTTTACATATCTAATGCGGATAATACATACATATATAAGTAATCCCTGTATCGACTTAAAACTCGCCCTCTAACACTAATCCCGCGGGTGACATTTATCTAGATCTTCGTAACATTTATGAAGTTATGCACATCGTATTACTGAGTTAAAATATTTTAACATTTACTTCAAAGAACCCGGTTATTAAATCTATTCCTATCTTTTATTGACCTTCAACTGATATGTACGTGTCAGTCCAATATATAACACAAGAAACTTTAAGGAACGCCACATGATATTTATTGCAAATAGTTACCGTGACACGGCGCGGCGCACGCGGTGTATGTAACTTCGATATTCGTAATCACAAAACTTATAACATGATTTACGAGCAACGGGGGTATATTTGAGTAAGGTCAATAGTGGCATGAGTCTATAAGATTTCTTATCCGATTTAATATATAATAGTAGTTACGGAACTTTAGGTTTAGTTCACATTGAAACGAAATAAAATAAAAATGTAGAGTCACGACGTAATAACGTCTTGCACAGGGCCGGATCTACCGTAATATGGCTTTTTCAAGAGCCCGGCAAATGCAAGAAAGCTAAGTCAAGTCATAATAATATATTATGATTTATGATAATCTGAAAGAATCAATCATTTTATAAAATTAAACTGATCGTATGGTTTGTCCTGAGAATCTCTAAAAGTCTATGTTTAGATGTTGGTACTTTGAGGAAACCGTAAATGTTATTGCCCTACATAGTATTAGTCCAGGCCCCCTTAGCTCACGAGTCACGGTCCGGCCCATGGTCATGCATTTCAACTTTTTCAACGATCATACTGATTGACGTCGCGTTGCATTTTGTTACATTTTAAAACAAATGATCACAGTCAACAGGCAAGCATGCGGAGCGTGACCCACCCTTCGCGGGTCAATACGGTGTATAGCGCCAACCGTCATCCTTTCCCGTCTCAATAACTGTCAGAAACACATCTAAAGGTGCTCCCTCACCGCGAGCATTCATTTGTAATGTAACATTATATTCGTTTTTGAGCATTACACATAACACGTGTTATGTAACATTAAACATTCGACTTTGCGCATTACATTACAATACTACTTCCTTGACTGATGACCATTCGTGTGTAATTTAACATTTTAACGTGTGTAATTTGACATAACTTTGAGAATTCCATAGCTAGTTGATATGACAAGTTGTATCAAGATATTACACACTGTATCATTACAAGGTGCGCATTGTAATGCTCGACTCTGTAACGTTACAATACAAGCGAATGCTCCCGGTGAGAGAGCACCTTAAAATATACCTGTTCGATGCTCTCCCGCACGGATATTTCATGGAAGCAGACGCAGCCGATCTCGCGGCTGCGGCGCTGTCCCTCGTCCATGGTGACCATGCGGTCCCACACCTGGTCGGTCTTGTTGCCCACCAGCACCACCGGCACTTCCAGACCACTATCCTGAAATAACAAGATAGCTCCTATTACAGTTACCAGTGGTCACGCGTATAGGCGGTCACTGACAATCTATACGCGTCAAGGATGTAACAAAACAAAGTAATAATACTTTAGGGCGTGTACTGTGTCTGAGTCCCTTGAATAGAGTTCTGAAAGTAGCAGTGCAGATGCACGGTTTTCGTAGACACCTGAACAGTATTCGTAGCCACCTAAATAGTTTTCGTAGACGCCTGTACGGTTTTCGAAGACATCTCCCAGTTTTTGTAGACGCCTGCAGTTTTCGCAAAGACCTTTTCATAGATAGCTGTACAGTTTTCATCAAAATTGTACAGATTACGTAGACATCTGCACAGTTTTCGTAGACATCTGCACAGTTTTTGTAGACACCTACACATTTTTCGTAGAGACCTACATAGTTTTCGTAGATATCTGTACAATTTTCGTAGTCACATCTAGGGAAATCGCAGACGACAGACTATTCGTGACTCACTTTTTATTCTGTGGAAATAGAACCTATGCAATTATATGCAGTAACGCACATGACGCGCAATAAGTCCGACGCACAAAAAATTCATATAATTCTGGCAGACCGCATCACGCCGCTTCGCGCCGCGCCGCACAAAAAGTGTGCGAAAAAAATTGAATGTTTGCTTCAACACGCGTTAACGCAGACGGCGCATACTTTTAGTCTACAATCTGCATTTGCAGTGACGTAACATACGCGATCTATTCAATTAACATGGCGCCAGATATCGATGTAACGATGACGTTAACTCATGAAATACAAAACAGACCAGTAATTTATGATACCTCTAATAGTGACGGGACAAAACCTAAATTTTATGTGGGCAACATATATCTTGCGAGGCCCCCTAAAATATATTATGCGAGGCCCCCCTGACCTGATGGATGACGCTATAGAACGGATTTATTGAGAGAAATAATTTTTTGATAAGTAAGTACTTAAAGTTTTATTTATGAATATTTGAGTATCACGTACAACTCGTAAAACCTTTAAAAAAACCTAGTGGTCCAAAGAGCGCGAGGCCCCTAGGACCGCGAGGCCGTGGGCGGTCGCCCACACCGCCCACGCCTTGCACCGCCTCTGACCTCTAAGGCAGAATAATGCAGAATTGAATGTTTAATATCAGTTCCATTCCCTTCAATAATCTGTCCGAAATTTTAGGATGTACCCAAAATTTTCTATTTTTTCTTCTTTTTCTGTACTTCAAGTACAAAATAATACTTCGCGATCTTTGCACGATTTCCATAGCGTCTACGTCCCTACAGTTCAGCGGACAGAATGATCGAAGATGTGCGTCGTGTGCGTTAAGTTTGTGAAAAATCCGCGAACGACGTTTGTGCGCCTTTTGTGCGCCGCAGACTCGATCACACAAAAAGTGTGTCGTGTGCGATCTCTCCTAAGGTTTTCGTAGACATATGCACAGTTCTCGTAGACTTCTGTATAGTTTTCGTAGACACATTTATCCTAAAAATCTTTAATATTAAGTGGCAAAGTGCATAATTATATATTTTTTCATTATTATTATGAAATTGAACTGTTGAAGCAGCAGATTGTGTGTCCAAAATAGAAGATGTATCCCAGAACTATATAATATAAATTATACTATCGTATCGAGAATTAAAAACTTCTTTAAAATATAATTTTGCATTGAGCTGACACAAAGAGATCGTCCAATACATTTTAGTAGTAAGTTCCAAAACATACAAGTTTCATCACACCTAAATACTCTTCATTCGTTATAGTATGAGATATAGCGGCGGCAGAATCTAGAAGACTATTTTGTCTCTCGTCAACAAGTCGGTCAAAGCGCCTAAACCTGTAAAACAATATTTTACTGTACAACTTATTTTACAAGAGGGAATAGGCACGGCAAAGTTCAATAATTATATAAATTACTAGCTGTCCCGGCAAACGTTGCTTTGCCATAATATATTATGTATTTGCCATATTATTTTATTGAAGTGACTAAATATGTATGTTACCATAGCAACGTCGATCGCTATCCTGTCGCACAATGGTCGCCGTTAGTCTCAGGTTGTAATAATTTTTTGCAATAAAATAAAATTGCGACTATAATTAAAGATCTAAGCTATCCTATCTCTCAAGTTGGGAAAAAGCACACATTTTAAAAAAATAAACATTAAAATCGGTTAAGTAGTTTAGGAATCCATCGCGGACAAACATCGTGACAGGAAATTTATATATATTAGATGAAGCCTAAACCGTCAATCATATTACACAATACGTAATAATGTGCAATAAAATTGATCGTCTGATTTAATTACGAAATTAAAACAAAATATTTACACAGATCGGGTGGTCTGAAAAAATTGTTGTTATAAATATCGGGTACGTCTGGTCCTTAAAAATTAATGACGTCGCTTTATCAACCCTTGGGGTGATAAAATGAAGCGTACAACCTATCAATTAATAATAATTTTATATTTTAAGGTCCGTGAGGTACGCTAACGACTCGAATATCCTAATTAATTATATTATTAACTGTCTATCTTCTAATGAAATTAATTATAATAATGGTTACATTAATTGACGTAACATTAGTACCTACAGTAATTACTAATCACTAATTAGTCTATTGTATTCAATCAATAAGCATTATTATGTAAAACTTATAAGTTGAGATACTTTCGTCGTGTCTTCAAAATTAAATTTAAAATTACATTGTTCTCCATTAAAATTCTAAAAATATAAAAATATTCTTCAATAGGAACAAAATATGGAGATTGGAGGGTAACGGGCCTCGAGTTGTATTGACAATTATAGTGTATTTTTCCTCCTTTTTGTCTCCGCCTCGAAATTTAATCTTATTAGAGACGTGTTCGTACGCATTGTTACATATATAATTTTATTACTTGTATAAAATGTAGAAAGTGTCGGAATTAGACCCAACTCAAAGGAGCGGGGGCCGCTTAAAATACTGTAAAACAATGAACCCTTGACCCGCGTCGTACGATCGAATTATTTTCCGATACGAAAAGTGAGAAGTAATGTTTTAGATAGACGCGACTGTGACGTGATTAAACTTTAAACGTGACCATGGTCATAAAAGTTACTTAGTATGTCACGACTCACAAAGCGAGTATCCCACATCAGCGCACATCTGAAAAGTAAGTCGGACTGGTCAAGTCACAGTATATACCTACGCCCAATAAGGGACTGGCTGAAGGTACCTTTAATATTATAATCCTAAATCATTTCGAGCTCAGACTTTAGCTGTGTTAAAGCTTGACGATGATGAACAAGATTATTATTTACATTGTAATAAACCTTTACTTGTTTTAATAAAATAAAACTTATGTATTCGTATTTTGTAGATATCGTGTTTGCGCAGGATGTTTACTATTCCGCAATAACGGTTCGCTTTGTACAGTTTACACAGTAGGCAGTAGCTAATATCTCTACTCCGTTTCTATTCAGTTTCATCTAAATAATATTAACAAATTTTGAGGTAGGCGTGGATAATGCTACCGTTTTAAATGTCAATGAATAAGGAAATACAGAAGTATATCTATTGAATTGGTCAGTTTTTTAAATATTTTACAGTTCACACTAGATGCAACCGCAACTTTGTTATGCTAAAATTCGTTTATCTCGCGGAAATTGTATTTCTTTTTTTGGATTTAAACCAATTCTTACCATATATCAGCAAAATCGGTTTAGCGCTTTGAGCATGAAGAGTTAACAGACTGGACACACTTTTGTATGTTACATTTATAATCTTAGTATGGATTTAGATCAAAACTAATTAAAACGGAGTAAAGGAATAAGTTTAATTATATAACTTGACAAATTTTAATAAATATTATATTTCACAGAAAACTTTGTTCTCTAGAAGCACCAAAGTGGATCGCAGCTTTGTCATTTACACACTTTATAATCCTGTTACGCCGACAAACAGCCTAATAAAACATATTACATTTTGTAAAATATATTTTATACTGAACAATAAACTCTTCAAATTCTAAATGATGTACACGTTATGTATAGTCATCATTCCGTCGGCTTTGTTTCGTGCGGCTGTTGTAAATCAGTGTTAAAAACTGTGTACCAATAAACTAATAAAATTGACGCTATAATGTAAGCAATAAGCATGTTTTACTAACCTCTAAATTAGGACTAAAGTCTAAACTATAGATTGGACTTACCTTGCTCGTGGTGAGCCTGCGACGTCTCTTGTTGTAAGTGATGAGGAACTTCAAACGGTGGACCTCATCGAACGAGCACTTGTCCGTCACAGAGTACATCAGTATGAAAGCTTCCGCCCAACGGATGTTGCTTTCCAGATTTGAGTATTCACTTTCCTGGAAAAAGATATGGCGTTTATAATAATAGAGTATTTTAGGACTTAGGTGATTCCTCACTAGGCGGCTGCAGTGGAGCGGCACACACGCCATGGAAGAATATTTTGACGTGATAACGTCTTATAATTCGATGGAGCCGGCTGCACGCACGAAAAAACATGACTCATGCGGCGTTACCACGCTCTGAGGCGTTCCATTTTCTTATGACGTTGTCATGTTCAACTATCGTCTGTAAACCGACTTTACAGACAACTGATTTTTTGGACATTGTATATGCGCATAAGTGACATGAATCTCTAGATTCTAGAACTACGGGATGCAAATTGTCGCATCACTTCGCAGGTTGCAGTGTAGTTACGCCTAATGCGGTTTCACCGTCACGGTGGGAGTGTAACTTCGTTCATCATAAATTCAAAATCGTGACGCTATAAATGTCATGACGCAGTTGTGGTGAAGCGACCTTGAAATTTAATTCTCAAAGCGCCTGTAAAGTGTAAAGCTCTATTTGGAATGGCGGCACAGTCCACGCACTGCAAATAAACTAATTTTCCCGTTTCCAAATTTTAGTAGATGGCGTTTTGATCATCACTGGATGTAATGATCAAAACGATTTTGTAATGCGAACATTGGATGACTTCTTTAGCCTATGGCCAGCTACAGAAGTATTTTTTAACAAAACATTCAAGAAGAAAACATACGAAAACCGTAACTCGCACATACTACGGTGCTAGAGGTTACGGCCTCATTACGGCATATAAGCTAAACAAGAAGTCGGTTAAAAATAGTTTTTGATTGACAGTTTAATTACAACGTTTTCGATAAGTTCCCGAACGTTGTCGAGGGTAGAACATGTAGTGAAAACAAACACGACCCTTTATTCATGCCTGTTTGATTCAGGGCGCGGAATTAAGTTTAATATTTTGTGCGTAATCGGGAGACATTCATAAAACAGGCTCTATATATTTTGGTCCTACAGGACCGAGGACAAAGAACATAGAGCTCGTTCCACTTTCTCTGCTAAGTATTGTATTCAAAAAGTAATTTATATATTTTGTTCACATTTGATAAAACTTTCTATAGAGTTTCAAAGACACGAAGTGAATGGGAATTATATAACGCTTTGTACCGACCGACTATCGAGTTAAAGTTAGCTGTTAGCCAGACTCTGCAGATACAATTAGAATGTCTAACATACGAACTAGACAAGTCGAGTCAAGTCTCACATGTCGGTCGAGATTCCTCTACATT
This sequence comes from Polyommatus icarus, assembly GCA_937595015.1. NCBI lineage: Eukaryota > Metazoa > Arthropoda > Insecta > Lepidoptera > Lycaenidae > Polyommatus > Polyommatus icarus. Next base: position 12,977,697 of record OW569326.1, read on the forward strand.
ATTATTTAATTACTAGATGACACTCAGTTGCGCCAAAACTCGTTTATCGCGTGGTAGCCGTACATTTTTCCGGGATAAAAAATATCCTATATCCTTTCCCGGGACTCAAAATATCTTCATACCAAATTTCAGCAAAATCGGTTCAGTGGTTTGGGCATGAAGAGGGTTACCTCTTCATGTATCTGTCTGTCTATCTGTGTGTCTGTCTGTCTGTTAAGACAGACAGACACACTTTCGCATTTATAATATTAGTATGGAAGTATGGATTAACAGCCGTTAGTGTCCCACTTCTGGGCAAAGGCCTCCCCTGCCTCTTTCCACGTGTCTCTATTCTTCGCTGTATTTGGCCACTCTTTGTCTGCAGCGTCTAGCTCGTCGCGCCACCTTTTCTTGGGTCTGCCCCTGTTTCGCCGACCGTTCGGTAGCCACTCCGTAACTAGACGCGCCCATCTGTCCGGGAGAATGCGGGCGAAGTCGAGGAAATTATTAAGAACCTACTGTGAAAACGCTAGTCCCGCCTACACACAACGCTATCTTCCAATCGTGATACAATAATTCCATGAATCGTTTCCCGGACAATGTGCTTTAGTTTGTAGGCGCTGTAGCTAATAGTGAACAATATAGCGTAACAACGGTTCCCGCATTATAGCACGAAAGTAAAGGTCGTAAGTCCCAAAACTGTTTTTTGATGATTAAGTACTTAAAAACTAAATACATACAATACTTACTAATATTTCCTGTAGCTATTATTTTATAAAGTGTGTGATTGTTGTAGTGCAAGTTATTTAATGATATTAACTCAATAAGTATAACAGATATTTGTTGAAATGCCCAAAAAATCATAATTTCGAAAAAAAATTGTCGAGTCATTTTTTTTTTGATATCGCAGGGGAAACCCATCATGGGTGCCCCGGGTTGGGTACCCCGGGGGTATGTGAGACTCTTACTCACTAAAACCATCTGCGGTTCGCCTTCAGCCCTATAGAGGAGGGATATCCCGGATCTAACAAACACAGGACTCCCTCCACGACTGGCCGGTCGGGATCTTAATACTTATTAATTAATAATATTAGTGAATACTTATTAGCATAACTGCACAGCCCGCTCTTAAAATTTACAATACATTTTAATAATTGCCTCGATTTCGTAAAGGGTAGTACACTAGACTTTATAATGAACTACTTACTTGTTTTTTGTGACATAGTGCATCGTCTTGTCCCTTGGATTTATAACAAGGTTTAAATAAGAATAGAGTTTGGAGAATACCTTATAATAGGGGAGGTAGTGCTATCGTTTGCTAAGTGATTTCATACCGACCAAATTTTTGTCCAGCGGTAGCTTAATATTTGTCAATCAATATAATCAGCGTCAGTCGCCGCACCCGTGGTGGAATGTTAAGTGAGAGTATTTCAAAGTTGTAAAAAAATAGTTGCGAAAAGTGATTTTATACCGAATGAAACTTTGATGGATGATTATTGAGGCCACGTGTAACCAAAAAATCACCGTCAGCCGTATTGTAGACGGGGATTCATCGTCAGTCGCGTTATCGAACATGTAATTTTTTTTTAATATAAAGTCATTTTATACCGTACAACATTTATACAGGTGAATGTTTCTACTTTGTAAATAATAAAGAAACCCGTCAGTCGCTAATGCGACGCGTGTCGCGTGCATGTGTGTGTGGTTTCTGGCTGACGGTTTTTCCACCATCGTATTAACGATGGTGGAAAAACCGTCAGCCAGCAAAATAAGTTATGACCAATATAGCCCTACTTCGCGCTCAATGTATCCTAGGGCGTCGCGTAGACGACATTTCCACCTGCAAACATTCAGCTGACGGCGATTTTCGTTTGAATTAACCATAAAATTATCTCACATAGCAATTTTAAGTAATTAATTCGATAGTCAATATTTGTGAAGAAGAATTATTATATTATAATACATTTTACTTTAAAAGCGCCATCTGTTGTTATATACTAAAACTAAAATAACACCTACCTAACCTAAACGTGTATATTCTAGATATGAACATGTAATGGGTGCGAATTGGGATCTTTTTAATGTCAATTCAATACGATTCCCAACAAGTACTTTGAGATGCTCTCAATTTTTATTCCACCCATTATGAAGTGGCTGACGATCAAAGCTGTTATGTATTAGTAGAATGCTATTATTGTAACGATTTTCGCTCGGTATGAAATTACTTTTTTAATGAGCGCGACCTCCCCTACTATTACGTGTCTTAGCACACTAGGCCGAAAAAACGCGACCGAAGTTCGGCATGACTACGCCTGCAATATATTGTGAGAACAATAATCTAAATATTATGTAAAAGAAAGTTGTGTTAGTTAGGCCACTTATAACTCAAGGACGGATGAACCGATTTGGCTGAAAATTGGTGGAGAGGTAGCTTAGAACCAGGAATAGGACATAGGATACATTTTGTCCCGGAAAAATGTGCGGTTACTGCACAATATATTTTTATGATTTGCGCGTAAACTACTCAATCGATTTAGATTAATTTTGGTATGGAGATACTTTGAGTCTCGGGAAAGGACAAGGGATACTCTTTATCCCGGAAAATGTACGGTTCCCGCACAATAAACTTTTATGATTTTCGCCTAAACTATTCAATCTATTTTGATGAAATTTGGTATGCAGATACTTTGAGTCTCGGGAAAGGACAAGGGGTACTTTTAATCCCGGAAAATGTACGGTTCCCGCACAACAAACTTTTATGATTTTCGCCTACACTATTTAATCTATTTTGATGAATTTTGGTATGGAGATACTTTGAGTCTCGGGAAAGGACAAGGGATACTTTGTGTCCCGGAAAATGTACGGTTCCCGCACAACAAACTTTTATGATTTTCGCCTGAACTATTTATTAATTTATTTTGATGAAATTTGGCATGGATATACTAATTTTAATCTGCACGATGACACTTAAAAATAAACAGACTTTTTTTTATTAATTATGCCAATTCGAATTAAATAATCATCGTTAAGACAGGACAACGTCTGTCGGGTCAGCTAGTACATATTATAAAACATTATGCTTCGTGGAAAAAAGCGGGGCGGGTCTTGAAAGATCTTTTCAATGCCCTATTTTTAGAGGTCAATTAAAATTGTAAGCGATGGAAAAAGGTCTCAGAAGGATTTTATTATTGGAAATATCAGTCAGGGAGCTCTAGAACAATTTTTTTCTTGCTTACTAACAAGCTAATTTTTTTTGTGAGTAGCTTGCGTGTAGTCTTTTTTTATCTGAAACAACTTTTTTATCTGCAAAAAATCTTGAAAGTGGTAGCTAACAGAGATAGAAAGGATTTCATACTTTGATTTGGTGGTCCTAAAATATGAATTGTTCTATTTGTAGGACAATCCGACAATGTTACTCTTAAATTAGTCAACCAAGTTTTGTTGATTACAGAACCCTAAAACGGAATCCTAACCAGCTGATTTTTTGTATATTTGTAGGTTAATAGTTATATAATTTAAGAGTAATAATATTGTCCTACAAATAGAACAATCTATATTTTAGGACCATCAAATCAAAGTATGAAATCCTTTCTATCTCTGTTAGCTAACACTTTCAAGATTTTTCGCAGATATAAAAAAGTTGTTTGTCTTATCAAAATATCTTATTACTCACAAAAATTAGCTTGTTAGTAATAAAAAAAAACTAGGGCTCCCTGACTATAAATAATATTATATTACGAAAATATTATTTTCCATTCCGTCGAAATATCTTCGTGTCCTTTCTTTACGTAACTAACAGGGTACTATAGTTAGTCGCCAGACAATATTAGCTTATTTATTTGCGATATTTGCTGATTTACTGGTTATTGTAATGTTACATTGTTATAGCTAAATCGTTTTCTATTTTAAGTCTAATTCAAATAACACTGCTAGGACGGGGCTACTTTTTGGATGACATGTTATTATTTTGTTTATCTTATGAAAAAAAAAATCCGGCGTAAAAAGGAAGGAAACGATAGCTTTGGCCTTTCCTGAGAATCAAAGTAGCTTCGTACCAAATTTAATCAGAATGGGCTTAGTTCTTTGAGTGTGAATAGATAACAGACAGACAGAAAGTAAAACTTTAACATTTATAACATTAATAATTAATAGATATTGTACGTATATTAAAATGTGTTTAAAAGAACAATACTCGGGGGCAGGGGTCACCAAAATATGGTGGACCGCGGTCCGCATCCGGACCGTCCGCGCCGACCCAATGTGTGCGGACCAAGTATTTTCGAAGATGAACTACGTTAAAAATAATTTTTGGTCTCGACTCGATGTACATCTCCAGGATTTAATGTCAATAGCTTGCACCAGTTCACTCCAAACTTCAGACAGATAATAATTAGCATCAAAGATTGTCAGTTTTCTCATTGATATGTTTATTAATATTTTTAATACTTATCCACACACATTTGTGGACCGCGAAAGTCATTTCATTTCTTAAAATGGACCCTGAGCGAAACTAATTGGAGACCCCTGTTCGAGGGTTTCGCTAATCGCTATGTTATCGCCTCCGCAGACAATATTTATGAACATTATTAAGAGAGATTAGATACATTAATGTAAAAAGCGTAATAATGATAAATAATATTTATATTTTGTGAAGAAGTAAATTGCCAAATGAAGTGCCATAAGTACACAATTAATATCATCATACAATTACATTTGAAGACGTAAATGAATAAAAAAGGGTAAGTAACTAACATTTTCTCAATATTCGTTTCTTTTACGAGGCTTTAGGACAGGGAAAATGATTAATTCAAAAAAAACATTTTCAAAAATTTTACTTAAGTACCTATCCAATTCATTCACTTACGTCTTCATTTCACAAAGCCTTTTGTTTTTCTTCGGAGATAACATGATTGTTTTTAAATGACGTGTTTTTAAGGCTTCTGAGATGAGATTAAACTTATTTTAACTTAAATTAATATCCTAATATGTGTAGGTATTTATATCGAAAGATATAAGTATATAATATATTATTATAAAGAAGTTATTGACAAAAGTCGATAACTTTGTAACAAAACAAAGTTATAATTGTATAATGTAAGTATATGCTTGGAGTTTTTTAAGAAATTCTATGGCAGTGAACTCAGATGAAAGTTTGGGGGTTTCATCGTTGTTTTAAGAACTAAAAGTAGGTACCTATGCTACTATGAAATTCTATTCATCATAATTATTCAGTAATAATATTATAATCAATCCATACTTCCATACTAATATTATAAATGCGAAAGTGTGTCTGTCTGTCTGTTACCTCTTCACGCCCAAACCGCTGAACCGATTTTGCTGAAATTTGGTATAAAGATACTTTGAGTCCCGGGAGAGGACATAGGATACTTTTTAACCCGGAAAAATGTGCAGTTCCGGCGCGATAAACACATTTTGGCGCAACGGAGTTGCGGACATCCTCTACTCGTAGTAAGTAATAAGTAACGTAAGTATCTATTGTAGCAATTTCATCACAGTTGAGTAATTATTAGATTAACATATTATAAAGTTGCGGGCATCATCTAATAATGAATAATCGAAGCTTTAGTAGGTAATAATTTAATCCCAGTGCTGAAATGAATGTAACTTCCATCTCTATGCGGACGACTTGCAGATTTATCGTCAGTCACACATCGATAACATTAGTTTCGCAGTCAGCGACGTCAGCATGCAGATTGGGCTAACTCTTTTTTCTTGTTAGTGAATCCCAAAAAATCACAAGCCATTATTATCGGCAGCAAATATTATATGACCCATTTTTTTCGTTGGGAAATGTTTTTTTATTTTTATTTTGGTGAGCTTATGACAAACACAGTCGATTGAATCTCAAACACAGTCCTACCAACTAAAGTAGATGTAACGTCATCTGCCTATAAATCAATTTCTTTGATAGTAGGTAGGTACTTTGTCCCACCTTACAACGACATTGCTTTGTAGAGGAAGAATAAGACGGGAAAATATAAACAACTAGATGTCCCGGTGAACTTCGTGTTACATAAAAACACTCCCTGGACTTCCACGATCATTTTAAAACTAAAATTAGCCAAATCAGTCCAGCCGTTATATAGACACACACTCACTGCCGCACTCAGAGTGGAACATTATTTAGTTAAATGTAATTAATTCAAAATTTTGACATAAGCCCCATACTTTATCTGTCAAACTCTTCATTAAATTGAAGCTTAATCATAATTAAATGTCTCTGAGTACGGCGGTCAGAGACATATTTTAATGATTATTAAACTTCATTTTTATTAAGATAGATGTAATATTGTGTGAGGCTTATGTCAAAATCTTCATTTAATTACAGTTAAGTATAGGTGTACCAGAATCTGATGGCAAAAAGTGAGAAAATAAATTGACTATAGTCTCTAGCAATACCGGGGTAATTGAAATAAAAAATTTTGATCCTTTTCTTTTAGCAGCTAATCTGTGTATTAAACATGCAAATATAAAAATTTATCCAATGATTTAGGATATTTTTTGCAAATTTGCTGTCAAAAATTGCTATCAGATTCTGGTAGATCTATAAATATTAATGCGCGTCTCTGAGTGCGGCGTGGTGCGGCACAGACACAAACTTACATTGGGACCACCGGCCGAGTCCAAGATCTCGAAATAGACCGTCTCTTTGTCTATGACGGTTTGGAAGGAGTATATCTTCTCCAGATGAGGATCGTAGTCCCCGATGAAGCGGCGAGTTATGAAGCGCACCACCAAAGCTGAAACATACACTCTTATTACACCACTCGCTACAGCTTGCAATCTATGTAAGTAAGTTAAAATGTCCTTCTCTTTCATAAACGAAGACGTGAGTGAAAGAACACAATAAGTTAAATTTTGTAACATACCGACATTTATTCATTTTTCCCATATAATTTGAATAAACCTTGTAACTTACCTATCTATATTTTCATCACCTGGATGATATTATATCTGACTACACATAAAATCCACAGTTTTATTTCCGGCTCTAAAGCCTCCATTTCTGCAAATAAAATGCATTTTTTACTGTTACTTATCGTGTTCTTCCACTCACGTCTTCAAATATGATCAAAGAGTGAATTAATATTTAAACCAGTTTTAACTCTAAGCCAGAGTGGCAATATAAGTAGGCCTATAAGAGTTATAAGAGTTAAGACCCGCCGCTGAGCCTGAACTCTGAATCTTAATTTAGACTACAAGAGTCTGAAATCTGAATTAGGATTCAGACCAGTTTTCCCCTATTCAAACTCTAAAGTCTAAATTAGGATTCAGGCTGGTTTTTTCTTACGTATTAAACTAGTCTGAGTATACTATTGAAATAAAAAAGGGTGCTCCGCACTAAAGAACGTTTAATGAAATATAATATGGACTGTAGCCTGTCAATAATTATTATTAGATATTAGTAAAGTCTAGCCCTAATGCTGGCGGTACCGTAGCGTAGGGGGGCGGCAGATTTCGTACATGGGGCGGTAGAAATAATGTGGCCTACACTCAAAAAAATATAAATCCGGCACTGTTAGTAACGACAAATACGACAGTGACAGGGTGATTATGTGGTATATCTACACTCTACAGCTGCAGTGGTTCTTAACCTTTTAGTCATGACTCTCATGAGGGACCATCTTACCAAATGATTGTCTTGCCGGGGACCACCCTGTTGGTTTACCTAAATTAAGAGTGGTTTGTAAAGAAAACGCATACTCTTTACTAATTTCTGAATTTTCACGTATTATTATTTTATTAGGATGGCTTCGCGGACCACTTGGAATGCCTTCAGGGTCAATGCCACCAGTGGTCCGCGGACCACCGGTTAAGAACCACTGCTCTACAGTGAACTCTACAGTATCACCGCATATTCGTCCCGATCTAAGCGTGTCTATGATCTAATGGCGAGTAGAAGTTTGTTGTTGTTAGTTCTTACCGTGACGACGATAATAATTTATATGGGATCGAAACACAAATAGGTACAATGGAACAATATATTATTATTATTCGACGCCAAACACCATATACATTGTCGTTAACGTGCTTACGACGTGAAGCGACCAAAACTCACACTTATTATAGTCCGGTCTAATTAGACGCAAAAAAATCGTAACCTCGGAATAACTCGCATAGAGCTGAAAATTGGTAGAGACGTTAAATACACCGTTACAAATAAAACCTCAGAAGTCCTCGGCGATCCTCCTTGTGCAAAAATTTTTATTCAAGGTCAAAGGTAAAAAATGAGGTTTTTCCTGTTTTTTTCCAAACTATACATTTTATCACAAAAATAAGTATGACAAGAGAGAATCATAGAATACTCTACAAAAAATATTCAGACATTTTTTTCATACAACTTACCATTCTTTATAAATGGCGGGCTCAAAGTTTGGGAAAATCGTATCTATGCTTAAATTATAAAGCTAAAGAATTTGTGGAACTACTGCTTGGAATTGAAAAATTAGTTTTTTGATGGATAGCCTTGTTTATCGAGGAAGACTTGAGCAATATAACATCACGTTGCCACCAATAGGAGCAAAGAAACAGAGGAAAATGGGGAAAAACGGGGAAAATTATTTGAAAGAGCTTATCTCACAAACGGCTGAAGCTTTTTTATCTTATTTGGCACAGATATAAAGTAGACCACGAGGACGGACATAGGCTATTTTGTTTCTCGGGAAAATGTCCGGTTTCCGTGAAATACGTAATTAACAGGGCGGACCGGAACTTCTAGTACTACAACATACGAGGGCTGTTCTCAGCCACACATATTTCTGCGTGACTTACCAAATCTAAACTTTTCGAGTCGCGAAAAGCAACAGTACGCTTGTAAGTCACTCAGAAGTATGTCAGACCGAGAATATTTCAATGTTTTCAAACAACCCTAGTATGTAGTACTAGATGTTAAGCGTGGTTCCGCCCGTGTTAATTATAAATTTCACGGAAACCGTAAATTTTCCTGAAAAACAAAATAGCCTATGTCCCTCCACGTAGCCTACTCTATATCTGTGCCAAATAACATAAAAATTGCTTCAGCCGTTTGTGAGATAAGCTCCTTCAAATAATTTTCCCCGTCTTTCCTCATTTTCCTCTATTTCTTTGCTCCTATTGTTGGCAACGTGATGTTATATAGCTCAAGTCTTCCTCGATAAATAAGTCTATCCAACAAAAAACGAATTCTTAAATTCAAAGCTGTAGTTCCACAAATTCTTTAGCTTTATGATTTAAGCATAGATATGATTTTACCAAACTTTAAGCCCGTCATTTATAAGGAATGGTAAGTCGTATGAAAAAAGTGTCTGAATATTTTTTGTAGAGAATTCTATGATCTACACTCTTGTCATACTTATTTTTGTGATAAAATGTATAGTTTGGAAAAAATAACAGGAAAAACCTCGTTTTTATGCCTTTGACCTTGAATAAAAATTTTTGCACAAGGAGGATCGCCAGGGACTTTTGAGGCTTTATTTGTAATGGTGTATTTAACGTCTCTGCCAATTTTCAGCTCTATGCGAGTTATTCCGAGGTCGAATGTTTAATTTTCCTGGAGTATTAGTGTTCGAAGCAAAATCGCATTGCTCACAATCACCAGTGTAAAAAGGGACTTAATGGACTCTAAGAAAATAATAATAATTACACTATTCGTTTGTGATGTCCAGGGAGATGTGAATAAAGGTTTTTAAATAAGGCCTATTAACGTCGTTTTGGGTTAAAGTTAATCGTCGGTTAAATATATAATTGTCATCTATTTCGTTCTAAGCCGGGGCTAAATGGGGCTTTAAATGGCCGGGGGATGGCGAGAGGATTAAAATGGTTACACCCGCACCACTAGAATAATTACATGGTGTCTTAAGGTTTTTAAACCTACAATCATACCGGTCTACCAAACGTATGGAAAAAAATTGTAGTGCCTGAAGATTATTTTTAATGTCGCCATGATAGCCCAAGCAAAAGAATTAGGACATGAGCTGGTCAATAGTCAATACGTCTGGAACCAACTATATGTGAGTTTCCCCTGAGGAAACTCACATATAGTTGTTGTATCTCACCGTAGGAAAGCCATCCGTGTACGTGTGTAATGTATTTGAGATTTCAAAATAATATAAAGATACTAGCTGTCCCGGCAAAGGTTTCTTTGCCATAATATAAAGTATTTCGCCCATATTATTTTATTGAAGTGACTAAATAAGTATGTCGCCATGGCAACGTCGATCGCTATCCCGTCGCACAAATAATGGTCGCCGTCAGTTTAGTTATTCAACAAATGCACTTATCAATATATGAAGTACCCAGTAGCCGATTCTCAAACCTACTGAATATGCATATAAAATTTGGTAAAAATCAGTAAAGCCGTTTCGCAGGAGTTTGCGGACTGACATTGTGACACGAGAATTTTATATATAAGATTATCTCATCGGTACACTCCGCCACCTGAGATCGAACCGACACCCTGACTGCGACTCAAAGATACCCACGAAGCTTCAGCAATCAGCCGCAAGATAGCATAAAATTATGCAATACATCCCATATTTCTTTTTTATTGGCGGATACGGTTATTACTCGGGAGATATTTTACGATATCGATTTAATATTTCTTTCAAAGAGCTTATTATTAGAATTCAGATGAGGATAGTTATGTAGGGCGACTTGGTCGGTTACTCGACTGACCTACTAGTTGAATGAGCTATTTTTAAACATCTGCTATCTTTGATATAATATTTTTGCTCAAACGTGCTACGTAAGCACTACTTAACATTAAATTATACGCTCGCTTGTGACAAAATATTTTATTTCTTTATTTATACTTATTTCATTTACAATTCATTTACATAATAACAATTAGCTTTGTCTACACTGGGCCTTTTTTTGTTCATCAATGGCATGCGTTATAACTTATAGCGCAGTCAACAGCGAACGTGAGGCATGCCCGTGACGCGCGTTGAAATCGTAGCGCTCACTATGGCCACATTTTCTTTCAACGCGGGTGGATTTAGACGCATTCAATTATTGAATATGCCAAACGAAAGTTGAATAAGAAGATGTCGAAAATTGAAGATGAAATTACATAATATGGACATTGCACATAGCTAACATAAAAACATTTCACTAATCTCACTTTATAGTAACATTCGCTGCCGTACTAAAACAGCTGCCTGGAGTATTCGCAATAAGACATTACATAACATTATGATTGATAACACAATATTAAACAAAATTATTTTTGGTTTAGTTGACTTGTGAGATTGCGTAATGTTGGGGCTCTACATCTGACTCTACGTTTAGGACCTTCGTTTTAAATCCCGTCTTTACAACAACATTTCGTAGACGAGATGTTAGAAATCTAGGAATTAAACGCGTTTATCCTGCAGGCGGGGCCCATAGGCCATAATGTAGTTTTACTTGTATACACTACCATGAAGACATATGGACCACAGTAATAACTTACACTTTTTATACACTTTTTCCACTTTTATTAATTTATTTTATTGCAATTTTGTTTTACACGACCGGTTTCGATACAATCATCATCAGGTGTAGTGTAGATGTAGGTGTAGATTTTATCGAAACCGGTCGTGTAAAACAAAATTGCAATAAAATAAATTAATAAAAGTGGAAAAAGTGTATAAAAAGTGTAAGTTATTACTGTGAAACATGAATTTCCACCAAGAAGTTACGGTACGTTCGATATCATACATATGGACCACTTTGAACCTTATTATCAGGTATCAAAACCGAAAAAGAATACACTGGATGCGTACATCGTACTGACGCGACGCCCTGCGCAGGGTCAACGGTTTCGATATTAAATACTGGCGCTTTAAACACTTGGAAAAATCTTACAACAACATTTACGCGAATGTATACAATAGATACTCAGAAGTCTGCTCCAATAAATTCAATTGTGAATACTTTATGTTATGCAGAGCGGTGTATAGCGCAGGCGAAGCGTACGTACAAATCGAATTCCGTATAAGCAATAACAATATTATTTTAACAGATAAAGGATGAAAAGAAATCCATAATTTTATAATTTTGCGTCTACGACACAAACGACATGAAAGTTTCTATAAATGAAATGAATTGAAGTTTTTGGAACGAAGTTCCTTATCGCGCGTTGCGAAGGGGGCTAGACAGAAAAAATTATGACGAAAAGTTATAACGACACTTTTTGTGTATCTCTCTATCTCTCTCTTATAGAAAGCAAGTTATTTTCGTTTCGTCTTTCTATTTCGCATTAAACAGTGTGGTGTAGCGACGTATTTTTTGTGATTATTTTTGAGTGTATACAGGTTTTTTGTACATAAGAAACAATAAAGTGGAACTTCGTTCCATCCGGGTGTCCCTTGACAACACCTTGACAAGTTTTTATAGTATTTTTTAAGAGAGAACTTTACCTGATTTCCCGACTCCGGACTGGCCGATCACCATCACTTTGAACGGCTTGGGCTTCGCGGCGTGAAGTACCAGCTGCGCCAGAGATGACTTCGGCGACGGTGTGCTCGACATCACGACGTCTAAAAAAACACATAAAAACATTAAAAAATGACCAACAAATAACAATCAGAGGAGTTGATTTAGGTGCTAGCAGCTAGATGCTATAAACATACATATTACAAGTGTCTAGTACTAAATTTCCATAGCATTTCCATACCAAATTTCAGTAGAATTGGTTCAGCGGTTTGGGCGTCTAGAGGAGACAGACAGATACACAGAAAGACATACTACTCTTTCACATCTTATATTATATATAAAAATGGATTTTCAAATGTGTTAGTCGCGCTAAAACTCGAAAACGGCTGAACGGTAAAAGCGTGGTAATTTTTGTGTTAAATAGCTACAAAACAAGAAAATGTATTTTGCGTTTACTGTGACTTGTGAGTCAAACATAGAATAAAAAAAGTATTGGTATAACTGTTGGATGAATACTCTTTTTCTTGTATTTTTTTTTCTTGAACTGGGGGGGGGGGGGGGGGGGGGGCTGAAAACCAGCAAAATGTCTAAAGTGGTCTATGAGAAAAAAAAGTTTGGGAACCTCTGCTGTAGACGATGTAGCCATCACTAATATTCATACTATAAAATTGCGAAAAAATTCTATTGCAAACTAGCTGTCCCGATGAACTTCATATCGCTTAAAACCTTCCCTGGACTTCTACGAATATTTTAAGAATAAAATCAGCCCAATCCGCTCAGCCGTTTTCGAGCTTTAGCGCGACTAACACATTTGAAAATCCATTTTTATATATAAGACTAGCTGTCCCGGCAAACGTTGCTTTGCCCTAATAATATAAAGTATTTTGCCAATATTATTTTATTGAACTGACTAAATACTTATTTAGTCAGTTCAATAAAATAATATTGGTATACAATACATACTTATGTCGCCATGGCAACGTCGATCGCTATCCCGTCGCACAAACAATGGTCGCCGTCAGTCTCAGGTTGTAATAATTTACTATTATTTATTCAATAAACGCAATTATCAATATAATATAAAGTACCCAGTAGCCGATTCTCAGACCTACTGAATATGCATATAAAATTTGGTAAAAATCAGTAAAGCCGTTTCGGAGTTCGTGGACTAACATTGTGACACGAGAATTTTATATATAAGATAAACAAAAAATTAAATGACTAGTGCCGCTTAAGGCCTGTGCTGCGTTGTCGTCATCCCAATAGTGTTTTCCAATCCCAATTTCATTCGTATCCTTAAAAAATAGTCTATCGTATAAAATAAAGTCATAAACTGATATATATATACATATATATATATATATATATATATATATATATATATATATATATATATATATATATATATATATATATATATATATATATATATATATATATATATATATATATATATATATATATTCCACCCAATCTTCCAAAACATGCCATGAATAATCGCTATCAATTTTCCCTAAATCCTGAGAACTTTCCGATAAATACTGGCCTTTAGGAGGTGTATTTCAGCCCGTCAATCGCAGGTTACAGTGCGTTGTGACCGTGAACCTGGACGGAGCGCTTTGGAACATCAAACATGAAACAGGATTGACGTTTCAGCTTGCAACAGCTTACACAGCATCAATATCACCGCCTACTATTCATACTAATATTATTAATGCGAAAGTTTGTCTGTCTGTCTGTTACCTCTTCACGCTGGGTTTGGGCGATATGAAACGATTCTGCTAAAATCGTTTCATATCGTATGTTGAGTCCCGGGCATAATCGTTTCGTATGTTGAGTCCCGGGCTATAAAAAAGGAAAACGAGGAAAGGACTATACTTTTATTCTGAAAAAATGTACTACGTTTATGTGAGTCAATGCGCAGGAAAAGAGCCTGGCGTAACCAGAAAGTTGCGCTTAACCTTTAGTGTTTTACATTTTAGGTCCTTAAAATCCCCAAGCCCCTTGAGCAGTTACCTTTTCTCAGAGTATCTACTTAAATAGATTGTTCCGTGTCTAAATGTTGTAGTTTATACTCAAGTGTATTAAAAGATTAACATCACGTAGGTACTGGGTTAAGACTTACCTAAGGTACATCTATAGAGAAAGACACGGGTACGTTTATTCATTAATATGTTCCGTTCCAATAATAGGTATGCCATCTAATGTTATGCCACAAAGAGCTTTTCTGGTTTGCGACTAAGCCCTACTAGCCTACAGGCAAAGCACGTTACATAAACAAAGTTAAACACTGCTTTTGTAGCACGTCAGTGCTTTAATTAAAGTTACCTTTTGAAATAATTTGAAAGCTTATAATGCTTTATAGGTAACCGATACTGTTATACGTTACATTCGACCACCATGTAAGCTCATATTGTAATAACACAACAATACAATTGAATGGAATTAAAACTATTTTGCGATAATAATGTAAAAGAAGTATCTTTTTGATAGATAAACTTACATTATACTATTATTTTATAATATTATGAAAAAGGCTTTTTTGCTACGAAACTAAATAACGTGTAACGTATAAATTTTTGATATTTTTTGCAAAGAAAAATGTTGCTGAAAAATTGCCGAATAAGTCAAACAATAACGTACTCATAGGAGTTGGTGATAGCTAGGTGACAGCGCAGTTTAAATCACATACCCCCTTACTAATAAACGCTGTGTAAGCTTTAAATAGTTATACAGTGTTTTGTCTTCTTCAATCCAATTAAAAATGTCACTTATGTGACAGGAACAAAACACTGTATAACTATTCAAAGCTTATACAACTTTTATTAGTAAGGGGGATAGTGTTTAAAAAAATGTGAAATGCACCTTTTTAATACATATGTATTCTTGCTATATATATGCAGATAAAATCATATTACCTGCATATATCACAAGAATAGATTTAAAAACCTTAAATATGTTTATTACAAGTGCAAGCAAAAAGAGTTTCTGTCTAACTTAAATCTTAAGATTTAAGTAATCAGGTTAATGATACAAGCTGGGTTGACAAGTTGCAACGAACATTACATACTTTACCTACTTAGTTTAGGCGAAAAAACCGCACCTCTCTGGCTTCGCCGCAATCGAATAAAATCTTATTAAAAAAACTTACATGTAACAATAAACAAAGTGATAGTACTTTTGGGTGTGTCTTCTAAATAAAATTCACTATAACAGTATAGTATAACTTTTCATCTTTTGTATCGGCAACACTTTTGTATAATTCATGACGCTATTGGGGCGCTGGCCCAGACAATTAAATACGAAAACGTCCTAAAGTATTTTAAGTTTGTTTTGTTAAATCATATTATATTAAGTTTTCATATTATATACTCTGTACTATATAATATGAAAACTATAGCTCATATTATAATAATATAATATAATATGTCAGAATATCTGAAACTTTTGGGACTGGTACCGACTTCAAAGTAATGAAGACAATGTACGGAAATAGTTGAGATTTAGACAAATTCTGAAAAAGGCACTATTAAAGAGTAAGACTTTAATACTTTTTAGTTCATATTACAATTGTTTTTACATTGGAAGTCGGTTTTAATTTTTTTGTTAAAAATAATAATTTCACTCTTTTTAGTGTTGTCTACAAAATAAGGCTTTATGCGTAAATAACCAATAGGAACGATAACTATTTAGTACATTATATTATTGTAAGCAAAATTGTGGCAAATGCTTGCAGTTATCTAAGCGATGCTGCAATTTCCAAACTTTTATCTTTAAAGGTTCAGGAGTTCTGTTCAGTGCCTTTGGAACCAAGAGACACCTTTGTATGAAACTTCTCTTATTCGTAATATATGTTTTACTTACTAGAAACAACATTTTAACCACTATGAGCGTTTTGATAAATTTCAAGGATATCCCTTGATTGCTCATAGATCCCATCATCAGCTCACCAGTTTCGTAATTGTTATACAAAATTAAGATTATATCCTATACAACAACACGAAAACTTCGAAAATCGGCCCACAAACAGTGAAATCATTGACAAAAACATCTGCTTCGATGCAAAATATCACGAAAAGTACCAATAATTGGGTCATAGTGTGATGACCATGGCATAATTATAGTTGTGATGATGATGATTAATCAAATTGATGTGTTGGCTTATGCTTTCAGTTGTTTAAACAACGCCGAAATCCTCGAACCGGTACCTAAAAGCATTCAAAAGTTCTGTTCAGTACCTTCGGATCCAGGGTATAACCTGGTGCGAAGTCTTACTTTTTGGTAGCATTTACCTCGAATGCTTCAGAAAAAATCGAAATCACTATATGTTTCCATACAAATTTCAAGAAGTCCCCTCGATTCCTCAAGGATCCCATCATCAGATCACCACTTTTGTGAACATAGTACCAAATTCATGTTAAACCCTATACAACACAAAAATAATTTTGAAAATCAGACCACAAACGGCTGAGTAATCGAGGAACATACAAAAAAAAAGATACATACAGCCGAACGTTTTACCTCCTCCTTTTTGGAAGTCGGTCAAAAATCGCAGTCAACATAAAATATATTTTGTATATTTTATTTAATGCATATAAATTGTTTTATGGAAAATTGTATTCAAAGTAACCTGTCATGATTGTATCTCAGAGCCAACAGATCGGAAATAACGGATATGTAAACATCGTTGCAAGATTTCCTGTGATTTAGTATAATATTTGCTTGATTTTTGGGTTCCGTATAACATCCTCTTAATTTTTTATGTTAATTGTTAAGTAGTATATTAATATATTTTTAGCTTTTAATGTCTATTCGCTTGAATTCAAAAATGATAGTTAAAAAAACTAAAAACACGCTTTTTATAGAAAACCAATGTAACAAATTAAAAAATGTTTTATTTTATCAAATTACTAATTAGTGTATTGTCATCGGTCCTCGATAAATCTACAAAGTTTGAACGAAATCTGGCCGTTTAAAGTGGGTCAAAATCGCGCCCAAAGAAGTCGGTTACAAACAATTAACATACAAACATACAAATTGAAAAAGGGAATAATTGTATCAAATTAGTGTATTGTCATCGGTCCTCGATAAATCTACAAAGTTTGAACGATATCTGGCCGTTTAAAGTGGGTCTAAATCGCGCCCAAAGAAGTCGGTTACAAACAAACATACAGGTGAAGCTAATAAAAAGCGTATAAAAAGCCATATTTTGACGGATTTTAAAATGGTATTTTAGTAAGTAAAGCATTACTGTGTGTATTGCGATTTGCCTGTGTGCATTGTATTTTTACCTGAATGCCAGGAGGGTTATTAATATTTTAGTTCCAGAGTGCTAAAATAGGTAAGTCCATTTGTCACTCCCGAGCATGGTACGCTGCATGCTCGAGAGTGATGAGGCCTGGCAGGCGGCGGTTTCTTTCTGTGAAACCGTCCTTTCACAGAAAGAGGCCGCAGAGCGGAACAGAGAGGATGATCCCACCTCTCTGCCGCTCCGCCGGCGTAGGACGGGAGTGCGGAGGCGTCGCTACGCGAACCTCCAATCTCTCGTCTAACGGGGCTCCGGGTCAGGATGGGAACCTGCCCGGCTTTGTCAGCCCCGGCGCCGAGGGGAACGCTTCAGTTCGCCTAAGCGTTCCCTTACTTTGGTGGCGGTCCGAGATAGACCGGCCAGTCGTGGAGGGAGTCCTGTGTTAGACAGATCCGGGATTTCCCTCCGTTATACGGCTGAAGGCGAGCCGCAGGTGGTTAAAAAAAGGTAAGTCCATTTGGCAACAAACAATTATGGGGAAAAAAATATCCACAGCCGAACATATAACCTCCTCGTTTTTTGGAAGTCGGTTAAAAATGGTCATTAATTTGTTTTTACCAGTAGTTTTGAACATACACGAAATAAGTTTTTTTGGGTTTAAAACAGCGTCCTGCAGCAAAATTCTTATCTTTATATAATTAAAATTCGATTTATTTTCTTGATGAAATCGTTCGAAAAAATTGTTTGGATTTTTTACAAAGTTTTATGAGAGTAATGTTTACTGCGTAGGAAGCAGTAATAGTATTGAAAGTAACAGACCCTGTAATAATAAAACACTTTACGCCAGTTGCGGAGGGAGTAAAATAAAAAAAACCTATTTTAACACTTTTTCCTCGAAAGTCACACTACCCAGTCCCCACGAAAAACCAGTCATCGAAATTGAACTATAATTATTTTAATGTATCGAAATTATCTTGATGGAACTATAATTATGTTAAAGTAGTACATTTAGGGCCTGTTTCACCACTTCCTGATAAGTGCTGGATAGGCTATCCACAACTTAACTTGGCAGAAAGAATATGGAGAATCTGTCAAAAAGTTGTGGATAGCCTTTATCAGGAAGTGGTGAAACAGACCCTTATATTATACTAGCTGTTGCCCGCGACTTCGTCCGCGTTAACATAGTATAATAACAAAGATGGATAGTTTTCCCCTTTTTGTGGTTCCTTATACAAAGGGGACCCTATTTAAGGGGCCGGGTACCCTTGGAATTTCTCATACAAACGTAATACCAAAATCATTTTCTCATACGAAAATATTTAACATGTTTGAGTTATTTTTCAGTTTAAAATAGTAATTACATAGTAATAAACTACAAAATATTTAAATTTTGTAGTAAATTTACTATTTATTTATATATTTTTTAGTGTTTTACTCTATTTTTTAGTGTTTCAATATTGAGTAGTAAATTTACTAAAAAAAAATTTTAAACAAAAAAAATTTTTTTTGTGTTTAAATATTTTGAAGTAAGTTTTTGTGCAGGAACCTAGGTAATTACTATTCTAAACTGAAAAATAACTCAAACATGTTAAATATTTTCGTATGAAAAAATGATTTTGGTATTACGTTTGTATGAAAAATTCCAAGGGTACCCGGCCTCTTAATAATTGCACGTCGTTACAATGTTACGTCAGCTGACCTTTTTTATTTTTAAACTCTAGGGATGTTACTCTAACAATCGAAAGCAAATAAATAGTATCGATGCATTATTACTTGTAACAAAATAACCCCATAAATTAACAACCACGTTGTGAAAAGTAACACGTATTTATGTGAAATGAATAATGATTATACTAAATTTAAATTTTTTTATAATTCAAGGGAATAAATGCATTTTTTTGTAAATTATGTACTTGTCTTATTTTGCTCCTTGAATTAAAGTAATAATGGGACAGGAATTTGTTTTTGGTTTTACAAATAACGTATAAAAATCAAATATTTTATTTCAAGGCCGTATCGATTTATTCGTTTTGGTCCAACGAATAACAAAACTACAGGAAAGGTAACTCCCATACTTCAACCGTTTTAAATTTGGCTCCTTTTCAAACACTAAAATATGACAATTCAGATTCTCGCCAAGGTCGTTTCCCCGGTAACGTATCATAATATTGCGCGCTGGACGACAGCCTGCGCGGTTATTGTCAATGTCACAGTTATGAAACAAAGAGGCTAGCATTATGCAGTATACACCAAACTACTATCACGAAGAAAGGAGTACATAATTATTATTTTAAAATCGAACATTTTCCTCTGATCCTTAAATCGTCGATAATAATAATATATAATAATTTTGAACAACCGTGTACGACTCGGACGAACTTTAAACTATCCAGAGCACCTAGACAAGACGTTTACAGATTACAAAAATATATGTGCTAAATTATTACAGAACTAGCTGTTGCCCGCGACTTCGTCCGCGTGGACTTCAGTTTATAGCGCGCGATGTCAAAAAAATTGGTGTCAAATTTAAAAGCTTTTTAAAACTCTGGTACCCCTTAAATCAAAATATCTAAAAACAGCTGTGCGGTGCGCACATAATATTTCATTTTTTTATATTATACCTAAAGCTTATTTAGCCCCCCATTACACAACTTTAGCTTTACCTATAAACTATTTAGCATTGGTAGGTTTAAGGTTTCGTCACTCATCACTGCGTAGATAAAGTACTGAGTACTGACTACTAAGTAGAGTAGTGACTTATTCATTATTTATAGACGTGCATAACAATCGCAAGAATCGAAAAACGGTACTCAACTTGGTACCACCTCTTATAGAAAGATGCACGAGCAAGCGATATCGCAATGTAGGAGACGCACGGCGCCATCTATTATTATTTTTTGGAACTAACTTAATTTGAACAAATTTACGCATTTTCACCCCCTTACGACCCCTTTTTCCAGTTAAAAAGTAGCCTATGTCCTTTCTCAGGCTTAAGACTATCTGTGTACAAAATTTCATTACAATCGATTCAGTAGTTTTGGCGTGAAAGCGAGACAGGCAGACAGACAGACAGAGACACTTTCGCATTTAAAATATTAGCAAAGATTATTACAGAATTGAAATAAAAAACTAACGGTACAAATGCAGATTTTCGTAATCTCTTTCATTTTCGGTCATTACTCATACAAAATATATCATGACTAGGGCCCGGAAAAATATGTACTAAAAATCCAAAATATGTACATAAAATATGGACTAAAAAATCGACAATATGGAAAAATGGAGTATTAAATAGAAATATGGAAAAAATATGGAGTATAAAATTCCAAAAATTAAACGTTGTTTTAGTGTTATAGGTAAGAAAAGAGTCACTCGTGACAGTTAACAAAGAGATAGAGTCCAGAAATATGCTATGCTGGCTTTGCCTTTGCATATTTGGTAGGCAAGAGATATGCTATAGTGGCTTTGCCTATGCATAAATGGTTTGGGAATAAACATATTATGTGACAGTATTAACTGTACAACTTGCATGACACGCATGCAAGTTGTACAGTTGAATGATCATAATATTATAACCATGACAGCACGTAACGCACGTCATGCTGCATGATTTGACGTGGGAGAGCCGTGCTTCGGCACGAATGGGCCGGCTCGACCGGAGAAATACCACGGGCTCACAGAAAACCGGCGTGAAATAGCGCTTGCGCTGTGCTTAGCCGAGTGATTGAGTTTACTGAAGGCCCAATCCCCTACCATTTTCCTTTCCCTGCCCTTCCCTCTTAAAAGGCCGGCAACGCACCTGCAGCTCTTCTGATGCTGAGAGTATCCGTGGGCGACGGAAGTTGCTTTCCATCAGGTGACAGGTAAAATATGGAAAAATATGGAAAATAAAACTTGGGATTTCACAGTCTAAATATGATAATTCGTGTAAAAACACATTCCCTTATCATGACTATTAAAGTGTATGCTACATAAACGAGTAATCTGGCTCGGCATCCAATTCAGTTCGTTTCTTACTAAACGAAGTACGAACGGCATTATAAAAATAAGATACTCCATACTGATGTCAGTCAGACCCCCGGTTATGAATTATTATTAAATTGTTACATCTTGCATAACACTGTCCATGGCGACTTTGTAAAAATTTTGTAATTATATTATTTTTTGATTATTGCATTTTTACAATAACATGTAAACTTAATAAGACAAACACAAAGAGACCAGCTTAATTTTACGCAAATACCCTGGCATCCAACTTAAATAAACCATCTTTTTGGGCATGTTTTTGGGTCGGAAAAAATACAAGAACTTTACCCAAGCATAATTTAAAAAAAATCACTTACTGATGAAACTTGAAAGGTTATTCCTGTATTAAAAGTCGTATCTGTATGACTTCTACACCATTTCACAGGGCATTTAGGCATTTTAACAACAAAAATTTTGTAAAAAGCTACGTAAAAAGTAAGTAAACCAAAAGTAAACAAATTGTAAAATGAGTTTGACAATAATTATCATGTCAACCTGGTTGAACGTCACTCGAGTATATATACACGAAAAATGTGTACCGAACACATGCATAAATGTGCATGTATTCGGGTCACATTTTGTAGCCATTTGGTGCACTTTTTTTGACGGAGTTACTCTTCCTGTAGTTTAAAGTTCACTGTTTGGGTCGATGTTTTTACGCAGCTTACCTCACTATGGAAATTAATCTGACAGATGTCAAATGTGGCCTATTATAATGCCCCGACTGTACGTTTGCTACGACGGCTACGAGATCTATAACGGCACTTTAGTACAGGAAATAAATTTTAATATATAATTTATATATTTGTAAATTATTGTCATATTCATTTTATTCAGTAATAATTACTTACAAAGCAGCGTAATAAATAATTTATAACAGCGTAGCAAATAAAATGAAATAATATTTTACTTAAAAGATCAATCTTTTCAGTTGTTGCATTCGCAACATTGAATTGTACCTGCCAGGGTGCTGTCGATTCTGATTTCTGATCGTAATTCCTAGAAGTTCGCCTTTTGTTCTCGGCCAGTTTATAATATTTTTTTCGAAAGCGAAATTTTAAGAAAGAATTTTTTAATACAAAACGTTTTTAATATTACCCGACAGACGATCGATACACAATATGTTTCCTTTGAAAGTAGCAAATAAGACATAAGTCCTTGCATAAGTTATAGTCGGCAAACATACCGATAACCAATAGATTTGACGAAATATGAGTAAAGGTGCCGGTTGGCAGCGAGCGACATGAAGCGGCGGCAGACGACGTATCGTCGCAACACTAAGGGCGCATTTTCATCATTAATCGTTTACTCGTGCGGTACACCGTATACAGCATACGGGGAGTCTACGACAACTAATGGCGCATTTTGATTGGTCGTGGTATGCATTTTAGAAATCTCCCGCACCCCGCATGCGGGGCCCTATCGACCAGTGAAAATGCGCCATACTGGTTTCTATGAATTTCTATGAAAAGTGTCGCTAGCTTCGTGTCGCTAGCTGCGCAGGGTATTTCATAGAAATACATAGAAACCAGTAGTGTCGCGACGACACGTCGTCTGCTGCCGCTTCATGTCACCGGCTTTCAACATGTACCTTAATGCCGATGGTGGAGCACATGTATTCGTATATTGACCCATCGCTACTCGTGTCTGTCGCTACTTATGTAGTTTTTAAGGGGGAGGGGTAGTGTTTAACAAGGAGTTTTGTATCACGACTGAGACGTATGAGGACTACCCCCCCGGACGCCGGATCATACGTATTAGGTAGAGCCTTTTCCCGGTACCTAATGGGGATTGTCCATTTTTTTTAAATTTTGCTCATTACAAAAACATTTCGAGGAATAAGGTCAGTGATCGCTTTTCTGTATATAAACGAAAAAAATACCCATTAGTTACTTATATTTTTGAACAAATATGTTTAACCTTAGTTTGACCTTCAATGGCGTTAAATTAGCAATAAATTCGACCAACATTACGTTTCGAACTTTTGGTAAGCTTCTCGTATCAGCTTTCACATAATGATAACTTATATTTGACAAACCAGCCATTATAAATAAGATTGAAACGAAAAAAAACATACTGCAGAGGTCAATTGGCCGCCGATGATGACGTCAGAGCGAAACTTTAAAAATTTATTGAGAAAAAACTAGGCAATGAATTTCAAAATTAATTAATTTATATTCTTAAAATACCCTATTTTAACGAAAAAAAATATAAAAAGTACATGTGATTTTTTTTGGACAATGCCCATTCTCTAGACATTATAATGTCTAGTGAGATCTTGATAAAAAGTACGGAGCGTAACTATTTAGTAATCTGTGACGTAGCTACGTAAGTGCTTGTATAATATACACCAGCGAGTACGAGGGCAAACATTAGCGGGCCCTTCCCGATTTTGGGCTACGATGGAGAACAATGATTGCCACCATGATTGCAAAGCTGTCAAACGACATGCATGTCGACAAATCAAAGTCAATGTCGTAATAGTTAAGGTACAATTCCGTGCATCGCGACAGTCGTAAGCCGCGCGCGACCGACGACTGTTGTAAGCCGCGCGCGGCCGTGTCATATAACTTTGACACGGTCGCGCGGGGCCTACGACAGTCGTCGGTCGCGCGCGGCTTAAGACTGTCAGTGTCGCGACGCACGGAATTGTACCTTTAAACCAGCCTTTTTATTGTCTGTTATTAATTTAATAAACCGTAACATAACTATAATATACCGTTTTAATTGAATCTGTTTGTTATATTACCAGGCTATTTCCAATATTGACAGAGGCTTTTAGCAGAGCGCGGATAATTCAATTAGCTAAATGTTGATGGACGTACTATTCTCATCCGGTGATGGCTAGGCCGGAGGCTTAACCGGTCAAAGCCGGAGTAACAGCCGACAACGCAATAGGTAATTAAGCATCTCTTCACCAATTTACCACTTATTCTTATGAAATTATGTTTATAATATTTTATTTAATGAAATGTTGGAGTAGTCAAAAATAATTATTACTGACTTATTAATTCTCGAAACAGATCTAAAAGTTAATTATTGCATTTCAACAAATGCAATTAGGTACGCAGGAAAAACTTTTAAACAATTTCAATGTTATTTCATATAATTTATAACGATAGCAAAATATACTAATGTGCTTCTAAGACACGTAAGCGTATCAAACGGAATCTCATTAAAATAGAGCAAGAAAGTAAATTGCCTACTAATTGGCTTATAACAGTCGATCGTTCCTCGAATCTATTTTCATAACGTATTTGGGAGTTTCGTCGTTATCATCAATCAGGTCTCCCGGTAGCTGCGGAGTACGTAAGCGGTAAGAATAATAATTAAAACTTTTCATCTCTCGGCGTCAGCCAGGAGAGATCGGAAGGGAGCTATCGAGTGACAATCTTGTAACTTTAAAAGAGTGGGTATAAGATAATCATTAAACTCAGCAGTGTTAAGTACCCGAGTATCAGAGTTCAAAACAAACAGATAGCCCCAGCCTGTACGTTTCACTGAAATAAAGAAGTGAGGAATGGTCGGTCGGTATGTTTTGTGTATTGTTTGAAGGCGGCAAGATTGGAATTGAATGAAAAATCGAGTGGCTGTAAATGAAAATACACCCATCGCCAGCCATCACTCACACTCACAAAATTGATTACAAAATTCAAACTCAACTCAAAACTCAAAAATCAACTATGTAATGATTTTATGCAATGCAAATATTTAATTATACTTAATTAAATCAACAAAATTACCTGAAGATGCTATAATAAAAAAAAAAATACATTGTACATCCAAAATATTATTATATTGAGTGCATTCAGATTCGATTAATATGTTAAAATATTATTATCTACTAGCTGTCCCGGCAAACATTTCTTTATCAGATTTTATAAAGTATATCGCCCGTATTATTTTATTGAATTAGTGACTAAATAATTAGAATGTCACCATGGCAACGTCCATCGCTATCCCGTGAGTCGTGAGTCGTGACCCGCGTCGCATAAACAATGGTCGCTCTTTATAGACAAAAAATTTGCAATAAAATAAAATTGCGACTTTAAAGATCTAAGCTATTCTATCTCTCAAGTTGGAAAATACACACATTTAAGAAAAGAAAACATTAAAATCGGTTAAGTAGTTTAGGAATCCATCGCGGACAAACATCGTGACAGGAGATTTATATATATATATATATATATATATATATATATATATATATATATATATATATATATATATATATATATATATATATATATATATATATATATATATATATATATATATATATATATATATATATATAGTATTACAGTACAATCCACGGAGTACAATCCTTATTACCACAAAATAGAAATTAGAAACTGTTACAATACCTACAATTGCAAGATCCGAGCCTCTATCCGTAACAGTCGGTTGCCTAGTAACCGTCACTCACCCGGACTGGGTTGCCTACTCGCTACATCCTCCCCCTCTATCCCGAACCTGACGTCCCCGCGTTTGGGATAGGATCCTTTCGTGGCCGCCCACGTTTACGCTTGTCCTTTAGAGGAGCTTGGATGGGACCAACAAATGGGGTGAGAAGTGACGCGTGATACTTGGCTGTGGAGGTGCCATTGCTGATACTACCCAATTCATATGTAGTAGTTCTTATGATTTTATTTCTTTTATAAGGGCTATTCCTCTTTGGCATAAAAGATGTTTGACCTTTGTCTGGCCAAGGTATACGACGGGTTGGATCTTTGGATTCTATGTCTTTTAATATTTTCCTAATATCCGGATCTTTTAACCGATTCTCCCCCTGCATTAAAGCCGCTCCCAAACCGTATCTACTGCTGTCTGCGGTCGGCTCAGGACTGGTACGAGTAAGGAAATAAGACTTAACGAAATCAAAGATCTCCTCCGGTTTATCCCTAAAATACCATACGTCGTGCGGAATATCGAGGATAATATTAGCTTTTTTTATAAATTTCTGCCCTAACAACGACCTAGTTGAGGCTCCTGGTAATACAAGCAAATCCTCAATAATTACATCGCGATTTCCAATAGTGACTTTTATATCAGCGGTAAGTACTCTTCTTTTACTATGCGTTCCATCTGCCAATCCTATTGTGCGCTCTGTCTCCTTAAAATGAACACCCTGTTCAACTAACACGGAGTACAGCTTAGTACTAGCTATAGAATGAGTTGCGCCGGTATCAATAATAGCCACTCCTTCGCGGTTTGCAACATTAATACGTACGGTGGGAAGTGACGTCGCATCAATATCGGTGAAGATACTACAAGCCTTGGATTCCTGTACATCGGAATTATTTATTATAAAAGCGGCTTTGTCGTCACCATCGCAATAAACATTACTCGAAAGCAAATCACAAGGGCGATTATTATTATTATACAAAAATATATCGCGCTCGACTTGGCGGAGGCACTGCTGTGCCCCAAGATTTTGTGAGTTTGAACTCACACCAATCTCGCTCGGAACCGTACAAGAAGTATTTGACGAATCGATATCACAAGAAAATGTATTGAAATCAGCTGGTTTCGACCCATTTCTATCTGTGTTTGAACAGCAGGGCAATCGCGTTATTTTTAAACGTTTCAATTCAGTTTCACATCTGCTTTGGTTGTGGTTCAGTTACGGTTCGGTTTCGCTGCGTCTAAGCAAATTTCAGTATCGTGCTAGCGTTTCGACCGTAACTCAACCTTAGATGGAACTCGAACGAAGCGCAACGTTCGACCTTTAGACAGACAATGCAGCGGACCAATCAGCGCCCTTCTGATTTAATTTTGATTGGCTTAAATAGGAACAAATTTTTTTCCGATGCGTTAATTGGTCTATACTCAATAGACAAATTGTTTATTTACATAAGGATGAATATGACACGAGTGAAGTTGTTTTGGTACTTGGTAGTTATGATGATCAATGAAGTGAATCATTATTACTTGCAGTTTTTAATTTACGTAGTTGAATTCATAATATTGTTTTAATATATTTTATAAACGCCATATAAGTGTTGAATAGTGACTTGTGAGTTGTGACTTGTGGCAAAAGTTTTTTGTGGCGCAGAAAACATTTACGTAAAGAAGTACTTAATGTCAAAATTCAATTCACATTTTAACAAACTCAAATAACAAAACATAGTCCGTAGTGTTATTTTACAGCTTTGAAGTAAAACATAAGCTTATATTATAATTTAATTATAGCCTATGTTATATTTTTCCATCGATTTTTGTCAATTTAACACACCAAAATAAGAAACGTTTCAGAAACGTGCGAGTAGAAGTTGCATTGTATCAACTTTTTGTTTTGACAGCGTTTGCGCTCGGGCTGAGGTTCAGTAACGTCTCAACTAGCTGTCAAAACGTTAGCGCGATACCGAATCGTTCCTAAAGTCGATCAACGTCCGAGTTTCACTTGCGGTTCAGTTGAATAAATTTAGCGCGATTGCCCTGCAGACTTTACATCTCGACTTTACTACTCCTTGCTGGCCACATCCATAACACCTTAAAGTACTAGAATTATCATTAGACTCTGACTTACCGATGTTCTCGCTTTTACCTTGCAGGTTGCGGCAATTGTCAATAATATGGCCATACAATTTACAATACGCGCAACGTACCCGAATACGTTTCGATGACGGGTTCGAGTTTGGCGTAAGAACCGAATTCGTAGTAGGGGCCGAACGTGTAGTAGGGCCTCTTTCTTGCGCGGCCGGTTTTATGAATTTAAACGGGGGCGCGGGTGCGGGCGAGAGGGAAGGGATTACAATATAATTAGATAACCTATTACGAGTAGTTTCCGCAATCGCATCTTCTACGGCTCGCAATCTCTCTATGAAGTTGTCCATAGAAGTTAAATTATTATCTCGCGACAGTCTTTTTCGAACACGCCTATGTAACAAGCCGTAGAACATGTCGATTTGCATCGTGTCCGGAACTTTATAAGGTAACTTAGCTAGGAGGGCGCGCAGTTTAGTCACAAATACGTCGGCACGCTCCGTTTCACACTGTTCATCGCGGAAAATTTCTCTGAAGATCTTGTACGGCGGCAGCTGGGTGCCGTACATGCTTCGAAGCCTCGCGACGGCGTCCGTCCATGTCGCGACGTTGCCCTTGACGCCGCGCCAGAAGAGCGCCGCGTCGTCTTCCAGCAGCATGCGCAGGCCGCGTAGTGCGTGCTCTTCACTGACGTTTGCGCATTCCTTGTATACTTCCACGGCATCCAGGAAGGCCTCCAGCTTCTCGGCGTCGCGTGCCTTGCCGTTGAATCGCGCGGTGCACTGCGTGAAATTGCCCGGCGGGACGGTGGCTGCGGCAGGGTCAGTCGAGGCCGCCGTATTAGGGCTGACAGTTCCGAAATCGCCGGATGGATCATGCCGTGGGAAGGCTCGGAGTGTTTCCAGGAGGGCTCTGTTGGTCTCCTCCTGTGTTCGCTGTGATTGCATCATCATTTCTAACATGGCTGTCATCATCCGTTCCGTCGAGGTGGTGGTAGGAGCTCCAGCAGCCGCGCTGGATGTAGGCGGGGGGTGCCGCGGGTCGGCGAAAACTATCGTCTCGTTCCCGGGTTCTTCGCCGTCGCCTGCTTGCTGTGTATCTTCCTCTTCACTCTCGTAACGGGGATGTTGGCGTGTGTTTCGTGGCATTTTACTTTTTGTTACAGTTCGGCTAGCTACACAACTCACAGAACACTGGGACTGGGTTCGTTATTTCTTTGGAAATAAAAAAATTGCCACAGGTTGGGCGCCAGTGTAATACAGTATAATCCACGAAGTACAATCCTTATTACCACAAAATACAAATTAGAAACTGTTACAATACAATTGCAAGATCCGAGCCTCTATCCGTAACAGTCGGTTGCCTAGTAACCGTCACTCACCCGGACTGGGTTGCCTACTCGCTACATATATATATATATATATATATATATATATATATATATATACGCGCACGCCTGAACAATTATTACATGATTGAGTATAGAGTCGGGAAGTTTTAACGATTTCACACCTCGTCAAGTTGCCAATTAAAATTTGTAAGTCTGCCAGTTGGGAGTTTCGAACAACAATTTACATTTTATATATATATATATATATATATATATATATATATATATATATATATATATATATATATATTAGATTACACTGACTATGCCTTATTAAAATGTAAATTGTTGTTCGAAACTCCCAACTGGCAGACTTACAAATTTTAATTGGCAACTTGACGAGGTGTGAAATCGTTAAAACTTCCCGACTCTATACTCAATCATGTAATAATTGTTCAGGCGTGCGCGTGATAACGACATTGATATGAATGATTTTGTGAGCTGGTTAAACGCAGACGGGCCACAGCCTACAAGACACATTCAGATGCTTGGTTTCTAAGGTTTTTAATCTATTGCATAGCTGTTATCGCGGTCTTTGAGCAAGGCGACCGAATTAAGAAATTCCGTAATGAAAATAAACCTAACACCCCCTTCGACCAGCACAGCGGTGCGGCGTTGAATTTCAGCATGTGCCTCGAGCTCCCTGAGATTATATCAAAGGGTTTTCGTGGTTGGATACCGCTGTCGATCCTGGCGACACAGGAGATACAGTGATGGGAATGTGTGGCGGTGTAAACCGTGTATCTTCTAACTTCATTTCAGTTACGCAAACTTCGGCACGGTGTTTGTGTGCGTGTCGCATGCGTGTAGACTAGATTCTACAGCTTTACCGCGGCAGTCCCCGAGTGCCACACATATTTTTAACAGGAGTTTGTCATTTCAATGGTGTTGATTGGTTACGTATTATATGGATACTCGATTAAACTCGTCGTTGAATGGATAACTTAAATTTTAAAAATCAGAAACCTGACATCAAAAATAATCGCGTCTTATCGCCCTTATGAAGTGTGTCAAGTATGTAAAAAGTATGTTTAAGATGTAGAGTCGCAGGTGTCGCACTAACAACGAAATATAGTAATATTATTGCATGTCCGCACTGATAATAGTCAAAAACGCTTCCTAGAATTTCATAATATGGAAATTATTGATCGTAAAAGATTTGGGCACACTCAACAGGTCGTCGAGTCGCGGTCGCGTGCAGCTCGTATGAGCGTAACTTGGTACGTACCTTAATCATAACTCGAATATTACGGGCTCTTAAAGTCCTTTGTTCATAGTTATACGACTATTTGCATAATTTTGATAGACATCTTATTTCAACGATAATCATATTCCGTGTAATTTGCAAAATTCCCTTATACTATAATATTTTGCGGTGTATCCACACTAATATTACTTGCTAAAAGACGAGCTTTGTGAATGCTCGCGACTCGCGTCGTCACACCTTGACTGACTGATGATGACACATCTACATACAATGATATTCTACTAAATACAGATCTGTTACGTTCATACTATCTTCCAGCTTAAATTGCTTCCAAACAATTTTCAAATTCAAATACGTACTTACCTCTGTCATATCTAAAGGTTACCATAGTTACAACAATGAATGCGACAGATAATACGTAATGAATGGTATAGAATAGGATAACTATATGTTTTGAGATGGTTTTGAATTGCACTTGACAGGCGCATCGGCGCGCATGCGCGACAAAGAATAAGAGAATATTGTTATTGTTGAACAGAAGAGACATTGAATAAAACTAATTGTTTGTTAGATTATTTTTTATTAAACTTTGTGCTATATTCTATACATATTATAATAAAGTCGTAGGAAAACAAAAGTACACATTGAATATTTTTAAAAATATTAGTACTTGGGGTATATAACGTGTAAATTTTTGTTTCTTTGTATTTACATAATATTTTTTTAGAGTAATTACTTTAGGATCGGTCGTATGCCCGGGCTAAATATGTATATTATATTAATTAGTAGGTTTTTTTTAAATTAAATAAGAGGGCAAACGAGCAAACGGGTCACCTGATGGTAAGCAACTACCATCGCCCATGGACACTCGCAACATCAGAAGAGCTGCAGGTGCGTTGCCAGCTTTAAAATAAGGTAAGAAATGAAAGAACATATGTAAGAGTTACTTTTACATTAATTGAAAATTTTAACACCAAAATATTTAAGTAATAATAAATATCTATATCTATACATATTATTATAAAATAAGGTCGCTTTTTTCCCTCATATCCCTTTGCTCCCTTTAGTCTTTAAAACTACGCAACGGATTTTAATGATTCTTTCAGTATTAGAAAGCCTATTTATCGAGGAAGGCTATAGGCTATATTTTATTACGCTAGGACTAATAGGAGCGAAGAAATAGAGGAAAATGAGGAAAAAACGTCGAAAATTATTTGAAAGGGCTAACTTGAACGCGCCAACTACCTACTGGTCCGATTTGAAAAATTCTCTCAGTGTTAGATATTGTTACGTGCTAGGGTTCTTTGGATTCGGAGAAAATGACCTGGTGACTCTCTTGAAGACTTTATTCACAAACACTAGCTCACACTAATCACTGCGTCCAAACACTAAGCACTAGATCCAAATCACTGAGCACTATCACTGTCCTAGGTCGTAGCCGAGTCACTATCACAAGCACAATCACTCACTATTGATCACTTGTTCTCGTTCCGAAGTCGCCTCGAAGATAGCTCAGATAAAACTGAATTGCCGGCTCGACTACCTGCGCCTATTTATACGGGCCGGATCGAATCTCAGAAAATTCCGGAACATCCCAGAATAAACCCGATATGCGTAAACAAATATGAGATATTTCTAGAAAGTACTCGTAGGTACATACACCTAGCGTCATCTAGTAGCGAGTAGGGGATTTACGTTACCTGTGTTCCCTTGGTAAGTTCGCTGGTCCGACGCTAGATGGCACCACGTGTCCGTATCCGTAACACTACTCCCCTCTTAGAGATGCTCGGTTACTGCCATGGTAACGCGCCAGACGGTCTATGTGTACCACTTTGAATGTCCCTCTTGGTTGCTTTTGGATCCTGTAAGTCACATCATTCAATCGGGTAACCACTTTGTATGGGCCGTCCCACTTGGTCTGTAACTTTGGAGATTTCCCTTTTCGGCGAGTTGGGTTATGCAGCCACACCAGTGACCCTTCTTCGAAGCCGCTCGTGTTCGCTTTCCGGTCGTATCTGGTCTTCATCTTCTCACTTGACTGTAACCCATTTTCCCGAACCGTGGCGTGTATATAGCGCATCTTTTCCCTTAAATCGCAGACATAGTCTGGTAAGGTCTTTGGTTCCTCCGGTGACCCTCCTGTCAAGAGGTCTACTGGTACTCGTAGTTCTCTACCGTAATTGACATACGCCGGGGTAGCTTTTATGCCCTCATGCTCGGCGGTACGGTACGACAGAAGGAAGAGCGGTATATACTTGTCCCAATCCTTTTGTTTGTCATCTACCAATTTCGCCAAATGCCTCTCAAGGGTCTGGTTAAATCTCTCAACCATTCCATCAGACTGTGGATGGTACGCGGTGGTCCTCGTCTTATGCATTCCCAAAATTCTGCATACTTCCTGGAAGACCTGCGATTCGAAATTCCTGCCCTGATCGGAATGGATTTCTAGAGGCACACCAAAGCGAGATATCACTTCTTCGACTAGCTTAGAAGCAACTGTTGTAGCTTCCTGATTTGGTATGGCGAACACTTCGGGCCATTTTGTGAAGTAATCCATGACCACCATAAAATACTTGTTTCCCGATTCCGTTACAGGAAATGGCCCAGCTACGTCAACTGCAATTCGTTCCCACGGTGCGCCAACGTTATACAAGCGCAGGTTCCCACGGCTCCTTGTCTGTGGTCCCTTCACTGCAGCGCAAGTAGTACATTTGCGGCACCAATCCTGCACATCATCTCGACAATGCAACCAGTAGAATCGTTCTCGCACTTTTGTTAACGTCCTCTTGACACCTAGATGACCTCCTGATACGCCATCGTGAATTTCACGGAGAACATCTGGTACTCTCGTCCTTGGGACAACTATCTGAAGATGGAACTCTCTGCCGTTAGTCTTCTCCCATTTCCGGTAAAGTATTCCATTTTGAAGTATCAGACTGTCCCATTGCGCCCAGTACGCCTTAGTGGCAGCGCCAGTGGGTGCAACCTCATTCCAGATTGGTTTTACGTCACCCCGTTTTTTCCATGTGATGATGTGCCGAAGGTCGTCATCTCTTTCTTGAGCCTCCCTCATAGCATCATTCTCCCATGGACCCAAAGGACTTGTTTTCGTTAACTTTAATGTAATTTCATTAGATTCCTGCTTAACACAATGTTTGCAGTCTTCTGAACACGGCCTTCGTGAAAGTGCGTCGGCATTCCCATGCGCCTTTCCGCTGCGGTGTTCCGTCTTGAAGTCATACTCCTGGAGTTGTTCAATCCATCGAGCTACTTGACCTTCTGGGTTCTTGAATTGCAGTAGCCACTTCAAGGCTGCGTGATCAGTTCGCAGTAAAAACTGTCTGCCGATGAGATATTTGTTGAAATGTTGTAGCGTCTTTACAACAGCCAAGAGTTCTCTTCTTGTCACACAGTAGTTTCTCTCTGGCTTGGATAAAGACTTGCTGAAATATGCAATTACAACTTCTCTTTCACCCTGTTTTTGAGATAACACCCCTCCAATGGCCGTGTTGCTTGCGTCTGTGTCGACTATAAACTGACCTTCAGGTTGTGGATACCCCAAGATTGGTGTTTCACACAGATGTTGCTTCAGTTTCTGAAAAGAATCTTCCGAAGTCTCGTCCCAAATAAACTGTCGTTTATCTTCTGTCAGCCGATGTAATGGCTTGGCTATCTCTGAGAATCCCTTAACAAAACGCCTGTAGTAGGAGCATAGGCCGAGAAATGCCCGCACTTCGGTTTTGTTTTTAGGGGTTGGCCAATTTTGAACTGCTTCCAGTTTCTCCGGGTCCGTCTGGATTCCATCACTGGAGATAATATGGCCGAGATAATTGACCTTACTCCTGAACAAACGACACTTTTTCGGATTCAACTTTAACTTGGCCCCCTCTATTTTGGCGAAAACTCGTTCTAAGTTTCGCAAATGGTCCTCGAAGTCGCGGCCAACAATGATGACGTCATCCAAGTAGACTAAGCAAGCCTCTCCAACTAAGCCTGCCAGTACACACTCCATGAGTCGCTCAAATGTGGCAGGTGCGTTACACAATCCAAAGGGCATGACGTTAAACTGCCATAAACCTTTACCGGTGGAGAAAGCTGTCTTCTCCTTGTCTTTTGGATGAATTTCCACCTGCCAGTATCCAGATTTCAGGTCCAGGGTCGAGAACCATTTCATGCCACTCAAGGTATCCAGAGTGTCGTCGATTCGAGGTAATGGATAACTGTCCTTCTTAGTGACATCATTGAGACGCCTGTAGTCCACACAAAATCTTGTGCTGCCATCTTTCTTCTTCACTAACACAACAGGTGAGCACCACGGACTTGCAGACGGTTCAATTATCTTATGCCTTCTCATGTCCTCCAAAAGGCCTTCAACTTCTTTTTCCTTTGCAATGGGTATCCGTCTTGCTCGTTGACGAATTGGGTTCTCGCTTCCGGTATCTATCCTGTGTTGAACCATCGACGTTCTTCCAAGGTCGCCTTCCTGACTGGAGAAGATATTCGCGTGGCGTTGTAAAAACTTCTTAGCTTTCATGCTCTGCGAATAAGTCAGATTACTCTTGCAGTCATCGAGTAGCTCAGTCACTATTCCATAGTTGCTGCTGTTTGCTGAATCTGAGCCTGTGATCGAACTACACTTTCTCATCCAGACAACTTCCTCGCACTTTCCAATAACGTCACCTTTGTTCAAGCAGATCTCGCGATCACCAAGATTCAAAACCCTGACCACAGCGTTACTGCTTCCACTAACAAGGGTTCTCGCCGTCATCAGTTTTTGCGCTGATGTCTTGGTAGGTGTGTCTTCGATCAACACGCATCTGTTTGACTTCTTCTTTCCAGCTGGTGGTAGTTTCACCAGCACTCTAGCTTCTGTACGTCCAGGTATTATAACTTTCTTTACACATTCAACTTTCCCGCTGGCGCCTCCAAGGATGAAAATTTCTTCTTCACCACACTTGAAAACTCCGTCAGCAACATCAATTCTGCAGTTATGTTTCTTCATGAAATCCAAACCCAAGATGCAATCATCCATAATCTCAGCTACGATAACGTCATGAGGGTATGAGGACCCCCCTACATTCATCGTAACTGACATTTCTCCAAGGACGGGTATTGGCTGACCGGAGGCAGTAAGAAGCCGACAGTTGATTCTCCTCTTGTGTCTTCTTGCGGCTTTTACCAGATTTGGGTTCACTATCGTTCTAGATGCTCCTGTGTCTAGAGTCATTTTGCAATCCGTCCTGTTAATAGTCCCCTGAATCACAAGACTATTT
Organism: Polyommatus icarus; assembly: GCA_937595015.1. Classification (NCBI taxonomy): domain Eukaryota; kingdom Metazoa; phylum Arthropoda; class Insecta; order Lepidoptera; family Lycaenidae; genus Polyommatus; species Polyommatus icarus. The sequence goes on from OW569326.1 coordinate 13,013,726, forward strand.
CCGCTGCATGCTTGGGAGATAACAGTTATCGGGGCTTCCTCCGCGTCAGCCAGCACTCGCCCCTTAGTCCTGGCTTTTATTCGTTTCCCTGATCCTGGGCAGGGGATGAAGCTCCTTGCTTCTTCAGCTCTTCTATTTGTTCCATGCGTTCCTCGAGCCTTTTCATCCTTGCCAGATGGGTCTCCTTCTGCGGGCAGTTGAGCTGAAGATGGCCCCTCTCACCACACTTATAGCACATGGCTCCATAACTTCTCTTCGTAGGAGCCTTGACCTCCTTAACTTCCTCAGAGACCTCGTGGATCTTATGAGTCTGTCGTATGTCACGGCGAACAGCCTCGACCTCCAAAGCATGCGCCAATGCTTCCTTAAGCGAGGTGTGGTGACGAAGCCTCACTGCAGCTCTGACCTCCAGATCCCTGATTCCGTCGACAAATGCTTGCACAATATTCGTGTCGACCATCTTGGAATCGGCTCCTGGGTGTGCCTTCTTAACCAGTTTTTCAATTTCCAACGCCCATTGTTGTAGTCCCTCTCCTGAGCGCTGGACTCTGTCACGAAGTTGAGCACGGAACACGTGCTCCAGGTGTCGCTCCCCGTATCTGGATTCAAGGGCCTCCATCAGGTCTTGGAACCCCTTTCCTGTATGTGCTTCTAGGACCGACAAAGCTTGCCCTCTGAGCGCAACAGTGAGAGCGGTCAGGCATTGTTCGTCAGTCCATCCGTTGGCAGAAGCAACCGTCTGGAATTGCTGACGATAAGCGTTCCAAGAAGTAGTACCGTCATATGGTGGCACTTTAACTCTTGGTCCTTGTATCACTTGCACCACCCCGGTAGATCCACTAGACACCGCCACTCCTGTGGTTTCCAGGCGCACTACTTTCTTCTGAAGTTCAGTGAGGCCGGTTTTCACATTTTCCACATCCAATCCTAACCCCGTAACTCGTTCGTCCATTATGTCGACATCTTTTCGGAGCTTAACCACCGTGTCACTTACATCCTTTATAGCTCCAAGTGCTTTTTCTTGGAGGTCTTTTTGTTGCTCTTGTGATTCCCGAATCGCTCTGATTTCTGCCTTCTGAAATTCCTGCAAAGCGCCGAGCTTGCGGTCTTGTGCCTCCATCATTGCCCTTTGAGAATCTTTTTGGGACTCCTGCAAAGCGCCGAGCTTGCGATCTTGTGCCTCCATCATTGCTTGAATTAACTCAATTATGCTTTCCAATTGAGGGGCCGTAGAAACTACGGGCGTGGCAGGATGGATGAAGCTAGTCGACGGGGGCTGAGCAGGCGGGGCCCAGTGGGCGGGGCCAGTGGGCGTGGCCTTAGTAGGCGTGGTCTGGTGGGCGGAGCCAGTGGGCGTGGCCATGTCCAGAGTGGGCGGGGCCTGATAGGCGTGGTCAGTGGGCGGGTCCCGGTGGGCGGAGCCAGTGGGCGTGGCTTCACCCGAAGTGGGTGGAGCCTGGGGGGCGTGGTCAGAGGGCGGAGCCTGGTGGGCGGGGCCAGCGGGTGGGGCCTGCCCCGCAGTGGGCGGAGCTTGGTCCGCAGTGGGTGTGGCCTCCGCAGCTCCACCTCCAACTCCTCTCTCGGAGTCAATGGCAGCAGCTCGCTGCGCCCTTGTCCTGATACTCCCCTTGAAGTCCTCTCTCGGAGTCAATGGCATCTCCAAACCTCACTTCTGACACCAGTTGTTACGTGCTAGGGTTCTTTGGATTCGGAGAAAATGACCTGGTGACTCTCTTGAAGACTTTATTCACAAACACTAGCTCACACTAATCACTGCGTCCAAACACTAAGCACTAGATCCAAATCACTGAGCACTATCACTGTCCTAGGTCGTAGCCGAGTCACTATCACAAGCACAATCACTCACTATTGATCACTTGTTCTCGTTCCGAAGTCGCCTCGAAGATAGCTCAGATAAAACTGAATTGCCGGCTCGACTACCTGCGCCTATTTATACGGGCCGGATCGAATCTCAGAAAATTCCGGAACATCCCAGAATAAACCCGATATGCGTAAACAAATATGAGATATTTCTAGAAAGTACTCGTAGGTACATACACCTAGCGTCATCTAGTAGCGAGTAGGGGATTTACGTTACCTGTGTTCCCTTGGTAAGTTCGCTGGTCCGACGCTAGATGGCACCACGTGTCCGTATCCGTAACAATATTATAGCCCCTTTATTGAGGAAGGCTATAGGCAATATTTTATCATACTAAGACTAATAGGAGAATGTGAAAAAATGAGGGAAATTATTTGAAAGGGCTTATCTCGCGAACTGCTGGAGCAATTTTTATGTTATTTGGCACAGGTTCAGGTAAGAAGTAGACCACGTGAAGGATCGAGGCTATCGATTTTAATCATTTTTTACTACATAAAATACATATTTTATGTACCTTCAAAAAGATTTAATTTATTTCTTTTCTGTCTCTTTGAAATTTTTTGTATTTCCGGATTATTTTTATGTGCCAAATGGAGACGAATATTTGTGTATTTATCAATTACTAGATGAAGCCCGCAACTCCGTTGCACCAAAATTTGTTTATCGCGCGGGAACCGTACATTTTTCCAGGATAAAAACTATCATGTGTCCTTTCCCGGGACTCAAGGTATCTCCATGCCAAATTTCAGCAAAATCGGTTTAGCGGTTTGGGTGTGGAGAGGTAACAGACAGACAGACAGACAGACACACTTTCGCATTTATAATATTAGTATGAGATGAGCTCTATGATTAAAAATAGGGGTCTGTTATTTTGAATGTTCTAAGGGGGGTATTAGATTATCATTTATATTGGATCCTAGATCATTGGGTCATTTATATTGGATAATGTAATATAGATAAATGATTAATTTCTTCCTTGATCATAGATTTTTAACATTTGCTGAGAGATTGGATCCAATACGGTCATAGAAATTGGTGTTGCCAGTTATTTAATATAAAAAAAGAGTTTTTAATTTCTTGTTCGTTAGTATGTTTCAAATAATGTAATGTAATTCTTTTTCTAATTATATACTTGAATAATTTTGCTGAAATAACAAAAAACAAGCCATATTAAAAATGACGATGTCTTTTGACAAATCGAATTCTCTGAGATCTAGTAACACTGATGTCAATACCTGTCAGCGTTAGCGCTCCCCATTAGCTATTGAAACAACATATGACGTAAAATAGGATTAATGTTATATTATGATAATGTAATATGCAGATATGATCAAATGATAATTTTTATTGGATCCTATATAATATGATCCTGTAAATGATCCAATATAAATGATAATGTAATACCCCCCTAAGAGCGAGTCAAAAACATTGGAATTCAAAAATGATTTTAAAATGCGATACTTCAATTGTTTTGCTTCATCATTGGTAGCAAAATGTACTACTCATTCATTTTACAGTACAGTACAGTTGCATAAGACATCGCATAGCGTATAAAAATAGAATACAAATAAACTGCAATTGTAGGCATTTAAGTCACCATCTAACAGTCATGTGGCGAGTCTGCACTAACTACTCTATGGCTGCAGCAGCGCAACCATCCTTATCGTTCTTGCGTCAAAACCATATCGCTGTCACTTTCTTCGCCTGAACCATGGCGGAAATTCGATTTTTTCAGATTGTTCGAAAAAATAATTGAAAATGTAATCAATCGAGGTATTTATTGCATTCTTATAAGTGGTAAGAGATTCCATGTGTTTTGTTTACTTTGGAGCCATAGTTCGTACAATTTCTAAATACACACGACGGCATTTTCAATTTATTTTGGTACTTGACAAGACGCGGTACGTTCGTGAAGTGCGTTCGATGGTTCGATGCAGACTAAATAAAGGACCGGCCAATTGACCTGTATTTGAAGCTTCACAATTCGCGCGGTAGTAACATATCTGCTTTGAGTTATTATTTATTATATCATTGTCTACATATAAATAAAAAAAACTCGAACTCGAACTTGAACTCGAACTCGAACTCGACTCGAACTCGAACTCGACTCGAACTCGAACTCGACTCGAACTCGGTTTTCTGTAAAGTCGGTTTACTGACGATAGTTGAACGTGACAACGTCATATCCTTAAATGGAAAGCCTCAGAGCGAGGTAACGCCGCATATTGCGTCATGTTTTTTCGTGCGCGCAGCCCATATCGAATTATAAGACGTTGTCACGTCAAAATACTATGATAAAGCACAAAAAGCACAAAAGTTTTTCCGTAAAGTGTACCACAAAATGTAAGTACAGGTTATGGGATATACAGTATACTATACTGAAACACTGAATTGCATGTGGCTTTAGACTTCGTAGAGAGGGAGCCCTAGAACATTTTTTTTTATTCCTAACAAGCTAATTTTTTGTGAACAGCTTCATTTTGATAAGACAAACGACTTTTTTATTGTGAAAAATCTTGAAAGTGGTAGCTAACAGAGATAGAAAGGATTTAATACTTTGATTTGATGGTCCTAAAATATGGATTATTTTATTTGTAGGACAATGTTACTCTTAAATTATAAAACTACCAATATACAAAAAATCTGCTGGTTAGGGTTCCGTTTTAGCAGTGGCGGGGCAAGACCAAAATTTTATGTGGGCGAGATACATTTTGCGAGGCCCCCTAGGCCCAAATGGATTATTTTTAGACAGTCATTTTTTTATAAATAATATTTGAGTCTCAAAACGTATAAATTCCCCAAAAAAAATCCTCGGGGTCCAAGAGGCGCGAGGCCCCTTGGATCGCGAGGCCCACACATCGCCCACGCCTTGCGCCGCCTCTGCGTTTTAGGGTATTGTAATCAACAAAACTTGGTTGACTACGGTACCCTAAAACAGAGCCCTAACCAGCATATTTTTTGTATATTGGTAGGTTAATAGTTATAATATAATTTAAGATAACATTGACCTACATAATATAAAACAATCCATATTTTAGGACCATCAAATCAAAGTATGAAATCCTTTCTATCTCTGTTAGCTACCACTTTCAAGATTTTTCGAAAATAAAAAAGTTTTTTGTCTTATCAAAATGAAACTACTCACAAACAATTCGCTTGTTAGTAATAAAAAAAAATGTTCTAGGGCTCCCTGACTATCAAGTAAATATTATAGTTAAATGTCAGTGCGCTTAAAATATTAGTAAGGGGCGTTAAGGAAAATTTCCTGGTAAACCGAAGCAAATAAAAGAAAAAGAAGTACAAATAAAACTGAAACAGAATGTAATATTATGTGAGTAATGTGCTAAGAGAAATAGCCCTGGCTCTTTGTACAGATAAAGACTAAAAATGTTATTCAACGGCAATATTACTCTACTCAAAAGGGAGCGTCTATAAATTGCGTTAGACTTGTTACCAATTTTGTATAGTACTCCTCTCCCCCTATAGTAAAATATCGTTAGATTCGCCTCGCCTGTTACTCCATAAAATCTCCCGTGAGATTAATTAAGCAAATAATATGGTACTTATAAATATATGACGTACTTATTCAAAAATATAATACATAATAGCAAATATTATAACAATAGCACATAGCAAAATATACACAAGATTTATAATATTATACTTTCAGACACCAATTCTGAAAAACGTGTATACTTATTTCAAGCACATGAATATAACAAGTGAAATTCCACATGAAGGTGTACTTACTAATCCATAAAGTTAATATACCTAGCGGAATTGGTATATTAACTTTATGCCTTAAGACCGGGCTGCCAAAAATATCAAAACACGCTAGCCCCGCCTACATACCCCGCTATCCTCCAATCGTAATATTATAATGATTCCATGAATCGTGCGCGCATGAATTGTACTTTGAGCCGCAGCTAGTAGTGAACTATATCGCGTAACAAGGGTTCCCGCATTAAAGCACGAAAGTAAAGGTCGTAAGTCCCAAAACAGTTTTTTGATAATTACTTAAAAACTAAATACAATACTAATATTTCCTTGAGCTATGATTTTACAAAGCGTATGATTGTAGTAGTGCAAGTTATTTAATGATAGTAACTGATTAAGTGTAACAGATATTTGTTGAAAAGCTCAAAAGCCCAGAAATATTCATAATTTCGAAAAATAAAACTATCGAGTCAAAATAAGTGAATCGTATTTTCCGTTAGGCTAGTCTCAGATAAATATACAATGATTAAATAAATCTCGATTTCATTTCAGTCAAAATTTTGCTGTGTTTCCTAATAAGTATTACCATCCCGGAAGACGATTGACTTAAATGAAATTGAGATTTATTTAATCATTGTATATTTATCTGAGACAAGCCTAACGAAAAATACGATTCACTTATTTTGACTCGCTAGTTTTATTTTTCGAAATTATGAATATTTCTGGGCTTTTGAGCTTTTCAACAAATATCTGTTACACTTAATCAGTTACTATCATTAAATAACTTGCACTACTACAATCATACGCTTTGTACATTACATTGCATCAGTCATTTCATAAAGATATTGAACATTTTAATTCTGATGAAAACTAGCCAAGTAGAATCTAATCTAGTTTAAGATCTCAAATTATTTAAATAACATTAATTGTTATAGATATTCAATAAAGCAAAGAAATAGACTCATTTACGGCGAAGTCCATAGACAAGAATAATGTTTGTATGGAACTTGGCTTTCCATTTTTACATATTTTATGTTTTTGGTGGGATATCATTACTTTTTGTTAAGAAAACTTTCCGAGCAAGGGTAGACAGTAGACATCTTAATCTTCCCAGTTCAAACATACATAATATTCGACTATATTTAATCGCAACCTTAAGGTGTTGTTTCACCACTTCCCGACGAGTATCGGATATGCTATCCGCAACTTATTTGGCAGATACTTCATCTATCAGATAAATTGAGATAGAGTATCTGAAAATTAACTGACAGATCCTTCATCTGTCAGATAAGTTGTGGATAGCCTATCTGAAACTAATTAGGTAGTGGGGAAATAGCCCCTAAGCCTCGTTGAGTATCAGACGAATAAAACAAAGAAAATTCAAGCGAATTTTTATATTTTTATTTGTTTTTTTCCCAGCTCTTTCTTATATAATAGTTCAGTATTAGATTAAATTAGAATAAGAGTTATGAAGTATTTTAGATTAGTATGTTTCACTTCACTTATAAGTTTCTTTATTTCACTTGTAGATGTGGAAGAGGGATGTTGCCTGACACAGGCTAAGCCTACTAGGTAGCTTCCATCACTGTACTTTTACTGTTACTTTTGTTAATGAAATAAAGATTATTATTATTATTATTATTATAAGCAAATGGAAAAAGCAGCTACCATCAGGAGGTATTGGAATAATACGGTATAACACAAGACGTTATTTCCAACCATTAACTATAGGGTACAGCTTATTGTGCGGAAGTAAAGTAGCTATTATTATAGCTGTCTAACATCAACAGACAGACAGACGGACGGACGGACGGACGACCAGACGGACAGACAGACAGACAGACGGACAGACGGACAGACGTATCAAAAGAATTCTATGTCTATTCCCGGGACTCAAACTATATCTCCATACGAAATTTAAGAACAATCAGTACAAGCAATTTGGGCGTGAAGAGGTTACAGACAGACATACATACTTCATAAAGTCACCTTCTTTTAATTTCCTAAAGTTTTTTCACTTCACAAATATAAATATTTACGGGGATAATATCGAGCTCTCATACAATAAACGTGATTTTTTGGCCTTTTTTGCTCAAAATCAATAATGGCAGCCGGTAGATACTTGAAAATTTCACAAAATCTTTAATTATATTTTTGTTTTCATAATTTATAATAAAAGTAAAATAAAATAAATATTTAAGGGGGGTCTCCATACAAAAAAACACAATTTTTGCCTAGTTTCGCTCTGTCCCACTCGCACTTGACCGATTTTTTTTTGTTTTATGATTTTTCCCTACGCTTTCGTACAATTACCGAGCTGGTTTCCAAATTTCAGCCTTCTAGGTCATCTGGAAGTGGGTTAGAATTTTGATCTATAGGTCAGTCAGTGATATAAATGTAGATTTTCGGACGTTAATTATCTTAATAACCGTTTGAGCTGTGCTTATGAAATTTAGAGCATGTAGTTATCTCGCAAGTTTCATTATATAAGGCAAATTTGAAACGTTTATGTGAAATAGTTTCTGAATTATGAGAGGGTCAAAACCTGCAAATGGTTCGTGTAATATTACACACGGTGCTGCTCGCCATTCTGTTATGCTGGAACTTGGCTTGACACGCTACCGCGTGTCTAGATGTAGTTATAATAACTAACTTTGCAAATTTGGTCATCGCTTAGATAACTGCAATAGTATCTACAACTATCTCGTTTACAGTAATGTAATCTTATATTATTAATATGAAAAATCGTTTTAAAAAATAAATCTATATTGTACTTAATATTATAAAGCGGGAGAGTTTGTTAGTTTGTTTGTTTGAACGCGCTAATCTCAGGACCTACTGGTCCGATTTGAAAAATTCTTTCAGTGTTAGATAGCCCATTTATCAAAAAAGCTATAGGCTATATTTTATCACGATAAGACTAATAGTAGCGAAAAATAGAGTAAAATGTGGAAAAAACGGGGGGAAATTATTTGAAAGGTCTTATATGAACATACCAATCTCAGGAACTACTGGTCCGATTTGAAAAATTCTTTCAGTGTCAGATATCCCATTTATTAAGGAAGGCTAAAGGCTATATTTTATCACGCTAAGACTAATAGAAGCGAAGAAATAGAGGAAAGTGTGGAAAAAACGGGGGAAATTATTTGAAAGGGCTTATTTAAACGCGCTAATCTTAGGAACTACTGGTCCGATTTGAAAAATTATTTCAGTGTTAGATGGCCTATTTATCGAAAAAGGCTATAGACTATATTTTATCACGCTAAGACTAATAGGAGCGAAGAAATAGAGGAAAGTGTGGAAAAAACGGGGGAAATTATTTAAAAGGGCTTATCTCACGAACTACTTACTAGTAACTAGAGCAATTTTTCGGTTATTTGGGTCGGATAAGAAGTAGACTACGTGAAGGATCATAGGCTACTTTTTGTGGACTAATTTGTCAGTGAAATATCAAATTTACGCGGGCGAACGTCTAGTTATATAAGAAAAGATAATGAATATCTTTTTAAAATCCACCTAGATACAGCTTTTATTTTTGTGGTAGCTACACACACACATGGATGGAATTAGGTATGTATATAATTATATTATAACAGAAACATAATTGACTTAAAGATAACTAAAGAGAGAAAAATAATTTGTATATAATATATTAGTATGTCATGTTTTATACCAGCGGTTTTAAAAATTTTTTAGTGGCGGAACCCTTTTAGGGTTGATTCAGACCGCAACGTGACACGTGTAGATGCATTTCTAAATTTGTATGGATTTGACAGATTCGCAAGACGTCTCACGCAATTGAAATCTATCAAATATCCATACTTTATGCCGCGCCGCGCCTCGCCTCGCCTCGTCGCGCTGCGGTCTGAATTTTGACAATGGGTGTTTTCACATTGCGACGGTAACGACACGACACGATACCACAGAATAGATAAGGGCCACCGCACATATAATACAATTTCAAGTTGGCCGACTATCGTACAAACTAATTGGACAACTTCATCGTGTACGCTGCCAGCCGCAGACTTTTAGATTTATTTGGTAACGGTCTTGCTAGCCTAGCGACGTGCGTGTTGAAATGCGTAAAAAGCACGCTTTTATTGTTGCACTACTAATAAAACGAAGGCGAAAAGAAAGGAGAATATTTTGGGTGCATTCAATACTAAGTGACAAAATATTAGAATTAGTACGAAAGTCAGTTTGTACGATAGTCAGCCAACTTGAAATTGTATAATATGTGCGGTGGCACTCTATTCTGTGGTATCGTGTCGTGTCGTTATCGTGCAGTGTGCAAACACCCAATGATGACATTTTTGACGGACCCCCCAATAAAACACTCAATTGAATGAATTTGCGTTCTAAAATGTGTACTGTATGTCTGTATATTTCATAAGTGGCTTAACAAACAAAAACACCCACACTGTAGCGCAAATTTAATTTTGAAGCTCAGATACCTTTGTTTATTAAAGCTTTGTAAGCGCGATGTAAATAATCTATAAAAACATGTAATAGGAAATGGAAAAAGGAGGAAACAATAATTAAAATAATTTGTTTTAATTGCTTTTTTAATTTGAGAAACTCCCGAGAGCCTTATACTCTCGGAAGTTTCTCAAATTAAAAAATAAATTTATAATATCTATAATAATATCTATGGACGCTTCACACCACGTCAGTCTGGCCCCGTGCTAAGTACCTAAAGGACTTGTGTTACAGGTACCAGACAACGGAAATATATTTAATACTTTTATACTATACATATATTTAAGATTTTTATTATATCATACACATATTTAATACACATCCAGACCCGGGAACATTGAAAACTTTTTGTTCCGTCGGCGGGATTCGAACCCGCGAATCCCGGCTTGAGCGTCCAACGCGCTTACCACTGAGCCACAGAGGTCGTCAAAACAAATTATTTTAATAGGCTACTTGACCTAATTTTTTTCTTCATGCTAATCGCTTCATAATCATTCATTTTTACAAAAAAAAACTAATATTTTAATATTTTACACAGTAGAAACCCATAAAAATGTTTATTGAAAAATATGCCTCTTAAATGGCGCCGAAAACACTGTCCGCCATAGTGTGACGTCATACGCTTTGCATTTTAAACTCTCTTTATTGAAATTTTTTTAATGTGCTAAATGTACGAGTCTAAAAGTGCCCAAAAATTATAAAATAATTATATAAGAAATTAGAAATCATTTGTAATGTTGAAAACTTTTGGAGAAAAGTTTTGGCCATTTCATTTCCCGTCTACAATAAATGGAGATAATATATATAAAACTGATGTTTTATTTGAATTATTGAAGAAAATATGTAATAGGCTTATTCTTATTATTTATGTACAAATAAACTTACATATAGCGAGCGCGATAAATAAAAGATATTAAATTAGTATGAGGATGACGTCACATCCAAATCGGAAGTACTGCAAAAGCGTTTTCGTCAGTACAATTCCTATTTTCATAAAATCATATTTTCAAATCGACTTTATTTATCAATCATAAGCTTTTATTTGATAATAAGGGTGAAATACGGTTTCCTAGGCCAAGTTCTACTAGAAATATGCATTTGTTCAATGAAATTGAATATAGGTCAAGTAGCCTATTATTGTTTTCTCTTTTTTCCATTTACGAAATGAAAAAGAAAATTGAGCCTGGAGCCCAAAATTAAGACAATATCCACGGTAATTTAAATACTAATTAATATTCTATTACTATACAATTTAATATTATTATTTATTATTCAGCGTGGTCAGGAAAGTGACGTGCAAAAATTTTTTTTTGATAGCTTATGTCGAGGGGTATTCCAAAGATCTGGGTATAAGAATCATCCTCATGTAAGTATCTATCATAAAGTTAATATACCTAGCGGAATAGAGAAACAAAGGCCTGAGCAAGCGAGATGCCACTATCAGTAACACCGCGTGGTAAAAAGAGACGTGTGATACATGACAGCAGCACTCTTTTTTTGACGTCCAGTCGGCACGTGCCGCACGTTGTCAATATAATCTCATAGAATTCATGTTCAATCATGCTTGTGTAAGTGTATACGTACACATATTTTTCACACAGATGAAAACCAATTTTGGTTACGTTTGACAGCTCGAGATTGTTGCTCTATTCCGATAGGTATATTAACTTTATGGTATCTATGTTCATTGTTCCGCGATATTATTACGTTTTCGAGTTACGAATTTTTAATATATAAGTGCGAGAAAAAAGACGGCCGGGTCAGTTTAATGTATGTTTCCTGACCACGCTGTATAATATTTTTTCTATTAAAAATTTGAATGTTGTTATGTAGCACACTGCACACTTATTATAATAACTAGTTGTTGCCCGCGACTTCGTCCGCGTTCGCATAATAGATCACATCCCAAGTATTATTTATTGTACAAAAATATTTAATGTACAGAATTGACTTTCCTACGATTTTATTATATATAAAGATGTTCCGCGCGGCTTCGCTTGCGTAATTTAGGAATTTCACGCAACCGTACATTTTTCCGCAAAAAATAGCCTATGTCCCTTCACGTGGTCTTTTCTTCATGTTTGCCAAAGAACATAAAAATTTCTCCAGTAGTTCTTAGATAATAAGCAATTTCATATAATTTCCCCCGATTTTTCCACATTTTTCTCTATTTCTTCGCTCTAATTAGTTTAAGCGTAATAAAATATAGTCTATAGCCTTCCTCGATAAATAGGCTATCTAAAACTGAAATAATTTTTCAAATCGGACCAGTAGTTCCTGAGATAAGCGCGTTCGAATAAGCCCTTTCATATAATTTATTTTTTTTTCTTCGCTCCGATTAGTCTTAGCGTAATAAAATATATCCTATAGCCTTTATCAATAAATGGGCTATTTAACCTTGAAAGAATTTTTCAAATCGGACCAGTAGTTCCTGAGATTAGCGCGTTCAAGTAAGCCCTTTCATATAATTTCCCCCGTTTTTTCCATATTTTCCACTATTTCTTCGCTCCTATTAGTCTTAGCGTGATAAAATATAGCCTATAGCCTTTCTCGATAAATGGACTATCCAACAGTAGAAGAATTTTTCAAATCGGACCAGTAGTTCCTGAGATTAGCGCGTTCAAACAAACAAACAAACAAACTCTTCCCAATTATAATATTAGTATAGAAAGGTATAGATAATAATATCTATGGACGCTTCACACCACGTCAGTCTGGCCCCGTGCTAAGTACCCGAAGGACTTATGTACAGTTACAAACAACAGAAATATATATTTAATACTTTTATACTATACATATATTTATGATTTTTATTATAATAATATTATACACAATATATTTATTACGCATCCAGACCCGGGAACATTGAAAAACTTTGTTCCGTCGTCGGCGGGATTCGAACCCGCGACCCCCGGCTTGAGCTGCCACACACACACTCAACCAATTATTGAGCCACAGAGGTCGTCAAAATTATATGTATAATATACTAGCTGTCCCGGCAAACGTTCCTTTGCCATATTATATAAAGTATATCGCCCGTATTATTTTATTGAATTAGTGACTAAATAAGTATGTCACCATGGCAACGTCCATCGCTATCCCGTGACCCGCGTCGCATAAACAATGGTCACTCTTTATAGACAAATAATTTGCAGTAAAATAAAATTGCGACTATAATTAAAGATCTAAGCTATCCTATCTCTCAAGTTGGAAAAAAGCACACATTTAAAAAAAACAAACATTAAAATCGGTTAAGTAGTTTAGGAATCCATCGCGGACAAACATCGTGACCGGAGATTTATATATTATAATATATTGTTATTATGTACCTTTTACCTTTCGGACTTTATAAAGTCATCTATTGATATTTTTTTTTTTAGGAAAGTATTAATGAAAAAGTTTGTATGTAGTTTTAACTTAATACGGAAACATTAGGTATGGTATTAAATCTAACATAAGTACATAATAAGACACTGATTGTCAATTTTAATAAAAGTCATCATCATCAGCACATATTAGTATTAAAACTCGAACCAAAGTGCATTATAATGTATTATTTTTATGCTAACACAACAAGTAAACTTACCAATATTATCAGGTACTGAAGTAGAGCACGTTATATAGTTATTTATAATGTCATATTATTATTACTTTTGTTCACGAGTTTCGTACGCTAGTGTTTATATAGAGTTCCCGGGACGCGCGCTCTCGTCGGTTGCCGGAAGCTACTGCGGCGTCCCTACTCAGTACTCCCTAGTCCCTACAGCCTGCTAGGACGAATTAAAAGGCTGGCAACATACGGGATTTACTACAACCCGTTCAATGTATATGCTCCTCCCAAGTCCCACGTGACATTTATCTGATATTTACCATATAATACAAATTCCGAGTTAAAATATCCCGAATGGACTAACCGATCAGCCTGAATGTGGTAAATATTGTTTCACAATTTGTGAATACTTTTTATCCGTTTTGGATTTGCAGTTTGCGTGCGTGGCTTAAAGGTGAATCATACGATTTGTAAGTAACTTCTTTTTCGACAGGAGAAAATCTGATAAAGTGTTTTAGCACAGATTATTGATATACATACACGTACTATACATACACGTACGTACACGCTTTCGTAATCACGTACGATATACGTACGTGATTACGAAAGCGTTTCCATTTTTTTATACTTAGTAGATTCAAAATGTGTAAAGTCCGAATATCTTCGTTCTAACATTTTTCTACGATACCAATATATCCTACTAGTTAATATTATAAAGGCGAAAGTTTGTATGTGTGGATGTATGTATGGATGTTTGTTACTCCTTCACGCTAAAACTACTGAATAGATTTAAACGAACCTTAATAATTTTAACCGATTTTCAAAATGGATAAGGTGTTATGTTCGTTTTTTTTATGCTCAACGATTACTACGCCGCTTGTGAACCGATTTACAAAATTTTTCTTTTGGTGTATACTTGTATAGGGTATCATCCCAATTTGGTACCATATTCACAAAAGTGGTGACTTGATGAAGGGATCCATCAAAACTCCTCAAAATTTATATAGAAATAGTATGTGGTGACTTCGGTTTCGTGAGAAGTATTCTAAATATATTATGCTACCAACAAGTAAGATTTTGCACCGAGGTATACCTGGTAAGTATACCATTACTGGTTCGGATGATGCTGAAAGAACTCCTGACTCTTTAAAGGTACAAGTTTGGGAGTTTCGGCGTTGTTTTAAGAACGAAAAGCATATTATGCTACTATTGCATTCATTATCATCATCACCATCATCACTACTAAGAACGAAAAGCATATGCTACTATTGCATTCATCATCATCATCACCGTCATCGCTACCATAAAACATTATACCATGCATTTTCCCATTTTGGCCGTAACTTCTCAAAATGTATATGGAAACTTACGATGATTTTAGTTTTAGAATAAGTAACCTAAGTACATGCTACCAAAGTATGATTTTGCACCAAGGTCAAGGTCCCGAAGGTGCTGAGAGAACCCCTAACTTCACGGGAACACCGCGGGGTTTCAGCTAGTTACATAATATTATAAAGATTTAGAAAAACTTTAATATATTTAAAACACTAATTGGTTATCGTAAAAATTAATTACTTAAATGAATTCAGAGGTACCTACACTCTCTGTATTTTATTTGATTAATATCATTATATTAATCAAATAAAAGACGCAATATATAAAGTTTTACTCCATAGATATCTATAAAGTTTTGTAAATAAAGATCCCTGTAGAGTACAGTAGTACCTACTAAAGGAACGAATACAAATAAAAGTTTACGTCATCACTCGCTCCGCTTTCGCTTCGTAAGAATTTTTGAGGAAAATTTCGATTAAATAGTAATCGGATCCAATCGTAATATTTTAAATGTTGTCCGCAGTATCTTTAGTTTATTAGGGACTCAAAGCATCCTATTCTATTCGTCTATTTCTGTTGAGTGGTTTAATCGAGAAAAGGTTTTTCGCATTTGTACCCATTGTAGCAAGTATGGACGTTTGTTAGCTGTTATAGAGAGTAGCTGATATTCTACGAGTACGTTATGCATAAGGGTGTGGTATTTTTATTATGTATAAAAACGTCCAGCTCGCGTGATTAACGTCATTATTTTTGAACATACTAAATATAAATTGTAAAAAGGGCGTTATATTATAATATTAAGTATATATATTATTGGTGTAATTGGCCAAACTAAAGTTGATTTATATTTTAGCTTCTGAAGGAAAATTTTATAATTTTCTTTCAGAAGTTCCGTTTTTTTTCATTTACCTCTGCCTACTTACTCATTTTCCATCATCATAGGGGAATTGTGCTTAAGATGGCATAGTCAGTTACGACACATCGGCAAAATTCGTTGAAATAATTATTGTGATTTCTGTGAACTTGTGACGTTTTATGGTGTGTGTGTGTGCCCCTAGTAGCCCAACTTAGTATGCCGGACAGTACATTTAATACCTTACATAGAAAACCTTTATTACAAAGTAATAAAGGTTTTCCTAATTTTGATGAGAGAAAATTTTTCTTACACTTTTGTTTTCTGGTGAAAAAACGTATGAGGTCAGTCTTTCCTTATAACAAATTGTTATTATGGACATGGATTCTTATAGCACACAAATATTAATAAAAGCGTGTTCTAACGCTAAGTAAGTATTTTTTTACAAAATTTCAATGTTTATTTAAATATTTTTATTAAAATTGTAGATATAATATACTTCTAAATTGAATAATACCTATCTGACGATTAATTTTCTTGTCCGCTGCATTTTGATTGACTTGCGTAATTGCTACGTGATCACTGATCAGCCATTGTCTCGAATATTAATAACTACACCGTTAACCGTATCTATCCCACCCGGATCAATCGATGCCGATATTAATCACATTACACAGTTTATGTGTAATAAAACGGATATAACAGAAAGCAGTGAGGCTTAGTCGTAAAGTTTCCAAATTCGATGGCGTTACTTACGACCAATGCTTACGACCCCAAACAATGCGATGACGACGCGCAATCAGGCAACCAGTGTAAAAATTACAGAAAATGTTTTTTTTTACAAAACTGAAAACTTATTTAGGTATATATTAAACAGATAGGACTTTTGGTACTCATGTTGTGTCACATTTGACGCGTAAAGTAGGATATATTTTGTAAATGTACCTGTGGGAATATGCGTGGAGTCTGCAAAGGTAGATCTACCGGCCGAGTGAGGTTGTATGCTCGGTCAGGCCGAAGCCCACTTGATAGTACGTTTCAGCTGTCGTATACATACATATATACCACTTAGAAAACTTGGATAGCGCCATGCAGGATTGTGGCGCTAATTGTACGCTACAGACGAATGGAATGTTTGAAAGTGATTTGTTCTCGTTTAATTTTATGGTAAAGCTTACTTTTTTGGCGCAGGAGAAACCCTTTATGGGTGCCCCGGGTTTGAGGTGTGCCGTTAAGCTGAAGCACCCCGGGGGTATGTGGGACTCTCGGCGAGAAGCGCCGGGCTTACCCATTAAACCATCTGCGGTTTGCCTTAAGGGATGTCCTGGATCTATCTATCACAAGACTCCTTCCACGACCGGCCGGTATGCCTTAAAAGGAAGTCCCTCTTAAGGTAAACCAACCAGGTCACAAAAATAAGGGAACGCTTCGGCAAACTGAAGCATTCGCCATCGGCGCCGGAACTAGCTAAGCCGGGCAGGTTCCTATCTTTGCCCGGAGCCCCGGATGAGACGGAAGTTTGGAGGTTCGCGTAACGACGCGACGCCTCTGAACTCCTGACCTACGCCGGCGGAGCGGAACGGAGGAGCTCTCTGTTCCGCTTCGCGGCCCCTTTTTGCGAAAAGACGATTTCGCAGAAAGACACCGCTGCCTGCCATGCCTCATCGCTCTCGAGCAAACAGCGAACCATGCTCGAGAGCGAGAGGTCCCGCCCAAGCACCTCAACAGGCACTGCTCTCCCAGCCCTCGACCCGCCTGATGGTAGAGCTTACCAAACCTAACCTAACCTACAGCCGAGTTCATAAAGTAGCATTTTATTTGAATTTTTGTTGGTCGCGATCAGCTGAAAGTCAGTTTAGTGTGAACGTAGCGTTCGTGGCAATCAGGTGTTGTATCCCACGTTACACGTTGATAAAGTTTTCAGTCAGTGACCTTCACATGATACCGCCTTATCAACTTTTATTGGGTTGATACCAGGCATTGTTGATGGATTGTGACAGGAACGTCTGTGTTACCATTCGTTACTTATCTATATTATATAAAACTCAAAGGTGACTGACTGAAATGGTGATCTATCAACGCACAGCCCAAACCACTGGACGGATAGGGCTGAAATTTTGCATGCATGTAGATATTATGACGTAGGCATCCGCTAAGAAAGGATTTTGATAAACTCCAACCCCAAGGGGTTAAAATAGGGGATGAAAGTTTGTACATAATATATAATAATATTTCTTAACGCGAGCGAGGCCGCGGGCAAAAGCTCGTATGTAATAAACGAGTTATTGTATTTGTTCGGTAGCTGGTAGCGTTGTGTTTGTTTTTACCATAACAGACATGCATGAGACATTCGCTGATCATCTATATTCTATATACATACTAGCTGACCCGACAGACGTTGATTACCTATTTAATTCGAATCGGTATAATTAAGAAAACAATATATTAAAATTAGTATCTTCATGCCAAATTTCATCAAAATAGATTAAATAGTTTAAGCGATAATCATAACTTTATTGTGCAGGAACCGTACATTTTCCAGGACAAAAAGTATCCCTTGTCCTTTCCCGAGACTCAAAGTATCTCCATACCGAATTTCATAAAAATAGACTGAATAGTTTAGGCGAAAATCATAAAAGTTTATCGTGGGGAACCGTACATTTTCCGGGACCAAAAGTATCCCTTGTCCTTTCCCGAGACTCAAAGTATCTCCATACCAAAATTCATCAAAATCGATAGAATAGTTTACGCGCAAAATATAAAAGTATATTGTGCAGTAACCGTACATTTTTCCGGGACAAAATGTATCCTATGCCCTATTCCTGATTCTAAGCTACCTCTCCACCAATTTTCAGCCAAATCGGTTCATCCGTTCTTGAGTTATAAGTGGCGTAACTAACACAACTTTCTTTTTAACCGACTTCCAAAAAACGAGGAGGTTATATGTTCGGCTGTGGTTTTTTTTTTTTTTTTTTTTTTGTATGTTCAACGATTACTCCGCCGTTTGTGAACCGATCTTCGAAATTTTTGTTTTGTTGTATTAGGTTTCACTCCAATTTGGTCCCATTTTCACAAAAGTGGTGACCTGATGATGGGATCCAGGAGTAATCGAGGGAACTCCTCGAAATTTATATGGAAACATATGGTAATTTTAGTTTTATGTGAAGTGTACTAAGATTATGCTACCAAAAAGTCAAATATTGGGTCAAGGTATACCATGGTTTCGAAGATGCGGAGAGAACTCCTGACTCCTTATAGATACACGTTTGGGAGTTTCGGCGTTGTTTTAAGAACAGAAAGCATATTATACTACCACGCAATTAAAATTCATCATCATCATCATCATCATCATCATCGTCATCATCATCATTAACACGTCGTGTTAAGGTCACCAATGTCTCATGGCACAAAATAGGTAATAGTACAACTTACAAGGCATAGGTATGGATACAATAATAATAATTATGTACATAACAACACCAATTATTATTAATATAGGCTGTTTATACACGGCGGTCGGTGCGGCGTCGCCGCACGCCCCCGCGCGGCGTGTGCGTAAACATCGCGGCATTGCGTCGTACCTATTCAAGTTCTAATGTCAGGTAATGCCGCGCTGCAAGCATTTTGAGTGTCATAATATGATTTTAAACTTTATCTTCATTAATGTAGTACAATAAAGTATCGCTTGAGAAAGGCGCAGGCGGCCGCGAGGCCGGCTTTCCAAGTTTCTCATGCGATAGTACTATGTATTACAATAATGAAGGTAAAGATTAATATCATAATATTATTATGACACTGAAAATATACTCGCCGCGCCGCTGGGTGTGATTCGGCTCATCCTTCGATCGCGGATTCTTGGAAATCCATTGTTCTGGCGGCCGCTTGGGAGTTGAAGCGTTAAATTGTTAAATTACCTAGCACGCATAGAGTTGTGTTCACTTAGATTTTTTTAATGTATTATTTAAATTTATCTACCTGATATTTGGGCCTTGTGGTATGACTCATAACGGTCTTAACAAATTGTAATAAGATACGTAGAATAAACGCAGTAATTCGACGCGTAGGGTGGTATGGTCACTAAGTCACTACTCACTAGTTCACTACCACCGACGACCACTTATAAACTCGCGGACAATGACGTAGGTCATCTTGGAGGGTTAATTAATATTTCTAATAACAATACGAGATCAATAATTACCACTCAAAATGTTGACAATTCAAATTTCAATGCTCACTGCTCACACCAATGGTGACACATTTCTGATTTCACACAGCCAATACAACTATATAAAACTCCTACAAACAAGCGATACTGCGATTCAGGAGCACCTCAGCGAAATCTAATGAATACATCGTGTAACTAAAACTATATGAACAACAATCGGAGTTCGGACAAGCGATAGTGCCGACAGAGCGCCTCAATGACATATAGTGAAGACAATATAAAACTATTTTTTATACAATTTAAATTGGCACTAATTATAGTTTATCTACTAGGTAACTAAAAAGAGTGAAATTATTATTTTTAACAAAAAATTAAAACCGACTTCCAAGGTAAAAACAATAATAACATTCTTATAATAATTATGAACTTATTCTTAGTACACTTCACATAAAACCAAAATTACCATATGTTTCCATATAAATTTCGAGGAGTTCCCTCGATTACTCCTGGATCCCATCATCAGGTCACCACTTTTGTGAACATGGTACCAAATTGGAGTGAAACCTAATACAACAAAACAAAAATTTCGAAAATCGGTACTGTATATTGTGGATCCTTTTTACCAAAAGTTAACGCTGTATGATATATCCTACTTCTTTTTCATAATATACTTACATGTCTGTCTGAATAAAGTATACAATTGAATCTAAACATGTAGCTTTTAAAAATCTGATTTTTATTTTACTTAGGAGCATAGGTATAGCTCTAGATTTCTAGCATTTAGAAATAATAGGTATAGCGAAGTTAAGTGTGAATACAGATATCGCACCTTATAATTTATTAGCGTTTAGTAGTTTCTTTCCACTTATCGGTTGATAATGAGACAATTTAAAATTTATAGTGCTCAACCTAAGTACTATATTATATTATAATTTATAAGTTATACTCTATGGTGCTCATGTTACAAGGTGCAAGATTTGGATGGGGCTCAGTTCCCTTGGCCTATTTAAATCATGGTGCGATTTTTGTTGGTAATCCGGGTTTAGCATTGGGTACTCCTACATACCTGGAGGCGTTCTGCGCTGGAAAGAAATAAAAAAAGTAAGTAGCACATTCTCGATAAAAGGTACAATACAAAAAATTGCCCATGATTGATAAGACGTGTAGTCGGTGTAAAGTGTTAAGACGTACGTAACGAGGCAATCAATGTGTGGTGTCGAGTGTACCACCCGAGCCCACCCCATCCGAGAACATTATTATCTCGACACCTCGCTAGATTCGCTTCACTCTTCGTTGATTTACCCCTTTGTGATACAGTAGGACTAATGATATAAAAGTAATACTAATGATGTGAAACATAAATAACATTTTATCAGTTTGCCGTTTGGATAAGCTCGCCGGTACCCTAAACAATATGCATAGCAGCTATCCCCAACCCGCGGCTCGCGGGCCGGGACTTTGTAGCCGCGAACCATTTCAAAATTCACGCCCACTGGCAAAGCAATGACGTAAAGTCGTCGTGAAAGTCGTGAAATTTTTTCCCACTTTTAAATCGTTAATTTTGAAAAACCTTATTTTTTCACCCTAAAAATGTTTGTTGTGGGCCGCGACACCTGCAAGACCAAAACATGTTTGTGGCCCGTATGAAAAAAAGGGGACCTCTGATTTAAAGCCTCTTTTTATGTGAGTAAGCATTTTAGGGTTTCATAGTCACACTTTCATTGAAAATTAGTTTTAACAAATTATCAGTTATTTTTATTGACAAATCGTAATCCGTATTCACCTTTCATTCAATCAACTTAAGAATAAAAATATAAACTTTCTCAGGTTTACGGAACGTTGCGTTGTTGTTGGCTCCACCAGAGCTGAGCGGAGCTGTGTTGCGGCGAATGTGTTTTTGAGAACCAATAGCATCGCCGTGCCGCGCTGAGCGATGTCATGGCGAAGTCATGTCAATAATGCGATTCTATTGGTTTTCAAAAACACATTCCTCGCAACACAGCTCCGCTTAGCTCTGGTGGAAAGACAGCCTTACGGCCGCACTCAGAGACAGGCAATGCATGACAAAATCTTTATAATATTCGTCTCTCTCGCGGTAGTTATACCAATGCCGAATTTTTATTTTTCATGAGTGTCGGCCACTTTATTTCCGCCACCCCATGTACGAAATTAGCCTGCCTGCTGCCCTTAGGCCGCGGCCTATTGGGCCTATGCCCTATTTATAAATCTGGGGCTACAGACTTACAGTATAGATAACATGGAAATTTTGGAACATTATGAGGTTACTCTTGGAGTTATGCCGACGATTAGGCAGACGCCTGACAAACCACTTTGGCTGTCAGTTCCACTAATTTCGTCTGCTAGTAACGACAAGGGACTGCGGACTTGTTCAATATTACATAAATCGAATTTATGGAAACCAAGCGTTCAATTACATCAATGAATAGTTCCAATCAAACGGCTCTTTAAATGCAAATCGAAAACCATGAATGAAAATTAAAGTCCAAATTATTATTATTTCTTTATTCATGTTTACAATATAATATTATAACATAATGAATATAATACTAAAAATATGATGTAATATTTTTAAGTAGGCTCAATGACACGAAAGATATAAATAAGAAAACTGAAAGAAAATGGAAAAAATAAATTGGGCCATGAAATCGTAACGAGACACCATGTAGCTTCTAAGATTATTCAATTTGCCGACGAAAATTAATTGGCGTCGTAAATATTTAGGTACTGAGGAAATAAACTGAAACAGTGAAAGGTAAAAAGCTTCACTTAAAATTTCAGTTTCACGATTTTAAGTTAAACGAATAAATTTATTTACATAATAATTTTCAATTTGTATTATCAATATTCAACAGTGCCGAATTTATATTTTTATAAGAGTATAATATATTATACTAGCTGTCCCGGCAAACGGCTAATTAATAAGTGTGTCGCCATGGCAACGTCGATCGCTATCCCGTCGCACAAACAATGGTCGCCGTCAGTCTCAGGTTGTAATAATTTACTATTATATGTTCAACAAATGCACTTATCAATATATAAAGTACCCAGTAGCCGATTCTCAGACCTACTGAATATGCATATAAAATTTGGTAAAAATCAGTAAAGCCGTTTCGGAGGAGTTCGTGGACTAACATTGTGACACGAGAATTTTATATATAAGATTGTACTATCCACTATGCCGCCGCCTCATGTACCCGTATACATGAGGCGAAGTAGATAGATATACCTACTAGATAGATACGTACGTACGTAAACTGTAGACTGTAGAGTGTAGATTGGTAGAGACAGTATAGAGCCTACTACGAGTATGGACGCCACCGCCCAGGACACGTTGCCTGCCATTCCTAGGCCGTGGCCTATAACGGCCTATTCAATATTCATACACCCGGGACTGATATCTTCTATATCTATATCTATACTTATTATAAAACAAAGTCGCTTTTTTCCCTCATGTCCCTTTGTTCCCTTTAATCTTTAATACTAGGTACGCAACGGATTTTGATGATTCTTTCAGTGTTAGATAGCCCAATTATCGAGGAAGGTTATAGGCTATATTTTATCACGCTAAGTCTAATAGGAGCGAAGAAATAGAGGAAGATGTGGAAAAAACGGGGAAAATTTGAAAGGGCTAACTTGAATACGCTAATCTCAAGAACCAGGTCCGATTGAAAAATTATTTCAGTGTTAGATAGCCCATTTATTGAGGAAGGCTATAGGCATATTTTTTTCAGTGGCTATATATTTTATACCCGTGCGACGCCGGGGCGAGTCGCTAGTTTAATAATAATTGTAAGTATATAATATATTTTCTGTTAGAATTTTAAAAGCAAGTTGGTCTAGGTAAGTAGCACCTAAAAATTTAGGAATTTTATCCGGTCCCTATTCTAGAAATTATGAAAACTGTCTTATACCATAGTAGTCGTAGCTACAACATAAGATCATTATTTCTTACTTGCTCCAATGAACCGTCAACTCCATATTGCTAGCTAAGACTGGTGATATAATCATTTGCATACTAATTATTAAGTGTCGATATTATTTGATGTTTAGCGACTAGTGCGTTTGCTCATTTTAATATAATAATCCTTATGAAGCAGGAAGCATAATATTATATATATAGGTCATGGGCTGGGTCCAGGTCTTAGTTGAACCGTCGCACGTCCATAAAAACGTACCCATTGAAGTATTAGATGAAGTGATAACGCGTTTCGGGAGAAGACGTAAAAGAAATATTGATTTTGTTATTTAAATATACTAAGTATGTACTTACTTGTATCTATTACTAGCGACCCGCCCCGGCGTCGCACGGGTATAAAATATATAACCACTGAAAAATTTCCTTGAAAAAAATAATTTCCCCCGTTTTTTCCACATTTTCCTCTATTTCTTCGCTCCTATTAGTCTTATGGCCTGTTTCACCGCTTCCTGATAAGGTGCCCAATAGGGTTATTTGATAGATTTTCCATACTCCATCTGTCAAATTAAGTGGTGGATAGCCTTATCAGGAAGCGGTGAAACAGGCCCTTAGCGTTATAAAATATAGCCTATAACCTTCCTCGATAAATGGGCTATCTAACACTGAAAGAATCATCAAAATCTGTTGCGTAGTTTTAAAGATTAAAGGGCACAAAGGGACATGAGGGAAAAAAAGCGACTTTGTTTTATAATAAGTACTAGCGACCCGCCCCGGCGTTGCACAGGTATAAAATATATAGTCACTGAAAAAATGATTAAAATCGATAGCCTATCACGATCCTTCATGTGGTCTACTTCTTATCTGTGCCAAATAACATAAAAATTGCTCCAGTAGTTCGCGAGATAAGCCCTTTCACATAATTTCCCCCGTTTTTTCCACATTCTCCTATCAGTATTAGCGTGATAAAATATAGCCTATACCCTTCCTCAATAAATGGGCTATCTAACACTGAAAGAATTTTTAAAATCGGACCAGTAGTTCCTGAGATTAGTGCGTTCAAGTTAGCCCTTTCAAATAATTTTAAATCTCAAATAAGAGTGAAATATAAAGATGTGTTTTTGTATTGTTTCCTAAATTTATAATATAAGTAGGATATTAACCAATGTTAGAATATTCGTTTTCATGCACAAGTGTAGGAAAGTGATGTAATAATTTCATGAAAATTCAATAAAAATTAAAAAAAAAGGTGAGTTGAAAGAAGGCGGAAAATAAATTGTATTATTTCCGTAATACCTTTGTTACAATAAAATATAATTTCTCTAAAAAATATGTGGACCGCAAAGATAATTTCATTTCTCAATTCTCAAGATGAACTGTGAGGGAAAGTACTTAATTGGGGCTTTGGACTTTGAACTTGACGATGATCTATGTAGGAAAACTTGAGAAAACGATGCTGTAAAAATTTTAACAAGAATATTGTTTTCCCGCCATTTACTCGACCCGTCATGGGTTTTTTTTCTTATTATGGCACTTCGGCTATTTAACCATGGTCCCAGGTCCATATGGCCAGTGTCACAGCTGCCAGTGTCGAGTATAATATTTATTATGGCGGGAAAACAATATTATATGCTTAATACAATTTCAGCATCGTTTTTCTATATTGTCAGGTCTGAAGTCTAGTCAAAGTCTAAGTAAAAGTCAATACAGTCAAGAAGTCAAGTCGGTCGATTCAGTAAAGTGGTAGAAGTTTTACTGAAACTGTCGATGGAGTTTTGGAGGGAGCACAAAATAGCACGTTTCTGGATATTGCATCACTTTCCTACACTTGTGCACGATAACGAATATCTAATGTTTGATATCCTACTAATATTACACATTAAAACTCAGTTAACACAATTTTAGGAAAATAATACAAAACACAACATCACTCTTTCATCACAAAACTCCCGCCATGAGTTTTGTGATGAAAGAGTGAAAAAAAATTACATTGACAAATGAGTAATGACACTTGACAGCTGATAGTTGACACTTGACACTTTTGACTTTTCAAGATTACGTTTAATTTATAACCTCAATCTGAACATTTGCCGACAAAATTTTAATTTTTACTAAAATTTCCAATATTTCAAGAGTAAATAACCCTCAAAGTTAAAATGTCGTCGGAGGAAATTTTAGAAAAGTTCAAATCAATAGGTCTGAATGAACAAAAAGCAAAGGAGACCTTAAAAAATTCAAATGTAACTAAATTTCTGTTGGATTCTATAAATGCAGTAAGTATTGTGGTTTGTGGAATATCATAAATTATATTAATTTTGTACTATGAATCACACCCTTTAAGTAATTATTAACTCCGTCATATTTTACAGGTAGACATCAACAAAATACCAAACAGTGCTAGATTACTATTGTACCATCTGGCCACTAAAATTAAACCACAGATATCGAGTAAGATTCCATTCGTTGCCAAGTATATTGCTGATGGCAAACTGGATTCCACATTGAGAGTAGATGCTGCTTTGGAATATCTTCTCAGCCATGTTAGTGAGCAGAATATAGATGCTGGTGAGTTTGAGAAGGCATGCGGAGTGGGGGTTGTTGTGACACCAGAGCAGGTGGAGCAGGTTGTAGAGAAACACATGGCTAAATATAAACAGGAATTAATTGAAAAAAGATATCGCTTCAATTCTGGTATTATAATGCAAGCTGTGAGAGCAGATTTAAAATGGGCAGATGGAAAAGCTATCAAAAATGAAGTTGATGTTCAGGTACTTCTTTTTTATAATATTGCTTTTTTATTCCTTTGATCGCCAATAATTCTTGGAAATCTTCTGTTATTGCGGCCCACTTGGGCCTTACGGGGGTTGATGGGTAATACTATACTTTTTGCACATAATAATATATGAAGAGTCCACTGCAATAATGATGAACATCAAAAAAATTTAAAATCTTAATGAGAAATGCCATTCGGTAACGTAAAATAACATCTTTAAAATATATTTACAAAATTAGCAATATCGCTTGTAGTTATGTGATAAATATGTTTTTTATATTTCGGCTACACTGCATGGCTAAAACGCTCAAAGTCACAGACATTTACTTCAAAATAATCTTTAATTCCAAGTTTCGTTATACCGTTCTAAATTTAAAAACCCAATTAATAATAATAATAATATAATATCTATGGATGCTTCACACCACGTCAGTCTGGCCCCGTGCTAAGTACCTGAAGGACTTGTGTTACGGGTACCAGACAACCAAAATATATTTAATACTTTTATACTATACATATATTTAAGATTTTTATTATATCATACACATATTTAATACACATCCATGACCCAGGAACATTGAAAAACTTTTTGTTCCGTCGGCGGGATTTCGACCCCCGGCTTGAGCTGCCACACACTCTACCCATTGAGCCACAGAGGTCGTCAATTATCCCAAAACCAAAATTTTAGGACATTTATCATTAATGCAGTGGATCCTTCATATATTTTTTTGTAAATATGTAATAAATAAAGTGGTTCCAGGGAAAAGTAATAAAGCATCACAGTTATTTCCAGATGTACACAAATAATTTTTTGCTTCATATCAAAGTGCAATAAATTATATTGAATATATTTTTTTATTGCAATTACAGATTTTGGATCTACTAGGACCCAAAACTGAGGCAGATCTTGCACCAGTTCCTAAGACAGACAAAAAGGCTAAAACTAATGATGGAGCTAAAAAACCTAAGAAAGAAGAAACACAAAGTATGTTCGATAGTATAATTTTTTTAATTCTTTTTCTTTGTTTATTTTTACCAGAGCACATAATGATTTATTAGGATCTGACTTTGGACACAAATAACCTTTTTGAATAAAGAATTTAATTTAGATCAATGCGTCAACTCCGAAGCAGCCACATGCTGCCGCAATAACAATAGATAAGCTATTGTGTCTGGTTTTTCAGGGTTTTTTCCACAATCAAAGGATTAAAAATATTTTTATTGTAAAAAAAGGTTAAACCACCCTTTCAAAAACGAATATTCAATTTATAATTGTTGGGTTGATATTAATTTTTTACAGAAAGTACGGAAAATGAAGTGACAGAAGTCTCAGGTGAGCATTCTCTGCCAGAAATTCTGAAGAAATTACCTTTCCACGCGCCTGGAGAGAACTACAAGAGTGACGGATATGTTGTTACTCCCAATACAAAAAAGCTGTTAGAAGAACATCTTAAAATTACTTCAGGAAAAGTAAGGACAAGGTTTCCCCCTGAACCCAATGGCATTCTCCACATCGGACATGCAAAAGCAATTAACATCAACTTTGGTTATGCTGCAGCTCATGACGGTATTTGCTTTTTGAGATATGATGACACTAATCCTGAAAAGGAAGAAGAAAAGTTCTTTGTTGGTATCAAAGACATGGTTGAATGGCTTGGTAAGTTTTATCTTTTCTTATTTCGAATTTTGATGTTGTATCCTATTTAAAATATGTAATAGGTTGTACCAAAAATAGGTGATAATACTTTAAGGTTCGTACATGTTCCTTGTAGAGAGTTCACTGTGAAAGTAGCAGCGCTGAAAAACTATCATTTTTTTTCCACATTTGTATGGGGAAACTCGTGATGCTCAGGCTCCTGACCATACAAAAGTGAAAAAAATTGTCTTTCAGAGCTGCTACTTTCACAGTAAACTCTCTACAAGGAATTTTTGGTACACACTGTATAGTTCAAGAAACTCCATGCTTGGTCAATGCTAAGTTTACATGAACTTAGCATTGACCAAGCATGTTAAGAAAAAAGAATATTATAAATCATGATCTGTTAAGAACTTTTATTTTATTATGATTTCAGGATACAAACCTTACAAAATTACTCATTCATCGGATTACTTTGACCAGCTGTATGAATGGGCAGTCAAGTTAATTAAAAAGGACTTGGCGTATGTCTGCCATCAGAAGTCCGAAGAAATAAAAGGTTTTAATCCTCCTCCCTCACCGTGGAGGAATAGGCCTATTGAAGAGAGCTTACAATTATTTGAGGTATCATCTTAACATTATTTTCTTACCCTTTTACTAATCAAGCAATCCACAGTTTTACTACAGACATACTAATTATAATAGCAATGCCAAGCCACCTAATATTAAGCCGTAATTATTAGAATAACAAAATATTATAAGACAAAATTGTGCACCTTTCTATCTATTAATTACAGGTCTAAAATATTGCTAAATCTTCTTTCGATTAACCATTTGTGCCTTTTAAATTTTCGAATGCTGTGAACTACAAATCTGCTTGCTGTACAGTGTACTTGGTATTTATTTTTCAATTAACTCATTACAGGATATGAAAAATGGAAAAATTGACGAAGGGGAAGCGACTCTTAGAATGAAGATAACTTTAGAGGAAGGTAAACAGGACCCTGTGGCGTACAGGATAAAGTTCAAACCGCATCACCGCACCGGCAACAAATGGTGTATATACCCCACATACGACTATACGCACTGCCTCTGCGATAGTATCGAGCACATCACTCACTCATTGTGCACAAAAGAGTTCCAATCGAGAAGGTATGTGGCTTTTCAAGTAACCAAGAAATTTTAAAAAGTTTTTGTCTCTTAATATAATGTAAGTAAATATCTTTTTTACGTGTTTGGAAAAGCATTTCAATGAACCAGGCCATACATTAGCCGAGACACTAGTCTGTATAGACTTCTCAAATTCTCACTTATGGCCAGTATAAAGATTTTTCACCAATTTACCTATTTTACTTTATAATTAAGAAAAAATCATTTATAATGGAATGTAATTGAAAATGTTATAGATTTGTCAACATCTCAAGTGCGTCTAAAGTACTTACATAGTAAATAAAAAATTAATAAGCATCAAAAATGTTATTTACAGATCTTCGTACTACTGGTTGTGCAATGCACTGGATATTTACTGTCCTGTACAGTGGGAATACGGGAGACTGAATCTCAACTACACTGTCGTGTCCAAGAGGAAGATAGCTAAACTAATTGATGAAGGAATTGTAAACGGTATGATGTAATTACTTAATATATATCAGAGTTACAATTTAATTACCAGTTACCAAACTGACTGGCCTAGGTACAGACTGGCCAAAAAAGAGTAAAAATTAATGAAATCGGAACTAAAAATTGTTGCCATACTTAACATTTTACAATTTACGTTCAAATGAGACAGTTACGAAGAAACTCAACTCGTTAAACCTCATTTTTTATTTACTCTTTTTGGCCAGGCTGTAATATAGAAGCCAAGATGATCAGACATCGTCAGATCAGATGTCGAGGCTTTTCTTATAGAAACATAGAAATCAACACTTTTTCAGCGCTGTTACTTTCACAGTTACTTTCACTCTATACAAGAGACACATACACACCCTAAAGTAAGTAACAAAACAGAGTGATGATATCACTCTGTTTTATTACGCCTTGTATCGATTAAAAGCGTGGTGTTAACCTTTAAGTACACGCGTTGTTTTGGGTAACGTTCCGTCACGTGTGGGGTCTAGAAGTACCCCTATATAAATATACATATAAATTCAGAATTGTTTAATAATTTTTAAAACCCGTTTTAAACTATAAGAAGAGATATTATTTTATTTATGTAAAGCATTTATAAATAATAAACTAACCATTATTTAGACAGTAAAGAACATTTTTATAAAGTAACCAATCTCGTGCATAGATTTTTAGGGCACATGTTTAACGTACTAAAATTCAACGAAAGTGTCTACTTCTGACTAACTTATTATTTTTTTCTAATAAAATAAGTCTTAGAAATAAGCAATCAAAAGTTTTCTTTTGAACACTAAACATTAACACTAAACATTACAGAAAAAAAAATTGACAATCCTTGAAAAGTACTACCCTAAACTAAAATTATTTCTTGAGTAGGCAAGGTAAGTAATAAATAATTTTACTAAATGAGGCTTGCAAATAGTTTTATAGCAAGGCTTACGAATAATAAGTTCTGGGACAATAATAGCATCTTCGCTTAATTTTTGGTGCACTAGGTCTAGCTACCTCTAACTCTTCCAAAATGTTTCCAAAAACTTTCATAGTCATTAAAATTATATATGATTAGTGCAATTTGATTGTCTGTTAGTCGGCAACAAATTTTTCCATATTTTATGCATAGCCAATTCAAAAAACAAACAAATAAACACATAACCAATGTGAAAAAAGTAAATACGTTAAATCACGGGTGGGGTCTGCAGGTATCCCCACATAAGCAAAAATGTAACTTCTACTTTTACTCACTAAAAGACCTTGCGTTGATATGAGATTAGCCGAAAACGTGCGATCGTAACTTGCCAATTTAAAAAAAATACTGTAAAAAACAGCGCGTGGGGTCTGCGTAGATCCCGCCCGTGACGTTAAAGGTTAAAATTCGCGTTTTGGCTTTTGTCAATCGGCGCCCTGTCGTATAACACATCTCGCCCGCTTTCGCTGTATTTTTCGTTATACTCCAGTCCTGGGCTCTTCCACGCGACGTTTTATTTTGCGCACTGTCGACGCGCGTTTCTGATGCGCCCGTCATCTGCGCGTTTTCATTACGTTTTAGCAGATAGTACACGTTTTTTGACGCAAATGAAACGCGCGTTTGTATCGATACAAACACAAGACGAACGCTAATAAAGCGCACTTTTAACGCGCGTTTATATCAATACAGACGCAAGTTGAACGCTATTGTAACGCGCTTTGAAGACGAGTTTGTATCGATACAAACACACTGCGACTCAGCGGGGAACGACGGACGAAGCAGGGGCGCTCAGTGTCCCCCACCGCGACACGAATGCGATATAAACGCGATACAGACGCGATATCGTTGCGTTCGAAAAACGTGCGTTTGTATCGATACAAAACCGGCCAAGTGCGTGTCGGGCCACGCGCAATATAGGGTTCCGTAGTACCGCTAGTTTTTGACAATTTTTATGGTCAATGAACGTGCATTTATAGCGTGTTTTACACTACTAACAACACCATCTCAGTTACTTTCAAAGGAATTTGAACGAAAAGTTCCTTTATACTTCGCCGAATACATTTTTTTTAGTTAATCGACTATTACTCAATAACTTATAAAGTCTTCTTGGCCGTGATAGTTTTCCTTTTAAATTCAGCATATTTCCTACTCCCGTGAATTTTTTTCACATTTCCAGAACCAACCGTTTAGCTGGTAGAAGGGGGGGACACTGGACTCTAACGATTTTTTCCACTTTTAAACTTAATATTTCCCGAACGGATCCCTAAATCGGAAAATAATCTATGAATACTCGCAATATTTAAAAAAAAAACCTATTCAACGACACCCCACACGATGGGGTGGGCGCGAAAAAAAATATGCATCCCCGCTTGATGTGTAGGGGAGGTACCATAAAAAAAATATATTTTTTTACGATTTCATGTACCATTTTGTTGCCATCATTAATATGTGTATTCATGCCAAATTACAGCTTTGTAGGTCCTATAGTCTCTGAGTAAAACCGCGGACAGACAGACAGACAGACGGACGGACAGACCGAAACTATAAGGGTTCCTTGTTGACTACGGAACCCTAAAAATAAGGATCGTGTGTAAAGATTATAACGTGTCGGCTTCCTTGCGTTTGCTGAGCGTTCAACTTGCGTTTATATCGATCAAAACGAAAGTCATGTCTCATGTGGAAGGGCCCTAATGGTGTACTATTTGCAGACTGGGACGACCCGCGTCTGTTCACATTATCGGCGCTGCGTCGTCGTGGCGTGCCGGCAGCGGCAGTGAATGCGTTCTGCGGTGCGCTGGGCGTGACCGGCGCGCTCGCCACCGCCCACCCCGCCGCGCTCGACGCCGCCACGCGCGACGTGCTCAACACCACCGCGCCCAGGTATGTGATGTGTCCGTCTTTGTCGCACTATCTGTATCTACTATACACGGCACACGTTACAATGAGATACAAGATACTAAAAAGTCAAAAAAATTGCGCGTAAAACTACATTGAGCAATCAATACATCTGTGACGCAGATGTATTCACAGAGCAGACGCAGATTCTGAGTCTGTTAGATTAGATGTTCCATTCAAATAATTATGAACGCTTGTGTGATGAGGTTTGAAAGATAATAGCATCCGCAAACTGACGCGGAGATTCCGGTTGGGGGAAAATATATGAACAGCGTCAACCGCAAGGGCGTGTTAAGTCCGCTTCAGCTGGCAAAACCCTCTAACTAATTTGCGATTGGGTAGATTTAAGATATGTCCTAATGCTATAAGTTATCTTTTAATACCTCGATCGTGGGAATCGCAGACACTATAGATTTTCAAATGTTATGCGGCAGCCGGGTGCCGCTTGGGGATTGATAGGTTAAATAAAATACTAAAAGACCCGTGAACTTCGTATCGCTTAACTCCTAAATTTACTCACCGTAATTAGTATAAACCTTCCCTGGACTTCCAAAAAACAAAGTCGCTTTTTTCCCTCATGTCCCTTTGTTCCCTCATGTCCCATTGTTCCCTTTAATCTTTAAAACTACGCAACGGATTTTGATGATTCTTTCAGTGTTAGATAGCCCATTTATCGAGGAAGGTTATAGGCTATATTTTATCACGCTAAGATTAATAGAAGCGAAGAAATAGAGGAAAATGTGGAAAAAACGGGGAAAATTATTTGAAAGGGCCTACTTGAGCGCGCTAATCTCAGGAACTACTGGTCCGATTATTTCAATGTTAGATAGCCCATTTATTGGGGAAGGCTATAGGCTTTATTTTATCACGCTGAGACTAATAGGAGAATGTGGAAAATACGGGGGAAATTATTTGAAAGGGCTTATCTCGCGAACTACTGGAGCAATATTTATGTTATTTGGCACAGATAAGAAGTAGACCACGTGAAGGATCATAGGCTATCGATTTTTAATCATTAATCATTTTTTCAGTGGCTATATATTTTATACCCGTGCGACGCCGGGGAGGGTCGCTAGTTTCAAGGATAAAATTTGACAAATCGATTCAGCATTTTTCGAGTTTTAGCGAGTCTTACAAAACTGATATTTATTTTTATTTAAATAAATGTTGTTTTCCTAAAACAAAGAGCAAGTTATTACATGTTTTTTTTTCCTTGAAAAGAAATTTTTTTAAAGAAAGTTATATTAGCAACATTTACAGCCTACGCAAAAATCTTACATTAAAAATTTCATTTCTGCAAACAATTCCAAACAACAAGAGGACAAGGTCTGTCCTCTTTTGTAAAGAAATTCTCAGCTTTTTTTAAATTTTAATGAATATAACTAAAATTCTTTTGTTTTTGTTATTTAATGTTTTCTCAGTTTATTTGATACTCGGCCTTTACAGTTGCGAAATGTAAGACGAAGTGTGTTTATTGTTTTTGGTTAGCGCCTTTCTGCTTTATATTTTTTTTTTAGTTTAGCTTTTGGATCGCTCGAAAGAAATTGCTGCATAGCAGTAAAGATACCGTTTGTGTTTGGACTCTGTAAAATAGTTTTAAAAGGTTACGATTTCTCTTTGCTCGGATGTGCAATAAAAATACTCATCATCCCAATCACAATCCACTTATACGCGCCTCTAGGCCTACTACGAAACCGTTTTGAGACTCAAACAATCGGATGAGAATGCCGCGTCCTGCTCTAACAACGTCATTTCACGTTTGTTAGAGTAGGATGCGGCATTCTCGTTCGATTGTTTGAGTCTCAAAACGATTTCGTGGTCCAAGCCCTGTATCGACATAAACCAGTGCTAACATTTGCTAATTATTCCCAGAACGATGGTTGTTCTGGAGCCGCTGAAGGTGACCATAACGAACTTCCCAAGTACCGAGCCCATCACCGTCCAAGTACCGGACTTCCCCACGGAGCCTGAGAGGGGTTCCCACACTGTCATCTTCGACAGGGTTTTGTACATCGAGGCGACTGACTTCGCTGAAACCCCCGAGAAGGGCTACCGACGGCTGACCCCCAATCAGACGGTCGGCTTGCGACATGCTGGCTACGTCTTGAAGGTACAGTATACTTTTTAAAAGACTAGTTACTTAAGGTAAGGTAGCACTACCCTGCAGCGGTGCGATGCGACACGTGACGGCAAATATTCTTTATATGAAATCGTATTAGGTAGGTAAGGGCCGGGACACAAAAACACGATACGACGTCGTGTCGTACCACGACGCGGCGTCGTTTCACGATGCGACGTCGTGTCGTGGGAATCCACGACGAGCGTCGTAAAAAACTACGTCACGACGTCGTTACGTGACACAGTACACGGCACGACGTCGTATCGTGTTTTTTGTGTCCCGGTCCTAAGCCGCACTATGCGAAAGCGACGCTACGCAGCACGAATCGTCAGTTCTATGAAAATTTCATAGACAAGACAGAGCAACGCGACACTTCACATTTAATGTGAAGTGTCGCGTTGCTCCGCTGCAGCATAGTGTCGCTTAGTTCGGTCTCGCCTTTATTATTACACTTTTTAGTCCTTCCGACCTCTGGAAGGCTACGTTAGCTACAGTTTTTTGTTTGGACTTTATCTGTTCGATAGCGTTATTGATCGGTTAACGTATTTTACTTTATGCAATCAAAAGTACTCGGATAGCTAAAAACCTCAGAAAACTAGATGTAACCGAGCATCCAGAAGTAACTAAGATTGTTTCGCCGGTTTCACCATGTCCTACCTTGTTTTTAAAACATGTCGACGCCCCCACCGAATAATCGGACAATCGAATTATTATTTTTAACAAAAAATTAAAACCGACTTCCAAGGTAAAAACAATAATAACATTACTTAATATGAACTAAAAAGTATTAAATAATTTTTACTATCTAATAGTGCCTTTTTCCGAATTCGGCTAAACCTCAACTATTTCTGTACTCAATCTTCATTATTTTGAAGTCGGTACCAGATAGCTGAATCTTCAGTCCTCTGGCAGAATATTTAAAATTTTTGGAACTGGCACCGACTTCAAAATTATGAAGATTGAGTACAGAAATAGTTGAGGTTTAGCCGAATTCGGAAAAAGGCACTATTAGATAGTAAAAATTATTTAATACTTTTTAGTTCATATTAAGTAATGTTATTATTGTTTTTACCTTGGAAGTCGGTTTTAATTTTTTGTTAAAAATAATAATAATTTCACTCTTTTTAGTTACACTAGTAGGTAAATCTTCGCGTATATTTTACGTATCTTATTACAATTTGTTAAGAGTCACAACTCACACTCACAAAATAATATAATATTATCAGTGAAGTGAACATATTGTGCTAAGTAATTTAACAATTTTAATACTTCAAGCCCGAAGCGGTCACCGGCGATTGCGATAACAATAGAAAGGCTATTGTGTCTCGTTTTTCCACGATCGAAGGATCTATCAGATAAAAAATTGTACAAACTTGCATAGGATGTAGCGTAGCATAATACGAGTATTTAATATTGATCTGATTGAACCTTGATTGATTCTTGATTGAACTGTTCTTGTAATCAAGAATTCAAATCGATAGGTACTTAGTGCACCATCTATCGATTAATAAGTATAACTAATTAAAAAGACACTAATTAATGACTTTGTTTTGTTTAAATGCTCTTTTTATAACCTCCTCGTTTTTTGGAAGTCGGTTAAAAATAACTTTATTTTAATTCTATTTGTCTATTAAAATTTTATAAAGTAGTAAAGTATTCGATCTGTATATAAAGTAGTTAGTAAAGTATTCGATATTCTGTCTTCTGCCGCCATGCGCCGCGCGGCGGCGCGGGGTGGCGACGCCGACCGCCGTGTATTAAAAACAAGCAGGTGTTGTTATACAGTACATAATTATTATTATTAGTATATCCATACCTATGCCTTGTACTATTATCTATTCTGTGCCATGAGACATTGGTGGCCTTAACACGACGTGGTAATGATGATGATGACGATGATGATGATGATGATTATGATGATGAATATGAATTGCATAGTAGTTTATGCTTTCTGTTTTTAAAACAACGCCGAAACTCCCAAACGTGTATCTATAAGGAATCAGGAGTTCTCTCAGCATCATCGAAACCATGGTATACCTTGACCCAATATTTGACTTTTTGGTAGCGTATTCTTAGTACACTTCACATAAAACCAAAATCACCATATGTTTCCATATAAATTTCGAGGAGTTCCCTCGATTACTCATGGATCCCATCATCAGGTCACCACTTTTGTGAAAATGGGACCAAATTGGAGTGAAACCTAATACAACAAAACAAAAATTTCGAAAATCGGTTCACAAACGGCGGAGTAATCGTTGAACATACAAAAATAAAAAAAAATAAAAAAATATCCACAGCCGAACATATAACCTCCTCGTTTTTTGGAAGTCGGTTAAAAAATGAAAATGTTCAGGAGAGCCAAAAAACTGATTTTTGTTAATAACTCCGTTAAAAAAAAGCTTCAAAGACTTTTTATATCTCAAATGAAAGCTAATTTTTTTGCCCATCTTGCTATTTCAATAATATTTAATTGCAACCAAAGGTTTTTATTTAATTAAGCAAAACGCAACTTGTCGTTCTGGAGTAGGTCAAGCTCTGATCATTATTGTCTATTGCACGATTATTCGGGTAATTTTGCGTTTCGACTGTTAGTCCGGTCATTTTAGACAATTGAAATAAAGAAAATTCCGACAGAGCCAAATCTTCGTAGAGACCTTAGGTTTACCACAAGGAATAAAGTGTCAAAAGTCCCCATCAGTCCCATGTGAGCTTAGGGACTTATTCGGGGCCCAAGGTAAAAATTTTAGGTTTTTTGGATTTTTCTCGAAAACGGTAAGTTTTATCGAAAAAGTACCTCAGAGCAAAGTTGTAGATCTTAAAATTCTCTATAAAAATGGTCCCTATAATTTTTTCTCTAAGACCCACTATTTCCCAGATATTACGCTTGTAAGAATCACGTTCTACATAGTATGCACTATGCACACATATGCCACGTATACCGGGTGCAATTAAACCTACCTGCCTTTTTTTGGGGCTTAGGTGTCATAAGGAGAGTCCATTAAACCACAAAAAATAGGGTGATAATTTTTTTACCATAACATATTTTATCCCAACCTAATTCAGTACAGCTTGGTCACTACACGCACTCGCAACGGCGCACAGTGGTCCGAAATCGCTAAATAGTGGACATTCGCAAAAAAGTTGGATTTTGGTATGGAAAAAATACCATTTGATAGAGTTTAAGAAGAGTAACAATAATTCCTTAATAAATATTTTACAAAAATGTGTTTTTTAAGGTGAAAAAAAAATAATTACGAAAATGTTGTATGGGAAAGAATCTATAAATAGATTTTTTGCAAAAACTACTAGGGCATTCAGGTTCATTCTTGAAACAAGTAAAGTTCTAGTGGTATTTAAGGTTTAGAAAAAAAAATTACGCAAATTTACGTGCAGCCTTTTGCAGTAGAGGGGTTCAAAATTTTGAAATAATTTTACTAACTTTTTAGGTATGGAAAAAATACCATTCGATAGATTTCTTAAATAGTAACAATAAATTCCTAATAATTTTTTTACAAAAATATATGTTTAAGGTGAAAAAAAAATATTACGAAAAATTCTGAATGGAAAAGAATCTACAAATCGATTTTTTGCAAAAACTACTAAGCCATACTGGATCATTTTTGAAAGAGATGAAGTTCTAGTGGCATATAAGGTTTAGAAAAAAAAATACGCAAAATTTACGTGCAGCCTTTTGCTGTAGCAGGGGTTCAAAATTTTGAAATGATGGTACTTACTTTTTAGGTGTGGAAAAAAATATCATTCGATAGATTTATATAAAAGTAACAATAAATCCACAATAAGTTTTTTGCAAACATGTATTTTTAAGATGAAAAAAAATAATTACGAAAATTTTGCGTGGGAAAGAATATATAAATAGATTTTTTATAAAAACTACTGGACCATACTGGATCATTTTTGAAACGAGTAAAGTTTTAGTGCTTTATAAGGCTTAGAAAAAAAGTGCGCAAATTTACGTGCAGCCTTCTGCAGTGGTATAAAATATTATATAAAATTTTGGGGCTCAAAATATTGAAATGTTTGTACTTACATTTTAACGATTTTTTTTCTATTTCTCTAATGGCTGTTGCGTGAATTGTTTAGGTTTTTAATAATTTACTTATATCATTTTTGTACAGATTTACAAACCAACTTCTGGGTCTTGGGTCAACCCGGATATTTTTCAGGCTATCATGAACACATTGGTGAATAGTCAGAGATCCCTATAACCCCTAATTGAAAATTAAACAGAAAATCCAAATATTATATAATACCTACCTCTCTTGAGTTTTGTGTACCGCTATAGAATGCATTCACAGAACTGTATGGGTATAACAATGATATTTTATGTTACTAATTGGGGTATAATATTATATAAAACGAGACCTTATAAAGTCTTTCAAGCAACAGGTCGACTGCCTGGATGAAATTCTTGGTGTTTATTTTTAGACAACTTTGGTCGAATGTAAGACAAATATGGATCAAAATTCAAAGCATATTAAAAAGTTGTGCAACAAATCTTCATTAGTTTTTGCTCGACTCATATTCCTAGTATGTATCACTAGTATTTCTAAATTCTTTATTGCTTGCCTCTAAAGCTTCTTCACTTAAATAGCCAATTAGAATAAAGCCAAAATGCTTACAAATATCAGCAACATATTTAAGGAGTTTGTAAACACTTGCAGGCATGTAGTACCATGGATAAAGCTTCACATACAGCTCTGCTATTTCCCTAGGGGATTTCAATTAGGGGTTGTAGGGATCTGCCTATTCACCAATGTGTTCATGATAGCCTGAAAAATATTCGGGTTGACCCAAGACCCAGAAGTTGGTTTGTAAATCTGTACAAAAATGATATAAGTAAATTATTAAAAACCTAAGCAATGAACACAACAGCCATTAAATAAATAGCAAAAAATCGTTAAAATGTTAGTACAAACATTTCAATATTTTGAACCCCCCTACTGCAGAAGGCTGCACGTAAATTTGCGCACTTTTTTTTTCTAAGCCTTATATAGCACTAGAACTTTACTCGTTTAAAAAATGATCCAGTATGGTCCAGTAGTTTTTATAAAAAATCTATTTGTATATTCTTTTCTACGCAAAATTTTCGTAATTATTTTTTTTCACCTTGAAAATACATTTTTGTAAAAAACTTATTGTCTATTTATTGTTACTTTTTTATAAATCTATCGAATGATATTTTTTTCCACACCTAAAAAGTAAGTATCATTTTTTCAAAATTTTGAACTCCTGCTACTGCAAAAGGCTGCACGTAAATTTTGCGTATTTTTTTTCCAAACCTTATATACCATTAGAACTTTACCTGTTTCAAAAATGATCCAGTATGGCTTAGTAGTTTTTGCAAAAAATTGATTTGTAGATTCTTTTCCATTCAGAATTTTTCGTAATATTTTTTTTTCACCTTAAACATATATTTTTGTAAAAAAATTATTAGGAATTTATTGTTACTATTTAAGAAATCTATCGAATGGTATTTTTTCCATACCTAAAAAGTTAGTAAAATTATTTCAAAATTTTGAACCCCTCTACTGCAAAAGGCTGCACGTAAATTTGCGTAATTTTTTTTTCTAAGCCTTAAATACCACTAGAACTTTACTTGTTTCAAGAATGAACCTGAATGCCCTAGTAGTTTTTGCAAAAAATCTATTTATAGATTCTTTCCCATACAACATTTTCGTAATTATTTTTTTTTCACCTTAAAAAACACATTTTTGTAAAATATTTATTAAGGAATTATTGTTACTCTTCTTAAACTCTATCAAATGGTATTTTTTTCCATACCAAAATCCAACTTTTTTGCGAATGTCCACTATTTAGCGATTTCGGACCACTGTGCGGCGCCACTCTGTCGCCCGAAGGCGGCAAAAACCGGCTACCGGCAGGGGTCACCAATTAGTTTCGCTCGGGGTCCATTTTAAGAAAAGAAATGACCTTCGCGGTCCGCACATTTTATAATAAAAAAAATATTATGAAACAAAGGTAATTATGGAAATTACAAAGGTATTTATTTACATATTAATAAGAAAAGTGATAATTTTATTGCTTGCTTGGAGTGAAATTGATGCAAGCTATTGAAATTAAATCCAGGATGTTCATCAGTAAGTCAAGACTGAAATTTATTTTTAAAGTAGCCCGCAAACGATCAAACATCAAACATGTCAAACACGTACAAATTACGTGTTTGACGTGTTTGAAGAAAATTTGGATTTTACTACGTGTTTGATGTTTGATCGTTTGCGGGCTACTTAACGAAGTTCACCTTCGAAAATGCTCGGTCCGCATACAAAGGGTCGGCGGTCCGGATGCGGACCGCGGTCCGCCATTTGGTGGTTACGAGTATACTATCAAGTTCAGACATGGCAAGGCAATGAACTGAACCCTGAAGACTGGGGTTGGAAATTGATAAATAATACTTTGGAACCGATTTGAACTTTACTGCCCCCTGCCCCAGAAAAACTTCTTAACACTATTTTTTGCAATTGCAAGAAAGGTTGTAGTGCCAAATGTGGCTGTAAAAAAGTAGGGTTGCAGTGTTCTCCAGCGTGTACCAATTGCCAAGGTGTCTCTTGCTCAAATGTTCAATTAAATACAAGAGAGGAAAATTCATGTGATTTTGATGAAGAGACAACTTCAACAAGCGTTCATCAACAGGAAGGAGAAGAAGAAGAACAAGAAGAAATTGAAGAAAACATGATTGTTGAAGTTGAATATGAAGAGTATGAGTCAGATTAAAGTAATAAAAAAAAGTTAGAACGACAGTTAAACTCAGTAACCCATATCAATAATCTTCATACTATTAAATAATTATTGTTCCTGAAAATAACGTCATAAAGGTTCGTGGAATAGGCCTACCGGAGATACCACGTTAAAAAAAACGCGCCGAGTACACTACCTCACAGGTGGTGTGGAAATGTGTGCATATTATGTAGAACGTGATTCTTACAAGCGTAATATCTGGGAAATAGTGGGTCTTAGAGAAAAAATCATAGGGACCATTTTTATAGAGAATTTTAAGATCTACAACTTTGCTCTGAGGTACTTTTTCGATAAAACTTACCGTTTTCGAGAAAAATCCAAAAAACCTAAAATTTTTACCTTGGGCCCCGAATAAGTCCCTAAGCTCACATGGGACTGATGGGGACTTTTGACACTTTATTCCTTGTGGTAAACCTAAGGTCTCTACGAAGATTTGGCTCTGTCGGAATTTTCTTTATTTGATCACTATTTTTATGTCTAAAATGACCGGACTAGTCCGGTCATTTTAGACAATTGAAATAAAGAAAATTCCGACAGAGCCAAATCTTCGTAGAGACCTTAGGTTTACCACAAGGAATAAAGTGTCAAAAGTCCCCATCAGTCCCATGTGAG
This sequence comes from Polyommatus icarus, assembly GCA_937595015.1. Lineage (NCBI taxonomy): Eukaryota > Metazoa > Arthropoda > Insecta > Lepidoptera > Lycaenidae > Polyommatus > Polyommatus icarus. Next base: position 13,056,044 of record OW569326.1, read on the forward strand.
CTTAGGGACTTATTCGGGGCCCAAGGTAAAAATTTTAGGTTTTTTGGATTTTTCTCGAAAACGGTAAGTTTTATCGAAAAAGTACCTCAGAGCAAAGTTGTAGATCTTAAAATTCTCTATAAAAATGGTCCCTATAATTTTTTCTCTAAGACCCACTATTTCCCAGATATTACGCTTGTAAGAATCACGTTCTACATAGTATGCACTATGCACACATATGCCACGTATACCGGGTGCAATTAAACCTACCTGCCTTTTTTTGGGGCTTAGGTGTCATAAGGAGAGTCCATTAAACCACAAAAAATAGGGTGATAATTTTTTTACCATAACATATTTTATCCCAACCTAATTCAGTACAGCTTGGTCACTACACGCACTCGCAACGGCGCCACTCTGTCGCCCGAAGGCGGCAAAAACCGGCTACCGGCAGGGGTCACCAATTAGTTTCGCTCGGGGTCCATTTTAAGAAAAGAAATGACCTTCGCGGTCCGCACATTTTATAATAAAAAAAATATTATGAAACAAAGGTAATTATGGAAATTACAAAGGTATTTATTTACATATTAATAAGAAAAGTGATAATTTTATTGCTTGCTTGGAGTGAAATTGATGCAAGCTATTGAAATTAAATCCAGGATGTTCATCAGTAAGTCAAGACTGAAATTTATTTTTAAAGTAGCCCGCAAACGATCAAACATCAAACATGTCAAACACGTACAAATTACGTGTTTGACGTGTTTGAAGAAAATTTGGATTTTACTACGTGTTTGATGTTTGATCGTTTGCGGGCTACTTAACGAAGTTCACCTTCGAAAATGCTCGGTCCGCATACAAAGGGTCGGCGGTCCGGATGCGGACCGCGGTCCGCCATTTGGTGGTTACGAGTATACTATCAAGTTCAGACATGGCAAGGCAATGAACTGAACCCTGAAGACTGGGGTTGGAAATTGATAAATAATACTTTGGAACCGATTTGAACTTTACTGCCCCCTGCCCCAGAAAAACTTCTTAACACTATTTTTTGCAATTGCAAGAAAGGTTGTAGTGCCAAATGTGGCTGTAAAAAAGTAGGGTTGCAGTGTTCTCCAGCGTGTACCAATTGCCAAGGTGTCTCTTGCTCAAATGTTCAATTAAATACAAGAGAGGAAAATTCATGTGATTTTGATGAAGAGACAACTTCAACAAGCGTTCATCAACAGGAAGGAGAAGAAGAAGAACAAGAAGAAATTGAAGAAAACATGATTGTTGAAGTTGAATATGAAGAGTATGAGTCAGATTAAAGTAATAAAAAAAAGTTAGAACGACAGTTAAACTCAGTAACCCATATCAATAATCTTCATACTATTAAATAATTATTGTTCCTGAAAATAACGTCATAAAGGTTCGTGGAATAGGCCTACCGGAGATACCACGTTAAAAAAAACGCGCCGAGTACACTACCTCACAGGTGGTGTGGAAATGTGTGCATATTATGTAGAACGTGATTCTTACAAGCGTAATATCTGGGAAATAGTGGGTCTTAGAGAAAAAATCATAGGGACCATTTTTATAGAGAATTTTAAGATCTACAACTTTGCTCTGAGGTACTTTTTCGATAAAACTTACCGTTTTCGAGAAAAATCCAAAAAACCTAAAATTTTTACCTTGGGCCCCGAATAAGTCCCTAAGCTCACATGGGACTGATGGGGACTTTTGACACTTTATTCCTTGTGGTAAACCTAAGGTCTCTACGAAGATTTGGCTCTGTCGGAATTTTCTTTATTTGATCACTATTTTTATGTCTAAAATGACCGGACTATGTAATAAAATGCACATATAATATCTCATTGCAATATTATTCGGGGAAATTGTTTAGGATAAGAATATTGGTAAACACTTATTGCTTTACTATTCGGTGATTAAAAAATATTGTACGTTATAAATTATTATAGTCATTGTCGTTTATTCCAATGATTTTCTACTATAGGTAAAATAAAAATAATATATATTTTTGTTTTAATACACACATTATTTGATGACATAAATGACATTCTTGTAACCGAAACAGCTCTAGGTTCAAAAAAAGTCACTCTGGAGACTTTATCTATCATTTTTAGTACTTATAATCATTGCAGTTATTTAAAATGTTAATCATAACCCTCATCGCCACCTGAGTTGGTGTCGCAATAATCAATATCATATTATGTTCTAATAAAATGAATGATAATGGCAGGAAATTGCTTTAGACAGTCTTCCGAGAGGTAGGGCTTTCTTATATGACGGTGGTCTAATCTTCGACTTCTATCTACATCGTGATTCGTGATACAGTTCAATGTAATCAGGATCAAAACTATGTTAAAAACTTCTCAAGTTACAATGCAATACAATATTCACACAACACACCATAACAGCACATCTTATAGTAGCTAGCAATCGCATTCCTTATTAAATACTGAATTCCTTCCACGAATAATGTTTGACTGTCTGACAGCAGTTGCTTGCAGGCATGAAACTGTAACAAGTGCTATCGTGACAGTGTTAAGCACGTCTTCTTAGGAATATTTGCGAAAGAAGAAAATATCTAAATACGATCTCGTTAATTTGTAACAGATCTCGCTGCTTATCGGTCACGTTTATGATATTATAAGTTTAAACACTTACGGATTTTGTCGCGGAGCACTTTTATTAATCCCGACGTTTCGGCTACTTTGCAGCGGCCGTGGTCACGGGCGGACTGAGGTGACAGGTGTCCAATTTCTTGAAGTTCTCCATCTACCCGACGACTCATCAATTTTTGTTTGCGTTCCGATCTACGCAGAATGAACTCACAGTGTCTTGAAGCCGAGGTGTCATGGATTTGTGCTTGAGTTTGTTTATTACTGGATCCCAACTAGATGGCAGCACCCAACCATCTTCACGGTTAAAATTAGGGTGTTTTTTAATTTCTATGGCCTCGCGTATCATTCTTGGGCGGTATCGTGCTTCTTTTGCCAGTACTTGTGGCTTATCAAATCTTATGTAAAACAACCAGATTTTAAAATTTAACAAACTTAACAGCAAAAAAACCATAAACAATTCAACCATAGACAAGACCGTCTCTCGCACAGTTGTCAATCTGTCAAAACAAACTTTTGACATACATACAATAGAATTATTGGAAAAGGGCTTGAATTTTGCAATAACACCGCGAAAAATACCGTTTGAAGAAATTATTTGCAGCGTTGAGGATTGTTTATTAAGCAATAATATAAGCAAGGAGGATTCGGAGGCCATACGACAAGATATATCGTCATTCTTACGACGTAGTTCTGTGCCCAAACCAAATCTTTCCCGGGAACAAATGAGTGCATTGAAAAACTTACGCTCCAGATCGGATATTACTATTCTCCGCGCAGACAAAGGTAATGCCACGGTGATTATGGATACAACAGATTATAGTGAAAAAATACAACATCTTTTATCGGACGAGAACACGTACAAAAAAGTCAAAACAGACCCCACCAACAAGGTTTTGAAGACAACTCAAAACCTTATAAAGAAGTACTCCGACTCACTGAATCTGGATCCCAAATTCTTGTTGCCTTCATGCCCTAAACCTCCAAAGTTGTATGGTTTGCCAAAGATACACAAAGCCAATGCTCCTCTTCGACCAATTGTAAGCCAAATTGACTCACCAACCTACAAATTGGCTCAGCTGGTGGCTAATGTACTCTCGCCTCTACGCGGACAGACCAAGGCCCATGTAAAGGATTCCTACCACTGTGTTGATGAGATTAAACATCTACGCCTCAGAGACAATGAACAACTGGTCAGTTTCGATATACAATCCCTATTCACTTGCCTACCAATACAGCAGTGTATCGAAATTGTTACAAGAAGGCTGAGAGAGAATGACTTACCTGTTGAATATGCGGACTTGTTAGAACACTGCCTTACATCTGGCTATATGTTGTGGAATTATGACTTTTACATGCAAGTAGATGGTGTTGCGATGGGCTCACCTGTTTCACCTGTGGTGGCTGATATTTTTATGGAGGACTTCGAGAAGTTAGCCCTTGAGTCCTCACCTGTACAACCCACCTTCTACAAGCGGTATGTAGATGATACTTTCACAATATTACCATCAGACAAAGTATCCATATTCCTTGAGCACTTGAACAGCCTCAACTCCAAAATACAGTTCACAATGGAGTTGGAGAGAGATAATTCCTTAGCTTTCTTGGACGTATTAGTAATAAGGAATCCTGATGGCACATTAGGTCATACGGTGTATCGCAAACCTACACACACAAACAGGTATTTAAATGGTGATTCCCATCATCACCCAGCACAGTTAAGTACTGTTGGAAAATCCTTATTTCAAAGAGCGCGAGGAATCTGCGATGAACAGCATGTGGATACCGAGCTTCATCATGTTACACAAGTTTTGCGCGACAATAAGCTTCGGGTACCACGCAAACAGAGCAGCAACCGAGTGAAGCCGGCTACAGTTGAAAGATTACCTGCAGTGTTACCATTTATAAAGGGAGTCACTGATAAAGTGAGCTACATTCTAAGGAAAGCTTCAATAAAAACATACTTTAAGCCGCCCAAAAAGATCAGCCAATGTTTACCATCAGTGAAATGCAACTTACCCCTTCAAGATGCAGGAATCTACAAACTCGACTGTGATTGTGGCCTCTCTTATATAGGGCAAACCAAAAGGTCCATCAAAACCCGGATCAAGGAACACATTGCAGATGTCAAACACCGTAGAAACACCAAGTCCGCGATTTGTGAACACACACTGGATCAACCTCGCCATTACATAAGATTTGATAAGCCACAAGTACTGGCAAAAGAAGCACGATACCGCCCAAGAATGATACGCGAGGCCATAGAAATTAAAAAACACCCTAATTTTAACCGTGAAGATGGTTGGGTGCTGCCATCTAGTTGGGATCCAGTAATAAACAAACTCAAGCACAAATCCATGACACCTCGGCTTCAAGACACTGTGAGTTCATTCTGCGTAGATCGGAACGCAAACAAAAATTGATGAGTCGTCGGGTAGATGGAGAACTTCAAGAAATTGGACACCTGTCACCTCAGTCCGCCCGTGACCACGGCCGCTGCAAAGTAGCCGAAACGTCGGGATTAATAAAAGTGCTCCGCGACAAAATCCGTAAGTGTTTAAACTTATAATATCATGAGTGATACTCGCGAAAACTTAAGAAATCATTACGGTCACGTTTAGTTTATTTTGTGGCAAGTATTGCCCATACATCCTTGTTTGTCAAAAAACTCGCATGTTCATTACAAAAATCGAAACAGATTATGATATATATATCCCGAAAACTGCACAGGAAAACGGATCCCTACAATTACCGTAAAGCATCAAATAAAAATATGAGCAACGTACATAATTTAACGAATGTTAGGAAGGAATTTACCACTTGATGTCTTCCAAAACAACCGCTCGTCGTTCTTACGTCTATGACGACTTAAGACATTCAAAAAAGCTAGCCAGGGACAGTCAGACATTCTTATATTTTTATGAGAGTCTGATTATGTATTCCTGACTCTTAGGTCCTGTATAAACCTCTGCGATGTCTGATCTGATACTGGTCTGAGACTGGAGGCTGGAGGTGAGTGGACTGAGATGATCACCGCGATATGATGGTCGTCCGACTCAGATTCTACAAGTTGTCCAAAATAAAGCCCAACCAATATGCCTTTATACCCCATCGATGTCCGCCCTAGCGACATAGTTTGGTTCACGGATGGATCAAGGAAAGACAACCGTGCGGGAGCCGGATTCTACGGAGGCAGGCCACCGAAAGGCAAATACGCCTGTTTGGGGGAGTTTGCGACCGTGTTTCAGGCTGAAGTCTTCGCTATCCTCGGTTGTTCACTAGAAAGCCTGGAGATGGCCCTAGTTAATAAAAACGTGTTTATCTTCTCCGATAGTCAAGCTGCACTTAAAGCACTGACTGCCGCAGAAGTCTCGTCCAAATTAGTTCTGGAATGCATTGAGACGTTAAACATGCTGGGAAGGAACAACAGCATCCGCCTAGTATGGGTCCCGGGCCACAGTAACGTCCCCGGCAATGAAACCGCTGACGAACTGGCTAGGCTTGGGGCCGAGAGTCTCATATATGGCCCAGAACCAGTCTGTGGTATAACTCCCAGTACCACAAAGCAAGTGCTCAAGGAATGGGGCCACATACTATGCAGGAAGCAATGGGCTGAGACCCCTGGCCTTGAACACTCCAAGGCACTAATTCCTGGCTTCAACAAGAAACTATCAGAATTAGTGCTCACCCTGGGTAGGAACCAATTAAGAATCCTTACCAGAAGCCTAACTGGGCACTGCAAGCTCAACAAACACCTAAACAGAATGGGTATTTGTAGTATAACGACTTGCAGATTCTGTGAGGAGGAGGATGAAACACCTATTCACCTTCTCCTCGACTGTCCTGCTCTAGTACAGAGCAGGAACAGGCACCTTGGTCGCCACGAATACTCATCCACAGAGGAAATTCGTGGCACCAACCCCAACAATATCGTTCAATTTATGAGCAGTATTGGGTTGGGGATGATTCTCTAGTGCGAAGGAGTCACAATAGATCCTCATGGGTCGCAGTGACGCCAGGGCTATAGCGACCTGCCTTCTATTAAAAAAAAATGCCTTTATACTCCAAAGGTGCACCGAAGACACCCTCTATAGGTTTGTGAACCACATAAGAAGGAAGAGAGAGAAGGAGAAAAAATTTGATGTGGTATCGCTGGACACAGAGAGGGCCTTCGACAATGCTTGGTGGTCAGCTGTAAAGGTTCGATTAGCTGAAGTTAGGTCTCTAGGAAACCTAAGGCAGGTGATCAGCGGCTACCTGAGTGGAAGGAGTGTGATAGTGAGATGTGCAGGGGTGGAAGTGTGCAGTAGGCAGCAATGTATTTACCCGAATAATCGTGCAATAGTCGTTTATCGTCAAATCGTTTTGACATATTTTTTCGCAATAGCCTATTGCCCAGTTTTTGGTGTAAAATACAATTTTAAATATTGTTATGGAATAAACACATAATTTTTTATATCTTTGTAAATATCCATAGGAAAATTCTGAAAAAAATTCACAAGATGTATTTTGACTTCTAGATGCCAAAAAACGCATAACAGCAAAAACCCCACAATAGCACATTGTCCGATTATTCGGTGGGGTCGATGTTATAAACATGTTATCATTGTTATTAAGAGGCCGGGTACCCTTGGAATTTTTCATACAAACGTAATACCAAAATCATTTTCTCATACGAAAATATTTAACATGTTTGAGTTATTTTTCAGTTTATAATAGTAATTACCTAGGTTCCTGCACAAAAATTTACTTCAAAATATTTAAACACAAAAAAAATGTTTTTCTTTAAAATTTTTTTTTAGTAAATTTACTACCCAATATTGAAACACTAAAAAATAGAGTAAAACACTAAAAAATATATAAATAAATAGAAATTTACTACTAAATATTTAAATACTAAAAATATTTTTTAGAAATTAAATATTTTGTAGTAAATTTACTATTTATTTATATATTTTTTAGTGTTTTACTCTATTTTTTAGTGTTTCAATATTTAGTAGTTAATTTACTAAAAAAAATTTTAACGCAAAAAAATTTTTTTTTGTTTAAATATTTTGAAGTAAATTTTTGTGTAGGAACCTAGGTAATTACTATCTTAAACTGAAAAATAATTCAAACATGTTAAATATTTTCGTATGAGAAAATGATTTTGGTATTACGTTTGTATGAGAAATTCCAAGGGTACCCGGCCCCTTAAACATGTTGAAGAACCCTTGCTAGCAACTTCTATTTATAAGCACTTGCCTACTTGTCTTGGCCAAATAGTGCATTTGATTTTCATGTACTTAAGCTTTAAAGGTGTCCACACATGGGACAATTTGTCGTTTCGATCGATCGTCAAGAAAATCGTCCAATCGATATTTTGACCATAAAATCGTTTGCGATATTGCTACATACGTACAATTTGTCGTTCGATTTTAATATCTAGGCGACAAAGCGTTACGATAATTGTCCCGTGTATGGCCACCTTAAGACTCGAGTTTCATGTAAGTTTAATTATTGTTTCATAGGTGAGCAACGTAGTAAAGGACGCGTCCGGCAAAGTATCGGAGCTGCAGTGTACAGCGCAGTCCACCGACTCCGCGGACAAACCGAAGGCCTTCATACACTGGGTCTCCCGCCCTATCACCGTCGAAGTGCGCCTATATGAATCACTGTAAGTACTGTTAGAATCAGGCGTTACTTTGCCGAAATCCATAGCTTAAATTTTAGTATGTTATTATTTTAAGCAATATTCCGCGAAATATACCTCACCTGTAAGTAAATGAGTGAGTGTACGCATAGGCATGCGTACAGCACCCCTCCTCTCCCACACTTGCTATGCGTACACTCGCATGCAAGAACTTGCAAACACCACCACTACACAAGCAATAACTTTAGCAAATTCGTGCAAGTCCTCTCACCACCATACAAGTTGAAAACCTCGACCCCTCGAAAGTGCTGGCTTATATGTCACATTTTATAAAAAAAATCAATTAAAAATGTGACTTCTGTGTGAAATAAAGTATTTTAAATAATATATTTCGCGGGGATGGTATTACAAAATAAATAGATGTGTACCGTATGTGTAGTATGAAATTAGCTAATTAATGTCGATTGCTTTTTGTGTGGGAAACGAACCACCTTAATGTTCCAATTCCTTACCCCCTTACTAATAAAAATAGTCATCCTATACAATGTTTTGTTCCTGTGTATCAAGCGCCTTATTATAGTTTTGTCCTTAATTATTGCAAAGATAAAATAATAAATATTACGAGTATGTATATCTTGTGCACTGTTTTAATATGTTTATTAGTAATAGGGGTTCAAGTTTAAGTAATTATAATTATTGTCACATGTACCAAAATATAACGCGTAAACTTTTCAAAATGATATTTTTTAAATAGAATGATGGGTCATACGCTAACCCGATATGGGTGATAGTGTTACAAACAATGTTCGCTGTAAAAGCTTTCAAAATACGGCCCCCAGAGCGGGGCGCTAATAACGTTATAGATTTTTTTCCGGCTATAACGTGTGTAACGTGCTTAACGTGTTTTGTGTATTGTTTTATATCAATATCGTGCTAGTTTTCACCCAACTACGGCAAAGCAATAAGGAGAATTATGATTTTTAATCTGTATATATTAATGTGGCTAGGGGTGTTTATCTTTTCCTTAACTTCTAAATAACTTAATTATAATTAGACAAATGAGGTGTCGTTGGAAGCCTATTGATTGATAGGCGTCTGCTGGTAATACCAGCAGACGCCTATTAGGCGTTACATTCAAATGGATACAGCGACCTCTATAGTACAATCATTTGGTGCTCAAAAAGAGGGTTACCTGGAAAGTTTTCCGGGAGTTTTGAAAATTGGTGTTTATATAGATTTCGACGTGCTCTTTTCGAATTTTCACTTTGCCACCTCGTATCTTTGCCGCTCACGCCGCCATATTGGAAAAATGGCGCTCAAATACAGTTTTTTGAGAATAACTCCGTTCCAACTCATTTTACGATGAAAATAGTTATGTAATAAGTACATTAAACTAGAGAAAATTTCCTACATTTTATGTAGTAACCGTTTTTTTTGTAAAATCAATAGTTTCAGCGTACGAGAGCCGCAAAGTTCACTCCAACACGCGTTTTGGCAAAATAAATCATTTCCACATCACTATGAGGCGGAGTAAGTGGTGCGGTTTTTTTTGTGGTATCCCCAGTAGACCTAATCTGGGTCCACGGTAGTGCACCCGCCGAGACGAGCCAAACGAAGCGCAAGGGCACTACCTACCTTTTCTCGAAGTGTTTCGCCGTTTTTTTTTAACCTTCATAGAATTGGTTTCCGTTGTAGCAGATAGTTCATATGTTCAGAATATGATATTATCAATGAATTTATTAAGCGTACAAAGTCTCAATTGAATAGCTCTTATACTTTAGATTTTATTGATATCTAAAGTACTACTACTAAACTTATTTTACGGCGTATAACCAAATTTCGGCGTACTTTAGATATCAATAGTGTCCGACCGAAACTAGTTTTACGACCGAAACCGAAAACGAATTTCGGCAACGGTGTCTATTTTGGCCGAAACCGAAACTTCCTTAAAAGACTCATATTTTGAGGGAAAAATAAAGAAAACGTTATTATAATCAGTCAGTCTTTATTGTTTTCTCTTTAATTCACATAGATTTCTCTTTAAATCACAAAGTTACTAATATCACAACCACAATAGGTATAAGTTTGTAGTTACTTATTTAAGTAATAAAATAAACAAAAATAAATCACTTTTATCTTTAGAACAAATAAACTTAAACTTATTTCTTATAAACTCAGTTTGACACTTTTTATGACCCTTCAGTCAAAAAAGTAAAAAAAAAAAATAACTATTACATAATGCATTAAAATTGAACTTATAAAGCGCCTTTTTACTCTAAATAATATATCAAATTATGTATTAAAAAAGAAAAAGAAGGTTTTATAGTCTAGATTTCTTTTAATTACTCGCAAATCGCAATATTCAGGACATCTAAATAACCCGTGACGGGTTAATATTCGGGTTATTAGACGGGTATAGTCAGGTCTTTTACCTTAATAATTTCTCAAAACAAAATTGGTAGTACGTAAGTTAGTATCTACTGTACTTGCCACTTGGATACCTTGGTGATAAATACTAAAATGAACTTTGAAACTCTGAATCCATAATATTATCATCATGAAATGCACTATAATCATTACTAACTACCTAACTAATGTTTGTTTACGTATAGCATTTGCGAACCAAAAAAATAATAATTATAGGTTAGATTAAACTTGATTATACTTTTATCAGTCATAATGAATATTTTTTTTTTTATGTTTACTACTCGCTCGTATGTTATAAGGACATAAAACGAGATAAAACTTACCAAATGCAAAATAAATCACTCGAAAACTCACCACCACAACAAAACAAAACGAACAGCAAACAAACAAGCGAGCGAATCACGACATTGGCTCTGATCGTGATCGGATTCATTCACTCATTCAACGCGCCGAGCATGACCGATAACACCGCGGAAACTCCCGAATGAACATTCGGTTTCGGTCGTAGTTTCGGCAAGTTTGCCGCTGAAAACAAAACTAAACCGAAACTCGTGTTTTTACCTAAACTCAACCGAAAACGAAACCGAAACCGAACATTTGGTCGGACACTAGATATCAATAAAATACAAAGTATTAGACCTATTCAATTGAGACTTTGTATGCTTAATAGGTCTATTATTGACATCATATTCTGAAAATATGAACTATCTGCTACAACGGAAACCAATTCTATGAAGGTTCAAAAAACGGCGAAACACTTCGAGAATAGGTAGGTAGTGCCCTTGCGCTTCGCTTGGCTCGTCTCGGCGGGTGCACTACCGTGCACCTAGATTAGGCCTACTGGGGATACCACAAAAAAAAACCACACCACTTACTCCGCCTCATGGTGGTGTGAAAATGAGTTATTTGGTTAAAACGCGTGTTGGAGTGAACTTTGCGGCTCTCGTACGCTGAAACTATTGATTTTACAAAAAACGGTTATTACATAAAGTGTAGGAAATTTTCTCTAGTTTAATGTATTATATTATGACTATTTTCATCGTAAAATGAGTTGGAACGGAGTTATTCTTAAAAAACTGTATTTGAGCGCCATTTTTCCAATATGGCGGCGCGAGCAGCAAAGACACGAGGTGGCAAAGTGAAAATTCGAAAAGAGCACGTCGAAATCTATAAAACCACCAATTTTCAAAACTCCCGGAAAACTTTCCAGGTAAAACTACCAAATTACTGTAGTATCTAGGTGTTGTGGAATAATGGGTTGTTTTAATTTCCATAATTTAACATTATTCGTTTAATAGATTTCAACACAAGAACCCCGAGGACCCGAGCGAGGTGCCGGGCGGGTTCCTGTCCGACTGCCGCGCGGGCACGCTGCGCGTTGTGCCTGCGTACGCGCACGCCGGCCTTGCGGGCGCGCGCGTATACGACAAGTTCCAATTCGAGAGGATCGGCTTTTTCTCTGTGGATCCCGATACTACACCACAACGGGTAAATAAATACCATCGTAATCACAGATTATAGAAGTAAGAGATATGTTATGTGGGCGTGGCACATGTCGCCAAATTGAGCCCAGTTGGGCACTAGTTGTCAGTCATATGTAAATCGCTCCACGGCCTACACGTTGTACTTCGTTGTAAATTGTGAACAAAATGCCGACTTGTGCAATAATTACGTGCAGAAATCGCAGCGAAACTTTGAATAAAAAAAATTGCGAGAATTGTACGATTTTTTAACCGACTTCCAAAAAACGAGGAGGTTATATGTTCGGCTGTGGATATATTTTTTTTTTTTTTTTTTAATTTTTTTTTTTTTGTATGTTCAACAATTACTCCGCCGTTTGTGAACCGATTTTCGAAATTTTTGTTTTGTTGTATTAGGTTTCACTCCAATTTGGTCCCATTTTCAGAAAGGTGGTGACCTGATGATGGGATCCATGAGTAATCGAGGGAACTCCTCGAAATTTATATGGAAACATATGGTGATTTTGGTTTTATGTGAAGTGTACTAAGAATACGCTACCAAAAAGTCAAATATTGGGTCAAGGTATACCATGGTTTCGATGATGCTGAGAGAACTCCTGATTCCTTATAGATACACGTTTGGGAGTTTCGGCGTTGTTTTAAGAACAGAAAGCATAAACTACTATGCAATTCATATTCATCATCATAATCATCATCATCATCATCGTCATCATCATCATTACCACGTCGTGTTAAGGCCACGAATGTCTCATGGCACAGAATAGATAATAGTACAAGGCATAGGTATGGATATACTAATAATAATAATGATGTACTGTATAACAATTAACAACACCTGTTTGTTTTTAATACACGGCGGTCGGCATCGGTCGCCGCCCAGCGCCGCCGCGCGAAGACAGAATATCGAATACTTTACTAACTACTTTATAATATACAGATCGAATACTTTACTACTTTATAAAATTTTAATAGACAAATAGAATTAAAATAAAGTTATTTTAAAAAGAGCATTTAAACAAAACAAAGTCATTAAGTGTCTTTTTAATTAGTTATACTTATTAATCGATAGATGGTGCACTAAGTACCTATCGATTTGAATTCTTGATAACAAGAACAGCTGTCAATAATTATGATAATATTAAATATTATGCTACGCTACATCCTATGCAAGTTTGTACAATTTTTTATCTGATAGATCCTTCGATCGTGGAAAAACGAGACACAATAGCCTTTCTATTGTTATCGCAATCGCCGGTGACCGCTTCGGGCTTGAAATATTAAAATTGTTAAATTACTTAGCACAATATGTTCACTTCACTGATAATATTATATTATTTTGTGAGTGTGAGTTGTGACTCTTAACAAATTGTAATAAGATACGTAAAATATACGCGAAGATTTATCTACTAGTGTAACTAAAAAGAGTGAAATTATTATTATTTTTAACAAAAAATTAAAACCGACTTCCAAGGTAAAAACAATAATAACATTAATGTGAACTAAAAAGTATTAAATAATTTTTACTATCTAATAGTGCCTTTTTCCGAATTCGGCTAAACCTCAACTATTTCTGTACTCAATCTTCATAATTTTGAAGTCGGTGCCAGTTCCAAAAATTTTAAATATACTGTCAGAGGACTGAAGATTCAGCTATCTGGTACCGACTTCAAAATAATGAAGATTGAGTACAGAAATAGTTGAGGTTTAGCCGAATTCGGAAAAAGGCACTATTAGATAGTAAAAAATATTTAATACTTTTTAGTTCACATTAATGTTATTATTGTTTTTACCTTGGAAGTCGGCTTTAATTTTTTGTTAAAAATAATTAAATTAAAAATCAATTATTCTTCACGAAAAATATTCGCTGCTACATCGCCATTTTCAGACCGCTTGATGTTCCGTGAACTATCAAACTAAAGCACTAGTGATGTGGTGTGATGCAGATTTTGGTATCGATATTTTTATCGACATTTTTATGCGGTTGCGTTATTATCTACACAAATATTATGAAGCTGAAGGGTTTGTTTGTTTGAACGTGCTAATATCAGGAACTACTGGTCCGATTTGAAATTTTGAAATATTCTTTCAGAATTAGGTAGCTTGTTTTTATAAAGTAACTAGCTGTCCCGGCAAACGTTGTTTTGCCATAATATATTTGCCATATTATTTTATTGAAGTGACAAAATAAGTATGTCACCATGGCAACGTCGATCGCTATCCCGTCGCACAAACTTGGTCGCCGTCAGTCTCAGGTTGTAATTATTTACTATTATTTATTCAACAAATGCACTTATCAATATATAAAGTACCCAGTAGCCGATTCTCAGACCTACTGAGTATGCATATAAAATTTGGTAAAACTCAGTAAAGCCGTTTCGGAGGAGTTCGTGGACTAACATTGTGACACGAGAATTTTATATATGTCGCAGCCGACTGGTTAAAATAGCCGTTCAATCAAACATCTAGCCCTTTGACTGAACAACGCCATTCAATCACACGGCTAGCTTTTTAATTGAATATTTCAATCGCTCGAAACGTTCAACACTACAGCTGATTCAAGCCGCCGCCTTTTGATTGAATTAGTTCAGCGCTCACCACCGCGGCGCTAGGTGCGTTTTGCTTACAATATGGCGTCAACTAGCCGGTGTTTTGTGATTGTATTAAAGTGACACAAGGTGTTATTAAAGTGACAGAAATAATTATGGAGTGATTGGGGTGGTAGGGTGCGAGTGAATCAAAGTTTTAGCAAATATTCGAATTTCGAGGAGAAATTACGGGATTATGAAATGCATCACCTGCAATGCACAATGCAAGGTACCTATTAATTGCAATTGTGTTCAAAATGAGTTAGAATACAATTTATTCTGCTTATTATCATTGCGCTTGTGTAATAATAAAACTAAACTAATGGACAGCTTAGTTATTTAACCAGTTGGCTAAGCGTCGTCTAGCTGTAGTGTTGAACGTTGCAGTCAACAAGTCGGCTAAACGAAGTATAGCCGTGTGATGGAATGGCGCTGTTCAGTCAAAGGGCTAGCTGTTTGATTGATCGGCTATTTAAACCTGCGCAGGTAAACGGCTGCGACGTATATAAGATAAAAGTTAATAAGTCTTTTTTCGTCATTTCAATATTTGTTTCCGTTACTTTTGAAGATTACCTTACTTTGGCGGACAACAGGCGAAGATTAAATTGATCCTGCTTTTTAAGCCAAAGGCTTCCCGCTTAAAACAAAGATTTGTGATTGATAATTTGGCTGTTATAGCGATGTCGATTTTTCTCAGCAATAACTAAAGCTAAAAAATTAAAGTTCATTGTCAGTATTCATCATGTCGTTGTCTTTGAATTACCCATAGCATAACACGATTGGTCAACTTTTATAACACAGAATAATCAATCAAAAAGACTTCTGAAAAAGGGATTCCTATTTTGTCAACAGAGGAGAGTGATTTAAGCTTCCAAAATTTGTACATAAATTGGTTCAAGCATACACTTTAATTTGCCCATAGCTTATAATATGAAATGTATATTTTATGGTTTTTAAATTACACGACAAAAACCATTTTGTCGCTACGCCCTTTCCATTTTTTGCTGTTCTATTACTTGTTTTCTATGAGAGGCCGGGCCGGCCTCGCATAGAAAACAAGCAATCTAAAACACATCCAACAAGGTTTTTTTAATTTAACGTGGCGTCACCTTAAGATGTTTCTCTTGGTTTTCTTTTGTTACATATTCTATAAATGTGTGTGAAAAAAATCGGCCAAGTACAAGTTGGTCTCTCGAACGAAGGGTTCATAATAGAGCAAAAATAGGCAAGAATATATTCTTAATATTCTCAATTATTAATTATTTAAACACTTATTAGACTGAATTTTATTTATTTTACTCATAACACATTTTACAATAGCTCTTCTCAATACACCGAATTTTCTCAACAAAAGTCATCATTTCGAACTTGTCATATTATATTAAAATTATAAAAACTAAAGTATTTCCAAAAAGAAGGTTAAAACATTTTGAACAGTATAGATCCTTAATTATTTAGTTCAATTTTAATTTTATTATTAATTGTTAAAGTATAAATACAACTGAGTATTTTGTGAACATTTCAAGTAAGTACATACCTGGTACCTGTTGCCGTTATTGATATCGAGCAAAAATAGCGAAAAATCACGTTTGTTGTATGTTAGGGCCCCCTTAAAATATATTTAATTCATTTTATTTAAATATCTGTTAATAATAGCGGTAACAGACATACCGTACACAATCTGTGAAAATTTCGGAAGTCTAGCGGTTATTGAGATACAGCCTGGGCTTGTACCACGAAACCGTTTTGAGACTCAAACAATCGATCAAGAATGCCGCATCCTACTCTAACAAAAGTGAAATGACGTTGTCAGAGAAGGACGCGGCATTCTCGTCCGATTGTTTGAGTCTCAAAACGGTTTCGTAGTATGCCTACTTGAGACAGACAGACAGACAATAAGACATCAAAGTCTTAGAAGGGTCCCTTTTTTACCTTTTGGGTACGGAATCTTTAAAATTATAAAATAGTAGGTATGTATGTTTATCTAAAGACTTCGATATATAATAACTCAAAGGCCGAAAGGGGTTGAAAATTGAAATCATTCATGATTACGAAAAACTTTTACTATGGGACCAAGTACCAACTCAATTCGGCAAAATAATCATCTGTTTGGCAAAATAAAATAACTTAAAGACCGAAAGGGGTCGAAATCATCCATGATTACGAAAAACTTTTATTATGAGACCAACTCAATTCCGCAAAATAATCAGCTGTTTGGCAAAAGCGTAACTAGGCAATTATTGCCTAATTATGATTCCCATATTTTTTTCGTAATTTTATTTGAGTTGGTTCCATAGAAAAAGTTTTCGTAATCATGGATTATTTCGAGTTTCGACCCCTTTCGGCCTTTAAGTTATTTTTGTTAGTCTGTAATATTATTTATCACTTTCATTCTTTTAATAGTATTTAAATACCTACCAAAATACATCAATATCGTCGTAATAATATGGTAATAATTTATCGATACCGTATAGACCGGACATCACTAGACCGTGTACCGTTGACACTATGTTGACAATGTAGTGTCACTGAAGTTGGCGACATAGGTTTCCATATAAACAGCGCTACATAACACTTCTCCTTATTTTCCTGTTCTGAGATCGTAATAATATTTTTAATGGGAAGGAAGTCCGTGGTCACTTATTAATGCAGTAAGTATTTTAAATGCTAAATTACAAACGTTGACCACTGAACTCCTTCCGCATAATATCTAAGGGATAAAAATTAGCTAAAACAGCATCCCTAATGCTCAGCTAAAAATATGTTTATGATAATTGAGAATCAATGTGTGCAATGTAATTTTGCAAACATTTAATCTGTAACATTGCTGTAAATTTTTTGGAATGTTTTGCTATCAAGATTAGGGCCCGTGTACACGTTTGACAAAAATGGTAGATCTATTATCATTCTCTCACTATTTTACAATGTACAGTTTAGTTTTGTGAATTAATAGTACTACTAATTTTAATTTGCTAGGCATTGTATGGATGGTCAATGAAGATAATATTTCTATCGAGCGTGTGCATAGAGCCCCATATTACAGCGGCCTCCTGTACTGTAAAACTAATCTTATTTAATATTTTCAGATCGTATTCAACAGGACCGTCTCACTCAAAGAGGACTCCGGCAAATAATATCACAATATAACGAATATGTAATGTGGATATTGTAAGTAAACAAATTGTATTCTTTGTAATTTTTTACATAATTAAAAGTAACTTATATGTTTCACGTTTGGCGTTTTTATGAAAAATTTCCATTTCCTGAGTATTGATTGAATAACTCCTATATTCAACACACCCAGACGATATATAATAATAATAAGTTTATTTCTCCCAAAACTACATATAATGCAATTTGTGGGAGACATGGAGCCCAAACTAAGCCAAGGCCTGTATATTGGTACCCCAGCCTCACAAACAATGGACTAACAAAGTAATAACTATTATCTAGAACTATTTATTCTTACATTTAACTTAACTACATAATAATGGTTTCCTGTGTGTGTGTGTGTGTAGCAACCCTCCCCCTCACCCCTGTCCCTACCAACTAGTTCCGCGCGCCAACTAGTTCCGCGCGCACTTATTTAATAAAAAAAAAAAACTGGGGCAGCAACGTACGGTTTTGGCTGGCTTTCCTCTTCTACGAAGTTTTGAGCTGAGATTTTTCGTATACTTGTCCGAACGTATATTTCTCGAATTAGCGCGCTTATCTGCGCTGCCGGCCGGCCGGCTTCGTTGACAATATACTATGTTAGAGCACAAGGGTTGTGGGTTGTTTCATGAAAATCGGTTTAATAGTGTTTGAGATAGTGAATTTTAATTCTGCGTTACGTACAATTTTGAAGTCGATATATCAAAAACAATACCACGATATCCTACATCCGCAAAAATAATGATTTTCTTAGACTTTTTATACCAAAAGCTGTATTCCCATTTTGCAATACAAAATCGCAGGCAATTTCTAGTATTAGATACACAGAAATATCGGCATAGTATCGGCTAAAATTAGCTTACATTAAAGTAAATTATAGTTTATTATGTACGGACTAAATAATAAATTCGGTAAACTTAAGTCGATTCGGTAAACCTACCTACTTTATAACTCTAAAATATTAATTTCGTGCTTCATATTTTCCATTTGAAATAAATATTTTAATTTTTTAGGGTTTTGTACCTAAAGGGTAAAAACGGGACCCTATATTACTAAGACTTCGATGTCTGTCTGTCCGTCTGTCTGTCCGACTGTCTGTCTGTCCGTCTGTCTGTCCGACTGTCTGTCTGTCCGTCTATCTGTCTCCAGGCTGTATCTTAAGTACGGCTATAGCTAGATTTCTGAAATGTTCACAGATTGTATACATCTGTTGCCGCTATAACAACAAATACTAAAAATAAAATAAATAAAATATTTAAGGGGGGCTCCCATACAACAAACGTATTTTTTTCTATTTTTTGCTCGATATCAATAATGGCAATAGGTAGGCACTTGAAATATTCACAAAATACTCAGTTGTATTTATAAATTATAAATAGTTATTAAGGGTGGCTCCCATACAAAAAACACTACCTATTTTTGCTATACCTATAATGGTACGGAACCCTCCGTGCGCGAGTCCAACTCGCACTTGGCTGATTTTTTAAGCTTTACGCTTAAAACTCGGGAGCCTTGAGTCCGAAGAAAGAATAAAGCAACAATTTTTATTGCAAAAAGTGTACGGTTGCGGCGTGATAAACGAATTGCTACGTGACGAAATTATAAGCAACATCTAGTAGATAATAGGTACCAAGATGGTACTCTGTAAGTAGGCCACAAGTTCGCCAGCTATCGACCACTTTATTAAAGTTGTGTTGGAGAATGTTGGCGAGTTGCGAGAAGTTGTACTGTGGTCCCGTACAAAGTAAATACGGCATGCGGAAAACTGCACGATCTGCTTAGCATTTCTGCAATTAGGAATACCTCAACTTAGATTTAAATTAATTCCAGTTGAATCAGTTTATTCTGAATGTCGGTAACCCCTCGGTCGTCACTTTAATTAATCCCTGGTATTAAACGTAATTAACTCGTATCAACGTAGCGAATATTTTGGTGTGGAACTATTTTCAGAGATATCAAATTACCATGAAAGGGAAGCAGTACACTTTATTTCGGCCTGTAGGTAGGTAGCTACCGAATTTTAATAATTTATTTAACAAAGTGTACTGCAGATACCTACCGAAGTATTTATTTTTCTTAGAAGTTGAAGGGTTATACATATATTTTATAATAATACATACAAAGGGTTCAATATGTGAGGGCTTGAAGTCCACATTTCAAAACATGGGACCTTATTTTTTAAGGAAAATTATAAAATTCAATTTTTATTTCTTTCTATAAACATTTGTTTTCATTTAGTTTTTTTTTTCATAAACAATTTTAATTTTTCCTGAATAAATAAATATAACATGTTATAAATTTATAATATAATAAATATAATATTATGTTATAATAAATAATATTATTATTTATTTAACCTGATTTCAAGAAGGCTTAAAAATAGTTCAACTCTTTCGGAAGACCTACGTTTACTTATTAGCGACTAATCACGTAATAATATCGTAGCGATCATTAATATTCATGTCATCAAGCGGCTGTTATGTAATTCCAGTAACGTAAACAATAACATGTCTACTATAGTTTCATGTCATTTGAAAGTGCTTAGTTACTTGTGGTCTGTTCTTGAAGGTTAACGCGGCGACACACCTGCCGATTGTGTCGCTGCGTAGTCTGGCTAATAACGTCAACAGTAAATTCATATACATTGTGTTAAATTTAGTTAAAAGGCTAATTTTATAAATCGTTTCTGAGTTTCATTTTAGGTCCACTCACAAAGGTTTAATAGTTGACACTGAGCTAATATAGTTATCATGTCATGTCAGTCATATTTATTAAAGATATTAGTTGACTTTAACTGAGATCCATACCTACCACTGCGCCTAAGTCGTATGTTTTTTACTCTAATAATTATTCTCCTAGTAACGTTTATACGACATATTTATAGTAGCTGTCCGGTCCAATATCGTTTTTATTTTGTTAGTATCGTCTTGGCGACATTAGTCTCAGTGAGCGTTTGCCCTTACGCCAGATCGGCTAAGGGCGCAGCGAGGCGGGCGGCTTTATCGACGTGGGCGGCGCGCATGACCGCCGCGCCGTACCGCGCCGCACTACGCGGCCGACACGCGAGCGCGCCGCGCGTCGCACACGCTATGTAGAGTACGACCAGCTTTAACCGAAGGTAAGTTTATAAACTTAGTACACAATTACCGATAGTAATTCGTACAGTAAAAAAATTCAAGCAATGCGCCCGAACATGTTAAGTGCGTTATAGAATTAGCGGCCGTGTTTCCCCCCTGTCATAACGTGCTAGCCGTAATTGAAACGCTTCTGGTTCGTAGACAATACGTTGACCTTGGCAGTCCAAGGACGGCTTCCCAGAGCTTCGCCTCGGGGACGGATCATTTTAATTGGTTTAATTAATGCTGGATTGTGTTTGCTATAAATCCTGTATTTTCCATATATTTTCTGCCTTTATTATAATTTGTTATTTCTCCTCGGCTACGCGTAAAGAGCGCTACCGAATGTAAGGATATTTTTAGTCTGTGTTATTTAAGTGACTGAATAACGGAAAAATTAACGAGGCAGACGTCGTCGCGTCGCCGTCTACGTAAAGAATTTTCCGTGAGATTTCGTAGCCGGACACGAGGAGATCGTTGAGCTTAACCAATTCTAGTTCGTTAGTAAAACAATCCGAACTTTTAGTTTTTGGTAAAATAATCATTGAAAAAATATTAAACTAGAAAAATGTTTATATGTATATAGTATACTAGCGACCCGCCCCAGCGTCGCACGCGTATAAAATATATGTCCACTGAAAAAATGATTAAAATCGATAGCCTATGATCCTTCACGTGGTCTACTTTTTATCTGTGCCAAATAACATAAAAGTTGCTCCAGTAGTTCGCGAGATAAGCCCTTTCAAATAATTTCCCCCGTTTTTTCCACATTCTCCTATTAGTCTTAGCGTGAGAAAATATAGCCTATAGCCTTCCTAAATAAATGGGCTATCTAACACTGAAAGGATTTTTTAAATCGGACCAGTAGTTCCTGAGAATAGTGCGTTAAAAGTTAGCCCTTTCAAATAATTTTCCCCGTTTCTTCCACATTTTCCTCTATGTCTTCGCTCCTATTAGCCTTAACGTAATAAAATTATAGCCTATAGCCTTCCTCGATAAATGGGCTATCTGACACTGAAATAATCATCAAAATCCGTTGCGTAGTTTTTAAAGATTAAAGGGAACAAAGTGACATGAGGGAAAAAAGCGACTTTGTTTTATAATATTACTAGCTGTCCCGGCAAACGTTGCTTTGCCATAATATAAAGTAAGTAGTAAGTACCTATTTCGCCCATATTATTTTTTTGAAGTGACTAAATAAGTATGTTACCATAGCAACGTCTATCGCTATCCCGTCGCACAAACAATGGTCGCCCTCAGTCTCGAGTTGTAATAATTTACTATTATTTATTTAACAAATGCACTTATCAATGTATAAAGTACCCAGTAGCCGATTCTCAGACCTACTAAATATGCATATAAAATTTGGTAAAAATCAGTAAAGCCGTTTCGGAGGAGTTCGTGGACTAACATTGTGACACGAGAATTTTATATATAAGATGTATAAAAGATTAATTATATTAGATCAGTTATTTTTGTATTTTTAGCAATAGTTAAACTGTTTATTTATTATTGTTACTATCAGTAAAACCCAAATAAAATGATTTAATCGTGTAGCAGATTGCGAAGTGCTAACTGGTAATTTCCCGCCGGATTTCCGCCACGTTCTCGCCGAGGGATAAGGGCGTGATCTCATCGAACCAACTTATTACTTCAAGTTAGATATATTAGTACCTATGGAAATGTATTATTTTGCGATATAACCAGTGGCGTAACTATAGGGTGGCAGTGCTGGCAAAATTCCATGGGCCATGTGGCGGAAAGCACCCTTTGGGGCGCCAAAGGGTGCTTTCCGCCAAGACGCTGTGAGGTCAGAATTTTTTATACGTCTTATAGTCTGAGTAACAAGTGCCATTTTCCTCAAAACCTGATCTTACGCACCGAAAATTATGATTTTGGTCTCATTCGATTCGGAATAGCATCTAGAACATTCTATCAAAATTCCAAGAGGGGCTGAAAAAAATGCAAAAGTTATAAACAATTAAGTAAACATAAAAAGAAGGGTTTAGTTTTTTTTATATTTCGAAAACTGTTTGAGATAACCAAAATTTGAAAATAGATCCTTAAAGAGCAGGAAATTTCCCAAAAAAAATCCTAGATCCCGAAACCTTATCAACAATCCTTATAACTTTAATTGAGCGGCGAAAGTAACGGTAAAAACGCGTAGTTCGGGTTTCTCTGCCACGTGAACTAAAAATATATATTTTACTGATTAAATATTAATAAAAAGAAATAAAAAAATGGCTACTAAGTAGACATATCAATCAACAATAATCCGTCAACAAAAATAAATTATCACAATTTGTTTAATTGTTATGCTTTTATTAATTTGTTAATAGTCACCATTTTAATGTTAACATAAAAACGCTGATTATTTCAAAACAAGAAATCTAGAATTTTTTATTATTCTTTTGAGCTAATCTTAAAAGGGCTTAGAAGAGATAGCCGTTGGAAAAATTCACTAATTTTGTTTTTTCAATTTTTGATGAACAATCAAAGGCATTCATGAAATTTTTATGTAAATATAGCAATTAGGGTTTTTTCATCAATAAAAATGATTATTTGAATTTTATTAGTTATAAATAAATAATCGGCCAAGTGCGAGTCGGACTCGCGCACGAAGGGTTCCGTACCATTATAGAGCAAAATTATGCCAAAATTGTGTTTTTTGTATAGGAGCCCCCCTTATTTTTTTATTTTATTTGAATATTATTATTAAATATTAAAGTTCACATATAACTAAGGATTTTGTGGAAAAGTCAAGTACCTACCTGTTGCCATTATTGATATAGAGCAAAAAAGGCCAAAAAATTACGTTTGTTGTTTGGGAGCCCCCCTTAAATATTAATTTTATTTTGTTTTTAGTATTTGTTGTTATAGCGGCAACAGATATACACATTCTGTGAAAATTTCAACTCTCTAGATATTACCGTTCTCGAGTTACAGCCTGGTGACAGACAGACGGACAGACAACGAAGTCTTAGTAATAGGGTCCCGTTTTTACCCTTTGGGCACGGAACCCTAAAAAATATACATTGTTATCTGGCTTCTAACAATAACAAAACAAAAAAGTAACTATAATTGGATATAAAAGTACCGTAATTGCTTTATTTACATGAATTATTTTGGAATGACTTTAAATGTTAATAAAAAAGTGAAAAATGAAAAATTTTGAATTTTTTCAACGGGGATCCCTTATAAGGCCTTTTAAGATTAGCTCAAAAATATAATAAAAAAATCTGGATTTCTTGTTTTGAAATAATCAGCGTTTTATGTTAACATTAAAATGGTGACTATTAACACATTAAGAAAAGCATATTAATTAAACGAATTGTGATAATTGATTCCTGTTAACGGGTTATTGTTTATTGATATGTCTACTTAGTACCCAATTTTTTTATTCCTTAATATTAATATATTTTAATCACTTAAAATATTTTTTTAGTTCACGTAGCAGATTGCGGCAAATCACGCGAAACCCGAACCACGCGGTTTTATCGCTACTTTCGCCGCTCAATTACAGCTATATGAATTATTGGTAAGGTTCCAGGATGTAGGATTTTTTTAGGAAATTTCCTGTTCTTTAATGATCCATTTTCAAATTTTGATTATCCCAAATAGTTTTCGAAATATAAAAAAACCAAACCCTTCTTTTTATGTTTACTTAATTGTTTATAACTTTTGCATTTTTTTCAGCCCCTCTTGGAATTTTGATAGAATGTTCTAGAATCTAGATGGTATTCCGAATCGAATGAGACCAAAATCATAATTTTCGGTGCACGAGATCAGGTTTTGACGAAAATGGCACTTGTTAACCAGAGTATTAGATACATTGATTTTTATTACTGACACCATCAATTTGCCGCGGGCCCCGGATTATAACGCCACGGCACTGGGTATAACTTGGGCATGTTTCAAACTCCATAATTAGCTTTTTAATTTTGCAACGATGTCCTTGGGCACCGACTGCAGAATCTTTTTCTCACTAGATCCTATAATTAATATCTCGAATTAGTGTTTCGTATCTACTCATATAAAATTATCCAGCTTTCAGAATGATCTGGAGAAGTCTTTAGGGAACAGACGAAAAACATAAATCGTGCAAAACCCATTTCTCTTGTAACTTAATTAGATTTAGGTCATTAAAATTCCTATGACCTTAATTTAAAAATTCGGCGTTAGTTTCTAATTTATACTAAGAATTGTTAGAGCCCGTGGATTTAGTACCAAGGCTATAAAATATGTAAAATTTAGCGCTATAGGCACTGAAATTTATGACCAAAGTTTAACTAGTGCTCGTAACTACTAGTACTAAGTTCTCTCGAGAGTCCAATAAAGTCCTTTATTAATGTTATTTTGACACTAATAAAAAATGAAAAAAATTAAATTTGTTCTAGGTTTACCCACAGTGCGGGTATCGTACCCAAAGGGTAAATACGGGACCCTGCTGATCTATCCCCGTGCTGTTCTTTTTTTATGAAATAAGGGGGCAAACGAACAAACGGGTCACCTAATGGTAAGCAACTTCCGTCGCCCATGGACACTCGCAGCGTCAGAAGAGCTGCAGGTGCGTTGCCGGCCTTTTAAGAGGGAATAGGGTAATAGGGGAGGGTAGGGATGGAAAGAGAATGGAATAGGGGCGGGTAAGGAAAGGAATAGGATAGGGGATTGGGCATCCGGTAAACTCACTCACTCGGCGAAACACAGCGCAAGCGCTGTTTCACGCCGGTTTTCTGTGAGAACGTGGTGTTTCTCCGGTCGAGCCGGCCCATTCGTGCCGAAGCATGGCTCTCCCACGTATATTAGCTACAAATCTCGTAAGCTGTGCTTATTATAATCTAGAATATATTTAATCCTTCGATCGCAGATTCTTGGAAATCTTTTGTTATCGCGGCCCATTTGGGCCTTATGGGGATTGATAGACCGTATCTAAATATTATCTAGATAGATCTAGATCTAGAGTCTCAACACTCGTATCAAAGAGATATTGTTTATTAAAAAAACATTTTTTTTCTTCAGTAAGTAGGTACTCTTTTTGAACGTCGAATCTACAATGATTACATATTATACTGGCTACTACCACTGCTATCCACCACGGCGCGGCAAAAAACAAATATTAAATCTGCAATGTGATTTTCCATCGTTTGGCACAGAACCCGTCGTGGGCGTATTCTCTTTACACTTGATCGGTTTTTTGTAACTTCTAAATGGAAGGGAACATAAGCAGCTTACCAACTTTTCGTCACATGTTAGTGTTACCGGTTACGTAAATATTTTTCGGCAAAAGTTATATAAATGAAAAAACTTTGTAAGCCAGCCTTAATGTTGCTACTGGTTATGGTTTATGTAACCATAAATGTACAATATGTGACCGGATATCAGTGTCTGATCCTTTAAAGTCATGATGTATGGCATATTTTATCGACAACTTGGCTGTTTTTTTTTTTGTGTATGTGAAAATTCATGAGTCATAAAAAACCTTGGAAAAACCGTAAGACGGTTGGAGAGTAGTGTTTTGTCGAACTCGAACTCGAATTGATTGTAAGGGTTTCGATTAATTAAAAAAATCGATTATTTAAAAATCGATTTTTATAAAAAATGGGTTTAAAAAATGCACAACGTTAATAATCAATTTTTTATTTCTGCCGGCACTCCCGGAGTGCAACCCGTCTTTTTTTATTAGTAAGGGCCTTATCACACTGGCGATTAGCGAGCGGTTTAAAAGCGACGCGATTGCGCAGCGTCGTCGCGGCGTGGAGTGGACGCCATTTTGTACACTCGTCTAGGGAATTCTAGACGAGTGTACAACATTTTGTATGTAACGTCTAGGATATTCCATAGACGAGTGTACAAAATGCCGTCCACGCCACGCCGCGACGACGCTGCGCTGTCGCGGAGTACGCGCTGCGCAATCGCGTCTTCTGAATTTTCTGAATTGATACAGGTAGTTTCCTTTAGTTCTTACTTTATAAACTGATCAAGTTCTTTCCAAGTTACTTAACTTTGCTTAATATATTATATAAGGCTTGATTGTATTTTCAAATCCCAAGCATATTTCTGAACCATTTCTCTGTGCTAATTTATAAGTTACTAGCGACCCGCCCCGGCGTCGCACGGGTATAAAATATATAGCCCCTAAAAAAAATTATGCCTATAGCCTTCCTCAATAAATGGGCTATCTAACACTGAAAGAATTTTTCAAATCGGACCAGTTGTTCCTGAGATTAGCGCATTCAAGTTAGCCGTTTCAAATAATTTCCCCCGTTTTTTCCACATTTTCCTCTATTTCTTCGCTCCTATTAGTCTTAGCGTGATAAAATATAGCCTATAACCTTCCTCGATAAATGGGCTATCTAACAATGAAAGAATCATCAAAATCCGTTGCGTAGTTTTAAAGATTAAAGGGAACAAAGGGACATGAGGGAAAAAAGCGACTTTGTTTTATAATAAGTATAGATAAGTTATAACTTATAACATAGCATTTTACAAATCCTTGTCGGTTCTGATACCGCTATGTAAATGGTAATTTGTGTATAATAAATAGTGTAGAACTCTTTGTGTGTGAGACCGACTCGCACTTGGCCGATTTTATTTATGATCGATGCAAAAAAGAAAACGTTAACATACAACATTCAGAGCAATCTTCTAAAGGTAAAACTGTTCAGACCCTTTAGCCAAGATGTTATGTCAATTCCATACATTTTGATCGGTGATTCTATAAAGAAGCGATAAAGAAAACATCTATTCATAGAGGCTCTGTATTCGAGGGCGAGGCATTTACGTTACGATTCCGATTAGTGTGCGTTGCAAACTTGCAGTAAGGACTAGCTGGGAGGTTCATAATTCATACAAACAATAGTGAACGGGTTGGGACTATACAGTTACGATACTTTTCCATGTTGATACGTGTGCTGCGACCTTAAACCGACATATTAACCTGAAAACGCCACAGCCCACAACAATAACTGTGCTGGAACAATTGAACCATGCGCTTATCAGGTGTTATCAGTGTGAAGCTCCGGCATTGGCGTGCTGTACAATGCTGGCTTAAAGTGGAGCACAATTTGCATATCGATGTGCTATATGCGTGAATCATACCTGAATAATTTATTTTTAGTCGCAGCCTGAAGCCTAATCGATCAGTCAAAGCCCGAATGAATGAAATTGTTGGCTGTTTACTAAAAATGTTGGTCAAGCCAACATGAGCTTTATGCTTAGCACAAACCTACGCGACCTGTCGCGTGGTCGCGTAGGTTTGTGCTAAGCGTTACTGTAGCTTATGATCACTGTAAAAAATACGATGCGAAAGTTAAGTATCATAATAATTATATTAGACATTATTATCCTCAGATATTATGTAGAACGATAAATGAAACAGCATTGACCCATTTATTTGAAGTTGTTCCATAAAAACGTTTAATCAAACATTTACGAATTTATCAAACATTTACGAATTTCAATAGAGTATAGACACTTATTATATATAATTTAATTTTATATTAACATAATTAAAATCGGAACTACATAAAGGACCTAAAAACCTAAAAGCCTTTGGGGCTCCGAGCGCATTTATATTATGTTCCTGACCCAAGGTCCTAGAAAAGGTCCAGCGTCTACTATTAGGCTCTACTTAGTGTAACTAGTTACTTTAAGTCTGATAGGTATGTATTAAATATTAATTACATTTTATTAAATTACTACATTGTTAAAAGGTCAGCTAGTCATTACAAAGGCTTACGCGTGACCTATTGTAGATTGATTGATGACAATGTTGTTGAGTCGTATATTTGTACAAACTACAAACCAATTGATATTTCCAAGCCTGAAAGGTTCGTTACACGTTTTATCTCTCGCTTCCCACGATTTACGTACAAAAATAACCATTGTTGACTTATTTCATGCAGGCAGCTGTCTGGGACTGGGATGCTCCACGGTCGTCCTCACCCTTTGTTACGTAAAATGTTTTATATTTTGCGTCGTTAATTTGATTCTTTAAGGTGAACGCAGATTTGGCCGCACCGCACGCACCGCAGTCGCCGCATTTCGAATTCTTTATATGAAGCTATAGGCAAGCTCGCATACCTACCCGCGCCGCAGCTTCGCAACTTCTACATTATTTATATGAAGAATTCGGAATGCGGCGACTGCGGTGCGTGCGGTGCGGCCAAATCTGCGCTCACCTTGAGGCTGGTATAAATAGTCAGTACTTAAGATGCGACCCGGTCTCAAGACGCGGTTCGGTTCGGTAATTGGTCCAAATTTTGACAGCCAACCAATCACAGAGCCTGAACCGTGTCTTGAGACCGAGATGCATCTTAAGTACTATTTATACCAGCCTTAGATTAATAATATTATGTTACCGCCGCTCATGAAATATGTAAACCCAAATTTCCCAGCTTGAACGATCTGATGATAATGAACTATTGATTTAAAAGATTACTAAGAACACTCGATCATGTCATGCTTTCAAACAAAAAAAAAACATATCAATATCTTTCCACTTTGGCTATTACGATGCCACGGTTCTTTTACGATATCACGGAGACACACAGTCAGACAGAATCGTCAAACTTATAACACCCCTCTTTTATGCTGGGAGTTAAAAACTGAGCGACTTAACTGCTAATAACTATATACTCCAGTCTTTATGAAAGCAAAATAATCACGTCTTTCACTATGATAACTCTTATAATGTTAGTAATGAATTACCCGCCCTTGAAGTGTGAACGATGCCGCTGAACTCAACCCGAGGGAGGCTGATTTGTGATTACAATAACTACTACAGTATCTATAAACTACAGTATCAAAAGAAGGCTTAGGTACACTCTGTAGGGACAAGATTGCAAAGGGATTTAATCTAGCCATTGGCATTCGGCTTAATAACTTCTATTGAGAATGGTATTCGACGGTTGGACTTTTATTGAAAAATTCCTTGGAGAAATTCGTTGAATAAATACAATAAAAGGCCCACAAATGTTTACTTTAACGTTGCTAATATCGAATTTAAGCTCTACAATAATACACTGGGGATGGATAGAGAAATAGGAAAATATTTTTCCGATTAACAACGGATCGGATTGTCGTCACTCATCAATAATATTATACAGCACAAGCACAATTACTGTTTGGAGCTTAACTCCATAGTTTAAAATTAAAATTGGCCATCGAAATTAGCGAATGGTTTTTACCAATTTCTGGTTAAGAAAATAGAAAATTCATTGGTAATAAGTAATAACTAATACCTAATGTGCAGGATTGCCCACCAATTCTGTAAAACGCTGTAAAATAATGTACAATTGTAGTCTAGGCTAAGTGCTCTATCTACAGAGACGAATGTCTGCTTTATCGTCTGTAAAACCACAACATTTAATGGGTCCGACCAAGATATTTACGACTCTCACTCCACTAACTTTTAGCTAGATTGCTTACGCTACAGTTTTGAGTTGTGACCTAGCTATACAAAATTATAAATAGCAAACAACAATTTTGATTTACTTAGATCACTTATAATATTTTATTATGTTCGGTATTATTGTAATAGAGTTTTTTGTAATATTTTTTACACATCGTATAATTCATTCTGAATTAAATTCTAAAGTGTAAACAAAGCTGAGTATCTGCGGCTTTGTAATGAATAATGATAAATTCAAATATTACATATCACAATATAATAACATGCCATTATTTTATATTATGAATTTAATGGTTATGTCAATTTATTTTGCTTATTGTCACACACTACAGCCTTAAAACAGCGACCACATAGCCTCAAATAACATTGAATTAATAGAATAAAGAAGCCTGTTTACCAGCCGAATTAAAGTAACGATGAGTTATTATTTTATTAATCTACCTACTATACGAAATCATTACGAAATAGCGACAAAAACACAAGCGCCTGAGATCCCATAACGGTGTAATAACCTCGATAGATTCCTTCGTAATAAACAGAAAATCAATAGCCACTATGGACCAAAAACAATAAACTTCCGTCATAAAAGCAACAGAGAACAGGCATTTAACGGTTCTATTATAATAATGTACACGTCTCTCGACCCTCACCCACTCTATATCAGATATGAGACGTCACTATATCCATGTAAATATTATTATCTGCAATTGAAAGTATATGCCTCTCTCGTACACCTACGCGAATGACGTGATTAGCGAATCAAACGTCACCAATCGATAGTAATTACTTGTGTGTGAACTGTGAGAGCCAAAGTCAAGATCACATACTCACATTCACTCCAGCTCGAGCTCTCAATAGATTTTTGTTTACGGTACCTAACGAGAGTACTTCTTGGAAATGGCTACCTTATAGTCGGTGTAAGTAATTAGGTTACCTTTACACGCCATTTGTAAATTTACGACTCGTACTTACGTAAATTCATGGTCAAGTTTTATTTATTCGTAAGTCGTAACCACATGTATCGTACTTAAGTTTAGTGGCTTAATTATAGATGCCATATTATAAAAGGAAAGGTGATTGATTGGTCAA
The DNA here is from genome assembly GCA_937595015.1 of Polyommatus icarus. Classification (NCBI taxonomy): domain Eukaryota; kingdom Metazoa; phylum Arthropoda; class Insecta; order Lepidoptera; family Lycaenidae; genus Polyommatus; species Polyommatus icarus. The sequence continues at coordinate 13,087,533 of OW569326.1, forward strand.
TGTACTCTCAGAGAAGTTAATTCCTATAGGCAGATGGAGTACCAAGAGGACCTACGTAGTTTGGTCGCGTTACGTCAAACCCAGCCGACAGATCACAATTAACATTGAATTGACATGATCCGCCCAAATGACGATGATCTGTCAACTGCCTCGGAATTAATTTCCTCGATCGTACATATTATGCCAAACCCGGAACATGAAATTTTGCACACGGGATTTCTCTTATTATGTGCACATACAAGAATATTAATATACGCATCCAGTAAGAGTACTATTTCACCCGACCGCGGAAAAAAGGCAGTCGAGAATAAAGTTAGCGTCATTCAAAATAACTCATAGGAAAATTATCCAGTTTATTTTGCTTTGGGGTAAAAAATATTTTGCTTTTGGTCTATCACTACGCCAGATCGTCTTACAGATGTGAGTCATGCTGAGTGGAAAAGATCTGATCGTTTAATTGAAGGATTACCACTTACTTAAACGAACATCACAATCAGCAAAGAAAGCAATTTTAAATGCCTTTATTAAGCCTTCTTTACGTATACCATAAAACGAGGCTTGGCGTTATAGCCAGTATAAACTTTTATGCTGATGCGATATTGCAGGTGAGACTTACCTAGGTTTTATAGTTTTCCAGTAAACGCGTAATACTCGTGATTAAAACTAGAACACTTTATCTACGGATTAAAATATACTTCAAACGATCGACGATCTCCCTCGTTTTAAATATAAAATAAACTTTATTATATTATGGATTAAAGGCAACCTTACACAAAAGAGGCGCTCCAAATATTTCTACACCAAACCTTAACAGAATTAAATTATTTTCCAAATATAAATTAATTAAAGCGGTCAGGTTACATGCATTAATTATTTCTGCCTTTGACGTTTTATTTAGTTAGTCACGTGCAAGCTTTGTTGTGTGCGTTACGATTGCTCCGCCAAGTTATCTAAACAGAAAAAAACTTCGCCAAAAAAATTTTCGAAATTTGTCGAAATCGAAGGGAACAAACCAAAAATTTGTCAATGTTTAAACAAAAAAGTCACAAGGATTTTACGAGTAAGTTGGCCGCGCGAACGTAACGTGGAGGATTGCGCGGCCATGAAGATCTCAGGAATCACATGGGTCAGAGATCTAATTCTTTTGACGTGACAACGTCTTAAATTAGGTTGCGGCTGGGAGTCACTTATGAAAAAGTGTAACGCTCGGTAACGTTACGATGAGTAACCGAACGAGAGAGAGGCCCGCCGAATGCCTTGCGTCTCTCTCCCACACGTTGTCACGTAAAATCTTCGCCCGTAAAACCGACTTTACAGGCAACCATTTTTTGTCATATGAAGACTGAATTTGTCAAAATTTGTCGAAAAACGAATTATAACTGTAGTTAAATATTTTAAGAAATATTTACCTTAGAAGTTATGGCCGCGCAATCCTTCACTTGTAATTTTTAATGTTGATTATTTCTTTATAACTTAATACTAAGTGCAAAAAACTGTTACAGGAATCAAGGTCTCAATTTGTCGAAACTATTGAAAGCAATAAATACTACATAAAGCTTGTTTAAACAGACACATCAGTCCGAAACAAAAAATACATGGCCGCGCAGTCGTAACGTTACTTTATACGCTGATATCTCATTATCTGTAATTACTACGAATTTGATGTGAATATCCATTTATTCGACGTATTAACCTGATTAGAATGATATATCGTTTTACCCTCAGAACAATTTTCAATGCGTGTAATCTCGAAAAATATGTTCTCTCATACAATGTTTGACCAGGGTAACCATAATTTCGATTTGATTTGGGAATACCTCTAACTGGAGACTTGCAATTATATTGAACAACATCTAACTCAATTTGCAAAAGTATTAGTATAAAATAAAATAAAACGTGTATATTTCGATAATTAGATATATTTATTCATCTGCACAGCTTGAAATATAAACAAAAATATATACATGCTACAAAAAATCAACAAACAAAATAAAATTATTTAAAAACCACTACAGGACAATTTTAAACTTTGGTTACACATAGCTAAAAAACCATAATAATTATGTTAGAAAATGGATGTAAACAGGGTCTTTTGTACTGTCATTTAATTTACTTATTAAGGCCTTCCCTACTGAGATTCCGTAATTTACCGTAGGCTTTAGCCTTATAAACTCATAATTTGGAAGCTACAAAGTTATAATAAAATACAGCAATAATCTTCAGTATATCATCATTCCTTTCCCCGTTTTAAATTTTCTATTTTTGTTTATTATACTCATAATATTAGCTTCCAAAGTAATACCAATTTATTAAAATTGAAGTATACTTTCAGCATCTCCGTATTTACAAATTACGTTTATTTGAAACTCAAACTCAAACTCAAATTTTTTTATTCAGAATAAATTTTTGCAAATATTAAACACACGACAATAGGTAGACAATTTCATTAACTACATATTCCCCGTTTTAATATTTTTTTTAAATCAATTTTGATCTAAGATAAGTAAAAAAATAGGATTTTTGTGCGATTTCGGCAACGCGTCAAATGTATGGTCAAGGTCGTTTGCTCGGGGGATGGCCTTAAATTAAATGACAGTACAAAAGACCCTGTTAACATCCATTTTCTAACACATGGTTTTGTAGATGTGTAACCAAAATTATTATTTGTGTTATTTGATTTTTTGATTTTGTTGAATAATTACTGATTTTTTATTTTCTTTTAAATTGTTCTGTAGTGGTTTTTGAATATTTTTATTTTGTTTCTTGATTTTTTGTAATATGTTTTTTGTTAATTTTTCAAGCTGTGATGAATAAATATATCTAATTATTGAAATATACAGGTTTTAATGGAATAAAAAGTTTTCAAAGTTCCTGGGTCATGGATGTGTATTTAATATGTGTAATGTCAAAATATGTGTATCATATAATAAAAATCTTAAATATATGTATAGTATCAAAGTATTAAATATATTTTCGTTGTCTGGTACCTGTAACACAACACCTTCAGGTACTTAGCACGGGGCCAGACCAACGTGGTGTGATTTGTGAAGCGTCCATAGGTATTATTATTATGTTTGTGTAAAGCACTCCTTGCTCACGGGCAATTAAATCCCGGACCTGGTTTGGAAGGCATGCGTGGGGGCCGTGGGGCCGAAGCCAACACGTTAGAGAGGCTAGAGGCCCCGTTACATATTTTTAATTGTAATCTATAATAAATGTAATGTGACACTAGCCGGCGACTCTCCCTGTCCGCACTATGAGAGTACGTCCAAGGAGAGCCAGCGGCCTAGCGACTATTGTAGAGAATGGATACTAGAAATGATACAGGGCTATGGGGGTGGGATGCTAGTGGACTGGATAACTGGGACTATGGAAGGACTATGGCGTCTGCCGATACAACGTGGTAATATGTATCATAAAGTTGGCAGACGGTGACTCGCCAACTTTTTAAATGGACCCCTCAAAATGGTCGTACGCATGGTGCACCGAGGCGGCAACATTTACAGAGCGGCTTGAGGCAGGAGAGGTGTCGCTGGACTTTAAACGCCGATCATTTGCTCCCTCAGAGGCTCCCATCACGTCGCCCACTCGTAATTTACGCTTCACATCCTCCTTCCGATCCGAAGCTCTTGCCACTCCACTCAAACCGGTGGGTTAAGGCAAGGCAGAGGTAGGGCCTGATTCTTCGTCAGTGTTGACTCCGGCCAGCCGGTGAAGACAAGCCGAAGATGGCGAACAGGTGCTTCCCGCGGAGCACTCGGGTACGTGGGGTCGCTACTCCCCAACAGCTCGCCACAATCTGCCCTGCGGGCTTATTATTATTATAATACTAATTACTTTCGCAAATTGAGTTAGATGTTGTTCAATATAATTTCAAGTCTCCAGTTAGAGGTCCCAAATCAAATCGAAATTATGGTTACCCTGCTCAAACATTTTATGAGAGAACATATTTTTCGAGATTACAAGCGTTGAAAATTGTTCTGAGGGTAAAACGATGTATCATTCTAATCAGGTAAATATGTCGAATAAATGGATATTCACGCCGAAATCCTAGTAATTACAGATAATGAGATATCAGCGTATAAAGTAACGTTACGACTGCGGCCATGTAATTTTTGTTTCGGACTGATGTGTATGTTTAAACAAGCTTTATGTAGTATTTATTTCTTTCACTAGTTTCGACAAATTAAGACCTTTCTTCCTGTAACAGTTTTTTGCACTATGTCTTAATTTATAAAGAAATAATCAACATCAAAAAATTACAAGTGAAGGATTGCGCGGCCATAACTTCTAAGGTAAATATTTCTTAAAATATATAACTACAGTTTATAATTCGTTTTTCGACAAATTTTGACAAATTCAGTCTTCATATGACAAAAAGAATTAGATCTCTGACCCATGTGATTCCAGCTGAGATCTTCATGGCGCGCGGCCTCCACGTTACGTTCGCGCGGCCAACTTAAAATCCTTGTAATTTTTTTGTATAAACATTGACAAATTTTTGGTTTGTTCCCTTCGATTTCGACAAATTTCGACTATTTTTTTGGCGAAGTTTTTTTCTGTTTAGATAACTTGGCGGAGCAATCGTAACGCACACGCTTTGTTAGCTGTTACTAATTTAAGTTATTGTTTACTAGCTGACCCGGCAAACGTTGTTTTGCCATACAAATAGCAGTGCCCGCGACTTTGTTCGTGTGGTTGTCGAAAACACTGTCGCGATTGCAATAAAAAGGATATAGCGGGTCAATATCTTAAGGCGATATATCGAAAATAAATTATACCGCAAGGGCAATTTTATACTTAATAATACGATGATGATGATGAGCGAAATTTGCATAGTAGCATCTGCTTTCCGTTCTTAAAACAACATCGAAACTCCCAAACTTGTATATATAAAGAATCAGGAGTTCCCTCAGCACCTTCCGAACCATGATATACTTCGGTGCAAAATCTTACTTGCTTCGCTTACTAATGCTTCGAATACTTCTCACGAAACCGAAGTCATCAAATGTTTCCATATAAATTTTGAAGAGTTCCCTCGATTACTAATGGATCCCTTTATCAGGTCACCACTTTTGTGAACGGGGTACTAAATTGGGATGATGCCCTATATACCAAAAGAAAAATTTTGAAAATCGGTTCACATACGGCGGAGTGATCGTTAAATATAAAAAAAACGAACATAACACCTCCTCCATCTTGAAAGTCGGTTAAAATTGTAGCCTATGTGTTATTCTGATGTATAAGCTATATTATTGTAAAGTTTCATTAAAATCCGTTCAGTAGTTTTTGCGTGAAAGAGTAACAAACATCCATACATACATCCTCACAAACTTTCGCCTTTATAATATTAAGTAGGATATACTATTATCTCATACATATTATTATATCTCATGCATATTAATATGATAAAATTGCCACCTTGGTAAATATAATAATTATTAATATCTATAATTTTTATATCGCTTGACAAACTCTAGTCTCGATCTAAAAGAATATAAAACGGTCATAATGGGACGATGCATGGTACTTATAATGGTTTTAAATGGTAGTGATGATGATAATGATGATTGTAATTTGCATAGTAATAGCAGTAGTAGTTGCTTTCAGTTCTTAAAACAACGTCGAAACTCCCAAACTTGTATCTATAAAGAGATAGGAGTTCTCTCAGCACCTTCCGAACCATGGTATGTATTTGCACCAAGATGGTGCAAAATCTTTCTTGTTGGTAGCATATGCTTAGAATACTGCTAACGAAACCGAAGTCACCACATGTTTCCATATAAATTTTGCGTAGTTCTCTCGATTTATTAGGGATCCCTTCATCAGGTCACCACTTTTATGAATGTGGCAGCAAATAGAGATGATAACCTATACACCAAAAGAAAAATTTTGAAAATCGGTTCACAAACGGCGTAGTAATCGTTGAACGAACATAACACCTCCTCCATTTTGAAAGTCGGTTAAAATTATAGCCTATGTGTTATTCTGATATATAAGCTATATTATTGTAAAGTTTCATTAAAATCCGTTCAGTAGTTTTTGCGTGAAAGAGTAACAAACATCCATACATCCATACATCCAAACTTTCGCCTTTATAATATTAGTAGGATTATATTATTATACTTCGTTTCTAAAATTTTGATCTTACAAAATATACGGGTATAAAATGAATGAACTGAGAACACTGAAAAAATGATTAAAATCGATAGCCTATGATCCTTCACGTGGTCTATTTCATAATATCTGTCCCAAATATAAAAATTGCTCCAGTAGTTCGCGAGATAAATAATTTCCCCCTTTCAAATAATTTCCCCCGTTTTTTTCCACATTCTCCTATTAGTCTTAACGTAAAATATACCCTATAGCCTTCCTCAATAAATGGCCTACCTAACACTGAAAGAATTTTTCAAATCGGACCAGTAGTTCCTCAGATTAGCGCGTTCAAGTTAGCCCTTTCAAATAATTTTCCCCGTTTTTCCACATTTTCCTCTATTTCTTTGCTCCTATTATTCTTAGCGTGATAAAATATAGCCTATAGCCTTCCTCAATAAATGGGCTATCTAACACTGCAAGAATCATCAAAATCCGTTGCGTAGTTTTAAAGATTAAAGGGAACAAAGGGACATGAGGGAAAAAAGCGACTTTGTTTTATAATAAGTATAGAATAGATATAGATAAACAATGTGCTTTGTGCGCGCTATATAGAAGTACGAGCGCTAAATTACCTATATATCTTCATACGAGTAACCTTCTTATTTTTACCAAATACGATTACCGCTACTAAATAAATATAACTTGGTTATAAGTTATAACAATAATTATAGTAATATGAGTCTCACTCTCATAATTGTTGACTTATGCATTCCTTTGTTTGACAAGGCTGACAATATTGAGATAGACAATAATTAAGTATGGTCCTACATGTGAAACGAAGATTAGAAGAAATATGGAAGCTTGGGGAAGTATAGATCCGATATCCGTTGTAAAGTACAATACCCCTGGGCGTATCTCGGTGTCTAGGGGAATTGGGTCACAAGGTATATGGGTCAAGAACGCGAAACCTTGTATACATATACATAATATAGTTTATACGTATAACCGTAACCGTTCTATTAACTCTACTTAAAAGCTCATATTGGCCAATCAATATCCTGTTATAGACAAGGCCTATTATTGAGTTTCCTAGTATGAAATAATATTTTATTCAAGGTGGCATTCTCGTGTCCTATTTTCTAGCTTTAATTACTCGATAACTTACTTACTGCCTCACAGCTGATATACTTACTGTAGTATGAAGTTGACATTTAGGATATATATACTTAAAGATAAAATATGTTGGTCATACGCCTAATTAATTTTGGCTCCGTTCAACGCCCGTTTTAGTCCAACCCACTCGTCTATTGATTTTTAAGAACTGCCAAGGTCCCAAATCTACAACTCTTACAGCTTAAAGCAAAATATTATTTGCGTCTATTTTCGTCGCCACAGATTTTAGCGATATTGCAGCTCAGCAGATTAACCAAATTACTGATTTAATATTTAGCTGCGCTGCTAAATACAGACTCGTCTTTGCATATTTTTTTAACTTTATGAATTTATTAACTTACCTAACGTTATTAATAACGTCCAATCACGCTGCCGTACTGGTATGTTTGCAGCCAATTTACATTTTTTTTTCTAAAAAACTAATAAACATTATCAGGCCCCCCTAATAATATTATTTCACAATTTTATATTTAGGTATTTTGTATTACTTATATAATATTTTTTGTTTCAGGAATCAATAAGTGATAAATATGAAAAGCAATAATAAAGTAAAGTATAATGGGTTCAGTAACGTTTATTTGTAATTCAGTTAAGGTCATATCTTGCATATCAAAAGTATGGATATTCAGAAGCAGCACTTATGTCCGCGGCTGGTAGATTACTTGACGATAGTTGGAGCGAAGCCATATTTTTCTGGAAAAGGATTGGCACCGGTGCAGGTAAAGTGTACTTACATTTTACGTTACGTAACTTTAAGCTTCAAACGATAAGTGGTTTTGTTGTTAAAGACAATCGAAGTTATTTAGCGCAAGGCAGTTTATTTTTCTTCTCTCTCTGACACATAGACGAAGACTCTACATTTTCTGGAATACCAACTACCCAACTTTAAAGCTCTGACTCTTTTGTTGGGTAATTGGTACTCCAGGAAATGTAGAGCTCGTATATTGAGTTCTTGCCCCCTGGTATAGTATCGTAAGCGGGCTGATGGATATATAAAAAAAATTAAACATACCTATTACCTAATATAAAACATTAGCACTGTGGGAATAATGCGTGTAGGCCAAAGGAAGATCTTCCGACCGAGCGAGGTAGTATGCCCGGTCAGGCCGAAGCCCACGTGATACATTTCAGCTGTCGTATATATACCGCCGCGCTCAGAAAGCTTCGATAGCGCGATGCAGGAATGTTAGGCGAATTGTTGGTACCGCCACATCACTCCCCCCCGAAGACCGGAGGTCGAATCTTGAAGTCTTGTCGCTTGAGTCGCCGGTGCCAGTGAGTTCCAGTGAGTCGGAACTGTTGCAGTGAGTCCCAGTGAGTCGGAACTGTATGCTGCTGCACGGGATCCAGTGAGTCGGATAAGCTGCCGTGCGGGGCCGATGCTACGTGCTGACCAGGAGAGATGTGCTCTGCTTGCTGACCGGTCGGTGTAGTGATAAAGCCCAATGATGCCGATGCGGAGTCGCCCAGGCCGCGGTACACTGCGGCTAGTGGACGATGTACCCGATGAGGCGATGCTGGCTGGCGCGGTGCGGAGGGGCGGGGAGTGATGATGATGAAGGAGGCGTGTTCTGTCGAGGGTCACCAATGTGGGAATAATGCGTGTAGGCCAAAGGAAGATCTTCCGACCGAGCGAGGTGGTATGCCCGGTCAGGCCGAAGCCCACGTGATACATTTCAGCTGTCGTATATATACCGCCGCGCTCAGAAAGCTTCGATAGCGCGATGCAGGAATGTTAGGCGAATTGTTGGTACCGCCACAGCACTAACGTTTTGTATCGCTGCCGCGTAGTGCGGCTTAATCATAATAATGTTACGATTTCATAATATAAACTACTAGCTGTTGCCCGCAACTTCGTCCGCGTTAGCATAGTAGATCACATCCCAAGTATTATTTACTGTACAAAAATATTCAATATACAGAATTGACTTTCCTACGATTTTATTATAAGTATTATAATATAGATGTTCCGCGCGGCTTCGCTTGTGTAATTTAGGAATTTCACGCAACCGTACATTTTTCCCCAAAAAATAGCCTATTTCCCTTCACGTGGTCTATTCTTCATGTTTACCAAATAACATAGATAAAAATTGCTCCAGTAGTTCTTAAGATTTCATATAATTTCCCCCGTTTTTTTCCACATTTTCCTCTATTTCTTCGCTCTTATTAGCTTTAGCGTGATAAAATATAGCTTATAGCCTTTTTCGATAAATGGGCTATCTAACACTGAAAGAATTTTTCAAATCGGACCAGTAGCTTTTTAGATTAGCGCGTTCAAACAAGCCCTTTCAAATGATTTTCCCCCGTTTTTTCCACATTTTCCTCTATTTCTTCGCCCCTATTAGTTTTACCGTGATACAATATAGCCTATAGCCTTCCTCGATAAATGGATTATCCGACAGTAAAATAATTTTTCAAATCGGACCAGTAGTTCCTGAGATTAGCGCGTTCAAACAAACAAACAAACTCTGCAGAATTATAATATTAGTATAGATAATAGTCTAAGAAAATTAGTTGAAACCTTGAAAAAGAGACCTTTTTAGCATATTCATCTGGACACCTTTAGGAACAACTGTACCAACTTTCAAAACTACACGAATTATTCGGTTTGAATTCCTTAATTTTCTCAGGCTATAAAGAATATTTGGCCGTGTCATGTCGCGTCGCTCCGCTGCTGCGTGGTGTCTGATGCCTTGTGTAAACGGCTACAGGATTAGGCGACATACATGCGTGATTACAGTCATGTGTGGCGGTACCTACAATTAGCGCCACATTGCTGCATCGCGCTATCGAAGTTTTCTAATTGTACGCCGGTATAGTATGTATATCCATACTATGTATATCCAAATTTAATTAATCGCCACTTTTTGGATGTTCCTGGTTCAAATGTAATATCAGAGTCAATGTTAAACTTTTATAAATCAAACACTATTACTTCTTCTAAATTTAAATTTTCTTTGGTTAGTGATACTGATGTGCATAAAATAATTAAAACCCTTAAATCAAATGCGATGGGTTCAGATCACATAAACTTAGATATGTTACTAATGGCTATTCGCATACCCCAGTGTCTAAGTGTTATAACGACAATTATAAATCTGTCCTTAACAACCCATAAATACCCTAAGTTATGGCGTTCAGCGATAGTAAGACCATTACCAAAAAAGGATAAAGTGTCGGAGCTCGGGGATCTCAGACCCATTAGTGTACTGCCATGTGTCTCCAAAATTATTGAAAAAGTGATATGTGGTCAATTGAATGTGTACATTGAGGAGAATAATGTGTTGCCCAAGACACAATCAGGCTTTCGTAAGAGACACAGTACAGTTACTACCTTGACTAACGTAGTGGATAATATACTCGCTGCACAAGATGTTGGTCAAGCCACTATTTTAGTGTTGCTTGACTTATCTCGGGCTTTTGAAACTATAAATATAAACCTGCTTTTGGCAAAGTTACACTATTACGGTTTCGATGAAGATGTTATATCCTGGTTCTCTGATTTTCTTAATGACAGATCACAAACAGTAGAAATTGATAATAATAACGGTGAAACTGTACATTCAGATCCTCAAGAAGTTACAAGAGGCATACCTCAGGGCACGGTGGCTGGCCCAAAGCTGTTCTCAATCTACAGTGCTGATGTAGTAAAATATATAAAGTTCTGTAATTTTGATATATTTGCGGACGACATCCAAATTTATATCTCGTTTCAACTGTGTGATGTTAACGTAGCCGTAAAAAAACTAAATGAGGATCTGGCGCGTATACACGAATGGTCGAAAAACAACGCACTGATTCTTAACCCTGCCAAGACTAAGTTTATGATATTAGGTACCAGACATCAGGTGCAAAATCTCACGACTGTTTCACCTATTGTACGAATACATGATCAAGTAATTGAGCGAGTTACTGAAGCGAGAAATTTAGGGGTGCTGATGGATGAGGGTCTTAAGTTTGAAAAACACGTGGCAAAGTCGGTTAGTAGATGTTTTTACCGATTAAAGATGTTATATAAAATAAGGAACTTTATCCCGGAACGTCTACGCATTACCCTGTGTGAATCTCTAGTACTCTCCAATCTTAACTATGCAGATGCTACCGTGGGTCCCTGTTTGCTATCAAGGTCCAAGCGTCTAATACAAAAAGTACAGAACGCATGTGCTAGATATTGTTGTAATATCCCACCACGAGCACATGTGACGCCATTTATAAATGACTTGCGTTGGCTTAAAATGGACGGCCGTAGGAAGTTGCACTTTGCTACACTATTATTCGGAGTAATAAAATCAAAAACTCCCTCCTACCTCTTTGAGAAACTGCACTGGGCTAGTGAGAGACAGGTTATTACCAGAGGCTCGGCATATCTGCTTGATACTCCGTGTCATCATTCTTCCGCATTTAGAGGTAGCTTCAGATACCTGGCAAGTAAGATCTGGAACAACCTTCTTCCGCCATCTTACCGAGCTCTGAGAACAAAAAACACGTTTAAATTAAAATTGAAAACACTCTTGTTACACGAGCAACTACAATCTCTATAATAAAAAGAATTAATCTTTACTTATTTAATATAATTTATGTATAATAATTTAATAAAATTCAATAATATAAAATTATGTTGTATTATAATATATTGTAATACAATTTAGTAACATATTAACACATAATATAATATTATGTGTTAATATGTTACTAAATTGTATCATGGACTAAGAATTCCTTGATCTATGATGCAACTTAGTAACATTACCTTAGTCTATGATTGTATTATTAAAATAACCTTAGATCAACCTATGATTGTATTAATCTTTTATATAAATATAATAATTAATATGTATCACTTACCGTTTGGGGTTTAAGCCGAAACCGGGAGATATAGAAGTTGCAGATGCTTGCCAGGTATACCAGCTTAAAATTTGGTATCAAATAATTTATGTTGTTGCTGGCTACTGACTGCTGAGCCTATGGGTTCACATCACTTTCGGTCCCTGAAAGGATCTGAAAATGTTGACGGGTTGTACACTTACAGTTCTATTATTTATATAAAATATCAGAGCAAACAAAATAATAAAGTAGTAAGATATTTCATGTTAGTAATAATAACTATCACTATAATATATTGATATAAAATACACTTACCATACTCTTCTTATAGTATAATCCGCACTATAAGTAAATCTTATATGTATATCTATTAATAGCACTTTAGTCGGTAGTTGCTATGAACTTGACCTACATAATATATTAAAGTAGGTCACAGGCGGTCGGCGCGAGCGCGTGCTCCCCGTATAACTTCGTCTCAGGCACTGAAGCGCAAAAAATAGGTATCTCGTGATTCCTGAAGCTGGAATGTCGTTGCGTCACAGGACTCACAGGTGCGGTGCATTGTGCTGTGCCGTATCGTAAATAGCAGCTACCTACCGTTTTAAACTTATTTAAGTATTCTTTGATTTTTTATTATTTTATTTTATTATTATATGTATGCTATTAGTTATTTTAAACCCTAATAATGCTGAATCTGTCGTGCGTCATGCGTAATGTATAGGAACCACGGAAGATCAGGAACCGCGGTGTAGTGTTCTGTGCCGTGGTAATACACCTGAGTGGAGATCCTTTTCGGCATTATGCAATGCACTGCCTAATGCTGCCATTTTTTTGTAGATTTATTTTGTATGCTTTTACTTATTGTTGTTCTCTCCGATGTTGTTGTGTATTTTAGTTAAGCAGTTTTTTTTTTTTTCTTTTGGTTTATTGCTTGATTGTTGTTTAGTGTGTGCTGTGCATTGTTTTAATGTCTGAATAAAGCATTTTATTATTATTATTATTATTATTATATAGTGTGTAACAAAAATAAGTGATAATACTTTAGGATGTGCACGTGTTCCTTGTAGAGAGTTCACTGCGAAAGTAGCAGCTTTGAAAGACAAAAAATAATCACTTTTGTATGGGTAATGGCCCGAGTGTCACGAGTTTCCCCATACAAAACTGAAAAAAAATGAACTCTCTACAAGGAAAATGTACACACCCTAAAATATTATCACTTATTTTTGTTGCACCCTGCATACGACAGCTGAAATGTATCACATCGCTCGGTCGGAAGATTTTTCTTTGCGGCTACCACGCATATTCCCACACCTGTGAACTGTCGTTGTTGTAGGCGCCGGAGCTGCTGCGTCGCTACCCGCTGACCAACCACGATGACTTCCCCCTGCCGCTGGACATGGTGTACTTCTGCCAGCCGGAGGGCTGTGTGTCGGTGGGCCCGCGCCGCCACCTCGCCCACGTCACCACACGAGACACGACCTCCTTCGTCTTCACGCTCACAGACAAGGACTCCGGTGAGAAGCAAATCTGTACTTTAAATTATTATACGAGGGCTGCCTTTTAAGTTTTGTCGTTTGAAATAAATACTGATAATCTAATAGATTATTATCATCATTGTGTTTTTAAGAATTCTCGGCGATATTTAATATACTTTTGCATGCGTTCAAACCAGTTTTTAAAACATTTATTTCACTTCGAAGTTCGAAGTGGGGTAGTTTAAATGGCCGATTTGTACACGTAAACAGTTTCTTCAGGTGAGCTGAAACGTTGACCACGAAGACTTTGCTTAATTTTGTGGAACGTAATAAAATCCTTAGAGCTCAAGTCAGGACTGTAAGGCATTAGAATCTAAAATTTCAACGTTTTGGGTTCACGAATACATCTTTGTTTGACCGGCGATGTGCGAACATGCATTGTCAGGGTCAGGATCATTCGACGCCTTGAATTGTTTTTTAGAAATTCGGTGATGGCACATGGCAAACAAGCTGTGGTATACCAGTCCACAGTAACCGTTTTACAATTTTCTAGTACAATAGTGACGATGTGACCACGCTTTGCCACAATGGAGGCAAACATTTTTTTTTTAAGTGCTCAGTAAGCCCATGACTTTTGTCGATTTTGGCTTATTCTAGAAGACCCAGACAGTTGACTGCTGCTTAGATTTGGATCATAAGCATATACCAAGACCCGTCACCATTGACCAATTTAGGTATAAACGTGCTTTGACTCTCCTCGGTTGAATCACTGCAGAGTTTTGCGACAAAAACTAATGTTTTTTGACCGTCTCTAAGCAATTAGGTATCTAACGAGAAATTAACATTTTTACTCCAAGTTTTTCGTGCAGGATTTTTTGGACAGTGGTCCCTGAAATGCCCACGGATGCCTCTATTTCACGGTATATCACATGACTGTCTTCGAGGATAAGCTGCCGAACGGCTTCGATATTCTCTTGCGTTATGGCGGTTTTTGGACGACCTTCACATGACTGGTCACCGAGGCTAGGGTTTCCACTTTAAACTTCTAAATACCAGCGTTCTATAATCCTAAGACATGGTACTGCATCACTAAATACAGAAGTGATCTCCTCGATACGCTAAAGTCGCGATAAATCCCTTCATACGTTGTAAAAAATGATCGCACGAAAATTTCCCTTTAACATTTCCATTTTCACTACCGACTTGTCACCTTTGAATGGACGATACAAAAAGACTATTCGACCAACCTAAAAAAAAATATTTTGGTTTTGAAATCCAATTACAAGGAGATTAAAATCCTATATGTTTTTTTCAATGATCGCGGGAAATATACAAACGACACAACTTAAAAGGCAGCCCTCGTAAAGCTGTAGAGTTTGTTATTTTGTTCGTTTGAACGCGCTAATTTCAGGAACTATTGAAAAATTATTTTTGTCCTTTTATCGAGGAAGGCAGCGGATAATCAGAGGAAAATGTGGAAAATTATTTAAGTGATAATCTCATGAACTGACTGAGTTATTTGGAAAGGATATAGATAATAAGACTAGAGTACCTAAGCCACGGGTAAAGTCATCTAAGGCTAGGTACTTAATTACGCGGCCGAAGCTACCATAAAGGTCGATTCTAACTCGAAGAACGCAAAAGCGGCGCCCGCGTGCACGCAGCCTATGTGTTTTATTTTGCTCTACGGCCTACGCAATTACAAAACAGCGGCGGTATGGGACGCTAGACCAATTTCGGTAGAAAATTAAATGTTAAGATTCATACGGCGCGGCGCCGCCTTGGCGGTGCAAACCAAACATAACCACTTATGTATACCTTGTTTTGTTAAAAAATTTTATGAATGAAGGATACGGTTATTTTTCTAATGCTGAGTAGGCGTACAGTAAATGAAAAGCCTTTCAGTATCATGTTTGGGATCTATTTTAATATACAAATGTTTGCGTTGAATGTACACAAATGGTTTAACAAAGTACACGGTACAATGTCACATAGGTCGTGTAGTGTTTACCTGTTGTATAACAGCGTTGTCTCTACAGATGTGGTATAATGTAATTAATGAGGCGTACCTGTTTACCGCCCGGGCCTAAAATAACTCACTTTGTAAATATCTCGTGTATAATAATAATATGATTATCATAATGTGTATTGGAATAGTTTAGCTCCGTATTATTGTTATGGTTTTCCATAAAAGCTTCGCGGCTGTTTTCCACGTAAGTATAGGTACTAGGTATGTTTATGCTGAAAATAACCGCAACAATTTATTTTAGGCGAATACAACCGTTATTAGTCATCATTGCTTGCGTTACTGAAGCTGGCAAAATATTAAATTGAAAGCACAATTTGAACTCCAAAGATATATAGTACCATTAGTCCATTAAAATGTTACATTTGCTTTGCATTTATTAGAGGACGCAATTTTATGTTGGTGGGCTTAATTAAAGCTTAACCTCAAGTTTGTGGGGTCGCCACTCTTGTCCCCCGGCCGCCATCTTGAAAAAAGGGGTGACAAAACTATTTTCGTGATATCTCGGAAACTATACGTCTTACAAAAATGTATAAGAACATGATTTGTTGCAAATAATTTTGCCTACAAATATGCTTATATAACTTTTTACCCTAAATTAAAAATTTAAAAAGTTATAAGCAAATAGTGAGAAAAATTTTGAAAAGGTTTATTATCACTTTTTAACTTTGTTTATCATATTTTACAAAAAAAAAATACCTTACACCAACCTTGTAGATGATCTTTTGAGAAAAAGATTCCCCAATCCCGTGAAAATAATTTTCTGCAGATACAAAGGAAACTGTGGAACCATGTGTGGCTGCAGAAAAGCAGGTCTGAAATGCTTTATAGTATAGTAGGCATGTGCAGACTAGTATAGTACTAGGCATACTATAATATAGTTTGCATATATTTATGTAGTGTAGTAGGCATACTATAGACTGTGGCTGCAGAAAAGCAGGCCTGAAAAGCTTTACAGAATAGTAGGCATACTGTAGAGCATTTTAGGTCTGCTTTTCTGCAGCCATACATGCTTTCACAGTTTCCTTTGCATCTGAAGAAAATTTGTTGCATGAGATCGGGGGGTTTGGGGGATCTTTTTCTCAAAAGATCATTAACAAGGTTGTTCTGAGGTATTTTTTTTTGTAAAATGTATTGAACAAAGTTAAAGAGCGATAATAAACCTTTTTAAAAAAATTATCACTTTTTTGCTTATAACTTTTTAAATTTTTAATTTAAGGTAAAAAGTTATATAAACATAATTTATATATTTGTAGGCAAAATAATTTTCAAGAAATTATGTTCTTAAAAATTTTCTGTAAGACTTATAGTTTCCGAGATACTTCGAAAATAGTGTTGTCACCCCTTTTTTCAAGATGGCGGCCGGGGGACAAGAGTGGCGACCCCACAAACTTGAGGTTAAGCTTCTATTGACCCCCCCCAACATATTCCAAAAATAAAATTGCGTCCTCTAATAAATGCAATATTCGGTCCTAAAATTGTGACATTTCAATGGACTACATTGAAGAAATTGATTCACAGGCAGTTGACAGACCTACTTTATTTGGTCGAATTGAGTCAATTCAATGTAAATCGTCAAATGTCAGCTCGGTTTGACAAAACCATAAAGGTAATATTATTAACTTTATGGACAAAACCCGATTGCCCCGTGTATTATTTTCCTCTATGCCGATAGAATAACGTAGATCCGCGAACTGCCTCAGAATCAACTTCTCTGGTAATTTGAATGAATGAAATGATGTACCTATACCTGAAAAGACCATACTATACCTTGCGTTACCGTTAGCGCAGTATTTAAGGAACAAATGCCAAAATATAAAATCGTAAGGCCTACTATTAATATTGCATTTGTGCAGGTAAAACTCGTTATGGCGTGTGCATCAACTTCTACCGCGCCGTGGAGCGCGCGCCGGCGACGGGCCCGCGCGACCGGAGCACCCTGCGTCGGGACTCCTGGCGGAAGTCCCTCGAGAGGAGCTCCGACTCCGCCTTCTCCAGGTGACAATACGACCATTTTGTCGAAGGATCAGTCAGACTGATGAGTGTTGACATGATTATGTTATAACCACCCTATTACTTAGGAAGTTATCAGACAGAGAGCGTTCACGCGTTCAATCGTTCTGCGTTCGTATTGTATACGTTTTTATTGTACACTCACGCAAAAAACGCAAAACTGACTGCTTGAACGCTTGACCGTATGACCGCTCTCTGTCTAATAGGTTCTTTAGAATTTAGATATTATGAACATATCCCATAGGAAAGTTAAAAGTTGATGCTAACATTCTTGCAAACTCACGTACTAGATTTCTGTGGTTCTTAATTGTTTATTGGACACAATAGGACTAGACATACTAGGCTATAGCCTACTTTTATCTTTAAAGATAATTTTACGATATCTTTGTTTAATCTTAATCTTGTATAAAAATAAAAATAAATTGTAATTTGATTAGTGTCGCTAAAATTCATCTAAACCCATTTGGCTTATTTTAGTTTGGAAATATTCGTGGAAGTTCGAGGAAGGTATAAATAAGTTGAAAAGTGATGCGAACTTCACCAGTAATCTATTTTAAATTTTCCCCAAGCAATAGCAATGGTTTATTAAAGAATTTTAGCCCACGTGTAACGCGTGCGGATGTTTCAGTGACTATAGAAGCAGCAACGTGGCGCCGAGCGACTCAGAGCGGGACAGCAGCGCGCCGCGCCTGGCGCCCGACTCGGAGAGCGGCGGCTCGCACACGCCCAGCCCGCGCGCCACCAGAAAGAGACAGGTCTCTAAAAAAGGATCTACCAAAGTGAATATTGCATATTTATGCATGAAATCATGGGCATGCTGTTTTCTCTGTCTTGAGTGCGATGGTTTCAAGTGTAGTGGCCAGGCCAGGCCAAGTATAAGGGACCGGTATTAAAAGAGCCTGCATTAAAAAAAGACATGAATGTTAATAAATCTTCTCTTATTGACAGGGGTGGCCAAAAGCTCTTATCTGATCAAAAAGACTTTTATTAGCTAGTGAAAGAACTCGAAGGCAGATCTCAACAAGTTGATAGTCCTGATAATAGGGATGATGACAAGGTCAAAGATTAGCGAATTTTGTTAATAAAATAAAGAAAGCACGGTAAAAAATAAGCGTTACCAAAATTTCAGCTCGATAGCATTTGTATTTTTTTTGTTAGGCGCCTTCAAAGTTGGATAATCAAGTCGATTTTTTTTTTCAATTAAATTTGTTACTATTTGTATACCATTCGATAAGTTATGCAATTAAAAGCAACTTTTGGTATGAAACCACTTTCATAAACACAATATTTAATATACCTATCGAACAAAGTTCTCTCACGATCCGTACTAACTAAGAAAGACTGACGTCAGTCTTTCGTAGCATTTTGTATGGAGCGTTTCGGGCAGGTCTATTTTATGAGATGTTTGAATTGTTCATATCTTGGTGAATTTTTAAGCTGTGAGAGTCATTCTTTCAGCAATGTTTCTATTTTTTAAGGGTCTTTCAATTACCAATAAGAAAAAAAATTAGTCATCAAGCCTATTAATATGAACTCCCATCCACACTATAATAATGTTATAAATGCGAAAGTGTGTCTAAGTATGTCTGTCTGCCATGTTTTTACGTCTTCACGCTCAAACCGCTGAATCGATTTGCTGAAATTTGGTATGGAGATACTTTGAGTCCCGAGAAAGGATAAAGGATGCCTTTTATGCTGGAAAAATGTACGATTCTCGCTCGATAAACAAATTTTATCACAATGGAGTTGCGGGCGTCCGCGTCATGTAGTACTCTGTATTCAAGAACTTGGTCGCAGGTTTTAATGTAATATACTATTGCAGCGTGTACGGAACCACTCCCTGACGTCGATTTGCCTGCTGTCACATCACCCGTTCTTCTCCACGTTCCGCGAGTGCCTCTTTATACTCAAGAAGCTGATCGATGCCTGCAACGAGTCTTCCAGTCCGAGACGCGTCGGCGCGTCCAGACAATTGTTTAGGTAATATTAAACCTTTTTGGTTTTTGAAGTGAAAACTTCTTTAGCGGCGTTGAGTACTTTTGTGGGATGGGTAAAAACTGTGAAACTCGCGTCAGATTTTCGTGCTGATCGAAAAACCTTGGAAAAACTGTAAGACGGTTGGAGAGTAGTGTTTTGTGTCTAACTCGAACTCGAATTGATTGTAAGGGTTTCGATTAAGTAATTAAAGATATCGATTTTTTAAAAATCGATTTTCATAAAAGATGGGTTAAAAATTTAATCGATTGTAAGGGTTTCGATTAATTAAAAAAATCGATTTTTTTAATAATCGATTTTCATAAAAAATGGGTAAAAAAAAATGCACAACGTTAATAATCAAGTTTTCACTTCTGCCGGCACTCCCGGAGTGCAACCCGTCTTTTTTTTAATGCTAAAAGTGCCGGTTGGCAACGGGAGACATGAAGCAACCGCAGACGACGTGTTGCAGCGACACTACTGGTTTGTATGTATTTCTATTAAATACCCTCCGCAGCTAGCGACACGAAGCTAGCGACACTTTTCATACATAGAAACCAGTAGTGTAGCGACGATACGTCGTCTGCTGCAACTTCATGTAGCTGGCTTTCAACTTGCACCTTTTGGGTGTTTATCTGTGGTACTTATTTTTTTATACACAGTTTATAATTCACCCAGCGCTTTTTTGGCTAAGGCCAAAACACTAAATAATCGAACACTTTCTGACTGCATAAACTCCTATCAAACGACCTCTGAAACTGGGCATTACTCGATTTTGTTAACATATTTATGTATTTGTAGGGATACGGTGTGGTCGGTGCTGACGGGACAGGCGTTTGACAGCACGCCCAGTATAGTGCTGCACGACGTGCGAGAGGTACGTACACTTTAATACTTGGTACTGTCAGAGAAATAATTAGGTCGGACGGGTCTATACGGCACGATTAGGATTTTTTCGATCCAAATGACGTCCGATTCCGATAACGGTGGAGCGCAGACTAAAGAACAGACTTTCGAAAGACGAGCAATGCTCGTCGTTTGGGAACGCGACATGGCATACACATGCGGTATTTATCTTGATCTATGTCTGTGGTTAGTACGATTTGACGAGATTTGATTGGTCAACGTCAGGTCTTACTAAACATTGTGGGACTAATAAAGAAACGTCTGTCAGGTGGAGACGTGGATCCTGCGTCTGCTGTCAGCGCCGGTGCCGGTGCCGGGGCGTACGCGCGTAGAGCTCGAGTTGCTGTCGCCGACTGCGCACGCGCCGCTCGTGTTTGCGTTGCCCGACCACACGCGCTTCTCCCTAGTCGACTTCCCGCTACATCTGCCGCTCGAGCTGCTGGGTAATGATAATGGATGATAGCCGTTTAAATCGGCGGATTAAGTGCGGATTGGATGATAGCTGAGCTGCTGAATGAAATGAATATCGGGAATTTGTTTATTATTATTTATTATCACCATGTACACTTGTACATGGTGATAATAGCTATCACATATTGTGTTAAACGCGCCAATTTTAGCCTCTATTCAAGGCAAACGAGTCGGCGCACGGGGAATAGAACTTTCTTCAAAATTTGTAACTCGCATTCGAGACAAACTAATAACAGTATAAGTACCATTGCATTATACACCTTCGTCAAATATCTCAAAACTAATTTGTCTTAGGGCCTGTTTCACCACTTTCTGATAAAGTTGCGAATAGGCTATTCAAGGCTATTCACAACTTTTTTGACGGATTCTCCATACTCTATCTGTCAAGTTAAGTTGTGGATTATCCGGCACTTATCAGTGGTGAAGCAGGCCCTTAGTCTGTTCTGGATAATAGACAATGTCTCAACCTCGCAATACCTCGCAGGTATAGACATCTGCCTGAAGGTGCTAACGCTGATCCTGCTGGAGAACAAGGTGGTGGTGCAGTCGCGCGATTACAACGCGCTGTCCATGTCGGTGATGGCGCTGGTGGCCATGCTGTACCCGCTCGAGTACATGTTCCCCGCCATCCCGCTGCTGCCCAGCTGCATGAGCTGCGCTGAGCAGCTGCTGCAGGCGCCCACGCCTTTCCTCATCGGCATACCCACATCATTCTTCACATACAAGAAGAGCTTCAGGTATTAAGGGCCTTCATAATTCATAATTCTTTATTTGCATAAATATGGTACAATAAGGTGTTATAGTTCTTGCAATCTACGAGTGCGCGTCGCCTTTATTTGTAGTTGGAAATGTGAATAGACATTTTCGTTAGTGTGCGTACCCGACGGAGCAGTCAGTAGCGAGCGAGCCATGTACGCGTGCATAGATATGGTCACTCACGCAACTAAGGGCGACGCGCACTCGTAGATTGCAAGAACTATGCTATTCTAACAGTGTTTCACATATTTTGTCAATTTTCTCGACGACGGGCAAATGTTAATAATTTATAATATTCTTGAATACATAAGTAATTCTATAACTTTCTTCGCCCTCTGCGACTTTTAGTAGCGATGCAGTCGCGCGACTATGAAGCGCACGACTGCATCACTACTAACGCGCGTTAGTTACATTTGCAACTCCATACAAAACATACAGCTAGCGACTGCATCGCGACTGTATCGATGCAAATATGCGACAGTATCGCGACTGCATAGCCACAAAAAGTCGCAATGGGCGCACGGCCTAAGGGCTCCCACACAAAACTGCGAATTCTCATCGCATCCGTAATGTCATTTCATCATAAGTTTTTTCGCAGATATTTGCGATGCTATACGAATTCGCGGTTATATGTAGGATCCCTAAACCCACATTTTTTCACAATTTCACAATTTAAATATTAATAGTTGAAGCAAAACTTTGGAGTCGTTATTACAAAAATTGTGCAGTACAGCAATATAGAATACACACACTTTGCTCACTACTTTCTTTCTCTAAAGAATAACTTAATAATTTAAAAACAAATACGAAACCTTATCTGACAGGATATACAATTGATTTATGATGTAAAAAATCTTGAAAAAACCCGCGCGCCGCAATTCTGGGTCCGGTGATCGGGCCCGGTAAGAAAGTTTTGCAAACTCTATAGCATGCGATATCAAATAACACGAAATATTCATATCAATATTTTCTCATCTGCTTCGCATTTATGTGACGCAATTTTTGCAAAAAAACTGTTAATTTTTACGACTATTCATTTCTAAAATTTGAAACGAAAATCAGTTTTACTATTTGCTATACTGTAGCACCGTAGTACCGTAGCAATTATTACGTAGGCCGTAGCATCCGCGTAGCAATCACGTAGCCCGTAGCGTCCACGTAGCAATGACGTAGCTCGTAGCGTCCGCGCCGTGTGGGCGATAATTGAGTTGCGGGCAAATGCGATTACCGCGCCGGACGATGTATCGGTTAATCGATTTTGGCGGCGCTATATAAACATTTTATGCACTTGTGTATTGAATTTATATACTATTATTGTGTATTGAAACGTGTTGCGAGGATATTATCAACATGGTTTTACCGCCAAAAGCGTTATAAAGAAACTTTTAACAACGGTCGTTGAAAAGTGATAACCCGCACTTTAGTATCATCAAAATGTTACTCTAGCTATCAGGTTTTCCTGTTCTTATGTTAGTCGGTGGAGCTGCGGGTATAATCAGTACAGACATACATGATATGCAAAGTAGAATGCTTTTATCACTCCCCTTTCTTTTGGCTTCGCCGCCATTGGGCAAACAAAGATATTATAATACTAACGAAATATTTTAGATTACCAGACGACATTTGGCTAGTGGACCTGGACGCGACCAAACTCACGTGTCCCACGGGCAATGACCAAGACCTCCCCGCGCTGCCCGAACCGGAGTGTTCCCAACTCAAAAATCACTTGAAACAGGTAATACTTTTTTAATTTTAATTTTTTTTACGCATTTTTGCAATGTGGTCAATGTTTCACCTTTCGAAATCCTATCTCAAAATATGTTTGCAATATTATTTTTGTTTCGAATCCTATTTTACTGATTGAATAAAACGTTTTTGTAATTTGCCATTTTAATGTGTTTTTTTTGTGATTTAAGTATTTGCAAAAGCCGAAAATGGTTTTGCTTTTGCATATAAAATTATTTATTACAAAAACGTTAAATTCATGATATTTTGCTCATACTGTCGTGTGTTTTGATATCTCTACAATTTGCTTTCCCCGATCTGAACACAACTAACTACTTCGCTTTCTTCCGCAAGACTATGCATCTGTTTGGGAGTGCCGGAACTGGTGTAAATATCTACTCTTTTTACATTGCACTATTTACATTTTACACAGTACATGTTACCAGTTTGTATGTGCTGTCAGAGGAATAAATTTATATGCGAGTGACATACTATTGTAATTTAGTCTGGTTATGTTTAACCCTCGCAAACTAAACACTTTTTTATTAATTGACTTGACGTAATCCGACTAAATTACATAGATCTAGTGTCGACCAGATGTCTATGAGTAAATTTCTCTGATGCTACATTAGAATCTGTATATTCTACGTAAAATCTAACACTTGTACATATTTTATATGTTTCGTTTTCACAAAAATAATACCAAGTGTATCTTGACTGAATATTGAGTACAATACCAAAAAAAATTGAGTACCTACAGTTCAGACTGATCAAAAGTTGTAATAACGCTCCATACATAACATACTTACTACATTTTTTATAAAACTACATATTTTTAGTCATGCTCTACACTTGGGGTTTCAGCATGTTTTTATAGCATAATATTATGGTATCGCTGAGATATTTATCGAACATAAATTACTGTCATGGCATAATTATAGGTACACTACACCAACTTTTAAATTTTTCTTCGTGTTAAATACTAACAAAACTTAAAATTTTCAAAGAAATGTAAGCTAATATTATAGAGATATATTTTGAATGTGAGACCGCACAAAAGCGACACTACGCTGTAGCGGAGCGACGCGACACTTAACGTTCCATAGAAAGTTGTCGTTCTACGAAAGACTATTTTATGGAATGACGCGTCACGTCGCTACCACGTCGTATTAGTGCGGTCTCACCTTAAGAGGGCGACTAACGCAAAAAATCAAACATCGTCCTTCTCTCTTCACACTCACGCCCGTCTTTTATATGCCAGGTGAAAAAGGACGACGCGGATTCATCGCCAAATTAGTTTATTCTCAATAACTCGATAAATATACAACATTTTAAAAATCCGCTAGGTCGGTTTCTCAATGATAGAATTTTATATGATGTGTTAAAATATTAACTTAGTTCAATGCACGGTTATGGCAATAAATGAAAAATTCGTGAAAATTAGATGCATCTTTGTGATTTTTTTCTATCGAGAAAATTTTAAGAAATCATGTTTTCGCTAGGTCGGATCCTCCGAAATATAATGTAGTATGTATGTTTAAAAAATGAAACAATTCGGGGCTTATTTTCAAGTATAAAAATGAATGATAAAATCGACAATTTTGGGTTAGTCGCCCCTTAAGCACCGAGTAGATGAGTATTGCTATTGGGAAATTACTCATGCTAGTTAAATTTCTTTGAAAATTGTCATGTCTACATTGAAAGTTGGGTGCTTGTGATTTTTTTTTACAATGTCAAGGTTTCAAAGGATAAACGCTAAACTGGTAGGTGATAGAGTTGCTCAAACGTAAATATAGAGTTAACGTTTTAACAACGTAACCGTAATCCAATAACTGCAAAATATCTGCATTGAACAGAATCATATTATGCCATTATATAGTTGACAATTGCAGATTCAGTAACAAAAACTAATAAGTAACTGGGCATGAAATTCAACGCAGGTTCCTTAGAAGCGTTTTTAGAAGGTAAACTCTGGTGTTAAAAATAGATTAATATGGATTATGTATGTTGTTTTTGCGGTTGCGTGTTTCGTGTATGTTTTTTTTTATAATTTGGTGTGTAAAACAGTAACAGTAGACGGTAAAGCTTGTGACAAATTTCCGCTCAGCTTAGCTTGCTACAGCTTTGCTAAGTATAAAATAGATTGTGAATAACTAATGTTGACTTTGCTGTTAATATGTAAATATAATAGAGAAATATTAGAATTAAGCTTGTAGTCTAAATATTATGTTGTGTTTAGAGTGTGGTTAAAATATACAATTTAAAGCAATAAGAACATAATAAATTACTCAATATAATGGGCCTACAGACTCTAGAACGTAATAAACGGTGGATATAACTATTTATATCTTCCGTTTTTAAAAAGAAAATTGTGTAACCACGCTTCCATGAAATATTTGTAAATATATTTTTAAAAAATCCGTTAATGAAAATTTGGTGATATAGTATGTTGTATGTTCAGGCAATAAGCAGCCTCAGCAACTCGGCAGCAGAGCAGGCCAACGCACAGCTCATGCCGTCCAGGCGAGACAGCGTCGGCGGAGCCACCTTAAAGTAGGACTTCACACAGATATAATTAGCATGAATAACACAATGACAGCCTTATTATGACGATTCGCTATGCTGATTACTACAGGCGATCGCATATTTATCAGAAAGCATGCGCCGAACGCGCCGCATTTCGTTTACTATGCGGTGTGTTCGAATGTGCGATCAGCTTACGATGACGACGAAGCTTGAAGATGTCATATTTTTAATGTCTAAATATTTTTTCGATGCCTAATGTCAAATCGAGTAAGGTTTTCTACAACTTGCCAGAACGCTGATACCGAACATTCTTAATACTTATTTTGTAACGATATATGATAAATGATAATATACGATCTTTCCTGTCGGCTCATCGCCACTCCATTTTCAGAGTTCAGCCGGCTTCATTCAAGGAGGGCCAGTCGGGGTCCCACAGCTCCCCCGAGAGCCGGCGTATGTCCGTCAACAGCGCGCACTCGCAGCGGCTGTCGCTGGCGTCGCCACACTCCACTGGCAACTCGCCACACTCCACCCCACAGCAGCCCTTCAACCCGCTCATCTATGGCAACGACGTCGACTCGGTCGATATCGCCACCAGAGTCGCCATGGTAAGTAGTGAATGCCACTCGCAGCGGCTGTTGCTGGCGTCGCCACACTCTACCGACAACTCGCCACACTCCGCCCCACAGCAGTGTCGATTCGGTCGATATCGCTACCAGAGTCGCCATGGTGAGTAATGAATGCGACTCGCAGCGGCTGTCACTGGCGTCGCCACACTCCACCCCACAGCAGCCCTTCAACCCGCTCATCTATGGCAACGACGTCGACTCGATCGATATCGCCACCAGAGTTGACATGGTGAGTAGTGAATGCCATACTCGCACCAATCTGATGTCACTAAGTGTAAAAAATTGGTAACTGAGACGATTGCCATTTTGTAACAAATTGCTATTGTAAAAAGGACAGTAAATGCACGTAACGGGTATTTGTAAGTACTATTGCTTTTACACTTAGCCCGGCAGCGTAGCTAGAATTTATAAAAATTGGACCGGAGTCTACATAATAGCATCTACATAATATCAATACATCCAAACGTAGGTGGTAGTGTAAGCGTCATAAACAGGGTTCTTTCTGCATTAACTGACGTTAACGAAAACTTATCTTTAAATTTCAGGTGCGATTCTTCAACTCGCAGAACATTCTGGCGAACTTCATGGAGCACACGCGCACTCTGCGGCTGTACCCGCGCCCGGTCGTGGCCTTCCAGATCAACAGCTTCCTGCGTTCGAGGCCAAGGACCACGGCCTTCCTCAACAAATTCGCGAGGACGCAGGTACACATTTAGAGCCTGTTTCACCACTACCTGATAAGTGCCGGTCGCCGGATAGGCTATCCACCACTTAACTTCACGGATAGAGTATGGAGAATATGTCAAAAAAGTTGTGGATAGCCTAACCGACACTTTATCCGGAAGTGGTGAAACAAGCCCTTAGTCTTGTAGCGGTACAACCAGCGCACTATAATCCTGCATCGCGCTATCGAAGCTTCTGAGAACGGCAAGACATAACAACGCCTAAAATAGTGCATTTCAGGCGTTGTCATAGAGTTTATGATGCTATCTTCTTTGCTTTGCAGACGTAGTCACTAGTCATCTTGTATCCTTACTAATATTATAAATGCGAAAGTGGGTCTGTCTGTCTGTCTGTTACCTCTTCATGCCCAAACCGCTGCAACGATTTTGCTGAAATTCGGCATGGAGATACTTTGAGTCCCGGGAAAGGACATATAATACTTTTTATCCCGGAAATATGTACGTTTCCGGCGCGATAAACGATTTTAGGCGCAACGAAATTTTGGGCGTCATCTAGTAATAAAATAAACGATGTCAATCTCTCAATGGCAGGCCGTAGAGTTCCTGGCGGAGTGGTCGTTGACGCCGTGCAACGTGGCGTTCCTGCGCGTGCAGACGGGCGTGTGCGACCCGCGCCAGGTGGGCGACAAGCCCAAGTGGTTCGCGGCCGCGTTGCAGCCCGTGCGATTCGCCGTGTGGGACGACGGCAGCTCGCTCAACGGCGCGCTCCGGCAGCTGCAGCGCCAGGAGAACCAGCCCACAGGTGTGTGTGTGTGTGTGTGTGCGACCTGCGCCAGGTGGGCGACAAGGAAGACACGATATGTAGACGTTGAAAAGAAATATTTTTTTACTAATTTTAACACCTTTAAATCCTTAAGTAATCTGAGTGTGGATGTAATTTCAAATTTGAATTAATTTTAATGTTCAAATAACTGATAAAACTGTTATATACTTACAGATGAAAGCGGATCGGACTCCGAGGCAGCCGACAGTACGAGCTCATCATATTCGTCGCTCAGCGACTTCGTGTCGGAAATCGCGTCGTCGGACTTATCGCCGGGTATGTCATATTAAATAAATAAATTATAATATTAAGGGCCTGTTTCACCACTTCCTGATAAAGTGCCGGATATGCTATCCACAACTTATTTGACAGATTCTCCATACTCTACCTGTCAAGTTAAGTGGTGGATTGCCTATCCGGCACTTAGCAGGAAGTGGTGAAAGAGGATCGACTCTGTAACGTTATATTACACTCAAATGCTCCCTCTAAGGGAGCACCTTTGTCGTAGCGGACTTGGCAATAATAAACATTTCTGGTCAAGTTACACTTGAAAGCAATACCTTTTGCAGGGAAAGGTCTCAAAGATAAATTTTATTATTTAACGACGAGACGTCCACTCGACACTACGAAGACTTTATTACTTGTAATGAAGATTTTAAAAGCATTCACTTCAGACGATTTATTCAATTAAGAACCTGAGTATTACATTTAAATTTTATGATTTCATTTAGAATTTTAAGGGCCTGTTTCACCACTTCATGGTAAGTGCCGAATAGGCTACTATTATATTGAAATAATCGTAGTAAAGATTTTAAAATACAGTATGAGAAGAGAATACAGTATGAGAAGTACTAAAAAATATATTATTTTGGTAGATGAGATCGAGAGAGTGAGTAAATTGAAGTGAGCAAGGTCCTCGCGTCGTTGCGAGGTGAATTGCTTGCTCAGCTTTCTAGTTTGGAAGGTGCAAAGGAGAAATTTAGGAAATCACGCACTCGATGTTCAAGTTTAATTATTTTAATATCATGACAAAATCTATCAAAAGGTAAACAAGTCGAAAAATCATAAACTAAAGAGTACAAAATAATATAAAAAAGGTTTTATCAAAAAGTTCCGCTATGTACACTACAAAATGAACCTTACTTATAGTAAGTACCAACTGGTTCATTTACTCACTCCCTCGATCTCATCTACCAAAATAATATATTTTTTGGTACTTCTCATTAGATACATAATTATATATCCGGAGACAGAACACATCAATATGGTATACCTAACAAAAACATATTTCAGGTGGCAACGCTCAACAACAACACGTGATAGGGGAGACCTACAACGCCGTGGTGCAAGTTCCCATGACACTGTCCTCCTCGCTTGATCCTAAAACGGTAAATATTATGCACTAATATATTGTTGTACCATCACACAAACTGGTTCATAGGCAGTTAGCAGATCTAATTATTTGGTCGGATTATGTCAAGTCAATGATAGTCGACTGAGTTTGACCAAATAACGTTGGTCCACCGTTGTGAATCACTTTCTTTCATAGTTCGCATTTTGTGTGATATCGAGATCCAAAGTAACTTTGCATTCAGTGAAGTGCCGTCCTCGGTCGGCCGTAGTTCACATTATTCATTTCATATGTGGCATGTAAATGATATAAAGTTTTACCACTTTGTTGTGTTACACCCCTGTAACAAAACAAAGTGATAATTTAAAAGTAATAATATACTTTAGGGTGTGTATACTGATACCCCTACTAACCCCTATATTAATAGTTTACTGTGAAAGTAGCAGCGCTGAAAAAGTAACTTCTTTTTCGAATGTATGGAAAAGTTCATGACATGGAGTGCTTGCCCATACAAATCACAAAATAGTTGATCCTCCAGCGCTTCGACTTTCACAGTGAACTCTATATTACAAGTATAACGAACACATACATACCCTAAAATATTATAAGTTAGTTTTGTTACACCCTGTATAAAAGTGATAGTATGAAGGATTTACTCAATCATTTTATAGGTATACAGTCCTCCGTCCTCGCTAATGTTCGGTGAGGAGGAAGGTGGGAGGGGCGGGAGGGAGTCCACCTCCCCCTCGCCGTCCGCCTCCAGCAGTGAGCACTCCGACCTGTCGGACGACGAGGCCGGCCGGACCGACAAGCCCGACGCGCCCGACACACACCCCCCGCCGCTCAAGAAGAGCGTAAGTATCAATTCGTAGCACAAACCCCAACCACATCAATTTATTAGCAGCATAGGGTTGGAGACGGCACTTTAATACGAAGGAGTCACAATAGATCCTAAAGGGTCGCAGTGACGTCAATGCTCTTGTTGTTCCGCTTTCGGAAAAAGTTCTGTTTCCCCGGATAGCATAATATGTCTGAATAGTTTAAATCCCGGAAAATTCGTAGTGAAAATTCATATAAATTATTGTACCGTCATAGAGGTTAATTCATAGAGAAATGGTGAAATGTATACGTAATTTGGCCGGGCTAAAGTCGACGAATCACGACTAACATTTTCACGTCATGGTTAGGCGTCTGAAGTTTTCATAACCTGACCAAATTATGTAGGGCCGTCATCTAGCAAAGATCAATTTGCTATGAATCAAGTTGCAACATATTTTTATTTTCTTTACGCACGCTCGACTTGGTGAGTAAGCTGACAAGAGCGTTACGATCGATTGGGCGAGGCGAACAAAAGTTGAAAGGAAGATATTATTATGAGTCCGTCAAAATAGAAAAGAATAGAGTTACATCTATACTAATATTATAATTGGGAAGAGTTTGTTTGTTTGTTTATTTGTTTGTTTGAACGCGCTAATCTCAGGAACTACTGGTCCGATTTGAAAAATTCTTTCACTGTTGGATAGCCCATTTATCGAGGAAGGCTATAGGCTATATTTTATTACGCTAAGACTAATAGGAGCGAAGAAATAGAGGAAAATGTGGAAAAAAGGGTTAAATTATATGAAAGGGCTTATTCGAACGCGCTAATCTCAGGAACTACTGGTCCGATTTGAAAAATTCTTTCAGTGTTAGATAGCCTATTTATCGAGGATGGCTATAGGCTATATTTTATTACGCTAAAGCTAATTAGAGCGAAGAAATAAAGAAAAATGTGGAAAAAAACGGGGGAAATTAAATGAAATTGCTTAATTATTATCTAAGAAAAATTACTGGAGCAATTTTTATGTTATTTGGCAAAAATGAAGAATAGACCACGTGAAGGGACATAGGCTATTTTTTGCGGAAAAATGTACGGTTGCGTGAAATTCCTAAATTACGCAAGCGAAGCCGCGCGGAACATATTTATATAATAAAATCGTAGGAAAGTCAATTCTGTACATTGAATATTTTTGTACAATAAATAATACTTGGGATATGATCTACTATGCTAACGCGGACGAAGTCGCGGGCAACAGCTAGTTCCATATAATATCCACAAATGAAACACAATATTACTTGCACTT
The DNA here is from genome assembly GCA_937595015.1 of Polyommatus icarus. Lineage (NCBI taxonomy): Eukaryota > Metazoa > Arthropoda > Insecta > Lepidoptera > Lycaenidae > Polyommatus > Polyommatus icarus. Next base: position 13,119,107 of record OW569326.1, read on the forward strand.
TATCCACTATATTCATAAATAACAATTTAAAGTCTTAAAACACGACCGGTTTCGACTAAATCATCGTCAGGTGTATCTACTTAACGTCGGTAGGTTTGAATTTTTAAATATAATCAAAACAAACATTAGGGTTGTCACCGTCATAGTATTTTTTACAATTTGGTAGATTTTTTCTTCCAATTACGACTATTTTCTACTGATGTTCAAATTAATATTTAGTTGTGTTTACCCATTTTATATTGATAAATTAATAATGTTTTGTCACGTATACAGATGTCAGATTTTAAAAAATAAATAATAATTGTAATATTTAAAATTTCCGTATACTTAAAATATGTCACAAAATAACTAACAAATTTTTAAATGTCAAAAAAATATACACAATGTCAAACCAATTAATAACGATACAATAATTGTCCCATTACATCACCAATAATTTAATTGAAATGTCCGCAATATTGAAAATTATAAAAATGTCAATATCTATACCAATGTCAAATAAATTAAACTAAAATAATGTCTATAAATATAATAAAATGTCCATGAAATATATAAAATTTATAAATATCAGGTCAATAAATTAAATTAGCGGTGATTTGTAAATATAAATTAATGTATAAGTAATAATAACTTAAATGTCTTGTAATAATATTGAATTAGATAGGCAAGTCTGGTCATTTAACAGGTTCCCATATTTTTTATGTCTGTTGACTTCCAGCGCTTCCAATGCGTCCATTTTCTTACTTTTGGGCAAAACATGTAAGTATTTGATATTCTTCTCAGGTTCAAAATTGTGGTCATTATTATTTAAGTGCTCAGCAAACGTCGATCTTTCTGTTTTTCTTTTCCAGGCTGTAATGTGCTCTTTTATTCTTGTTTTAAATTTCCGCCCTGTCTGACCTATATATTATATACCTCCGCATGTTTCACAGGAAAGGCTGTAAATTCCGCTATTGTCCGAGATCTTAAACTTATCCTTGTTATTACACAACAGACTTTTTAGGGAACCTGTAGTGTAGAATGCTACTCTAGTCTCCTTATTTTGTAAAATCCGTTGAAACTTATAGGATAAAGGGCCAATATAAGGAATTTTTACCTAAGAACTATTTTCCCTTTTATCCTCTGAAGTGCTGTACAGCAGTTTTTGAGCCATTCTCCTCTTCGCTTTTTTAAGGATCGAGTAAATCATTTCATTTGTGTAACCATTGCTTACAGCGATATGTTTAATTGTGTCCAGTTCTGCCCTAAAATCTTCTTCTTCAAGAGGCACATTTAGCAAACGGTGAATAAAAGCGTGAAAAGCGGCGTGTTTATGTTGTTACGGATGAAAAGAATGAGCATGGAGGATATTTTCACTGTATGTAGGTTTCCTATATATTTTAAATATATGATGACCACGTTTAATATCTATTGTTAAGTCCAGGAAGTTTAGAACTTTATTGCCTATTTCCAATGTCAATTGTATTTTATTATTAATTGAATTCAAATAATTAAAAAAATCATATAAACTTGAAATTTCACCAGTCTATAAGCATATTATGTCATCCACATATCTATACCAATAAATAATATTTTCTTTATATGACGTTTTCAGTATCCTTTCTTCAAAATTATTCATAAATATGTCTGCACAGAGAGGAGAGGTTAACAATAGATATTAAACGTGGTCATCATATATTTAAAATATATAGGAAACCTACATACAGTGAAAATGTCCTCCATGCTCATTCTTTTCATCCGCAACAACATAAACACGCCGCTTTTCACGCTTTTATTCACCGTTTGCTAAATGTGCCTCTTGAAGAAGAAGATTTTAGGGCAGAACTGGACACAATTAAACATATCGCTGTAAGCAATGGTTACACAAATGAAATGATTTACTCGATCCTTAAAAAAGCGAAGAGGAGAATGGCTCAAAAACTGCTGTACAGCACTTCAGAGGATAAAAGGGAAAATAGTTCTTGGGTAAAAATTCCTTATATTGGCCCTTTATCCTATAAGTTTCAACGGATTTTACAAAATAAGGAGACCAGAGTAGCATTCTACACTACAGGTTCCCTAAAAAGTATGTTGTGTAATAACAAGGATAAGTTTAAGATCTCGGACAATAGCGGAATTTACAGCCTTTCCTGTGAAACATGCGGAGGTATATATATAGGTCAGACAGGGCGGAAATTTAAAACAAGAATAAAAGAGCACATTACAGCCTGGAAAAGAAAAACAGAAAGATCGACGTTTGCTGAGCACTTAAATAATAATGACCACAATTTTGAACCTGAGAAGAATATCAAATACTTGCATGTTTTGCCCAAAAGTAAGAAAATGGACGCATTGGAAGCGCTGGAAGTCAACAGACATAAAAAATATGGGAACCTGTTAAATGACCAGACTTGCCTATCTAATTCAATATTATTACAAGACATTTAAGTTATTATTACTTATACATTAATTTATATTTACAAATCACCGCTAATTTAATTTATTGACCTGATATTTATAAATTTTATATATTTCATGGACATTTTATTATATTTATAGACATTATTTTAGTTTAATTTATTTGACATTGGTATAGATATTGACATTTTTATAATTTTCAATATTGCGGACATTTCAATTAAATTATTGGTGATGTAATGGGACAATTATTGTATCGTTATTAATTGGTTTGACATTGTGTATATTTTTTGACATTTAAAAATTTGTTAGTTATTTTGTGACATATTTTAAGTATACGGAAATTTTAAATATTACAATTATTATTTATTTTTTAAAATCTGACATCTGTATACGTGACAAAACATTATTAATTTATCAATATAAAATGGGTAAACACAACTAAATATTAATTTGAACATCAGTAGAAAATAGTCGTAATTGGAAGAAAAAATCTACCAAATTGTAAAAAATACTATGACGGTGACAACCCTAATGTTTGTTTTGATTATATTTGAAAATTCAAACCTACCGACGTTAAGTAGATACACCTGACGATGATTTAGTCGAAACCGGTCGTGTTTTAAGACTTTAAATTGTAATTTATGAATATAGTGGAAAAAGTGCAAGTAATATTGTGTTTCATTTGTGTATAAAATGAATTTCCACCAAGAACCGACAGTACAATCAATTACATATACCATATAATATCGGTATAATATTATAATTTGACATTATTATTTTTTCATCAGGACACGGACAGCGGCAGCATCGGTCGCGAGTCGGACTCTAACTCGACGACGACGCCCGCGACGGTCGCAAGCCGCCGGCCCCCCGCCCCCGCCGCCCCCGCGCCCCAGTCCCCGCACGCGCAGAGGACCAGGGTAAACATACTACTACTAATTACTATCCATACTATTCGACAAGTTAAGAGTCCGTATACGAAATTTTGCCGATTTTGCCGAAATTGCAAAGGTTCGCTACAGAAATATTATTAGGTTTTTTCCCCTTATTAGACTTAAAAAATATATATTAATTATTAGATTTAAAATATATTTAAGCGCGGAAAGCCGACTCGAACTTGCGGCGAGTAATATAATGTGAGATTTAGGTTGTCTTGGATCGTGTTTTTTGGCACAATTTGTTTTTTTTTTCTTTTTTCTCGAATAGGATAGAATTTTATCTATTGATTATTTCTGTCGTTTTATTTTTATGGATTACAGCTCCAAGTTGCCGAAATTAACAGCAATTCTTTGCCCATTTTCTCTAAAATTTTGCCGAGTTACATATTTTTTACTCAACTATTTCCTATTAAAGTGGTAAAAAGTAATTCCAACATTTTATAGACGACTTTCTTAACAGTACATTGTATTTTTTTCATACCGTTAAGACGTCAATACAATCCATAAACAGGTGATATTCGAATCCTTTTACAGCAAAAATCACAAAACTGTCGCGGGTTTGAGTTGGATTATTTAAAAATACTAGTAGGTCGCAGCATTCCGATTCGATCGTTTGAGTCTCAAATCTCAATATGGTTTCTTTGTAGGCCTCCTGGTCCGTGCGCGTGCTGACTGCATGACAGAAAAACATAAAATTATAGGATGGGAGCAACCTGTACACGGACTAAATCCGCGTGCGGACGATGGGTCGCTTGGCAGAAAAGTACCATAACGTACTAAAACAGAACTTGATTCGTAGCACTATGTCGCACTATGTCAAACCCAGCCCACAGATCACGACTAAAATTGAATTGACATAAACCTACCAAACTCTTATTATATTTGAAATAAACTCTATATCTTCTTAGCTAGTATCTTTTAGTCATCTAAACGATATGATCAGTAGTGACATAACTTCCAGAGCACTGGAGTATCGAGGCAGGCATCACAGACCTCGCTACTGGAGCAGTTCGCGGCTCAGGCTAAGGAACTGGTTCGGGAGACGACACGACAGAGCAGCCAGGAGGGAATCCTAGCTCACATGGACAAAGTAAGTAATAATATAATTTTGCTTGTGTAAGTATATCAAATAAATTAAGCCTAAAATTATCAATTAATATGTTGAAAGATGTATATAAATCTTAGGTATACGCTGATGGAAATATAATGTAAATTAATCAATTGGGCATTAATAGGCATAGCGGGAAAGATAAAAACTAAAAATTTATGTAAAGAAAAATATTTACATAATTTTTCTCCAAATTGTCTCAGCCTAATAAGGCTAGGCAAAGCGTTATTAAAATTCACGACTGTTATATTAATCTAAACAATATTTTGAATAGAAAGGAAAAGCTCCCGACGAGGACAGTATATTTGCTCCTTTAGATAAGGTATATTTTGAGTGCCAACTAACTATTATGCAGCTAGATAGATAATATCATGTAACATTTTGCAACACGTAATAATCACTTTACTCACTGCATTTAAGTCACTCCACGAAGGTAGTGCGAATTTTGCAATTGCTATGTTTTGTAACGTAATACGCGTTAATTAACTATTCATTTGCATAATGCGTTAACTTTTTATTTACATATTTTGTAGTTTATTAGCTGCTTTATAAACACCGTGTGTTACCAGTCACTGAAGTTGTGATTTGCTTACAGTTCACTTCAGCATGAAAAATATTATAATTGACAACATTTTTTTAATATCATATTAATTTTAGTGTGCAATGGCGATTTTAAAATACTTAAGTACTACTTTACAACCATAATATTATTATAATTTTATCCACCGCAACGATACGCACTAGTGTTGGTTGATGGCAAAATTGTGCACTGTAGTTAAGCCGTGTTTTCACTAGTACATGTCGCGGGACACGTACATTTCGTGTCGCGCGACTAGGTCGCGAGACAAATGTCCCCTAGTGAAAATGCGGTTTTAAAGACAAATTGAAATGAAATAAAACATTACAAATTGGTTTCACCTGTGACCTGATATCCACAAATAATAATATTTTGTTACTCTTATTGACGTTTATTATTTGACTAATATATTATGTAACTGTAACTTATGTATCACAAAAACCCGATCATATTCTCAATAATACTTTTGAGAAAATTAAGGAATTCAAACCGTATAATTCGTGTAGTTTTGAAAGTTGGTACAGTTGTTCCTAAAGGTGTCCAGATGAATATGGTAAAAGTCATATTTTTTATTTATTAGTAAATTTAGATAAAATCGAACGTAGCTTTAACAGGTCATGATATTGTATAATAATCATTTGTCTAAACGCATTGTCCAGGGAGTAAATTGGAGAATACATTTGTATGGAAAAACAGTGCGAGCGTACCCTTTTAATACTCTGTATTTCCTAAAGTTATGATCGTACAGTAAAATATTTGGACGTAATTTATAGGAAATTTAATGTAAATAATTAATGTAGATCTCACTAAAGAGATATTATAAATAATTTTCGAGTCACAAGCAAAAACCTTGAAAAAGAGACCTTTCCCCCCCTCCCTCACCGCCGGCTCTTGTCCCACCCTCGGAGGCTTTTAGTATATTCATCTGGACACCTTTAGGAACAAATGTAACAACTTTCAAAACTACACGAATTATTCGGCCTGATCGTCGATTTTGAAACTAATTTTCTTAGACTATTGTGTTAAAATATTTTTAAAGCAGTATAATATTCCCGATCTATCCAGAAACTACTTTAACTGAATAAAATGTTGACCAGATAACACTCCACGCTAAGAAAGCTGCAGAGGAAGCGTCTAAGAGTATGCAAGAGGCTTCCAAATCAGCTCTAGAAGCGAGCAAAACCGCCACAGCCGTTAGCAAAAACACCTTCGAAGATCTCACTTACGTCGGCAAATCCACACTGGGAGATCTAACGAAGAGTGCCAAAGAAGCTGCTGCCAAGAAAGGATTATTAAAGGTAATATTTATGTTACTTTATTATTATAACTCAAACAATAATGAACCAAAAAGTTATTATTTCAGGATACAGTTAGTGCGTTATAGTTGGTATTTATTTTTTAGTAAAGTATAAATTTGCATATTAATATTGCAAACTTAAAAGTATGTGTGTCTGTTACATCTTGATGCTTAAATAGCTGAACAGATTAAGATGTCATTGTTAATGAAAATACTTACTTAAAGTCCCGGTACGGGACACAGGATAGATTTTATAGCGGAAAAATGTAGAGTTCCCGCGAGGTGCACAAACTATGCAACGATCCGAGGAAAAATAGTTCATAATATTAAGAAATAAAGAAAAATTCATTTTCAATAATCACAAGATACAATAATTATAATATTTAGTAACAAAACAAGAGCAGACAAATTAGTATCGAAGCGCACGACAGTGCGCAGGCCAAGTTCCTTTACACTAACCGTTTCGACGCACTTGTCACCCCCCTGTAACTTAGTGCCTATTGTATGTGCAAAGATAAAATTGTACCTACGTAATTAAATACTATGTAGTACTAAAGCAGTATACCAAATTTCATAGATATAGCTTCAATCCTGAAATATGTCCGTTATAATAGCTAATTTTGGCACTGACTCAAAAATGGAAAACACTTAAGCATGTAGATAATCATAGGAAATATGGCCTTCCAACACTATTGTTGTACTTTTGCTGTTCCTTAATTAGGAAGTCTTAGATGACCTTTGAAAGTGCCTAAAGTTTTGATAGTCCGTGTGGGAGGAGGGATGTTGTTCCAAATATTGTTGTTATTAGATGTTATACAATAATAACAAACCCAAGGTTATTTAAGGGTTTGGTATTGTTGTATAACATCAATAATAATATTTACTATGTTTACTTTCATTTTGTGAGCGCGTAGAGAAACTACGAACGTAGTACTACGCCGTAGACAGTGACTACGGCGAAGCTTACGTAGCTAGTGTAATAATATTAGTTATAACTATATTATACAGTGCGCGGCAAGAAACTAGACCCTGCGCGGAAACGCATTTTAGGTGTGATTTCATAGACGTTTGCCTGTCATGCGGGCAACACGCGTGCGTCAAGGAGCCTGATTTCATCCGCGTGTGGGCGCTAACACGCATAAGGGTTGATTCAGACCGCAACGCGTAGATGCATTTCAAAATTTATATGGATTCGCAAGACGTCTCACGCAATTGAAATCTGTCAAATCCATAAAACGCCTCGCCTCGTCGCGTTGCGGTCTGAATTGACCCTTTCAAGAAACGTGCTTACACAACAAATTTAAAAGTAATTTTTAGTCATTACTAAATATTTCACAGTAACACAAAAATTCCTATGGTTTTTGTGTATACAGGGTGACAGTCAAGACATCCCGTCTGGGGCGTCCAGCCGGCGCGACTCGACGGCGCTGCAGACCACCAACCTGCTGGCGACGACGCACCGCGACTTCTTCTCCAACATCAGTTCTGACCTCAACGGCCTCGCCGCCTCCACCTCCAGCATGTTCAGCGACTTCTTCGGCTCTAAAGGTGTGTTATTTATATCTTATACATATTATAATTCTTGTTTTGCGGTGGTTGGTACCAAACTGTAACTAACAAACGGCTGATCCGGAAGAATGATGGCGTGACGTACAAAGCAAGAAATTATAACTCTTTGCTCTTTATAATATAGTGATTTAGGTAATAAGAACTCGTATTTCCCCACTCAAAGACGAATATTGATTACTTAACTGTAACTAAATGAAGATTTTGACATAAATCCCATACATAATACATTATCTGTGAAACTCTTCGTTAAATTGAAGTTGAATTATCATTAAATGACTCTTAGGGCCAGGCCACAACACTGCGTTGCGGCGTCGCATCGCAAAAAACTATGCTTTTCTAAGATTGTTTTTGCGATACGACGTCGCAACGCAGTGTTGTGGCCTAGCTCTTAGAAAAGCAATGTACCTAGTTTTTTTTGCGATACGACGCGACGCAGTGTTGTGGCAGGTACTACAAAACCGTTTTGAGACTCAAACAATCGAACGAGAATGCCGCGTCCTGCTCTTACGACGTCATTTCACGTTTGTTAGAGTAGAACGCGGCATTCTCGTTCGATTGTTTGAGTCTCAAAACGGTTTCGTGGTATGGCTCCTGGCCCTTAGTGCGGCCGTTCTAGCGCTAATAAAATTTGGTGCAACAGGCAAGCAAGTGAAGGAGCCGGCTAGTAGCGCGGGTGGGGCGCCGATGTCGGCGACGTTCGGGCCGTTCTCACAGGGCGCGCGCGGGCTCGTGCAGCGCTCGCCGCTCATTCGACACGCCGCGCCCGCCCCGCCCCCCGCTCCGCCCACCTCGCGCTCCGCCAACTCCGAGAACCAGGCCTTCCTCAATGACGTCAGTATTACAGCTGTTTAATAGCTGGATAAACACTGTTTAGATGTTAAATAATACCCACCTGAGCTTGCTAAAATTAAAATAAATACTATGTCTGGGATGAAACATAATTATGTTTTGCGTGCGGTGAAATATTTCGAAGTACTTAATACAGAACGAAGATGTTTAGCTTTTTAGGTATACCGTTTACCCATAATACAGGAAACATGTAGGATGTGGCAAGCAGCACTAGTAAAAATAGAATACAGGTATTGGATTGACACCAGTTTTTTTTCACATTCCATAATAATAATAATTATAATAATATATTGTTTACATCTTTCAGACCATTAGTGTCTAAACACACTAGGCCCATAAAACGCGGCCGAAGTTCGGCATGATTATGCCTGCGATGTATTTTAAATTTCTAATGACACACCGTGCCGAAATTACGTCGCGTCATATTGTTGTGCATTTCAAGCGTAATCAATAATCATGCCGAATTTCGGCTGCGTATTTTCGGTCTAGTGTGTTTAGACGCTCATAGTCCCATCAATTCTATTAGAATGCCATGCTACTTTACTTAAACAAAACAAATTGACATTACAAAATAACATGGATTGCAAAATTTGTAATTTATAATATTATGGCTTGATTACAATAAAATTACAATAAGTCACCGGTAGAGTACAAAAATGTAAAACTGCAGCGCGGCTACCAATGCCTCCAGTTATAACAAAAACAGTGTCTTAAATAATTAATTTAATGTATTATATAACAAGGCTAGGCTAATTGGTTGCGGTTAAGCATTGGTGTTCTAACCCACAATTTTTTTTACTTTGTAAATTTTGAATGCAGTCTCGTTCTAAATCATCTTCAGAACATAACTCAACACGTGATATTTGTGTGGGTTAACAGCGTCCAATTACGGCTTAATGTTTCCATGTTTTAGCTTGTTCACCACGTGCTGGAGGGTGAGGGTGTGGGGTGGCTGAAGCTGAACCGGCTGAAGAAGCTGATGGAAGATGAGTCCTACCGCAACATGGTGCTCAGCAAACTCAACCGCAACTTCAACCGCAAGTCCACGCCCTGCGATAAGGTCGACGATGTGGTCAGTATACGCGTTTATTTAATGTTTAAAAAATATATACAACCACATAATATAGAACCTACATTTTGGAACTAAGATAATTTAACGACATGATAGGGTGTTTTTTTTTTTCAACATGCTGGATGTTTTTTCAAACAGTATCACAAATTGAAGAGTGAATAAGTAGGGTTAAAAATATATTAACTACCGTTTAAAAATTAATATTAGAGTTTAGGGTTTAGGTCTAACCACAAATCACTATAATTTATACGTTGTTCATGTCGATACACACTACAGTACAAACTATACCTTGTGCGTTTTACGATGATATGCGTGACACATAGTTAATAATTGACAATAGTAGGGAAGTTACCTAACAAAAAATAATCGATTATTTAAAAATATCGAATCACTTCATAAAGAAATTGCAATCGAAATTATCGGTTTCGTACTGACGTTTCATAGTGGCACCGACGATTTAAGATGGCCGCCCATTTTATCGATTTGAGTTCGATTCAACAGAGTCAATCTCTATTGACATAAGTTCCGTTTCATGCATCTGACATATTGCAAATGTTTTCTTAACAATAATTTTATACTCCTATTTCACATTTAATATTTATAATTTTAAATTATTAAGTTAGCATTTAGCAACTTTTCATTTTTAAGCATTTGCAATTATAGGAAACATTTGTTTTTGTAGATGGAATATAATTTATTACATTTATATTTTTTTGTTTTCTTGTAGAAAAATTCCGTAGCAAGGAATACGAAAACTGTCACCCATATCATCTTAGAACGCACAAACTATAGTATATTAATTTATTTTTACTTACCTTCGAAAAAATTGCTATCTCGTTTCCGGAGAGATAGCCGTATCGAACTCGAAAGAGACAAACTGTGTCGTTTGAAAAAATTTTACCAGCTTCCAAAGCAATGACAATTGGGGTATTAATTAAGAATGACACACGTACAGCTATTGTAGCCAATTGTTTTAGACTGATTATGCGACGCCATATGCAGACACGCGCGTACGCATGTAACACATGTACTATCAGAGAAGTTGATTCATAGCCAGATGGAGAAACTACGTAGTTTAGTTCAGTTATGTTGACATAACTGAACGATCGGCTGGGTTTAAACCCAGCCGACAGATGACGACTAACATTGAATTGACATACTCCGGCCAAATGACACAGATTCGTAACTGCCTAGGAATCAACAGCTTCTCAGATAGTACATAACAACAATCACCATGCAAGTTATCTATTCCAGTTCATAAGCAAGGCGGTGTGGAAGGGCACGCTGAAGGTGCTGCAGGCGGTGGTTCACGGTCTGGAGCACACGTACGCCAACTTCGGCCTGGGCGGCATGGCGTCCGTGTTCCAGCTGACGGAGATGGCGCACACGCACTACTGGAGCAAGGAGTTGGCGTTGGCCGGCATGGCGACCGCCACGCGCGACTTCGATAGCCCCTCTACGCCGTCGTCGCGCAAGAGCTCGCATACTGGTATAATTTTAAATACAGGTTCACATATTATTATACAGGGTGTAACAAAACTTTTATTTTTATTTACTTGTAGTTATTGCCAGTAGGACGCTTGCTAATAAAATTACTTAAAAAATATGCACTCCGGGAGTGCCAGCAGAAGTGAAAACTTGATTATTATGAAAATCGATTATTAAAAAATCGATTTTTTTAATAAATCGAAACCCTTACAATTCGAGTTCGAGTTTTCAAGTTTTCGAGTTTCCCAGTTTTCGAGTTTTCGAGTTCGAGTTCGACACAAAACAGTACTCTCCAACCGTCTTACGGTTTTCGAGTTTTCGAGTTCGAGTTCGAATTCGACACAAAACACTACTCTCCAACCGTCTTACGGTTTTTCGATCAGCACGTGAATCTGACGCGAGTTTCACAGTTTTTACCCATCGCACAAAAGTTCTCAACGCCGCTAAAGAAGTTTTCACTTCAAAAATCACTTTCAGTGCTGCTTCACAGTGAACTCTATATTATTGGCGACACATACACACCCTAAATTATTATGTATCACTTTGTTTTGTTACACCCTGAAAACTTTAATTGTGACTCCGCAGTCCGCTGAGTCACTGACACCAACAACTTTGTCTGTTTGCCCCGCTTTGGCAAAGGCCTCCTCCATAATCAGTGGCCAGGCTGACCTCAGGCTCAGTGTTGTCTACAAAGCCGAGCAGAGAGCGATACGACTTACGAGCTGACCTGGCAGATGTTGTTTTGTCTTAATATTGAAATATAGAATTGGATACTTCTAAAAATTTCGAGAAAAGTTTGAGGTGTATAGTTAATTTACTTAATTTCTTGTTATCCAATGACTAAAACAGTTTCAAAATCTTGCTAGACTACTTGCTCGTGCAATAAAAATATTTTTATACCTAGTTGGCCAAAATAACGTGTCAATTTTGTGCACAGATATACCGATATTGAATTACCCGGAAATGGACTCTTCGGAGGCGCAGAGCACGACGGAGATGTTCAAAGACATGTTGAACCAGAAGAGGAATCAACTGTTCAGTAAACTGGCCTCGTTCGACTCCGATGTAAGTCACTTGTCCAATTAACGTAGAACCTTTGTATGTGTTTTGGCTTTTTGCTTTTAGCCAAATTGCTATTACGACGACGAAATTAGACAAAAAATGTATGTATGTGTATTATTTATGGTAAACATTGTTAGACCCATAGAAATAGAATACAGTTTATAAAATACTCTCAAAAATTGGACCGCTCAAATATGGCATTAGTTACTTTCATAAAATTACGTAACGGCAAAAAAATTGAATGACCAATCTGAATAAGTACTTATCTACTTAGAGCTCCGCAGGACTTTTAATAATTATTATGATTATGATATTTATTTTAAACATTGTTGTTGTTGCGATAGCAACTTGGCTAATTTAAATGTCTTATCTGTGTTTTCTGTCTATAATTTGTATGTATATCAAATTACTATTGAATTAATGAATGATAATATTAGGGGTATTTATAAATTATAATCTATGCATACGAAAATAGGTATTCTACATAGTACCTAAATACCTAATATTAGCGACTTCTTTTGTTATGCGTTTTAAAACTTTGATAGGTAAATGGTAATTTGGTTTCTAATCGAAAATGCATGGTAGCAAACATAATTAATACTTAATTATGTATTTTTTAATAAGTGATGAGTTGTAGAAAAGCTCCAAATTTGTTAATTGTCCGAAATTCAGTGCTACTTCTCCCTGATCGACTCAAGCCTCGATTCTTTAGACCTCGATTGTCGCAGGCTGTTTTACTTTCGCGAACTCATTCACGATTCACGCGCGACTAAGACAGCATATTGTGGTCGAACCGACTTCGAGGTATGAGAATCGAGCCCTTGTATTTCTTTTCACGCGGTCTGGTAACATTCAAATCATAGGAATTGGTCCTTTCAATGCTTCAAAACATCTAAACTATATTATATGCGTCGAGCAATAATTAAATCGATAGTAAAATTTTGCCGCGCTACCGGACCGTGCGGAAAAGGGGCTAACGGCCGCGCTTAGAGAGATTTAATGATCAATTAACTTTAATTAAATGAAGTGTTCAAAAGTGATAGAGACTAGAGTTTAGTCCGGCCATAGACGCATCTTACAACTGACTGCAAAATGCGGTAGTCGCACGACGATCTGTAGTTTTCATACTAAATTCACATCCGCAATATACGGACTGCTTGAGCAGTTTTTGAGCGGTCGGTGCAAATTTCAACGTGACTGCTTTAGAGCAGCAGCAGCAGTCGATCCCGACTGCAACTTGCGGTCCGTGTATGGCCAGTCTAAGTAATAATCTTCATTGAATTAAAGTTAAGTAATCATTAAATGTGTGTTGTCAGGCGGCCCAGTCGGACTGCTCGGTGGACGACAGCGGCTCCATCACCACCAACCGCGCCCACCTCGACCACCGCGCCTCCTTTAAATCCAACCTCTCTGATACCGATGTCGTCTTACTCAATGTAAGTCCCCGCATGACTCCGATTAGACAATTCTTTCGAGTCTAAAGTCCAAAAGGCGGATCTAGACACGAAACTTCATAATATGCTACGAGTAGTCTCGTCATTTTGTAGATTGTAGGTTGTAGATCAGTGGTACTTAACCTTTTTTTACGGGCCACCTTTCGGTCTTGGTGTCGATGGCCACAACCAAAAATTTTTTAAGGTGAAAAAAAATAGCGTTGTTCAAAATTTGCGATAAAGTAAAAAAAACACGACTTTTACAATGACTTTGCACTGTTTTGCCGGTGGGCATTCAAAATTAATTTCACGCGGGCCACTGATAAATTCCCGGCGGCAGGTTGAGTAAAGCTGTTGAACGAGTTTATTTTCCCCCCCAAAATGATAGATTGATTGAAAGATATGATTTTGACCAGATTGTAATAATAAAAATTTACAATATTTAATATAAAATAGTATTTAAAATATAAAAACGTATTCGTAGAAGTAAAATTTTAAAATAAAACGTTATTTCTTACGCCTGCCTAAAATAATATGATACATTAATATCTGTAAGAAGTAAGAATCATGGAACATCGAAGATAAATTATTGGATTGATTGTCTTGGTATATAACCTGATATAGTATTATTCAATTTTAGATTGCTTTAGAAAATATGTGTGTGGGCCACATAATAATTTCGGAGCAACATATATTTTTTATTTTCGTAGAAAGCTTATTCGCATCGAACACATTATTATGACATCAGTAATTACTAATTAACTATAAGCATTAGTTGTTGTAGTGATGTATGGAATTCATTATTCAATCATTGCTACCTTTAGTGAAACCCTTTTTATATAATATAATAGTTAGGTATTATACCTAGTACTCGATTCATAGGTATTTTCAGTAATTCTAGCTTTGTCCTCATTCTTTTATTATCACTAACGCCGCCGTACTCAGAGACACTTCATTATGATTAACCTTCAATTTAATGAAGAGTTTGACAAATAATGTGTGGGGCTTATGTCAAAATTTTGAATCAAGTAATTACATTTAAGTAATTAATACCTCGATCGTGGGAATGGCAGAAACAATAGATTTTTAATTGTTATGCTACAGCCGGGTGCCGCTTGGAAATTGATGGGTTAATGTTCCACTTTGAGTGCGGCAGTTACACGTTCGTCTTCTAACTAATTACTAGGTATAAGCCTTCTGAAGCAATTTATTATTAAACTAAATTAATAGTTTGTTTTACTAATAGAGTCATTATATGTAGTTCCCTACTCCTTAGAATGTATCAAAGTATTTAAATAAAACAAAATTTTAGATACTGTCTCAATCAAAACTTTAGATTGAGATTACGTGTTTGCTTCTGTTAACTTTAATTATTGTTATTATTCATGATGCATTCTGAGGTTTTTGCAACCCGCTTCACCGCTAACTTCGAGGCTTTACGGCCCCTGAATTATTATGTAACTTTGATGAAATGCAATATATAAGCAAAGATGCTTGTATGGACTTTTTAAAAGTTGCAAGGAAAATATATACTTTTAATTTATTTACTTTATACTTTTTAAACTGATATTTAAAAAGTTTAAACGTCAAAATTGTAAGCATAAGTTATGAAGTCCTTGTTCATCAAAGTTACATAAGGGGGCTAAACCGGTACAGTAGTATCTCAACAAACTGTTCTCCTGGTGCAGCCGGCTCGCGGTTTGGGCGGCGCAGGAGGCGCGGGCGGCAAGGTGCGCGCGGGGAGCGTGTTCTCCAGCAAGTCTTCGCTGACCTCCCGCCCCCCGCCCACCACCTCGCCCCTCACCTCCCCCGACACGGCGCGGACTTACCTCTACCAGGGCCTTATAGGTGACTGTATTGCTTTTTTAGTCTTTATAGGGGTTTTCGTTTATGAGACATGAGTCACATGACGTCAGCCCCATCGTATTCACCATGATGAAATTTACTCATCAACTTTCAGTTATAAATTATTGTACACCAGCCAATGTTGCACTAGAATAGCTGTTATAGCAAAATGTGGGCAAATATTGAGTATCAGAATATGTCTAAAGTGCGGCCGCTAGATGGAAAGAGATTCGCCCCCCGTACGGCCCGTTTGTCTCTTTCACTTGCAAATGTGTTTTAGTAAAAGCAACGGATTTGATTACAGGCAAGGAGAGGTCGAATCTGTGGGATCAGATGCAATTCTGGGAGGACGCGTTTTTGGACGCCGTGAGTCAGGAGCGGGATATGATCGGTATGGACCAAGGAGCTAATGAGATGATGGAGCGGTACAAGTGCCTCAGCGAGACGGAAAAAAAGCGTTTAGAACACGAGGAGGACAGGCTCTTATCTACCGCGTTGTATAACTTGACTGCGGCGATGGTTCTGTTCGGAGTGGAGCCGGATATAATTCGCAACAAAGTGAGACGGCTGCTCGCCAAAAGTCACATCGGTCTCATATACAGTCAAGAGGTGAACCACCTTCTGGACGTCGTGCATAACCTGGTAAGTAATAATAATGATAATAAACATTTATTTCTCAATTTATTTATCACAAAATACACAACAAGAAAAAATATTTTACCAAGATAGCATCAGATTTGAAGGTGAGGTTCCTGAGTAGTGTGGTAGATTTCAGTCCTGATTCCTGGGGCCGTAGACAAAGTCCCTTTCGTTAAAATCGATGTCGAAATTCGTTAGCAAAATGTATGGGATTTGACATTAGTCTTCGCAAGCAAAATGTCATTTAGCGATGACTTATGTCAAACCGCATACATTTTGATAACGAATTTCGTCATCGTTTTTAACGAAAGATGCTTTGTCTAAGGGGGCTGAGTAGTTATCCCAAGTAGCCCTGATGTTACTGCGACCCTTGAGGATCTATTGTGACTCCTTCGCATTAGAGTACCGTCCCCAACCCAATGTTGCTCATAAATTGAACGATGTGGTTATGTGGTTGGGAATGGTTCCACGAATTTTCTCGGTGGATGAGTATTCGTAGCAACCAAGGTGTCTGTTCCTGCTCTGTAGTAGAGCAGGGCAGTCAAGGAGAAGGTGTATAGGTGTTTCATCCTCCTCCTCGCAGAATCTGCAAGTCGTTTAACTACTAACACCACTCACGCCACTATACTATTATCATTACCCTGTGGTACCGCAGCAAGGCAACGATGTGGAGCTGAAGCCGCTGGGGTCGCGGCAGCTGCGGCGCGCGACGTTCACGGTGCACGAGGGCGACGCCGCCGGCCCGCTGCGCTTCATGGAGGTCCGCGACGACGGCATCATACTGCGATCCACGCAAGGTACACCTCTAGAGCCAGTCTACACGGCGCGATGCGGCAGCGTTGAGTCGACGCAGCGCGCTTACATACAAATAACCAAGGTGTTCACACGGTGCGCTGCGTCGTTGCAACGCGCACATGATGAACTGCAGCAGCCGAGACGGGGGGGAGATGTTGACGTTAAGACTGCGTCGTAATAACGCTGCGATGACGGAGCACCCGTGTGGCCAGCTATGCGTCAAACGACAGTGCTGCGTCGACGCAACGCTAACGCAACGCGCCGTGTGGACAGGCTCTTAGGTTCCGTACCCAAAGGGTAAAAACGGAAACACTAAGTTTTCGCTGTCTCACCGTCTGTCTGTCTCCAGTAGCGCGACGACGCTTAAGCCGAAGGTCGCGGGTTCGAATGCCCCCGACAGGACTACAAGTCATCAATTTTTTATGTCATCGGTCGATAATATAAACATTAAATAAGGATAAATTAATATACTTACAAAAAAATAGTAATAATATAATAACATAGGTACATGATGATACACAAAGTGGTGGTCATATTCTATAATAGCATTAATTATAGGTGCCATAGTGGAGAGGTGGTGGTACGAGCGGCTGGTGAACATGACGTACAGCCCCAAGATCAGGGTTCTATGCCTTTGGAGGAAGAACGGCGGACAGACGCAGCTCCATAAATACTATACGAAGAAGGTTGGTACAGTTACCTAATACAGGTGCAATAATAAGTGTGCATCTACACAAATGACGTTATGATCTTGTAATATGTGCAAGAATAAGTGTACATCTACACAAATAACATACCGCTGATGTCTATACTGTACTCGGCGAAACATGGCGGTAGCGGTCATTGACTCCCTGTCAATGTTAGCAGACTGAAAAATACGTACAAATCAGCACGATCTCAAAGCTTTTACTACTTTCGACATATTGTATACTAGCGCAAAATCGTGCTGCGGCTGAAATTGGAACTAATTTGATCTCAACGGCGCGGCGTTCACTCACTCCTGACAGCTATACTAGTGCACGATCGTGCTGCGGGATAATTTGGAACTAATTAGACTCGTAAATATAAATCCAAATTATCAGTTTCGGGAGTAAGACTGCTTTTTCGTTTTTATATTATAATATGGATTTTGTCGAATCTTTTTGTGAAGTCCTCTTAAATACCACTTTGTATCAAAGCAATATCTCAGTTCCACTGCGGGATATCTTCGGGCGCAACTCACGTGTGTCATTGTGTTTGCGCAGTGTAAAGCGCTGTACTACTCGATCAAGGAGGCAATGGAGAAGAGCGGTCGGCGGCAGGACGCGGCGGAGCTGGGGGGCGAGTTCCCCGTGCAGGACTGCGCCACCGGCGAGGGGGGACTCATACAGGTGACCAATTCTATAATATTAATTATAACTATAGTCCGCGCTGAACTAGTTGGGTATGTGAGCGGTTTGACAGTTCTGACTACGAGTATTTTAGACAAAAAGCACAAGAGATTGCAATAGCAAGATGAGTCCGCCGATAAAAAGACAATCTAAGGAAATAATATTTAAAGTGCATACGTTATTTAAAAAACGGAAAGCCGATGTCAATAGTTTAGAATATATAACTGATCAATAGTATTTAATTTATTCTTTTCAATAATTAAATAATATAATTATTGTTCACGATATCGCGAGTTTGGTCGTCACTGTCTAATCTCATGTACGTTGCGAGCAGCAAGCAACCCTCCCCCTCAACCCTGTCCCTACCTAAGGCGCGGCCAACTAGTTCCGCGCGCACTATAGCTAAAAGCCGAGCTTTGTGAGGGTCTTCAGTCATCAAACCTTGACTTACGGATAATCTATACTTATTATAAAACAAAGTCGCTTTTTTTCCTCATGTCCCTTTGTTCCCTTTAATCTTTAAAACTACGCAACGGATTTTGATGATTCTTTCAGTGTTAGACAGCCCATTTATCGAGGAAGGTTATAGGCTATATTTTATCACGCTAAGGGCCTGTTTCACCGCTTCCT
This sequence comes from Polyommatus icarus, assembly GCA_937595015.1. Lineage (NCBI taxonomy): Eukaryota > Metazoa > Arthropoda > Insecta > Lepidoptera > Lycaenidae > Polyommatus > Polyommatus icarus. The sequence continues at coordinate 13,138,179 of OW569326.1, forward strand.
GATAAGGCTATCCACCACTTAATTTGACAGATGGAGTATGGAAAATCTGTCGAATAACCCTATCGGGCACCTTATCAGGAAGCGGTGAAACAGGCCATTAGACTAATAGGAGCGAAGAAATAGAGGAAAATGTGGAAAAAACGGGGGAAATTATTTGAAAGGGCTAACTTGAATGCGCTAATCTCAGGAACTACTGGTCCGTTTTGAAAAATTCTTTCAGTATTAGATAGCCCATTTATTGACAAACCGCACGGTGAATATTGGTACTAGTGCCACCGCCTTATAAAATGTCACTTTATTGTCAGCAGCTGAATTAAAGTTGGGACATGGTCCTTGTAAAATTAAACGTTTGGGTTACCCAGAGTCAGGAGTATTAGAGCGAATTTTGTAACTGGTCGCCGTGAAGATTGCTCCTATTAGTATCATAAAGCGTTATCGGCATTACTATCTTCGATGCCATGTAAATTGTTAAATTTTTCATGACGAATATTTACACTCAGCTAACTCACTAGTTAGAACTCACTATCAGAATTTCTATGCAATCAACCCAGCTGAGGGGTTAGTGCGAGTTTTATTCGATCATACGCATCGAGCGCGTAAACGCGAATTTATATGGGAACAAAGCAATATCCACGTTAGCCAGTAGATGGCGCTGCTTTGATCCCATATAAATTCGCGTTTACGCGCTCGATGCGTATGATCGAATAAAACTCGCACTAAGCACACTGTGATTAGTCACTACTAATCACAGCTGGGTTGACTGCATAGAAATTCTGATGCTTGAGATCTTAACGAATACAACGGCAATCCAAATCTTAATTCCGAAAGTGTTAAATAATATGTCTTATGTCTACAATCTACATAATACTTACATACTACTTTTTTAATAAGGAGAAGAAGATATCAAGAAAATAATTGTATAAACTGTCCTTTTCCACAAAATACTATATACCGCTGTCGTCTGCAGTGTTTAACATATTGTTATTTTCTAAGTAACACAAAAGGTGTTAAAATATGCTCATTAATTAATCGTATTATTGCTTAATATTCGAAGGTGTGCATGGAAGGCGTCGGCCTCCTGTTCCATCACAGCAAGGTAAGCTCAATTTTTGATTTCATTTTTTACTACTTTTGTCAGCTTTTTTATTGTAACTTTATCTATGGTATACCAAAACGAGGCGCATATCACGCGTCTGTTTCGGTGATATCGTTTTCTTTGATTCAGGTAAGGCTCAGTGTTCGCGCTTACATTGGACATGTATAATATTTATCTATCTAACGTCGTCCAGTCGGTCGGACGACATATCGGACCGGGATCCCGCCCCGGCCGGCGAAAGCTTCTTGTCTCAGTATTGTGTTGGTGACGTTAGTGCATCGCGTCCTCCATTAAATCCGCTTGCCACGACGGGTTAGCGTCTCGGGGGTTCATCGTGACTTACTAACAAAGCCAAGCCGGAAGTAAATCATACGACACGAGCCTCGCTCTCGTTTACGACTCCCGATTATATGCGAGTAAGACATCGTCACACAAGGACCACTCAAAGCTTCCTATTGAAATATAACAGTGTTTAACTAACCTCTGCCGCGAGTCTATGCTACCTACTCTCTCTCTCTCTCTCTCGATTTCTCCCACTCTCCAAGCGAATCATCGTGGATGTACACCCGCTTTATATTACCGAACATAAAATAGCTCGGTAGGGTCGATGAGCGTATTTTTGTCCTTTCTTTAAATTAATTCGGTGTAATAGCTAGATTTTTTTTACATTTTAAGGTTAACTGTTGTCGATCCAACTTCCATTTATTCTCCATACAACATTATGAGTGTGCATGTGCTATCTGTCTGCCAGGCGGGGGCGGGGCGGGCGCGCGGCCGGGGGCCGAGTCGGCGGCCCCGCCCCCGCCCGCCCCCCGCGGCGCGCCCGCCCCGCTCCGCTAGGAACTTTTGAGATGGTCCTTGACACGCGCTCGGCCGCTCTCAACTAATGTCTTGTTTTTGTCTGTTCTACCCTTTCCGGACACGCCGAACTCGCGCCGCTGCGCTGAAGGATTTCGAGGTACTCAGTGCTCCTTAGACTCGCCCTCGCGACGATCGCCGCGCCGGCGCCCGCGGGCCCGGCCGCGCTCCGCGATGATCGTTCGGGGCCGGAGGGCTTTACTTGTAGTTTGAGGCTTACCGATTGTTTTTAGCCGTTGTTAGCGTTATTTTAGTTGTCCCGAGTGCGGCGAGCGCCCGCGTGCGCGGTCGTGCATGCACATAGATGCCCTTTGTTTATTTGTTCGTTACCGCACCCGTCAGCTTGCATAAGTATCACGGATCGTCCGGCGAGCGGGTCCGATCTCACGTTCGCACGACCCGCCGAACTAGTCGAGCTCCTTCACCCGGAACCCGAGCGCCCGCTCCGGCTCGGCCATGCGAGTCGACGAGGTCAGTCGACAGTCGTAGAGCATTCGCCATCTCACAAGTTCCGGCTCACGCTCCGTCGCTCCGCCCCTCCCGCGCCCCGCCTCCCGCCTCCCGCGCCCCGCACACCTCCCGCCGCCGCACCGCCTCCTAGAGGACTCGCTGATGTTATAGTAGCGACTGTTTAGTGTTCAGTAGTGTCCCGTATCCGCGGTCCATCTCCCGGCACGGATAAATGGCGCAGACGACAGTTATTACGGCGCCCCACGCATGGCCAGTGACGCTCGACACCGCATGACACGTCTACAGCTTGTTCGTCAACACGTCCAAACTACTGCACCATTTATGTTTGTGTCGCATGTCTGCATGCTCGTAGTCTCGTAGCCCGCCGGCGAATTTTTACATTTTTTATCTTTTGTCAGCATGGTAAGTGGGGCCCTGAGAGTGATAATAATTTAGATTTAAAAACTCGCGTCCATTTTCTATAGTAAATCATAGAAATTTATGTAGTACCTGCATAAACTATAATTATACTGTGCTGTTACACGAGTCCATACTAACTTGGCACCTACCTAATATTATCTACAAGCTTCGTTCTTACAATCTAGTCCAGCTCATATATTGCAGCAAATACATATTTCAAGGTTTATATTACTACCTGACCGAATAGAAACAAAAACATGTATCCTGACTTTTAATATTATTCATAAACAAGGCACATTCCTTGTAAAAAAAATAGCCGCTGGCTTTGCACTGTATAGATCACATAGTACATACTAAACATAATATAGGGTTTTTCACTGAGAGCGCTCAAACTTGGAAATCACATAAACAACCAGTCTAGGCTGTAGCTCAGCAACTTCAAAAACATATTTTTGCGTTCTCGTATAGTAAATATTTGTGACATTAATACCGTGTAACCGCGTATAATTTTTTATACCCTCATAAATCAGGCACAACCAAGTTGCTACGGAGTACGGATGTGCTACGTATGTGCTACGTGAGTACAACGTTGGTGCTACGTGGCACTACGTAGATGCTACGTGGCACTACGTAGATGCTACGTGGTACAGCTTATCCAACTTAAAATGACGCGCCCCTTTCCCGTATTTACAGTATAAAATTTTTTATAAACTATTTTATTTAATTTTTTAATGTTAGATAAGCTCTACTACGTCGGTACTACGTGGGTGCTACGTAGGTGCTACTTGGTACTACGTAGGCGCTACGTGAGTGCTACGCGCAAAACGTTGGGCCAATAAAGATTTTGATGATAATAAAAATCCGTACTTATGCGTTGCTAGGAAATTCCATTAGTAAATTTTAATTATGAATGCAGAACTTTAAGGTTTATAGCTTGAGTAATAATGTGTTGCCAAATTGAGAGCATCTCTATAATTGAAAACCCCTATTTATAGAATCCGATAGAAATTGCTTGTTAGACCATTGCCTATGAGTTGCGATTGTTCTAATATAGTTAATTTTACTTCGCAGTTTTTCGTTCGGCTCGACCACATACGGAAATGCTTTACGCAAAACGGTGGCATCTTCGTATTAGAAGAATTTAGTAAGTAACAAAAATTTATAAATAAGAAATGTAACTTGGACTTTTTGAATTGCATTCGATTTTGATAGCGAAAAAAAAATCGAAAAGATCTCATGACTCGCAATTCGTTATATTATTTAAATCTCATTTGCTTTTGATTTTGAATAAGTCTGAAATTATCAAATGCATGACTAAAAGACTATTGGTAATATAACCATCCAGCTTTCCAGATAAAAAGTTTATAAATATATTCTATGTAAAGTATAATATTTTGCTTGCAGACCCAAAGACGAGACAGATTATACAGAGGAAATACAAATCTATAATGGTGAGTATAAAATTACGAAAGAGTTGTCCCCATCCTGTTTTTTTTTTTTTTATTGACCAATATTCTATTTTGTAGGCAGAGAAAGTAGTACTTGATCTTCATCGTTTCTTCTCGATATGGCTTACTCGGTACTATCTAGTAGTCGAGACCGGTGGAGCAAATCATGCACCTTACGTTTCATAGCTCACGTTGATGTATGTACCCTGTCTTGTTTTTTTTTTCTTTTTAATACCTCTACATATTGTATGTAAGCTTTGCTTTTTATTTGCTTCCTCTTTTAAGCGATCAAATTCTATTTCTCTATTTGAAACTTTTAGATAGGCTCTTTAGGTAATTTAATATTGTATATTTGGATAGGCGTCGAATTTTGCGGCTTCATATTGCAAACTTATTATAATACTTTTACGTAACTTTTAAAATAGTTTGTCCAATTTCAAGTTTAAATTTTTTTATACTTTTCTATTCTACGTGTTCCGCTTCTGTTATGTGATCGTTGATTTTTTTTCCTATAAAAAACTACACTTTCCACATACAAAGAATAAAATATTTGTTGTAAGTGACGTTCGTATACATTAGTAATTTGTATAGCTTGTAGCTATATTGCCTCTTTACTTCAATAATGTAGTAAGTCCAAATATCTGTGGACTTACCGCATAATTATAGTAGATACGCGAAATAGTAACACTAAATGAATTTCGCAACTACAAGCGCAAGCTACAATTCGGTTATCACGCAAGAACCGTACATTTTTCCGGGATAATAAGTCTCCTATGTCCTTTCCCGGGAGTCAAAGTATCATGAAGACGAACAGACAGACAGACAGACACACTTTCGCATTTATAATATTAGTAAGAAGTAAGATTACAACAATATAACACCGAAGTAATCAATAAGGGAAACTAATCTATTGCAATTAAAAATCAAACTGCTACTAATAAATAAATGGGCGCTATAAGGAACTAACTACTTACCTAAACTAATGATGAAAATAAATGGTTTCGTATTGTTCTAACAAACCTACTCTAACGGCTGCACTCGGAGATCATACTTAATTATTACTTAAACCTAATAAAGATTTTGTGTATGTCATTATCTGTGTTACTATTCATTAAGGTAAAGTTAACTAATCATAAAATATCTCAAAGTGCGGCAGTTCAACCCTCTTAACAAAACTAAGTGATAATACTATGAGTGTGTATGGGTCCCGTATATAGAGTTCCCTGTGAAAGTAGCAGCACTAAAAGAGTAACTTTTTTTACCTTTGTATTGAAAATACATGACGCGGGGGCGTTTGCCCATACAAATCACATAAAAGCACTCTTTCAGCACTACTACTTTCACAGTGAACACTCTAAGAGGAACACGTACACACTCTTAGGAGGCCGGGTACCCTTGGAATTTCTCATACATACGTAATACCAAAATCATTTTCTCATACGAAAATATTTAACATGTTTGAGTTGTTTTTCATTTTAAAATAGTAATTACCTAGGTTCCTGCACAAAAATTTTATTCAAAATATTTGAACACATTTTTTTTTGTTTTAATTTTTTTTTTAGTAAATTTACTACTAAATATTTAAACACAAAAAATAGAGTAAAACACTAAAAAATATATAAATAAATAGTAAATTTACTACAAAATATTTTAATACTAAAAATATTTTTTAGAGTTTAAATATTTTGTAGTAAATTTACTTTTTATTTATATATTTTTTAGTGTTTTACTCTATTTTTAGTGTTTAAATATTTAGTAGTAAATTTACTAAAAAAAAGTTTTAAACAAAACAATTTTTTTTAGTGTTTAAATATTTTGAACTCAATTTTTGTGCAGGAACCTAGATAATTACCATTTTAAACTGAAAAATAACTCAAACATGTTAAATATTTTCGTATGCGAAAATGATTTTGGTATTACGTATGTATGAGAATTTCAAGGGTACCCGGCCCCTTAAGTATTATCACTTAGTTTTGTTACACCCTGTAGATTCGAAAAGGGTTAATTTTGACCCCTTTATTTACTATTTTCAGGCCGACCAAATCTGCTACGCGGTGTTGTGTGTGTTCTCGTACTTCGCGGCGGGACAGGAACAGAAGAAGGCGATACTGGAGCAGGCCGCGCGCGTCACCACCACAAATACCACTAGTGGTGCAGAGCCCGCACAGGGTAAACCCACGCAGGTAAATCAAAATCAAAATATTTTTCATTCAAAGTAATTTTTTACAAAAATATTTCCGATTGTCGATACTAAGGTGCCTACAACCTGTTCGGGAACCAACCCGCCGAGAAGAACCGGCGTAAGAAACTCGCACGGGGCCATCTTTTACTAAAAATATGTAAAAACTTATATTTTAATTTCTGGTACAGCCTAAGTGCTTGTTTAGACCGCTCGCAGCTTATTGCTAATATGGCGTTGCATTACAGCGTTCACACTTAGGGTCTTTCCACACGACGTATATTTTGCGCACTGTCTGCTGCGCGTTTTCATCGCGTTTTGGCACATATAAAGTTTAAAACGTGTCAGCTTCTTTTCGTTTGCTGAGCGTTCAACTTGTGTTTGTATCGATACAAACGAGCGTAAAAACATCGCGTGGAAGGGCCTTTAGCCGCTCGATTTCTGCACGGGAACCGCGCGGCTCTCGCATATCTAAACGAGCACTAAGTACCTACGGTACACTATGTGCCCGTTTTCACCAACCGCCCCGTAAAACCCCCCGCGCATTAGGCGGCCAGGTCGCTGCGGCCAACTAATCATTCTACGATATATGTAGGTGCGCGCATAAAGCGTCTCCCAGACAGACGCGGCCTGCGGTGGCGGTGGCGGTAGCGGTCAGTTGGATGGCTTGGCCGCGTGGCCGCGTGTGTCTGTGTCGTTCCTAGAACTCTCAAGCCATCCAACTGACCGCCACCGCAGGCCGCGTCTGTCTGGGAGACGCTTTACGCGACCAGCGGCCAGCTGTCACGCGCGAAGAATTAGTTAGCCGCATCGACCTGGCCGTGCGACCTGGCCGCGCGACTTGGCCGCCTAACGCGCAGGGGGTCTAACGCTTAGGGCCTGTTTCACCGCTTCCTGATAAGGCTATCCACCACTTAATTTGACAGATGGAGTATGGAAAATCTGTCAAATAACCCTATCGGGCACCTTATCAGGAAGCGGTGAAACAGGCCATTAGTGTAGTGCAAGCCGGCCAATAAGGATACCCTGAAATTATATCTACTTTTTATCAATAAGTTTCAAAATAATTCAAAAATTCAAAAACTGTTGTATTATTTACTAAGTACCTATCTAAACTACGAAATTTTCGTAATTCAGAGCGAGGGGAAGGTGCAGGGACCTGCGGACCGCGGCGGGGAGACTCGGGCGTCGGTCGTGAGGGGCAACGCGACCGACATCTCCGTAGCGGCGCACCGCGTGCCGCCCGACAGGCAGACCCCGCCCGACAGGCAGCCCCCGCCCGACAGGCGGCCCCCCGCACCCGCGCCCAGACCCGACGCACCCCGCGCCACAGACCAGGTACTACAAATATTCAATAATATATAATACTAGCTGTCCCGGCAAACGTTGCTTTGCCATAATATAAAGTATTTCGCCAATATTATTTTTTTGAAGTGACTAAATAAGTATGTTGCCATGGCAACGTCGATCGCTATCTCACAAACAGTGGTCACCGTCAGTCTCAGGTTGTAATAATTTACTATTATTTTTTCAACAAATGCACTTATCAATATATAAAATACCCAGTAGCCGATTCTCAGACCTACTAAATATGCATATAAAATTTGGTAAAAATCATTAAAGCCGATTCGGAGGAGTTCGTGGACTAACATTGTGACACGAGAATTTTATATATAAGATAATATAAGATGTCCCCTAATAAAGTAAACTACTGAAATGAGCCGAAGTGAAGTGGTAGATATGCAAAAACAAGGCCGTCATAAAAGTAGAACCTGAATTCCACTAAATTATGTTATATCAATGCAGCTTTGTGTCTGGATTTAGTCCTCCTATCAATCAACAATAATTATTGTTAGTATTATATTAATACTTATTCAGTTTAACTCACGAGTCTTAACTTTAACACAGGTGACGGAGCAGGCGGCCGAAATTACGCGCGAAGTCACCGAGCTCATACGCGGGGTCTCCGAGCCGCGGAGTCAGGAGAGGACTCCGGACGCGCAGCGGAAAGACCGAAGCGAGTATAAGTCGGAGAGAAGCGAGTATAAGTCGGAGAGAAGCGAGTATAAGTCGGAGCGAAGTGAGTATAAGTCGGAGCGAAGCGATTATAAGCCGGAGAGAAGCGATTATAAGCCGGAACGAAGTGAGCATAATCCGGAGAGAAGCGATTATAAGCCGGAGAGAAGCGATTATAATCCGGAGAGAAGCGAGCACGCGATGGCGCAGCGCACGGAGAGCCTGCCGCCTCGCCGGCCGCCGCCGCCCGCGCCGCCGCACCAGCGACTCAACAGGACGATGTCGCAGGCCTCCCCACCCAGAACGCATGAACTACCAGCGGTAAGTATTGTTTAGGTATAGTTATCCACTATTTGTATAATATGATACTACTGTAATACTTCCTAAATTTAACTGTGTCCATCAAAACGTGTCGAGACAATCTATGTTTGTCTAATATGTGACGTCACGCTATAACATTTTTTGACTTTGTATAGACAAGCCGCACCTTATTTAGGAAAAGATCATAAATCTTTTCCTTACGCAAAGAGCTAAAAAACTTACCTTTTTAAGTGTTTTAATAAAATGTCGCACTACAGAATATAAAAAGGAAATATTAAGTAGATTGGGGAGGTAAACATGTTTTCTGTACCGAAGAAATTAGCAATAAATATCATAAAATAATAGCATTCATTCATAAAAAACAAGCCTTCTATCTATTTGATTTCTTCAATAATTGGTACCAAATATCACTTTCATGTTGGGCATTTTTCATAACGACCGGGCATTATAATATTATGTAATGCCAATTTCATTACTTGTACCATAACAAATATATAAAAAATAATTAAATTTTTTATGTCGAGTCACTATAAACTCATAGCTTATATTTTACTTTACGTCTTACCTACTTGTGAGAACTTTATAATTGGCTTCATGTTATTTACTACTATACTCTTGCCGTTATTTCTGTAAGCTGTAAAGACACATAGCTGCCGAACGTACGGCGCCGAAAGTTCCGCCGACGGAAGGCTACGCGCTAACTAAACGCGGCGTAATTTACGCTGATGTGTCATAAGTCATAACTCATAGAGAACTTGAAATACATTGCGAGCGTATAGAGCCGAACGTTCTGCAGATGTTTTGCGACACTAAGTTTTCCGAAATGAATAAATAAATAATGTGTCGTTTTCAGATCCCTCCTCGGTGCGGTGCGGGTGCCCGGCCGCCGCCCGCGCTGCCGCCGCGACAGATGTCCGCCGCTGCCGACCTCAACGCCGCGCCCGGCTCGCCCGCCTCGCCCAGGTGACATGATCACATATGTGTAGTGTGAATAATATAAACTAGTTTGAAAAATGTCTAAAACACGCTTTAGCCAATCTGCCATCTTGGATGTCCGCCATGTTGAATTTATGTCACGTGACTATTATTTTTTTCGTATTCCTGGCAGCGAATCCTTTCATTTGATACCCATATCATGGAGCTGCATTTCAAATAGCCTGTCTTTTAAATATGTAGTGCTTAATTTGTAAAGATAATATTGAAGTGACTTAACAAACTGTGTGGCATCAATCACCATGGCAACGTCCATCGCTGTCCCGAGTCCCGACTCAAAGAAAAATAAAGTAGATTCTATCAGCCCTCCCCCGCTATTCCTGACTGCTGGCGATGTAAAAACCATGTTGTGTAGTTGGCCTAGGCGAAGTAAAATAGCTAAGTCGGTAGCCGCCTCCTTAACTCAACAATTTTTATCAAATTGCCGCGTGTGATAATATTATGGTTTTGAAATAACAACTGCACGGTTACCATGGTAATGATTTACTTCAAACAGGTAGCGGGAAGAAAATTTTAAACTGTCACTAATTATTGTGAGGAGTCGGAAATATGCACCTTTCTTCCCGCATACAAGGGAAGAAAATCAAACTTTCGGTCCTGGTATGATGAAAAAGTATAATCACTTAGTTTTATTAAACCTTGTATACAAATGACAGCGTTCAAATGTAATTGATGAAGTAAAAACTGACCCTAAAAATGTTTAGGGCGAACGGCAGCCCTGCGGCGGCGCGGAGGCTACAGCGTCAGGGGTCAGCGAGCGCGCCCTTCGCCCCCACCAACCCCTTCACCGCGCCGCGACACGCCGACTTCGTCATCCCCCAGCGCCGCCCCTCCGGCCACTCCTAGCTCCGCCACTGACGACCTGTCCGCTGATACACTATACACTGAATTGATCATTTCTATACTGAACACCATAGGAGTGCCAAACCAAATTACATTCCCTAGTTTTGATAGCGAAGTTATATATCAAAGGTATGGGATTTGACTTTAATTTATTTATTTATTTTAGAGTTTATTTAAACGGGTAACCCAATTCGCAAGAGTCATGACAAGCAATGCGTTATGTGATATGTCATCAGCCGCGGATCTAGGCAAGCCGGGACCCATGCCCCGGGCGGCAAGTTCAGGGGGCGGCAAAATTCACACTTCACGGACCAATTGACAACTCATCATTTATTTAACTTTGACCACGGAATAAATAAAGCACAAGTACAGAAAATTCATGGCCATATCAACTTGACCGATACCCTGAGCGCGGTGTGAGACGTGCTGCACGAACTTCATATATTTGTCAAAAAAGGGGAATAAACGTTTATTTATTTTATTTATTTATATTATTATTCGCGAGGCACGTAGACATAGTTCAAAATACGCGCCCGGCTCCCGCTCGCCTGCAGGAATCGCAGAGCTCGTTTTAGCAAACTAAAACTGATTAAAAATTATTTGCGATCTTTTATGAGCCAGGAACGCCTATCGGGCCATGCAATCTTAGCGATAGAAAAAAGTATTGCACCCGAATTAAATTATGACAAGACTATCGATTTATTTGCTGAACAAAAAAATTGTAATTTCAATTCACTTTAATAATATATTTGATTTTTAACCGACTTCCAAAAAACGAGGAGGTTATATGTTCGGCTGTGGATATGTTTTTTTTTTTTTTTTTTACTTTTATCATGCATATTATGTATTAATTGTTTTTATTTTAAACCCTACCCTGTTAAATTAAGGTATATTATATCCTACATATAGGTAATTGATAGTAGTACAGTACATGAAGGCAAAAATCTGGTGCAACCTCCGATTTCGTTGAACCTCCAGCGATTTGGATGAAAATTTAGGATTAAGTACATTAAGCCCTCTACTTTAAAAGTGACATACGTTTAAGTATTGCGCTTTTTTATTTTAGGGGTGAAATCCACCCCTTTTTTTTAATAGAAAAAATGCAGATTTAACCATTCTGGCTTAACTAATTGGGTTTAATTCGATAAAATAAATGTTTTAATGTTTTTTTTCATGATATTTTATGATTATTTAATTAATTTTTCAACCCATAAGGGTTAAAAATTAATTAAATAATTAATTTTTAACCCTTATTTAACCCTTGTTTCAAGCCATAAGGCAACCATTCCTTTAATCGTGAAAAACACTTTTTGTATTTCTGAACTTTAAAATCGCATATTACATTGTATAATCTGTTTGTTTAATATTTATGATATAATTTTTGGATAAGACTGAAATATAAGCCCCTAATAAAAAAAAATAAAAAAAAATAAAAAAAAAAAAATATCCACAGCCGAACATATAAATAACCTCCTCGTTTTTTGGAAGTCGGTTAAAAAGTAGCCCTTTATTGCGGAATCACGCTAAAAATTGGGTTCAAAAACTTAATAGGTTTATGTTTTTGAACCCAATTTTTTCAGTTTATTTACTTAGTATTAATTCCTTATTAATACTTCAATCGGAGGTTCTAGGAATTCCCATTGTATTCTTTTGTTCTCGCGATCACCGGTGCTTTTTTGCGAATTTTTTTCAACCCTGTAAACTACCCAATGTCTGAAAAATAAGCTTTAAGTTTTTATTTTAAGTTTTTTTCAGCATTAATGAGTTCGAATATTTTTTTCATAGTTCAGATAAATTTTATTAATATATTTCAAACATTGATATTATTTAGTCCAAAATATTCAAACACTATAAAAATATTCAAACGATTTTAAACTACCCTCTGTTTGAAATATTGAAGCAAAGGCTGAATCTGCTAGACTGAAATATTTAATAGACGCACATCTTTATAAAAAGCCCCTCTCTAATCGAGTCGACATTTACCGTTTTGTTTACTTTCTGAATGTTATTGAAAAGATTAACGTATATTTAGTAAGGACTATATGACGTCTGCACGCGCTGGAACCGTACATTTATCGGGATAAAAAGTAGGTATCCTATGTCCATATCCATTCCCAAGACTCTAAAGTATTTTCATACTAAATTTCATAAAAATCGGTTGAACCGTTTGGGTGTTAAGAAGTAAAAGATAGAAAAAAACCCTTTAAAATTTATATTATTAGTATATATGTACCTATTGACAGGTTTTCCTACACTATTTGCATCCCAAATCTCTGCTTCAAAATTATTTTCAAAAAAATATTTTTGTTTTATCACAATAGCTCTGTTAATTTTTAAGTTATCGGGTTCATTTATGGACCACTAGATGACGCCCGCAACTTCGCTGCGCCAAAACTCGTTTATCGCGGCGGAACCGTACATTTTCCCGGGATAAAAAGTATTCTATGTCCTTTCCCGGGACTCAAAGTATCTCCATGTCAAATTTCAGCAACTGAAAATCGGCTCAGCGGTTTAGGCGTGAAGAGGTAACAGACAGACAGACAGACACACTTTCGCATTTATAATATTAGTATGGATTTTAAAGGTAATTTAAAGAGCTTTAAGATCAACTTGAACAATACTTTTCAAAGCCCATGGTTTAAAAAAAATTTAGGGTTCAAAGGTCCCGATTTCATGGTTTTTGCAGTAAAAGTTAGGCTTTAAAAGTTTCTATCTTCGTTGTTTTTCATCCTATAAAAATCAAAAGAAAATCAAAAGATTTCTGAAAATTGGACACCAATTTCGTTCTTTATAATTTTAGGAAGGTTCAATATTTTTGAAGTTATGTTCAAAACAAAATGATATTTACGAAAATTTGAATTATTTCGATTTTACTAAATCATTCTGTTTTTAAAAACTAAGCATTCTAAACCAAGAAATTTTTTTGAGGTCATTACTTATGCTAAAATAAAGAAAAGCCTTTAGGGATAATCATAAATTTGAATTATTGTAGAAATGGTAAACGTTTTATTTTTCAATTTTTCCAAAAAAATTTGAAAGTGTCATCTTATTTTTATCACAACTTGATCAATTTTCATGCTTTTAACTTTTTACAATGTTTATTAAGAAAATATGTATACAATCACCTTTTGATGAATATACTCGTAGGAAGGCATTTTTGAATACATATTAGTTTGTTTTTTTTTATTGGCTTTAATTTTGGTAATTACACATTTTTCGTAAAAACCTATAGTTTCTTAGGTATTTATGAAAAACCACGTTAAGACAAGTATTTTTCTCACGCAAAAACATGATCTTTGATCTTTAATAACTCCGAAAGTATTGATTTATTCAAAAACTATAAATTACAAAATTTGCTTAGAATTTGTGTGTCTATTGATTCCTGGCGTTATTTTTATTTAAAAAAATTGACCCCCCCGAGAAGGGATGGCATCCACCCCCAGGGCAAAAGCGCAAGTTGGCACTATGTCACTTTTGTTTCTTAGGGTATCCTCTCCACCTACTTACCAATTTTCATGAAAATCGATGGAGGTTCAACGAAATCGGAGGTGAAAACCTTCACTGCCTCCACTATAGCTGAAATTATAATATGGATGATAAAGGTGAAAATAAACATAAGTAGGTAGGTAGGGCGGCATTTTTCAGTTTTTGCCCCGCCTAAAAAAAATTGAAGATCCGGGGCTGTATGTCATATCCCATACATTTTTTGACATGTAATTTCGGTATCGAAACAAGCGAGTGTAATTTGACTAAGCACCCTGGTTTAGCATGGCTACTTTGAGTGCTTCATAATTTGGTCACACAAATACAGCTATACGAAACGTCTATATTATTTAAGATGAAATATGGAACATCAATGGGGGTTTTCGATATCTCATTTGCCACCAGCAGGCGTACCATGGTCACGATAGAAACGGTTTCTTTGTACGGAATAATAGACAAAGTGACAGTTAAACAATGGAAATCCGCCATTTTGTCGATAAAATCTGTCAGTATGTCGATTCTTTCCCATGTCTAATGTTGTTATGCTAGCCCTGCAGGTGGAGTTATGTTGCCGTGTGTCAATCGTGTTAAATAACTATCATATGATATGTTAAAGCTATCGTATGTACAATCTAGCTGTAATTTTCTGTACGACACGATAGAGTATAGACCCTACGTCTACATAGCTCCACCTGGTGCCAAATGAAACATCGGAAGCCTTCAAAAACTATTCATCATTTTGCAATCGTCCTACTAATATGCGTAATAGGTAAATTGTAATGAAGTTACTATACTGTAGCAACTTCTTTAAAAACGTTGTAAAATTCACACAATGTCGCCATTTTAGTCCTGCTCAACAGACTAGCGTTTTTACATTATGCACAACCGTGATTTGCTTATAAGACATGACAATGATAAGTCAGAAGTATATTTATTTATTAGCTGTGCAACATGCGGTAACTTTCTGGATGTGGGAAAAATTATGTTAAGCCAAAATACATGTAACATAAAGGTCTTTGCAGTTTTTATCTGATATCGGTGGCAATAATGGCATAGTGTGAAAATGCTGTAACGACCTTCGAACCTTCTATAAATTTAGGAGATGGTGGGACAACACGCAGCACCTAAGCGCTTGAAAGCATAAGAGCTAGTCTACAAGCAAGAGGCATAATATTGCCCCACCATCTCTCAATTGTAAAGGGTTTTCACTTGTCAGCGACGGTTTACAGTAATTGCGCCGTAACGCTTTATGTTCCTCAACAGATATTTGTATTAAATCGCATCTTAGAAATAGGAAGTTGAATTTATAAATATACATACATTTCAATAAACATAAATTGCTAACAAACGTTATATAATGCATGATATAGTTTATATAGCTATCACCTCGTCACAATATATTTTATTGAAGCTCGATAATTCTGATCGGTTGCAATAATTATGTTCACTGATAGGTTTATTATAGAGTTAGAATGTTGTTGGATCAATAAAATAATTGTGTGCCGTACATCCCAGCTAAAAGAATTACAAATTATATTATTGTAGATACTCGGATGTCTTGCTGTCTGTAGAATAATATAAAAATAGATACGGTATATTTTTAATAGAAAAATAAATGTTTATAACAATGTAATAATAAATACCGTTTATCAGATGTTTCATCTTTTGATCATTTACTTCAACTTCTACCCTTTACCCTACGAATAATAAAAACTGAGGAAAGTAACTCCCATACTATTCCCGTTTTTTTGTTCCTTTCTATGTGTCATGTAACGTCAGCTTGATACCGCGACCGCTCACGGCTCAAGGCCACCTAAATATTGCAAACAAAGAGAATATAATCACTATGATTGCAAATGTATTGAAATGTGTACTTGGTACACATTTCTGAAAGTATTGTTGAACATGTTTTTTGACGGAGTTACTTTTCATTAGTTTTATTATTCGTAGCCATTACCTTTTTTTGTTTAAAATTTAAATAAAGATCGTAAGCCAGAATACATTACTACAATTAGTAGGAAGTAATAGCTAAATACTAAGTAATGAGAAGTTTATTCTACAAAATATTATATTATTGATTTTTAAAAAGAAGCCGGCTCTACGGCGCAGTAGCTCGCTACGCCGCACCGCGCTACGACTGATCTACAATTACTATAATTGTCCAAACCACGAAGCGAGTCAAAACTTTGTTTATAATAATAATAATATCTTTGGACGCTTCACACCACGTCAGTCTGGCCCTGTGCTAAGTACCTGAAGGACTTGTGTTACGTTACCAGACAACGGAAATATATTTAATAACCCAGGAACTTTGAATTTTTTTTATTACGTCGGCGGGATTCGAACCCGCGACCCCCGGCTTGAGCTACCAACAGCCCACCAACTGAGCCACAGATGTCGTCAATCATTTTATTAACTGATAAGTCATAAACATTTGTAAACCTCTTGGTTTGGCCCATAGTCTAGCTGGCTTTATTCGCGTCTTTCTGATATAACGAAATTCAGTAAGAAATAAAACAACACTTATTTAAACTTTGGTATTTTTTTTATATTACCAATATTTACAGAAATTTTTAAAAAGTAACAAATAATATTCTTATAGGTAAAAGTACAAACTAAACAGGTACCTACAATCCTACAATGCCTTTCACATAGAAGGATATTGTAAGAGTAAGGGGTTAGCTTCTACCGTCACGCGAATCGGCGCGCGCGGCACATACGTCCATTTTTTACCACAAAATCATCACCTTTTAATCAATTTAAATTATCACAACGCTTCACTACATAAATGTAGGTGTATGAATAAATAACGGTAGCAGCAGTTCCGTGCTTCGTCGAGTCGCGTCTCGGTGGAACCTGACCACAATAATTAAAGTACTAACTTACAGCTATGTTCAGTCCAATGTGCAGAGACAAGACAGGTGGAATGATGGCGAATGAATTAACAAAGACGGTAAAACAAAGTAGGTAATTCGAACAAACTTTTCTTCGTAGTCTTAGTTTTAACCCTCGCACCATTCCTGCTGTTAGGAACGGAAATAAAATAACAAACCACAACAAAAAAAAAGGTTCTATTCGCACAAAAATAAGTCCTAATATAATATTTTGTACGTAACTTTAAAACAAATGGAATGCTGAAAATTCGCCTCGATTCCACACTACCTTCACATCTGCGTTTACTTTAGGTTATACCAATATGATAAACACGTAGTAGTACCACAAGTTACGATAGTAATCGTTCATTAATTTGGTAGTCCTAGCTAAAAGCTATCTAAATGCTCTCGAATATTATGTTATCTATGGTCAAAACCGCCAATGTGTGTTAGTGTTCGTACAGAAAAACAATTACAGAGTAGGCTGGGACTTCGATTTCACAACTACAACTTACAAGCATACAGTCATCTTCTATCATACACAGCATTTTGTGACTACCGCCCAATGCTGTAAAGGTGAGACCGCACCATGCGACACAATGCGGTACCTACGTCGTACGACACGACGCGAAACTTCAATTTCCATTCAACTGACGTTTCAGTAGGCCAGTAGGCCTACCGAAACGTCAGTTGTAACGTCGTAGTAACGAAACCTTTTTGAGACTCAAATAATCGGATGAGAATGCCGCATCCTGCTCTAATAACGTAATTTCTCGTTCGTTAGAGTAGGACGTGGCATTTTTGTACAATTGTTTGAGTCTCAAAACGGTTTCGTGGTACGACCCCAGAAACGTCTGCAGTTGGGGACTTGAGTAATTGCCACGACGTGTCTTGTCGTAGTATTGCGGACTGTAGTCTTGCCAATGGATTTGACAGCGGCTGTACTTGTAACATTACTGTTTTCCTATTTTTTTATAATATATTATGTTATTTTAGATTATCATTGAGAACCTAACACTGATAATTTATAATTATTGAATTCTAGGCTTACTTTATCAACTACAACAGAGAAAATTTACTTTAAAATCGGAAAACTGTTACACAGCTTTTCAAGAGAGAATAGACGCCGAATATTTTTTTAACCACACAAAAATTATAAAAAATAAAAATCTTACTATCAGTTATTAGTTTATTACTAAAATCAACTTAAAATATCTACAAACATATTGTGTGATTGCGTTTAGAAAAATATATCAGCGTCTATTTATTCTTCACTGAGTTAAAGGTGTTGCTTAAATTTTTACAAACATTTTAACCCATCAAGCCCCGTAAGGCCCATATGGGCCGCGATAACAAAAGATTTCCTGGAATTGTGATCGACGGATTAAACAAAACAATAGTCAATTCCTAAGGTACCTACCAGATTTACAACTGTTGTAGTTTGAGATCGTTATAAATTTTGAAACAATAAAAACTTACAGTTAAATGCCATACACCTGATACACATTTTTTTACAATTAAACACCTACTTACATAGGATTAATTTATAATGTAGAAGTAATAACGACGACAAAGTATAGGACTACCTTGTTAATACTCGTAACGGTTTGAATAATCAAGTAACAGAAAGTCGAAAAACGAATAATAGGTATATGACAAAATACAATATCATACAATACAACAATTTATTAATCAATACCGACAATTTACTTAAACGCGATACATAATACTTTTAATTGCAATCATGGCAACCAATTGATAAAATGTGGTTATAAGTTTCCGATTTTCGTCATATAGAATACGCAAAGAAACAGTACTACTTCTACACAAAAAGTATAATAAGTAAAGGACCCTTCCTCTAATTTAGGGCAGTAGATATATTATGTAGTTAATAGGATTTAGAGAATACGGCAGGTATCTTTTTCATGCAAGCCTTCTTTAACGACCGAGACCTGAAAAAGTGTGATATAAAACGGGCTTATGGCAACCAAAACAGTAGGTACCCCGCAAACGATCAAATTTGTTTGACAAACATGTTTGATGTAATTTACGTTTTCATCAAACAGCAGCGCAGACGAACAAACGTGCATCAAACAAGTTTGTCAAACAATTAGCTAGAATCGGTTTGAGATCATGAGATCTTGTTTGACAAATACAGCGGAACACATTCAAACACGTTTTTCAAACGCTACGCCAATGCAAATTTTCTTCAAACAGGTCAAACACGTAGTTTGTTTGACAAACGCTTCAAACAAAGTTGTACACTAATCAAACTGTTTGACAAACACGTAATATTTGACAAACAATTTGATCGTTTGCGGGCTACTTTACAAGGCAGTTGCGCGTGCCCACGCGACAAAACTCAAAACCCTTCGGAACGCCCTCGGAACAAAATTCAGGCAAATTGTCAAATACTATTTGAAAGATAGCTGTAAAACTCTATCCTATAACCTATTCTAAATTCTTTCCATAATAGGTCTATATTAGCCTGCATCTTTTTGACTGACAACTGCTTCGCATAGTGTCATGCGTCGCATGACAATGTAATCGATGCGCCAAAATATTCTTGTAAATGAACATAATAATATACTTATAGATAATAATATTCTTCTACGACCTACGTAGTACTAACTGCATTATAATAACTATATTTACAATGTTTTTTAGTTTCAGAAAATTCCACATCACATAACACAATATACCTAATTGTGTTACTTAAATTTTCCTTCACTTCAGTCTTAAAAAAATAATACGTAGGTACCGGTAATACGTAGGTACCGGTAATACGTAGGTACCGGTAAATATACTTTAGGTACCTATGTATAAGCTGCTGGATACCTAGCGAGCGAAGTGTAAAACAAATTTTATTTCTTTGCTGCAAAATGTCGTTTGCCTTAAAATGTCGTTTGCCTTTAGGTGAAACCTAAGTAAAATTATTGCACATCTCTTTATAAACAGAATAAACATCCTAATATTATATGATCATTATACTTACCTACACCTACATCTTAATTTATTTTTAACCAGCGCGACGCCCAAAAATGTGGCGATAAGCTTTTAGCTGTATCTATAATTATATAATATTGCATTCCTGTAATAGCCAAACGCTAGAACAGTGTACCAGCTATTTGTGTGCGCTGTGTGTTTGTGCAGGTACCTACACATTGGGCGTTTTGAAGTGCGCGCTTTGCTAGCGCCCAATGTGCTGCTCTTTAAGTTAGATACATAACGTAACTTTTCCAACAGTGTGTTACCTAAACAATCAACGTAGTTGATCGTGCAAACCGATTTTAACAAAACAATAACTCTAACTGCCGCAGCCAGCACTCGGAGACGCATATTTATTAATTACCTATTAGAAATTGATTCCTAGGCAGGTGGCAGACCTAAGTAATTTAGTCGCATTAAGGGGCCCCATACACGGTAAGATTTATCTGTACGATCCGTCGCATCAATCTGATCGAAACGACGAATCGGTGGTTTATGTCAAAATAGTTAACGATTTACTTAAGAGGGCGACTAACCCAAAAAATCAAACATCGTCCTTCTCTCTTCACACTCACGTCCGTCTTTCATATTATGCCAGGTGAAAAAGGACAACGCGGATTCACCGCCAAATTAGTTTTTCTTAATAACTCGATAAATATACAACGTTTTAAAAATCCGCTAGGTCGGTTTCTCAATGATAGAATTTTATATGATGTGTTAAAATATTAACTTAGTTCAATGCACGATAATGGCAATAAATAAAAAAATCGTGAAAATTAGATGCATCTTTGTGATTTTTTTCTATCGAGAAAATTTTATGATATCGTGTTTTTGCTCAGATTGAATTCTTGGAAATATAGTGTAGTATCCAATTTTAGAAAATGAAATAATTTAGGGCTTATTTTCAAGTATTCCTCGATGGTACTTCATTAAATGAAGAGTTCGACATAAGCCTACCTATAGTATATCTGTCAAACTCTTCATTAAATTGAAACTTAATCATCATAAAATATCTCCGAGTGATTTATGACTAATTCTCCCAAGAATCTCGTGACCCCCCTCAAAATTTAAAGCTATGACTGCGCCTTGGATACCAATATCCAGTAGCTTTATATACGCCGCCGAATGTGAGCAGGCTCACTGTGAGCCCCATTGTGAACGTGAAAATATACGGTATCGAATGTCCGCGCCTACGCCTAGCGTATTGGCGTATTGTCGATTAGGTATTAACGAAAAAGTGAATATGTATGGAAATACAATAACTTGCGTAACGTTCGCTCACATTCGGCGGCTCACAGACGGTTTGGTGTGATCACGGCCTAAAATGTTTCAATCCAGCCAGTCTTCAATGCAGTATAACTGGAATTATATCAGCAGTACCTATTTACGTATCAGACGATAGTTCCTCAGAACTAGAGTACATTTCTTGTAACTTCTCGCTGAAATGGCGTCGAGCGTTGTCACTCATACTACCCAGTGTGTCCAAGAAAGTCTCTTTCCTCGATAGAGTCTCCGTCAGTAGCATATCACTTTCGTCTTCGAGCTGCGCGCTAGTTTCTTCTAGTTCCTTTAGAAGAGCATTTTTCTGTAAAGGAGAATATTATTATAAATCACTTTTGTCATTAATCGTGTTTTTATTGTATTTAGACAAATAAAATGAATGCCGAACTCCTCCCAAATAGTTTGAATCGTAGCTGGCATAATATAATATTTTGTCAATGATCTCGCCCCAATAAATCCTACCAAACTATATTTAAGTCAACCGACGCAATTAGGCGGCGTCCACAAATTACGTGAGGCGTTTAGGGGGGTCGAGTCAAATCTCACCTAATCTCACGTTGGGGAGAGGGCAAACTAAACTCGCGGCAAATCTAACGTAATTTTTTTTTCAACAAAATAATAGGTACTAATTTAGTATTTTGGTCCATTTATGCAGATTGTACGTATGCTTATGATTTAATCGTAAGCGTAATCGTTATACGATTAAGATCATTCCAAATTCGTTCGAAAGAAAATCTACTGACTGTCAAACCAAACGTTTATGAAAGAAACCCACATTTTTTAAAATCTCACGTGACATTTGGGAGGGGGAGGGGGGGGGGGGCAAATTACGTGAGGTGTTTCTTTAATCAAAAGATTAAAAAAACACCTCACGTAATTTGTGGACGCCCCCTTAGTCCAGAAAAAGAGGTAAGTATTATGTATTAAAAATAATTACAGCTACTTCACTAATTTAAAGGCCAAACGCTACTCATCTCTTAATCTAATTATTCGTAGCTTCCTTATTCATATTCAGATGATAGTACACGAGTAGGTAAGTCTATTTATTCGGCGACAGGACTTTACAGAAACTAGTTTTCCGTAGTCTGCAGCCTTACCCCCGAAAATATCAGATTGCTGATTGATATCAGTTTCGTGGTAAGGCTGCAGATCTATACTTAATTACTTAATTTACTTAATATTATTATAAAGCGGAAGAGTTTGTTAGTTAGTTTGTTTGAAGTATTTTAGTGTTAGATAGCCCACTTATCCAGGAAGGCTATAGGCTATATTTTATCACGCTAAGACTAATAGGAGCGAATAAATAGAGGAAAATGTGGAAAAAAACGGAGGAAATTATTTGAAAGGGATTATCTCACGAACTACTTTTTCTGTTATTTGGGTCAGATAGGAAGTAGACCACGTGAAGGTTCATAGGCTATTTTTTGTGGACTAATTTGTGTGTGAAATATCTAATTTACGCGGGCGAAGTCGCGCGGAACATCTAGTTATTAATATTTTTTATTATGTAGGTACAAACCACTTCATTAAATTCCGGTTTAATTGAATCGGACGACAGACATTTCTCAACGTCGGTTTCCGTAGTTTCCGTGCTTCTTCGTGGCGTCTTGATATTTTTTATTATATCTGATTTATGACACAGCCCTGTTTTGGTCATTATCTGCAAACAAAGTTCAAATTGTCGTTACAACAGACATTTGACTCACCACTTCACATCAGGCAAGAACATTAAGAGCCCCCGCAGACTACAGACTTTTAGTCGGCCGATAGTTTGACCAAACTGGGATTTATTATCGGCCGATACAAATCGTTTAGTGTGCGCACCTTCATACATCTTCGTACTGATTAAGCTTTCAATCAAACTATCGGTCGACTAAAAGTATGGAGTCTGCGGGGGCTCTAAAGCTCTGTGATCTCTTTCGACAATCACTCGGAGCTCGCTTTTGCAGTAACCAGTAGAGCTCCACAAGGCTTTAAATGAACGTGGCGAAAAAAGGAACTAACGCGGCCATAATACAAAAATGCCATTTTTGACAGCTCTCCTTTATCAGCAGCGCCGCCGCCTACGTTCATTTAAAGGCAAAGTGTAATTTTTTATTTCATCAAAGCAAGCCAGTGAGCAAGCTAAGGCTGAGGTGATCCACAACCTTTGGCTGAAGCCAAAGAAAGAAGAAGAAAGAAGCCAAAGAAGAAGAGATTGAAGATTGACATGTGAAAAATAAAAAAAAATACAAATCGTCGAAATCAAAGAATTTTAACTTAAAAGTCCTAATTTAGACGATTTGAGAATATTCGATAGGTATTGAATGTTTTATTGGCCGAAAAGTAATAAAGAAATATAATAATCGGCGAAGTGCGAGTCGGACTCGCGCACGAAGGGTTCCGTACCATTATAGAGCAAAATTAGACCAAAAATTGTGTTTTTTTAATTTTTAATTAATTTTTTATTTTATTTTAATATTATTATTGAATATTAAAGAACACAATATAATTAAGGATTTTGTGAAAAAGTTAAGTACCTACCTGTTGCCATTATTGACATAGATCAAAAAAGGTCAAAAAAATCACGTTTGTTGTATGGGAGCCCCCTTTAAATATTTATTTTATTTTGTTTTTAGTATTTGTTGTTATAGCGGCAACAGATATGCACATCAGTGAAAATTTCAACTTTCTAGCTATCACCGTTCTCGAGTTACAGCCTGGTGACAGACAGAGGGACAGACGGACAGACGGACAGACAACGAAGTCTTAGTAATAGGGTCCCGTTTTTACCCTTTGGGTACGGAACCCTAAAAACTATAAATAAAAACCGGCCAAGTGCGTGTCGGGACACAATAAACATAACTACCAGTAGTTCGACTGCAAAGAAACGGACATGTTTCAATATCTGTCAAATTCGTCGGGTTTCACTAGGATTATGAACGGAATGTGCCTCGCGCTAGGCTGATATAATTTACTTTTAAATATTTATTAATATGAACTAAAAAGTATTAAATAATTTTTGCTATCTAATAGTGCCTTTTTCCGAATTCGGCTAAACCTTGACTATTTCTGTACTCAATCTTCATTATTTTGAAGTCGGTACCAGATAGCTGAATCTTCAGTCCTCTGACAGAATATTTGAAACTTTTGGAACTGGCACCGACTTCAAAATTATGAAGATTGAGTACAGAAATAGTCAAGGTTTAGCCGAATTCGGAAAAAGGCACTATTAGATAGCAAAAATTATTTAATACTTTTTAGTTCATATTAATGTTAATATTGTTTTTACCTTGGAAGTCGGTTTTTATTTTTTGTTAAAAATAATAATAATTTCACTCTTTTTAGTTACACTAGTAGGTAAACCTTCGCGTATATTTTACGTATCTTATTACACAGTTCACACTCACAAAATAATATATTATCAGTGAAGTGAACATATTGTGCTAAGTAATTTAACAATTTTAATACTTCAAACCCCAAGCGGTCACCGGCGATTGCGATAACAATAGAAAGGCTATTGATGTAGCGTAGCTACTCATCTAATATATAAAATTCTCGTGTCACAGTTTTCGTTGCCATACTCCTCGGAAACGGCTTGACCGATTCTCATGAAATTATGTGAGCATATTGTGAGGATATTGGTCTGAGAATCGGCCAACATCTATTTTTCATACCAAAAATTATTTATATGGCAAAACAACGTTTGCCGGGACAGCAATATAATATAATATTATCATAATTATTGACAGCTGTTCTTGTAATCAAGAATTCAATTTCAAATCCATTCAAATCGATACTTAGTGCGCCATCTATCGATTAATAAGTATAACTAATTAAAAAGACACTTATTGACTTTGTTTTG
This sequence comes from Polyommatus icarus, assembly GCA_937595015.1. Classification (NCBI taxonomy): domain Eukaryota; kingdom Metazoa; phylum Arthropoda; class Insecta; order Lepidoptera; family Lycaenidae; genus Polyommatus; species Polyommatus icarus. The sequence continues at coordinate 13,163,272 of OW569326.1, forward strand.
TTTAAATGCTCTTTTTAAAATAACTTTATTTTAATTCTATATTTTGTCTATTAAAATTTTATAAAGTAGTTAGTATAGTATTCGATCTGTATATAAAGTAGTAAAGTATATTCGATCTGTCGTCTTCCGCCACGCGCCGCGAGGCGGCGCTGACCGCCGTGTATATTTAAACAAAGTGTTGTTATACAGTATAAAATTATTATTATTATTAGTATATCCACACCTATGCCTTGTACTATTATCTATTCTGTGCCATGAGACATTGGTGACCTTAACACGACGTGGTAATGATGAAGACGATGATGATGATGATGATGATGATGATGATTATGATGATGAATATGAGTTGCATAGTAGCATATGCTTTCTGTTCTTAAAACAACGCCGAAACTCCCAAACGTGTATCTATAAGGAGTCAGGAGTTCTCTCAGCATCTTCGAAACCATGGTATACCTTGACCCAATATTTGACTTTTTGGTAGCATATTCTTAGTACACTTCACATAAAACCAAAATCACCATATGTTTCCATATAAATTTCGAGGAGTTCCCTCGATTACGCCTGGATCCCATCATCAGGTCACCACTTTGTGAACATGGTACCAAATTGGAGTAAAACCAAATACAACAAAGCAAAAATTTCGAAAATCGGTTCACAAACGGCGGAGTAATCGTTGAACATACAAAAAATAAAAATAAAAAAAATAAAAAAAAAAAAAATATCCACAGCCGAACATATAACCTCCTCGTTTTTTGGAAGTCGGTTAAAAATAAAGATTTCAAAATTGGATTCTGACAATTTTAATCGCATGTGCCAAAACACAAACAACAATACGACCAAAGAGGAACACGTCCAGCGAATATGTCATAGTTTTAAATTCGTAGGTAACAAGTCAACAACCCTAGGGAGTAGGGGCGCATTTTTATTAGACGTTAACTCGTACGGTATACAGCATGCGGGGAGTCTATGACAACTAATTGACAACTATGGCGCATTGTCATTGGTCGTGGCATGCGTTTCAGAAATCTCCCGCTAGTGAAAATGCGCCATAGCGACGATTTTCGTCATAATACGTCAATTTTGAAAATTTCAACATCAGTTCTAAGTCGGCATACTTTATAATTCTGTCTACTCTGCTGCCGCTTCGCAGACGCGTGGTCGCGTAGGTTTGTGCAAAGGTTCCGTATTGATATTGTAGTCAACAAGGAACCTTTGCACATAAAAAAAAAAAATATATCCACAGCCGAACATATAACCTCCTCGTTTTTTGGAAGTCGGTTAAAAACTACGCGACCACGCGACTGCGAATCGGCAGCGTTAGGCATTATTATTTTTAACAAAAAATTAAAACCGACTTCCAAGGTAAAAACAATAATAACATTAATATGAACTAAAAAGTATTAAATAATTTTTACTATCTAATAGTGCCTTTTTCCGAATTCGGGTAAACCTCAACTATTTCTGTACTCAATCTTCATTATTTTGAAGTCGGTACCAGATAGCTGAATCTTCAGTCCTCTGACAGAATATTTAAAATTTTTGGAACTGGCACCGACTTCAAAATTATGAAGATTGAGTACAGAAATAGTTGAGGTTTACCCGAATTCGGAAAAAGGCACTATTAGATAGTAAAAATTATTTAATACTTTTTAGTTCATATTAATGTTATTATTGTTTTTACCTTGGAAGTCGGTTTTAATTTTTTGTTAAAAATAATAATAATTTCACTCTTTTTAGTTACACTAGTAGATAAATCTTCGCGTATATTTTACGTATCTTATTACAATTTGTTAAGAGTCACAACTCACACTCACAAAATAATATAATATTATCAGTGAAGTGAACATATTGTGCTAAGTAATTTAACAATTTTAATACTTCAAGCCCGAAGCGGTCACCGGCGATTGCGATAACAATAGAAAGGCTATTGTGTCTAGTTTTTCCACGATCGAAGGATCTATATTCTATCAGATAAAAAATTGTACAAACTTGCATAGGATGTAGCGTAGCATAATATTTAATATTATCATAATTATTGACAGCTGTTCTTGTTATCAAGAATTCAAATCGATAGGTACTTAGTGCACCATCTATCGATTAATAAGTATAACTAATTAAAAAGACACTTAATGACTTTGTTTTGTTTAAATTCTCTTTTTAAAATAACTTTATTTTAATTCTATTTGTCTATTAAAATTTTATAAAGTAGTAAAGTATTCGATCTGTATATAAAGTAGTTAGTGAAGTATTCGATATTCTGTCTTCTGCCGCCACGCGCCGCGCGGCGGCGCTGGGCGGCGACGCCGACCGCCGTGTATTAAAAACAAACAGGCGTTGTTAATTGTTATACAGTACATAATTATTATTATTAGTATATCCATACCTATGCCTTGTCCTATTATCTATTCTGTGCCATGAGACATTGGTGGCCTTAACACGACGTGGTAATGATGATGATGATGATGATTATGATGATGAATATGAATTGCATAGTAGTTTATGCTTTCTGTTCTTAAAACAACGCCGAAACTCCCAAACGTGTATCTATAAGGAATCAGGAGTTCTCTCAGCATCATCGAAACCATGGTATACTTTGACCCAATATTTGACTTTTTGGTAGCGTATTCTTAGTACACTTCACATAAAATCAAAATCACCATATGTTTCCATATAAATTTCGAGGAGTTCCCTCGATTACTCATGGATCCCATCATCAGGTCACCACCTTTGTGAAAATGGGACCAAATTGGAGTGAAACCTAATACAACAAAACAAAAATTTCGAAAATCGGTTCACAAACGGCGGAGTAATCGTTGAACATACAAAAATAAAAAAAAAATAAAAAAAATATCCACAGCCGAACATATTATAACCTCCTCGTTTTTTGGAAGTCGGTTAAAAAGCATTAGGGTCCCTTGTTGACTAGGGAACCCTAAAAATCCGAGCAATGAATTATCAAGTAATCAGTTCTACTTACATAGTCTGCATTCAGCTCATGACTTTGAAGCTTTTGCCTTTCTTCTACTTTGGAGAGGTCATCTACTGTGCACCATTCTAAAGTTATATTTTTGGGTACGTAAACTTTTCTGGAAAATACTCTGAAAAATAAAATGAGTATAATATCATAATTCATGATTGACAGATTTTATAAACTGGGATGGATAGATAGAAGGGTGTTTATGTGAGTGCACGCGTCGCCAAATTCTGCGCAATTTTGTACATGTGCCAGTCGCATGCAAAACTACTAGGTAGGTACATGACAAAATATTAGTGTTTGTAATTGTAACCAATCAGAAGCACACGAGCTTCATGCGTGCATATTTCGAGGTTATATTGTGAATGTAGTCCATTTTACTTGTGTGAGTAAATAGCGACATCAACACGTACAAACAGCATTTAAAAACTAAGTCGTGATTCTAAATAAATTATTATACTCACTGATTAATTTTTTCATATGCTTCATGTTCCGGATAAAATTCCGTTTCCTTAAATCCCGGAAATTCAAAACTTAGACGATTTTCAGAATCGCGTCTTCCATGAATCCAACCTAAACTTTTAATATTTTTACAAATTATGTATTGATACTTAAAGTCATAAGGGCTTTCAGAAACACATTCTTCATCCGAAATTATATAAATTTCTTCATTTGGAGGTTCTGTAATCGTGGAGCTCGCTAAAAACTGTTCTATATCATTGTTAATAATTATATTATTAGTGCTACAAGTATCTAGATTATCTTCGGTGGGGACGGTTCGAATTCTCCCTTCGAAAGACCTTTGGTTTATTTCTTCCGGCTTAAGTATAAACATACCTTCCAATTTTCTTTTTACTGGCATTTGAGTCGTTGTGCTTTTCACTTGTGGCGCTATTTCTGCAATGGGCTTATTTAATAGTTTCTTACTGAAAATGCCATGGTTCTCCGATTGTGTCTTGTTTTCACTTTCATTGCAACTACTACTTTCAAATGATTTATCATTATGGCCTTGTAACGTAACAACAATGTTACTTGTGTTTAACGGAGACTTCTCAGGACTTATTTGATGCAACAAGCCATCAGGCGCCAAGTGATAAAAACCATTAGTTTTACCAATTCGGATTGGTTTTAACGTCTTTACAACTTTCTTTCGTTTCTTTTGTTCGTCAGAATACACATCATCGTTTCCCTTACTATTAGGTGTATTAAAATGGGAATGCAAAGAAATTTCATTGCTTAAGTTAGAGTTTGTTGGCATAAAAGATAAGGGATTATCTATAACTCTTAAGTTGTCAACCTTTTCTGTAGTAATCCAAATACCTCTTGTGCGTTTCCGTGTTGGGTCCGTTGTGGTATTTATAGTCTCTATGCCTAGTTCTTCATCTTTTTCATATGGGCCAATAAAAACACAAGAGTCATTTTCGCTCGGTATTGCATAAATTCCGAATTGCGGATCACTTTGCTGACTGTTACATTTTTGAGACGATAATCTAACGGTTTTTTTCGATGCCCGAGAGACATTTATAGCCTTCATAACACTTTCATATTTTACAAAGAAACCTTTGTTGAAGAACTGGATTTCGCTAAAGTCATTTTCTATAGTCATAACAAACCATTTCGAAAAGTCTGAACCGCTTTCATTTGTTTTTTCCTCTACATTATGCTTTTGACTATTGGTAGATATTTCTTTGTTTATAGTTGTTGCCACCGATGGTTTACAAGTGTTAATTATATTTTCCAAGCGTAAAACTTCGTTATAACTTTCATTACTTTGACAATCTGATAAGTTTACGTCACCACTATCAATACTTTCATTTATTTTTGTTACAGAACCAACAAGCTCCCATGAGTGTGTTAGGCCAAACAATATAAAAAAATTATCTCGGATATCAGTCGCATTTGTTAATAAATTTCTCACAGTTACAGGATATTTATCTATTTCTGACCATGGAATATTATTTATATTAGTGCTCGATGCAAAGAACTGGTTGTTTTCATTAACGGTCATAAATAGACGATAGGGTTTTATTTTTGTAATAAGAAAGTAATTTTTACGGTCTCGGTATCTACTTAAAATAAAGTCCCATGGATATAATGCCATTTTTCCAGGTTGCGGCGGGCCTAAGCATAAGTTAATGTTGCCCCGTTCAGCATTTCTTTTATATTGCTTATAACTTGTTTCGAGCCAAGAGATTAATTTAGATTTATTAGAAAATTTATTTTGAAGAGTTTTTGATATATCTGAGCGTGTATCTGCTACAGCAATAGTTGAATCACTTGAGCTGGCAACCTCAGTTACGTTTTCTTCTATTGCAACAGGTTTTCCAAATAAGCTAGCACGGTTTTTATTTCTATTTCCTTTTATCAATTTACTGTCATCTTCTAAACGCTCTGTATTTTTAAGTAAACTATTAGTTTTAGTGTGGTTAATCATTTCATTTAATTTATTTTGGAGTTTAATGTCATTCATTTCCATTTCTTTGATCTTAACGTTTGTCGCTAAGTAATATCCATTACTGTACTTTCTTCCACCATAAGGTTCTGTTCTCGCGCATGTCACATCAAGTATTTCCTCACTTAAATCGACCGTCTTGCTTGGGGTAGTTTGCGTTGCTAGACGTGTTTTGATTCTTAAACTTCTCACTGTTCGTTCTTGAATTGGCGGCGGCTTATCTACATTAATAGTACTAGAGTCTAGGTTTACTGTTTTAGCAACGTCAGAAGAAAATAATTCAGTTTCCTCTTGTACACTAATTTTTATTTCTTCCAAAGGTTCTATAGTGGTATTAGTGAATTTACCGTCACAGAAACATCTATACAAATTATGAACCAAACAAAATGGCTCAACATTTTTTAAATTTAATTTATCGACCATGACATATAACTCTTTATCTATACTCTTTTCATTTCTTAAAGGTATGTTACCGTAAAAACTTGCATATTTTTTTGATGACTTACAATACCGTTTGCGAGGTTTTAAGACGATACTTTTGTCTTCTGTGACTATAACGGTTTGGTGAAATTTTTTCTCTTCCTTTGCTAATTTCAAATCACAAGTTTTTTCTTTACTTACGATTTCAGGCAAGTAACTGGTGCAATTATTGCGTTCAAGAAATTCTCCGATATGATACCCAGAAAAGTCACATGTGCATCGAAACATACATTCAATACGACCACAATGACCTTTGATGTTATAATTACAGGATAAAGAATCACATACACATCCTAGGTTACAATAGGAGTTTGAACAGGTCTTGGATTTGCTGTCTGTATTTTCTGGTATTCTAATTACTGTCACATCTAGTCGATCTAATTCACAAATATATTTTTTTTTCGCTTTATTATCCTTTGGTTGAATATTTGAGACTGGTTTTTCTTCATAAGGAGATTCTCTTACATCGTCTTCACCGGAATACATTTTGTCTTGCTCTAAGCTAATTTCAACAGCTCCTAAAATGTCGTTTAAAACTATCTTAACGTCAATATTGACCTGTTCTTCTGAAACTGTATGATTTGTTTCTATTTCATTTGGAGTAAATATTTTGCCATAACCTTTTTCATAGTCACGTTGCATTAGTAATCTCTTTTGAGAACAGTTATAATTTAAATCATACGTTTTGGTGCAATCTTCTTTTGACTGAACGGGGGAGCCATTTACACTAGTACCTAATACCGATACTGCAAAATTGGCCCAATTTTCTGATAAAACATTAGAATTATTTGTAAACGATTGGTATATAAATGTCGATATAGTAGGTGGTATAAATTTTCCGTAAGTCGGTTGGACTTCTAATCCTGGTTTTGGTAACGTCACAACCTCTAGATCATGAAAATTATGTTTTTGATAAGTTGTAGCTAAGAACTTTTTCTTCGTTAATGGTCCGGGCTTAAACTTGACATGCAATGAGCTTTGTAATAAAGATTTCTTCCGATTCAAAACATTTGTTGTCAAAACCTTGCGATTTCCTTGCACTGTAATTTTTTTTGATGCATAAAACCTGTGTATGAATTTATTATTTCCTCCCGTACTACCATTTACTTTAATGTTCTTTCCATTCCAAAATACAAATTGGCTAGGATGAATCTTGCCGTCTGGATTTATATTCATAAGTATTCTCCATACTGTTCTGGACATCGGGGTATCACTTGCTAAAATTTTTTTAGCGGTACTCTGCAATTTTGGATCTTTTAAGCAGCCAAGCTTAATTTTTCGTATTAAATAGTTTTGTTTCAATTCTAAGTCGTTTAATAAGTAACTGTAAACATCCTTTTCTAATATTGATCTTATATCTCTTACAGTTTTAACTTTTGCGCCACTTTTCTTCTTTGGAACGTAGAATTTATCAGCTTTTGGTTCGTAAGTGCAGGATTTGACACTAATGTTGTTAGTAACAATAGGCGTAGCAGGTTCAACTTGTAGTAAATCTTTGTAATTATTTATAGACTTTCTCTTGGATCGTATAATAGAAGAGGAGAATACTTTACTATTTTCATCGTCCATTTTTAACATTTGTATCTGTAATTTGAAACATTATCTTATAAGTTATAAATAATAAGAAAAATTGAAGTTTGAATGGATAGATGGACACTTTTTGTGTAAACACATCACGCAATACGCACCCGAAATAAGTACAGTTATTTATTATGTATGCACATATTATTTCTAATCCCCTACGTTTCATTTGAAGTAACGAATTTCATATAATTTTTGACCACATTTTGTGTCCGTAGAAACACTGTAATCACTCGTAACTGTTATCACTCTGGACCCTTAAGCAAAGACGTTTTCTTTATCGTTTCTATATAGAATCGTCGATCAAAATGTATGGAATTAACATAAGTCGAATGTCGACTTTGTTTTATCGAACGTATAGGTATATAATATAATATACTAGCTGTCCCGGCAAACGTTTCTTTGCCATATTTTATAAAGTATAACGCCCGTATTATTTTATTGAATTAGTGACTAAATAAGTATGTCACCATGGCAACGTCCATCGCTATCCCGTGAGTCGTGACCCGCGTCGGATAAAGTTAACAATGGTCGCTCTTTATAGACAAATAATTTGCAATAAAATAAAATTCCGACTATAATTAAAGATCTAAGCTATCCTATCTCTCAAGTTGGAAAAAAGCACACATTTAAAAAAAGAAAACATTAAAATCGGTTAAGTAGTTTAGGAATCCATCGCGGACAAACATTGTGACAGGAGATTTATATATATTAGATTATGTGAATTCCATACATTTTGATCGTCGATTCTACCTCGTGTGTTCATAAGTCTTGAGACCAATAAAAAGCTACATTAATTTTTAATTAATTACTTTACATTTCAAATATTTTCAGTAAATAATAAGTAGACAATAATCAACCATAAACTGAAATTATTATTATTCAAAATGACTACTTATAATGAGCGCTTAATGCAGGCTCATAAACAATTTTACGAGTCACCACGCGGCACGAATCCTTTCTAGCGGAATTTGCTTCTCTTCTTGACTATGGCTCGCTTCAGTGACTCCGAGTTTGGATAGGACTTTCAGCAGGCCCTGAGCTCAAACTCAGTCCATAAAGAATAATCCAGCTGGTTGAGGTCGGGAATGGAGGAGGGCCACTCGTTCGCCGCGACGGACGCTGGAAAGGCCGAGACATTCTCCCTTAAACAAGCTTGAGAGGATTTTGCCTTATGGGATGGCGCCGAGTCTTGCTGGAAAACCCAATCCTTGTATGAAATAAAGTATGAGACAGGGATTTCACAACAGGGTCTAAAATGTTACTTTGATAATTCTCCTTGTTATTTGTTAACAGAAATTGAGCGGAGTGACACCTTCATACGAAACTCGCCACCATACCATCACACTATGCACTAGCCGGCTGATGGATACGCGAGATATTCCGTGCTTAAGCTGGGTCATCCCTGCTACTTTAGAATAATACTGTTATAGGCTGGTTTTAGTGTCACGCGGACCGTCGGTACGGATCGCTCCGTATAAAGCCCGTCACAGACTTAGCTATAATATATATTAATATATATTATAGCTAGGTCTGTGACGGGCTTAAATGCAATATGCATTACGCTCTAAAGGAGCGTTTTAGAGTAATGCGGAGGTGTCTTAAGGCTGGTTTTAGTGTCACGCGGACCATCGGTACGGATAGCTCCGTAGATCGATTTAAGCATAAACTTTACTGTTTTATCGGTTTAACTTTAATTCTACAGCAAACATTTTCTCGTTGGTGAACTTCGATCACTAATATACAAGATACACAATCCGCGGCAAAAAACGACCTCACCAAAAGAGCACCAAACTCAACATTCTGGTGCACTTTTGATTTAGTAGTGCTCGAACGCTCCGCCGGGAAACATGCCTCGGTGCGCGTTTAATAATTGTAGAAATCATACGTCTAAAACCAAAAAAAAGGAGGGAATTTCATATTTCCGGTAAGTATTAATTTTATCCTAATATATTTCTTACAATTGTATTGTAAATATTGGTATTTCTTTAAGAAATCACCAAAAGACAGTTTTAAAATTAAGTTGTAAATAAATCAACACCAGGTATAAACCATCTCAATTGCGAATACTCATACTAAAGGTACTTATCGTAGTTTATCATGCCCACTTGAAATGTTCGGGTTATAAGCTATTTTTCTGTTCCATTTGATGGAGTCGCTATTACTATTATTTTTTTATTGAGGATTTTTTCAGGTTTCCTCGAGATCCAGTTAGATGTGGTAATAATATTATGTTCCCATCTTCGATCAAATATAGTTCCCATTAAGGATTTTTTAAGTAGGTTAAAAAAGTATGGGCGTTGGGTGATGTGAGTTGTCCTTTGTGGCCTATCGGAAAATGTATGTACACTTATGTATATTTTGGTTAATGATAAAATTAGACATAACATTAGAACAACATAATATTACAAGTAAAAAATAATTACTCCTCACTTTATACATTAAACTTCGGAAAAATAAAAAAATGGACTATTAAAATTATTACAAATTACAATCAACAAAAAAAATTTGAACAGTTCGACTCCACTCATACTTCACTTCGCCCTGTTCCAGCGGCGAATTTCGGTCGTAAAATTGGATTTTTTTTTGGCACTATACAAATTTGAACTTAAATCATATACGCGGATGGTTGAATTTAGTATGAAGCGTGCATCGGTCGTAAAAATTTTATTGCTTTGTAAACACAAATGTTCATTGTTTTATAAAAAGATCTTTAATAATTACTATAATTAAGGTTGATTTTAGATAAATGTATACTTCATTAAACTCTATTACTCGGGGACCTTCGATCACTAATATACAAGATACACAGTCTCATACAAAACCTCTCGAAAATCTGTCCCCGAGTAATAGAGTTTAATGAAGTATACATTTATCTAAAATCAACCTTAATTATAGTAATGATTAAAGATCTTTTTATAAAACAATGAACATTTGTGTTTACAAAGCAATAAAATTTTTACGTCCGATGCACGCTTCATACTAAATTCAACCATCCGCGTATATGATTTAAGTTCAAATTTGTATAGTGCCAAAAAAAAAATCCAATTTTACGACCGAAATTCGCCGCTGGAACAGGGCGAAGTGAAGTATGAGTGGAGTCGAACTGTTCAAATTTTTTTTTGTTGATTGTAATTTGTAATAATTTTAATAGTCCATTTTTTTATTTTTCCGAAGTTTAATGTATAAAGTGAGGAGTAATTATTTTTTACTTGTAATATTATGTTGTTCTAATGTTATGTCTAATTTTATCATTAACCAAAATATACATAAGTGTACATACATTTTCCGATAGGCCACAAAGGACAACTCACATCACCCAACGCCCATACTTTTTAACCTACTTAAAAAATCCTTAATGGGAACTATATTTGATCGAAGATGGGAACATAATATTATTACCACATCTAACTGCAGGATCTCGAGGAAACCTGAAAAAAAATCCTCAATAAAAAAATAATAGTAATAGCGACTCCATCAAATGGAACAGAAACATAGCTTATAACCCGAACATTTCAAGTGGGCATGATAAACTACGATAAGTACCTTTAGTATGAGTATATTCGCAATTGAGATGGTTTATACCTGGTGTTGATTTATTTACAACTTAATTTTAAAACTGTCTTTTGGTGATTTCTAAAGAAATACCAATATTTACAATACAATTGTAAGAAATATATTAGGATAAAATTAATACTTACCGGAAATATGAAATTCCATCCTTTTTTTGGTTTTAGACGTATGATTTTTACAATTATTAAACGCGCACCGAGGCATGTTTCCCGGCGGAGCGTTCGAGCACTACTAAATCAAAAGTGCACCAGAATGTTGAGTTTGGTGCTCTTTTGGTGAGGTCGTTTTTTGCCGCGGATTGTGTATCTTGTATATTAGTGATCGAAGTCGGGGACAGATTTTCGAGAGGTTTTGTATGAGACTGTGTATCTTGTATATTAGTGATCGAAGTTGGTGAAGAGTATTTTTTTCGCAACGTGTCTCCTAAGGGGGCGTCCACAAATTACGTGAGGTTTTTTTTTTAGTTTTCTGTGAACACCTTGGTTATTTGTATGTAAAACAACGTCATGACAGCGCCGCGTCGACGCAACGCGCCGTGTGGACTGGGTCCTTACGATTAAATCATAAGCATACGTACAATCTGGATGAAATGGTCTAAAATACTACAATTTTTTTGGTAACAATGAGAAAAAAAGTACGTGAGATTTTCCGAGACCTAACGTAAGATTAGATGAGATTTGACTTTACCCCCTTCCCACCTTAAACACCTCACGTAATTTGTGGACGCTCCCTAAGCAATATTGGACATCGTTCGTGTAGCAATTTACAAAAGCAATTGTTTAAAAAGAAATCTCAAAATCAGAGAAATAAGAAGTTATTATTCCAAATTTAAAAAAGGAAATAAATACTATCCAATATTATTTCGTTTATTTTTTAACTGCTATTTTTGTCTCAAAACTTATGAACACACGAGGTACAAAGAAGCGATACAAAAAATCAGACCAGTGCGAGTTGGACACATGCACGAAGGGTTCCGTACCACATAGAACAAAAATAGGCAAAAATTGTGTTTGTTGCTCCTTAATAATTTACTTATTTTAATTTTATTATAATTAAATTAAAGTTTATAATATTATGTTACCGTTAGAATGCAGAACACGCATTACCTAGGTAATCTGCAGATTCCCTGATACCGTCCGTTAAAGTGCAAAATTTTTAAGTAAAAATAGCTTATATATTTTGCACTTTACCTAGTTAGTTTGCATTCTCTTGCTTCGTATAGCTGGAGACAAATTTTCGGACGTTTTCATCGGACGTTTTCGTCGGATGGGGCTTGTTTCTATCTGATTGATACAAAATATACTAAAGTGCACATTGCCTGACATAAGTCGCGGACGTGACCTTGAGCGTTCGGACGTCCGAACAGAATCTGGCTGCCTGGATGTTTTTGCATCCGCGGACGTCCGAGGATGAACCGTGCACATTGTTGAGCCGCACCCGTCAGCCGCGACTTATGAAAATAATTTGTTTGTAGCTTAATACTTGTCAAATGTGTGTTTTGTATTGACGCTGCCGCTTCGCAGTCGCGTGGTCGCGAAGGTTTGTGCAAATAATTTGTTTTTTAAAATATTATACTTAGTGTCTTTTTTGTGAAATGTTTATTGTAATGTGGTGTAATGTGTTTGTACTGAATAAATGTTTACTTACTTACTTACTTACTTACAAAGCATAAAAGTTCTAAAACTTTGACAGCTTGTCAACCAAAGTGTCTAAACACTCCATGCCGAAGTTCCGCAGCGGAAGTTCGGCATGATTCTGCCTGCAATGTATTATAAATAACCGATGACAAACTATGCCGAGATTCTATCGCGTTATATTGTATGCGTTTGACATTGCTGACGCAATCATGCCGGATTTCCGCCGCGGAACTTCGGCATGGTGTGTTTAGACACTAAGACTATTGTTGTTTTGAAATGTTTTTTTCTAGTTGATACGATCTTTTATATTTTATTATTGGAGCAATATTTTACTTAAAATTTAATAATTTATTCCTTTTTATGTCCAAAAAATTATACGAAATAATTCTCTACAACAAAATAACATGTTTTATTAAATCAAGAACCTGTTTTACGTAATTTAATGAAAATATAAACTTTTAGCACTGACTCACCCAGATAGTCTGCAGAATACCTTGTCAATCTGCAGTCTAACTGCTTTACGCACATTAGTGGTAACATAATATAATTATACCACTGAGCATTTTGTGAACATTTCAAGTGCCTATCTGTTGCCATTAAATTGATATTGAACAAAAAATACAATTTGCATCTCGTCACACGTGTATCGTGATACCTCATACCATAGATAAAGTATTACGTGATACACTACGTTGACGTTGATAGTCAAACAAGATGGCCGCAGGACGCATTTCAATTCAAGATGGACGCCATCTCCTATTTGCCGGCCATCTCGTATTATGGCCGCAGGACGTATTTCAATTCAAGATGGATGCTATCAAGCATGTCCGCTACCATATTTATTTGTCATTTATGTGTATAATTCTCATGTACTCTCTAATATTTTAATTATAGTATTTAATATATATTTTATAAATAATACCTATTATGAACCTAACATGTTATAATAAAATATGATCAAACGAACTTGTCAAGACGTGAACTTCGATCATTAATACGAGTCGCTTCATTCAAAGATATTATGCCAATTTTACTTTTCTGTTTATCTTACCTAGTTCGGCTAAGAATTAGTGATACTTATGTGTTTACTTTTAGATGATAAGCTACTTGCGTAAATACTTATTTAATGTTATTCTAAGACAACATAATACCTATTGTTAATTATTTCTATATTGTAACTCTACAATACGGCAGTTGCCACTAAAATAAACATTTGCAACAAAAAATTCAAGCAATAATATTATGTTACATTACATAATAATGAAACTGACGATTTCGGTTGTATTGTTGTGGTGTACCGGCATGTGATCGCAGATCGTACTATCTACTTCAATGTTCAAAAATCAAGTTTAAAAGTAGGTGACACAAAGCTGTATAAAACTAGTTATATGTGAATACATCATTTACCACCGTAGTTTTAGTCACATACGTAATAACGTAACATATTTTACTTAACCCACCTTGTTAAATTCCGTATTCCTAATTCTTTGTTAGAAGTATTCTAGTTGTTGTGACATATTTTGTTTGTACTTTATGGTCTAAAACATGTCACGTGACACACCACTCCACACGTTTTTAAAATGGCGGCCTTCGGATTGTTGTCATCTCTGAGACCACGTATTCAAATCTTCTCACATCACATGCTTTATTAATCATCAATTTTCACTAAATAATATAAAGAATTGGTTGTTAGAACTAATCACTATTTACACTAGTATTTAAACGTGAATATTACTCGATTTTCTATTTTTTAGTATTCAATAGTGTGATCACAGACTAAGTGTGATTGCTCACTTGCTCACTGAGTGCAGATAAAAAATATTTTACTAATACCATAAAGTTAATATACCTATCGGATAGGTATACTTATTACCTTTAAGGCTAATACCAACGAGAAATGTCTTAAACGTCACCTAGACGTTTTTTAATTTTTACACGTGTCTGTCAAAACCAAGGAACGTCAAAACTGGTCAAAACAGTTTTTTTAGTTTGTACTCGAGGGCCGAGGCTGAGGTTTAAAAAGATAAACTATATTATAGTTACCGACCATGGCTAAAATAATGTGTAATATGATGAATAATAATTATCGTAAATAATTATCTAGCAACGCAACGAAATTAGATACATAATATAAGCCTGTCAAGAAAGTGAAGAAATTAAAAAGTGGCAACATCGTAGTTTCATCCCTGTGGTCATCCCTTTTTCTTTGATTGATTTGAAAGGGATGACACTACGATGTTGCCATTTTTTAATTTCTTCACTTTCCTGACAGGCTATAGGTACGTTTGATAACGAATATCAAAGATATGCATTATAATTTTTAACGTTATCAAAGGCCAAAAGGCATATTATTAAACGGTCCGCATGACTCGTGATTTCGTGAGTTGTTCACGTCCAGCTCAGACAGTCAGTAAATGTTTAAGAGGAAATAGGAATGGAAAGAAAATATCATGCTTTTCCCGTCTCTTAAAAGCATCTCCATATCACGTGGTGTGAAGGCTGAAGCGTCCATAAATTATATTTTATTATTATATCCAAATCGGTTCAACCGCGCACAAAGAGGTAACAGACAGGCAGACAAACAAACTTTCGCATTTATAATACTAGTACTTAATAAGTAAGGACTAATAAATATACAAATTTTACATACTTGGGACAAACATTGTAGCAACCCCTGCTGCATTTGAATTTTGAGATTTTGATGAGCATGTCAAATTTTGAGGTTATACTTTTGTAAAATTTTCCAAAACTTGTATAGTGCTCCAAGCATAGATAAAGTATTCAAATTGGTATCTCAATGGCTCCAAGGCTCTTTATGAATGTGGACAGGGCGCTGCACTGCTGGTAAAAGGGTCCATTCACTATCCTGCATACATCCTACATAAGCCGTCGTGCAGTCCGCCGGCTTATGCAGGATAGTGAATGGACCGTTTAAAGGAGAACTGTCAAAAATGATGTTTGTGTATGATAGAAGCGTTAGTTCCTTTTCTCGCCACGTTCATATAAAGCCTTGTCAAACTGTACTTAAATTTTTAATGAGTTGTTTTCCCTACTATATTTTTAGTATAGAGAAATAAAAGAGTTACTTAAACTTAAGCGCTCGAGCTCATGATATAGAAAGATATAAATGAACGTGGCAAAAAATGGAACTAGCACCGTCATCAGCAGCGCCTCCGCCCCTTTGCTCCGCCCACGTTCATAAAGCCTTGTCGCACTACTGCTTTACAATACAATTTTTTTTCGTTATTTATTTACTTTGATGTGCGCAGAAAAACCGACTCATGATGGCAAACTACAATTATTAACTATGTTTTTTTGCACAAATAGGCAAATGTTAGTGCCACACTTGGCGAATTTGTAGGTATTTGCGTATTTGATCACATGTCTGGCGCCGGCTTTAGAGCTCAAATTATTGCCAACGCGGCAACGTCACAGTATAGCAATATTATATATATTGCTATACTGTGGCAACGTGCCGATTAAAGTGCAGACCACAGAATACAAATTACTCACGGAAGTGCAGACTGACTCTCAAAACAGATGAGAAAAAGGGTTCTGCTGTCATGTATCACACGTTTCTTTTTACCACGAAGTGTCACTGATAGTGATGTCTAGCTTGCTCAGTTCTTTGTTTCTATTCCGCTAGGTAGGTACCTACCTAACTTTATCGACGGAGACGGGAGAGCTGACGATTAAATCGGTCATGTGGCTTCAGCTGTATTAAAATTCCGTTACCTACTTCCCTAAACAACCTTTTCTGATAAATGATAATCTGCATGCTGATTGCTGGCAGGCCGTGGGCGGTGGGTAGCGACCACATATCCTGCGGTGGGTGTGGGTGTAGTGGGATGGGGAAAAAAATGTAGGTTCATCGACTTTAATTTTTGTCCCTCTATACTTCCTTAAAACTCTGTAATTCCTGACTCCTGTGCTCCCAAAAAATTTTAGATCGGGTGGTGGAGGGGGTTGCCAGCTCGAGGTCGATCTATTTTATTTTCTATACAAAGCCGCAATTGACAACATCTAAATTTTTTGACAGGGAGTCAATAACCGCTACCGCCATGTTTTAGAGTGGGTTGCACGAACTAACTTTATCCTTAACTTTTACCCCAATGCAAAATGTCAAATCTTTGGAGAGTGGGTTGCACGAACTAACTTTAACTGTAACTTTAACTTTTACTCCAATGCAAAATGTCAAATCTCTGGTTAAAGTTAAATATGGCGTCCAAACACCCCATAATATGCTCATACGACATCTGTCAATTTTTTCGGTTAAAGTTAAAGGACGCCATATTTAACTTTAACCTTTGTATGATATCCTCCCCCCTACCATTCCTCGCCCTATCAATCTAAATTCCGTTTTGTCCTTTGTAAATACTCCATTTGTTGAAATGTTATGTTCATAATATATTCATACTAACAAAATAAAACTGTGAGGTGTATAGTAACAGTAACAGTACTAACCCTAAATGTTTGTGCTTGTTTTAGATCTTTCAACATCCGTACGCGTCTCAAATTATTATACCTTGTTTCTTCATAAAGCCAACCCATCATAAAGCAGAGTCATATCAACCACTTTGACACTGGCGACTCACTACGGGGCCATGTTTAAAAAAGAAGAAGAAGAAGAAGAACTTTAACCTTACCTTTAACTTTAACCACGCCTCTGGTGCAACGCAGCCTTAAAGTTAAAAATGGACGCCATCAAGACGCCATATTTAACCATGTCCATAACCATAGAGCTCGACAAGGTTTTAAATGCAGGTGGCGAAAAAAAGGAACTAACGCTGTCATCAAACAAAAACGCAATTTTTGACAGTTCTCCTTTACCAGCAGCACCCCCTCCCACGTTCATTCATAACCTTGTTGGACCAGCTGTCATCTGTCAATTTCTCCGGTCAAAGTTAAGAGTGGATTGCAAGAACTAACTTTGACTTTAACTTTAGCTTTAACTTTGACAACAGTGCGAAATGTCAAATCTCTGGTTAAAGTTAAATATGGCGTCCAAACACCTGTCATCTCATACGACATCTGTCAAATTTTCCGGTTAAAGTTAAATTCAAAGCTAAAGCTAAAGACGCCATATTTAACTTTAACTTAAGCTTTAGCTTTAACTTTAATGTGCTCATATGCTCATACCTACGACATCTGTCAATTTTTCCGATTAAAGTTAAAGGACGCCATATTTAACTTTAACCTTACCTTTAACTTTAACCACGCCTCTGGTGCAACGCAGCCTAAGAGTGGGTTGCACCAGCTAACTTTAACTGTAACTTTAACCTTAACTTTGACAACAGTGTAAAATGTCAAATCTCTGGTTAAAGTTAAATATGGCGTCCAACACCCCATAAGCTCATACGACATCTGTCAAATTTTCCGGTTAAAGTTAAATATGGCGTCAGCTAAAAGGACGCCATATTTAATTTTAACCTTAGCTTTAACTTTAACCACGCCTCTGGTGCAACGCAGCCTTAGGTTAAAGTTAAATGACGCCATATTTAACTATAACCATAAATTTAACCTTAACTTTAACCACGCCTCTGGTGCAACCCACTCTTACTCATATTGACATAAGATAAGCCCCTGGATACATTTCCTGTCAAACTCTTCAGTATATTGAAGCCGGTTAATGCGACTATTATTTATCTACAAACTAGCTGTCCCGGTGAACTTCGTGTCACTTTAAAACCTTCCCTGGACTTGTACGAATATTTTAAGACTAAAATCAGCCCAATCCGTTCAGCCGTTTTCGAGTTTTAGCGCGACTAACACATTTGAAAATCCATTTTTATATATAAGAACAATGATATAATAAATAATAACTCAAAGCAGATATGTTACTACCGCGCGAATTGTGAAGCTTCAAATACAGGTCAATTGTCCGGTCCTTTATTTAGTCTGCATCGAACCATCGAACGCACTTCACGAACGTACCGCGTCTTGTCAAGTACCAAAATAAATTGAAAAAGCCGTCGTGTGTATTTAGAAATTGTACGAACTATGGCTCCAAAGTAAACAAAACACATGGAATCTCTTACCACTTATAAGAATGCAATAAATACCTCGATTGATTACATTTTCAATTATTTTTTCGAACAATCTGAAAAAATCGAATTTCCGCCATGGTTCAGGCAAAGAAAGTGACAGCGATATGGTTTTGACGCAAGAACAATAAGGATGGATGATTTCATTGTTGTAACTATGGTAACCTTTAGATATGACAGAAGTAAGTACGTACAGTACCCGGCAATAAATATTGCACATCGACCTTTGGAAAGAGACAATCGGCTAATTTCGGTTTCATAGAGCGTTATCTTTGTAGCACACACCTATTTGACATTATGTCAGTCGTTGTTCAAATTCAATAGAGTGCAGTCGCGTCCAGTTCAAAATATATATCTAGAGTTGTTAACACCCCTAAATTTGCTACAGCTGTAATTTTCCAAAAGAATTTTAAATACGTAAACATAATTTGAACACCCTTTTTTATTTTATTTTACCCGAACCTAAAGCCATAACTTATAGAAAATTTGGTGTATTTTATACAAAGAATAATAAAATTGTCAAAAGAAGCAAACCGTAATTGTTTTAACAGCTCCTAATATATACCGGACTTTTTGTATTTCGTGCGTAAGAGATAACGCTCTACAAAACCGAAATTAGCCGACTGTCACTTTCCAAATGTCGATGTGCAATATTTATCGCCGGGTACTGTATTTGAATTTGAAAATTGTTTGGAAGCAATTTAAGCTGGAAGATAGTATGAACGTAACAGATCTGTATTTAGTAGAATATCATTGTATAAGAAGAAGACTAGCTGCTGTCCCAGTTAACTTCGTGTCACTTTAAAACCTTCCCTGGACTTCTACGAATGTTTTAAGACTTAAATCAGCCCAATCCGTTCAGCCGTTTTCGAGTTTTAGCGCGACTAACACATTTGAAAATCCGTTTTTATATATAAGATTTTTAGGTACTAATAAAAACTATTAGGTCCACTGTGTTTGTCTGTCATGTAACGTTTTAAATATTGTGCCGGACAAAGACAAGCAGACCTTATAGTTAAATAATATAGTTCGTAGTGTAAACACTTTTAAAGATAAAGGGGTTTGAGGTAAGTATCGCCAAAAAGGTAAACGCAATACCTATGCTTAATACTTATTTCCGCGCTACGAAGTTGCGAAAAATAATTGGATAAGATAGCAGGCAGCAGAATAACAGTCGCGCGTCGTCACGTCGCTCTTTTCACAACCACAATTTCCATGGTTTATTAGTTATTACTTAGCTTTCTTCGAAGATCTTCATTCTTGAATTGTTTCAAACTTCCGACATCTAACATAGATCCAACATTGGTTTCGCTTCAGAACGCCAGCGGTAGATCAATGATATATCTATGCACCTAACCTTACCTGAAAGAACCCAGAGGCGGCGTAAGGCGTAGGCAACGTGGGCGACCGACACGGCCTCGCGGTCTAAGGGGCCTCGCGCACCTTGGACCACGAGGTTTTTTAAGGATTTACTAGTTTTGATACTCAAATATTCATAAGTAAATGAAAAGTTTTGTAAAAGTTTGAGTATCAAACAATCTTTCCCTCAGCAAATCCGTCCCTAGCGTCATCCACCGGAGGGCCTCGCAAAATATATTTCAGGAATCAGGGGGCCCCAAATAGTTCAAGGCCACGGTAGCAGAAAGTCTTCGAAGATCTTCATTCTTGAATTGTTTCAAACTTCCGATATCTAACATAATTTATAGACATTGGTTTCGCTTCAGAACGCCAGCGGTAGATCAATGATAAATCTATGCACCTAACCTTACCTGAAAGAACCCAGATGCGGCGTAAGGCGTAGGCATCGTGGGCGACCGCCCACGGCCTCGCGGTCTAAGAGGCCTCGCGCCCCTTGGACCACGAGGTTTTTTAAGGATTTACTAGTTTTGATACTCAAATATTCATAAGTGAATGAAAAGTTTTGTAAAAGTTTGAGTATCAAAAAATCTTTCCCTCAACAAATCCGTCCTCTAACGTCATCCACCGGGGGGCCTCGCAAAATATATTTCAGGAATCAGGGGCCCGGCCGCAAAGAACCCCGAAATAGTTCAAGGCCATGGTAGCAGAAAGTGGATATTAATTTTTGGTGTAAAATCAGTGATTCTGCACCAACAATTTTTTAATTGACTATAATCTATATCAATAAAATTATTGTTGTCTGATGAATGATGACATTTCTAAAAACTATTAGTACATCGGTCGCGCAACCCCTACAAAGGCTTTGCGCAGCCCTGGGGCTCCGACAGCCTGGGGCCATTGAGATGTACCTGGGGCTCATTTTTTCCATAGCAGAAATTGATTCCTATTTCCTAGGCAGTTGACAAACCTACGTCATTTGGTCGGATCATGTCAATATGTTGATTGTGATCTGGCTGGGTTTGACGTAACGTGACCAAACTACGTAGGTATCTGCAGAGTAAACAGAATGATAGTATCTGCCTAGGAATCAACTTCTCTGATAGTACAGAATCTACGAATAATAAATAGTTTTATTATTCGTAGTTGTCGTTGTCAAAAACTTATCATTTTCTATATAAACCGCGATTGACAATGAAGTGTCAGATGTTGTCAATCGCGGCATTGTATCAAAGCGTTGTATAGAAAATGACAACTTTTCCACTGAAGCGGAGCGGAGCTTTGCGGTGCCCGAATTGACAAATCGTGCTATTCCGGCGAAATGACAGCGAAGCGGAGCGAAGATTTCGAGCATGGTGATTGGTCAATTCGGCACCGCTAGGCTCCTCTCCGATCCGCTCCGCGTCAGTCGAAACACGGCCTAAGGTATGTGAGCGGTGGGGTGGAACGGAGGCGGGGGCCCTTGATTTTGATAGTTCTGACTAGTTAAGACAAAAAGCACAAGAGATTGCAATAGCAATAATCTTGCTATTGCAATCTCTTGTGCTTTTTGTCCGCCGATAAAAAGACAATCTAAGGAAATAAGTCCATACGTTTAAAAAAAAAACGGAAAGCCGATGTCAATAGTTAAGAATATAAAACTGATCAATTGTCTTTAATTTATTCTTTTCAATAATTAAATAATATTATTGTTCAGAATAACGCGAGATTGGTCGTCACTCTTCACTGTCATATCTCATGTGCGTTGCGAGCAGCAAGCAACCCTCTATCAACCCCAACCTCACCCCTGTCCCTACCTAAGGCGCGGCCAACTAGTTCCGCGCGGACATGACACTGTAGTTAATTAACTATTCATGGGGAACAGTAGGAGGATATAAGTCATGAAGACCAATAAGCTTTTTACAGTACCCGGCAATAAATATTGCAC
The DNA here is from genome assembly GCA_937595015.1 of Polyommatus icarus. NCBI lineage: Eukaryota > Metazoa > Arthropoda > Insecta > Lepidoptera > Lycaenidae > Polyommatus > Polyommatus icarus. The sequence continues at coordinate 13,185,296 of OW569326.1, forward strand.
ATCGACCTTTGGAAAGAGACATTCGGCTAATTTCGGTTTCATAGAGCGTTATCTTTGTAGCACACACCTATTTGACATTATGTCAGTCGTTGTTCAAATTCAATAGAGTGCAGTCGCGTCCAGTTCAAAATAAATATCTAGAGTTGTTAACACCCCTAAATTTGCTACAACTGTAATTTTCCAAACGAATTTTAAATACGTAAACATAATTAGAACACCCTTTTTTATTTTATTTTACCCGAACCTAAAGCCATAACTTGTAGAAAATTTGGTGTATTTTATACAAAGAATAATAAAATTGTCAAAAGAAGCAAACCATAATTGTTTTAACAGCTCCTAATATATACCGGACTTTTTGTATTTCGTGCGTAAGAGATAACGCTCTACAAAACCGAAATTAGCCGACTGTCACCTTCCAAAGGTCGATGTGCAATATTTATCGCCGGGTACTGTACATAGATGTCATTTGTAAAAAAACATGGCGACCTCCATAACTGACTTTTTACTGCCGTTAACCCTATAATTTGCAATAAAATAATATTGTGACTATACATTGAGATATGTAAGTAAGTATCTTTCAAGTTGAATCAAATTGCACACGGTCTACAAATTAAATTTTAGGGAGTGCCTCCGCTGCCGACGCCGGTTGCCGAAATGGCTGCCGGCGCCGGTTACTGAAATGGCTGCAGGCGTTGTTTTCCGAACCCCGAAGTTTGCCGAAGTCACGCGATGTTTGCCGAATAGGCTGCCGGCGCCTGTTTGGCAAACATCGCTTGTCAAATGACAGAATAATGATCAAAAACATCAGTCTTGAGCTAAAGGACTATGAAAAGTACAAATTAATAAGGTCATAAATAGGCATATTGTAAGGATGCATATTAATTGAATCCTTCGATCGGGGATTCATGGAAATGCTATTGTATTATATTGTTGTCGCGATCACCGGTGCTCGTATGGGGCTTGAATCTTGATGGGTTAATGGTGGTGATGATGATGCTGATAAAATATGTGATCTGCATAGTAGCATAATTATATTACAATATATTTGCTTCTTTATACAACGCTGAAACTCTCTAACATGTATAAGGAATCTAAAGTTCTGTTCTGTACTTCGGAAGTATACCACGGGGTTTATAACTGTAGCTGTGGTGCAAAATCTTACTTTTTGGTAGATGAAAAAAGGTAGCCAAGGTAAAGCTAAGTTAAGAAAATGCATCACAAAAAACTAAAATATCCTCAGCCGAACAAATAGGTACCTAACCTTCACCTTTTAAAGTCGGTAAAATCGAATATATTTGAGATTACAATTATTTCTTTTTAAAATTTGTGTATCGGCACTGGAACCTAGCGCTTTACGCATAATCACCGGCTCCCATTTTGAGTGCCATGCCAGCGCCGGCAGCCGTTGTTTTATATCTCGGCTGCCGGCAGTATACATAGCGCCGGTTCCCACTACTGTACTGATATTTTGTGGGAGCCGGCGCCGGCAGCGGAGACACTCCCTAAATTTTAAATCGGTTCAGTAATTTAGGAGAGGAGAGTAGGAGTCAGTTTGCGTATTGTATTAACAACGCATTAAATCCATTCCAAATAATAGTAAAAAAATCTCTACAGAGCAATATTTTAATATAGTATTACATACAGTATTCACAGTAACTAAGTATACTGTAAGTCATATTAAGTCTTGAAATTTAATTGATAAGATATTTTTAAATGTCTTCCCATTCTCTTATCTTCTGAGTTTTGACTCATTTGATCGTCTAGTAATGTAAGGTTAAGGAAATAAACTAAGAGTAAAAATATGATACAATTTTATGCTGGCAGCGTTCTTTAAGAAAATTGACTTGAACTTAGAAAAAATCGGCCAAGTGCGAGTCGGACTCGCGCACGAAGGGTTCCGTACCAAATGGTATTTTTTGTATGGGATTTAATTTTAATTTTATTATTAATGATTGGAGTGCTAATAACTATTACTTAAGTATATTGTGAATATTTCAATTGCCTACATGTAGCCATTATTAATATAGAGCAAAAAAAGGTTAAAAAATCACGTATGCTGTATGGGGGCCACCTTAAATATTAATTTTATTTTAAGTATTCGTCGTTATAGCGGCAACAGAAATACACAATCTGTGAAAATTTCAGAAGTCCAGCTATAGCGGTTTTTAAGATAGTCTGGAGACAGACAGACGGACAGACAGACATCTAATAGTAGGGGAGGTAGTGCTAGCGTATGCAAAGCCATTTCGTACCGACCAAATTTTTGTCCAGCGGTAGCTTAATATTTATCAATCAATATAATCAGCGTCAGTCGCCGCACCCGTGGTGGAATGTTAACTGAAAGTATTTCAAAGTTGTAAAAAAAATAGTTGCGAAAAGTGATTTTATACCGAATGAAACTTTGATGGATGATTATTGAGGTCATGTTTAACCAAAAAATCACCGTCAGCCGTATTGCAGATGGGGGATTCAACGTCAGTCGCGTTACTGAACATGTAAAAATTTTTTGAATATAAAGTAATTTTATACCGTACAAAATTCATACAGGTGAATGTTTCTACTTTGTAAATAATAAATAAAACCGTCAGTCGCTAATACGATGGTGGAAAAACCGTCAGCCAGCGATATAAGTTATGACCAATATAGCCCTACTTCGCGCTCAATGTATCCTAGGACGTCGCGTAGACGACATTTCCACCTGCAAACATTCAGCTGACGGCGATTTTAGTTTGAATTAACCATAAAATTATCTCACATAGGAATTTTAAGTAATTAATTCGATAGTCAATACTTGCGAAGAAGAATTATATACATTTTACTATAAAAGCGCCATCTGTTGTTATATACTAAAACTAAAATAACACCTACCCAACCTAAACGTGTATAATCTAGATATGAACCTTTATTGGCTGCGAATTGGGATCGTTTTAATGTCAATTCAATACGATTCCCAACATCAACTTTGAGATGCTCTCAATTTTTATTCCACCCATTATGAAGTGGCTGACGATCAAAGCTGTTATGTATTAGTGGAATACTATTATTGTAACGATTTTCGCTCGGTATGAAATTACTTTTTTAACTGAGCGCGACCTCCCCTACTATAAGACTCAGTAATAGGGTCCCGTTTTTACCCATTGGGTACGGAACCCAAAATAGGTTATTACGGCCGAAGCTCGGAGACATTTAATTTACTGCCGTTTAGTCATTGTCTCTTATTGATTATTATAAGTCAGTATCCAACAGTAATTAGCGACATTAATAATAAAAATTGTGCCATTATAATATAAAAATAGTATTATTTACTAATGGTATACAGTACTCCAAAATTAATAATGCGCATACGCAAGAGCTACAGGAATATCACGACGAACTTTGACTAATACATGTATCTTAAACGCAATGCAATTAGAAAATGACATATCGTCTACCGTCGCTCTGGAAATACGACCGTTGGCGAAAAATTTCGAAAACTTCTATGCGCATTATCACTTTGGGAGCACTGTAAATGACTTTAAAAATACTTGTATTAAAAAGGATATTGTTTGTCACGTTGTTCCTCATGTGAGCGGTCTCGAAATGGTGATTTTTCCTGAAAACAAGACATAAAATTAATCGTAAATAATAACTACTATACTTTAGCTTAAATCTAGTTTTATGGCAAATTATAAATAATATTATGGAGCTGCAGAGGTGCTTAAAATAACAAAATCGTTATGTTTTTAATATAAAAATAGTAGTATAAAAAATATTTAATAGAGTAATATGCAGATGTTATAGTTATGCAATGTTTTGTCATTTTCTGTCCCGGACATACATGATCAAAACATTGTAGCCGTAACGTATCATAATATATATATATATATATATATATATATATATATATATATATATATATATATATATACACATAGTATGCGGAGTAGGATACTTTATTGATTGTTAGTAAGGTAAGGGGGAAAAGCGTACCCGTTTATGATATTTTTCATAGTGATGGTCTTCCTGAGAGCCATTTTGATGTCCACTGACTTTTGCTACGCCTGAAATTAATTTTTCTGTTACTTCATTTTAATGTTTGATTGATTAATCTCTCTTTAGTAAACAGGGATTTTTGTAACCCAAATAGTTATGATTTAGTCAAATTTTAGTTTCTCAACACACTATGCCGAAAATACGCGGCCGAAGATCGGCATGATTTTTGATTACGTCAGCAATGAGCTACGTAAATTAAAATCATCAGTCATCGGTAATCTATACTAATATTATAAAGAGGTAAACTTTGTTTGTTTGTTTAATTGTAATGAATAGGCTCAAAAACTACTGGACCGATTTTTAAAAAAATTTCTCCATTCGAAAGCTACATTATTTACGAGTAACATAGGCTACTTTTTATTTTGGAAAATGTAGGGTTCCGTAAGATATTTGGGTTTTTCTGACACAAGGTGAAGAAATCAACCAGAAAAGTTACTTATTTTGCGTACGCTGCCTAAACTATAAAAGATAGAACCATACAATGTGCTAAGTAAATGTAGATCTTATAAATATCTACAAAAATGTCCCCGACACACTATACCTAGCTATGTCAAGTGAGGCACAACAACCATTTTTTTATTTAAAAATCTTGATTTTTTTTGGAGTACATTTAAACGTATTTATTTTACTCATGCTGATAATTCTTATCAAAATAAATTATTTCATCACTAAGTACAGTTTGTTAAAATAATATTTGATCTTTGAATGATTAAAATTGGACGTTTGGTTTAGGAGTTATGGCGAAATTAAAAATTGCGATTTACGCCCGTTCCGAAGTGAGCGCTCGGCGCTACCAAGGCGGGGTGCGCAGTAGCGAAGATTATGACCGGCACTGCAGCTGGTGAATTAGCTCATAATTCTAAATTCATATACCAAGAATACCAATGATCCCTACTGATTTGCCTATACTATTCAGAAGGCTCCAATTTCCTGTAAAAATTTCTTTTGGGGGTTAAGATTTTGTATCGACTAATGAAGTAGAAATACTTTAAATGGCAAAACGACGTTTGCCGGGACAGCTAGTTTAAAATAAAATCATGCCGAACTTCATCCGCGTATTTTCGGCCTAGTGTGTTTAGACACAAACTTATGGATACCAAAGATTAAAGAAGTAAAACGTACCTTTTTGTTCATCGCGACGCCTTTTCTGCTCAAGTAAAGCTGAATCATCTGCTCGTTCCTAAATATTAAGAACTGCATTATTTACGTATAAAGATAAAATATGAATTGTTAAAACGCCATCTAAAACTAGCAACGACAACTCTAGAAAAAATTAAATGTTGGTTTAAATTCCTCAGTGACTTGATGAGTCTGCCCTTTTTTTACCTTAATAATTTACAGGGTGCAATATTTAAACCTTCCTGCCAAATTTTTTCCAGGGCTTATAGGCCTGGAGATACTGACACAAAATTCTTGGTCATTTGTACCAGGCTGGCGGTTCTACATACAAATAAGTATTTTGCCCCCTACTATTAGTATGGGAAAAATAATAACGGTCATATTTTGTCAAGTACTTTCCTAAAATTTAAAAACTGGAACAAATCGTTTGGCGAAAAAAAAAATACACCTTTGCAGTGGTATGGCGGCCACTGGGACCTGTCGGAAAAGTACGGCAAGGTGATTTTCGTGAATGGCTCAATGATGATTAGCTTAGATGCAAAAATTAGCCTGGTACAAATGGTTCAATTTTTTTATTAAAATTAACGTATTCGCGTCGGTATGGCGGGCTGTAAGCCGCACCCGACAAGTATGGCATTACGCTTTCGCCTACTTAATTTTTTTTCGACTAAGTATCTGAAAATTCAAGCATTTTTGTGGAACAAATCGTTCGACACTCGTTAGGTATCATTAGGAGAGTCCATTTAACAAAAAAAAATGGGTATTATTTTTTTTAATGATATCTTTTATCCCATTTAAAATCGTTGCAGAACGGTCACTCGCGGCGCGGGGGAATGAGCGGGGGTGATGCGGGGGCACGTCACGCGTCGTCGACGCGTCATGTCCATTAATTGCAGTGTTTTTTAGGATAACTTTCGGAAGCTATTTCTCAACATTTTAGTACTGAGTGATTATAAAAGAAAAAATGCGTGTATTTTTATTTTTAACAAGGATCAATATATCAACATTTGGCAGGAAGGTTTAATTGCTCCCTGTATTTTACATTTTAACTTAAAAGTTTATGGTCATCATTTTAACGTTTAACTTTTTTTAAGCCCTTCTAAAAATAATAATAATTTTTATATTACAACTTTATAAATGTTTTTTTTTTAAAGATCAAAGATGAAATCTATAACCATAACTCACGAAGTTCGTGTTTTATGTTAGGAAATCGACCCTCCAAAGACGTAACAAATGATTTTTTAATGTAATTTTATGACTATTATGTAATATGGTTACAACTTTATTTACATTATGCTTATAATAACTCTTGAAAAAGTAAAAGATAGTGGCGACAGACTTACCCGCTTGCGGCTCATCTTACGTTCCTTACGTTCGTCGCCTCGAACTTTTGTCTTGCGTTTCTCTTTCTCCGGAGACCTCTCTTCTATATCTTTGCTACCCTGCTTACGTAGAAAAACAAATTAATAAATATAAAAATATATAAAATGTTAGAACTAAGTATGTGAACTTATACAATTTTGATCGTAACATCATTCATAAAGTGAATCTAATTAAGTGTGTACTAGATAATTAACGGTTGACTGTGCCATATGTGATGGCTGTTTAAAGAATATTTTCAGGATGTCATCTCGTGATGAGATTTTACGCCGCAGCGCAGTAGTAATGGTTTAAGTGTGCGTCCTTATTAGCTGTGCTAAGTTCCTACATGTTATAAATTTCTGATACCACAACATCAGGCTTCTTGTTACGAATTTGTAATCTTGTGTTCTGTTACATGATCTTGCTTGAATCTGATGACGGACCCATTTCTTCTTCTTTAACATACACCATCTACTGCACTCGCTTTGTTTGTGTTCTTCTTTTGACAGTTTCTTCCATAAGATTTTATTATGTTATAAGTTCGATGCTTCAGCAAGATGGAGATATTGTGATTGATTTCTTTAACTTCTTGATTTATTTTGTCACTGGTTACTTCTTTATTTCACTTAGCCCTGGGATTTTCTTTATTTAACTTCTTTCCTCTTCTGGCAGTATTTGTTTCTGTTTTATGTGGTGGTTACTGTGTTTTAGGCTTGCTTCTCATCATTGTCTAGAATAATCTTAATCAAACAGATAAAGTAGCCACACATTAACAATACCTCGAGCAGCTCGATAAGAGTGGGCTGACTCTATTTGCATCCCAATAATACATTGGGATTTCACGGCATCAATTTTGAAGGTTTCTTAGACATAGCTTGAAGGTATGAACACCAAATACACACGGCTGGATCTTATCTCCAAATCTTCAAAGTGTGTTGTTTCTTCATTAAAAATCATGTTTAATTTATTCTTCAAAATCTTTCAAATTACAAAATTTGTGCTTTTTATATAATGTTTTATAGAAGTTTTTATTGTATTATATATTTATACTTTTTTCAGCTCATGGTTGATTATTTTTATATTAAATCACCATCCATTTCCATATGATATTTCTTCTTCATTATATAACTCATCTAATCGGCAGGCAGTTGATAGTCGATTTATATTTACATTAGTTTTAGCTTCCTCGTGTATACAAGAGCTTCATTTAATTTAAATTCTTATATTTTTTCTTTCTTCTTTCTTCATTTTACAATTCCACTGATTAGGTTTAACAGTTCGCGACATTGTTCGATCACTTTGGTTGGCACTATTTACACTGTCGGTCGCGACTCGCGGTCGCGGGTGACGCTGGCAGGCGGCGCGGCGGGCGCGGCGGGCGCGGGGCGGGGCGGGGCTCAGTCCGGCGCGAGCGCTCGGCGGGGCCGACTTACAATAACGATACTCACCTTGCCATTGCCGCTGTTTTCTACTTTACGACGTTTCACATCTGCAATAAAAATTGACATGTTGTTAATGACAATATCTGCATTGCATTTTGATGCAACGCCACACGATTTTGACCACATATCACCTAAACTACTATAAACATTGTCGGCTTGTTAACCTCTATTTAAATATGCAATTAAATTCAGTTCATCACTCTTCGTTACCGAAGAAATACCATAAAGTAAATAAAAATGTTACAGAATATGTAAATAAATGGTAACATTGCCGGCATGAAATTATTCAACAAAATTTAACGCGAGAAAAAACCCGCGCTACGATGAAGATGCGAGCAGGTGCCGCAAATTCGCAACTTATAATTACGTCACAATTCACATTATTTTCAATACAAAGAAAGAGCAGTATTATTGCCTATTGGTCTTGTACGTCTAAAGAGCGCATTTAAGAGCTCGAAACATGCCTTTTGGGACCTTCTATTACTTCACCGATGCATCTGAAGTAATCGTGGCTATTGAATACTTTGACGGTGTACTATGTTCCATGGAGAGATTTAATGTGATAGTCTAATAAAATATAAACTTACCGCGATCTAAATCATCAGACGCATGACGATGCTCATGCGGAGGGGATACAGTTTCTAAATAACGCTCTTCCTGAAAACGACACACATTATATTATACCGAATGTCATCAAGAAATCAGTCAATTGCTTGTATTTGAAGTATCTATATGATATGATTTTTGTAGTAAGTAATATGTTATATAAATAATATTTTACGTACTCTGTGCGATCTATCTCTCGGCGATCTATCTTTGTTTCTATTTTCTTCTTTATTTCTCTCCTTAGCGGACCTAAAACATTTTTGTCACATTAAAGTATAACTTTAACTATTGTTTTTATTTTTCTAATTAGTATGTATAAAATTAATTTTATGGCCAAATATGAAAAGTATAAAAATAAAGTGTGTCAGCTCCGACGCACGACTGGAGTTTACTATATATATAAAATAATATAATTATATAATATAATTATTATATTATTTTATATAATATTATATTCCGATAGGTATATTACCTTTATGGTCTCAATACACTCACAGCCAAATAAGAAAGTTGCGCGCTAAAGGTGCGCACCAAAAACGTGACACATTTTCGTTACTTGTTAGTAGGTTTTACTCCTCGGGTTTTTCTCATACCGGGCGCCTTATATATGAAAATCGATTCTTAAGGAGTAAACTCCAAAAGTAAACACATAATATTATGATAAAGATCACTTACGATCTAGACTCTCGTTTGGTCTCCTTGTCACGTTCGGTATCATCTTTACGTCTATCGCTTCTCAAATCTTTTTTATCCGCATCTAAAATATTTCAAAAAGAAATTTAGTATAAATTAATATCCATAAAATATGATATATTACGTACGCTCGAAAAGCTGAGAAAGGACAAAACATCCTTTAACTTAAGATATGTTGTATAACTTTTTTTTACCTAGTGGCTGCGGCGGCGACGCGGGAGTGTCCTCCTGTTTGGGAACTTCTGCCGTCGCTTTCTGCTCTGGCGCTACCAAGTGCACAACCTAAAACGTTTGCAAAAACAAAACTCCAAGATCAAAAAAATAATTTCGACTACGCAAAAGAATGCATCATCTGACCTGGGACTTGGGACCTTTACATTTAAAAGGAATATACACACAGTATTTTTTTTTTGGTCTTATTAAGATAATTTATTACCTGATGGAAGTCGCTTTCTTTCATCATATGAGGCACTCTGTTCCTCAGTTGACCACTGTAGCCTGTCGCGAGCACGTACAGATCCTGTCTTTGCGTTTTTTCCTCCTCTTTGACCTAGCGAGCAAAAATATTTATAATCTATAGAAATTTTGAAAGAGACTATGTTAAAAGTAACATGTTTGTTTGTTTAAATGTTAAAAAAATACAAAACCTTTTATTATAAAACTGAATTGCCTCAGCGAGAACGACATAGGATACTATTTGTCGCGAGAAAATGTACAATTACCGCGTTAAGCTTTTTAATCGCGGTCGGAGCCGCGCTGAAAATCAAATTAAAAAAAAAACAACGCACCTTCTCGACTTTCCGCTCGATTATCTGCGCGAGTCGCGCGAGCACTGGGAAGTGCGGCAACACGCGGATTAGCACGATGAGCGCGTTGCGGATCTGCACGTACTCTCCCGAGTCCAGGCACACCACCATCGCCTTCGTGATCTTGTAGTGCCACTTGTGGCACACGTGCCTGCGGAGAGAACGCCTCGAGTGAGCACAACTGACTTGCTGACAAGTAATGTTGGAGCCTGAAGTGAAGTGCGGGAGCGACCCCCACGCTACCCACACGTCACGCTTCACTCGCCTTCAGTGTAAAGCTAATTTTATTTAGGTCTATACTACCGTATTTCTAAGCTTTTGAATTGTTGTTTTTAAATTGTAATTTTCCATCTTTTTCGTAAAAGATGGCCCCGTGAGAGTTTCTTACGCCGGTTCTTCTCGCCGGGTTGGTTCCCAAACCGGTGGTAGGCACCTTAGTACCGGCGTTCAGAAATATTTTTGTAAAAAAATATTCTGAATAAAAAATATGTAGATTTTTGATTTTGATTTATCTATCGTCAGCATAATCATCATTCTATCGCCGTCTATTGCTGAGTATAGGTCTCCCCCATGGACCATCAACTCACGATTGAAAGCTAATATACTTATGTATCGATGCCTCCTGCTTAAATTCTCGTGTGGGTAAAATCTCGATTTTATAGGAGAACCATTTGAAGACATACGATAATTTACTGATAGCGCGCAAGGTGAGAATGCGGTAGTGCTGTGACCTAATTAGAATTAATAATGTCGATATGTCAAATACGCTTTTAGTTTAAAATTATAATTTTCGAAAAAAAAAACAAGAAAGTAATTATTATCACACTTTTTTATTAAGACCGGGCTGCCAAAAATATCAAAACACGCTAGCCCTGCCTACATACCCTGCTATCCTCCAATCGTGATATAATGATTCCATGAATCGTGCCCGCATGAATTTTACTTTGAGCCGCTGCTAGTAGTGAACAATATCGCGTGACAAGGGTTCCCGCATTATAGCACGAAAGTAAAGGTGGTAAAACAGTTTTTTGATTATTACTTAAAAACTAAATACAATACTAATATTTCCTTTAGGTATGTACGCGATTACGCGATTTAGAATAACTATACACTGTTGTTACTTTTTTAATGGGCAAAATGCAACATATCAAGACGTCTTCCGGTCGCATCATCTGGGAGCACAGGACTGCTAGCAACACCGGAAGTTCCTTTCACCGGCACTTCACATTCGTCCTAGGCCTAGGACGCAACATCTATCTTCAAAAACGTAATAATTTTATATTTTACTTTCATCTATCATCTAATTACAGTCCACATAATAAGTGATAAGTTTGAGTGACACACTAACAAGCTATGATTTTAAAAGTGTATGATTGTAGTAGTGCAAGTTATTTAATGATAGTCACTAAATAAGTGTAACAGATATTTGTTGAAAAGCCCAGAAATATTCAAAATTTCGAAAAATAAAACTATCGAGTCAAAATAAGTGAATCGTGTTTTCCGTTAGGCTAGTATCAGATAAAATATAAACAATGATTAAATAAATCTCAATTTCATTTAAGTCAATCATCTTCCGGGATCGTAATACTTAAAGGTACAATTCCGTGCATCGCGATGGATCGCGGTCGCGCACGACCTACGACTGTCGTCGGACGCTCGCGACCATAGTCAGCGTATGAAAATGTATGGCACCGCTTACCATACATGTCGTAGATCGTGCGTGACCGCGATCGATCGCGATGCACGGAATTGTACCTTTAAACACAGCAAAATTTGACAGCTCGCTCTTATTTCAAAATCAAATAAAAAAATTGATTGTTTTTTTAACAGAACTTGATGGATTCAGTTCAGTCGTTTCAGTCATTATTATTATAAACAACAATTACACTTGAATATTGTTGAAACTCTTTTATACAATTTATTCTTTATTTTATTTAATTTATCATTTTTTATTTATTTCAAATATGTTTTGTTTCAACCAATAGTAACGCGATAACACACTACACGAATGATAGCCGTCAATTTCCGCACAGGCTACAGCACTACAGTCTATACAGTACACTGCAGGCGTGCGAGACGCGGGGTGCGGTCGGCGGCGGGGGGATTGCCGACGCCCTTCGTCTCAGGCACAACTGCATTAAACTCGCGCGCTATCTGTACATAGGAACCATTGTGTATACCTGTAATTCTCATATCCGACGTGATCGTTGGCCTCAGTGAACTGGTTGGAGACGCGGTACTTGGTGACGAAGCCGGGGTAGTGGGCGCACTCCGCGTGGAATGCGGCGCGGTCGCCGTGCCACCGCATCGCCGTCCGCAGCACGCGGCACAGGAACTGGCCGTACCGCGCCGCCTCGCCCTCCGTGCACGACATCACCGAGTACGTGATGTCGCAGAACAGCTGCACACACCGCCAAAATTATCTAATGTAAATCATACTCTAACGCATAGGTTCTCAACGTGGGCGATAACGCCCCCTTGTGGGCGTTTGAGACTTTCGGGGAGGCAGTAGAAGACCCAGAGAAAATTAGGGGGCAATGAGATGGCGCAGATGGGGCGTGGCCCGTGGGTAGATAAAAAAACATAGCTAGTCTAAAAAGACAAAAAAATACACGCTAATCACGTACTAAAGTAAAATAAAAATTAATATCGTTTAATTTTTGTTAATGTAGGTATTGTTATCATTTTTATCACGTGTGCACGTATTATACAAAATATGTAATGTATATGCAAAATATTGCTCAATATAAGGGTGGTTCTACAAAAATTGGGTAACTTTTAGGGATATTTTGTTTACTGTAATTTTTATGGTAAATTTAGATATATTTGGGTTTATAAGATGGGTAATATAATGAATATATTGTTGCAAATCGGGACAGCTATTTTTTAGAGTAGTTTTTAAAATATTTCGATTTTTCTGAATTTGACTGCCAGAGGACTGACGAGGGTGACACAGTACTGATATATAATGCAAACATATTAGAAATATATGACATTTGTGGCATTTATGAAACGCTTATAAACTATAATTATATCACTTTCATTATTTTAATGTATCAAGTTCTTAGTAAGTTAAATATCGGAAAATATTTTGAAATAATACGGGGAAAACACAAGCACAACCTTTATAAGAATTTTGACAATAGGCTACTTGACCTATATTCAATTTCATTGAACAAATGCATATTTCTAGTAAAACTTGGCCTAGGAAACCGTATTTCACCCTTATTATCAAATAAAAGCTTATGATTGATAAATAAAGTCGATTTGAAAATATGATTCTATGAAAATAGGAATTGTACTGACGAAAACGCTTTTGCAGTACTTCCGATTTGGATGTGACGTCATCTTCCTACTAATTTAATATCTTTTATTTATCGCGCTCGCTATATGTAAGTTTATTTGTACATAAATAATAAGAATAAGCCTATTATATATTTTCTTCAATAATTCAAATAAAACATCAGTTTTATATAATATATTATCTCCATTTATTGTAGACGGGAAATGAAATGGCCAAAACTTTTCTCCAAAAGTTTTCAACATTACAAATGATTTCTAATTTCTTATATAATTATTTTATAATTTTTGGGCACTTTTAGACTCGTACATTTAGCACATTAAAAAAAATTCAATAAAGAGAGTTTAAAATGCAAAGCGTATGACGTCACACTATGGCGGACAGTGTTTTCGGCGCCATTTAAGAGGCATATTTTTCAATAAACATTTTATGGGTTTCTACTGTGTAAAATATTAAAATATTAGTTTTTTTTTTAAAAATGAATGATTATGAAGCGATTAGCATGAAGAAAAAAATTAGGTCAAGTAGCCTATTGTAATAAACATTTTTTTTACTTTTAAGTATTTTACTTAACAGTATACATTAATAATTAATATGTTGATATTAATTATTAATGTATACAATGTATGTAGACAAAAAACGAAAACTTTAATTTTGTTGTTAGTTGTAACAACAAAATTAAAGTTTTCGTTTTTTGTCCATCTGTCCGTCAGTACGTCCATCTATCTATCTATTTGTCTGTCACCAGGCTGTATCTCAAGAACAGCGACGGTTAGATAGTTTTTATTTTCACAAATGACGTATAATTGTGTTGCAGCTATAACGAAAATACAAAAGTAAAAACAAAATAAATATTTAAGAGGGCTCCCATACAAGAAACGTGATTTTTGTGCCCTTTTTTGCTCAATGTCAATAATGCAACCAGGTAATTTTAAATACTATAGAAATACTCAATATTGTTCTTACTTTAATAATAAACAATAAAATTATAAGAAAATAAAGATTTATTTTCTTATAATTTTATTGTTATATAGGAGACCCCTTAAAGATTTTAAGGGGTCTCCTATACAACGAATATACTTTTTTGTCCTTTCAACTCAATGTCAATAATGGCACCAGGTGGGCAATTGAAATGTTCAAAAAATACAATTTTTTTCTTCTTTAGTAGTAGATAACAAAATTAAAATAAAATAAACACTTAAAGGGAGCTCTCATACAAAGAAAGCCATTTTATGGCACGAGGGCTTCGTGCTGGAGTCTGACTCGCACTCGACCAATTTTTTCAAGTTAACCGTTAGCTTTTGAAGTTTCTTTAACATTTTTTCTTTGCCTCTTCTCCTTTTTTAAAGTACATTTTGTAATATATGTTTTTCTTTGCCAATTCATCTTATTTAAAGAGGTAGTTTGTTTCTCGGCAAGAAAGTCTTTTCAGCTTCTCTTTTCTTATTTAATATATTATCCTTCAGTCAAATTTGTCTTTTGTCTACCACAAATTACAGCCGCCATTATATTTTACACTAAAATAAATAAACAAATGGTTAACACACATCAATTGTTGTGATAAAAGTGATCTTAAAGAAAACAACATCAGTACTCTGGCAACATGTCAGTCCGTTGGCACGATTTCAGGCAAAGGACTGACGCCAAAGGACTGATGATTTCGACATAAATTTAAGGTTATAATTAAAGTTAATGTTTCTTTTCGTATTTTCTAATATCAATATATTAAATTTTTACTAATTATAGTAAACAGTATAGAAATCAAAATAAAATTAAGATTTATAAGGAATTAACGATTACCCACAGTACTGAGTTTTTGACTGGTCCTGCGCAAGATTATGTCATATCCGACGAGCTAGCACTCATACTGTAATAGTAGCAAAGAAATGCTGCAGTTCTGAGCTGACAATATTGCGAACTAAACATAATTATTAGGGATATGACCATGTATACGTGCTTTTTGGTGAAAATTTTCGCATTTGAAAGTTACACAAAGGACTGACGAATGAAACCTATGACAAAGTTTCCTCTCTTTTTTAAATACTTTGTAAATATTTTTACATTATGAAAGTCCTGACATTCATTATTACGTACATTAAATATTGTAATTGTATATCGAGTTTTCTGAAATTACTCATAAAATCTGATGTACAGTCTCTTGATTGAACGTTTTTGGTTTTGTGACAGGCCAAAGTACTGACGTTTTGGGCATACTCTTTTAATTTTATACAATTTCTAAATAAATTACGTATCTGAAATTGAGTGACCAATTAAAGGAGATTACATACTTTTAAAATGAAGAATAAAATCTTTAAAATATAATGTGATTTAATATATATTGACTGGTGACAGCGAGTTACCCAATTTTTGTAGAATCACCCATAAGTTTTAATTGCTCCCATTGAGACATTATTCTTTCATAAGGTTGAGAAACTATGCTCTAACACTTTGTCACACATCGAATGCAAAATATTCAACCAATCCAATTAATGGAAGTTGCTTACGAGTACCGGCAAAATTAATAATAATAACTCCCACAGCGGTTTCGGTGACGGTGGCCGGTTTCATTGAAACCAGACCAGTTACGCAAGAATAATTTTATAGTGCCCAAGTGTGTGCGCAGTACACAAGAGCACTCTCTATTCCTTTTACTCTCATAACCCAAAGGGACGTAAGACCGACACGACTGGCGAGAGATCAGGCTCAGGACCGACTTTTTACATGCCCATTGCCCATACGCTTGGATCATCTTATAGTTCTTGCAATCTACGAGTGCGCGTCGCCTTTATTTGTAGTTGGAAATGTGAATAGACATTTTCGTTAGTGTGCGTACCCGACGGAGCAGTCAGTAGCGAGCGAGCCATGTACGCGTGTATAGATATGGTCACTCACGCAACTAAGGGCGACGCGCACTCGTAGATTGCAAGAACTATACTTGTCAGACAATTAGGTGATCAGCCTGCATTGTCCTTACCTAACTTGGAAATAACATGTTTTCAACGCGGGTATCGTACCCACGACCTCCAAGTCAAGAGCCACGCTCTTAACTACTTGACCATGGAGACATTACCGGGAAAATTATCAAATGTAAATCATAGCTGAAGCACCAACACTTGTCAGACATCGAATGCAAAATATTCAACCGATCAAATCGATGGAAGTTGCTTTCCATCGATCACCTTTCATTAAACAGACAGATCCAAATTTTCTAGCAATGAACGGGCTGACGCTGATGAACTATTGCTAAGAACGCTTTCGATCATGACAGCGTTTAATCAAAAAAAAACTAGATCAAAACACAGACAGACACGTCAAATTAACACCACTCTTTTTGGTGGAGGCTTACAAAAAACCTCACCCTATCGTAGCATAGGAGCGTAGAGAAGTTGGGCGTTTTCAGCGCGTGGACGGTGTGCACGAATTCCGCGCAGTACAGCGCGTCGGGCGGCGTGAAGACGCAGCGCGGGAACAGGTAGAGCTGCATGAACTTAAAACACCACTCTTTTAAGTGGGGGGTTACAAAAAACCTCACCCTATCGTAGCATAGAAGCGTAGAGAAGTTGGGCGTTTTGAGCGCGTGGACGGTGTGCACGAATTCCGCGCAGTACAACGCGTCGGGCGGCGTGAAGACGCAGCGCGGGAACAGACAGAGCTGCATGAGCCGCGTGACCGTCTCGTTCTTGGCAGACTTGGCGGCGCGCGCGGGGAACCAGCCCACGCACTCGCGGGCCAGCCGCGCCCGCACGCGCGCCACGTGCGCCTCCTGGCGACGACGCTCCTCCTGAAAACACAATACGTATTCTCTAATAAGTAATAGCCTAATGATATAATACCTATCTACTAACAAAATCTTGCATTTAATCTAAATAAATGCGCTACGTCAGTACACTACCCATTAGTGGGGTAAAAACCCATTCATTCTATTTGGGTTAAAACTGGGTGATTAGGGGTTTAACCCGGTTATTACCCATTTTCACCCATTTTACTGGGTGAAAACAAAACAAATATTGTAAATGATTTATTATTAGAGAGTACATATTTTATACTTAAGTTTAATAGAAAAAGGTAAGTATTATAAATAAAAACCAACAAATTAGGTGATACACACACACACATCATCATCATCAGCCGGTACTTCTCGCCGGGTTAGTTACCGAACCCGTGGTAGACCTCATGTACACGTTCTTAAAGTGTTAACAACCTACCTGTTTAGTATTTAGAAAAAATATTTTGATTTTGAAAAAAGAAATTTGGTTGCAATCAAAAAGACCGATGTAGATGGTTCAGGGCTTTGAGATTCCATCGGGACTGGCGGCAAATCGGGCATGCAGTCAGCGGGGCTAAAATGGTCGCATAGCAATTACTCTCAATCAATTCACAAAATGAATTGTCAAAACTGTCAAAGTCACGAATATCAAATTAGTACAAATTTTTTTTGAATTGGTCAAACTCACGAATGTCAAATTAGTACGAATTTAGACCAATTGAATTGGTCTAAATTCGTACTAAGTTTAAATTTGACATTCGTGAGTTTGACAGTTTTGACTATTCATTTTGTGTTGAAATTGATTGAGAGGAATTGCCATTTTAGCCCTGCAGAAACATCATGAGGGTATTTGATTAACCCTTATTTCGACCCTAAATAGCGGGCTATACGTTTACTTTCAAAAATTCTAGCTCGTAAATTATTCCATATTTTAAAGAGGTTTCTGTATTATAGTATGAAACTATTCAAGATTTTACAAAAAAATACTATTTTACATGTTTCAAAGAAAAATAATATAAAAAATCGAAAAGTGTAAACCTGTCAAGCGAGAGCGCAATAGGAATAACTCGGTGCGCCTATTTGTGTCGATTTAAATATACATAAACTTGAAAATATAAAATATTTAGTTTTCACCCGCCCAAAACACCCAATGGGTGGAATGAAATGGGTGATAACTGGGTTTTTACCCAGTGATGGGTTTTAACCCGGATGATTACCTATCTATATACGTCAGAGTCCATGTGGATACTGTTGTCGATTCAAGAAGTTTCTAACCATATGAATGGCCGCCGAAAATTCGCCGAAGATCTTCCGACCGAGAGAGATAGCTGCTCGGTCAAGCCGAATTCCACTGACGTCATTTCAGACGTATTTAATTATTTGTTAATATTGATAATTATTTAGAAATATTGAAAGTTTTACCTGTAATTTCTCAATAAGAGTATTGTATCTCTCCTGCTCCTTTTTGCCCTTTGAACCCTGGGAGGAATCCTTGGTAGCATTTGCAGCTGCAATTTTTAATCTGTCTATTTCTCTGTCATAGCTCTCCACTGGCACTTTAAGATCGTACATTGACAGAGACCTGAAATAGGTTTAACACATCTCATAATTACAAATTTAATACACACACGACAGAGGAAACCAGGCATTTTAGTTTTTTTATTACCCACTGCAGACCTCATACAATACAGCAATAATAATAGGTACTGTATCTGCACAAGATACGAAATTACTTTCCAACAAAATTACATGTTTGGGTGAGGCCGTGGATTTTGCCACTTTGTAACGTATAGTAACACAGAATATTCTACGTTACAGTAACACTAAAGTAACGCGAAAGTAACGGTATTGCTTTGTTAAGCTTATGTCATAATGACGCGATAAAAAAAAACTAGTGGGTACAGTGATAAAAAAAATATATTTTTTAAATTGTTACAAATTGTGTGGTTTTTTGATTATTGTCGATCAGAATAATCAAGGAGACAATTAAGTAAATATTTAAAAAGTTATGGAAATTTTTAATTTTATTAAAATAAGAAGTGTTTTTTATTGTTCATATTAAGAAATTAACGCATGTAAATACTAATCAATTATTTACAGAACATTTCTTTATGAGATTTCCAAAAAAAAGGCATGGCCAATTTTTTGGATAAAAAATACTATGTGTGTAGTAAACAGCGAAATTGACAATATGCATTAGTCTTTACAATGCTTCTACGTTACGTAACATAGAATATTTGTTACCAGTAACATAGAAGTAACGTTTAAGTAACGTAGAAGCTCGATTTTCAAGGCTATTGCAGGTTATAATTTCTAAATTAAACCAAATTTGGAATAAATCTATAAACTATCATGTACATTATCCATTTCGACACATAGTTTTACGTAAACAATAGTTAAAAAGTCGATATTTACCTTTAATTTCACCACAAAACTCTTTTGATTTTGCGCTGCTGAAACACGCTTCATAAACTTGTCACAAATTTTAACAAACAAGATGGTGACTTTTCACTTTTTTTTCTTGGCCCACTAACTCGGTATTTTCATAATAATTCCGAATTTCTACTTAAAATTACATTTAAATGCTTGTGTCTCGAAATACTGGTAACAAAGAAAACAGTAACGTAGAAGTGAAAAAAATGAGACAAATGTTTAAATGTTTATAAATCACTGATTAATGCATGTTTTCAATAGTTTAAAACCACTTTATTGTGTCTCAACTATCAGACAATTAGATTCAATTAAATTTGCTCAGTAGACTCATAAAATAAAAAAGTTAAATAGCGACAAGTAAGTAGCCTACCATCAAAGACATCGCTTTTTTATCTAAAATTAGGGCTCTGAAATATTCAGATTGGCGTTTTAACATGATAATTTACCAAAATCCGCTTAAAACTATCCTAAAAGAGATAAAATATGACTGAAAGAAGTTATATAAGAGATCAGTGTTACAGTTTAACTGGTATTTTCTGTTTTATTTTATGATGAACATGTGAGACACTTTTCTTTTGAAAAAAGTGGCAAAATCCACGGCCTCAGCCGTTTATGACTTACCAGAATGTCACATAAAACTCCGGTGAAATATCTTCCCAGACTCGGGCGGGTAGCAACGGTGTTATGGCAGTAACGACCGGTTCTAAAGCGTCCTTAGACGCGGCACTATAACGCTCGATACTCTTTTCTAATGTATCGGATTTGCTGTCTGATGCTTTCTTCAGCTCCTCGACTTTTGCCGCGATCTTCTGAGCCAACACTGGACGGTGGAGGAAAAATGCCACATCCGCATCCACATGGTAGTCGCGGAGTAGTTCCTATAAATAATACACTTTTATTACTCCCTTAAAATACAGGCACGCCTATCCTAAAAACATTCTTGCTCAAATAAAATGTGGTGTGGCTGTTATGAACGGTGGTTTTAGCTTTTGGTGTAAAGCTTTGTTTACCTCTTCCGCAAATGTCCAGATGTCGCTCAAACTAAGTAGGATAACATTAATGGTGATGAATAATAATAATAAAGAGTGTCAGCAGTGAGCAGTCTTAGGAACAGACGTTGCAAGAGTCGCGGAGGTCTTGATGTCCTGCTACCGCGTCGGTGCAGTTAGAGTCCTAACGAGTTTTAATTAGCGGGTAGGACGTGCGTCCACGACCATTTCTTTGGGCGCAACGAATCCTGACAACGGCATTTCCCGGCGAAAAAAAAAAGGGAAAAATGTACTATCAGAGAAGTTGATTCCTAGGCAGATGGGGGACCTACATTGGTCACGTTACGTCAAACCATAAAGTTAATATACCTACCGGAATAAAGCAACAATCTCGAGCTGTCAAACGAAACCGAAATTGATTTAAGTCTGTGTGTAAAAATTTGTTTACGTATACACTTACACAAGCATCTTTCTAAGAGTTTAAATTGTCAATGTGCCGATATGTGCCAACTGGACGTCAAAATTGGTTCTGCTGTCATGTATCACACGTTTCTTTTTACCACGCAGTGTGATAGTGACATCTCGCTTGCTCAGGCCTTTGTTTCTCTATTCCACTAGGTATATTAACTTTATGGATAGATCACAATTAACACTGAATTGAAATGATCCGACCAAACGACGTCGGTCTGTCAACTGGCTAGGAATTAATTTCCTCGTACCTGTAGCGGCGGCAGGCGCGCGGCGTACTCGTCCGGCGCGTGCGAGGAGGCGAGGAAGGTGCCGAGCTGCACGAGCGCGTCCTGACAATGGTCCGCCAGCCGGCCCACCACCTTCAGCTGGGAACCCTCGCTGCTCTCCTCCGTGTACTCTGATCATGGAAAAAATCACTACATAGGACATTTCCTAATATAAATATTTAAAGAATTTAGATGTTGCCCGCAGAAATTCGTTTGTCACGCAGGAACCGTTTGCCCTAAAAAATATCCAATGTCCTTTCTGAATTTAAAACACCTCCAATCTCCATACATTGAACATCTCCATCGTGGGTATTGCAGACACGATAGATTTTCAATTGTTATGCAGCCGGCTGCCACTTGGGGATTGATGGGTTAAATCGCTTCAACGGTTTAAAACAACTTTCACATTTAAATACATAATATTAGTTAGGACACCACATGACCCATGATTCCCGTTACATTGGAAAAGACGCCTAATAATACAATGACAAAACAATGTGCATATCCAAACTATTTTTAATTACTGTTGTCGTGAGCGACAACAGTCTTGTCGTGGGCTGTCGCGATTCGCGTTGATTGTTGTTATGTATTGTTTAAGTTGTTTGCAAGCTGTTGTAATTAGTTTATGTTATCCTTGACATCCATGTCGTCGCTAATGGCTCTTGCGGAAGACCGGCGCTGAATATGCCCCTGGGTGTACCAGCACATGCCGAGCATGAGCCAATTTGCGGCTACAATTTGGAATCGCCTTGTTTTAATGTATGTAAATTTGTTTCATGAATGTAGTTGCAAATAAACATTATTATTATTATTATTATTATTACTGAGGGGGATTATTATTTCCCTATTAATTTAGAGATGTACCCTCAATTCCTCAAGGATCCGATAAAAAAAATGGAATTAACATTTGGATTGAGACATTAGGGTCATTAACCCATCAAGCCCCATAAGGGCACCAGTGACCACGATAACAATAGAATTCCAAGAATCCGCGATCGAAGGATTAATGAACATTTCCATACCTTTCCACACACAACAGTGCCTTTGTTGAGCAGACAGTATACACAGAGCAATGTCCAAATTAGTTCCAACCACTGCTTCTTTCAGTCGGGCAGAAGAGCGTCTAGTGTTGCGCACTTGTGAGAAATATCCAGCCTACGAATAAAGATGTGTTTAAATAAGAATACCATTCCATATTCAATAAGAAATAAAAAAATAACACTAAAATTTACCTCCCCCTTGAGCAATTCCCCTCCGGCCATGGCGTCCAGTTGTTCCGGAGTCATTTCCTCTGTAGCTTCGATGCCCGCCATTTTCTGAACTATTTCTTTCAGAATGATCAAATCTTGACTGAAAATCGGATTCATAAATAAATTACAATAATAAAGCCTTTATTGTTTTTCAACATTTAAAGTTGAATGTTTAGAAATAATACAATTAAAAAGTTATTTTCAATACACTTCCTTAGAGCCAGTCCACACGGCGCGTTGCGTCGACGCAGTGCTGCCGTTGCGTTGTTTTACATACAAATAACACGGCGCGATGCGTCGTCGCAACGCACAAATGACGAACAGCAGTACCCGAGACGAAGCGGAAGGGGGTGTGGACGTTAAGACTGCTTCGTAATAACGCAACGCAGCGCCCGTGTGGCCGGCTACGCGTCGACGCAACGCACCGTGTGGACTGGCTCTTGCATACCAACCAAGAAAACGTACCTTTGCTGAGCTTTAAGTCGGTTGGCAACAAACTGGAGTAGCGCAGTGAGCTCAATGTTGTGTTTCTTGAAGGCGGCGCCGGCAAACGCGGCGAGGGCTTGCAGCGGGGCGGGCGCAGACGCGCGTCTCGCCACCAGCGCCTCTAGCAAACAACACCCGAGCACATCCAGCGACAGCGCTGTCAAGTACTTCAGAGACTCCACCACTGGGCCGATCAAATTGTCGTATGTCTGTATCTGTATACACAACACGTTTGTAACATTCGTGAATAGGCAATTATAAATAAATCATGTACGTTACTGAGACCTCTGAATATGACTAATTAATGTTTATTGTTTATGAACATTTATGACTGAGCAATAACTAATAAGTATAAATAGTTAGCAGTGTATTCTATACTATGAGTAAAAAAATAGCAAATTAACAAATTGCAATATAACTACAGCACAGAACTACACTTAGTTTTTATTTTAACATCATAAACTTAAATGCGAAATATAATGCGGTAAATATAGAGCAAGAGCCCGTGAGGGCCAGACCTTCGTCTTTTTATAAAACCTGAAAGTTCTTCTGTGTATATCCCCAATACAGGTAAGAATGATCCCCACCTATGAAACCTGGGTAGTGGTGGCTTTGGCAGGTAATAGGTAGCAAAGGTGTAAAAAATTCCGCCTCAAATTTATCAATTTATAAAACTCAATTTCTTTATATTTTATTCATAATAATATTGAAACTCGCGTTGCTCATTGCCAGACACTTAGTATGGTTACAACCCCCTGCCGGACACCCCTAAACTATTATAATTTGTAATTATACTTACGTTATATTATAAAAGCTAAATTTTACATATGTTTTTTGGAGAACTATTTAATAATGTTTCCTTAGTAGCCGGACAGTTTCGAGGGTTCTATCGTCCTGCCAGACGTATTGAATGTGTACAATACTTGTGAGCGCGAGGAGCATATATAGCAACGGGTGCGAGCGAAATAGAGTGTTCGGAGTTGATACTGATGTTGCTGCTATAATGCTGGGTCATATGCACCGTCTGAATTATGAATCGCAAGTTTGGATGCTTACGGGAACTGGAAATAATTTGAGATATGTGAACCTGACTAAGATATACCAAAAATTGGGAGAATCTATTTGTAAAAGCTTACCTGGATTACATGCAATTACAGGATGTGATTACAATCCTTCATTTTTCAGAAAAGCAAAATTGAAACCGTATAAGATATTTAAAAAATATGTAGACTTTCAGCAAGCCTTCATGAAGTTTGGTGACAGCAAAATCATCGAAGATAATAATGAACATAAAGACCTTTTCAATGTTATTCAACATTTTATATGCTATTTATACAATGTTGACAATATAAATGATGTTGATGCTGCTAGACTACAAATTTTTATAGACTCTTACACAGTGTCTGATGTGAACGAAGCTTTTAATCGAAAAAAATTGCGAAATTTCGACGCTAGTAGTTTACCACCTTGTAAAAGTGAGCTACTACAGCAATTTTTGCGAGCAAATTATATATGCGCTATCTGGAACAATGCTCATTTGAAAAAACCAACAAAATATGAACCAGTAAATAATGGTTGGATTTTGGAAGATGACCACTACCAGTTTAAATGGTTTGAAGGGGATCAACTACCGAATTATGTCAGTGAATCGCTTAAAACCGTATCAGGTATATAATAATTATGTTAAATTATTTCACATTAATTTGTGACTAATTAAAATTAAATTAACTTGGTTTTATTTTACTATTGCAGAAGCAGGCGAAGAAGACGATGTTGATAACGATGAATCTAGGGAGTGGAGTAGCAGTGACGACGAAAATGAAGATATCAACTACGATGACAATGAAGAAGATTAAATATTTGATTTAAATAAATTCATTTTCCTCTAAATTTTTTATTAACAAAAAAATTGTTCTTCCGTATAATAAACAATAAGATTTTGATGACTTTGAAATTTCAGTTGAATTAAATATAATAAACTTCATAAAATTTAGAAATAATATGAATTGAGTTACTAGATTTTTGATATGATTGATATTTTATTGTAAAATTTTACAGAATATTGTTTTAAAAATTTATTGCTCAGACTGTAATAATTTTATTCAATCAAATTTCTCAAAAAATTAGAAAAAAGATTACTAGATAATTTGGAGTAAACAACAGTAGATGTGCAGTAAAGGATCGCAATAGACCGAACACTCTATTTCACTCGCACCCGTTGCTATATATGCTCCTCGCGCTCACAAGTATTGTACACATTCAATACGTCTGGCAGGACGATAGAACCCTCGAAACTGTCCGGCTACTAAGGAAACATTATTAAATAGTTCTCCAAAAAACATATGTAAAATTTAGCTTTTATAATATAACGTAAGTATAATTACAAATTATAATAGTTTAGGGGTGTCCGGCAGGGGGTTGTAACCATACTAAGTGCCTGGCAATGAGCAACGCGAGTTTTAATATTATTATGAATAAAATATAAAGAAATTGAGTTTTATAAATTGATAAATTTGAGGCGGAATTTTTTACACCTTTGCTACCTATTACCTGCCAAAGCCACCACTACCCAGGTTTCATGGGTGGGGATCATTCTTACCTGTATTGGGGATATACACAGAAGAACTTTCAGGTTTTATAAAAAGACGAAGGTCTGGCCCTCACGGGCTCTTGGACTAATACATATTGGCCTGGCATAGCCACACAACAGATGTTTTAGCACTCACTTGTAAAAGCATGTAGTCAAACAGGAAAGATGGTGCGGCGTGCGACAGTTTTCCTATAAGTCGACCTTGTGGCTTGATATTTTCCTTCGACACTCGCTTCATTATGTGCTTAATTCTTTGCAATGAATTGCCGCGAACGCGAATCAAAGACGGTATTCTTTCGCCAGATTCATTCTTCCATCGAGAATACAGGCAGTACCTAAAAACATAAATATTACAAGACTAAATAATAGGCTACTTGACCTATATTCAATTTCATTGAACAAATGCATATTTCTAGTAGAACTTGGCCTAGGAAACCGTATTTCACCCTTCTCATCAAATAAAAGCTTATGATTGAAAAATTAAGTCGATTTGAAAATATGATTTTATGAAAATAGGATTTGTACTGACGAAAACGCTTTTGTGGTACTTCCGATTTAGATGTGACGTCATCCTCATAGTAATTTAATATCTTTCATTTATCGCGCTCGTTATATGTTAGTTTATTTGTACATAAATAATAATAATAAGCCTAGAAAGATTTGTAAGATATATTTTCTTGAATAATTCACTTAAAACATCAGTTTTATACAGGGTGTCAAAAGACCGCTTCCGATAACTTCGTGGGGTTATTATAGGGCATGAGATATATCCATTGGTGCAAGTAATTTTCTTTAAATCGCCAGTTTTTAAAATAGTCAAAATTTTCAACACGCAATGTATAACGCTGATGTAAATGGGCGATAGTATCGCGCGCCAGTGGAGCCCCGGCCCCCAGGCCGAGTCAGCCCCCACGCGCCGCTCGCGCCGAGTACCGCGCGCGCGAGCGCTAGACAAAACAGCTGATCGTGGTGTGCCACAGTGCCCTAGCCCGTGGGTAGTGAATAAACCACCAGTATTGTAATGATTATTAAATTACAATTGTTTTCACGATTTAACATAATGTTAGAATTTATTAATTACCGTTTCTTAGGTTATTAGTTTAAGTATTACTTATTACTCAAAAATACTCCGTTTTTACTTCCGGCCAAAAAGGAAAAGAAATCATAATAATTCACATTCGAATCAGTTGATCTCTTGAATCAGAAATTGTAAAAATACAACACTTACACAGTTACACCTATCTATGGAAAAAAATACTTGATAACATGTTCACTGACCTGTGATGAAATGCAGTTCGAACTGTGCTCACTGCTCCATGTAACTCAATGTAGATTGCAGAGTTATTCAACACGAAACAAAATTAAATAGGAGACATTCCAATTCTTTACACACTTTTTACTGCACTGTTTAAACCGCACTATCGAAAACGATGTTCACCCCCGTTCCATAAAAGTTTACGAGTACCACAGATTACCCTTATTACCTTAAAATTACAAAACTTTAACAAAAACTTCACAGTACACGTCCAGCGCGGCGCGTGTTTACAGCCGACTGAACAAATGAAGAAAAAACTTTGTAAAATAATAGGGATTTATCCCTGTGCATATTTTGAGTTATCGATAATTTTTTATCGATAAATCGTATTAATTGTTTTACATACGAGTACGTATTGATTACAGTCAAACTAAAAATAAGCAAATACCTACTCAATGTTAAGAATAGCGACAATAATTAAAATTTATTTAAATAATTAGGTATTATTAAAGTATTTTCATTGCGTACGTAGACGCGTATACGCATTACGCGCATACCTAGACGCGCAAACGCGTACCATAGTATAACAACCACTTTATCACGGTAATGTCGGTAGGTATCGAAATTATCTTGCAACTTGACTATGTATCCCGATAAAATTTTCTGAATTCATAACCTCATAATAGAGTTAATTTTAAAAATGAGATTAGATCAACTAAATAATAGTTATTAACTTTTATTATTTAATGGTAATTTAAATATCGACAACATCGTTTTGAATGTACAACACTTAGATTGTCCTTGAAATGGATTAACGACACGTGACGTGCACGTGCGTCGTGCACCTGCAGAGCGGCCGATGGCGGCCGCTGTTTGTCGGCTCGATCACAAAGGACGCCGCCGTGCTTCGGTTTCTTTTGACCTCTTCCGAAAGCCAATACATGACTATTAAACATTATTTTTAAAATTAAAATAGATTTTCTAATTTAGTAGCCATTTGTGCATTGAGGTATTAGGTTGTTGTTAGACATAAGTTTGATTTTTTTAACAATTAGGTAGGTACTTCAAGTATCAAAACGTGGTAGTAGTTATTGTGTTATGTGTTAATTGATTATTATTATTCAGTTGTGTTAAGTAATTTACTGTATGGTGTGATAGATTTCGTTTAAAAAGGGAAGTGTTTTTGACGTTTTTGGTGGTGACTGGTCTTATTGCTTGGTGTTAAGGACTATTTTCAAAATTCAAAAAGAAGTAAGAACCCGTCTTGAACTCAACATTTTTCACGTAAGTTAATTATTGCCAGATTTTTGTGTATCATCTGTAATTTCGATTGATAAGACGTGACGATTGCGGATAGACAGTTCTTCCGCATTGGTTTCGTTACTTATGAACTTTTTAACGTCGAGTCTAAAAATCTTAGAAATTTGCCATACCTACTCTTGTAAGTTTTTACACATGCAGTTGATTACAGTTTTCTACATAAGTTACCATGAAACTTTTAACACTGCAAGTAGCCAAGATGAGGGGTTAGAGGTCAGTCATAGTGACCACCTTCATGGGTTTAAAGTTGGAAGGACACATCACACAACATACATTAGGGTTTAGAACAGTTCTGACGTAGTGTATCGTCGCATACGACCTTTCGAGTTTCGACAGCGTACGTAGGCCGTAGCGTGAAGACATTGAGCGCGCGTTTTTACATTGCGATTTTTAGTAATAATAATAAAATTTAAAAAAAAAATTAAAATTATTTTTCTATGTGGTTTATTATCATGTTTAAAGGGTATTAATTATAAAAAAAATAAAATTAAAATAAAAAAAAATAATAAAAAGAAACTAAAAAAAAAATACATTTTCGTAATCAGAAAATGTAGTATAATCATACCCCAAAGTTATCGGAAGCGGTCTTTTGACACCCTGTATAGTATCTCCATTTATTGTAGACGGGAAATGAAACGAAACCAAAACTTTTCTCCAAAAGTTTTCAACATTACAAATAATTTGTAATGTCTTATTTAATTCTTTTATAATTTTTGGGCACGTTTAAACTCGTACATTTAGCACATAAAAAAATGTTCAATAAAGAGAGTTAAAAATACAAAGCGTATGACGTCACACTATGGCGGACAGTGTTTTCGGCGCCATTTGAGGCATATTTTTCAATAAACATTTTTATGGGTTTCTACTGTGTAAAATATTAGTTTTTTTTTTTGTGAAAATTAATGATTAAGAAGCGATTAGCATGAAGAAAAAAAGTAGGTCAAGTAGCCTATTATTGTGTTTCATTAAATTTGTTGAATGACTACCTAGTAAATTTACTACTCTCTAAGTAGTGCTGTGTGCAAATATTAACCCCCTTGCAAATACAAAAATCCACAGTTTGATATATCAGGAAATTTGCTTGACATACAAGGATAAAAATTGTACAGCTATTAGATCTGTATGCAAAGTGTAAATTTATTTATTGAGTAGCTGTATAGTAGTAATTTTTTACCTGCATTGATACGGGTATAATTTGAGCAGAGTATAAACTTCTTCAGCCATACAACAATTTCCTTCCATGAGTGTTAACGCCGGAAGTATTGCCGCATCAAGCACAGTCAGTGCCTCGTAGTTTAGAGGATCATCGGACCTTAACTTAGCAGTTCTAAAAATACGAATAATCTGAAAGGAAGAAAAAAAAACATAATATAGCCCCTTTGTCGTGACTTACACACTGGCACCGAAGGCAGCCCCAGTATTTCTAAGAAACGCGGGAGCGTATCAAGCCAAGTTCAAGCGCCAAAACTGGCGAGCAGCCATATGTAATATTACACAAACCATTTGGAACTACTTTTGACCCCCGTCGTATTTAAACTTAGTAAATATACTCCCTTAGTGATAAAAAGAATGATGCTGACAGAAGTTATAGTTATGACCTTGTTCTATCACGTTATTAACATAAAAATATACAAAAAACAGGGGAAAAAATTTATCTAACTATAATAATTAAAACTATTTCTATAGCGTAGATATTTTTATTGGCAAGGTGCATAATATGTCTAATACAGAGGCGGCGTAAAGGCGTAGGCGGTCCTAGGGGCCTCGCGCCCCTTAAACCACGAGGATTTTTTTTAGGATTTACAAGTTTGCGATACTCACATTTTTATAAATAAAAATTTGAGCATAAAAAATTCCCTCTCTCAATAAAATCCGTCCTATTGCGTCATCAATCAGGGGGCCTCGCAAAACATATCTTGCCCACATCAAATTGTGGTCTTGCGCCGCCACTGGTCAAATCAAGTGTGCCTTAAAATCTTACCTTATACATCAAAATAGGATCGTGGTGAAGGGCAGGCCCTAACAGTATGAGTGCAGGAATCACAGCTTCTTTCATATCTTCAAAGCTTTTACAAGCTTGGGGAGCAAGTGGGGATTTCAGCGGTGGCACAGGTGTACCTAAAATCTTTGGCGACACTCGACAATGTCTGTAACAATATATTAAAATGTTGTAGCATCATGTTATGTATTGTGTTGTGTAGCTTGTGAATCCTATTTGGTTCCTTTTTCCTTCCTTTCATTTCAATGACAAAGAATTGATTATGATTAAACCACAAAATATTGCCCAGAACTGTACATTTGCCAAGCAAAATTGTGTCCTTACCAGGCCTAAAATTATTTTCTCGCCGCATATCAATCCAACATTTTTGGGTAAAAGTGTTATTTCTTTTTCCCAAAAAAAAAAAAAAACACACACATTTATAATAAAATTGCAAGTATGGATTTCTATTTACAATTTGATAAAAACAATATCACTTACTTTCTATAAAGTGGTTCAACTAAAGCATGCAACATCTTGCACAGTGCATTAGCGGGCCGGGCAGCCATTGTTGTGACAGGCATTCTAGCTGACAAATCTGCAAATTCCTTCCATGCCGTCACTGAGAGGAGAGCCTCACTAAGCACAAGTTTTTGATTACTCCAGTATTCCTACAAAAGATACAACCTAATGTTAGAAAGGGTATCAAAATAACTATAGACAATAAAAAGGATAGGTGCAAGAATATTTTTTTCCCAGTATGGTTTGCTTGTAAATAAAAAATTATACCACGGCAGATTTTTTATCATAAAATAAGATTATTCTATTTAGTATTTGTAGATGAAATTCTACTTATTATGTTTATGACATATTTTCTGAAATATTTTCAAACTTATGCCAATTATTAGTAACAGTAAAATTTGGTGGGTACTGGGTATGCTTTGTAATTATTACTTCGATCGCGGATTCTTGGAAATCTATTGTTATTCTATTGTTGTCGCGATCACCGGTGCTCTTATGGGGCATGATGGGTTAATATAAAACAAAAGTTAAAATAAATAACTTTTTACAGTTATACCTGTGGATCAGCTTTCTCTTCAATGAACTCTGTTGGTCCATTAGCTTGTGGTCCTTTGGTTGACACTATGTTTAGCTTACGTATGTATTCTTGTACTGCCTTCAATTCCTTGTCTGCTTCTTTAGCCATAATAGAATCATCAGGACGCAACTGTAGGATAAAATTGATTATTAAAGATGTACACTATTATGTATTTCAGTGTTTTTATGTAGTAATAAAATAGTAATACTCACCCATGGGTAAATATTATCTAAGGAAATGACTTTGTGTTGTAAAAGTAAAGCTATCACAGTCATTAGCGGTGGTGGTTCCTTATAATCTTCTAGAACTTCCATATTGCCAAGCTTAAAACCTAGCACTTCTGATATTACTTGAGGATCACCCATGTAACTGCTAACAAGTGGTATAAATAATTGATCTAAATGTGGTCTGGCTTCAAATGATTCCAATATAATATCGAGGACTCTATTAGGATCCAAATTGAAACAACCTGAAAATAAAATATTATTTAATAACTAATTAAATGTGTAAATACTTGCATTTAAAAAAGCTAAAGCCCTTTATTTAAATAGTACTACTTTTAAGCTTGCGGGAAGATTGCGTATGTAAGTCGCAGCCAAATGGTTTAAATAGCCGATCAATCAAACAGCTAGCCCTTTTACTGAACAACGCCATTCAATCCTACGGCTATACGTCGTTTAGCCGACTTGTTGACTGCAACATTCAACACTACAGCTAGACGACGCTTAGCTAACTGGTTAAATGGCAAATTAACTAAGCTGGCCATTAGTTTAGTTTTATTAATACACAAGCAAAACAATAATAAGTAGAATAAATTGTATCCTAACTCATTTTGAACACAATTGCAATTAATACCTTCGTGATGCATTTCATAATCCCGTAATTTATCCTCGAAATTCGAATATTTGTTTAAATTTTGATTCACTCGTATGTGCCCCCATAATTTCTGTCACTTTTAATAGCACTTGTAACGTATATTTACGAAAAATATCTTAATACAATCACAAAACACCGGCTAGTTGACGCCATATTGTAAACAAAACGCACCTAGCGCCGCGGCGGTGAGCGCTGAACTAATTAAATCAAACGGTGGGCAGCTTGAATCAGCTGTAGTGTTGAACGTTTCGAGCGACTGAAATATTCAATTAAAAAGCTAGCCGTGAGATTGAATGGCGTTGTTCAGTCAAAGGGCTAGCTGTTTGATTGAACGGCTATTTAAACCAGCTGGCTGCGAC
Organism: Polyommatus icarus; assembly: GCA_937595015.1. NCBI lineage: Eukaryota > Metazoa > Arthropoda > Insecta > Lepidoptera > Lycaenidae > Polyommatus > Polyommatus icarus. Next base: position 13,217,795 of record OW569326.1, read on the forward strand.
ATGTTAAAGATTGAAAAATAGAAGACTTCCCAATTTTTTAGGGTCTGGCAACGCTGACTGTTAAAAATATATTAAATAAATTCACAAAAGTATTTATGTGTTACCTATTAAAGATTGAATTATTTCTAACATTGATGACCAGTCGGCATCCTCTGATATTTCCTGATTCAGTTCAACTATCAACTTGGCATAACCTTCACTTTCTTCTCTAAACAAATTAAACTTACGTTGTTTGTAGCTGAAAGTAAATATAATATTATATGAATATAATAATAAAAATAACCACAGCTGAGCATATAACCTCCTCCTTTTTGGAAGTCAGGGTATATTAAACCCTCAAGCCCCATAAGGCCCATATGGGCCGCGACAACAAAGATTTCTTGGAATTGGTGATCGAGGGACTAAAAGGAAATATAATTAACTAGGCAATTGCATAAGAAATAATACTTTTTCATGGTATTTTAGCTTCAAGTCAAAATGTTGTGATTACAACCTGAAGCTGCTATTAATTTGAGCCAAAGGTGTCCAAAACACAAGTCATTACTTATTAGTTATAGATATGCCGATCATGACTTTGGCCGACTAGCCGACTAATCGGCCGACTAGTCGGCCAAGCCGATCATGGTTTCGGAAGTTTCCGTAATGCTTCTTTACTGCTGCAGCTGTTTGCGCACATGCCGCCTGCAAACATGTCGAATCTTGTTTGAAATAAACACGATTCGACATGTTTGCGGATTTTGTTTCTATGATACAGTTGATGGTTTTCACTAAATATTTCATGTACCAATCTCGATTTAATCTATATTGAGTCTCGGGAAAGGACAAGGGATACTTTTTGTCCCGGAAAATGTACGGTTCCCGCACAATAAACTTTTATGATTTTCGCCTAAACTATTCAGTCTATGTTGATGAAATTTGGTATGGAGATACTTTGAGTCTTGGGAAAGGACAAGGGATAGGTACTTTTTGTCCTAGAAAATGTACAGTTCCTGCATAATAAACTTTTATGATTTTCGGGATAGTTTGTGATGAGTTATAATAACAAAAATATACACACATTTTTATAAATTATACCAATTCGAATTAAATAATCATCTTTAAGACAGGAAAACGTCTGTCGGGTCAGCTAGTATTATATAAAAGAAAGTGGTGCTAGTTACACTACTTATAACTCAAGAACGGATGAACCGATTTGGCTGAAAATTGGTGGAGAGGTAGCTTAGAACCAGGAGACAGACATAGGATACTTTTCATCCGACCGCATTTCCGTGAAGTCAGTATAAAATCTTATACGTATATAAAATTCTTGTGTCACAATGTTAGTTACCGTACTCGTGTCTCCTCCGAAACCATTACCTACCAAATTTTATATGCGTATTGAGTAGGTCTGAGAATTGGCTACTGGCTACTTTTTACATTGGCTACTGGCTACGTTTTACATTGATAAGTGCATTTTGTTGAATAAATAATTGTAATCTATTACAACTCGAGACTGACAGCGACCATATGTTATTTAAATTATATTAATTACAAAAATAATTTCTTTACTAGCAAGTAATTTCAGAAACACTTTATTTAATTTTAAAATGTGTAACACTGACTGAGTGTGTTATGTACACATTATAAATATATTAATCACGGTTTTTCTTTAACGTAATTTCAATAATAGTAAAAAAGTAAAAAGCCGACTAGTTGGCGCTTTTTGCAGACTATTCGCCGACTACAAAAGTGGCCGGTTAGTCGGCTTTACCGACTAGTCAGCACATCTCTAGTTATTACATTACATTATTGGACCTAATAGGTAAATTAGAAAGTTAATGGAATTATTTTATATAAAATCATAGTTACTTACTAAAGTTTTGTTTTGATTTTGATAAACTTAGTGTAAAAAGATTTGTTTTTGAGAGTACCAACATCTTGCAGTGTATCAATCTCTAAACGCTCTTTTAACAATTTATCAGATATGAATGATTCTAAATCTCTCACTATATGGCAGAATTGGGCCCTTTCTTCGCTTTGCACTTCATTGTTCATTGATGTTTCAGCATCGAGTATACAAACAACATCCAAAAGTATGGACGGTATATCTGCATGTAGCACCTGAAAATATAATATGTATTAATTTTTTGAAGCTATCATCATTATATATTCCTGTTAATTTTAACACTTACGACTATTTCTCGAAGTACAGTTATAACAGAATCCTTTTTTATTAGTCCCCGAACACAACAAAGGAGTAAATCATATATACTTTCTGATATACCAGACAATTTGGCTGACTTAGAAAATAAAGGACTCTTCGCTTCATCCTTGATGTATTGGGCTATTGTTTTTATACTGAAATAAATGAAAAGGTAAAGTAAAAAATAAATTGACATCCATTTAACCTCCATCCAGCAATTACGTGCACAATTATTATTGTGAGATAAATAAATTGTTGATAAATTTCGTTCTAAACTCAACATGTGGTTATTGATGTAGGTAAGTATACTAGATTAAATGAATAAAGTCAATCTTACAATTGGTCTTTTCCAGATTTATCCCATGTTTTACAATATTCTGAAACAAATTTGTTAAAAGAACCCATAATTACAGGGTTTTTGTGGAATTTCACAACAATATCTCAAACGAAACATACGCCGCGGCAGCCATGTCAACCATAGATATTTTTTTTTTTATTCGTCCCGGTCGGGATAGGCAAAGGGAGCGTTGCCCATACAACCATTTCTATGTTTTTCATCATCGTTTTCATGTATCGTCAGGTCTAAAGTCTAGTCAAAGTCTAAGTAAAAGTCAATACAGTCAAAGAGTCAAGTCGGTCGATTCAGTAAAGTGGTAGACGCTTTACTGAAACTTTCGATGGAGTTTTGGAGGGAACACAAAATAGCACGTTTCTGGATATTACATCACTTTCCTACACTTGTGCATGAACACCAATATCTAATGGTTAATATTCTACCATTATTACACATTAAAAACCCAGCTAACACAATTTTAGGAAAATAATACAAAAACACAACAGCACTCTTTCACATGCCCGCCAAAAAACCCCTCAACCATAGATTAAAGACGTATTGTAAAGCCGGCTGTACACTCTCGCCGAGACACAGCGAGGCGGCCCGAGTGCGAGAGTGTAAATGGGTGCGCCCGCCTCGTCTCGCCTGTCTCGGAACCTCTCGGTCCGTTGTCGGTATATTGCGCCCGAGACAAAGGGTCTCGCGAGGAAAACGAGCGCACTACTGTACACTCTCGCGTCTTTCAGTACTTGTCCCGCCATTGGACAGTGTAGAACAGAAAAATAACAATATTAAACGACATTATGAGTCATTATCTGTGAGAAATAAAATTAAATATGATTATAAATCTTTGGATTACAATTATATCTTTCGATGCATGGTGAATGGTGAATGGTCGTTTTCGTCCATCTTGTCTGAGTTCTTAACTGCGATTGAACTAAACGAGAATGTACATGATCGCACTCGGGCAAGGGGCTCTCGCACGAGACTCTCACCCGAGAGCTCTCGGCGAGAGTGTACAGCGGGCATAAATCCATCCTTGGACCATAAAGACCAATCCTACCAAAGGAAATCTTTGGTTCATTAATAGCCGTATAATTCACCATACACACGCAACTATTATTAATGATGTGTATTTTGACTCGTGAAATTTTATTATTATCTATAAATTATTGTTAAGGTGTAATATTATGATTTCTTTTAATTATATACTATTAAATTGCCTCATTATTTAAAAAATGCACTTTTTGTTAATTTCATATTTTATAGATATTATTAAATAGGTGAATTTTATATTGCACACCGTTTTAATATGGTAGAATGAAAGATTCAATTGTATAATAATTAAGACCAACCTGTACTTCATTCTGGCAATAAATGAATTATGAATACCAACAGTATACTAACAATAAAGGAACGGCTTCGCAGTATACTAAAATGACGTCACACTCTGCAGTGTTCGCAGTACATTCAGGACTAAAACCAAGCATCAATAGACTTGACATGGGCGTACACCCGTAAGGGATGGATATAAAGTGCCAACTTTGTTTGGTGTTACCAGACTATACAAATCTTATTTATTTTCCCCACACCAAATCATTTTTTTATAATTTTTTCAGATGGCAAAAACGCTATTACATATTACCATTACTTTTTGTATTTTTATTATTAGCAATCTTCCCGTGTGTTCATCCGCGTGAGGGCTCCATTCCACCGCGGCACACGGAAAGACTACGCACGTGCGTCAAGCTTCGCTTTGTAAGAAAATATATGTGAATATATGTGTGTCCACTGCAACCCACGGACACGCTACGCACGAATTGACACAAGTCAAAGAAATAAATCCTTGCACGTCCACGCGTGCGCATGGCCGTGCACAGCGTGCGCCGCGGTGGAATGGAGCCGTTAATATAAATACCGCAAAAAAGTGAGAGAAAAATTAATCTTTTTAAAATAAAATTTACAATAATTGTAAATTAAAATTATACAATGTCAACATCCATACATAATAATTGTAAGTCATATAATAACGTAGAAGTAGCCTTGCAAGCAGTCGTCCTACTCCCAAGATGTGCCATCGTTTATGAAATCATTGACCTTATAATAGGCTTTGGCACACAAACGTTTTTTGATTTTCAGATTCAGAGCATTTAATACTGTCATCACATCTCTGTAGACTCTGAAAAGAATGATCGATAAATTATTTCCTATTTTTTATCACTTTGTTTTATAAAATCTATGTGTAGTATTTTTTTTGTCATGAAACATGACCATATTTTATGTCTAAGTTAAATCACATAATATTATAGTTGTGATACTTTGATGTTGGAAGTCTACAGCTGGACATAGTTTTCGCCAGAGGAGGATAATAATTAGAGATGAATAGTAGTTTGGCCGGATACCAGATACCGGATATTCGGCCAACCACATGGCCGGATAGCCGGACATCCGGCCGCCGAACATCCGGTGGAACTTAGCCGTTTGGTGCAAACGAGATATATTTAAAAATGTATTGTGAAGAGTCCTCAAATAGCAGTTCATCTTCAACGCCGGCTAAAAGAGTAGAGGAGAGGAGATGGAGTCAGATGTATCTCGCAAAGCTCATGATACGTTTTGGGATTGTTTTGATGAGGTAGCAAATGAAATGAAAGTCAGTGCGAATTAATCGCAATCGTGACCCTATTCTTGGTGGGCAGCTAATGCCAAACAATACCCAAGTTTGCCAAAATCTATCTTGTAGCAGTTGTTATCTGAAGAAGTATGTTTAAGTTCATGTTGGATGACAATTGACAATTCAATAATATATTATCATTGAATGATTTTTTAAGTATTAAAACATATTTTTTGTAAAAATAATAATTATTAAACATGTAACAAATAACAATTCTAGGCAATTCTCCAACACTAGCGCTGGCAACCCTTGCAATCGTTTAACGCGACAAAAGCAAAGAGTAATAGTTTTCATATTTACGCTCACTACGGCTTTTACAGCCTAAAATGTAACAAATCACCATGTTTTGCAATAAATTTAACACATCAATATTGTTTTTCGCTAAAAAAACACAGAATCAACAAAAAATCAGCAAAATACAATATGAGCAAATCTTTTGTTGGTCAAAAGTACGATTCTTGACCAACAACAAAAAGTGAAACTCTGACAAGGACAAAAAAAAAGTTACTGACTCTATTACTCTTATGAGTTTATGTATAGCTGCGTCTTTGTCAATCTCGGTATTATTATTTGCTTGACAAATCCATTGATCCTTCATCTTAGATTCAGGAACATAGCCTGAGACTTGACATTAGGGCCCCCGCGCACGAGCAACTTAGTTGCACGGCGATTTATTTGTCTCTTTCGAAAAAATTGCCGCCATGTCGCAGGGGTGCGCGCACGAGAGCGACAGCAACGCAACTTTTTTCCGATTTTTCTAGACAGTCATCAACATGGATTTGGTCGAGACGGCTGTGGTTGTTGCACTCGCAATAAAAAACCGAAGAAAGCGTCGCAAAATAGAATATTGGGTGCATCCATTATGGAGCGATCGCCTGACTCTTGGAAAATTTCATACTGTGTTTATGAAATTGAGAGCATACCCAGAAAATTTTTACGTTTTCTTTAGAATGAGTGTCGAAAGTTTTGATGAACTGTGCAGAATCTTACGATCTGGCCTCGTTCATGAAAATCTAGGGGAAAACCAGATATTTTGCCTCTATTTTGCCCCTATCTTGGACGAAAGCTCCCTAAATCTAGGGGGAAATCCCCTGATCTGGCAACACTGGGCCGGTCGGCGACTTTATTGTTGCCTGTGCGCGCACTTGCATAGAAACCAATAGGGAAGGAGACAGTTGCGTTGCAACTAAAAAAGTTGCACAGAGTTGCGTCGCGTCGCGTCGCTACGTGCGCGCACTTCCATACTAGCTCCTAGACTTGATCAAGAGACAAATAAATCGCCATGCAACTAAGTTGCTCGTGCGCGGGGGCCCTAAGCTGAATGTTGATTTGACAATTGACATTCGAGTTTTGGCGGGCATGTGAAAGAGTGCTGTTGTGTTTTTATATTATTTTCCTAAAATTGTGTTAGCTGGGTTTTTAATGTGTAATATTGGTAGAATATTAACCATTAGATATTCGTGTTCATGCACAAGTGTAGGAAAGTGATGTAATATCCAGAAACGTGCTATTTTGTGTTCCCTCCAAAACTTCATCGAAAGTTTCAGTAAAGCGTCTACCACTTTACTGAATCGACCGACTTGACTCCTTGACTGTATTGACTAGACCTGACCTTAGACCTGACGATACATGAAAACGATGATGAAAAATATAATAAAACTGTTTTGCACTACAACAAAACAGATATTATATGGACAAGAAACACATATGTTAATTGGAGATGCTGTCTACATTGCCTTGTATGGTCATGCATTTTATACTTACCGATGGCGTTTTGCTATCCCCCTCGCTCTCATGGGGATATTGATTACCTTACTCTTTCCCTCCAGCCGGCTCCGGATGTGTGTGTGTGCCGCCTGCCATATTGGTTTCATAGCAGTCTCCAATGAACCAGCAAGAGCTTGCTGTTAACATATGTGTTTCTTGTCCATATAATATCTGTTTTGTTGTAGTGCAAAACAGTTTTATTATATGTCCTTGAAACACATATGTTAATTGGAGACCTGTTTGATTTCTGCTGGTGAAAGAGTAGAATTGATTAGGTATTCTTATCTACTATGTGATTGACGCTATGTGATTCTGAATTCAATATCTAATAAAATGTACATGGTAAAATGTCTTTTATGTTATTTTATCCTTGCACCTTTTTAAAGCAAAAATAATTTATATTATAATAATATTCCTTAGCAGCAATTTCCCTGTAAAAATTGGACGATAAACATGGTAAACAAAAAAGGGAAGGAAATAATTTTAAATATGACTGGTAACATAATGTGTTCCTAAAATCCTTTTAACTCCTCTGCTTGTTATTCCTTGATCTTCTTAATAATAGTTGTTGTCTCTTAAACAAAATATATTTATTAAGTTTTATTAATATTTTAATATAATAATATTGTATCCGAGATTACGAAATATGACTTCTCCTACTGTTATTAGTTTATTACTCATACAGCTTAATTTAAAGATTAATTTTTTATTTACTATAAATTAAAACAAAGCTTTTATTTTAAATGTCTAACAACTGTACTCCGAGTGGAGCATTAGTTGTTATTAATGTAGTTAATTTAAAATTTTGGCTTAAGCCCTGATCCTACATTATCTATCAAACTCCTCATTAAATTGAAGTTTAATCATAATTAAATGTCTCTGGTAAGAACACAGTCTGCTCTCTCAGTGCTACACTCAGATTGGAACCTTTATTACTTATTAACATTATATGTAATGATTTCAACATTTTGATTTAAGCTCTATTTTCATTCTGTCAAACTAATTAATTAACATAAATATTAATCATATTTAAATATCTCTGAGTCTAGCAAATAAGTCACCTAATATTATTAGGCTAGAAAGCATAATATTTTTAAAATAGTATGGGAATGAAATAAATCAGCATTTATAAATTCTGCAAATCTTATCTTCTAGTCGATTCTCATTACTCCTGTCATAGTTAACTTCTTAGAGTACCTCCTCTATTTATTATTATTATTACTCTTTATTTTGTTATTATTACTATTCAACCAACTACTAGTTTATATTATAGAGCAGCTAGCTGTATTTTCCTCTTTAAAATTGGACCACCCTCTTGCTATTATAGACCTTATAATTTTAATCTTACTTGATTCAGTAGCTACCTAATATCTTCAGGGTTGTGTAAGATTTATTAGTATTTTAATATATACCCTTACAGGACATATCTCAGGTTTTTTTAATTTTATTAATTAAGTTATTTCTTTATTATTATAACTTAGCTAATATATTAGTCCCCCCTTTTTAATAGCCTATGTCCATCAGAGTCTGTCCTATGGTCAACTCCAGGCCACGCTGCCAGAAGCGTAGCGTGATCTGGCGGGGCCCCATACAGAATTTAGTTTGGGGGTCCTAAGGAAGGGTTACCCTTTTTCTTTTTTTTTTTTTTTTTTTTTACACTTCTCATATCTTGTTTGAACTTACTTGAACTCAATAAAAGTAATTTATATTCCATTTGGGGGCCCTTGTGGCCCGGGGGCTCCGTATAATTAATACGGCATATATGGCGGTAGCTACGCCCCTGTAACTGTGCCCTCCTTAATGCAACAAAATCTTGTCCTTAGCTACCTCGAGAACACGGGCGTATATATAGCTTTGTTAAGGGGGGGGTCCCTAACGTAAAAAAGCGGCCAAGTGCGAGTTGGACTCGCCCATGAAAGGTTCCGGTGTCCGCTATACTTATCTATATCTATACTTATATAATATTATAATTCTGAAGAGTTTGTTTGTTTGAACGCGCTAATCTCAGGAACTACTGGTCCGATTTGAAAAATTCTTTCAGTGTCAGATAGCCCATTTATCGAGGAAGGCTATAGGCTATATTTTATCACGCTAATACTAATAGGAGCGAAGAAATAGAGGAAAGTGTGGGAAAAACGGGTTGAAATTATTTGAAAGGGCTTATTTGAACGCGCTAATCTCAGGAACTACAAGTCCGATTTGAAAAATTCTTAGTGTTAGATAGGCCATTTATCGAGAAAGGCTATATTTTATCATGCTAAAACTTGTAGGAGCGAAAAAATAGAGGAAAGTGTGGGAAAAACGTGGGAAATTATTTGAAAGGGCTTATTTGAACGCGCTTATCTCAGGAACTACTGTTACGATTTATCAATTTCTATGTTATTTGGCACACATCAAGAATAGACCACGTAAAAGGACATAGGTTTCTTTTTTTGCCGAAAAATGTACGGTTTCCGTGACATTCCTAAATTACGCGGGCGAAGCCGCGCGGAACATCTAGTAATATAATATTATAAAGCGGAATAGTTTGTTTGTTTGGACGCGCTAATCTCAGGAACTACTGGTCCAATTTAAAAAATTCTTTCAGTGTTAGATAGCCCATTTATTGAGAAAGGCTATAGGCTATATTTTATCACGCTCAAGCGCAATACACACTGAGCCCGCCGGGCCGCCGACATTTGTCGGCGACACAACCCGGCGGCCTGTATGAAAAGAATGATGTCGGCAACATGCGCCCGCGCGTGTTACCCGCCGACATGTTGGCGGCTTGGGTCGCCTGCGCTCAGTTGCCCGGCGACACAACCTTATAGACACGCGGCAATCACTGACCAATCACCGACTGCCAATTAAATTTCTCATCTCAAGCCGCCGACATGCCGCCGACAAAATTTTTCGAGTTGTAATAAGCGAAGCCGCCAACTAGGCCGCCGACAAAAAGTTGCCGACATATGTCGGCGGCCCGGCGGGCTCAGTGTGTGTTGCGCTTAAGACTAATAGGAGCTAAGATATACAGGAAAATGTGGAAAAAATGGGAGGAAATATATTTGAAAGGGCTTATTTGAACGCACTAATCTCAAGAACTACTGGTCCAATTTGAATTTATTTTTCAATGTTAGTCCATTTATCGAGAAAGGCTACAGGCTATATTTTATCACGCTACAACTAACAGAAGCAAAGAAATAGAGGAAAATGTGGAAAAAAAACGGGAGGAAATTATATGAAAGGGTTTATTTGAACGCGCTAATCTCAGGAACTGGTCCGTCTTGGTCGTCGTCAATAACTGGTCCGATTTGAAAAATTCTGTCAGTCTTAGATAGTCCATTTATCGAGAAAGGCTATAGGCTATATTTATCATACAATAACTAATAAGAGCGAAAAAATAGAGGAAAATGTGGAAAAAACGGGGGAAATTATTTGAAAGGGCTTATCTCACGAACTACTGGAGCAATTTTTCTGTTATTTGGCACAGATAAGAAGTTGACCACGTAAAGGATGATAGGCTATTTTTTGTGGACTAATTTGTCTGTAAAATATCTAATTTACGCGGGCGAAACCGCGCGGAACGTCTACTGTTGAATATAATATTCATTTACCCGCGCGACGAACTACGAACGCATCGCGGTACCTACTCTGCCTACGGACACACTCCACAGTATTATACTGTGAATAGAAAAAAAATACATGTACCTCGCTGATTAAAATCGGTGCGGTACATAATATTATATTGTCGATTGGACAAGTGAGATAGATAGTCATGGGGGGGGTCCGGACCCCCAGGACCCCCCCCTTATATACGCCCATGCTCGAGAATATTAGGTCTTGCCACTGTTCCAGCTACCAAGAGTACTATTAGTTGTTACTATTTACTGTTTTCTTAGATATCTCAATTACTATTTCTTTGGATTCAATTATCCCTGTAAATAATATGTTAGTTCTACTCTATTGCTCTAAGTATCTAGTTTATAAAGATGTATATGAAAACTTCTTGGTAGTATTGCTGGGGTCCTAGCACAGTTATTATGACTTATGACTGATTTATGTAACGACCAGGTCTTACAGCCGCACTCAGAGTCGTTCATTAAATCATCATTTAAAAAATTAAAATTATCCGCTGCCCATACAAACCGCAACACTAAATGCTCATTAAACATGAAATTCCCTCTCAGAGTCAGTTAATGATAAATTAACACCTCAAAATGGCGATTAAATTTAAATACAGAAGAAGCACCATTTAACTCGATTGAGTCGCTAATCGTGGATTTTGCTGTCAAAAGGGTATGGTATGACATAGAGATTTTTTTTTTTAAATTTGTCCCGGTCGGGACAGGCAAAGGGAGCGTTGCCCATACAGCCATTTCTATGTTTTCTCTATATTTTAATGAATGATAGTGAATGCCGAAGCCAATTCTATGACATAGAGAAATATAATACACGGGGGCATGATCTTCTTCTTCTTCTTTTTTATATGATTTTATTTATAGTTTGTCAAAAAAGAGTACACACTCTACGCAATTTTTAAATCATGTAACAAATACGAAAACCTTATTCAATCGAGTTAAAAATGTGCAACGCAAATAATATTTAAAGTGTATAAGCGTTCTCTATGGAAATACAAAGAGAAAAAACCACCTTTTTAGCGTGATTACGTTTAGAAAATTTTGTTCTGTGTCTACTCTTTTCTCACAGACTGTAGTCGTGATCGTTTCGTTTTTCAATGCACATTACGCATGCGCAAAGTTAAAAATTAGTGTCAGGGTCATGTTCTAAAATCTGACAGAAATTATTAATATTTTAGAACATGACACTCAATGAGGAATTTTCTTAGCTTTTTAATTTGATTGTCAAACAGCTTCCATTTTAGTAACTAGATGGCGTATGGGTAGACAACTATCGGTGATACCAGGGAATACCATCAATAATTGCTACATAACTGGGCAAAAGCATGTAAAACTTGATACATTTCAATTTGAAAAAGACACAATAATATTCCAATGAATAGGATAATAAAGTTATAATAACGATGTTTTAGTTAAAACTCGCGGAAGAAATAGCCCTATTTACCGTTGTTCACACCAAATGTCACAGGAATAATACATTTTGGTTTTGACAATATCTTACCTGCACTTGTGCAAGATAACAAATATTTAGTGGCTAATATTTTACCAATAATGAACATCAAAAATCCAAATAACACAATTTGGGGAAAAATAATAAAAACCACACCGACAATAAAAAGTAGAAGTAGAAAACTCTTTCAGTTATCATGTTTTCAGTTTGACAAATGCAAGCGTGTTCCTAAGCTGTTACCAGTATACTGGCCTAATTGCTTAAGCCAATGATTGCTAAGGAGTATGATATTTTGATTGATATTACACTTGACAGTACACTGATATTTTTTAGAAACACGACCAACATGTAGTCAGTAATGCCAACCTGCAGATAATTTCAAATCGGTGGGGAACCAATAGAAAATTAGTGAGTGTCTACTGTCGCGCCGTCTGGTGGAGATGATAAAAAGAAAACATCCCATTATTATGAAGTTGACAGTACTTGACAGTCAGCTGCCAAACTGCGAAAAAAGCCGCGCATGCGTAGTTGAAAAATGAAACGAACACGGCTTTCTAGTCTTGGAAGGTCAAGTCGTGTTCGTTTCATTTTTTTTTATTGGTCGTGAGTCGTGACTGCGGCCGTCAGAGTCGGTCATTAAAAAAATAGCGCTGAAGATTATTTAACAAATTGACATTTAATGCTTTCATTACAGATACCTCTCAGAGACAAAATTAATTGACTGATTAATTTCTGTCCCCTTTAAATCATTCGTACTATGGCGTAGTTTGTTCCGTGTTCGCACGCCGCTCCATAGCGGGCTTAAATTAATCTGTGATAGCGGCAAGAAGAAGGAAAAAGTAGAAGTAGTAGTAGGTATCTAGTAATTTTTATTTTGTTTTTGGTTGGCGAATTTAAACATAATATTATATTTTAACATAATACATTTCAACAGGATTTTATTGGTCAGTATATACTATATATAAATAGACTATAAAGTACTTACTTATAATGTTTTGTACCAGTTTCAATTCTTATCACGTCATACTTTTATTTTAGATAACAATGCAAGAAGACAAGAAGAAGTATAAATTTACAAAGTTTGCAGTGCTAGGCAGAATAATGAATATAGAAAAAAATAACAAGAAATCAAATTATGTAATGCAGCTCGCTTCAACTCCCGTACAGTTTGGCCCAAGTGGGCCGCGATAACAATTGAAAGGCTATTGTGTCTCGTTTTGCCGCGATCGAAGGAATAATAAAATATATACTTACTACTAAAATAATTTCATTCTTTCCTACCTTTCACTACCTACCTACTACAGTTATGTAACAAACATAAAAGGTGTTAGAAAAAAAACAATGTTTTATATTGTTTTTATAATAGGTACTAGGTATTTAAGTATTTATTGCAACATTTGAAGTTTCTATGTTTTACAATTTGGATTGTGTGAATAACCTGCCTTATGTCTACTATTACCTACCATTTTAATATTAGAAAACCATTTGCTATTAGGAATTATACATAATAATATTGTAACTATATAGTAAACATACTTTAATTTCAATAAGTACCGTAATTACACAATTTGGTGACAATGTTCATACTTCTTTGTAGGTATATCTAGTTTGTATGGAAGTGACTATAGGTACTTTTCATGTGAATTACTTCTATTTATTAGCAAGAAAAGGTAAAAACAGCTGTACTAAGTAACTAGGCATGTCTTGCACAAAAATGCTTTAGTACCTACTATCACAGTTATGAAGTTCTATGTTTACTGTGGCATTATCTAATATTATTATTATTAACACTTCAAATAAATTTTATTTTTATCTTAATTTTATCTTTTGAAAAATTAAAACTGAAAACATTTCAAGAATAACCTCAAACTTTTTTTTTTTTTTTTTCCTCCTCCTCAAACTTGAACATCAAACTCTGCAATTAGCGATTTTTAATTGTCATCTCTGAGAGGGACATTTCATGTTAAATGAGCATTAAGTCTTAATTGACGTCTCTGAGTGCGGCGGTTAGACTCTAGGTTTTCTTTTAGATCTAAATGTGCTAGGAATCCATCTACATCCCTCACCCTCTAATGTACTTTATTGTACACAATAACTTCTGAGTTCTTCTGAGGAATGGTTCCCTGATCAGACTGCCCCCCCCCCCTTTTTTTTTTTTTTTTTTTTTTTTTTTTTTGGCTATTTTTGTATTATGTCTGCCTGAGTGGGGGGCTGTTGTGCGAGTCCTGATATCTGGGATAGTAATCCTAGGTAATACCTGAGTCTTAAATTATGGATTTTTTCCCCAAGAAGCATTGCTTCTATTGAGGAGCTATTTCTTTTGCACCGTACCTATGGTGCAGCTCTTAAAGTATTATTTGGGAGATTGGTGGAATTATCCAAACTAATGGTGCTGCCCTCCTTGACTAAAGGTATCACAGAATATTGCAGCAACGTCTCTCAAGTCCCAGGTAACCTGCGATTGCCTCATGGGCCATGGCTGATCTTCTCTAGTCGAGCAAGTCTAGCCGTTGGGACACCCCATATTGAAAATGGCCTCCGAGGCCTGGGGTAACAAGTGCCCTTCCGGCACGGGTATGCTATGAGACATCCACCTCCCTTTGACACCCTATATTGTGAATGGCCTCTTAGGCCTGGTGTGACACGTGCCCTTCCGGTATGGGTTTGTTGTGAGATATCCACCCTTGTATCGCCCCTTATTGAAAATGGCCTTCGAGGGCTGGGGTAACAGGCGCCCTTCCAGCGCTTTTATGTCGTGCGATAGCCACCTTTAGGACAACCCCTATTAAACTGGCCCCTAAGGCCTGGGGTAACCAGTGCACTTCCGGCACCGGTTTGTAATGAGACAGTATATCTACTCTGCTGTTGTGTCTCTCTGGCAGAAAAGCTGTTGATAATGTTATATTTAACAATCTAATATTGTAATGAAAATTAATAGCATATAATTAGGACTAAATTTACAAAATTCTTTGCTTTTCTGCCAGCTTTAATGTCAGGTTTAACCGGTCTAAGGAGCGTGTCCGTCCCTTGACTCCTCTGTACGCTATCAGCGTCCTGTTGTATGACTGAAGTATACGAATAGCCTATGTATGAGCAGTCTTTGAGACTTTGTTATTGCTACCAAAGTGCATACATTTCACTTTTGTTTGAGTGCCACCCTCTCCGGTGTGGTCACTAAACTCCTGATAACTACTTCTGTTTTAGCTTGGCACCTCGGCTTATGTCTGCAGCATCCGCTGTCAGAAAGTGGAATACCTCCCTTATTATAGAGGTTTATAGAGCTGTTTTTAAGGCCTGTCACCGAGTTGTAAGTCTCGCAGCTGCTTTAGTATTTAAAGCGTTTGCTTTAATTTTTTGTCCCTGAATTTATTAGGAAAACCTATTGACAGGGTGTTGACAATGTCAACAGCTCTGGAGTGTTGAGATGTTTGCAAAGTGTAGAGATCCTCCTGGGGATTGTAGTTCTCTAACAGTACAGCTGTTCCTGTTTGTTAATTGACCTATGAGTTTGCTTATCTTTATATCCTTTCTACTAACAGAAGGTTAAGTTCTTAAGGTGTCACTCACGATCATTGACATAAGCTCACAATGCGCCAACCTATTATATTTGAAAAATCTATCTAGGTTTTGGAATTGATTTCCTTTGCTATTGAAATATTTGACACTATATGTATAGTGTCACCTCCTAATTATCTTATTAACTACTTTAATTATTAATTGTTTTGGGGGAAAATACATAGGTGATCTATTCCTGAAGGGAATGTAAGATCCTGTAAATAAAGTAGAGTATAACTGGAGTATAACTTTGTTACAAACAAGTGTTTTCCCCGCGACTAAGCTTTCTATAAGTCAGTGCCTCCCCCAGAACTTTTATGGCTACTTCTGTTCGTTGAACACGGCCTGGTTTTTTCTCTTCTACCCTGGTTATTCTTGTAGGAAAGGAATTGTTACTTTTTATAATTTGTTTTGAATTATTTGTACCCTATTAGATCTTGCTGAGTACCTACTACCTATGTACCTAGGTATCCTTGTTGTTGTGGCTCCTAGGATTATAATTATTATATATCTTTGTCCTGTCTAAAAGTGGTAGTTTCTCCTGACTAAATAAATGTTCAGTATTCTACTTTTCCTACCACAGCTAATCCGCTCTGGTCCCTTACCTGTCATATACCTAGTGACCCAATTTCAGAGTTAGGGCCCTAAAGGTCTGCTATCATAGTAAGCAAGCTTTAGATCCTGTACAGCTCACAAAGTTTTGTAGGTTTTGTTTTTCATTAATCTTTAACGCCACCAGGGTTGTAGTGGCAGAGTACAGATCTTAGGATAGCTCTACAGATCTATAGAAGCTCGCTATATCGCTACAGCGAATGCCCTTCCAGAACTGTGAATTAAATCTTTAGAGAGCCTCGATCTCTTCTATACCTGCCTTCTGTTCTTGCCTCTGGTATTATGTTCTAAACTTGTGTTATTACAACTTGTTATAGTTTACCAGGAATGGCTGAGACCAAGACGTTTTAGGTATACCATCTGTGGGTATACTTAAGTGTGTTTTGAGTATCTTTTAGGTGTTTGTAAAATGTACAAATTATTGAATGGAGTTGCGTATTCTGAGATGTAACTCACCTCTTTCTCTAGGTTATTGACCTGATCGGAGGAACGCCAACCTTTGGCTGAAGTCTGAACAATCCTCCTTCGAAGTCGAGGACGACCAGTCCTGACTCTCTTCACTCCCTGTGTCACTCGAAATCACAGAACACCTATCAGCTATCACTCACGGAGCTCGAAAATCGAAATCCATAATATTTACTTATTACCTACCACGTGCACCGTTTGTTTACAAACAAATAAGCGAAACAAACTGAGAAAGAAATTAGTTATTGCAAAAACTAAATAAATGAGGCACATATATTATACTCAAAACACTTTAAATTTTTTATAAATAGAAATTGATTGAATTATAACATAATAATTTACACTAAAATTTGTCAATTTGACCGAAAGGCGAAATTTGATGTTCGCTCGGCAATGTATTTTGACGCTATGAAACCAATATGGCAGGCGGCACACACACACATCCGGAGCCGGCTGGAGGGAAAGAGTAAGGTAATCAATATCCCCATGAGAGCGAGGGGGATAGCAAAACGCCATCGGTAAGTATAAAATGCATGACCATACAAGGCAATGTAGACAGCATCTCCAATTAACATATGTGTTTCAAGGACATATAATAGGAGGAATATGGTTATCCCGCCATATTCCTTACCTTTTTGCCTTGTCTGTGGCACAACATACACATCCTTTGTGTCAAGTTGCCAAAAAAGAAGAAAAAGAAAGAATTGACATTCGACAAGATTGGTTCGAGGTTATATTCCGTACTGTATTTTTTACTTGAATTTTCATAAAATTCACATTATTATAAAACAAACGTTTGAAGTGTTAATAAATAAGTAATTTTATTTAAGTTGTCTCTAATATTTTCTGCGAAACAGCGCAGAAATGCCGACTTATGAACTAGCTCTAATGCTTCGAGCGATGCCAAAGGCAGAACTCAAGACCGCTCTAACTAGAGTTTCTCATGCCATATTTGATCGTGGTGGTATCATAAGAAACATAGAAAACTTAGGATTCAGAACAATGCCATACAAGACGTCATCGCATGGACTAGTACATCGGGAAGCTAATTACTTCATATTCAAAATAGATACAGCGACACAAGCAGTAGCCGATTTAAAAGAAGAATATAGCAGAGATGTCGATATCATACGACAACGAGTATTTAAAGCTCAGACTGAGGAGAGTACACCATGCACATTAGAAGAGGAATTATTACCTCCGGCCTATAGAAAAGAAGTCCAGGATATGATTGAAAAGGGTAAAGGCCATATGAACAGACATACATTCAAATTCAAATATAACTCTGGCCTGGATTATTATCCATTCCAAAAATAATTGAACAACTCAAATTATGTATGTACCCTTATTTTAATGTTACATAGTATTTAGTAAAGTATGAAAATAGATATAAATAAAAATAGTACTTATTGTATTGGGTCTATTTTATTATATTTGGTATTCATTCACTCACACTCACATTATTAGCTAAAACATGACACGAACATTGAAACAATCAAAGCTGTATTTATGTAAGATTTAAATAGCATAAAGGGAATACTGGTCACACTACTTGTTGCCATCACACTGAATAGATAAATTACATAATATTGTATGTTTATGTGTCCATATTGAATATGATTTCTATTTCATCTATATTACATTTAGTTAGTGCTTCTCTTAACTCTACTGTTGCTTTCTTAGCATTGTTTGCTTTTAAATTGAACCAGTCATCATACCACTTTAATACAATACCTGCAAATTAAGTTGTCACTTTTATTTATATGTATATATTTTACATTTTTTCTGCTTTATTATGATTCTATTTAGACCAATTTGCCTTACCAACATAATCATCAAAGCAATTTTCAGAATTCTCTCCTGATGAACCCAGTATTTTCAAATAGTCATTGCAAAGTTCTGGTTCATTTTCCTCTTTAACCAAATCTAAAGACCTAAAAAATTTAGTTTAATTAAAGGTAGAATAGAAAAGAAATGTATGGTTAGCTGGTAGTATGGGTAAGGTAACATTTTTAGCATGTTTACATAGATGTTATAATAATTTACAATTGTAATTACATTAGTGCTTTTTTCAATTCAAACTCCATTTTCTTCTTATGTTCCACTATAAATTTTTCCTGTATTCTTTGAAATGCATTTAGGCAACAAAGTTTAGGTGTATCTGAAAAAAAAACTACCTTTATTTTGATGTATGAGAAGAAAAAATTATTATGGAAGAAAAAAATCATTTCTAGACAATATACAGACCACAAGATATATCAACTCGTTTGCCCTTCTTCACGGCATTATTAGATATGACGTCTTTTATTATGCATATTGCTGATATGTCATCTGATTTAAATACGGCTTCCCCCCTTCTGAAATTGAAAATTTTTGTAAGCAGATTAAGCATGTCTTATCAAATACCCCAGATTAAGTAGTTTCTTCTGAGATCTATAAAAACTAATTTCTTCTACTCAGGGCTCGAAAACGTTATTTTTAAAAACGGTTTTGATTCGTTCGGAACGGTTCACTGCAATAACGTTTTTGGGAACAAAAACGTATTCGAGAACGATTTGAGAACGTTTTGAAAACCGAAATGTTTGGATTTAACCGAAAAACGGTTAAATCCAAACAGCGGGACATAGGGCAGTCAGTAAAGGTTTTCACCACCGATTTTGTTGAACCTCAATCGATTTTCTTTGGTGAGTAGTAACATAAGAAATAAAAGTGGTATACAGGGTATACAATGAGTACCTAGGTACTACCTAGGTACCTAGGTACTTGCGCTTTTGCCCTGGGGGTGAATGCAACCCCGTCTTGGGGGTGAAATATTTAAATAAAAAAGCTCCAGAAATCAATAGACACAAAAAAATTATTTGTTATGTACAATTTTTTTGATAATTCAATAATTAAATGTTATAGGCAGTGAACTTTAAACTACAGGAAGAGTAACTCCGTCAAAAAAAGTGCACCTAATGGCTACAAAATGTGACCCGAATACATGCACATTTATGCATGTGTTCGGTACACATTTTTCGTGTATATATACTCAAGTGACGTTCAACCAGGTTGACATGATAATTATTGTCACACTCATTTTACAATTTGTTTACTTTTGGTTTATTTACTTTTTACGTAGCTTTTTACAAAATTTTCGTTGTTAAAATGCCTAAATGCCCTGTGAAATGGTGTAGAAGTCATACAGATACGACTTTTAATACAGGAATAACCTTTCAAGTTTCATCAGTAAGTGGTTTTTTTTTAAATTATGCTTAGGTAAAGTTCTTGTATTTTTTCCGACCCAAAAACATGGTTTATTTAAGTTGGATGCCAGGGTATTTGCGTAAAATTAAGCTGGTCTCTTTGTGTTTATCTTACTAAGTTTACATGTTATTGTAAAAATGCAATAATCAAAAAATAATATATTTACAAAATTTTTACAAAGTCGCCATGGACAGTGTTATGCAAGATATAACAATTTAATCATAATTCATAACCGGGGGTCTGACTGACATCAGTATGGAGTATCTTATTTTTATAATCATGCCGTTCGTACTTCGTTTAGTAAGAAACGAACTGAATTGGATGCCGAGCCAGATTACTCGTTTATGTAGCATACACTTTAATAGTCATGATTAGGGAATGTGTTTTTACACGAATTATCATATTTAGACTGTGAAATCCCAAGTTTTATTTTCCATATTTTTCCATATTTTAGGGTTTTACAAAGATAAGTCCATATTTTACAAGAAAATGTCACAATCGTCCATGTTTTCACTAAAATACAAAAAAATACGTTCCCGCCACCATGCGGCTGCGTATTTCGTTCCTCTCGCGTTTTATATTATTATTTATTATATTTTTTCGGTATTCTGTTTTCAAAGAAGATTATTGAAGAAATAGAAAATAAAGTTTCAGCTATACTGAAGGTCATGTTACTGACATGGCTAAACAAAAACTGAAGTAAAAAAATATCGTGAATTGTGAGTTGTGACGTGCAGGGATCATTTAGCCAATATTAAGCGAACCCAAGACGATCATTTTTTTAAATGAAATAAGGGGCTAAATCAACAACAGTGCGTTATTCAACTCACCGCAACTTTTGGAGATGAAGCACCATCAAAAACCACTGTTTATCACTGGTACAGTGAGTTTAATCGTGGGCGGTCTATGCTCACGAATGAAAATAAAGAAGGTCGCCCAAAAACAGCTGTTGTCCCACAAAATATAGATGCTGTGCGGGAACTAATAATGCGTGATCGTCATGTTACATATCGCGAGATAGAGGCGTCCTTAGGCATAAGTATGACGAGCATACATAAGATATTACACGAACATTTGGCTGTAAAAAAAATATGTTCGCGTTGGATTCCGCACAACTTGACAATCGATCAAAAACGGGCTCGTGTCGATTGGTGCAAAAAAATGATAAAAAAATACAACCGTGGTACGTCAAAAGCCGTTTATAATATCTACACAGGTGATGAATCTTGGATCTATGCATATGACCCCGAAACTAAACAACAGTCAACGGTGTGGGTGTTCCAAGATGAGCCGAAACCAATAAAAGTTACTCGTGAAAAAAAACAGGCGACCATTTGCTTCAAAGTACTTGAAGCAAATGGTCGCCTGTTTTTTTGGAATTAATGGACATGTGGCTACAGTGCCATTAGAGAATCGTAAAACGGTTAATTCTGAATGGTATACGACCATTTGTTTACCAGAAATCTTTGAAGAAATAAGAAAGGACAACCGACAACGCAGAATCATATTACATCACGACAATGCTAGCTGTCACACCTCAGCTGAAACAACTCTGCAATTCTCTATGTAAACTGTACAGATCTGTTGTAAAAACTGTGCAGTTCTCTACGAAAACTGTACAGATATTTTCAAAAAACTGCGCAGTTCTGTATAAAAACTGTGCAGTTTTCTATGAAAACTGTACACATCTTTTTGAAATACTGCGCTGTTTTATGAAAAAACTGTGCTGTTCTGTATGTAAACTGTACAGATCTCTCGTAAAACCTGTGCAGTTCTCTACGAAAACTGTACAGATGTTTTCAAAAAACTGCGTAGTTCTGTAAAAAAACTGTGCAGTTTTCTATGAAAACTGTACAGATCTTTTTGAAACACTGCGCAGTTCCGTAAAAACTGTGCAATTCTCTATGTAAACTGTACAGATCTGTTGTAAAAACTGTGCAGTTCTCTACGAAAACTGTACAGATATTTTCAAAAAACTGCGCAGTTCTGTATAAAAACTGTGCAGTTTTCTATGAAAACTGTACAGATCTTTTCAACAAACTGCGCAGCTCTGGGAAAAAGCTGTGCAGTTCTGTGAAAAACTGTGCAGTTCTCTATGTAAACTGTACAGATCTCTTGTAAAAACTGTGCAGTTCTCTACGAAAACTGGACAGATCTTTTCAAAAACTGCATAGTTCTGTGAAAAAACTATGCAGTTTTCTATGAAAACTATACAGATCATTTTGAAAAACTGCGCTGTTCTGTGAAAACAGCACAGATATTTTCGAAAAACTCCGCAGTTCTGTGAAAAAACTGGCAGTTCTCTACGAAAACTGTACAGATTCTTTCGAAAAACTGTGCAATTCTGTGAAAAAACTGTGCAGTTCTGTGAAAAAGACTGTGCAGTTCTCTATGAAAACTGTACAGATCTTTTTGAAAAACTCCGCAGTACTGAGAAAAAACTGTGCAGTTCTCTATAAAAATTGTACAGATCTTTTCGAAAAACTGTACAGTTCTGTGAAAAAACTGTGCAGTTCTCTACGAAAACTGTACAGATCTAACGAAAACTGTACAAATCTTTTCAAAAAACTGCGCAGTTCTGTGACAAACCTGTGCAGTTCTCTACGAAAACCTCACAGATTCTTTCGAAAAACTGTGCAGTTCTGTATGTAAACTGTACAGATCTCTTGTAAAACCTGTGCAGTTCTCTACGAAAACTGTACAGATGTTTTCAAAAAACTGCGCAGTTCTGTAAAAAACTGTGCAGTTTTCTATGAAAACTGTACAGATCTTTTTGAAACACTGCGCAGTTCCGTAAAAACTGTGCAATTCTCTTTGTAAACTGTACAGATCTGTTGTAAAAACTGTGCAGTTCTCTACGAAAACTGTACAGATATTTTCAAAAAACTGCGCAGTTTTGTATAAAAACTGTGCAGTTTTCTATGAAAACTGTACAGATCTTTTCAACAAACTGCGCAGTTTTGTATAAAAACTGTGCAGTTCTGTGAAAAACTGTGTAGTTCTCTATGTAAACTGTACAGATCTCTTGTAAAAACTGTGCAGTTCTCTACGAAAACTGGACAGATCTTTTCAAAAACTGCATAGTTCTGTGAAAAAACTATGCAGTTTTCTATGAAAACTATACAGATCATTTTGAAAAACTGCGCTGTTATGTGAAAACTGCACAGATATTTTCGAAAAACTCCGCAGTTCTGTGAAAAAACTGTGCAGTTCTCTACGAAAACTGTACAGATTCTTTCGAAAAACTGTGCAGTTCTGTGAAAAAACTGTGCAGTTCTCTACGAAAACTGTACAGATCTTTTCCAAAAACTGCGCAGTTCTGTGAAAAAACTGTGCAGTTCTGTATGTAAACTGTACAGATCTCTTGTAAAAACTGTGCAGTTCTCTACGAAAACTGTACAGATCTTTTCGAAAAACTGCGCAGTTCTGTGAAAAAACTGTGCAGTTCTGTATGTAAACTGTACAGATCTCTTGTAAAAACTGTGCAGTTCTCTACGAAAACTGTACATATCTTTTCAAAAAACTGCGCAGTTTTGTAAAAAACTGTACACCGCGCGCTATAAACTGAAGTCCACGCGGACGAAGTCGCGGGCAACAGCTAGTTCTGTAATAATTTAGCACATATATTTTTGTAATCTGAAAACGTCTTGTCTAGGTGCTCCGGATAGTTTTAAATTCGTCCGAGTCGTACACGGTTTGTTCAAAATTATTATATATTATTATTATCGACGATTTAAGGATCAGAGGAAAATGTTTGATTTTAAAATAATAATTATGTACTCCTTTCTTCGTGATAGTAGATATGTTTGGTGTATACTGCATAATGCCATCCGCTTTGTTTCATAACTGTGACATTGATAATAACCGCGCAGGCTGTCGTCCAGCGCGCAATATTATGATACGTTACCTGGGAAACGACCTTGGCGAGAATCTGAATTGTCATATTTTAGTGTTCGAAAAGGAGCCAAATTTAAAACGGTTGAAGTATGGGAGTTATGTTTCCTGTAGTTTTGTTATTCGTTGGTTATAGGTAATTAAAGATCAAAGATTTTGCGTGAGAAAAACTTATTGTCTTAAAGTTGTTTTTCATAATTAAGTAACTAGAAAACTAAAGTTTTACGAAAAATAATATGTTATTAGTTTATTACTTATTAGTATTACCAAAGTCAATAAAAAAACAAATTACTACTCTGAAATATTCTACCTTCTAATATTATTTCAAATTAGTGAATACGTATTTTGTTTTGGGGCAAGTAATTATTATTAATATTATACAAAAAATTGGCAGAGTGCAAGCAGAACTCGTGCACGAAGGGTTCCGAGTTCCGTATCATTAGGTACAGAGCAAAAATAGGCCAAAAACCATTTTTAATTAATCGAAACCCTTACAATCGATTTAAAAAAAAATATCAACAATCGAAAAAAAAACCAATCAAAAATTTTAATCATTACTCAATTTTAATCATTACTTAATTTTAACCATTACTTAATTTTAATAATTACTTCATTCTAATCATTACTTAATTTTAATCATTAGTTAGTTTTAATCATTACTTAATTTTAATTATTACTTAATTTTAATCATTACTTCGTTTTAATCATTACTTCATTTTAATCATTACTTCATTTTAATCATTACTTAATTTTAATTATTACTTAATTTTAATAATTACTTAATTTTAATCATTACTTAATTTTAACCATTACTTAATTTTAATCATTACTTAATTTTAATTATTACTTAATTTCAATCATTACTTAATTATTTTAATTATTACTTAATTTTAATCATTACTTAATTTTAATCATTACATAATTTTAACCATTACTTAATTTTAATCATTACTTAATTTTAATTATTACTTAATTTTAATCATTAATTTTTTTTTTATTAAATAAGGGGGCAAACGAACAAACGGGTCACCTGATGGTAAGCAACTACCGTCGCCCATGGACACTTGCAACATCAGAAGAGCTGCAGGTGCGTTGCCGACCTTTTAAGAGAGAATACGCTCTTTTCTTGAAGGTCTGCAGGTCGTATAGTTCCGGAAATACGGTGACAGTTCGTTCCAGAGTTTTACAGTGCGCGGCAGAAAGTTACGCGAAAAACGCACTGTGGAAGACTGCCACGCATCAAGGTGATGAGGATGGTATGTTTTTCGCGTGGGACGATGGCGAAAAGTTGCAGGTGGTATGATTCCGAACAATTCCTCAGAGCACTCTCCGTGATATAACCGATAGAGGATGCAGAGCGAAGCTACATCTCGGCGTAATTCCAAGGGGTCCAAGCTGTTTGAAACACTATGGCAATCAACAATTCGAGCGGCCCTTTGTTGGATACGATCCAGAGGGAGCAGTTGGTATTTTGGCGCCCCTGCCCAGAGATGAGAACAATATTCCATGAGGCCGAACCTGCGCCTTGTAGAGTTGTAGGCGTTGGTCCGGACTGAAGTACTGTCTCGCTTTTAATTATTACTTAATTTTAATCATTACTTAATTGTAATCATTACTTAATTTTAATCATTACTTAATTTTAATCATTACTTAATTTTAATTATTACTTTATTTTAATTATCATTAAATTTTAATCCATATTTAATTTTAAATGTTACTTAATTATTATAATTATTACCAATTTTAATTATTATTTAATTTTAATTATAATTTAATTTTAATTTCGATGTTACAACACTAGTAACTCTCCAACCGTCTTACGCGTTTTGTATGGTTTTTCGATCAACACGAAAATCTGGCGCGAGTTTCACAGTTTTTACCCATCCCACAAAAGTGCTCAACGCCGCTAAAGAAGTTTTCACTTCAAAAATCATAAATACAAATATTAAAAACATTTTTTTTACCTAATTAAACACAATTAGTTAAGCGAGAATGGTTAAATCTGCATTTTTAGGAAAAGGGGTAAAAACAAGGGGGGTAATAAATCCATCCCTAAAAGCGCAATTACGTAGTATGACAATTTTAAATAAAAGGGTAAAACGTAATCGATCCCAAATTTTTATTTAAATTTATGCTGTACCTGATTTTTAGGGTTCCGTACCCAAAGAGTAAAATCGGGACCCTATTACTGAGACTTCGAAGGCTGTTCGTCTGTGCGACCGCTAATATAGCTGGACTTGATTTGATTGTGTGTATCTGTTGCCGCTATAACAACAAATACTAAAAAAACCGGCCAAGTGCGAGTCGGACTCGCGCACCGAGGGTTCCGTACAAACCTGCAAGGTTTACAAAGTTCGTTCATTACGATTAATACCTCTACGCGTTTATGAGGAAATGGGTAGTAAGTTTAAAATTATTAAAAAAAAATATATTATGTGATGTAACTAAAAATTTATGGTTTTCGTAATTTTTCCTTTATCTATGCTATAAGACGTTGCTTCGTACCAAATTTCAAGATTCTGAGTTCACGGGAAGCACCCTGTAGGTTTTGATTCCCTTGCAAGTGTCGAAAATTTGCGGCATAAACGGCTGTATCTTTTGATTGCGTTGACTTAGAAGTTTGATTTTTTCACAGCTTCAAGGGACAGTAGACCTGAGTAATTGATATAAATTTCAGCTTCATACCTCCACGCGTTCCTGAGAAAAAGGGTCTTGACAGACGGACAGACGGACAACAAAGTGATCCCATAAGGGTTCCGTTTTTTCCTTTTGAGGTACGGAACCCTAAAAACAAGATATATTTCATATATTTTAAGGGGGGCTCCCATACAACAACCGTAATTTTTTGGCCTTTTTTGCTCGATAGCAATAACGATAATAGGTAGGCTCTTGGAATTTTTATAGAGTCCTTGACTATATGAGTTCTTTATTAAGTAATAAAACTAATAAAAAATTAATAAAATTAATCCCATACAAAAAACACAATTATTGACCTTATTTTGCTCTGTAACGGTACGGAACCCTCCATGAGGGAGTCCGACTCGCACTTGGTCTATTATTGCCTCGGCGTGCTCGCCGCAAACGAATGCCCGAAAAATAATAGTTTTTGTTATAATATATTTACCTTTTCATCGAGGAAACGGGAAAAACCGTTTAAAAACGTTTTAAGGATCAAAAACGAAAAAATCATTACGTTCTCAAATAACGTTCCGAATAGCGTTTCGTTCCGAACGAAACCGAAATGAAACGTTCTTTAGGTATTCAAGGCGATAACGTTTCGAAAAATATAACGTTTTTCGAGCCCTGCTTCTAATGTACCACCAAAGAAATTGATCATAGGCAGTTGACGGACCTATGTCATTTGGTCGGATTAAGTTAATTAATTGTGATCTGTCGGATGGGTTTGACATAAAGTGACCAAATTATGTAGGTATCATCTGCCTATGAATCAACTTCTCTGATAGTTCCTATTTTAAATGTAAAACTTACTGGTATTTGCATATGATAATCGTGTCTAAAAGTGAATGTGAGCGAGCGAACGCTACACTTGCGGTGGGTCTTGGAAGCTCCCTTGGTAGCAGTTCAGATAACCATGACGTCATCTCAGCAACAGAAAAGCTGCCCGTTACTCGTAACTCGCACCATGGTCTACAAAGTTTAAGTTATAATAGAAAAGGCCTGTAAGAAATTCTAGAGTTGAGAAAAAAGCACAAAATTTCCAAATCGCAGTAGGGCAAAATCAAAATATTTATTTCTAAATAGTTTAACAAAGTTAACACTTTTAGAACGTCGTGTCTACATGAGGCCTACCAGTTACCACCGGTTCGGGAACTAACCCGGCGAGAAGAACCGGCGTAAGAAACTCGCACGGGTCCACCTTTTACCAAAAAGGTGGAAAAAATGGGCTTACAATTTGCCC
Source organism: Polyommatus icarus (assembly GCA_937595015.1). Lineage (NCBI taxonomy): Eukaryota > Metazoa > Arthropoda > Insecta > Lepidoptera > Lycaenidae > Polyommatus > Polyommatus icarus. Next base: position 13,245,507 of record OW569326.1, read on the forward strand.
AGATTTCTTGAAAGCAAATGCTATCAAATAACATAAACGCATCTCCGGAATCGCAGCGCGCATCTTTAATGGGCCGTTTACATTCAACCCTGTCGGACAGGAAAGTGGGCAGCGTGAGTATGTATGCTAATATAATAATAATAAAAAATGAATGTAATATGTCAATCGTCATGCTGCGACCTCGGCCGCTGCTTTTGCCCGACGCGACGCGGTATTACTGTGTAGAGGCCAGAGGGCTGAGTGTAAACTCTCACTCGTGACTCGCGTCGTAACTGCCGCAGTATATTTTTTTCTATAAAATAACGGACAGACGAGCAAACGGGTCACCTGATGGAAAGCAACTTCCGTCGGCCATGGACACTCGCAACATCAGAAGAGTTGCAGGTGTGTTGCCGGCCTTTTAATAGGGAATAGGGTAGAGGAGGGTAGGGTAGGGGATTGGGCCTCCGGTAAACTCACTCACTTGGTGAAACACAGCGCAAGCGCTGTTTCACGCCGGTTTTCTGTAAGCCCGTGGTATTTCCCCGGTCGAGCCGGCCCATTCGTATTCAGGGCAATATTGCCAGCAGTGTGAAGAGCAGCGGCAGAGGCTATGTGGCTTGCGAGTTAAACTGAACGATTCTCGCCTCACCAGTCAACACTCAACCCTGCCACTGCGGCTTTCGCAACTTTTTTGGGAATTATAGGTATTAGGTACACCGTACACTTAATACCTATAATTTGCCCAAAAGTTCTAATTCAAATGAGTAAAATCATACCCCCTTTTATTTTCCTCTTCAGTTACTTCGTGTTTAAAATAATGTGGCAATATAGGTAAATAAAGTTTTATAAGTCTTGCAACTCTAGGAACACCCGCCGGTAAAACGTAAATAAAAACTTTCGATCCTTCGGTTACAACAGCGTTATTTGAAATTTGTATTCGTATGCGCAACCAAAGACGTCTTGTACCAGCTTGGCATCTGATTGTTGCCAATAGATCTTCTGCTTTATTCTGTAATCATAGTCCTCGTAATAAAAATAGTGTTAGTCAATTTTATTACTTAGTATCTTAGCGATCAGTCGCTTAAATACCTATGACAAAATTGATAAACGAGTCAAAAATGTGTGACTATACTCAAGAAACCAACAACACTACTGCTGCACTGCACTCAGTATTTACATTTAACTATTTGTAATTAATTCAAAATTTTGACATAAGCCTCATACTTAACTGTCAAACTCTTCATTAAATTATAGGATAATCATAATAATTAAATGTCTGATGTCTCTGAGTACCTATGGCGGTCAGAGACATTTTTATTGATGATTAACTTCAATTTAATGAACAGTTTGGCAGATAATGTATGTAGTATGGGGCCATCCCTATACTACATACATTATTAAGTCCAAATATTCATTTAATTACAGTTAGAGATCAACTACGATAACATGGCGCGCCCCTCCAAAATTCAAAACGTTTGAAGTGCGTTGTCAAAACGTTTGATGTGCCTTGTCTTGCGCGGTCGGCTAGTTATGATTAGTTGACCAACAAATCTTGGTAATAAGTGACATTAAGTGAATTATTACGTGTACTGTGATTGGTTGAACACTTACTACATACAAGCTCTTTCATAAGGATGTGACTACACACATTGAAACAGTCATTTGGAGGGGCGCGCCATTGTTATCGTAGTTAATTTCTAAGTAATTTTAATATTTACAACAACAAATAAAGAAATAATAATAATATTTGTCTCTAAGTGTGGCAGTTTGATACCTAAATCTTATTCTCGTCATTGTACTGAGGGTAGTTGAACAAAAATAAATTTGCTTTGGTGTCTACAGTCTAGTCACTAGTGGTAAGTATTATTTACCTGTGGTGGACAAATGCTTAACACAGCAGCGCTGTCTGTTTGTATGTCCAGCTTATTCATACAATATATGAACAGGACGTCCAAAGGCACTGCCGAAATTAATTTTAATTCCTGCCAGCTATCCTGGGTAGCGCCTGACAACTAAAGAGCATTCGATTAGTGTGTAAGTGTCTTAAGACACTAGGCCGAAGTTACGCGGTGTAAATTCCGCATGATTACGCCCGCAATGTATTTTAAATTACCGATGACACACTATTCCGTCGCGTTCCGTCCGTATTTTGTATGCGTTTGAAATTGCGGACGTAATCATGCGGAATTTACGCCGCGTAACTTCGGCCTAGTGTGTTTAGACACAATCACACACCCAAGTCTTAGCTTAATAATAACAACTTACCTTGACACGTAAATCATCGACAACGGCGGGACAAGACCAAAATTTTGTGTGGGCGAGATACATTTTGCGAGGTCCCCTAGGCCCAAATGGATTACTTTAGACAATCATTTTTTTATAAATAAAATTTCATTATCAAAACGCGTAAATTCCCAAAAAAAAAATCCTCGGCGCGGAAAAAAATAAAAAAAATCCCCTTGGACCGCGAGGCCGTGGGCGGTTGCCCACATCACCCACGCCTTGCGCCGCCTCTGAATTCATCGAAGTACTTAATATTAAAATTAATTTACTGCTTTAAGCTAGCTTTAAGTGATAAGCTTTGCGCATATAAAAAGGCTGACGAGCCTAATTACCAGTTACCTCGTATTGCAAGTCCAGCAGAGGTGGTGCGGAAACACCAGCGCTAAAGGAGCGTGTATTTCGTTGATACTTTTCACGTTCATTCGCCGTTTGTTTTTCCAATCGGGCAACTTCGGTCCTATAGTAATTCCGAAATCATTCAACAGGTAATTACTAATTAAACATCAAGTTTGAAATCAACTTGCCAACACATAGATACATAATGTTATGTTCCACGTGCATTTTCATCCGTAACATACGTAAAAACTTACTCAAGCTTTGAACGTCGCAGTGCTAGGGCTTCTTGAGAAATGTTTCCCATACCAGACGTCGGCGCAAACCTTCGAGATCTTAATGCAAATATTCGCCCTGAAAATGTCGACGCCAGAACTTCCGGTTCATTGGAACTAATACAACCACCACTAACAGAAGTGACTGGTTCTCCACAAAACTGTAAGTACACGATGGGTATTTTGATACACGCCATTCTTTTAGGGTTGGACCTCATCTGGCAGCACGGAATCGCATTTGTTCCGCCTGTGCTACCACGTGCTGCAGTGTGCTGCCGCATGCGAATGCGCACTGTCGCATTCCGCAGGCAAAAAGATAGCAAGTGATCGGCGGTGAAAGGATGCGATAGCATGCTATCGCGCGCTTCAGCGTTCCGGAGTCTCCCTGCCGACCATTGCATTTTGTCCGTGATGCCGATCGCCTCGAGGATTCCGCGCGTGCTATCGCATTATACTTTCTGTCTCGGTCTAGCAAATGGCAGTTCTAAGCGACAGAAAGAGAAGGGCGACGGAAAAAGGCAATTCCGTGCTGCCAGATGAGGTCCAACCCTTAAATTGTTAAGGGATTAGGTATTTATGTTTTAAACCTTACATAAGTATACTTCAGTCGCGGCTTCTCGTGAAAGTTATCATTGTTCACGAGGTACAGTTGTATGGAGCCGTCGTGTCGTCCCACAGCCAAATGCGTGCCTATGTTGCTGATAAACCATCCTATGCACATTACTGACCCGAGACCTCGACCTTCGACGAGACAAGTGGTTTTTAGCTGCGATCTAAACAGAACAATAATTGGTAAAACTTATTTTCAATAACTACAAATCCTTTAGTCCTTCGATCGCGGATTCTTGGAAATATGCTATTGTTATTTTATTGTTGTCGCGATCACCTGGTCGTTGGTGCTCTTATGAGGCTTGATAAGTTAATGAATTTTTACGTTGAGTTTATAAATTACCGGCAGTCGTGATAGTATTCGGAACTTACTCCTCGTAAAATATGAGTCCTATAGAGCCATCAGCAGCGCCATAGAATGCACATAGCTCCGACGTGTGAAGTGTTGGCGGTGTAGATATTCGAGTTGGGCCCGAAGATACGTAGGTCCTTTTTTGTTGTTGGCCGTTTTCGAGTATCATTGCTCCTTTGTTAGCAATCAAAACCAGAAGCCTCACTCTGTTCGTCTGGTAACAAGAAATTAAATATCTATTGTTTGGGGCGGAACTAACATGTAACTTGGTCCAAACTATTATCTTCGATACTTACATTTGGAGTACCGAATGCAGCGATGTCCAAAACTCTGTCCTCACAAACATATGAATAAATTTCCCTCAAATCTCTGTAGAAAGTCACAGTACGACCACTACACAGTATGAGGTCACTTCCCAGAACGCACCTGAAAATTACAATCCTATAACTAACAACGTCGTACTCAACTGTGACAAAGCTTTCTCATAGTCCATACTCCATATAGTTTATCGGAAAAACTTACATAGAAGTTATAGTTTCTGAGACGGAAGTTTCTATGCTAAGAAAAACCTTTCCTCTTCTTGTGTAGCCTTTTACTTCATTTCCGGATGCGGCAAAAATTTTGTGAGCGCCATTCCCTAAAATAGTCGCTAGTTTAAAAAACAAATTTAATAATATATCCCGTACTCCGTTGTGTTGAAATTCGTTTATCGCGCGGGAACTTCATTTTTCCGGGATGAAAAATATTCTATGTCCAACCGCGGCTACGAGTTACGACTCACGAGTTATCTCCTTACCAAACATCTAAATTGGTTCGTTCTAACTTCTAAGTGCCCCGTGTATTATTTTCCTCTATGCTTCTATGCTTCTTCTGCACGAAAAGGTAACAGACAGACGTCAGGACCTATGATATAATATTATAAAAAAAACATCATTGGTCAGGACACACACTTTCGATTTTTTTAACCCTAGAGTACTGATCATCGCCTGACAGGCCGCGTACGGTCAGTTTTTAACCGACTTCCAAAAAGGAGGAGGTTATACGTTCGTCTGTTTATATATACACTAGCTATATGACCGAGCTTTGCTCGGTATTCAAAAAATTCAAAAAAACACACAAAATGAAATTTTTTGAAAATGATTCCTAGCTAGATCGATTTATCGCCCCCGAAACCCCCTATATACTAAATTTCATAAAAATCGTTGGAGCCGATTCCGAGATTCCAATTATATATATACAAGAATTGCTCGTTTAAAGATATAAGATTTTTTTTGTATGATCAACCATAACTTCGCCGTTTATGGACCGATTTTCATGATTCTTTTGTTGTTGTACAGGGTTGAATCCGAGGTTGGTACCATGTTCACAAAAGTGGTGATCTGATGATGGGATCCCTGAGGAATCGAGGGAAATCCTTGAAATTTATATGGGAACATATAGTGATTTAGAATTTTTCTGAAGTATTTCAGGCATATACTACCAACAAGTAAGATTTTGCACCAGGATATACCCTGGTTCTGAAGGTGCCCAACATAACTTTTGAATCCTTATAGATACAAGTTTGAGGATTTTGGCTTTATTTAAACTACTCCAAGCAAATCCTACATTATTTGTGCTGAACATAGGCTAAATTTTATTTAGGAAAAAATAGGGTTTCGTAAGATATTTGGGTTTTTCGGACGTCAGGTGAAAAAATCAACCAGAAAAGTTACTTTTTTTGCGTATGCTGCCGAAACTATAAAAGATAGAACCATAAAATGTTGTAAGTATTGTAGATCTTATAAATATCTACAAAAAAGTCCGCGACACACTATACTTATCTATGTCGAGTGAGGCACAATAACCATTTTTTTATTTAAAAATCTTGAATTTTTTTGGACAATATTTAATCGTGTTTATTTTACTCATGCCATTAATCCTTATCAAAATAAATTATTTCATCACTAAGTACAGTTTATGTAGATAAAATTTGGTCTTTGAATGATTAAAATTGGACGTTTGGTTTTGAAATTATGGCGAAATTAAAATATTACGATAGTGGGCGGGATGCGCAATTGCGGGAGGAAGACAATCTGTGCAGTGTGCACTGTTATACACCCTTCGGATAATGACAGCGTCCGCGTCGTCGATGTCAGTGTCGGAGTCTGTGAATTGACCTGGGAATAATTTTGTTGACCGAGTCTTTCCTGGGTAGGCTTTTTGCAGCCGTAACCGACATCCACGCGGGCAGAGCCGCAGGCGACCGCTAGAAATATGTACAACTCTAAGACAACATGCTATAATATTATAGCCTTGTCGTCTCATATTATGTAACTAAAAGGGGTAAATTTATTATTTTTTAACAAAAAATTAAAACTGACTTCCAAGGTAAAAACAAAAGTAATACTTATTCAAAATCTAAAAAGAATCAAATAATTCTTATTCTTTATTATAGTGGCGTCTTCAGACTTCGCCTAAACCTCAACTATTTCTGTACTCAATCTTCATGCTTTTGAAGTCGGTACCAGCTTACCTTAACGTAATTGCTATGTCAAGGATCTCAGAACTTTCCGGGCTGGTGGCGACTTCAACTTATTTAATCATAGATATTTAACAAATGCTAACTCGGACAGTGAAACTAAGGACTAACTGAAGTCGATCTGTATGACTATGACTATAGCGCGGCAGATCCTTCTTCTGTTCCATTCTGAATGAAAGAAGACGTACAAAATAAAGCAGTAGATGACTTTGAACCTTCGAATATTTCACTAGTACACCAAACCACTAATAATTCGTCAAGTTCACCAGTTAAGATCGATCGATTGCTCTCCAAATAAGGTAAGAATTAAAAGGCTAACTTCAAATTAATGTGTAGATAAAAGTATCATGTTACCAAAAGTTAAATAATGTGTTTTATAACGTATGTGTATTGAATAGTAATATTTATGCCAAAAAAGTAAAAATTTCAGAGTACTTTTTATTCTAGAAGACTTTTAAAAGACCTACTCTTATAAGAAAAACTAATGGTAAGCTTAAGTTTTAAGTCTAATTTTAAGACTAATACTATTCTTTAAGAAGAATTTGGTTTTAGTTTTTAAAAATTAAGGGGTTGGCCTTTTAATTTATGCTATATGTATTTGTGAAAATGTATTAATAAATAAAACAATAAACAAGTTTTATTTCAAAAGTAGCCTCCCAGGCGATCATTAGTATTAAGCGGTGGAAATTTTATATTAGTACTCTAGGGTTAATATTAAGTAGTAAGCTGTAAGGATCGATTATAATACATCTTATTTATGAAATAAATGATAAGGTATACCCGATGACAAAGCGATCTGCAAGGACGTAATTGGTTTTCCAGGCAATGTTTTAAACTGAACGACTGGTTCTTCATCTTTGATGCTGAGACACTGCAGGACCCCATTTTTGTCCCCAACGGCAAACTAAAATTTTTTGATAATAAACTAAGTACTACCTAAATTATGATAAATTCGTTACTATCAAAATAATCTTGTTTATTAATCAAATTATCTGCCGTGGACAGTGGACTCCCGGGAACCCATTTACCCGGGAGTTCATTCCAGAGTTTACTGTGCGTGGTGGAAAGTTCGCCCAGGGCGATGCACGCTGCAGGTACCTAGCGCTAAAACCGGCACTGGGTTTATCATTAATCTGCATTATTCATTGATCTGTGTAAACTGTAAACAGTTTCGTAAGAGAGTAAGATCCTTAATAATTATACTAACCTTTTGTTGGGTTTTATGTTCCGGACCCGATAAGACTTTCAAAGTGTCGGGAAAAGTTATGCCAGAAATTGTGTAATCGATTCGAGACAGATCGTAATCCATCTTTTCTACGTACTTATATCTACTTAATTTTCTGTTCTTTATGTTAAATGAATTGAGTTTAACACTATTTTAGATTTCAAGTAAACTTACTACTTTACAAAAATCACGTGCTAATATTATGTATGTTTACGTTTCCAATGGTTACTAAATTGGGAATCAATAGTAAATTACCCAGTATTGTACTACGTTAATATATCGCTACTTATATTAGTAGATAAGATGTTGTCAGTATTGTAGAAAGGATTTTGAACAAACAAAATATGAAATTTCCTGTAGGACCGCTCATAATTATTATTAAAGACGTAAGTGGTAAGTAACTATTAAAAAATTGCCGTTTTTTAACTGTTACTAATTACCCAAAGGGTAAAAACGGGACCCTATTACTGAGACTTCGATGTCTGTCCGTCTGTCTTCTGGCTGTATGATGTATCTCAGGAACCGCTATAGCTAGACTTCTCAAATTTTCAATATTGTTTACTGCTGGTGCCGCTATAACAACAAAATATACTAAAAACAAAATAAAGTAAAATTTTAGAACGGCTCCCATACAACAAAGTTTGTTGTATGGGAAGTGGGAACCCCCCTAAAATATTACGTTTGTGGAACAAAAGTGATATTTATGGCTCTTTATTATTAGACTCTTACGTCTTAAATCAACGTTCTATATATTATTTAAAAAACTAAATTGTCAAGTGTCAACGTCAGATATATCTGACGCTGTTTTCTAGGTTAGAAAATAGAAATTACAAAGCTTTTTATAGTTCAACTTATTTTGCAGATTTCTGCATTATTGTACAAAACTATTAATATTGAAAATTTAATAAACTTCTGTAGCTGTAATTAAGGAACAACATAGCGAAAAATCTAAAATGGAATCCGACAAAGAAAATATTATTCAAGCTTTAGTTGTTATGGACCTTTTCAATAACAATTTTAGCCCCATATGCCATAATAAACCTATTGTAAGTATATTTGTAAGTTTATATTTAAAGTATTGTACAAAAGTAATTGGTAATAAGAGAAAAATCATATTTTTAGGGGTTACTACCAATCGCGGGAGTTCCTCTCATTGAATACGTTCTGGATTCTCTAAATACAGGTGGAGTCGGCGAAGTTTATTTGTTTTGCTGTTACGATGGGCCTAAAATAAAAGAATATATAAAGTAAGTTTTTGGTAACATGCACACTGTTATGAATGTACTACATGATCATAAACTTATTAAACTTTACAGAAAACGTAAACAAGAAAAAGCAACATGGAGTCTTATGTTAGATGTTCAAATTATTACATCAGACACTTGTCAGACTATGGGGGATGTGATGAGGGAGGTAGATGCCGCAGCAATACTGCGAGGTTACTTTATACTACTTGGTGTAAATACCATCACCAATGTCAATTTTGCCTCTTTATTAGAACAGCACAAGTGAGTGTTTCCATATTTACTGTTTTGCTTTTAACTATTTATCTTCACCATTTTTGCTGAACAGCTTACTTGAATACTGCTTTGATGTTGCCTGGATCATGGGCCTAATGTGAAACGGAGTTGCGGGGTGAGAAGGGATGCATTCAATCCCAGTTCGCTCGCTCATATTTTGTTTTTAATTTTTACCTCACCTTCAGTACTATTGTCAAATTCGAAGTCTAGTATTTTTTTATTCTTCTGCCCCCATATGGAATCCTGGCTATGCCCATGGCCTGGAGTTTTTACTTTATATCTATTGTTCTTATAAATAATATTTAAACATTCCAGGTTATTGTGCAAGAAGGACAAAGGTGCAGCAATGACTCTTGTGTATAAAGAAGTATCATGGAAGCATCCATTAATTAAAAATGACACTTCAATATTACTAGCGGCCGATAGTACTACTAAAAAAATTTTGTTGCATAAGAAGTATAAAAGCAATTGCAATGATGCTACTGTTACATTACCACTAGTAAGTTTAATATGTACCATCAAGGAAGTTGATTCCTATGCAATTGATAGACCAACGTTATTTGGTCGAATATGTCAATTCAATGTTAATTGTGATCTGTCGGCTGGGTTTGACGTAACGCAACCAAACTACTGAGGTCCCCGATTTGCATAGGAATCAACTTCTCTGATAGAACCTTATTAATTAGTAACTTTGTGTAAATCTTTTTTACTAATTTTATTATTGTAATCAATGCAAATAGCATTAAGCAATAATAATTATTTTCAGGACTGTGTATTGCAACATTCGGAAGTGAAGTTACATCACAATCTCATTGATGGTAACATTGCATTGTGTTCGCCATCAGTGCCCCCACTATTCTCTGACAATTTTGACTTTCAAACTAGACATGATTTTATACACGGAATTCTTATAAATGAAGATATTTTAGCGAGCTCCTTATATTATATGCTTATTAAAGGAAATCAATATGCTGCCGCCGTTACAAACTGGAAAACTTATCAAACTATATGGTAAGAAGCTCTTCAAGCTGTACTCATAATATAAATGTGCAATAATTGAAATGTGATGGTGTAATATTTTGTTTCAGTTGGGACATACTACATAATTGGGTTCACCCACTCAGTATTGAAACTGGTATGTTACAGCGTAACACATTCTTGCTGTCTGAGAAAAGTGTAGCCAGAAAATTTGATTGCAAGTTGAGCAGGTAAGATATTATTATTATATGAATAGCTTTGAACCTGAAGAAATAATTTCTTGAATTGATAATACATACTTAATATAAGTAATCACTTTTTAAATTTGATTCTAGGTCCAGTGTAATGGAAAATAATGTTATTATTGGCACAAACACAGTCATAGGAGATTCAACAATAATAGAACAGTCTGTTATTGGTAACAATTGCATAATTGGCAGTAGCTGCACTATCAAAGGATGTCATATTATGAATAATGTTATTATCAAAGATAACTGCACACTCAAAAATTGTTTTATTGATAACAATTCAATTGTTGGGGAAAATTGCAACCTAGAAGGGGTTTTAGCTGCATCTGATTCAAGAGTAACTTCTCAAAGCACACTCAAAGGGACAGTACTGGATGAGGCAGACAAAGCAACTAATGGTATGCAAAATAATTTGAATTAGTTGATTATGAATAATGAAAATAAGCAAATTGGTGGAAAAACAATATTAATGACTAATGGCAAATTAGTATATTTCAACAATCCTGGAACAATTTAAATACAACACATTATCTTATTTATGCCACAAAATCATTTTCTTTACAGACAAAACATTACTGAAATCAGCATCGGATGGCACCGAGTGGGAAAATGAATCATCAGGTGATGATGATGAATTCATTGGCTTTGAAAAGGTATGGAGTGACAGCGAGTCATGTTACTCTTCCGACAGCAGTGTTGACTCCTCAATGCCCGGCTCACCTGTTCCTGATGATACAAACAGTCAGTATATTTTTCCATAATATCATGAATTTTAAGGGATCTTTATAAGCTATCAACTCCCAAGCGGTCAAATTCAACCGCGTAAACAATAGATTTCCAAAAATCCGCGATTGAAGGATTAAGCAGCAATAAATGCTTTAAATATCACTAGTTGATTTTATCAAATTAACCAGAAGTTAAGTTGCATAGGCATAAAACAAATTTTGAATAGTCTTTAAAACATTTTACTTCTTTACAGTATTTCTTCAAGAGGTCATTGACAGTCTCGCTCGAGGGTATGAGGAGAAACTTAAATGTGATTATCTTATTCTGGAGATCAATTCCTCAAGATATGCATACAACATACAGCTACATGAAGTTAATTTCTTTGTCATAAGAGCCATGCTCAGCATGCCAATGTTAATAAACAGCAAGACTGTGCTCAGCACAGTCAAAGACATTCTAAAGTACTTCAGACCGGTTTTAGCTAATTATATTAAAACTAAGCCATCAATTATGGATTGTCTCAAAGCTATTGAGGTGTGTATTATAACATGCTGCATTATTTTTGTAAATAGGTTCATTTTAATATATTATGTTTAAAAAAATTCTGAAATATAATGTGGCTGTGATATTTTGCAGGAAAGTTGTTTGAAAAATGAGTGGCTAAATGGCAAGAGTGGTCAAGTTATACACTTGTTTTATGAAATGGATGTTGTTGATGAAGATTCATTGCTAGAATGGAAAAATGACATGCAAGAAGATGAAAGTCCACTATGTAAAGAAGCATCATTAGTCAAATTCTTTGAATGGCTACAGCAAGCCAGCGAGGAAAGTGAAGAATCAGATTAAAGAATACATTTTATTGTAATATATTATGATATTATATTGTTACATTTTGTTTGATTTCTATCGTATCGTTGCATATTGCTGAAATTCAACAGTAGAAAAATTCCTAAACTTGTTTATGTCAAATGAAGTGGGCTCGCACGGGGAGTGTATTTTAATTTGTCTCATATGAGTGTCTCTTCCATTTTGATGGTTGCTCAACACTGCTATTTGGATCATGTAAGTTCTTATTGGCCTATCTTGTATGTCTTTTATTGGTATCATTTCCCAACCTAGAAAAGTTAAGAACATGTTAAGCATATTACAGTAACATTAACCACTTAAAAATAACTTAAGATCATTTTATCTTACCACTAGGCTCTATAAGTTCAATAACTTCTATTTCTTGTAAATCATTGAAGTGCGTTCCTGCTCGTATGGATATTCTACTGGGGGTATAGCTCTCGTCCAGTTTATAATCTGTGTAAATATAGATATGGGATACCATAGTTTTTCTTTGAAACTGGATATTGACTAAATGGGGCAACTGTCCATCAGACTGCCAGTACGTATCCATACAGTCGTCGCGAAGTTGATCAATACCAAAACCTAAAAGTTTAAAAGAAAATTATTCATTATGTAATTAACATTTCTTATTCCAAACTGACCTAGAGATATTCTAGTAAATCCCAGGGAGTGCTTGTTTGTGGACCATTCTATTCAGGTAAATAATAAATAACTTGGGTTGGGTACCTGGTTTACAGGAAGACAAACTCCATATCGCATTGTTTCCGACTTCTCTAACTGTCCCGGATCGCTCACTAACTAAAGGGTCTTTTTCAGAGGTCATCTGAAATCTATTCTTTTACTTTAAAATATTATTATTTTGATTATTATTTACATCCAAATTTTAACCGCAAGTTGCTTGCATGAAAAGTGACAATTCAGAAAGTGTCAGTGTCAAATGTCAAATGGTATTATTTTTACGGCCAAAAATAACTTGACGTCCTAGGTCATAAATCGGCAGCCATTATCACCATAATAATATCACATACCTTAGAAACCATAAATCCAGACGACTGTGTTTTCTGGATGATTTATTATAAAAGGTTCTAATAATAATTTAATTTTTGATGTTTTCCGTATAAAATATGCGGTAGTCCAGTCTGATACCCTAGATACACCTTCAGCTCCGTGGTCCAAATGACTCCTCCATGGTTGAGTGGGCAAGATCGAAGCAGCCTTGGGATTTATAAATTAATAGGGCTTATAAGCCGCGGGCTAGGGGTGGCAGCGTCCTATACGCATGCGGCGAAAATGAAGTGGCCTACAGGCTACATTCATATACTTACTTAAACATAAATCCGGCACTGGAGCGTGGCTACTGATTTGGAGGTTGTGGGTTCAATAATTCGCCTTGGACCAATTAATGTTACGAACATATTTTTCGCATGTCGGAGTTTGGAGTCTGGAAGGGCCTTTTCATATTGTTCAGCACTAACATCTAAGATTTTGTGTTCAATTATTCTGACAGCTATGGCTACACACTATACACCTCCAGTTCCGTGTGTTTCCAAGTTTGGTAAGGAGTTTTCTGTTAGGACAATTCGCAGATGTATTGTCTCATGTCTGACAAGTAAGATGATCCAAGACGTGTTGCATAGACATGTACTCGTAAAAAGTTAGTTTTGCGCCTGATCTCTCGCCAGTCGTGACTCGACGTGTCGGCAGTCGGTGATCGGTCATTCGTCCCGCAGACTTACGATTACGAAAAGAGAGCATGCTCTTCTATGATTCAATTTATTTGTGCACGCGTGTGTGCACACAATTTATTATTATCTTAACTAGACGCCTAAACAAGTTCCTCTCTTCGAATAATAATTCACCTTTACGAGTTCAGAGGGTCCACGAAATTAAGTACTCCGGTTTAATATCAATTAACATTTCAGAGGGAGATTTGAGCACGTGTTATTCTTAGTGCAGCCTCGTAAAATTACAATGACCAGTTCGAGGATCAGGTGTGTCGGGATTTGTAAACAACGAGCGTGGTGCACCCGGCGCGGCGGCGCGCGCGCAGCTGTCGCGTGCCTTGACCCTCCGCCCTCCGAGCCCTCAACAAAAAGACCTCCCTCGGCTTATATTTTATTACTATTGTTATTCATATTGTTATGAATTTGCATGCCTATACAGCGTTATTGTCCGTCATAAAATATTGTACTTACAAAAAATATTACGTAAGTAGGTATAAGTTTACTTTATTCTGATTAAAATAATTTGAACATAATAAAAGACTTTTTATTTAACTGGCATCTAACCTGTTATGGTATTTTAATACAGAGATAAACATTACATAAAGATAAATATGTGTTGCCCAAAATATATTATGTGCGCAATACCCAAGACGGTTATATACAGGATGTAACAAAAACAAGTGATAATACTTTAGGGTGTGTACGTGTTCCCTGTAGAGAGTTCTCTGTGAAAGTAGCAGCGCTGAAAGACCAAAAATTTTTTTCACTTAAATACAGGATATACTATATTATACAGGATATACTACGAGCTACGACTGGAGAGATATCAACACACTCAGAATCTTTGTATTAGCTCCGTGCTCAGAATAATCAAAGTGACAGATTAATAAAGGAAGTCTGTCAGTTTGTCGCAAAATCTTTCACTTTTCTACTACGACAATATTAGGCCAGCAGGCAGACAGCGCTGCACCCTGCAGTACTGTCAGCAACTCGACAGCACCGAGTTTTACAAACTATTCACCCATTAGAATTTCGACACAAACCATACACAATCATAGTCGTTCTTATTAGAGAATCAATTGAGTGACCATGCCTGCATTTTAAAGCATTACCAGCCAACTTGGACCCTTTCTTCTGTTCCATCGCGAGAATTGAATCAGGACTCGGGAGATGTGCCAAGTTTTAAGCTACTGGACGATTATAAAGGGCCCCCGAGACGATCAAACGGTTTGACTCAAACACGTAAATTTTGGTTTGACTCAAACCATTTTGATCGTTTGTAAACGATCAAAATGGTTTGAGTCAAACACTAGCAAACTAGCTTTACAAACTAGCTTTGTAAAGCTAGTTTGAACGGTTTGTCAAACATTTACGTGTTTGAAGCTTGTTTGATGAAACTTCATATTTTTGTTGTGTTTGACGCGCCGTTTGATCGTGTTCCGAAGCGTTTGATCAAACTCGGCTTACTTTAGTACTGGATTTTAAAGAAGAAAAAAGAAAAAAAGAATGAAGCTGTAGTTTTTAGCACTTTCTGTAAATGTTTGTCAATAAAACGATATTTTAGTTCATGCTTTTCTTTGGACCAAAGTCTTTTTCATTTTTTTTCTCTTTTGACAGAGAACATTAACGTTATAAACATAAGAAAATCGTGATCCTCGTTCTAGAATCTAGACTCTAGAGCATCTTGTCTGCATGTCAAGACGTCTACTCGACAGCGCGTATTGAACCAAACTGCGCAGTATCGTTTGACAAACCGTTCAAACCGACATCAAACGGTTGCATCAAACACGTAAGGTTTGTATCAAACCGTTTGATCGTCTCGGGGGCCCTTAACGGAGGCATGTTGAGTTTTACTACTACCCACTTACATAATATACTGATTTCTTATCCGACGCGACGAGCAAAGCCACAGCTGATGGGAAGCATTAAGCAACAATATATGCGCTTTCGTCTTCAATTTTCGTCATCTTTCATTCAACTTTCGTTTTGGCACATTCAATAATTGAATGCGTCAACGAACGCAACGCCAACAAGAAAGGTAAGACCGCACTAGGCGTAACTGAACTGCAGCGGAACTGCGCGACACGACGCGTCAAAATATTCTTTGTATGAAATTATATGAGACAACACGCACTACGCGGCAACTGAACTGCACTGCAACTGAACTGCGCGGCAAAGTTGATCAACAGACCAAAAGTGTCGCGACGTGTAGTTCCGTTGCCGCGCAGTGCGGTTTGACAAACTTTATTTTCATAGTCAGTCAGCTGGTTGGAAGCGCTCAGAGCAGAGGTTGCCTAGATACTGAACATATTTTTGTAGCGCCGCTGCAGTTCAAGTGCGGTATACCCAAAAATGACGCGTCGTGTCGCGCAGTTCCGCTGCAGTTCAGTTACGCCTAGTGCGGTCTTACTCTTATTGTCATTTTTGTTTTTTGGATACATTCAGAGGGCATGGGTCGCGAGCATGCCTCACGTTCGCTGTTGATTGCGCTATAACGCATGCCCTTGACGAACAGAAAAAGGCACAGCGTGGACAAAGTTATTGACATTCGCAACATCAACAGAAGAGCGAAGAGTTGCAGTCTGCAGGGTTGCCAACCCTAGGCAACTTGCAGATGTGTTGTTGACAGGATTGATTGACACAATATGATTTGTGGACTAAGGGCTGGTTTACACGTGTTAAGTAGATATAAGTAGTTAACTAAGTTTTTTAACTAAATTTTAAGTTACTTATTGCATGTAAACACAAAATTTAGTAGTAAGTAGCAAGTTAAAATTTAGTTAAGTACTAAACAAGGTAATTATAAATTTGACTATTTTCTATTAAGTTGGCAGGCGGAGTTTGTCACTTGACACATTTCATCTCTGTGTTAACTATTGTTTCGAAAATCCTAGAAAAACTTATTAATACTAGGCTTGTTAGCTTCCTAAAAAAGAATAATATAATTTCTCAAAATCAGTACGGTTTTACTAAGGGTAAGTCAACAGACGATGACGAAGGTGACAAAGTCCTAGGGATGTTTTTGGATTTATCAAAGGCTTTTGATACAGTCTCTGTGCCTCTTTTGTTGAATAAGCTTGAATCTCTTGGGGTACGTGGTTTAGCTTTGAGCATTTTTCAAGATTACCTCTCTGATCGCTCCCAGTGCGTAAAGATAGGAGAATTTATAAGTAGTCCCACTAGACTCTCTTATGGAGTACCACAGGGAAGTGTCTTGGGTCCCACACTCTTCCTTATATATTTAAATTCCTTATGTGAACTTAGGCTAAAAAATTGCAAAATATTTGCCTATGCTGACGATACAGCTTTGATTTTGTACGGGAATAATTGGGATGAAGTTAAGGCTCATGCAGAGCTGGCTTTTAGAGAAGTAATGAAGTGGTTAGACAATAACTTGTTGACCTTGAACTTAGACAAGACTAAGTACATACCCTTCTCTTTGCTTTCTAATGCCCGGCTACCCCGGAACTTCAGCATCATAGCTCATTCCTGTGTTGGAGATAACTGCAATTGTTCTGCTTTGGCACCGGCAACTAGTATAAAGTACCTGGGTGTTATTCTAGACAACAGGCTCAGTTGCTCTACACGTGCAAGCTCTTACTTCGCGGCTAAAAAAATTAATTCCGGTTTTTCGTAAGCTAAGGAGTTCGGCAGATCTTAATACATTGAGGTGCGTATACTTTGCCCTAGCACAGTCTCTCATACAATACTGTATTGCTACGTGGGGAGGGTGTGGGACCCGTATATTGCTTCCACTGGAGCGTGCTCAACGTGCCATTCTAAAGGTTATTTATGGGCTTCCGCGCCGCTACAGCTCGTTTTCTCTATATCGAGAGTCCAAAATCTTAACGGTTAGGCAATTATACATTCTAAATACGATTCTCCGCAAGCATCTTTATGCTTGCGGAGAATCGTATTTAGTCCCGTATGTAGTCCCGTATGTAAAAACATCAAAAAGAGGTACAAGGAAAATCTGCCCAGCAGTTGGACACCGTACTTCGGTTGCTTGGCGACATTACCATGTAATTTCTTCACATCTCTACAATGTTGCGAATAAAAATAATATTCTATATCCCCTTAACCTCAGAAAATGTAAACGGCATCTTATAAATTGGCTAACCTCCCTAGACTATTACAAAACAGAAAAAATTCTTCAAAACCTATGCACATAGACAAACACACAAATACACTCACCTCACACTCACACACACACACTCACGCACACGCACACCGTACACACAGTTCACACAATTAATTCACATTTTAAATATGGCAACATCTTTTTTGAATTGTTAATTAATTCGCTATTTAAATTTCAAGTATTATTGAAAAGTTACATTTATTTTATATGAACAAAAATTAGTGTATTTAATTAAACTTTCTAATAGTACCGATTAATTCTTAATTTTGCGAAAATTTATGGTTAATTTTATAATGGCTTAAATAAAAGTAATTTTGAAATGTTTAAATGTTCCTTGAAGCTTTAATTTAATGTACTTACAATATTTTATATTCTGTTATTGTTTAATTTTAATTTTACAAAACTATACAATTTTATGTTATATGTTATCTTTAATTGTGTACTTGAAACAATAATTTTATAGTTAAATTTAATGTATTCAATGTATGAAATATTATTACTGTCTTTATTTTAATTCTTATTTTGTTAATTTTTGCAAGCGGTTATACTGTAATCTTTTGTGTGGTTAAGTACAAATTGAAATACCTTGAGATGTAAACTACAAAGGCAGCTGTGACACAGTTCATACTAGTACGGCTGCCAATGTTTTCCTATATCAGTGTACTTTATATAAAAATGTATTCGTTCCTCGCATTGTAAAAATTGTAACAGAATTGAACAATAAAATATAATTTAATTTAATTTAATCTACTTAATACGTGTAAACCAGCCATAAAGGAGCGCGTTCACCGGTTTGGAATCGGAGCGTACGCAGCGGACGGAATTGTTGTTTTGTATTGATTTCCGTGGTACTCCATAGTACGAGTACATGCACTGGAACGTCATAATATTTTCAGCGCCTGACAAATTATAAATAAATGACGACCCTCCGTCCGCATCGTACGCTCCGATTCCGACCCGGTGGATGCACAGCTTAAACTTAAATGCTTCTTGTTGTTTGTGATAAAACTTTACCGGTGTGCGACTCGAAGTGAATAACTCCATAATTATATCTATACTTTTAAAATTACATGTCCTGACTGACTGACTGACTGATTCATCATCGCTGAGCAAAAACTGTTAAAGTTACAGCAACGAAATTTGATGAGTAGAGTTGTAGAATTTTGAAATTTTTTCCCCGAAGGGGGTGAAGTAGGGGTTGAAAGTCTGAATGAAAGACCGTCATTTCTTGAGTTAGAAAAATGAAACTTTATTTTTGGGTTACTGAATAAATGGATACGTATTAAAGCGTTTTTGGAAATTCTACCCCCAAGGGGGTGAAATTGGGGTTGAAAGTTTAAACGAAAGTCCGTCATTTCTTAAGTTAGAAACATGAAAGTTTATTTTTGGACTGCTGATTAAAAATGAATGGATAGATATTTAAGCGTTTTTGGAAATTCTTCCCCCAAGGGGATGAAATTGGGGTAGAAAGTATCAATGAAAGTCCGTCATTTCTTGAGTTACAAACATGAAAGTTTATTGACGTTTGCGTTTGAACTTTGACGTTTGCTTAAATAGGGTACCGTTTTTACCCTTTGTATAAGGAACCACAAAAAGGGGAAAACTATCCATCTTTGTTATTATACGTATATATGTTTACGCGGACGAAATCGCGGGCAACAGCTAGTATATGTAATATGTATATTAAGTAATAATAAACTTAATCTATTTTTAATTTTAAATTTTTATCTAAATTAGTTCAGTAGCATCAAAAGGTGTCGGGCAGAGAGAAAGCAGAAAACTGAGCTGAGTAACTTGTTAGTATAGATATTTTATACATCTATGCGATATCGGTGTGTCTTTTAATAATACATCTAGGGTGCGGGAGCTTTTGTTGTGCGGGGCAGGTAAGCGCGGGGCAGCGCGGGGTGGTGCGGGTCGCGTTCCATCGCATCAGCCCCGGCCCACGGGCCCCGGCCCGTCAGCTGTGACAACTTTAAGTTCCATCACAACTTTCATTCGTTCGCCTGGCCGCGCGCAGTGCGGTCGTGTGTGTCGTCTCCCGAGCTTTCGCGCAAAATTTACGGGCGTCGTGAACTTTGATGTGCTTTTGGACTTTGTGTGGTACATAATGGATTTGTCGTGCGGCGAGAACCTGCAGAGCTCCGGGAACAGCGGCGGCAGCGGTCGGACGGTGGACATGTGCGTGGCCGGCCCCGACCCCGCGCTGGACCGGGACCCTCGCCTGCTGCTCAACCTGCTCACCCTGGAGCGGGTCCATGCGCTCCACACGGACTACTTCCAGACCGTCCAGATAGACATCCAGCCGTTCATGAGGAAGGTCGTTACGACGTGGATGTTGGAGGTAATTCGAGCTCGTGATTTAATTACGTTGGGGCAATGACCAGACGAAATTTCTGGGGGTACCAAATAAACTAGCTAATTAAGTTTCTATTGATTACCTTAAGAATGTTAAAGGAAAGATATTAACAGTTCCGACAAATGTATTGATTGATTTACAATTGGAATTACATGAATTAAAACTTTAATCTTTGAAGTGATGATGAACATTGATATTTGTAAAAAAACTCTTAATAATCTACCCACAAAAATATTACCTTATACTTAGATTCATTCGATCCAACTAGCGTAAGACGAATATTTGTATGCACCAACAATCTTGTGAAAGAAAAAGCTATGAAAAATTCAATCCATTTTTCATATTTCATAATAATAAGTGCTTAGTATTGTAGTAGACCTTTAGATTATTTCTTATTTGTAAACCTTAAGTAAAAACTAAACATTCATTTAATACATAATATTATAGTAGGTACAACATGTAGGTACCTATTCATAATAATATAGTACTTACAAGTAAAACACACCCATATTGACTATTGTTGTAAGATCGTACTTTTTGTGTCGTTATTTATGTTTATGAACCCTTACAGCGGACGTGCGGAGGCTTTTTACGTTAGTTTTTACGTCTGAATCCGTTCTGCTTCATTGAGCAAGGATTCTTTGTTTACAGACCTTATAAAATGTCTTCATATTTCTTACCCATTTGTAACATAACAATGTACCATCGAGGAAATTGATTCCTAGGCAGTTGACGGACCTACGTCATTCGGTCGGCTTATGTCAATTCAATGTTAGCTGTGATCGGTCGGATGGGTTTGACATAACGCGACCAAATTACTTAGGTCCGCCATCTGCCTAGGAATCAATTTCTCTGATAGTACTATCAAGAAGTTGATTCCTATTTCCTAGGCAGATGGGGGACCCACGTGATTTGGTCTCGTTACGTCAAACCCAGCCGACAGATCACAATAATTAACATTGAATTGACATGATCCTACTAAATGACGTTGGTCTGTCAACTGCCTATGGGTGCATTTTCATTAGTCGTTAAAGGTGAACGCAGATTTGGCCGCACCGCACGCACCGCAGTCGCCGCATTTCGAATTCTTTATATGAAGTTATAGGCAAGCTCGCATACCTACCCGCGCCGCAGTCTTCGCAACTTCTACATTCTTTATTAAGAACACGAAATGCGGCGACTGCGGTGCGTGCGGTGCGGCCAAATATGCGTTCACCTTAACTCGTACGGTATACAGCATGCGGGGAGTCTATGACAACTAATTGACAACTATGGCGTATTGTCATTGGTCGTGGCATGCGTTTCAGAAATCTCCCGCACCCCGCATGCAGGCCCTATCGACCAGTGAAAATGAGCCATATAGGAATCAATTTCCTCGATGGTACATAATAATTAATAATACATTAGTATTTTTACGTATAAATAGAAAAATTTGTAGTTACCTGACCTTTAAAATAGCATGCAGGTTTATGTATTTGCACTCCACTGTCGATCTTTGCAATAAAATCTCTCTCAATAGTTAAAAAAAGGCATTATTCATTATTACGAGTATGTCTTTAAATTCCTTTGATGATAGGAAGAATTCTCTGGAGTCTACAGAGTCTTCAATCATTGATAGGGCTTCACACGAAACGAGAGTAAGCGAGAGTAACAAAAATCTCGTCTCGGTCTCGTCAATCCTCAAAAAATTGAGTCTCGTTCGAGTCTCGGTCTCGTCTCGTTACCAGTTGTCTCGTCTCGTCTCGCTTAGTTGTAAATAATGATTTATTTCTGTAATATAATAAAAAGAATAAGGAATATTTTATGACTAACGTGTTTATATGATAAAATGCAGTTTGGATGGTTACCAGATTTTATATTTTGTAAAATATATTGTTTTTTAAGTAGACCTTTTCTAATTTTTCGAATAAAAACTTAATAAAAAAATATTAACGAGACCCGAAACGAGACTCTCAGGTTACCCGGTATGTGGTCTCGGTATTGCCGATAATGTTTTCCAAAAGGTCTCGTCTCGCTCTCGTCTCGTAAAAGCGAGACGAGAACGAGACGAGACGAGAAAAATCTCGCTCTCGCGTGAAGCCCTAATCATTGACGAGCTTGTATATTATGAAACTTACCCAAATAATTCAAAACATGTTCACCGTCTGCACCACATCGACTTACGTTATAAATTATTGTGATTCTTTGGCTGAAACTATCCTGTGAACAATGGAAATCAATATCATGACTGGGTAATATTGAACATTGAAAGAGATAACTGCAATACTGCATTAAGTACTAATAATGATATTGTAAGTTCCACGCAGTTTTCATGCACACCAAAAATTTTTCCTACATGACCAATCACCAATGTCCGCTGATGCAAAAGCGTGCAGATAAAACAACTTTTCATCGGCATTAACAGAGAAATTATATCTGAAAAAAATAATGAGTAATCTACATGATACGATACGTAATTTGGTTTTGCCATATTTTTTATCGGTATCACATAATAAAGAAATAAAAACCAAATCACCTCCGAATCCGATTGAATGAAACCACTTTACTCCTTCATTATTTATCAAAAGAATATATAAAAAATATCTAAAGCTTTGCAATACATATGTTAATATTTTGGTTTTTTTACTTTTTAGAAATATGTATTATATTAATTATTAAGCCTTAAAAAGGTTTCTTCTTCTATTTCGCCCTATCATGGACGCGGCGAGCGTCGTATCGTAACCGCCACCGTACAAGGCGCGCTGTTATGAATGTTATTTTAATGTCATTTACGTCGATATTCGCACTGACAGACAATCGACCTGCTAATTTAGGTAGAGAGGGCCCTTAAGGTGCTCCCAGATAGAAGAAATATAACGTTAGATAAATTTTTTTAACAAAATGTTACACAATGTTTTATAACGTTATATTATAACTTCTGTCTGGGAGCACCCCTTTATGAGCGTTCTTTTACCTTGTTATCAAATATAACATGCTTAAATCACAGAGTAATTTTATCGGCCCAGGTGTGCGAGGAGCAGCAATGTGAGGAGCAGGTGTTCCCGCTGGCCGTAAGCTACATGGACAGGTTCCTGGCGCAGCGGGCTATCTCCAGGCAGCAGCTGCAGCTGCTCGCGGTGACGTCACTGCTGCTCGCCTCCAAGTTCCGCCAGTGTCACCCACTCTCCGTCGACCTGCTCTGCGCCTACACAGACAACTCCGTGTACCCTCATGAAGTCAGGGTGAGTATTTCGGTTGGAGCATCTCTGTTATAGTTTTACTGTCTGTATGGAGTAGTTTGTTAGTCATAGCCTGAGGCAGTGGCGTAACTATAGGGTGGCTGGGCTGACAAAATGCCACGGGCCCGGCCCCGACACAAAAGGGCTCCGGCCCAAGAAACTGTGAGGTCAGAAATTTTTATAAGTAGGTACACTGTTTTATTATTAATGTGAAGATTTTTACCGACAGGGATCCATCAATTTGCCACGGTCCCCGGATGTTATAGTTACGCCACTGGCCCGAGGATTCCTGTACTTTAAATAGACCTCCGTATCTTATGCGATAGTATTTTCCTGTCTTTAATTCGGTTGCAAATTGTTGGAAATCATAATTTTGTAGATAATTTGTTTTACCGTCTCCAGCTAATTAGGTATCTACATTATAATTGTTTTTATCGCCAACCAGTAGAAACTTGCCTGTATTTTATTATAATAAATACAATTAAAGTTATAATAGAAAGTATTTCACTCGGCTTGGACGTTTAATGATTACGGTAACGCGTTGCGAGCAGCCATACACCTTACATCCTGTGCCGACCGCAAGACGTTGTTTTGATCGTGCTGTGAATGAACTCGATTAGCCGAGTCAAATGTCACTTCGAAGGGACAACATTATATTACCCGTTTCCTTGGAGAGCTCGTAAGTTTCCGGCAATTACTCCTTCCGTACACTCCGGGGCGCTCGGAGCCGCGACGTGTGACGTAAGACACCCCCTACTTCCGACGGAAGCATCCCAAGACAAGACGTAGCGGTACATCGGGTAGATGCTATCAAATAATGAAACTTCCTCCGCGTCCGCTGAAAATGTCTTCTTGCAGATATTATACTTTTGATGAACTTAGTGAATATCCTACCATATTGATTGAAAACGTTTAGCCCAAATAATCTGGCGTGGGCGGCGTGGTCGAGCCGTGACGTAAACATTGCGTAAATTCACACACAGGATCATTAGTGATATTGTCGCAGCGTAATTGTGATATTGTGTGCGGCGCGGCGGCAGGTGCTGCGGGATCAATTAGGTCACTAATATGCGTGGGTTTGTGACTTGTCACTCCATTCACACGCTACCGATGATGGCCGATCGCGGCGTTATCGAGACATCGCCGATTCCCACATTACCGAACGCTATCTTATGATAATTCGTGACATTTGTCTGTAATTGTACACCGTGACCGTGAGAACTGTTCCTGTACCGTATGGCCGAGACCGTATGGCCCGGGTGGCCTTACACTTCCCAGCGATTAATTCGAGCGATCCTCGCGATAATTTCCCCGCACTCACCGAGTACTTCTGGGGTCTTCGGCTTCATGAATATTTTTAACGCGGATGGTATCTTCGAATAATGTTTCCCGGTTCCCACACTGCTGGATCGTATAATGTTACAGTTCTGAGTTTGAAAGGCTTCAACCTCAGCTGAGACAATTAGTCGTTAGGTCCCTTGTTATTTCAGTTGGGGTACGATCTGCCCCCAAGGATGCTTCCCCGCCTTGCCCTTTTCTTTTCAATTATTCGCTACTTTTTGCGGTTTCCTGATTCGTCGGGTATGACGATCACTTTAAATGAGTAGAATTAAACATAATGTATTTATAGAAATATTTCAACATTGTCACAATAGGGTGGATATTAGATCGATCTGCAAAAATATGCGTATAAATCAAAGTATTTATAGAAAAACCGTGTCTGAGGTTTCTGGACAACGTTTCAAGTCTAACAATACCTCGTGTTTCAGCAATGGGAGGTGATGCTGCTGCAGCGGATGAACTGGCAGCTGTCGGTGGCGACGGCCTTCGACTTCGTGGAACCGCTGTTGGCGCGGGTGCCGTGGGGCCGGACCAACCCCCTGGTGCGGACGCACGCGCTAACACTCACCTCCGTCTGCTATACAGGTAGGTTTTGTAACGCACAACCTATAATCCGCTTGGAAGTAAACATACCACTACCATAACAACCTGAAAATGATCTGAATATCTGTGTCGCAGGTCCCTGTACTGGGGAAACTTTGTATTCCATAAAATTTGGTTGCATGGTAATAGCTGCGTGCTAATACGCTAGTATATCTATAATTTCAGAATCTTGTACATAATTTCAGAATGTAAACAATCTCCAAGTTAAAAAAAGTATTTCGATATTTCAATACAATAACAACGAGTGACCTTCGTAAAGACAAAAAGCAGCTAGCGGTTTGTTTACGTGTATCGTGCCTCGATATGGTGTACAACATCTTTCCACTTTTTTTAGCGATATAAATTAATATGTGACAAAGGGAAACGGGTGGCAATTGATTTCGAATGAGCATTCAGACGTACAAAAACTAACAATTACTGGTGTAATTACAACAATTGAGACGGGCCCGTCGCGTTATGCGGGTGTTTACGGCCTACCTTGACTTTATGTTAATACTGCCAATCGATTATTGGAAAGTGGCGAAATATAAGTATGAAAGGTTACTAGAATATAAACACGCTTTGCGCGTAAATAATACACCTCAGCCGGCTCGGTGTTAAAACTGTCGAGACTATGTATTTAAAACAATAATGGGCGAGCGATTACGATAATTTGTGTGTGTTTTGTGAGGGCCGGGGGTCAGATGGGCGATGGGGTGCGGCAGCAGGCAAGGTGTGCGATATCACAGCACGTTCCGATGCAGCCCTCCGCCCTTTCCCTACGCGAGGCGAAATACTCGTACATGACCACACTGTAAGCGCATTATAACAACAAAGGGAGTGACATTGGAGCTAAAAACTCGTTTATGGTAAAGTACGTCATGACGATTAAAAATATACAAACGCATTTCAATACATATAATAAATCTGTAGAAATGAAAATTCTGTACATTAAAGATATTCAAAAAATAATAAGCGGAGGGTGTCACAACATCGCTATAGAAGCCGAAAAGTTACTTAGTTTTTTTGTCTGTCTGTCTGTATGTTTGTTCCTGCATCACACGAAAACTACTGATCCGATTTGAATGCGGTTTTCGCAGATACATTTGTCTTCTTCCAACTTAACATCTGGTGTATAAAATTTTTCCCCCCCACCCCTCTAAGTGGGACAGATTTTGTATCAAACTTTTTTCTTTAATGGATTACTTCATATTATTTACTGTGTTTTCCAACTTAATATCGGGTGTATTAAATTTTTCCCCCCAACCCTCTTAGGGGACAAAAGAGGGGGTAAAATTTTGTATCAACTGATGAAGTAGAAATACTTTATATGGCAAAACAACGTTTGCCGGGACAGCTAGAAAATAATATTATGATTTATGTCTACGTTATTATAGAATGAAGCAAGATTTGAGAAGTTTAAACTTTTGTTATTCAGTTCGACGCCTCGGAAAGCTCAAGAAATTTCTCAAGCCATTAAGTCAATTAAACATTATGCCATTGAGAAGTAAATCATTAGTTGTGCAGTGGAGTGCGAATGTCGTGCTCGTAGCTTTTTGTCACTAATTGAAGCATCTGGGGCTGCAACACAACCAGATGGGCATCATATCTCTGCACCTTATCTGATATTATCTTTATTTGCTTTCAATCTGCTTGGACGTTTCTATCACGCATTTCGATAATTATTATTAGGGTCCAATTTTATACAAGCTTTTTAACCGATCATCATATCAGCCTATATTCGTCCACTGCTGGACATAGGCCTCTCTCAATGAACGCCAAGATGACCGATCTTCTGCTACTCGCATCCAACATGGACCCGCAAGTAAACGGAGATCTTCGTCCCACCTAGTTGGAGTTCGACCAACACCCCGATTTCCCAGCCTTGGTCTCCATTCCAGCGTAAGCTTACTCCAGCGATCGTCTATTGTTCGAGCTACGTGACCAGCCCACTTCCACTTCAGCGTAATTATTCTCTGCACTATGTCGGTGACTTTAGTTCTTTGACGAATTATTTCATTTCGAACTAATTTCGAAGCTTATCCGCCAAAGAAACTCCGAGCATAGCCCCCTCCTTTTTAACCGATACTATGACAGCTCGCTCCATAGCACGCTGAGCAACGGAAAACTCTGACCGATTAAGGCGAACCCAAAATGCTAATAATTTTTGCGTTTATATTAAGAATAGCCAAGTAAGAAAGTAAATAAAAAAATCTTAAAAAAGCTCCCGCAAGTTCGTACTATAATTTGTCAAACTTAATTGTTTCGACCGAGAACTTCTAGTGATTAAACAAATAAAACTACATTAATAGCATTGAAATTTATTACACTAACCTACAGTTATCTTGGGAGTATGTTGAATTTATCTCCATTTTAACAATTAAAATATATAAGGACTGACATTGAACCCAATATTATGCCCCTATGCTCTAATAACATGATAAAAAAGTTATTTATAGTGGCCACTATGAGCTTATTTACAATGATCCGGAGACTTAACATTTTAATTATTGAGAAAGCTTTTATATTCACACTACAATTATTGCTTCTAAATTTCACGAAAACTTTAAAATATCAACAATGTATAATTAATAGTCATTAATACTTTATCATTTAACGTGTAAGTTAAATGACCGTTGTTCTTGTTATAAATACGAATAAATTATAATATTATGCTAATTTAAACCACCCTTCGAATATTTTAAAGCCAAATAGTTTATACTATTTTTGGATTTAATAAGATAGTAATTGCTTGTCGTATATGGTGCGGTGAAGGGGGTGGAAAAGTTCCAATGATTTGCATATCTAAGTATGTCTTTTCCTAATTGTCTATTCGATTACCGAGCTAATTATTCCTTATTATGTGATCGAATGTGTATCGTGGGAAAGGGTAACGTTTAAGCGTTTCAATTATTTTATTCTTAGTAATCCTTGTGCCAAAACTCTACAACACGGTCAATTAATTATTATTAGTCACTCTACAAATTTTTGGTACTTACTGACACTCGATTTTTTTATTTGCTTAAAAACTAATAATTTTCTGTATTATCATGGCAGTAGATAACACTTTTTACGATGCATCATAAATCGTAGGACTCAAAAGTGCGGCTGTCGAGGGTTATCGTTTACCAAAAGTTAAAGCTCGCGTTTGATTTTGTTACGTGTTCCGAATTTAAACTACCCTTACGCTTTAAGGGAAGTACTTTGTGCCGGGTCGTGTCGGACACAGGAAGTGGGATATAATTGACGGTAACTTATCGTGTTTTAACTGAAGTGTGAACAGGTTAATACGTGTCCTGACCCGTGAACTCCTTTTGACATTTGACTGGTAAATTAAACACTAACTAGTGTGTACAAACTACAAAATGCTTAGGAAAGACGGTAGACAATCTGGTTTCTATTCGCAAAAACCATGTCTTCATTCAAGCTTATGCAATAACAACAATACAGGAACAGAAAAAATGACATTGTCCGAAACTAATTCTTTTGTTAACGAACTTCCAAAAAGAAAGAGGTTATTTTTTCAGAACTTAGCGACATTTATTAAGCCATATGACATGAACATTGAACAATGAGTTTAAAGCGTTCTTCATCTTTTTGACCACTTCGTAAGAATTATCTTGTGTTTTTACATTTACGCGACTTTTATATTTTTGCAGGAGTATACCATTCAATAATGCTTTTGACTAATGCTAGCAAATTAACAAGTTTGTTGAAGAGATAAATTCTATGAAATCACATGAAATCGGACATGAGAATTGAGAAAGTTATGTTATGATTTTTGAATGCCAGTTGGCCAGCAACAGCTCCGAAATAGAACGTTGACCGAAAATTAAGCTAGTTAAGAGTGTCACGGCCGCGGTGACTTACTAGTAGGGGAGCGACAGCTGACTCTCGACAATCGAAGACGTCCCGCGGCCTTTGTGAGCTGTCTCGAGGCCCGACAAAGAGCTCGTGACAAAGACGGCACACCTGGCCGAGACCCTATCTAACCCAATATTTAACTAAGTGTATTCCGGTAGTATCCCGAAGCGATTTTCGACGAAATCTGATGTTTCCGTTCGTGCCCTTCCGACCTGTCTACGAGTATTGTGTCTTCTGCTCGCATTTTTTTTCGTCTCAGAACAGTTTTTGGTGTCGAGGAAGTAGTATTTCGTAACGTAGGACGTATCATTAAGGCTACATGAATTATTTATCACTGCGACTGTTTATGCATTGACGAAAATATTTGCCACGAGTAACAAAAACCATAAGATTAGTATAAGAACGTGCTACATATATGGACGAGCATTAGAAAATCCTGGCCGCAATTTCCGTAGCAAATGTAAATGGCAATTAAATATGATTAACTGGTTTATACCTGCGAATAATCTGTAACAGTCTAGTGCGCCCTGCAGTAGGTACGTTAAAGCAAAATTATTCGCCATCGCCAATTCTATTCAATGAAGCTCGAGGTGTAACGAAGACATTAACGACGTCTAGTTTTGCACAATAGGTGATTATCTATTCGCATCCCCTTGCACTATGCAGTTCCCAAAGGGCGACCGACAAACGGAACTTAACGGTTCCTGAAGTCTGTTGCGACAACGGTACTCGCGGCGTTGGGGTAATTAGAAGGGGTAAGACGGGGGTGTCGTCTTGGCCCGGGTCGCGGCCCCGAGTGGCCCCGGCAGCTGTGGGGCCAAGTGCCAACTGACGGACAACCTGTCGCAAACGGCCCGCGCCGCTTCGCTGCCCGCTTCTGATTGCTGATACCGCTGATACCGCTGATACGCAGCTCACTAAATATTAATGAGTACCGTTCGTTTACTACCACGCTATGATTTGTTTCATAATCAGCGGCAAGTTTTGATTTACTTACGAAACATTCCAGTGAATTCATACTAAAATAGAGCCTAGGGAAGTATTTGGGAACCGATTAGAATTTCGAGGAAGTTGTTATTTATACAGCTGACAAATAAAAACACGCATAAATTTCATTTAAACCTAGCAAAAGCTGTAAAAATCGTCGCGTAACCATAAATGTGACTCCATAACTAAATACATAAATGATAATAATTGATAACGAACTTCTAACGATGTTGAACTTTCTGACCACTCGCGTGTTGCGCTTTTTACAACTAAGGCGAGGGCAACGTGCAAAGGAACTCGTAGGTGGTATTGACCCTCCTTGGCGGAGGAAGGGTGGCCAGGTGCGGCCGCATCTGCCGTCTTGGCGGACCCCGAACACCCAGCGCTACTTACTGCCGAGTGCCGTGTAGTTTCGCTTCATCGCACGATAATACGATTGTACTGTCGTCCTATCGACTTTTAAGTTAGGCAAATTACGTTATTTAATAGGCAGATGGTGTGGATTATAAAAATTAGTGTATGTATTAAAAGTAGAGGTCTTTGAGCTGATAACGTTTGTAAGATATGAGTAGAAAACTTCGGAACCCATTTACTTTTGATCGTAATAGCGGTGATTAGGTGTTGCGGGAGAAGTCAAAATTTTTGGGTCCAATTGTAAGAATTGTCGCTCAGCGAAATCGCAGCTGCGGCTTCTAGACGTAAGATGTAAATTACCATTATTCGGGGCGCATTGTTCCGCATACCCCGCACAGAAACTGCACGCGGAGGCAGAAGGCAGCTGCTCGATTTCGTTCCTTATTCTCAACAATGGCGAGGTACCTACTCGTATTGTGCAAAATGTATCGCCCGTCTCCGAGACCCTTCTCGCGCGACAAACTTTTGTGCGATGTTCACCCGATTTTTTAGACGTTAAGGTTAAGGAATTATGACTTCAGATATATACAATCCGTAACTCGAACGCAATATACGCTACGAAGGGAGAGTTGACTGCGAGATTTAAGTTTAATCTGGAGATACAAGGACGCTAAGATGCAAGGTGTTTTGGAATAGCACCTGTCCGCTCAGCTAATTATTCCCCAACAGATGTTCTCTACCTGCGCGCTGTGCCCATCTTGCATCCTTTAGTTTCTTTAATGACCTGTTTATAAGCTCCTACTCGTTTCCTATAAATAAAATGTTTGTAAGCGTTCCAGCCTTATGCTACGAGTACGAGTACTATTTAGATATCGGAGAACCTATGCATACTGCATAGCCGTATTTACATTTTACAATGATTAGAAGCATGTTGTTTTATGCTCATATTCAAATTTTAATTTTATTAAATTCAGACACCCAGGCATAAATTAAACAGATTTAGTACGTTTACAATCCACTCGCTAACCTTGTCCACGTCAATACAATATTTGTGAGCGGCCAGTTCGCTACCTGCGTACTTTCAATATACGCAGGTATAAAAATTTGGCCTTTGACCAATACGAGGATCTTTATCTCGACTACCGAATGTCTGCTATAAATTATAAGTATCAGCAGAGAAATGGATTCGTCGGCAGATAAATTATCTACGTAAATTGGTCAGGTTATATCAAGCTAACGTTACGTATACCAAGTTATGTTAGTCCGTCATCTGCCTATGAATAAATATAAGTATCTGATAAAACCCTTTAAATAATAAAACTAACATTTGTTTGATTTGTCCACAGAAACGGAGTTCATGTTGGTGCCGCCGTCGCTGATCGCGGTGGCGTGCATCACGGCCGCAGCACGCGGGCTGCGCGTG
Source organism: Polyommatus icarus (assembly GCA_937595015.1). Taxonomy (NCBI): domain Eukaryota; kingdom Metazoa; phylum Arthropoda; class Insecta; order Lepidoptera; family Lycaenidae; genus Polyommatus; species Polyommatus icarus. The sequence continues at coordinate 13,277,398 of OW569326.1, forward strand.
CGCATGACGATCAACGATCTGTGCTTCCTCACGCGGACGCCGGCACCCGCCGCCGAGCTGGTCGCCCGCCACGTGGAGCGGGTGCTGGCCCGCGAGACCCAGCCGCAGGAGCATCGCACCAGGCACGTCCAGCCCACCAAGCAGACCACGCAGCAGACGCAGCTCCCGGACACCCCTACAGACGTCCAGGACGTCAGGTTCTAGACCCCACAGAGCTGGGTTCCCACGTGTTGTTGTGAGGCGCTCCCGAGCTCCATTGTTAGCTTTTTTCGCCGCGCACCTGGTCGTACAACTGAAGATGGGGTCTACGAAAAATATTTACGAGGATACTCCCGATTCCTCCTCCAAAGGATATATTGTACATTGATCTCAAATTATTTATGTAGCATTACGTTGGTGTAGACGTTTATATATTAAATCGTGTATAGATCGTTCGACGGCGCTCAGCTTCGCTAATTTCCCCGATCTTGATCTCCGTTGATTCCAAAAACGATATTCTATAAGACTGTTCGTTACGTAAGGTTTGTAAGGAGTAGGACGCTGTACATAATACGCCGATTGGTTTTATTGTTTTGTGACGGAGTTGGTGGTGCACATCTTTAGTTTTAAAAGTTTGTTTCACCGGCTTGTGGTTGTCCTCGTATTGTGTGTTATTTATGAAATAGGATCTCATTTTAGAAAATTCCGAATGTAATTTGTGTCCTGTACAGCTACTGTAAGTTATAGTTAGTGTTAGAGTTAGGTTTCGATGAAAATGTTAAAATATGTAATATTTATTTAGGTCGCTGTTAAGTTTAGTAAATTCTAGTCACATGTTTACACATTCCTGTTTCGACCAAACTTTATCTTTAGCATCCTTCTTAATAATAAAAAGATCTCACCGCGTAGATTGAAATTTGAATTTGCCAATGCTGTGTCATCGTCTGATACCTACTTTAGAGAATTTTAAAGTCTTGTAAAACTACGTCTATGTCTACGAATAATATAAACTAAATATATATTATTCGTAGGTCTATGTAAATAGCGTGGATCTTTTTATTAATAAGGAGGTATATAAATTAAGTATAGTTTAAGTACATTTGACCGCAGAAGTATGTAAACTCGAGAAACAATAATAAAAGTGTATATTTCCACGTAAAATATAAAACGCATAAAAATATGTCATCGTGTTTCTAAGTTTTTTACTTGTGTAGTTAAGTGTTTATAATTTAAGCTAGTGAAATCATTATTGTAAACCGTTCATAGAGAATCAGAGATATTATACTCAAATTTATTTTAAGATTACAAACTGTACGAACGTGGTCCGTTTTCATGCGTTATACCTAATTAAGGCTCCGTACAAAGGGCATAAAGAGGCATGAAGCCATCCGTTACGAGCGAGCTTTCACCAATTAAAAATGTTTCGTCCTAACCTTTTCCTTTATTTTTAAAAACTGGAATTTATATTGTTATTGTTCATAGCATAGTAGTAAAATATTATCATGTTCGTACCGTATTGTGTCGCAAGTACCTAAACTATTTCACAAACATTATAAAATTATTACTTACTCAGTTTTTGATACAAGCTTTTGTATTGGTTGTTAATAGATTCATCTGATATTGTTAGAGTTTGAGTTAGTTAAAAGAATAGTTTAATGTAAAATTATGTAAATTTTTTGGTTTTATTTATGTAATAAAATTAAAATTGAAGCTACAAGATTTTTTCAATTGTACCCTTCTAAAACTAGAAATACCACTATCGAGACCTTAATACCTATAAGGATACCTAGACATTAATGAAGAAAAAGAAAAGGGTGTTACATCCGCTAAAAACGAATTTCACAAAACTAAAATTATTGATGCGGTGGTAAAACGGGGGTTGGAACAAGGTTGGAAGTACATAAGAAAGTCCTATGTTTTAAAGTAAAATCTTGAAATAAAAATAAAAATTAGGTTCTATAGATTTGTAACTGTAGTACACCTCAAGGTGTAGAGTACACCTTGTAGTAGGTATCATTAGAAATGAGAACTAGTAGTTTATACGATTCTTTGAAATTACATCCCTAAAGTGTTTGCAGTAGTCCCCATTTAATAATGGTGAATAAAAATCCAAAGCTACTATTTCACATCGGCTTCAAAAAAACAGTTTAAAAAAATAATAAATGTCTTTTTAAATAGGCTTTTTTAAGTCCTCTACGGGATTAGCCGAACAAGAAAACCACAATGAAATAGATAAAATGACAGAATGGTGGTCTGTGAGCGGAACGTGATCGAAGTCATTAGGGGCATATTGCATCATGGCGTGGTCACTCAAGACGAGACGAGACGAGACCATGGTCCCGTGACTTTTCGAGCGTCTGCTTGGAGATACGCTTATAGCAAAGTAATACAATATTACTAGATGACGCCACAACTCAGTTGCGCCAAAATTCATTTATCGCTCAGGAACTGTATATTTTTCCGGGATCGACAGTATCTCCTTACCCGGGACTCCAAATATCTCCATTTCATAAGCCCAATCAAAAGTCGTTACTCTGCAAAACCTCTTCAAGTTTAAAACACTAAATAATTTGATGATTTTTGACTTTGAACCTGGAAAAGATTACAAGTTTGTTCTAATCACGCGACGGTTCGTGCGCAAAACATTAAAATACTGCACGACAAGGATATTTATTTCCACATTGCAATCCTTAACATTAATGGAACTTTTAATAAATTTAAGGTACCAAGTTAAAAAGCTGCGCAGGCTGAGCTTTTACTAGCGACATCTATGACAAGGTTCTTGACATTTATAATGTAATATTTGGAAGTTCTAATGGGCATTGTCCAAAAAAAATCACATGTACTTTTTATAATTTTTTTCGTTAAAATAGGGTATTTTAAGAATGTAAATTAAATAATTTTGAAATTCATTGGCTAGTTTTTTCTCAATAAATTTTTAAAGTTTCGCTCTGACGTCATCATCGGCGGCCAATTGACCTCTGCAGTATGTTTAAATTTCCTTTCAATCTTATTATAATGGCTGGTTCGTCAAATGCAAGTTCTCATTATGAGAAAACTGATACGAGAAGCTTACCAAAAGTTCGAAACGTAACGTTGGTCGAATTTATTGCTAATTTAACGCCATTGAAGGTCAAACTAAGGTTAAACATATTTGTTCAAAAATATAAGTAACTAATGGGTATTTTTTTCGTTTATATACAGAAAAACGATCACTGACCTTATTCCTCGAAATGTTTTTGTAATGAGCAAAATTAAAAAAAAATGGACAATCCCCATTCCAATAAGAAAAGACAACAATTACAGCGCCATCTGTTGGGCGGTTGAATAGTTACTTACTCTGGTTAGCAGCCGAAGCTTTTACTCGACGCGACGCTAAAAGGAGGGTTAATTAGTTCCCGATCCCGTCAATAGATGGCAGACTACAGCCGAAACTTGAAAGTAGAGCCTGGTGAGCTTTCACAAAATAACACGTCAAGATGCCTCGAATGCTACTTGAGGAACTTTACGATTAGTTCTTAGAGTGTAGATTAGTGGATTAATGTTCGACTGAAGATACTCCATAGAGGAAAATAATACACGGGATAGCCGATCGCCGTATTTGGCCGAAACCGAAGACAAAATCTTTAAGAGATTCTACTCGGTCATAGGTTAAAAAAAATATTAAGATGTTTCCATAACAGGAACAACATTTATAATTTATTAATTATTATTGCCGAAAGTAATAATTTTCAAGGCGGCCACAATGCTAAGGTCTATTACTTTCATATTTGAATCCCTCGATCACCAATACCAAGAAACCTTTTGTTGTCGCGGCCCATATGGGCCTTACGGGGCTTGAGGGATTAACTGACTTTCAAAAAGGAGGAGGTTCTATGTTCGGCTGTGGATATTTTTTTATGTATGTTATTATACTCAATAGTCATTACTATAATCGTGGTACACACAGAACACACTACAGTCTACACAATTATTTTTCATGATGGAGAGACAGTGAACTTTTGTGGAGAGATAATAATATTTTCTTCAATGATTAAAACTCACATTACTAAATAACTTTTTACCATCTAGTTATTGTATAACAATAAATAAATATCTTTCTAATTAAGTAGATCTAATTCTTTCAAACACTTAAGTCGATGTATAAAAATGCGAAATTCCTGAAAAATATTCTTACTACTTATAATCGTTTCGTAGGCTAAACAGTTTTTAATGGCAAAATTCCGAGTGGGTATTTCAATTTGCACTCGACAGTCCGATAGTGGGTGTACCGTGTAAGCGGATCGTTGACAGCCCCCCTCGGGCCCTCCACGCCCCGCACCCCCCGAGCCTCCTTGAAAAAGCCCGCTCGGGGCGTCGAGGGCAAACACACGGTCTACGAGGACTCGCTCATTAGTTGTTCAAACACCGCCGGCGGGCACTCTGACAGGCGACAGTCTTCGCCTGGACCCTTGCAAGATACCAACTATCCCGTGTTTACTCGCATCGATCTGTGTTTCCAATCTTTAACTAGCTATAGTCAAAGGCTTTGAGTATTAAAGCCCCCATGACTGACGATTGGCATGGTTATAGGGCTTGGTCTAAAATTCATACTCAAAAGTCAAAAACTATGAATGGATGTTCATATTTTGTATGTTTATAGGACTTGGTCTAAAATTACATTTATTACTCAAAAAAACCAAAAAAGTAGAATGGAAGTTCATTTGTTTTACTCATAACAAAAACTAAACTCAATAAAATATATTATAAAAAAATTCACCATACCAAACTGCATTATATTTTGTCACAATTAACGAACTATACCTAATATAAAACCACTTATATTATTAGCATAATACATCTCTCTTTATTAGCTTTCGATCAGTAATTGGTCTACTACCAATTTTTGTTTATACAAAGTTAAATTACAGATTATAAATATGTAAGTACTAATGATTTTATTTGGGCTTGGATCATATAAAGTTCACAAAATTTCCAACAAACTATCAACAACACGGCACCTTTTCAAATTCAGTGCGAATGTTAAACTATCTCGTAGCAAATGCCTACGCCGTAGCACTGGGTCCCACACCGGCCCTCCTTCAGACCTTCTGCGCCCACAAGGGGGCGTTATCGCCCACTTTGGGAAAGGCTGTAGTATAGTAATTTCAGCGCAATGCATTTTTGAGTCAAAATATTGAAAGATAGATAATGTGATATTATTATGCTTGTATTTTTAAAGATTCTATTGGCTAAAAAATTGTTTAGTTTGTTTGCCTTTCTGTGTATCACCAGGCCATCCATCCACCAGGTATCTCATGAATCCTGATAGCTGGACAGATAGTTGCTGTAATTTTCAAAAGTACGTAATATTATAAATGCGAAAGTGTGTCTGTCTGTCTGTCTGTTGTTACCTCTTCATGCCCAAACCGCTGAACCGATTTTGCTGAATTTTGGCATAGAGATATCTTGAGTCCCGGGAAAGGACATAAGATACTTTTTATCCCGGAAAAAGGTACGGTTCCCGCGCGATAAACGCGATAAACGCGAGTTTTGAAAAAACTCCGTTGCGTCAAAAGTCAAAACTCGACCAGAATATACCTAAAGTATTATATTGATAATACTTTAGGTATATTGTGTGTACCAGATTACGCCCGCAACTCTGTTTGAAATTGTTCAAATTTGTTTTGTTACACCATGTTTATAGTGTAGTGGTAAATTTTTTTATAAATTCAAAATATACAACCTGACATTTTTAAGTGGTGGTTTTCCAGCAGCAGAACGATTTACCTACTATCGAATCATGCATGTTATTTTTTTTAAATAAAAAATATTTTGTACGACGTACTATACTTATGGCAACTTTATGCCGATAGCGCGGCGGCGCGAGCGGCTAAGACCCGGCTGAATTTTATTTATGATTTGAATAACAAAAAAAAAACTTGTTTTCTATGAGAGGCCGGCCCGGCCTCTCATAGAAAACAGGCAATCTAAAACATATCCAACACGGTTTTTTACTTTAAGGCCGTCCCCCGAGCAAACGACCTTGGCCATACATTTGCTGCGTTGCCGAGATCGCGCCAAAACGCTATTATTTTAACTTATCTTAGTTCAAAATTGTCCTAAAAAAATTTAAAACGGCGAATATGTAGTTTATGATATTGTCGCGCTATTAGCGTGAGTTTCAAATAAAAGTAATTTGTAAATCCTAAGGAGATGCTGAATGTATGCTTGAATTTTAACAAATTGGTATTACTTTGGAAGCTGATATCATGAGTATAAGAAACATAAATAGAAAATTTAAAACGACAAAAGGAATGTTGATATACTGAAGATTATTGCTGTATTTTTATTATAACTTTGTAGCTTTCAGATTATGAGCTTATAAGGTTTTAAATACGGTCAATTACGGAATATCCGGACGGAACGCCCTTAACGCGGCGTCACCAAACGGCGCGGCGCGGGTTAGGCTACGGCGAACGAAAAAGTGCAGTCGCACAAAGTAGCGTACCTACTTTGTTTCCTCGTAGCGCCATAACTACTCATTCGATCTGGGGGCACGGTAGTGCCCCAGCCATTATATTTATTGAGATGTCATTAGATTTGTAATAATCCGTAAGGGCCAACCCACACGTACCACAACGACATCGCAACGACAAATCGTCGAGCTGTGGTTACGTGTGAATGGTGTCGCTGCAGCATTTTGTGGTTGCGTTGTGGTACCGACAAAATGACGACGGCCAGTGGTTGCGATGTGGTTGCGACGTGGTTGCGTCGTGTGCAAGTCGAACTATTGTAGTTCAACTCCGGCTTTTATAGCGGAAACACGTCTTGCCCAAAGTCAGGGATTTCGAGGAGGACACTTTATTGTTGCTATTCTTGCTATATGTATTATTGATAAGAAGAAGACGACGGCGATGTCAGCGTAATCTTCGAAATAGAATTTATTAGGTACATCCTTTATTAGTAAACAAAAGTCAAAGCCAATTTTGGAGATCGTGACGTCACAACCTGTAATGGTTGTTTGCGATCACGTGATATTACGGATTAAATATTTACTTTTTAATAAATAAAATAAAAATATTATAAAGTTTATGACTAAAAATATGTCATTTTCGGTAATTCTATAATACAAACTCTCAAAAAAAACAATATTTTGTATTATATTTCGTTTACTGTCTACACCCCTATTGAGGATTTTGTGAAAATTTCAAGTGTCTATTGATTATGAGCCATAAAGGCCAAAAAATCTCGTTTGTTGTATGGGAACCCCTTAAATATTAACTTTATATTGTTTTTAGTATTTGTTGTTATAGCGGCAACAGATATACACAATCTGTGAAAATTTTAGAAGCCTAGCTATAGCAGTTCTTGAGATACAGCCTGGAGACAGACGGAAAGACACCGAAGTCTTAGTAATAGCACAATAGACATAACTACTAGGGTCCCGTTTTTACCCTTTGGGTACGGAACCCTAGAAAACAGGGGAAGAGCGCGGGCGGCGCGGCGTGTCGTTGCATCGACGCAACGTTGTGGTTGCGATGTGGTTGCGACGTGGTTGCGACGTGGTTGCGATGTGGTCGGTATTTTACAAGTGGTCGACAACGACTGCAAAATGTGGTACGTGTGAATGGTCCTGTTCATTTACAATACGAAATATACGCCTGACCACGTCGTGTGTTTGTCGTGTGGTTGCGGTTGTCGTGTGGTTGTGGTACGTGTGTAGGTAGGGCCAACCCTAACATAGAAAATGTCATGGTTTCAACTTTTGCCTAATTCGTTATGTCCCTGGTAATATAGGCTTTATAATTTGCGTAGTCTATTATATTTTCCGCGTTTTTAACTTTGCTCACTGTCGACCGCGAGCCCTTTTCATATAAAATCCATAATTTATAGTTCCATCGTGGTGGGGTTGTGGCAATCATAGCGATGGCTGGTGTCATCAATCAGAGGCTCAGGTGTAGGCTGTCGTCCGCGGATCCCCCTCCCCTCTCCTTTCCACGCATTACCCCGCTCTCGCCCCCCACAGCCTCTAAGTCAAAGGCCTACTTGTACAGATTATCTGAAGGACTTTGAGCGATTACATCCAAGCCGATCATCATTAAATTCACGTTATGTTCGCGTGAAACCGTTTATATAAAAATTATTGACGTGAATACCTATCCATAGAAACGAAGAATTCAAAAGTTACTCTTTCAGCGCTGCTTCTTTCACAGTAAACTCTATATAGGGCCACATACACACCCTAAAATATTATTAAGAGTGTGTATGTGTTAAGGAAACGTGCTACCTGGTAACGGAATTTTGTCAATAATTAAGCAAATTAGTTTAGATTTTAGAAGGTTTAATTATATATAGGGTGACTAAAATTCTATTTGTAGACTTCTAAATATGTACATAGTAAATTTTCTCAGACAAGTATTTTCTATCATTTCTATTAAATGAAATAATATTAAATAAAATTTACATCAATGATTACTAGTGTAATCATAAATCACCGTAGTCGGTACATAATAATTTCGTGAAAAATAAAGCGAGTGGGGGTTGGTTTTCAGAAATACTAAGTTAAGTTGCTAAGTAGATAGACTTAGATAGACTACCTTTTCTAAGTAGTTTTGGATTCACAATTTTTCAAGAATAAAAAAAAAAGATTCAAAGTGGCAAGAGATATATGGGGTGATTGTAATAAAGTATTAGTGATTTAAGGGCTAGTTAAAGAGTGTACTCATCGTCAACTAGCCCTTAAATTACCCTTACTGGAAGTAAACTGATTTCACTAACCAACGGAAAATCAGAGAGACTGATAGCTTGTTATCTAATAGAACATAATATCTATTATGTAATATTATAGTAAAGTAAGCCTTTGTTATTTCTTAAGTAAAAAAAGAAATTATTATTAGGTAGTAATGTTCATAACTTTGGTCAGATTAACAAATTATCACTAGCATAGTTATGATTATTATAACTGCGCTTCATCGTATTAATGGTATCTACCATAGACTTATAATATATACTGTCGGTATCTACTGTCTGTGACTCAAGGAGTCGTCACATACTCGTCTACTAACATTTTCTATGGTACATTATCATCGAGTATTTGGACTTTATTTTTCTAATAAATCAATAGGAGGCAGTGACATATAATAGTAGTAGGTAATGTACTTAGCAGTTCACTTCCACTATAGTCCATAATATAGTCTATAACTAACGAGTAATGAGTCTGCAGTCTTATTTTCCTCCTAAATCAATAGGAAGCAGTGACATATAGTTTTCATTAATTAAAAACAGTGAAGTAGGGCTGGCATGTGGCCTCGAGGGGGCAAATCGAATTAGGGAGCACGCACCGCCATAACCGCCGCATTATCTGATTAGATGCAACTCGCGATGCTGTTAAGTCGCTGTTGCGCAGTTTCCTGTCGATTTATTGTCTTATTGTAAAAATTCTATGCCTATATTATGACGATTTATTTGGCTGTATAGTGTATATGTTAAGCATCGTTAGTATACTACTACTACTGGAGCACACACACACATGCATATTATATTTATTTATTTTTCCGATTTAGATCAAATTTTTTACTTATAGTGTTTATTTTCTCATTTATTTATTAAGTACTTGAATTTTATATAGTATTTGTGTTTTTGAGAAGTTAATTGTTAATAAAAAGTTTTTATTTAAGATTTAACACTTAATTATACACACGAAACATCAAATAATACAACTAACATAGAAAGACAACATAAACGTACTATAATTATTAAAAATAAATCTCTTACAGCAGCCCTACATAGATATATAGGATAGATTACAATTTACAATGTGATTTTGTAATAGGCGGCAAAGTGTAAAGACTGATTTCATTAGAAAATAATATATGTACGGTTCTGTGTAGTTTTTTTGTGATATAATAATAATACTAATTGTTTTGCATTTTACTTACAACATAAGTCGCGTAAAATTAGCATCAAATAGCAAAAAGTAATTATTTTCATACGATCATTTAAACTTTAAAGTTACTTAATCAATTCTTCAAACTTTATTAGTAATAGATTTCAACGCGTTCGATTTTTTCCTAAAAATTATTAAATTTATTTTCTATAATAATAATAATGACTTAGTATCTAATAATATGGGAGTATTCAGATTCACTATCTCAACTAGACCAGACCCTAAGAAACACACTAGTCAATGTTCTTAACTGCCGAATCTCCGATACCTCTTGGGTTCAAGCTACTCTACCCATCCGGTTCGGAGGCCTGGGTAGTAGAACGGTGACTAGTGTGTCTCTGCCTGCGTTCCTTTCATCAGCTCATAGCATCAATTCACTTTTTAAAAAACCGGCCAAGTGCGTGTCGGGCCACGCGTGATATAGGGTTCCGTAATACCGCTAGTTTTTTTTTTTAATTTTTGTCTGGTCAATAAATTTATAACGTGTTTTACACTACTAACAACATCATCTCAGTTATTTTCAAAGGAATTTGAACGAAAAGTTCCTTTATACTTCGCCGAATACATTTTTATTAGTTTATCGACTATTACTCAATAATTTATGAAGTCTTCTTAGCCGTGATAGTTTTCCTTTTAAATTCAGCATATTTCCTACTCCCGTGAATTTTTTCACATTTCCAGAAGCAACCGTTTAGCTGGTAGAAGGAGGGGACACTGGACTCTAACGATTTTTTCCACTTTAAAACTTAATATTTCACAAACGGATCCCTAAATCGGAAATTGATCTATGAATACTCATAATATTTTTAAAAAACCTATCCAACGACACCCCACACGATGGGAGTTTTCATGTACCATTTTGTCGCCATCGTTAATACGCGCATTCATGCCAAATTACAGCTTTGTAGGTCCTATAGTCTCTGAGCAAAGCTGCAGACAGACAGACAGACGGACGGACAGACCGAAACTATAAGGGTTCCATGTTGACTACGGAACCCTAAAAAATCGTCACAAATTCATTAGGCAGCATTTGTATTGACTCCTTAACCGAAGCTATAAAAACATGGTGTGAAAACTGTAAGGCGGAAATCCCAGTCAATGCCAACATCCAAAAAAAATTGGGATGAACCACTTCTAAATTTGGCTAAACTCGACCTTTTAAATTGCTCGTCCGCCGTAGACCGTGCGCGTCTCTTGGCGTCCGCTGAGCCAGAATCGGGGTATTGGCTCCAGGCAATCCCGTCATCTAATATAGGCACACTTTTGGACAATAACACCTTCAGCGTTTCAGTCGGTTTACGTATAGGTGCAGACATCACCGAAGTCCATCGCTGTCATTGCGGCACTTCAGTGGACCGCCAGGGGCACCACGGACTGTCTTGCCGCTGGAGTGCCGGCCACCAGTCTCGCCATGCCTCCATAAATGATGTCATCCGCAGGGCTCTTGCCACCGTCAACGTGCCGGCTACACTCGAGCCGAACAGTATCGCGCGTGACGATGGCAGGAGACCTGATGGAATGATGCTCATTCCATGGAGCCGGGGCAGGCCTTTGGTTTGGGACGCCACCTGCGTGGACACGCTGGCACTTGACGGCCACCTCGAAAAAGGCGGGATCGGCCGCCGCTCACGCGGAGACCAGCAAGAGGCGGAAATATGAGTGTCTGGGCGAAGACTTCATATTTCTGCCTTTTGCTGTTGAAACCTTGGGTCCGTGGGGACCTGACGCAAAAGCCCTCTATAAAGATGTATCCAAAAGACTGGTTGCCAAATCAAATGACCCCAGGGCTGGCGCTTACCTCGGCCAACGTATTAGTTTGGCCATTCAGCGAGGTAATGCCGCCAGCCTAATTGGTAGTTTGCCCGCAGCCTCCGATTTAGATTTAATTTTTTACTTATAAATAGTGTTTATATATTAATTATTTATAGATGTTGTATTTTCGTATAGTTGTAATTACATATTTATCTTATATAATAAAAATTACTCTAATAATAAATAATAGGAAAAACATGGCGTTTATAAAACATTTTTAGGGTTCCGTAGTCACCAAGGAACCCTTATAGTTTCGGTCTGTCCGTCCGTCTGTCCGTCCGTCTGTCTGTCTGTCTGTCTGTCCGCGGTTTAACTCAGAGACTATAGGACCTAAAAAGCAATTAAAACAATTTAATTCCAATTTGGCATGAATACACGTCATATTAGTGATGGCAACAAAATGGTACATGAAATCGTAAAAAAATATTTTTTTTATGGTGCCTCCCCTACACATCAAGCGGGGATGAATTTTTTTTTTCGCGCCCAACCCATCGTGTGGGGTGTCGTTGAATTGGTTTTTTAAAAATATTGCGAGTATTCAAAGACCATTTTCCGATTTAGGGATCCGTTTGTGAAATATTAAGTTTTAAAGTGGAAAAAATCGTTAGGGTCCAGTGTCCCCCCCTTCTACCAGCTAAACGGTTGGTTCTGGAAATGTGAAAAAATTCACGGGAGTAGAAAATATGCTGAATTAAAAATAAAAACTATCACGGCTAAGAAGACTCTATAAGTTATTGAGTAATAGTCGATTAACTAAAAAAAATGTATTCGGCGAAGTATAAAGGACTTTTTCGTTCAAATTCCTTTGAAAGTAACTGAGATGATGTTGTTAGTAGTGTAAAACACGCTTTAAATGTACGTTCATTGACCATAAAAATTATCAAAAACTTGCGGTACTACGGAACCCTATATTACGCGTGGCCCGACACGCACTTGTTTATTGATACACCTAGTGCTTTTCTCAACACTGTAATCAGTAACTTGAAAAATTTGTCCACAGTCAACTAAAACAAGCCATTTTTGACATATTTTGTTCTGGTATCCACTACGCTAATAGACTACTAGGTACTATTTACTACTAATTTTTTCTTGATACATTTACATTTTTTCAGCTCCGAAGAATATAAAAGTGTTGCAGTACACAGCCGTCGTCACCATCTGATTGCAGGTCGCTAAGTGATCACATATTTTACAGGGGACTTGTTTTCCGTCCGCTCAAAACAAATACATTAATGCGTATGTTTTTCTTCTCTTTTATATAGCTATACAAAGAAAATCAATTGTTTTTCTTTGTATACGAGTATAGGCAACCTTGTAAAATTAAACGATTCGTGTAATTTCATAAAAAAACCTTAATTTGGAACTAAAGTTAAACAAATTTTATTTTTTATGTCTATTTGTTTTCCTTTATCTTCTTTCAATTTAAATTAAATATGTCATGACCAAAATTATTATATGTTAAAGTAGGCACATTTCTTTACTTCTTTAGTTTACCTAATCTCCTCATGGAACTGAAGTGATTTCCAAACTGTATAATGTGTATATCAATTACGCGATATGCATAACTATGAAAAAAAGCAATTTTAAAAAGTAAGGGACGTCTATGGCAATTACTATAAATAATATAATATGTGGCTGGTGTCGCGCCGCGGTCCCTGGGGCCGCCTGTGAGCCGAATTCGAATATTGTAAATATTATCCGCGTCATTTTCTCACGTAGGACCTACCCTTTATGCACCACCCGCCGTCGCTTGCCTTGGGAACCAGAAATTATTTGTTTATAGGATCTCGATTTTATGTGGACCCCGTTTAGCGAAATTACGATATGTCTCTCACGACCCAATGTAGTGTTCTGTTTTGATTTTCATCGTTGTTTGTCTTTGAGGAATGATATACTGAACCGACTTTGAAAAAGGTGGATTTTTTTAAATGTCTTCTCGGTTACAGTCTGCGGTATTTGTAATATTTTATTTAACTAGATTTATGTTTTTCGCTAAAAGGCCTAAAAACAAAGAATAATTGCAGCTTGAGTCTAATTTCATGCAATAAAAACACTATACATTGGCTGAAATAACATTTTGATTTTCATTATCCACAAAGTTATTTACACTAATTATTAAAAAATATAGAAAGCAAACGCGCCGACTATTTGAATTTCGAACTAGAGGTACCCCATATTGTTATTATTTGCTATTTAATTCAACTTTAAACTTAACCATAATAATTGTGTTTCACATTCACACAATGATGTACCTAAGTAACGAAGTTTTCCGTACAAGAAACTCTACTTATTTATGTACTGCAGTTTCCTGACTCATAAAGTCATAACGCTTATATTCAACGCTCAGGCCCGTCTATCGGCCGGAAGGCTCCACAGCCTACACCGAATATTTCCACAATGTAAACAGATCCTTCCGAATTTTCTTATCAGCGGTCCTATCGAAACGCTTTCATTGATGCGAGCAACCAATCCAGTAATAAACGAGGGTTCGAATTAAAAAATAGCCTGATGTCATTCGTTAGTACCTACCTGGATCGTTAATTACAACTTTTTTATTTTCCTCAACGACAAAGGAACTGTCGGCGAAAAGAAAAGTAGACAAGTGTCGTGACATGCACCCTCGAGCGTGGTGCGCGGCGGGGCGGGGGCGGGGGCGCGGGGCGGCGACCAATGGGGCGGCGCGGCGGGCGGGGCGCGGCCGGCCGGGGGTGCTCGCCCCGCCCCCTCCTCGAGGCTCACCCTTATTGAATTAGGCTTATCATTCGATTTCGAGTGGGGCGAGCGCGCGGTCCTCCGCGAGACCTACCCGACACGATATAATTCGATATACTAGCATCCAATTATGCCGGGACGCGGATTCCGATAACTTACGTTTTTGAGCACATGTTGAGTGAGTCGTAATGGAGTACGGGTACCTGAGCGGCGCCGGCGGCGGGTTCGAGGGCGGGTGCCTGTCGGGCGGCGGCGAGCTGTCGTGGGGCGAGCTGGCGTCGTGCGGGCAGATGTCCCAGGCCGCGTACCGGTACCAGGGCATGCGGTACCAGCCGCCGCCGCCGCAGTGCGCGCGCCCACAGGACGCTGCCATGCGCAACCACCACATCTTCCCGCCGGCCATGAACCTGCAACGTGAGTAACCTTCACACCCTAGTGTGAAGTGTACCACAATAGCTACTATTGTAGGTACCACTTTAGTTAAATAGACCTCCGAGCTCCGAAACCAATATATGTTCCAAGAAAAAGTCTTTACTTGGACTTAGCGCCCACAAATATATTTTTAAAATGGTTAATTTTAAGGCTTACAATTGCCTCCTATATCCTTACATAATTATTGGCTCCGAGAAAATTGTGTAACAGATGATTTCTACTGAATTTTGATGTATGTACTTACTTCTGTTTCCCGACGGGTCACAATGTTTCTATCTTCTTATGCGATTTCGGGATGCGAAACTTCCTATCCCATTTTAAATTTTCATCATTTATCTAGAGGAATATTTATGATGGTGTATAAATGTCTAAAAGTACCTACGCTCAACGCAATTTATAAACACCAGAATAATATCAATTTATTATACCGTAATAATATAGTGTTCATTACATTATTATCAAGGTGCTCCCTCACCGGGAGCATGCAGCTGTGATGTAAAATTGTAGATTCGTTTTTGAGCGTTACAGTAAATGCTCGTCGGTCAGGGAGGTATTTATGAAAATAAATACCTCCCTGACCATTTACATGTATCAAGATTCGACTTTGAGCATTACATTACAATAAGTTCTACCTCCCTGAATGACCAGCATTCGCGAATAATGTAACATTCGACTTTAGCATTTTATAGCTAGTTGATGTTACAAGTTGTATAAAGATATTAGGTACATACTGTATGGTATGGTAGGTGCGCATGCAAGCATGCTCGGCTCTCTTCCATCATCGACTCTGTAACGTTACATTATAAGCGAATGCTTCCAGTAAGGGCAGCACCTTTAGACAATAATTTGACCATAATATAAATTATATAATTCAAAATTCAAATCAATAACGTGGATTCTATATCTCTGTAGGAAGGTCAAAATCAGGTAATAATTTATTATTGTTTCGAAGATATTTTAACAAAAATAAGCTGAAATACCTCAGTGCTGCAGTAGTGCATTAAATACGTCTATATCAACAAAATTTTCTAAATTATTATTACAAACCGCAGATGGACCTGGATGGTAAAATGTCTTTGTTGCAATCAATTTTACTACCACTACTAAGATAGGTATTATATTATGAATTTCATTATAGTAGGGAAGGCCAAGAGGGGATTTCGCGACATCCTCGAGCGTGTCAGATTAAGCTTGTATATTTATTAGTTAGTGGCTTCCCAAACGCTATCATGGTATAAAAATCATATTTATTTGATAGATATTATTTATTAGTTGGTGAGTTGAAAAAATGATAATTTAAAGTATTGAAATGTCATCGGATTTGTCAGACCTACATAATATTAAGTAAGTATACAACAAAGAAGCTAACACATAATATAGTACTGATGATTTAAGCCTTAAGGTATGGCAAGCCTGTAGAAACATTTTAAAATTTCAACAAATAAAGCTTCAGATTTTCATACCTAAAGGTGTTCCCAGACAGAAGTTATAATAACATTTTATAACATCGTGTAACGTACGCTACAACATGTCATGAAATTTACGTGACGACCGGACTTCTGTGGCTCAGTGGTGAGCGCGTTGGTAGCTCAAGCCGGGGGTCGCGGTTTCGAATCCCGCCGACGACGAAATAAAAACTTTTCAATGTTCCCGGGACTGGATGCGTATTAAATATGTGTAATGTGTATGATATAATAAAAATCTTAAATTTATTATGTATAGTATAAAAGTATTAAATATATTTCCGTTGTCTGGTACCTGAAACACAAGTCCATTAGGTACGTAGCACGGGGCCATACTGACATGGTGTGAAGCGTCCATAGATATTATATTATATTATTATTATACGTGTGTTATGTTATAATTTGTAAAAAATGTTAGACAAAAATGTTATCTAACGTTATATAACTTCTGTCTGGGAGCACCTAAAGGTTCCCAGATAATATAATATGTCGCACTCGACTAAAATTTTTACTTTTTAGTCCTTGTCCACTAAACTCTTGTAACAAATTGATATAATCTAAGCACTTTTTTTAAATGTATTTTCTTTTTCAAAACTTTAAAATTGCTGTTGCTCCTTATAAACGCACAGCTAAATTAAAAACGCTCATATTATTTTTTTCTTCGTTTTAACTAATCTACAAAACCTACTACAACGGCGTTCTAGTAACTACGAAAATAGAACTCTTGCCTCCCCTACTATTATCTATCGCTATTATTAAAAAACAAAGTCCTGGCTGCGTCCGTCTGTTTGTCTGTTTGCGATAAACTCAAAAGCCACGGCACGCATTTTCAAGCGGTTTTCACCAATGGATAGAATGATTCTTCTAGAAGGTTTAAGTGTACAATATATTGTTAAATTTTTGTTTACATTTGAGTAAAATATAATTTTAAAATTTGTCAGAGGTGTCGGAAAAAAATAAACTTTTGGACCAATGTAGAGCAGATATTATCTTCTTCACTTTTTAGGTCTACATAAAAGTCCGCTATTGCATAATATTACCTTTGAAGGTTCACTTGCTATGTCCATTATGTGTATTAGACACAGATTAGACAATTGATTTTAATGTATAACGCGGTAATTGTAAAAGTAATCAAAAGGATACAATATTAATCCTTATCATTTTCAATTAGTAAATAACCTTATAGCATTTCATGTAATGTAGATTATTTTACTTTACACTATATAATTTCAATGAATAACTTACGAGTGATCGCAAAATAAAAGCGTGTAAAAATTACGGCACCAATAATAATATTGCATTAGATACTATTAGGCAAATTTGAATTCTCTTCACACTCACGCCCGTCTTTCATATGCCAAGTGTAAAAGAACGACGCGGATTTTTTCTCAATAACTCGATAAAATATACAACATTTTAAAAATCCGCTAGGATCAGATTGCAGAATTCTTGGAAATATAATGTAGTAACTTATTTTAGAAAATGAAATAATTCGGGGCTTGATTTCAAGTATAAAAATCCATACTAATATTATAAATGCGAAAGTGTGTCTGTCTGTCTGTTACCTCTTCACGCCCAAACCCCTGAACCGATTTCGCTGAAATTTGGTATGGAGATACTTTGAGTCCCGGGAAAGGACATAGGATACTTTTTGTCTCGAAAAAATGTACGGTTCCCGCGCGATAAACGAGTTTTGGCGCAACAGAGTTGCGGGCTTCATCTAGTGCATTATAAAATTAAAAACTTTGGGTTAGTCGCCCCCTTAACAGGCCGATCAGGCGAACTGTGAGTCTGTGATATTTTCCGGTTAACTGACAGACTGCGGCCTGCCGGCGATTTCTTTATGTCTGGGGCCTTTTAAAGTCCCGACTTCAGCCGCCCTAGATCGTGTGCGCCTTGGCATATTTAAGTACTAAATAATACATACAATATCTATATGTACTTCTAAACTATAAAGTATAGAAAACGAGAGATTAATGATTATCACAAAATAGATGTAATCTTAATAAGTATCCTTCAGGATATGGGGACACTAGTTTGGGCGAATTCCCTCCCCCTTTGCGGTTTTTAATTTTTTTAGTGGCGTATACTAACAAACTTCCAAAAAAGTTTTTTTTGAAAGCTGACATGATCGAGAGTGTTCTTACTTCTTAGCTATAGTTCATCAACATCAGCCTGCTCAATGCTGGAAAATCGCGGTTTATCTGGTTCGTGAAAGGCCGTTATATTAGCAACTTGCAGTCGTTTGATAAGTTTTTTTAATTTGCATTCTGGTTCGTGATATTTATGAATTACATACACACATAAAAAAGTGACCTGGTGCTGCAGCATCCACTAGTAATCAATAGAATACCCAACTCCTCACCAACTTAGAGCAGAGGTTTCGTATTTAGGCTCAATTTGCGACACGTAGATAAACGCAGTAAATATTTGCATGCTGCTGCTGCAGCATCACCTGGATTCTATAGGAGCCGAGCTCCGTATGAACCCATTGGTTTCATGTTTGGGCTAATATTAACGGCCTCTTTTCGACATTCAAAGGTAATCATGGGGACATGATCCTGCTGATAGGATTTATTCTGTACTCCAACACAAGTTAAAAAAGAATGAAATAAAATTAAATTAAGAAAAAAAAATCCCCGCCAATTAACTTTAAAAAGTAATGAAATAATATTTACTGACTTTAAGTTCAAATAATTACTAAGTGTAAAATACTCGTAATATTTTAGTCCATAATTATTATTGTTGTCAAGGTGTGTCGGGGGACCGCTAATGTAGATGTTTGATTTCACATAATATAATCTCTAAATTTATAAAAATGAATCCTTATTCGCGTGGTCACGACATCACGCGTAAATGGCTGGCCCAATTTTGCTGAAATTTTCATAGAGATACTTTGAGTCCCGAAGACCAACTTTGGATACATTTTGTCCCGAAAAAATGCACAATATACTTTTATGATTTTGATGAAATTTGGTATGCAGATACTTTGAGTCTCGGAAAAGGATAAGGGATACTTTTTATCCCGGAAAATGTACGGTTCCCGCACAATAAACTTTTATGATTTTCGCCTAAACTTTTCAGTCTATCTTGATGAAATTTGGTATGGAGATACTTTGAGTCTCGGGAAAGGACAAGGGATACTTTTTGTCCCGGAAAATGTATGGTTCCCGCTCAATAAACTTTTATGATTTTCGCCTAAACTATTTAATTTAATTTGATGGGCATGTAGATACTCGTACTAATTTTAATCTATTTTTTCTTAATTATACCAATTCGAATTAAATAATCATCGTTTATACAGGACAACGTCTGTTGGGTCAGCTAGTATAATAAACTTTAAGGATCAGTTCATACTTCACAGTAAACCGAATCGAGATATTCAGCGTCTTGACGGTTGTAGGTTTACTTGGCGGTCCCCCGACACATCGTGACAATAATAATTGGGTAGTATTTAATCGAGTGACTGTAAGTTACCGTTTTATGTGTCAAATTAATTACTTTGGGTTATTGAATTACTTTATTTGAGCGACTGACTGTGAGTGACAAGAAATTAAAAAAAAAACAGCAATTATTTATTTGAGTTACTTAAAATACAAAATGAGCAGCATCATAATATTTGAGCGACCTAATATCTGTTTGAGTGTCAACGTTATGTCCTGCGTTTTTTTCATTATTTGGCAAATTTATTTTTTATACTGAGCGGCATTTTATCTTAAATGAAGTGTTTCAAATACTAAAACCACTTTGAAAAATACACTAATGAGCAGAGTGTAATGAGCTCATATTACAACAAAAAAATAAAATGAATATGAAATAATTATTTGATGAAACACTATTAATCAGGGATCCCTCAAACAATTTTTCTTTATTTCTATCAAGCAAATTTTTTGTGAGTAGCTTAATTTGGCCTTTTAATTTTATGACGGTCGCCGGCTGCTGCCGCAGCACGCTCGCTGCGCTCGCTCGGCTGTTGTGTTGTGGTCTAAGTTCTAACCTAAACTAACCTACTTTTGGACTTTCTGGATTGTGTTTGTCTTGCCCCCTCTCGTCCCCCCACTTCGGTAACCTTGGTTAAGTAGGTCTTCTGATAAGATATATGTAATTGATTGTACTGACGGTTCTTGGTGGAAATTCATGTTGAACACTAAAACACACTTTTTCTTGCACTATATCCACTATATTAAGATATTATTATAACTTTTTAACAAATTATACGACCGGTTTTGAAATTATTCACACCTGATGATGAATAATTTCGAAACCGGTCGTGTAATTTGTTAAAAAGTTATAATAATATCTTAATATAGTGGATAAAGTGCAAGAAACAGTGTTCTTCTGATAAGAGGCCGGGTGCCATCGAAATTCTCATACATACGTTATAAAATAAAAAAAATACGTTTGTGTCAGGCTTTTCAACCCATATTAAGTAACTAAACAATAAACCTAAAAAACTATGTTAATAATATTTAAAAAAATAAATAAGTTAGTTTAAGTACTTGCCACCTTCTGGTGCTCCGGGCACATGCACATGTGTATGGATCCAGTGCTCCAGAAGGGGGCTGTCCAGCTTGACGCTGAGCACTTTCAGCATGCTGTTGGGGCTGCCCTGCGTGCGGAACATCAGCGTACGGTGTGAAAACCGTCTGTGCGAGCGTGCGCAAACATCGCTGATACACTACACCAGCAAGGGGGCCCCACCAACACCCTGAAAGCATTATTGTATTGTACTCGGAGAGCGTTGATGGCCCGCTGCGTTATACCAAAATGATTTTCTCATACGATAGAAATTTATCTTATAATAGTAATTTAGCTTTAAACAGTTCCTGCACAAAAATTTACTACAAAATATTTAAACACTAAAAATATTTTAGTGTTTAAATATTTTGTTGTAAATTTACTATTTATTTGTAATTATTATATTACGCACAATGCTGCGTGCGAGTCAGCGATGCAAGCGCATATTAATCGTAAACACGCAAAGCGCTATTGGTCCGCAGCCCAACTCACCTGACTGCAACGATTCGTCGGCCCGCCCCCATTCGAATTTGCGCGCATTTAACAATCTGTAGTTTTTATTAAAACGCGTATTAAAATGTAAAATATAAAAACTCAAATAGAATATCAGTAACCAATAATCACTAATAAAGCAGCTCACAAAAATTTGCTCAAAGTGAACTTTTTTCGTAATGTATAACCTCACTTAGAAAAATTGAATCTATCTTTAATATTGAAGTTGCCCGCTATATATTTCCAGTCGCTCATTAAGTAATACAGTCGCTCGGATATAATTTTAATATCTAAAATAGATTAATCACAATCCACTTTTTGTAAACTCGTTCTGGAATTTTATTATAAATCAATATTAGTCGTTAATTTAGTTTATTTTTCGCTTACTCAAATTCATACCGCTTAAGTTATTAAAACAGTATGTTCATCATCAGTCGCTAAGTAATTTTTTATTCGCTCGTTTTATTATTTCCCATAATAATTATAGACTGAAATATTACTTTACACTTAGGAATTATTTGAACTTAAAGTCAGTAAATATTATATTATTACTTTTTAAAGTTTTTTGTCGGGGGTTTTTTTTTAATTTATTAATTACCCAAAGGGCTATGAACACCAATTATGATAAACGAAATAATGATGACAATGATGATCAGAATACCTGATATTGTTGACCTGCGTATGATGCTAATATTGGTAGATTAAAAACTGTTGACCTATAACGTAGGATGCTAATATTGGTAGATTTCAAACGTCAAAACGTTACACGATAAAAATAACTTAGTAATAAAAGGGTTAGGTATAGTTACAAAGTTTTTAAAATATCAGGCAACGTATTAATTGATGAGGTATAAGTACATAGATTTTTTTTAATCTATATTTATTTAGGGATTTTTATCCGAAGATATGTCAAAAGTATTATAATATAATATCAATGGGTAAGTATATAATAATAAGTTTTTTTCGATTCAGCAAAAATGGTTCAATAATTAAAAGCCAAGACACTACATAACATAAATGCATGTTTTCAGATTAGTCAGGTTGCGGTAGGTATTGCAGGATTAGTCAGCATAATGCTAGCCGCACACAAAGTTTTAAGGAAGCGCAGCGCTGTCACGTACCGCTCGGGTCTGGGCGGGCCGAGCGGGGGCGAAGTCGCGGGGGGGCGAAGTCGCGGGGGCGAAGTCGCCGCGTGAGCGATTGCGCCCCTAATTGGCGGCGGCGTCCGCGAGAATCTTAGAGGGAGGACAGCAGAACGGCCCCCGGCCTCCCCTTCTCTTTGTAATCTAAGTAAGCCGCCTTATGCCCGTTAATCACGCAGAAATTAATTACAAGTTTGCGTATTAATTACAACACAATTGCAAACCTTACGTTGTTAGGCTCTGTTACCTCATAAGGTTGTTGCTTATTAAAATTGAGTTACGCTGTAATCATTTTATCCTGCGATACTTGGCTTAACGTGATATCAAAGTCTGCGTGGCATTGAAGGTCTCCATAATAATTATTCTTTTATATAATATATAACTCAGGCTACACTGCTGATGCCAGAGAAAATTTACTATAATTTGGATGTGTGAAAATGCAAGAAATTCGCGATGATCGAACTTCTGCAATATCAAAGCGAAAATGTTGTCGTCCACATAAAACATTTAACCCACGAATAAAATAAATATTGCAAATATATCGTCTATTGTTTATTCGATTTGATTCGTAAGGGAAAATTCAAATATCGCCCGACCTAAACCAATACCGCCGTTTCTATTCCGACGGCGCGAGTTTACATGCAAGTGGACGGGTTAATTCGATTTGCCAGGACGGAGGGATGTTTTATCGCATCGTGTGATCTATTCTGTCTCACTGTAGTATGGTAAGTGGGCCATAAAAAGGCTATATCTCACAGTCGAGCTAGCGCACCATCTCTGACGCTACACCAAACACCGATCCAATCATAACTTTTGCACTCCAGCCACCTCATAGCGAACAATAGACGCTTCCCCGAATATTTTTATTTTGTGAGCCTAGTCGTTGCAGTGACTCTAATAAGGTTACACCCATAAAATATTGCAAACTTATAGATGTAGAATGTAGAGAGATATGCCTACATAGTCCAGGGCTTTAGAGCGTGGCTCTTCAGTTTCGACTCGGGTATCGGACGGAGGTCGTTGTTTGGATTTGCACCTTGGGAAAACTTCCAATTTTTGATGTACGTTGATAACCTAGTTGTTTGACAAAAATATTTCCTAATACGATGTGTATCTGAAAGTCGTTGTTCTTTTGATCTTCGTAGTGTCGTTTATCCGCCTCACGGATTATGAGAGGTTTTTATTTCCACATGGGGAGGACTTCCAACTTTGTTTATAAATGCAGGTTGATTACCTAGTTGTTTGACAAAAATATTACCTAATACGATATGTATCTAAAAGTCGGTGCTGCTTTTGATTTTCGTCGTTTATCTGCCTCACTGATTATGATTTATGAGAGTGAAAAAAAGAAAGAATTATAATATGTTAATAAACTTCCTGTCCTGGGTAGCTGGCTTGGTTTCAATGAAACTCGCCACCGTCACCGACGTAGGAGTGGGTAATTATTATTATTAGTGCAAGAACATAAAAGCATTTTTAATAAAATTACTGATATCCCAGGTGTATTTTATTAGGTCCCGGTATGTAACACATCCATTTATTTTTATGAGTTTGTATAATCCAACAGGCGCACACTTTAACTGCTCCGAAGTGTTCACTTTACTGCTTCCATTAGGAAAATTCACCAGCATGTTTATTTGTAAGTGAAGAATATAGCCGCATGCATGCATACAGGCTGTTCCACATATTTCGCGTTTGATTATTTCACAATTTATATTTTTTAAATATGATTATTAATTTGCCTATAGTATCTAAGATTCTGTAATAAAGAAACATAGTCGAAATATAATTTTAAAATGTAGGTTATTTGCGATTTCGGTTGTAATTTTTTGACATATTATATTATCGCTTAATTATCTTCTTTTGTTTTCCCAATTCTAATAAACTTTCATATCAAGAGTAGCCTCAAAAATATGACTAACTTTCGAAACCTAAGCCAATTCATATTCCAAAATTGTATGTAAATTCGCAATTTACATGGTAGTAAACACGGTGTTGTGTATTTAGGCTTCCATTAATCTACATAACCCTTCAGGGGTCCGTAGTTCGGCGATGACGCGCCGACGGAGCCTGCATTATGGATGTCGGTAAACTTTTCGCGTGACGCGAGAAAAATGAACCAAGGGCCGCGATGAAGGATGGCGAAACAATTTACTCACTCTATATATAGTGATTTACATCATAGTGCAGGATTTTTTATGAGTAGATTTATTGTGCCACCATTAATCATAAGCCCTTTGCTCTTAATATAATATCTTCATTTAGAGTTAAACATAATGTACCTACAAAGCATTAGTAGCAGTACTAGCCTTAGTAAATACTAAGTACTTAGTACTTACTAAGTTTAAGATTTTTAGACGACAATTTGTTACGAATTTACTTATATCTTTGTAAAATCAATAAATTCAAATCGCTTACCATAAGTCATGTTATGATCCACGAGTATTTTAAACTTAAAAACCCTTTAAATATTATATCACCTAAACAACCATTTAAGTATTTCAGCTATATGAAAGAAGTGAACTCACACAATACTATCATGCCGTAGAACACCTTTCAATGTAATTAGCGGAAGACGCTCAGGCCTGTGCGGTAATGAGGGGTAGTGCGGGCGGTAGCGGGGGACGCGGGGGTGTCAGGGTCTGCACCATATCACCGGGTAATTGCCATCAATCGATTAATTAGCGTGTTAGTTTAAGCTTCAAAGGGATTACTTGTTTGCTTCTGTGAGCTAACAGTTTGTTCAAAAAAGCTCAGCCTATCAGAACATTTGGAGTATAAATTGCATTTTGCTATTCCGTTGCAACAAATTAGCAGACTAATGTTGCTATACGGCTCTAAATTAAACATTCCCAATTTGTGGAGATACAGAAGAATAACTCAAGTTACATAATACAGTAGAAAGTTTGTTTATCCGGCCCTCTGTTATCGGATTCGCGATTATCCAGATTGCCCTCAAAAATATCTCCCAATAATTTCATAATAAACTATGGTTTTCTGCGTTTTTAAAAACCCATAATATTATGTACTGTAAGCAATATGCACAATCAAACCTAACTAATAAAACCCGACTTTTTATACATTCGATTGTCCGGTTTTCCGAATAACCGAATGCCTTACGACAACAATTAATCTGATTAATCGTTTCTACTGTATTACATGATTGGTAAAGAAATAATATAAACACGACATCACATTTAATAGTAAACGCTGATGCCATTTTGTTTACGAAGGTACGAACATTCAATCTAAAATGTACGCGAATCTTCCCATCCGAAGCCGGAGCCGACAAAAAATGATCATAACAATAAGCGGACCGCCTGACCCAAACTGCGAACTCAAATTAAACATTATAAGAGCGGAAACATCTTGCCAAGATCCTCTTCATTAGGTCCCGCAAATTGCGCGCGGGGGAAAGAAACGCGCGGAGGGAGGGGGACGGAGGCACTTCCCCCCGCTCACCCGCCTGAGCCCTCCTCTATTAATAATGCAAATGAGACCGCAGCTCGGCCAAGAAGCGAGTCCCGATTAATTCCGGTTCATTTGAGGTAATTGTCGTTGTGCGCTGCGGTCTGCGGTCCGCCGCCGGTCCTCGCTGATATGTCACACAATCCGTCTTGCACCTACGTAGAAAACCCCAAATGTTAATATCGAAATTGAAATTTTTTGGTTGCGAAGAACGATATTACCGAACAGTACGTTCTGCAAAATAAAAGAAATGTAACTTTTTTTGGTTCCAATTTTACAGCTATTACAAAAATATTATTGTTTCTTTAGTAAGATAAACGAAAGATGTTTAATTTCTTTTACAGGAGTAGCTGAGCAGTATAAAGTAAGCAGATACAGTTCTAAGATATCTTAGAACTAACGAGGGAAAACACAAAATGGTCAACAAAATAGTCGTGACAACATAAGCATTGAACCTAACTTTTAAATCCGTCTCCGACTCTCTATAAATTAATATAAGGAACATAAAATACAAGTCTCGGGAACAAAGCTTGCACTTTCGTAGCATTTTCGTAGCACTTTCGTAGCGGTGTCGTAGCGCTACGGCTACGAGCTACGAGGTCCGATCGATACGTGCTACGCGACATCCGAAGGCTTTTTCACTAACGCTATAATTTTATGTGTTTCTTTATTGCAAGAGGTTGAAGCCCTCGTAGTAATTTATTATATTTTACGAAAAAATATAGCATATTTCCATGATTGTTAAAGTATGTTACTTTAACATAAATTACTAGGTAATTAGCGTGTTAGAAATAGAATACAAGAAAATAATGTTTATTTTATTTCCTAATTTACATTATTTGTGAGGGCACTTTGAAACGATATGAAAAAAGTTAAGTTAACTTTTGTATGAAAATCATATTTTCTTTTCTCGAGTTTACGAGATTCTTATTTAGTATCTATCTTCAACAGGACTACACAATACACATTTAATAAAAATTAAAGAATATTCATACTTAAAATTACTAGCTCAAATCGCAAAATTATTATTACTTTACATAAACATTAAAATTTCGATTATACCTGAAAAAAAAACTATAATATTCCTCAAAATGTAAAATTTTAAATTATTTTAAAAGTAATATACGAAAATGTTACAAGCTGTTAATTATAATGGCAAACAATATTAACATTAACAAACAAGTAGGTACAGCTCAGGGCGGGCGAGAGCGGGGGAGCAGCGAGGAGGGGAACAAAATGGCCGCCTGCACCTTACATTTTGTTCGTCACTTAAATTGCTGGAGCATTATCATTCGCTGGCACAGTCTGGATGTAAAGTAATGTTAAGATTGAGCAAATGTTTTTCAAAAAAATATACTTATGCATTTTGTTTTATGTGAGTTACAAAATATTAATTAATAGTATTAATAATATAATACTTAAAGGCTATAAAATGACTAGACCAGTTTTACCCAGAACTTAGAAATGGCGAGTTTTTATTTATACCGCTCCTTTTAATTAATTTTAAGCATTTTAAACTGTCAATTGCATAATTATTTGTTTTTCCATACAGTTGTGTATTTAAAATGAAATGCAACATTTTTTTCTTCATAATATTCTTCTTCACATTGAGCTAGCTTAGTAACGAGATAAACACATTTTAAGCTCTATCGGTTATAAAAATCTTGTAAGACTTATCTTTAAAAGGTACAGTAAACTTGTGAACGAGTGACTTTTTACTAGAATTATATTAAGTATCTGAAGTTCGATGAAAGTACTTTATCTTGGCATATTGTGTTGGTAGGTAGATACATAGTGATAGTAACCTGTGGAAATATAGACTGCCGCTACGAAAATGTATTCTTTAACGCCTAAACTTTTTATTGAATAATGAATAAGTTAACAAAAGATTAGTGAAAAGTTGTTGCGTTGTTTGTGCTTTTACCAATAATTTCATTTAACTCCTCAAATTACTACGATACTACTAACAACAAAAAGAAAGCATAATAATATTATCTATCCTTTTCCTTCTAGTCAGCTTATCATATAAAGTATACCTACGTGAGAATATTATTATCTTCTATCCTTTTCTTTTCAGCCGGTCTACCGTACAAGGTATACGGAGGTCACGAGGGTTCGCTGACGGAGAAGCGGAAACAGCGGCGCATCCGCACCACCTTCACGTCGGCACAGCTCAAGGAGCTGGAGCGGGCATTCCAGGAGACACACTACCCCGATATATACACGAGGGAGGAGATCGCTATGAAGATAGACCTCACTGAAGCGAGGGTACAGGTAAGAGATGATGACTATATAATCTATACATATAATAAAACTGTAGAAATGAAAATTCTGTACATTAAAGATATTAAAAAAACAATGAGCGGGGGATGTCACTACATCGCTATAGAAGCCAAAAATGTAGTTAGTTTTTTGTCTGTCTGTCGGTCTGTATGTTTGTTCCACTATCACACGAAAACTACTGATCCGATTTGAATGCGGTTTTCGCAGATATATTTGTCTTTATAAGATTTTTCAAGGTATAACAAAAACAGCAACATGAATCGTAGCTGTGTTGAGTACTTTTATTTACAAAGACCCTTAGACCAACATTGAATCACTAAACAGCAACCAAAAATATATGCGTCACATAAAAATTGTTTAAACATTTTATGAATTTGTTTGATAATTTGTAGAATTGACGTTTATAAACTTAAAACTCCACCGTACTTAATACTGACTAGTTATCATGGTAAGTCGTCACATTTCCCTCGTCACTATCGTAAAATTAATATAATTATAATATTAGAGGTAACATTATTTTTTTTTCAATGAGGATCTAACTTACCATTTTACAAATCTTTATACATTTCGGAAATCGTAGTTAATTATATTATATTTCAATATTTATACATATTTGATAGCTTTATGTAATCGCAATATTTGGACACGTCTCCGTTGGACGGAAAAAATAATACTTTTTCGTTTCGTCCGTCACTGCATTTCCACGGTCCAATTAGTGTCCGTTAATTCGGCTTCTGACGCGCGCCTTGGTAAAAAAAGAAACGCGGTTGCCTCTAATTTCATAATAGGCGCTCATTTTTATGTGTCCGCCGCATGTGTTCGCCTGAATATTTGATGGAGCAAAGAATCGGGAGCCCGACCCGAGCATTTGTTACAAATCTTGGGTATCTGTATCATACTGTTCTTTATTGATATTCTGTTTTATTTTCTTTAAGGAGTTTTATTTTGGCCCGAATGTAAATACCGTCTTTGTGATATAAGATGATGTAAAGTTTATTTATTTTCTATAAAACAGAGGCACTACTTGCTTTAGAGATTCTCGTATACTTTTTCTATCGTTCTGAAAACTGTGAAATTTTTCGTCTACAAAAACGATTCTTATACAAACTAATGACCTCAATACTTTTAATCTGTCACTTGTAAGTTGTAGGTAACAATATATTTTTTAATATAAGAGCTACACAGATAGAGCAGCAGCGCCATATTTCAGCGGCCCCAGTAACAAACGCTCATTACGTTAAAAAGTATCGGCGGGGGCTCCGGCCCGCAATAAATATCGCGAGCGGTCGCGTAACTCAGCGCCCGCGACTTCTGATAATTAAAACTCGCTGGAAAACAATCCACATATTACAATTCCGTGCTTGTATATGAGCTGTAGAATGGTCGGTGCACAATTATGTATTTCGACTGTTTTGGATATTCATTTTATTTAGGTTCATTATGTTGTTTTTAAGTGGGCAGTATAAAAGTTGAGGTAGGTACTTTGTTTCAGAGGTCAATCAATGAATAATAGCGATGAAGATAGAAAATTCTTATGTCTTATCCCTATAAGAAAGTTACCTACTTTGTTACCGAAATTTGATACGATGAAATTTTGATAGGATATTCGTTCACATTAAAAATGTGATTTGAATAAAAAATTAAATACCATCAGTCAAATAATTTCCGAGTGGCCATTTTGTGAAACGTACATTACGGGCAGAACAAACACCGTCGCCCTAATTCAACACGGATCCCGGGGAAATTGTGCGCCACGCTCGACGGCGCTGTGCAAACGCACAATTTGCTCCCCGCGGCCACCTGCTCCAGAGCAAAAGGAATCGCCTGAAAAATGACCAGCTGCTTTATAATACATGGCGTATTTTTCCTGCCCACGTTGTCATAGGGATAGGGCAATTTAATCCATCACGCGGTGCGCGCCGCCTCCGGCCGAGCCGATAAATTCTATAAAATTGCGGACGATTTTGGTTTTATTGTTGGCCCGGATGACAATACAGTTTTCGATTTTAAATTTAGAATTCATTTTGTAATTGGCGTAGTAGATTCTTTAAATATGTGATTCGTTAATATTGATACTGCGCAAATCGTTTTCTTACTTACCTACTAACCGCATTGCAATGAAACTTTATGAAACTAATTATTGCGAGTATTTTGGGAAAGGTTGTAGGTGCAATAAATGTTTTTTCCAGCAGCAAAATGCCGGAAATTATAGCTCCATGAACAGATTTTACAACATACCTAGTAATATAAGTTAATGTTTACTGGAGGACGCCCGCAACTCCGTTGCGTCAATATTTGTTTATCACGCCAGAACCCTACATTTTTCCGGGATAAAAACTATCCTACTTATATCCTTTTCCGGGACTCAAGGTATCTCCATGCCAAATTTCAGCAAAATCAATTCAGCGTGAAGAGGTAACATACAAACAGACACAATTTCGCATTTATAATATTAGTAATAATGGATTTTAATACCAAATCCTAAAACTTTCCTGTTCATAAAATTTCATAATTTTTTCATTCATTAAATTATCAACAATAAAAATTATGACTCGATAAAACAAATCATAATAATATATTACTCTATGCAATTATAACGAATCCATCGATACCTCATTAATAATTTTAATCGAATTTGTGGTTTTAGTTACGGCCCAAATATGTATAACATACATAACAACATAATCATAACGGTTCTTTTTGGCATCACCGTAGCTGGGTCCTGAATATTAACAACAACTGCAGTGACCACTAGATGTGATAGCACTGTGGGTGTGCAATAAAGATTGACAAGCCAGCCTCTGGGACGAGGCCGGCGAATGTCAATCCGAGTGATCTTAGACGCCGGGGCCCGGGGGACCGTCTGAGCCGGGCTCTACATAATATCTTACAAAATTATGATGTTCCGAGGCGAGTAACTGGCCATAGCAATAACTTATGTGCCTATGTTTATTTCATAAGTGTCGTGATCGAAAATATTATAATAAATATACATTCAGTCATCAGTGAGATAAAGGATGCTTACGATCAAATAATTTGGCTGAATATTACGAGTATGAGATCAGGAATTCATTAGTCGATAAACAATACATATCTTCGGCTGTCATAGTTTGGAGATGGGACAATGGGGCATAATTTTGGGGACAATTCCCACCGAGTAGGGCAAGTGTGTCGCAGGTGGCGCGCGCGTGCGGGCCGCGTGCTCTCGGACACGTGCGCGGCGCGTGCGATGCGCGACATTACACTTGCCGCAGGCATTGCTCACTTCAAGCACGAAATTATTGTTTGTCCGTTTGAAGTGGATAAGTAATTATATTGATAGCCGCTGTGATATATTATTTGAATATGATTTTATTAATACACCAGATAAACACACTTTCAAATATCTACGTATCGGTGTATCCTTTTTTTTTTTTTTTTTTTTTTTTTTTTTTTTTTTTTTTTTTTTTTTTTTTTAGGAGGGGAAATACTTTGCGTATGCCCCACCCCTTCGGGGGAAGGGGAGGGGGTATGTGGGACTCCCTACAAGAGGTCTACCCACTAAAACCCCCCCAGCCCTTCTTCATGCGCCTAGTGCGGGAGGGACGGGTACCACGGGGCAGTTCAATTCCGCCCCTTCCCGCGCGCAGCCGCAACCGGCACCATCTTCCAGCGGCTATAGGCCGCTTACCTCACCGAGAGCCCCCCGGGCTATAGAGGGGCTGCCTTCTCGGGACCCATACTGTGGGCGGGATCCCCCGATCACCGCCCACGGGTCTAGGCGTCAATCTCCATGTCGGCGGAGACGGGCAGAGCCCGCGCGCCTTTAGGTCTCGACTTTTTGTGTCGAGCCTTTTTGGTCGGCGCCTTGTCTTCTCCGGGGGCCGGCTTATACGCAGATGGACATCTGCCCAGCTCGTGCCCCCTTTCTACTCTGCCAGCGGCCTCACACAGGGAGCAGTTAGGCTCTGCTGCCCCGCACTCCGCCGCCTTGTGCCCCGGTTTCCCGCACCGGAAACAAGTCCGGCTACGGTCCACCGGGCACTGGCACTTGGCAGCCACGTGGCCAGTGTCCTGGCAGCGGAAGCAACGCGTTGGCCTCGCAGCCAACAACGCCACCCTCGCCGACACCCAACCAACACGCAGCCGCCCAGAGCTCGAAAGCTTCTTGGCGGCCGCGACTGGGAGGCGGACCCAACACGATCCGTCTCCCCGTGGCCCCTCTCTGATTGGCCCCGCCCGGACATCTCCGGCCTGGCATCCACCTTCCAGTGCGACCGCCTCCACTACTTCAGCGGTCGTCACGGAGTCATCAAGGCCGGCGATGCGCATCTCCGCGCTTGCAACCGGCCGTCCGACCTTCACTCCCGAGGGCAGGACGGTCCTCAGCCTTGCGGCAAAGGCGTCCGCCTTCTTCTCTGCGCCCTCCCCGGATATCATGAGGAGGCGCCCTCCCGTTCGGGCCCGGCGAAAGCGGACTTCAGGAATACCAAATTCCACGATGTTCAACGCCCGCCGGGCCTTCTCAATTGCCTCAGCATACGTGAGGCCCGCTTTGATGGCCGACTCTTCTACAGTAAGAGCGACGGCCGCAGTAGCGGGAACACGTAGCCTGGTTTTCTTCTTCTTTCTCGGGGCGGTTGTAGATGTTGTAACCGCCCCTTTCTTCTTTTTGCCCTTTGGACCCACTGTGGTCCACGGGGCCTCAAAACGAGGGGAGCCGGTGTTCGCTCCCCCTTGTGCCGCCTCCTGAGCGGCCATCGACGGCCGCTTCTTCTTTCGGCCCTTCTTGGCCTTTGGCGCCTCGGGCGCGGCAGTGGCCTCTTGCGAGGCCGCTGCGGCGGCTGGCTGCCGCGTCTTCTTTGGGGCCGGTTTCCCCTTGGCCTTCTGCTTCGAGGGCCCCGGCGTCTCGTCCGGTGGTGCCTCAACGCTTACGACGGCGGCCGGTGTAATCCTCCGGGCTCTGTCCGCCGCAAGCGGAGGTCGCAGTCGAGGCTCTGGGAGGAGCCGACTCTCCAGACCAGCCAGCCGAGCGTTCAGCATGTTGCTGAAGGTCTCTACGGTAGAGCGAGAGACCTCAGACAACAGCTGGCGTATGTCCTGCTCGGCCGGCTTCATCACCTGACGGCGTAGCTCCTCTAGCTCTTTACGCAAAGACTCCACTTGATTCTGGAGCCGCGCATTCTGAGCCTCGAGGGCCTTTACCTCTTCGGTAGCTCCGCGACTTCTCAATTCGGAGACGGTGACGCGTATGTCGCTGACCGCCTCCTTGAGGAGCCCCCGGAACGTCCCCTTAAGGTTTTTCGACTTCGCTGCGACCAAGGAGATCGTTTCCAGCGAAGTCTCAACACATTGGGCCAGAGCGTAGTTGGTCTGCTCTGACCTGTCTTCTTCCATGGCGGCGGGGCTTGCAAGGAGCGAAGAACGCGTCTCTCGCGCCACCCTGACCGCCTCGGCTACCTCCTTCTCGGCCTGGAGTCGAAGGGCCACCTCCTTCTCATGGTCCAGATCGGCCTGCGCCTTTGCCAAACTGACATATCCGGCTGTAGGCGGGCGGCCGCGTCCTCTCTTGGCTTTGGGCATCGCTCCTTTACTGAGGGGCGGTGCCATGTCGTCTTCAGATCGCCTTTTACGGCGAGTCAATGCGGGCAAGCTTTCGGAGTCCAGCGATATGCCAGACATTTCGCTGGAGTCCGAAAGCCAGTCCTCGCTGTCATGTCCGGGTAAGTCACGTCCACGTTGGGAGACTCGACCGCGAGGGGAGTCTCTACCAATCGGGACCTTTCCAGTGCTTGGAGGCGGCATATTCACGTCGCGTGTCAGAAAGACACGCGGCACATCCTTGTCGCCTCTCAGCTTCTTCTTTTGCATTAACTTCAGCAACCGCTCAGCGCCGTTGGGCTGCGGCTGACTGAAGTCAACGTCCTCGTCCGTTAATAGCTCCGCCGCCGGCGCGGTAATGGGCGCCGGCTTCGGGCTCTCGCTCTTCTTCCCGCCATCGCCACTCAACGCGGCTAAAATGGCCCTCTGCCTCGCCGCCTTAGCGGCCGCCTCGTCATTCCTCGTAACGGTTGGTCCCTCCGTATACACGGACCTCGCACCACCTTGCGGAGGTGCACGGGATTCTCCGGCCCCAGAGGAGCCGGGACCCGCCCGGAGATTATTTTCCTCGTTACGACCTTCCATCTTAAATCCTCCGACACCCCGGGTCGCGGGCTCGTTCGTCACACAGTGAGCTCTGCCATACACGCACAACAAACACACACGCAAACACTCGCCCATACCGGCGTTCAGCCACCCCTCCCGTGTCACCATGAAAAAGCTCACGGTGGCACGGGGGAGGTGCCCAGGGACACGACGTGGACGGACCGGTATCGCCCCCACGTATCGGTGTATCCTGGACACGGTGCTAATTTTACATCGAAGACATACAGCTATATCTTATGAGGTATTACGAGTAGTATGGTATAAAATATGACAAAACAGTACATTATTTTATTCTAACATTTATTACTAATAATACTTTTTAATCGATCTACCTAATTACAAAAAAAGTCATACCAAATTTTTCCATAACATTGTTTATTTGCTGAACAATAAGGATAAAATATTGGATAAAATCTAATGTTGAATGTAACTAGGGTACTGTTAATCGCTTAGATTGCGGTTCACGCGTCGTATAATCACTTAGCGGGCCCGCCGCCCTACGCTAACGCGACGCCAGGCTCCAACGCGACGCCTTTCGCCATGACTCCCTGACGCCCTGAGCCGTCGCCTGCTGACATCGTGACTTCGAAGACATTATAGATATTTTTGCTTAATTAAACTTGTGTGCTTTTAGGGTATCAGGAATTTTTGTTTCTCAAAATAATTGTTATCGGTTTTTTTAAAAACAATCAAATAATTACGCTTTTTTTATTCGTAATAGTCCATACTTCATCAAAAAAGTCGTTCGATCGACTTTCATAGGATATCGAAGGTCTCTTGAAATTTTATATTATGTACTTTGCATCAAGTTTCAAGGAGCGAGCAGTAACTTGGTAACGTTGATCTAGGTTTTGATAAATCATTCCAATTTCACGCTAGTCCATTTTATTTGTTACAAGCAAATTATTGCTAAGTACGTCTCTTCAGATTACTGTGAGTGCGCGTTAACTGCAACTAATGTGTGAAGGGCGTGACATTCGATACGGTGCTATCGCGATATCGCGTGGGACACTGACGGGCGATTGAATCGCGCACCGTGACCTGCTATCCCACGGGACTGGTACCAATTCGGGAACCATGGGATACTTGGTGCTCTCAATATACCGTGAGAGATGCTGTGGCGATGTAATCTGTCGCCTTGTTGATGCTATACTTTGATGTTTCAAAGCGCTGTTTCAAAGTTACAAAAAATATCGAGATGGTCTTAATTTTGTTATTGTGTGACCATGATTACACTTGGATTCTTATTGCATTTTTTAAACAGTGGTCATATAGCTTACATCTTAGATTTTGTCACCCAATTTGAAGTTAACTAAACAACATTCTAAATAAGGTCCGAAACTGACTTCTAGAAATAATGAAACGAACTACCACTTTTGCTTCAATCTTTCTTGCTTCGTCCTTCATCTATAATTTTTTCTATAGTCACAACTCACAGATAACTAAATTGTTGTTACGTTATATAAGACGAATTTGATATTATTGACTGTAAAAATATGCAGCTTTGATATTTTTTGCTAAACACAATTACAAATCCCCAGGCGCGGGCGCCCCGTACACAGTACACTTTCTCACATTCAAATAGTTGTAGCGGGGGCGCACTTGATCCCATGGTGTCTCAAGGGACAAAACAACTATCACTGGCTAAATGAAAAATAATTGCGTGGGACTTCGCCGTTTTATTGTCTGTCTGGTGATCTGGGGATTGTTCCGTCATTAATGATCGTGGGTATGTAGTTTTAACTCTAGGTACAAAAGTTGTGAAGACGCTGAATTAACATGACAATTATTTACGATACCGATTACCGATGCAGCTTCTTTTCTTGTTCGATCCGGTTTATTTCATATAAGTAAAACAACATAATAGTATTCTTAACATATATCAAAACAACAACATTCGCATCATTGGTATTTTGATATAAATTAACGGACTGGATCAAACAAGTAACACAACTGCAATATAATTGAGTGACAGGGCTCCCAGTTGGCATGGGCTACCATATCAATATGATTTTGCTCATTTGTTGGTTTTACTCTTCGTTGTGTTAGCCAGGTAAGTTTAGGACATGGAAAAATTCTTTAAAAACAGTTCTTAGAACATTTATGGTCATTAGGCTAACCTTACCTAAAGTAGACGATTTAAAGAAGAATATTTTCTATTATTATAATAGGCGCAATTCAATATATTGATCTAATAATACATAAGAGTTTGTATAAGAGGAGAATATTTTATGGGAAATAATACATAACAGGCTGCATCGTTTCGCGCGTATCTCGGCAATTTTATAGGGGAGACATAGGAGAGTTGTCAAAAACTATCATACCACGGTTATTTATGGGTATGAAATTGCAAGGGACGGAATTTATTTCGTCTAAGTGTACTAAAATGTACATTTTGCTTCATTTTATTAGTCGTGAGTTATGTTTTGTTATTATGTTTTGCTGTAAATTACTTTTGTCTCAGAAATGTATTGTGATCAAAATAATATACCTTGTATTATTCATATTATTCACAGTTACGATTTTGTTGAACATTTCAGTCATTAGTATATTATTATTTTATGTTGAAGCTATTGTTAGATTGGTATTGAATATTTTCTGAAATCCACTTCAGTAAGTGCAATAATAATAGGTACATGTGAATATTATAAAAAGATAAATAGTGAAAATATGTCTGTCTGTCTGTTTTAGATATAACTAGCGACCCGCCCCGGCGTCACACGGGTATAAAATATATAGCCACTGAAAAAATTATTAAAATCGATAGCCTATCACGATCCTTGCGGTCTACTTCTTATCTGTGCCAAATAACATAAAAATTGCTCCAGTAGTTCGCGAGATAAACCCTTTCAAATAATATCCCCCATTTTTTCCACATTCTCCTATTAGTCTTAGCGTGATAAAATATAGCCTATAGCCTTCCTCAATAAATGGGCTATCTAACACTGAAAGAGTTTTTCAAATCGGACCAGTAGTTCCTGAGATTAGCGCGTTCAAGTTAGCCCTTTCAAATAATTTTCCCCGTTTTTTTCCACATTTTCCTCTATTTCTTCGCATCTATTAATCTTAGCGTGATAAAATATAGCCTATAACCTTCCTCGATAAATGGGCTATCTAACATTGAAAGAGTCATCAAAATCCGTTGCGTAGTTTTAAAGATTAAAGGGAACAAAGGGACATGAGGGAAAAAAGCGACTGTGTTTTATATAATATACTAGCGACCTATAAAATATATAGCCACTGAAAAAATGATTAAAATCGATAGCCTATCACGATTCTTACGGTCTACTTCTTATCTGTGCCAAATAATATAAAAATTGCTCCAGTAGTTCGTGAGATAAACCCTTTCAAATAATTTCCCCCATTTTTTCCACATTCTCCTATTAGTTATAGCCTTCCTCAATAAATGGGCTATCTAACACTGAAAGAATCATCAAAATCCGTTGCATAGTTTTAAAGATTAAAGGGAACAAAGGGACACGAGGGAAAAAAGCGACTTTGTTTTATAATAAGTATAGAGTATAGAAGAAGTATAAGTGTATAGTAGAGGAGGGGAAGAGGTGATTTTGGGAGTAGCTCGAGCGTGTCAGATTAAGCTTGTGTAGGCTTCCGATATGTGTCTAGTTGTCATGGTATAGAAATCAGATTTCTCACGTGGTGGGTTAATTTTTTTTTGAATATTGAAATGTCATCCGATCTGTCAGATTAAGGTAGGGGATGTTTAGTATACCCCAAAGAAGCTTCCATAAAAAGCACTGACGATTCAAAGATAAGGTAGGCCTGTAGGAACATTTTAAAATATAAAAAAATAAACCTTCATATTTTCGTAACTAAACTTTGCAGATATTTTATTTTGCACTAAACTAAATGATTTAGTCCTTGTTGTCTAAAATATAATAATAACTGACTGAAAAAAGTAATTTTATAAATATATTTTCATTTTCAAAACCTTAAAATGGCCGCAGTTTCTGAACCCACCGCTAAAATAAAAAACGCTCTTATTATTTTTTATGAGTTTTACCTAATGTAAAAACCTACTAGGTCTCCATCGCACTCGAATGACTACAAAATTAGGACCTTCCCCTTCCCTACTATAAGTTTGTATCACGAAAATAGTGTTGTCCATGCGCAATAGGTAAACGAAGTTAAATGTACCAATATTATCATTGCTGGCAACATATTTTTTATGCTTTAACATGATACTGATTTTATAAGTACCTTCTTTAGATTTTTTTGGCTGGGAATAAATACTTTCAAGCGTTGTTGATTGTTAACGACAAAAATTTAACCAATCAAGTGCAACTCTATTGAAAATATAAACTTCTGTCAAAAGAACCTTAAGAGGGCGACTGACCCAAAAAATCATACATCATCCTTCTCTCTTCACACTCACTCCCGTCCTTCATATGCCAGGATTGCCAGGTGAAAAACGATGCGGATTCATCGCCAAATTAGTTTTTTCTCAATAACTCGATAAATATACCTACAACAGTTTAAAAATCCGCTAGGTCAGTTTCCCAATAATAGAATTTTATACAACGTGTTAAAATATTAACTTAGTTCAATGCACAATTATGGCAATAAATGAAAAATTCGTGAAAATTTGATGCATCTTTGTGATTTTTTTCTATCGAGAAAATTTTAAGATATCGTGTTTCTGCTCAGATTGAATTCTTGGAAATATAATGTAGTATCTAATTTTAGAAAATGAAACAATTCGGGGCTTATATTAAAGTATAAAAATGATTTATAAAATCAAAAATTTTGATTTAGTCGCCCCCTTAAGAAAACTTTAAACTATTCGAATATTAATCCTTCAGGCACTGCGCGAGCATACAATGGGAATTCCTAGAACCTCCGATCGAAGGATTAAAACTCAATATTTATCATATTCGAGTGATTTTAATCTGACCTAACCAACAGATCTAAAATAGCTATTTCAGACCCGCCGTAACGTGAATCATAATACGATACACGGTAACACTAAATAAGTGCGATTTTTTGCAAAGTCAAGTGTAATGTATGAAGTCGTCAGTAAATCGTGACAATTGTCAGAAACATTACTTTAATTTGGTCGCACTTGCCATCACAATGACTTCTCTCTCGCGCCATTTAGCAGGGGATGGGGCAAGTGGCTCTTCCCCACTCGCGACTCATTTGATACTCACTCCGCTTATTCACTAAATAATAGTGCATCTGGCTAAGTGAAATATTATTGTAATTATACTACATGCAGGGATAAAATATTCTGTGTTGAATATAGTATTTGGTTAACGTTACCATCTATTTTCCTATTTTAATTTACTATTTCTAGACTTCAGGTTCATTGATATTCGATATTTATAATTCTTTAATATTTATTATTTTTAGTATTATGTACTCCACGGACCTATATATACGAAATGAAATAGTTTTCAGATATCATACATTTTACAGGACAATATGATATTTAGAACTTGATCTTGTAAGTTTTGATAAAAATAACAAAACTCTACATGTTGATAGTGTTAAAACAGTGTAAAATGTAAAGTGTGACGGAACACAAACATTAATGTGTGTTTCGTCTCGTAGGGAACGATATGGAATTTCCGAAAGAAACTCGAAAAAATGAATTTAGAAGATTTAATCTGACTTATTACAATATTTAACTTGTGTTGAAGCGAAAATCGCATTTAAAAAAGTGACAAAAAACAAAGTATTTTTCTACCGTCAATTCTACAATAATTATTATACCCGTAAAAATATCTTAAATAATGAAACGCCTGATAGATAAAAAAAGCAAACTAGCTATCGGGCGTGAACATACTCCCCCCCGTTGAAGGCGCAGTTCTTCAACTTGTAGATTCTTCTTCATTTAGCAAAGGGCAGAGACGAACAAGAGGCCGACGATAACATCCGGCAATAGTGTTGATATCAGCGACGCGAGATATCCCATCGGGCCCAGGGAATAACTTTAGTATTCGTCCAGTACGCCAACATAGTGGGGAAATGGAATCCTCCTTCAATAATACTAAGTCTCCGACCTTAAGTGCAGCCATGTTGGATTTCCATTTTGTTCGAGTCTGCAGCTCGCATATGTACTCGTTCTGCCATCTGCACCAAAAATGTTGCCGGATCTGCTCGAGTCGTTCGTAGCGCTTGACTTGAGGCTCCTTAGAGTCGCAGCTTGCAGATGGTAGCGCATTTAGTGGTCTCCCGATAAGGAAGTGCCCTGGGGAAAGGAAAAGGAAATCATCGGGAGATGAAGATAATGGGCACAACGGACGACTATTCAATATAGCCTCCACCTGTGCGAATAATGTAGTAATTTCTTCGAAGGTTAAATGGGAGTTGCCCATGACACGCATGATATGGTGCTTGGCTGACTTAACACCAGCCTCCCAAATACCACCGAAATGAGGAGCGTACGACGGCGTAATAATGAATTTAACATTGGCTTGAGCTGTAAAATCAGATAGTGCGTTGCTAAAATTTTCTATATACGTATTTAATTGCATCGACGCTCCTACAAAATTGCGCCCATTATCCGAAAATATTTCAGCCGGCCTGCCGCGTCGCGACGCAAATCTTTCCAATGTCATAATAAAAGCTTCTTTAGTAAGATCACTTACAGCCTCCAAATGCAGACATTTGTAACGAAGACAAACAAACAAACATAGGTAACATTTTAACAATTTTGCGCCGCGGCCCTTTCGATTAACTATATAAAATGGACCGGCCATGTCAATACCTACAGAACTGAACGGGAAATCAGGCGTAATGCGCTGAGTAGGTAGCTCTCCCATTTTCGGAAATATAGTATGACCTTGAACTCGTTTGCATCGAACACAATTATTTACGGTGCCGCGGGCAAGATGTCTACCTTTTATAGGCCAAATTGTTTGTCTTATTGTTGCTAGTAATAGCTGAGGACCGGCGTGCATATTACGTATATGTTCATACTTAAACAATAATTTAGAAATTTGGTGAGAAGAATGTAATAAAATCGGATGAATTTTATCATATGTGCAGTTAGAGGATTTTAGACGTTCTCCAACACGTATTAAACCATTATTATCAATAAAAGGAGCTAAATTTAATAATTTTGATTTAGAGCTTAGTGATTTTTTGCCTTGCCATAATTTGTATTCTATAGGAAAGCTTTGCATTTGAGCAATTAAACACAGCGATTTAAAGGATACTGATATTTCGTCTGCTGTTAGTGATCCAAGACGCCTCTGAGAGATATTTCGAACATTTATATTGAATATAAAACGTTTTACGTAAGCGAAAGCTCGTTGTAATCTATTAAAATTAGAAAAACGTTCAAAATGAAATGAAATGAAATGAAAGCTCGTTGTAATCTATTAAAATTAGTTTCATGTACGATTGCAGTCGTACTACATTTTAATTCAGGCATTTCTACGACGTTATTATGTGGATTTAAAGTGGGCCACTCGCTCTTATCCTTTAGTAAAAATGAAGGTCCATTCCACCACAATTTTGAATCCTGTAACTCCCTAAATCTAGAGCCTCGTTGTAGATACATAACGCCAGAGGTAATTCTTAGTTTTATCTTGAATTTCGACTGCTCTATTAGCTACAAAGGTTTTTAATTTTGATGCATCACTCTATAACCATCCTAACACGACAATAGAATAGAAACCAACGAGTTATAGTGGCTAAAAAACCGCTGTTTATTATTGTTGCTTGACATTAAACTATTTATTTTTAAGGAGTTATTATCAGACCTAACATTATTACGCATCGATTCTAAAATGTATGCACGGTCAATTAAAAATTTATTAAATTCTTCTAAACTCGGAATGTCACCTAAATTATTGCGCTGTTCTTCCCACTTCCTAAGTGTTTGCGCATCGAGCTCAGAAGATACCAAAAAAATTATCAAAGTATCCCAGTGTTCTGTACATTGCCCTAGACTGGCTAAGGCCCGGAGGTTTTTAGTCACGTGGTCAACTAGGTAACGCAATGAAGTGTCCGATTCACGAGTAATTTTTTCAATATTAAATAAGGATTTTAAATGATGGTTTGTAATCAATTTCTTATTGTTGTAACGATCATAAAGTAATTGAAAGGCGTTATTGTAATTTGATGATGAAACCTCAATATTAGATATGACACGAGCCGCATCACCTTCTAGGTATGAAAGTAAATAATGAAATTTTTGTATCAAAGATAAGCGCTTGTTATTATGAATGTGTCGCGAAACTCGAGCCAGCGAAAATACGATCCATTAAACTTAGCAATTTGTATTTGAGGTAAGGCAATGTTGTATTCAGTGTTGTCGACACTGCACTGAGCTTCATGAAATAAAGATTCGCGACGTTTCTTGTCTTGTTCAAAAGTTTTTAATTCGTTTTGTTGTTCGAACATATTTTTAGCCATTGCAGTACAAAATATGAAATCTTGTTCAATAAGCTCTCTTTCATCCAGCTCAGTTTCTAAATTTTCGGAATTAATTAATTCAATCTGAGTTTGCAACTCATCATATTTAGCAGAGAGATCTTCGAAACGGCCAATCTTTAGTGACAGTTCGGCTAATTCAATGCTACTTAAGGTAGGTTGCCCTGTTATATTATTTAAATAATATTTAAATTTAGTAATTTGACCCTTATGGAACTTCTTTTAAAAGTTAAGTCCCTTAAGGAAGAGTCTTTAAATTCTGTCATTTTAATTATAATATTTGGTCTAGTAAATTTGTATATAAGAGATATTTAAAACTTGTCGAAACAAAAA
Source organism: Polyommatus icarus (assembly GCA_937595015.1). Lineage (NCBI taxonomy): Eukaryota > Metazoa > Arthropoda > Insecta > Lepidoptera > Lycaenidae > Polyommatus > Polyommatus icarus. The sequence goes on from OW569326.1 coordinate 13,320,549, forward strand.
ATGAGATTTTACAAAATAATAGAAATCTCTTATCTGATACGCTCCTCAATTGGTGATAGATAGGAAGCAGGCGGCGCACAGCAGCTGATCTCTCGTACTGAAGAATGGCACCAACACCAAGCGTATCCTGGACAGCGACCCTGGAGTAGTCGGCAAATTTGTTTTAATATTTGACCAATACAAGGCTAAAAGTAAATCAAATGTGTCTTGTTTTATAATATATTTGCACCGACCATTGTATTGACACGTAATGAGAGTTATTATGTGCAAAATTTACGAAAATCGTAATAATTTTAAAAGATAATTTTAAGAAACTGTTAATAATAGAATGTTATCGTGTTTAAATCAAAGATTTTTAGTATCTAGGACTTATAATTTGTAATTTCTGAGGTTTTACACGAACCGACACGTAGTCACAAGGTGAAAGCTATTTGAATTGATTTTGGGGAAAATATGGATAATTTGGTATAAGGATGCTGTTTAGGAAGTAAAGAGGAAATAGCAGGGCACTTATCTTGGGATTAATGCTGCGAGGTGATGCTTTTGCTGCGTCACTGCCCGGCAAGGTCCAATGTGTCCCGTCTTCCTGAATTACTCCACTGCCCGAACTTCCCGTCGCAGGAACAACGAAGACGATGCTGTGCGATGACACGTAGCCGATGTGGAGCCTTGTGTTCGCTGGTACAAGTCCTTTGTTCTCACGCGAAGTCCAAATTCCGGATGTACAATTTTGGGGATTGTACAGTCCTGTCACGGTCGCCAATGTTTCGTCTCGTAGGGAACGATATGGAATTTCCAAAAGAAACTCGATAAAATGAATTTAGAAGATATAATCTGACTTATTACAATATTTAACTTGTGTTGAAGCGAAAATCGCAGTTAAAAAAGTAACAAAAAACAAAGTATTTTTCTATCGTCAATTTTACAATTATTATTATACCCGTAAAAATATCTTAAATAATCAAACGCCTGATAGATAAAAAAAGCAAACTAGCTATCGGGCGTGAACAATGTGTATTCTCCTTTATAGACTTTAAGAAAATGTTGATGAACACAATCTTAGTTAACTCTACTTAGTAGATTAAATTAACGTAAAATTACTTAGCAGTCCAAGCTAGGCTAGATTGTAATATTTATGAAATACCTATACAGTATACTTATAGATATTTAATGTAAGTAGGTATAAAAAACTACAAGTTGTGACAGATACCCATAATAGATGATCAGCTTTATTCCCAATTCAATTATACCAATTTTAAAGCTTGTGTTTTAGGAAATGCAATTTATCTCTTATCGATGTCCTATTTATCAGTAGATCGCAACATCTGTCGATGCGTATCAGTAATTTGTCGTGTCACGTGACACGTGCCGGTAGATCGCTGATTACGGCATTGTCTGCGGAAGTGCGCGCGCGCATACTCATCCGTCAATATCGATCTGCAACAATTTTAATTATTGGAATAGGGGAGATGGCATGTTAGATTGGAGCTGAGATTATAATTAATTTATTTTGCAATGCTTATAGTTATAATTTGGATTTTGGCGTGATCACTAAAATATTAATACTGGATTTTTATTTGTATTTGAGATCACAAAATAAGTAAGTATGTCTTAAAATAATAATTGTAAACTTGATTTTGCAGTCAATAACACGAATTAGCTCATGTGTCTTATTTCTTCGTGTCTCATTCTGTGTGGAAAATGAAAATGAAATTATGATTTAAAACAGTTGGAATGTAAATCTATTTCTTCTGCGTTAGTTACTTTCAATAAACTTACGATCTAAATCCGACGCGTTAAACCGATGTATTTAACAATTAACGAGATAATCATGAACTGTCGGACTCTTTTTAACACTATCAACGCTGAATGGATGAACGAACTATTGAGGTAATGGACCGAACATCAGTAGGGGCGCATCTGTCGAGTTGGTTTTATGATTTTTGTCATGCAGTCGTCATTAAAAATTTATCAGACAGCATGTTACATGACTTTACGGTTCCTAAGCTTTTTGTTGTCCTCGTTATTTATGATTCTATTTTATGATATTTATTTTTAATTTAAATGTAGTTTTGGAGGCGTCACTGATATTAAATTCAAATTTGATACACACGATTTCAACTTGGGTTTCCTCAAAACTGTACTTGTAGGTATTTATTTACAATATGATTCATGGTTATGGAACCAAGTATATAGGATAGGTCCGTAGAGTATATAAAACTTAAGAGCCTGTTTCACTACTTCCTGATAAGTGCCGGATAGGCTGAACTTGACATTTATAGAGTATGGAGCATCTGCCAAATAAGTTGTGCCTATCCGGCTCAAAAAATATTTAAATTATTAAATAATAAGGCTATGACAAATATGTAATAGAAATTAAGATGTACCTATATGGTATTATAATACGTACCTACTTTTTAAAGACTGAAAGTCTAAAATGTTTTAAGTCTATTCACTTTAGGTAAATTTATTTTCTAACTTTTCTTCTGAATTCAGTATAATAAATAAGCAATATGGGACTTAACACAAATCTCAAATACTTGTTAGTCTGAATTTATTATACTTATTGGATTGAGTTATGTTTTTTTAAATAATCATTCTATCAACTCATACTCGCACACGACGAGTTAGCAAAATAAAGCTAAACCCTAATAAAATACGATGATCAGCACAGGACACCTGTCGCGCTAAACACCATCGAATAGTGGACATACGGCCTAAACAAACCCGGCCTCATCTCTTTATTATGACGTGTTAATCCCGGATTATCAGCAAATGTTAACACATGTTACCAGTAAAAAATATACTATCCTCTAAAACGGCGCAAAGTTCGAGGGCGCGATGACTAAAAATAAGCCTTTTTAATTCGCGATAAGATCTATTTTCGCGGGGGGTCGGAGGTGGGTCTATCGGCTGAGTTATCGAGGGTAGCTAATATTATTCCGGGGCGTTCGGTGTTGCCTTTTCATCCGCTAAGTATAAACAGGGGGGTGTGCCGCCTGCCGACTGCCGGCGTTTGATCGCCGCATCGCCCATTGATTAACTTCGCGCCAGCCATTATAGGGTAAATAGCATGATTCAATTCGAGTTACTTGAAGCTCCGCGATTATTTTTATGATCTTTTAATAATGTTATATTGTTATTGTGTTTATAAAGCTTATAGATGAGCTTAATTTTACATCGGTTTTCGATTATGTGCCAACTTTTGTTACGAAATTTTTAATCACCACTTAATAAAATAAATAAATAGGTTTTTGCTATTCACAAGAACTTACAAGTAAAGCTTGTCTTGTGTGCTACACAATCGTAGCAACAGCACAGCGGCTGGCGCTGCTACGCCGTGCTACGAGACCACAAGCGGCGAGAAATTTTGCTATTGTCTATTGATATACTGTTTTTGGAAAACACAAGTAGCAATTTTTAACTTCTTTGCGAAAGCTCTTCGATCGTCTGCGAAGAGTAGAATCTATCCTAACTAAAAAGTCATATTTACATTACATAATATATATTTTCTTGAATATAAGGTAAGATCAAAGTGGGCAGGCCGGGGTCGGGCCCGAGGCCGGGTAAATATTTGTCCCGGGCTAATGAATACAATTAGATCATTCCGCGCGGCCTGACTCGTTCCGCCCGGCTGGCCGGCCGCCCTCGGCGCTCGGCGCTCGGCGCTCGGCGCTCGGCGCTCGGCGCTCGGCGCTCGGCGTCTACAGAGGTCACACCTTCACAAATATGCGGTCCACTGCAGATTTGTTCAACTTATTATTCCAATTTGTCTTATTCTATTGTATTTTTCGAATACTTTCGTCATAAAAGCCATCTGGCTGTTTAAGGTGACGCCGCGTTAAAGTAAAAAACCGTGTTGGATATTATGTTCTTGTTTTCTATGAGAGGCCGGGCCGACCTCTCATAGAAAACAAGAAATGGAACAGCATGAAATGGAAGGGGTGTAAGCGACAAAATGGCTTTTGTCGCGTAATTTAAAAACCATAAATATATTTCATATATAAGCTATGGGCAAATTGAAGTGTATGCTTGAACCAATCTATGTACAAATTTTGGAAGCTTAAATCACTCTCTGTTGGCAAAATTAGAATCCCTTTTTTACAGAGGTCTTTTTGATTGATTATTCTGTGTTATAAAAGTTGACCAATCGTGTTATGCTATGGGTTCAAAGACAAAGACATGATGAATACTGACAATGAACTTTAATTTCTTAGTTTTAGTCATTGCTGAGAAAAATCGATATCACTACAGCCAAATTATCAAGGCGTCGTCGCCTTAAAATGTAGTCTTTGGAATTCCTTTATCAGTTAGAGAAACGTCTGTATCTTCTTTGGGTTTCAATTTTAAATTAGCTTATATGTTTAGACTAAGATAAGTAAATTGGAATAATTTTTATTATTATTAGTTGATCCCATCAGTTCGGTTTTGACGTGATAACGTCTTATAATTCGATATGGGCTGCGCGCCCGAAAAACATGACAGTTCATGCGGCGTTACCTCGCTCTGAGGCGTTCCATTTAAGGCTTGAAGTGCAAGCGAGAGCGCGGAACGAGCGACAATGAAGCACAATCGGCCTTTGCGTTCGGCAGCGTTCGACATCCGTCTCTCTCCTAAGTCCTACTTGAGTGACGTCATACTCTCCGATCCGTTCTGTAGGGTTACCCTGGGACGCAAATCCCTCTGGCGTAATAATAAATAAAACAACCAGTGAGAGTCTGCGAAAAGACGTTTGGACACTGGGCAGATTGGGACCACCCTACAATAGCGAAAAGGTACATATCACTGGACAGGTCCCCTCAATAGGAACAACAATCACTATGACCACCTATGCTGTAACAACTGTCTATTTGGAGTAATGAGACTTTTTATCACTTAAGAAAAATATTTTCTAAACTAAAGAAACACACTTGCTGACATGAAAACTGACACGCAAATAATTCAAGACATCATGAATGACCATGAAAATACATTGCATGTTTTAATTCAAGAATATGACGCGTTCTTCTTGGACCGTGGGTTTGGCGATGGGTTGGAGACTGGAGTCTACCGATTGCGGCTATGAATGGTTCGTACCACCGTACGTGGTTCGAAGCTTTCGTTTTACGTGGGAGAGCCATGGCTCGACCAGAGAAATACCACGGACTCACAGAAAACCGGCGTAAAATAGTTCTTGCGCTGTGTTTCGCCGAGTGAGTTTACCGGAGGCCCAATCACCTACCCTATTCCCTTCCCATCCCTCCCCTATTCCCATCCTTACCATATTACACTATTCTCTCAAAGTCCTGCAACGCACCTGCAGCACCTTCTGATGTTGCGATTGTCCATGGGCGACGGAAGTTGCTTTCCATCAGGTGATCCGTTTGCTCGTTTGCCCCCTTATTTATAAAGAAACACCATCTAAAGACCGTGGAGAGATACAGCTTGCTACAGAACAGGGCCAGGCAAGTGAAGTTCGAGCTGTAACAGTATGTCGCTAGGTAGTGGAAGTGTTAAACGGCGGCTTGAAACGAGATTTAAAGCTGCTGCGGCAAAAATAGTTTGATTGAGTGCTGCTTTACATGTTCGTCAATTTTTAAATAGCTGCTGCTATTATAAATCACTTTCACACACGCACAAGATCATAATATACGCCACAAAGTGGATGCAACAAACATCATCTACAATTATATAAAAAGCAAGTGCTTAAATAACAGGAGGGTAGAATTTCAGAGAATAGAAGCTAATAAAATAGCTTGGGTATTCCAGTAGCTTGGCTAGCCGTGGGTAAATGTAACCTTTATATCTGAACTTACAAGTCTCATAACTCGGAACGGACAGCTCTAATAACAAATGTGGTTGTTCCACTTCTAGAGACCTATCACAAATCCGATGACACATATTTCAATGCTATTGGTGGGTGCAGGTCCCAGGTTCCACACATTTTTGTAAATCATCTACAAGTCCATTGAATTACCTATACCAAATGTTGACGAGTAAGCGATAGCGCGATCTAGAGGCCTAACAACGACATCTGTTATTAAATCGCGGAACTAAATTTACTTATAAAATATTATGAAGTTCAACTCAACAAAGGTAGTTGTCACGTTCAACTAACGTCAGTAAACCAACTTTACAGAAAATCGATTTTTTTAGAAATAATATGATGTTTGAAGTTTGATATTGGTGTAAATTAAAGTTATTTACCTTTTGTTGTATAAATATTTTTATGTCACATATTAATATGTAGCCATGGTACCATATTCTAAGTTTTATAATTGTACGCAACAAAAAACAGAGACTATGTAATTACTGTAGCTACACATCCAGCCTTTACGACAATTTCAGAGTCCAGCCAAGCAAAATAGAAACTAAATCGCAACTTCTGCGCTACATGAAGCGAATTCTACGGGAAAGTTTTAGCAGTTTCCGAGCAAAGACAAACGGGGCGAGTTAGTCGTACACTGAATACATTAGCCGTGTTTACTGTTGACTGTCGCCACATGGCGTCTTGTTTATTTTAATACTCAACCATTGTTGCTTGCCACTATTTGCCGAATGAGTGCCCCATGTGTGACACCGGACAAAATATAAACAGGGTCTTACGAAAATGTTTGCCGAATATAACGCTATTTTCGTATTTTCGTTGCTGCAACTTTCATACGATTGCAATAACAAAATAATAATTGTATTATTAACTTTGTAGCAAGTTGAAAATTTCAATGTTAATTATTATATTTTTTACCTCTTGCTGGCTATTTGCAGGCAGCAAATGGCTACCACAAAAAAGGTTTCTACGGTAGAGAAAAGAAAAAACTATTTTTTACAGAATTTGAAGTAAATCGAACAGATTTTTCTCCTAAAATCTGAGTATTTTTATTTTTTTAAATTCCAATACTAAGCCTGCTATTTGGTCTTTATAAATTAAGATTTAGTGATTAAGACTAGATTTTTGTTATTCAAACTTGTGTTTTTATCATTCTTTAGAAAACAATACAAATAGCTATCATAACCTATTGTTACAAGGTCCAATGAAAGCGCGGACAATTTAATATTATTGGTGCTTCGTTAATGTAAGTATTAGGTAGGTAACATTCATAGATAGCCACTTTAATAATAGAATAGAGATTTGGGGCGAATGCGAGATATAGCGACGTGTGATTGGAGTTACATCTGGGAGTGCATCTCTTGTTTAATTACATTTGCCGTGACTCGGAGCGCCCCTGGTGCCCTCTGCAATTCGGTTCATTTGCGAAGTGCACTGTCCGACTCCCTGCGCTTAATTGCCCCGTGCCCCACTATGCCCCAATATGCCCCAACGTGCCCCGTGCCCCGTCATTGATTGACAATAACTTGATCTTTAAATATTGGTTATCAGTTATTTATTCATTCGATTGTTTCTTTCCTACTGTACAGTTAAATAATTTACATTTATTTCTGTTTCTGTAAGAATTGCCGCATTTACTTATCGCGGATTTAGCTAAAAGATTGTTTTAGAAATAATATGGGAAATACCGTATGAAGTTATATAAATAAGTATAATATATATATATATATATATATATATATATATATATATATATATATATATATATATATATATATATATATATATATATATATATATATAGCCATGGACTCGAAGGCAAGTGCCTGCAGTGGGTTGACGATTTTAGAAAAAAAAATATTTCTCTTTGTGTCGTTACTGCCTAATAAGGCGGGATGGCGCTTCGAAAAAATTGGTATAAATAAAATATGACGCAACATTTACATTAGAACATCTCGGTAAACAGCGAAACGAATTTCCACAAACATCGGTTATTTGCGTTGGGGCGAGGCGTATCGCCGCTCATCTATATTGGCGACGGGGCCGCATTATTTGTTTGTTTGCGGTGCCGCATACGAGCTTTGATTTTTTTTATTCGGAAATAATGCGGAAGATCGCTCGGGGCGATCGCGGCGGGCTCCAATCAGCCGAGTTCTGTTCGTTAGCCCGCTAGCCTAACCCGGTCACGTACTCGCGACCTTTCCACTCCGAAGCGCTGATTTTCTTTTAGGGAACGCCGATGAAAATCTTGTCCCGAATCGAATGTTTGAACTTTGTTTCCAATAGGGACTTTTAATTGAATTTACCTATATTCGAGTTTCGATGCGGAGCTCAGACAAAGGAAAAGCCTTATGGAAATGTAGATCGGTAATGTTATGCCATGTCGATGCGTCACTTATATTCTGACGTTCTCATATTATATTATGACTACCTACCTTCAAATAGTTGCTAAATAAAGTTTCAAAACAGATGTAAAACTCAAAATAGCACGGCACAGACAGGCGGAAGTTGTAAAACATTAATTTAATGAGATTTTAGATGTTATTATAGTTGTTACACTATAGTATGGATGATCAAACTTGATATTTGTCCAATGTCCAGCAAGCGCAGCCACAATCATGCCATATTATTATGATATTTTTAGTTTCTCATTTATACAAATGTGTATATTAGTATGTTTAAAAATATATGGGAAAATAACAGCCACTTTGTGCACAAAAAGAAATTTTACAATTATAATAAAGACTAGTGAGTTAATAGGAACCGAGAAGTAGGTTCTTAAGTCTAGTTTTGCTAGATATCCACTTTTGGATATTGGTTTGAAAGCCGTACGGTAATTTTCCAAATTAACATGTAATTTCGAAATAAACTTACTTGGTGGTTTCAAATTTAAAATAATATTACACACGGTGCTGCTCGCTAGTTTTGTTTTACTTGAACTTGGCTTGACACGCTACCGCGTGTCTAGATTCAAAAATTGTATTTAAAATACAATACAATATTTTCCGCCGCTTTGTTTGGGGTAAAGAAAATCTTTGTAATAAGGCAACCTTCGGCGGGGGTAGGGGAAGGGGGGGGGGGGGGGGGGTTGGGGGGGGGGCATGATGGGGTATCTAAGGAACATACCAAAAATACAGTACAATCATTACCTTTATTACTTACCATGGGGTAAGATGGGGTTATGAAAATGGGGCAAGATGGGATAAGCTAATCTAATCACAATAAATACAAATATGAATTTCTTGGGTGTTTTCGTCATCCACACCAGCACAACCATTGTGAGCCCAGCGTCCACAAAGCTGACAGCCTACAAACCTTCGGATGATTTCAGAAAACCTAATACCCCGTCTTACCCCAAAGGCTGACTTAAAAAAAAAAATTGCCAAAAAAAAAAATAACTGAACTTTTGTCCAACTATACCACAACAAAGTAAACAAAACTAACAAACACATGCGAGAAAAGACATAAATTGGGTAGTCATAATTACCTAACAGTAAGGACGTTTTTAACTGCGTAAAATTAGATCGACGAGACACTAAACGTGATTTTAGTTTATATACAAAAAACGCGTGAACTCCAACTCAGTGTTTCTGTTGCGCTGATGGTTGATCGAGTATGGCTTCCTATAATTGGCCTATTGCTTTCTGTTCGCAAGAGTCTAGTTTCTTGTATATTGCGTGACCCCGTCTTACCTCGCGTCCCCGTCATGTCGTCGTGTCGTTCCCTTCCCCTACACGAAGATATAGTTTTAAATTCTAATCATTTATTGATGTCATGATGTTTCTAAAAAACGAGCTCAATTTACTTTAATTTAGAATTGCTTAATAATATTAAGACTTAATTTGATTACTGTTTTAAACACTGTACATAGTATTTTATTTTTATACATTTTGATACTGCGCGTCTGGGCACTTTCCTTTAAAAAAATCAGAATATTTTTAACTAAGACAATATGTTTCATTTCACACCAAATAACGCGACATAATATTTCTTTGATGTTTGTTACGTAGGAAATTCAAGACATCGTTAATTTGGATAGTTGGACCGGTAGTGGTACGTTTGCACTAATTACTTATCTGAATAATTATTATAATTTATTTAACGGCCGAGGTCGCTGCATCTGCTAGGGCTGCCATTGAGGCACTTAAGATTTGTATTTATATATGCCACTGGATTAGGGCTGCCAAAAAAATTGTAAAAAGGAATGCAATTTCCGATCTTTTGGAATGAAAAATAGTTTATGCTATTCGAAGAATTTTTGTAATAAAATATATTATTAGAGGTACCTATTTGTCATATTATTTTCATTCAAATAAACAAAGACCAATTCACCGGTTAGGTATCAAAATGTTGTGCTTGTGAACTTGTTAACAGGCTTACCTATTGACAAGTCCACAAGCATAAAGTATTGAAATTAGTTTGCGTCTGCATGCATTATTAGCGTGACTAGTCATGACAACATTTTCTTCTGACAGCAAAATATTATATTGATTGTTTGTTATTTGTAAAGCGATTTCAAAATTACGTCTTGCAAATAGGTTGTCATATCAGTGTATTGTTCTTAAATTCTAAATCAGAAATAATTTCTAGAAAACACAACTTTCAAGAAAAATTTCAAGAATAAACTCAACATAATTTCTATTTCTTTAAATTAATATAATAGTTGAATAAATAGTAGTAAATTATTACAACCTGAGACTAACGGCGACCATTGTTTGTGCGATCGACATTGCCATGGCGACATACTTATTTAGTCACTTCAATAAAATAATATGGGTGAAATACTTTATTATTATGGCAAAGCAACGTTTGCCGGGACAGCTAGTAAAACTATAAATTCCTATAAAATAGCTATAAATTCCTAGATGACATCGATCGCCATCTTTTGTAATAAAATCTTAAAAGAAAAAATAATAATTTGAATCAGATTCAAATTTAGAATGTGAGAAAAGGATTAGTAATCACGACTCATAATGCTGAGAAAAGTTTATGCCGATTGCGTAGGTATTTCGTTACGCGTGCAAAACACAAAGTTAAATATAGTAAATATCAAAAATAACGTGAAGAACGACCGCTATAACAGCCAAAGATGTGATGTACCGGTAACGCGTATAATAAAACACTCCGAATTATTCTAGAGAAGTAAAGTTCGTTGTCTCCTCGCCACTGCCAAGGCGAGCTTATCAGTGGGCGGTGCTAGCTGCTAGGCTCGAACCACACTGAGTTGGCAGAGACGATCTGTTCTCACATTATGCTAAATAGTGAATCCCATAACAAAAAATTGTTAAATAATCACAAATTATTTTCATTGTTAAAATATGTCAATTTGTTAAATAATCCTATAGTCACATAATCATATGGTATCAAGGTGGAAACCTTAATAAACCTAAAAAATAAGGGAGGCTATGCTAGGCTGCTTGAGCATCGATAGATGGAACGTAATAATGATGACTTGATAAGGAATGATACTCGTATGTGATAATAATGAATAACGGAGAAACATCCGAACTGATTTTGATAAAATTTACTATAGTAGTAATGTGTCTCGAATAATATTATGCTACTTCTAATCTCAAAAGAGCACAGATTTCTGCCGGATACTGTTCCTAATTTGTAGTTTGTACAGAGCCATTGGAAAGTTATCCCTTTTTTAACCAACATCACAGCTAATGCGGATCCTACTACTAACTAACATTTTTGCATTTATTTTATATGAGAATAATATTTCGTAGCTTACTGGAAAGTAACTACGCCTACTTTACCTAGCTCAGCTTAGCCTAGGCCTAGCATATCCTGCATTTGTACCGTTATGCATAATGCAAAAATATGTCCTCTTCTAACAACCGATGTCAGTGTAGCTTGAGCCTTACAGCCGTTTGGGTAATATTATTGTAAAAATAGTAAATACCTACCGTAACATTTGGCTATGATCCGCAATTAGTGATACATGTTGACATATTATTATGTCTATGGCAGAAATAGGAAATTGTTGTTTACTAGATTTCGCATGATTTATGCACAATACATCATGCGAAAATTTTGCAGTTCCTTAAACACTTTGTATCGAATACTCTGGTCATTTCAATTTTCGTATACTTATTTAAAATGACAAGATGGAATTGTACACACAGGTAATTCTTTATGCCAGTTTAAATGCTGTCGTCCTCAATAATACTTTAACCAACACTTTAAATTAACTTTCCTGTGATATAACGGTATCTGGTACATACCATCAAACACCATAAATCATAATAAATTGGCTAAGCTCTACAATTCGCAAAACATTGCACCTACTCTTATATAATTAACTAGCTGTTGCCCGCAACTACGTCCGCGTTAACAAAGTATACCTATATAGACTTTCATTTAAACTTTCAACCCCTATTTCACCCCATTGGGGGTCGAATTTTCAAAAACGATTTAACACGTATCCAATCATTTTTAATCAGTAGCCAAAACATAAAATTTCATGTTTCTAACTCAAGAAATAACGGACTTCCATTGAAATCTTCAACCCCAATTTCACCCCCTTTGGGGTAGAATTTCCAAAAACGCTTAAATACGTATCCATTCATTTTTAATCAGTAACCAAAAATAAAGTTTCATGTTCCTAACTCAAGAAATGACAGACTTTCATTCAGACTTACAACCCCTATTTCACCGCCTTCGGGGTAAAATTTTCGAAATTCCTTCCTTAGTGGGTGTCTACTTAATAAAAAAACCCTACTCACCAAATTTCGTGGCTGTAACTTTAACAGTTTTTGCTCAGCGATGATGAATCAGTCAGTCAGTCAGGACATGTAATTTTATAAGTATAGATTTTATCTAGGTAACCGAGAAAGTTCATTGTAGAAAATACAAATTTCAACCTATAAATTAGTGGTAAAATATAATCTTTTACGGGAACGAAACGAAAATAATGCAATAAAAACACGCGCAAATATTGGACACGAAAACGAATTAATTCTGTTACATAATAATATGAAGTAAGAGGTTCATTAAAAGGGTTAAAATTGTAACGGGGCTGTGAAAACATGGCGGGCAAACATCATCAGGCGCGCAAACACAGTGCGTATGATTGTCGGGCGGCGCGGAGTCGCCCGGACTTTTTTGCCAATCAGCGCCGTGGCAGTTGCAATTATCTCCGGGCCCAAATCGAATTACGATCAATTCGGATTTTCGCGTTCGAACGAATATAAAACGGTTTGCATTAAAATTTGGATGCACCGGATGCGTTCCCATTAGCCGAGTCAAAAGCTAACTTTGTTTGTCCTGCAAGTTCGTATTCTCTTCTCTTTCAGTATGTTTACGTACAGTTCGCGGATTTTTATTATCTTTTTAAAAGGAAATACTTTGCTAGCATATCTTTTTAGTTTACAAGATAGTGCCTCAACGGCTCTACATATTTAATTATAATATAGAGCATCTATAAAATACAATTACTTAGATACTGTTGTCTGTTATTATACTTTCATTTAATAAAGCAACGTGTGATTTTAGTTATCATTTCATTTTACTAGATATAAATATTCTACTGAATTTTGGCAAATAACATTTCTAAGCAAATTCTAACATTAATTTTGCTCGAGTTTATCCAAATATTTTTTTAAACAAAATTTATAGAGTATCTGTTCTGTTTCTATGCAAACAACAGATTCTTCATAAACGATTTCTTCTATTGAAATAAATGTAATAATAGTCTAACAACATATTGAAGACATAGATTGATGATTGTATGAACTCAAAAGAAGGGACTAATGACTAAACATAAATCAGCACGATGACAAGCTATTATTTTAACATTTGCCAAAATAAACTGAAAGAAGTTACTGAAACATTATATCCTGCTAATCTGCTTACCGATGTGTAATTTATAATCGGCAATTTAACGATGGAATTCAGCAATATAAATAGACAGTTAATAAAGACGCATAGTAAATCGTCGAAATAGCTTCAAACGAAGATTATAATGTTCCATGGTCCCCGATAATGTTCGATGGCCCCCTTATTTTATTTAACGAGCTACAAATGTTGACTATACGCTCTACACATAATATAAAGTCAATTTAAAATAATGACATGTTCTGGCGCTTGAATTGACAGGGTATTTCATTTTATTTTTATAATACAAACATGGTGAATGAAAAATCTATCTATCAGTCCCACAATTTTTACTTTTTACCCCACTTTTTAAAAGCATATTTGCTTATCAATTGACGAAACATTCTTGAACCAAGACTATATTATGTAATAACAACTATCTACTATGTACCAATGTACCATGTTTCATTTGGATAATTAAATCTTATATATAAAATTCTCGTGTCACAATGTTAGTCCACGAACTCCTCCGAAACGGCTTTACTGATTTTTACCAAATTTTATATGCATATTCAGTAGGTCTGAGAATCGGTTACTCGGCACTTTATATATTGATAAGTGCATTTGTTGAATAAATAATAGTAAATTATTACAACCTAAGACTGACGGCGACCATTGTTTGTGCAACGGGATAGCGATCGACGTTGCTATGGTGACATACTTATTTAGTCAGTTCAATAAAATAATATGGCAAATAAATATATTTTTTGCCATATTATTTTGGCAAAGTAACGTTTGCCGGGACAGCTAGTAAATAAATAAATAACACGCCTCAGAATATTAAAAAACAAAAGGTGACCGCGGATTACACCTAGTCAATATTAGACGTGATCTGTCGGCTAATACAGATGTACCCACAACCAAATGGCCTAGGTCTGTCATTTACCTAAGAATCTCTGATAGTTTATTTAGTGAAGTAGATATATAGCTATGATTTCAACTTTCGTGAACATCAGAATGAACTAGAATAGTGTAGCACTGTAGGTATTAATTAATACCCTTTTTGGGCGTGTTTATGTGTTATTGTCTAAACACCCATTTAGTTGACGACCGCCCACCGAACCTAAATATTACGCCTACAGCTTACATAGGGATTTGTGTTGGTAGTTTGGGTTCCAATTCTCTATGTACTTATACACAGTCACAATTTAGTGGTGGCTACGTATTTTGCTCGAGTGTAGTTTTTTCGTTTATTAAATCAAACTATACCAACTAAACAAGATATATCTGGCACAAATAATAATAACATTATTATTCTTTCTTCTTTCTTTTTATTCTTTTTTGGCAACTTGACACAAAGGATGTGTATGTTGTGCCACAGACAAGGTAAAAAGGTAAGGAATATGGCGGGAAAACCATATTCCTCCTATTATAATTTTGATCATCGTTTTCATGTATCGTCAGGTCTAAAGTCTAGTCAAAGTCTAAGTAAAAGTCAATACAGTCAAGGAGTCAAGTCGGTCGATTCAGTAAAGTGGTAGACGCTTTTCTGAAACTTTCGATGGAGTTTTGGAGGGAACACAAAATAGCACGTTTCTGGATATTACAACACTTTCCTACACTTGTGCATGAACACGAATATCTAATGGTTAATATTCTACCAATATTACACATTAAAAACCCAGCTAACACAATTTTAAGAAAATAATATAAAAACACAACAGCACTCTTTCACATGCCCGCCAAAACTCAAAACATTATTATTCTGTCGAATTATAGTATTAAGTTATTAACATACTAGCTGCGGTGTCACCCGCGGATAAAGGTGAACGCAGATTTGGCCGCACCGCACGCACCGCAGTCGCCGCATTTCGAATTCTTCATAAAAGAATGTAGAAGTTGCGAAGACTGCGGCGCGGGTAGGTACTCGTATGCGAGCTTGCCTATAACTTCATATAAAGAATTCGAAATGCGGCGAATGCGGTGCGTGCGGTGCGGTCAAATCCGCGTTCACCTTAAGGCCGTCCCCCGAGCAAACGACCTTGGCCATACATTTGCCGCGTTGCCGAGATCGCGCCAAAACCCTATTATTTTTACTTATCTTAGTATGTCCTAAAAAAGTTTTAAAACGGCGAATATGTAGTTTATGATATTGTCGATCTATTGGCGTGAGTATCAAATAAAAGTAATTTGTAAATCCTAAGGAGATGCCGAATGTATGCTTGAATTTTAACAAATTGGTATTACTTTGGAATCTGATATCATGAGTATAAGAAACAAAAATAGAAAATTTAAAACGACAAAAGGAATGTTGATATACTGAAGATTATTGCTGTATTTTTATTATAACTTTGTAGCTTTCAGATTATGAGTTTATAAGATTTTAAATACGGTCAATTACGAAATCTCCGGACAGAACGCCCTTAATTAGGGAAAATAAATTATGATATTTTCCCGCCGTAAAAAGTAACCTATGGGTTAATCCAGGGTATCATTACTCCATTCCAAATTTTATTAAAATCGCATTTAAACGTGAAAAAGTAACAAACACTTACAAACTCACAAACTTTCGCATTGAAAATATTAATGTTATTCCTTATCTTAGATAGATCCAATAAAATTAATTTATATGGTTATTTCAAAGATTTTAAATGACGTGTTGACGGTTTTGTTATTAGGAGTGGCCTATGTCCGGCAATATCGTCTATTAGCACATGCTAAAAGATATAATTTAAGATGATGTACCTGCTAATATACGCATTACACAATGCGTATGTGGCAGGTTATTCCTATCAGTTTTTTTGAAGTGAAAACTTCTTTAGCGGCGTTGAGCACTTTTGTGGGATGGGTAAAAACTGTGAAACTCGCGTCAGATTCCGATGCTGATCGAAAACCAAGGAAAAAACGTAGGACGGTTGGAGAGTAGTGTTGTAACATCGAAATCGATTAATCGAACAATCGATTGTTTTTTTATTCTATTTTATTTACATGACCCTTTATGGGAATTGTCGGCCCTGCGTCGGACGAGGGTGTCGCTCGTAAACTATCAAATCTGATTATACTTCTAACAGTCCGAGTGCATAATTTCAGGTGTGGTTCCAAAACCGGCGAGCGAAGTTCCGCAAGCAGGAGCGGCTAGCGCAGCAGAAGGCGGGCGAGGTGGGGGTGAAGGCGGAGGGGAAGCGCGACAAGGGGGGCTCCCCCGCCGCCTCGCCCCACCCCCCGTCCGAACAGACGCACCACTCGCTACCACACCTCTCCCCGCCGGACCTCAAACCGATTACCTCTGCAGGTAAGATAGAAAAAAAATGGTACTAGATGACCTGTTGAATTTCGTATTGCTTCCTATAACCTTCTAAACTCTGCCATGTCCTTTCATCAAGAGCGGTCCCGCAGTTGAATTGAAGCGTAAAGTAGTAGACATACAGAAATGTTTTAAATTGTATACACCTGAAGAGTCTTTATCTAAAACTTCTGTGTCACTTATTTTTTATTGTCTACATTTTGTAAAGTTCTACATATTTTTAATAATCGTTTAATTTACAGTCTTAATATATTGTAGAGCAATAAAATGTATAATACGTATATTGTGTTATAGTTAATAAAATTATTTTTGGCGTTCCAGAAATAAGTGTGAATCGATGGTTATGATATTGTGATCGTGTGAGTCATGCATACCGTGAGGTGTGAGCGATGAGTTTGTGAGACTGAGCAGGGGCTCGATTCTCATGCCTCGAATAACTTTTTGCTGGGCCGGTTTTAGCACTACCAGCGCCCTAGGCGAGATTTCTTCGGCGCACAGGGTGCTGATAGTGCTGAAAAAATTTAGCGCCCCTTTTGTTTGCCTTCAGAGCCCCTTTTTATCCGTCGGCCTGGGCGTTCGCAAAGCTTCGCCCTTCCCACCCCTAACGTCGCTAGTGCCTCTTTGATCTGTTACATTCCTGGTTAGTTCCTAGAATGGCTGACAGAGCGCTGATTCATCATCAATACCCTGTCTTTTAAAGGCAGTAATTTGAGACAACTGAGTTCAGAACTAGACGCCACCAAAATTACCACATATCACTAATTTCTTAGTAGTATTCTTTTCTATTGAAAGTATTTTTTCTTTTTTAAAAAGATCTTTTAAGATCCCAATTTTTTTAGAACGAAATTTGAAAAAGATGTCCTAACGAGTAAGGTAGCTTGCGATCGAAGAAGCATTCGATTCGTGAGAATCGGGCCCATCGTGAGACGGCGTGATTACCGCTATTTCAGCGCCCGGTCCCGCCGCGTGGGAGAACATAACAAGGCTGATTTCAACCATATTTCAATACGGATTCAAATTAGAATGCATCGAAATATCTGATACCTGTCTGCACTAGTCTCTCTATATTTAGTTTTTAGTTAGCGGCTAACGTATCGCGTTTTAACCGTTTAATATTGAGGATAATAAATGTAAAAAAAACATTAAGCACATAAAATATTACAACTATTTTTGACGTTACTTATTTGCAAAATTAAGAATTAAAAAAATAAAATACAGCAAATAACTTGAAGTACAGAGTTAACTTCAGCGCACGCACGCTATGAAGCGTAGCAAAAGCCTCAACCGCGTAGCATCGCTTCAAAATGTTCCTCAAATAACAAAACACGTATTGTAAAACAAATTCGCGAATATTTTACCCCACCATGATATATAAATAACTAAACCGTTTGAGCGTTTGAGAAATTCTTTAGAAGACGTTTCAATAACGTCCTTACGCTACGTTACAGAAGGGTCATCTAATTTGGTTAAGCCGTTTATATTTAGGTCAAGTATGAGTGTCAGTTTTTAAGCTTTTGCTCAATATTATTTTCTCACATTTGATATCATTTTACAGCAGAATTCAGGACTTAAAAACAAGAACATATTCTTATAACTGCAATTAGTAAATTAGTATTCCTGAATATTAGCGTTCATTGTATCACTTAAGCAGAAAACTCTCTCGAGAAAATTACATTGGTAGGTTGTACGAACAATTCGTGTAGGTGACAGATTATTAAAGGCGTCCTAATCTAGCCTAATAACATAGGTCCTGGTCTGACACTTGCGGCGTGGTAATCACATTAGGCGGGCGGGCGAGGGCGGGCGGCGGCGGCGCGAGATTTCCGCGCGACTCATTTGCTGTAATTGCGCGATTGTCGCTCAGGGCTGAATAAACAAGCGAGCGAGCTAGGATTAGTGATTAGCGGCTAATTGCGTTAGCGCGATTATTTCATATCCGCGTCCCAATTTGAATTCCGAACCAGCCTGCGCTTAGTGCATTAGTTTCAAGTTTCGGAATATGAAACTCAGTTTTTGAAGGATTTTAAATTTTAAAGTTTTGTTCTTGTGGTAGTGTTGTTGTTTGAAATATTATTTGGACAAGAACAAATAATTGAATAGATGCAGGGGAAATTATAGGGCACAGAATATTTTGATTTAAATTGAAGGTCCTAATAGGAACTAATAGATAGAACAAAACCTAGCTAGCAATGCTGGATGTTTTCCGTATTTTGGGAAATGGCTGGTATGTGAATTACTAACTTCTCTATTGCTTGAGAATGTGCTAATATGAGATGTTCTATTGCAGCCAACAAGCTGTGCGATGAGCTGAACTCCGTGGGGTCCGAGGCGGCGAGTGGCGTGGGCGTGGGCAACAAGTGGGCCGGCGGCTGCGGCCTGCTGCGGCAGCCCTCCGGCTTCCCACTGCTGGGCGTAGCGCCCCCCAACTACCTCCTGTCCGACCACCTCGGGACTCTCGCCAAAACGAACAACCATCTTTTCTAATGGTCGCAGCTT
This sequence comes from Polyommatus icarus, assembly GCA_937595015.1. Classification (NCBI taxonomy): domain Eukaryota; kingdom Metazoa; phylum Arthropoda; class Insecta; order Lepidoptera; family Lycaenidae; genus Polyommatus; species Polyommatus icarus. The sequence goes on from OW569326.1 coordinate 13,339,976, forward strand.
TTCTAATTCTAAACGTGAGCTTAATGACAATTAAATACGGCTGGATAATGCGAATCCCAGAGTCCAGACCGTAAGCTCCATAGAATTTGACGCACCGAGTGTTTACAAACCAGGTGAAATAAGTGCCAAGTGTCCATGATTGACTTGTGTATAACATTGTGTTTCTAATTTATTGAGCGGTGTATTTTAAATTAGATTAATTAGTGCTAGGATAAGTGTAAATGTTCGGTTCCAGTGTCGTAACGAATGGTTATCTACGTGTAAGAGAACTTTTGTGATAAGTACTGTAAATATAGCGTCGTATACGGGGGATCCGCGACTAACATATAGCTTTTAATACCCTTACATTCCGTAACTGCAGCAATGTGATAACTGATAAGTAGTAGCAATTTCAAACGTTCTAGTCCAGGGGCCGTAGTCAATTTGTTTGATTTTTATAATAGTGATAATTTGAGGTCAGAGTTTTATGATATTGTTCAATAGTGTCGTAGCGAACAATGTTGTAAATATGTAAAACATGTAAATATGTATCATGCGTTGTAGTGACGTATTTTGAGTGTATGTACTGATAACGATGATTTGGAGGGTGTTTTAATAAAGAAATGAGTAACTACCATGTTTTTTTATTTTAAAGTGTTATAGAATATTTAAAGTATTTAAACCTACTGTAGCCTAGCAAACGAATGATTCTGGTTGGAAATGTCGAAAGCAGAAATTATGACTACGCCACTTTGTTTGGACTAGTTAGGAGACAAACATACTAAAAGTCCTGACCCCTCCGAGGTGCGCCGGAGGGGAGGGGGGGAAAAAGAAGACCCATTTTTGGTTTTTAGACTAATTTACGAAAACGGTGCTTCGTACGAAATTTTATTGTACTACATAAGAAAAGCTAATAAAATTCTCTACAACTTTGTCCTTAACACATTGTATCTATCTCCAATCGTTGCCTAGCTATGAGCTTCTAAAACTGGTCGATTTTCAAATACACACATCAATACGACCTAAGGAATATATTTGTATTTTCTGAAAGATCAGGAATTTTTGAAGACAGTAAATAGATAAATAATAGCTTATTTTATGGTCTTTAATAAAAGATAAAAACTTTTCTGGATTTTTTGTCTTTATGAAAAATCATTGATTTTTCAATGGCCATAGAACTTTCGTATGTAACCAACAAATCATTACTTCGTTTTATAAAACTGAAAATTTCATTCTAATGAGAAAAAATCTTCAACATTTTTATTGCTAATGGTCAAGTTAATAATAATGAATCCTAATCTATGGTTAGCGCAGACTATTTTTACCTAAAAATAAATTTTTTGAGTCTTTCTGCAGTATGGGGCTCAAAATTCTTTGTAATTGCAAGTAATCATGTTTCCTGCTATCTAAGTTACTAAAAAACCTTTTAAATGCCTGTTCTATCGATATATCTATCGAATTTATGCCAGAACAGCCTGTAGACCAAAAACAACAACAAACCACAATAATGTGGTTAAATCAGCCAAAAATTAAGCCGATGCGATCAGTAAAAAGGCTCCAGGAGAGCAACGAGTCTCTAGAAACCGACCAAATCGTGCTGAAGGGTTCCAACTAAGATGGTCCATATGATATCAAAACATTTTGCTTTTCAGTATCCCGATCTGGAAAATGCGGAAGGTTGCTTTTTCATGAGATTGGGAGATTGGCCACGGTAACACCTTATGACACTAATTATGACTCTCTAGACCCGGCTGACGATAGTAGCACACCACAGAATTATATGAACACGTGATTGTAGTAAATCCAGATGAAATTCAAGCCAGTATTTCTACCAGCACCAGCATCAGAGACAATTTCTTGTGATACCATGGTCAATCTCCCAAACTCATGAAAAATCAACCTTCCGCATTTTCCAGATCGGGATGCCGGAAATCATATGGACCGTCTAATTGGGAACCTTTCAGCACGGTTTGGTCGGTTTCTAGAGACTGGTTGCTCTCCTGGAGCCTTTTTACTGATCGCATCGGCTTAATTTTTGGCTGATATAACTACATTATTCTGCTTTTGAACTGGTCTACAAGCTGTTCTGGCATAAATTCGGTCTATTGTGACTCGAACAGGCATTTAAAAGAATTTTAAGTAACTTAGCAGGAAAAATGATTACTTGCAATTACAAAGAATTTTGAGCCTCTTGCCGCAGAAAGACTCAAAATATGTATTTTTAGGTAAAAATAGTCTGCAATAACCATAGGATTCATTATTATTAACTTGACCATTGGCAATAAAAATGTTGAAGATTTTTTCTCATTAGAATAAAATTTTCACTTATAATACCACAAGAGCTTCAAAATTATCGGGTATTTCCCGATAGGTTCGTTGCAAACAAATGAAGGATTCAAGTTTTTCAGGTTAAAAAATTGATTGAATGATTTTTCCTGAAAAACTTGACGACTTTATTTGTTTGCAGGGAACCTTGAGGGAAATGCCAGATAATTTTGAAGCTCGTGTGGTATTCGGGGGATTATTTTTCCGTCCCAAATGTCGGCCAATAGAATTGCACCATTCGGCGTCACGTGGTAACCAGAGAAAATTTTCAAAAAATTATCAGTATATTATACCATGTAGGTTGTACCACGTGACGTCGAATGGTGCAATTCTATTGGTCAATATTTGGGTCGGAAAAATAATCAGTTTTATAAAACGAAGTAATGATTTTGGTTACATACGAAAGTTCTATGGCCATTGAAAAAATCAATGATTTTTCATAAAGACAAAAAATCCAGAAAAGTTTTTTATCTTTTATTAAAGACCCTAAAATAAGCTATTATTTATCTATTTACTGTCTTCAAAAATTCCTGATATTTCAGAAAATAAAAATATATTCCTTAGGTCGTATTGATGTGTGTATTTGAAAATCGACCAATTTTAGAAGCTCATAGCTAGGCAACGATTGGAGATAGATACAAAGTGTAAAGGACAAAGTTGTAGAGAATTTTATTAGATTTTCTTATGTAGTACAATAAAATTTCTTACGAAGCACCGTTTTCGTAAATTAGTCTAAAAACCAAAAAATGGGCGCACCTCGGAGGGATCAGGACTTTTAGTATGTGTATCTCCTAACTATTCCAAACAAAGTGGCGTAGTCATAATTTCTGCTTTCGACTTTTCCAAGCACACTTCCATTCATTTACTAGGCTACTAGAGACATAAACTGTTTTAGTTTATATCTCTAGCAGGTTTAAATATTCAAAATACATTTATTTACTTAAAAGCAGTAGATAAATTAACAAATTTTGTTGTAGCTCTAAACACAAAAATACCTCTATGAGTTATTATGTATTTAAAGGTACATAATACACTAAGAACATTCTTCACACAGGCTAAACATCAAAGATATCTTCACACTGTAATGGCACATCAATCTTTTTCAGCAGTTTGCAGTCGTGAACACTTCTGACAAATATTTCATACACGCCCAAGTGCTCGTAAATTGTTGCTATCTTTATGTATCAAACACTTAATACATTCATATTTTTACACTTTAAGAACTCTATTTAAATAATTTAAAAAGGTTCTCGAAAACAACAGCTATCGTGCCCGTAACTTTGCCTATGCGGGGGTGCAGCACCATGGGATAGGCTAAAGATAACCACAATATAATGTGGACATAATATGCATCCAAAATGTTGTTGTTAAAGACGATTATTGGATTAATATATCGATACCTTTAAAGGTTTAAAAGTTAAAAGTTTTTGATAAAGTGTAAAAACAATATAAGACACACCATACCATTACGATTTTCTACAATTTGAAGTCAAATAGCTTGTAACATTTAAAAAAATACAATCTGTTTCATACTTATACAAGATATTTTGTTTATTTTATTGCGAGAAAACGATCGGAAATGTTTGTTTAAAGTGTTTATGAGCACAGATTTGGGTATGACTAAATGCTCCGTGTTCAACATATTAATCGTCGCGATGTTTCAAACGTATTACACTATCTGCAAACATTTTAAAAATGTGAAACAAAACTGCAAAATTGAACCAAGAGAGATTAAACATTTTTCTGTTATATGCAGGATGAATTTACGTGGCGACATTCAAACCTATATAATACTTATTATGATTTATGAGTTATAAAAAACTTAGTAGATATATTATGTTATAGCTAGCTATAGTGTTATTAGCTGTATTCTAACGCAGGCCTTCTGACTATACAAACTAATTAAAGGATTTAAAAATGCCAAGTTAACCTCCTATGGTAAAACCTTAGAACATGGATGATAAAGAAGAATTAAGAAGAAAACTATACCCTATTAACACCTACAGTGCCTTATATGAGTGCTTTTCAGTAGCAACTTTGTGATAATACTTTAGGCTATGTACCTGTTCCTTGTATAGAGTTCACTGTGAAAGTACCAGCGCTGAAAGATCATTATTATTTTTTTACTTTTGTATGGGGCCCAAGCGCCCCGGGGTAACGAGTTTCCACATACAAAAGTGAAAAAAATGGTCTTTCACCGCTTTTACTTTCACAGTGAACTCTCTACATGGAACACGTACACACCCTGAAGTATTATCGCTTAGTTTTGTTACACCCTGTATAAATATGCCTTGTCGTAGCAAGCAGCTGTTATTTGTCATGAATTTCAATTGATGATGAATGATTCTTTCTCATATAACGCTGTCCTCGGACGTAGATTTCGGTGACAATTATAACTCATCGGGAGCTCAAAAAAGCTCCGTGGGTGGCGGCGTCACGCGTCATAAGCTCGCGGTAAGTCCCCTATATAGTATATGATACATTGTTTATTAATATAACTTCCATTGTTTATTAAAAATAATATACCTACCTACTATCTACAAGTCATTAATTTCCAGATTTGGTACAAGAACGTGTAAGCTTTGTATAAAAAGCTTTATTACACGAAAATGCGTGGGCTTTTGCAACTTTTGTAGGACGTAGCAAGTAGAATGGCTGTAATGGACCTATATACCAATAATCTTATATAGTTAACTTTCGATGATCTGCAAAACGGGGTCTTAATACAGAAGACGTGTGAATGCCTGTTACATCTACTTAAAAATACTAATAATAAGCAATGGCATAATAGTTAAGAAGGTATTTTTTAAGCCATTTCCCATCTACCTATAGGTACATAAGGAAGAAATTCGTTTACAGTTACAGTAACGTATTGGCTCTAGTATCAATCACTGTAAAATACAGTTACAATATTGTTATAAACTCAAAGCTCAAATTTTGTAAAGTTCCCCAGTTAGATTATAATGTGTTATAGGGCAGGGCCACTCGGGTACAACCATTTAGCTTTTAAACAAAAAAAATAATCAAAACCTTTTAAAGTTTTAGAATTTAGAAGATACTTATTGTGCCAAACGCTTAGCGGTAAGTATTGTATATTATGATACCTACTATTATAATTAATAAACATTAAACAGTAACCGCCATTGCAATATTATAATATCGTTTGTATAACGTAACATAATAATGTAAAGTACAATAATTATAGTATCTTAAAAATTCAAGCAATTTTGGATTGTAATAGCTACCTCCTTGCTTTTGTATTTTACTCGTACGTCGTGTGCGAAGTAAACAAATAACTAAAATGACTATTTGGTTTCATTAGAACTCATTTCGTTCGCTTATTTTCACGATATTTTAAAGACTTGACGCGTATTTAGAGTACATACTTTGTTAAATAAATGTTACGATTGAGGAACTTTTTACGATTTAAATTTAAAAATGAATATATTTTTCTTTCTAATAAAGGTTCAGTTGTATATTGAAAAACATATGTAAGAAATAGATTTCATATCAAAATATTATTTCTAAATTAATCTAAAGTCTCAATATATCAGTATAACGCCTTCGAACAAAGGTTGTTGAGTCAGAAGCTTATTTCGTAGCCTCGTCAGTGGCGCTGCGCGTGAGTTTCCAGAAGGGCGAAACCCCGCGCTCTATAAATACTGCCTACCCTGGTTCAGGAGCTCAGTCTACCGGAGCCATCCAAGCACTCCACAACTACACAACAAACTACAATCATGTCTCTCGAACGTCAAGTCCGCTTAAAGGTCAGTGTCGCTAAATATACACTCCAAACTTACGACATTTCAAATAAATAAGCGTTCAAATGCATATTCAGAAATATTTTAATTTGAATAGTAAAAATCTGATCATCTAAACTTTTTATCATGGATTCGGTTCCCCAATCTATCACTAATATCGAGCCCTTAATTTTAATAAGCTAATTTATCCAACAGTTAGCTTCCAAGCGCAACCCAGAACAGGAGAAGGAGGCCCAGGAATGGATTGAGACCATCCTCGGCGCCAAGTTCCCCCCTGGCGAAGCCTTCGAAGATGTTCTTAAGGACGGCACAGTCCTTTGCCAGCTGATCAACAAGATCAAGCCTGGATCCGTCAACAAAATAAACACCTCTGGTGGTCAATTCAAGATGATGGAGAACATCACCAAGTAAGTATATGACTTCTCATCTTGAGATTATATCTGGACCTAACAAATAAATAAAAAAAATTCTAAAATTACCTAAAACATAACACGTTCAAGCCCTGAGGATTCATCCAAAATGTTACTTATTGTTCATACTCAAGCGTAGCTCCATAGTCGATTAATATTCAGCCCCCAACTCCTTGGAGCTCGCGCGGATCACCTTGTAACCTGGAGATCCTATTAGGCTTGACAATTTGTTATTTGTGCGTTAGTAACCCATAAAATAGGTGTTAATAGTAAGTGTTTTTAAGATGTTCACAATATACTAACGAAATAATTTTTTCTCAGCTTCCAAGCGGCAATCAAAAACTACGGTGTCCCCGACATCGACGTGTTCCAGACCGTAGACCTGTGGGAGAAGAAGGACATCGCCCAGGTCGTCAGCACACTGTTTGCCCTTGGCCGCGAGGTAACTATCGTCATCTGTTATAATAATATCTAAGGTCAACTTACTCCTACTTGCGCCAACCTTAAGGGTTAAAGTTAATCCTAGGGTAGTATTAAGTAATTTATATCTTTGTTCAAGTATTTGAGAAAGATTAACCATTTGACAAGCGATTACCAATAATTTTAGTGCAAGTGGACCTTCATGACATAATTTAGCCGTTAATTAAAATGTCACTCCAACTTGTAAAGCTTATCCGAAGATCTCTCGTGTTGGTTTCCTCAAGCTATAATTTCGGGATAGGCAAAATAATGTATCGGTTTGTGCGCAGTAGGATAAACAAGCTGGAACCGGCTCCAGATCGTGCGTTACAAATATTTGTTCGAACGACTCTGTATTGAAACTCTGCCAAGAATAACAAAGATTTACAACATTGTAAACATTACCTCACTTTTACAAATATCCAAGGCCGGGCTAAGAGGCCATTTATTCCAGACATCATCATCATTATCACAATAAAATTGTCCTCTTTTAGAGACGATTTGATTCTAACGCGAAAAATTTAATTTACTTTCGCTTTCGACTTTCGACGTAAAATAAATTAACGAATTTTGTCCTACAGACCTACAGGCACGCCGAATGGAAGGGCCCCTTCCTCGGCCCCAAGCCCTCGGACGAGTGCAAGCGTGACTTCTCCGACGAGGTTCTGAAGGCAGGCCAGACGGTGATAGGTCTCCAAGCCGGATCCAACAAGGGCGCGACCCAGGCTGGATCGAACATGGGCGCGGGCCGCAAGATCCTCCTCGGAAAGTAAGGACCCCGCCCGCCTTCCACCACGTGATATTAATTATAAGTATTAATTAAGAACACGATTCATTTGTGAGACTGCAAGTCGAAGAGTTTGTTGTGTAAGATTGTGCGTTCTCTTTGTCAAGAAAACCATGATAAGTTGCCCGTCGGGTAACGTCTTACCGCCATCACCAACGGTTTAGGATAAGAAATTTTATTTATTTCCATTTTATTACAAACATTTTATAATAAAATATTTTTCTAACACGGCCGTTTTATTAATTGTCAACTATAATTCAATGCTTACCATACCATGTATTATATTATGTTATTATATTACATTATATTACATTAAAATGTATTATATACCATGGTACATAATACATTTTAATGTAATAAGTATCTAGGAACTTGCTTACTTACTTTGCTTGCCTACTATACACTTATTTATTGCCACTGTAAACTACATTTTGTATAGAGTATATAGAGAGTATGTTATAAGTTCTTCCCTGAATGCAAAATACATTTTATGGAACTGTTATTCCTAATGCTCCTTAGATACTAATTGAATGGGCTACCAATAAAAAACACAGTTTAAATATCTGTTGCTTTTATAACTGGTAAAGTATACATCTATTTATAAGTCTGTTAAGTGATAGGTTTTACAAGATTTGAGGATTAACTTGCTTCTAGTTCTTTTAGCACCTTTGTTTAACATTTAAACTTACTGTTATTAATTATGACAAAGTAACTCGATAACTCAGCAATATAATAACAGCTATAGGGTAATAAAAGCGTATTATTAAAAAGCCGCCAAGTTCTACTAAGAAACGACATTCAGATTCCAGATAAAGTTTAAGCATTAAGCATAATATACAGTAGGATATCGCAGTATTAACATAACATAACATAGCAGACATGAAACAAACACTCAAGACAATAATATCTATACCTACATTTTATTTAATTTTAGGGTTCCATATCCAAAGGGTAAAAACGGGACCCTATATTACTAAGAATTCGTTGTCTGTCCATCTGTTTATCTGTCTGTCTGTCTCTGTCTGTCTGTCTGTCTCCAGGCTGTAGCTCAAGAACCGCTATAGCTAGACTTCTGAAATTTTCACAGATTACGTACTCATATATCAAATACTGAAGCAAATACTGAAAATAAAATAAAATTAATATTTAGGGGGGGGGGGGGCGGGGCTCCCATACAAGAAACGAGATTTTTTTGGCCTTCTTTGCTCGTAATCAATAATGGTAATAGCTAGGCACTTGAAATTTTCACAAAATCCTTAATTGTATTCGTACTTTAATAATTAATAATACAATTAAAATTAAGACTATGTTATTTAAGTACTTAAATATTTATCCTATACAAAAAACATCATTAGGGTTCCGTATCCAAAGGGTAAAAATGGGACCCTATTCATGAGACTTCGATGTCTGTCTGTCCGTCTGTCTGTCCGCCTGTCTGTCTCCAGGCTGTATCTCAAGAACCGCTATAGCTAGAGTTCTCAAATTTTCACAGATAGTGTATTTCCGGTGCCGCTATAACAACAAATACTAAAATAAAAATAAAATTAATATTTAAGGGGGGCTCTCATACAACAAACGTGATTTTTTTGGCCTTTTTTGCTCGTAATCACTAATGATAAGAGGTAGGCACTTGAAACTTTCACGAATGCCTTAAATATAATCGTACTTTAATAATTAATAATAATATTTAAATAAAATAAAAAATTAAGGGGGGCTCCCATACAAAAAACACAATTTTTGCCCTATTTTTGCTCTATAACGGTACGGAACCCTTCGTGCGCGAGTCCGACTCGCACTTGGCCGATTATTTTTTGTCTACTTTCGCTCTTAACTGGTACGGAACCCTTCGTGCGCGAGTCTGACTCGCACTTGGCCGATTATTTTCGTTTAACTCAATTATATGTAGCAAAATAGCTGGCGGTCATGTTTCTAGGTATTTTTGACAGGCGTTATCCATTTCGTTGTTAATTGGTTCATAAACTCAAAGCTTTCCTGTAGGTACTATCAGAGAAGTTGATTCATTTAGGCAGGTGGACCTTCGTAATTTGGTCGCGTTATGTCAAACCCATCCGACAGATCACAGGTAACATTGAATTAACATAATCCGACCAATTGATATAGATCCGTCAACTGCCTAGGAATCAATTTCTTCCATGGTACATAAAATTTTGTTAATTAATTTAAAACTCTGGTATGATTTTATTTTACTTTTATGAATTACACATATTATAGTAAAAGATCCGAACTAAGATCGACCTTCACCGAGCTGATAGGTAATAAAGTGAAGAATATTTTATAACATATTGAGTATATTAGAAAATAAATCAAAAATAGGTTGCCTAAAAATCCCAAATCGACTATTTTTAATTATTAAAAAAAATATTTACAAAAAAACCTGTATTATTGCATCAATTTATAGTGTTGCTGGTAAGGAATCATTTCTAAAAAGTAATCGTATGGCAAACTTGAGAAAAGTGTTTTATTTTAGAATATTGTTTCGAATTTTAAGGAAACATTTTTTTAAACGTCTAAATCTTCCTGTGGTTAGGTAGATTTTAAGGTGGATGGATGTCAAAAGTTTGACTTACAGTTTTGAACTTTTAATGCCAGCCAGTGGTCTAGTCTTGGTATCATGACAATAATAATGTGAGGATGGGCCCTGATAGGTGAAATGAAACACTCGACGACTTGGTTAAGACTAACTTTATTGTAGTGTAATTCACTTACTTATACAGGTACATGCTTATTATACTACAATAATATTAAATTATGTTTGGTGGGATAATATTTTGCTCGAATAAACGCTAATTTCATGAATCCTATTAATCTAATGGTAGCTAATGGTAGCTATCATCAGTCAAGGTTTTTTAAATGTAGATATTGTGTTTTCATAATTCATTAGAGCTGTAGCAAAAGTTGGTACTGACTACTGAGTAACGGGTACGCCATCTAGAACGAAACGTTACTCACGAATGCGTTTCGTTGATCGCATTTTTCGTTGCCGTATATTTTTTTATTTAATGTTTTTTTAAATATAATAATAATACTATTATTATTATTATATTTTTTTAGGGTTCCGTACCCAAAGGGTTAAAACGAAATTTAATAAGTGTTTTTTTTTTAATTGAAATAAGAGTGTATTTATTTTTTATATATATTTTGAGCTCAAACAAAATATGTAGATCTGTAAAATTAATATATTTCCCAAAAATAGTCTACACTCCTACCCCCTTGCACACTACGCAACCACGTCGCAACCACATCGCAACCACTGGCCGTCATCATTTTGTCGGTACCACAACGCAACCACAAAATGCTGCAGCGACACCATTCACACGTAACCACAGCTCGACGACATTTTGTCGTTGCTATGTCGTGTGGTTGTGGTACGTGTGGGTTGGCACTAAGTTATAACAATAAATACTAAAAACAAGATCAATTAAATATTTAGGGGTGCTCTTATGAGAGCACCCCTAAATATTTAATTTATTTTGTTTTTTTTTTGCTATTTTTTGCTCTATATCAATAACAGCCACACATAGGCACTTGAAATATTCACGAAATACTCAGTTGTAGTTGTAATTTAATAATTAATAAAGGAGGCTCCCACATAAAAAACACAATTTTCAGCCTATTTTTGCTCTATTGTGGTACGGAACCCTTCGTGCGCGAGTCTAACTCGCATTTCGCCGATTTTATTATATTTTTTAAACTGAAATTATATTTTAAAAAAATAACTGCCCCCGATTCGATAAAAGTGTCCTGACACTCTAATCGAATAATCCTGAATCAGAATGTTAATTATTGAACCGATGAAATTACTAGAAGTTGCTGACAACCCTTAATGAACAACCTAAATTTCCCAGCACAGAGTAAGCTAATTACAATTAACTATTGATAAGAACATTCTCGATCATATCAGCTTTCAAACAAAAAAAGTGTGTCAGCTCCGACGCACGACTGGAGTTTACTCCTTAAGTACGAGTATCAGCTAACGATACGCAAAAAGAGTTTATTCAACTGAAAAAAAGATTAATATCATATGAAATCAGATGTTCCGGCAGTATTATCTACACCCCTTTCTGCCATAGTTATTTCAAAATGCTTTTAGTTCACTTTAGCCAGTATAATGATAAAAATTATGACTTCACAATAACAATATTAATTATTGATATTTATAACAAAAATAGCAATATAAATACATCGACACTGATAGAAACAAACAAGCCCAATAACATATAGTATATAGGTATAGTCGCCTATACAGCATACCATACGTACGTCTTAAATCTTAATCATAAAGTTAATATACATATCGGAATATAATATTATATAAAATAATTACATAATTATATAACAATATAATATAATTATATAATTATTATATTATTTTATATAATATTATATTCCGATAGATATATTACCTTTATGGTCTTAGTACACTCACAGCCAAATTAGAAAGTTGCGCACTAAAGGTGCGCACCAAAAACGTGACACATTTTCGTTACTTGTTAGTAGGTTTTACCTCTCGGATTTTTCTCATACCAGGCGCCTTATATATGAAAATCGATTCTTAAGGAGTAAACTCCAAAAAAAAAATCGGCCAAGAGCGAGTCGGACTCGCGCACTAAGGGTTCCGTACCATTATAGAGCAAAATTAGCCCAAAAATTGTTTTTTTTTTGTATGGAAGACCCCTTAATTCTTTATTTTATTTTAATATTATTATTTCATATTAAAGTACACATAAAATTAAGGACTTTGAGTAAAATTCAAGTACCTACCTATTGCCATTATTGACATAGAGCCAAAAAGGTCAAAAAAATCACGTTTGTTGTATGGGAGCCCCCCTTAAATATTAATTTTATTTTGTTTTTAGTATTTGTTGTTATAGCGGCAACAGATATACACAATCTGTGAAAATTTCAACTTTCTAGCTATTACCGTTCTTGAGTTACAGCCTGGAGACAGACAGACAGACGGACAGACATCGAAGTCTCAGTAATAGGGTCCCGTTTTTACCCTTTGGGTACGGAACCCTAAAAACTAGATCAAAATCCATCCACCCGTTACGTGTCTAAGTAATTAGAAGTTGTAATATGATACAAGTTTTATTGAGCAAGTTTTTATTTGACATCTTGCTATTGAGAAATATATTAGGCTAGAATATATCTTATATTCTCGGGGTATAACATATAATAAGTATGTGGAGTGACATATACTAGAATCAATGGGAGGATTTCTATTATTGATCTGACCGGTGAAGATACATTAACACTGTGTAAAATGAGTAGTAATAAAAATTACAGAAATACATTAAAATCAGAAAGTGCATAAAAAATTACTGTAAACTGTCACTGAAAAATAAAAATAAAAAAATAAATAAAACCATTACAATAATAATTTGCTAAACTGTAAATTTGACTGAGAAAAATTAAATGTAACTATGTGGCATACATGCAACCTTCAGGGCGAAATTTCAATACTCCTCGACTCCTTGGATAATTTGAAAAAGAAATATGAATTGTTACAGCATTTAACATATTATACTACCTACTCGAACTCTTTAACAATTCATAAATTGTTAAGGACTAAACCAAATTTTAGATTTTATAATTCATTTTTATACTGGATAATAAGCCCCGAATTGTTTCATTTACTTAAATTGTATATCACATTATATTTCCAAGAATCCGATCTGAGCAAAAACACGCTATATTAAAATTTTCTCGGTAGAAAAAAAAATCACAAAGATGCATAATTTTCACGAACTTTTCATTTATTACCATAACCGTGCATTGAACTAAGTTAATATTTTAACACATTGTATAAAATTATATCATTGAGAAACCTAGCGTATATTTTAAAACGTTGTATATTTATCGAATTATTGAGAAAAAACTAATTTGGCGATGAATCCGCGTCGTCCTTTTTCACCTGGCATATGAAAGATGGGCGTGAGTGTGAAGAGATGGACGATGTTTGATTTTTTGGGTTAGTCGCCCTCTTAAAGAGTTCGTGTTATTCTGTCATACATTATATTATTTGCGAAGCGCACGCAGCATAAGCTTTCAGAACGATAAAATCCCTCGATTTTGAAATATTCATCACTGGTACTCAACTTCTTTTGGTCTTAACGTGATAATATAATGAATACCTTTTTTACCGAATAACTTTTTTCACAAATTTTAACAAATTATTGCATTCATATTGGCTCTTAATACGTATACAAAGTTTCGAATTAATTAGACTACTGGAATCAGGTAAAAATCGTACTCAAAGATTCCATTACATACATAGAGCACAAGCCAATAAAAGCATGTTAAAAAGACTATACGATTAATTTTGATAAAATATATTTGATCATTTCTTTTTTCGAATCATTCAAGCAATAAAAATAAATAATGTGCGCCTGCTTTAAAAATCACGTTTCTCGAACACGCGCTAATAACGGAATCTTACGTCGTCGTACATAACGACGACCGAAATAGACCGAAATAACGACGCCCCACGCCGTTGCCCGTTATTAGCGATCGTTAGCCCGTTACTATATTTATAGAGGAGGGAAATCTCGAAATAAAATTTAGTAGACCAGCAAAGCCTGCGCGTTAGTTGAACATTAGCCACGGAGCCTGCAACATCGTTTTCCGCTCGCTGCCAAAAGATGGCGTTGATTAGAACAGCCGCGGTGCTCTCTGTAATTTATATTAAGAACTAAAATACATGCGAGGTAACAAGATGAAAAAGTAAATACGTTATGCTTCGCAAGATGGCTCTGGGGGTATGTATTTTAAAATATGTACAGTTTCTATTTTGGACACACAATATTATGTTCAAAATTAAACCGTGTATCGTATTCAATTAGCATGTTTTGTTGAATTTGTAGTCAACATCTAACATTTTTTTTTAAATTTAATGTGAGTACCCAGTATCATGAAAGTTTTTATTATTTTCGGTTCTTTTTTTTTTACATACACTGTTGGTCCATTAGCTTTCCTGAATTAATAACAAATAATTAAAAACAAAAAAAGTTATCATTATTAATTATAATTATTATTGAAAAAATTCCGGCGCGCAAGTTTTTGCACGTAAATTGCTACGACGTTCTACGTTTGCTATGGGCCTCTACGGACCTCTACGGCCTACGCTTGTACTACGCTTATGCTACGACAAGCTATCAAGGCTAAGTACCAAAAAATCAGCGAACCACAATATTGAATCAATATTCTGTAATATTTTAAATGTAATATTTATTATTTGTGTAGTTTTGAATTGAGACATTTTTTAGTGAATCTAAGCAGTACTGAATCGTTATCAGTGCTAGTTTCATTTGGAACAACATACTATTTTTTTTTATTGTTACGGACCATATAACCTGAAATTATATTGGTCATAAAATCATCATAAAATCATGAGGAACGTCGGATGACTGTCATCAAAGAACGTTACGCATACTCATAAATTAAAAGTCACGTCTTCGGAATTAGGTAGCCACCTACATGATTGAAAACTGAAGCAGCACTTAATTTTGGATGTCACCCTGTCTCGGACGGATGACGGACGGCCGGACAGAGTTAATTATGATTACTACACTTGGCCTTAATAGGTATTTTGTCGTACAAGTTGCAAGTTGCAGCCAACAATGTACTGGATGTGATTTGGCACAAGTCGGCCATCTCGAATGTCCAAGTATTCGCTGCCGAATGTTATTTTTTAAATGTGACGCATGCGCCGGGTATTCTCGCCTTTGCGTCATCCAGGTAAATAGAATCAACGAACTCGCTGTGGAAACGTACAGCACTCAAACTATCAAATTCTATTTTCAAACACCTATCTCATATTTTAGCAAACACATACACTAGCACTTAGGGTTGGTATATTTTTTGCAATAGGGTTGGTATAATAATATAATATTATCCTCCTTATATCATGATGCAAATAGTAGTAGCATCTAGAGCCTAGTTAAATACGTGTCGCAATGTATACAGGTGTAACAAAACAAAGAACATAGGGCGTGGACGAGTCCCCTGTATAGAGTTTAGTGTGTGAAAGAGTAACTTTTTTTTACTTTTGTACGGGCAAACTCATGACAAATGACAAACAATTGTTCTTTCACTGCTGCACAAGTATCACAGATAACTTAGTATAAGGGACACCACCCTAAAGTATTATAACTTTGCTTTTATCACATAAAAGCAGCAGAAAATGATTTTCACTATTTTTCTAGATATGTTATCTGAATGTAATATTCTCTATCTCTGAGGTGAATAGTGACTTTAGGGCCGGGACACAAAAACACGACACGGCGCCGTACGACATCGTGCCGTGTTTTTGTGTCCCGGTACTTAGTTATGACGTTGTCAAACGAAATCATTTATTGGATATCAATACAAATTCTAAATAAATAAATAAACTAACTTGGTAGGCCGGCCTACTTCAGATTATTCACGAGCATAATCATTATTGTCAGTAGGAGCATGCTACATCTCAGTTGCAGTCATCAAATTATTTTTAAAATTGTATTTTGATTTGTCTCGTTAGCGAAATTTTTCATTTTAGATGCTGGTAACAAAATATATCCATATGTTTTGTTGTATATATTAGTACGATAATAACTGATTTAAGTGCATCATACAGATTTAGATTTTTTGTGTCGATAGGTTAAAGAACTTAATAAAATTAAGAACCAGCAGTAAATACAACTAATAATATAGGAATTAGGATATACGAAATACCTCGTGCGACAAGAGATAAAACTTATATTTTTACCGTTGTGTTGTGTGCATTAATTAATTAAAAATGCAATATGATAACGATAAATATGTTCCATCAATATTAATTGTCATCATTGGCATTTATAAAGTATATTAAGTATAGTAATAGTATATTATGATCTACCGTGGCGGACTCAAGCAATATGACTCAAACGTAAAGGCCACTCATAATTGCTATTCCGTCACCGAGAAAGCATAATTACTGTGCTTCATTTGAAGATTATTCGTGGAAATATATTCATCACATCTTTTTGACCTAAATTATTTTAGTAATTATTATTGTATCTAAAATTTTCACGAAGGTTTATAAAGGTTTGTTAGGCCCGTATTTTTGGTCAGTACTTAAGATGCGACCGGGTCTCAAGACGCGGTTCGGCTCTGTGATTGGTCCAAATTTTGACAGCCAACCAATCACAGAGCCTGAAACGTGTCTTGAGACCGAGATGCATATTGCGTACTGACCAAAAATACGGGCCTCAGTGTCTGTTTCTTGAAAAAAGCATATCAATTTAGTTTTGAGTATCTACACATATTTCGATGGGTATACAATTGTAATAAATATAAAAGTGTGTGTGTCCGTTACCTCTACATGCTTAAATCACTGAACCGATTTTGATGAAATTTTCTATATGAATACTTTGAATCCTAGGAAAAACAAATAGGATACTTTTGATTCCGGAAAAATGTGCAGTTGCAGACGACGTCATCTATAGTTAAATAGTTCACCGAATTTATGTATCCTCATCTACGAACAATAAAAACTATAATGCTAAAGTTTTTTATTAGGTTACATATAGACGTTGTTTATGTCATGCCGATCTCGGAAAATTCGATAGGCGTGATTCAGAGCTGTGCGCTGTTTTATATGCTACAACGTTATTTTGAGAATGAAAAATACACGTAGACCCATTCTCAGGTCCATATAATAAACACACAAAATATATACAGCCCTTTCAGAGGAGTTTGGCAACAAACACCGTGACACGAGAAAATTTACTGTGTGTAACAAAACAAAGTTAAACTACTTTAGGTGTGTATGTGTTCCTTATAAAGTGTTCACTGTGAAAGTAGCAGCACTGAAAGAATTCGTTTTGACTTCTACGTTTATATGAAAATGCTACAATATGAAATGAGTCTAATTTTCCCGTACAATAATTTAAAAAGTAACTCATTCAGCACTTTTACGGCCTACGGTCACAGTGAACTCTATGTAAGAGACACGTACTCGTATACACATTATGACATTACGCACAGTACCTATAGTATTATCGCTTTGTTCTGTTACATCCATACTAATATTATAAATGCGAAAGTGTGTCTGTCTGTCTGTCTATCTGTCTGTTACCTCTTCGAGCCCAAACCGCTAAACCGATTTGGATGAAACTTGGCATGGAGATACTTTGAGTCCCGGGAAAGGGCATAGGATACTCTTTGTCCCAGAAAAATGCACGGTTCCCGCGCGATAAACGAGTTTTGGCGGAACGGAGTTGCGGGCGTCATCTAGTCTTATATAAAACGACAATCATCAAACAAAATCATTGCAGGTAAGGAAACTATGTACTCTTGTAAAACTTTATAATAATTTTTCTACAGTCGTCAAGCAGGGATGAGGATAAAAATAGCATGTTTCGATGCAAACTGGATATTCTTTGAAAGTCGGGCTCCAGCGCGGACGGACAGAAATAGCGCCGCGTCCGCCCTCCTCCGCCCCCCCTCGCCAGCCGACACCAGGAAACCGAGCATTTGATATCTGATAACAATTACATGAGATGAGAGATGATGTAATTCTACATTGAGCAAAGGCATTTTTACCAAAAAATACGGCAATATGCAGCTTAGATTTTAGAACAATAATTAGGCCGTATTTCCACTGACGCGGAGCGGAGCTTAGCGGTGCCGAATTGACCAATCACAATTCTAAAAAATCTTCGCTCCGATTCGCTGTCATTCTGCTGGAATGGCACGATTGGTCAATTAGGGCGCCGCTAAGCTCCGCTCCGCTTCAGTGGAAACGCACACTTATACAGTGAGTTTAGAGAATATAATGCGCCATGGCTCATATTATGTTATTATACTTATTATGTATCGTTTTTAGGGTCCCGTAGTCAACAAGGAACCCTTATAGTTTCGGTCTGTCCGTCCGTCTGTCTGTCCGCGGTTTTGCTCAGAGACTATAGAACCTACAAAGATAATATAATTCGGCATGAATGCACACATTAATGATGCTGGCAAAATGGTATATAAAATTATTTATGGTAGGTACCTCCTCAACACAATATCAAGCGAGGATGTTTTTTTTTCTTTGTGTCCACCCCACCGTGTGGGGTGTCGATGGATATGTTTTTTAAGAATATGACGAGTAATGAATACTCGTTCGATCATTTTCTGATTTAGGGACCCATATTTTGTGAAACGTGAAGTTTTAAAGTGGAAAAAATCGTTAGTCCAGTCCCCCCCCCCCTTTCTACCAGCTAAACGGTTGCTTCTGGAAATGCGAAAAAAATCATGGGAGTAGGAAATATGCTGAATTTAAAAGGAAAACTCTTACGGCTAAGAAGACTTCACGAGTAATTGAGTAATAGTCGATCAACTAAAAAAATATATTCGGCGAAGTTTATAGGAACTTTTCGTTCAAATTCCTTTGAAAGTAATAGTGTGGGTTCCGTTTTAGGGTTCTGTAATCAACAAAACTTGGTTGCCTACGGTACCCTAAAACGGAACCCTAACCAGTAGATTTTTTGTATATTGGTAGGTTAATCTATATCTATCTCTATACTTATTATAAAACAAAGTCGCTTTTTTTCCCTCATGTCCCTTTGTTCCCTTTAATCTTTAAAACTACGCAACGGATTTTGATGATTCTTTCAGTGTTAGATAGCCCATTTATCAAGAAAGGTTATAGGCTATATTTTATCACGCTAAGACTAATAAGAGCGAAGAAATAGAGGAAAATGTTGAAAAAACGGGGGAAATTATTTGAAAGGGCTAACTTGAATGCGCTAATCTCAGGAACTACTGGTCCGATTTGAAAAATTCTTTCAGTGTTAGATAGCCCATTTATTGAGGAAGGCTAAAGGCATAAATTTTTTTAGTGGCTATATATTTTATACCCATGCGACGCCGGGGCGGGTCGCATGGGTATAAAATATATAGCCACGACACGAATTTGGCCGGTTATTTATAAAGTAAATAAGCAAAATAATTTAAGGAAAACTGACATTTATGACTATTATAAGCAATAAATTTGACTAGATTTTTATGTGATTGGTAGGTAATTACTAATTAGTTAGTACAGGGCGTTCCATTTTTCATTCAAAAGATAGATGGTAAACACCGTTATTGTTTTGTTTCCATAGCTCATTTTTTCTGCGGTGAGGCAAAAGTTAGGATGTGCATACGTCGAACCGACTTTTAGTACAGAAATATCTTAAAAATCTTCGTCTTATTGTTTGTGAGGTATTTATATAGTTGAAAAACAATACACTATTGTTTGTTGTATTTTCAGTTACATAGAAATAGGTCTAAAAGTAGTGTACGAAATTTTGATAACGTGTGGGCGAAGACTGCCCACGACGGGGCGGCGTGAGTAAGCGTTGAGCTTGTGTGTATGGTATGTATGTACTATGTGCATCAGTGTGTGTGTGCACTCGCTGACTAACTACTTGCACGAGGGTTTCCATGTTATTTTGGCAGCGCCCACGCTGGTCCATGAAGATCTGCCACACCTGTGGCCGCGGTTGTAAACACCTGAATGTTATTTAATATCTTTTCATATAACATTCCATGCGTCGATTGCAAATTTTTTATATAATATAATAATATGGTGAAGCTAGGTTGCTGTATGGTCTTTCGTGTCAACGTATCGCGAACTTTTAAAAACTCTTGTGGGAATATGCGTGGAGGCCGCAAGATTCTCCGACCGAGGTGGTATGCTGGGTCAGGATTGATTTCAGCTATAGTAACATACCGACGCAGTTAGAAAACTTCGATAGCGCGATTCAGGAATGTGGCGCTAATTGTGGGTACTGCTACACTCTCATAAAATTGAAACGAATAAATAATAATGCAACTAATAAATTACGATACGTTATTGTCAATACCCTACTGAAATATTTTAGCCGTAACAACATTTTATTTATTGACTGCAGAATAGTGTAAAGCTCTATAATATGATGAGTAGATTAAGGAAGTTTCATCGGCAGTTTACATCGGCTGCTTCATTACTGTCGAATACTAAGAGCGCCTTCACATTATGTCGCAAGCAGTGCAGCAGCAGCGCTGCAGCCGCGCGACTTCATACAAGAGAGAGTCGCGCGGCTGCCGCGCGGCTCGTTTTTAGGTGAACGCAGATTTGGCCGCACCGCACGCACCGCAGTCGCCGCATTTCGAATTCTTCATATAAAGAATGTAGAAGTTGCGAAGACTGCGGCGCGGGTAGGTATGCGAGCTTGCTTATAACTTCATATAAAGAATTCGATATGCGGCGACTGCGGTGCGGTCAAATCTGCGTTCACCTTTAGTACGTCGCGCGGCTGCCGCAAAACTCGCGACGTAATGTGAAGGCAGCCTTAAATAATACAACCCTTGAAATAAAATATATCACAGATCATGTTATGGGAAAAGTTTTATAGACTTTACAATATAGTTATAACTTATTATAAGCACATCACTTTTATCCTAAATGAAAAGCTTCATGCGCCATTATGACATGTAAATTAATATTCTTTTATTATTTAAAAGTACTTTATTGTAATTGGCAAATACTGCGTCTGTTATATAAATTGAAACTACCTAGAGGTAGGACAAGTAGGATATTATGCAAATGAACACTGATCGAAAACAAGTAAATAACGTTGTTGTTATAGTATTTTAGAGTTTTCTTTAGACTTTACTATTATTTAACAAGTGTTTACATCACTTATCAAAAAAATCCTCTTTGACGTGTCTCAGTTTTTCATCGCTACATTATAGACACCTTTGAGAATCTGCCAACGAATATATTTTACATTTTTCAACATTTTACGAAGAAAAGAATTTTGTTTTAGATAGATAACGAAATAAATTATACGGAAAATATTAACGGTGGATGAAGATAGCGTTTATTTTCTACTTTCTTTTTATTCTAAAGTTTTTATTCTTACATAATATTCTAGTGACATTGAATACCTGATGGTATTAAAATACCTATCACCGAAATAAAAAATAAAATAGGTGGTATTTAAATCATAAAGTTAAGTTCCACTACGTATATAGGAACTTTCGGCGAGGGTGTTCGCCGAGTTGAATCTCCTCATCGCTGAGGGGAGAATGAATGGCGAAGCTCCTTCGTGGTATGAGATCAGGCGGTTCCGGAGACTCGGAGAGCAGTGGTTACTGAGGAGGTGGGAAGAGGATCTGGCGCAGACCCGGTACGGTAAACGTACCGCTGAGGCACTGCGTCCAGTTCTTGTGGCGTGGATGCGCCGCAAGAAGAAACCCCTCACCTTCCGCCTTACGCAGGTACTCACCGGGCACGGGTGCTTCGGTGAGTACCTGTGTAGGGTTGCCAGGAGAGAGCCAACGCCAGCCTGCCATGAATGTGGCGCTGCGGAGGACACGGCCCAGCATACCCTTGAGGTGTGCGATCGTTGGGCCGTGCAGCGCCACGATCTCTCGGCAGTGCTAGGTGGAGACCTCTCACTCCCGAGCATGGTACGCTGCATGCTCGAGAGCGACGAGGCCTGGCAGGCGGCGGTCTCTTTCTGCGAATTTGTCATGTCGCAGAAAGAGGCCACGGAGCGGGACAGAGAGAATGATCCCACCTCTCTGCCGCTCCGCTGGCGTAGGACGGAAGTGCGGAGGCGTCGCTACGCGAACCTCCTAATTTCTGTCTAACGGGGCTCCGGGTCAGGATGGGAACCTGCCCGGCTTTGTCAGTCCCGGCGCCGAGAGGAACGCTTTAGTTCGCCTAAGCGTTCCCTTACTTTGGTGGAAGTCCGTTCCGAGGTAGACCGGCCAGTCGCCTCACATACCCCCGGGGTACCCAACCCGGGGCACCCATGATGGGTTTCCCCTGCGTAAAAAAAAAAGTTATTGGAACTTTATGGTTTAAACTGCGTGAGTTGGTCGAGAGTACCTAATAGCATTAGCAGATATTGCGCAACATCTGCTGACAAACGCTTGTTGCTTACTTGTCGATAATTTATATTGTAATCGCTCAACGGATCTGACAGACTGTATCTGCTAGTTCTATCCTTCATGCCGCTGACTCAATTTAAACGAAATTTGGCATACAGATACTTCGAGTCGTAGGAGTAGACATCGGACATAGGATACTCTTTATCAAAGACTAACTAAAGAAAAGAAGAGGTGACTCCGGGCAACAAATGATGGCATGAAACGCGAATGGCACAGCGAATATTTGCGAACAGTGAGTTCGCACAGTGAGTGTAGACAATATTTTAGAATGTTTCACATTTCTTTTGACGTCCAAAACTCAGTCATTAACCTTGTGGAAGCGTTAGACGAAAAATTATGAGTAGATGTTGCCAACAAAACAAAAATACAATACACCTTGGGTGTCCTTGGGGCTCCAGACAGGTCATAATTTTGTAGCACTTGCTCTGCGTACTAAACATTCTAGAATATTTACATTATCTATACTTATTATAAAACAAAGTCACTTTTTTCCCTCATGTCACTTTGTTCCCTTTAATCTTTAAAACTACGCAACGGATTTTGATGATTCTTTCAGTGTTAGATAGTCCATTTATCGAGGATGGCTATAGGCTATATTTTATCACGCTAAGACTAATAGGAGCGAAGAAATAGCTGAAAATGTGGAAAAAACGGGAAAAATTATTTGAAAGGGCTAACTTGAGCGCGCTAATCTCAGGAACTACTGGTTCGATTTAAAAATTATTTCAGTGTTATATAGCCCATTTATTGAGGAATGCTATAGTCCAAACTAATTTATCTCGCTAAGACTAATAGGAGAATGTGGAAAAAACGGAGGAAATTATTTCAAAGGGCTACTACTGGAGAAATTTTTATGTTATTTGGCACAGATAAGAAGTAGACCACGTGAAGGATCATAGGCTATCGATTTTAATCATTTTTTCAGTGGCTATATATTATTTTATACTCGTGCGACGCCGGGGCGGGTCGCTAGTAATACATAATATGTATTTATATCCGTAAGTTTGATTATTACCCGTACATAGAGCCTAGAGGTCAAGGGAGTAGAGCGGTATTTGGCAGTCTATGTTACGTTCTACCTACTGATTCGATTTTTACTTTTTAGATTAGGTGCGTAGATTTTTATATCCATACTAATATTATAAATGCGAAAGTGTGTCTGTTTGTCTGTCTGTCCGTCTGTCTGTCTGTTACCTCTTCACACTCAAACCACTGAATATTTGTGAGTCCTGGGAAAGGACATATACTTTTTATCGCTGTAAAATGGCACGGTTCCCGCGTGATAAACGAATTTTGGCGCGACGAAGTTGCGGGCGTCGTCTAGTCGCTAATTATATATTCGAGTCATTTCTTCAGCAAAATACTGATAAATAGATAGAATTCCCGCAGTTGTTACAGAAAATTTATGTCTATTTATTTGTAGGTATTTTGTGTAAAGACTAAAGAACTCTAGAGATTTGTATATCTATAGTGTCCTTTTTAAGACATAATTTTAACGAAACAGAATTGGCCATTTAGCCAAAACTTTTTCGTTATCGCTTCGTTATAGAATCGCCAACCAAAATGTATGGAATTGCGTTCGTTAATTTATGACGTTGACGTTCGACTCGCCTTATGTCAATTCCATACATTTTGATCGGCGATTCTATAAAGAAGCGATAAAAGATCTTGGGCTCACCCCCAGACTTCAAGCAGTATTATTTCCTTATCATAGGACCACTAATAAAATGTTATCTTTCCAACTATTTCATTCACGACGAAGTTATCCGTATTCCGTGAGCAATTCTAGTATATATGTATATAGGTATATAATTGGAATCTCGGAATCGATTTTCATGAAATTTTGTATATAGAGGGTTTCGGGGGCGATAAATCGATGTAGCTAGGAATCATTTTTAGAAAATGTCATTTTATTCGTGTTTTATCGAATACCGACCAAAGCTCGGTCAAATAGCTAGTATTGTATTATATTATACATTCTACGGTATAATTGAGAAACCTCCTCCTTATTTGAAGTCGGTTAAAAATATAGGTATTTAGGCACAAGTAAGCATTCACTTAAGTAGTCGTATTTAAGGTGAGTGATGTTTATGGTCTGGTCACACGTGTCGTTTGCCCATACATGGTCGGTGGCCATGGGTCACTTGCACCGTAATGGTAACCTCGCGCTGCGGTCAATGCGATACTATCAACTATCAACATAATAATATGATCTTATACTTACTGAAATCGCATTTATCTACACTAATATAATAACGAGGTACATGATGTTTTTTGTTTGTAGGAGGTCATCTCTGAAACTGTCCTGTTGCAAAAAATTTTAATACCGATAAAAAGCCCGTGATTTTCTGAGTGACAGGCTTTAAATTATATTGCATAAAAAGTTAAGTTTTTTTTTTCTAAAATTATGTCGTTCTCAGAATTCCACAAGGGCGAAGCCGCGGGCAAAAGCTAGTAGAGAATATTACGCAAATGTCGGAGTAGAGGACGCTACTAACACAACACACTAACAAATAACACACCAACATAATAATCCGACCAAAATCCGACATATTATATGTTACATGTAACGTCATAATATCAGAATTAGACAGAAACGTCAAACGTCGAACAAAACTTTTTGTTTACTGTTTGTGCTGGTGCTGGCATCTAGCGTGAAAACATTGCATATCGGCGGTGGTTGAAAATATCGGACTCTGTGGGCTAGAATGAAAAATGTTCTTCATACATCGTGGGTTCTTCGAGCATCAAAAAGTAGTCAGATGTAGAGTAACATCTATGTTTATTACACAGTAGGTAATATATTATATCCTATTAAGGCAGCGAAATTGGGTGAAAAGAGTACGAACTTGATCACAGCCAATAAATACATTACTTGTGACGTATTACCACATATGCAAAATTCCATACATTTCTGTTATCCAACTTGGTGTCGGACTCGCAAGTATCGAATGCAAATTGACTAAATATTGTTATATTTTGTTAGTGACTTCACGCCTGTCGTAATGGTTTATCCGTCCTACTTGGTTTTGAGAAAACGATCAGAAATTGTCCCAATATGAATTACACACACAATTGGGCACTATACTGCTCGTGCGGCTTGGTTATATTACAATAAAACATATTACAATAACAATAAAACTTATTACTAGGGCCCGGATATATTTGTAAATACATATTTTTGTCTTGCGTGATTTTCGGCCTAGAATGTGTTTTTTACACGAATTATCATGTTTAAACTGTGAAACACCAAGTTTTATTTTCCATATTTTAGGGTTTTTCAAAGATAAGTCCATATTTTGCAAGAAAATGTCACAATCGTCTATATTTTCACGTAAATACAAAAAAAAATACGTTCCCGCCACCATGCGGCTACGTATTTCGTTCCTCTCGCGCTTTATCGTCGTATTTATTGTTTCCAAAAAAGATTATTCCTTCAGGATTCAAGCCCCATAAGAGCACCGGTGATCGCGACAACAATAGAATACAAAAGCATTTCCAAGAATCCGTGATCGAAGGAATAATAAAGAAATAGAAAATAAAGTTTCAGATGTAAAAGGTCCTGTTGCTGACATGGCTAAATAAAAACTGAAGTATGTTTCGGTGTTCGGGTAAAATAAAGGATTTAAGTACGTAACACACAAAGAAAAACAAAATTCTGTGCCGATTATTAGGGTTCCGTACCCAAAGGGTAAAAACGGGAGCCTATTAATAAGACTTCGACGTCTGTCTGTCCATCTGTCTGTCACCAGGCTGTATCTCAAGAACGGCTATAGCTAGACTTCTGAAATTTTCACAGAATGTGTATATCTATTGCCGCTATAACAACAAATACTAAAAACAAAATAAAATTAATACATTATTACAATAAAACTTGGTTAAAATACAACTGTTTTGAATTTTACCTAATAGTAGCGTTCTATGAAGCTAACATAAAGTATTTTATGGTTTTAATGGCCTGTATTCACTTTGATTAGTACGACCGCAAGTGATTAGTGATTAGGAGAAAATAAAGAACTTGCACTAATCAGTCGTTGTCCACACTTGCTTTCTCCTGATTACTAATCACCTGCACTTGCACTAATCAAAGTTAATACAGGACGACTAAGTATTTATTTACAGTAGAAAATAAAGAACCTTTTTTTTACGCAGGGGAAACCCATCATGGGTGCCCCGGGTTGGATATGTGCCTCAGTTAGCTGAAGCACCCCGGGGGTATGTGAGACTCCTACTCACTAAAACCACCTGCGGTTCGCCTTCAGCCGTATAGACGAGGGATCCCGGATCTAACAAACACAGGACTCCCTCCACGACTGGCCGGTCTACCTCGGACCGGACTTCCACCAAAGTAAGGGAACGCTTAGGCAAACTAAAGCGTTCCCCTCGGCGCCGGGAACTAACAAAGCCGGGCAGGTTCCCGGAGCCCCGTTAGACGAGCGTTAGGAGGTTCGCGTAGCGACGCCTCCGCATTCTCGTCCTACGCCGGCGGAGCGGCAGAGAGGTGGGATCGTCCTCCCTGTCTCGCTCCGCGGCCTCTTTCTGCGACATAACAATTTTGCAGAAAGAGACCGCCGCCTGCCATGCCTCATCGCTCTCGAGCATGCAGCGCACCATGCTCGGGAGTGAGAGGTCTCCACCTAGAGAAAATAAAGAACCTGCACTAATCAGTCGCTGTCCACACATGCTTTCTCCTGATTACTAATTACCTGCACTTATTACCTGCACTAATCACCTGCACTTGCACTAATCAAAGTTAATACAGGCGACTGTATTTATCTACAGAATATTCGGTATAGTAAATACCACGATGAGCTCCATAAACTCACTGGTGAGCGAGACACAATAGAATAACAATAGATTTCCAAGAATCCACGATCGAAGGATAGGTTACATACATTAGAATACCCTTGATCATTTAAATCGCGGTGCACTTCAGATTTCTCAGAGATAAATAATGCGGTATCACGTGGCATCTGTAATATGGAGCCTAATTTTCTCATTTTATTGAAAGTTAATAAAATAACTGTATGTATTAGGCCCTTGAAATTTAAATAAGACATAAAAGCCTAGAAAGAATGTTTCAGGAAATAAAATCAAAGGGAGCACAAAAAACCAAATACAAGTTTGTTGACATAGTCTCAAAATAGCAGCACAAAGTGTCTGTTTTGTGTTACTTTGATATCGTTTAACACTCGCACTAATACTTGGAAGATTTAACAAATTATAGATACCATTTAAAGACCACTTGAAAACATAATTTTCTAAGAATTTTTAGCGATCAAACTCTATATTTTTCAGTAAGATGAGAAATGTTGATCACTCGTAGCAATTAATTCTTAGTACCTTCCTGCCAAGTACCTACTAAGGGTACATAAATAATTATGTAGAAGTATGTAGCCCTATGTATGTGGTGCTGGCGCAAAATGCAAAGCATCCCTTGGACCGCACACTGGACAAATACATATATACTTCAGCAACTCAAAATTACCTGTTCTGTCCACGCTTTATCTACAACGATCACTGCCTTTTTTGGCCACATAGCCCGCCGGGGGCCTAATTTAATCTTGAGAGGCATAATATCTCATACTAGCTGGGCAATTAGAGGGGAAATGAGGCAGAGGCAGAGTGGCTACACGATGGACAGACGCGATTGTCAAGGCTGCTGACTGCACGGTCCAGGAGGCATTTCATCAGGCAGTGGAAAGCCCTATCCCAGAAAGCAAATTTTGGTGGTCACGTCCCTCAGCCATGAGGATACGACTAGGAAGGAAAGATGTAGCTAACCTAACCTAACCATAATCCGTTATATGACAGTTATTGATCATCACCATATCTTATATTATCTTTAAACGAGCAATTCTTGTATAAGTATATAATTTTATATAATTGGAATCTCGGAATCGGCTCCAACTATTTTCATGAAGTTTAGTTCATACGGGGTTCCGGGGGCGATATATCGATCTAGCTAGGAATCATTTTTAGAAAATGTCATTTTATTCGTGTTTTACCGAATACCGAGCAAAGCTCGGTCAAATAGCTAGCTAGTTATAATAAGTAGAACTACATTAATTGTTTGAAAACAAAACATGATCTTTAGGCTTGAGCTTGATAAATTATAGTATACAGTTATACCTAAGTAAGTACCTAAGTTGTTATCAATCAATATAATTGTTTAAGATGGATAAATACTATGTGAATGATTATTGTATTTATAATTCAAGTGATTAACAAAAATAAAACAATTTGCAGCTAAATGAAGCTTGACAGTGGCCCATCAGAAATAATTAGCTGTAGGTAGTTACCGCGATACATTCATATACATTACAAACTGCATAAAGGCTATTTTTGTTAAAAATATTAATAGAGGAGCAGGTGTGGTGATGTTGGCAGTAGCCAACCGCGCTGAGATTCACCCAGTACTAATTGTGTTCATAATAAAGAATAACTACTCGTATATGAGGCCCTTACGCCGTCACAGCATCGTCTCGCAGCAAAAATAATTTGTCATAAACATTGGTCATTGTGGAGTCATCGGGCAGGTCTTGCCAAAATATGAGTCAGACATGTCATTATTCGATGTATTTATATCTGATGAATCCGAATTTGGAATATGAGTCATTGTATTTATAATTGAACTTTTATCGATGAATGTAAACAATACTATTACTCTGACCTTACTTGAAACATACTTGGGCTGAATGAAATGCACCGGCTAACAGTTAGTTTAAGTTTTATACAACAAATAATATTTATATTAGCTATATCGCTACGTGTGCCTTTGCAACACTTCGCAGAAAGTTCTCTGTACTAGACATAATACATTTGTATTAATTTATTGCTTTATTATTTATTAGCGACCCGCCCCGGCGTCGCACGGGTGGAAAATATATTATAGCCACTGAAAAAAATGATTATTAAAATCGATAGCCTTCCTTCCTTCACGTGGTTTAGGTACTTATTATCTGTGCCAAATAACATAGAAATTGATCCAGTAGTACGCGAGATAAGCCCTTTCAATTAATTTCCCCCGATTTTTCCACATTCTCCTATTAGTCTTAGCGTCATAAAATATAGCATACTTCCTCGATAAATGGGCTATCTTACACAGAAAGAATCATCAAAATCCGTTTCGTAGTTTTAAAGATTAAAGAGAACAAAGGGACATGAGGAAAAAAAAGCGACTTTGTTTTATAATATGTATATGTTACGCTCAAAGACCGAAAACGCTCAGTGAGCGAAAAAATGGCTCACAACGCGGTGTGGTCACAGTGAAACGGCCACGACGCGTTCTGGTAATCACAGAAATACCACATAGCGAAATTCGTGTCGTGGCTGACGTGCTATTCGACCACAACACGTTGTGGTAATCGAGAAAAGCCATGGCTTTTTATTAGCTCAGAACGCGTCATGACGCGTTCTGAGCTGAATCCGTGTTGTGGCTGCCGTCCTGTACTACATATGTCGTCCTCGAGTAATGCTAAATGTGTGGACGACAGTCCAAGCTGCAGCTTTTGCTTGACGTGATTGCTCGCTCGAGCAAAACCGTATGTGAGTACTTAGCAGTATCCAGGGCAAGCGCCTGAGCGTCACGACTCACGAGTTTTCCCATACAAAAGTGAAAAAAAAAATTTGGTCTTTCAGCGCTGCTACTTTCACAGTGAACTCTCTACAAGGAACACGTACACACCCTAAAGTATTATCACTTATTTTTGTTACACTCTGTATAATGGTTTATGATAGTGATGATGATGATGATGAATATAATTTGCATATAAGTAGCATAATATGCTTTCTGTTCTTAAAAAAAACGTCGAAACTCCCAAACTTGTATCAATAAAGAGTCAGGAGTTCTCTCAGCACCTTCCGAACCATGGTATACCTTGGTGCAAAATCTTACTTGTTGGTAACATATTATGCTTAGAACACTGCTCACGAAAGTGAACTAACTGAAGTCACCACGTGTTTCCATAAAAAAATTTGAGGAGTTCCCTCGATTTCTTATGGCCCTTCATCAGGTCACCACTTTTATGAATATGGTACCAAATTGGGACACATACATCAAAAGACAATTTTTTTTGAAAATCGGTTCAAAAACGGCGGAGTAATCGTTGAACTTAAAAAACGAAAATAATCCTCCAGTTTTAAAAGTCGGTTAAAATTGTAGCCTAAATGTAAAAAGTATTATTGTAAACTTTCATTAAAATCCGTTTAGTAGTTTTTGCGTGAAAGAGTAACATACATCCATACATACATCCAAACTTTCGTCTTTATAATAATATTGATAGGATTATATAGTACCTATTATACTCCTCTAAATAAATAAACGTACCCAAAGAAATTCAGGGGGAAAATGAGTCTCTATAATATTATATTATAAGGTGGTAGGCCTCATGTAGACGTTATAAAAGTGTTAACTTTGTTACCTACTTAGAAATAAATATATTGAATTTGATTTTTGATTTGTAAGGAAGAGAAAAGAACTCCACTTTCTTTCTTTTCAAAGTTTTTACGAGATTTTATGTTGTCAATGGCGTTATATTTTCAACTGATCACAGTTAATAACCGTTAGCCAATTTAACATGCTACTAAATTTTAAAAAAATCCTATAAAAATCCGGTCATAGTGGTGTAAAATAGTGGTTTTATACCAATCACTTATGTTACATAACATAAACCTAACAGATACGTTATGAAGAAACTTATTTTCATTTGTATAATGTAGAGAACATTGCTTTAACTTAACCAATAGTTAAATAAGGCGTATGCACAAAAATCTACCTATGCTCTCTTCTGATCGATAGTCAAAGTAGATATTAATTATTATGAATTCTTCAAGCGAATCATATTATAGTAAAGCCGTGACTGAGTGCGGAAGAAAACAAATTTTTACCGAGCGGCGGTGCATAAAATAGAGCACCAGTACTAACGCACTATTTTAGTAAGTACTGGAATGTGTGCCGTTCCCTACTTACTATATTTGGAAGAAAAGAAAAAAAATATCCACAGCCGAACATATAACCTCCTCGTTTTTTGGAAGTCGGTTAAAAATAAAGATTTTGCCCCAAGCATGGGATGACTTTTGGGAAAATGTAGGTATGTACGGTTCCCGAGCGAAAAACTAATTTCAGAGCAACGAAGTTGCAGGCAACGTCCAGAATTTAATAATTATTATTTACTAGCGACCCGCCCCGGCGTCGCATGGGTATAAAATATATAGCCACTGAAAAAATTATTAAAATCGATAGCCTATGATCCTTCACGTGGTCTACTCGTACTTCTTATCTGTGCCAAATAACATAAAAATTGCTCCAGTAGTTCGCGAGATAAGCCCTTTCAAATAATTGTCCCCGTTTTTTCTACATTCTCCTATTAGTCTTAGCGTGATAAAATATAGCCTATAGCCTTCCTCGATAAATGGGCTATCTAACACTGAAAGAATCATCAAAATCCGTTGCGTAGTTTTAAAGATTAAATGGAACAAAGGGACATGAGGAAAAAAAAGCGACTTTATTTTATAATATGTATATAGATAATGCAGTTTTTTTTAATAACAATTTAGTATTTATAGCTAGAAAATAATATTTTATATTAAACTAAATGCCTGCTGGGTTTTACTTAAGCGCTTTAAACAGATAAACACAGGGTGTGTTTAACAACTGAACAACGTATGTAACATATCTAATGGTTTATCAGTTTTCCAAATCAAGTTTTCTTTACTGAAAATGCGATATATCGTTAGTGGACTTCTAGAATCTGGGTTTGGGTTCTGATAATTTCAAAACTCACAAAAACCCGTGGAATAAAACTTTTTTGAACTCGTTTCAGAGGAGTCCCGAGGTACCGAAGAACCGTCACCGTCAGGGAGGCGGTCAGGACAACAGGAGATAGCAGGACATGGCATGTAGGGGTAGCGAGGCTCGGGCGGGGGCGGCCCCCCTCCACCGGGCCGTGTGCAACTCTACATAGACTACGGTGCGCGCTGCCCTCGCGCATCACTCGACTCCGCGCACCGCAGTCTCGGCACAGCCCCGCACTGTCCACGCGTTCGGGAGCACGACTCTCGTACCGACTCGACGAACAGGTCCGTGCTCCAGTGAAAGTGTTCCATAATATGCCGCGAGTGAACTCCGATAGCTATAAATAGAGATGCAATATTCCAGTAACTTTACCTGAACGCCCCAAATTTGGATCGCCGTAGATCGGCCCACGCGCCGCCCGCCTTTCGCGGTTTACGTGCGAACATCTGCGATCCGAGGACGTTCGCGTCGCTAACATTTCGCCTGGTACTTGTGCTTATTGAGTAATAAAGTGGCAGTTTTAATGCGAGAGATGTGGTGCAGGCGCCTTGGATATTTGCCAACGATCACTCCACTCGTGGATTCAGTCAGCTATTCGACGTTGATCCATTCGATATTAACTATTACATACGGTTGAAGTGCTGTGATGTAATCTTCTCGAATAGAAGCTCTGCAGTCTGCCTTGGAAAAGTTACTGGAATTTGATTAGCGACTAATTCAAACGTACTAGGATTTATACTACGATAAGTGTATCGATAGTTTAAGCAAAGGTCAAGTGAGCGTCGAAATTAAAGTTTGGACTGTAATTTTTCAGGATAAGTTAAGCGAGCACAATGCCTTTCAAACCGATAGAAAACCCGAAGTGTCCGAAATGCGGCAAGTCCGTATACGCGGCTGAGGAGCGCGTCGCTGGCGGGCTCAAATGGCACAAGATGTGCTTCAAGTGCGGTAAGTCTATTTTAGTTTCTATCTAGATATTCAATACTTCAGGCGAAAATGATATATTGCTCATATTATTGTATCTGCTAGATATTTAGTCGCTAGTTTGAAAAATACCGATCTGAAAGAGAATAATATAATATTATACTCTCTTTCAGGTCAGTATTTTATTGTATTGTGTGCATTAGATATTTGTTTGTATGAAGATAATACATTATCTTGAATATTATTATCGAATGTTAGACGTCATAAAACAATAAACAATATTATTATTACTGCAAGGATGCCCTCCAAGCCCTTTGTAAAAGTATCGTCGAAAGTAAAACGTGATGTTGTAAATAGGTCTTTGCCAAAAACTTCTGGACTCCACCAACTGTTCCGAGCACGAGGGTGAACTTTTCTGCAAAGTTTGCCACGCGCGTAAATTCGGACCCAAAGGCTACGGCTTTGGCGGCGGTGCTGGCTGTCTGTCCATGGACTCCGGCGACCACCTGAAGGGCGAGAACGCGTAAGTACACCTCCTTCACTTGTCTCCCGCCGCCCGCGCTTCTGAGGGTCTTTCCTTATCTATGGTCGCAACGACCGGCCTCTAGGCCCGTACGTAACAACATTAA
Organism: Polyommatus icarus; assembly: GCA_937595015.1. Taxonomy (NCBI): domain Eukaryota; kingdom Metazoa; phylum Arthropoda; class Insecta; order Lepidoptera; family Lycaenidae; genus Polyommatus; species Polyommatus icarus. The sequence continues at coordinate 13,373,995 of OW569326.1, forward strand.
CCGCGTGTACATAATATCACATAAACAGAAAGTGCGCTCGGCTGTACATTACGCGCCGCTCGACACGTGCATGATATCTCGTTTATGTCGCAACAGGAATTGAGGAGCAGCCGACGGGAGAGGTCGCAGACGCCGACACACCTGGGCCAACCTGCGCTCGCCTCGCGACCACCACTGTACTTTAAATTAATTTAGTTAGGATTATTTATTCGCTATCGCTTAATTTATTTTGTTTATCGGTCTATTTATTATTTATACAAAACTTAATAAAAGAGTCGACCACCAATCTAAAGTTCTTGTTGTAAGGTCGAGGTTGGCATGAGTTGTTTGGTATTTGGTATAATCACGCCGACGACACTTGCCCACTCGAACCACCCTCCTCCCCTATTTTCTTTCCCTTCCTGACCGGGGCGATCTGAACACGACAGAGAAATGGTGAGAACCCAAAACTGTGAGCCTTCGCACGGCTTCGCAAATCTCGAAACGCACCACAAAGCATGTTCTCAAGGATATCTCTTTCTTTCTCTATCTTCTTTCTGTTTTGTATTGTTCATTGCGCACTGAACTGGACTAACACCGACTAACGCTTATCACATGTAGTTTAACGAATTTGATGACTTTTGTGATGGGATAAGGAAAGCGCCCTCTGTATATAGTGTAGATATATCACGTACGAGGATTGTTCTCGGGCCGGTGCGGAGCGGGCGGCAGGGAGCCCTTACCTTCTCCCATTACGGCGGAGGTGCGCCGCTGTTATTCTGCTTCGCAATCATTTGTGTGGATAGTATATCATCGTAGAGGTGACTGGGCAGCACCGGCATCGAATCGGCTTTTATAACAATTTATAATCATTGTTGCTCTTTAATGTTATCTCGTTTGCTATTAGTTACTCGACGTATGTGTACAGGAACGGTTTAAGAACCAACGGCGCCTGCATGGAGCCACGAATGATAGCGAAGGCTCCACCCGGCGAGGGCTGCCCGCGTTGTGGCGGCTACGTCTATGCGGCGGAGCAGATGCTCGCTCGTGGACGGGTAAGAATCGTATATACAAAATACATAGTTCACCTAACAATATATTATGTAACATAATATTGTAATCTCAATAATTGTAGAAGAAAAATTAAATAAGAACCAACAAAAAATGTATAAAATCTACTGTCAACTTATGAGGTAGAGAGTTGAGAGAACTAATTGTTGTAAAACAAATCATCCGTAACATAATATAAGAAATAAATAAAACAAAGGCTTGGACTGTTTAAAAGTAGAATGATATTATGCCATAACAGTGCAAGGCTATCAAGATACCTTATTAAAATGAATGGACCGCACTTACATTAAAAAATATGAAACAATGTAACTTTTAATTGACGCTTGAGGTTGTAATTTTAGTTAATTTACCAAAATATATAGACCATTTTGACGTTGCCCTCTAGGGATATCACAAGCGATGCTTCAAATGCTTAAACTGCAACAGGACCCTTGACTCAATGATGCATTGTGATGGGCCTGATAACGAAATATACTGTCGAGGTAATTGCATTGTTGATTCGAATGTCATCTGCACCGTGAACAGTTTAGGCATTAACATCAAAGTATCATTGTGGTAACGGAGTGCCCCTGTAGTGTTCTTCCCGCATGCACGCCCTACATTCCCTGACTGTTCAATGTATGTCCAGGGATGGCACAAGGAGTGCTTCAAGTGCGGCGAATGTTCCAAGCGCCTCGACTCTACCAACTGCTGCGAGGGTCCCGACAAAGACATTTACTGCAAAGGTAAGTTTCGTAAGCTAATTCTCTTGTTTATAACCTTGTACGAGGAATCCGAATACCTGATAGTGCATTATAGTACGATGAACCTATGTGTAATGTCGTAATACAATTTACAGCATGACCTGTCCCGGTTTGACTGTTACAATAATTTGTTATTTTTTCTCTATAGTATGTTATGGGAAGAAGTTTGGTCCTAAGGGATACGGTTATGGCAAGGGTGCAGGAGTTTTGCAGAGCGACCCCTACGCCAATGGGTAAGAATTACAACGAGTACAGGCTTTCATCTGGCGAGGGCACAGCTCGGTTTTGATTTATAACTTGGCAATAATTTTGTACACGATCATCGGTTTTCACTGCTGTGAGCTCATCGTCAGATGCAAAATGCTAATGCTTACTTGCTTTCGCTGTAGGATGCTACGCCATAAAGTTTGGCCCTAGGGGTGTTGGACACGGGGGAATGTCATCCTTGGGTCTTGTATGTGATTTAAAGGACAGAGAATGGCAAAGGTACTTAATTTTTATCACCCCCACTTAGATCATGATAGTCTATAGGACTATCGATTTTACTAATTACCAAACTGGCTTAAAACAGTAATTTGCTTTTAGACGCTTAGCAAATCTCAGAGTGTTCACTAATATCCAAGTATATAGGCATGTATTTTAATTAACATTTTGTAATAAAATTTGTCAGGTACTAACAGCTCAAATTACCAAAACTTTCGGTTATTTCTATCACATCAGTTTCATAAAAACCGGCTTATAATACAAACAAGATATGGCAAAATGCCAGAGCAGAAATAGAACGCGCTGTTCGTTCTCGAACCGACTAATTTTAATACAGACGCGTCTTGCCTCACGTTCTTACAACATAATAATACCTACATCTCGCTGAAACCACTCGTTCATCTTCTTTATTTTCGTAGCACACATCCTTATTATTACGACTGTTGCATAAATCGCATTAGTGACACAACATGGCATAAAAATATCATCCAATGCCACACTCCGTTGATTTACTAATGTTTTTATATCGTACGCTTCGACTTTTGATTTCATTAAGTGTAAACGATGCTATTACGTAGCTGGCACGACGACTAAAGGGACTATATTTTATCTCGCAGTGACTTGGCTCCTAGGACGACCGTCATAGACACTGCCGCTATCCAAGCGCCCCCGGGCAAGGGTTGTCCCCGTTGTGGCGGCGTTGTGTACGCAGCCGAGCAAGTCCTCGCGAAGGGTCGCGAGTGGCATCGCAAATGCTTTAAATGCCGCGATTGCACCAAAACCTTGGACTCCATCATTGCATGCGACGGACCCGATAGCGACGTTTACTGTAAGACCTGTTACGGAAAGAAATGGGGTCCCCACGGTTATGGCTTCGCATGCGGCTCCGGTTTTCTGCAAACTGACGGCCTGAGGTGACTATCCTATATATAATACTTTCAAAACATTGCATATTACTATAGCTCTTTATGTACTCGATAGAATATTACGATTATAGCAAATGGTTTGATTTTGATATTTACGATTTTTCCTAATTTAGAAGTCGAAAGCAGAGGTAACATTTTGGCAGTGTATGTTCAAGAAGTGTGTATAATTGATCAGATGTAGCGCGTAAGCTAATTTTAATGAATGGGAAATACTTTGTAAGAATGGATGACAGAATTTTAGTGGATTAGAACAGATATTTACAGGCAAGAAGTTTTTACAATCAAGTAGCTATAGGTCAGAAAAACTTCATGAAACATTTGAAACTCTATGATAGTACAATTTGATTAATTACATTTTAGTGAAGAAGAAATATCTGCCAATCGGCCATTCTACAACCCTGACACAACTAGCATCAAAGCTCCGAAAGGTCAGGGATGTCCCCGATGTGGTGGTATGGTCTTTGCTGCTGAACAACAGCTGGCTAAGGGAACAGTAAGTATTTTATCCATGGCATGATGAAAAAAGAATTCAATTAGCTGTATTATATGCCTTAAATATTTCTTTGAAACTGTGACCAATGTACATTAATTAATCTTTGAAACATCCTCTAGATGTGGCACAAGAAATGTTTCAACTGTGCTGAGTGTCACCGTCCACTGGACTCAATGCTTGCTTGCGATGGTCCCGACAAGGAGATTCATTGCCGAGCCTGCTATGCAAAACTCTTTGGCCCGAGAGGTTTTGGGTATGGGCATGCACCAACACTAGTCTCCACAGACTCCGAGCCACAAATCACATAGTGAGTTTTTGTTTTGATAACCTTTACAATATTATAGATTTATCGATAAGGTCAATGTGTCGAAGTCCGGCATACTTTTCTAAAATTAAAGTTTAACATAATTTATTGACTTGAGATTCGCTTTTTAAAGTAATTTGTGTCATCGGAAATTGTAGGCTATATATTAATTAGACCTATAATGATCTAAAAATAATCTTAATTGCCGTATTTTTTTACTTACGTGGTATTTTTTTAAAACTCGGCGTGTAGACGGACTTCCCTTACAGTTTAAGGTAAGTCCGTCTAGCAGCAGTATAGCCCTAACTTGTGAAGTAAAATGCATGGCAACGGTTTCTAGCAAAGCCGCAAAATGGCCATTCAAATGTGTGTTTAAGGTGTCGGTAATAAGGTTCGCATTCTAGAGAAAATTAATTTTATATCATTTTAAGGCAAGTGCAAGTCCGGCATATCGTGACTCTAAGTGGTTGCAAACATTTTCATTTTGCCGCACAATCAAAATTTTAAGAGTTGTTGGTCCGGGAGGTAAGATTTTTTTAAGGAAATTTCCTGCTGTTAAATGATCTTTTTACAAATTTTGATTATTTCAAATAATTTTTGGTTTTTGGAATATCAAAAAAAAACCAAACCCTTCTTTTTTTACTTTATTGTTTATAACTTTTGCAATTTTTATCAGCCCCTTTTGTATGCTCTTTTCGTGCAGTAAAATTTGGGCAATGCTATCATTTAGTAGTCCCAAGTTGAAATGCAAATCTATACTTATTATTATATTATATTATATTTCGCCCTATCATGGACGCGGCGAGCGTCGTAACCGCCACCGTACAAGGCGCGCTGTTATGAATGTTATTTTAATGTCATTTACGTCGATATTCGCACTGACAGACAATCGACCTGCTAATTTAGGGAGAGAGGGCCCTTAAGTAAAATATTGCGAGTACTGGTTGATTGGTTGAATACTTACTACATACAAACTCTTTCATAAGGATGTGACTACACACATTGAAACAGTAATTTGGCGAGGCGCGCCGTGTTATCGTAGTTTATCTCTACATCGAATCAAAGTTACGAATTACGATTTGTCTCGTGTATTTTTGTGTTAATCTATATCTATACTTGTTATAAAACAAAGTCGCTTTTTTCCCTCATGTCCCTTTGTTCCCTTTAATCTTTAAAACTACGCAACGGATTTTGATGATTCTTTCAGTGTTAGATAGCCCATTTATCGAGGAAGGTTATATATAGATTTTATCACGCTAAGATTAATAGAAGCGAAGAAATAGAGGAAAATGTGAAAAAAAACGGGGAAAATTATTTGAAAGGGCTAACTTGAACGCGCTAATCTCAGGAACTACTAGTCCGATTTGAAAAATTCTTTCAGTGTTAGATGTCCCATTTATGGACGAAGGCTATAGGCTATATTTTATCACGCTACGACTAATAGGATAATGTGGAAAAAACGGGGGAAATTATTTGAAAGGGTTTATCTCGCGAACTACTAGAACAATTTTTATGTTATTTGGCACAGATAAGAAGTAGACCACATGAAAGATCGTGATAGGTTATCGATTTTAATATTTTTTTCAGTGGCTATATATATTTTTATACCCGTGCGACGCCGGGGCGGGTCGCTAGTTAACAATAAAGACATGTATATTTAAAAATGTTGACAATATCTGATTCGAGGCAAGACCGGCATAATATGACGGCCTTTCCTTATGAAAACTAGACGGACTTCCCAAGTATTGCAATTTTAGGTTGGACACAAGTTGCAAGTGATAATAACGAAATTAAAGCGATATTAACGAATCGAACACTAGTAATAAGTAAAAGGATCATTAAATTACTTAGGTAATCCAAGAAACTCCAAAAATTCCTTCGTGTTTCCACTTTTTTTTTTGGCAGAGACACTCTGACTGCGAGTACAAAACGGTAAAAAATTTTGAGATAATTTTTTTCGTAATAGGTAGTTAGTAGCGACACATGTTTCTTAGGTCAAACTAACTTTGCAATATTGTTTTACCCACTGAGCCATATGAAACTAGTCGTTCAAATATGAAAGTTATTGCCGCTAGACGGACTTACCTCCCAGACGGACTTCGACACATTGACCTTACAAAAAGTAGTGTTTAAAATTGTTTAAAAAGTTAAAAATACACTAAGGATGGACCAATCATAACTATCAAATGGGAAAAAAAATTACATAGAGAGTTAGTTTTACCCTTACTGAAGATAGTTGTTATTTTTTTCAGCACCGAACAAATGCCATTCACTGGTCCCAAAGCAGCGAAGGGTCAGGGTTGCCCACGATGCGGATTCCCAGTTTACGCCGCTGAACAAATGCACTCTAAGAATGGCACATGGCACAAACGGTGCTTCTCATGTGCGGATTGCCACAAATCTCTTGTAAGTAAACTTGCAGTATTAAAAGTCTTGTAATACAATTTCATATTATTTTATTATCAAAAATTACATTTTGAATTATTTAAATTTGGTTAGTCTTTAAATAGCTACGGTCATCATCTTCCTCTTTTTCGAGATGAGTGTTCAAAAACTCCTCCACAGAATCAGTATTCCATTTCTCGATCGCAACTGTATCTTTGACGATTCCATCCTTGTCGAGTAGTTTAATAATTGGATCCAAACCCCTCACGTACTTAATTTGTAGATTAGGAAACTTGGCTGGTCGGTCGCTTTTGACAAAAGCTTGAATTTGTGGATACGCTGGGAACTTGCAGGTGCACACTTCTAGTATAGCGCGAGCATATTTCTTTTCCTTAGGTGCGGAATCGTCATTGTGACAGCATTGCTTACAATGTTCGACTAGCTCATCCAGACCGAATTCTTTCAGCTGGTTACATGAGGAACACAGCAAATTCGCTTTGATAAATCCCAGTGATGCACAATCTTCGGTAGTAAAATCCGCCGAACAGGTTGCAAATAGGGTGATTCCGAGTAGGGGGATTATAATATTAGAGACGATTTTCATTTTTACTTATAACGTGATTAATTAATAATAATAAAATAGAAATTATTTAGGAAAAACATGAAAATAAAAGCTTGTTCGCCCTGTTCTGACTTTCTTCCTCTTCTCTAGGTAGATATTTGACAGTGACAACTGACAAGTTAACTGTCAAATTTGACATTTCACGACTTTATTCTTCTACGTATTTTGGAAATCGTCAAATCAATATTTTCGCCAGAATTTTTCTAAAATACGAAAGCTCCCTAATCCCTATTTCCATTTTCATTACAACTAATTCTATTATTAAATATCATGAAAATTGCATACACAGACGAACATTCGACGACCTCTGAGGCTCAGTGGTGAGCACGTCGGTAGCTCAAGCCGGGGGTCGAATCCCGCCGACGGAACAAAAAATATTTCCGTTGTCTGGTACCTGTAACACAAGTCCTTCAGGAATCAGAAACTTACCACGGGGCCAGACTGACGTGGTGTGAAGCGTCCATAGATATTATTATTAAATATTATTATAACATAGAACCTCTCCCCTTTTTGGAAGTCGGTTAGTAAGAACACTTAAAATGGTGCAATGATAACAACTGAAACATTATTTTGGTTCTATCTTCTAGCTTTTTCTATCTATATAGTATCTATACTACTATTATAATATCATTATAAACTACATTTAATAATAATAAACAACCATCCCAATTTGGCGCCAGATGTAGTACTAAAAATACGTTGGATAGATCCCATTTCTAGTGTAACCCTAGGATTTTATAATTTTTTATCCTATTGTCACTATAACATCGTTGTATTTGTTCTTAGGATTCCACCAACCTAAACGATGGGCCCAACGGTGAAATTTACTGCCGCAGCTGCTACGGACGAAACTTCGGCCCCAAAGGTGTTGGTTATGGTTTGGGCGCAGGCACATTAACCATGGCTTAAATCTATCAAGCTGGACTTATAGATATAAAACTGAAAATATACATAATCATATTATACGATATGGTAGCAAAAAGTACCTGCTACCTAGATGATTTGATCATACCATTTATTAAACTGGTTTTAATAATGGTTGATAAGGAATAATAAGACTAATGAGTTATGTTATATATGTAATAAGCTAATAAAATCATATTTTATAAGCACTAAGCAAATATTTTATGATAAGAAAATATAAATTAAGGTTACATTCCTTTCATAATATGTACAAACTGTGATGAATGTGTCTGGGCCCTTAGTTTATAAATTCATCATAAAATATTGGAGTGATGGGGGTATGTAAGGTATAGGTTTAAAATAGGTATGTTATAGATATGTAATATAAAATATTATACGATAAAAATACAAAAAAAAAAATAATAAAGTAAAAAAAAGTAAAATGGCATTGTGATTATACCTTTTATATAATATCATTTTTGATATTGAAGGTAAAAAAAAAAAAACTATCCTGTAAACGCGGTAAGATTGCACGTAATGCAGTCACTTCGACCGACCAGATCTTTATCAGATCTGAAGCAACTATACAGTGCTGTCTATTATACACCAAAGAATCTGTACATATTGTCATAATACCGATATTAAACAGCTAGATGTAACTACCAATGCTTAAAGCTTCTGCATTGTAACATGTATTATAAAAACACAAAGATAAATTTATAAGACAGCTTTTTGCATTATTGCACGACGTTTGTCGTTACTATTTTTTAAATAAATTGATAAACGTTGAACCGTCTTTTACTTTTGTATCTTATTTCTACATATAAAACAAGCCTTTCTATTTTACTATGGTCTCGCAAAAATTTTTAAACATAATATACTTTTATAAAATCTTTTATTTTTATTCAATTAAAAACAAAAGTAGCATGCAAAATAAAATAATAACAGGTATAGTCCGTCAAGAAAGTAAAGAAATGAAAAAGTGGCAACATCGTAGTGTCATCCCTTTTTACATAATATATCGTTTTCAGCATCTGCAATGCCCGGGGCATTGCAGATGCTGAAAACGATATATACGGCAGGGTGGGTCGACACTTGACAGGAACTACGTATAGCACTATGATGATCCACGAAGCACGTGGACTTAGTACATAGTTTAAATGTTCTTAATTTAAACTTCGCTTATTTCCGTATCCTGTCAGCCCACCCTGCCCCGGGGCAGTGCAGATGCCGAAAACAATATTAGATTGATTTGGAAGGGATGTCACTACGATGTTGCCACTTTTTAATTTCTTCACTTTCTTGACAGACTATACTTTCTAATGATACACAAATTTTAAGATTATCGTAATATCTAATTTTGTAAAATGAGGTAACCATTATAATTAATTGAGCCATAATTGTCCAGGGCGGCTGCCAAAAACAACTATGCCAAGTTTTATGACATGTTTAAAAATAGAACATCAATGAGCGTTTTAACGACGACCCTTCATGATATTTCTTAGTTTCCTACATGTTAAAATTATAATACATAAAAATATTTTTTAAAATAGATAGAAAATAAGATTTAAATTGTTTAAAATATTAATTAAACGTAAAATCACTGGACATAACAATATTGTGAAAAAAATAATAAATAATGAAAACATGAACAACAAAAAACATGATTAAAACTGGCAGTTGCAGGAATTAAAACGAAACAGGTGGCTGTATCTTCATTCTAAAATCTAATTATGAAATAAAAACAGCTAACATTATTTTATTATTATCGTTTACAAAAATATCACAGAATTGTATACTAAATTGTGATATATACCCGTGTAAATTCTAGTCTTATTAATAAAAATATTTACTGAACGCTAAGGCTGCGTTTCCACTGAAGCGGAGCGGACCTTAGCGGTGCCCGAATTGACCAATCGTGCTATTGCAGCGGAATGACAGCGAAGCGGAGCGAAGTTTTCGCTGCATGCGAGCGAGCATGGTGATTGGTCAATTCGGCATCGCTAAGCTCCGCTCCGCTTCAGTGGAAACACAGCCTAAGGCTCGTTTTATATGCGTCTGCGCGAACGAGCGGTTTGGCTGCTAGTTGCTTCACTACGAAATCACAAGCAACTGTATGTAAATAGTTAAATGCTTTGTTGCATACGATTGCCTGTGATCTTGTTGTGTAGCGGCCAAATCGCTCGTATGCGCAGACGCTTAAAAATCGGGCCTAATCCATGTTGCTGTCTTTATCTTCTATGTTGGAAAATTGTGGAAAAGCCATATGACATACGTCATACAGTAAATGTCTAAACACAGTATGCCAAAAAAACGCGGCCGAAGTTCGGCATGATTCCGCCTGCAGAAGTAGTGTGTAACAGAAACATGGATTAAGCTTGAGCGGGGAGTATTTTAAAAAAGGCTAGGTGGTGTTGATAAAAAGTAAACTTATTGCTTGATACAAGCTAGTTAGTTACTAAGAGAAAACAAAACATTTACTACACTAATATGTAACAGTAAAGCCAATAACAAATAAAACTAAACAAATCTTATTTGACTATTTTTGTAGGTGAGAAATCTGTTCCCCATGATATTTAACAACAAAGATTTTTAACCTATCAAGCCCCAAGCGGCAGTCGGCTGCCAGCAAAACAATTAAAAATCTATTGTGTCTACGATACCCACGACGGACGGATTAAAATAAGACTTTTGTATTCTAATAATTGGTATCTCGACAACTGATAAGTCCATAAAATAGGCGGGTTTGTAATGAAAAATGTTCAGATAGGTTTTTGTCCTTGGAAATTCGCTTATTTTAAGTTGTTTTATCAACTCCGTGTAAGGCTTGGCCTTCCAGGTACTAATACTTATTATATTATAACAATAACTGAAACTTAGTTTACCTTTACAATGACTTTTTCTTTACAACTAATTTGGGACCTTTAGCTTTTGTATCCTTTGAGGTACCAGGTCCTTCGAACCCATATTTAGCTTTAAGCCTTTCCTTTATGAGCATCCCTTTTATAAGCCTTTTCCAATTTCCATAAACTCTCGCCTCGAGTTTTTCCAATTCTCTCCGCTCTTGATCTTCTTGATCCTGGAAATTATAAATAACTAGTTACTCGATGATGCCCGCAACTCCGTTGCGCCAATACTTGTTTGTCGCGCGGGAACCGTACATTTTTCCGGGACAAAAAGTATCTCCATGCCAAATTTCAGAAAAATCGGTTCAGTGGTTTGGGCGTGAAGAGGTAACAGATAGACAGACATAAAGACACACATTCGCATTTATAATATTAAGTATGGATATGTAATACGGATAAGATCAGATATATTGCTTATATCACGATAGGTTTCAAAAAAATCTGATAGACAGGCAAATAACATCGTGGGCGATTGCAATGTTTTTTTGAATATAATATTATGTTCCCTATTTTCCTTCGGCAATGGATTTTTACAAACTGGCGCATTGCAAAAGGAGGCTAGACGGAAAAATACTTGACCTTGACACTTTTTATTAGTACCTGCCTATTAAAGGCGTTGATAGTATTCCGGTGCGTCAAATAGATGGCGTTTTTGACAATAAACTGCGACATCTACCGGACGTTTAAATAAATTTTATTAAAATTCCACAAGTGTCGTTGTTAGTATTCCTGGGCGTCAATAGATGGCATTTTTCCATAAATTCGTTCCATCGTCATTGTTTTCGTGTCGTGTCATTCAATTCGTGTCCCTTGACACCTCTCAAGTTTTTTATTTTATGCATACCTTGGCCCAAGCTTCAGTGACGATTTCTTCAAACTCCTTGCAAACGACGAAGCCGTCATACACCGGATGGCTCCAACCGCCGTTAAAGTCGAACCCTGTCATGGCAGGCGCGCAGTCGATGTTCAACTTCTTAGCTACTCGATTTAGGCCAGGCACTGGAATGAAATAAATTGACATTATTCAGTGTTATAGAACATTGTAAGAGCAATTATTATTGATTTTAGGTAAGTTTTGCAGTTAGATGCATCAAATAAATATTTATAGTAGTAAGCATAAGTACAGCTTTATTGTTCGATTCAAATTCGAAAAGATACCCCGCAGTTATCGGTTAACGCTAAATCTCGAGTAAAGGTTTCCACTCGAACGGAAATTGTGAATAAACGAGCTACAGTTTCGTAGCTGCTTTTTAGGGTTCCGTACCCAAAGGGTAAAAACGGGACCTTATTACTGAGACTTTGATGTCTGTCCGTCTGTCTGTCTGTCTGTCCGTCTGTCTCCAGGCTGTAACTCAAGAACGGTAATAGCTAGAGAGTTGAAATTTTCACAGATTATGTATTTCTGTTCCCGCTATAACAACAAATACTAAAAACAAAATAAATTAAATTTTTAAGGGGGGCTCCCATACAACAAACGTAATTTTTCAAACATTTTTTGCTCGGTGTCAACGATGACAACAAGTAGGCACTTGAAATGTTCACAAAAGCCTTAATTATATGTGTACTTTAATAATTAAAAACAATATTTAAATAAAATAATAATTTAAGGGGGGCTCCCCTACAAAAAACGCAATTTTTGGCCTATTTTTGCTCTATTACGGTACGGAACCCTTCGTGCGCGAGTCCGACTCGCACTTGGCCGATTATTTATATAACTACAAAACAAAACTCTGTGGCAAGTTTTTCGTCACTAATTATTTTAGTCAAAATAACGTCGAGACGGATTACGAAACTTCATTTGGAATGAAATATTGAACACTAGATGTCGCCCGCAACTCCGTTACGCCAAAATTGTTTATCGCGCGGGAACCGTACATTTTTCCGGGATAAAAAATATCCTATGTCCTTTCCCGGGACTCAAAGTATCTCCATGCCAAAATTTCAGCAAAATCGGTTAAGCGGTTTGAGCTTGAAGAGGTAATAGACAGACACTTTCGTATATTTTATAACATCAGGTAAGTACAGTATAGTATGGATTTGTATAAAATTATGTGGTTGATTCGCTGATATCGGCATGACAAAGACACTTACATTTAATGTGTACGGTTCCTTTAGGCAGCATGCAGTCCTTGAACAGTTCAACGTTTCCATATGCGTTTCTAGGCACGATGCCGTTTTCAGCTGTCGGCGGCTCATAGTCTTGCACTTGCCACGGGCCAAACACCTCCAGTGGTTTATCAGTTATGAGCTTGTTGGATAACTGAAAATTAGCAATGAATATTGTTTTAACGGTAGGTAGTAAAGTATCCGTTCTATCAACTATCTGTTATATTGGAACGAAGTTCCTTATCGCACGTTCGACGTAAATCTGAAGGCTAGACAAAACTATATTTGACCTTGATTTGACCTCGACACTTTTAGCATGTTAGGGGCAGAGGGCGTTGATAGTAACTATTCCTGTGCGTCAACTAGATGGCGTTTTTTTTAATAAACAGTGACGCGTTGTTAGTATTTCTGGGCGTCAATAGATGGCGTTTTTTAAATATTTTTTGAGTGTATAATTATTATTATGTATACAGGTTTTTTGAACATAAGAAATAACTTCTTTGACACCTCTCAAGTTTTTTTTTATTTTATATCAAGAGAAATTTTTTACATCTTTTCGGTAAAAGATGACCCCGTGAGAGTTTCTTACGGCGAATCCCCAACTGGTGGCAGGCATCGTAGTTTCGACGTTCAAAAAGTGTATTCATAACACCTATTTTGGATAAAAAGATGTTTTATTTTATTTATCCTTTTCTAAGTTTAATTTTTGAAGTGAAAGCTTTTTAAGCGGCGTTAAACACTTTTGCGGGATGGGTAAAAACTGTGAAACTCGCGTCAGATTCTCGTGCTGATAGAAAAACCTTGGAAAACCGTCAGACGGTTGGAGAGTAGTGTTTTGTGTCGAACTCGAACCCGAACTCAAATCGATTGTAAGAGTTTCGATTAATTTAAAAAATTGGTTAAAAAATGCACAACATTAATAATCAAGTTTTTACTTCTGCCGGTACTCCCGGAGTGCAACCCGTCTTTTTTTATATCTATGGACGCTTCACACCAATCACACGTCAGTCTGGCCCGGTGGTAAGTACCTGAAGGACTTGTGTTACGGGTACCAGACAACGGAAATATCTTTAATACACATCCATGACCCAGGAATTTTTGAAAACATTTTTTCCGTCGGCGGGATTCAAACCCGCGATACGCGGTCACCACTGAGCCACAGAGGTCGTCATATTTATCTTCATACAAAATTACATCGAAATCGGTTCAATTGTTCAAGCATGAAGAGCAAACGGACATATTACAGATAAAGTTACCTATTTATGGGCGTACCCAGGTAGGTATGGTTGCTGTCCAATGGAAGAGGTAGGTATATAATATATCTACAGCCAGTGTTATTCGTTGTCTACAGCCTAAAACATAAACGCGATTCTAAAGTTGGTTGAATGGTACTTACCTTATCCCATTTAGGGCGTGCCTTCACAACCTTATAAGGTTTCTCTCCTAGGCGTACTACTTTGGCCTCTTTGAGCCAAGTGTCTCGAGACCTGCATATTATGTAAAAATTAAACACTAAAATATGTGGGTAAAATAATTGAAAAATCAATTTAAATAACTCAAATATTATATAAAATATAAAAGAAAGAAATAAGTAATTAAAAAGGAAAATAGTGGTAAAAATTTACGAAAAATTAAATAAGTACTTACCTAATAAAAATACTAATAGATTTTTTTTAGATTTAAATATAACTAGATGACGCCCGCAACTCCGCCGCGCCAGAATTAGTTTATCGCGCGGGAACCGCACATTTTTTCGGGATAAAAAGTATACTATGCCCTTTCTCGGGATTCAAACTTTCTCCATGCCAAACTTCAGCGAAATCGGTTCAGAGGTTTGGGCGTGAAGAGGTAACTGACAGACAGACAGACACACTTTGGCACTTATAATAATATTAGAAATTTTATTTAAAATTGAGAAAAAATACCTGCACACGTATACGCAACTGCGTGCGTACACCGCCTCCCCGCGTACGAAGCCGAGCGTCGCAGCGTCTGGAGGGTATATCGCTTCGAACTTCAGCAAGTGTCGCGCTAGAGCGTACAACGGATGGTTTTTGTACCTGAAAAAAAATTTTGCATAGTTTTCACTATAAAAGTCGTATGCGTTTTATTTTTCACTGCGCATGTGCAGCTTTCGCATTTCATCAATTTCTGTCAGATTTTAGAACATGACACTGACATTAATCTTTGACTTTGCGCATGCGCAATGTGCATTAAATGTGAATTGAAAACGAAACGAACACGACTTATGCTTAAAACTATTTTAGATTTAAATGACAAAAAATTGTTAAAAAATATTAAAGGTTTAGAAGCTTTGGCCATATTAATAACGAAGATATTTACGCAGTGCATAACAGCTATTAAAGGTCCATTGATTTTATATTACGTCAATAATTGTCATGTGACTTTTCCAATAAAATCTATTTACATTATAATTTATTACATACTCGTAATAGTCAATACATATTTTGATGAAAAAAACAGGGACAGATAATTGCACAAATATTATAACTTCTGCATACAAAGTATAAATAAATAAATTTACAAGGGGGTAAAAATCATTCACTTACTCAGATATAGCCTTTGGTAGAGGTGCTTCAAGCTGCATTCTCTCCAACCGTTCATCTTCCTCCCTGTCTCTGGCAGTTTTGGGTCCCAACCACGGCTTCACAGCGGTATCCCACCACGAAGGTTGTACGCGCTGCTTACGCGTTACCGTGTTCCAATGTGGCACGTACCTTTTGGTGAGGTCTTTGATATGGTTGTTGTTATCCCAACCTACTACATACGCTACCGGATGTGTGGCTCGACGCTGAAATAACCATAACATTGTCTTTCAATAGGGAATATTACGCAAAGGTTGGAAAGAGGGCGCTACTAGCACATACAGTCAATAATCCGACCATAATCCGACATGTTGCACACGTCGTATCAGAAACGTTGCTAAAAGTCGAACAAAACTTTTTGTTTACTGTCTGTGCTGGTGCTGACGGCTAGCGTGAAAACTTTGCATTAATATTATATTCTATTCACAACGACGCGACGATAACTCGCATTTGGAAATTTACCGCGCGGTTATTTGTCAACACTGAGTAGCAAGTCAAAATTGATCAATAACTTCACGGTAGGTTTTTGAATTAGAGTTAAATCGGAATAATTGTTAGTCAATGTGCTGGAATGCAGTAGTAGTAAACAATAACTTACATAAATATCAGAAACACAATGCACTTTTCCCTCTATAACATCAACCGCTATCCATTCTTCTAGCTCCTCTACAAACACTTCTGCCCATACATCCACTTTATTTATTGGCAATTCATCATCTGTTGAAAGCACTCTTCTATCTTTCTTTTTTGTAGCACTGCCTTTTGGCTTGGGTGTCGTCTTTTTCACTTTAAAATCATCGTCACTGCCCGACGGTTTACGTTTAGGCGATTCAACAGGTAGATAGTCACTATCATCATCTGACTCTTTTTTCACTTTACCTGTAATAATAAAAAAAACATTAAAGTTTTAAGAAACAGAAACAAAATTCATCATGACGTAATTTATGTAGTATATTTTTATATTCCAAAATAACATAATTGTTAGGCAGTATAACAATAAAGGTGAACGCAGATTTGGCCGCACCGCACGCACCGCAGTCGCCGCATTCCGAATTCTTCATATAAAGAATGTAGAAGTTGCGAAGACTGCGGCGCGGGTAGGTATGCGAGCTTGCCTATAACTTCATATAAAGAATTCGAAATGCGGCCACTGCGGTCCGTGCGGTGCGGCCAAATCTGCGTTCACCTTATTCATAATGTTTCAAGTGGCATACTTAATAATAAAAAATAGACGACCTTTAACAACTTTCAAGCTTGCTTTAGTTTTTTCTTCCTTGATCCTTCCCTTTATGATATGTTTAAGGTCTTCTGACACATCACTTTTAGGTTTTTCTTTAGTTTTTGAAAGGTCTTTGTGACTAACTCTTTTGGAATCATCATCATCTTCTTCTACTTTTATTTTCTTTGCTGGAGATTTTACCTTGCTTTTTTTTAAATCATTGCTTTGAAAATATTTGCTTGTATTATTTTCATCAGGCTGTGCACTTCTTGTGCGTGGTTTTGTTTCTACTTTATCTGATTTCGGTTCAGAAGTGCGAGAGCGTTTTCTGTTTTTAACAATATTTTCTTCATCCTTTTCAAAAAATTCACTCGAGACTGTTTTATTCTCAACACTGCTTATAACAATTTTTGGTTTCGAGATTTCCTTGCGTTTTTCACATTTTGATGTTGATTTAGCAAGCACATTTGATGTTCTTTTACCTCTTGTTTTTGGCTGAGATTCAATAGTAATTTTTTCTGACTCGTTCTTTTCTTCACTTTGTACATCTTTTTTTAAGGACAAGGACTTTCTTGTACTTGTAACACTACTTTTATTAGTGGTTTTATCTTTGCTTTCTGTTTTTTGATTAACTCTATGTGTCTTTGTAACTTCAGTGTATGGTGCATTTACTGCAGCTTTGGCTGTCGCTGCTTGCGAACGTGTTTGTCGCCTTGGTTTTTTTGGAGGGGAAGCATCATGATCACTCACTTTATTTTCTTGATCTGTGATGCTTTTTGTACTTTCATTCTTCTTTGCCTTTCGTGTCCTCGCCGTCATAGTATCATTGTTGCCATCAAGTTGTACAATATTGTCCATCTCACTGTCACTGCTGCATGAATCATAGATTCCATCTAATTGAGGTATTTTTGCTTTGGTAATAGGTTTTTTGTTTAATGATTTCTTGTCTTTCGATTTTACTTGTGGTTGTTTTTTCGTTTGTGTTTTACTTGATTCATCTTTTTCTTTTGGTTTATCGGATTCCTCTTTTGGTTTTGTGGACAGCGAGAGAAGATCAGAAGCCGGAGGTCTTAGAGGAACTGTTACAAAATTCAGCATCACTCTACACTTTAATCCAAGACTCCGAAGCATGGAGACAAATGCAAAAACTATATACTTTTTTGTTGAGAAAACTTTACTTTTTATTTGCTGCAGCAATAAAGTTTTCAGTGGTGGTGCTTTTGGTTTATATTTATTTTCATTTTTATCCTGTTTCAGTGTTACTTTATCTTTGAACCAAGTTGTGATGTGCTCCACATATTTCATATCCACTTGGTCTCCAGGATAGCATTGTTTTGAAGGTAACAATGACAATACAGCGGCCATTATTTCCTGGTCATTTATAACTTGACTGATATAGTTTCCATGGCCTAGCCAGCACAATACATGCACCTTATGTTTAAAAACTTGAGCTTCTTTTGTATGCCTGTTGGCTTTCCTTTTCAACATCATTTCAACATCAACCTTTTTTCTTTTCCTACATAACTCGTCAGGAATATTAACAACTAACTGTAGCCCTTGTTTTGGTATTCCTTTTGACTCTGAAAATAGATAAGAAAATAACATGCTAATTACTGCACTGTTTTAAACTTTTGACTCAAAGGCCACCTTGCCCAAGCTATTACTCTGAGCTGTTTGTAAATAAAACATTATTTTTGTGTGACAAAAAAAAACTAACAATCATGGGCGTAGCCAGGATTTTTGAGATTAAGAAAATCCTAAACTTATAGTATTGAAGGTGAGGTAAACTGCCTCCCCTCTCACCCCGCAACTCTCTCCGCTCCACGTTTAGGTATGAAACTTGTTAGCAATTACCAACCGATCGCTCTTGTAGGGTTGGGGGGGCAGCTGCCCCGTACCTCGCTACCCTCATGGTAACAATAATAATTATTTCACTTTAACCAAGACTTGTGCAAGTGGACCTATTTACGGGAAAAATGTTACCTTTAACTTCCTCCCAGTCTTCCATTTCAGCATCACTATCATCATTCACATCTTGTGCACTATATCCTGACTTGTCTAGTAGTTCCTCTTCTCCCAATGCCAGTAAATCATTTATATTTGATTCTTTAGCATTGTCTGTTTTTATTACATAATTCTGAATAGATTTTTTTGTTTCCTCAATTTTGTTTTTGTGCATTTCAAGTTCCAAATAAGTTTTACGAGCAACTTCTTCACTGTTATCTTCTTTGTTATGGGACCATACCTAGAACATATTATTCAGATGCAATTTGCAAATTAAATAAAGTAGAATAAATTAATATATTATATACTTGAAATCATGAATTTTTTGACGCCATTCATTTAATCCAGACCAAATATAAACTATAAAAATGTCACCCTTCTTTTTACCTCAGCTGCAGTTATAACATTTGGTTATTTTGCAGGCTTAGTATTGGTTAATTCATCAAGCCCCAAGCGGCCACATCCGGCCCCGATAACAATGAAAAAGCTATTGTGTCTCGTTTTGCCACGATCGATGGGTTTAAAAACCTAAGTTATAACTTGCTGCAATGTAACACTTAATGTACATTTATTTTTCTCCCAAAAAATAATATTATCCTTCAAGGTACAATAATGCGAAAAAGGTCAGATGACAAACACTGAAGCAGTCAGGTCCTTACAAATTATTTAATACCTCAAATGTGGGAATCACAGACACAATAGTTTTTCAATTGTTATGAGGCAGCCGGGTGCCACTTGGGGATTGATGGGTTAAAAAAGTTATGGGAAAAACTGTACTTTAAAGGACGCGGTTTACGGGGGGGGCGGGGGGGGTGGGGGGAGGGGGGGGAAAGGGGGGTACCCCCTGATACCCCCCCCACTTGAAGCAAGCTCTTGGTTTCTGAGATATTCATGATTGAAGTTTGAGGTTATAACTGCACTAAAAGTGTTGAAATTCAGTTTTGGATCATCAAATGAAGGGGGGGAGTGGAGGGGGGACTTGCCTATTTCCTACAAAATTGCCTTTCAGGGGTATAAAGAGATTACTGTTGTCTGTTAGAAAAAATAACAACAAAATTCCTAACCTATCACGTGATCTACAGGACTTTGGCAAACTAAATAAAACAAAAAAATTTAGTTGACAATACTTTTAATTAATTTGTATTGTCCACATACACATACTTAATTGCCTTTAATAATTCTTCAAATGGATCGGTATGGTTGACCCTTATTTTTCGCCTCCATAGATATTCGCATAGCCAATCCGTGAAATCTGCTTTATTTTGTTCCTGCCTGAATTGCTTTTTCAATCCCCTCCACTGGCTCTCAATGCGCTGTGTGTGTGTCCCATCTGGTGCCACAAATTTGTTTGTAGGATCACTGTGATTCACCCTCTTATGTGTATATCCATGCTCAGGAAGGCTCATGTAAGCTCTCCAATAATCAGTATGGATGATAGAACCTTCCTGAACATGCTTCTTGATGAGTGGCACCAATATTTCCGCAGACCTCTCATTGTCAGGACACACTTCCAGCCGAAGATCATCGCTCCCATCTTCGATCATCCCTATCACCCAATGACCTTCGATCTGTCGACCACGGTTATATTTTCTTTTGCCAAATTTGGATTCGTCTATTTGTACTATTTTTCCTGGTCCTCCTATTTTCTCACTTGCTTGGTTATTTTCCAGCTCATAAATAACAATTGTTTCTCGGCAATAGCTGTACCAGTCCGCCACGGTTTTCATCGAAATCACAGGCTCATCTTCGGTAGCAAGTTGTTTTTGTACTTGCATATAAGACAAGCCCTCGCTAAAAGCATACATTATTTGAAATGCTAATGTGATGCATAACCTCACATTTTCAAACCAGGTTCCTTGTACCCGGCTCACACTCCTGTTCCTGCAGTTGCTCTTTCTGCAGCGGAATCTGCCAAACTGGGTTTCAGTAGACAGCGTCATTGGCTTGTGGTGTATATGACACATTTTCTGCTTAGGAATAAATCCTCTCTCCTCAGCAAACTGGATACACTGCTGTACCGTCCCAAGTCTTGTGAAGATTTTTTTCCAGTTCCACATAGACCTAAAACAAAAATAAAGCAAGTTGAATGACAAGTTGAAAGAGATTCACACAACTCCCAGCTACCCAAAGTACAATAACTGTTCTTGGGTGTTTACGAAGTGTTTTTGAAGCATCACAAGGCTGTGGTTGAGTGAAGGATGTATATTGTATATATATATATATTACAATATAGAGTACAATTCTTGGGACTATGTCCGTCTGTCACGTCTCCGTCTCATACCTCATACCATCCGTCTCATACATAGAGACCAATGACCCTCAATTTGGCACAACTAGCTTCAATTATCAGTTGACGGAGCCCCGCTGCGCGGGGCTCCTATTTCTGGGTGTTGTGGTCTACGTTCCAACCTAACCTAACCTACTTTTGGACTTTCTGGATTGTTTATTTTTGTTTTGGCGGGGGGCTGCGCCCCCCGAGCCCCCCTTTAGGGGGGGCTGCGCCCCCCCGCCCCCCCGCTGCGGTATCCGTGGCTAAGTAGTTAAGTAAGACTGATGTTTTTGATCATTTTTCTGTCATTTGACAAAAGATGTTTGCCGACTTTTCTCATTTTATCATATGAATATTTGTTGTTAAAAATATTTATATTATTATCATTTAAAACAAATAACATGAAATATATTTATATATGTATTATAAGAATCAATATTAAATTAATTATTACATTTAAACCTACTTAAATTGTTGGGCATGATTGTAAACTTTAGCCTACTAACCTCAACTCTTCCGAGTAATAATGGATTCGCCTTCCCGATGAACCAGAAGGGGTTGCTGGCTCATGCAAGTCTTCAGATGATGTGGAAACTGGCATGACGAGATCTGCCATCCCACTAGGACCAGCGATCCTACTAGGACCAGCGATCCCACTAGGACCAGCCATCCCACTAGGACCAGCCATCCCACTAGGACCAGCAGGCGAAGTAGGCACAAGCGGCTCACTAGAGTCCATCACTTGCGCACTACACAAAGGCACTGAAAAGGAGGCCGTAACAAGCGGCTCTGTTGAGTCCAACACTTGCACTTCACTCAACTTTTCAGGCGATTCAGCGGAACTCGAAGACTGGGGCTTCGGAGACGCCATGGTAGTCATACAAATGTAGTCAGACAGGAGTACGTAAAACGATCTCGACTGCAAGAGCAACAAACGATGACTAACATTTCCAGATACACGACGCATAAAACAAAATGGCGTCGTTGCGTTTCGTTGTTGCACAGTAGAAAGTAGAAACACGATATTTCATTTAAAATTAAATTATTAATATTTTCAACAAATTACACGTAAATACATAAAATTTTACATTTCAAATGTATTTACAACATAAATACCCCAAAAAGACCCCAAAATTTTGTATACATTGACTGCATAGAATTAACTTTCACGTAAAGAAACGCAAATGACAGATCGTAGTGTTATAAGGTTGGTAGTCAGTCATAGACAGTTATAGTAGTGATGGTAGTGACGTAAATTAATCAAAAATTTTGATCTAATTTTGAGATTTTTAATAATTTATTTCTCGAAAACTACTAGGTTGCTTCAAAAACCGACTTCACCGAAAGACTTCTTGCATTGTGTAGTTTCTAACAAATAAATATGAAACGCCAGAGCAGCGTCCCGTAAAGTACAGTTTATCCAAGTTATGTCATACTCACATCTTGATATTCTGTATTATTGATATTTTCAGAATCACTAGTAGGTTCAAGTATTTTGGATGTACTAGAAACTACAGGAGCTTTTTTACGTGGAGCCTGGGTTGATTCATCATCACTGCTATCTGTAATAATTTATGGAAATTATTAAGTAAACTAAATGCAAATAACACTATAGTTGAGTTGTGTGTACTGTAATATACAAGACATTTACTTACAATAAATACATCATAAAAGTCAATCATGAATATACATACCACTTTCAGATAAATTTAATACAGGCGGAAGTAATTTATCAGCCTCTGATAAATCTTTTACAGAAAAAGGCGTATCTTCTTCTTGTTCCTCATCTTCCTGTGAATGACTCTGTTTGTTTATTTTACCAAGAAATGATTTTGTAAAGTTTACTTTTCTGGGCTTACTGGCCTTAGACCCTTTCTGTTGTCGTTGTCGTGACTGGCCCTTTTTAAAATCATCTTCCGAATGGTTGTTATCTGAGATATTCTCGTCATCGGAACTAGACGGTGGAGTTATTTCGGCCTCAGAACCGGAATCGCTGAAGTCGCCGCCTTCGTCACTATCATCTTTATACACCGTCTTTATGATTTTTTTCCTTGTAGTTGGCATAACTTATATTATTATATTATTATGGCTAATGGCACCAGTATTATATAACTGAGAAATAAAAAGAGCAGAATATTTTGCTAATATTTCGCGCCAATCTAGTATTTCTACAATCCAATTGTATTGCACAACATTTGACAACAATAACAATTTGAATTTTGAAAACACGGCGTGGCTTTTGACAAAGACAGTTGACACTTGACAGTTTACTTTTTTATAAGAGTGCTGGGCTTAGAGTCCGACTGCAGTGTATTGTGTAACACCTCCGTAGTCCGTGGTCTAGTGGTCTAGAGCGCGGCTCTTGACTCGGAGGTCGTGGGTTCGATTCCTGATTCGAAGTTTGGTTGGGACAATGCAGGCTGATCACCTGATTGTCTGACAAGTAAAATGATCCATGCGTCGGATCACGGATGGGCATGTAAAAAATCGGTCCTGCGCCTGATCTCTCGCCGGTCGTGTCGGTTTGCCGTCCAACTGGGTTATAAGAGTAAGGGAATAGAGAGTGCTCTTGTGTACTGCGCACACACTTGGGCACTATAAAATTACTCCTGCGTAGCTGGATTGGGTCAATGAAACCGGCCACCGTCACCGAAACCGGTGTGGGAGCTATTATTATTATTATTATTGTGTAACGATAGGGTAAATTACGAGTCATTAGAATTTTTCAGTAGAGGGACACTTTACACTTTGATCGTAAAAATAAAAGTTTGTGGTTTTTATACGATGTAAATAATAATGGAATTAATGTTGACGGGCATACACGCTACAATAAAAATAGAGTATTTTTTATCAGGTTGCGGTGTAACCAAAATAAAACATCTTTTTGTCGCCATCATGGTCATCACGTGCGCCTTGGTTTTGCAAATGAAAAGAAAAAATTTAGAAACATGCTAAAGTTTTTAATAATATTTTTTATGATACACATTGTGTATGTTATTATAAACGTAAATAACTAAATCTAAATCTAAATAACTAAATCTAAATAACAATCTATGAAGTATTTTTTGTACATTCTTATTAACCTTTTATCTCATTTAAAGGTTTTTTTGGCCTGTCCTACTACTGGTATTGTAAAAGTGCTGAAAAACAGTTGTTGGATGCTACTAGCTAAAATAATATTGATCTACTTGATATAATATTCCAAAGATGAGAGTCTTATTCAATACGAAAGTTAATTATTTGCAGTTGACTTGTGTCGTCTGAATGCTTCAATAAAGTGTGACTTCTGAATACTTACTTCAAAAACTTACTTGTTGCCGTTAGTTGTATGGTATGGAATGAATAAGGGAAAGTATTAAGTAACGCAATTTGGGGACCTTGTAAAATGCTATGGTGCGTTGCACAAGGGCTGATATTTAAACAACGCGTTAATTATTTTTTTTCACTTTTATAGAAGAATAAGAATTTTCAAAATCAGCTACCCCTTTGTTTATGTTTTATTAGGAAATCCCTGGATTTTGTAGAACGTTCCTATTATTTTTGTCGATGAAGTAGGCAAATGGCAATTGGCAAGCCTTTAGTTTATATATTTTCATGAAATCCCTCGACATTGTGTATAATAAATTAAATTAAACAAAATATGCTATAGGTACAATTTTTGCTACCCATATTCAGTATAATCCAGACTCAAGATTCAAGAACATAATATGCAACCTGTGGGATCTATTAGACAAGCCCAACTTCCTTCTGAAAGTAGAGTACGGCCACAACGACAGGCAAATGAGCTGCTGTGCATTGTGCTCCATATTGAAATATTGTCTGAGTATGCCGATTGGCTCGATGAGGACAATCTGAAATCTCTAACTATTTGAGATACATTTTACCCACAGAACAATAAAAACGAAATGACTCATGAGGGGAGTTTTGGCGGGCATCTGAAAGAGTGCTGTTGTGTTTTGTATTATTTTCCTAAAATTGTGTTAGCTGGGTTTTTAATGTGTAATATTGGTAGAATATTAACCATTAGATATTCGTGTTCATGCACAAGTGTAGGAAAGTGATGTAATATCCAGAAACGTGCTATTTTGTGTTCCCTCCAAAACTCCATCGAAAGTTTCAGTAAAGCGTCTACCACTTTACTGAATCGACCGACTTGACTCCTTGACTGTATTGACTTTTACTTAGACTTTGACTAGACTTTAGACCTGACGATACATGAAAACGATGATGAAAATTATAATAGGAGCATAAAGTTAATATACCTATCGGAATAGAGCAACAATCTCGAGCTGTCAAACGTAACCAAAATTGGTTTTCATCTGTGTGAAAAATATGTGTACGTATACACTTACACAAGCATGATTGAACATGAATTCTATGAGATTATATTGACAACGTGCGGCACGTGCCGACTGGACGTCAAAAAAAGAGTGCTGCTGTCATGTATCACACGTCTCTTTTTACCACGCGGTGTTACTGATAGTGGCATCTCGCTTGCTCAGGCCTTTGTTTCTCTATTCCGCTAGGTATATTAACTTTATGAATAGGAGGCATATGGTTTTCCCGCCATATTCCTTACCTTTTTACCTTGTCTGTGGCACAACATACACATCCTTTGTGTCAAGTTGCCAAAAAAGAAGAAAAAGAAACAATAAAAACAGAAAAAAAATAAAAATTGCCGGAACAATGTAATATACAGACATGCAGATAAAGAGACGGACATCCTTTTACATCTATATTATTAATAGATGGCGGCCGTAACTCCATTGCGTCAAAGTCCGTTTATCGGGTGGATACTGTACATTTTTCCGGGACCAAAAGTACTATTTTTCCTTTCCCGGGACTCAGTGTCTCCATACCAAATTTTTGCAAAATCCGTTTAGTGGTTTGAGCTGGAGCGTGAAGAAGTAATTGACAGACAGACAGACGAACAGACTTTCATACTTATAAAGTTATAATATTAGTTGTTACAATAGTAGGTAGGTAGGTACTATGTAATATTGGTAAAAATTTTAATTTTTTGATGTCATTTTTTGTTAAATATTTAATGAAAATACCTTATTTTACAATAAATAATAAAAATATATATTGTGAAAACAACGTTTTGGTTAAAATACGTATTGTAAGTAGGAATACTTACAATACCAATTACCAAATTTCAATCAAACTTTGCTTGTCCAACTACTGGTTTTGGGTGTCCCAACTACTGTAATTCCGTCCCATGACTGTGATTTACCTACCATTCAGTTTTTTCCAAAAAAACAATATAAACTGAAAAACAATCGCATTTTTATGTTTGCATATCTTAAGCTAGATAATTTATGAACACAAATACAATATCTATTTCTATTTCATGCGAAGTATTTAATGTTTTAGAGTTTTTTCTGTAAAAAAAATCCTTAGCTGTCTAATGACTGGTAGTTTACGGTAATTTGTAAAAATAAAAAAATTATGATTTCTAACTGCCGATCCACACTCGCGCGCGAAGGCACGCCGCGGACCGCGGCGCGGATCGCGGCGCGGATCGCACATTACTGCCAAATCCTCTCAAAGTTCGCGACATGTCCGCACTGTAGTTCGCGCTTGCGTTCTTTATTTGAAAAATTTCCCGCGCGTCTACTTTTTTCATAATATGGCGCTTGGCTTTTTAAGATTTGCCAGTGTCAAGTAAAATATGGCGGGAAAAAAAACTTTCGTGAAAAGTTTATAAAAAGTTGTTTTTCCAGATGATCGTCAAGTAAAAGTCTAAAAATAGTATTTTAAAAAGATAAAACCGACTTCAAGTTTCACGTAAATAATTACGTAGCATTAAAATTCCCTATCTCAAAAACTACTGAACCGATTTTGATGAAACTTGCAGCATTCCCTAAGTTGAACAATGTCTAGTACAACAAAAAAAGAATCACTTAAATCGGACTTCTAGTTCCAGAGATATGCGTGCACAAACATAAAAACATACATACATACATACACTTTCGAAATTTGGCACATTTGTTCAGAAGCTGCTATAGATTAACATATAAAAAAACTGGACAGTTCTGGAAATATTACATACATACGCGTCGAATTGATAACCTCCTTTTTTGAAGTCGGTTAAAAAGTAGTCAGTAAAGTCAACGAGTCAAGTTAGTTGTTTTAGTAAAGTGGTAGACCCTTTACTAAAACTTTCGACGGAGTTTTGGAGGGAACACAAAATGGCACGTTTCTTGAAGTTGTATCACTTGCCCACACTTGTGCACGGCATCAAATTTTTAATGTTTTTTTTTATGAAATAAGGGGGCAAACGAGCAAACGGGTCACCTGATGGAAAGCAACTTCCGTCGCCCATGGACACTCGCAGCATCAGAAGAGCTGCAGGTGCGTTGCCAGCCTTTTAAGGCTGGCAACAAACACAGCGCAAGCGCTGTTTCACGCCGGTTCTCTGTGAGGACGTGGTATTTATCCGGTCGAGCCGGCCCATTCATGCCGAAGCATGGCTCTCCCACGTCAACGCCGGTTTTCTGTGAGGACGTACGTAAAACGTAATACGTAATGGTTAATATTCTACCAACATTACACATTAAAAACCGAAATAACACAATTTTAGGAAAATAATACAAAAATACAACGTCACTCTTTCGTATTCCCAGCAAAACTCCGCGCGTCTACTCTTTCTTGACAGACTGTATTAATATATTGTATTATCTGTTCACTAAACAATGCTGGCATGTCTTGTATGGCAAAAGCCCTTATTAAAATAAAGATTAAAAAAAAACCCTTTGTCGCGGAACAAAAAACCGACAACATTCGGGGAACGGGCCGCGAAGTGCGAAACATATGCGAATCGAATCCACACTCATGCTTCGCAGAAATTTCGCGGCGCCGCGGCGTCGCGCACGGTCCGCGTGCGAGTGTGGATGCGGCCGGGGAACCAGCCGCGAAGTGCGAAAAATATGCGAATCGGATCCACACTCACGTTTCGCGGAAATTTCGCGGCGTCGCGCGCGGTTCGCACGCGAGTGGGGATGGGGCTTTAAGTTTTCGCGAGTATTACTCTTGATATTATAAGTTTAAACACTTACGGATTTTGTCGCGGAGCACTTTTATTAATCCCGACGTTTCGGCTACTTTACAGCGGCCGTGGTCACGGGCGGACTGAGGTGACAGGTGTCCAATTTCTTGAAGTTATCCAACTACCCGACGACTCATCAATTTTTGTTTGCGTTCCGATCTACGCAGAACGAACTCACAGTGTCTTGAAGCTGAGGTGTCATAGATCTGTGAGTTCGTTCTGCGTAGATCGGAACGCAAACAAAAATTGATGAGTCGTCGGGTAGTTGGATAACTTCAAGAAATTGGACACCTGTCACCTCAGTCCGCCCGTGACCACGGCCGCGACAAAATCCGTAAGTGTTAAAACTTATAATATCAAAAATAAAAAAAAATGTTTTTTTCCCTGTGTTTTTTCCTCTGTAGCACATCGTAACAATACACCGAAATCATTTCTTATTTCATAATATGGGCAAGTCCCACAGTATTAAAACACATGATTAGGTTTATGAGATCTTTGCACATTATATAAGTAGGTACTAATAAGTAAGTATAATGATTTACGATAA
Source organism: Polyommatus icarus (assembly GCA_937595015.1). Classification (NCBI taxonomy): domain Eukaryota; kingdom Metazoa; phylum Arthropoda; class Insecta; order Lepidoptera; family Lycaenidae; genus Polyommatus; species Polyommatus icarus. The sequence goes on from OW569326.1 coordinate 13,402,612, forward strand.
CGATTTACGTAAGTATAATGATTATAAATAACGCTAGGTTATACTTCCCATATACTTCCATTCGGTGAATTCGGAAACAGTTTTTAACTTAAGTATACCTACCGTAATAATGTTTAAGTATAATTATAATCTCTATCTCATAACTATATTATAGTCCAAAATATAAAGTTCCCAACTCAAAGTCTGCTTTGGACGTCTCTTACATCCACAATATTATTATGTACCTAGTACCTACCTAAGTAATTATTCGTTAATCGTTGACTAGGCCCTAAGTGTCACAGAGTGAACAGACACTGCTACGCTTTAATTTCTCTTTTTATTTATCTTGCGTTACCACGAAGGAGTGAGAATTGTTCACAAAAATCATGGCATCCTCTGTTTGGGAGTATTGTGCAATTGGAAAATGGAAATCATGTTCAATAGGTAGGTATTATACATATTAAAACTTCAATTTTTTATCAAAAAAAAAAAATAAAATACGTGTGGCACTCGAGGACTGCCGCGTGTAGACTAGCTATACCTAATTCCTATGCAATAGCTTGTTGTTGCATAGCAATAATTAATGCTAGTCTACACGCATAAGTCTAGTCACACGCACACAAACACCGTGCCGAAGTCTGTCGAATTGAAACGACGTTTTCAAAGCCGCACCGCTATGCATGCCGGTTGGAGTGGGTGTTAGGATTATTTGCGTTACGGAATTTCTTATGATTCTGTCGCCGCGCTCAAAGACTGGCACTATAAGAACGATGGCATAGCCTATCGAGGAGTGCAAACAGTAAGTATACCTGTTTACACCTGGCTTGCCGTGCAGGCCCGAATTTATAATTAGGCCGTGTAGGCCACGGCCTATGGGCGGCAGCGTCCATAGGGGGCCGGTAGATAAATATGGGGCGGCGGAATAAAGTGGCCTACACTCATAAAATATATAAATTCGGCACTAGACAGGTGCCACTGAATTTGTGTCGTAATAAAATAAATAAATAGTGTAATAATTATAAAACCTGTAATCTGAGAGTTCTATTTGTTAAAAGGTTTTATAATTTACGATAATGGAAAGGTTTTTCTGTTTGTATAAAGAATGGTAAATGGCCTGAATCAATTCCGTTAAGTGCTTTTCAACACAGCTTTATAACAAGTAGTGGTTGGAATAGCAACGACGGAACCTTTTAAGAATTAGCTTGATAATATTACGTGTATCGAGTATAAGTAGATAAGTAAGTCAACTTAAGAAAGGGGATAATATTGTTAAAATTATTATTTGCATCAAAGATACATGAGAGAATAAAAAGCTTCATAAAATATAGATTATAGCGGCCCATTAAATATTTAAACCTGTGTTTTAAACATATTGTAACATCAAAATATTATGACGCCACAAATAATGTGGGCTGTGGCTATACGTTGCTAAGAATACCTAATTATTACTTATCTAAAAAATTTAATTACCTAATTTCAACGAGCTATGTGCAGTATGTCCTTAAGCTTATAATCGGGAATATAAAAATGGTCACTGGTAAAATTAACTTGCATTAGTCAATGTAGAACTTCGTAGCACGCTACGAGATCTAGTTACGTCACGTCGCATCGTAGAATTCTACGAAGTGTGTAGGTAAATAACGCGCGTAGCTGCAGGCTGCAGCTAGTAGCTAAAAAAAAATCTTTGGCCAAGCTGCAAAAACTACTGTTTACTAACTCTTTACATTTTATCTGGTCTCTACGGAGTACGCTCTACCAAAACTACTCACGGGTAATTAATAATTTTACACTAACACCAAAAATTGAAACATTATAGTTTTCCTGTTCAAAACTAAAAGCCGCTCAATCGGCAATAAACCGAGATTTAAAAAAAACAATAAGGTAGGTGTAATAGATTCTTCCACACAATATTATCCCCATAATTGAATAATAGCTGTATTACTTTACAACTTTAAAAGCTATATAAAAATTAAAACAATGGAGTCCGCAGTTCACGCAGGAAGCGACCCTATCGCGGGGGGCTAGGATACACTTTACGATGGCCGCCGGGCGCCCGCTATAAAGCATAAACTAACGTAAATAACTTCAATTGTTTGCTGCCTTATTGTTAACTTTAATTACATTTTGAATTAATTTTGTAATTAAAACGGAAGCTAGAGCGCCGCGCGTGAAGTTTAAGTGGCTGGAAACGGATCGACCCGCCCGGAGGGGGGAAGAGAGGGGGAGGGGGGCTTTTAGATGCAATCTCTGAGTGGATTAATTAATTCTGAGGTACCAGTTATCTACTGTTATCATTTAATAAAGTTGGGTAATACTGGTAATGGTAATCAGGTTCGGCTCGTCGCATCGTAATCCTTATAGTCATTGCGGAAATATGAAGCTCATTGCGTTTAAACCATTGAACAAATTTCGATGAAAAATGGTATAAGGCTTTCGGGAAGGCAGGGCCGGATCTACCATAATATGGCTATTTGGGCTTAAGCCCATGAGTTCAAGGGCCTCCGCCGCCCAGCTAAGTCAAGTCAAAAATAGACGATAATGCGAAAGAATTCATAATTTTATAAATTTTTTGTTGGTATCCCTGAGATTCCTACGACCAAGGTTTATTATAAAATGTAGGTGTTGGTACTGCGAACTGACAGTTAAAATGTTGTAGCCCTAAATAGTTTCAGCCCAGGGCCCCGTAAGCTCACGGTCCGGCCCTGCGAGAAGGGTAAAAGTACGGTTTCCGTCGTACGCGATCCCGGCCAGCATTCAATGTTTCACGAGAGGCCATCACCCGTATTGAAAATACATTCGGAGCGATTTTGAAAACAGCACTGCTCGTACATTATGCATGAAGCACTCCATTTGCTGATCTGCTCAAAAGTCCTCGCGGCTCGTTACCCGCTCACATCTCATACAAATACTTATCGATCCCTGTATGCGATTTAACTTACATTAGCAACTTTGCAGTCGTATCGATTCTCGTGAAAGATAACCAAATAGGGATGATGACAAGGTCAAAGATTAGCGAATTTTGTTACTAAAATAAAGAAAGCACGGTAAAAAATAAGCGTTACCAAAATTTCAGCTCGATAGCATGTGTATTTTTTTTGTTAGGCGCCTTCAAAGTTGGATAATCAAGTCGGTTTTTTTTTAATTAAATTTCTTAATATTTGTATACCATTCGATAGCTTATGCAATTAAAAGCAACTTTTGGTATGAAACTACTTTAATAAACGCAATATTTAATATACCTATCGAACAAAGTTCTCTCCCGATCCGTACAAACTACGAAAGACTGACGTCAGTCTTTCGTAGCACTTTGTATGGAGCGTTTCGGGCAGGTCTATTTTATGAGATGTTTGAATTGTTCATATCTTGGTGATTTTTTAAGCTATGAGAGTCATTCTTTCAGCGATATTTCTATTTTTTAAGGGTCTTTCAATTACCAATAAGAAAAAAAATTAGTCATCAAGCCTATTATAATTGCAGCTTCGTTTGTATTAATTTTAATTATTTCATAGAACGGTAACCGCCTATTTCATACAGAAACATCATGAAAAACATCTAAATCGACCCAGAAAGGTCGACAGGCTCACAAAAATACACATACTTAATTTATAATTATTTAAGTATGGGTTGTATATTATATTTAATTTTTTATTTAGTTTAAAATTTGTTAATATTATAAACTTTTAAAGTAATTACTAATTGGAAATATGAGATATGAGTACTTGCTGTATAATATTCTTATCATCAAAGTATTCTACCTACTCTTATACCGATGTAATATAATATGACAGAGTAATATTGATTTAGCGGAACCCAGTATTAATGCGCTGAGTGGTGGCCAGATTTCATTTACTAAATGGATCGTAGGTGAAATGTTTATTCTGTCGACGTGGAATATACTACAGAACGTTCGAAAGATAGCTCCAAGCTTTTTTCGGAATTGCTTTAAATTATTTCACTTCCAATCCACTATCGGTTATAACTAAAGAAATAAGTAGGCGACAAAGTTGATAATTCTTCTTCTCTTCAAAGTTTTTCTCGGTTGTCCTAGCCAAATTTCATCATAATCATTTCGGAAAAACAAAAGGATCGACAAGTACAATGTACATTCGTATTATTTAATATAATATCGATGGATTGTTTATTAAACTATATTTTGAAAACAGAGTAAGTAATATACGGTACAGATATTATAAGGTTGATAGGCAGGGAGACGGAAATAAGCTCTTGACAATGTGGCACAAAAGTAATAATAATTATGATAACATGTGCAACAACACAAAGAATACTCATGATGTAAGTAAACGAAATATCAACGAAAAAACTACAATTCCTGAAACCAAAATACTTCTAATGGGTTTTACTGTACAATCCTGAATGCAACGCGAAAGTGTACATATAAAAGTGTCGTACGAATAAAAAAAGCACACGTCACCTCTGCAAAGTGAGCGGGATACATTACCGGACTGGAAAAGTTAAAAAGCTTAAATGTATCTCCGACGCGGCTAAAAGTGTCTGACAAAAGTTCGACTTCCATTTTAAAAAGCTCCATTACAAAACATCGGGATCCACTTCCCCGTCGCCACTCGCCGTCATACAATCGAGTGAGGATTTCACTCTGATTCCGTGACGGAGGCCATCTGAGTGCTCATTAATAGCTGCTACGCTTTAGAGCCTCCCCTTAGTAATGTTCTAAATTGACTCCAGACAAAAATGAAGTGTGATTATGTAATCGAATATTTTTTGAAGTGGAAACTTTTTTAGCGGCGTTGAGCACTTTTGTGGGATGGGTAAAAACTGTGAAACTCGCTTCAGATTTTCGTGTTGATCGAAAAACCATAGAAAAACCGTAAGACGGTTGGAGAGTAGTGTTTTGTGTCGAACTCGAACTCGAACGAAATGCACAGTCGGGGAAATGAGTTGTTTAGCAGAAATGTACAGTCGGGGAAATGAGTTCTTTAGCAGACGCGCTGATTAAGACCGTGTTTCCACCTGCAAGACAACTGTCGCGAGAAGTGTCTGACAGTCTGTCTGACAGCAGCTTTTTTTCGATTGTCGATATTTTTTAATCGATTGTAAGGGTTTCGATTAATTAATTAAAACGATAGTTTTTTTTTAATCGATTTTCATAAAAAATGGGTTAAAAAAATAATGCACAACGTTAATAATCAAGTTTTCACTTCTGCCGGCACTCCCGGAGTGCAACCCGTCTTTTTTAGATTCCGTTATAAGCGTTAAGCTACCCGAAAAAAGTAAAAACCACTCCGTGTATGGCTTAGAACCAGAAAAAAAATGTCTCCTAAAACACCTATAATTAATTATAAAATGCAAAATTAGTTAATCTAAACTAAATCAATGGCATTTTACCAATGGTATTTATCTATATAAGTTTGCAACAGATATCCGGTTTTAGAACTTCACTAAAATATTCCGTTTTCATCAGTCACTTATCTTTAAGCAACCAAATCCATTGCAGGTTTTTCTCTCACTCTACGCGACTTCAAACTTGAATTCGTTACATGAATTCATATGAGTACTGCGCTCAAACAATCTTGAAAAACTAGGTACGATATAAACAGACAAACAAATATCCTCATCCTTTTTAGATGTCAGTTAAAAATATTAGTCTCTTTTTTATTCATATAAACTCGGCATAGACTCATTTAAATATGTTCGGTTTCATTCTAAGGTGAGGCAATAGTTAATTAAAGTATACAGGTAAAACTAGCCAGTAGCGTACAGTTTATTTCGACAAATAAGATAGGTTGGTTATGAACGCGTACTCTATCTGATATCTATTTTACTAGGAATTACTCAATCTTACAAAAAATAAGCAGCTTATCAATTAGATTACTAAATGGCTTGAGAGTACCTATTAATAATTTATTCGTATTATTAGACGTTCTCTGCACAATGAAATTCGTACCGATATTCGGTTTTGACGTGAAAACCGTAAGGCTGCCTTCGCGAGTAGTGCGGCAGTCGCGCGATTTGATGTGAAGGCAGCCTAAAAATTTAATGACAACTAATGACAGCATGTGCTAAATATTGTCAATTTATACAAACTATCAAGAGCATTCGAGCGCATTACAAACACGGGTACCTCCACACAGGGCGAAGTAAGTAGAATTTGAGAAGAGTTGTAAGGCTTTGGCTTGAAGATAGTGCTTTTAGGCCCTATCCCCGGGGGTGATGCAGTGGGTCCGTGGAGCTTCTTAAAATGTTTTCACTTATGTATATCTGGGAATATATTACCCCTACCCGCGGGTTACTCGAGGCACACTTACTCTTAACACAAAACTGAAGTGACATAAAGCTTTCGCTCAGATCCCGAGTGTATCTTTACTTAAATTTCATTTTGTTTGGAATCTGAAACATCTTGTCTCTTCCATTAGTTACTGTGGAGTACAGTGTAGACGATACACTTAATTATTCTTTAAAAGCTATCTCTTTATTTTGAAATACGTATAATAAAATTGTTCTATATGAACATAAGTACCAGCTAATAATGTTATCTAAAGCGAAAGTGCTGTCTGTCTGTCTATTACATCTTCACGTACAAGCCGCTAAACTGATTTTGATCAACTTTTTTGAATGGTGTGTATGAGTCCTCAGGAAAAGTCACAAGGTAGTTATGAATTGACATGCGTTAAAAAAGCGGGGCAACAAGTTGCGAGCAACTGTTAAATTTAGTTGATATCAATAATTCTCAGTCTGTATACAACTTGTACTTATTTAATTTAAAATCGTAATGATGTAATTAATATCAATATGTATTCTGTGGTAATATTAAGGACTTACCTACTCCATAGAGTAATAGGATTCGAAGCAATTAAATGAGATTGACATGTCCGGCTCACACACGATATTATCTGTAATTAGTGCTTTAAATAAAGCGTGGCTCTGTCTATTCGCCTTTCGCATAAGCAATTATGTACAGTTCAATGATATTTTACCTCCGACGTAACCTTTATGTCGACGGCGTAAAGATCACTGTCCGTACTCAGCAACTGTGTACGTAAATGGACGGCATTATCTTTACTGTTCCTTCATTAAAGTCGTCGGCGATTAAGGCTCATTAAATTTCATTATGGCATCGGTCCCGCGGCGGCCGGGCTGGCCAAGCCCGAGCCGGATAATCTCCGGCTGTCAGACGCTAATGCGTTTTAGAGTACGTAATTTGAACCGGCGAGATCGGTCATTAACGGAGTAATTAAACTAAGTGATAATTGTGCCCTTTGTGAGTCGAAAGTGTTAGTAAATACGCTGACTGTGAAAAAAAGGAACAAAATTATAACGCCTGCGGACAGTACGACCAAAATATTATAATAATATGTAAAGAAGTCATTGACAGAATTTATAAAAATGCACAGTTTATAATATTATTATTATGTTAATGGTACCTAAGGCAGATGTTCCTAACTCTTTTTATGCGTCGGTATATTTTAAGTTTGTTCATCATATTTTGTTTTTTTTTTAGAAAAAAAGGGAAGACTGCTATTGATCATGACCACCGTAGGTCAGAGAATCTAAAATCCTCCCGATACCACCTTAACCCGGCGAGAGTGTGATGAAAAAATGTAACAAGGAGTATGTGGCAGGGTATGACATACCTGCTTACAATATTTGCTGTGAAACAGGATTTTTAATAAAGGGCGCTAAATTCATTATTTCGTATTATAATAAGACTATATTTAAACATATTGGAAATAAAACATTGCGTCATTTTAATATTTTTGTTATTTTACTTAACTCTAAGCAAGTAACTATGTATTTTCAACAAAAAAAAATTCCATTCTCAAATTAACTTCAAAAGCTTGCATATGCATATTTTTTCTTCCAATCTTTTTTGTATGGCCAATCTCCGCAACTAACATAACAAGCAGGAAGATTTTGAGTGGAAGAAAGTGGTACGTTGACCTTGGAAGAGATTTTCTGACGTATATAAATGACGTAATTTTTTTTTGGTCTTTCCGCAACTTCAGATGTTCGTAAGTTAAAGTCAAGCCTAAGTTACGGATGAAATCGGTTTCCTCAGACTTTAGAGGTTTTATCCTGATTTTCAAAAAAAAAATATTTATTTTTTAGTACTTCTTCCAGAATTGACCGAAGTCGGTTTTCTGAACTGTTAACGTCCATTTTTAATTTAAATCTACAATGAAACAAAGAAAGTAAATTAAAATAGCAGAAAAAGCAATGTTAGTTTCTGTCACGAAATATGTACACCAACTATGTGGCAGGGCATCACATGCCCGAACGCAGTTTGCAGGCTTATAACTCAAGCGCAGGGTACCGCAACACTACGATCATGCCACTATCCCCTCCCGCACTACTTTACCTCCAGCTATTCAAAGCAACATGTTCCAAGGTCACAAATGAAAAATGCACGCAAATAGGCTACTTGACCTATATTCAATTTCATTGAACAAATGCATATTTCTAGTAGAACTTGGCCTAGGAAACCGTATTTCACCCTTATTATCAAATAAAAGCTTATGATTGATAAATAAAGTCGATTTGAAAATACGATTTTATGAAAATAGGAATTGTACTGACGAAAACGCTTTTGCGGTACTTCCGATTTGGATGTGACGTCATCCTCATACTAATTTAATATCTTTTATTTATCGCGCTCGCTATATGTAAGTTTATTTGTACATAAATAATAAGAATAAGCCTATTATATATTTTCTTGAATAATTCAAATAAAACATCAGTTTTATATATATTATCTCCATTTATTGTAGACGGGAAATGAAATGGCCAAAACTTTTCTCCAAAAGTTTTCAACATTACAAATGATTTCTAATTTCTTATATAATTATTTTATAATTTTTGGGCACTTTTAGACTCGTACATTTAGCACATTAAAAAAATTTCAATAAAGAGAGTTTAAAATACAAAGCGTATGACGTCACACTATGGCGGACAGTGTTTTCGGCGCCATTTAAGAGGCATATTTTTCAATAAACATTTTTATGGGTTTCTACTGTGTAAAATATTAAAATATTTTTTTTTTTTGTAAAAATGAATGATTATGAAGCGATTAGCATGAAGAAAAAAATTAGCCTATTAGTAACATGGTGGGTATGACATACCCTGCCACACTCTCGCCGGGTTAAGTTCCCTCTCATGAAAATTAATTAAATATGAATTACTTACACAAAATAATGTACACAAAATATAATATATCAAGGTGGTTTTTTATTAATTTACATATAAGTACTATCAGAGGAAATGATGTTTAATATACATATATTATGCCTTTAATCTTTATCAAGCAACTTCATCTATTCAAATGTATCCATAAGTAAGTACCAATATAAACTTTTTATTATGAATCCTGTCAAAGACTGTCTTCACAAAATTAGTATAACACAGCGGGGGTTAACTGATTAGGGGCAAGAGTGGTGTCATCTTAGAACATTCCAATTAAGTCCAGGGTGGGCCGGTCGGGGAGGGGGAGAATGATCCATTTCCAAAACTAATTTAGAGTTGGCAACTAAACAAAGAGCACTCACAGATAATAATTAACGCTTGTGGTTTAGTTCTAAGTCCCGTTCAGCCTTCGTTGACTAAATTAATTAAAATCTTTTTCGTGTTACGATTTCGGAGCCGGCTTTTAAATTGGATAGGTAATGTATTTGCAATTTGCATAAGTACAACTTTCTAGCGCATACGATGACCAGACATTTGCTAATGAAAGATAGCTTCGAAGCAATTAATTAATGGTATTAATTCGTTTAAGAGAAGTTGAAGGAACGCTTTCAATATGTTTGAAGATGATATTATTATGAGTAGTAGGTGACTACTGAAGCCTTTGCATCATCTTCTATACTTATTATCTATACTTATTATAAAACAAAGTCGCTTTTTTCCCTCATGTCCTTTTGTTCCCTTTAATCTTTAAAACTACGCAACGGATTTTGATGATTATTTCAGTGTTAGATAGCCCTTTTATCGAGGAAGGCTATAGGCAATATTTTATCACGCTAAGACTAATGGGAGCGAAGAAATAGAGGAAAATGTGGAAAAAACGGGGAAAATCACTTGAAAGGGCTAACTTGAACACGCTAATCTCAGGAACTACTGGTCCGATTTGAAAAATTATTTCAGTGTTTGATAGCCCATTTATTGAGGAAGGGTATAGGCTATATTTTATCATACTAAGACTAATGGAAGAATGTGGAAAAAAACAGGAGAAATTATTTGAAAGGGCTTATCTCGCGAACTACTGGAGCAATTTTTATGTTATTAATTGGCACAGATAAGAAGTAGACCACGTGAAGGATCACAGGCTATCTGATGATTGCCTGTGATCCTTCACGTGATGATTTTATTAATTTTTTAGTGGCTTTATATCTTATACCCGACGCCGGGGCGGGTCGCTAGATTTGATGATATTTTACTTATTACAAAAACAAAAAAATAAGTTCTGATCTCTTATTTTTACATTACCTTATAATGCAGCAAAAACATTATTCTACAATTACTTCAATGGGGTTCCCAACTGCCAATTTCTCACTACAGAGGGCGCATCGTCGACACGACCATTGAAATCTGTCACTTACATACGTATTTTATCTTTTCTTGCAAATTATTGAGTTTATTATTCGACATGCCTATATGCGCTGTTCCCGGATGTAATAAAAGTGGCCTACATTTATTCCCAAAGGTTGCAACATTGCGGAAAAAGTGGGAAAAAGCAGTACGACGTAAAAATGTTATTACGACTGATACTTCGAGGTTACTTGATAATTTAACTCAGAATACTTGATAATTTAACTCAGAATACAAATAATTTGAAAAACAGAATGAAGAATAACAAACGTAGCAAACACTGTACAGCGTTGACAGCGGTCGGGTCGCCGCTGGCGCCATCTACAATATTCTTTGCGCGTGGAACCCCATTCACTTCAATTTAGTTTCTCTGGAGCATAGACGTCGCATATCCGATATTGTTTTTTTACATAAATGACGGAAATTTAGACAGCACCCCACTTCTAAATAAGATCAATTTATCAGTTCCTCGACCGGGCAGCCGTATTCGAAATAGAATTATTATTATTTTTAACAAAAAATTAAAACCGACTTCCAAGGTAAAAACAATAATAACATTAATATGAACTAAAAAGTATTAAATAATTTTTACTATCTAATAGTGCCTTTTTCCGAATTCGGCTAAACCTCAACTATTTCTGTACTCAATCTTCATTATTTTGAAGTCGGTACCAGATAGCTGAATCTTCAGTCCTCTGACAGAATATTTGAAACTTTTGGAACTGGCACCGACTTCAAAATTATGAAGATTGAGTACAGAAATAGTTGAGGTTTAGCCGAATTCGGAAAAAGGCACTATTAGATAGTAAAAATTATTTAATACTTTTTAGTTCATATTAATGTTATTATTGTTTTTACCTTGGAAGTCGGTTTTAATTTTTTGTTAAAAATAATAATAATTTCACTCTTTTTAGTTACACTAGTACGTAAACCTTCGCGTATATTTTACGTATTTTATTACAATTTGTTAAGTGTTGAGATTTGTAAACTTTATATTTTCTAAGAAAATTTAGTTCCGCAATTCAACAACAGATGTCGTTGTTAAGCTTCTGCATCGCGGTATCGCTTACTCGATAGCATTTGATATAACTAATTCGCTACAATAATTATTTTCTTCTCGCTCACACTCACTGGTTGTCATAATTGATATTACGCCAGAGGGATTAACGTCCCAGAACCATAAGACCAGTTTTAGGCGTAAGACGTAGACGTCTATTCTTTACATTAAGAGTCACAACTCATACTCACAAAATAATATATTATCAGTGAAGTGAACAGTAGTTAGTAAAGTATTCGATCTGTATAATATAAAGTAGTAAAATATTCGATCTCTCGTTTGCCGCCACGCGCCGCCCGCGCGACACCGTCGCCTCTGTACCGCCGACCGCCGTGTATTAAACAAACAGGTGTTGTTATGTAACAATACATAATTATTATTACGAGTTAGTATATCCATACCCATGCCTTGTACTACTATCTATTCTGTGCCATGAGACATTGGTGACCTTAACACGACGTGGTAATGATGATGATGACGATGATGATGATTATGATTATGATGATGAATATTAATTGCATAGTAGCATATGCTTTCTGTTCTTAAAACAACGCCGAAACTCCCAAACGTGTATCTATAAGGAGTCAGGAGTTCTCTCAGCATCTTCGAAACCATGGTATACCTTGACCCAATATTTGACTTTTTGGTAGCATATTCTTAGTACACTTCACATAAAACCAAAATCACCATATGTTTCCATATAAATTTCGAGGAGTTCCCTCGATTACTCATGGATCCCATCATCAGGTCACCACTTTTGTGAACATGGTACCAAATTGGAGTGAAACCTAATACAACAAAACAAAAATTTCGAAAATCGGTTCACAAACGGCGGAGTAATCGTTGAACATACAAAAAAAAAAAAAAAAAAAAAAAAAAAAAAAAAAAAAAAAAAATATCCACAGCCGAACATATAACCTCCTCGTTTTTTGGAAGTCGGTTAAAAACTTTTGACATACCTGTACACCACACAAATTATGCACAAAACTCCCCATTATACCGAATGTGTGCCTTATACAATAAGACCTGCGGTGAAATCGATATTTTTGGTACTTCTGTCTCATTATTCAAAGATAAGTTATATAAATCTGTAAGCAATGATTAGGTACTTAACAATAATTTAGCACCATTTTTGTAACTTAGATTTATTTTGAATGTAGTATTCACTTCAAGAAGGATGTACACTACGTTATCATACTTACTAACTTGTATTTAAAAATAAGTTGTAAATGTGTATTAAGTATCTAGTTTAGTGAATCAATAAAAAAAAATTACTCAAAGTTTACTAATACCAAAACATAACATAAATATATTTTAGAGCGTAATTAAGAGGAAATGATAGATTAATAAACGCATTAGTGGTGGTTAAGCCCGGGCTGAGTGAAAGCTCAGTCTCAGGCTCTCAGTGTTTGCCCTTGTCCAGATAAAAGCTTCTCCATGGCACGAAAAAGCACTTACATCAAATATTGATTCGTAACTTCCCCACTCAGTCCTCGTCCGCTACCTAAACACGAGACAACGTTTACCTTTTAGTTCATTTATACAGAGTATTGCTTTATTACGTCAAAATGTAAGCCACTACGGTACGGTACTATGGTACCATATTGTGGTTAGTACCACATTATTAAATTATGGTACCACAGAAACATCAGTAATCAGTATATTATATCAATTTGTTGATAGTCATAATAAGTCTCTTTTCTTGTTTCTGAGTAACAGTCTACTCGATTAAATTCTTGATTGATTTATTTAGTATCTAAACAAAAGAAATTCTGGAAAAGACTGGATGACTACTGACAAATTATAGAGCTGCACAGCAAAGTATAGAGGAGGTCTATACTCGTAGAAAACTCCTATTATTAACAAGACAGACATTGATTAATAATTTGATAAGTATAATTAAATAATAATTATAAATATCGAAATATTTAATGTGTAAAGCTATAATATTATTATTAAAAAATCAATATAAGGGAGAAGACCTAATGGCAGACACTTTAAGGAAACATGAAACATTCGAATGTTATAAAATATATAATTTATGAAAATAAAGGATTGATAACTTCTTCCATGTCTTCAGTAACTCTTACAAAATAAAACTATTATAATTATTCTCTGACAAATCAATTAAAAAATATATTATTGGTCTTTTTGTAAACTTAGTCATAAGTACTAATAGGTGACATCACAATAAGCGAACAACACTAATAGTAGACACCAATATGAACTCATAGTTGACATAGAACATTAAATTACATTTTACATTTTTCATATTATTAGGTCTTTATTTGCCGTTTTTCAAAAGATTTCATTTACTTCATCATAGTAACTACATGCATCAGAAATATTATCCACGTTGTCTCCAGATTCTATTCATTCTTCTTCCATGCTGAAACTATCTTTCCTTTTATTTTTATTTTTCATATTTTTTTCCTAGCAAATTTATTTTCAGTCTTTAGTCTCCATGCTTCTTTTGCCTCTTCTTTTTTCTTCTTTTTGTTCTCAGCTCTCCTTTTTCTTATTTTTACTGCTACAAAACTAAAGCATCGATTTTTAGATCAGTGCAAGGTCTAATATTAGACACCATGTCCATTTTTAGGTACAGTAGTTCTAAGTTCTTAGTTTGTTAATAGAATTATATTTTTAGAGAATAATGATAATATTTGCAGTAGAATAAAGTACAAAATAACTTTAGTATGTATTGAAAAACTAAAAGATGAGATCCATGTCATCTATTAAGTTTTTTACATTTTCAAGAACTAATAGTAGACACCCTTTATATTGTTAGGGAAAATGGATAAAATATGATTAATAAACATTAATTAGTGTAAACAACATGACCATTAATCCAATGAAGTCAATAGAAATTACAAAAAATCTAATAAATGTATTCTAAACTTACGTGCAAAATTTCGCCATCCTTAACCTATTTGCTAAGAAATTGCCGGGTGCGTGTTGACGCGGTCACATCATTTACGAAAACTGATCCCATTTTAAAATTTTGTTCCCGAAGGCATCCCTAATATATATATACATCAACGGATAGCATAAGAAGCTTATAAAATTTACAGTGTTGAGAAATAATTAGAATAATTCTTATTTTTATGGCATTTTTGTCGTAAGTGTCATCTATTAGTTCAGTGTCTACCATTAGCGCCTTTCCCTTAGTTACCAAAAAAATATATAAATAGTATGATTTTTCGCGAATTCATTTTCATTGATTTCCATACGAATATTAAACATGTTTCCGAAGTAAAATGCCATGTTTGCCTTTGTGTTAATCTAGGATGTTAGCTAACTCCGTGCCAAATTTTATCGAAATCGCTTCAGCCGTTTAAGCGTATAGAATGTAACAAACATACACACTCACATACTTAGAAACTTTTTTGTACTATCAGAGAAGTTGATTCCTATGCAGATCGGGGACCTAAGTAGTTTGGTTGCGTTACGTCAAACCCAGCCGACAGATCACAATTAACAGTGAATTGATATATTCGACCAAATAACGTTGGTCTATCAACTGCATAGGAATCAATTTCCTCGATGGTACTTATCTGCAAATAGCTTTATCAGATTTGCAGTAAAATACATCCATCATATTTTAGTTTTTTTTTCACCATTACCAAATTAATTATATAATTTATAGATAATTAGAATTCGCTTTTTGTGTCCCGTGAGAAAAATGTCATTTGAAATAATTTAATTAAGTATGAATTAATTTGTCTATCCTTGGCCTTAAATGTGACTTTATATTTTTTGAATGCACTTACCAGAACCATTAGGTACTTAGTTGAAAATGTTAAGTAAAATCATGGAATTTGTTAGTTTCTTAAATATATTATATTAGAGATACCAGTCTGTTATGTATAATTTTTAAAGTGGTTTTGTTCTGAAAAGTCTACTGTAGATTTAAGTTGTAAAATTATTTCAAAAGTAGGTAATTTTAGAATATTTACAGACTAAGAAGACAATTATTTGTGCTCATTAAAATACCTAACTGTTCTGTAACACGAGATCCTCTATTTCAAAACACCACAGCAATTAACTACCTAATTAAGGGGAGGAAGAAAAACATTAGCAATGTTAATTAATGTCCTTAGTCATAACATGGCGACGGTGATTCGGATTCCAGCTACTGTAATGATTTTTAAAACGGATAATTATAAACTGTATAGGGACCGCGATTTCTTCTTAGTCAATTAAATCTTAGCGCAGCGTTGGCATCCACTAAAACTTAATAAGAAGCTCATAAATAAAATTATTGTAAAAAAGGTTTAAAATATACAGTGATAAGAGTCCGTATACGAAATTCTGCCGATTTCGCTCATTTAGCAGACGTGATTTAACAGTTAAAATACAGTATTTCGATGAGTTTTAATGCACAACATGTAAGATCATTTCAATTATAATCTAATGTTGCAGCTACATTTCTTTATTTTTTTTAAGTATCTTTAAATAATCCAACTTAAACCCGCGACAGTCTTGTGATTTTTGCTGTAAAAGGTTTAGAATATCACCTTTTTATGGATTGTATTGACGTCTTAACGGTATGAAAAAAATACAATGTACTGTTGAGAAAGTCGTCTATACAATGTTGGAATTACTTTTTACCACTTTTATATAAAAAACCCTTTAAAAACAGAATACCTATAACTGCCCGCTAACTTGGCGATCGTCCTTTTTCATCTGGCATATGAAAGACGGGCGTGAGTGTGAAGAGAGCAGTAGAAAAGAGAGTACGGGCTCTTAAAGTATCGATAACAACTATCAAACAAAATTATTGTCTTCTCAGCCTATCTCTCTACCTATTATCAACCTTACCTATAATTGCAACCGAGACTTTTTAACATCACACCAACACTTTTAACAAGTTTAATTATTATGTAATGTGAGACATGGGTAACCCTCAGGAACAGCAAAAATTTACAGAAAACAGGCAATTTCAGAACATGGAAACTACTGTTAAAAACAGTAGAGTAAAGGGTTGGTAAGTGTTCAGTCTGGTAACACTGACTTAGCGGACCGGTTCGCAGTTTATCTGAGATAGCTGAGCCGGATTTTATCTAATCATAATCTTAGTGATTATGATAATGTATAAAAACTGATTTAAATTTGTTGACCGGGATTATCTTAATAGGGCCATTAATCTGCTCAACCTATGTCTCCAGTTTTAGTGGTGATTAAGGGAGATTACATTCAGTCGAGACTCGAGGACATTATGAGAAGATAGAAACTTCTGAATTTGGTCATGTTACTATTTCCGGACATCAATTAAGCGTCTAATGACTGCGTCATTACGATACAAATGATGATGAGTTTCAAACTCGTAGTGTCCATTTTGTTTCATTCATTATTTTAGTTATTATAGGTCTACCAGAATCTGATGGCAATTTTTGATAGCAGATTTTCAAAAAAATATCCTTGATCATTGGATAAATTTATATATTTGCATGTTTCACACACAAAGTAAGCCGCTAAAGGAATAAAAAAGGATGACAATATTTTATTCCTATTACCCCGGTATTGCTAGAGTCAATTTATTTTCTCACTTTTTAACCGACTTCCAAAAAACGAGGAGGTTATATGTTCGGCTGTGATATATTTTTATTTTTTTATTTTATTTTTGTATGTTCAACGATTACTCCGCCGTTTGTGAACCGATTTTCGAAATTGTTGTTTTGTTGTATTTGGTTTCACTCCAATTTGGTACCATGTTCACAAAAGTGGTGACCTGATGATGAGATCCAGGAATAATCGAGGGAACTCCTCGAAATTTATATGGAAACATATGGTGATTTTGATTTTATGTGAAGTGTACTAAGAATATGCTACCAAAAAGTCAAATATTGGGTCAAGATATACCATGGTTTCGAAGATGCTGAGAGAACTCCTGACTCCTTATAGATACACGTTTGGGAGTTTCGGCGTTGTTTTAAGAACAGAAAGCATATGCTACTATGCAATTCATATTCATAATCATCATCATCATCGTCATCGTCATCATCATTACCACGTCGTATTAAGGTCACCAATGTCTCATGGCACAGAATAGATAATAGTACAAGGCATAGGTATGGATATACTAATAATAATAATAATTATGTACTGTTTGTTTAATACACGGCGGTCAGCGTCGCGGAGGCGACGGCATCGCCGCGCCGCGCGCTGCGCAGCGCTTGGCGGCAGACGACAGATCGAATATACTTCACTACTTTATATACGGATCGAAAACTTTACTAACTACTTTAAATTTTTTTCTAGACAAATAGAATTAAAATAAAGTTATTTTAAAAAGAGTATTTAAACAAAACAAAGTCACTAAGTGTCTTTTTAATTAGTTATACTTATTAATCGATAGGCGCACTAAGTATCGATTTGAATTCTTGACTACAATTTACAAGAACAGTTGTCAATAATTATGATAATATTATATATTATGAGTAGCTACGCTACATCCTATGCAAGTTTATACAATATTTTATCTGATAGATCCTTCGATCGTGGAAAAACGAGACACAATAGCCTTTCTATTGTTATCGCAATTGCCGGTGACCGCTTGGGGCTTGAAGCATTAAAATTGTTAAATTACTTAGCACAATATTATGTTCACTTCACTGATAATATATTATTTTGTGAGTGTGAATTGTGACTCTTAACAAATTGTAATAAGATACGTAAAATATACGCGAAGGTTTACCTACTAGTGTAACTAAAAAGAGTTTTCATTATTATTTTGAACAAAAAATTAAAACCGACTTCCAAGGTAAAAACAATACTTAATAACATTAATATGAACTAAAAAGTATTAAATAATTTTACTATCTAATAGTGCCTTTTTCCGAATTCGGCTAAACCTCAACTATTTCTGTACTCAATCTTTATAATTTTGAAGTCGGTGCCAGTTCCAAAAGTTTCAAATATTCTGTCAGAGGACTGAAGATTCAGCTATCTGGTACCGACTTCAAAATAATGAAGATTGAGTACAGAAATAGTTGAGGTTTAGCCGAATTCGGAAAAAGGCACTATTAGATAGTAAAATTATTTAATACTTTTTAGTTTATATTAATGTTATTAAGTATTGTTTTTACCTTGGAAGTCGGTTTTAATTTTTTGTTCAAAATAATAATTGCCATCAGATTCTGGTAGACCTATAGTTATTCTTATTACTATTTATTACTTATTATAATAGCCTAGGTATAAAAGCCAAAAGATTGACAAACAAGCAAAGCTGTTGAAAATTGAAAAATTAAAGTTTTGTCAAAAAACCCCAGGAAACGGAGATATTAAAATGTAGAGTGCGCTTTATCTATATAATTTTATTACATGACGTGTAAAGTCACAGTATAGGAATATATTATATCCCTATAGCAATATATTATATCCCTATAGCAATATATTATATCTAGGGATATAATATATTGCTATACTGAGCTAAAGTGTAGAAAGAAAACAATATGCAGCGTGGTTGCTGCAGTATTTATTCTACAAGAGTCAAGAACAATGTTGTGGTCTTCATCTTGTATGTATATTTTAAAACATTTGTCATACTTCATTCCGTAGCCACGGCTAATAGAAATAAAATAGATATAGCTTCAGGATATCTTAGAAAGAAATAACGATTCGTGGGTAAGGTTCTAGGTTAGGGCCTAGGTACACCAACAATCTGAGCATTTACGCAAACGTTATAAGAATTACAACTGTCACAGAAACTTCTTGATAAAATAGCTATGCAGTAGCCATTATGTTATTCATAGCTTCTGCTAACTTAAATGGCATATTGACAAATCCATAATTTTTACAACGAGGGCATGATGACCTCCTTCAAGCGTGGTCTTGAATAAAGCCATTTATACTTTCTTGGATATTAAATGGGTGGTTGTAAATGGTTATAAAACTGAATTACCCGTTTAAAGCAATTATTGGCATAACTTTAAGTACATTTCACATTTAATGGCGTTTTGATAATTGAGTATTATACATAGTATACCCATTACGGTGTAAATGATATTTCAATAAACGTGTCTCGTAGTCTTATCCCGGCTAGATGGCGCAGTATTTCCAACACTTAATGACTTGATTACACCTCCTCCAGCCAATTACTGGGCCTATTGATTATTCATCACCATTTTATAGTTTCCGTGCAACCCGATTACGTTGTGAATATCACATGAACTGGTATTATGATGGAAGAGGTTGTTTCAGACGTGTAGGGTGAAGCCAAACGAGCGTAATTTGTGAGTCGCTGAATTTCTGCCGCGAAAATGTCTTTTCATACAAATCATGATTTACAAAATTTAAGACGTGGGTGGAAGAATCGAACAAGTAACATTTCGTAACATAAGGACAATATCTCTTTTTTCCCTAATTATTTTAATAAAACTTGTAACTTATCTACTTCATAACCTAGCTAATATATCTGGCTACACATATAATCCATAGTTTTTCTATTTCAAATAATTTTTCCGGCCCTAATGCCTCCATTTAAGCAAAAAAACAGGAAGTTTTTTGATATTACTTACCTTATTCTTCCACTCACGTCTTGAATTACGATCGTGTGAAAACATGACTTTTGTATGAAACTGAATGCAGCAACTGCCGAAAACCGACTCATCAGACATCACTCACAACTCACAAATTACGCTCGTTTGGCTTCGCCCGTAGAGTCCATAAAGGCCGCGGACAGGGCTCGTTTTTTAACCGACTTCCAAAAAACGAGGAGGTTATATGTTCGGCTGTGGATATTTTTTTTTTTATTTTGTATGTTCAACGATTACTCCGCCGTTTGTGAACCGATTTTCGAAATTTTTGCTTTGTTGTATTTGGTTTTACTCCAATTTGGTACCATGTTCACAAAGTGGTGACCTGATGATGGGATCCAGGAGTAATCGAGGGAACTCCTCGAAATTTATATGGAAACATATGGTGATTTTGGTTTTATGTGAAGTGTACTAAGAATATGCTACCAAAAAGTTAAATATTGGGTCAAGGTATACCATGGTTTCGAAGATGCTGAGAGAACTCCAGACTCCTTATATATACACGTTTGGGAGTTTCGGCGTTGTTTTAAGAACAGAAAGCATATGCTACTATGCAACTCATATTCATCATCATAATCATCATCATCATCATCATCATCGTCTTCATCATTACCACGTCGTGTTAAGGTCACCAATGTCTCATGGCACAGAATAGATAATAGTACAAGGCATAGGTGTGGATATACTAATAATAATAATAATTTTATACTGTATAACAACACTTTGTTTAAATATACACGGCGGTCAGCGCCGAATACGCCGAATACGCCGAATCGAATATACTTTACTACTTTATATACAGATCGAATACTATACTAACTACTTTATAAAATTTTAATAGACAAAATATAGAATTAAAATAAAGTTATTTTAAAAAGAGCATTTAAACAAAACAAAGTCAATAAGTGTCTTTTTAATTAGTTATACTTATTAATCGATAGATGGCGCACTAAGTATCGATTTGAATGGATTTGAAATTGAATTCTTGATTACAAGAACAGCTGTCAATAATTATGATAATATTATATTATATTACTAGCTGTCCCGGCAAACGTTGTTTTGCCATATAAATAATTTTTGGTATGAAAAATAGATGTTGGCCGATTCTCAGACCAATATCCTCACAATATGCTCACATAATTTCATGAGAATCGGTCAAGCCGTTTCCGAGGAGTATGGCAACGAAAACTGTGACACGAGAATTTTATATATTAGATGTAGCTACGCTACATCCTATGCAAGTTTATACAATTTTTTCTCTGATAGATCCTTGGATCGTGGAAAAACGAGACACAATAGCCTTTCTATTGTTATCGCAATCGCCGGTGACCGCTTGGGGTTTGAAGTATTAAAATTGTTAAATTACTTAGCACAATATTATGTTCACTTCACTGATAATATATTATTTCTGTGAGTGTGAACTGTGTAATAAGATACGTAAAATATACGCGAAGGTTTACCTACTAGTGTAACTAAAAAGAGTGAAATTATTATTATTTTTAACAAAAAATTAAAACCGACTTCCAAGGTAAAAACAATATTAACATTAATATGAACTAAAAAGTATTAAATAATTTTTGCTATCTAATAGTGCCTTTTTCCGAATTCGGCTAAACCTTGACTATTTCTGTACTCAATCTTCATAATTTTGAAGTCGGTGCCAGTTCCAAAAGTTTCAAATTTCAAGATTGAGTACAGAAATAGGCAAGGTTTAGCCGAATTCGGAAAAAGGCACTATTAGATAGCAAAAATTATTTAATACTTTTTAGTTCATATTAATGTTAATATTGTTTTTACCTTGGAAGTCGGTTTTTTCAGAATTACGGTGAGTGACAAAGGTCCTGTGACCTGTCAGGTCGAGCTGCGATCAGTCCGATCGGCCTTCCTTTATACGGATGGGGCCTTAAGAATCACAATCCACAGCTCCAATTCTAGTACACATTTCAAATCGGTCAGTTCGACATCGAGATGTGTAATGCCTGTTCTACTATAAGTACGTAACTAGTTATAAATAAAGGAGTTGAAAATTTTGGAGTTGAACATGGAAAAAACCCTCGAATTTTAGTTCGGTTTATTTAATAAACTAGTACCTAGCTCATAATTATTGCTTTTTTTTTAATATCAACATGATCTCCTATGTTTTCTATTTTTATGCCCGCTGTACACTCTCGCCGAGAGCTCTCGGGCGAGAGTCTCGTGCGAGAGCCCCTTGCCCGAGTGCGATCATGTACATTCTCGCTTAGTTCAATCGCAGTTAAGAACTCAGACAAGATGGACGAAAACGACCATTCACCGTTCACCATGCATCGAATGATATCATTGTAATCCAAAGATTTATAATCATATTTAATTTTATTTCTCACAGATAATGACTGATAATGTCGTTTAATAATGTTATTTTTCTGTTCTACACTGTCCAACGGCGGTACTAGTTCTGAAAGACGCGAGAGTGTACAGTAGTGCGCTCGTTTTCCTCGCGAGACCCTTTGTCTCGGGCGCAAAATACCGACAACGGACCGAGAGGGTCCGAGACAGGCGAGACGAGGCGAGCGCGCCCATTTACACTCTCGCACTCGGGCCGCCTCGCTGTGTCTCGGCGAGAGTGTACAGCCGGCTTTATAAACAGTACATTAACTAACAAAATCACAATTTTTCTGTGCTGTTCTCATATTACTTCGGCCGCATGCCACATTAGCATGTTGAGTGCTTTTCTAACTGAATTATTTTTCAATAATTAGTTTTTGCTGAATTAACGTAATCAATATAAATAAAAATTAATTTTGGTATCGCTAAACTCAAGAACAGTTGAACCATTTTGGTCTTCAAAATATGTATATGGAAAGAAAGGGATGCGATGTTCCCCGGGTCATCGAGTAGCTATGTTAATAAATGTCTAGTGGAAACTCACCTTAGGGCCTTTCCACACGACGTATTTTTGCGCACTGACGACGCGCGTTTCTGATGCGCTCGTCTTCTGCGCGTTTTCATCGCGTTTTGGCAGATACAAAGTATAAAACGTGTCGGCTTCCTTCCGTTTGCTCACCGTTCAACTTGCGTTTGTATCGATACAAACGAGCGTAAAAAAGGCGTGTGGTAGGGGCCCTTAATCAACAAATTGTCATAACACAAAATTAAAATATTATTTTATTAAAATTTTATTAACTATGAGAAAATGCTATAAATAGGTATTAAAAATGTTAATTATATAAAATTTTCCTAATTAAGTACTTTTGTATAATTAACTATGCATGTACGTGATTATTATGTATTAAGTATAAAAAAATACACCTTTGTTCTAAAATTTCTTTCAAAATTGTATTTTTAGGGTTCCGTACCCAAAGGGTAAAAACGGAACCCTATTACTGAGACTTCGATGTCTGTCCGTCTGTCTGTCCGTCTGTCTGTCCGTCTGTCTGTCTCCAGGCTGTAACTCAAAAACTGTAATAGCTAGAGAGTTGAAATTTTCACAGATTGTGTATATCTGTTGCCGCTATAACAAAAAATACTAAAAACAAAATAAAATTAATATTTAAGGGGGTCTCCCATGCAACAAACGTGATTTTTTTGGCCTTTTTGGCTCTATATCAATGGCAACAGATAGGTACTTGATTTTTTCTCAAGGTCCTTAGTTTTGTGTTCATTTTAATATTTTATAATAATATTGAAATAAAATAAAACAATAAGGTCCCATACAAAAACACAATTTTTTGCCTAATTTCGGTATATAATGGTACGGAACCCTTAGTGCGCGAGTCCGACTCGTACTTGGTCGATTATTTAAGATAGAAGCCAATATATGTAACAAAAGTAACGACATTAACTAGAGTCATGTTATCACACTTTTTAATGTTTATACTTATAATCTATTATACTGTGGGTTTTTAAAAGCCTTTTTTTTATTATGGGGAAATGCTTTACGCATCCCCGGAAAATTGGGCATATCGGCCGGGGTATCTGAGACTCCTGCGTAGTCTACCCACTAAAACCCCATGGTGCTCCACTCATCGCTTAAGGCAGAGTTGCGGTTACGATAGAACCTACCGCAACAAGTTTTTACAAGCCTAAAAAGATAATTATTAGATAACTATTATGAATGAATATTCTTTATTGCATTTACACATAACATTTAAAGAAATATCTACAAACTTATCACTATTAATAAACTATATATAAACACAAAAGGCGGCTTTATTGCTATGCAGCAATTTCTTCCAAGCAACCGAAAAGCAGGAAATTATTTTATTTTATAAAAAGCAAATAGGCAATGCGCAAAAAAATAATAATAATAATCTAGGTACATCCTACAACTAATTACTAACATCTAGAAAGATAAGATTAAAAAAATATGTATTATGTAAATAATAATAAAAAGATAAAAAAAAAAATATTAACAATAACAGTTATGTATTCTAATTTATAAACCATAATATTTAGACAAATAAATATGATGCATTATAATAAATATTATAAATATCCATAAATAATACACTACTTAATAATATGTATACAAATACAATACCTATACATAATATTATATTAAATACCATACCAAATATATATTTTTATATATAATTATTTATTATTATTTAGATAGTAGTCTTTGACGAGTCTTTTAAAAACGTCTACACTTTTAGCCTGCCTGATGTTAACAGGCAAAGAATTCCATAGCAGAATTGATTTTACCGTGAAGGAAGACCTAAAAAAGTTTGTTTTAAATAACGGTATGTCCAACAGTAATCTTGAAGACGACCGCAAGTATTTTACGCTCGGTATACGGAAGACGAAATTCTCTTTTAGGTAAGAAGGTGTTCTGGGATCATGCAGCAGCGAGTACAGAAAAGAGAGCACTCGATAATTACGCCTTAAGCGTATAGGTAGCCAAGAGAGCTTAGTGCGATATTCCGACACGTGATCATATTTTCTTAAACCGAATACAAAGCGAATAGCCAAATTTTGCAGGCGCTCAAGCTTGTTAAGTTTGTCCTCGGTAAGATCTACGAAGCACGTATCGGCATAATCCAACATGGGCAAAAATAGGGACTCGGCAAGTAGGACCTTGGTCTTAATCGGAAGCAAATTCTTCCACCTTCCTAAGGAATGCCATACCGCATGTACCTTCTTACTGACCGCCGCTACATGATCTGACCAAGATAAGTGCTCATCTATGTAAACACCCAAATTACGAACACTTTTTGAATAGGGCACGTGTATACCACAAACGAGCACAGGGGGAAGATTCACCCAGTCAACCCTTGAAACTAAAGCAGAGCTACCTATAATAATAACCTGAGATTTATTGGGATTAATAGCAATGCCATTACGCTTACTCCAGTCAAAAATAATACTCAGGTCATTATTAATATCTCCAATTTTTCTCAAGAGATCTTCCAAGGTTGACTGGATATAGATCTGTAGATCATCTGCATACAAGTGAAAGAGAGACGAGATGGATTCACAAATTGTGTTTATGAATAACGCAAAGAGAAGAGGAGATAGCACACCACCCTGCGGAACACCAACAGTGTTGCTTGACCACGACGAGAACTCGTCGCCCACACGAACACGTTGTCGGCGCCCCGAGAGATAGTTTGCTAGCCAATTAATTACTGAAGGCGATAAATTAAGCGTCCTAAGCCTGCCTATAAGAATGTCATGGTCAATAGTATTGAAAGCGTTGCTGAAATCCAACAAAACCAATATAGTTAACAACCTACTGTCCATAGCATGGCGTATGTCATCTGTGACTTTTACTAGAGCCGTAGTAGTGCTATGTCCGGGTCGGAAGCCTGATTGGAATGGAGTCAAAAGGTTGTGTTTATTAACATATGAGAACAGCTGTTGATGGATTAACTTTTCAAGAACCTTTGACAGGAATGGCAAAATTGATATAGGTCGAAAATCAGCAGGCGAATTGGGTTTGTTACATTTCGGCAAGGGTATTATATGTGCACTTTTCCAGACTGACGGGACTTTACCATTCTCAAGAGAAAAATAAAAAATATGAGTCAGTATTGGAGCAATTGCGTCTATAACTAAAATTATCATCTTACGGCTTATATTATCTTCACCAACAGCATTTGATGATATGGACATGACATTCTTTTTAATATCGCCAACAGTAAGCGGACTTAAATGGAATGGAGGGAATTTAGGTAACGGTGTAGATGCAAGTTTGTTAATTGTTTGTAATTTAGAGTGGGGATCATAATTTAAATTATTAGGAGAGGAAAAAAAGGAATTAAGATTATTTTTATCAAAAGGAATCTGTGAAGGAGATGGACTCGAAATTTTGCCTACACCCATGGACTTGCAAGAATTTCCATGTCTTGGAAGTGTTAGTATTGTCGACAGAGGAATGGATGAAGCGTCTCTGTGCATCTCTGACCATTGTATTACAGCGATTTCTTAGTCTAATATATTTCTCCCGGTGCTCGAGTGTATTTGTTTTTTTATATTTAGCTTTTGCCCTATGTTTTTTTGCAATCATCGTTTTGATTTCAGCCGTAAGCCATGGGGCAGGTAAATGCTTGACCTTGACTGGCCTGATAGGTGCATGATCGTCAAACAGTCGTAGTATCAATTTATTAAATATCTCTACCTTATGATCAATATCAGTGGCTTCAACTAACTCAGACCAATCGATGTTATGGGCATCTTTAAGCAATTTATCGCTATTAACTTTGTTGAAATTTCGCTGCAGTTTAATAGTTGGCTTTGCTTTTGGCGGGCGTATGCTGTAAGATAAAAAGATGATATCGTGATATGAGAAGATATCTGCTGAACATTGGCCTCCTTTAACGACAAAACTCGGAGAGGATACTACAATTAAGTCCAGCAAAGAGGGGGTGCAACCGGGTGCACAGTGAGTAGCCTGCAGAGGTAGCATAGTTAGATTTTGACTATCTAGGATAGACTTGAGCTTCTTTGTTCTACGGTCACCTTTAATCATACATGTATTAAAGTCACCCATGATTATGTTATGTAAGTAAGAAGGAGTATGATCTTCAAGTATTTGCTCAAACGTTGAAAAATAATCTATGTGGAGTGATGGGCAATAAAACACTCCCAATAAAATTTTTGTCCTAGATAATGATACCTCCACAAGCATATACTCCAAGTCTTCAGATGAATGGCTAGATGATGCTATTACAGTGTACGGTATTTGAGATCGCAAATAAATGGCAACACCACCTCCTCCCTTATGAACTCGATCATTCCGTATAAGTCGGAAACCTGGTAAACTGTAATTAGTCGATGGCAAACACGGTTTCAGCCACGTCTCTGACACCAAAATAGCATCCACATTAGCGTTTTCAAAAGAAGCAAGCATGTCTGGATAATGAGCTGGAACACTTTGGGCGTTAAAGTGAAGAACGTTAAAATGCTTTTTGGTGTCAGCAAAATTTGCTAAAAGTGTATCTTTTAAACAACAAAACGAATTAGTACTATGAAAACTATCATCTTCAGACTCACCAGAGGAAACAGAGAAAAAGTCATCATTGAAGGCATCTTCAATAGTAGACTCATCCATAGTTTGTACTTGGTATGAAATAATAATAATAATACCTAATTAATATAATAATATTTAAATATTATAATAATATAATAAAATACTATGATATAAAATTAAAAATAATTAACAAAAATTAATACCCACTTATGTCAATACCAAACCAGTACGTAAACTATTCGTAAACCAAAAAAAAAAAAAAAAAAGTTTCTATCTATAATTTCTATCGCCTTACATCATTCACAAATCACAACCAAATCATTGTATGGAGAGAAAAAAAAATATATTTTGACGTTCAAATGTCAGAATTGTCATCTGTCAAGTTTCTAACTTTCTAAACGTCTAAATATGTTTTGTTGTTATAATATTTTGATAACATTTTGAAATTTACAGGTAGTAGGTAGAAACTACAAAAAAATAATTAATATAAAGCGTTACCTTCATTCTTAAAGTATAAGCTTATTAAATAATACACAAATATTCCAAATGTAATATATAGATATAGAAGCATATATGTACCTAGTACCTACATACCAAAGAGCTATAAAATACTAATAATTACAAACTACAATCTTCATTCCCAAAAGCTTTCATATAAGCAATTATTGTACAACAGCCACTTATTCTCAATAATCAAGCAATATAAGGCTAGAAATGAGGAGAACAGAGACTTTTGTAATGAAAAAGGCTTGTGCATACTACAGACAGTGATGAAGGTAAGCAAATAATCAAAAAGATAAAGCATTAATCCTGATATATATACTTTCTAAACTATATTATCTACTTAGCTTTAATATTCCTTTTTGTTCTAGGTCCTACTCGTCCAGCATTAACTTCAGCTTTGGAGGCCTGAAGAACAGGTTGGCTTGATCCTGGCGCTGCCGGGCTTTTAATGGCATTAAGGTCAACCATGCTATGCACACGGTGTCTAGAGCCATCAGGACCAATAACCAGAATAGTGCCATTGCTCGTCCAGCACTTAGCTATTCCATAGCGTTGACGAGCAGCCAGAAAGACATGGTGCCGTTTTCTAGTCAAGAATTCAGATAAAGTTATACCTGTTTGTTTTAAATTTGTCTTCGAGCTCCAAATCCTTGTACGAACATCCTGATCATGAAACTTGACAACTATTGGTCTGGGCTTCTCCTTATTTTGCCGGCCCAGCCTACTGCAGTACTTGATGCATGACTCATCTACGTCAGATACGCGGAGTTGTGAACTTATTATATTATATATTGAAGCACGTAGATTGCTAGAATCTTCAGAGACACCATGAAATAGGAGGGTTTTCTTCCGCTGTCTCATTTCCATTTGATCGCTTAGATCAGACAGCATCTGGACCTGAGCTTGTAGTGACTGCAAAGCACTGACAACAAATGTTTTAAAAGTGTTGAACTCACGGTTAAGCTTTGCTGAAGGACTCTCACTATGTTCAGAAGTTGCCGCAGACTGCAGATCCTGCTGGAAGGTGGCCATCCGTGAATTAAACATTTGTGTCATCTCTTCAATTGACTGTTTTAGTGACTCCATAGTTGCAACCGGAATGTTAACAAGTGCAGCAGTTGTGATGAGGTGATAAGGTGGCAGTGAGAGTGATTATTATAGGAGATTAATATACTGGTGGGTACAGACTATTATTTTAATACATAACCAGGCAAAAAAAAGTTAAGATTAATATTAAATTACAGTTAATAATTAAATAACTAAGCAAAGTATGTGTTGTCTTTTTTACACATCTACCCGAAAAAAAAAAAAAAAAAAAAAAAAAAATATTATGTTATCAGTTATCACATTTCATTGCCTAAAATCTAAATTATGAAAAAAATACGTGTTGCACTTGGGGACTGCCGCGGTTATGCTATGGTATGTCATTGTTTATCAACATAAGCTATTTTAATAATTATTTTTTTATTTATTCAGTATTTTTTCTTTTCTTTGATATTAATTCAAGTTACACTTTTTGAGCGTGGACCGATAAGAAAACATATTTTTTCTTTCACAGACACCGAGCAAAGTCTTTCGAAGTGATACGAAGTTAGACGAGTACTTATAAGGTTTTTCCGTTGTGGATTTTTTTTTGAAATTAATTTCCTTATCGCGCGTTGCGAAAGGGGGCTAGACGAAAAGTTGTAACGACACAAAAGAATCGTGCGTTGCGTCACACACGAAAGTGTGTGTTGTGACTTTTTTTTTTGTTGAGTGTGTATAGGTTTATTGTACATAAGAAATAACTTCGTTCCATCCGGGTGTCCCTTGACACCTCTCAAGTTTTTTGGCGCCGCGCTTAAAGCCTACGATAAAACCTATGCAAATGCATAAAACACTATTCGAATTTGGAACATAAGTTGCTCTCAGTAGTACTGCGCAACTCGTAAGTGGCTACAATAAAGCTCTCGGTACATTAAGCTTCCGCCATCGCCGGCTAACGAGACCCAGTGCCCGCACCACACATAATTTATACCGGCCGAGCTCGTTAAAAACTTATAAAGATGCACATTGTTAGTGAGACCAATATTCGCGCTATCCCGGGATATACGACCGGTGTAACGACTCCCTATGCCGGGAAGATATTTTAATAGGGACACCACTTATCTCGCCAATCGCCGTGTTCTACGATCTACTGACTACAAAAATTCTAATATTACAACCTCTTTTTATTACTTCGAAATGTTTCGCCAAGGCGAAGCTAGAAGAAGAGTGATGATTTTGGCAGTATATGTATGTAGTGAATGCTCTAGATAAATGAGTACATATTTTATACGTAAGTTGGGCCTTTTCGGAAACCGTGGGGCTATTTAAAAAAAAAAGATCTTTTGTTTTACTGGTAAGTATTACATTTTTTTATCATCTGGCAATACTTCAACTAAAACTGTAGTTGGGGACCACAGAATACTTAGGGATACTTGTTGGGGATGAAATTTGGAGGTAATGAAACTATTGTGAGTGCTGCAAAACGAATTTAGAAAAAAATTGTCAAAATTGAACTTATAATATGTGTGGCCTACTTTTGGTGTGTTACGAGAAGTTTTTGGAGGTAAGATAAATATGGGATTTGTCACATATCGTACGCTTTCTTGTGATTCTAATTATTTATACCGGCGTTTCCTAACGTTTTTACATCGCCATTTCTATTTTATTTTATAAATTGGGGCTTTTTGAAACCTATTTGTGTTTATTCGGAACAAAATTCCAAATAGCCCCTTTCGAGGCTGGTGATAGTTTTGTTAAGATTATAGGTGGTGTACCAAATAACCCCCAATGCAATTTTCGAGTATTTAAGGGTAGGTTTGCATTTTGTTTCAGATTTATGAACATAGTGCGTATAGAAAATGTACAAAATACAAATACACGAAATGAAAAGGCATATCTGCTACTTCCCCTTAAATTGTTCCAAATATACCCCACATACTTCACTAAAACTATAAAGCAATCGCTATATTTATTCCAAATAACCCCTAAATTTAGCACCACCATATCTTTATAAAAATGTTTAGTATGAAAAATATATATTTGCAGTGTTACTATGTACGTAGTAATGTGAAGTGTTATTGTTCCAACAATAGCCTGATGAGATAAATAGAAACAAAGCCAGAATATTTTAAAATGTTGTTAATTTGTGTCAAATTTCGAATAGCCCCACTATTGCGATATTTGGAACGGCACCTTTGAATATTGGGGATTGTCCATTTTTTTTTAATTTTGCTCATTACAAAAACATTTCGAGGAATAAGGTCAGTGATCGTTTTTCTGTGTATAAACGAAAAAAATACCCATTAGTTACTTATATTTTTGAACAAATATGTTTAACCTTAGTTTGACCTTCAATGGTGTTAAATTAACAATAAATTCAACCAACATTACGTTTCGAACTTTTGGTAAGCTTCTCGTATCAGCTTTCACATAATGAGAACTTGCATTCGACGAACCAGCCATTATAAATAAGATTGAAAGGAAAAAAACATACTGCAGAGGTCAATTGGCCGCCGATGATGACGTCACAGCGAAACTTTAAAAAATTATTGAGAAAAAAGTAGCCAATGAATTGCAAAATTATTTAATTTATATTCTTAAAATACCCTATTTTAACGAAAAAAAATATAAAAAGTACATGTGATTTTTTTTGGACAATGCCCATTAGGGTAGCTTCGTGATTTGAACGAATATACGTTTAATATGTACCAGTGTGGGAAGTTACCAGTGAGATTTGTCACTAGAAATCATCAAGGTACAGTTACCTGTACTTAGTTCGTTTTAATAATAATTTTTCACAAAATGTTGTACCAAATAGCCCCATTTTACCGGTATTATATTTTAATTTAGTATTAAATATTAAAGTACACATATAAATGAGGATTTTGTAAAAATTTCAAGTGTTTACATGTTGCCATTATCGTTATAGCAGCACAAACACAATCTGTAAAAGTTTGAGAAGTCTAGCTATAACGGTTCTTGAGATACAGTCTGGAGACAGACAGACAGATAGACGGACAGACAGACAGACGAACAGACAGACAGACGGACAGACATCGAAGTCTCAGTAATAGGGTCCCGTTTTTACCCTTTGGGTACGAAACCCTAAAAAAGCTTCACAGCGTAAATGTAGCGAATAATGTACTTTTGGTGTTTTAGTGTTGGCCGTAAAGCCTTTAAAACTTCAAATATCAAAAGTATAAATGCACAATGAACGTAATGGAAAAGCCGTGTGCTGATCGAATCTACCGGCGGGCTTTTAGGCCGGCGATTGGAGGCTTACTTACCTCATGTGCCCGTAATTATAGCCCACACAAAACACTTTTATTGCATTATCCTACTTTCATTTGCATGGAGTTTTAACTGAAAAATAAACCTTATAATCACTTTTCAAGGTATTATAGCACGGAAAGTTTTCTACGTAGTTTGCTATGGTGTCTATTTACCTAATTACAGTAAATACCGGTATTTCTCACAAATGCACAGGTGTAAAATATTAATGCGGAATATCTAGTAATTATACTAGATATTCCGCAAGGCTTTTCCCGCGTAGATAATTATTATTTTCCCACAAAAAGTAGCCTTTATCCTTCTCAGTACAGATACAGAGTAGACCGCAGAGAAGGATAAAGGCTACTTTCACACAACAAATAACATCAAAATCGGTCCAGAAGTTTGTGAACTATACCATTATAAATATTAATTTTCACCGTTTTCTACATGTTCCTCAGATAATTCGCTCCATTTTTTTTGATTCGCTGGGGAAACCCATCATGGGTGCCCCGGGTTGGGTACGTGCCTCAGTTAAGCTGAAGCACCCCGGGGGTATGTGAGACTCCTACTCACTAAAACCACCTGTGGTTGCCTTCAGCCGTATACGGAGGGATATCCTGGTTCGATTATTCGCTCCTATTCGACTATGGTTATACAGTGTTGACATAATAATAACAATAAATCGACTATCCAACACAAAAATAATATTTTTCAATTCAAACCAACAGTTCCTGAGATTAGTGCGTTCAAACAAATAAACAAATAAACTCTTTAGCTTTATAATATAAGTTTGGATTATGATTTGGAGTCCAGAACGAAAGGGAACAATAGAGCAGAAAATCAAATCATCGAGCCTCGAATTGATTTCGTATAGATGTCAAATAGCTATCTTTGTCCACATTGTGCCTTTTTTGTTGATCAAGGGCATTGCGTTATAGCGCAGTCAACAGCGCACGTGAGGCATGCCCGCGACGCATGCGCTCTGACTGTACTTTTTTACCAAAACTTTCGAACTTTTTTTTTTCTTTTTTCTGGAATTTCTTATGACGAAATAAGCTGCACATATTCCAACCAGTAAAATGCTCTCGTCGCATATGTTACAAAAGCTGACCAGACACTGCAACTGAACAAAAATAACATAGTTGGCGTTGCGTTCGTTGACGCATTCAATTATTAAATGCGCCAAAACGAAAGTTGAATGAAAGAAGATGACAAAAATTTAAGACGAAAGCGCATAATGTGGACATAGCTAATCTTACACTCTTACGATGCGCGAACACAGTATATATATAGCTTACTCTAGTAGAGCTAAGTCTACTGTGGTAATGCAGAGTTCCATGTTTAATTACAGGAATTTTCTCAGACGTTTTCGGATTCCGGATTATCCCAGCCTAAATTGATCCTTCTGTGACTAATCTACCAAAGATGATAGCTAAGCAATAATATATAATTAATGTAGGCAAGAATAGGTATAACCTATACAGTGTGATCATTAGCAGTGAGTTATCTTAAGCTGTGACCTTTAAATAAAATAATCATAAGTCACTCGAATGTTTCTGTTCTAGCAATAATTAATGATTAATATAATCGCTTGAACTTTACCTTTAACGGGCAATTATAGACTTAAGACTTAACTCATTGTCTTGCAATGTCTTAGATTTAGTGTTAACACAAATGTAGTGTTTACGTTTTAGTAAAACGATTTTACATCTACTACAAAATAAAAACAACATTAAAAAGTCACATCTTACTCTATGTCAAGATAGTTGTAAATGCGAATAGCAAATAAATACCAAAAAGCTGCACTTGAAAATATATTTAAACACCACACAAAAATACTTCTGGGGAAGGAATATAAATTAGTGAAATCTGTAAGTCTATCACTGTAGCACCTATTTAATTTACGTGTTACTAAGGTAGAGAAAAAGAGTGATGTTAGCCGTATCAAAAGCAACTAGCAAGAGCTTTTAAGCACAGCTATTAGCTATATAACTTGAGTATATGAGTGTTGATTTACCTACTTTATGACGCTTGCATCACTGCAGGACTCCAGAGCTGGATTAACATTATACAGGGTGTAACATAATATAATGATAGTACTTAATACTTACTTTAGGGTGTATATGACTCACTGTACAGAGTTCACTGTAAAAGTAACAGCGCTGAAAGAGTAACTTTTTTCTTTTAGGAAGCATTGCTTGAAAAAATACTGTTTCCACATTGCTATAACTTTCACAGTGAACTCTATTTACGAAACACGTCTAAACTCTAAAGTGTCATTATCACTTTTTTTTGTTGTAATTATCACTTGTATAGTCTATAACAAAGTACATAATATTATTAATATTTATGTATTTTCAAGCGAGCCCAACTTTAAACTGACCTCACGCTGATCCAGCGCAATCTTTCCTGGCGCTGTGTAAGTCAGCACTTAACAAATAACCTACATCTTGAAAAATTGGCAATAGCGTATCGCCATTAACATTTTAATTACATAATAATGATCACCGTCCCAGATAGTCGGGGCGTGGGCCGCGGATCAGACTCAACGCAAATCAACACCGATTCTCCATTTGTTAGACACGGGAATGTAATTATGGCAACACTTGGGAGGGGAGGAGGGGGGTTCAGGCCGAACGTCATTCCGGCTTTTAGTTCGACGATGAACAACGGTCGTTACTTTGGACTAAACTATCTTTATACGCCCGATAATTAAATATCAAATTAATTTGGGAGACTTGTATCGGTATTTGAATATTATAATAATGGAAATAGCTCGGACACTAATTGAAATATGGAATGCTATCCAAATAATTTATTGTAATTTGTAACGCGTTTTAGGGTAGGTAGGTAGGTACTCGCTTTAAAAGTTTTTAATGCGATTAATACAATATTGTAATTATAAATTATATTAGTAGTTGTTTGGAATTTAAAACTCTGTTAAAATGTACGATATATTATACGGATCACAAACATGTTTAATAAGTCTTGGTGTCGCGGTCGCGGGGCGCAACGAAAATATTTTTGTCTCGTCTCCTGACTCCTAGTTTGAATCATCATGCTACTTCATATTTAAGAGGTAGAGTTTTTACTCTGGTTATTAACACCCTCACTGCGGCAAGTAAAATCTTAAACCTTCGTCTGGTGCGGCGGCGGGCCAAAGTTGGATCATCATGCTACTTCATATTTAAGAGGTAGAGTTTTTACTCTGGTTATTAACACCTTCACTGCGGCAAGTAAAATCTTAAACCTTCGTCTGGTGCGGCGGCGGGCCAAAGTGTGCCCCCAATGATTTTTCCGCCAGTGCGGGGTGGGCCTTTCTCGACCCACCAGCACAAGGTTAGATTAAATTACTATATTATATATTATTTTAAAAAACAATTAAAGAATAATGTAGGAAAAAGGAAAGAAATTAGTGGAAATAATAAAAACAAAATAACTCATTATTTTAAAAAAATATGTAAAAAAGAAGACAATATTTGTGATAAAAACAGGATTAACATAAAAGATAATAAAAATAAAATCACACATTACTTCGAACCCATTAATGACAAAAATAATACAAGTAAAAATAATTCGGCAATAAACAGGAAACATTTTTTATAACTGACGATAAGCATTTAAATATAACATTATTTCATCAAAATATAGCTGGAGTCTTAAATAAGGTGGATATTCTGCAAGTAGTTCTAGACACTACACTTAAGCAAAACCTTGGTGATATTCAAATAATATGTCTAACCGAAACATTCATGAAAAAAGGATTAGAAGGCAATCTAAGGATACATGATTATAAACTTGCAACTTGCTTCTCCCGCCATGCGCAAAAAAGGGGTGGATCATGTATTCTCCTAAAAAAAGATTTAAATTACAAAGAACTGGATATAATACAAAAAATTTCTAAAGAACGCGAATTCGAATGTTGCGATATTGAACTGCCTGACTATAACGTGATAATTATTTGTATCTATAGAACACCAGACTCTAATACGAAAGTTTTTCTTAATTCAATCGACCTACTACTAACACACTTAAATAACAAAACTAACAAGAAAATAATTGCATGCGGTGATTGGAACATAAATGTACTAAAAGAATCAAATGACGTTAAAGATTTAAAAAATATTCTACTAAATCATAATATAAAGATAAATATTAACTTACCTACTCGAGGTTCTTCCTCTATAGACCAAATAGCAAGTAACATTAACACATACAAAACAGAGATACACCATTTAGCACTCTCAGATCATGAGACGGGCCAGTCAATAACGTTTAAATCCGATAATATTAGCAAGACTCGTGCTCATAGAAATGACTTCTACTTCATAAAAAAACGAGACTTTAGTAGGGATAATACTCGTAAATTTCTAAATTGTCTTGAAACACTTACCTTCACAGAAGTATATCATAGCACAAACTGTGAAGAGGCATTTAAATCCTTCTACGATTTATATAAACTATTCTACTACTTATGTTTTCCAGAAATAAATGTAAAAATCAGTAAAAGTTCTACACATAAAAGTTGGTTAACTAAAGGCATCAAAAAATCGTGTACAACAAAAAGAACACTATATTTTAAGTATACCCACGATGCCTTACATAAAAAATATTCAAGAAATAAATATCTTCACTATTCAAAAATCTTAAAACAATGTATACACTCAGCACAAAAGAGACAAAACAGCCATTATATTAGAACATCAAAAAATAAATGCAAGGCAACATGGACAATTATTAACAAAAATACTAACAATAAAAATAATAAACATAACATTGAATCAATAATCAACAATGACAAACTTTATACAAATCCCCTAGAAATAGTAGAATTATTCAATAATTATTACATTGACATTAAAAACCAAATAAAAAACAATGATACTAATAATAATAATGACATTAACGCAACTAATAATAATGATTCAAATAAAAATGACATCAACGTAACTAATGATAATAATTCAAATAAAAATGACATTAACATAACTAATAATAATAATACACATATAAATGACATTAACGTAACTAATAATAATGATTCACATAAAAATGACATTTACGTAACTAAGACTAACTATACCAACATTGACATTCCGAACACTATATATCTATCACCACTAGTACCTAATGACATCTACAAAATTATAATGTCTCTAAAAAATACGAAATCAACCGGATATGATGATATCAACACAAAAAGCTTAAAACTCTCGGCAAAATACATAAGTGCACCTCTTTCCCATATAATAAACATGTCATTTGAACAGGGGCACTTTCCAAGTCAAATGAGGAAGTCAATTGTAAAGCCCATTTTTAAAAAAGGAGACATAAAAAACATGTCAAACTATCGGCCCATTACGATGATACCGGTTATCTCTAAAATCTTCGAGCGGGCTATGCAAATTAAATTAGTCTCGTATCTAAACCGCAATAACATCTTAAGCAAACAACAATTTGGCTTCACGAAAGGTAGTTCCACAGCTTTGGCATGCTTTTCCCTTGTAAAGGAAATAACAGAAGCTCTCGACAAAAATGAACACATTGCAGCCGTCCTTTTAGATATGAGCAAAGCCTTTGACCTTGTCAATCACGATCTGCTACTAAAAAAATTACAAAAATACGGGATTAGAGGTAACGCGCTTAACTGGTTTAGGTCATATCTGAAAAATAGGTCTCAATGTACAGAGATAACAAATATTATTAATCATAAGGCTGTTAAACATCGTTCTAAATATCAAATGAATAAAGGTGGCGTCCCCCAAGGGAGTATCTTAGGCCCAATACTATTTCTTTTATATATAAATGAATTGCCAGATGCCACTGATCATAGTTGTTATATGTTTGCCGACGATACAACCTTATTAATTAAGTCTACCAAAGATAAAATCAATTTTGAAATAAAACGTGAACTTGACAAAATTACTAAATGGCTTAATCAAAATTATTTACATATTAATATTGACAAAACTAATATAATTAAATTTAACAATTCACATAATACTAATGACATACCAAATACAAATAATAATAATTCTAATAATTCAATCAAATACGTGCCGTCAGTATCATTCTTGGGTATCACACTTGATAACAAGTTAAAATGGAAAGACCATATCAAGAAAGTGTGTAATAAACTTAATAGCTACGTCTTTGCTTTAAGAAGAGTAAGGAATACTGTGTCACAAGATGCCGCTCTTACAGCATATCACGGATATGTAGCGTCCGTTCTAAAGTACGGTCTTGTTTTATGGGGGAACTCCCCGGATATATATAATGCATTTCTGACACAAAAAAAATGTATTCGGGCGATGGCAAAAGCGGAATACCTGGCTCCCTGTAGGCCGCTTTTTAAGAAATTTAAAATACTGCCACTAGCATGTCAATACATACTGGATACATGCATGTTTGTCAAAAAATACAGCCATCTATTTGAAACAAACAATAATCAAAAAGTAAATAGGTATGTAAGTAGGGATTGCAATAAATATTATATACCTCGTCACAAGAAACAATTATTTAGTGAGAACAGTTACTGCATGTCAATAAAAATTTTTAATAGTTTGCCTAAAGACATAAAAAATATATCTGTAATAAATAAGTTTAAAAAATTTTTATTTAATTGGTTGCTGGACAAATGCTTCTATAGCATTAAGGAATATTTTGAACATTTTAATAATGTAAGAAAATTTGACATTAAATAATTAGATAATTATATCGTATAATTTATAATAATTTTATGTAATAATTTAAAAAAAATAATAAATAATTATACTTGAATTATACATATGTGACATTATTGCATTACTATTGTAAATTAAATTGACTTTAAATATACTAACTTTAAAGAAGTGATAAATTGTGTGATAAATTTTGTTAAATGGTATTAATGGAATGATGTGCAAACTACGAATGACTTAATTTACTATAATAAACTGACATTAGTACTAATTGAAATGGGAAAAATTAACTAAATGACTAAATATTTTTTAGGGAAGCTTTGTGATTAACTTAATAACTAATATTATTTGATAATTGATTGACTGAAATTATTTAATTTAAGTATTAGTTTTAAGAAATTGTAGGTATGTCACCAGGAGGGACATAAACTCTTAATATTTCCACACCTCATCGAGGTAGAAATTGTAAAACGTATATAGACATAAGAACACCATTGTATCAATTTCTTGGAAATAAAGGATATGAATTATGAATTATGAATTATAACTTTGCGAAAACATAATGTAGGTGTACAGTTTTTGGACTTTTGGAATAACCTTGAACCCAACTACTTTAGATTTGATTCACACCGGGATCTGCCAAACAGGAAATGAGAAATAAACCAGGGAAAGTGGCGGGCCGATATCGACCCGAACCGCACTAGAAAGTATTTTTAGTAGAGATGAGAAAGACAAAAATAAGGGGATATCGAAAATATATATTTTTATTAATATATTTAAATTCCTGTCTTTAAAACACAAAGCCCGTTTTTGTTTGCACATTCTGCAGTATGTTTTATTTTTTTTAAATTTCTTTTTTGATTCGACACTCCTCATGGTTTCTCCCAGTTTTTCATATCACCCTGCACAATTTCACCGTTTAACGCTCATCTCAAGGACATGATTGTATGTTTCCTGCTATCGTGCCTTGTTAATTTTATAAAATGAATAATAGGGATGATGACAAGGTCAAAGTTAGCGAATTTTGTTCATAAAATAAAAAAAGCACGGTAAAAAATAAGCGTTACCAAAATTTCAGCTCGATAGCATTTGTATTTTTTTTTGTTAGGCGCCTTCAAAGTTGGATAATCAAGTCGAATTTTTTTCCATTAAATTTCTTAATATTTGTATACCATTCGATAACATATGCAATTAAAAGCAACTTTTGGTATGAAACCACTTTCATAAACGCAATATTTAATATACCTACCGAACAAAGTTCTCTCCCGGTCCGTACAAACTACGAAAGACTGACGTCAGTCTTTCGTGTCACTTTGTATGGAGCGTTTCGGGCAGGTCTATTTTATGAGATGTTTGAATTGTTCATATCTTGGTGAATTTTTAAGCTATGAGAGTCATTCTTTCAGCGATGTTTCTATTTTTTAAGGGTCTTTCAATTACCAATAAGAAAAAAATTAGTCATCAAGCCTATTATTGTATTTTAAAAAGATAAAACCGACTTCAAAATCGTACGTAATTGGGAATCAAAATTACCTATTTTAAACACTACTGAATCTATTTTGATGAACAGTATCCCCGAAGTTAAATAGTACCCAGTACAAAAAAAGAATTACTTTAATCGGACTAGTAGTTCCGAAGATGTGCGAACACAAACATAAAACATACTTGAATATGTATGTCACTTTAGAAATTTGTCACATTTGTTCAGATGCTGATAATATAGAGTAAAACATATCAAAACTAGGTAGTTCTGAAAATAATACATGCAATATACAGGTTGAATTGATAACCTTTTTTTGAAGTCAGTTAAAAAACGCGACGTACGTCAGCTACGACTTACGATAGATTGCACATCACTAACTGGCGAGGCGGACGCTCGGTGCGGTATCGGGTCGCCAACCGCCTGCTTGTACGGCGGGCCGCAATAGGCCCACTGCCGCACTGAGTTGATTTTTGACACCTCCAGTGCGTGGTGGGTCGATAACGACCCGCCATAATTTTTTTATAGGAAAGACCTATAATTTTAAACACAATCTCAAATATATATTTGCCTCTGTCGTACCTTTACAAACACCTGAGATAATCGTTCCGCACCGAGTGAGAGAACATAATTTTCTTCGTCCGCACCAGCTGACATTCCGCGGCGGGACGATTTCGGCCCGCCCCGCAGTGAAGGTGTTAAGTATTAGTTATTTACCTATTCTTTCTATCTTTCTTTATTTGCTAGCAGTAATTGTTAGTACTACTACTAGTATTCGCTCAAATCCTTCCAACTACAGACCAATCGCTATAACCTCTCTCTTCTCGAAGATAATGGAATCCATTCTCAATAGCCAGTTTCTTCATTACTTGGACGGTCAGGGATTGCTGAGCGACAAATAATACGGGTTCCGTAAGGGTCGCTCGGCTGGTGATCTCTAGGCGTACCTGACTCATCGTTGGGCTCAGGCAATTGTGTCGAAGGGAGAGGCATTGGCTGTTAGTTTGGACATTGCGAAGGCCTTTGATCGGGTTTGGCATAAAGCGCTGCTATCAAAGCTTCCATCATACGGGCTGCCCGAGAAATTATGTAAGTGGGTCACTGGTTTCTTAGCAGACAGAAGCATAAAGGTCGTAGTTGACGGCGAATGCTCGAAGACTCACTCTGTTGATGCTGGTGTCCCTCAGGGCTGTGTGCTATCGCCTACTCTATTCTTACTGCATATCAATGATATGTTGCAGACCAGCGGCATTCATTGCTATGCAGATGACAGTACAGGTGATGCTGTATATACCGGCTCCCCCAATATTTCTCGGCAAAATGTCACCGAGAGTCGAAACGAACTTGTGTCTAAGGTGGAGAATTCATTGGAGAAGGTCTCTGAATGGGGTAGACGTAACTTGGTCCAATTCAACCCCGCCAAGACACAAGTCTGCGCGTTCACCACTAAAAAGTCACCAATGGTCGTATATCCTCGTTTTGAGGGCACATCTTTAACCATCTCCCCTAGAATTGAGATACTTGGCGTCAACATATCGAGCGAAGTCCAGTTCCGATACCATCTAGAGGGTAAGGCCAAATTAGCCTCGAAGAAGCTTGGTGTTCTTAACAGAGCGAGACAGTACTTTAGTCCGGACCAACGCCTTGTTCTCATCTCTGGGCAGGGGTGCCAAAATACCAACTGCTCCCTCTAGATCGTATCCAACGAAGGGCCGCTCGAATTGCCATAGTGTTTCAAACAGCTTGGACCCCTTGGAATTACGCCGAGATGTAGCTTCACTTTGCATCCTCTATCGGTTGTATCACGGGGAGTGCTCTGAGGAATTGTTCGGAATCATACCACCTGCAACTTTTCGCCATCGACCCACGCGAAAAACATACCATCCTCATCACCTTGATGAGTGGCAGTCTTCCACAGTGCGTTTTTCGCGTAACTTTCTGCCGCGCACTGTAAAACTCTGGAATGAACTGTCACCAGCAGTTTTTCCGGACCTATACGACCTGCAAACCTTCAAGAAAAGAGCGTATGAAAAATGAAAAATGAAAATGAAAAATAGTTTATTGTCTCGCTCAGTAAATACATAATAATAAAATAAAACAAAAGATAGACACAGGATAATACAAATTCAGGTGCGCAACCACTACACTAAGTATTCCCTCTTAAAAGGCCGGCAACGCACCTGCAGCTCTTCTGATGTTGCGAGTGTCCATGGGCGACGGTAGTTGCTTACCATCAGGTGACCCGTTTGCTCGTTTGCCCCCTTATTCAATAAAATAAAAAAAATTGAATTATAGTAGTAGGTAGGTAGCGGAGAAAAAATAAAATCGCTCTCTCGTATCGGATCTTTGCTCCAACAGTACTTTCTGTTTTCCATGGCTTCGTATAATGTTTTAGCTTTATCGAATCAAACGTTAAAACATGCCGGAAAAGTATTAAATGTCCTATTCTATTAAGTCGAGCACAATCTGGGGCCCGATTCTCACAATATCTCGAATGTTGATTCTATCGTAGGCTCATCATTCGCACGGACACATACCTACTTTTGCACACGTGACTCGTGAATAACACAGACTTAGGATTCCCGCACGAAACTGCGAATTCGCATCGCACCACATCGCAATGTCATTTTTAATATTATTCATTTTGTCGGCGCAGACATTTGCGACACGATGCGCATTCGCAGTTATATGTGGGAGCCCTTAAATAGAATCGTCATTCGAGGAATGAGAATTGGTCCCTTCTTCATAAGGCTTCATACGACAAGTTAAGCCGTTTAAATTGAAAAAGTGTTTTATTGGGATTGTTTTGCCCAACGCATACGTTAGAGTTTAGGGAACTGTAAATAATAGCTTATTATTGCTACATTCTTGCTTTATCTTAGACTAGGTGACGCCCGCAACTCCATTGCGCCAAAGTTTTGTTGATTACAGAACCCTAAAACGGAACACTAACCAGCTGTTTTTTTTTTGTATATTGATTTAATTATATAACTATAATTAACCTAACAATGTACAAAAAATCAGCTGGTTAAAGTTCCGTTTTAGGGTACAGTAGTCAACCAAGTTTTGTTGATTACAGAAGCCTAAAACGGAACACTGACCAGCTGATTTTTGGTATATTGGTAGGTTAATAGTCATATAATTTAAGTGTCACCTTGTCCTACAAATAAAACAATCCATATTTTTGGACCATCAAGTCAAAGCATGAAATCCTTTCTATCTCTGTTAGCTACCACTTTCGAGATT
Source organism: Polyommatus icarus (assembly GCA_937595015.1). Taxonomy (NCBI): domain Eukaryota; kingdom Metazoa; phylum Arthropoda; class Insecta; order Lepidoptera; family Lycaenidae; genus Polyommatus; species Polyommatus icarus. The sequence continues at coordinate 13,446,401 of OW569326.1, forward strand.
TTTCGAAAATGAAAATGTTGTTCGTCTTATCAAAATGTAGCTACTCAAAAAAATTGCTTGTTAGTAATCACAAAAAAATTATTCTAGGGCTCCCGTACTAATACATTTAACAGCGGCAATAGAGATACAATACCATATTCTGTAACTTCTTTACGTTGTGCCATGATGAATTAAATTGTTCAATGAGTACCAAAATTGCTTCAATAACAGCAAAATTACCTACAGCATGCACACAGCACAATCGACCTCGATCATGGGCAATCTTAGATGTTATTCATCTATAGACTATATGCCACCTTAAGCGTTCGTAATGGCATGTATAGGCCGATCATGAGTAAACATGGTTCATGACAAATTACAGCTGTTCCGTTTTAAATTTATGCGCGCCGAACCCTAATAAAATGAAAATGTGTAGCTACAATACAAGAGACTCATTAAGGAGTTGTGTTTAAGCCCCTATTCAGTATTCAGCTATTTACTATTTAGATTACATTCTTAATTCGAAGCCAACGCAAATCGAATACTAATTTGTTATAGCTATTTACATTTAAATACTATGTCACTAAACCGGTTTCGCTTTTAATCAGTCGGTTTAAATTCCAGCGTTCAAATGACGCGAGTTAATAGGCGCTGCATAAGGTTGTATTTAAATTGATTCCATAACCGCTCGCACCGAGATATCGCCTGTCGTTTATTACATTATGTCACTTTAATTAAATGAATTTTTCCCTTACGGTTAAAGTAATAAATGTGCGATGTTGTAAATCAGAAAGTACAGCGGGCGCGCACGGCGCGGGCGGCGCGGTGTCGTGACACGACTTAAACTAAATTAATAAACTTGCAGTCTCGGGCTTTATTAAAAAACACTCATTAAGGCGAAGAAAAAGTAGGTAAAGTCGCCGGCGGGGACAGCGCCGCTAATTGCGCGCCTTTATTGCTTAAATAAAGTTTTAGTGGGGGAACACAAGTTTTAATTAAAAATGTGAGAATAGTTTTTAATAAAGGACGGGCTCGGAGCGCGTATATTGCGAAACTTTAAGCGATACGCTTAGCTTACAGGAAGTCCGGTTATATTGCATCTTGTGCCCGCCTCGGACTCCATTCTTTCGTTCTAAACTTGGAGACGGTTCAAATTAATTGAATTTATACGACTGCTTTATGGCGGAGAGGCTAATGATGGCCATAACTATGTACATTGTAATTATCGTCGTTGCAATCGGCAACGAGAAGAATTCTTTTCGCATAGCGCGTCGCTCCTAACGACGTTGACATTTATAAATTGCTGGTCGAATGCACCACTTAAAAAATCTCCTACTCAACTCTCTCGTCGATACAGAATGACAAACGGCACGCGTAACGCGAGAAACTAATAATGGCCGTGATTTACCTCCTCCCCTGTTATTACGTCGCGAAATGTAATTTCGGCCGTGCACAGGACGGGCGCGGGGCGGCGACACACACGCGAGTGGCGATGTGTGCAATAGGTTTAATAAAGGAGGGACGCGAGTAAATCCTTCAATTTCGCCGGCACAGCGGCGTTTCTCGTTAACCGTGGCAATAAGTTAAACTGCCGGCCGCCGCTCGCCGCCCGCATCCCGCAGCCCGCTGCAGCGTCGCCAGGAAATTAAAAAGGTCTTGAGCCACTGTTCGACCGCGGGATTTCCTATTAACTAAATTGTTTGCCCACCCTAAGCGAGATCGAATCAAATCGTTGTTACAAAAAGTTATGCAGGGGCTTTTCGTTTTCTATTATCCCGTTTTCAGCTTTCGCACTGACGGACTAACCGAGTTTCGATTGTTTCATAATATTGTTTGGTAATTAGGATAATTAAAATATTACAAGCTGAAGCATAATATTAGTATTGACTTTAGATTCTAGACTCACCAAAGTCTACACAGATCCTTACTTCTGTTGAATACTTTATAGAACCCTCCCCACGTTTGGTGGTGTAATAGGTCCATGCACCCCCTAATTATGAACTCTAACAACAGTACGTGTTGTAATAATACAGCTGTAATAAAGTTGCGTCGGGCAACCTCCACTATGTTAACGAGTAGTTTATGTCACCGTTACTGAGCTAGTAAGCTTCCAATTATGAAGTCATTTCATCGTTATGACTTACTTCTACGAATAATAAAAACTAAGGAAGAGTAACTCCGTCAAAAAACATGCTCCAAAATACTTATCAAAAAAGTGTACCTTAGGTTCACTTTTCATACATTTGGTGACCTTGAGCGGTATAAAGGCATACATGACAGTTCGAATGGAACCAAATTTAAAATTTAAAACTGTATTAGAATGGGAGTTACGTTTCCTTAGGTGTTATTATTCGTAGACTTACTTACACTATAGTAACATAGTTTCTACTGACAACTGACTAGGACCGAGGACTATAGTGACTAGATGACAGTACCTAACTTAAATGAGAAATGCAGCTTAGTCGTATTACTTATATTTAGTTTGTTTCGCCTTTAATTAATCGAAGCCTTGGCATCGAAAAGACGAAACAGATAACATGTGTGACTTCAAAAGTATGTCATACATGATACAGCTACATTTGATTTTTTGTGACAATACCCACATAGTCATACTAGGTAACTGTCGGGAAAACATGAGTGTGTTTACACTTTACAATTTAACAGTTTTGATTTGTATTCCATAAATTGATATTACAATCAGGCGATGGGTTTCCCCGCCGTAAAATAAACTGTGTCCGTCCATGTGTTCGTTCACTTTGGTACGACTTGAGCGAAACGATCTGCCGATCTCACACATTAATTACAGCTGTAAATATCACCGATATATGGGCTGTAATATCTGGAACAAAGAGCACGCGTTCCCTTGCGGGGCGGGCGCGGGCGGCGGCGGTGCACTTCCAATTAGATGTTCGATGAAAGTGTAATCAGACGGCCGGCGGCCGGATCCGGGACGTAATTAAACGGCGCAGGCGAAGAGTGATTTATTAATAGAAAAGCTTCCAGCCCTAATGAAATACTGAGCGGACAATGGCGAGGGCGGCCCGCCCGTGGAAATTAAATTCTCAGACTCCGCCGGACGCCGGACGCCGGACGCCGGACGCCGGACGCCGGACGCCGGACTTCCACTTTCTTTGGAGCTATATTGGATTCGCCGAAAACCGATTAATATGGAAAATTAATTTTATACTCGACAACGAGATAACTTACCACGTTCCCACAGTAAAAACGTATCGATTGTTTCTAAACAATGAGAGGCATTGGAAATGTAAGGTAATCTATTAATTACCGCGTTTAATTGTTATCATTTCATTATTATTGTATTAGTGTGGCTCCCCGGGGGGCGGGGCGTGGGGGGGCGGCGGTGCGGGGTTGGCCGCGGCGGCGGGCGCTCGGCTCACTCCGTCGTGGACCGCCGTAGAGTGCACACGCGCCTCTCAGCACCGCGATCTTGCAAACTTTACACGAACTCCGATCTGCCGAGCGTAAACATAAACGCGAAACAAAAATTACCCCCGACGCGGCCGTGCACGTGACGATCTCCCCGGACTGATTGCCCCCATTATCCTGTTGAAGTGACAATTGTGGACGAGGATATCTGTTAAGTGTTCCGTTGGAGCTGTGATTGTTTGGATTGAAAAGGACGACCTGCAGGATAGTCGAGTGCAGTTTTTGGCGCGAACGGCAGCTCTACAGGTAAATAAAGTCGCTTGTGCAAAATCGCTTTACACATTTCGTAAACTTTTGTTCGCGCTTTTCTTATTACTTTCTTTGAATAATAATACAATTATTCAAAATACAATATAGAATTATCAAATAACATTAAATAATATAACAAAATTAAAGTAAACAACGCCCGAAAAATCTACGTTAGAAAAGCTCCAAACTTAACTTTTCGTAGGCCCGGCCGTAGCTCGTAGCATCGTCGTAGCATTTTTTTTTTAATTGGATGTCGTATTTTTTTCTAATTTGATATCTTGATTTTGATTTATTTATATCCGATTTCACAAACTATTAATTAATTCGTTCAAATCACAGATAAAACTCGTTTCTCGATGTCACTTAATTAAATTAATGAAGCTATAAAGGTATAGAGGACGTGAGAAATAATAGGAATTTTAATTAATTTCGTTATTTAATTAACTCAGTCAAAACATAATTATGAAGTTCCGAGGTAATTAATTATGTTCATTAATTATAGACACGGAGTTTATTTTGTTGTGTCGTCTTCGGGCTTGTTTATGAGCTCGGATCTAGCACACATTTATTTACATCGTCAATCTTTAAGAGGAATATTAAGCATGAGTATGTAAAGCGCGTTATGGAAATTGCAGAATAATGTTGCCGATAATAATTAGGTAGGTCGCGTTTTAAAATTATAATTGGCATTTTGAGATAATCGCTCTACATTTTAAGTTGTGATCTTATCGCCATAGGAAAATTGCTTAGAAATTAAGTTCTCTTAAGAATATACAGAATATTATTGGTCAAATTATCAAAGCACTTTCAACCACTTCTTTCTTTTGTCGAAATGCAAGCAGCTATCTAATTAAATTGAAATCCACCCGTCTCGTGTTACTGGAACCCCAAACCAATTAAGACAATTAAAAACTATGATTTGACAAGTTTCAATAACGTTCAGCTGGCGTTGGCGATGCAATTAAAAAGGCCGTCTATCCCCCGTCTACCCTAAATAGGTTGGACAAAAAAGCCCGTTTCAGCGGCGCAGTGATGTATGCGCTCCCATGACCCGCCCGCCTCTACGACGCGCCGCGACGCTTGTTATTTAATTACATTGTGTCTTAATTAAACTTCGCCTTATCTCCTCTCTCTCTGTCGCACGGTGACGTCATTCCTCGTTACTTTAATAGACTATAAAAATATTAGCGCTGTAAAATGTTACATTACTGTAAACGAACTTTAGCAATTAAAATTCTTTGTTTACTTTGAAGTTGGCCAACGATTTCTTGTTACGACTCATTTCATGTGTAAATATAATTAGTCGCTCGCAACCTTTTTAATGTTTTTCCACTTGTACTTGACTCACTTAGCGCGGTTTCATACTTTTTCGCGGGACAACATCGCGCACGCAAAACAAAAATATCGATGAAATACCTAGGAAAAAGCTCGCTGTAAGCTCCATTGAATGATACTCATGAATCGACTTAATTTTTAAGCTTTTTATTTGAGTTTTATTTCTATGCTCAACTAATCATAAAATATTATTGAAAACGGGTTTATATCGTTAGAAAAGTTTTCAAAGCGGGTAAAATAAAAACATCTTTTTAATCAGTATTTAATTACTAAGCACGATCAAAGTACGGTCTGGCCGAGTTCTTTCATTAACGTAACCACGCGTTTAATTAAAAGTTTGCGTCAGATAATATTAATGGTGTACTCGTATTGAAATTAATTATAACGATAACAGTTTTATCGGAGTAATTAAAGCATACAATTTATCTGTGAAACAATATCGTTAACTGTTTAACCGGGCCACGTAACTATAATAAGAGTTTAGTATGTTTGAATTTTTTTAATTTTGTGTGAGTAGGAGTTGTTGAGTTGAGTACTGCTTTATTTATATGAGATTTATTATAATAGGTACTGTTAAAATATATTTGAATTTTGCTTCTGTATTCATAAGTGAAAAACTTATGCGAAAGTAATATGTCCATATTATGATACAGGTATACACGGTGATAAGAGAGCTCTACATTTCCTTTGAATGGTAATTGCCAGTATATCCTGTTGTAATAATTATAAATTGCGGTAAACTTTGCTCCCGCGCAAATGGCAGGCCAGCGGTAACTCGAGACTTGAATATGCCAAGAGGTTAGAGAGTTCAACATCATTGTTCCCCTAATCGTGATCTCTGGCTCCACTGTGAATTCATTTTGTGCGGATTATGTTACGCCGGGCTTAGTGTTATGGTGAAAATTGTTTAATTTTTACTATATTGCCCGAAGCTAGGGATTAACGGTGATGAACTTATGTTTTGTGTACATTTGAACCCACTTAAACAAATCTGGGTTAAAGTCAGGGTCTGGTTTAAATCTCATGGTACATCCATTAGTACAAAGAGTGAGAGGGACAACATAACACTTAACCACGGGTGACGGGACGTTTCATATTCGCAAGTGGACCTCAAAATGTCAACAATAAGCTGTTTAACATGATATATTTTTTTAAATATTTAATCAACTATTAATTACCGCGTGTTTAATGCAACACAGTAACATGCCCGTACACAGCTTTAATGAGCCAGCGATGTAAGCGGTATCTCCATCTCGCTAATTACGAGTATTGTTGCTGTCGGGCTTCATTACATCGTATCCCAATTATAATGGAGCCAATTAACTAAGCATCGAGTATAATTGAAAGTAGATAGTCTGCATGAAGGGTAAGGTAATTACGAGATCCAATTTAGAACTGCCGACTCTACACGTCGCTAGTTTGAAACAAAGCTTAATTAATTAAGTCGAGAACAATTTAGTTCGCTGCCGTAATATTCTCAGCAATTACGCGAAATTCGATGTATTTTGTTGGCGGTAATTGGCGACCAGCCCCGGATCAGATTGTAAGGTGTACTGGCTTATCCATATTACCTATTTTCCTTATGCCCTATCCATATTCCGTAGCCATCAGCGATCCTACTCCCTTTATATAAACTTCCAAGTTCTCAAGTTTAGTCTTCATCGTTCCTAATTCGTTGACGGTCGTACACCGAATCTAATTTTGTGTTTTTCTACATCCACTTTTCAGTTTCAAGATAATATTTTTTCTAAGGCTTCGAAAGAATCCTGTTGTTACGTATACGGTGTACGATGTGCGGCGCGGCCGGCGGGGACCGTACTAATACACCATAGTTTACATTGATTTCACGCCAACGCAAACAGACCTAATTGGAAAATCTAATAATTAATTAAAAACCTTCGTATTGTTTACATTACCTGAATTAACGATGTCATTAAAATTGTTTAATTGCAATAAATACATTAGCTTAATTAAAAATGTTATTGTTCGTATGGCTCTCCGACGTAACGAAATTAATTGTGACTATAAATTATCGTAATTGGGCATAAAGTTTATTGTGTATTGCGAATATTTTTAATTTATTAACTTTAATGAAAGTTTTCTAATTAATTACCTCCACTGACTGTCGAAATATTGTATTATTTACTAGTAACCAACGAGTATTTTAATTAAGGTATCCTTTTACCGTTATTGCAGACGGGGTTTACCTTTTTAGTTATTACTTCTAGTCTATAGGGGAATAATTATTGAACGCTGGATCTTCCTACAATTATTGCAATTACAAGTAATCACTTTATTGATTGCAACCACTACCCGTTTAAGGCTACAAGTATGTAGTAACAGTGGGAGAGTAGACATTTTTACTACGAATAACATGTAATAAGATTCTTACGTCTGATGGAACGTTTTTCGCGAGTATCGTGAGCTCCATGGAAGGGCATAACTCGTAACGCACGAAGATAGCACAGAATACCGCGAAGTGGAGTTAATTGCTAAGGCACTTACCGGTGTTTGCGAAACCCGGCGAGTCGAAGCTGTTAGGGTGCGTGTGTGAATCGATAGCCAGAGCCGGCGATCCGGCGCGCGGTGCGGTAACGAGACACATCTCCGGCCGTATCCTTCCAATTAGCGCGCGGGCTCCGCAGGGCGGGCGGCGGGGCGGGCGGCCGGACAACGCGGTCCGCGCTCGCCGCTCGCCGCTCGGCGCTCGTTACCCGCCCGACTCGTTACGGGAATTGTTTGTTCGAGTATGTAAAAATGTGTTTATTTGCACGTACGCCCCGGGCTAAAAAATATATGAAAAGACCCTTTTTAAGACTTTTAATGATTTCCCGGCAAAGGGAAATTGGGTTAGTTATTTTCCCCGGGGTTGCCCCTCGTTAAGTTTTAATGGGGTAGCGGGCGACGTAATCAAACGTGCTTATTTAAGTTAACGACGTTTACGGGTCGTCAATGGAGTCGGGAGGAGAGTCGCGTTGCGCCTTTGTCGTCGGCCGAGCGCTGGTGTAAAAAGAGTGAAAACGAGTAGCGAGCGGGGCGCGGGGCGCGGGCCCCGGACACCGTTAATTACGGCCCGGGACACCGCCTTACGAATATGTTAATTAGTAACGAGTTAGGAGCACTAGGGTTTCCGCCGCGACCGCTGCGCTCCCTATAAGCTCCGCCTAATTGATCTTCGGCGAAATGTCGGCTCGTTTTTGCCGGGAGCGGGCTCATTAGAGCGACGAGGCATGTTGATTACATTCTGTTGCGCTTATTAGCGCGAATTCTCGTTAGGGGCCACTATTGTTGTAATTAAACAGCGCGCACATCGCGTCAAGGAGAGTCTACGCCGAGTCGCGGGCGCTAAGACGCCGTAATTGTTCGGATTTAATTAACGACTCGATACTCACGGCGCGAGGGGCTCTCGTGGCGTCCGACATAATTCCATTGTTATCCGGAGAGATAAAAAACGGAAAGTTTGTTTAGAAGTGACTTACACAATTACTGGAGTGTGCTCGGTTCCGGCGGCGGCGGTACGTCGCCGGGTGTGACTTTAATTGGACGAGAGGGGCGCGGGCGGGGAGCGGGCGGGGCGCGGGAGGAGGAGAGGGCTCGTATCTCCCTAACACTTCTAATTGGCTCGCTGGCACTAACAGGCTTTTCTCTAAAATCGTTCCTCATCCCCATCACTTTGACAACAATCTCGCTGCAAACAGAATAAAACAATGCATCGAAATAATTGTGTACCTGACAGTCGAGGAATTTTTGAAAGGTTTGCGCTTGTTAATGACGTGGTGCCTAAGGATTTCGATCGCAGAAGTACAAGTACATACTGTGTTAGAGACTCCGGAGTAGGGACCTTCAAGGCTCAGAAGTCGCATATTTTGCATGAAAATAATACCTACTGTCCCTTCTGTAGAATTCACACCTCACATTTTAGTTGTGTTAATTTTACTTTCACGTTTTCTACCTACTCAACGTAACTAGTTTATAAACTTATGAGGAGTACTTTTGTACTCCTCTTATGTTAAAATGTATAAACTCGTGTGGTTTTCCGCACGAGTTTTTGCTAGGTAACGGTAAAAGTAACTTAATCGCAAATTAATTGTAAAAAAAAAAAAAAAACAAACGTTTACCATATTTATAACGTTAAGATTATGTAGCCGTATTTAGTATAGCGTAACACGTATCACTTTTGTAATACTTGTCATTTTCATAAGCTCCTTCCATGACCTCATAATATAACTACCTCTATAAGCATCATAAGAAGCTATAACAATATTATTATATTTTTTATGATGACGAATGCTCCAGTTTTTTTATTTGAAATTTGTTCTATTAGCAATTATTTTAATTTGAAATCCTGTTTTGGTATAGTAATAGGTGTCGTATATTATGGATATTAAGTCCAAAACATTATGTATATTTTATTCACGTGATATGAAACCCCACCTCATAAATTTTAAAATGTTAATTTGAACTAATGGGTAAATTAAATTATGTTAATTGAGATTATGGATATGTAAAACATATTAATATAAAAATACATAAATAGAAACACTTTTTTGAACTGTCTTCAAGTACCTACTAATAAATTAAAAAATCTTTCCGGTACAACTATGCCCAGATTTAACGGCCCTATTACCTAAAATGCCTTAACTTAAGCATTAGTCACGCTTTGATCATAGACCAATCATATTCAGTCTCACTAGAAACAGTAATATAATTATTTACCTTTTTCACAAGTACACCTACAAAGTACATGTGAGTTAAAAAGTGTTTACCACCACTTTAAAGGTGAACGCAGATTTGGCCGCACCGCACGCACCGCAGTCGCCGCATTTCGAATTCTTTATATGAAGTTATAGGCAAGCTCGCATACCTACCCGCGCCGCAGTCTTCGCAACTTCTACATTCTTTATATGAAGCGGTCAAATCTGCGTTCACCTTAAACACTCAATGAAAAGGCAATCAGCTGTTGCCGCCCGCCCGGCCCCCTCCGCCCGACGCGTCTGCCTATTTAATTTCCTCTTAATGATCATTCAATATTTACGTTTTCATTTAGTACAGTAAATATATTATATTCACATTAGGCGTAATGGAATGACTTTCGTTTTTTAATGCATGGTAAGCTCCGAATTTGTATAAATAAGTAATTTACGAAAGTTTTCACTCAGTATTTCACGTTATTGACGAAACGTGTTGGTCACCATTATTAGTCATTAAAAATAGTGACCTATACAAGAAACCCTTAATTTGAACTGAAACGTATGTATATTACAAACGTAATATCGATATAAATCACTTTTATATTTTTTTTATTCTGTTAAAAGAATTAAAAACACGTACTAACAAAAAATTCAAAAATACTTACTTACAATCACAAAGAATTTAAAATACGGACTCAACTTGGTCCAAAAAATTGAAACAAGCAGTAAAATACAGTTTATAGTGGCATATCTTGACATTTTCGGATAAAGATTATAAAAACGAAGCGAAATCGATACAAAGTATTCTCCGTACGAAAGTTGAAGGTAGTCTTATGTTTTGAGTGACAAATCCAATTTTATTCTCGACTGCCCCACCCCCCTCCGCGCGGACCGATCAGACCTTATCCAAATTGGATCTTGAATAATAAAGAATCGGGCCGATTGGATTTTATTCCTTAAATTCAATTAGCACACGAGGGTCGTGTGTGACTGCAGACGATAGATAGAGCCACATTATCGTATTAAAAGGGATTGTAGGGTTTATTGTTGCGACGCGGGCTGGGCCTGGGCGCTTAGACGAATTGTATTCGATGGTATCGCCGGTGAAGGAAAAATAATGTATGGGATTGGGCATAACATAAGGCATCGCTAGCACCGCGCGCTTTCGTCAAATCCCATATAATTTAGAGTTCAAACTTCGCAGTGAAAGTTACCGAATGCGACTTGACTACAGACCCTGACGCCTCACCCTTACACTAACCCGTAGATTATTCACATTAATGTATTCGGCGAACGTTTCTGTGTTTTCATAGGATCTCTATAATTCTGTGCGTAACGTATTTAAATCTTTTTATCGGATTGAATTATTTGTGGCTTCTGTTTGTTCGCATTAAATTTATGAATGCTAAATCCTTTAGACGTTTCTTTCCTAGGGTCATATTAGCATAAGCAGCTCGATGTTTTCAAGTTTTTGAGTTACTCGCAAACGTAATTAAAATAATTTTCAGGGTTTATTTGTTCGAGTTAAGATTTGGAAATCGATAACATTAACACGATCGCTAACACGAAACTCGAAACGGGGCTGTCGTTTTTCGTAGAAGTTAAAACATAACAAGTTAATTATATAAACGTGAACCATTATAAAATTGTGGCCATCGTGTTATGTATATTATTATAATAAATCGGTGTATTATCGCGGGCGCGTTTGACACAAACATCGAAATCTACTTAAAGTAATGGAAACGATTTAATGTGCTCACAACAGCCGAGCCGGCCGCGATAACGCCCGCTCCTACACTATACGCCACAACGCCGCGCGCCGGCCTTAATTTCATAATGAAATTAGAATATTGAAATGAAATGAATATGTTTTACTCTTAAGAAAAACGGGTAAAAATTAACACTTTTAGAACGTCTATAACATGAGGCCTAAGCGCTTACCGGTACCGGTTCGGGAACTAACTCGGCGAGAAGAACCTAAGAAATTGTACTTAATATGTTACGAGTATCTTAGTTCAGATTTCGTGTAAATTTGTGAAATCCATACTAATGGGATAAATGTAAAAGTGTGTATGTCTGTCTGTCTGTTACTTCCCCAAACTAAAATCGCTAAACCGTTTTTACTTTAATACTTTGAGAACCCTCTCCATAGAATTTCGTCGCATCGAAGACGCGGTCTACAATCTACATAATATAGTATCGTTATAATTAAAATTCTAAATTTATTTTATGCTAAATTATAAATATATTTAGAATGTTAAACTATGTATACTAATAGACGACGTATACTATTAAAATCAATATTATACGTAAGTACATGTTTGTTTTATAATGGCCTATTAAATTTGGTTATATCTTAATATTATAGCTCTCGTAATGGGTATAAAATTATCATTCGTATTAAAATAAGTATCATTAGGAGACCTCATCAATTTTAATGCTAGTTTTTTAGAATGTTTTTACAACTTTCATCATCATGATATTTCTGTTTCATGCGAGGGAAGGCTATTAAATAATTTAATGTAATAACTATATTATTTAATTGCCTTCCCTAGATATTAATAAAAATTACATTAAGCAACACTACCGAGGTTGTTTGTACTTATATCTTTCTCACGTAGTTAGATACAAACAACCTAATCGCTTGCTCTACATTTCTCTACATTGACATATTCATCCATAAACAATAGAACCCTTATATACAATATGCATTAGTACCTAGAAAAAAAAAAACACGAAAGAATTAAAGTAAGTATATTTTTATTAAAGCCTTATTTTAGATTTGAGAATTTTTGATTAAAAGATAGGGCTTTCACATCAAGGTACAAAAATAATATATAAATAATATAACCATTTTACTACTGCAGGTACAAATCACATCAAATGAAAAGCTAGCTGTCAACTGGGATAGTACAAAGAAGAATAGATTACATTTTCACATAAATAACATCGAATGAGCATTGAATGTAATAATGAACTAAATGAAACAATGCATCACATCGTAATAGGGTGGCGCTGGTATCGCAGGCGCCGGCGGTAGCGTGCGGCGCAACCTTAAAAGCAATATCCGGCACCGCGCGCGCCGGCCGGAAATGAACCGGAAACAGCGGCGTATAAAGCCGCAGGTACGGCCCTTTAATTTATAAACGCCCGCGGCACTGCAGCCCCCACTACCCGCGCCCGGATAACTTAATTTGTAACTCACACTATTAACCCGCGGCCCCGCGCCTCGAGGACGTCTGGAATTGCATCCTCGGTCCGGCATAAACAAACAAAAGTTTGCAAATCCAATATGATTCGGCGCGTCGGTAAACATCGGCGTCCCGGCGATATCGCGAATAACATTAAACTTTGTATGGATTGAATGTAGAAAACCAATTTCGGTGCGCGGCGAGTGCGAGCCAATAGGATGAGGGTGTCAGAACGCTTTGACAGCTCTCTGATTGAAAAATACGGAAGCTGTTTATGGAGCGAGTGAGCCGAGGCGCGAGGCAGGCGCGAGGCAGGCGCAAGGCAGGCGCGCGAGTCGCTCGTCACCTTGCCGTGCCGTGTCACGTGTGCCGTCAGCCGTGCCGCCGCCGCTGCATCCGAAATTTATTTACATAGTAACAAGAATATTATTTTAAATTATTTCGCGTTATTGATAAACACTGAAGAAGAAGAGAAAATTTTCGGTTAAATGTGAACAAAACTAGTGCTACGTCAACATAGCAGTCTACGAAGTTTACTACTTTTTTATTTATTTTTAAGTAAAAGTTTATTCTCACTTTTTTGACGTGGAAATATTTAGTAATAGACCAATTTCTCAGCTCGCCGAGGAAAATTATTGAGAACAGACGGCTGCAGTGCTTATACTTTACCTCCTATACTTATATGGACTTAGTAGAGCTGTATTCATTAGTTTTGTGATGAGACATTATAATATTAAATTATTGGACATGATTTTGATTAAACACATATTTACAAATTAAACTTTATTAAGAATTAAATTAGCTAATTTACATAATACGATCTCGTTATTGGGAGAAACTTTCTCGGTAGGTTCTCACGTGATAGAGCATCAGTTAGTAAGGTGCAGCTTATTAACGGCAATATTTCGCCACATCGGGTTGGAAACTCGATATTTTAATCTTCAGATAAGATTAGTTTTGCCGACAAATAAATTAATGTATTCGACGAAAGTAAAACTATAATTTAATAATATCTTAATTTGTATAGGAGCTGAGAGCCTCATTGATGAAATTTTCTTAAGCTCAACCTTTTTACTGGCAGGTAAAACACGTGGCCGAAGCTTCTATTAAATCTATTTGTTATGAAATAATAATAATAAAAATATAAAAATAATATTTATGGACGCTTCACACCACGTCAATCCGGCCCCGTGCTAAGTACCTGAAGGACTTGTGTTACGGGTACCAGACAACGGAAATATATTTAATACTTTTATACTATACATATATTTAAGATTTTTATTATATCATACACATATTTAATACACATCCATGACCCAGGAACATTGAAAAACTTTTTTGTTCCGTCGGCGGGATTCGAACCCGCGACCCCTGGCTTGAGTTGCCACACACTCTACCCATTGAGCCACAGAGGTCGTCGAAAATATTATTGTATTATTATAGTTTGTTTTCTGATATGTCCCGAACAATTTATGAGTGCTTTAGAGTCGCACACAGCTAATTATTACAAATGGAGCTCTAATGTATTTGCGGCGATGTTTGTTTTGCACTCAGAAAATTCTCGAGTGGCTGTCAAAAGCCTCCATATTCTTTAAAAGTTTTACATTAGCACTGTCGCGGTCGTAGAAAATTTGTATTATAACATAATTAGCGTCCTCTAACGAAACATGTCAGGCGTGAATTGGCCGCGACGCTATTTTGGTCAATTTGCGCCGACCGAATAGGTTTATAGTTTTATCGCTATTAGTTTTACATTTGGAACGAATTTATAATCTGATTCGTGAATATTTATTATCTAAATTCAATTAACCGTGCATTCAATTTAGCGACATTATCTAATGAATAGGTAAATGATTCATCGACCATAATTTAATGTAAATCGGTCAATCTTTCTTATTGTAACATTTTCAAAGAATATCCGCAATTTATTATGTAAATATATTACAATGTATAATGATGCTAGAAGACGATTACATGCTGTTTATATTTAAAATGAAGGCATAAAATTTATGCATATTACGAACGGAGAAACTCAAAACGAGACGTTAGAGTCTCGTGTCGATGCGGCGCTGGCTGTGACGAATGACCAACAAATTATGCGCGATATGAAATATCTCATAAACAGGCGCCCTCCGTCGATATATCATGCATTTGGACATCAGCACTCCAGTATTGGAATTCTGCAGATGATTCCCCAGAATTTATACGGGGAGCGAGCCAATCGCGGATTTGGGGGCCGGTCCGGACTACGGGTATGCTCAGCGTTTCGTTTAAAACGGCGAAATTAAACGTCTGCGAGATTACAGCGGGACCGTTTCGGGATCGCTTGCGGATAACTGAGACGTATTATATCGACGTTAGAGATAAACTACGATAACATGGCGCACACCTCCAAAATTCAAAACGTTCGAAATGCGTTGTGAAGTGCGTTGTCTTGCGCGGTCGGCTAGTTTAATGATTAGTTGACCAACAAATCTTGGTAATAAGTGACATTAAGGCTGCTCTTTCGAAAAGCAGCCTTAATGTCACTTATTGCAGATGAAACAACTTTTCATCGGCATTAACAGAGAAATTATATCTGAAAAAAATAATTAGTAATCTACATGATATGATACGTAATTTGGTTTTGCCATATTTTTTCTATCGGTATCACATAATAAAGAAATAAAAAACCAAATCACCTCCAAATCGTTGAATGAAACCACTTTACTCCTTCATTATTTATCAAAAGAATATGTAAAAAATATCTACTGCTTTGCAATACATAAGTTAATAATTTGGTTTTTTTACTTTTTTGAAATATGTATTATATTAAGCCTTAAAAAGGTTTTTTCTCCTATTTCGCCCTATCATGGACGCGGCGAGCGTCGTAACCGCCACCGTACAAGGCGCGCTGTTATGAATGTTATTTTAATGTTATTTACGTCGATATTCGCACTGACAGACAATCGACCTGCTAATTTAGGGAGAGAGGGCCCTTAAGTAAAATATTGCGAGTACTGGTTGATTGGTTGAATACTTACTACGTACAAACTCTTTCATAAGGATGTGACTACACACATTGAAACAGTAATTTGGCGAGGCGCGCCGTGTTATCGTAGTTTATCTCTACATCGAATCAAAGTTACGAATTACGATTTGTCTCGTGTATTTTTTTGTTAATCTATATCTATACTTGTTATAAAACAATTTATAAAACGGATTTTGATGATTCTTTCAGTGTTAGATAGCCCATTTATCGAGGAAGATTATAGGCTATATTTTATTACGCTTAGATTAATAGAAGCGAAGAAATAGAGGAAAATGTAGAAAAAACGGGGAAAATTATTTGAAAGGGCTAACTTGAACGCGCTAATCTCAGGAACTACTGGTCCGATTTGAAAATTCTTTCAGTGTTAGATAGACCATTTATTGAGGAAGGAATATATTTTATCACGCTAAGACCAATAGGAGAATGTGGGAAAAACGGGGGAAATTATTTGAAAGGGTTTATCTCGCGAACTACTGGAGCAATTTTTATGTTATTTGGCACAGATAAGAAGTAGACCACATGAAGGATAGGCTCGTGATAGGCTATCGATTTTAATCATTTTTTCAGTGGATATATATTTTATACCCGTGCGACGCCGGGGCTGGTCGCTAGTTTAATATAAATTACGTATTGTTTTTTGATTTGATTGCCATTAGGCATTACTGACGATGATTTCGCCATTTATTATCGAGTGGGCGTATTTTAAGCGCGCGTCATCGGAATACCCAATTATTCGTTTCCGTCGTGTCAACACTTTTATCGACGCTCCTAATTGTGATGTTTTCTCGTTTTTTATTATCATAATATTTACGAGCGCACCGATAGGACTGCATCGAGTCGCACTAATTAGGCTTATCTAATATTTAATAGCTTCGATGTTTTCCTCCAGAATACAAAAACATAGGAACTTTTCCATGATGCTATATGTTGGCGCGCGGCGACTTAAGAGTCCGGGTGCCATCGCATTCTCATACAAACGTAATTCCAAGATAATTTCCCATACGAGAATATTTACCATATTTGAGTTATTATTCAGCTTAAAATAGTAATTACCAATTTAGTATGTAAATATTGTAATCGTTCATATTTTTGGTACTTATGTAAATATTTTGCAGTGAATCTTTGTACAGGAACCTAGGTAATTACTATCTCAAGCTGAATAATAACTCAAACATGGTAAATATTCTCGTATGGGAAATTATCTTGGTGTTACGTTTGTATGAGAACTGCGATGGCACCGCGGACTCTTAATGGCTCACAAAGGAGGTTACGAGCCGAAAGCAAAGCATTGCGCATTCAATTGCGTCTTAATTACAAAGCGGGTGAATATTTAATTAAAAACTTGGAGCACGCGAGTAATTCCTTATTCCATGTATACGAGATGGAGTCCGTCGGGCGCTCGACGGCGGGCTTTTTAATTGAACGGCCCATTGTGCTCGTTAAACCGATTCTGAGTTAATCACCGCGTTTTTCGTCGGTAATGGAAGAAAGTAATTATCAATTAACCGTTCGATAATGGATTGTGGCCGCCCGTCCCGGGACCCGCCCGCCCCGCGCTGCCCCCCGAGCCCCTCGCCCGGCTTATCGCTCACCGTAACGACCTTTCCCGCGATTTTATCTTTTTATTAATAAATATTATGTATCCCATCGATCAATCCCGTGTTCAAATACGGGGTAGTATTAATTCGGAAACATAAAATACATTTTTGATTAGGGCTTTTTAATTTCATTTTCATTAGGCGAAGTAATTTTTATAGGATTACTCGACGGCCCCGATTTCAATGTAATCAGTGCTCTTACTAGATTTTTGTGGAAATCGTCGTTAAATATGCAGTATTTAACGACGATTTCCACAAAACGCGTTTAAACAAACGCGCGGCGTCGAGTGTTGAGTGTTGACGTGATATTGCGCCGTGAATTAGCATTGTAAATGCAATCACAGGTGTTATGTTGTCACTGGTGACTGCCACTAGCTCGTCCAATTTATGTGTCTTTACCCGCGCCAGGGCTGCCACCTGGAAAAATTCCTCTCCAATCGATAACTTGTATTTCATACGCGATCGACGCGCGAGCGCCAACCCTAAAATGACGGTCGCGGCAATAAATTGTTTCATTATCTTAAAATTTATCGATACACGTTCGAAATTATACAGTTACAAAATATCGTATTCTATCCATTTGTATTATGCTAAATTGAGCATAGCAAGTTTATTGTTATGTGATCCCGTTTTGGTAGAGCATACATATTTATTCGTATGTATATTGATTTTGATGAGCGAAGTCGAAACCATTTTACATAAGGGCGTTTTACAAGAATCTTATATATAAAATTCTCGTGTCACAATGTTCGTTCCCGTACTCCTCCGAAACGGTTTGACCGATTCTCATGAAATTTTGTGAGCATATTGAGTAGGTAGGTCTGAGAATCGGCCAACATCTATTTTTCATACCAAAAATTATTTATATGGCAAAACAACGTTTGTCAGGACAGCTAGTACTGATATAAAAATTACGTATTTATTACTAGAATGTACGATAGTACAGAGATAGACATCCGCATACATCGTGGTTTGATAAATTGGCAATCGTCGATTGACCCCCGTTGACCGTAATAAAGAAACTCTACAATTTGCATGCACGTAGCAAGTTCGTTGAGCGATGAGATTGCAGGCTGTTTTCCGGACTTAAGTCATAATGCAAAGCTTTTGAGTATAATTAAACCTAAGCTGCCCCAAACAGGCCTAAAAGTTAATTTTGATCCAAAAATTTGTCTATATAGACTTAAATTTGAAAACAAAATAAAAATTTATGAAAAAAATTTGCTTTGCCAATAAATAAAAATTAATGGTAAATACATAATTATTATTATAGTCTACAAATCTACAGTCTACACTCTACTGCCTGTAAGATTATGTGTGGGGAAACCCTTAACAAAATTTAAAGGTTTCACTTTAATAACCGCGCATACTTTTTCACATTTCGATATTTGAATATTTAATTATCGACTTGATTATACGCTGAATGGGTAATGAACCTTATTAAGGCTTAATTATAAACGACTATGCATTCCTAATACAACTCTCCTCGAATTACTGCCGATACAACAGCGCGGTAATAAGCCAATTAGCATTCCCTCTTGTAATTAGAGTGCTTCATTACAGCATTTGTAGTAATTACGAGTGGCGTAGCGTTTCAAGGAGTCATTATTCCTATGCAGGAGTACGAAGCAGGAAACGGGCGTCAAAACCGCAAAATTTTAATTGGTCGAACGCCTCGTTTTTCCATACACTCTATAACTGCAGGGGTTCTCAAACTTTCCCTTCCAGCCTGCGGCGCAGTTATACGTCACAATATTTTGTCACGGCGCGGCGCCCTACTTTACCTAGCTATTAGAAAAAGATACATCATATTATTAAGTAAACATCTTTAATGATTATAGTTAGGTTAAGCAGGTAAATGAGGTAAATAATAAAAAAAAACAATTATTTAATCATCTACCTGCTTTATTTTATAATAATTATTGTGGTTTCGGATAGGGAAGGAGGATCGCCCCTCTTGCTTTTCCATGGCACCCCAGGGCGCCGCGGCGCACAGTTTGGGAACCCCTGCTCTATAATTTCTCAATATTATACGTGCGAAAGTGTTCTTTCTTTCAGTTCGCCAGCTCTTGACGCCAGTCGTAACCGAATTTTATTATGTTTAGAAATACTTTGAGGTAGGGAAAGATCAGTTTCGTCACGAACAATCCACGATCATACCCTATACAACAAAACAAAAATTTTGAAAATTGGTCCATAAACGGCGAAGTTTTCGTTGAACATACATAAAAAAATATCCATAGCCGAACATAGAACCTCCACCTTTTTGGAAGTCTGTTAAAAATACAAGACAGTTCCCGCGCAATAATTAAAATTTCTGTTCGAACTAAGTTGCTTTATAGTTTAATCATATTGAAAAAACAATTTAACATTTAAAATATTATAATATTTCAATATGTTGATCACATTAAAAATTTAAATGGAGCAGTTTACCCAATAATTGTCACTTTAGTCGTAATTATTTTTGTCATTTTGCCTTAATCTGCATGGAATTTTTCAATTTTAATTAAACTTTGAAATGTCAACCGCTGGTAAAGTGGTTTTAAATACATACAGAGAAAAATTTAGATTTCTCGTTTACAAATATTTTCTTTTAAAACGTTTTAAAAATGTGTATAATTTTCGTACTATTTCCGTCTTATAATGAATGTTTGAATGTACGCAACGCAAATAATGTAAAGTGATCTCTTCAACTTTGTAGTTAAGTGAAACATAGGAATTCCTAGTAAGTTAAAATTAAAATAATCACTAACCACATTAGGTTGCAATCATAGTACATTACGCACCTAGGGCAGGAAAATAAGAAATGTCTGAGGCTTTCTTTTTTACTGCCCGTGGTACGTATACTATTTTTCTCATCGACGAAGGCGGAAACGGCAACATCGGTAAGCGCAGCGGGAAGAAAGTTGACGCTTTCCGCCCGGAGGTGAGAAAATTATATTAACCCTCAATTCACTAGGTGAAATTTACTAACGTAATTACCTTCTATGAGTCCCTGGGACTCACATATTTTAAATGTATGTTTTTTATGAAATAAAACAAATTTCATCAACATTTTGTTTAACAATATTCTTAAGTACTTTGTAAATTATTAGAATTAATAACAAAACCAACCAAACTTCTGAGATCATCTTGAAAATTTAAGAAAAAGCACTTATCAGTCTTTTAAAACCATGATATTTTTAAGGTTTCTCTAAAGTAACAAATATTCTAAAAATTTAAAAGAACTTGACGTTTTTAAACTAATAAAGGTACACAAAATAAAATACAATAAACATTAATGTATGCTTCTGTACAAAGAAAAAAAACGAGCAGTGGGTTTCTATCACCATCTAAAAGCTACGTCGGCATATCTTTTTTGAGCAAGTAAAACTTAACGGCTTCAGACATTTTGTGCACAGATGAGCAGTTTTTGTTCTCTCTTTATAGTGGAATAAGTAGTAATACTTTCCCTCCTAGCCAACTTGTTTCAGGGTGGCTCACATCTTCAGGAATGTCATTTTTTCGTCCAAGTCTTTTTGAAGCCAGGCTTCCAGAATGGAATCTGCTCCATCGTCTCTTAGATTGATAAAGTCATGTTTTTTAGAGCCATTTTACAATTATACAACAGAAAAATAAAGCATACATAATTAAAATTATTGTAACGGTGAAAAATCAACATTTCTAAATTTTAATATATAAAAATAATCATAACGTAATTCACTAGTATGAGTCCCTGGGACTCACTTGGCGTAAAAACTCAGCAAATATGGTATGTACCCACTAATCATCTCGGCACCATGTCACCCGCGTCGCTACATGAAGGTACTGAGACGTGGGGGAAACTATCTGCTAAGACTTTTGAATTATGTCCGTTTAAAATTTTGATGTGAGTCCCTGGGACTCAGGAAGTGAATTAAGGGTTAAGCTATTTACACTTCCTTGTTAATTGGTTATTACAATAACGTCACTTTTAGAGTTTGTGTATAATATCATTACAGGCAATATTATACTCAGTATTAAAATATATCAATAGACTCATTTTGTATGTGTGTTATGATATCTACTACAACAGATACCTCATACCCCACAGAATGTGGAAAAACAGCCTATTTAAAATATTATAGGCTACTTTTAGTAGTCAACGAGGAAAGGCATTGTCTTTCCTCGTTTTTCCACATTTCGCGGGGATATTTTGCGACTTATATAGTATATTATCATATTAATTATTATGTTTTTTTTATATTTAATATTTATGTTGCCACATTGCACGTACCATCGAGGAAATTGATAGAAATAAATAAATAAATATGTAGATAGTACATTAATATATTAGAATACAATAAGTATATGTCTCAGACCAAGATGCGGTTAATAATACATCCATTTCGCTGAGAGCTATAATAATTATGCTCCTTAATTATTATGAATTATGCCTTGCGATGATGAGTTTAATGTAATTATTGAATATGTTCCACTCAATTTGTATTCTGTTATGGCCGGCCCTGTTTAATAAAGACCTTATCCATTTATACGGTCGATGTTATTATAATTTTAATTAAGACGTGCAGACACGTAGCTTTTTAGAACCATAAGGCGTTTTAATTTAATTTTTCGTACATATTTTTAAATTATCATAGCGTTAGATCAGCGGCATTATGTATCGCCAAAGGATTTATGTTTCATGGACTACAAATGAAGTGAGTTCAATTTGTTTTTTATCTCGACAGAATCAGACACGCCGACTATTCCAAACATAAAAATATGTAGAGCAAGCAAGCGAGGCCGGGAAAGCCGGAGGAACGGGGCGCCTAACCTATGTTCCTTATTATAAGTTGACAACATTTAATAATAGATAGGCGGGCGAACCAATTCGAAATAGATTGAAGCGGGGTACGCCGCCGTCGCGAGGCAATAAAGGTAATGTACCTAGGCAAGATATTCGCCAATATCTTTCTATTGGCCCTCCCGAATATCTCGAGATTGTGTTCTCCCTACATAAAAATTGTTCCGGAATAGAGATACTACCCGGATAAATATTCAATTTCAGTGCGGACGAAAAAGATTTGATACCTTTGCTACGTCTAGCTTTATTGGATGATAGCCCTCGGAATGGCGTAGATAATCATATTCATAGTTTTTCGACTTGACGACTTTTTTCTGTTACGTTTCTGCTTTGAATCTGTAAACATGTGAATTTTATAAGCACGGCATCTCATTGTGACTAGTTGAAGCTTGCGATTATGTTTGCAGTAGATTTTGTAGACTGATGTATGAATCAAGCTAGCTGATTCTTTAGAATCATCACACACAACTTTCAGAAAATTGATAACGCAATCGGAAATAAATAGAACAAAGATATCTTTATAGACTTATGTGCCAATAACGTATCGAATAATATCAATCGCTATAAATTGGAAGTGTAGTTAAGACTGGGATAAAACGTTTAATTTGTTATAAATTTAATGGGCGATATAGATTTCAATTTAGTTAGCGCCGTTCCTAGCCGTTACTTTAACGATATATGAAATTTCACGTCCAGCTTCTATTCTATAGCCCATAACGTAATCAATGGCCATTTCGAATCGGATAAGTCGATTTGATGATATTTTTATTAATATCGTTCTCTGGCGTGTTGAAATCGTTTAAAATCTTCGGTCATTTGCGGCACTTATGCCGGGGAATACGCTTTCGATATGTAGATGAAAAGGGCAACTGAAACTAATACAATCGGGAAACCTATATTGACTACTCCCGCTAGGGCTGGCGATATCAGTTTTTAAAACTGATAAAACTTTTAAATTGAACGACAAAGTAGATATTGTGATATCGTGGTACCGTTATCGAATGAAAGTAAAATGTGTGATTTAGAATAATTAGTATTTTGTATGCTCCGAAAGATACATCTACGCTACATGTAACATAATGCACGCCATAGGTTACGCATTTACTAGTACATATTTTCAATTTTCAAAAAACCAATAGTTATCTGATATTTTGAAATTTGTTTTTATCTATTTAGTACGAAAACAGATGAAGATTTCAAAGTGTAACAGCAGTCATAATATGAACGGAAAAAGATTTGTACATCCCACATTCTGAACATTTTGTGGTACACATGTGTGCTTTAACATAGTAATTTTTATTTATATGTAGATGTGTTATCATTAGTCATTCAAGGTGTGACGATGCGACGCGAGCCCTATCAAAGCTCGGCTTTTATCTAGTATTACTTTAACTTCCCAAACACGTACCAAATATTTTAAAGTATTGACAACCCTACTGGCGGTGATATGGGAGTCCCAGTCTTGAATGAGATAGCTCTTACATCGGCAAATGGATCACGGATCACGTAGTGGATGAGACGTCACCGTGTTTCGCTATCGTTTCGGATGACTCTCTGCCTCATCCTCCTCTTATATATAATTATAGGCTCTTACGCATCTCATACAAGTCATTCAAGAAATCTATACTTTATTAAATTGGATAAAATAAATATATACTTATAGCCGGTAGAAATCTTTAACCTCACCGAATTATTCTATCGTCTTAAAAAACAGCGTTTAAATAAGCTCTGAATTGCGAATGCAGAAATCGGAGTTCTTAACATAAAATATTATCTAATAAAATACATAATTAAATTCCGATACAATTATTCGAATGATCGTTCAATTATATAAATTCGTTTACAGTAGGTAACTGTTGAAATTCCCGAGTTGATAGCTGGGCGGGCGGCGGGGGGCGGGCGACAACGGACGCTGAAAACAATTTAACGCCAAATCTTAGCTTGTGTTTTCCTATTTCCTTTTATTTATCTTTACGTCTTTTCTTTCCTCGAGAATCAATTTCACGGATGAGTGTTGCGATGATTTCAGTTGAAAGCGCGGGAGGCGTGTGGGCGCATGTGTGCATAATATTATTGTTTGTTGCTTTATTTGTGGATGCACTTCTAATACTAACTGATATCTACTCTAATAAAACGAATGCTCGACCTTTTTATAGAACAGATATATTTCTCCGTACTCCGTGTTGAGATTCCAGTATATGTTCAAATGTTCAAATAACATACATTAATATTTATAAGTTTAACATTTTTAATACGTCGTATAAAAATATTCCTCAGTGTATCATATTACTTTGGACTTATTTGGACTTTCAATTTACTTTTTCTGCAATCAAAAGCTTTGAGGCTGCGACAGTGAAAATGAAAAATTGTTTCATTTTAATACTGACGCTTAAACATAATATACGCAAAAAGAGCACTTTAGTTACTGTTCGGTTTGACTAAACAGTAACCGTGATTATTTTGGCCCGTACCCAGATGGCATATTTCGCTGACAAACAATTTAAAAGGAAATGAATACTGTCTATATAGGAGATTACTTTATACAGAAAAAGCACCACGTATCATACCTAGCAGGTAGCTGTAGCCGTACCATTTTATTAGTTTTTAAACAATGTTATTGTTAGATATTCATTTTGTTCAATCTTAATAACTCACTAAGTTTCATAATTTAAAATTCTAACTTTTTACTAGTTTTAAATACTTTGCATGCTGTTATCTTCTTTAAGTATTATTAATGAAATCCGGTAGGTCTAGTAACGTTATATTAGTACTAATTTACTTTCTAATAACCGTTATTAGAATGCTAGAAACAAAGCCGGTGGAGTATCGGCACATTCGACCCGCTCGGTCCGTCGGAATTGACAATTTTACGGGCGGTTTGTTCCCGGACACCGAACTTCCTCGCCTGACCCTCCCTTACCCCCCACCCTCGCACCCCCAATCCCCTCACCGCAAGCATCACTCTTTTCCATCAGATAAACCGACGTCCCATTATTTTCCATATCCATCGCACATATGCGGCCGCGACGTATAAATTATAGCGTAGGTAATAGCTGCGTTCGCGCGAGATCTGTTCCGAAGCAAATCCACTCCTCGCCGAGGTGGAACATAAAATTTACATTGTATGTAAGTGTCTTAAGCGAAAGCTTCCCACTTAAAAGCTCTACAAATGCACTGAAAGCTCTTTCGCGCACTAATCCCAAACCTTTTAGCTGCAATCAAAAGCCCCGAGCACTCGGCGCGGCGCGGGCCGACGACGATGTGATGCTTGTGGAAGCGCCTAGGAATTTAATTTACATTTTTAATTAAGTTAAATTTTGTTCGGAAAGCTTTCACGGAATAGGAGTTTTCTTGATTAGAGTTCAGCTTTGGCTAAAGTTTGAGATTGATTAGTGAAGCTTTAATTGCTCTCTGTCAGTGAATAATGAATACGATCAGTGTGCCCCCCGCGTCCCAGCGCCGCTGCCCACAGCCCTCGAGATTGTACACAGATTGCTTTTTGTTTATTATTCATTAAAATTAAGTTTATTAACCTTTCTTCGGTGAATTTCCTCGTGTTGTCGTAAGCTCATGGATCGCTTACACTATATAAAGTCGGTAACTTAGTACTTACATATAATTATGTAATTTTTGTACGTTGTAAACAATTTTAATGAGGCACTTAAGTGATCGGAAATATCGTACAATGAAGTCACAGATGGTGTTTATCTGCGCGGCGTGTCCACCGCCTCCTTACGCGGTGTCAGTCGACAGCTGCTAAGTAATTGATGGCGAACAAACTCCCCGACAATTATATATAAACGATCGTTATGATACTAACTCTATGTATGAGAACCCTTTTATTATTACTCCGTGACTAACTGGTGTATTAACTTCGAGTAGTTAATGTCCCTTTATAGATAGTAGGTAGTTAGGTACACAGTGTAAGTGATACAAACAGTAGAACATTTTATACGAGATCGCTGAATCGGACGCGCTAATTAGCGTTATTTTAAATAATTGGATGTAGCAAAACAATGTGTTAAATATAACGTTGTAGCTGTTGTGACTTGTCTTTGTTTAAAACGAGCTTTATTATAAGGACATGAACCGTACTGAGTTTATCTACTGTATGTTTATGTGGTAGATACCTAGTCGTATATGGTGCAATATCCTATATCTTTATACATCACCTTTCGTGATGTTTATGTCTTTGTGTCTGAAGACTCGTTTAGTAGCACCGTTAGCTATTAGTTCTATTCCCATTGCGTGAAATTAATAAACTCCATTCAAACTAAGCTAAAGGGAGCACGGAATAATAGAGGCATTTTTACGCGGCGTGCATTCTAAACAGAATTAGCGGGACAAAGACGTAAGGGCGTCCGCCCAACCGGCGGAAGGGCACGAGAGTCGTTGATATAAAGGCAAATAAATTTAGGTGAAGCACTCTCGTAGAACGAGTCGGAGTCTGACGTACGATTTGACGTGGAATATTTTATTCGCGCCGGGCCCCGCTCCCGGCCATCCATTCCACTTACCCTGTTGAATTTTTGACACGTCGACGGCGCTTTTTGTCTGTCCGGAGCCTTTAAATTCGCATTATGTGGAGCGGACGATCTCCTCTTTGTCGGGATCACTGTGAACCGGTGACTGATCGTCACGGTCCGCCGTTAAGACGACGTGAAATACCGCTTTTATACCCTGAAAGTTGATTAATAAGGATTCTGATAATCCTTTTACAAATGTAACCGTATGAAAGGATGATATGTTTACAATGAGAGAGATTATTTTAGCTTTTGAATGCGTTCACACGTTCGTTTCTTTGCGACACTATTCTACGGAGTTCTTTTGTTGATATACGTCAGGAGTTCTCAATATATAAAAAATATTTACTCAATAATGCGAGTGCCATTATCCTATCCAATAAAAGTAGCCCATAAATCATGCCGCAGCGAGCGGCTGAACGCGCGTGTTTGGCCATTTCGGTAGACGCGTATCGGAGACACATCCATTTCGAACAAAGACGCATCTAAATAAACATCGAATGTATAATTTATTGCGTCTTTATACGGCGGGCGCGATGTAATTAAGCGTATGCGGCGCGAATACCTCATACGTGGAGTCCAATAATTCGCCCGCAGCTGCCTCCCACCTAATCTGCGGGAATCCGGCGCAGCGATCCATATTAGATTCGCCCGTTCTCCCATATTCTGAGATGTTCATATTTTATTGGGGCCAATAAAACGGATTCATGAATATGAGAAATGCATAACGAATATCATATTTATGGATCGAGGATACTTCGATATTATGTCGCCGGTAATTCGATCTTTGTAACAGGTGCGCGGCGGGACGGCCCCAAATTAATAGGATATTGGTGCGCGATAATAAATTCATACGGTGACGGTGCGGTTACGAGTAGCGACTAGAGTAATTACATGATCATTATTTTTCTAATAAACTAACAAATATCTAATACAACTGCAAACTCATGTATACCTCGATTTGCGTGGTTATTTTACAATGATCTGATTTTTTATCATCTTAACTATTCGCAAAAATAGCTGTGAATAGAATGGTATCGAATAAAAGCATAACGTGTAATTGATAACAACCAACAAATAACAAAGGAAGCCATACACAATGCACCCTTATCTTATCGTCAATAAGCGATTTCTTCCGGGCGAATAGAACGGGGAACAAATCCCATGTAGGGCGCGCTTCAAAAGTTAAATTAAGGGCCCTCTCTCCCTAAATTAGCAGGTCCATTGTCTGTCAGTGCGAATATCAACGTAAATGACATTAAAATAACATTCATAACAGCGCGCCTTGTACGGTGGCGGTTACGACGCTCGCCGCGTCCATGATAGGGCGAAATAGGAGAAAAAACCTTTTTAAGGCTAAAAATAATACATATTTCAAAAAAGTAAAAAAACCAAATTATTAACTTTTGTATTGCAAAGCAGTAGATATTTTTTTTATATATTCTTATGATAAATAATGAAGGAGTAAAGTGGTTTCATTCAACGATTTGGAGGTGATTTGGATTTTTAATTCTTTATTATGTGATACTGATAGAAAAAATATGGCAAAACCAAATTACGTATCATATCATGTAGGTTACTAATTATTTTTTCAGATATAATTTCTCTGTTAATGCCGATGAAAAGTTGTTACATCTGCACGCTTTTTTCGAAAGAGCACCCTTAACGCAAGCATTCAACAGAACGAACTAATAATTAGTCATTGCTGAGATTGTCGACAGAATTTCGATAACAATGATAATGAAAAACAAAACGGCGTAAAGCACATTTTAAATATCGAAATATAAGCAAGTGTAAACCATAAATCAAATATGTGATATAAATTTTGGCAGACACTTAGCACCTCTGTCGGTATTTTTACGCTACTCGCCTCTATTTGAAATTTAACTTTGCGACTTTAAATAAAGAACAAGAAAATTGATAGGAGTTTCTTATGATCCCGTAAAGGAAATTGACTCTTATCTTTCGGGGAAGAGGGCGTATATTCAGAATGGAAGTCGCGGGGAGTATTTTGTCGAAGTAATAAGGTCTCGTACGGAGTGGACATGGGAAAGGATATCGTTTATTCTAATGAGGTTTCACTAGACGCTTGTTACTTATCTTTTATGTCTACCGATACTCTTACAGAATTCAATTGTAGATAATCCTTGTTATTTCAATTCGAAGCTTTTTGGATACTTTCAAGATTTAATTGTCTTGCATATTATTGCTAATTGGTTAGGTCCAATTGTTTATTCACTTTCTTGAAGTCTGTTTCTTCCTTAAATCCATACTAATATTATATATGCGAAAGTGTGTCTGTCTGTCTGTGTACCTATCTGTTTATCTGTTTGTTACCTCTTTACACCCAAACCGCTGAACCGATTTCGCTGAAATTTAGTATGGAGATATGTTGAGTTCCGGGAAAGGACATGGAATACTTTTTATATCAAAAATGTACGGTTCCCGCGCTATAAACGAATTTTGACGCACCGCACAACGCGGAGTTGCGGGCGTCGTATATTATAGTGTCTTTAAATACATAATTATACTATAACTCTTGTATTCATTGATGTAGTTTTATTGAAGTAAAATAATAAGAATTAAGTTTTAACATTAAATCACATGATAATCTTTAAAATTATTCCTTATGTCACAAACAAACTGCATTAGTTATTTAAACCTTACCTTACTTTGTTGAGATATTACGCAATGAAATTTTGATATTGTAATCGAGTCTCATTCCTGTAAATCACATCAAAGTTATATTTACAATAAAATAACATCTTGATCTGCTGGAGTCATAATATTATACGAGAGAAATATAGATACGTTTCATTTGATGACTTTTGATATTGGATATTGCATAGAACTAAAATGTTACTGAAAGGTAATAACTGAATATGGGGGTGTGATTAGTAATTAATAATTTAACTAACCACACTCAAAGAGATTATAAATACTAAATACTTAAATGAAGACTTTGACGGAAACTGTATGGACTTTTATCAAAATCTTCACTGAGTAATTCCGTAATCATCCAAATACGTCTTTTGATAATTAAGGAACTGCGTTAATACGGCATATTTTAGTTTTAGTTATATTAAATGAAGTCCTTAAATTAACCGACAATGTGACAAAGGAAAGTAATCTTACCTAGTGACTTATAAAATATCATAATCATCAAACATTATATTAAATTGGGTACCTACTTCACAATAAACAAGTTGTCCGAATGGTTGACTTTTGGACAGAAGTCCACTCTGCGGGGCTAAAATGGTCGCTTTGAAGGATCATGATATGAATCATAATATGATTCATTTTTCTAAAATCGCAAAATGCAACTCTGCTTGCAATTCATTTCTGTATTTTTGTACTGATTTGACATTTGTCAGTTTGACAGTTTTGACAATTAATTTGCTGAAATGATTGAGAGGAATTGCTAAATGTGACCATTTTAGCCCCGCTGATCTCAGAGCGAAATACGCGTTTTCCCATGTATAAGACTTAGCTAGATCGTGTTTTTTCCCTAAAACCCATAAAGAATTTCAGCCGTTCTCTTAATTATTGCAGCCGTTTAAGATAAAACTCTATAATACAAGGCACAAAACTCGCAATACCTAAATAAAAATTTAAAATATAAGAGTATTACGGTACGAATATAAATATGTATATTGTTACAGGTTACATGCCCGCCGTGTGATGCTTCAGTGACCTCAAAATGATCCGAGACCCACCGGCGATGCACAAGCCTGACAACGGCACCAGTGAGTCCCACCCTTGTAATATATTTTATAGTTCGTTCACCGCAGAAACCGTACATTTTTCTGAAAAAGTAACCTTTATCCTTCCCCATGTTCCACTCTATATCTGTGCCAAATTACGTACAAATCGGTCCTCGTAGCTCGGTAGAGCTCGGTAACTCGACGTGATGTTTGCGTTTTTAAAGATTAAACTCATAACCCTTAATATTAACTCTTAATTAAGCCTTAACATTTGATATTAATATTACTAATTTGTCTGAAAAATACGTGGTATTACCCTACATATACTAAGTAGTTTGATATTATTTACTGATAGATGCTGATAGGTTGTGACCAAGAAAAGACTTTTCTGCACAATATTATACACTAAATAATAAATACATCAAAAAGTTTGTTTACAAAGACTATATTATATTTTATACTGCAAATATCAACATATTATTTTTAGCATAATAAATATAAATTATAAGTAAATATATTATGAGGAACCTGTGCGGAATATTTAGTTTCCTCTCAAATTACACCAGGAATTTAATAACATTATGGCGACCGTCAATATACTTTGAAACTTTTCCGCAAAGTTAACGACAATTTTGTAGCGTTTAAATTGGTAATTTGCGGAAGATAATGTTTTGAGTAAATTTTTCGTTAATTATAATGAATAATGATACAGATTGAATGTTAAAGTTCAATGCCAGTTTAATTAATTATTATTATAAAGTATCATTATTAAACATAGAGTTATTATAGTAATAAAATGATAACCATAGGTACTAAAAAATGTTTATTAATTTATCTATTTACTTATCAATAAATTTTATTCGTAGATATTAGATCGTAGCATTAAGGGAATTGATGTAGCAGATTCTAATGTCGCCCCAGTAGAATATTATTAAATATGTATCTCAACTGGTTTCGCTGACGCAATTTTTTATAATATTAGGACAAACAGGTCGTGAACAAAAAGGGTTGCTATAAACCGGAGCGTCCGTCGCGATATTAAAAAGGGGACGAACGATATTGCAATATCACATTTATGCGAAATGTCCAACATCCAGATCGTATTGATAAAAATAAGCGTTTTTTTATTGTGACCTAATATATCCTCCGTTATTTGACGAGAGCCGCGATGCTGGGAAAACTATATAGCGCCACCACTATCTGCTCTCGACAGACCCCTCGTATAATCTAAACAGAACCGCCGCCGATCAATCTTCTGAGCCCCCTAGTTTGTTTAAGGGTTCAAAATAATTATAACAATCAACTAGAATAAACTAAATTTGCAATATTACAGCGAGACTCGATTCCAATCTTTTCGAGTTTATAGCGCATACCTAACGTTGTAAAATAAGAGCGCACTAAATCTCCGGGGAAAAAGTTCAATTTCTTAAATAACGCTACACACATGAGCTTCGAATGCACGAGCAAGTGCGGAAAATTGGGCGAAGTCGGCGCGGGCGGGCGACAGAGCGGGCGGCAGGGCGGGCGGCCGAACGGCGCGGTGCGGCCGAAGCCGGCGTGCACGCTTCTGATAAAATTTATGGCCACTTCCCCTTTAAAACAATATTGAGGGCTCAGTTGGGATTTATGTCTCGCCGCTGCTGCAGCGACTCAATTTATTCTTCAATTTTTCATACAATAACTCACATACGTATTACGAGTGATGGATGAAAAGGACTAACTTTCGGGCTTTAATAGGAGCCTCCAGATGCGAATCTCCAAATTGGTTGAAGTTTATT
Source organism: Polyommatus icarus (assembly GCA_937595015.1). Taxonomy (NCBI): domain Eukaryota; kingdom Metazoa; phylum Arthropoda; class Insecta; order Lepidoptera; family Lycaenidae; genus Polyommatus; species Polyommatus icarus. The sequence continues at coordinate 13,478,752 of OW569326.1, forward strand.
GCCCACTTATGTCAGGCTTAACTCGGCCTCGTAGCCTTTCACGAAGTAAATTATTTATGACGTCGATTGTTCTGACTCTGATATTAGAAAATTGTGATGTGTTGAACTAATTGAAATTTACTAACGTCAGCCCTACGCTGCAACACGATATTATAATGTCTTAAGGTCATTACAACATTGTTGTAAATGTTATACAGTGAGTATTTAACAATATGCACTGCACAAATAAATTATCTATCCGTACTAAATTAGAATTTAGAATGAGGATTAAATTGCCTATTTTACTAAAATCTATCCTAACTGAATGTAGAGTTTTGTAGAGATTTGTAGTGTAAAAAATATATTTTTTTGTCCATAATAATCTTACAATTACTAACTTCTCTTAATTTGTTATGTATCTAATGCCTTACAAATTTGCTCAACACAGTCTGTAAGTATCATACAAAAATAAACATTATACCTATGTGTAAAATGTGTAGGGAAGAAGTTAATATAATTTTGGTGATAAATTACACATTACTTATAGGTTTCTTTGTAATATATCAATGAATGATAATAAATAGCTTCCAAACATATATTACAGCGGCAAAGGCAATCGGAAATGGGTTTCGGGAGGGCGAGTCGACGATCGAATACTAAAAAGAAATTGATTAAAATATGGCGCATCCATACGGCCACTGGAATCTCGGTAATTTATTTATTATTTTATCTCTTTGATCGAACAAAAATGTTTGTCCGAATAAATAGGAGCTTAGTAATTACCCCGTGTACGAAACGGATAGGAATTAATTAAAATACGGATGAAAATATTAAAAATGTAATTAATATTAAACACAGCAATAAAAAGCGATTAAGAAACCGTTCTCTGCTATGAAATAATTGGAATTTTAATTGCTCAAACAGAAAACTCTTTCTTTAGAATTCGTTTACCGCTGCCATTAGGCTTAATTCAAAAATTAATTTAAACTTTCGCAAGGTTGAGCCGGGAAGCGAGCTCCGTAAAGGCAATATCAATTTCATAATTTTAATTAAAAAAACTAAGTTCTCTGATGACAAAGTCTCGTACTTTTTTAATAACGGAAATGTTAACGATGGCGAATTTGGTCGGCGACGGCGCGCGGCGCGGCGGCGTCCCGCTACTGTAACGAGCCGGCTTTGACCGTGTTCAGCTGCTGTAAACTTTGTAAATACCTCATCAATTTACTGGATGTACTTTATCATTTAAATTACTATTCACTCTTACTCTGTTACTAGCAAAAATATATTTATTAGGGCATCCGATATGAGATATCTTGAAAAAGTCATATAACAATATTAATTGACGATAGCGTTTTTCCATCATGCAAAAATGTTTTTTATAAGGGGCTTTAATTGCGCACACTTGATGTCAATTCCATCTTTTCAGTCGCTTGTCGTTGCAAATTGCTACATACAGAAACTAGTGAGCAATTAGCGAATAATTGATTTCTGTGTAAAAATGATTAGAACAAAACCCGCATGGAGCGTAATTGCGCCCATATATCGACGCGCAATCAGCGGCATTGTTTACGGCACACAGCTAAATCATCGGGGACGCCATTTTAATCCGCTAATTCTGTGCCAATTGTTATCTAACAGCTCCCATTAAGGGCGTTCCGTCCGGAGATTCCGTAATTGACCGTATTTAAAACCTTATAAACTCATAATCTGAAAGCTACAAAGTTATAATAAAAATACAGCAATAATCTTCAGTATATTAATATTCCTTTTGTCGTTTTAAATTTTCTATTTTTGTTTCTTATACTCATGATATCAGCTTCCAAAGTAATACCAATTTGTTAAAATTCAAGCATACATTCAGCATCTCCTTAGGATTTACAAATTACTTTTATTTGAAACTCACGCCAATAGATCGACAATATCATAAACTACATATTCGCTGTTTAAAATTTTTTTTAGGACAATTTTGAACTAAGATAAGTTAAAATAATAGGGTTTTGGCGCGATCTCGGCAACGCGGCAAATGTATGGCCAAGGTCGTTTGCTCGGGGGACGGCCTTAAGCCCTTTCAAATGCCCACGCCTATTTGTACATTTTTAACCGACTTCCAAAAAACCAGGAGGTTATATGTTCGGCTGTGGATATTTTTTTTTTTTTTTTTTTTTTATTTTTTTTTTTATTTTTGTATGTTCAACGATTACTCCGCCGTTTGTGAACCGATTTTCGAAATTTTTGTTTTGTTGTATTAGGTTTCACTCCAATTTGGTCCCATTTTCACAAAAGTGGTGACCTGATGATGGGATCCATGAGTAATCGAGGGAACTCCTCGAAATTTATATGGAAACATATGGTGATTTTGGTTTTATGTGAAGTGTACTAAGAATACGCTACCAAAAAGTCAAATATTGGGTCAAGGTATACCATGGTTTCGATGATGCTGAGAGAACTCCAGATTCCTTATAGATACACGTTTGGGAGTTTCGGCGTTGTTTTAAGAACAGAAAGCATAAACTACTATGCAATTCGTATTCATCATCATAATCATCATCATCATCATCGTCATCATCATCATTACCACGTCGTGTTAAGGCCACGAATGTCTCATGGCACAGAATAGATAATAGTACAAGGCATAGGTATGGATATACTAATAATAATAATGATGTACTGTATAACAATTAACAACACCTGTTTGTTTTTAATACACGGCGGTCGGCGTCGGTCGCCGTCGCGCGAAGATAGAATATCGAATACTTTACTAACTACTTTATAATATACAGATCGAATACTTTACTACTTTATAAAATTTTAATAGACAAATAGAATTAAAATAAAGTTATTTTAAAAAGAGCATTTAAACAAAACAAAGTCATTAAGTGTCTTTTTAATTAGTTATACTTATTAATCGATAGATGGTGCACTAAGTACCTATCGATTTGAATTCTTGATAACAAGAACAGCTGTCAATAATTATGATAATATTAAATATTATGCTACGCTACATCCTATGCAAGTTTGTACAATTTTTTATCTGATAGATCCTTCGATCGTGGAAAAACGAGACACAATAGCCTTTCTATTGTTATCGCAATCGCCGGTGACCGCTTCGGGCTTGAAATATTAAAATTGTTAAATTACTTAGCACAATATGTTCACTTCACTGATAATATTATATTATTTTGTGAGTGTGAGTTGTGACTCTTAACAAATTGTAATAAGATACGTAAAATATACGCGAAGATTTATCTACTAGTGTAACTAAAAAGAGTGAAATTATTATTATTTTTAACAAAAAATTAAAACCGACTTCCAAGGTAAAAACAATAATAACATTAATGTGAACTAAAAAGTATTAAATAATGTTTACTATCTAATAGTGCCTTTTTCCGAATTCGGCTAAACCTCAACTATTTCTGTACTCAATCTTCATAATTTTGAAGTCGGTGCCAGTTCCAAAAATTTTAAATATACTGTCAGAGGACTGAAGATTCAGCTATCTGGTACCGACTTCAAAATAATGAAGATTGAGTACAGAAATAGTTGAGGTTTAGCCGAATTCGGAAAAAGGCACTATTAGATAGTAAACATTATTTAATACTTTTTAGTTCACATTAATGTTATTATTGTTTTTACCTTGGAAGTCGGTTTTAATTTTTTGTTAATGTACTGACTAGTCCCACTACGAGCACATAATGAAGGCGTGAGCAATGCGTCTAGCGACATGTAAATAAGAATAACTTGCGGGCTCTATACAATGTGTCACATCGGTGTCCGATCCTTTAATATCATGATCTATAGCATATTTTATCGACAAATTGGCTCTCAAATTTTTTCTCTGTCTCACGGTTGTAAAATTGTAGCCATTTTAGTTTTTCTAAATATTTACATGAGAAGTACTGTTGAGATTTGTGTGAAAGCCCGAGAAAAACTAAAATGGCTGCCATTAATACACAACCGTGAGAGAAAAAAAATTTGAGAGCCAATTTGTCGCTAAAATATGCCATAGATAATGAGCATTAAATTAATGAACATTAAAGGATCGGACACCGGCGGTGTCGGGACACATTGTAATATAATGTAGAGGAGTGATGTGGAGAAAATGATGAGAACTTTTTAAAATATTTAAGGGCATAAGTGCCGTAGGTTTTTTTCTCTTGTAAGTCAAAATGTGTCTTTTCTTTCGTAAAAAAAATAACGAAGTACGTAACAGGACATAATATTATGTTAATCCATTATTGACTCAAACCCACATTGGTAAAAAGTATAGCCACAATCATAATTGAATTTCAGTGATTTTGTTTTCATATTTATTACCAATCGTTAAATACCTGTGACGATAAATATAATTTCTTCTTTAACAATATACATAACTTATAATATCATGTCTTGTATAATCGAGAAACCGATGCTTAATCTGATTTTAATTACAGCTAATTCACTTTAAAATAAACGCAAGACTATATAAATAATTGCCCTAGTAAAAACAATAATTGCAATAACAACAAAAATGGAATACAATGTTCATGTAAGGCGGCAAAAAAGGGTGAAAATCTAATGTTAATTATACTTGGATAAAATGTGCGTAACACATTGACTATTCATCAAGTTATACGCCGGCCGGAGTTAATTGCAAAGCGCAATAACGATTGTAAATTGCACGGAATAGTGATGTGGGTTCATTACAATAACCTGCCGTTTAATTGAATTCGCGGAATGTTGGTAGCTGCGGAGACTGCAGTGGAGACACGCATCGCTCCACGTGGGGCAGGGCTGCCAACAATATGGACTATTATGGACCTAGAAAGCTTTTACTTATCTCATATCTGTGTAGAAAATACAAGGTAACTACGAACAGGCTATTAAAGACAAGGTTGTCAAAAAATAATTGATGGGCTTATTTTATTTCTGATGTATTTACATAATATGGACCATTTATTAATGAACTATATTTTTTAGTTTTACTGTCAACGTTATAGTAGCTAACATGAAACATTTATTTTATGAGCTCTTAAAAGTTTTGAATGATTTTTTTTTGCAACTGGCAACCATTGTGAAGTGATTGCTAATTCGACTTGCTCTTTTTGGCGGGAAGAGGAAGGCGCCTTTTTTGAACAATAATTTGTTAAAAATTGTATCTAATAGTTTTTATACGTTAAATAGAAGTTAAAAGTATATAATATGCAGGACGAAAGCGACGGAGATGATCCCAAGTATAAATCTTCATCATCGAAGAAAAGAAAAATTGTAGACAACCCAGGCGATAAGTATAAACCATTTACAAAGCTTTCTTACACAAGAAAATATCTCGATACTACCTCCAATGGAGAATTCATAGTCTTCGTAGAGCATTGCAATAAAGACACTAAAATAGGGAATATGAACCCCCAAAATTTATCGAAAATTTTCAAAAATGCTAAAGGAGTTCATGAAAGATCTAGAATAAGCGCCCGCAAAATAAAAATAACATTCAAACAAGCGGCACTAGCAAACGATTTCCTCAATGCACAATTTATACAAGAGAACAACTTAAGAGCATATATCCCAGCTGCCTCTGTGGAAAGGGTTGGGGTAGTTAGATACATTCCTAAAGAAATTAGCAATAAGGATTTATTTGAAAAATAAGTAGTGATCTTGATATTATTGGTGTACGTAGGTTTATGAAAAAAGAAAATAATACATTCGTCCCTTTAAATACTATGACTGTTACTTTTTCTGGCACTGTACTACCACCATGCATTTTTTAGGATGGTTGGAGATTCAAAGTCCATAATTATGTACCTCCAGTCTTACAATGTTTCAAATGTTTACTCTTTAATCACTCTGCAAAATATTGTTTTAATGAACAAGCATGTTCTAAGTGCGCAGAGAATCATTGTTATAAGGAATGCACATCTGAGATTTTAAAATGTAAAAACTGGGGAGGTAATCATCTGGCTATTTTAAAAGAGTGTCCAATTAAGGCTTCTAAAATTAACAAAAACAGATCTTTGAGAAATAATACTACTTATGCAGATATAACCAATAATAATTTAACAGCTTTTCCAGCTCTCACAAAATCCAAGCCTCAAAATGTTAAAATTATTCCACAAAAAATATCAGCCCAGGACATTATTAGCAATCAAAAAACTTTAAAAGCCATAATAAGCACTATTGTAAGTTTATGAAATTCTAATGATATTAAGACTACATCACATATTAAAGAAACATTCATTAAAAACTTTAATAAGTAATGGACTGTATTAATATTGTACAACATAACATACAGAGTATAAATAATAAAAAACCTTTACTTCAATCACTTTTATTAGATAAGGAAATAGATATAGCTTTATTGAATGAAACGTGGCTTAAAACTTCAAGTCCTCGGGTTCATTTCCCTGGATATAATTTCATTTTTAAAAATGCTTCAAATGAACACGGAGGAGTGGTAATAATTATTAGGAACTCTATAAAGTATGTGCAACATCAGACTCCAAATTATCAAGATATACAGACTATTGCCATAACCATAGAAACAGGTATAGGTTCCATTACAATCCTTTGCATTTACAGTCCACCTAGAAACAAAATTAATAAAACAAAATTAAAAATAACAATAAAAAATCTTCCTAAGCCTATTATCATATCGGGTGATTGTAACGCCCATCACATAGCTTTTGGTTGCACAATAAATAATACAAGAGGACGAGACTTGTATGAAGTTATAGATGAATATAATTTATGTATTTTAAATACAGGTTGTGTTACTACAGTAGGCAGACCAAACAATAACACTTCTGCAATAGATGTTACACTAGTGAGCCCAGAGCTGGCTCCCTATTGTGAATGGCATGTCGGTGACGATCTGTTGGGAAGTTATCACTTCCCAACTTTTACCAAACTTAATACTTCTCCTATGCAATATGACATGAATAAAAATGTAAATAAGTATCTATTCAAAAAAGCTAATTGGGATAAGTTATTTAACATGTCAAAAGATTTATTTAAAGATTTTGAATATAATTTACAAAATTCTTTAAATAGTTATAATCATTTCTGTGATCTTCTAAACTCTTTAAGAGATGAATGTATTCCAAAAATTATAATTTCTAACTCATCTAAAAAAATTAAAAAAAGGGTACCTGCTCCGTGGTGGAATGATAATTGTGATAAGGCTGTAAAGGATTGTAGAGAAGCTTTGGGAAAATATAGAACTAATTTAAGTATGGAAAATTATATAAATTATAAAAGATTAGATGCACTTAAAAAGGATTATAAAGAGGAAAAGATAAAAAGTTTGCAAAATTTATGCTCGTCATTTAATAGATACACTCCAGTTACAAAAATTTGGAATTTTATCCAAAAATATAAGCGTGTAGATTTTAGCATAAATAGTAAATGTGATAGTTTTGTACCAGAATTTTTAGACAAATTTACAAATGATGAAGAATGTGATAGTTCATTAGAAGATATATTTAAAAGTAATAATGATAGTGAATATTTCAACTTTTTCATGAAAGATTTTGGCTGGGATGAATTTTATAGTCCCTTAATGTTAAGAAGAGATTCTACTCCTGGACTGGATAATTTTCCATATTTAATGATTAAAAATTTACACAAAAATGTACAAGTAGTTCTTCTTAATATCTACAATCATTTATGGTCCAAACAAGTTATTCCCGATGAGTGGAAAACTCAGTGTGTTTTGCCCATTCTGAAAAAAGATAAGCCAATCCATGATCATAATTCTTACCGTCCAATATCACTCACTTCATGCATAGGAAAAGTTTTTGAAAATATGATTAAAGTTAGATTAGACTATTTTACAGAAACTAACTCAATACTGCCAGATTTTCAGTTAGGTTTCCGGAAAGGAAAAAGTACAGTTGATGGCTTTGTTTCATTTATAAACGATATTAAGAATTCTATATTGGCTCATTCAAATGCAATTTGTGTATTTTTAGATGTGCAAGGTGCGTATGATAATGTTAATTTGTCTGTACTTATTGAGATTTTAAGTGAATTGGGCATTCTTGGTAGGTTTTTAAATTGGATATATAGATTTTTGAATCACCGTACTGTCTATGTGAAATTTAATGATATATTGCATGGTCCAAAATTTGCACATAAAGGCTTAATGCAAGGAGCGATATTGTCTCCAATCCTGTATAATTTATATACATCACAAATTTGTAAATATGTAAAAGTATTAGGTGTTAATGTTCTACAATATGCTGATGACATAGTTATCTATTGTATTAATCGTCTACTACGTTCAGCCAATTGCAATATTAACTTAGCTCTTAAGCAACTATTAAATTATTATAATAACAAACTAAAACTTAATATTAATTCTTCAAAAAGTTCAGTTATGACTTCTGGTAAAAGTCATTGCAATATTCAAGTTAAATGTAATGATGAAATCATCTCACTAGTGAGATGATAAATGAACATAAATTTTTAGGTATAGTTGTAGATAATAACTTAAATTTAATAAACATATAGATTATATTTGTAATAAAGCTTACAAGCGACTCAACATATTGAGATGTTTAGCAGGACTTTTTTGGGGTGCTGATTCAAAAATTCTCTCAATGTTGTATAAAAGTTTGGTTAGGAGCCACTTTGATTATAGTTGCTTAGCATATATTAATGCTAGCGCTAGTCTTCTTAAAAAGTTGGATATAATTCAAAATCAAGCGCTGCGCATTATAACTGGTGCGATGAAATCCACCCCCATAAACTCAATGGAAGTTGAAACTTGTATACTTCCTAAAGGAGGTATAAAGAATAAATTCTTGCGACGACTCATGTTAGCTAAGAAATACTCTGTTAAGATGATTGCAATTAAGTCCTCACTTCCTGTAAGAAAACTTAAAGCATCTGAGGAAATAACTAGTCTGTTAGATTCTTCTGTAATAACATCACAAATTATTTCTACAAGGATTTTGCCTCAGATGCCGACTTTGTTACAGTTGGTTTTAAATATGACAAATGACATTTATTCTAGTGATCTATGGCCAATTTATGACAACTTTGAAGGTTCTATAGAGAAAAAGTATTTAGTGACAGCTGGAGACATCTATGATACTCGTAAGACTGATTTTCTTAGTTTTCTAGAAAAGAAAACGGACTTTTACAAAATTTATACAGATGGTTCGAAAACTATAGATGAGGTTAAATCAGCTTATTATGATGAATCTCTGGATGTTGCTAAATGTTTTCTACTCAGCAATATGTACTCTATCTACACATCCGAATGCTATGCTATTTATATGGCATTACAATATGTAAAAACTTTGACCTATGTAAATAATTTTCTCATAATATCAGATAGTAAAAGTGTTTTATTAACCTTAGACAATACAAATTTAAGTTTCAAATGTAATTATTTTATTTTTAAGATTAAAAACATGAGAGGGCAGATACAGCTTGTAGAGGACCACCAGATGAGGACCATAAGGACAAGTTAAAAGTGCCATTCTCAGACCTCTTCGTGACGGTCAAAGAGAAAATGTTTAAGCTATGGAAAATAATATGGAATAAAGTAAAAGATAATAAGGGCAAATGGTACAGTGACATAAGGAAAGAATTCTCAAAGCCATGGTTTAACATTGTAAAACTTGAATCAAGAAAATTACAAGGATGAGATCATCTGTTGAGAATCATCTGTAATTACAAGGATGAGATTCGGACACGGCTTGATCCCTTCCCACCTCCATAAAGACAGACAGATCTTTATGGAGGTGGGAAGATCATGACAGAATTTTACTATGTTCTGAAATTGATAATATTTGTAAAGATAAAGACATAAGTGTACCCCGCCGCCCAGAAGATTTACTAACTAATTACGAGTTTTTCAAATCTGTATACAGATTTATATGTTCAACTATGGAAAAACTGTAAAAATAGTAAATAGTGTTTTTTTTTGTTTTGTTTTGTAAATAGTGCTTACTGTTAGTAAGAAGAAATAAGAAAGACATTTTTTTTTAATTTTAATTTGATATATATTGTATTATTTTGGAGCAAAGGACTCGTTTCCAGCTCCCAATAAATTAAAAAAAAAAGATTGCTAATTCATATTAAGTATAGCACATTTCATAAATAAATTCAATATCGCGTTTTATAAATTCTCCTCGTTCCCTTACAAACCACATATCACCTGTACAGTTGTAGTGTGGGAACATTTTAAATTAAAATACTTTAACTAGGAAAACTTTTTTTAATTACGTTGTAGTAAATAGTCGATTTACGAGAGCTATATCCTTTACGGCTTTTCATTCTTATATTTAAAATGAATAATCGCCTATAATCTATCCTTTTCGTCGAACAAGTATTTATGAGCCTTATTGCATCTATACGGTTGTATAATTATCACTAAAGTTTTTAACAAAATGCAGGAACACCACCAAAATGTAAATGGTTGAATGCAATTAAAATAACTTCTCGTTAACCTCAAATTACAATCCTAATGAATGTGGTAATCGGAGAACCTGGGTATTGTGTTTAATCATATTTCGTGCTCACTGGAAACCGTACACAATACTCATTAGTCATAATATCGAATAAAGCGCTAAGTAATGACTGGAAATAATTGAACGACCAATTACTATTTTGACGAGGCATTCCGCCGCACACCAGCCTCTGCCAGTGTGTAGACTGTGTCTATTTCTTAGAATTTCAAATCCATTTCAACACATACGTGAATTAATATTGGACGCTATTCATTGTTTAATTAAAAAAAGTAATACTGTAAGTTAAAAGAAAATATTCCTACATAAGTACGTTTACTAACTGCAAAGGAGAGCGTTCATCGCGCCCTTCAATAAAAAAATACAATAATGTATCAAACACAAACAAAATATGATGTGTTGTACATGATTATCATATAAGTTATGGTTTATGACTTAAAAGTAGTCGTGCTGTGTAGCCCATTGCGTATTATAAGTTCATTACCATGGTACGTTTTTCTACCTTAAACCGGTAACGAGGAAAGCGGTTTTTCAAACTGTGTTCAGCAACGCTTTTTCCGTAATCACATTATGCGGACAACATGCATAACCAAAAATGGTTATAACGCACTTAGAGTTTAATGGAGCGTTGGTAGAAAATGCAGATAGTGGTGATGTAAATTACCGTTAACGGTTTTTATGTCGAAGAAATTTACACATGCGTATTCTAGGAACATCGAGAAAGCGATGACAAATCGCTCTCGAGTCTCGAGTTCTCGACCTACCGTGGAAATGAAATGACATGCTGTTCTCGTATATCGAGCATAGGCGCAATAAAAATTTAAATTGCTTCACACAGTATTGGAACCTTACTAGGCGTTATATTGATTATTGTTAGCCGTTAGGGCACTAGATTTGATCGTGGACTAGAGCAAAATCTAGCAATAGGCTAAATTTAATTTAGTGCATTTAAAATGCATAAAGAACTTTTTTAACTTAGTATTTATTTAGGCAGACGTATTCGAAATATGAAGTGTCATTTGGAACAGAAATTTGAACACCGCCGATGGGAGTTTGGCCATATCAGTTTGGAGAATTTTGCGTCTTAGGTAAAACACGATCATATCATAATATAGAGTATATTAATATGGAGTACTTTGTAAAGGTAGGAACAGTTGTTTATGCTGGATTAAATTAAAAACATGTGCCATGTACCCTAAACATTTTTGCAACGACGCTAGCTGTAATGAACAGATTAATTTACTTTAATTTAATTAACACGACAAAAAACTATAAAGTCAAGGTGTAAATTATATATTAGAGTACCATGTGCTGCCTCGTTAATACAATCTTGCTAAGCTTGTCCGACTCCCTTATATTTCTATGCAGTGTGCACACGGCTTTATTAACTAGGAATAATTATAAACCCGCGTTAGCAATAAAAAGTTTGCAGTATTATTACTGCGATTTCATTATTGCTAATTGATGTTAATTTGTAGATTGGTGATTATGATACATGATGTTGTGGTAAAAAAAAACTTTCCATATTGGTTTACTTATTGACTTGCATTGTTCTATACTACTCGCACACGTTTTTAATGACGACTGTGATTCACAATGCTTAATAATGAGTAACGGCAGTTAGTATAATTGCTTGCATTTTAGTAATAGGATTTCTTTCAACTTTACTATTTTACGTTTATTAAACTAGGTACATAGGAAATTTACATTGCTATTAATTGTTATGTTGCCTTAAGTTTTAGTGTATGTCTGGTCTCTGGTTGTACTAATATTATGTATTCTGTGGTTTTAGCGAGCGCTGTAACGCTATTATCTACGGAAGGATGAAAATGGGGAAATATGAAGGACCCTTATTAGCCAATATAAACAGCTCTATCACGCATTTCTATCAACGCCATTAGCTCTTGAAGACTGTATAAGTAGCAATAGTCTCGGTGCAGCGGTCATGTGCATCATATTAATGGGCAATGGGCATTAATATAGTCCAATTAAGTGTGCTGTCACATTGTATGGCGATGCGCAAGATCGATCGCCCTGAGTTATGTCCACCCCGTTACCCCTTCAATTGCCCTTGATTGGTTTGACGTGTTGCGTATGTTGTAATTCGAAACGGGTCGTTTAATACCCTTTGAGCGTACCCCTATAATTTGAAAATCGTTTATAATCATAAACAATAGAGCGATCTAGTTCATAATTGTTAACTCTTGTGTTGATATACGAAGAATAATATGTGCTCGTTACGTTGGGCCATGAATCTTTAATTTTACAATGATTGTCGTCAAGATTGCGCAGCTATCTACAGTATGCACAATTGACGACGATATTGGGCAATCAAAGACGATCATAATAATAAATGACCTATAATATAGTATATACAGTACACACATTCATGATCATATTTGTACATCTATAGTTCAATGCGGAAACGCTAAATCGGAATAAGAAAACACTAAAAATCTCGTAATACACCAGCAGGCGTAGCATGATGGTCACTATAGAAACAATTTCTTTCTAAGGAAGAATCGACATACTGACAGATTTTATCGACAAAATGGCGGATTTCCATTGTCTAACTGTCACTTTGTCTATTCTTCCGTAGAAAAAAACCGTTTCTGTAGTGACCATGCTACGCTTGCAGCTAAATAAGTACCTAATACTAAAAAAGTGTAATAAGTAAGTATTCATGAACACATTTCTTGCAATAAGAGTAATAAGACAAACTAAACAAGTGCAAACAACATGTACTTACTACTTACTTGTAAGCAATTCTTATTGTAGCAATACAAAAAAAGATAATAATGCCTCATGGGAAACTGCGCGGGCGCAAGTGACGTCAGTAATTAAGTAGCGTCACGCATCCCGGCGCTGCGCGAATTAATTGCACCAATTACAAAGAAAACAACGCGTATGTCAGCCAAGTATTAGATAATTAACCACCTTGTACCACCACCTGCTACTTAACGAAATCATACACTGGTAACACTACATTAAAATATGATGTGCTCTTCATAATATTAAATAGAAGTTACGGCTATGCGCAACATTATTTAAAAAAAAACGTGGCAAATGAAAATCCAAACACGAATCACAACAAGTAATAATCTGTGCTGTAACTTATGATGCTTAAGATAGACCAGAGGGTCTATGTTAAGCATCTAAAGCACTTAAAAGAGAGAGTAAATTACTGTCATTTTCGTGTTACCAATTATTGTTAAAAAATAGCCGAGTTAATAATCACGTAGTACAAAGCTAAAGAGAACTAAAAACCTCAATTGTAAAAGTCTTATAGCAGCCATCAATAAATCAAACATCGTAATCAAGCACCATCCAGCAAATAATTTAATGAATCTTTGTCAATAGGTCAGCAGGAGGAAAACAAATACGCGTTAAGCAGCACCGTGACCAGCAACCCTGGGGCCAGGCTCTGCGCGCAATGTGGCAAGGTCATCACAGAGAGGTTCCTCCTCAAGGCCATGGAGAGGTTCTGGCACGAGGACTGCCTCAAATGCGGCTGCTGCGACTGCCGGCTCGGAGAAGTCGGCTCCAAACTGTACTACAAAGCCGACTTGATGCTTTGTAAGAGAGACTATCTTAGGTGGGTGCTGGCCTTATGCTAATTTAAGAAAATTCCCTACTATTAATGGTGTTTCAATCGACGCATATCATGTTGTTATTGAAACAGACTTGTTTCTGTTGAACAAATCAAAGAGAAAAAAGTAGTTGAGTTTCGTTCTTACCCCTTTAAAAGTTTCATTTAGTGAACAATCTAAACATTCCCGGTATAGTTTATTCATACGTTTATGTGAAAAGGATATATTTTCATCTTAAACATTGTCACCAGGTTATTCGGGGCCACGGGCAACTGCGTGGCGTGCAACAAAGTCATTCCCGCCTTCGAAATGGTGATGCGGGCGAAGAGCTTCGTCTACCATTTGGAGTGTTTCGCCTGCCAGCAATGCAATCACAGGTTACATTTTAACTGTTTCAGTAAAACGTCCTGAGTATTGATTTGTTTCTTTATTAAATGTACGACCACAATACAAGTTTTCGCCCTTTTGGAAATGAGTACATACTTAAAATATTAGAATAGTATTATAACTTCCTAGGAAATCTTACAAAGATTGTAGACAGAGTAAGCCAATCATTATTCCATGAATTTTCCACTCAAGCAAATCCAGCTTGTCTATTAAAATGAAGAATTAAATCATTTTAATATTAATCTCGCAGTATCTCTACTCAGTCATGCGATTTCTTCGACTGGCCGCTTCTTATCTCGCAATTTACATTAACGATTGGCAAACGAGTAATACGGTATCTCCTGTGCAGGTTCTGCGTGGGCGACAGATTCTACTTGTGCGATAACAAAATACTGTGCGAGTACGACTACGAGGAGAGGCTGGTTTTTGCCAGCATGGCGGCCAACCCGAGCGGCCTGGCGCACATCAGGAGACAAGTCAGCGGGTTGCAGGTGATTATTAATATACCTGTTATGAGTAATGACTTATGAGTTAGGACAGATATTCACGACTAGCGGCTCCCAGTATACCCGGCGTCATGCAATGTTGCAACATACGATAGTTACAGTACTCGAAGTTATTGAATTTCGCTGTGGAATTTAAAATTGCTAGTAATTTCGCATAAAAGTTTGATGAAATTCCTAAAGCAGGGTATTCCGTAAACGGTCCATCCAATTTTGCATAGAGGCTATTAATATCAATTTTAATTTCACACACAAACACTTCGACGAAATGAATAATTGAGTGTGTAATGAAATACACGAAACGAGTATTAATAACTACGTGAATACTTTATCGCGGGTGTCGGTGTATGCAGTATGAGTCGGGTATCATATTGCGAGTTCTCACCACGTGGCGGGCAGACCACACGCCACGGTCGATCAATTAGAGGCTCGCTGCGACGTGGTGGACGATACCGTGGGAGACCACGGCCGACATCGATCCGACACTTTTTTACGAATACTTGAAATCTAATAGCCCCGCATCACAATAAAAACGTAAATAACCGTATATTCACGCCACGAATTGTGTATTTACCGATTTATTACGGGCTCGCTTGTTACGTTCGCCGTTTGAGTTTCGAGCGCAATAATTCTCCTGTTTATGGAAGTACGTAATACAAAGGAGTTCTAGGGGCCGATGTAGATAAAAGGTACGCGAAAAAGTAGGCAGCCGAGCGAGTAACTCCCGCAAGGACACTGTTAGTGGAAGATTCTATCTCGAGTTTATTATGTTTCTTTTGTGATCATTAATCTTTCTCGAACGAACGCTTGTCGGAATGCGAATGTGGGGGAATCTATTTCATTTTATGAGCGCGAGTGGAGGAACCCATTCAGCCGCGCGACACTTCTAATCGACTTTTTGATTGCGCACCCCCAGACCTTGTACTCTAGTCGGGAGATTGATCAAAAACGTTTTTATTTAATTTCCAAAACTATATTTGCCAACTTTTTATTTTGATGATGTTTCAGCAAATGTTTGCTCCATCCGGTTGAAAGTTAATTGATGTAACCCATATTTTTTCTAGTCAATAAAGTCACGAATGTTAGCAATTGCTGGTCCATGCGCGTGATTATTTCGCTCCAGAAATAAGTACATTAGATGAAGCACTCCGCTATCAATATAAGTAGAGTGCATGATCATTAATCTTTTAACTCCACTTTGCCGGGCAATTACGACGTTTTCCCCATTATGTTATCAAAGGAGCAAGGGAGAGCTTTTATTGTAGCCCTATTCTTTCATTACTTAGGAGTCAATGTAAGAAATTGTAACAAAATCTTTTATATACTCGCTAGCTTTTGTTTGCGACTGCGTGCACGTTTATTGTGTCTGTAAGAAACTGACCGTCCGGCAAGTAGTGCTTTAGATTGTTGACTGAATCAGGTTAGTTCTGTTTAACGTTTTTATCTGACTTCTATCAATTGTCTATTACCTCTTATTCTTGCTCTTTATGTAAAAATACCCCAAGTTTTATCCTACTTGCCTCAATCATTTTCTTTCAACACAACATATGTGCTGAAACTACGTCAGTATATTCTATATCTATGGCTGAAACTGCCCTTTTGATCCACAGTCTGATCTTCATACAAAACGTTCAATCGTCTACATAGGGTCTAATTTCCATACTTTTCCAGTCCCCTAGCGGCGGCTACGTCGGCGCATGCGTGGCCGGTCCCCCTCTGGAGAAAGACGCGGGCGGGTGCGCGGGCGCCGACGACGCGTCCTCCGGCTACGGCAGCCCGCCCGACCCCGACGTGTGCGACGCCGCGCGATGACTGCCGACGCCACGCCGACTGATCGCCTCGGTATGTAAGGATACTTGGTACTAAAAATTTTATGCTCGCCAGTTCTGTTACTAGAACTTGGCTCGACACGCTACCGCGTGTCTAGATATTGTGTGTTTTATAAAAAGTTGGAAAAATTGAAAAAAAAAATGTTCATCGATAAAAACTCCTGAACAATGATCTAGATCGATAAGATGCAGTTGTTTTCGAGCATTGCATTTAAACTTGTCTAAAGCTTAGGCGAAAGCCGGCACTAGAGCACGAAATTCGAGTAGAGAACATAATATTTCTGCCAGCCGGAAAAGTGAAATTGGTTCCTTAACTTTGTGTGCATCTTATCAATGAGCTATGTTTACAATCCATTCACGTATGAAATTTGTTTTAGGTGAAGCCTCACTGAGCGTTGGCGGAGAAGTATATTGGACCCCGTTCGGCTCGGATTTCCGAGGGAGGGGGAGATTCTTACTAAGCGATAATCTTGTTAGAGCGTATTATTTTCATCATCTCACAGAAATACTGAATCACGCCGCTTTCGTTCATGTAAAATATTTCAACACGACTTAAGTGGATAGTGCAATTTAAATTAGACATTATTGTTGAGAATATTTATGCAAAGTACGGATAAGTGGTGTACATCGACGCGTCTGCACCGTCGAGCGCCGCAGCGCACATTAGCGACGGGCCGCGGTTGCGGCACTTTACAAAATGTCCGGACGAGACGCGATAGCGCCCTCAGAACACGATATTCCCATTATGTATACGATTTGAGTCTACTTGTTAAGATAAAGTCTCGTCGGTAAGACGTGAAATCTCGCTTACTCTATCGCGTAGCCGTTGACAAAAATGTGCTAATGTTTTGTGGATCGATATTTTTTGTTTGAAATTTTTATCATTGACTATATTTCACGCTTAGCAAACTGAACCACTCCGAGTATTTGGAATATTTATGAGTCTTGTATATTTAAAATTGTATAATAAATTTCATACAACGAGTCAGGTCCGTGTAATATAATATCTATTGATAAAATCGATCTCATTGTTAAAATTTGTATACTCTGGTATAGAATATTGTTATCATACAAGGTATGAACTTATGTATTCTTTTATGCACTACGATTCGGTTAAGTACGATATGTTATGTTTGTACCAAAGATGATTTCATTTACATCTGATAAGTTTTCATTTTGTTTGAGTTTATATTATTATTGTGTAATATTATGCGTTAGGTACTCTGAAGCGGTGCAATGGTTGATGTAATAGTTATTATTAAGTATTTGTACATAAGAAATTGTAACTAAGATTTGTAAATTATATTTTTGCGATGCTAATGGTTGTCATAATTTTCCATCTCGAGCTGTTTTTCGCTTTGTTAAAAATAAATTGCAAATTTCACAAGCATTTTCTCAAAATCAATTGTAATGTGTACATTTTACATCTGTGTAAAACTTCTGATAGATATCATTGTAATATAGACAAACCTCGAAAACATCGACAAAACAATATTTCATTTTATGGTTATTATGTAAATAAATATATTTATTTAATAATTACATACGACTTTTATTTAAAACCTATTTCTACCATCTAAACACGAGTGACAACTTAGGGTCTACACAGACGGACTGCATTTCAACTGCAATCCAACTGCAAATTGCAGTTGGATTGCAGTTTGAATGCAGTTGACACGACTGCAATACGACTACAATAGAACTACAAACCAAACAGTTCACACGACTGCACGCCGACTGCGACTGAACTGCAATCCGACTGCGCGTTTGGCTTGCAGTTCTATTGCAGTCGTGTCAACTGCATTCAAAGTGCATTGAACTGCATTGAAGTGCAGTCCGTCTGTGAAGACCCTTATATTAGATATCTGTACAAAAAAAATAGTTTTGCTCAATATTTTTTTAAATGGCAACTATTATAGTAGAGTACTTATGTAGATTTAAAGATTAACGTTGCATAATTCATATTATCTATAATTGTTTTTGAACACTACAACGTCAAACACAATGCAACAAAGTGCCATTACTGTAATGTGCGCCGGCCTTTATTCTGTACATTTGAAAAGCTCTACATTTAGGGCGTAATATCCTAAAGTGAAGTAGTTGTTGTATACTTTATAAAGGCATTATGCAAATCAAGTCATCACAAGTAAAAGCTCGTGTTTTGGTAGACGGAATAATAAATGGTATTAGAGGTAATCACTTAAGTAAATTTAACGTAATATTTTACACCCCTAATAATATTATGGATTTATGGACATATACTTGTTAAAGTGCTGTTAAGGAACCGTTAAAATTATCAACGAGTGAAACTGTTAACAACAGTATTTAGTTTCGTACAGAACATCCGTATACAGTATGACATCAAAAACGATAAATTAACGATAAGCCCCTTGTCTGGCATCAGTTATTTTAGTACTAACGACTTCCACACAAAACATTATTTACGTGGAGCCATTAGCAATATTCTCGCGTTTATTTTAAATATTTGAGATTTTAAATGTGTCCGGGCTTAACGCCGCCTCCCCTCCCGCCGCGTCTCCCCGCGGCGCGCTGTGATAATTGGCATAAGTGCTCTTTCAATCTTTTGAATCATTTAAAAATACTTTACAAGAGATGTTTTATCATTGTATGGATGTTCTGTCGGATTTTATTTAAATTGTGTTTAAATATTACCAAATATACTGACAAATTCGAATGATGATTGCTGTGTTTTATGAGAAAACAGTATTTAATGACAACCTACAATCTTAAACTTTACTATTACTTTGTATTACTAATATATATTATGTGCTATTACGGAGTAATATTACTAAATCTAAAAGGTACCTATAAGGTTCTTAAAAATGAAAATATAATACTAAGCATTCGCGTACGGCATTAAGTATGAAAAACAAACATCGCTCTACAAACAAGCATACGAGATTCTTATGCTAATGGTATCAAACTCAATAACTAATTAAAGACCCTCAGGCCTCAACCCTCGCGCGGCTGCCATATACGGAACTGGCAGCGCATTAGTATTTTAAATGGGCCGTCAATCACCAGACGATTGAAAAACAGATAATTCCGCTAAATAGGCCCGCAAAAACCCCCCCAGACGTTATAAAAATGCATCCCTCGCTAAATAATAATTCCAGGGACTCGAACAATGCTGGGATACAGTTTCTAAAAGAAGCAATACGTGCGGTTTATTCGTTGTAATTAGGTGGGTAGTAAGTTTTTACAGCCGCGGCGCGCGGGGTATGTCCATAACATTCCCCGCGACGCAGCACATTAACGAGCGTCGTTTAGTTGTTTGCTGTTTAAATAAGAGCAGTAACGTAATTTTAATGATCTCGCAAAAATGTGTGTAGCGCCGCATATGCTTATCTCGCTACTTTACTACGGGATCTCTCGCAAATCTCACACAACTCAGCTAGATTCGATCTCATGACTCTCGGAGTCGTATTGTTTCTTGATAGAGTTATAAATAGAGTTGATGGAATTACTTGGCTTTAGTTTTATGCGGTCGATCTATCCTTATTATGTTATTTCATTACTGAATACAGTATTTCTTCCTGTCACGCGTTGTTGCGATATTTTTCAGAAAGTATCAGAAAATAATTGAAAAGAGTATTCGTGTTCACAATGATTTTTAACCCCCGACCAAAAAGAGGGGTGTTATAAGTTTGACGTGTCTGTCTGTCTGTGTGTCTGTCTGTGGCATCGTAGCATCCAAACGGGTGGACCGATTTTGATCTAGTTTTTTTTTGTTTGAAAGCTGACGTGACCGAGAGTGTTCTTAGCTGTAGTTCATCATCATCAGCCTGCTCATTGCTGAAATATCACGGTTTATCTGTTTCGTGATAGGACGAAAACTTGCAGTCGTTTGATGGGTATTATAATATTTTGCATTCTGGTTCGTGACACTTATAAATAGATATATACACATTATTGGAAAGTTGACTTGGTGCTGCAGCATCACCTGGTAATCAATAGGATACCCAACTCTTCACCAACTTAGAGCAGAGGTTTCGTGTTTGGGCTCATTTTAATTGCGACAACCAGTAATACATAAACAGTAAATATTTGCATGCTGCTGCTACAGCATCACCTGGATTCTATAGGAGCCGAGCTCCGTATGAACCCAAAGTGGAGGTTTCATGTTTGGTTTCATCCAAGAGGACATATTTTTAACCGACTTCCAACAAAACGAGGAGGTTATATGTTCGGCTGTGGATTTTTTTTATGTATGTTCAACGATTACTCCGCCGTTTGTGAACCGTTTTCAAAATTTTTGTTTTGTTGTATAAGGTTTTACTCCAATTTGGTCCCATTTTCACAAAAGTGGTGACCTGTGGGCTGATTCTGTATCGTACATTTGTGAGTTAATAACTGAGTAGAGAGAGTAACGAAACGGAGGAGTGAGTAACGGAAAGTGCCACTTTTTGTATTCACTTGCATACAAAAGTGAGACTTTCCGTTGCTCACTCCTCCGTTTCGTTACTAACTCAGTGATTAACTCACAAATGTACGGTACAGAATCGGCCAGCTGATGATGGGATCCATGAGTACCTAATCGAGGGAAGTCCTCAAAATTCAAATGGAAACATATGGTTTTTTTTTGGTTTCATATGAAGTATTCCAGGCATATGTTACCAAAAAGTAAGATTTTGCACCAGGATATACCATGGTTCGAAGGTGGTGAACAGAACTCCTTACTCCTTATAGATACATGTTTGGGGGTTTCGGCGTTGTTTTAAGAACAGTTCTTAAAACAACGCCGAAACCCCCAAACATGTATCTATAAGGAGTAAGGAGTTCTGTTCACCACAAAAAGATACTACACCAGAAAGCATATACTACTAAAGCTAAACTAATTACATTAATCATCATCATCACCATCACCACCATTCCACCATACACCTTCACATTATGACCCTATTATAATTGGTAGGTATTTTTCATAGTATTTTTAGATCAAAACGGATCGCGAATGTCTTTAAACATTGTTCTGTAGAAAGTTAAGCTATTTTGAAAATTATTTTATTATATTATTTCGACCTGATGATAAGGTCCATGAGTGATCGAGGGAACTCCTCAAAATTTATATGGAAACATATTATGGTGATTTCGATTTTATGAGAAGTATCCTAAGCATATATGCTACCAAAAAGCAAAATTTTGCACTAAGATATACCTTGGTTCTGAAGGTGCTAAGAGAACTCCGCGCCCATGACTATTAACAATGTCGGATGTGAAAAACAGCAACTTTACAGGAGACTGTGTGGAAACTGTGAATAACTTTTTACTTATTTCAAGTAGAATCATGAAATTTCAGGGCTGTGCTCTATAAGTTATTCACGTTTAGTATATTATTAGGAGTATCTCGTATTTTATGAATAAATATGAGAAAAGTCACTTCTGACCTTTTTAAAACGGAGTGCGAGTAATGCTGATTTGTCGGAAGTGCCAGAACCGACATTGTTGCTTGTACAAAATCAATAAGTAATTACTCGTCGGAAGCGGCACTTACGCCATTGTTAAGTGATAAATTTTAATTTAAAATATGTCGCATGTAGAAATTATCAACAAAAATGACAACAATTTCAAGAAAATATATCTTTTTTATGGACTTCTGTCAAATAAAACGTAAAAGCAATGTATATATGAAAATATAAAATATTTCTTATGACGTAAATAATTCAGAAAATCAAATTTTCGTCCGGAATGTAAATTTAAATATTAAATTTTTAAATATTTAAATAAAACATTGAAATAAAAAATTATTGCCATCACTATTTCGTTAACTTTTTGATACCATAACTTAAATTAACTTAACAAAATTATTATTTTTTGTATCAATCATAAAGAGGAAAAGTTTGTTTCGTGTTTGGAAAAGCCTTAATACCTTTGTTTGTATTGAATAGGTTCAATAACTACTGAACAAATTTTAAAAATTATTTTACCCTTGGTAAGCACCATTGTTTGCAAAGAACATAGGTAGTGTACTATTCAGAAAAATAGTAGGGATCATACTGAAAATCGCAAAAATATAACCCAAATAGGGAAATTTTTGCAATAAATTACATTATTTCGCTTGCGATGCGAAAAATACAGCTAATTCATAGAAATAATATTACAAATATTATAGTATTCATCATTATCTTCAAAAAAGTTAAGGACAGCATATATTTATATTTTATGGTTAACGAATAATAACCATTTCCTTCATTAAAAAAATTACTTCAAATCATCTCGATTTACCGCGCGGTGCGGCGATTTTACGCGGTATTTACCAACTGCTCATAGTTGGTAAATACCGCGAAAAAACCTAAGCCAACTGCGAACAAATTTACGTTACTAAACACTAAAGGAAAGTACAAAGAACTAGCTGTTAAGTTCAGTCGGTAATAGGAGTTAAAATAGCTGAGATATTCAGTTTTTTCTTTCTCCTGTAAAATCATCAAAAAGCAGATACGCGGTCTCTACCAACTGCTCATACGCGGTATCGCACGCGCAGCGACGCTATGAATTATGAGGTATGTCCGTATGTAGGAAACTCCTTGTTATTGGGACAAAATAAATAGTTATATTAACGTAGTTCTAAGTAGTTTAAGCATGTAATATTATAATATGAAGAATAATTATAGTGAGCTAATGACTTTCCAGAAGTGTTGTGATAGAAAGAAAGGCACTGAACAGAACTTTAGAGCCTTTAGAGATAGGCGCATGAACATTAATTTTATCATTTATACAGTGATATAGTTCTTGCAATCTACGAGTGCGCGTAGCCTTTATTTGTAGTTGGAAATGCGAATAGACATTTTCGTTAGTGTGCGTACCCGACGGAGCAGTCAGTAGCGAGTGAGCCATGTACGCGTGTATAGATATGGTCACTCACACAACTAAGGGCGCCGCGCACTCGTAGATTGCAAGAACTATACGAGTATATTCTTGGAGTTGCTTATGCAATTCTCTATTCCGAGAGGGCGCTAGGTATATTAACTTTATAGTTCTCATATCATAAAATATGTGTATCCTGGCTCCAAAGTCACTTAGTAGAACACATTAGTATTAACAGAAAACCTCATAAATTACTTAAATTACTAAAAAGAGTGAAATTATTATTTTTAACAAAAAATTAAAACTGACTTCCAGAGTAAAAACAATAATTACAACAGATCAAAAAAGTATGAAATAATTCTTACTATTAATAGTGCCTTATGCAGAATACTCCTAAACCTCTACTATCGACTTCGAAATAATGAAGATTGTGTACAGAAATAGTAGAGGTTTAGGAGTATTCTGCATAAGGCACTATTAATAGTAAGAATTATTTCATACTTTTTTGTTCTGTTGTAATTATTGTTTTTACTCTGGAAATCGGTTTTAATTTTTTGTTAAAAATAATAATATAAATGGTAATTATTGGGATATATGATTCAGTTGATAGGTTCTGCACAAGTTTAATAATAATCGGCTAAGTGCGAGTCGGACTCGCGCACAAAGGGTTCCGTACCATTATAGAGCAAAATTAGGCCAAAAATTGTGTTTTTTGTATGGGAGCCCCCCTTAATTTTTTAATTTATTTTAATATTATTATAAAATATCAAAGTACACCTATAACTAAGGATTTTTTTAAAAAGTCAAGTACGGTCTATCTGTTGCCATTATTGATATAGAGCAAAAAAGGCCAAAAAAAATCACGTTTGTTGTATGGGAGTCCCCCTTAAATATTAATTTTATTTTGTTTTTAGTGTTTGTTGTTATAGCGGCAACAGATATACAATAAAATTTCAACTCTCTAGCTATTACCGTTCTCGAGTTACAGCCTGGTGACAGACAGACGGACAGATGGACAGACGGACAGACAACGAAGTCTTAGTAATAGGGTCCCGTTTTTACCCTTTGGGTACGGAACCCTAAAAAACATAAAATAAAATAAAATTAAGCAATTAAAAAAAACCCCCGCCAAAAAACATTAAAAAGTAATGAAATAATATTTACTGACTTTAAGTTTAAATAATTCCTAAGAGTAAAGTAATATTTTAGTCCATAAATGTTGTCAAGGTATGTCGGGGGACCGCTAAATTGTAGATGTTTGATTTCACATAACATTATAGTTGGGTCAGTTCACAGCGACTCGAATCGAGAGAATCAGCGACTATAATTATGGCGATACAAAAATTTGCAAAAGTCGCTGTTGTGGTAGTTTACTGGCGGTCCCCCGACACACCGTGACAACATTTATGGACTAAAATATTAGTTTACTCTTAGGAATTATTTAAACATAAAGTCAGTAAATATTATTTCATTACTTTTTAAAGTTGGCGGGGTTTTTTTTTTTTAATATCTTAATTTAATTTATTTGGTGGATGAATAAACAGGTACTGACAATCTTTGTGGACTGTGGTCCACGAGTGAGCCTGAAGAGGCAGAGGTGGTGGGGCTGCGGTCGTGTATCACGCGTTTCCCGTAGTCCCACCTTCAGGAGCAGGAACACCGTTGGGGTTTTAGTGGGTAGTCCCGGGTGCGTCCTCCGCCCCGGGGAGTCCCACATACCTCGGTGGTCCTCCCCAGACCCCGGGGATGCGTAAACGCATTCCCCCAACGAGAAAAAAAAAAAAAAAAAAAAAAAAAAAAAAAAAAAAAAAAAAGGTACTGACAATCTTTACGTTTAAACCGCTGAAGCGATTTTAATCAAATTTAAAAATGGAGATGTTTGAGACCTGGAAAATGACTAATATTAATAATTAATAATAATGAAGACGTGAGTGGAAGAATCGACCAAGTAACATTTCGTAACATACGGACAATAACTAATTTTTTCCCTAATTATTTAGTAAAAGTTGTAACTTATCTACTTCATAACCTAGCTAATATATCTGGCTACACATATAATCCATAGTTTTTCTATTTCAAATAATTTTTCCGGCCCTAAAGCCTCCATTTAAGCAAAAAAACGGGAAGTTTTTTCATGTTACTTACCTTATTCATCCACTCACGTCTTGAATTATGATACTTAATATGATAGTTTGCTGAAAAAAAAACATACTGATTGTGCGTAATAAACAAATTTCGGTGCAACGCAATCTCGGGTAACATCTAGATTCTAGTAAAACAGTAGGAACAGAAATAAATAAACCTACTGTGAAAACAATCTTTTCGACCGGAAAATATGTACAATGATTGATGACCAGTGCCGACGCAAGCTTAAAAATTGCCTTGTATAAACAATAGAATCCGCCAAGTTGGAGAACGCTCGTGGCACCCACTTTAACTTTTTTAATTAAATTTGTGATTTTTTCCCGCCACGGACAATCTGCAGGGCTTAGGTAAAATGTTATATTAATTACTCGTTGTTGACGGGGCGGCGACTGCAAATTGATTTTACCCCCACTACTTGTAACAGTTGCCGTTGACTTTGTAACGTATAAGTGTTGTCCATAATTACTAATACTAGAGTTATTTAAACTTGAATTGGCTGAATAGGAGGTTCGAATGGCATAGACATGGTTTATAATGGGTAAGGTTGACTCTCCAAATTGTGCATTTTGTGGAACACCTGAACATGTACAACATAATATTGTATAATTGATGGAGTGTGGTCGGGGCGAATCCCAACCTAGTAGCCTCGGTGATGATCTTTTAGGAAATATAGGAATCTGTAATAGTTTTCTAGCTCACCTAATTCAAGGGAAGCCGTATTCTACTAGACATATATTTAGACTTTGTTGTAAGTAATATTTAGGTATAGATTGTATGGTGGCAACCCTCTTCCGGACGCCGTACGCCGGTGGAGGAACTCAGCAGAAGAGAGGGCGATAGACCTCTGGGCAGAACGGCTCGAAGAACCGACCGTTAGTATTGCCCTAGTGACGGCGATCCGCCCCATATTCAGGGAATGGATCAAACGCACACATGGTGCGCTATCCTTCCACCTCACGCAGATGCTGACTGGGCACGGCTGCTTCGGTCGGTATCTGTGTGAGGTGGCGCGTAGTGAGGTCACCACAGAGTGCTACCACTGTGGAGAGGAACGGGACACGGCCGAGCACACCATCACGGCCTGTCCCGCCTGGGCGACTCAACGCGCGGCGCTAACTGCCGCTATCGGCGAGGACGCGACTCTCCCAGCCCTCTGCAGGGCCTTGGTCGAGAGCGGAGAAAAGTGGTCTGCGGTCGAGACGTTCGCACATAGCGTCATCTCGACCAAAGAGGAGGCCGAGCGCATCAGGGAGCGAGAGGCGCACGACTACCGGCGAAGACGGCCAAGGCGAAGACGTCGCAACGGGCGCGACATTCCGCCTTAGCCAGGGAACTCGGGGTGACGGTATGGGGATGCCGCCACTCATTGCACCGAGTCCCCGAGAGAGTCGCGATGCGCGTTGTGTTCCTGCGCATCGCGACATAAAGAATACGACCGGCCTATGCAAGCCCTCCATGTGGGGCCTCTGTTCGGCCTAGGGGGACACGAAACCCCAACAGCGTGGGCCTGCTTTGGGTGAGCAGGCAAGCGCGGACGGAAGCCACGGAAGACATGTAATAGACCCTCGTGTCTCCGTCCTGCGCGGTAGTAGGAACACAGTCGGGTTTTAGTGGGTACAGCTGCGGCCACTTACCATCTCTTCGGCCGTAGCAAATCCCACATACCCCGGTGGTCCTTCCCCAATGCTGCCGGGGATGCGTAATTGCATTTCCCGACCAAAAACAAAAAAAAAAGGTATAGATTGTATAATATAAAATATTAAATATTAAATATGATGTGATTGATTTGTTTATAAGCTTTATGGGGGTGGCATTGTCAGTTACCGACAAAACCCCTTAAATAAATTGTTTAAAAAAAAATAATATACGTGGTTTATACCATTCAATTTTAATTAATTTCGTTCATAGTAATAAAAGATTATTTTCTTACACAGGACTCAGGAGACAGAGTAGCAATATGATATTTTTTAAGCTCTGTGTTGAAGAATGTGTCCTATTTGCTGCAAGTTTATGTAAGTACCAAATTCCAATAGAATAAAAATTACAGCTACTGCGAGTACCATGCAATTACAATGTAAAAAATTAAAAAAATCGGCCAAGTGCGAGTCGGACTCGCTCACGAAGGGTTCCGTACAACTACAGAGCAAAAATAGGCTAAAATTTATATTTTTTGTATGGGAGCCCCCCTTAATTATTCAATTTATTTAAATTTTATTATTAATTATTAAAGCACAAATACAATTAAGTATTTTGTGAACATTTCAGTTGCCTGTGTGTTGCCGTTATTGATTAAGAGCAAAAAATAGCAAAAAAATCACGTTAATTGTATGGGAGCCCCCTTAAATATTTAAATTATTTTGTTTCTAGTATTTGTGGTTATAGCGGCAACAGATATACACAATTGAGTTACAGCCTGGTGACAGACAGACGGACAGACGGACAGACGGACAGACGGACAGACATCGAAGTCTTAGTAATAGGGTCCCGTTTTTACCCTTTGGGTACGGAACCAAAAAAAGTAAATACAAGTTTAAACAAAATATTCCTTGCTCTACCTGGTAGAGTCTACCTAATTGCTTGTTAATAAATGTAACACAAGACGATCATTAGTTCCTCCGTTGTATATGGATAACGACGTAATAGTTTCGATAAAGAGCTTTTTATAAACTTACATAATAGGGGTACAAGAAAACTTTCCGTCGAATCATTTAAATAAACGAACTCGCATCATTATGTCAGATCTAAGGATCGAACAAATTGCCAATTAGTGGCGCTCCGGCCTCGACTCCGGCCGCCGACAGGCCGGGAGTGCCGGGATGACACCTCCCCTCCCCGCTTCCCTTCTCTCCCCTTCTCGGACCTCCTCAGCCCCCGGGTCCTCATACGCACGACCACACCACCTCCAGATACTGCGGCTATTAGTAGATTAATTTTCTTAAAAGCAATCTCAAAGAGTTCCCATTCAAAAGTTTCGTGGGGAATTCGCGAAAAGAATATCGAAATCCGTGGAGCCTCATCTGTTTCAGTTTCGTTTCAACGTTACCGGGTTTCACTCTAATGAGGGCTCGGAGCTCGGACCCTGCGACGCGGTTATTATAAAGTCTAGAAAGCTTTTAATAGAATCGAGGGTGGAGTGCTTTGTGTGATCAATTATTAACGGAATCCATTACGGCGGCTCCGCTAGTTTTGTGTGCCACCCGGGGGCGGGCGGCGGCGTCCAGGCTCTCAGTATTCAGAGTATCGCAAATGTAACTTTCGGTTCTTTTCATGAGTAAAGTATGTTGGCGGCAATCCATAATGGGATCGCCATTATTCTTGCCATTAATTCGTATGGCCGGGCTTCCGTGCATTAGCGGCCGCGCTGCCTGCCAATCCAGAAGGGTCGCCCAACAATATATTCCTCACTCGATATTATAATACATTATGAGAATGCTTTTCCTATTTCGTATAATTTTATGACTGTTGGATCTATATGTAATTTGCCGCCGTATATGGTTTGCTCTATATTCCAGTATTCATAAAATTAATGTTACCGAACGCAGTGAATATCCTTTGGTTATAATCATTTATCAGTCTAGTTACCATGGTTTACGTATTGTTTTAGCTATGATAAAAGAATCTATAATTCTATAAATATGTTTCTTAGACGTCCGATCGGGACTAATAAAAACTACACCACACTATGAAAGAGAAAAGTCACATTATACTTATATTAGTCCAAAATTAAACTCACTTAGGTATGAGTTATATGACCCCTTTTAGTTAATAGCCAAAAAGTCGAAGTTTCGTATTAAAGTGCCTTCACTCTTTATATGGTAGGGATATTTCGTACGTCGATTATGGTAGGTAATAAACTCACATTGAAGCGATACCAATACGCCTTAATTAAAATGTGCAATTAAAACGCGACAGTTATTTCTTAATACGAAAGTGACGACGATACAATATTCAGAAGGCAAGTAGAGTACAATTATTACGAGCACGGAGTTAAAATTAATTAACATCGGGTGGGTATGCAGTAAATAAATCCTTCATTTTCCCGCGCAGATTGCATAAAAATAATCAAATAAGTGGCATGGACATTACTCAAAGCGTCGCAGCTGCACGCGGGAGCGGGACGGCGGATATCGCCCCCTCGCTCGCCCGCCCCCACTTCCCCCCCGAACGGAAGAAAAACTCTCGAAAAACTAATTACAAGTTGTAATTGAAATTTTGCGTGTTATATAATCGGATACTTGAGCCGTAAGTAATGTATAAAGGCGATGGCGAGATGAATGGATTACGCGGACGGCCGCCGCCCGCCGCGCCGGACCCACCAGATAAAATTCCGCATTCTTTTCGTTTTTAACCCTTGTGGAACCTGGTGGCAAAAATTACACTGACGTGCCTAATGGGTCTGCCAGACCCGACTTGATAATTTTTTGATTATACGATATAAGATTAAATTTTTCAATCACTAAAACTAATAAACGTAAAAGTGACACCACTACAATAGGAGAAAAATAATCAAAATTACCCAGGTTTCCATGGAAGAAATCATAGACCATGTTGCTTTCCAAGTTATTACTGGTATTTTAGATTATTTTGTGAGATTAATGGATATTATATTAAGTGAGGTAGCAGCATTTTCGTTTTATTGGTAAGTACATTTTTTAAAATTATTTATTACATTTTATAATTTTTCGGTGCTTGCGAAGTGAAAAATACTTGGGGATTATGATTTCTTCATATTTAATACTTCGGGCTGAAAGTATTATCGGTGTAGAGTAATATTATTATTTATTTTGTAGTCAACTTATCGAGGCCACTAAAAATACTGTACAATTGAACAAAGAATTAACCACAGACGATCAAGCGGTCTGTAAGACCCACCAGGCTTTCCGAGGGTTAAGTTCCTTACTTTGGTAACAAAATACTACATCAATTTTATCGACATGAATTTGTAAATCCCCTTATTACAAATAAATCTCCTGGATATCTTTTAAGTCAATACGAAATACTTTTTATTTTTTGCCATTAAACTGTAAAGTATTTATGTGATTTAATTAATTTGAATATATTACAGTCTGAGCCGAGCTTCACAATTGAAATACTTTGTGTTCGAAATTAAAAGTACGCCACGTAGAGTAATCGAAGGTTGGATAAGTTACTAGTTTTAATTAGTTTCAACTTTCAAGTGTTTAGGTGCTTTCCTTTTACCTATAGAAGCAGTCTATTTAAAAACAAACATTCATTTGGTGCGAATCTAATAAAAAATATAAAATAACACTCCTCCGTTTTCTTACGGACTCGAACTACATTTACAATCGAACGCTCTAAAGAGCAAAAACCACTCGAGTCCGTTGTCTAAACGAGCATTTTTAATTAAAGTCCCCTTCAAAACCGCGCCAGCAAAAAACGTTATCACAATAGCAACAATCTAGGAAGCGATCTAACTGTATAAACACGGGCATAATGCGCAATCAAAAGGGCAACCGGAGGGCCGAGGGCGGAGGGAGCCAATCCCCATTCTTTTCCACTCTTTACGAGTTAGATTTAATTACTTTTTCACGCAATATTTGCGCCGCAACAAGAGTTTTAATTCCGTGGCGATTGTCTGAAGCACGGTGGCGGTCGCGCGCTCTATTGACTCTGTATCGTTCTTTCAGTGCGCTAATTTGGCGCTAAACGTAAAGGTAGAGTCACACTGGTAGAGTTTTGGCAGTTACTTTTTAAAAGTTTACCCTGATTAAATTAAGGTATTTAATCCTAGTTTAATAATTGTCAAAAAATCTCCTATCTATGGCTCTATAATCTCTATGTATGTTGTATACTTTCATTATCTATAAACTTACTTAAGGTATTTCAAAGGTAAGAAAACTGTTTCTTTCTGTCTGTTCGTCGATGCAGTCAGACGAACAGACATGAAGATGCATTTCCACAATTTTAATATAACTTACTACATTATATAATGATTTTTCTAAAACCTCCTAAATAATTTAAAACACAGCTACGTACACCATAACAGTCATAATTAGCTAATGAAATGGAAAATTATATTTCCAGCGTATACTATCTTAGCCGTGCGGTCCTAAATACGGCTTAATCATACATAAGTAACATTTTGGTCAAGCTGTCAGTCAGAGGGGGATGGTATAGTGGCGGGAAATGGAAAAGACATTAACGGATATGTCAGTGCCGTATCAACACAGAGTGCCTGCTTTCTAATGCTGAATAAATACCATCCACCTCCCTGCATTGGGCCAGCTGCACTGACTAATATTTCTTAGCCACGGTTAACTGTAATCTTGGTTAAAATAAATGTTGATTTACATTATTACATACTTATAAAAACTTATTACTTAAAAAATCGTACGATGTCTTATAGTATCAACTATCACTATACTTACTATAAGACATCATAGAAAATTTTGTTAAAAAATTAGACGTTTCAACATCATAAATAAATCATACGAAGGCAAACTTTAAATAAACTGACGACTTAGTAGGAATTATAGACAAGAGAGAAAGGTTTATAAAAATAATATAAAATTGTTTTATTTCTGAATAGATTTGTAACAAATGCTTTTAGAACGTTGATGCTTCTGGTGCCTACCACCGGTTCGGGAACTATCCCGGCGAGAAGAACTGGCGTAAGAAACTCTCACAAAACTTACTAATATTAGAAATGTGAAAGTGTGTCTGTCTGCTACCTCTTCACGCTTAAACGGCTGAATGGATTTAGATCAAATTTTTAGATAGTTTTTATCCCGGAAAATGTACGGTTGCTGCGCGATAAACAGAGTTGGGGGTGACATCTACAACTTTAATAAAATGTCAATTATCTATGACTTTTACAAAAACAAAATAAAATGGTTCTAGGACTCTATACTACTTAAGTGATAGAGACGTAACCTAAAAGTTAAATAAAATAATATATTAGGCACTTTTCTTATTCATGAGTAGGTAACGTACAATGTTCAATATAATATTATAATTTTAACTGTAGTTTAGGCGTCACATAGTGTAACCGGGCTCGTCATAAGTGGGCGAGACGTCCCATTTCCCGTTTCTGCGCGGGCACGGATCGGGAATGTTTTAGCCAAATCGACTCCGAGATTAGATGGATATTTTTAAAGCATCGCCTCGCTTGATCCATTAGCGGATTTGAGCACTACGAGCATTTCATATAAAAGCTAAGCTATAAAGTAAACATTTAATGGAATTATGTACTAAATAAAATTGGGTTTGAAGGACTTTTAAGTAAGGGTGACGTTTTAAATACCTACTACTAAAGACTAAAGTACTGAATATTTAGAACCTTCACCCTGCTGCTATTAGATATTATTTAAGTGATACTTACAAATCATTATCCTCTTTCCTAAATTTACCTACTCCAAAATTATAACGTGATTTGAATCATTTTGCTTCATTGCATGCAAAGTAAGTAGGTTACTGCGTCATTTTGGTTCGGAATAATTATAAAAATGGCGCTATTAATTCCATTAAGCGCATAATGCCGGTATTTGTGTAATTACTTGAGAATAATATTTCACCGTCAGCCGGTATTTACACAAGAGCCCGTACGACGAAGTTATGTTATTAAAACAGGCGCTGTAAGTACGCCAGTCGCCATTTCTAGCGCCAGATAGTTCTACAAGTGTTTCGTTATATTTTAAAATTAAAAATCATTATTTAACACATAATAATATAATTATTATAGGACAAGACGTAACACCAAGGAATAGTGATGAGCAAAATGAGTCTTGGTCTTGCAGTCTTGGTCTTGGTCTTGCAAAAATTGCAAGACCAAGACCAAGACCAAGACTAACCTAAGACTAGCAAGACCAAGACCAAGACTAGGTGTGCAAGAACAAGACCAAGACCAAGACCGACTATGCAAGAGTCTTGCTCCATGCAAGACTCTTGCAAAAAAATTTTACTTAGTCGCAGCGACTATAATATTCATGAAATAAAATATTTATAACAATATAATATCTACTTAACATTAATTTTAAGTTCTTGTGATACAGCCTGGAAACAGGCAGACGAACAGGCAGTGATGTGTAAGTAATTGGGTCCCATTTTTACCCTTTTGATTATGTAACCATGCATTTAAAGTTCTAACTAAAAATTTGGGAATATACGTAATACGTGGCGGTCGAAAAGGAAGATCTTTCAACCGAGATAGAGAGAGTCCAAAAATCCGGCCAAGTGCGAGTTGGACTCGCCCATGAAGGGTTCCGACTCCGCAGCAGCAAAAAGGTTTATTATGAAATTATATTATGAAATTAAAAGGTTTTTGATTTATTTTTATATTTCAGTTGATTTAGTGAAAGTTAAATTATTAAGGTTTTATTAAATTATTAAGGTATTTACCATTTATGACGTATAAAAAAACTACTTGCCAGTTCTCGTTCAAACCAATTTTCCTTTGTAGTTTTTATAGTAATGTAGTTTTAATAGTAAATACGTAACGTCACTCGTCATACCACTTTGGAAGAGTCTCTCTCGCAAACTATTCAGGTTAGAAGAAAATGATATTAGAAATCTCCATTAGATTTTGAAAGACCTATAATTCATAGATACCCCACACGCATAGGCTTGATGAGAAAAAACTTGAGAGAAACAAGGGACACCCGGATGGAACGAAGTTATTTCTCCCGCAACTCTGTTGCGCCAATATTCGTTTATCGCGCAAAAACCGTACATTTTTTCCGGGATAAAAAGTATTCTATGTCCTTTCCTGGGCCTCAAAGTATCTCCATGCCAAATTTCAGCAAAATCGGTTCAGCGGTTTGAGCGTGAAGAGGTAACAGACAGACAGACAAACACACATTCGCATTTATAATATTAGTATGGATGTACAAAAAACCCGTCTACATTACAAAAAATGAAAAATCATAACTGGCTTTCTTTCGATGAGAGAGAGAGAGACCGACAGAGAAAGACGCGCACGACGCACGGCTTATAACTATAGCAAAAAGCACAGACATAGATCAAGATAGATACAAACAGTGGCAAAAAGTGTCGTTCTTCCGTCTAGCCCCATTTCGCAATGCGCGATAACTTCGTTCCTAAAAATTTTTTTTTTCAGTTGTACCTATGGGGACCCCTACAATTTTTAATAATTTTTCTATTTTTGTATCAAAATCTTAATGCGGTTCACATAATTTCTACACCTACATACCAAGTTTCAATTGTATAGCTCTTATAGTTTCGGAGAAAAGTGACTGTGACATATGGACGGACAGACAGACAGACAGACATGACGAATCTATAAGGGTTCTGTTTTTTGCCATTTAGCTACGGAAACCTAAAAATAAAAAAGTTATTATTTTTAAAAATTTTCATTTTTCTTAAGGACATTATTGCCGCTAGAAGATCAGCCTATGCTGAGTTGGCTCTCGACTTTTCATTAGTATTTTCAATTCAAGAACCATTCTCATATCAAGTTAAGATAATATTATGATCATCATCAGCTAACTTCTAATAACTTAGGTTTGAAAATGTTTTTTCGAGAAAATGAAAACGTTTACAAAAAGTTTAGAAAAATGTTTGCGAGAGTCTTGCTTTTTGCAAGACCAAGACCAAGACTAGGCGTGCAAGACCAAGACCAAGACCAAGACCAGACAGATTTAAGCAAGACCAAGACCAAGACTGCACAAGCAAGAACAAGACCAAGACCAAGACTGGTCGAGTCTTGGTCTTAGTCTTGCTTTGCTCATCACTACCAAGGAATTCGGGGAAGTTAAAACTTTTGTTAATCAATAGACTTATAAGACTTAGATACGTAGAAACCTGCTATAAAATGCGTACCTACAACTGTCGGTTTTAGAATTTAATCTTCCTTGTAACGAAAAACGTGTTGATGAATCTGCTAGACGCTGACAACCGTTGGTAGAGTTGCGGTTGGTTGATCGTACTGTGGCGTGCCCGTAACTATGCCTAAGCGGGTAGTGGAGCATCATGGGGTTTTAGTCGATAGTTCCTCGGAGAGTCCCACATACCCCGGCCGATGCCCTAATCCGCTTTACACTACTAACAACATCATTTCAGTTACGTTCAAAGGAATTTGCACGAAAAGTCCCTTTGTACTTCGCCGAATATTTTTTTTTAGTTGATCGACTATTACTCAGTAACTTATGTAGTCTTCTTAGCCGTGATTTCAGCATATTTCCTACTCTCGTGAATTTTTTCACATTTCTAGAAGCAAAAGTTTAACTTGTAGAATAGGCGGACACTGGACTCTTAACAATTTTTTCCACTTTAAAACTTCATATTTCACAAAAAGATCTCTAAATCGGAAAATGATTTATGAATACTCATAATATATTTATAAAAAACCTATCCAACGACACCCCACACGGTGAAGTGGGCGCGACAAAAAAAAATCATCCCCGCTTGATGTGTAGGGGAGGTCCCATAAAAAATATTTTTTTAATGATTTTATATACTGTTTTCTCGGCACCAATTAATATGTGCATTCATGCCGAATTACAGAGATTTGTAGGTCCTATAGTCTCTGAGCAAAACCATGGACAGACAGACGGACAGACACACGGACAGACAAATGGACAGACGGACGAACAGACCGAAACTACTCGTATAAGGGTTCCTTGTTGACTACGGAACCCTAAAACGACTCCGATTAGTTTAATTTCAAGACGTGTTTATAAAGAGTATTATGAATTAAGTATTTAATTTAAGTACATTTTGAATGGAGCATAAATTGACTTGTAAAAAGTCAGTACTGTGAGATTGGGGCACAAGTAGGAATTGTTTAGTATAATTTATTTTTACGACGAAATAAATCCAATTACACTTCGTATATTTTTCTGTTTTTCACCGACTTGCGCCGTTCATGGTTATGTTATAAAATTTTATATGCGCGGGCGCAGTTTTACCTCATGTAATGGCAGTTTCGAGTAAGGACATTCATTAATGCAATTTACTATGGCTCCTACAACATAATTTATAAATGATTATTTCTTGCTTTAGTTTTTTAACAAATTTTTTTAAAAATTTAGTTAAACAATTTTAACATTTTGAAATTTATTGTTTTGTTGTGAATCTACTTATTTGTCGATGATTTACTCCCCAAAGTCCTATATTATTGTCAAATGTGTCCTATATTATTCAACATAATATAAGTAAGTAATCAGAGTATTGCGTTGAGTATTTCGGAAGGTTTATTGTGTACATAATATTATGATGGCTAACTTACTACAATATATTAGAGTATTTACTATCATATGCCTATCAGGCGTGAACACGTAAATCGTGAGTCGTGACTCATATTCTAATTAAAATGTACGTAAGTAGTAAATAATATCATGTACATACTTACTACTTATTTTATTACACGGTAATCATTCGATAATAAATAATTAGTTAACATGTGAAGACTGTACTGTGTTTAAGATATTACTGTAATATTTTATGAAGCTGAAAGTATGGTTGGCCCAATTTCACCAACGTCTGTTAGTGTTAACAGCTTCTTTAAATGTCATGTCTTCTCTTTCATTCATATGAAAAAACGAAAGAGATAACGTAATACTAATTCGAGCATTAACTTTAAGAGTCATTGGTGAAATTAGGCCTCAGTATTAAACAGGGTGTAACAAAACTAAGTGGACTTTAGGTTGTGTAGGTGTTGCTGCACTAAAGGTGCAACTTTTTTTCCTTTTTTGACGTGATAACGTCTTATAATTCGATATGGGGTGCACGCCCGAAAAACATGACAGTTCATGCGGCGTTACCTCGCTGACAGCTCTCAGTAAGGATCACCTGGGCCGCGCTCTTTGTTTCGATTATATTACGTATTTCGATGACTTAGAGAATACTTTTGTATGAAGAAGGTTGGTTAGTTATGACCTTTGATACATTGACCACACTCTGAATGAAAAAATCTGTGAGCTATTAGTATTATTTCGGCTATTCAAAATTGTGCTCTATTTCCTACGTGTCAAGGTTTGACTTGTGCTTTGTTCGAAGATTTTACTGGATTTCACGAATTTATGTAGCGTTTTGCGAATAGTTTATTTTACTCATTATAAATATTTTTAAATTTTTCGGAACTGAGGGGTTAAGGCTATGACGTTGTCACGTTCAACTATCGTCAGTAAACCGACTTTACAGACAACCGATTTTTGTATGGGCAAACTTATCCAAAGATTGTTCTTTCAGCGCTGCTGCTTCCACAGTAAACTCTACAAAAAATGTTTCACGTTCAATGTAAACTCGTCCATAATAATTAATGATCATTTTATTTGAAAAAATCATGCTAAAGAATATATTACTTGTAAATAGACTCCTAGGCTAGCAAGTAGCAACACAAGCGATACTTAGCATATTTTATTCAGTTACTAACTAGAAACCAATTACTAATTAGGATTTGCATTTAAACAAGAAAATGCCTTAAATATATTTATGATTTATTCGAACCCAATTTGAATATAATATTCATTTTTCAATTCGATTTATATGTAAACTAACCAAAAGTTGAAACCTGCTGACTTTATAGGTAATGTAGGTACAGCGTGGTTAAAATATCTAAAGACCATTAACCAGCCTTCGACAACCAGAGTCTAAAGATAATAATATTTTCAATTTGATCAGCTACTTGATCAGATATAACTACCTAGTAAGGAAGTAATAATAATTTTAACAAAATTAAATTTGTGAAAAAAAACTGTTTTAAATGGCTAATAGTAATAATTACCTACAATAGTAATAATTACCTACGTATAAGTAGATTATCTACTATAGTAATTAGAATACCTTGTTGTTATTTATTTAAAAAAAACTTTTAATATGAATAGAAAGTTTATAACTTTGAATCTAACTCCTTGGGGGCTAGGTTCATTGTTTCTACTTAGTTAGAGGTTTAGGTAAGAGGCATACCCTAAACATCAATGCAGAAAAAATAATCAAGAAAGGATCAATTAAGAAAAAAAACAACATGTTTTATGTCCAGCCGCATGAAGTGTTTTGCCTGTGTGCATTTTCAACGACGTATTACACCACCTTTGACCTAGAAATTGAGCGGGAAAATGCAAGCGCATGCGCACGCCTCCTCGCCTTAATAACTTTCTTAACTAATGAATAACTTGTTCCTTATTACTGGGCACGTTCTGCCTCTCGACTTCGCTAAGAACGCAAAAAGAAGAGACTAAAACGTAAGCTAAATACTAAGAAGTGGACGCCTGAAAGCCTTATTTAAAACAATGTTTATAGTAGATGAAACCCGTACACTTTGAAATGTATATTACAATGAAACGCCAAAACATGTGTATGAGTTAAGCTTATAAAACCACAGACATATATCAAGATCCATTTCTGTGTATAAAACAGATAATATTAAGTATAGTGCCTAATAATGTTCCTGAAACTTACGGGGTAATTTTGAGATTATTAGATATTAGATATATTTAGGTATCTTTTAATTGAAAACATCGAATTCAGCAAGATAGACGGAATAGGAAATACAATATACATTAAGTAAGCACATAGTAGACTGCCCGAAAGAGACACACGCACTGGGCAAATAAGCGTGATTTCAAATGACTGAAATAGCAAAACAAAGCATTGAGTAGTATAAATTCGTGAATGCGTCTTGTCTCGTTTTGGCACGACTGAGTTAACCTACCGTATACGTTTTATTATAGTATAAAGGTTCTAAGAAATATAACACGTTTCCATAAAAGTATTGATATAATTGACGCTAGTTTTAGCGTATCTGCTGTAGTGCAGGCGATATAGCCCGCGAACTTGTCACTCAAGCCTGCACGGCCTTAGGGGCGTCCATAAATTGCGTCAGACTTTTATGAAAATGTTCGACCCCCTTATGGTAAGATTAAAACAATAGTCTAAAAATAAGTTTCAAGCTTCTATCTTTAAAAA
Organism: Polyommatus icarus; assembly: GCA_937595015.1. Classification (NCBI taxonomy): domain Eukaryota; kingdom Metazoa; phylum Arthropoda; class Insecta; order Lepidoptera; family Lycaenidae; genus Polyommatus; species Polyommatus icarus. Next base: position 13,518,345 of record OW569326.1, read on the forward strand.
TGACAAAACTACCATACAAACCTTTTTCTTCCGTTTCAGGTCATTACACCCCTTTTTTTATTTAAAAAGTAACATATTGTGTTCTATTACAGATAACCGCATTATAATCCGTTGTGTAGTTTTAATTAAGTGCGTATTATTTTTAACAAAAAATCAAAACTTCAAAGTGGAAACTTACTTATTCTTCAATGAAATAAAAGTTATTAAATAATTCTTACTTACTTATTCTATATATGTACCTTTTTCAGAATTCTCCTAAATCTACCAACCATTTCTGTAAACAATCTTCATTATTTTGAAGTCGTGAGTTCTATTACTAATTACAAAATAGTTATTTTTAATTTTTCAGACTCGCCAAAACTCGTTTGTCGCGCGGGAACCTTACATTTTTCCGGGATAAAAAGTATCCTATCACCTTTTCCCGAGACTCAAAGTATCTCCATACCCAATTTCAGCAAAATTGGTTGGTGGGAGAGGCAATAGACAGACAGACACACTATCGTATTTATAAAATTATAGTATGGATTCACTGCAAACTGAACACACAACTCCACGTGGACATAACTGTCCACGTGGAGTTTGCAGTGAATCATTAGCGAAAAAGTCATATTTTACTTACAGGCTTGAAAAAATTACGCAACTTTTGCATAGACCGCACCCCCTTCCTCCCTCCATAGCTCGCGTAATTTGTGAAAGGCCCTTTATTAATACGGCCATTTCAACACTCATGTGTCAGAGACCATTACTGTGACCGTATATTGAATGCGACAGTTTTTGTTAAACACATCATTACACCGGCCTTTTAAATTGAATTAAGCATAAGCCTAGCTACTAATAGGCATAAGGTAGGCGCTTGTTAAATGTATTTAAAAAACCGACCAAGTGTGTGCGGCCACGCAGAGAGTAGGATTCCGTAGTCCATAATGGCACGTCGATGAAGATGTTTGGTTTCACGCTGACGTCGGCGCCGACACCAAAATGTATGAAATGTCAGCGCAAAACGATTAAGCGTTAATCAATCGAATGCTTCCTAGAATTTCATACGTCTAGGGCCATCGTATTCGGGAAAACGTATTATGGCTGTTACAGTTTTCCATTTTCCAATAAGTATGTGTTTTTAAACGACAAATATTATACAATATACTTAGATAATAGCCTCTATAACTCTACATAAATAGTATTAAAATTTTGGGTACAATTTAATATTATGTAAATATTAATAACCCATCAATCGTGGCAAAACGAGACACAATAGCTTTTTCATTGTTATCGCGGCCGAATGTGGCCGCTTGGGGCCTCATGAATTAAAAAAAAATATATATTAGGTCATTACTTATTAATTAATTTAAAACAAGTACATGACCTGCCTCAACTTTTTTAATTAATTTACTGAGATATGTTATCTTTTTAATTCCAATTATACGAGTAGGTACTTGAAATGATTCTTTTAATTAGTTTTTCATTAACGTAATAAAGATACAAAATGAAGTACTTAATTAAAATTATTTATAATAGAACATAAGTACGACGCATGATTCTATGGGCACTATAAAAATTATTAAGCCTTGCGGATATCATTATAAAAATAATAAAAAGAACCGACTCTTTCTGACAGTAATTAACGATATTTTAATTAAGAGCAATTTAAATAAAAACTAACCAAGCGCAACACGATAAGATACAAACGGGTTCCGTTTTCCTGTATTTGCGAATTGCAAATTTGCAACATGCTTTGAAATTTTTGAAGCTCAAGGACTAAAAAAGTTCAGGAAGAATAATTGAGGCTTAATGCCGTAATACGAGTACAATGGCTTAATCATAAAAAAATGTGATGGGTTTTACGGTAAGTAATAATAATTATTAACAATGGGGATTGTCCATTTTTTTTTAATTTTGCTCATTACAAAAACATTTCGAGGAATAAGGTCAGTGATCGTTTTTCTGTATACAAACGAAAAAAATACCCATTAGTTACTTATATTTATGAACAAATATGCTTAACCTTAGTTTGACCTTCAATGGCGTTAAATTAGCAATAAATTCGACCAACATTACGTTTCGAAGTTTTGGTAAGCTTCTCGTGTCAGCTTTCACATAATGAGAAGTTGCATTTGACGAACCAGCCATTATAAATAAGATTGAAAGGAAAAAAAACATACTGCAGAGGTCAATTGGCCGCCGATGATGACGTCACAGCGAAACTTTAAAAATTTATTGAGTAAAAACTAGCCAATGAATTTCAAAATTATTTAATTTATATTCTTAAAATACACTTTTTTAACGAAAAAAATATAAAAAGTACATGTGATTTTTTTTGGACAATGCCCATTATAACAATCCGGCGACTACTAGGTATAAGTGCATAACTCGTGATGCAATGACCAAGGGAAGCAGGGATTCACAAAGATCCTTAGAAACCATAGGATCCCCTTATACTTTTGACCACTTATAAAACTAGAATAATAATAATAATAATCCTCCCCACACCGATTTCGGTGACGGTGGCCATTCATTGAAACCAGGCCAGATACGCAGGAGTAATTTTATGGTGCTCAAGTGTGTGCGCAGTACACAAGAGCACTCTCTATTCCTCCACTCTCATAACCCAGTGGGACGGAAGACCAGCACGACTGGGGAGAGATCAGGCGCACGACCGACTTTTTACATGCCCATCCGACGCATGGTCCATGGATCATCTTACTTATCAGACAATGATCAGCCTGCATTGTCCTAACCTAACTTGGAAATAACATGTTTCCAACGCGGGAATCGAACCCACGACTTCCGAGTCAAGAGCCAAGAAACTAGAATAAGCAAGCAGGCAATAGCAAACTCTACATTTTCCTGCCACGGAACCCTAAAACATGCAGAACAGTTTTGTTCATTAATGAGAATAATTACTTTTAAGTTACGCTAGTTTTATGGAGGATACGGCGCGCTGCACTAGCGGCAATTCCGTGTCGGCCCCGAGCTGCTACCTAATTGATAGCAGCCACATGCAAATTAATTACGAACGAGTCTTTGCATCATAATTAAAAGCAAAGAATAATAAATGAACCCATTACTCACCCAAAGAAAACTCCGCTTTAATTAATTTACATTTTCCGTAATCATTATGTTTAATATGGAGCATTAGGACGGCGGATAAAAGTCACTAATCACGGCGTTATTACATGATTAAAGCGAGCTAATTTTGGCAGAGGTAGCTAATGAGTTACGACATTTTTCAATTTCCAACTCGAGCGTTTTGGGCAAGTCTTAATGGGATTTGACCTACTTTTTATGATTATAATATGCATAAGCAATCTTTATACTATGGCTATGGAAAAGATAATAATAATTATTTAATTACATTAATTTAAGGTATAGAATTGATGCCCAAATGACTTATAAGCGCCTCAGCGCAAGACGCAGTTTATGGGATATGTAATGGTAAATGGGAGGCTTTCTAGTTCTATTTTTACCCGTTTCTATACTATGCATAACGCATATTATTAAGAGGCCGGGTACCCTTGGAATTTCTCATACAAACGTAATACCAAAATCATTTTCTCATATTAAAATATATAACATGTTTGAGTTGTTTTTCAGTTTTAAATAGTAATTACCTAGGTTCCTGCACAAAAATTTACTTAAAAATATTTAAACACAAAAAATATTTTTTTTGTTTTAATTTTTTTTTTAGTAAATTTACAACTAAATATTTAAACACTAAAAATAGAGTAAAACACTAAAAAATATATAAATAAATAGTAAATTTACTACAAAATATTAAAATACTAAAAAATATTTTTTAGAGTAAGTCTAATACTATTTTTAATAGGTACCCGGCCCCTTAAGTATTAATATGATACTCATTAGATCGAGATCATAAATTATAGTCAGTTCATAATAATTATTATCAATCTTACTGGTAACTCCTGCTGTTAAATGTTCACTGACCTGTGTGAGTTAATTTTAAACTGTAATTTAATTAAATTAGAGATCCGCAAGCAAATGGATACGAACACAGGCTGTAACTCTGGAACCCGCAAGTGAAGCTAAACCGACTTGTTTGGACGCCGTCCAAGCTCTCGGATGGTACCTGTACTGAAACACCCTAATATTTATGCAAGTCATGTTTTAAATATACCCAACTCAATTTACAAGATAACTTGTTACGGCGTACTGTAATCGCAAAAATACGAAGAAAAGATTGAATCGGTGACTATCCATTTCAGATAACGTAGTTGTAATATCTAGGTCGACAACGGGAAAATTTGCAGTAATGTGCAACGAAAGACATTATTTTGGTGTGCCATGCCATGGATGATGGACCACGGCCCACGCCGCGTGGGACGACGCGTAAGAAATTTAAATTTAATTAGCAGCTATACACATAAAATGCTAAATTACGAATTTAATTAAAAACATATTGTTTACACTCCACGCGCACGTAAAATTAAGCCAATTAAGTTAATAAAGGGCAGGCGCATATTAGTTTTTATGATGGAAAGCCGATCCCGGTCGGTTAGCGGCGCGGCGCCCACCCCCGGCGCCTCCCGGTGTTAATTGGGCCCCCGTAGACAATACTAATAAGGCCCGTCCGCGCCTCTATCTGTCTAATTAAACGAAACTCAGTAGCACCCTCAGCGAGAGGGCCGTTTGTCGGGCCTCCTGAACGCTGTAATAATACCGACTGAGCGTGTTTGAGGGCCCTCCTTCGGATCTGTAGCGGGCCGTGTTGCCCCGCGTTTAATTAGCAGTATTATGCGTGGAGTGTCGAGTCTTGGCTTGTTTAATTAAGCCAACTCAGTACCAACCCATTAGCCGTATTGTTAAAATTTTGTTATACTGAAAAACCGCGGGAGTCCGGAAAATATCCGGACTCTCACGGTTTTTCATTACAATGATGCGTAAAAGTTGACACGCATCATTGTAATGCATGAATATTGAAGAATTACTATTATTAGTTTTGCGTTTTTTTATTAATTTAAACAATTTATAATAACATAGATTAAAGTTAAAATATCATCGTAACGCATATGATTGCATTATTTCTTCGAACAGTAAAATATGTAAAATCACAGATCAATAATAGCATAAGTGACAAGTAGCAACAGACATAATAAACTATCTTTAAATTCAGTGGTAAGAAGGTATTAAGTATGTAACTATAAAAAATTAGCTAATAAAATAAGATTGGAGGTTGAAAAACTGAAATAGGTAATCAAGGATATTTCCGTAATTTTAATAAAATTGTCGGCGTTCGACGATTTGGGAAATTCTATAAATAGCCAGCAATTTACTCTAATTTAGAAAATGCTATATACAGCTTTTGGTTATAAAGAACAGATAAGCTACTTTCCATTACTTTATAATAACACTGTTTAGTATCTAAGGCGTGGTTCAATGTTTTATCTTATAACACGTTTACAATCATTTTGCTTACTTCACTACTTCACTGTTTTACATTAAATACTTTTACAGCTTGTACTTGCACACAGTAGTATAGTTTTATGATAGTGTATCGTTATTCGGGCAAAATACAGTCACTCAAGTCACGATCCTAATTACAGATAGCTGGAGATAACGTCCCATCTCGTTTGATTGTCGTAAAGAGTAAAGGCTCGGGTGACCCTTTGCAGAGTACGGGCACTTGATAAAGTCACAAATATACAAATTCTTTATTCACAGAATAAGACTTACCTATATATAAGCAGCAGGCAGCCCTAAATGGCTGACATATCCTCTGTTATGACGACTCTACAGTCAAGTTTTGGCGTTACAAAATATTATTGACTTTATTGATTTACAGTTCAATGTTCATTGCTAACTCCTAATTACGATAATAAGTATTTAATAAAAAATAAAATAAGACCAACTGCATATTATCACTTACTCTGGGACCTTGTTTCACTTGCGCATAACTCAAGATCCGGGTTGTAAAAACATAATTTACAATTTTAATGTCGCTGCAATCAAAAATTTAATTATACCAAACTCAATTAAAATTTTGACATTCGAAGAAATCGATATCGTGGCGAAACAGAGCGATTATAGCGAGTTAATTAAGGAAAGCTTAAGTACGAACGTGACATTTTTTACGAGATTCGTTCTTCATGAGCTTGCAGTTGCTAGTTGCTGTCGGTTTGGCTCGACTACGAGTAAACGGGGTACTTAGACAATATGCATTCTATAATTTCGACAGCTACATTAGAAATGTATTATGGCATTTGATACAGGACATATTTAGGAATCGTTGTGTCAAATCCCACACGGTGTAACTTTGCAGTCGAAATTATATCGAATGAAATTATTATAAATGACAGTAACAGCCGCACTCAGACTAATATAATGAAAACTTAACTTTAATTTAATGAAGAATTTGACGACTGACGTAAAGATACTCCAAATTCTATCAAACACTTCATTAAATTAAAATTCAGTTATCGTTAAATTCTGTAAGTGCGTATGATTGTCGATTGTCGAGTCAATTAAAGAAAGCTTAATTAATAATAATTACGTGACGTAGTGTTGAACTGCGAGATTCGTTCTTAATAAGCCAATTGCTGTCAGTCTCGCTCTCGCCTACGAGAACTGATTCCAGTCTGGGAGCCCGCGATTGATTCTAATTAACGATACGAGTATTTATTGGAGCAGCTCGCAGCTAATTGATTTCGCTGCCGATGTCACTGCGTCCCGTCTTTGTTTATGGCCCGTTTATTCATATTCATTTAGAAACACGCTCGACACTGTCCCGTCGAACGAGTGACATTAATACCGCAGATAACAGCATTAATAACTTGTGTTGTATTCATAACCGACAATTATACTGAACTCGATTACATTTACATCTTAAATCTATTCTCCTCGATATAATGTGCAAATTAATGCTATTGATACTCTTAAAATCAACATATTAATTAAAATATGGCCGGCCGAATGATTAAAGTGAGGCCGAGTAAGATATCGAATCATTTTCAACTCGTTTCTTTTGTAAAATGAGCATCTTAATTAACCTAACTAACGAAATCATGAAACCTACAGTATCGCTAGCCACATTGTTATTTAACTGTGTAATTATTTTTAATAAAGCAAATTAACTTGTGCAAAAACGGAGGTATTGCAAGTTTGATTTAGCTAGTCGCTAATTGGAAGAGTTAGGTATTCCACGATGGAGACTAATTACTGTGCTCGGGCTCTCGGACTAATTACCCACACGAACAATCGCTTTAATCGCAACTTACTGTTTACTGTTACTAATGGAGTATGCCTAATTGTTTTTATTTTAAATACAGGTTTATAAAGGGATCATTAGTGTGGTACATTTGTGTAAGTATGGGGATGATTTGATGCTTTTATTAGTGTTAATAATTTGGCTGTATGATCCATTTCAAAATGGAACTCACTTCGTTATCTTCATAAAATTGGTATTAGTCGGGCCGAATCTAATTACCGGGTTATTTCTGTATGAACACAGCACCAACTAGGGTTGTTAAACGATGCGAATGCGGATACGGAATATCACAGAGCCAAATTCGCGACTGCGAAATTATTATCACAATTTTCGGTGTCGCTATTTCAATTCTCTATCTCCAGATAATGACCTCCTTTCTTTAAAAAGTTCGAACTCTCATTTATCTTATTACTCTTACTTATTGGCCCTTAAAATTGCTAAATCTCCAAACATAATAATATAATGCAAGAGATTATTTAAATTCAAATATACATGATTTCGCTATACATGAATAATTCTTCGCTGTACAGAAATCAGCACACATATTACATAAAATACCTACTTTGATTCAATACGGATGCAGATAAAAGCCCCTGAGTCAGTGCGAGACGGTTTCGAATGTGGATTGCGGATATTCTGAACACCTCTGGTGCCGCTGTACCCGGGCATGTGGTAGTGTATTCAGGCGTATTAATTAGTAGACAGGTGGATTACCGTGTACTAATTACTGTCTGACGAAATGAGCTGGATGCACTTTGAAGTCTCATTCACATGTGAGTAGTGCTTTAAGCCGCTCGCGTGTTCCGCTTATGTAATCTGCACTCTCAATGTTGTGCTAGATATATTATATTCTATTGACAATAATATTATTATATCGCTAACAATAACAGCAAATTAAAACTAGCCAGCTAAATATGAATGGTTTTCTATTGTAATTTTTCATTTTCCACTTATTTGATTAACTATCTAATATCGTTCCTAAAATGTAATAAACTGCCTAAGATAAAAACAAAGTGCCACAACACTCCAAATGAGTTTCCATTGCCATATCTCCCATAAATATAATTGCGTTCCACTTATTGGCCATAAAAGCAGAGGAACGTGCGAACGGTGCTGCAAAATTGTACAAAAGGAAAGTAATAAGGTAAGGAACTACCCCGCTCATGTTTCGGTGACTGGAGCGGGCTTTCAGATAAATTATTTATCAACTGTATAGCAATTTTCTTTATGACTCCTCCGACGATACTGAGCAATTTACTCACGAAAACGCGTATTTACAAAAACGCCTAAACTCCTCGACGAATTAAAACTTCGGGCTCGTTGAAATAATTTTAAAGTAATTTTCTCTACAAGGTTACACAATTATGTTAAAGGTGTTGTGCTTATTATGTCGGGCGGTACTTAAAATATTCCTTTACGAATGTAAAGGATTTAACTTAGGACCAATATAATTATTATTTAACTTTATTAATCTCACTTCATCAGCAAGGTGAAAATGAAAAGTTATGTTTATCCGAATCTTTTCACGCATTAATAAATATTTAATAAAACAATCACTGTATAAACGCCGTTAAACAAAGTTTTAAAGTAAATCCCATCAACAAAGTGTGAGGTAATAAAATAAATTCGGTGCAATACATTGGAAAACCCAATCCCCGCTGCGGGCGGGCGGGCGAGCGGCGAGGGCGGGCGGCGGTTCCAATTTCCGTAATTGAGAATTCATCAAGGAAATTGACGGGCAGACAACGATCCTAGTCTTTTGCTTTTTGTATGTTTGTATAGCTTTTTGATAGTGTTGTAGTTCAATCGAATGCTTTTCCATCTAGTCGTGAAACTTCTGTGGTTGAAATCACAATTTGTCAAAAATAGATTTCTGAGGGTTTTTTGAGAGAGAAGAGTATTTAAGTTGATGGCATCTGATGTTTGACATATCCAAGACCCGATTGGTATAGAGCTCTCGTCCGATAACAGGTGGAAAGCGTAGAAAATCTTTAATTAGTTTTCATAACCACAATTAAGCCACCAGTCGCTTCGTGTAAGTCGGGCATGTTATTCGTTGAAGTCGGGTCTGCCCCCTAGCGTCAAATTAATATTTCGAACCCTCATTACTTTGTACTTATAATTAGGAACAAGTTAAGTAACATCTATAGTTAGCTACATATTTACAGTGAAAAGAATGGAATAATAGTGAATGGGTATAATCAATTTGCACCTTATTAGCTCCTGACGGTTCATTGCCAATATTGTACATTTTTAATTGTTCGAGTGCTCGGAACAATGAACAATCAAAAGAAAACAATGCTAATAAAACGTTTGAAATATGCACAATAAATTATTGTTCGACAATCGACGTAGTAGTGTGCGCCCGCGCCGGTTATCTCTGATTATTCCGTGCCAGGGTGCGGTGATTGAAGGATTGATAGCCGACATTGTAAATTATATCGAGGCAAAAAGCGGGACTAGAATTATTGGGTCACGGTTCGGTCGGTTCGATCTCGGCTTCATAAGTCTCCTATAGCGGTTCCTGAGATATAGTCTGGAGACGGACAGACGGACAGACATCGAAGTCTCAGTAATAGGGTCCGGTTTTTATACTTTGGGTACGGAACCCTAACAATGATAACGTGACACCTCAAAGGAACTTCCGGGAACCTCCGTTTGTACCACAAATACAATGTACTTTAAGTTATTGCTAATAATGTTAATACACTATGCGAAGTCAATAAATAAGAGTGTGGCGAGATAATAAATGGCGAGAGGCAATCAAATTAGACGCGGTAATCGGCTGAGAGCCACGCCGCTTGTGGGACGACCGTCGCCACGAATACGATATGTTATTGATTCAAATACTCTGAATTCTGATTTATAAATTATAATAAAAAAAAATATAACATAGATGCCTAATGGACGGTTTGTGTAGATAAACTATATGTAAGTATATAACCATTATATGTAAGTATTTTCTATAATCTTGTTTTTAAGCGTGCTAGTTGCTTTATAGACTTTATAGCCGTATTAAGAAAAAAAAAGAAAAAAAGACGGTTGGAGAGTAGTGTTTTGTGTCGAACTCGAACTCGGACTCAAATCGAACTCGAACTCGACTCGACTCGAACTCAACTCGAACTGGACTCGAACTCGACTCGAACTCGACTCGAACTCGACTCGAACTCGACTCGAACTCGACTCGAACTCGACTCGAACTCGACTCGAACTCGACTCGAACTCGACTCGAACTCGACTCGAACTCGACTCGAACTCGACTCGAACTCGACTCGAACTCGACTCGAACTCGACTCGAACTCGACTCGAACTCGACTCGAACTCGACTCGAACTCGACTCGAACTCGACTCGAACTCGACTCGAACTCGACTCGAACTCGACTCGAACTCGACTCGAACTCGACTCGAACTCGACTCGAACTCGACTCGAACTCGACTCGAACTCGACTCGAACTCGACTCGAACTCGACTCGAACTCGACTCGAACTCGACTCGAACTCGACTCGAACTCGACTCGAACTCGACTCGAACTCGACTCGAACTCGACTCGAACTCGACTCGAACTCGACTCGAACTCGACTCGAACTCGACTCGAACTCGACTCGAACTCGACTCGAACTCGACTCGAACTCGACTCGAACTCGACTCGAACTCGACTCGAACTCGACTCGAACTCGACTCGAACTCGACTCGAACTCGACTCGAACTCGACTCGAACTCGACTCGAACTCGACTCGAACTAATAAAATAAAAAATAAAATAAAAATCGTTTTATTTCTGAATAAATTTGAATCAAATGTTTTCAGAACGTTGAGCTACATGTTGCCTACCACCGGTTCGGGAACTAACCCGGGAACTAACTCGACTCGAACTCGGTTGTCTGTAAAGTCGGTTTACTGACGATAGTTGAACGTGTTACGTGACAACATCATTGCCTTAAACGGAACGCCTCAGAGCCTCAGAGGTAACGCCGCATATTGTGTCATGTTTTTTTGTGCGCGCAGTCCATATCGAATTATAAGACGTTGTCACGTCAAAAAATGTTTTACCAACGTGGATGGTTAGACGTCTAGGCTTTCAGAAGTCAATTACTAATGTTTATCTAATATTATGGAGACACCTTGGTTCTTGGTATAATAAACAAGAATAATTGCGATCACAAATTATTATCAATTAGTCGCATGTCGGCTCAGCAGAATATAGTGGCAAGGCGCTGCACAGCTGACGTCATTGCTGTTACGGCACCCGCTGCCCGCTCCCGCTATCCGCTCCGCTTTTATCATAATTTAAGTTTTCCATTAGCCCTAATTGACGCGAACATCGTTCGTCGCTTACGGCCGCCGGATCGCTGTACGATTGTTATTTTTGGATAGATGAATATTTCCTACTTGCGAGAGGCCTTCTCCTAATTGACAATCACATAAAAGTTTGATGAAACGTGCATTACGGCTAATTTGAAATATTCCGGGGCTAATTTCGGTATAATAATCATTGACACGAATTTCAAGCTAATGGAAAAATAATATAATCTGAAAAATGTCTCCGGCTACAAAAGGAAAATTTTTATAATTTTATTCGCGTTTCGTTTTCGTTTTATTTCGTAATCGGTTTTTGTATCATAATGGCGGAGGTATGAAATATAATTAAACCAAACTTTTAAAAATTGTTAGTCACAAAAATTCCGCAGTATACCGCAATTTACAGTGGAGCACGGTGCTAATTATGAAAACGCTATTTAGTGAATTCTCATTTCCTTGCGTTAAGCGGCACTACAATAGAAATGATTAAGAGTGCTCGCGTCACGGGAACGCTTTCAGAAGTAATGAATTAGAAAAGTTGCGCAGCACTCACGCGGATTGAGCGCGGCTCGCTACAACATTACTTTAATTAAATCTATTTGAACAACAAACTTTAATTAAATTTCATCCAGCAGTTAGGCGTCGCGGAGGAATAATCGCGCAATTAGTGCGGCCGTGAGCGTCGCCTTACACCGTACACGCTCCCTGTTAATTAACTCAGTCGGCCGACCCGTCGACACCCGACGACACCCGACGCCCGACGCCGACCTAACACACTGACGGCTAGTATGTTATTGTTTTCTATTATAGTCGAAACCCATAAAGATTTTAAATCGGGTATAACGACGAAATTTAAGGGTAAAATAATCTTTTATCGTCTATAACGACCAAAATACTTATGATCCACATTCAATGTATCGCTCCCAAATCTCATCAATTTCGTAAGAACTAAATACTATGTGGCTCCTAACCTCAATCTTATAGTTTTGTGCACTTAGTTTTCTGGTTCTGGTTTCACTCACTTTTAAGATTATACTCCGTTAATTAACTCAGTCGGACGCCCCGTTTACAGGACTGACATGGGATACGATAGGACACTGTAACCGACGTTTAGTACTCAACGGTATTGTTTTGTTCAGAATCGAATGTAATAAATATTATCTAGGTACTCAGTTAAATGTTATTTTAGTAAGTAGTATGAGCTAAACATTACTTGTTGGTTTATTATAGAGAATGGAGTTTGCAGCTACGGACTCTCACCGTGCTGGTGAGAGTACCGAATGTCGTTAAATATATATTTTTTAATTTTTCTTCATATTATGCCAACGATAAATTAACAATAAAGCTTATAAAATGGAGTAACTTCTGTACATACAATATCTTCCTCATAAATACCAATGTACAAATTACTAACTCTACATTTGGAATGAAAAAGATAACATTTAAATTATAGTAAATATTTATATAACGCTCCATTTTTTCTTATGAATATGAATTATTGGCATAATTCGTACGTGTATTGGAAGCTCGGCGATTAATACGTGGTTATTAGTAACTGCACGGTCCCTGATCACGCCATGCCGTATTAGCGCGGACTTAATGACTGCAATTAGAACCGTTTTAAACCACGCGCTGTAATGCATGTGCATTCACTTTTTATATATTTTCTATGTACAAATATGGCGATTTCTTAGAGCTAATACAAAGTATATTAATTGCTTCATACTCCGACCACGGGATGACGTACGGCGCTGGTCTGCGTGGTGTCCGTCGCAACATGCAAACTGTAACGTCCTACCCAGGTAACTTCCTTATTGAATGCGAATGGCATTGCTCGGACTAGTGTTTAGGCTCGGGCACCACGGGCATGCCGCATGATGGCAACTTGACACAAAGTCGCTTTGAAATGATCTAATCTCCCGTTGATTTTAGAGGATCACAATTCACAGGGGAGATTGCAGTGGTGGAAATGACAAATCTGTGGTAGGCCCTTTTAAAATACTATAGACTACCGAACGAAAAGCTTATCGTTATATTCTGAAATCATTGCAATTTTCAGACTTCAGTAGCCTGTCGGGAAAGATCCTTTACTTATTTAACCAATAACTTATTATCATTGACATCAAGTATTCAAAAGTGTTTTATAGTTAATTCAAACGTACAATAATTATTGAGTAATATGACACAGATTAATTTTATATTTAAATTATTTATCATGAGTAATGAGCCGTGTGAATTCGATAGAGCTATATTGTAGAGCTAACATCCAGTGGAGTTATTCGATTAATACTATGAGTAACAATGGAACGGACTAACGTGCAGTGTGTGGCGTTTAATAGAGAAACTTTAATTGTTTTTAGACACAGCTCCGTTTCGCTTCAAGTCTAATTAAATTAGTGTTTTGATTCAATAACTATTTCTTCACCTCAAGCTTGTTTGTTTTATATTTTAACTAACCTTTATGTTGAATGTATGCACAATACATACCTTAATCTGTCTCAAATCTACAATTTATTGATAAAACCACATAGAAATGTTCATTACTATTTTGTGATTAGAGCCATAGTATTTACCGGTAACGTATTACGAACCAATTAAATACATAAGGACCTTCGCAGCTCCATTAAACACTATAAATTTACTATTTAAGTGCCGTACGTGCTCGGTCAACTACGTAGTAGGTACATAACAGGAAATTGCTGAAATGATGAAGCTCGGTATGCGAGGAAACACTCGTAAGGTGGTTAAATGCGGTATGCGGGCAACCAACGGCGCAAAAACGTGGTGCAACAATTTTAATCGGTCCATTTATGAGCGCGAACGAGAAAAAATATTGACAGTTATAAATACTAATAACTTGTAAACACCGACCGCCAGCTATAAACCCTAGTGTGGCTGTTTTAATTGATAAACAAAACATTTACACCAATTAGTGGCTTCTGTCAATAATATTTTAAGTGTTGACCAATTGAAGTTTGACCAGTACGGTTGGTCTGAACAACAAAAGTTAAAATTCTAAGGTTGGGTTGCACCAGAGGCGTGGTTAAAGTTAAAGTTAAGGTTAAAGTTATGGTTATAGTTAAATATAGCGTCCTTCAACTTTAACCTTAACTTTAACCTTAATTTTGACCGGAGAAATTGACAAATGACAGCTGGTCCAACAAGGTTATAAATAAACGTGGGCGGGGGCGCTGCTGGTAAAGGAGAACTGTCAAAAATTGCGCTTTTGTATGATGACAGCGTTAGTTCCTTTTTTCGCCACCTGCATTTAAAACCTTGTCGAGCTCTATGGTTATGGTTAAATATGGCGTCTTGATGGCGTGCATTTTTAACTTTATCCAAAGATTTGACATTTTGTATTAGAGTAAAAGTTAAAGTTAAAGTTAGTTGGTGCAACCCACTCTAAGGAACACCTCACAAATAACACCGAAAAGAACCGCGTTACGCAGCACGCTACTTGTAATTTGACACATTTTGAATTCTATATAATTTGGTTTTTTTCTGATATTTGATTTGTTTCGGTGTAACCTGGCCCCTGGCCTTAAAGATTGCAGAGTTCTTATTACATATTCTCAATGTTAATACATATCTACAGCTTCGACATAGTAGACTACGTAGTACGGACCCGTCGAGATCATTAATACAATTTTTATAAAGATTAATAAGAACAGGGGAGGTAATGGTAACTGATAACGCCGATTAAATATAATGAAACGGCAAAAACCCGGGTATCTGTGAGATGCGTTATTCGTGCGCTTGCGCAGTACCGCCGCGCCTGTTTTCTAATAAGCAGCAATAAAACATACCTGCGATCATCCGTTATTGCTTCTATGGCAGGAAATGCCTATGTCAATTGTCCTATAATAACCGTCATTTTCTGGAACACTTTTTATCAAGCATCCTACATCGCTTCGGAGCCAGATTGTTGCAGGTTGCTGCACGTCGGCTACGGACACATGCCATTAAATAAATTTGCACATCTAATGCGTAAAGCTGATGATTCTCCTGATTGTGAAATGTGTGAAAAGCCAGAAGATGTGCAACACATTTTGATGAAATGTATTCGATAAGATGGGATTGACATAGCCACTGTGTGTGCTAAAATCCCTAAATAAAATGAGAATAAAAAAAACCTACGTCGCAGATTTCTGCAGCTTTGTTTATCCGGCAGCTGTGTGTATAGTGTAAGTAGCTAATTTCTAACTAAATATAAAAGTATAATATACATAATACGTTTAATAATTTGATGAATTATAATATTTTGTTGTATTGTATCTTTGAGAAAATTACATCCCCAGCTACAATATTCTTGATCAAATATGAATCCGTGAAAATCGTATTATATTAATACTAAAAACCTACCTAAAAACATAAGTACACAATATAGAATGTAGGATAGGAAACTTTGTAAGTTTTTCATCAATAATTTAAATGGCTATAAAGTAAACCCATAAAATATAATATATCAACAGTTGAATTAAACTTGAAACTTGATAAGGTATAATATTATCTCCCAATATAGAACATATTAAAATACCAAAAGAATATTAATTAATAGCTTGCATAAATAAACCTGACCTAGCCCAACCATACATCGATGCAGCAAGAAACGAATTAAGTATTCGGTATCGAACGAAACTCCTCGAAACGCTTGTAAAAAACGCTAATTATATAGGGTGTATTATAATGCAGTTCGCGCGGAGACAGTTCAGCACCAATTAAACGGAGGCCTTGGAAGGAGCATTGTTTTTGCCAGGCTGCGTGGCTGGCACGCTTTTATGCAAGCCGAAGATTTTCGACGACCAAAAATATTTGGCCGCCGTCTTTGCTTGCGCGTGCAATTTTACTCCAAACGCGCTTACTTTTGGTAAAGGGGAAATAAAAAACAAGCGGGATTCTTAGGAGCCCGAGAATTGTTCTAAATGTAAATTAGACTATTCAAGTCTCGGCCAATTTTAAAAGCTTACGTTGCGAAATGCGATGCATGTAGCATACTTAATGGCAGCTTTATTATTTGACAACAATCTACATGCTGCGTGCAGACACTATTTTCTTTGCGCAGCAGTTCGTTTATCGCGCGGGAACCGAACATTTTTCTGTATTGGAATCAATCCTATATCATATTATAATCATAAAGTAAATTTTATAACACTAACATTTTAAAATTGAAACATAATGAAACCTTTCAATGATATCCAAGCGATAGATTTTTTTATAAAGATAATGTTTTATCTCTCCAACCCTTTACAGCTATCGTTGTATCCGAAAAGATGATTAAAACCGGGATGAAACAGATAAAAATCAAACGAAATATTGCATTAATAAAAAGTAAACAACGTTTTGGGGAAGGTAGGAAGGTAAGTGTGTGTAATAAGAGGGAAGCGCATGATTAGCGGTGGCCGGCGGGGGAGGAGGGGGGGACTGATTGCCAGCCCAATTGGGTCTTATCCGCCCGCACATGGGAAATATTTTTAATCAACACCTCCATTGAACTTACGAGCGGTCGTACGTGAGCTCGGCGCGCAGGGCCGGATTTGGCAACACTAAATAAATCACAATTCCTAAGAAAACGTAATAACATAATGTAGGAATGTCATTACAATATTTTTTTGACGCCTGAATCCTGATAGGTTTTAGGTTTAGGTTTATGTGAATATTTATTACGTTAGCACAAAACTAAACTAATCCAACACCTATTTTTACAACTGCAAATATTTTTGTTGTATCAGATAGCGAATGTTACACACTCCCACGGAATCCCCCAATCCTATCACCCATCGCTAAATGGGTAAAGTGAGCGTTGGTTTACTAAGGCTTATGATAGTCCCAACAAAAACATTTCTTGTAAAATTTATCCGAGACGACCACATAAGGTTTACCCTGTGAAAAAGATATGAGATCTCATGTAGAGTCAATCTTCTGAATCTACACAGCCCAACTCTTCTGAGCCTAACTTAAACCAATTCTACATACCAGTAAATATGTACGGCATTGCCGTTTCGCTACCGTCGCGGAGGTGATTAGTTTCTGATCTAAAGTTAGTAACGAAACAGCCGAGCCATACATAATTATTAATTACTGATATTATGTAGAATTTGTTTAAGTTAGGGTCAATAGAGTTAGGCCGTGTAGATTTAGAAGATTGACTCTACATGAGATCTCATATCTTTTTCACAGGAAAAAAACCTTATGTTGTCTTCTCAGTGACATTTTAAAAGAAATGTTTTTGTTGGGATTTCAGTACTTTTTGTATATTGATTCTTGTAACTACCTATTTAAAGGTTTTGTTAGATACTGCCTACAGTCCCGTGTGAACTCTTATGTCCTAATTCATTTCCTGAAATAAACGATTCTGATTCTGATAAAATTGGTGAAAGTCTCATATAAACCTCCACCACCCATTCAGGAAGCCAAACATTTTGATGATCATCAGTCAGTCAGTGTATGAGTGTGTCAGTGACGAAATCGGTATATTTTAGATATCAATAAAATCAAAAGTATAAGAGTTATTCAATTGATACTTTGTTACATGTTTAATTTATTTATAAAATCCCAATTGTTACATCCAGTTTTTCTTTATCATAGAGAAAAAAATATATTTTAATATTGTATGTTACATCAAAATTACAATCGCGGAAGTCCGTGCCTGGCGGGGGTGGCACAGGAGCCGCGGCGGGGCGGTGCTTGATTGGCCGTATGAATGTGAGTAGATTGCACCGCTTGGCCCCACGCCGCGCCGCGACCACGCGCGACCGTTTCGCGCACCTCAATCGCCTCCAATTACATGCACACGTTCGGTCATCATCATCATCCCTAGACCATCATCAACAGACGGGCGTTTTTCACTGGTAGCATCTCAGACGTGTGCTAAGCTACAGGAACCTGAGGAAATGTGTACTCAGTACTTATATCAACAAGATTTCCAATTTCAAAGAATGACTTTAAATATTTAGTGTATGCGACGCTCATTAAGCCTTTCGAGAAATACACTTTCTTAACTATGCTGTTAAGACTTGAGAACTCGTTAAAAATTTTGCAACAATTTACGTCATTAGATTTTAAGGGCCCGCGACTCGCCGCGTCTCCGCGAACCTTTTGTCTTCGAGCTCATAGAGGACTGCAATATTCTCGAACTCCTAATAACGAGCCCACCGAGTCACAAAATCACTAGCCAGAATTTAATCCGGATCTACAAAATTCTTTTCTTTACATGACCTATATAAACGTATGTCACGTTTTCAATAACCTTCAGTTTTAGCTTCATAATTTCAACCCGTCCTGTTATGAGACTTCATTTTGTTACGAAATTGGCTAACATAATATACTCGCGCTACGTTATAAAAGTTTCATGAAACGGCTGCAAAATGCGACTCACGCGACATAAAGGGTGTGTAATTGTGACGGGAGAAGTGTCGCACCGGGAGGGGCAGGCGGCAGGCGGCAGGCGGCAGGCGGCAGGCGGCAGGCAGCAGCAGCACGGCTGCCGCAACTCATCTTGTATTATTATTAACGACGTGTATTGTAATCACGCGGGGCGATCGCCGCCGAAGGTAGGGCGGTATTAAATTCCGACAGCTACGTGATAAATCGAAATTGGAAAAGTTTAATAATGTTCGGTTGCTCCGAAAGCAATAAAACCGTTTATAAACGGGCACAGGCGAACTAGACGGGCAGCGGGGACGCCCGCCTTCGAGCCTTTTAGGGACTTCTGGGCGAGTCCGTTTTGCGTTACGAGCTTTAAATTGATTTTGCTCGTATCTAGATTAAGCGATAATGTGCCTCGAATGGAATTAGCCCGCACAAATATTGCCTTACATGGCCTAATGGAAGTCCGCCAGGTATTGACTTTGTTTCGACATCATCAGCATTGTTCTGTTCGGCTTGTGCCTGGACTTTACTATAACGACGCTGGAACGCAAGAAAAAAGCTGCCTTCTAATTTCTATATTTAACTTTTGATAGAGTCATCTAGCAACCAAAACGGTCGTTTTAAATTTTGGTTATTAGACTTTTAATTATCATCGGGACGAATGACTAATAATAATAAGCACAAAAGCTCCACAGTTTCTCTGTTTTAAAGCTTTTATTGCTCTAAATTCGGCCCTGCGTTCGAAACAATCTAAATTTTAAAAAATCCATCAATGGTTTTCAATTTGTTATAAAATAAATGGCATTTATAGTTCCTATAAAAATTCTGCCGAGTCTAAAACTGAGAAAGTATAATGGGTTCGCACAGCAAGACACAATTAGGCGCATGTGAGTTCCCACAAGTTATTATGATAAACACATGACGTGATACTATCTAATTAAGAGAAACATGCTCATGACGAAGCCGGGAATGCTGATCGTTAAAGAAACGAAGCCAGTTTTTAAGTGGTTCGAGTTAATTCGACCGATATATTTACGCCAACAAATATTGTTAATGGCATTACTCATATACCCCCTTCGGGGCGAATAGTTCGTGAGATACATTTTAATAGACGAGATAGAATTATGCCTAACGAGATCGAGTCACTCAAAAGTGATTTATCTTTGATCTTTTATTCATGTGTCGCATCCAGTGATTACCGTGATAGGCGTCATTTGATGTTAATGTATCTACAATTTTAATGAAATAATCACTTACAGATTTTGTCGCTGTTTGCTTCTTATTCCTAACGTTTCGGCTGCTTTCCAGCGGCCGTGGTCGCGGGTGGACTAAGGTGACAGACGTCAAACTCGCTGAAGTTGTTTAAATACCCGAAAATTCGTGCTTGTGTTCCGACCTACGCAGAAGGCACTCGTAGTATCTTGAAGCCGCAGTACGCTGTATTTGGAAAAAACTTGCCGACAATAATAGATTAGAGATTCACTATTTAGTCTCAATCAATGAAATCATCTGTCTCTGGATAAGGACTGACAGTCAGTTGACCTGGCACAAATAATATAGGTACAAACCTCTTTATATTACTTGTATTTCAGTATACCTTTATGCCCCAAAGATGCTATTTTACAATAGTAAAGTTATTAATAAATAACAGCACTAAAGATAACCAAACTAACCAGCTTATATAAATTAATGACGGAAGTAATATTTATGATAATATGTGTGGTGTATGGGATGGGGTAATAGATTAATTAAACTTAGTGTTCAGTGGAGCGTTTATCATTATTTGCACAGCTAATGGAATAATTACCTCCGCGGATAATTGTGGAGACGAGCGACGTACTGAATCCCAAATCATCCTCGTTCCGTTTGCACAGCTTACATGCCCCCTAATACGTTTAAAAGGAAAAGAGAGTTACACTAAGTGAGGATTTTTAAGGCTCATCTAAGGCTAATTAATTTTGAACACAGAAGTCGTAATTTAGGTTATTAAATTGATTTCGTTCGACTTTCCTAATGTTTCAGACAGATCATTGTATAGTATGTAGTGGGGTGGGGGTTTAGGTTAATAAATAAATAAATAAATCTTTATTTGTACCAAAACTGTTTTACTCCTAGAAGCCTCTGGCCCCTGCACTAGTAGAGACTGTATTGCAGAGGCCAGTGTCCTCACCCAGGTTACATAATAAAAGTAGGGACCTACATTTACAATAGTTTAGAGTAGTAGTATCTTTAAATACATACAAAATATAATTGATTGAGATAAAAGGCTGTCCTTATGCGTTCATAGCAGTACAATTTTAGTTTTAGTTAAGTCTATAGGAATATATTTAAACCATTTGAACAAAAGCTGCTGTACATAAGGAAGCCACTGACCCCTGCACTAGTGGAAACTGTATTGCAGAGGCCAGCGTCCTCGGCCAGGGTATTATTTTGTTGCTAATTTACAATATATAAGTAGGCACCTACATTTTCAACTGTTTAAACAATACAAAGGTAGATTTTAAAAGTAAAAGAAGAATACATAATCTGTAAGGCTGTCATCGTGCGTTCAATGCAATACAATTTTAGTTTTAGTTAAGTCTTTATTTTCAGAAATTATATTGTATGTAAGTGAAGGGATATATATTATAGTGTGCTATGTGTGTGTTTGTGTGTGTGTGTGTATGTACAGGAGTTCGTGTGTATGTGTGTGTGAGTGAGCAATACTAATATTAGCTAATAGGTACTGTCGTCAAAAAATTAGATTAAGTTGTCTATATTTTCAGAAATTATAGTGTAAATAAGTGAAAGGATGTATATTACAGCGTTTTTTGTATGTGTCTGTATATGTGTATGAATTCATGTGTAAGTAGGTGTATGTGGGAGTGCAATATTAGTATTAAAGTTATATATGGGTAGTATAATAAAACATACTAATACATATACATAATATTTATTATGTTAAATATTATAGGGTGTGATAAATTTTTCCATTTCATCATATGTTTGTCCTTAGAGCCATTTGTAAATAATTTTTTTGAAGCTAAAGTTACTATATTGTTTTTTCGTTAATTTACTTTTTAGTAGTTCATTATACACAGCTGGTGCCAGTACGTTGTACTGTTGACGCATAAAGGTCGTTCGTGCAAATGGGACTGGGCACCTATCAATCCTCTTTGAGGCATTAGGTGGTAAGTACGGTACTGTAGTTTTGTGGTATCTTTTTAGCATTTCATAAATAAAGATCTTTCTCACCGATAGCACATCCGCCTGCATGTATAAGTCTGCAGATGGGTGTCTGAAAGGCAGGTGTAACAGAACCTTAAGAATAGCCCGCTGGGCTATTTCAAGTTTTAGTAATTGGGTTTTACAAACTGCACCCCATGCGCATATGCAGTATCTAATGAGCCACTGACACAATGTTTGATAGGTTTGTATAAGTAATTTTTTATCAGCAACTTGCCTTAGATTTTTAAATACATAGAGTCATAGACCATTTTTCTTATCCTAGTGACCGTAGCATTAATATGTCAATCAAGTTTTCCATCTATAATGATACCTAGGAATTTTATTGAAGTATTTCTAGTCAACAAGGCACAATCACATTATTTTTGTGGGTCTACAGCAGTGTTACAGGGATATGTGTGAATACTTAATTTAGTATTATCATTTGGCTTGGTTAGGTGTGATTTGTGAAAACATAAGTATTTTGTTTTTGTAGTGTTCAAGGAAAGAAGATTGGACTCAAGCCAATACGTGATTCTGGCCATATTGGATTCAGCTAGCTGGAAAGCTTCTCTCCATGTTTTTGCATGAACAACTAGTACCGTGTCGTCAGCAAACATTTGGAGTTCAACATTTCCAGACACAACGTTAAACATGTCATTTATATAGACGAGAAACAACGTTGGGCCTAAGGTACTTCCCTGTGGAACCCCGAATGCGCACGGCAACTTGTCGCTTTCTACTTCTCCCACTCTAACACTTTGAAGTCGTTTGAACAAGTAATCCTTAAACCAGTTTAAGACGGTGCCTCTTATGCCAAGATTTTCCAATCTGGTTATAAGTATATTTGGTGAAACTGTATCGAATGCTTTCTGCAGGTCTAAGAAAACACCCATACACCTATGTCCACCATCCATGTGAGTTGCTAAGGTAGATGTGATTTCAGGACAGCATCTTCATATAGATAGATTTAATGGTGAAGCCAAACGAGCGTAATTTGTGAGCTGTTAGTCGCAGAATTTCTGCCGCGTAAATATCTTTTCATACAAATCATGACTCACAAAATTACGCTCGAGGACTGTTGTATGAAACTGACTGCAGCAGAATTCTGCCGAACCGAAATTCTGCGACTCACAACTCACAAATTACTAGCTGTTCCCCGCGACTTCGTCCGCGTTAACATAGTATAATAACAATGATGGATAGTTTTCCCCTTTTTGTGGTTCCTTATACTGAGGGTAAAAACAGGACCCTATTTAAGCAAACGTCAAACGCAAACGTCAATAAACTTTCATGTTTCTAACTCAAGAAATGACGAACTTTCATTGAAACTTTCTACCCCAATTTCACCCTCTTGGGGGTAGAATTACCAGAAACGCTTAAATACGTATCCATTTATTTTTAATCATTAGCACAAAAATACAGTTTCATATTTCTAACTTAAGAAACGACGGACTTTCATTCAAACTTTCAACCCCAATTTCACCCCCTTGGTTGTAGAATTTCCAAAAACGCTTAAATACGTATCCACTTATTTTTAATCAGTAACCCAAAAAAAAAGTTTCATGTTTCTAACTCAAGAAATGACGGATTTTCATTCAAACTTTCAACCCCTATTTCACCCCCTTCGGGGTAAAATTTTCATAATTCCTTCCTTAGTGGGTGTCTACTTAATAAAAGAACCCTACTCACCAAATTTCGTGGTTCTAACTTTAACAGTTTTTGCTCAGCGATGATGAATCAGTCAGTCAGTCAAACAGGACATGTAATTTTATAAGTATAGATTATTGGGCATTATTTCCCAAACATTTAATACACAGTCGTTACATTGAAAAACATTCTATCCTGCGACGGTATAAAAGATTAAGATTGCAATAATTTCGTTCCAAGTTCAACGTATTCGAGAAAAAGTAAATTAAATTTTTTACCGTAATACGATGGATATTATTTACATATTTAAATTGCGTCTATACAAAACTTCTGTTTTTAATTATAAACTTAATTTCGTTATGATAAATCTATGGAAATTTTTACCTCAGGCTCCCTCTGGAGCGGTAAGGGTAGAGTAGGTAATTACTTATTTTCTTTGTAATAAAAACGGATTAAACTTTACTTAGGGAGGCCTATTCATTTTGTTTACTATTCAAATGTTAGCGAGAAACTAATTTTCTTCCTTATCTTGGACTTAATTATAAAATTTCATTATAAATAAGAGTTAACTCTCGGATTAGCATATTGTAACAGTATTTAAATATTAACCTTATATTTACGATTGTAAGTAGAATTTATTTGGTTATGGAATCACTAACTCTGGTATTGGTATACCAGAGTTTAAATATATACTTACAAAAAATAACTAATTTAGGGGAGGATAATTTTCTTATCCGGTTTCTGACTTAATTAATAACTATAGAAATTACCATAATATTGTAGATATTGTCAAACAAAGTTTCAATGGAGAAAATTGAAATCAAACATTGATATCAATTACAGAGGCGGAGCTAACACACGAATTGTTCCATAAGTCGCTAATCCCGACCCCAGCGAACCACAATTTGTCGAAACGGTTATGTTAGTACGGTCTGTAAGCCGACATGGCGAACAATGTGATTTCTGCTATTTGCTCTGCCCTAATCAACAATAAACCTAATAGAAAACTTATTGTTAACATGCGGGGAAAAAGGTCCAAAATTACATTTTTATTGGATCGCGTAAGATTCCACTAGTTTATGTTTAAGTAGGTTGGGCTGCCGCACACGGAATAAGTACGGAAAACGAATTCAAAAATTGCATACGGAAAACGTTACACACGTTTTCCGTTCCGTTGCGGCCGGCCTTAGGTTATGGCCTGTCCACATCTCCACGTCACGACGTCGTCAACGTGGAACGGTGCGGTAACGTGGCACGGTACGTTGATGTGACGTACAAATTTTCGTTAACAAATGTGGACAGGCCCTGGAAGATAATATTATATCAGAGAAATTCAAAAGCAGCTGGCAGACACGTCACTTGGTGGTATATCAAGTTAACGTGATTTTTATTGTGCGTTTGATTTATGTCTATTGTGATATAACCCTACCAAATTAGTAGGACAGGACAGGTGCGCCTTTAATTTAAAGGCGCACCATTAGTTGGTCCCTCACTAGACTGCAGCCTACAGGACCCTAATCCGTAGGAAAATAATTTTTATACACTTTTGCATATTTACAATAATATTGAAAACACAGTTTTCGGCGTCAATAATTGTCCCCGCTAGCTTTATTAATATTGTTTTTAAGTATAATCTTAAAACATCTGATAACATTCAACAAAGCAGACTTTTTTTACTCTTACAAATTGAAAAATATCAAATTAACCACATTGTTGGTAGCTCTAATGAAACGAGTGAAACTCATCCGTTTTGTAGCTTCAATGTCAGCGGACTCAATTTGTCCAAACTGTTATTGCACGGACAACCTCCGCAACTAGTTTTGTAGAATCACCCATTACGGACAGCTACGGCCGCTGTATCCGGGAATGTATACTTGATTAAGATACCTACTTTACTTTGACTCATACGCGGGTAATTCCCCGTTAACTCCCTTTACTGCTAATTTGAAGTAAATCTTTTTCTATCTTACTGCGAAATGACGGGCAAAAGGTTTCGTAATACTCGCGTCGTAAACACCGATACTTATTAATTAAGCCAGCGGAGTGAAAGCCGTTTTAGTCGGTAGGTAAATTAAAAATAATTGTCGTTTGCAGTTTATGCTCAGATTTCCTTATTTATATTGTCGGTCGTAATTAAAATACGTCAATTATAATTGAGTAAATGTAAATAGAAGGTAGACGAGTATCTCGCTGCCGCTTTACGACATTTTATCACTCACGTCGTGATTTGTGAAGTAATTTTGAAGTAATATTGGCTGAAAATATAAATTTATAAATATGGGTAACTATGTTATAATTTACAGCTTAGAAATTCTAGTCACAGACCCGATTGAACTTTATAGTATAGGGCGAAAGCTACGAAAACATATTAAATTCCCTAGTTACTTTGATAAGCGTCGATATAACGTAGCAGCAAAAATTTCAATTTTATTGTTTAATAAGCAAACAATATGAGACATGTGGTCGGAAAGTGGATCGAAGATCGTAAGAGGGATTGAAGGATTGTGGGGAGGGTGCGGGGAGAAGCGAGGGGGTAGGGGGGAGCAGGGGGGAGCCGGCTACCCACGCACCACGTCCGAACCGTAATGAGTTGAAAGCGGATACTTGTAGCGCACTCAGCGAGCGCGTGTCCGGTTACCCGCCTAATGTTGCCCGGATAAACAATGACAGCCAGCCTTTTAGCGACATTTGTGAACCCACTCAACACTGGACATAAGCCTAAAGAGATTTCGCATTTTTACTCCGTCCTCTTTGGACAGCAAAGAGGAAAACGTGATAAAACCTAGTCGGCCCCTTTTTACAAAATAAGACTTCTATTGTGCGATACAATACATTAAGGAGCATTTATAATAGGCATGCGTAAATTATGTAGCTTTGTTAATCAGAATCTGTTTCCAATTAAGTTCCTTAGTCCTAAAAGGTTAGATCTTGATTCATGACTCAGGTCAAAGGGCGAGAGTGGGTAGCCTGGTTGCCTACTTTCCTGACTGGCACCACTTAGCACGATCAATCCTATTATTATCATCCACGTAATTGGCTAACCTAATTACTGGTAGATAATTCAATAATAAGTACATTACTAGGTACATTACCCATGATACACAATAATATGCTATGTAGTAACTGGTAAACATTATGTAGCACATACTACAATGCAATCAGCAGTACATAAACTACGCTATAGCTTATAAAGCTGACTTAATGGGTAATATATTTCAGTTCATCAATTTCCAACTCGAGATGTTCCAGGGAAAAGCCATATCCATAATTTCCCAGCTCTCGTGTTTAATGTATGCAAATAGATTAACCTAATGCGGAGATTTCCCCGAGGAGAAATCCGTAATTAATTTATTGTATCATAAATGATCATCAGAGTGATTCGTGAGTATCTAGTATTGATAGATAGGTAGTGTGTAAGCCCGGCATTACGTAAGTGCCGCTGTGAAAGCCGCCTAGTCAAATGTAGAGTGACGGACCATCAACGCTAGTCCATTAAGGCTGATTTCCACTTACAACTAACGATTTTCTTTTTTTTCAGTTTTTTTTTTGCCAAAATCCTTACTATAAAGCTTTTTTTTTTAATATTATTAGTAAAATGAAGTGAAGCGGTACGTGCTCATGTAACTAAACATTGTTAATATTTTTTTATGAAAAAAGTTACAAAATATTTATAAAACAGGTATTGATTATTTTTAAATGATAAATTATTATTATATTGATATGGGTCATCATACATGTAATAACGCGATAATGTATGTTATGATCCTATTTCGTCTGACTCTGGTACGCAATAAAGGTGAATAACTGCGGAGCTAAAAATATGGTCGCATAGAAATAATTCCTCTCAATCAATTTGTGGAGGCAGTGAAGGTTTTCACCTCCGATTTCGTTGAACCTCCATCGATTTTCATGAAAATTGGTAAGTAGGTGGAGGATACCCTAAGAAACAAAAGTGACATAGTGCCAATTTGCGCTTTGACCCTGGGGGTGAATGCCAACCCTTCTCGGGGGGTGAATTTTTTTAACAAAAATAACCCCAGGAATCAATAGACACACAAATTCTAAGTAAATTTTGTTATTTAAAGTTTTTTGAAAAAATCAATACTTTCGGAGTTATTAAAGATCAAAGATCATGTTTTTGCGTGAGAAAAATACTTGTCTTATAACGGTTTTTCATAATTAACTAAGAAACTATAGGTTTTTACGAAAAATATGTAATTACCAAAAAAAAACAGCCAATAAAAAAACAAATTAATATCTATTCTAAAATGCCTTCCTATATTCATCCAAAGTGAGGTATAGGTGATTGTATACATATTTTATTTCGGCGAGTCCCTAAGTCTAAGCATTCAAACTTAAATAACGGTAAACTGATGCATTTTATGACAGATATTTCCTTAAATTTTTTAAGGTGCTTAAAAATACCTTTCTAATAAGCATTGTAAAAAGTTAAAATCATCAAAATTGAACAAGTTATGATAAAAATTAGATGACACTTTCAAATTTTTTTGGAAAAATCGAAAAATAAAACGTTGACCATATCTACAATAATTCAAATTTATGGTTATCCCCAAAGGATTTTCTTTATTTTAGCATAAACAATGACCTCAAAATTTTTTCATGGTTTAGAATGCTTAGTTTTGAAAAAAAGAATGATTTAGTAAAATCGAAATTATTCAAATTTTTGTAAATATCATTTTGTTTTGAACATATCTTCAAAAATATTGAACTTTCGTAAAAATTATGAAGAACAAAATTGGTGTCCACTTTTTAAAAAATCTTTTGATTTTCTTTTAATTTTTGTAGGATGAAAAATAACGAAGATAGAGACTTTTAAAGCCTAACTTTTACTGCAAGAACCATTAACTCGGGACCTTGTAACCCTATTTTTTTTTTCAAACCAAGGGCTTTAAAAGGTATTGTTTAAGTTGATCTTAAAGCTCTTTAAATTACCTTTAAAATGGTCAATAAATGAACTCGATAACTTAAAAATTAACAGAGCTATTGTGATAAAACAAAAATATTTTTTTGGAAATAATTTTGAAGCAGAGATTTGGGATGCAAATATTGTAGAAAAACCTGTCAAAAGGTACATCTATACTAATATTATAAATGCTCAAGTGTTTTTGTCTATCTGTTACCTCTTAACATCCAAAAGGTTCAACCGATTTTTCTGAAATTCAGTATGAAAATACTTTAGTCTTGGGAATGGATATGGACATAGAATACCTACTTTTTATCCCGAAAAATGCACGGTTCCAGCGCGATTGCAGGCGTCATATAGTCCCTACTGAATATACGTTAATCTTTTCAAGTCTTTCAATATTCAGAAAGTAAACAAAACAGTAAATGTCGACTCGATAAGAGAGGGACTTTTTATAATTATGTGCGTCTTTTGAATATTTCAGTCTAACAGATTCAGCCTTTGCGTAAATGTTTTTGTACAGAGGGTAGTTTGAAATCGTTGTTTGAATATTTTGGACTAAATAATATCAATGTTTGAAATATATTATCAATAAAATTTATCTTAACTATGAAAAAATATTCGAACTCATTAATGCTGATAAAAAAAACATAAAATAAAAACTTAGAGCTTATTTTTCAAACATTGGGTAGTTTACAGGGGTAAAAATATTGCAAAAAAACTTAATAAGAAATGAATACTAAGTAAGTAAACTGAAAAAATTTGGGTTCAAAAACATAAACCTATTAAGTTTTTGAACCCAATTTTTACCGTTATTCCGCAATAAAGGGGTACTTTTGGGGAATTATTTTAGTCTTATCCAAAAATTATATCATAAATATTAAACAAACTGTTTTAAATACAATGAAATATGCGATTTTAAAGTTCAGAAATACAAAAAGTGTTTTTCATTTTATTATTTTATTGAATTTGATTAAAGGGATGGTTGCCATAAGGGTTGAAAAATTAATTAAATAATCACGAAATATCATGAAAAAACCATTAAAACATTTATTTTATCCAGTTAAACCCAATTAGTTAAGCCAGAATGGTTAAATCTGCATTTTTTCTATTTTCAACAAAAGGGGTGGATTTCACCCCTAAAATAAAATATGCGCAATATGAGCGTATGTCACTTTTAAAGTAGAGGGCTTAAGGTACTTAATCCCAAATTTTCATCCAAATCGATGGAGGTTCAACGAAATCGGAGGTTGCACCTGATTTTTGCCTTCATTTACTGTACTAAATTCACAAAATGAATAATTATCAAAACTGTCAAACTCACTTACGTCAAATTTAGACCAATTCAATTGGTCTGAATTCGTACTAATTTGATATTCGTGATTTTGACCAATTCAATGGGTCTAAATTCGTACTAATTTGGCATTCGTAACTTTGACAATTCGTTTTGTGAATTGATTGAGAGGAATTGCTATGCAACCATTTTAGCCCCGCAGTTCTTGTGTGCAACGCAATCTAACTATTTTTATTTTTCAAAGAAGTGTAGAGACTATCAAAAATATTTTTTTTAACTAAAAGCTTTTTTTTATGCGCCGTGCACTAAAGGTAAGTATGGTAAGTTCCAACGGAATCTCTAATGATTAATCAGAAAAGTCAGTTGCCGCGTAGGCGCGAAACATTAACTCAAGATCACCGATATATCGTATCGTACTCGGATCGTGTAAGTGGATTGTTTCGATAGCACAGGAATCGCGAGAGCGGCGGCGAGGGCGGAGTGGAATGGGAGGTTTGATACGCCATTAGTTCATTATTAGTCTTATGTGGCTGTCATAAGCCGATTATTGCTCGTAGGCTGTGACAATACCTGTCAATTACCGAGTCATAGTAAGATATTCCCTGGTTCGACACTTTAATTTAAAACTAATATTTGAGAAGGTAAATAAACATCGCGTCGCCTTAATGCATAAGGGTTTATTCACAATGGCTTGAAATTTTCAACTCCAATATTAATTCTCATTATTTCATATATTTTGGTAGGGTATTATCAAGCTCAACTGACAGGTCATGAGTTCATGGCTAACATCAATTTGGCATAGCTCGACCAAAGGTCCACCATCAGCTTACGAATCAATTTCTCTGACAGTACGTTGTCAAGAACCAAAATATAATATGTTTCCACCACAAACAATATTCCTAGATACTACCTCGAATTAGACTTCGACATGGTTGTCATACGAAGTCGTTTGTGTCACAACTAAGTAAATTGTGAGCCGGGCAGGGAGTCCATTATTGTGAGGTGAGGCCGTCAGAAGACAGTCGGAGTTTATGACGTTATCTCTAACAGGTCTCAGGGATGCCCTGCCGGAGCCCGCTGATAATTGCCACTAATGGAAAACTCTAGTCACTCGTGGAGTGCATTCCGAGTTTTCGCTGTCAGATATAAGATATTAAATCTTATAGACAACAAACTTATTGCTTTAAACTTAAACAAAGGGTGCTTTTAGGAGTGGCGTGCAAGTTTGAGGTCTACTTTTGTTAAGGATAAAATGCTATAATACATAATTGTAAACAGAATAATCCATACTAATATGTGAAAGTGTGACTGACTTTCTGTTACCTCTCACTGTAGACTAATTTTGCTGAAATTTGGTATGGAGATACTTTGAGTCCAGGGAAAGGACATAGGATACTTTTTATTCCGGAAAAATGTACGGTTCCTGCGCGATAAACTACTTTTCTTTCGTCTTCTAGTTAATTGTACATGTTTTTCAGCGATTTTTATAAATGTAGAGTCTCATGTCTTTTAAAAAGTAGTAAGTAAGTAAAAACCAGGGAGGCACAACAATTTTAAATGGGTTTTATAACATAACCCTCAAATAAAGTATATTGTATTAAGCAGCGTATAAAATTTTTAGGTTCGCTGTCTTTGTCTTTCCTACGAGTTTTCCATCATCTAAACAGTAGTCTAAACACAAACCTTGTAAAGTTATGTAGACTTCAAGTTCAGAGTATACCTAATAATAATGTCACCTGTGTATTTTTATTTGTAAGAGCCTAGGGGGTTAGATAAACAATTCATAATAACACCACTTTTGTTGATTAAAAAATAAAACGTAATAATAAATAATACAAAGAAATGTAGAGCCAGATAAATAGACCACGAAGACGTATTACTTACACCAATTTCTCAGCATTAAGTTAATATTCTAAGTTTATATTTGGCAGGATGAAAAAGCAGGCAGAATGTAATACACTTAGAGCCACCTAACAGCGCATACATATTTAACGCGCATATTTACCGATTGGATAGGGAGCTGGTCATTCAATGAGATTGCTTCTTGCCACTCCGAAGTAATGGATCTCGCCTCGCCGAAATAGACCGACGCGACGCGACGCTCCGTAATGTACCGCCGATACATTGTCGGTAAGTTGGGTCGGTCATTTGCGAAAGACAGTGTTGCCGCACTATTAAAATAGGGGAAGACGGTGTTGCCACATATATGTCTCTCTACCATACCATACTTCTCTACCAATAGCGTATAGACAGCAATGCCACTTGCCACATAATAGGGAAAACGACAATGTTGCAATACTATGCTTCTAAAAACTAAATGTTGTTTAATTGATAAATGATAACCAGACAGTCCACATGGCGCGTTACGTCAGCGTTGCGTCGACGCAGCGCTGCATGCCGTTACGTTGTTTATACAAATAACTAAGGTATTCTGAAGTCTGCTAGGCTATTCTCTAAGGAACACGTTAAGGCTGTGCTCTCCGCTGTTATCACGGATGTCGCAGCCGTGACATCGTTCGCTGTTACCACGGCTGTAGAATTCGTATTCTCTAAGCTCTATTAGCTCGTCGACGATGTCTCGGCTGCGTGAGCGCTCGGCTGTCGGCGAGGCTGCGGCTCAGATAGTGGACTCGACTATAGATACATTTTTGTCTTTGGAATTTTAGTTATTTTGTCGCTATAAACTCTATATTATTAGAACTTTTATAGTAATAATCATTTGCACTACATACTTGAACAAAATCAAATAGACAAAATCATTAATGCATTGAAAAAATATCCAAAAAGTTGAAAGTACCAAGATATGAACCTCGTATTTATAAAGTTCTTGTAGTTAAATTAAAAAAAAACTCGCTTGACCTTCTATATACTTACGTATGTAAACAAAATATAAACAAAAGTGCAAACCAAGGGACATGGAATAGATCGAACTTCATTTAGTTTTAAAATAAAGAATTTCTACTACGCGATAAGAGGTAGTGTACCTCGGCTCGAGTGACCCGCGCCAACCACTTGAAATATTTCGTGGAACATATTTCATAATAAACATTGTTAACAGTCTTCGGCTAAGATTCGTGAAAGTTGGATTGCTGTTTAGTATAAATCAATGTGGTTTAATTGTATAATAAGTGAAAAAGTAATTATTATATAAATCTCAATGTGCTGCGTAAAATTACTAATAAGTATTGAATACTTGGTGCGCCTGTATCCTCGTATGTTTATTGAACTCAGTGTTCGCTATAAGTGTAAAAACTTGATAAAACGTGGTATGTAGAAGAAAGTTAGAGAATAAAATGATTTACACAAAATGTGAATTTCAAGCCTTTTGTGTGTGGAGTTACAATTTTGTCATGTACCGTATCGTACTCGCAAATCGGGACTCGGGACTCTAGCGACTTTTTAAGGTAAGAGTGTTAAAGAGAGTTTTAAAGTGATTTAGCACTTTAATTTCGGTTTTTACGTAACAAAAATTAAAACTGTACAATAATTAGGGTATATATTTGAGTAAATAAGTACAAAATCATACAAAATCTTTGGCGACAGCCACGAAATAGTAGCTTTTCGTTTGACATTTAAAGTTGTAGGCGTACGCCGAGGCTGTAATCGAAGCTGTAGGCTGTTGAGCTTAGAGAATACGAATTTCGAACATGAAATGTCAAAAAGTGATTCCATATCACCTCGCTTTCAGC
Organism: Polyommatus icarus; assembly: GCA_937595015.1. Taxonomy (NCBI): domain Eukaryota; kingdom Metazoa; phylum Arthropoda; class Insecta; order Lepidoptera; family Lycaenidae; genus Polyommatus; species Polyommatus icarus. Next base: position 13,551,991 of record OW569326.1, read on the forward strand.
CGTGCGGCGCTAGTGTCGAACAGCCCAGAAAACATAAGCAAGTGAATACCGATCTCGATCTCACGGCTGTAACAGCCGATGCGTTTGCGGCTGTTTTGATTGTTGCTCTTAGAGAATAGCACTGCAGAACACGGCACGCTGCGTCGTGACAGCAGCTCGCAACGCCCGCATGATGACGGTCAGCAGTCCCCGAGACGAAGCGGAAGGGGGTGTTGACGGACTGCTTCATAATAACGCTGCGATGACGCAGAGTTAGTGTGGCCGGCTATGCGTCAAACGGCAGCGCTGCGTCGCGTCGACGTAACGCTGACGCATCGCGCCGTGTGGACTGGCTCTAAGGGCCGGGACACAAAAACACGGCACGACGTCGTACAACGTCGTACGGCGCCGTGTCGTGGGAATCCACGACGCGCGTCGTAAAAAACCACGGCACGACGTCGTACGGCGTCGTACGACGTCGTGCCGTGTTTTTGTGTCCCGACCCTAATAGCTGGTTTACACGTATTATGTTGATAAGTAATTAACTAAATTTTAACTTAATTTTAAGTTATTATTTGCATGTAATATCTACTTAATACGTGTAAACCAGCCATTAGTTTCGTATTATTTAAAAATTAATTAGGTTATACGTAAAAAGTGTCTAAATTTGTTTTCATACCATGTAGGCTGTAGCAGACTAGCAATGCACCATTTAATTAAAATGTAAATATCGGTACCTAATTTAATTTGTTTTAATAACAGTTAAACACGGAAGCATCTCCATCTCAATTACGACTCAGTGGGCTTCTGGTTCATTATAATTTGATTATAATTAAAATTTAATCAAAAATAATTACGAGCTGCAACTTTATTACCTTGATAAATGATAATTATTATGGAAATATCGCACACAGTTTCAATATCAAATTAAACAGGTACCTTAGTAATAAATGACTTTATCCGTATGTTTACTATTTTAAACTGCATTATTAGGGAATTTGCAATATCATAATAAGGAATTAAATGAAAATATGCATTTATGGGCTGAAACAAAATTTAACTTTACCTGCCAAAAACCTTAAATTCGGGGTTAAAATGTTTTCTGATATGATCAACTTAATTAAGCTTATATAATGGCTCGGGGGTGTACCGTTCAAAAATTCTGCAAATCATGTTTTCTAATAAGTGAAAATATTGATTTTCAATTAAAAATTAGTTTCCATTGAGTTCAAGTTAATTATTATATACTTACCTAAGTATTAAGACTTCGAAATAGTAAAAACTAAAAAAATATATACCTAGGCGGAAATTCTGCTTACCAAATCTTGTAATAACATAGTCAATAGTCGTCACTAGATATTAAATAACTAAGTAAGTGTTACGTTATATCAAAGCGCACGGAAGTGCGCAAGCCTAGTTCCAGCGGGCCGCGCGCATGCCGTGCACTATTTACACGAACCGTTTCGACGTACTTTTGACCCCCCTGTAGCTCAGTGTCTATTACGAGTGCAAAGATAAAATTATACCTACGTAATTATTTACGAGTACTTAAGCAGTATACCCAATTTCATAGATATAGCTTCAGTAGATCCTGAGATATGTCCTTGTAAAAATAGCTTATTTTGGCACTGACTCACTCATTCACTCACTCACTGACCGGTAATCAAAACCTCTAGGCCACTTCCAATTGTCCTAGCGTTATGAAATTTGGCACACAGGTCGTGTGTTTTATGTAGATTAACGAAAAATTAAGAAATTGTAGAAAATGGTCAAGCGTGAGTCGGTTCATCTACGAACTTCAGAGGCCACTTCCAATTGTCCTAGCGTTATGAAATTTGGCACACAGGTCGTGTGTTATATGTAGATTAAAAAAAATAAGAAATTTTAGAAATCGGTCAAGCGTGAGTCGGCCTATCTACAGCCCATACAAACTTTAATGTCATAGCGTTATGAAATTTGGCACACAGGTCATGTGTTAAATGTAGATTAACAAAAAATTAAGAAATTTTAGAAATCGGTCAAGCGTGAGTCGGCCGATCTACGAACTTTAGAGGCTACTTCCAAATGTCCTAGCGTTATGAAATTTAGCACACAGGTCGTGTGTTATATTATTATATATGTGTTACGATAAATTAAGAAATTTAAGAAATCGTCAAGCGTGAGTCAGTTCATCTATGAACTTTAGATAAAAATTCTTATGTACCAGTGATATAATGAGGCATCTATTGAAAGTATTGTTTATATCGGGCGTAGCACAAAAAGAAAACATAGGTAGGATTTCTTGAAAAAAAGTATTGAAATCCCACCAAAAACATACCTGTTAAAATAGGGCCTAGTTCCTATAGGCTAACTGTTGGTCTAAAAAAAGAGTTGAAATCCAATCCAATGCCAAGTTCAGATGCACTTCATCGATCATAATCATCTTCATCAACAGCCTGATCCATAATACTTCTAAATTTGAACTTGGCAGGTTTTTGTGCTATGCGTTACATTTGATTAATTATATAATTAGATAATATTAATAGAATTTAAATAACCTGCCAAGTTCAAATTAGAAGTATTATGGATCAGGCTGTTGATGAAGATGATTATGATCGATGAAGTGCATCTGAACTTGGCATTGGATTGGATTTCAACTCTTTTTTTAGACCAACAGTTAGCCTATAGGAACTAGGCCCTATTTTAACAGGTATGTTTTTGGTGGGATTATATACTTACGCTTTTCGTCGCCATTGATCGCAATAATTAAATTTTTGACGTGACAACGTCTTATAATTCGATATGGGCTGCGCGCACGAAAAAACATGACGCAATATGCGGCTTTACCATGAGGCGTTCCATTTAAGGCTATGACGTTGTCACGTTCAACTATCGTCAGTAAACCGACTTTACAGAAAACCGAGTTCGAGTCGAGTTCGAGTCGAGTTCGAGTTCGAGACGAGTTCGAGACGAGTTCGAGTTCGAGTTCGACACAAAACACTACTCTCCAGCCGTCTTTTTAGGGTTCCGTACCCAAAGGGTAAAAACGGGACCCTATTACTGAGACTTCGATGTCTGTCCGTCTGTCTGTCTATCTCCAGGCTGTAACTCAAGAACGGTAATATCTATAAAGTTTAAATTTTCACAGATTGTGTAAATCTGTTGCCGCTATAACAACAAATACTAAAAACAAAATAAAATTAATATTTAAGGGGGGCTCCCATACAACAAACTTTTTTGGCCTTTTTGCTCTATATCAACAATGGCAACAGGTTTTACTCAAAGTCCTTAGTTTTATGTGCACTTTAATATTTAATAATAATATTAAAATGAAATAAAAAATTAAGGGGGGCTCCCATACAAAAAAACACCATTTTTGGGCTAATTTTGCTCTATAATGGTACGGAACCCTTAGTGCGCGAGTCCAACTCGCACTTGGCCGATTATTTGTATTTAAAAAGCTTTTAATTAGAGAAAAATAAAAGCATCCAAGCATCGCTTTGGGGTTGTTTGGAGTAATTTTGACAGACACGAACGGTATATCTTTCTTGTATGAAAATATTTTCCGTCAAATATATCCCACCAAAACACTAAATGTAAAAGGTGCCAAGCAAAATATTGCATAGCTATGCTATTGCATACTTTTTACGACAGAAGTATTCTTCTGTCGTAAAAAGTTTTCAGATCACATTCAAGCCAAGCCTTCAACTTATTTTGTAATTGAAATCAAAATTCAGTGAATGTATTTTAGTTTTCTTTATTTTAAAATTACTATAGTGGCTCGGCAATGAGCACATAATTATTAAGAAACAAATATAAAACTGCATATTTGAAGAAGTTCATACTTACACAGACGGCGAGCGTAAAGTGTTTTTTTTAGCTTATCGTAACGACACATCTGGTCGATGCAGGTACCCATACCCATATAAATGAAATTAGTCGCTGATTATTTAGTGCTCATTGCCAAGCCACTATAATAACTTTAAAATAAAGAAAACTATTGATATATTCACTGAATTTTGATTTCAATTACAAAATAAGTTGAAGGCTTGGCTTGAATGTGATCTGAAAACTTTTTACGACAGAAGTATTGCATAGCTTTGCAATATTTGCTTGGCTCCTTTTACATTTAATGTTTTGATGGGATTTCATTTCTTTTTTTAAGGTTTTTTTCTTTTCAGGTCACGTTAAAATTATTCTACCATATTAATAAAGTCTTAAGACTTCGCTGTCAGTCTGTCACCAGGCTGGATCTCGAGAACCGCAATAGCTAGATAGTTGAATTTTTCACAAATTATGTATTTTTGTTGTTGCTATAAAATAGAATAGTCCTATTAAAATAAAATTATTTAGGAATGGCGGGTCTCATACAACAAACACGATTTTTTGCTTTTTTTGCTCTATCTTAATAATGGTAACAGTAAGGTTTTTGAAATTTTCAGAAAGTACTCAATTGTATTTCAACTTTAATAATAAATAATAAAAATTAAATAAACCATTTATTTAAAGGGGGCTCCCATACAAATTTACGGTACAGAACTCTATCTACGCCAGTCCGACTCGAACTTGGCCGGTTTCATAATTTTTCCTTTCATTGTATATAAAGACCTATCCGGGTACCAAATTTCAAGGTTCTAAGTCTGCTAGAAGTACCTTAGAATTTTGATGATTTGTCAGTCAGGGACAAAGTTACCGATAATTACAGTTTATTAGTTACCGATGGTCAAAGTTACTAAACTTTGACCATCGGTAACTAATAAACTATTAATCAGAATAAAATGTAATTTGGAAGTTAAGCTAGTTTTAATACTTGCTCCTAGTCATCGAAATTCTAAATCTCTAGCTTTGTTAACATCGAAGATAAGGAGGGCGTGAAATAGCCGCGAACCGCTTCGAGAAAAGTATGGCACGGCCGTGCCTTTGCTAAAAAGCTTGGCTGGGGCACTGCCGTGCCCCCAGATAAATACGTCGAGCGGAGCCTACCTCCAGTTTCGAAATATATGATTTATACTTTATAGGTATCATGATATGCTCTTATACAGATCAGCTATGCTACGAGTTTGCGAACTCTAAGTGTATCACTGTTCGATATGGAGTGAGTTATGGCGATGGCGGTGGACGACATGGGGGGAAATGGAAAATGTGTGTCGCCAAGTTCGGCCTAGCTCTACAGTCTACACGATAATGGATAGATCAGATACACCAGTGTTTAACTGTATACAGTATAATATACTGGAGAGCTCACACCACCTAAATGGTCTGATTTGGCTTCGCTTTATCCTGAAACTTGAATTGGCTTTGTAAACTCTACCTTGTTGAGGATATGATTTTAATAATTACTTAATATTTATTATAGTTTACACAGTTTTTTTTTATTAAATACAAAACTAGATAAATTTTATGTGTATCTAATAATTAAAAATTATTACGAAATGATCGAAAACATAGCACCTATAATAATTATGAGCTGTCACAATTTTTTTTACAAAGGCACTTTAAAGTTTTGTAACTATTTTAACTAGTCTCGTAGTTTATACTATATGTATGTAAATAAGAATAACATTAACTCCTGCACTATTGTTTAGTTATCAGACAAAATACATTTGTACCCAAATACACTGCGAATCGTATTTCTTCTACTTATCTAGATTTGCGTTAAGACTTAGGGAGATGTATGTGATGTAGAGCTTAAGATATTTTCCTCCTATTGTATAATTATGTTATTGGGTATTTGTATAAGTTAATTAATATACTTAACTGAAAAATAGCTACTATGTACTTATGTAATTATATTACAATGTTAATACTATACTCACTGTGAAATATGTTATTTTGTTAATTTTCTATACTTAAATTAAAAAACGTAATTATAATTTAGTATCAAGTATGATGTATGTATTAACTACATTAATCTAGTAATGACTCATTAGATTAACGAAAAATTAAGAAATTGTAGAAAATGGTCAAGCGTGAGTCGGTTCATCTACGAACTTCAGAGGCCACTTCCAATTGTCCTAGCGTTATGAAATTTGGCACACAGGTCGTGTGTTATATGTAGATTAAAAAAAATAAGAAATTTTAGAAATCGGTCAAGCGTGAGTCGGCCTATCTACAGCCCATACAAACTTTAATGTCATAGCGTTATGAAATTTGGCACACAGGTCATGTGTTAAATGTAGATTAACAAAAAATTAAGAAATTTTAGAAATCGGTCAAGCGTGAGTCGGCCGATCTACGAACTTTAGAGGCTACTTCCAAATGTCCTAGCGTTATGAAATTTAGCACACAGGTCGTGTGTTATATTATTATATATGTGTTACGATAAATTAAGAAATTTAAGAAATCGTCAAGCGTGAGTCAGTTCATCTATGAACTTTAGATAAAAATTCTTATGTACCAGTGATATAATGAGGCATCTATTGAAAGTATTGTTTATATCGGGCGTAGCACAAAAAGAAAACATAGGTAGGATTTCTTGAAAAAAAGTATTGAAATCCCACCAAAAACATACCTGTTAAAATAGGGCCTAGTTCCTATAGGCTAACTGTTGGTCTAAAAAAAGAGTTGAAATCCAATCCAATGCCAAGTTCAGATGCACTTCATCGATCATAATCATCTTCATCAACAGCCTGATCCATAATACTTCTAAATTTGAACTTGGCAGGTTTTTGTGCTATGCGTTACATTTGATTAATTATATAATTAGATAATATTAATAGAATTTAAATAACCTGCCAAGTTCAAATTAGAAGTATTATGGATCAGGCTGTTGATGAAGATGATTATGATCGATGAAGTGCATCTGAACTTGGCATTGGATTGGATTTCAACTCTTTTTTTAGACCAACAGTTAGCCTATAGGAACTAGGCCCTATTTTAACAGGTATGTTTTTGGTGGGATTATATACTTACGCTTTTCGTCGCCATTGATCGCAATAATTAAATTTTTGACGTGACAACGTCTTATAATTCGATATGGGCTGCGCGCACGAAAAAACATGACGCAATATGCGGCTTTACCATGAGGCGTTCCATTTAAGGCTATGACGTTGTCACGTTCAACTATCGTCAGTAAACCGACTTTACAGAAAACCGAGTTCGAGTCGAGTTCGAGTCGAGTTCGAGTTCGAGACGAGTTCGAGACGAGTTCGAGTTCGAGTTCGACACAAAACACTACTCTCCAGCCGTCTTTTTAGGGTTCCGTACCCAAAGGGTAAAAACGGGACCCTATTACTGAGACTTCGATGTCTGTCCGTCTGTCTGTCTATCTCCAGGCTGTAACTCAAGAACGGTAATATCTATAAAGTTTAAATTTTCACAGATTGTGTAAATCTGTTGCCGCTATAACAACAAATACTAAAAACAAAATAAAATTAATATTTAAGGGGGGCTCCCATACAACAAACTTTTTTGGCCTTTTTGCTCTATATCAACAATGGCAACAGGTTTTACTCAAAGTCCTTAGTTTTATGTGCACTTTAATATTTAATAATAATATTAAAATGAAATAAAAAATTAAGGGGGGCTCCCATACAAAAAAACACCATTTTTGGGCTAATTTTGCTCTATAATGGTACGGAACCCTTAGTGCGCGAGTCCAACTCGCACTTGGCCGATTATTTGTATTTAAAAAGCTTTTAATTAGAGAAAAATAAAAGCATCCAAGCATCGCTTTGGGGTTGTTTGGAGTAATTTTGACAGACACGAACGGTATATCTTTCTTGTATGAAAATATTTTCCGTCAAATATATCCCACCAAAACACTAAATGTAAAAGGTGCCAAGCAAAATATTGCATAGCTATGCTATTGCATACTTTTTACGACAGAAGTATTCTTCTGTCGTAAAAAGTTTTCAGATCACATTCAAGCCAAGCCTTCAACTTATTTTGTAATTGAAATCAAAATTCAGTGAATGTATTTTAGTTTTCTTTATTTTAAAATTACTATAGTGGCTCGGCAATGAGCACATAATTATTAAGAAACAAATATAAAACTGCATATTTGAAGAAGTTCATACTTACACAGACGGCGAGCGTAAAGTGTTTTTTTTAGCTTATCGTAACGACACATCTGGTCGATGCAGGTACCCATACCCATATAAATGAAATTAGTCGCTGATTATTTAGTGCTCATTGCCAAGCCACTATAATAACTTTAAAATAAAGAAAACTATTGATATATTCACTGAATTTTGATTTCAATTACAAAATAAGTTGAAGGCTTGGCTTGAATGTGATCTGAAAACTTTTTACGACAGAAGTATTGCATAGCTTTGCAATATTTGCTTGGCTCCTTTTACATTTAATGTTTTGATGGGATTTCATTTCTTTTTTTAAGGTTTTTTTCTTTTCAGGTCACGTTAAAATTATTCTACCATATTAATAAAGTCTTAAGACTTCGCTGTCAGTCTGTCACCAGGCTGGATCTCGAGAACCGCAATAGCTAGATAGTTGAATTTTTCACAAATTATGTATTTTTGTTGTTGCTATAAAATAGAATAGTCCTATTAAAATAAAATTATTTAGGAATGGCGGGTCTCATACAACAAACACGATTTTTTGCTTTTTTTGCTCTATCTTAATAATGGTAACAGTAAGGTTTTTGAAATTTTCAGAAAGTACTCAATTGTATTTCAACTTTAATAATAAATAATAAAAATTAAATAAACCATTTATTTAAAGGGGGCTCCCATACAAATTTACGGTACAGAACTCTATCTACGCCAGTCCGACTCGAACTTGGCCGGTTTCATAATTTTTCCTTTCATTGTATATAAAGACCTATCCGGGTACCAAATTTCAAGGTTCTAAGTCTGCTAGAAGTACCTTAGAATTTTGATGATTTGTCAGTCAGGGACAAAGTTACCGATAATTACAGTTTATTAGTTACCGATGGTCAAAGTTACTAAACTTTGACCATCGGTAACTAATAAACTATTAATCAGAATAAAATGTAATTTGGAAGTTAAGCTAGTTTTAATACTTGCTCCTAGTCATCGAAATTCTAAATCTCTAGCTTTGTTAACATCGAAGATAAGGAGGGCGTGAAATAGCCGCGAACCGCTTCGAGAAAAGTATGGCACGGCCGTGCCTTTGCTAAAAAGCTTGGCTGGGGCACTGCCGTGCCCCCAGATAAATACGTCGAGCGGAGCCTACCTCCAGTTTCGAAATATATGATTTATACTTTATAGGTATCATGATATGCTCTTATACAGATCAGCTATGCTACGAGTTTGCGAACTCTAAGTGTATCACTGTTCGATATGGAGTGAGTTATGGCGATGGCGGTGGACGACATGGGGGGAAATGGAAAATGTGTGTCGCCAAGTTCGGCCTAGCTCTACAGTCTACACGATAATGGATAGATCAGATACACCAGTGTTTAACTGTATACAGTATAATATACTGGAGAGCTCACACCACCTAAATGGTCTGATTTGGCTTCGCTTTATCCTGAAACTTGAATTGGCTTTGTAAACTCTACCTTGTTGAGGATATGATTTTAATAATTACTTAATATTTATTATAGTTTACACAGTTTTTTTTTATTAAATACAAAACTAGATAAATTTTATGTGTATCTAATAATTAAAAATTATTACGAAATGATCGAAAACATAGCACCTATAATAATTATGAGCTGTCACAATTTTTTTTACAAAGGCACTTTAAAGTTTTGTAACTATTTTAACTAGTCTCGTAGTTTATACTATATGTATGTAAATAAGAATAACATTAACTCCTGCACTATTGTTTAGTTATCAGACAAAATACATTTGTACCCAAATACACTGCGAATCGTATTTCTTCTACTTATCTAGATTTGCGTTAAGACTTAGGGAGATGTATGTGATGTAGAGCTTAAGATATTTTCCTCCTATTGTATAATTATGTTATTGGGTATTTGTATAAGTTAATTAATATACTTAACTGAAAAATAGCTACTATGTACTTATGTAATTATATTACAATGTTAATACTATACTCACTGTGAAATATGTTATTTTGTTAATTTTCTATACTTAAATTAAAAAACGTAATTATAATTTAGTATCAAGTATGATGTATGTATTAACTACATTAATCTAGTAATGACTCATTAGGTTAGGCGGCTCGGCTAAAAGTAATTAGCGTGTCCGGGCAAACGATCTCTCGTCAAATCGTCTCCCTTATAGCCTGAAATAATAATCAAGGGGTGGTTCACTAATAACAATAGTAATTATTATTGTATTTAGCTGTAATTTTTGGGTTAATGCAAGTGATTCTTAGGTGAATAATTTAACATTGTGAACGTAATATTGTAATACGATTTTTTAAAGAAGTTGAGAATAAAATATGCTCGTGCATTAGATATTACAATAATTATTGTATAAAACATTTTGCAGATTTGAGTAATCTTTTAATTATAGATTGTATATTAAGTCCCATTAAATGTCGTACTATGATAATAAACTACATCATCATAGAAGACATATCAATCATAGAAGACCACCTATACCTTAAGGGTGTAGCGTCTGCACTCTCGCCACAAAGTGAATTTCAGTTCCTTTGTGGAGAGAGTGCCGACTCAACTTTTATCCATCTTCAAGGTGGAGGAGTTCTGGCCCGCCGGTGTAGTTTACCGTAGGTTCCGGGGGAGGCTCCCGAACGAAGCGCGCATCACGTCGCCGAAAGAGACATTACCTAAATACGTGATAAAGTGTAGTGTGATTGTGTGTGTGAATGTGTAAATCCATATCCATACTTCCATACTAATATTATAAATGCGAAAGTGTGTCTGTCTGTCTGTCTGTTACCTCTTCACGCCCAAACCGCTGAACCGATTGTGCTGAAATTTGGCATGGAGACACTTTGAGTACCGGGAAAGGACATAGACACATTTTTTCGGGATAAAAAGTATTTTATCCCGAAAAAATGTACGGTTTTAGGCGCAACGGAGTTGCAGGTGTCATCTAGTAATATATATATATATATAACTAGCTGTCCCGGCAAACGTTTCTTTGCCATATTAAGTATATAAAGTATTTTTTTTTAATTTGATCGCAGCGCTTACTGTCGGGACAGACTAAAATTAAAATTCGAATTCAAATATTATTTAAAATTTGACACATTGTCCAGCGGACAAAATTGTGAATCTAAACCATTCCCAGACAAAAAATTTCATCAAAATCGGTCCAGTGGTTTGAGAGAAGTTCAGTGACATACACACTCACAGAAGAATTATATATATTAAGATATAATATTATAAAATTGTTCGGCGTGCATCGGTTGTCTGATTGCCATAACACAAGTTTTTACTTAGCATGGGATTAGACGACGTGATATACGCTACCTAGCTTTTATACTATTATATACAATAGTATAAAAGCTAGGTAGCGTATATCACGCTTTATTAACAATACAACAATATATTGTTGTATGGTTAATAAAGAATTTGAATAATTTAAAGAATTTGAATAAAATATTATCGTGGGAAAAGCGTAGCCCAAAAAATGTCATGTCCTGATTTTTTAAATCGTTGTTTCTATAATATATAAATAAATCCTATGGATACGTTAAATATTCCATGAGGCAGCACAAGTATCAATTGAAAACATGAGCGGGTAAAGTGGGTAACTAAAATTTTAAAACATAACAGCAACTACTCATTTTTTCTCTTATAATTTTAAAAACTCGGCTTATAACTTGCCTACCCCATCATCTAGCTCAGGAGTTCCTGCCAATAAGAATGATTATTGAAACGCAACTTTGGTTGGTGTCTAGGAGGCCTTCTAAGTCCTAGCTAAATGAAATTACAAATCACCCCCCAAGCCTCTACACAACGCCCCCTTTTTTTCTGGGTCTCATTTCCTTTAGGTTTATAGCGCTCACAAGGGGGTGTTATCGCCCACTTTGGGAAAGGCTGATATAGCTATACATAATATGTTCCACATTTTTTTTTTATTTCAAATCATTTTCCCAGCATTTAGAAAAAAAAAGTCAGTTATCAAATCGTTACTTACCCACCTTATCCACTCATGTCTTCAATTCACAAGCATACGTTTAATTCTGGCTACGAGTATATCGCGCAGGCCATACAATAAAAGAATCCAGGGAGGCCAGTCGCTAGTTCATTATCCAAATGGAGTACAGCTATTTGATCCACTTATGAGATTGCCTGCGAGCATTATCTCTCTCCTCCGACGAATGGGAGCCATAAGTCTACCTCGTAACTCGTTCCTTACATTAATACTTGCGAATATGCACATATAAATTGAATATCGAATTTATTGATGATACATTAACGAATACGATATCTTCGAGGCTATGTTCTCGAAGACAATACGTAATATAAGTTTATGTTTATTTTCGCAAACTCCCATAGGACTCTTTAGCTGAATTACGCCAAGTATTTTATTGGCAACGTCGCGAGAGCCGTGGTATTGTGTGCTTATTAAATAAGAGATGGGATCATAATGTTCCGACCGATAGGTATACAATCCGATAGGTCGTTCGATCGATTGAGGTCCTTCTGCTCATATAAGCCACTCTAATGTAATCCATCCGTTTTGATTTTAGGATCTCATTGAATCGATTAAACTATTCAATATATTAAATTTAAAATTATACAAAATTTTCTATTATTTGAATTTGGTAAATTGAAGCAAAAGTTTAATAAATTCAAGGTATTTTAGCAAAGTGGATGGAAGAGTTTCACTCATGAGTTCATGACTGGTTACGCCGGGCTGAAGTTACTAGGGCTGTTTCAGAAGTTCTCGGCTTTGAGAATTTTTCCAATGAAATGATTAAAGATGATTTTTTTAATTTTAAATTCAGTCTTTAACTAGAAGATATGGCTCTAAAAATTCAAATTACAAAAAATTTTAATGACTAAAAAAGTTGATTAAAAAAAAGTCTTACAAAATGATCACCGATTGTTGTAATCTACGTCTTGATCTACGTCTTGTTGTAATGTGAATTCTCCGTCCCTGGTAACTATAATATAGATTTGAAAAATGTAATGTAATACTGAAAACCAAACCAAAATTATTCGATAGTGAAATTTATTTTACGTATTTATATAATTTCATAGAAAGCCTTGCAAGGCGGGTGTGTGAGCATCTGTGTTGTCCCAATTAACAACAATCCGATCATTGTGTTCGTAGGGCCCTACTGCACATTTTTCTTATGGTAAAGACCTAATAAATTACTATTTCCCGTTCAAAATGTACTGTTATTTTAGAATATAAGAGTTATTTAATAGAGTTTATTCCATACTACAAAAATTTTGGCCTTAATCTGTAACACCCACTTTTTCTAGAAGATTTCTTTATAGCTTGATTTTCCACGCCCAATAAAAGATTAGGCTATAAAGCCCGTCACAGACTTAGCTATAACATATATTAATATACTTATAGCAAGGCATATTAATCTATACTAAATCCACATGTCACAGAAATATATATTATAGCTGAGTGTGTGGTCACGCGAAAATTAGTATAGAAAATATATATTAATATGCCTAGCTATAAACATATTAATATATATTATAGCTAGGTCTGTGACGGGCTTTATTTGGCGTGATGTTTATAAAATTAAACTTATGAATAAAGCCCGTCACAGACTTAGCTATAATATATATTAATATATTTATAGCAAGGCATATTAATCTATACTAAATGCACATGTCACAGAAATATATATTATAGCTGAGTGTGTGGTCACGCGAAAATTAGTATAGAAAATATATATTAATATGCCTAGCTATAAACATATTAATATACATACATATATTATAGATAGGTCTGTGACGGGCTTAAATTAAAATTATAAAATGAATATAATTTGAATCTCTTTAGTACAAAATATTTTCAAAAAATCTATTTAGTTTTCGAGCTGCCTGATACTTCGAATTTTGTCGGAAAACGCGGCACCGGTTTTTCAAAGACATTTATTTTTATCATTCCGATATTATAAAACAAAAGAAATGCTATTTTTTAAAAGCTTGTTTATCGTTTTTTCTTTTATCAATTTATTTATTCCGAGATTAGAACATTTTATTTTTATTTGAGGTGTTTTCTTTGAAAATTAACGTTTTTTAGCAACTGGGGTAGACTCGTCTTTAAAGACCTATATTTTCTATTTTAACTGTTGTGTATTTTTTTTTAAATCATTGCATACGTCTGTTAAGACATACAAAACTTGTTAAAAATGACAAAGACTAATGCCGTGTTCACAATTCAATTTTATTAGACTTTGCAATAATAGCGCATCTGAATATATACGCGCGCCTTCACATTTTTGCTGACTTGGCGCAGGTGGTTGTTCAAAAAAAATTTTTCTAATGAAGCAATTTCTAAAAGGCGTGGGTTTTCATCTAGTTAAAAATGGCCCTATACGTGGTATAAGTTATACGCTTGTAAGACACGCAGAAGTATGTAAGGCCGAGAACTTTTCAAACAGCCCTCGTAAGTCAGATGGAGACCACCTGTCAAGGTGCTACCTAGTGCCTACCGTGTGGTCAGTGTCACTTTTGGCTTAGCTGGTTGAGAGAAAAAAAAGAGGGAGTACTACGCCTTAGAATTCAAATACCACTTTATAGTAGAAATTTTTAATAAGGATTCAGCTCTAACTTTGTAAAACCGAGCATTGTGCTGAGGAACAAACCAAAAAATCCATTACTCTGTTTAAAGTAAGTACAAAATATCAACTGGAGCTTGAGAACATATTGAAACGAGATCTGGCAGACAACTGATACAAGATAATGGTCGAATCCAATCACTTAGCCTTGCAGTGAGTCGCGCTGGAAGCTATTTCTCTAATTTATTTACGACTTTTCTTACACTCCTATCTTTTTTTAGATATTCTTAGTAAAAACGAGCGAGTGTATCGATATGTAATAAAATCGGAGCTATTTCAGCCCAGAAATAAACTCAATCAATTCGTCCGAACGGCGAAACAATAAAGCAAAGTTTGTGTCGAAACAGCTGATTTTATGGTCGCAAGAAGCGGGTGGTGGGTCTCGGGCTCCCGTTAGCTACTACTTACAACGTAATATCAAATCGCTTTCGACTTATTTCGCAATTGCCGTCTTTGAGTTTCGCTTTGTAGGGGCCTCCGACGTCGGTCCGAGGCAACAATAAAATGTATTCGTCTCCGGAATGTTTAATATGGGGAAAAGTTTAATAACGCGTCGGGCGGGCACTGGTCAGCGGGCAGGCGGGCAGCGGGCATTACTCGACCCGCTGCGATAAATCAAATCTCGTACCTTCAACGTTACACAAAAATCCTTATTACATTTGGAAATATTTCATTGACCATTCTCGAAATACCCTGCGCCGAATGTTTGCTGTTTCTGATTTTATTAAAGTTAGTTTTTTAGTCCTTCGATCGTGGATTCTTGGAAATCTATTGTTATTCTATTGTGTCTCGATCACCGGTGAGCTGGGGCCCGCTGGATGGGTTAAAGTGACATTTATGTATTGACTATTGATTGATTTTTATGTATTTTTAAAGTATTCATACGGTACATGCAGAGCTTCTTAAAGAATGATTAAGAAAGCTCCCATTTGTAATTATTATTAAGTATTAATAAAAATTATTTCTACTACAACTTGCTCTATAACTTCTATAAGTCGTCACTCATCGCTGTATGACACTGCATCATCCACGCAAACTTGTTTACTTTGTTTTCTAGCTTCACATGAATCTCATAATCCAACGTAAAATAAATGAAGCGCGCCTTTGTCAAAAAGGATACTTACACGAGTACCAATGAGTGTCCTCGTGTCACGCCGAAGATGCCCTCCGGCATCGCATCATTAGCAAGCGGCACCTGTGAGAGACGCCTACCATAAAAAATATACGACTCCGCTCCGCAAGGATTTCCAGCCCCTTTGAATTTATTCGTACACATTGCTGCACACGCAAAAAGTGCGACGCGCTGACGAATAATAAAACGGCAATGTAGAACGCTGCGGCGATTGTTTTGGAGGCTTAGGCAGTGTCGGCTGATGTTTCGGAGCGCTGCGACTTGTGGGCTCATCAAGACGCAACAGACGCAGCGAGCAGCCGGAGGCCGGCGACACAATAGCTCCCTGACGTTAATTAAATGTTAACAAACGCCCTCGTCGTCGCTTAATTGGAACTGGTGCCTATTATCCTTACCTTCCGAACGAGAATGGGTACCACGTATATAATACTTTATTTTTATAAGGCTCTTTGAATATTTCAAGCATTTTTCTTCCTTTTTTATTAACTTTTTTGTTTACTCACAAATCACAATAAATATTGCTCCGATAATTATTGTCAGTAAAATCTACCTTGAAATGATCCAAATTAATGATATCTTTTAATTAAGTACAGACTTATAATAAGTATATTATCTAATAACACATATACCTAGGTTTAGTAAAAGTAGATCTAATTAGTACCTATTTTTCTTAATTTTGAATTTTTAAGTCAGGAATCAACGTTCCCCTTCTGCTCTAAAGATGATCTGGTGACATGCGATGGTACGGCATGACTTTCAGCAACTCATCAGCTATTTCCTCAGGGAATCTGAACTCTCTCATGTTGTCGTTCAAGCAATCGTTGTACTTCGAGCCGAACTCACACTGGTCTTTGTAAACTTCTTTCGTAACGACTCTAAGGCACTCCCTGGAGGCGTACCTCAGGTTTTGTACCACGCGAGAGTTCCTTCCGTTGATGAGACTGGCGAGCTCGACCAGCATATCCGTGTCTACTCTTCCCCTATCGAGGACGTCACTGGACTCCAGCATGCAGGCCACGAAGCACTTACCCCTGTGAGTGATCGCGGGCGAGTTGGTAAGGTAGGCCCTGACGTCCGACGGCATAGGCTTGGTTTTGACCACGCAGGAAACTCCCATACGTGCCAGGGACTCTATGTGTGCCAGTACCCTTGAATTGGTAAAATCGACCAGGGTGCCTCGTAACGTGCCACCAGCTCCTGAGTGTACTGAGCTCAGAAGACATACGCAGATTAACATCAACATGATATTTTTGGTGTTTATTCAACTACTGAACAGGATACATCGACACGAATTGAAAACGACGGTGATTGAATACACTGTAATTTAGCTGCAGCGCTTATAAAATACAATCGCAGCGTCGACCGAAACCCATTGTAATAAGGTAATCTTATTTTGTTTTTAGCAGCTGCCTTTAAACGTGGACTTTTTGCGATGGTTGTATAAGCAATAGTCGAAACGTGCACTACTGGATATCTTTATTCAGTTCCAAGTGAATACTAATTAAAAAAATTATTTTTGAAACATCTTAAGCTTTTAAAAGACGACCTCCGTGGCTCAATGGTTAGAGTGTGTGGCAACTCAAGCCGGGGGTCGCGGGTTTGAATCCCGCCGACGGAACAAAAAGTTTTTCAATGTTCCTGGGTCATGGATGTGTATTAAAAATATCTGTATGATTTAATAAAAATCTTAAATATAATTCGGTTCTTGAGCTGATATAGCCTATATACAGACAGACAGATAGACAAACAGACAGACAGACGGACGGACAAAAAGACAGACAGAAAGGCAGACAGACATTGAAGCCTTAGTGATAGGGTCCCGTTTTTACCCTTTGGGTACGGAGCCCTAAAAACATCGTGAGGAAAATAGCATGTCCAAGAACCTTATTTTTTTAGCACTTTTGATATGATTTTTTTGTTCCACAGGCAGATTTACTCTGATAGTTAACTTAATAAATTTAAATGTTTACTCGATACTTATATTATTCGCTATTTCGTCAAGTTAGATGTTAATTCGCCACAATAAGGAAACGTGCACTCTTCAGCGCTGCTCCGGGCGAACCAATAATAAAGTACTCTGTGGGGCGAACTGATCGCGCGGCCTATGTGTGGATGAAACGCAAGCCTTGCGACAACCCTTGCGACAAATTTCCTTTGATCATTCCGACACCGCGCGGCAAGCTCGCAAACGCGTTGGCTTAAAGTCTAAATACCTACCGCGAACGCGCGAACGCCTGTTCTACACATTGGGCCAACGCGTTGGCCAACGCGTTCGTCTATTTGTAGTGCCGACATAAGAACACTCGGGCTATTAAGACAAATCTAACGGTACCTCAAATGTGAAAATCCGTTTAGCCGTTCTGAAGATACGAGGTAATAAAGAATATTACATACATAGAAGATACGCGCTAAACACATAACCCTCCTGGCAGTTGGGTAATAAAAACACAACATCACTAAAATCACAATTAGTGTATAATTACCGATAATGACCGGGCTTGTGATGTAAAAAAGGCAGGGTTTTGCGTTTATGTTCAGGATTTAATTCAGGAGTTCTTTTGGAAGATTTGTCGACTCTTCTTTGCTTTTTGTCTGAAAAGTGAAAACTCACATTCATTACTTACCTACAAGTTCATAGCCATTAAAAGTAAAAGCTGTCACAAGTGAGTGACAGCCACGTGACAACTGACAATTCCCTTGTCAGCTGTCAAGTCTCAACAGAAACGTCATTTTGTACATTTCTTTCAAAACAAATAACAATTTCAAAAGCTTTTTTGTATTGTTTTTGTATTTCATTGTGATTTGTGTAAATAAATAAAACAAAATAAGATATTTTCCTTATTTTATATAATTTAAATACAATACTCAAATTTATAATGCCGATCGCACGACCGGCAGGTCTATCTGATGAAGAATCAAGCGACGACGACTATGGATACTTTGAACGTAAACCTGTAAGTATTATTCCCAAATCCCAATTAATTAAATAAAAACTCTTACATAGCAGTTCACCAATAATAAAATAAAGTATAAGTGTATGTATATGGGCATTTTCCAAAAAAAGTGTACCCCTAGTTTTTAGGCTGTCGCACGTCTTTGAATCACAACAATATGGATTAACTAAATAGGTTAATTTTTTTTTTTAAATAATAAGAATATAATAAACATTTACTGAAATACGCGATATAAATGCTAAGTTCTCTCAATAATTAATTATTAATATTTTAATTTCACGGGAGAGCTGTTTTTGGCCTGTCCCACAGCATGTTGCTTCAATAAAAATGGAAATCACTAAAAATATTCTGTAGAAGCATGCGTTAAAGTTTAAATGTGCGTAAAAAATAGTTTATTTTCTTCTTAGTAAATATAATATATCTTAAAAATAACTTAATTTACTGCCCAAAAACACTATCTTTAAAAATATTCGAAATTTGAGACCCGCTTGACACGTAAGTTTGGTGACGGTTTTTTTCTACCTAAAATTATACTAAAATACTTGATAGTGTGCTTATTAGCAACACACAAAACCGAAAAATACAAGCCGCTATTTAAAATTTGCCAGTTGGCCTGGTACGCCTTGAGGAGAGGGTGTTTATGTGGTGACGAGGAACGGTTCGTTTTTTTTTTTGTCAGTTAAGAGATGCTTTTATGGAATAAATAACATATCTTTTGTCTTGCAACCGTTTTCTAATTAATCAAATGTTATTCAGCACAGTGTTTACATTTACACTTAATTACTTTTGACTAGTTAACTAAATGTATCCAATTTAATGTTTTAACAAAACATTGGCCGAAAAAGTTACGTCAGTTTGATGACATTTTGTCTCGTCACATAATATAGGCTTGACTATGAAAGTCACCAAACTGACGCATAAAGCTAGGGCTACACGCATACATTAAATTAATAGTATGGAAATGTAAATATAAAATTTATTTATTATTTACTTCAACAAAACAAATTTACATACAAAATAACATGCATTACAAATATTATGGCTTAATTACAATAAGTCATCGGTAGCTACAAAAGTGTTAAACTGCAGCGCAGCTACCAATGCCTCTTACAGTTGTTACAAAAACAGTATCTTAAAATAATATAATGTATTATAATTACAATAACAAGGCTAGGCTAATTACGACTTACAAAATATGATAAATATGACATGTGATTGCCGTATTATTGAGATGATATGTATGTGTTTAGGGGTTGGGGGATTGTGTACTAGGATGGGCTTGAATATTTTAGATTCATTAGATTTATTTATATATATACATATATTATTAATAAACATAATATACTTAATTATAATAAATATTAAATATATAATACCTATACCTATGTAGCCTATACCTATATTTCATTGTTCATTAGAAAGTACTTTTTATATTAATTTCAGATTTTTTAAAACAAAATATAGATTACACTATGCCACTAAGTGGCGCCGAAATAAATCGAAGATATAAGGAGAAGTTGAAAAAAGAAGGACCAGAAGAATTTGAAAGACAAAGACGGTAAAATTTAGAAATCGTCTTTTGTCGCCATAATAGCTTAAAATTGTAAAATTAATTTTATAAAAGATATTATAAATATACAGGTATCTGAGACTGATTAGATAAAAAGCATAAAAATTGAGCAAAAAGGGTAAAAATAACCGAAAATATATTATAAACGCCTACTAGTTCATATAGGTACTTAAAGTATTTTTAGTTTTGCGTGTTTTTAAAAAAAATGTATATAAACGTTCATCAAGAAATAAATAAATAAATATGTTGAATTACTTCGACTTTTATTACTATGTGTAACCTCAGCTTTACTTTGTGAACCTTGATTGTCGCACTTAGCGAAGAGCATAAAAACATAACTATAGACATATTTCTTAAAGTATTTTGATAAAAAATACACAAAAATATTTAAATTAGTTAAACTTTGACCATATATATTAAATGAACTTCAAATATACGGGCTGTTTTTAGAGATAATAGAAAAATAAAGTTTGTTTTGGCACGACTTGTCACCAAATTGAACTTGAAATGTCTTGTGTAATAATGTGTTCCAACTATAAACATTACTCTTAGTATTTTCTAATAGTTTGTTTTGTCTGTCAACAACTAAAAGATAACAACTGGTAAACAAACAAAATTTGAAACGATAAAGCATTTTTAAAAAGTCTCCAAACTGACCATTAAATCACTACCTCAGTCACTATTTTAACATTTTTTGATAAAAAGCAATAATTTTTTACTGTTCTTTGTATATTTTCTTATTCTTAAGACTATAAAGAATTTATAGAAACCATAAAATTAATTAAAAACTACACTTAAAAAAAAAATCTGTTTTTGAACAGGGTACACTTTTTTTGGAAAATGCCTATATAACTTATCTTCTTCCTAGTCGTATCCTCATGGCTGAGGGAGTGGTCACACCAAAATTAGCTTTCTGGGATAGGGCTCTCCACTCCACTTGTCTCTGTTTTTGGCCTGATGAAATGCCTCCTGGAACGTGCAGTCAGCAGCCTATATAACTTATAAGCTACCTCAATTTTCTACGCAAACGCTTATTTTTCCAGAAACAAAAGTACCAACAACATGACCATTTCAATGTGCTTCGGCAAAATGAGGAAAAATTAAAAGAAACTGCCATCAATGGAGATTTTGAAAAATTCAAGTCCATTTTAAATAATGGTTAAGTATTTTTGTTTTCTATTGTCATTGCCATAAACATTACTTTATAACTATGTACAGTGTAAGCTCTTTATAACAAAACTCAAGGGACTGAGCATTTTTTTAGTTATAGAGAGTTTTCGTTATATGGAATGAACAAAAAACAACTGATAATACAATAGGTACCCTACTGGGTACCTATTGTATTAAGTATCAGTTGTTTTTTGTGAAAAATCTCGAAAGTGATGGTCTTCGGCCAAGCATACTTGCTTGGCCGAAGACCATCACTTTCGAGAAAACAATGTGTCATGCTGCATGTGTTCAAGGCAATTAAGAATAACAAAAGCTAGACTGACCTCAGATGTTTCGGAGCTTCAAAGATTTTTGTTACCTGATAACATGTCATAAACAATAATACCGATAATAAATATTTACTGTCTAAAAATATGGACACATTTCTTCGTAATAGAGAATGGCGTATTGCTATAAAGTGTATTTCAATATGTGGGTTCTAATGCAAACCACCCAAGTTGGGCTCACTTCAACGTTATAGGGAGTTTATCGTTATAAAGCATAGTGTTATAAAGAGTTTACACTGTAGTTAAAGATTATTAAGAGCACTGGCTATTGTTTAAAAGTATAACTATGTTGAAAATCTTTATCAAGTCACAAGTGTTTTATCAAAATATATTAAAGTATTCTTACATTGTTGTTAACCCGTCAATACCCAAGTGTCACCCGGCTGCCACATAACAATTGAAAATCTATTGTGTATGCTATTCCCATGATCCAGGTATTAGTTTCAGTAGCTAAATCTGGAAATATGCCAGTTAGAATTATGGAAAATTCTAATTTGGTACTGTTATTAATGATTTCTTTGCAAAACTACACCTTATCTGATATTTAACTGTTTTATTTTCCAGATCTCAATAAAAATGTTAATGTAAAACTTGATAGTGGATGGAGTCCTTTGCTACATGCCTGTTTCCATGGTCAGGAAGAATTTGTAAAATATTTACTGGAGGCAGGGGCCAACCCAAATTTAAGTGCTGGTAAGATATCACACCAAAAATATCAGTAAATGTTTGACTCATTTCAACTAATTCTATACATAATGAAATAGTTTTAACAATTATTATTATTTTTTTTTTTATTACCACCCCCCTAACATTATTAGGGCTTGTTGTCTGCTATGTTTTATATAACACTTATTTAATAATTACTGATATTATAACAATATTTTCTACAGCCAATTTTAACATTAAGCCATTACATAATTTAATCCAATAAAATACAATAAAACGAATTAAATTCAATAGAATAAAATAAAATTCAATAATAAAATACAATACAATAAAATAAAATACACTAATAAAATCCAATATCAATAATGAAGATAAAACTATGGCACAAACATTCAACTAACCTATCACAGCATGTTACCTAAGACTATTATCAATTTATCACACTAAAATATCACAGTTTCTTTTGTTTACTGCTTTAACTATTTTTGTACAGAAAGAGAGGAACATATCCCTCTTCTTACCCCCCAGGATCGAAGGCAGGTTCTCACCCGTCATCGATGTGCCCAATTTCTGCTCAATATCATATCTATTGCTAGCAAAAATTGGGCACTCGAGTAACAGGTGAGGTACAGTCTCCTCTACTCCGGGCTGACACAGGCACGACGGATCCTCCTTCAGCTTGAATCTGTTCAAGTAGAAGGCGAATCCACCGTGACCAGTCAGTATCTGTGTTGTGTGATGTGTTATGTCTATTTTTCTGACTATTTTGTGTGCAGCAGCAGCGCTTGGGAAAAAGAGCTTCGTGACTCCGGCCGCCCCTCCCACTTCATATCTCCCGTCCCATTTCTCAACCGTGTCCTCTCTTAAGATACGCTTGACGAATGAAACGGGACACAGATCGTAGTCAGGTTTCCTTCTCAATTTCAGCGCGGCCTCTTTGGCTAGTTCGTCAACCCTCTCGTTCCCCTTCATTCCTGCGTGCGCCTTAATCCAAAACAAGGAGACCTCCCGCCTCTGCAATGCAGCTTTTCGGAGGGCCGCCCTTGTTTGTACTGCCAGGTGATGAGGGGAACTAAGGGTGACAGCCTGGAGAGCCGATCTGGAATCGCTAAGGATACCGACCTTTGCCATTCCACTCTTGCAGGCTATACTTACTGCTCTTTGGAGCGCTAGAAATTCGGCCTGGTAGACGGTGCAATACGGCGACAAAGCAAGCTTGACGGCCTTCGTCTCGGCCTCCCCCTTCCATACGGAGAGTGCGGCTCCGACTTGACCCTCAATCTTGCTGCCGTCCGTATAGATCCTATGGATGTGGCTGTTAACCACATCGGCATACGAGTCCTCACAACAATTATTAATTAGTAACAATTCGAACATGAAATGTTTTTCATAATATACTGTCTAAACCACAGACATAGATCAAGATAGATACCGCATGTATGAAAACGAGCGTGCCATTTTTTCCTACCTACTGTAATGTACCGTTGATAAGAAACATATTGTCTATTATCTAATTCTAGGCCAACGTTTCTATTTGAATTTCTACAGCTCAATACGGTACTTTTAGGCATCCTACACACAGGTTATAGTTATATAATTTAAGAGTAACCTTATCCTACAAATAAAACAATCCATATTTTAAGACCATCAAGTCAAAGTATGAAATCCTTTCTATCTCTGTTATCTACCACTTTCGACATTTTTTTAAATAAAAATGTTTGTCTTATCAAAATGTAGTTAGCTACTCACAAAAAATTAGCTTGTTATTAATCACAAAAAAAAATTGTTCTAGGGCTCCCGTACTATATCTATATATATAAAAGAAAGTAGTGTTAGTTACCCCACTTATAACTCAAGAACGGATGAACCGATTTGGCTGAAAATTGGTGGAGAGGTAGCTTAGAACCAGGAATAGGACATAGGATACATTTTGTCCCGGAAAAATGTACGGTTACTGCACAATATACTTTTATGATTTGCGCGTTACCTAACTATTCAATAGATTTTGATACTTTGAGTCTCGAGAAAGGACAAGGGATACTTTTGGTCCCGGAAAATGTACGGTTCCCGCACAATAAACTTTTATCTCAAGAACGGATAAACGGATTTGGCTGAAAATTGGTGGAGAGGTAGCTTAGAACCAGGAAAATGACATAGGATACATTTTGTCCCGGAAAAATGTACGGTTTCTGCATAATATACTTTTATGATTCGTAAACTATTCAATCGATTTTGATGAATTTTGGTATGGAGATACTTTGAGTCTCGGGAAAGGACAAGGGATACTTTTGGTCTCAGAAAATGTACGGTTCCCGCACAATAAACTTATGATTTTCGCCTAAACTATTCAGTCTATTTTTATGAAATTCGGTATGGAGATACCTTGAGTCTCGGGAAAGGATAAGGGATACTTTTGGTCCGGGAAAATATACGGTTCCAGCACAATATGATTTTATGATTTTCGCTTAAACTATTTAATCTATTTTGATAAAATTTGGCGGGAAGATACTAATTTAATCTATTGTTTTCTTAATTATACCAATTCGAATTAAATAATCATCGTTAAGACAGGACAACGTCTGTCGGGTCAGCTAGTTATTATAATATGAGTAAAATACCTGAAAAAGCTGTGTGCATGCACGCCTAATGCTAAGTACTCACATACGGTTTTGCTCTATAGTTTTTACTCTGAATCAAAGGAAATGATGATGATTTTATCAAAACCGGTCGTGTGAAGCTTAATTTTAATAAAATAAATTAATAAATGTGGAAATTGTGCATGAAAAGTGTATATTATTACTGTGGAACATGAATTTCCACCAAGAAGTTACGGTACAGTCAATATCATATATCAAAGGAAATGACATATTTGACATATTTAATTCCATCGAGCCGGCTAGAAGTAAGCCTTTGAGCTGTCAGTTTTGCGGTCCACACGGTGGTTATTGCTCTATTTGGAGTAAAATTATCGAGCAAAACCGTATGTCAGTACTTAGCTTAAGCCTATAATATTATGAAATTATTTTTAAAATAAACTTATGATCTACAACATTTTTCTAATGCCATTGTCTGTCACCTTTCAGATTCTGTTTCACCAGTGATGATGGCATGCTCAAATACCAGCGCCAGTGACACCGCTGTCTACAATATAGTCACCATGCTTATAGACAAACATTGTATATTGAATCAAGGGGACAAATATGGTTTGACCCCTCTCATGAGAGCTGCCAGCAGTGGACGGACGGGACTGGTACAATTAATACTCACAAAACCAATCAATATTGAAATGAGAGATGAAAAGGGATGGACAGTAAGTGTACAGTTACTGAGTTGTTAGATTGAACGGTTGAAAACATGAGGTACAAAATTGAATAAAAATTCTAACACTAATGCTTAGCACAAACCTAACCTACCATTTGACAACTTGTCAAATGGGTGTTTTGTATTGACGCTGCCGCTTCGCAGTCGCGTGGTCGCGTTGGTTTGTGCTAAGCATAAATGTGACATTTTGGCTTGTCTCTTAGTTTGGACCACAACGAAATTTAAACCACTTATGGTTTAGCTTTTAAAGTTTTTATATATTTTGTGAAATAAATAAAAAGCCACTTGCAACTATTTATTCACAAAATATTAAAGACAAATAAATTCATAAGTGTGACTGAAAGAGTTATTATACTTATATTATCTTTGCTCCTTCTCATTTGCTAAGGTAGTCCCAGTTTTTAAGAGTCCAAAATTATTATTGCGACCTATATTATGATGGGTAAAAAATATACTACAATATGATTAAGAAAGACAAAGATGTGTCCAACCTTTTAAACGTGGTTGCACTATACATAATACATCTATTATATATAAATCTCCTGTCACGATGTTTGTCCTCGATGGATTCCTAAACTACTTAACCGATTTTAATGTTTCTTTTTTTTAAATATGTGCTTTTTTCCAACTTGAGAGATAGGATAGCTTAGATCTTTAATTATAGTCGCAATTTTATTTTATTGCAAATTATTAGTCTATAAAGAGCGACCATTGTTTATGCGACGCGGGTCACGGGATAGCGATGGACGTTGCCATGGTGACATACTTATTTTGTCACTAATTCAACAAAATAGGCGATATACTTTATAATATAATATGGAAAAGAAACGTTTGCCGCGGCAGCTAGTATATTATAAACATTTTTTATTGTAAATTTAAAGTCAATTAGAATTTAATAATATTTTCATGAAATAAGTATTATCTGACGATACAGTAAGCATGTACTGCTTACTGTATCTATTAAAAATTAAATGTTATTATTCTGTATTACAACTGTAAACTTTAGGTGATTGTTTTGATATCTTCCTTGTCTTCTTTTTTTTTTTATTCTTATGGCTCTCGGCTTTTAAACCATGGCCAGTGTCAAGTAAAGTTTTGGCGGGAGAAAAAAAATTTCGTAAAAAATTTACAAAATTTTCAAGTTGTTTTTCCAGATTATCGTCAAGTCGAAAGTCTAGTCAAAGTCTAAAAAGTAGTCGGTAAAGTCAACGAGTCAAGTCAGTTGTTTTAGTAAAGTGGTAGACCCTTTACTAAAACTTTCGATGGAGTTTTGGAGGGAACACAAAATGGCACGTTTCTTGAAGTTGTATCACTTGCCCACACTTGTGCACGACAACGAATATTTAATGGTTAATATTCTACCAACATTACACATTAAAAACCGAAATAACACAATTTTAGGAAAATAATACAAAACGTCACTCTTTCGTATTCCCGGCAAAACTCCGCCTTCTTTTTTATTTATGATTTTTGTCTTGCTTATGTCTGTATTATTTTTTTGTTTACTTTACAAATGCAAATGGTTTTCTATTTGGAATGTTATGAATTATGATATTTTATGATTGATAGAGTAAAATAATAATGCTTAAAATAATAATTAATTGACAGTAATACTAATGTTTAAGGAATTTTATTTATTATATTGTTATTAAAATTTCAATAAGTTCATTTCAAATTATTATATTAAATTATTATTGTTGTAATTTTAAGTATATGTAGTTAAATTTTGATAATTATTGCATGTTTACC
This sequence comes from Polyommatus icarus, assembly GCA_937595015.1. NCBI lineage: Eukaryota > Metazoa > Arthropoda > Insecta > Lepidoptera > Lycaenidae > Polyommatus > Polyommatus icarus. Next base: position 13,579,456 of record OW569326.1, read on the forward strand.
TGATTCTTTTATCCTTATTTTTGTTGAAATAATGGAGACTTGGGACGGCTGTGAGGTCACAGAATGGGTCAAGCGGAAGATCGGCGTTGGATACCTGTTAGGTGTGCCAACACTGCCGAGCTTGGTCCAATTTGCGGCTGATTATTTGGGAATATTAATGTTATTATTTTGTTTTACTCATAATTTAAGTTTAGTATATATTCTTTTTTATCTTTGTTGTATCTTATAGTATTTTAGCTGCAAATAAACAATTATTCCATTCTATTCTATTCTAAAAATTAAGAGACTCCCCTGTCTTGTTCCCATGTAAAGAAGTTAATGTTTTATTGTTACAGGCATTGTTTTGGGCTATACACTGTAATCAGCTTGACTGTGTGAAGGTTTTACTGTCGGAGGGTGCCAATGTGAATCTTATTGATAGACACAGTCGTACACAACTCGAGATAGCAGAGTCCCATGGGTTCATGGAAATTGTTGATACAATTAAAAAACACTTGCATTGTGACGATGAAAAGGAACGTCAGGATGATGATGATGTACCTGATACTTGTGACTGGGAAAATTACTACCCAGATGTGAAGAAATCTGTGTATGTACTATCGAGGAAATTGATTCATAGGCTGTTGAAAGACCTACGTCATTTGGTCAGATTATGTCAATTCAATACTAGTCATAAACTGTCGGCTGAGTTTGACATAAAGCGACCAAATTAGAGATAAACTACGATAACATGGCGCGCCCTCCAAATTACTGTTTCAATGTGTGTCGTCACATCCTTATGAAAGAGTTTGTATGTAGCACTTAAGTATTCAACCAATCAACCAGTACTCGTAATATTTCAGTTAATAATTACCAAGATTTGTTGGTCAACTAATCAAAACTAACCGACCGCTCAAGACAACGCACTTCAAAAGTTTTTAATTTTGGAGGGGCGCGCCATGTTATCGTAGTTTATCTCTACGCAGGTTCGCAATCTGCCTATGAATCAACTTCTCTGATAGTATTTATAATGAGGCCAAATTATTTTTTTCGTTTCTTTTCTTTTATGATGGGGAGGTGTGTTACAATTAAAATTTAAATTAATTACATGTTTTGTCATTTACAGGCCGAATTATGCGAATGAAGTGTTACATTTGCTGGAAGGTATGAACTGCAGGAGATTAAAGAAGAAATTTTACGACAGTAACATAGATCTTAGAACATTCCTTCTGTTAGAAGATAAGGACTTGATAAAATTAGGTATTGAGATGCCATACGAGAGGCAGAGGATAAAAACTGGAATAAGAAAATTTCACACTAGAAGCTGGACATTGAATTCTGTTGCTGGGTTATATGCTGAGAAATCCAAAAAATACACGTAAGTACAATCGAGGAAATTGATTCCTAGGCAGTTGACGGACCTACGTCATGTGGTCGGCTTATGTCAATTCAATGTTAGCTGTGATCGGTCGGATGGGTTTGAATTAAAATAATAATAATAAAGCCTCATTTATTCCTTAACAATTTACAATATTAACACAAACTTACACTTTCGACATTTTACATGTTTTAATATTAATTTATATGTAAGTATCACATTTTTATCATAGCATGCTAATTTAATACCTTGATTTAACTTTGAATTTTAACAATTCCATTTTTATATTAATATTTATTATATTATTTACCAATTTAATTTAAATTTTTTATTAACAATTATAATTTTTAAAGAAACATTTTAAAAATAAATTGATAACACTATTTAGAATTAAATCATATAAGTAGGTAATATTATTACATCAAAACAATAATTAATATTATGTTAAATCAAATTTCAGTAAACCAATTTGCTATAGCATACTCCTAAATCCTAACACATAATCACATAATTAATTAAATAAATTTAAATGCATGCAATTTTTACAATAATAATTACATTTTTCATATTTTAAATAAATTTCATAAAACTTCTTATTTAATAATTTAAAATTATATTTTTTGGAATAAATTAAAACAAATTGACAGTATTTTTTACAATTAATTTTACATTTCTATCATTTATTTATATCATATATCTTAACATGCTAATAATAATTAGCATGTTAAGATATAAGGCTATCAAAATATCACCTACTGAAAAAAGAAATAACCAGACTCTGAAAAACCAAAGCCATCATCATACCAATAGTAATAGGAGCAACAGGAATGGTCGCCAGGAGCATCCGTAGGTATTGTGACTTACTGGATGCTAAAATAGACTTAACAATAATGCAAAAGCAAACAGCCATCTGCACAAGTACAATAGTTTCAAAAGTTTTGTGAAGCAATGTGATAACGGGCGAAAGCGAATCCGCAGTACCCTCTCCCTGAAGGCTTCGGGGCGGGACTATGATGACTGCCAGCGGAAGCTGAGAGAAGCCAAACTTCACTCCGAATAATATAATTATTTCAAATTCGGGGAGGGGGTAGCCGAGGTGTTGCCTTTGATGTGGTGTTAGAAGAAACCCCGTTCCTCTAGGCCTATTGGGAGCGGAGTTATGGCTACTTTAGTAAGACGTTTGACAGTTGCCGAGCTGTCAATGTCAAAGTTTGAATGCTTGTAACTCGGCAACTATTTGTCCTGGATATGGGTTTCTTCGGCTTGATCTTCCTGGATTTTTCTCCTCTATTTGATGCTGGCCTTAGAATTGAGAAAAAAGTATTTTGAAATAACTATGGCAGAAAGGGGTGTAGATAATATTGCCGGAACATCTGATTTCATATGATATTAATATTTTTTCAGTTGAATAAACTCTTTTTGCGTATGGTTACTCGTACTTAAGGAGTAAACTCCAGTCGAGCGTCGGAGCTCACACACATTATTTTCCATCATGTCCCTTTGTTCCCTTTAATCTTTAAAACTACGCAACGGATTTTGATGATTCTTTCAGTGTTAGATAGCCCATTTATCGAGGAAGGTTATAGGCTATATTTTATCACGCTGAGACTAATAGGAGCGAAGAAATAGAGGAAAATGTGTAAAAAAAACGGGGAAAATTATTTGAAAGGGCTAACTTGAACCCGCTAATCTCAGGAACTACTGGTCGGATTTGAAAAATTCCTTTAGTGTCAGATAGCCCATTTATTGAGGAAGGGTATAGGCTATATTTTATCACGCTAATACTTATAGGAGAATGTGGAAAAACCGAGGGAAATTATGTGAAAGGGCTTATCTCGCGAACTACTGGAGCAATTTGATGTTATTTGGCACAGATAAGAAGTAGACCACGTGATCCTTCACGTGGTCTACTTCTTCAAAAAAATGATTAAAATCGATAGCCTATGATCCTTCATAGGCTATCGATTTTATAAGGTATTTTTTTTTCAGTGGCTATATTATATTTTATACCCGTGCGGCGCCGGGGCGGGTCGCTAGTATAATATAAATAAAACATGTAGAACATTTTTAACCGACTTCCAAAAAGCAGGAGGTTATCAAATTATATATTTTCTTCATTTATTTCAGTATTATAGAATGTTTAGCTGTACTGGGGAGTCATCTGCAACAGTTGTACATACTGGAGGCGACGCTAGCTTATGTACTGCGGGATTACAACAGACTTCGTGATCAACTGGACTCCGAGCCCCCGGACTCGCCTGTTATAAAACAGCTCAATGACGCTGTAAAGAAGATGATCACGAACATAAACAATATCAGAAAAGAAGCAAACAATATGAAGGTTCTGCATAAAAAGGTATTAAACTTTTTTTACGTAAATCTTGCGTATTTCCTGAAAATTATTGTATAAGTTCTATAGAAGGTTTTGTAAAATGAACTGTGCATATTTTGGAAATATGATTTATTGCTTATGTGTAGACGATTAGACAAAATATTACAAACTAGATATTCCGCGCGGCTTCGCCCGCGTAATTTAGGAATGTCGCGGAAACCGTACCTTTTTCCGCAAAAAAGAAACCTATGTCCTTTCACGTGGTCTATTCTTCACGTGTGCCAAATAACATAAAAATTGCTCCAGCCGTTTTTTCCACATTTTCCTCTATTTCTGCGCTCCTATTAGTCTTGGCGTAAATTTTAGCCTAAATTTATAGCCTTCCTCGATAAATGGACTATCTAACACTGAAAGAATTTTTCAAATCGGACCTGTTCCTGAGATTAGTGCGTTCAAATAAGCCCTTTCAAATAATTTCTCCCGTTATTTCCACATTTTCCTCTATTTTTCGTTCCTATTAGTTTTAGCGTGATAGTCTTTCTCGATAACTGGGCTATCTAACACTGAAAGAATTTTTCAAATTAGACCAGTAGTTCCTGAGATTAGCGCGTTCAAATAAACAAACAAACTCTTCCGCTTTATAATATTAGTATAGATAATCTCTTGTACTCGTATGGCTCACGGCAAACTCGCCCATTTAACATTATTTTTATATTTTTCTTGCTGAGCGGATGATGACATTCTAAAGATATTCGCTGTTTATCATTTAACTACGCTTTATTTGAAATGAAACTTGGTCAAAGTTTAATTCTAAACTAATCCAACTGCACCTCAAATTATTCTTATTTACTTTTATTGAGGCAGCGGTTCTCAAACTTTTTGGTGGCGGAACCATTTTTGACGGACCCCCAAAATAATGTTTTGTATTTAATGTCTCTCCATGGTGGTGTCGACTGATATTAGTTATGAAAACGATTTATGTATTGTTCGCGGAGCCCTACAAGTACAAGGCCTTTTTGAAAATGGCTGTATTAAGAGTGGGTTGCACCAGAGGCGTGGTTAAAGTTATGGTTATAGTTAAGGTTAACTAAGCTTTAACCTTAACTTTGACCACAGAATTTGACAGATGTCTGTTGCGTTTATTTTTTTTATTAAAGCTACAGGTAATGGGATTGAGAGTATAAAAAATTGTATTATCCGCAGGGGCGTGCACAAGATTTTGACACTGGTAATGCAGCGATATCGGTTCAGTAGTTTTGGTGTGAAAGCAAAACAGACAGACAAACGGACAAAAAGAGATATTTTCGCATAAATTAATATATACTTACTTAATTAATTATTATTAATTAATATATACTACTATATTAATATAATAATAATAGTGTGGATATACATTGAAAACTATTTTCTAAACTAATTAGTGTAATTACGTACTGGAAGAAATAAAAAACACCATCTGTTGTCACGCGTTGGAACTACAATGAGAGTTTATTTCATCGATGTATACCAATTACCATACAACATAATATTGTGCGCTAAGCTAAAATAAATAAAAAAACGCCATCTATTGTTACGTATTAGAAATACAATGTGAATTTATTTTCATCGATATTTCCATGGAAATTAGATAATATATCTTTGCCTCATCAAAATGTAGCCTATGGCTCTCTCAGGCTCTAGACTAACTGTGTTCAAAATTTTATTACAATAGGTTCATTAGTTTTGGCGTGAAACAAAACAAAACAAAAACTTTTTCTTTTACAACTTTTTCATTTTTGTATCTAGTATATTTTAAGTACTCACCTAATCAGCTTAACTTTTGTCTTTTCACATAATCAAGGTTCCGGTTACTTGAGATCCGATCCATAATACGATGTAAATAAATGCAAAATTTCGGCCACCACAAATTATCTTATCCAAGTGAGTGATACTTTATGAATGTACGCAATTATTAATGTTAAACTGTTAAATATTATACAAACTTTCGAATATTAAAATCTAAAATATTCTTAGAAAACTATAAAACCAAAAATAATAATATAATATAGTAACAGTTCTCGATCACATGAAAAAAGCAAATGGCCTCCCAAAACACTAAAAATTTCAGCTATGTAAAATGTAAACAATTAATATTATAAACCTCACAAAACAAAAATGCATAATGTACATATTGTACGTAATTAGTTAGATTAATTGCGTCTATTCATTTTACTCGGACTATATCCGATTGCTCACGACTATAATTCACGAGTAGTTCCGATCGCCGTCAGCAAGGCGCGCGCCCGCGCCGGCCGCGGCGCCAGTGATGCCAACTGTTCAAAAGTTTCCCCCTTAAATTAACTTGAAAACACATTGAATTTCAACCAGAACTCCCCAACTATTATTTAAATATATTATTTATTACTTGGGGTACTTTCCACTGAGAGATCAAAACGCTGAAAATACTACTTCAGCCGACCGCAATTATTGTGTTTGCGGCAAAAACGTCACTCATGATGTCATTATTTATATAAAAACAGTAATAAAAACCAAATAAATATACATTTTTGCTTAAAAAATTTCACGCCCATGAATATAATATCATATTTTTACTCCCTAAAATACGCACTATATATTTAATTTTTCCCTATTAAAAGTGGGATATCCCCATAGTTGGCAACACTGCTGGTGTCTGCCGCAGAGCTTGCAGTACACAATCGCATTCGATATTCATGGTTGTGTGCGTTTTCGGCTGTGCACGGACACACTCACACATACGCGCAAGGCAGGCACCTCAACACTGAGCCTATCTTGACCTCTCGTGAACCCGTTCGCGCGTGTACCTGATTACATGTTGCTATTTTATAAATTGAGGCGTTTTAAATGTGTATATTTATTTTTTTACTATATTTTTTACTATTATGTATTATTAAAAAATTAACGTCATGAGTCATTTAAAAAGTACGAAAGTTAAATTAAAATATCTGTTATCTGTGAATGGCAAGCAATGCCTTTGTGCCTATAAAGACCGCACGCGCATGATTATCCGTAAAAATCGACAGAAAAAATATTTCTTATAACAACACAAATTTCGATATAAGTAGGTATGAGCGGTTATAGTTATCGTTAAATATGGAGTCCTTGACCAAAGATTTGACATTTTGCACTGTAATTATAGTTAAAGTTACAGTTGTAGTTCAAGTAAGTTGGTGCAACCCACCCTTAGGCATCTGACCATAAGGATTCTTACGGACGAACGGCACGTGTCGACGGCAGCCGACGGCAGCCTTTGACAGTTTATGACGCTTGCAGGGGGCCTACCACGACCTTTCCTAAAACTATCATGTTTGCAGAACACTTTGTTGTAAGATTACAACAACATTACCGAACTCACTGTTTAAATATGATTTTACTAAAAAAACAGTAAAAAAAAGCAAAACAAATAAAACAATGTTAAATCCGCTGTGAAATATCAAATTTATTAAGATCGCTAGCTTGACGTTAAAGTAATAAATTCTTATCTGTCAAACGATGTCGGTTAGTAGAGGTGGTGGTAGGCCCCCAGCCGTACCCCCGCAAGGTAAGCTTCCACAGGTCGGTATCGTAACCAACAAATCACATCAAACGGATATTTTTTTCACAGTACATCCGCTGAATCGGCAGTGTACGGATTCCTGTTTAGCCTAGTAAATGAATGCTCAAAAGGGGGGTATGGATGGAAAAGTCGAAAGCAGAAATTTTGACTTTGGAACTTGGTTTGGACTAATTTGAAGATAAACATACTAGCTAGTCGGTAATCCGTACGCTGCCGATACAGTGAGACGTACTGTAAAAAAATATCCGTCTGATGCGAAACGTCCGTTGCGTACTATACCGACCTGTGGACGCTTACCTTTACCCGTTACGTCACAACTCACAACTGCAAGCGTTATAAACTGTCGACGGCTGCCGTCAACTGCCGCCGAGTGCCGACACGTGCCGTTCGTCTGTAAGCGCTCTAACATGGCACTTGGTAACCTCTTGTTTTTTTACCCGACTGCCAGGAAGGGTTATGTTTTTAGCGAGTATCTTGTATATGTAATGAATGTAATATTCTTTATTATTTTTACAGATAAAAGACGAGAGTTTGCGGCCAGCAGATCTAATACGGGAGAAAACTTCATACGAGGTGGCAAAGGAGTATGTAACTAAATTAGCTCTTATATGCGGAATGGGCCTATTAGCCAAAAGTTATATTCGTAAGATGTTTACTTAATTATTATTGTCAAGGCGAAAATTTGGCTTGACGCCTACACGCTCTCTAGACACAGTCTTCTCCAAAAACTAAGGCTTTTTAAATGTGCCAAAACAGTTGCGACAGAACTGAAATTTGAAAAAAAAAGGTATAATGTCGCAGGGATAGGTATTGTATGATTCTGAATTTCACTTAACTCTTAAGGTGTTGTTAATTCGATGTTATACATCTTAAAAACAATATGTTATTCCCGTACAAATGATCTTATTAGTCAAGTATGTTAAGTTCTTCCTAAAAACTAAGTCAAAGACCAAATATAACGGAGTGCCAAAATGGTACTAATAAAATCTCGAAAAACTTACAATTTCTTATGTTTAACTTTGACATATCAACTTTGTAGATTTTAAGGATTATAATATTAATAATATGGTCGTTATTACTAAGATTATTATTAAATACGTTTGTGCCATTCACGAGTTTTGATTGCCTGGTTTACAAAACTATACTTTACTCGGCGAAACATGACGGCAGCGGTCATTGGCTCTCGTCAAAAACTTGTCATTATCTATATAAACCGCGAAGTGAAGTGAAGTGAATTGAAATATCAGACGTTGTCAATCGCGGCTTTGTATAGAAAATAACAAATTTTTGACAGGGAGTCACTGACCGCTACCGCCATGTTTCGCCGAGTACAGTATAGTTTTTATTTTAAACTAGCGACCCGCCCCGGCGTCGCACGGGTATAAAATATAATATATAGCTACTGAAAAAATGATTAAAATCGATAGCCTATGATCCTTCACGTGGTCTACTTCTTATCTGTACCAAATAACATAAAAATTGCTCCAGTAGTTCGCGAGATAAGCCCTTTCACTTAATTTCCCCCGTTTTTTCCACATTCTCCTATCAGTATTAGCGTGATAAAATATAGCCTATACCCTTCCTCAATAAATGGGCTATCTAACACTGAAAGAATTTTTCAAATCCGACCAGTAGTTCCTCAGATTAGCCCGTTCAAGTTAGCCCTTTCAAATAATTTTCCCCGTTTTTTCCACATTTTCTTCTATTTCTTCGCTCCTATTAGTCTGAGCTTGATAAAATATAGCCAAATCAAATCTCACCTAATCTCACGTTGGGGGGAAGGGGGGTCGCAGCAAATCTCACGTAATTTTTTTCTCAACAAAGTAGTAGTTACTGTTTAGTATTTTGGTCCATTTCATGCACATTGTACGTATGCTTATGATTTAATCGTAAGCGTAATCGTTATACGATAAGATCATTCCAAATTCGTTCGAAAGAAAATCTACTGACTGTCAAACCAAACGTTTATGTAAGAAACCCATATTTTGAAAAATCTCACGTGAGATTTGGTAGGGGGAGGGGGGGTTGAATAAAATCTCACGAAATCTCACCAGAGGAGGAGGCGGGCTCAAAAAATTCAAAAAAACACCTCACGTAATTTGTGGACGCCCCCTTACTAATTTATATTAAGAATGTTGAAGACGGAAGATTAAAATTAGTAAATTTTTGGATGTCTGTTTGAAGTTCACAATCGTGAAAACAACTCACTAGCGCCATCTAGGGACTACAACAAGAACAGATGAAAACAAGCTTTTCCAAATTAGGTTGTGTGAGGGTATGGTTTACAATTGCCTTATAGCTGTTATAAATGACGAATGTTACGGTTTTATCTGCCGCCTTAAACTGAGCGCTTATAAGGAAGGTTTGTCTCTATACAAACCTTCCTTATAAGCGCTGGGTGGTTGGGTAAGTATCATAAAATACCTAATTATTATAACAAAGCCGAACTCTTGCGGCAAATCGAAGTTTCGCGGAAGGTTATTATATTCTCTTATATTACTTACTAGCTGTTGCCCGCGACTTCGTCCGCGTGGACTTTAGTTTATAGTTGTTCCCGTACATCGATTGAATAGTTAACGCGCAAATCATAAAAGTATATTGTGTGGGACAATATTATACTTTTATGATAATTATGTGTACCAAATGTTCCGCGCGGCTTCGCCCACCTAATTTAGGAATGTAACGGAAACCGTACATTTTCCGCAAAAAAGAAACCTTTTTTCTTTCACGTGGTCTATTCTTTATGTGTGCCAAATAACATAAAAATTGCTCCAGTACGTTCAAATAAGCCTTTTCAAATAATTTCTCCCGTTTTTTCCACACTATCCTCTATTTTTTCGCTCCTATTAGTCTTAGCGCAATAAAGTATAGCCTTATAGCCTTCCTCAATAAATAGGCTATCTAACAATGAAAGAATTTTTCAAATCGGACCAGTAGTTCCTGAGATTAGCGCGTTAAAATAAGCCCTTTCAAATAATATCCCCCCGTTTTTTCCACACTTTCCTCTATTTCTTCGCTCCTATTAATCTTATCGTGATAAAATATAGCCTTCCCCGATAAAGAGGCTATCTAACACTGCAAGAATTTTTCAAATCGGACCAGTAGTTCCTGAGATTAGCGCGTTCAAACAAACAAACAAACTCTTCCCAATTATAATATTAGTATAGATATATTATCTTAATATATATATTTCTTGTGTGCGTGTGTATGTGACTGAACTCCTCCTAAACGACTGGACCAATTTTGATGAAATTTTTTGTGTGTGTTCAAGGGGATCTGGGAATGGTTTAGATTCACAATTTTGTCCGCTGGACAATGTTTTTTTAATTAATTTTTAATTTATTAGTAGTTGTTGATTTTGGAATGTTTTACATTGGATCCGACAGTCGGCTGCCATCGCAGTGTCAAATTTTAAATAATATTCGAATTCGGATTTTAATTTTAGTCTGTCCGACAGTTAGCGCTTCGACCAAATTTAAAAAAAATACTTTATATACTTAATATGGCAAAGAAACGTTTGCCGGGACAGCTAGTATAATATATATTCTCTTATACAAAACAACCGTCGAAATTAAACGAACATAACACTATGATTGTATTCCGAAATACTTTATAATATCGGCCGGTCGATCCCACTTATTGGTTGTGAAATAGCCTTAGAATTTTAATTATCCGTGCAGCCTGCTGTCTAATGCTTGAGCCAAATCATCAATCCTAATTACAGCTAATGCTTTATGGTCCAAGAGCCAGTGGCAGCCAGGCCAGACCTACTTGTTGGCCTAATTTCTAGTAGTCCAAGGAATACTTAAAAGTTGAAAAAATGTATGAGTTATGTGATACGAAGTTCACAGGTCATCTAGTAGTTTATAAAATTATTTTATATATGCCCGATATTACGATTGCGAGACCCTGCAGAGCAAACGCTTTGCAGGGTCTCAACTCTCGAACCATGAATTTATGTTTTTAGCTCGGTGTTTCAATCCCCAAAATTCAGGGGCTTGCGACTTTGCGACTGATTGTTTTTATAAAACATCTTTTTTTTTTTTTTTTTTTTTTTTTTTTTTTTTTTTTTTTTTTTTTTTTTTTTTTTAATAATAATAATAAACTTTATTCTCATTTTAAAACATTACACAACCTTACTTAAAACAACATAAAATTTCAGCTTAGTAAAATATAAAATAAGAAACAAAATATGACACAGAGAAGGAAAAAAAAAAAAATTATATATATACACAAACAAAAGAAACTTATGAACTAAAACTAAAAGTAAAATATTTTTTGAATGTATGGCAGTGCAATGCCAAAAATGAAGAAAAGGGGACCACTCAGGTTATGACAGCGACTTGCGGCGCTGTCCCTGGTCTTCCGTGATCACCTACGTCCTACCCCCCATCAAACAACATAAAACAAACAATACAAAAAAAAAATATATGTTCAAAGTGCAACTCTCGCACAGCTTTATAGTTTCAAGTATTATAATCATAATATTATTATTACTATATAGGTGGATGTTAACGTGAAAGTTAAAATATACTATATGTATTATATTGATAACATAATAAAATATAGTGTGTATAAAATATATTATTTATAAAGTTATTAAGTTATTTTAGAAAATATACATATAATTTAATATGAATTAATTACTATTTATTTGAAGTTGTAACAAGTGATGCTTGTAATGACGTTTAAAACTATTGATGAACTTTAAAGATCGTAGTGGTGGCAGAAGGTTATTCCATATTTTACTGGCAACATATCGAAAACTTCCTCTAAACGCGGCAGAGTGGTGAGGTTGATTAATAAGCAGGTAGCTCGAGCCCCTGGTGGTCATTGACAGATGACTGTCGCCAGCCCACTGCAGTTTATTATAGAGATAGAGGGGTGTTTTAAGCTTAACGACTCCAAAGAGGAGCGTAGCAAAGTGTAGTTGCCGACGATGCTCCATATTAAGCCATCTCTCCTTATTTATGTAAGGAGAAACATGTGTTCTAGGAGGTATGGACAGACAAAATCTAGCACAAGCGTTCTGAACTTTTTGGATCATTTTTTTTGATCGAGATAGTAGACATGTCCCAGTAACGACATCTGTATACGTCTATATCATTCTGACATACTAATATTATAAATGCAAAATTATATCAGTCTGTCGGTTACCTCTTCACGCATAAACCGCTGAACAGCTTTTGAAATTTGATGATATTTGATACTTTGAGTCCCGGGAAAGGACATCTAGGACAATTTTTTTTCAGGAAAAATGTAGGTTCCCGCGCGATAAACATAGTATTTGCTCTGGCTCGTGCTCTATTAGTAAAATTAGAATAATATTAATTATAATTCTGGCGTGCCCCTCTCGAATAAATCATGCATATGCGTAACATCAAACAAATCAGTATTAATGAGGTAAGAATAAATTTATGATTAGCACTGGTTTAATTTACGCGCCAATTTACCTTTTGTGCTAGCTTTTTTGTGTTTAGCTCTATGCCCTGGATTTATGTATAATATGCAGTGCAGAAGCTACGCACAAAAAATTAGCTTGATAGTGATAAAAAATTTATTCTAGGGAACCTGTAAGCACTATATCTTTCAATCACTAATCACCATCTCAGTTCTGATATTGGATATCTTAATTCTTTTGTTTTTTAAGGATATTGCCTCCCTCAGTATATTATACAGAAAGTGTTTAAGAATGTCAAAATCCATTACTGATTAACTTCAAAAACTACGATTCTTTGTGAGTCTAGCTCAAGACTCTAGTGTTCTAGACTCTATAGACCAGGGGTTCCCTTATCTTGCCCACTTTGGGAACAAATTATGAAATGATATGAAATAAATCACCCTCAAGTCTCTACAAAACGCCCGATTTTTTTTCTGGGTCCTACACCCACCTTAGACCTTTAAGCCGGGTCCAGACGAGTGTAACGTGTAATGTAATCCACCGTGTAATGTAACACGAATTCTACGTATGGACGGCACTACGAGCATTACATGTAACGCTCGGGGCTTATCCATAGGCTGTTGGTTTTCGTGCGAGCACAAAGGCTCGTTTGGACAATTCGCTTTGAGTTCGTGTGCCGTCCACACTGTTGACGCTAAATTACACGTAATCTTATATTACACGTTAGTCGTTACACTCGTCTGGACCCGGCTTTAGACACCCCCTTAGACCTTCAGCGCCCACAAGAGGCGTTATCCTTATCACCCACATTGGGAAAGACTGCTATCTATAGACGAAGGCCACACAGCGCTTTATATTTCTTTTTACCATCTCTATTGCCATGCTCTATTTTTAGGCCGTGTTCACACGAAACCGACTGTGAGCCGCCGAATGTGAGCAGGCTCACTGTGAGCCCTAGTGTGAACGTGAAAATATACGGTATCGAATGTCCGCGCCTACGCCTAGCGTAATAGCGTATTGTCGGTTAGGTCACACAATATAATATATTAGTTGTACCAAGTTAGGTGTGAACGAAAAAGTGAATATGTATGGAAATACAATAAACTGCGTAACGTTCGCTCACATTCGGCGGCTCACAGTCGGTTTGGTGTGAACACGGCCTAAACTTGATGATTACCTTACTGCTGCAAATGTTTATTTTATTATATTTTGTGATACAATTCCTGTGTTGTAGCAATAAATGTGAGCGTGCAAACTGTTTCAAGCAACAAATCGTTCGGCCGCGGGCGTAGGTGTTAATTTACATCGACATTAGTTGCTCGTGAAACCGTTATTTATTTAGTGCATGCCAACAAGACGCAATGACGTGGTGAACTAACCTACATTGAGAGTTATAGCTGACTTTTGCTTACAGATTCATGGAGCGCGACCTCGCTGCTATTTGTCAGTCGAAAGCTATTTGGCAAGTCCACATGCACATTTCAACGGGGCATTGACGTACGAATTAGTTAGTTTTTGGTTCATAATATGTTTCTGTCTTCAGAGTGCGAAGCGTGAGTTTTTGTTGTAGGAAATTTACTGATATGACATTAAATTAGCTACCATTGTTTGCTACTAGGGTGCACTGTGCAGTAGTGGTAAGCTCTATCGTACACGCAACTCTGTTTTAGTTAGGGAGTGGAGCACCATAAGGTTTTAGTGAGTAGACCCTACGTCAAGGGAGTGCCACTGTATCCGGGTATGCTTGAAGAAACCATGTAAAAAGGCTGAAGTGTCGATACCATACAAGTAGGGAATTATTGGGCATTCTGTCCCACCTCCGTTCGCTCGCGAACTGCGCTCCGCGCCTCGCTCACTTCGGTGGGACAGATTACCCAATAATTCCTTTTCGTTAATGCTCCGCGAGCGAACGGAGGTGGGACAGCATGCCCAATAACTCCTGTTCGTTTATGCATCAACTGATGGTAAATGAAATGAAATGCTCATGACATGCACCTCTGTTCGCTCGCGCCCTCGCTCACTTCGGTGTGTCAGTCTGCCACTTACCAAAAAACATACCTCGGCTTAAATATACTAACACACTATGATGTTTAGTATGTTTAAGCTTACATTTCAGGGGATAGGAATTTAGGATCTTATCAATAAATAAACACCAGTTTTTATGCATTTATACAAATAAACACAATAATGTCTTCGTTTGTGTCATGCAGATTTCTTCGTCATTGATCATCCGATCTGAAAAAGAAAACCGAATGTTATGTACATCCACACTTACATAATAATCACCATTTAGAGTCACGAGTACTTTAAAACTACGACGACGATTAAGGATATTTGAGTAATGCTTCATCTAAAAATTATGGATTAATTATGTTTCTAGTAATAACTTCGACTTATTGGCATTCAAATAATCTCGAAAATATTAACGTTATATTATGCAATAACAGTTTTACAGGAAATATAAGTATTATGAATTTTTATATTTAAATTTGTTATTATTAAAATAACTATTGGTTATTAATTATTATTCTGATTAAATAATTACCTCTAATATGTATCTACTACACAAACCTCATTCAATAAACTAGATACATTTAGATTCAGATTTACTTACAATTAAATAATGCCTGGTCTAATCCTTTTTCTGCGTTCCGCTGTGATTTTTGATGAACTTCTCTAATTTTCATGCATCTGAAAAAAATAAATATATTTTTTCCATCAAACAACACACGTAAAAGTATAATAGTGTTTTATGAATAAGGTAATTATTCATATTATATTACATTATTCAATTAAATTTATGACTCATCCCTACCATACCATGGTACCTACGCCTGGTCTAATTGCATTAACTTTTCTTCGTAAATCATGTAGCTAATATAGGAAAATACTATTCAATAAGAGTACCACATTAGATTTAAATATTTGATGGGTAACGAATAAATATATTGGTAATTATTTAATTTTAAAATGTAACAATGTACTTAATAAATAATGAATCGTTTTCAAAAACTAAAATATTATCAATTTAAATCAAAACCTAAATAATTGTGTAACGAATTAAATCTATAATGAATACAATAACTACTACACTTACTTTTAACTATTCCTTTATCTTCCCATTCACTTTTGATGTAGGTCTAAACCACGATGATACTCACCGCGCACCACGTTGCATATTAACGCTCCAAGACGGGAAATCATAAGAACAGAACGATTGAGTCGCTAGGGTTGTCAAACCCACTATATATTATAGTATCCTACTATTTTAAGGGATCAAATATTATATTTCAAAAAAAAAAATAGTATGCGAAACTACTATATTTTGCGTAAAGCAGAACGCAACCAAACTAAAATGAATCTTATTCCAATAACCTTGTATTGTGTTGTGTGCGTGCAAATTAAACCATGCGTCAAATTCATAGCTAAGTAAAATAATAAATTATTAACATCAATAGACCGTGCTTGTAAATAATTTTTGAAACAAATAATTGACATATTGATGTTGATATAAATATTATATGTGCGTAAATGAATTTAAAGGATGATAATTTTCATAATTTGATTGGAGGTAAAATAATCGTGTTTAATACACACAATATTCATTTATAATTTATTGGATTTATAGGGTAAAAACTGATCGCCTCTTAAATTATCTCTTTAATCGAGTTCTCGCTTTTAGTTCACATCCCTGATCTGAAAAAAACTGCAAGCTGTCAAACAAGAATATAATATTTCACAATATACATACTGTAAAACGAACACTCGTTTTATGGTAGGGGAGCCGATTAGGGGATTTCTGCAGTAGCTCGAGCGCGTCAGATTAAGCTTGTGTATGCTTCCCACATGTCTCTAGTTAATGTGGTATAGAAATCAGCTTATCTGAGTGGGGCGTTAAAAATATATATATTTTTAAGTATCAAATTGTCAGATTAAAATAGAGAACGTTGTGTAGACCCCAAAGAAGCTTTTATTTAAAGCAATGACGACTTAAAGTAAAGGGAAAGATATAAAGACTCTTTGAAATTTTCAAAAACTAAAGTCCATATTTTAAAAACAAAACCTTCTTCATATATATTTTTAATCCTGCTTGACGATTACATGTTTGTTTCCTTTAATTGAATGATAAATTACCTTATAAATTACCTTTAAAGTCAATTTTTATATATATATAATTACTTTTTTTAACTTCTAAATAGCTGCAGTTTGTCACTGCCCCACTGTCATAAGATATGCTCTTAATATTTTTTTCTCCTCATTACTTAATCTACGAAATCTACTAGGGCCCCATGACACTCGAGTAACTACAAAATTAGCTTACTCGCCTCCCCTACTATGAACAGCGGTGGAGATTACAAAGCATTTCAATGAAACGCCGCAGCGAGCGCACCATGTAGGTTCTTCTTTATTCAATTTTATTTCTTATTCAGCTACATTGATCAATGATAAGGTCGAAAGTTGAAGTAAGGCATCATTAGTTTAAAATAACGTTTATATTGCATATATTTTACCATAACATCACAATTCATATACACATTAAAAATTCGGATTTACTTGCATTTAAACAAAATAATTTATTTTATTTTAATCTCTTCTTGGGAATTAGGTATTGGTTCAAGATTAAATTCGCTATAAAAGTATGCAACATTTAACATGCTTTAAAAAAATGCACAGATGTATAAAGATAAAAAAAAATGTAGAATAAACTATATGTAGAATAAATAACAATAAATAAAAAACTTTATTAAACATTAATTAAACGAAAAACGGATTAATTATTATTAATTTTTATTTAAAATCAAGCAAAATTATATCTATTAAGAAACGTTTATTATATTTATCTCATTTAAGTCTTTTACAATTATATTTATATGTTTTACATAGCAATGATCAATCATTGATGAATGATGATGGATTTCAATCTGAATGACTGCTATGGTGTAATTGATAACATTAAAACGAACAAACATACACACATATATTACATTAATCAACTCGCGCTTGACAACTTTTACACATTTTTTGATGACAAAGACATTTTTACTAAATAAAAGTCGATGCACGATGGAACAAGTCACAATTTTTCAAGTGGCTTCGCTCCAGTCTTCAATTTCAACGAGAAAATGTTAGTGAGTATAAAATTAATATTTTTTTTTGTTTTTAATTTATTTTTAATTATATTTCATTTAAAATTATATTTTAATAATATTAAAAATATATTTTAATTTTTTTGTTTTTTAATTATATATTAAAATTATGTTTTAATTTATTTTTAATTATATTTCAATTAAAATTATAATTTAATAATATTAAAAATATATTTTAATAATAAGTATTATTATTCATCAAGATGGGAAAATAATTTATATTTCTTCTTTAATAGGTCCGATTCAGAGTTTGAGGCCCCATCTGCAGTGGTGTCGGTAGCACCGAAAAAGAAGTCAAAGGCGTCAAGCAGCAAACGCAAGGCCGGCCCCGGAAAGCAACACGACTCATCGCCTCCGCTGGAGTTGACCCGCACCTCATCACACAAAAGTGCTCAACGAAAGCGAAAATACTCCTCGTCGCACGAATTTATCACTACACGGTATGTTCGATTATTATCTACTTTAAGTTTGCTGAAATTCTATGCCTGTTTCTGCTGGTTTTTTTTTAAATTATTTACAAAATGTCTTTGTAATAGTCAACTGTCAACACAGTCCCAACCACCGTAATTCAGTTTGCATACAATGATTTCCTACTTTTTATTATTTATCAAAACTTAGTTCAGTATCCTGTTGAAGTCTGATAAAACTAGGCACCTAATTGTTTACAGTCAAAAGTGAAAGTGCAATACACTTATTCCTATTTTGTTTGTTTTCTTACTAATATTTTTTCTCGATTATTGTATTTTAATGATATGTTAATTTTGTATTTTACAGAACAAGGAGACCGGACTTATTCAATATCTTGCAGACTGAGGAAGCTAGTTGCAGTGAACCCAAATCTCGTGGCGGGGAAATAATATCAAGCTTCTCCAGCCGAGTTTCTACGGGAACGTCTCGTCGGACTGCGAAGACCGGTGGCGAATATTTTGTGGACCTCAAGATCTACAAAAAATCGGACTACGTGTCTCACGCCGCTAATGTGCGCTACAAGACGGCGCTGGTAAGTGTGAAGCTCCAGTGCGACGAGTCATCATCGTCTTGGGAGGCACTGCAAGGCTTCTTAGGACAAGCTTTTACCGAATTTGAGGAGTCAGAGCCCGTCCATTACAGTGACAAAAAATAAATTTTACTAAACTTAATCAATTTATAATAGATATTAATTTTATTTTTAATATACTAGAATAGACTTATAATCTTTTTAATTTTTTTTTACATTAGTATCGGTTACTGTATTATTGTTTTGATAGCATTGGCTTTTTTAATAGAATAAAATGCCTTTCTGTTCGACGTGTAACATATCTGTACATAGTAAATCATGGGTAGGTCATTTGCGAAGTAATTTACATAGAAAAAGTTGTCAGACAATAGAATACAGTGATGGTGTAGAAATCGTCAGCTCTGCATTTCGTAATCGTATTGTAACTTATAAGATATTACCTCTTGATCAACTTCAGTTAGCTTCAGTAGATATATTTTTTTTCGAAATTCGTAACAAGTTAAAATCTCTTTTAGATGAAAACCTTATTAAACATACATGTGTTAAGGTTAATTTCGAACTATTTGGGACGTTTTTGAAGTTCAACGATAATTCACAAGAAATAAAATCTTTTGGAACCAAAAATAAAATATTACATGGTAATTATGATTTTGAAAAAATATATTTGGAAACAGTTAGTTATTTAAAAACTAGTATAGAGGAATTTGAGGATCGTGACAGTGGGTGGACATTTTTAAATAATTTATACATTGAGATTAATATCAATAAATATCAACCACTTAGCGGTTCGAGTTTTATCAGTTTACCCAAATCAATTCAGGCTAAAAAGGCGTGTTTAAATATTATGAATAAAGATCAGCATTGCTTTCTATGGAGTGTGACAGCAGCCTTATATCCAGCTAAAAATCACCCTGAAAGAATTTCATCATATCCTAATTTTCGTGAATTATTTAATATAAATGGAATGTTTTTTCCTGTAACTTTCCATGACATTAAAATTTTTGAAAAAAATAATCCTAACATTAAGTTCATAATTTATGGTTTAAAAAAAAGTAAAACTATTGTTGGGCCGTTGTATAAATCAGACATTAATAAAACATGCAACGAGAAAATTATACATTTGTTGTATCTAGAAAATAATGACACTTCTCATTATTGTTTGATCAAAGAACCTTCTAGACTGTTTAGAAGCCAAGTTACATCTCATCACAGCAAATTGTACTTCTGTGATTTGTGCTTGATATTTTTCAGTACTTCTAAAGAAGTTGAAAACCATTTATGTGGAGGCGTTGTAACTGTCCTCCCAAATAAGGGCTCAGTAATTAAATTTAAAAACTATGGTCGAAAACAAAACATGCCTTTTTGTATTT
Source organism: Polyommatus icarus (assembly GCA_937595015.1). Taxonomy (NCBI): domain Eukaryota; kingdom Metazoa; phylum Arthropoda; class Insecta; order Lepidoptera; family Lycaenidae; genus Polyommatus; species Polyommatus icarus. The sequence goes on from OW569326.1 coordinate 13,599,634, forward strand.
ACGCAGATTTTGAATCGATGCTACAAACCAATATTGAAGCTAACTGTTCTTCTAGCAAAAATACGACTACATTGCACCAACATTTACCTATAGCTTTTGGTTATTATATTGTTTGTCGTGATGACCCTAGTTACAATCGGTACGTATCATATCGAGGACCTGGTTGTGATAAGCAGTTTGTAGATTCGATTCTTAAAGACGTACAAAAAATATTTGATATACTTAGTACACCAGTCCCTATGATATTTTCTATGGCGGATAAGTCTGATTTTGATAATGCCACACGTTGTCATATTTGTGAAAATTTTATTTTTTCGGACAAAGTCCGTGACCATTGTCACGTTACTGGTCGTTACCGCGGAGCTGCGCATCCGTTTTGTAATTTACAGTATAAACGCCCTTCATTCGTCCCCATTTTTTTTCATAACTTAGCTGGTTATGATTGTCATCTTTTTATAAAAGCGTTAGGCGAGGTTCCTGGTAATATTAAAATAATACCTAAAACAAAAGAAAACTACATCTCATTTACCAAATTTGTACCAGTTACGAATAATCAGTTTTTTCAACTTCGATTCGTTGATTCATTTAAGTTTTTGGGAACAAGCTTAAGCAAATTGTCAGAGACATTAAAACCGGAAATGTTTAAAAACTTACAAAATCATTTCCCCGATGAAGATGAATTTCAGTTACTCACTCGTAAAGGCATTTATCCATACGAATATATGAACTCGTGGAAGCGGTATGACGAAAAAAGTCTACCCCCAAAAGAATGCTTTTATAGTTCCCTAACTGATCATGATATTTCTGATGAGGATTACCAGCACGCGTGCTTAATTTGGTCAACATTTCAAATCAAAGATTTAGGTAGTTATACGGATTTATATCTAAAAACTGATGTGCTTTTACTGGCAGATATCTTTGAAAATTTTAGACAGACTTGCAAGCAACACTATCAATTAGACCCAGCTTTTTACTTAACAGCACCCAGTTTATCTTTTGATGCGATGTTATTAAAAACAGGAATACAATTGGAACTTATCGATGACTTGTCGATGGTGCGCATGTTACAGAGTGGTATCAGAGGAGGAGTATGTCTGTGCTCTCATAGACATGCAAAAGCAAATAATCCTTACTTAGAAAATTACAAACCATCAGAATCTCCTTCCTACGTCACTTATATTGATTGTAATAATTTATATGGATATAGTATGTGTCAGTATTTACCATTATCAGATTTCAGATTTCTCAATGAACAAGAAATCAACAAATTAAATATAACCGAAATACCGATTGATGCAGAGTGTGGTTATATTCTAGAAGTAGATTTACAATATCCCAAACATTTACATAACTTACATAATGATTTTCCATTTTGTTCTGAAAAATGCATTCCACCCGGGGGGAAAACTTTCAAACTAGTTCCAAATTTGTATGATAAATTTAAGTATGTTATACATTACATTCACTTGCAAACATGTTTAAAACATGGTTTAATATTAAAGAAAATTCATCGAGTGATTAGTTTTCGACAAAGCCCCTATTTGAAACAATACATTGATTTGAATACTGCTCTGAGGCAAAAAAGTTCCTCAACATTTGAACAAGACTTTTTCAAACTCTTGAATAACAGTGTGTTTGGAAAAACTTTAGAAAATAATGAGAAGAGGGTCAATGTGCATTTAGTTAATCAGTGGGTTGATAATAATAATGTGACTAAGAAAAGGCAATGTGCACAAAAACTTATCGCTCGTCCAAATTTCCATAGCGCCACAATTTTTACTGAAAATCTAGTTGCGGTACAATTAAACTCTGATCAAATAATTTTGGATAAACCAATATACATTGGTTTTACCGTACTAGAATTGTCAAAAAGTCATATGTATAACTTTCATTACTCTGTTATTAAACCTTTTTATAAAAATAATGTACAAATGTGTTACACGGACACTGATAGTTTTGTATATCATATACGGACCCATGATGTTTATGATGACATAAAAATACATTTTTTGCCTTACTTTGATACTAGTAATTTTTGTAATACTAATCAATATGATTTACCCATTCAAAATAAAAAAGTTCCTGGTTTGTTCAAAGATGAAATGGCGGGTAAAATCATAAGTGAATTTGTAGGCCTTCGTTCAAAGTTATATTGTATTAAAACCATAAATAGCACAATCAAAAAAGCGAAAGGAATTAAGAAAAATATTGTCAGCAATTTCAATGTTACTGATTACCAAAAAACTCTGTACGAAGGCAACATTGTTCATAAAACAAATGTCTTATTTAAGTCAATAAAACACGAGTTGTACACATGTGCTGTGAAGAAAGTTGCTCTGTCTGGTGATGATGACAAGAGAGTCATATCTAAAGATAAAATTTCAACTAGAGCATGGGGACACACTAGTATATTTAACTTTTAACTAGATTTAATAAGCTGTACCTAATTAAGAAATTCTTTGTATTATTTACTTTCATAGCATAACCTGTGCATTTTAGTATGTATATTATGTAGATTTAGAAATAAAATATCATTTTATTAAATACATTTGTTTTATTTATTATTTCACAACTACATAGATTTTGCAAGCAAACCTGCAGGCTGATGCTAAATTCAAGTAACGTAAAGTTTTATCAAGTTGAAACATGCTTTACTTGAGTTTAAGTCGGCACTACATGTAGGCGAACGCGTTGGCCGACGCGTTGGCCGGCGCGCTGGCCCAATGTGTAGAACAGGCGAAATACCTACCGCCAACGCGCGAACGCCCGTTCTATACATTGGGCCAGCGCGCCGGCCAACGCGTCGGCCAACGCGTTCGCCTATATGTAGTGCCGACATTACTGAATCCACACGCGAATATATGAGCGCGCGGTACTGTTTGTAACATGAGTCCTTATTCATAATAATGCAACCTACATGTTGCAATCACTATAATAATGTGAAGACTTTGTTTTAGTATTCATTCTTGCGTCGATAAGCACTGTAATTAGTTACTCACGTCTACATAATTTACAAAACAAACCTTAACTTATATAGTTACTCGCGTGTACATAATTTACGTATTTTTGGTAATAGAGTCTTGGACCTACTACACAACGGTAAGTTGATTTATTATTGATTTAAGTCATTAAAATACATAAAAATAATCGTTAATTCCAAAGATTGCTGATTTGGTGTTAAATATTTTCTTTTTTTTTTTTACAGATAATGGAACGCGTAGAAGATTTGACTGCTACATCCGAAGACAATGTCTACCTACATGAATATGGGGATACTTTCCAGTATGCTCAAGATCCTTTGGAAGGATTTACTGAAGAGTTTTTAAAAATGAAAGCTCAGCAAAAGCCGAACGCTAAGATTCGGGAACGTCGTCCAGCAAAATTAAGAAAAAAATGTGTTTCCAAAAGTGCACTTAGTAAACTGCATAACCCAGTTCATTCGTTTGTGGTAAACAGCGTTCCCAAAAAAGGTTTCCGTCTGATAAAGATCTCAGTGTTTGATTTAGATGGATCCCAGCAACATTGTGACAGTATAGACGATGATAATTTTTTGTTATCCGCTCAATATGTTGTGAATGAAAACGGTGATGAAATCATGGACCAAACCGAGAAGTTAGTCAGTAATATATCAAAAAAAATATGTAATTACAGTTATACGAGTTGGTTTTAGTTTACTTTGGTGTTAAGTATTTGTTTTAGCTGTAGGGTCGCAATAGACTTTAGAATGAATAAGTCGATAAAATTGTAAGATATATTTGTATGAAAATAATATAAGTTAAGGTTTGTTTTGTAAATTAATGTGTACGTAATTATTGCTTAAATAAATTGTATGTATAATGTGAATATATTTTGTTTTATTTCTATTTCATTCCAATTTAATTATTTAAATAAAAAGCAACAAATATAAGGTATTTTTTATTGAAAGTGCACATTATTTTCTAAACACCATTTTTTTAAACATAATACATTTTTTAATGCACAATACTTCTTATGAATAAAACAGTTATACGATTCTTCCTTACAATACAGATCGTACAGAATGTTAAATCTCGGAACGTCTTTGTAGCTTATATCTACAATATTATTATGATCACACAATTCTTTTACCCATTTCACTTTCTCTTCACCTTTTACGATAATATTTCGGTCTTTTAAGTAAGGTTTAATAATTCTTCTGAATTCTCTGTAATCGATATAGCCTTCGCTCCATCGAAACCCTCTATTTCTTTCTAACCACCGAACATTCTTTTTTTCATCATCGGTTAGCGCTGAGAATGGGTATGGTGGTTTAACATAAAATGTATATGTATGCTGTTGAGTGGCTATACATAATTCTTTTACTAAAAAGTCGTTATTATTATTTTTAAATCCTTGTAAGTCAACGATTATTGTATTACTATTCATGATATTTTCTTAACGATATTACTCAAAGGCTTATACTCAAATATGCAGTCGTTTAAAATCAGACAATATGCAGCTGTCTGATTAGGTATTTCTTGGTCTGTTTCGATTTCTACTCTCACGTCGATTGAGCCTTTTAACGTTTCGTGCTGACGCGAACAGTCGATAACGAATAAGGGAGCAACGTCTCTGAATTCTTTCAAACTCATCAACGGTTCTGACCGACGTCCGTGATACGACTGTTGAAATCTGACATACTGTTCGTATAATAAAGTAAATTTGTCTTCTGCAAAACTAACGTTTAATCCCTCATATGGATAGTATGACGAATTTAAAAACACTCTTACATCACGTACGTGACAGTGATCAAACTCCGCCATCGACAATTCACCGTTGTTTTTGCGGTTGGTTTGTAAAGCTAATACAACAAATCGCGGTTTTTCTATTTGAGATGAAGTTTTAATGGACCAAGTATGTTTACGAGTTTTGGGTAATAATGGATACTCGTATAAATCCCAGTTACGATATGCTATTGGAATAGCTCGATCTTTTTCTAATTGTTTTAGTAAATTTATTCTTTCGCGATCAGATACTTTAATATGAGGTACTCTCCAGATAATTTTACTTATAACAATATCTTCCAAAACTTCTCCTGTTTTCAACTTGATTGCATTAAGGTTAGTGTTACATCTAAGCAACACTAACTCATGTTTGCAGTTAATGATAATTTTTTCATAATCTTCCGCAAATCCTAAAATCTTGTTTAAAGGAATGGATACAGAAAATTCTCCACCACTTGTATTATTTATACCTTCTGGCGACCACCCCCAAACTCGAGCATATTTTGATTCGTTTTCATTTAAGGACAGATAAGACTTTATGGTCGTAGTTACACCTGCGTTTTTTATTTTATCTATTTCTACTCCATTTAATTCATATCTTATGTCTTGAAATAGAAATAACGCTGGATTATTAACGAAATGTACATTTGAAACCTTTTCTTTAGTTGTGCTGTCGTGGACAATTACTTTGCCTTCGATATACAAACTGCTGAGCGAAGGCAGCACATATAAGTCTTGTTGATTGATGGGGATTCGTATTTCATCATTCTTGTTGAAACTTGTTACGTACGGTCTGTATGAATGATACTCAAAACTTTCGATGCTGTTGTCGTATGAGGTTTGTTGAGATATGTTTAAAATATTCATTTTATTAAACCAATTAGCTTGAGGTATTCTTTATTGCTTTTAGTAAGCTTCTTTTTTAACTGCTGTCGTGTGTCTTTGTGAGAAGATCTTTTAGGACTGACTTGGACATTTGATATGGCAGGGGTTTTATGGAAATTTATCATTTTTTCTAAAATGTAAATACAATTGTACCTCTTCACCTCGTAAATTTATTTCTTTGTTATCAGCGTCTAACAGTCTTATATTGATGGAACTAATAGAATTTTGATTGACTGGAAAATAAATTAAATTTTTTGGTATTTCTATTATTCGATAACCAGGAGGTACATTAGGTACAAATTCGTAAATAATATGGCTTGCTTTTCCGTTCACAAATGAACCACTAACTACATCACATTCAATCCTCACGATAGTTGTTGATAGAATGCTTACAGGATACTGTGAATCAGTGCTTATATTAGCTTTTATTGTTTCCATTCCAAAGCCTAGTATGTTCCCAATTGAATCATCTTTATTAAAATGAACGTCTTTAGAACAAAATATATTTGTTTTCAATGTGTTATTATTGCATCTTAGTTTAAGCAGTGTATTTTTTATGTTAGTTTTCAAATAATCACAAATATCTTGAAGCTCGTAGGACCCTTCAGGAATTTCGATAATTTCATTGTCACCGTAATAAAACTTGTTGTTTCGTCCATCAATATTAGGTATAGAGTTGAAAGTTGAAAAGTACAAAAGACCACATTCATAGTCTCCAAGAAGTTCCAACGTCGGAGAATAGTTTGTCGTCAAAGAGGCTCCGCTCCCGGTTATAGATACAGTGAAAGACATTTTGATACTGACACGTTTATTTATTTTTAATATTATTTAAATGTTTCTTCCAATATTTTTTTAAAAATTTAATACATAGATGACCACAGTTTGTTGTTCCAAATGCTTGATGTCTGTTATAATTATAGTTTATGAGCAAATTATTCATATATTTCATCAGTTCTAATGGTGGTTTTAAATTACCAAAGCTATCATAGTATTCTACGTAGCTGTTTTGTTTTACATAGGCTACCCAATGTGTGCCAGGATTCACGTTACTATCTAAATTTACAATTCCACATTCTATTTTTCTAGGTTTTAAAGGCAACTTATCTCTCATGTAAACGCCACGAAAGTATGGAATATCACCAGCATACTCCAATATGTCTAAATTCGTGAGCGCACGCCTGGGCAGCCGTCTAATTAGTTTTTTGATGGGTTCAAATATAACCCTGCTCCTTTTTTATGAGGTTTAATATATAATCCTTTTCCAAGAGCGACCGCTTCCATCATTCTGTTGTGTCTTTCAGATTCTTGGAGACTCTTTTGTGCCGCTTTAGAATCGTTTACGGCTTTGGCTATACCTGCTGCACCTCCTGCTAATGAACCTAACGCCGACAATCCCGCAAAAATAGGAATAAGCGGTAAAAGTCCACCACATTTTGGAAGTGGAATTATACGTGGTAAACATATTCCTTTCTTTTTGCTGAACAGTTTTTTCGCAGCTGCATACGCATATTTTATAGCAGAGTGATGATCCTTGGATTTAAGTTTTTTTAAATGGGCATGTATTTTTTTAATACCTTTCTTAAATGATTTAATACCACTTCCAGCTCTGATTTTTGTTTTCATAGCATTTTTTACTATCCACGAGGCAATCTTTTCTCCCTTACCAGCATCTTTTGATTTCAACCTCTTCTTTGCCATACTCAAAAGTTCTAAATCAGCTTTACGTCGAGCACTAGGATCTTTATTTATATAAGCAATATCGTGATGCATGCAAGCTTCATCCAATTTGTTAACTCCTCGATCGCCTTGTAGTATTCGTTTTTGAAGTTTCGTCCCAGGACCGCAAAATTGATATCCAGGTAAATGCAACTCAAACGGTAAATGGTCTATCAAGTTATTGATTACACCACTACCTTCCTTCATTGATAAGTATGTATTGTGATATAGCACTGATTATGTGCTTTATATATCTAAATAACTAATTCACTTTTATCTATCCAACTGTTTTCTTCGGCACCCAATCCTAACCACTTCACAAAAAGTTTGTTGCCTCTTTTCTTTAGAACTTTTTCAATAAGATAAATATCAGGAAATTTAGTTTTTTGTAATTCTTTTCCATAAAAACAACCAACAATGTTTTGTTTATGTTTATCTTGTAATTGATACGTTTGAGGACTAGTTTCGTTGACTTTTATGATGCGAAATATTTCCGTTGACCAATTAGGGGTGTAGCCTTTATAAAAATCTCCTTTGTATTTACTTATACGAACAAAATCGCCAACTCGAAAAGACGATTCTTTGCGTACTTTTTTTGGCTGTTGGCTTTTGATAATATTCAATCGAACTGTATTTTGATTTGAACTGTTAACGTCTATTGGTTTATGTTTTGTAATGCGATGCACAGTATTGTTATAATTGTGCACAACGGACTTTAAATTATTTTTATACCATTCATATTTTCCGCATAAACTAAATAATTTGTAAAGACGTGATTTTATAGTTCTTATTACTCGTTCGACGATAGAAGCTTTTTTTACAGAACATGTGGAATAATGATTTATGTTATAAGTTTTCATTAAATGCTTAAAAGAGTCGTTATAAAACTCTTTACCTAGATCTGTTTGTAAGTTTTTAGGTTTTCGTGTGGATTCTGATAATATACTGCACATAGCACTTGATACAAATTTTTTAGATTTTGATTTTAACGGTCTAACCCACACGTATTTTGATAAAACATCAATCACTATGAGAACATATTTAAATCCTTTATTAATCAACGAATATTTTTGTAAGTCCACTAGGTCAGCTTGCCATAAATCATCCAGACCTTTAATTACCGTATGCCGACGAACGAAGTTTCGTCTCGCTCCTCTGTGTAGTTCATTCACTATATCTTGTTTACTCATTCTGAACAGATTTTGCTGCAATCATGTTATCGATTTCTTGTTTTGTGTAGTACATTTTACTAAAATTTGTAGTAGTAATTTTTTCTAAACTATGGAGATAGTTTCTGACATTACTTTGGATTTTCATCATTTCATTTTTAAGGGCTTGGACACTTTTATCTACGTATTCTTTATTCACAGCCTCGTCGTCTTTTTCTGGAATTTGCACCCCTTTTAATTTCGATGACTTTAAATCGAATTCCCCTGTATCGGACCTTACCAATGTATCGCTAAGAATTTCAGAAAATTCAGATAATCGTAAACGCTTATGAACGTGATGACCAAATTTGTCTATATTCATTGCCGTCTTGCTAGGTTCTGTAGTGTAATAGTACTGCTAAATTTTCCTGATGGCAGCCTTATATATTTCATTTTTTTAATGATACCAGCTTCTTTCATTTCTTCAAGTATGGCATTAACTTCATTATCTAATCCCGTATTACCAGCTGCCCGAGATGCACATAATATTTTCAGTCTCTCAACTAACTCATTAGGATCATCCCAGTAAACTAAATCAGTGTCTTTCTTAACTTCTTTCAAAATGTCGATTCCTCCACCTCGCTGAAGACTTTCTACGCTACTGGTATTATTTCTAGCGAATTTAAATAGTGGCTTTATCACATGAGTATATTTGAACCCTTTATTACCATTTATTTGGTTCGATCGTTTCCAGTTACGTTTATGTGCATTAGTGTCGATGAGTAGCAATTTATAATTTTGTAAGTCTTCCTCTGTAATAATATCTAAATTAGGTTTTTTTTTGTACAATAATTCTGCCAGACCAGAAGTTTTTTTTAAAGAGCGGCTTCTAATTTTCAGAACTTTTCCATCATCGTATAAACGGGTTTTGCCTAGCCAAAGTTTTCCTCGTTCACTTCTTGCTCCATATGGTATATCTTCTTTCAGCGCTTCAGACGATACAGACCAAGACAAAGAATCGTTTGCGATACTCGGTGATGATTGAATAGATTTAAATGAGTTCTCATGGATATCATAATCCTCAGAAGGTGATGTAGTAAGCGTTTTGTCAGGTGTTTTAGAATGAAAGTCGTCATTATCTGAATTTTCTTCATCATCAAGATCCGACTCAGATTCTTTAAATTTTTCATGTGAACCATTTGAAGATTCTTCTTCGTCTTCTTCATGACGTTTTTTTTCAGTTTTGCTTGCTAATAATTTTAGCGGACTGACGATCGGTTGAAATATCGTCTCCAGTGCCATGTCATTTGTGTGTTTAGTATTTTTTATCATTTCTACCTTTCTTTTCACTGCAGACGCTGATTTCACAATTTGTTCCTTAAGATTCCGCTCCATGTTAAGAATTCTACTCTGATTGATGTCTCAAGTTATACTACTAGGTAGTGGGGTATGTATATGCTTTATAGAATAAATTAATCCACTATTATAAATGTATCAAATTTCATTCTGTAACAACCATTATTTCGTTCACAATCCTTATTGATTACCACATAACTGTACGGTTTACTCCACACAGTTGAACACATTTCACGGAATTGCGACCACGTCATATCAGACCCTACATGTTCATCGTAGATGTGTCTTAGATTAATCTCGTCTTGTTTAAACAATATGATGAGATTGGCATTATCTCTTACTAGTTGTTTGGGTATTTTAGTATAAGTTTGGTTAAGATAAAAGCAATCAATATTTTTGTGACGACCCATAGCAAAATAATCACGTATATTATTTTGATTTTCGCATGCAACATCGTCAAATATGATGATAGAATTAGGTAAGGCTTCTTGTGGACTTAAAATTTCACTGTTATGATTATACTTGTGATACGATGTATCCAAGACTTTTTCCAATACTTTTTCTAAAAAGACGTATTTAGGTTGATACAAAGACTTTGAATACACATAAAGGTTTCTGAATCGTGGACCATTCGGGTGTAGTAACAAACTGATTACTAAGTTTGTTTTCCCACAGTTTGAGGGACCACAAACAATACTGCGAATGGTATTTGGTAGTAAATTTCCATGCCGCTTAACTTCATTTTTAACTGCAGGACAGACACATTCTAATTGAAGTGATTCTTTTTGTTTCAGAAATTTCATAGCTGTTTAATCCAATCGACCACTGTGATTAGTGGATTATGACAAAATGATAATCATGCAGTGTGTTGACTCATATAAACAGATAACTTCAAACATACGAAATTCAATGTTTCTATAATAGCTCGCTAGATATTTCAACCATCCAATCATCGATGAGAAGCGATTTTTGATCACTTGATGCATGAACGAACAGGAGTTATTGGGCATTCTGTCCCACCTCCGTTCGCTCGCAGAGCATTAACGAAAAGGAATTATTGGGTATTCTGTCCCACCGAAGTGAGCGAGGCGCGGAGCGCAGTTCGCGAGCGAACGGAGGTGGGACAGAATGCCCAATAATTCCCTACTTATATAAGTAACACGACTGTCAAAATATTATGTAAAATTGTTGCTGAATCCTAAGTGACAATAGGATTTTTTATTTTTAGATTTGTTAAATTAATGGAAAGTATGCTTGAATCGGTTGAGTAAATTGTGTTGTGCATAAGACATGTCGAATTTAAATCAATTGACCATTGTTACGCTCTATGCTTTCAGAATACAGGCCGTGTTCCGTATTTACACTGTCCGCGGTCGACGGTTCTTTTATTACAGCTATAAACTCGTCGAAGTAAACCGGCGATTTTCGATTTATCGCCTAATATTTATTTTTCACGGTTTACATACGGACGTAACTAGTGCTAGCAGTGGCGAAACACCGGTTTTCCTAGAAAACTAAAGACCGGGCGTAAATCTTTTTATTATAAGTTATTTGTATAATAAAAGTCCGTTATTTGATGCGACGGATCGTTATTTGCGTTTAATGCACCATTACTCCCGTTCAGTAGATAATAGTTTACAACATCCGCGATATAATGTCGGGAAGACGAAAAATCTGGAATCTGATTCATAATTAAGGTTAATTATAATACACCTTCCGTCAGATCCCTGGTTTGCAGTAGGGTGACTAACGACTATTATCTATACGGAAGATATGTTTTGAAAATGTAATAATTAAGATACTTTTTAAACTATATCATATAATATTTAAGTCCTTAATTTGACGAATCCTACCGAAAACATAAGACAAACAAAGACGACGAAGATGGAAATCATATTAAGTCCGAGACACATCACTAGAAATGCAACCAATATGACCCAGGTTAAAAGTTAAAACAATACGCTACGGTAATATTAACAATTCCTTTAATTGGCGTAATTGAGAGGGAACATCAAGTGGAGGAACCCGACAAAGTCAAACGTGCGGAGTCAATGGACGTTCAATCGAGCTATACTTGACTTTACTCATCCCCCTCTTGAACTAAGCGAAGAATGCGGCTACGATAAAGAACGCTATGCAGCATGCTAAATACGTTTAGAAAAGTGTAAGTATAAGTAGAAATTTCAAATATAAGAAAAAAAAGAAAATTAAAATATAAGTAAAAATTTCAATTTGTCAGTCA